>CM046394.1:25000-2496250 GCA_025413875.1 Rhododendron molle | reverse complement strand
TATTTTCATGACCTGTTTGCTAGTACATTTGCTCCAGTCTAGGCTTTATCATACTTTCATCAGAATATTTTGATTGGACGTAATGTCCTTACTCTTTCTGATCAGGAAGTCGGAATAATCTACACGCACCATCAGAAAACTGTAATTGTGGATGCTATCGCGGACAATAATAGAAGAAAAATTATAGCTTTTCTTGGGGGACTGGATTTATGTGATGGCCGATATGATACTCCACAGCATCCTATATTTAGGACACTACGTACCGTGCATTCAGATGACTATCACAACCCCACCTACACGGTAAGTCATTAGCGTTTTGTATCAATTTTGTTGTGTTGCTCCTTCTGGCAAGCATCTTCAAAACTGTATCAGTCGTGTATTCCAATTATGTATATCTCTTTTGTGTTGAGTAAGGAACAAGGCCCTAGATGCTGTTCAGAAAATTACCGTTAGTTTTTCGTGTCTCCTTTTCCTTCCTTCTTTTTTTTGGGTGATTGCAGAGGTGTAATTTTTTGAGTGAACACAATAGCTCTGTGACACCTAGCCAAAGCATGAGGATGCCATTCTATAATGGTCTTACAATCTTTTCCTGACCGATGAATGTTTTCTTGTGTATGTGTAAATGTTATAACCGAATAGGGAAATGTTGCTGGCTGTCCAAGAGAACCATGGCATGACTTGCACTGTAAAATTGAAGGTCCAGCAGCATATGATGTTCTGACAAACTTTGAGGAGCGCTGGTTGAAGGCTTCTAAACCCCATGGCATAAAAAAGCTGAAGATGTCTTATGATGATTGTTTACTCCGAATAGATAGGATGCCTGACATAGCTGGGGTGATTGATACTCCATGCGTAAGTGAGAATGATCCTGAGGGTTGGCATGTCCAGGTAAATTTTTATGCATACATATCGAATAGTAATTGTGGATGTATAAAAGCACCAGTCAGAATTGGACTTTTTTGGTTCTTGGTGCTTAACAATGTATGGTCATGTTTGTGCAGATTTTTCGTTCTATTGATTCAAATTCAGTTAGAAAATTTCCAAATGATCCCAAGGAAGCTATTAGCAAGGCAAGTTAACTTTTTACTGATTTTCTATTGGCTTTGGTAATTTGGAACTCATTAATTGATTGATTTTCCAACAGAACTTGATGTGTGGTGAGAATATTCTTATTGACATGAGCATACATACAGCGTATGTAAAGGCTATTCGTGCTGCTCAACATTACATCTATATTGAAAATCAGTATTTCATAGGGTCTTCTTACAATTGGACCTCCAACAAAGACTTAGGTAAGAAACTTTATCTTACGTTCAGAACGTGTTCTTCTGGTACACAACGAACGGAATCTTTGAGGTTTTTTCACAACTTAAATCTGCCATATACAAGTGAAGGAAATGTACGAGGTACCCTGTCACTTATGATACAGCTTGTGTTTGGGTGCAAAATTTGTGGTGGACACAATTACTGTTAATGTGTTTCTTATATGCACACTTTATGAAGACCAACATCTATAGATTATCGTCTATTTTTTTTATTTTTTTTTTGCTTGGCGGCTTATCATCTATGTTGCATGACATGCCCTTGTAAACTAGACTGAAAAAGAAGAAGAAAGATCATCCCTGAGTTTGACATGGCTGTCTGGCTTACGTTTTGGGACATGAATTGTGTGAAACATAATTGTAACTGCCATATGTTGATTCCCCAAGTCAAAACGTAAACAAGGAGAGAAGATGACCAAGGGGCTGCCCCTTAACAGCAAAGATTTCTATGGGTGGGTGTCTTTTCAGACATGAAGACCATCCAGGCATCCACTCATATTAGACTGGATGGTTTGCTCAGTTATAGTGTAGTTTGTTCTGGGCCTACTAAAAAGTTAAACCTTCATCTGGTTTCCTGAGCCTTATGCTTGACGTTTCTTCATCTAATACTGATTGTGAGTGCATTGCCTTGTTGCAGGTGCAAACAATTTGATTCCCATGGAGATAGCCCTTAAAATTGCTGACAAAATTAGAGCACATGAGAGGTTTTCAGCTTACATCGTTATTCCTATGTGGCCAGAAGGCAATCCAACGGGTGCTGCTACACAAAGGATATTATTTTGGCAGGTAGGAGCCAATTATGACCTCAACTCACTGCATTACACCTGCGCATCTTATTCTCATCCGTGTACATGTTTCCAAACGTAGGTTCAGATATGGATGGTTTTCTTGTGCTGCTAGAAAAATTCCTGTAGTGAAGCTAGAAGAGAGAAATTCTATTATTCAGTATATATGTTACAAGAAGTTATCACATCATTATATAGGGAAAACATAGAAACCCTAAGTAAACCCTATTACATGAAAGGACAATTCTACCCTTGCAACCAAACATTAATAACGTCATAACACCACTATTCTAACACTCCCCCTTAAACACATGATGCGAGCACGGAAAACATCGTGAGTTTGCCAAGATGAAAATGAGATGCTCTGACTGATATCTTCGACTGAAACTATCCAAAAAGCAAAGCCAAATCCACGCGGTAATGCAACTTCGATCCAATCCAAAATGAAGAATTACTAATACTTCGGTACCCGAACAACTGCAGTGGAACAACGAATGAAATTGCTAATGGAGAAATATGAGACAAGTTCCAACACTCCCCCTCACGTGCGAAGCCCAAATCGCACGAGGAGAGATAAACAAAAGATCCAATACAGATCACAACAAGACAATGTGCCCGTGGCACAACAAATGGGGATTTAACGACCAAATAACAAGACAAAGACTTGTCCATAAATTCACCAAAAGTCGAGAAATATCTACAAGGGACCAAACTGTTACACTGCTACAAAAAAATAGGGACCAAACTGTCACACTGCTACAAAAGCAGGGACCAAAACAAATAATGCAAAGTTCAGGGATCAAACTGTAATAAAACTGGGATTGAAGTGTTAAAAAAAAAAAAAAAAAAAACTTTGGTTCTTTAAACCCTAAAGATTGGATAAAGGAGTGAACAGTACGATGAATAGTAACAACGATGAACAGTGTGCGCGAAAGGATCAAAAGGAGAAATAATAAAACTAGAAGAGTGAAAACTGGAAGAGGAGGAAGAAGATACGAATACTGTGCAGATTCTGTGATTTGTTACAGAATAAATGAGTGCCCGACGGACGGCGGTGAGGCATAAGCCGCCCGCCGGAAAGCAAATATTCCACAAACCTAGATCTTATGCTCTGATACCATGTAAATAAACTAGAAGAGAGAAATTATATTATTCAGTATATATGTTACAAGAGGTCATCACATCATTATATAGGGAAAACATAGAAACCCTAAGTAAACCTTATTACATGAAAGGACAATACTACCCTTGCAACTAAACATTAATAATGTCATAACACCACTATTCTAACAATTCCTACTTTTGGTTTCGGCCGATTATTTTGTTTCCAGTGGGAAATTATAAGATTCTAGTACTCTGCCTTTCGAATGGGCCATTTTAATGTGGAGTTACCATTCTGGCTGATTGTACAGCACAAAACAATGCAAATGATGTATGAGACCATATACAAGGCTTTAGTGGAGGTTGGGCTTGAGGATGCATTCACACCACAAGATTATCTGAACTTCTACTGTCTTGGCAACCGTGAAGTTGTAGGCGATGAGTTTTCAGCTTCAAGTGCAGAAATTTCTGCTCCTGCAAACAGTCCTCAGGTCTCTCTCTCCCCTTGTCCCCAAGTTAACATTTCGCTTAGCCATTTAATCACTTGTTCTAATATTCGGATACACCATTTCATAACAGAGGTCTCTTTCAAAATATACATCATTATCTCCTTCCACCCTTCATTTAGTTTCTTTCCCACCCACACGTGTACTCGAAAGAGAAGAACTATCGAGTATGGTTTCTCTTGTGTTTAGAGTCATGGCTCCATTATGCTTTATCTAGGATGCATTTAATTGATCCGTTTTGTCCTGTTTTATAGGCTTTGAGCCGGAAAAACCGAAGATTCATGATTTATGTTCATTCAAAAGGCATGATAGTGGATGATGAGTTTGTGATATTGGGGTCTGCAAACATCAACCAGCGCTCGATGGAGGGCACCAGAGACACGGAGATTGCAATGGGAGCCTACCAACCTCATCATACTTGGGCAAAAAAATCATCTAATCCACATGGACAGGTAAACATTTAAATTAATGTATGAGCTTTACACATTTATTTTAGAGCACATTATCATGGAAACCAAATGAATCAATAATTTCATGTTCATCCGTTGAAACAAATTCTGGCATCTTAAATGGAAGGGAAACTATTATGAGTACGATATGTACTTGAAATGTCTATTTCCACAGTTTCTTAATTAGAGTACTTACCTGGCTGCCTAGTGCTAGAAAAAGACTGCAGTAGCTTAACAGTAAGAAGTTATACATTTTCTGCTAGGACCTGTCGTTAACTGTTCCAACTCCAAAAGCATCCTATTATTCATATGAATCTGTCATGGAAGACATTTGAAATGCTGTTATGCATCAGATTTTCTGTTTCTAAAACCACCTTCAAGTGCAAAAATTCAGGCAGGCATATAAAGTCATTTCATCTTGGGTTCTTTATATTTTTGTCTCTCCATTTCTTTTGGGTATCATAGATTTCAAAGCACAAAGTTATCTTTTAGAATAAAGTACATACGAATGAAGGTTTTTTTTTTATTATTTATTTATCATAATAAAGGTGTTGATATTTGTGAAAAAATGTGATGAGAACATAAGTGATGATTTGATGTGATTTATTGGAATTCTGAAAATGGTATAAATGCGTTAGAACCCCATCTCAGTTACAATAAGGAGCACGCAATAAGCAGCACGAGCTCGTTTCAATTTTCTGTGCACCTTGTCAAGGAAATAGAGTCCCACATTGCTTGGGAGTGGAATGGGTGATCACTTAATAACATTTGGGACCTCTCCACTCATTGCCAATTGATTTTGAGATGGATATAAAGTTTTTACATGGTATCAGAGCAGGGCCCGTTTCACCCCACATTATCCAAATGCACACAAGAGTCGTTTCCTGACTAGCTGCTGTGGGGGCATGTATGCTTTTGCAGATCTATGGATACAGAATGTCTTTGTGGGCAGAGCATCTTGGAACCATTGAGGAAGGCTTTACTAGACCCGAAAGTATTGAATGCGTGAGAAAGGTCAGGTCAATGGGTGAGGCAAACTGGAAACAGTTCGAATCCGATGAGGTGACAGAGATGAGGGGGCACTTACTGAAGTACCCGGTTGAAGTTGATCGTAAAGGCAAGGTGAGGCCGCTTCCTGGATGCGAAACATTCCCAGATGTCGGTGGACAAATAGTTGGGTCGTTCCTTGCCATTCAAGAAAACTTAACCATATGAATCAGCTGATTCATTTGCTCTATTTTCTCGGACAGAAGAGAACATCCATTAATTATGGGTAAAATGCATACAGATTCTCAGTCAATCAGTTTCAAAAAGTGCAGTTTGGAGTACAACTTGTATTACTTCTCGGTCACCACCCCCTTTGAAGTTGGGTCTAATCGTGGCGGCGATATGGTAATCGGCAGTCTAAGGGCACGAAAGAAAAGAGCCTGTCCCGGCGGCCATATAGTAATCGATTTTCTGCGTCGCTTCGATTTTCTGCGTCGCTAAACTTATAGGACCAAGTTGCTATGTATAGTCATTTGTTCTTAAGTTTGGTTTCCATAAATCGTTTGGCCATGATCGACCAAAAAAAATAAATCGTTTGGCCATGTTCTCTGAGTTCTGAGAAATTTTTTGGCATGGGGAGGGTATTGTCACGTGGTGCCCAGCAACCCATCCGAGCCGTCCAAAACACTATTTGGACGGCTTGGATTTGAGGGACTGTTTTGGACAGCTCGGACGGAGTGCGGGCACCGCATGGCATCTAAAAATTTCTCATGAGTTATAATCTTTTGAGGAGTAAATATATGTAACAGTTATCTTATTACTCACTTGTTTTTACAAGCGAGCATTCACATCAGTTCGTTTTTTTGTTTTTTTGTTTTTTTTTTCATTTTGACCAACAATAAAATCCCATCTCTATTATAAAACAGAAGGATGTGGGGACAAATTGTTGGAACAGCCATATTCACTTAGCATCCAGTATAGCCACATCAGTTCGTTGTACCTCGACTAATTTCAAAACTGTAATAGAAGATAAAACAAATCTCCAGCGATCCTGATTTTTTTTTTATTTTTAATGACAATGAAAATCCAACTTGTAATTTCCGGGCAACTCTGCAGCATTTCGTTGATATATATACTTGAAGTTAGGGTTGTAAACGAGTCGAGCTGTGTAGTATTCTAGTTTGGCTCATTTACTAAACGAGCTTAAAATTGTAAACGAACTGAGTCTTTAACGAGCCAAGGCCGGTTATATACTAAACGAGTCTCTATAAACAAGTCAAGCCTATACATACAAGTCAACCTTTTTTTACTCAAACCGAGTTTTAGAGCGTTGAATTTGGCTCATTTAGGCCATGTTCCATTAACGTTCTTACTTTTTAAGTATTTTTTTTTTCCGTTTTACACAACAGATTATTCTCTCACAATACATCATTTTTAATTCAAAAAATAAATACTTATTTTACTTAGTAAAATAGGACCTTAATACACGAGCCTAAATCTTGAGCTCCGCTGTTCGCGTGCAACTCGGTCCGTTTGGAGTCATAATTGTAGTCCCATGAACACCTGACCATCGTGCTTTATCTACCAATCATATGAATTGGATTGTGTAGCAAAACTTGGATGTGGGACCAAATTCTATGCCCTATCCCACTGTGAGAGAGCAGGGAATTGGTCCAATCTTCATCATGTGCCGTACACGTGGACCACCGAACTTGTGTGATCCAGGCTGTCCCAACAGTCCATGGGCCACACCACACATTGGCCTTCTAGTTGACCCCACCAATTACCCCTTTTTTGGTTTTGATGTGGACCCTACCTTTTATTGGGACAAAAGGTTTTTTGTTTTGTTTTTTATTTTATTTTTAAATCTTTTTTTTCTTAATCTGAGAAAAATGATGTGGTTTTAATTTAATTAGGAGAAGGCTTTTATGTAGTTTAGCAGTGGACAGTGGCGACTGCACCATTTTGGAATCGCTTTGATGATCGAAATCGTTCGCGTTGTAGAGTGTAAAAAGGCTGTATAGTATCAAGTTAATCGAATACAGACTAATATTTTGATCGTGCATATAATTTGAAAAAAAAATTAGACGGGCATACTTGATTACAACTTGAAAAGTAAAAACTAGCGGAAGATTCTGATCACGCCAAAAATGGATTCGAAAATTGCTGGATTACATGGGGTTCATTTTTACTACCAAACTGCGGAAAGGCCTTCTCCTTTTATTAAGTTGGGGATACTCCAAAATTTCATTCCTTCATTAATACTTGCTTTGAGGTTTTTGGTCACACTGTCACAATGAGTAGGTAATAACTCCATGCAAAACTGTGTAAACATTATCACCTGGACAAATTTATTTACTGACAATTCAAAACATTCTCAATCGATAACACGGGCTCTTATGGTCTTATTATTTGCTTATATACGTACTTAGGCCACGTATTGCTAAGAAAAAAAGTGATTATTGGGAAGAGAATGACATGTTTCGTAAAACGAAAAATAGTACTTAAAAAATATGAATTTTAGCGAAATGGAGACAAGAAAATTGGCTTACAGAGTTTACAGGCTACAACAATTGTGTAAACGAGAAAATTTGATTACTTTTTTTCTTCACTTATTTGCGTATGTCCGACAATAATTAAATAAGTAACGCACAATAAATGAGGGTAAAACGAAACGGTTAAACCTTTTTCACATTTGGAGAAAATGACGGCCAATAACGTGTTTTTGATAATTAATACTCATCAAGTACATTTTCATATTTAACAAATGTTCTCAGCATGTCCTTGGCGGGTATTAATTATCAAAACACGTCCGCCGTCATTTTTCCTTTCATTTGATCAACCGGGGATTTATGATACATTTTCCACCATTTAATATCCAACAAAATTAAAATATATATATAAAAAATAAAAGGCAGTAAAACGAAACAAAAACAGAGCATAATTAAAAAAAAGAAAGAAGCGAAAATGAAGGGCATCTGATTCTCTCTCCTCCCTCTCACCACTTTTCATCACCATGTCCCCACCAGACACTGGAAAAAAAGTGCGCAATTCCTCCACGTGTCCCAATCACGCAACAGGCCCCACCACCATACGAGAACAGCTAATCACGATTCCACGTGTCGGCCCCTCCAACTCCCAAGCTTTTCCACGCTCGAAAGTCTCGATTGGGACCACAGCAAAGATCGGGGACCACCGTCGGCCGCCTCGATCTGGCCCATGCTTCACTAACTCATCTGAACCCCGGGAACGCTGCCAAGCGGCCTGTTGTCAAGTGGGTGTCGAGTGGCATCCAATCGTTTATTTCAACAAAAATGATTTAGATTGAATTTGAGCGTATATAAATCTGAACCGTCTATTACTTGGTCAAGATCCACGCTACACCCCCTCCAATCTCCTCGGCCCCACTCCTCCTCACTCGACATGCCTTTAGTCACATAATTCGCGTACGAGTTCGTAGGCGAAACGCAAGCCCAAGCGTCAGAAGCATCTCCCGGGAACGTCCTATACAATCAGAATTTGTGAGAAAGATAATGGAGAGCACAAGCGCAGAACGAAAATCGAGAGTGAATAAGAAATGCATCCCCCACCTCGAGGTGGCCCCCACCTTGCACGGTCCACGCTTCATATCGATCCCACCCCCATTTCCGTGGACCCCACAGCAACAAACCCTTCAACCCCAGCCTAACCTGTCCCCACCTCACACGTGTGACCCTTTAAACCCAACCCTCGTGCGCACGTGCTCTCAAAAAAAAAACCCAAAGCCTGAAGAAATTCCAAGCTCAAGCCCCAGGCGTCAATGGCGATTCCGAAAAATCTTCACTGCTTGTGGTGGGTCCCCATGAACTGAAGCTCCTGCCTATCGTAAACCTCCATCGTAAAATCTCTAAGCATCTGGGTCTTACTCTTACCGCCACCGCTCGAACTACTCGGCGCGCTGGTCGAAACCGATTTCTCTGCCTTCGCTCCAACCGTCGAGCTCGTGGCTATCGGAGACGACAAGGCATGGGCCTCGAATGGGGCCGTCGTTGCGGTAATGTTGATGGCCGGCTGGATGGAGGTCACGAAGGACGAAACGGGCCTCGCCGATATGTTCACGAACGGCGTCGTCGTCCAGATTTGCGGCAACTGGGAGGTGGATTGTATTTGCTGTGGAACGATCCAGAATGCTGGCGCGGAATTCGAGGGTATGGCCCACATGGGGACTAGGGTTTGAGGGCGTGAAGTTGCTACTATCCCGGCGAGTGGGGCCAGGTTTGAGGTCGTTGTTGACGAGACGTCGACGTACTCGCTGTTGGAGGGGCGCTTGCGCTTGCGCTCGGCGGAGGCGGGGGAGGAGGAGGAGGTGGTTGGGATCTTCAAGGCGCCGTCGACGGTCATGGCGATGGCGGGGACGGTGCCGGTGCCGGTGGCGGCGATGATGGAGGCCTCGGCGTGCTCGAGGAGCCACCGGATGGTCTCGCCGTCGGACTTGTGGCCGAGCTCCCGGGTCAGCTGGAAGACCCGGGCGGCGCACGTGGCGGGTATTCGGATCCGACGACCACGCCCCTCCACCTTCGTGTGGCGGTCCTTTGTCGAAACCCGCTTCGCCGCCAACGACGTCGTCGGTGGTCTTACTTGTACCGGCACGGGCACGGGCATGGCCAGTGGTAACATGCCAACTGCTGCTGATTGTGGGGGTGAAGTGTCTTCGACACTTGGTTCCTCCTTCAACGATACCGCCGCTGCTTTGGTTGGTTTCTGGGATAGCTCTGCCATTGACTTAATGTTAGTTGAGAAGTTGACTCGCAAAAAAGTGGATGTTCGTTGTTAGTACTAATCAGGGAACCCAATTGAAGGAATTGGAACAGACCCGGAAAGAATATCTGGTGAAGAACAGAGTAGTATTTGGAGAGAGAAGGCTGTTTGGATTGGTTGTAGAGAGAGAGAGAGAGAGAGAGAGTGAGTGGGGAGAAACAAAGGAAAGAAACAAGCAGAGGGGGTTCGAAGGGGAGAGAGAGAAGATGGATAGGTATATATAACGGGGCACCGACCGTAATTGAGGTTAGGAAATCCGACGGCTCTCAGTTCCTTTTTTGTATACAATTCGTTGGACGAACAGGCTGATGACACGTGCTGTTCAGTTGTCTTGTGCAACAGTTTTTTTTTTTTTTTTTTGCGGGGGGCTGGGTGGGTGGTTGTGGTTTATTTCTATTTTGACATTTAAATTCCTTACGGTTCCAATTTTCATGGAACGAATAGATAATTGATTTTCAAATACTTGTACAAGTTACAAATTGTTTGTATAGGTCGAATTGGAACATGGTTTGGGTAAGAAGAGTGTGCTGGCTAGACCCACAACTAAATCGTGCATGGGCAGAACGAGGGTCACGATGGACCAACAACTGGTATACGTAGTTGTCAGATATGGAGCCCTGAAACTAGTGAGCCAAGCCTCGTGGACTGGCGGGTGTAAGCCCGTGCAATCAAGCCAGACAAGTAGTGCCCCGATCCAAGATGACAACACCCAGCTTTCACTCAACAGAGATGTAGGATGGTATGGCTAGGTGACTTGGAATCAGTTATGAAACAATCGGTGCGTCATACCTGACGTCACTCGGGAAGTAGGTTTTCAGTGACCGACATATTAGGCATGTGTGAAGCTAGCAGAAGCTTACTCAAAGCTCAAGTACAAGTATCTCCCTATACAAGGAACATGCTAAATCCTTAAAAATGCACGCCCCTAGTCTGCTACTATCTTGCTAAAGAGTTATGTACTCCTTATCCCTTAGTTAAGACTTAATTAAGCATGTGAGTGTCTTTCGATTAGACGGCAAGACATTAACCGGTGGTTTGTTTTGTAGGTTAAAGGACATTAAAAAAAAAAATCAGTACAGAACGGATTCAAACCCTACTAAAGATCCAAAGGAAGAACCGAATCAAACCCAACTCAAGTTAGCGCGTAACGGCGTATCGAAATTTGAAGCAATCAATATCCGAATATTCTTTATGAAGTTCATATCAAGTTTTGCCCCACAAATTAGTTATTGTTCAAACTCTCGACTTGAAATCTGTCAAAAATGAGATATGAAATGTTTTATTGAATTCGATTATAACATGTACATAGGCTCTTGTATTTATACAAGACTGGAATCTTAAAATATGGAAATAAAATCAAATCCTATACTATGGAAAGATAATCATATCCTTGATCCTAATCAATTACAATTGATTCTATCAACTATAATCGATCAGAATATTTTTATTATTCTAACAAAATCCATGTGCCACATTTCACATGGATGACTTTTGAGTTTAATTGTGAGGATATTGTGCATTTATGCAAATTACATTTTCTTTTTTTTCTTTCTCTTTTTTTACCAATTCATGAACTTAATTATTTGTGCATGAATCGCAACACTTTATCTTTACTCTCCACAGACCTTTACAAAAACAAGTTCTCGTCACTCCACTATAGAGCAATTTACAAAAAATAATGAGCTCTCTCTCTCTCTCTCTCTCTCTCTCTCTCTCTCTCTCTCCGCAATGCATTATTCAATAAGAACCAAAAGAAAAAGATGAAGTTTAGAGGAGAGGGAGCAGGGGCGGACCCAGGATTTGGTTGCAGTGGGGTCAAATATCTACCACACATATAATTTATTTTTCCTACGTAAAAATCGGATAAGGAATTGAATTATACGAAAATAAAAAATAAAGAGTAGAAACTATTCATATTATTAGTATATTAACAAAACTCATCTACCATTACTAAAGAAAATTGTTATTTGTAGAAATTGACTACTTGCTTTTGTCTTTGTAAGAGTCTGCTTGTTTTTGATTTTGTGGAGAAAGAAAAAACGTTGAGTTATTGGCATAACGTCACAATCAAATAGAGCAAGAATTGTAAATTCTATGGAATCTTCAGGACAAAAATATTATCTTTTGGGACAAAATTACGAAATATTTCTCAAAACTATACCTACTCTATGGATATTTTAGAACTTAGCGGGGTCACGTGACCCCCTTGCCATAGTGTGGTTCGGCCCCTCAGAGAGGGGACCACCTCGGAGTAGTCCTTAATAAGATCATCAACGGCTGGCTATGCATATTAGGGGCCATGATAACAAGGGCCGTCGATCCGTCGGTGTAATTAACAGAGCGTAACCGACGTTTAATTAGCCGATTTTTCTACTGTTAGGGTGCGTTTGGTTGGATGGAATGGAATGTGAATAGAAATGGAATTAAGAATAGAATAGAATTGGAAGAATTGAGAATGGAATAATGATTCTCATTCTCATGTTTGGTTGTGCTTAGGAATAGTCATTCTCATCTCCAATGGAATAGTGTGGCAATAGTAATTTTTGGAGTGGCAATAGCATTTTTTGGAGTGACAATAGTAATTTTTGGAGTGACAATAATAATTTTTGGTGTGGCAATAGTGAATGTTGGAGTGACACTAATAATTTTGGTGTGACAAAGAAATGGAATAACAATTCCTTAGTTTTTTGGATGGAATGACATTTTCTTTACTAAGGTGAATAGTGATTCTATTTGGAATCATCATTCCATTATTCAATGGTAAACCAAACATTGAAATAAATAAGTCATTGACATGACTATTCCATTTCAACTTTGATTCCATCCAACCAAACATACCCTTACTGGAACCTAGTTCTGCGGCCCTACCAATACCCATACCCCTCTCTCTCTCTCTCTCTCCTAGTTTCTTTTGTTGCCCTCCAAAGTGGGCCAAGTCTTGTGCCCCATTTCATACTTGGCTGCCGGGTGGCGAGAAATTTTTCAGTACCCGGTGGGCACGGCCACGTGGTGCCGTGCATCATCTCGGCCGTCCAACGAAGTTTTGGACGGTCCAGATCTGTTCGGCTAATTTTAAATTGTGAAATGATTAAAATACTCCTCGACAGCCGAACAGATCTCATCCGTCCAAGACTTTATTGACGACCGAGATCGGTGCAGGGCACCACGTGGCCTCCTACCCACCCGGCACTGAAAAATTCCTCGTGGCTGTGGTACTATGGACACAAATTGAAATTGACAGAAGTTCAAAAAATTCGAAGCTTTCTTCCAAAAAAATTTCCCTTCTGTTTTTTAAAACCAAGAAAGGGGAATAGAGTAGAATGGGTGCATGTACACTCTACAAAATGACACACACCACCCCTTGAATAAGTTGCCATTCAGTGTGCCATTATATGTACATATTTTTTATTTTTTATTTTTTTATTTTTGTCTTTTTGAGATAAATGTAGTGCGGTTATGTGTTTATTGACATTCAACATATTTTATAACATGACTATCAAAATGGGCTAAGAGATGACTCCTCGTAAAGCAGCATTACCTTCTAGTCTAGCGGAAAGATCGAAAAAGATCTCAACCTTATTCTCACATGCACTTCTGTAACTTTGTTAAACACATCGTCTAGAGGAAACAAACTCGTCCCATTAGAAATCAAAAGGATGTCGTCGGCTCCGTTCCGCTATCCGAAACTCATTTTAAGTCCTTATTTTTTAAGAAGGCAATTTCACGCTCAAAAATTAAGGATTTAATGAAATCTAAAAATATGTAATATGGATCTTATTTGAAAGATCTTGATGAGATTTTTTATACGAAGCAAAAAAAAATTGAAAAAACATTTTTCATTTACATTATTTTTGAATTTGAAAATGTGAAATAAGCTGCTTATTTTTTAAGAAGGTTTCTGGAACGGAGCCTAAGGTTCTTGAAAAATAAGTAGTTTATTTGTAATTTTTAAATTTAAAAATAATGCATTTACAAAAATAATGTTTTAATTATTTTTTTTCATCGTTCAAAAGATCTCATCGAGATCTATCAAAAAAAGATCCATATTGCACGACATTATTTCAAAGAGCTCATTATTTTTAAGCTTAAAAATTAAAAGGAAAAAAAACTACTGTATACTTATTTTGTAGTAAGAACTTTAAAAGCGGATCGGATTCCATCCATGGAGCCACAGACCAAATGAGGGATTATCTATGGTGAAGACGCATGGATGCTGTAAGGGTGTACACGCAGCCTGATGTGATGAGGCAGCGACAGCTGGCTGGTGGTTGACAACAAAACCCGTCCAAATCAAATTCACCTTTTTTTTTTTTGTTTTTTTAAACTTTCCCCCCGCCCATCGGAAAGGAAAACTTATCTAGTGTACCCGAGAAATACTAGCACTGAATGGTTTTAGTCCGCTCGTTTTTATTTTTTTTTTGGGTACGTCGGAAATTTTAATCCACTCGTTTGTGGACCCTAACCGTTCTTTATTTTTTTTCCCAACGAACAAGATCATCCCACATATTATATTTTACCAAAATCTTATTTAGATGATGAAAGACTTTCTAGTCTCGTGGAGAGTATGAGTCGTATTAAAACTAAGATGCATTTCTTCTAATCCCCCGTAAAACTAAAAGGATACTACTATCAAATATTTATGTTTTTTTAAGTACAAATTTAACTTTGGGAAAATGGGTTCAATCTAATGTTGGAGTATTTTGTTTTTTCAATATATAAAAAACCAAATCAAATCAAACTAAACTAAACCTTATATCCCATCTCGATCGTTTTGAACAAGGGGGTGTTCCATTTTTTGAAAAAAGAACTTTTTTAGAAAAATAATTTTTCTACCAATATATATAAATCTTGTTTGATATATCTCATTAAGATATTTTAAACGGTGTAAAAATAATGGAAAAAATATTTTTTATTTTCAATAGATTTGAGTTTAAAATTACCTTCTTTTTCAAAAAAATTCTTTTCCCAAAAAGCGGAACACCCCCGACTACTCCAAAGGGTGAGATACCTCCAATCCACCTCTATTTCAATTTAGGTTCTCAAAAGTGGGACCCGGGCCCCAATAGGCATGTAGGACCAATCACAGAGACGTGTTGGGCAGGGGCATCACCACGGCTGAGTGGGGGGTGGACCCCATGGTAGATGATGTAGGTGCGCTGCACCATTTTATATACTCTCACTACAAAAATGTTTGTTATGGGCCTATGGTTCAGCAGGGGCCATCACTTAAAAAAAAGTGATTTAAAAAAGGGGCCTCTAACCACGCAAATGGGAAATTCTGCGGTGCAACCCGCATTGTAGGGGCAGTAAAGCGATCGGATCTGATCATTTATTTTGACGCCGACTGTTTGGATTTAATCCGAGCTCCTATGCTCCGAGCCATCCATCTCCGGAACGGACGGCCAAATCGGCCGTCCTACATCCCTGCAGGGTCCCTTGGTCGACGCTCTACCCCTACATATTTAGGTTGGATTTTTGTTCCGAGACAATAGACGATATAGAATGTTAGTTGTTTGTATAAGTTGGTTACTACAAGGGCCAATCTCCTATCAGACAGAATTGAATCTTAAACCTCACACCCCAAACGAGCGCTACACTACGATTGGGTCATATCCCAAGGTTATTTCGTTTTTGGATTCATACACTTAAATTTGGTACTCAAGCGACTGTGTGATGGCAGAGGCCCGCGAAAACAACTCAAAGTAGGAGTAATAATTTGCCTCACTCAAGTCTCAAGTAGTATTAGTGGTAATAAAAGAGTTTGTTATGGTTGAGTAGGAGGGGGCCATACCAATTCCATGAGTCTAAAGGAAGGGGGGGCTCAATTTCATTATTTGTCGTGGGGGCCCACGGCCTCGTAGGCCACGCACGATGGTATTGGGGGGCTCGGTCAGGGCTGTGACCACCACCACCATTGAGCCCACTTGCACAAAGGTGGTCCACCACCCTCTCTCTCGCCTTGGTTCGTGGTTGGGGACCACTCGTCTTTCGTGCCTGCCTGTGGGCCTCTCTACCCACCCTAACACTTCCCCCACCCATATTCATTATTCAATGCTCCTTGGGGCGCGCTTTTTTAGTCCAAGTTGTCCAAACGATGGTGTAGTGCCAATCCTGGAATGCTCCAAAGCAGTTCTACACTTCTACGGTTTAGTTCACCACCACAGTCGTTCAAAGTGTTATTAACGGTCTGGATTAAAAACGAAGAAAAAAATTAACTCTTTTTTGAAAGAGCTTGTTCAATCCGGCTCATGAATTGCTGAAATTGGACAGTCCGAATACGCTTTGTAGAACATTCTACAAGGAGTTGTTTTGCACCGTCCTTGAATTTGTGGTAGCTTGTCTTAACTTAATTATATATTTTTTCCCAAATTGTGCTAATAGTCATAAAGAAGAGGATCCTCGCAGTCCATGAAAATGAATTACAATGTCCAGTTAGCCAATTTTTGTGCAGTGACAGAGCCAAGATTTGGCTGAAAACGTGACGCTTTTCCATGAAAGTTCACTGATCCTTGTTGCATGTTTTTTTCGTAAAAATACGAATGGAAAGTGTACTATAAAATTGGCTTTGTCTTGAGTTTTTCTTTTTTTTTTTTTTTGTGGAACATAAATTTTTTTTGATTCAACTATGTTATTCTAGTACCGATAAGTACCAAATCGACTTTTGTTAGTATAAAAAAAAAAAATTGTTGTATCGAACAGGGGATGGCATCACCCCTATTTACCTCCGCCCTTGAATTTGTAGGTCTTTTACGGGTCCATTTTGATAATCTAAATCATTCACAACTTAGAGCATGTCGAAAATATTAATCACATTAAAAATTAGGTTGTCTGGACACCAGTTGATATAAATTTCAAAATGCATTTGTCTTGAGATAAATAGATGCCAAATCGGTGCCAATATGGACGGTTTGGATCATAAAATGGACCTAGAAAAGTCCCAGAAACATCCCAACTGGATGGTCTCCATGAAGAGGAGCTGATTCCTAAATTTTATCGAAACATTCGACTTTTCAAATTTGTTTCAATTAGAGAAATTAAGATTAAAAAAGCGATCACAATTTTTTTTTTTTGAAATTTTGACTTTTTATGTTCCTCTAGTGACAAGCAATCGATACAGAAATTGATACATTACCAAACAAAAACTTCTATTTTTTGCATAGGGTAGGGTAGCGACCATTGACACATTTTACCCTTTCTTCTAACAACGGGGAATAGAGAATGCTGCATCTTCCAACAACATGACTCGAACCAGAACCAGACCCAGACCCAGACCCGAAACCGGTGTTATCTGTGTGTGTTTTTCAGAGGAAAGAGAAATATATTCATAACCGTAAACAAACTAGTACAAAGACCGAAACAAAAACCTTACCATCACTATACAACATTTTACGTCGCAGGTAACAAGAACTCACTGGTATTGATAATTCATGCTGTTTACGGCAAATACAATAAAAAAAAAAAACAACAACAAAAGCATCAAGCGTGCAGGGGCAGGAAAAAACTGGCTCTGCGGAAGTGGAGTCTATCCAGCTTTAACAAAAGCTCCAACATTCTGCACGATTTCGCTTTCGGAGCTCCGTGTCCCTTTTCTTCAATTCTGCAACAAAAGTAATGAATGACTCATAAACAACTTGATTTGGACTTGCCCTAAAGAATAATTATCAAAAACCATTTTCGATGGCATCGCAGTTACAATGTGCTTATAAGTTTGCCACAGCACTAAAACCATACAGTAGAATCAAGACTAAAGCCGCATATTCTATCCATACACCAAAACCCATTCTCTTAGCTTCAATAGAAGACAAGACACGGCGTGAATGGGGACGTATGCACATTTATATATCTAGAGCCAGCCAAGATGTATCAAGAGAGAAAGAGAGAGAGGTTTTATAATGGCGATGCATTGCTATGCCAGTGTACACGTTTAGAACACTGCTATTTAGTAGACTTCAATTTTACTATGGATTCCAGACAAAATTTGATACATACACCAATGACATGTTATAATCACATAATGAATCCAGATAAAGCTTTTACCGCTGGGAAATACTTCACTTGGAAAGGTGAATAACGTATTTCACTGTCACGAGCCGGACATGTAAGTGTACCGTGTTTGAGCTCCTGTGATGAGCTCCATAACTTTTGCTGCAGATTTAGAGATAGTAAATAGACAAATAAATCAAAGTCAGAATTAACTGGAGTACAACTAAAGGAAACATGACAAAAGTGGCACAATCGCACAAGCCCCACAACACTGAATTTCTAAACGAAGTGTTAAACCTACCTGTAAGAATCCCAATAATAGGAACAGGTTCTAGTAATCTCTCCGTGCTTTCAAGTTTTTTCCTGAAACATTTAACATTCATCAGTGTACGTGCTTTCTCCCTCTCTCTCCAAATGAGGATTCAACCGAGTTCCTTAAAAAACGCATAACTACCGTGTATACTTGTCAAAGAATGGGTCTCTCATGAGGTAAAGTGCCCACAACAGCTTCCTCCTTCTCAACTGTATCAACATAGTAGCATCAAGTCAATCGATCAAGTAATGGACTGGAAAACAGAAACTTGTTCCCAAAATCTGCAGAAGCCACACTCGAACTGAAGCACTCTAGGACATTTTTATGCAGTCGGTCTATTTTACTGTCAAGAACATCACCTTTTTTATACCGTCAGAAAAGGAAGAATTGGATGTCAGTCATTCGTTGGGAGAAGCTAAATCTCTTCTAAAAAGGCCATGGGGGTGTCCACTTCTGTATAACTTACTAAAATCTCAATAAGGTTGCACTCCTATTGTCGGGAGTTGAAGGGCGGGCCTGGCACAACGGTAAAGTTGCTCCATTGTGACCTGGAGGTCATGGGTTTGAGTCACAGAAATAGCCTCTCTGCTAGCAGGGGTAAGATTGCGTACATCAATCCTTCCCCAGACCCTGCAATGGCGGGAGCTTCGTGCACTGGGTTTGCCTTTTTTTTAGATACTGTGGAGGGTGAAACAATTCATTGTGTGGTACCGCAATAGTACTGAGTACAGTTAAAACTAGAGGTGCTTTGGAGAATTTGACTAAGCTTCTAACATAAAATTCGAGTAGATCAAGTAAAGAGGAATGCTATGGTGACCACATTTGGTGACCATGCTTTGGGTACCATGTGATGTGTCATTATTGCATTGGTAGAATGTGCTTCATGAATCATGACAAATGAGGACATTCAACCAATACATTTGTGACACATCACACGGTACCCATATATGGTACTCAATACCATATATGGGTACTCAATACATGATCACCAAAGTACAAAAGTTTAGTGAAAGCGTAAGCCTTTACAACCTCTCAACAAGAAAGAGAAAGCAAGGAACTTCAATTTGTTTCCCTGTTTATTGAATCAAAGACTACTACAAATGCCTAAAATAAGGCGAAACAGGGTTCATTTCCATTTTTCTCTTTCTTCTAACCCACTAAAACTTTGAGAGAATGAACCAAAAAAAAAAAAAACTAGCCAATTCAAAATATGGGGAACTTTTCAAAAAATAAAAAATTCGCCACGCAAATGTTCTGAAAATATTGTATCTTGATCTCAATTTGCAAAGAACAACCAAATTCATGCATGTCATATTGAGTTCTAGGGCTCCACGATTTGACCCATTCCTAGTTAAATTCAACCTACCAAAACTAACAGATAAACACCAAATGGAGACTGATGAGGAAATAACCAAGAGATTAAAGGCGCTAGGAAGATAAAATTGCCATTAAACTCCGCACAGTGAGAGATGCATCAAAATTCTTAACACGCGATACTTTTCAAGAATCCTAACCTCATCCTTTTCCTGGTCAGAGAGACGAAGCTGTTGATCTTTCCTTCCATACCTTGACATTGTAACAGACGAAAGGATGCCCATTCCAGTAACGTCAATAGCCAGGGAAATACACCACGGAAACCATGACCGAATCCCATACTTCCTTATCAATAGGACATAAATAAGTGGTCTTGTAATGAACATCACCTCCCCCATCACAAATAAAGCCCCATGAAGACCTTTCTCAGCCAAGATACTAGAAAGGGTGGGTCTCTGAACCACCGTAACTGTAATGACAACATACAAAATTTTAGCAAATCAAACTCATAACCAAAGATTACTTAGATTCTTAAATAAGCAATGAGACGCGAAAGAAATAAGTACGGGGAGGCTCCATGATTGCATGTTGGTGTTGAACTCTCTGCAACCATGTTGGCTCTGAAACCATCTTAGCTTTTTCTCCGAACCTGCTTAAGGCAGACAGTGCTCTTCCTTCAAGATTCCAGGGATTCTTCTCATGATCATTATTTAAATTACCAGGCCCTTGATGCGCTTTGGGTTTTCCCAAATGACCAAATCTATGTTGAGGATCTAAAGCCTCTGAACTCTTTTCAACATTAGGTATCTCTCCTCCATGTAAAAGCATCTTGTATCCACTATTCCGAAACAAAGCTAGCCTAACTAACGCCCTGTAATTAATTAATAACCACATATTAGCCAAATTAACAAAATAGCAACATCCAGAAAAGAGAAAGTACCAAATGGTGATACGACACTTACTTGGTAGCCTCTGTAGCAGCAATAAAATTCCACTTTTTATCCTCACCAAAGAAATGTTGTGCAGCTACTTCGACCAATGTTTCTAAATCTTTTAGTAAAGTTATGCACAAGGAGTAAGGGAAGGAAGGGGGCTCTGCAACTGTATGTATCTGGGTTGGAGTTGTACTGATTATATGTTCGTTAACAGCGGTGAGCATGCCCAAAATTGCAGTTACTGCAGCAGAATTTTGTACAAACAATAAAACCATCAATCCTACACCAGCAAGACAGAGGATAGAGGAGAAACAAGAATATAAAAACATTGGTTACCAAGAAAATGAGGTCTAAAGAAATGTAAAATTTCAAATAATCACTTCTCATTAGGTGCACTTGCAATCCACCAAAATGGAGAAAACCCATTCAAGAGGTAAACTTTATAAGAATCATAAAAGGCACAAAAGATGCCATTATTCGATTTTGGTACATCTGCCCATGGCCTGCGTACAAACCTAACATGTGGCATTATTTGCTGTGGACGTTCTCAAATTTCCCATCCCACTTCTGGGCATTTTGCCCAAGGAAGCCCAAGCAATTGACAATGTATCAAGAAATCCCCCAATGTTGAGGATACAAAAAGAAAAGTTGCCACTCTTTTTAAGAACTTAAGCTTTTAGATGAGATGGTGGTTAATGATCTAACCAACCATAAAAGAGAGAGAAAACAATTTAGCCAACTTTTCAATTCAGATGACAAATCTTTCCTTCAAAAAAACAAACAAACACCTCTACAGGATCAGTTTCTAAGCTAACAAGAAGAAACCCAATGTTACCAAAGTTTCACAAAACCTGCTTCTGGTACTATTTCTGATTCAGAAAATCGTTCTGGAAGAAGCCATGTCATTCCCTGAAGAATAATGTCCAAAATCCATATTAGAAACACATTTAAGTAAGATAAGACAAGTCAATTATCAATTCATTTTTAGATGCCAATATAGAGCCTCAATAAATGATATAGACATGCAAAACAAACTCTCTAACATCCAAATAAACAAGACGAATAAAAAAGGTTCATACTCAATTCTTCTTTCACATTTGCACAGACATGCACTTGTACCAAGTCAAACATAAGAAAAGCCCAATAACAAAAATCCAAACAAAAACAAGCAACAAACTCAACCCAACAGGCCTGAAGGTTAACTTTCAGTACCGATTCTACCGAATGTGTTACAAAACGACTTGCACCAGTTGACCTGCTAGCCCTTATAGCCTAACCACGTGGCTCAAAAGGTTAACTTTAGGTTATACAGTTGCTTGTGACAATACGTTATATATTAGATTCATTTTCCCACATCTTACTGATGTGGGACTTATATGCCAAGATGGGCTCTCACGCAACATTAGTTAAAGATGTATCCTATTCAACTTATTTTGTACTCTTCATCCATAAGCTACCTAAGTGCTTGATGGGCTTACATAATTAAAATTAAAATTCGTACAATGGCGAAAATACATATGCAACAAACTCAATGTAACAACCCTGAAATAGATATTTAAAACCAAGCGCGAGATCACCTTAGTTCCAAATCCATTTCCAGTTCAAGTTTGTTTTCATGACTCTTCAAACTTCAATGGCAAGCTACCTTATACGGAGTATTATGTACACGCATCTTCAAAACATAAGCAATAGTCCAAATAATTAAGAGCTGCAATGGATAAATAGACTCATATATAGATACATATCATATACCCTTCATAAATTAGATGATCCAATTATTACTAGGTAAATCAAGCAAAATTTTTGAAATGTGAGAGATCACAAAAGTAGAATATCACTTAGTAGCACGACGCAGGAGGGGGGGCGGGGGCGGGGGCGGGGGAGGGGCCGGGCAGCGGAAGCACCTAGAAGCTCCTAAGGTTGGGAGCGCCTAAGGAGCGTATATAGATTATATATAAATACAAATATATAATATCTTTAAATACTTAACCATTGCAAGGAAAAGTGATACTTAATGAGATTTTTTCCAATCTTAAAGGCTAATTAATAGAAGTTAGATATTTCCAATTTGCAAAACTTCTTGATTGATATGATTTTCATATTCTTATTTCCACAATAGCATTACTCCCTTAAAAGTAAGAGAATAACTGCCTTAACGGCCAATAAGCTCCCATCTTAGTTAAGAGCGAGCTCCCGTCAAGCTCCCATCTTGAAAGCATCGAGCTCTTGTCTTGGGAGCACACCCATTTTAGAAGGATCCTGCTACTAAGGAGTATCAGGATCCTTAACATTACTAACTTTTGCCAATCAAAAAAAAGAATATCCCCATCCAGTTCTATCTTATCGTTGTACTATTCAATGATAAGCTACTTTTTTTTGGTAGAAGTGCCATTGAGGAAGCAAGCGGGTGGTAGGCACCATGTTCCCTCAGGCATTTGATAGGAGTTCACACCTCACTAACCGTGACTACAACTAACAATGCAGACTTTTGCCAAGAAAAATGAAGAAGTGCCTTTTAGGAAAGAAATTGTATAATCCCGGTACAACACATCTACTCTCCACACAACGACTACTCATGAGCTACCACAAAAGCAAAGAACAAGAAAAATCCAGTCTCACCAAAAAAACAACAGATTTCAACTATCCCTTCAACAGACAAATTACTTAGGAAGCCAACAAAAAAATTCTTGCTTGATAGGTAATGAAAGAAACAAATTAAAGTAAAGAGGGCTTACATTAGCCAGAGACTCCAAGGAATGGACATAGTCTTTGTTCCTCCGAACCCATGTCTTATAAGCCTCCATAGATACAAACCTGTATCTAAAATCACAACAGAGATACCCAAAAGAAAAGAAACCCTAAGTTCCTCCTCTCTGACTCCGTCTCACCACCAGCTCAACTCAAAAATCAGTTTTGGGTATTTTTCTGGATTAGACCACCCAGATGAGGGAACGGGGAAAAAAGCTGAACCCTTTTCGGTAAATCTATGGGGAAATGTACAGGTGACTATTTCGAATAAATACTGATTCTTTCGATATGGTTGGAACTTGGAACTGAAAAGGAAGGAAAATTATCAGGGTGGGCAGGGAAGAGATGATGTGTAATTTGTTGAGTAGCAATAGGTTGTTCCGCTGACCGATGGACAAGGGAGGCTTTTATGTATGCGAGAGAGAAGTCGCGCTCCGATAGAGCGAGTTTAGGCCAATTAAGACCTCGCAAGTTCAAGATGCGAAGTATTTTCACACGAGTTCATCCTCCAATAAGGCGAATTATGGACTTAAATTAAGTTTATTTCAAAGATCTAAATCGTTAGTATTGCAGAAATTATTAATAGTAAAAACCATAGTGAAAATCATACTAATCGAATAAGAATTAGTATCTCATCGGGGGCTAAAATTAAGCTTTTACGTTTATAATTATGGGTTAGGCTACATTGGATCATCTCAAAAAGCCTCGCGTTTTTGGTCGCGAGTTGAAGATACGACGAGGTTAGCTAAGGGTCTCCCCATTCGCAGCTACGTATTTTCTTTCATAGTCCGTTAAAAATTTTCAATTATATTCGACTGTTAGTTACCGAAATTGAGATACACTTTCAGCACCCAATTACCGAAGTATAATCTTTTTTTCAACAGCTATTTATCGAAATGTATGTATTAGCAGTTGCATACCGAAGGTTGAACATATTTTCGACATGCAGTTGCCGAAATATAAATTTGTTTTCAACAGCTATTTACCGAAATGTTATTTATGATTTTCAACAACTATCTACCGAAATATAGCTGACTATGAGAGAAAATATATAGTTGCGAATAGCGCCACCCTTAGTTAAGGACACGCTGCAATGCCACCCTTAGATTTCAGTCGCATGCAACTCTTTTGATCTTTAAGTTTGATTTTCGTACCAAGTTGGTCCAACTGATAGCACCTGTCAGCCAAATTGGACAAAAATCAGATTGAGGGAAGATGTTATCGATTGGACCAACTTAGTACGAATGACAACGTCCAAACTGCGATCAATCTAATTTTTTCCGTCCAATTTGTCTGATAGTAGAAGTTATCAATTGGATCGATTTGGTACAAAAACCAAACTTGAAGGTCAAAAGAATTGCAATTGATACTTGGAGGACGAAAATGAGATTCGAATGAAAATAGGAGGACCATTTCTATAAATTTAAAAAAAAAAAAATACAGTGAAGTGTCTTGTTTAGCCAAAACAGTGAAACACCCAAAAATCAATTACCGTTCTCTGCTGCTATATTTTTCCAAAGCTCTCTCTCTCTCTCTCTCTGTCTCTCTAGGGTTCGAAAATATCTCTACGAAGTCCCTTAGATCAGTGGATATGCAATTGACCCTTGAATTCGGGTAATTTCTTTTCCAAATCCATGTGTTTACTCGTACTACATGCTTTGCCTCTCTCATGTCTGCTAATCTTCTTTTGCTTGATTTCCAAGCTCTTACAAATAGTCCAAATCAATTAAAGCCATGGGGGTTTTTTTTTTCTCCTGATGTTGTTTGATAACCTTTCCTCCTTATCCTTTACTTGTTCTTTCATCTGCTGTTTGCCGCAACTCAAGAAATTGTTGTCAGTGGTGGTAAAACTTAATTTGAATGGATTAAAGACTATTTTTAGGGTTAGGGTTAATTCAACTAGAATAGAAGTGTGGAAAAACTAGACTGGAAGCTTAACTTAACAACATCAGTCTAGTTGACAAAGCTAGAACACAGATGTATCTGGAGTTGTTGGATGCACATGGGCCCACACACATCCAACGGTTCCGGGCACAATTGTGTCCGGAGTTTTCGTGTTTTAAAGTCGTGTTTCTAGACTTTTTGAAAGACGAGTTACTGCAAGCTTTAGGATCAAAAGATAGCAGGATAACCAAGGATGAGACCCAAAACGTTTTGATCCTACCTTTTTATAATGATGTAGAACTAGACTGGTGAAAATTTAGCATGAAGCCATGAATCTTGGTAGAAGTGACTGCTTTCGATAGATTCTAGCAATCAAATATGTTAAAGGGCATTTTTTTTTTTTTTTGCTCGGCAAATGGAACTTTTTATTAAACTCGAAAGGGTACATCGATGAGGAAACCAAAAGCACAAAGATCTATCCAACCAAAGTTGGATAAAACACCCTCAAATACTCACTCTACACCTTCACTTTTCAGATAGTCTTGTACATTTGCTATTAGTGAGTGGAGAACTGGTTGTGGGGAGTTTTTTGTTCCAATTCTGCGATACTTACTTGTTCGGTCCTCCTCACCTTTAGTGGACTTGGAGATTAGTATCTGAACTGTAGGGTCTAGGGTTAGACTCTCGCTCGTATGCTATCAATTCTTGTGTTGTGCTAGTCCATATGGGCTTTGCTTTTGGCTTTAATTGGGACCCCGCTAGTGGATGGTGGGATTGGTCAGCCGATTAGTCGGTCTATTGGGCCAGATACCAAGTCATAAAAAAAAAGCATCTATAAACCGTACCGATTGACTTGGTCAATTCATTAACTTGCAAGAGTAAAGGATCTACAAAAGTACGTTGTTTATGCTATCTGTGTTTCCGTCCCTACTTGTTTTCTACTTTGGTTATCCGTGTTGATTTCTCAGAATCTAATAGCCTTGTTAATTCCTAATGAAGTGGTGGATTGGAACTTCTTTGTGATTCTGTCAAGATCCATAACGTCAATGTTGATCCGCTGCAAGATGGAGAAGATAAGGTAATTGATGCAACATGAATTGAGTGTATATTTCTAATGTTTCTTACAACATGCCATTGTTTCTGTTCCATATTCTCCACAGTTTACCATGAAAAGTTTGCTTGCTTGGGTTCGTACCAATCTGATCAAGGAGAGGCCTGAAATGTTCATGAAAGGAGACTCCGTGTAAGTAGAAGATACTATTAGTCTTAATACTTGAAGCCCTTTTCTGGCATAGAGTGCAATCAGGTTTTGCCAAAATACACAAAAGGTGTACATGAACAAACTGGCGAGTGGGGTGAAGTATGCAATGATGCTGACAGTTTTAGTAGGTGAAA
Source organism: Rhododendron molle (assembly GCA_025413875.1). NCBI lineage: Eukaryota > Viridiplantae > Streptophyta > Magnoliopsida > Ericales > Ericaceae > Rhododendron > Rhododendron molle. The sequence goes on along the minus strand of CM046394.1, from coordinate 2,469,731 downwards.
ACAAAGCTCCATAGTTTTTGCGGGATGTTAGTAATGTTGTCAGATTTCAGTTTACAAAAGTTCATAAACATATTTTTTTAGTCAATTTGCGGAGAAGAAAAACATGTTGGGATACATTTGTTCCAAAAACTTGCTTTGGAAACAAGTGAAGGGGTGACTGGAGGCAGTAGCTGTCAGAGAGGGCGTTTCCAGTCGGAAAAGGGGTGGCTGGAGGAGTTGCCGGTGGGAGGGGGGTGGCTCTCTGATGTAAGGGTGGATTGCTGGGGGGGTGTTGCCAGCAGTGCGGGCAGGCAGAGGTGGTGGTGGGGTTTGAACACAATTGAAACCACCAATTTTGTTTCCTAAAGGTGAAAATTTTGAAAGCTGTCAAGTTTTTTGGAAAACAAATATAGTTATTCAACATAGTTTGGTTGCCAGTTTCACAGTTTTAAACGAAAACAGAAATTAGGAAACGAAGACGTTAGCAAACAAGACTACGTGTAATTGGCAGGTCTTTGGCAAACACAAAAGGATTGTTTGTTTGCTTTCCCTTGATTTCCTCAGATGTTAAACTCCATTAATGGGTTAGTTAAATGTTCCATGTGCAGGAGACCTGGTGTTCTAGTCCTTGTGAATGATTGTGATTGGGAACTAAGCGGCCAACTTGATACAATGCTAGAAGAGAAGGACGTGGTGGTATTCATTTCAACCTTGCACGGTGGATAGTGGGAATGACTCTTGACGTAGTCCGCTTATTGCTAGGTGATTATCGTGGTTTTGACATAAGCCTGGTTTGCAAATTCATCCTTTATGATGTCAAGCCGAAATATTTGAGAAAGGGGAAGTACGGTGTGGAGTTTTGTAGTAATTTAGAACAAAGTGTGATATTTGATATTGCAGCATTTGGATATTTTTGTACTACTCGTCAACGCTGATATGGGATGAAATCCTTTGGTAACTCTACTGTAACGGTGTTATATTGGGCATTTCAATTGCTATTTCAGGGAACGTTTCGCAGACTATCATGCAATTAGTTATAATTTCCGGAAAGAGCATACAAAACAGTGGTTAGTCAATTTGTGATACATCCTGTTTTCACCATGTAGCCATTGCAGCTTTGTTTGGCTGACCATCTCCATGCATGGGAACCCTCTCTCTTCCCCGTGCGGAAGGCCTTTGTTTGTCTTTTATTTTTCTTGGATGGTATCTGGATCAAGGGATTTTGGAGGAGATTATCAAAGAAAATATTAAGTGGTAATCCTTACTGGAAGCCCAAAATGAGCACTCGGAAGCCCAATATAACGATTCAAACTGTTCATCTTGTAACATTTATTGAGCATATGATCATTCATACGAAAAGGTCAAATTTGAATAACTGTAATCGCACAACTAGATCACATATCTGTTAGCGGGTGTCGTCCTACAGTAATTGTCACACCTGAGAAAGGCTTCTAATGTTCCTACCAAGATAACCATGATTGGGCAAAACAGTCAAAACCTGAAAATAACAATTCAAACAGTCTTTCAGTTATAAACTGTGGCTGCAGATACTTAGGCTGATACGATCTCCTCGTTCGACAATATCTATATAAATTCACATTGTCAATTCCACATGGAAACTATATTTCCACTATATATCATTCATTCATTTGGCATTAGATTACATAAGCGATTTCAGGAAGCTAGTTTGATTCGTGTACACCATTGAATCCACATCAGAGCAAGAATACACTAAGAAAGTGTAATCAATAGAGAGAATTGTAGGTAAAGCAGGTGGCTACAAGGGAAGAGATACAGACGATAAGGGCGGGAAGTAGGGTGATATTCAGGAGCCTATTCATACCCCAGTACCCGACCAATGTTATGGTCTCGTCTGCAATTACTAGAGCCAGGGTCCCAGCTTCTGTTGAGAGCAGCCCACCGTTATATGTCCCACGCGAAAGCCGGGATGACATGACTCGAGATAGGAGTGATAGATTCACACCTGCATTGGTTAGCAATGGTGGAGTCAGCATTTTTGCCAGAGAGGGGCAATACAGGGGCTGAATGTGAGTAGAGGGAAATGAGAGATAAGTCGAGCAAAAAGAATTACGCGCTACATAGATAGGCAAACGAAAACTTAAACAGCAAGACAGACAAACATTTACTGGGGGAAATTGCTTGGTGTGTTATGAAATGAAGAAAATGAGTGAATATAAACACTAACTTGGATTAATGGTCAAGAACATTGTCTAACTATTCTTGGCGCGAAATCCACTATTGGCTAAACGATCATTCGGCCTTACAAAGCTACAGTGTTTAGATCCTAATGCCGAAAGGGAGACTGGAGTCTTAGAGGGGGAGAATTCTATACTTCCTTTTACCAGTATGGCAAAACAATAAATTTTATTAGATGACAGGGTGGGGGTAGGGAGAAAAGGTCCCCTCTTTGGCCTAAAGGCAGCTTAGTAGCTTACACTAGGGCTAGTTATAAAACAGAAAAGTGCCATGAAAAAAAACACGATTGTTGTGAAAACTGCTGCTGCTTTTTTCGTGATGAATGTCCCTTGTCCTCTCTTTCTTTCTTTTTTTTTTTCCCTAACGAGGACCGGACTGAAGTAACTTCCGAAACTGTGCACTGCTTTTATTATTAAATAGGTGATGATAGAGCGAGGAAGTCACTATACGTCGATAGCCTTGACAGTCTGGGGAGAAACAATGGATGGGAATCCTCCTCACCTCTTTGATTGTGTATTTCTATTGTATTGCAGTTTCCTCAAGTTCATGTACTCTCCCATAAATGATACTCCTATCAAGCAACTATAAATTACCTTCGAGAACTTCAGCGCCTACAAATGTGATAAGAGCTGAGCAGACATATTGCAGGACAGAGTAAGGTACTATTACATGGAAGCTTAGAACTATCCCTAAGCAAACCATAATTTGTGATGCCAGTAATACTTGCCTGCAATTACATCATCCAAGATACGCATCAGCTCGGAATAGAGGAGATATGAAATTGAAAAACACAAAGAAGTGGCATATTGACGGCGGATTGTTCCAAAATGGGACGGAAGTAAACGTAAAAAGGGACAAAAGGGATAACTGGGATGATCGCTCACCACCCAAGTTAGAAAACCAACGGGATATAGATATCACCACCCGAGGATTTAACTAGGGATACAGGGTGTAGGGATCGCTCACCACTCAAAGGAATCCTCCTAAGAGATACAGAAACGAAATAAGAAGATTAACTCTTCTCACAAGCCAAAGGCTATATTTTGCTTAAACACACTCTCTAAAGATTTCATTTGGAGCAACCTAATTTATAGACTACTTGGAACAACCCTCCAAGAATAGGAAAAGACACTTACATTTTCAAAGCTAAAATTAAATAAAAATAAAGACTTGACTACAGAAAACTAGGTAGACTGCATGAACAACTCAATGACTCCTTGAACCAACAAATGACACTAAAAATTGTGTGAATAAATACTTGGACTAGAAATTAAAAGACAAGATAAAAATAACTCTTCGATTCTTGTTGCGACATTATTTTTTCTGCATCATTCTCCCCTGGTTGAAAAGATTCGCCCTCGAATCTTCACCGACTTCTTTGCCATTGCATTCACTTCCTTTTTTCTTTTTTTCCACGAAACTTCTACTTTTACTTTCACATCAATAATCTCATTAACCATATTGTTGAGCTCATAACTTCGGGTTGAAGGTGCACCGAGAAGTTTCTTTCTAATAGTGTTGGCCCTACCAACTCCTGCCACACCAGGCGAAACCACAACCAATTCATGTGAGCAAAGTGGTTTTCTAGCAAGATAATTAAGAATTCCCATTGCACAATCACCCTTGTGCAGTTTAAGAACTTGTTTACAGCTCTTCATTGGAATCAACCCTTGCCCCCGTGCAAACAAATTTTGGGCATTGCCTACCTCATCAAAGCACAATAAAAGTGATGCCTTAGAATCAAAACTCATAGGAGCAGAATTATGGTTATCGTCTATGATCAAGAATCCATCTTCGGTGTACTCATCATAAACTGGAGGCAAATTCCAATCCACGATTGGATCTGGAATAATTTTTGTTGTAAAGGGCCATTCAAGAGTAGCATTGTCCACTTTGAAACTATCCTTGTCCTTCCCACGATGTAGATTCTGAAATGATCGTTGTTGTTCTTGTTGCTGATGTTGAAACACTCTAGCCATGACAACCCAAGAGCTCTGATACCAAAACTGACAGCGGATTGTTTCAAATGGGACGGAAGTAAACGTAAAAAGGGACAAAAGAGATAACTGGGATAATCGCTTACCACCCAAATTAGGAAACCAACGGGATACAGATATCACCACCCGAGGATTTAACTAGGGATACAGGGTGTAGGGATCACTCACCACTCAAAGGAATCCTCCTAAGAGATACAGAAACGAAATAAGAAGATTAACTCTTCTCACAAGCCAAAGGCTATATTTTGCTTAAACACACTCTCTAAAGATTTCATTTGGAGCAACCTAATTTATAGACTACTTGGAACAACCCTCCAAGAATAGGAAAAGACACTTACATTTTCAAAGCTAAAATTAAATAAAAATAAAGACTTGACTACAGAAAACTAGGTAGACTGCATGAACAACTCAATGACTCCTTGAACCAACAAATGACACTAAAAATTGTGTGAATAAATACTTGGACTAGAAATTAAAAGACAAGATAAAAATAACTCTTCGATTCTTGTTGCGACATTATTTTTTCTGCATCACATATCGATCCCGTGTCACACATAATAACCCTGATTTCACCCATGACAGAAAATACCATGTAAATCTATTTCACAGAATGTGTTTTGCCAGTTTTCGCATCCCAAGGAGTTAGTAGAAGTAGAACCAAGTGTGATTTGAATAGCATTTTTCTGCTGCATAGTAGCCTATAGGCCAACGCAATAGAAACCCAACCAAGTCCATAGGTTGTGTAACAAATCAGATAAAATATTCTCTAGAAGAACGATCCATTTAAACACTTTCCGCAAAATAGACACAGTCCTTTCGCTTTTAGGTTTGTGTTTTACTATCTTATCTTTTTTTTTTTTTTTGGGACAATATTCTATATGGCAAGAAAACAAATAATGCCACTGGAAGTTTCTCTAAGGTTTGAAGGTTACCTTTCCTCAAATATGCTACTCATGTAGCTTCCGACAATGGTATTAATAGGAAGGACTGTCAGCCCAAGACACGCAAGAAAAATAGCCACATTGGTGGTTGACCAAAGAAAGTAATACGCGGTGATCAAACTTGATTCCGCGAGTAAAATCTCCATGGCATACTTGAGCATGAAATATACAAATAGCTGAACATTGTAACAACCAAGATCATTCGAACATCACTAGCATTATATGACATCAAATATATCCACGGAGAAAACATTGCACATGTAGAGCTTGTTTCCTTTTTCTCAATGAAGTACTGAAACAAGACAAAATAGACTTGGTCCTGTTATGTAAACTGTTTTCCCATAAATGTGAAAAGGTTATTTCCCAAATATGACCGAGTTTTTTTTTTGTTGGAAAATATGACCGAGTTAGCCGACCATAATACTTGAGTAAAGCTATTGCCTATAATGAGCTCGAATCAAATATTTACACCTATACCTTTACAGATGGAGTAAGCAATCTGTATGCAGACACAATCGAAGTGACAGGCTTGTGAGTCTCCTCAGGAGCTTGTTCACTAACATCACAGTCTTCTTCTTCTCTATCTTCACTGCATTGCTTCTCTCCCAAGGTTGGGAAGCACCGTCCTCAACATTACCAGCGTCTAGTTGTCCTAATACTGAAAGTTGTTTAAAAGCTAAACCTATCAACTACGCAGAACTAGGTAGTGGAGGAGATTTGACAACACGAACTTGCAGCCAATAGTATCCAACTTCAACAGACTCCATCACAAAGCACTAATTTGATTGAGGCCACAGAAGGACAAAATTACATTTTAAGAAACCCAAAAGAAAGATCAGTGGACGCTACTGCAGAATTTTGCAGCAAGAAACTTTAAAACACCTGCTTCAGGACTCCTGTCGGCTGGGCATCTATTTAGTAACGGCAGAATGAACTCTTGCTTCACAACGTTATCTATAGGCATGTCACCCATGAGATGTGAAACTAATAGATGCTTAACTTTGTTCTTTGTATACATGTCAGCGTGGTGTTTGATCTGTTTGATATTATACCACGAAAAAGTAAAGATGCAGAGAATAATAAGCTAGATTAGGTATGATACATTTGTGTCATATTTGAAGCACATACACATACAAATGAGACAGGTAATCTTCAGATATTCATATTCAGGATACATGTATTGGTTTCCTGCACTCGGGAAACTCGATTCAGCTCTGTAATGCAGCTCGTAAGATCCTAACAAAGCTTGATGACATTAATGTTGGGTCGAGACCCCGACCCCGATTCACACCTCCGAGCACAAGCATGAAAATAAACCAAGCACAAACGAGAGATATCCGAGGAAAACTCCACTATGTATAATCACATATACAAAGTATGAAAAACCTCACCGAGATAGCCACAAGCCGGCTTCCCTTCTCCTCTCTCTCTCTCCCTCACTCCGATGCTCTCCGACAATATCTCCGGGTGTCTCTGAGGAGCACCGCTCCTCCCGAAGGAGGAGCCCTCACCGCTCAACTCTCCCTCACCCTCTCTCCTGTCACTAGCGCACACTCACACTGCCTAAGGCAGTCAACAAAAGGGAAAAGGGACAAGGGGTTTTATCCCCTACAACACACACCCACACCACTTGGGTGTATCCCAACAATCACCCCCTACACCAGAGTGGGGTAATCGCTGAATCCGCAACGCTGTCCGGTTGCAATCCGCCACTCTAGCACCACAGCTATCCCCTGCTCACACTAGAGGCTCCACTCGCCAGATAATCTCACACATCACCTGCGAGGAGGTTGAAACCTATCCAGATATCCGTGGCTCATATCGGCAACACCGCCGATACATCGCACCCCCTCAACCGAGTGCTCTGCATCCAAATCCGGATGCTCCACATCTCAATCCCGAGATGTCTGCAGCAAAGTCCATTTCTATCCGCGATCCTCTACTGCCTGAGCGCCCGCATCACCCCCTAGATGCTGTAATCCGCGTCCGCCAATCCCGTTTTGCCCCTCTAGTCAAGCGCCTGTGTCACTGCTAGCAATCAAGAGTCTCACCACCCCCACATCGAAAGTGTATATACCAACTGACCGAGTGTCTCCTTGTAAGACCAGATCTTCAGTGGCTGAACCCTGAACGCACCGTGCCCAATCACAGAGCACAAAATCCGATTGAACCAGACTGCCTCTGATCACTGTCAATCATCTCCGCAAACCATCGCTGTAGTGAGCGTCTGTGTCACTACCAACCAACTCGAGTGTATCCTTGCTCACTAGCTCCGCGCATGTTTGCCCTGATCAAACTCCGATTTCTGCAATTCTGCTCCGTCAATCGTCCTTTTCTGCCACTCTCCGTCAACTCCCTGCACTCCCGTCAGCTCTCCCCTGGCCTCCTCCCTGCCACTTATCCATCCTCGTTCCATTCTCGGCTTTACTCAGCATCCTGGATCTCCATCGGAATCCATCTATTACTCCAACAAGCGCTTGTGTCATTACCAAACGAGCAACCTAACCCGAATGTAAGGTATCCTTGCCTACCAGCTCCGTAACAGATCATCACCGATTGTCCTTGCTGCTCCAAACCGTAAGCGCTTGTGTCATTACCAGACAAGCAAACCCGCTCGAATGTAATGTATCCTTGCTTACAAGTCAAGCCTTCACGCAACTCAAACCACCTCCAAACACGTGTTTTCATGCTCCACTAAGCACTCACACCAGCCTAGAAAGCCTCCAATCCGAAAACAGAGTGCGCGGTTGCGTCCGGAACGAATAAATAGTCAAAATCGACTACTCATAGGCGAAAAACGAAGTCCGAACGACTCCGAAATCGCGAAAAACAAATCTGATGTGGCATTGACCTTGCTGACATGGCGTGTTCGTGCTACACCAAAACATTTCCTTGGACAGCCTTTTCAATCCATCACGTGCTGCCTACTCCGGAAACAAAAAAAAACTCCCAGCGGGTGCAATTAAGAAGCCCCTAGTGGACCCACCAACTAGGAGGGACCCACCCAATAAATCTCCCCCTCCCGACTTAGGTGGGGGGTTCAACCAACCCCGCTTGGGAACAACAAAATACATGCTTCTCCTTGGGCAAAGAATTAGTCATCATATCGGAACCATTTTCATCCGTATGGATTTTCTGTAGCTGTACCAATTTTTCATCCAACGCCTCACGAATCCAATGATAGCGCACATCAATGTGTTTCGACCATGAATGAAAAGTTGGATTCTTGCTCAAATGAATAGCACTTTGATTGTCACAATAAAGAGCATATCTTTCTTGTTCAAAGCCCAATTCTTAAAGAAACTTTTTCACCCATACCATATCTTTGGAACCCTCTGCTACTGCAATGTACTCTGCCTCGGTGGTAGATAAAGCAACACATTTCTGTAACTTGGACTGCCAAGATACTGCTCCCCCTGAATGAGTCAGCAAGTAGCCCGAAGTGGATTTTCTACAGTCAACATCTCCCGCCATATCTGCATCCGTATAGCCTTTAAGCAAAGGCTTACCATTTCCAAAACATAAACACATTCTGGAAGTACCCCGGAGATAACGCAAAATCCATTTAACTGCAGCCCAATGATCCTTTCCCGGATTAGATAGAAATCGACTTACCACACCTACCGCATAGGCAATGTCGAGCCTAGTACATACCATTGCATACATCAACGAACCAACCGCCGATGCATATGGAACATTCTTCATTTCAATTTTTTCCTTCTCACTTGCCGGACTTTGCTTGGAGCTAAGTTTGAAATAATTAGCAAGTGGAGTGCCAACCAGTTTAGCCTTACTCATGTTAAACCTTTCAAGCACCTTCCCAATATACCTCTCTTGCGATAGCCAAAGCTTGCCATTCTTCCTATCACGGGTGATCTTCATGCCAAGAATTTGCTTCGCAGGACCTAAATCCTTCATAGCAAAGGATTTGCCAAGCTCTTTGTTCAACCTCTCAATTTTTCCCGCATCGTGGCCAATGATCAACATATCGTTCACAACTCATACGCATTAGTTTCTTGAGCCACATGATGGAACACGCTTTGATCAACCCAAGTACGAATTAAGGCAACGACTTTCCTATTTGTTACCTTCCAATCCTCATCACTTGTACCCTGCGGTTTCTTTGTATCACCATAGATCGACAAATACAAGTCCTTAGTGTAAAGGACATCCTCCATTCATGGTTTCCATATCGAGTAATTAGCGGAAGTCAATTCAATCATAGCCCCCGAATTTTCCTCCATTCTAAATTCACACAAGAATCAGACGAGCACACCCACCAAACCAGTAGCTCTGATACCACTGGTTAAAGGCTATACGGATGCAGCTATGGCGGGAGATGTTGACTATAGAAAACCCACTTCGGGCTACTTGCTGACTTATTCAGGGGGAGCAGTATCTTGGCAGTCCAAGTTACAAAAATGTTTTGCTTTATCTATCACCGAGGTAGAGTACATTGCAGTAGCAGAGGGTTCCAAAGATATGCTATGGGTGAAAAAGCTTCTTCAAGAATTGGGTTTTGAACAAGAAAGATATGCTCTTTATTGTGACAATCAAAGTGCTATTCATTTGAGCAAGAACCCAACTTTTCATTCACGGTCGAAACACATTGATGTGCGCTATCATTGGATTCGTGAGGCGTTGGATGAAAAATTGGTACAGCTACAGAAAATCCATACGGATGAAAATGGTTCCGATATGATGACTAAATCTTTGCCCAAGGAGAAGCATGTGTTTTGTTGTTCCCAAACGGGGTTGGTTGAACCCCCCACCTAAGTTGGGAGGGGGAGATTTGTTGGGTGGGTCCCTCCTAGTTGGTGGGTCCACTAGGGGCTTATTAATTAAGTCCAAAATGTTATGGGGTTATCTTGTTATTCTTTGAATGACAAAGGGAAAACTTGTAATTTCTACCGTGGGATTACAAAAGGAAGTCAGGAGATTTCTTAGAGCATCCATGTAATACCCGTCCCAGATATTTAATAGTTAATTCATATTTTAATTAAATATGTGTTTTATGGGGTTATTTCATATTTGGTGAGTATTTAACTAAATGCTATTGGTCGGTTGCGTAAGTTGAGAGGTGTTGTGGTTGCACTTGATAATCTCCTTAAAAGAGATATTTTGTTGCAAATATCTTCTTCTTTCCCCTGTTTCTATCATTTTCGTGGAGAGAGAGAGAGAGAGAAGAGAAGGAAAATGAGGAGATTTGGTGCAGAGCAGCTCTTCACAAAATTGTTCAAGGTACCTAGAAATCTTCTAAATTCTTGAAATAAATCTTGAATGTTTATCTGTGAGTCTATTGTATCGTGTTAAATTTTCAGAAAATAACTCAAAGTGTGTTGGCCTACAAAATTCGTGGACCGAACTGATGTCTGGTTCGCGTCTGTGCTGGCAGCACAGACACGTGTTGGAAAAACGGGCATAACTTCTTGCTCGGGTATCGTTTTTACGCACCGTTTCTTGATTCTGAAACTAGACTTGCATGCCTTTCTGAATATGTAAGGTTCGTGTCTTGGTTCCTTCTAGGAAAAATCAGATTTTGTTTCGAAGTTGGTTTGGTAACTCTGGAAATCTGGACAGCTTTTGGAGCTGTGTTCTTTATCAATTTTGTCATAGTTAAATGTCCTTACTGACTATGGGTTATCATGAGTCTTAAACATTGATCAATTGGTGATGTTTTGGTGTTAGAATTATTGGACAATATTGAGTAGGTGATTTTTAATGGACTTTCGATCGCAGACTAACCAGCTGAAATCGTAATCTTGTGTTTCTTGTTGTGTAGTTTCAATTGGGCGTATCTTGGTCATTCGAACTCTATGTTGGGCAAATTTTATATCAAAATTCATGTACCGGAGGTGCACTTTCTAATGGTGGTAGTCTCATGACCTGATTTTAAACCAATAAGAAGTTATGGTCGGAATACGACAGGATGGTCATGGTTTTCAAACCAATTTTAAGAGTTATGCCATATTTATATTTTTACGTTTGATTGGGGGCACTTCTAAACCTTTGAGATGGACATGCTATTATGTGTTAAGAATCTTTAATCTATATTAGGTGTTATAGATTGTTGTTAGGACTTGGTTTTGACGTTTAAGCGTTCAATAAATTGATATGGTTAACTTGTGGTTAGGTGTCAAGCCGGTGAGTGGGAGGTGCCGAAACCGTAAGTTTAGCGTACTTCGGTCGATACAAAGGTGAGTGTGTTTGATATGGTTATTCTCCATATAATACTATTGTGGTGGTGCGTATATCTCTTGCTAATTGTGGTTAGCTTTCGATATGATTATCTTTGATTTTGTTGTAGTGGTGATTTGTATATCATGCTATGGTGGTTTAGTTTTGATATGTTGTGCATGTGTACGTGTGAGGCACACCATGTCGTAAGCCATATCGTTCAATGAATGATGGTTGGGAGCATGGTGTGTGGGACACGAGGTTTAGTTATGATATGCGGGTTAGATGAATATGCATGCCGATGAGTGTTGATTGAACCGCCGAAGGTTAGCGTGTGAGGCATACCATGTCATATGCCATGCCGGCTAATTGTCGGTGGATGGGAGCATGGTATGTGGGACACCTCGTCTTGGGTACATGCGAAGTGGCAAACGTGTCACTGCATGTGATGTAATTATTTTCATGTTGTTGTGCATTGAATATTACTGCTCTGTTGGGTGGACAAGTTGGTTATAACTGTTGTATACATTTGAGTATTTAAGTTATGTTGGTGGATTCATATTCATGTTGATATTCTTTCGGGTATTGTGGTATTATGTTGAGCATTTCTATATCTCACACACTCTGGATTTCCTTTTTGGTCTACCAGGTAGCAGGTTGCTTAGAGTGGGTCCACTACCGGTCATCGTGTTGAGGAGTGTTTGGTCTAGCATTGTATGTTGTGGATGATCGAGCTTGTCGTAGGTAGTTGAGGAAGAAGTTGTTTTGTTTAAGTTGTAATTAATTTGTCAGTGGACATGTTAAAGTATGAAATTTCCTAAAGTGTTGTAAATCGAGGTTGTAGTTGGTAGGTTGACACGTTGACTCATTTTATGTTTAGGTGATAAGTCTTCTGCTGGGTATTTACATTCGAGAAAATTACCTCTAAGTATAGAAAAGTGACACTTAATTCCCATTAAGGAGAGATGAAATACTTAATTACCACTAAGTTCACTTTTACAAAAATACATTTACCATTAATAGAAATGTCACCCTAGGGTTTTAGGGTATGCTAGGGTTTTATGGTACCCTAATGGGTACCCTAGTACCCTTGGGTACCCTAAAATCTTAGGGTACCCTAGGATTTTAGGATTTTAGGGTACCCTAGAGTTTTAGGGTACCTTAAGATTTTAGATTTTAGGATACCCTAGGGTTTAAGGTACCCTAGAGTTTAGGTTTAGGTGATTTCATAGAGCCATAGGGTTTAGGTTTAGGCACTTTCATAGGAGTTTTAAGGTGCACTTTCCTATTATAGGGTTTTAGCGATTTAGGCACTTTTATTGGGTACCCTAGAGTTTTAGGCACTTTTATAGGGTATCCTGAGGTTTAGGCACTTTCATAGGGTGCCCTAAGAGTTAAGCACTTTCAGTATTGGGGGTTTTAGGTACTTTCATAGAGTTTTAGTGTTTCGTTAATTAGAGGAAACTTGGTGGGAATTACTTTCTATTTTATGGACCGAGAGGTAAATTGCCCTTTACATTCTGACAGGTTGCGAGGTGTGGTTTGGTCTTCTGTGTGGAATGCCACGTGGTCGCACCGACTCGGGCCCACTTTGGGTGCCATTTGCAGGGCGGGGCGTGACAATCCACATCTCACTCTCTACTCTCCTTTGAAAACTAAACTAGCGAGGAAAGATGTGAAAAGAGGACTGCATCAGTCTCGCTTGGGAATCCAGCAAATTAACATTTGCTACAGTTGCTTGCTTCTTCAAGCGAGACACTATTCATTCCATTAGCAGTATTTTAATGTTTTCGGCTCAGATTGAATTTTGTCTTCATACCGTATCTTGTTCCACGTCCCAATCCAAACAACAGACTAATTGTTGATTTTTGCAGCACGCGTGTTGGGCCAATTCTGGGTCTCACAAAAATATATAAAAATGTTCATAAATTTTAAAATAATTTTTTATTGGATCCTTATAAAAAAATCAGTTCCAATGGATATCATTAGCATTTTTCTAAATTCGTTGGGTGAAAATTGGTAAACTGCTTAGTTTCGCCGTACGAATCTAGAAAAAATACTTATCGATATCCATTGGAGCTGATTTATTACATAGCCCCATAAAAATTATTTTAAAATTGCGGGTATTTTTTTGTATTTTTGTGATACAAGGACTGGGCCCTACACTCGTGCGGTAGAAATGTGCGGTAAGAGTAACAGTGTTGATCCAAACACACGGCTTCTTGGTTGCAATACTGGAGTAATAAATAATGTACAAATAGGCAAAGAAAATATTATATTTATAAGACCTAGTTATAATAGAGAGTCTGATGCAGTAGACATTTGAAAAGTGGATAGCTAAAGTAATAAAGTGGCTTTTTAAGGTATAAATTGGTCCAAAATGTAGAGAGGCTGATGCGGATGCTCTTAGTCACTTTTTTACTGTTGCTGTTCGAGAGTTATAGACAGCGAGAGAAAAACGCAGAAAAAGGGGCAAGGGTTTTGCTCAAGTTCAAGCCAAGATCAGGTGTTCATTTCTACTCCGTTTTAGTATGTTTTTCAGTTCGACGAGCTCTACGTGTTGACCAGAGCCGATTGCGGAGTTTCTCTCGGTTTCTAGGAGTTTGGAAAATCCACTTAGTGAGACCTAAACTTGTACTCTTTGTTGATTTTGTTGAATCCACCTAAGGGTGATGTTTGTATGCCTCTAGTAGCTTGTTAGGGAAGAACTCTTGTAACCCCATTATCATTATAGTGGAAGATTTGGTAGCGATTACGCTCCCGTGGACGTACCTCTAATTTAGGGGGTACCACGTAAAAATTCCGGTGTCTCGTGGTTTGATTGTTTGTTGCTATTTACTTTTCGGCTCCTAGATTTGCTTGTGGTTATTGTTGTTGCAATAATTTAGCCTATTCTCTATTTGCACAAGGAGGGAAAAATATTCATTGTGTTTCGGATAGTTTTTCCCGTGTTTCGGATTGTTTTTCCCAACAATCAATGCACAAGCTGAATCATAGGATAAAATTAATAGACTGAGATGCAGCATACATAGTCCAAAATGACCAATCCAGTTGACATACCACTTTTGGCATCCTTCACCATAATTGGTTCCAAATAATACGATTCCTTCACCATCATCCACCCTTTTTTGGACGGATGTGCACGAAAGGTACCATGTGGTACACAATTTGCAACCAAGAATTTTTCCAACAGTATGCCTATTAAAGTACAAAAGAATTTCAAAGAGATGAATTGAATATGGTTTTGACAAAGACTATTACACCAACTTTGAAAACATAGGGTAGTACATAATGAGAAATGATTTTGCCACTCCATTTTTTGTTAACGCCACTTCCCTGTAAGTGTATTTTTGTAGGTACCAAAAATACACTTGCAGGGGAGTGACGTTAACAAAAAAGGGAGTGGCAAAATCAGCAGCCTAAATAATTTCTAAATATTTTCCAAGTAGGTTTTAATAAATTTCCGTAGGCCACCATGAAGCCAGAAAAATAAACCTGAAAAAATATTTTCCAAGTAGATTTTAATTTTCATAGGCCACGCACCTGCCGGATAAATAAACCGACCGAAAGATATATCCGTTGCCTAGAAAATTAAGGATGAACAGCAACATACAATTGAAGTGCTTATAATATTATTCATTTGGAGAATAATATTGTGACTAAATGTGATTCTTGCCATTTTCTAAGAAAAGTTTTAGTCTCAAAATTTGGTAGTTATTAACGCTGCCACATAACTAATAAGATATCTTTTTTATCACACGTGCACCATTTTCTAAAATTTAAGAGTACGTTGAGGCGAACAAAATATTTTATTACTTGTAGGACCGGTCATTCATAACAATTTATTTTGTATCGTAACTTTTATACTAAAAATTCTTAACTTTTTATCAATATGATTCGTAAATTTTTAGCAATAGATTCATTACATTTTGAGAATCATAACATTTTGGTGTGTTTCAATAAGGGTGAATATGATACACACTCAAATAAGGAGTGTGTATTATAGCACTTCCCTTTCTATAAATAGTCTTTTTAGACTTCATTGAAAATTCTCTCCAACAAATCAAAGTCTATCTTTATTTGTCTTAATGTTTGGCATTACTAACCCATTCTCGGTTTATAATTAGGAGTAGGAGTAGGATTTCATATTCTAAGCTTAACTTAGGATCTTCGATGTATCGCTCACGGCGATAGATCAATCGTTGAAGATTGATGAAAGAGTCTCTTCCATTCTTCTTCTTTCTTATCTCCAATTTCACATTTGATTCAACCGCTATTTCTCTTCTGGTGAAGTCCTGAAATATGGCGTGAAACCACGGGTCCGCCTTTGAAGATAAGTCGCATTCGCCCTTTTCTTTTTATTGTTGGCTTGTTGTTTTTGTTTTCTTTCTCTGTCGATTTCCTCCGGCGAAATAAAATATTGGTAAACAGGTACTATAGTACAAATCCGCTTCCTATCATCCAAAAGACATGAAAATCAAGCAAAACATTGACGGCGTGCATCTTGAAAGAGCTTCAGACTCGTCCAGTTACTGGTTTGAGTTTGCCCAATCCTGTTGCATATCTAATTTCATTCTGTTTTGTATTTAGTCTTTAATTAATTTGTCATTGTTATTGTGAAAACCAAACTGTTAGGAATTCAAGGCAATTTAAATCTCTAATTTACACACTCAAATAAGGCCCTAATTAATAGTATACACTCCACATCTCTTCCCTTGCCATATATTTAAGATTCTTTGTAATCCTTATTCAAAGATTAATAAATTTTTTTTGCAGTTTAAAAAAAATATTTCGGATTCTTTAGAATTTCACAGCGAAAAGCTAATCAAAACATGGTGTGAAAAAGTGCTACTGTACTTTTCTTTTCTTTTTTTGAACAAGACAAGATATACTGTACTTTTCAAGATGGGCTATGCTGGGGCATTTCAGTCCAATCAGAACAGTACTTCAATAATACTCCATACAACATTCTCCACAAGAAATGAAGACAAGTAAAAAAAAAACAGGTGCTGTCTCTAATGAAGACAAGTTAAACAAACAGGTGCTGTCTCATGGGGATAGTGCACAAATAATGTCAAAAACCCAAAAGCATGAGGAATTCTTGGGTGCAAATAGGGTACGGTTGGCGTGATATCTTTGGCACACATTTGAGCCATTCAAAAATGCAACCGATGGTCCAGTTTGAAACACAGTGTACTTTTCCTTTTTCTTTTTTTAAAAAAAAAAATCTGTTCAATACTTTCAATCCGAACCGTCGGTTGTAATTTTGGACGGCCTAGATGTGCACGAGGGGTACCATGAGGTACACAATTTGCAACCAAGAATTTCGCCAAAAGTATGCCTATTAGGCCCCGTTTGATAACGGGTTTGAGGGTTGGGATTGGAGTAATAATCCCATGGGACTATTAATACTCCGTTTGGTAACAAAAAAAGGTCCGGACTATTAGTCCGATCGGATTAATAGAGGGGGTATTAGGGGGTATTGCTAATACCCCGTGGGACTTGGTATTGAGGGGTATTAATAATCCAATCCCAACTCCTTCACATTACCAATCCCTTCTCATTACCAATTTCTTCTAACAATCCAATCCCATCATCTAATCCCATCTCAAACAAACATGATATTAATAATCCCATCATCTAATCCCATCCCAAACAAACATACTCATTATTAATCCCTTCTCATTACCAATCCCATCTCATTACGAATCCCAATCCTAATCCCATCTCCTTACGAATCCCATCCACTTATCTCTGTTATCAAACGAGGCCTTAAAGTACAAAAGAATTTCAAAGAGATGAATTGAATTTGGTTTTGACCAAGACTACTACACCAACTTTGGAAACGTAGGGTAGTACATAATGGGAAATGAGTTTACCATTCTTTTTTTTTTTGTTAACGCCATTTTCCTACAAGTTTATTTTTGGTGAAAGATATATCCGTTGCCTAGAAAATTAAGGATGAACAGCAACATACAATTGAAGTGCTTATAATGTTATTCATTTGGAGAATAATATTGTGACTAAATGCGATTCTTGCCATTTTCTAAGAAAAGTTTTAGTCTCAAAATTTGGTAGTTATTAACGCTGCCACATAACTAATAAGATATCTTTTTTACCACACGTGCACCATTTTCTAAAATTTAAGAGCACGTTGAGGCGAACAAAATATTATGTCCCCTTTTTATTTAAGAGAAATCCCATAACACACACCCCATATTTAGATGTGTAAGACACCCACTCTTCGAATCGATCCCTTGAGTTCACACAATTCATATCATCAATCTTGAATTCAAAACTTATGGATAGAAATTTAATGATTTTTAAATATCTATCATTACAAAAAATTTAACTTATAACATTTTCATGCTATGCGTTTTTGAATTGATGTTAAAAAATTTTAAACAAAAATGTTAAGAATTCCTATACAAAATGTAAGAATCTTCATATAAATTTTCTGAATTAATACCATACGCGAACGCTACGAAATCTTATACTACAAATTTTTATGAATTCATGTAAGCGATTCAAGAGGGTGCATATCGTATTCACTCAGATGTGTACGTGTATGTAGTGTAGCCTATATATAAACAAGGGTTAGGCAGAACATTGGGGTTGAATTCGATTACTAACCATAAATAGCCACTGAGCGAGAGAATATATATATGGGTAAGTACTGCGAGAGAGAAAAGATCGATGAGGGAATCAAAGAAATGTGGTATAAAGGCTTCGGATTCCAAACATGCATCAATATAGCAGCTACACCTGGTGCTCCTATATATGAATGAAGGCAATTGAGAAATC
Organism: Rhododendron molle; assembly: GCA_025413875.1. Lineage (NCBI taxonomy): Eukaryota > Viridiplantae > Streptophyta > Magnoliopsida > Ericales > Ericaceae > Rhododendron > Rhododendron molle. Next base: position 2,451,616 of record CM046394.1, on the reverse strand, counting down.
AGAATAGCCTTTGCAATCTGCTAAAGGAGCGGACCCAATTCACCCCCAGGTCAAACTTGCCGGAGTTTTCTACTTATGAAAAACCTCTCCTCGATCTGGGGCAATCACTACGGACATGCGCTAAGCAAACTCCGTGCTAGGCCTCCTTCTAGTCCGACTTCCTAGGTGGTAGCATGTCAGGCTCAGCGCATCCTTTATCCTGTTCTATTTTCTCAGCTATTTTATAAATTCGATTAAAAAATAGTTAAAATACCTTTCTTCTCTGTGAATTATTTTTTGACAAAAGATCTGAAATCGATTTTGCTGACGCTCGCCAAGGGGGGCCTCCGGCTCAGGGACGGGTTCAGGAGCCACTTTATTTGCTATTGATGATGTTGCTCCCGCTTCATCCAATCGGACTTGCTCGGATTCGGACTCGAATGAAGGGCCCCCTCCTCTCTTTTGTGAAATCATTGTATTGCTTATTATTTAATATTACTTCATTGGTTGTAATGAAATCTTTCTTAAGAAGTGCTTCGAATCATTGCTATTTGACTCAGACCTGTTCTAAAAAAGTTAGGATATTTCGAATTCTTTGTTGACAAGGACAAAGTTAGGGAAAACCTTTTGGGTAAATTATATTTTGCCCCCTCCAACTATCACCCGGTTACACTATGCCCCATTTAACTACTTTTTTTGGCACTTAACCACCTCTAACTACCAAAACCTGGTAAAGGTTGACCTTCCGTTGAGATTCTGTTATGTCTTTGGATGGAAAGCAACATGTGCCGGTCACATGTCATCTTTAGTCCAATTTTAAGACAGAAGTGCCCTCTGTCTTTTTTCCCCACCTCCAACATCTGTTTCTCTTTTCTACAAACAAGGAGCACAGAAATCTCACCCAACTTCTTTCTTTTCTCGCCTCTCTCTGTAACTCTCTCTCTCTCTCTCTCTCTCTCTCTGACTCTTTAACTCTCTCGACCACATGAGGGAAGCAGTTCCAAGCAAAGGAATTCAATGGCGATTTTGGAGCTCGGACACAGGACCAGTCGACTGTCGGCCTTCATTAGGGTTTCGAGGCTCGCATTTGACAGCAACAGAGAGAAGATCTCTCTGCTGAACTCTGTGCTTTCCTCTTTTTTGATCTCATCATCTCTCATCAGTCTTCTATTTCTCCGATTGGGCTCCGACGGGGTCAATTTTTGTTGGTCTGAATGGACGTGACGGCGTCAGTGGAGGACTCGCCGGGAGGATCTGGCCTTGTAGACCTGGTACTTGTGGAGGTCTATGGCGCTCCAAGGCTGGTTCCGCTAGCGACGCCAGGAAATCAGGATCAGAGTGGACGACTCGTCGATGTTGTATGCCTCGATTTCGAGGTGGGTTTGTTCGAGCTTGGAGACAAGGTAGGTGTTATCGTCGACGAAGGCGGAGCGGCCATGGTGGTTGAGGGCGTTCCAGAGGAGGTTTTTTTTTTTTTTACTGTTTTTTGGTTTCTGTTAATGGTGCAGAATTGTAAAGAGCAATAACCAGTTAATAGGGGTTATTTTTCCATTCCATCACACTCATCTTGTTGAATTCTTGATCTAAGAGAAAATCAGAGATGGATTTTGTGAGTACTGTGATAGGTTTTTCCGGATTTGGAGTAGGTTTCTCAATTGGACTTGTAGTTGGGTATAATCTGTTCATCTTCTTCCAACCCAGTGACATCAATGGTGTCCATGTTGTCTGGGTTTGGGTTTGGACGTTTGGTGATGGCAGAGGGATAGAAGGTAATTTGGGTTGGTGTTAGGAGTGGAAAAGAGATTTGAGTCTTGGACGGTGTCCTATCCGTAGAGGGCAAAACGGAAATTTAACGTTTTCCGTTAACGGCGTCTAATGCATTTGAGATTTACATAGTTAGAGGGGGTTAAGTGTTGAGTTTCATAGTTAAAGGGGATAAAGTGTGAACGGGTGTTAGTTAAGGTGGGTTAAATGTAATTTACCCAAACCTTTGCACCAATGTTTTGGTGACTAAAGAAGAGGTTTTTACGGTTTAGTGGGGGGTTGGGGCAAATATTCCCCATCCCATGAACCCATGAACATGTTTTTTAGAAATTCCTCATATATGAAATGGAACAAATGAAATACCCCATGCATGGAGAGGGCAATGTAAAAAGACTAATATACCCATACACATTTGAAACCCTAAAAATTAGTTCCTCTTCGTTTTCTCTTCCCCATTGGGCAGCCAACAAGCTAGAGGAAAACTGGGGCAAAAATCAATGGCCCAAATCTTCCAGATCCGCCTCCATTGACGCCATCATCACAGCTTCCAAGCCTCCATCTCCACCTTCCACCATCAGTTGGCCAAAAATCAGAGCGCACTGTTTGACTGGTTTGAGAGGCATTCGTTTGAGATCTAGTTTAACCAAGCCATTCCGCTGGCTACGGCGACGCAAGTTCAATAGAGGCGGCGGCGTGGGTCGGGTTTTAAGAAGGTTCTGAAGAGGTTGCTCAACCCGATTTTGAGAAGAAAAGGGGAGAAAAGATCGAGGTTTTTCCGGATCCGAATGATCTCAAGTTGTGGGTGGGTGTATGGATTGTGTGTTTTGATTTATGTAAACTGAATCGTGGGCAATTAAAATATGTTTGAATTTGTGTTCTTCTTGTTCTTCATTTGAACAACTCTATATCTTTTATACCTGATTCTTTATAATCAAAATAAAAAGATTGGTCTTTACTAATACCCGACAGAGTTCTTTATAATCAATGACTTGCTTTTTTATATCTTAGACAATGGTCAATCATATGATCCGAGTTAGTAGAAAGATTGGTCTTTATTAATACCTAACGTAGTCTTTTATAATTAACGACTTACTCTTTTATGCCTCAAACAATAATAAATTATTTGGGACAATGTTCTCTACAAAAATATAACTTGGTCTATGTTAATAGAAAGATTGCTCTTTACTAATATCCAATGTAGTCTTTTATAATTAATGATTTGCTTTTTTATACCTCAGATAATAGGGACAAGGGGTATGAAAGAAAAACAATTTTAGAAGAGGGGTATTTTTGTCTTCAAAACCATGCCTTGGCAATTAATCTTTTCCTTTCCATGACTTTTTAATTCCAAAAAACTAGTCCATGGGTTGAGGAATATTTGCCCCAACCCCCACTGAACCGTAAAAACCCCAATAAAGAATTTAAATTTTTTCTGCCTGTTGTGGTGGAAAGCTTGAGTTTTCTGCCACTGATGTGGTGGATTGAATGGGCATTTATTATAGTAATCTGAAGCGTTTATGCTACAGAGCTACAGAGTAATATATCCACGGAAAAAATTAGCCTAATCAGATATCGATAATTAAGTACTTAAATAGACGGTTATGGACAATTTAATTTTGAAATTATTGACGGAATTTTATTGTTCATTTTACAAATCAAAATCCAATTTTTTATGTACCTATGAATGTTCAATCATGCAAGTTGTTTTTTTGTCTGAATATATTACTCTGCGGATCCTACAGGATAAACGGTTACGCACGGTGGAACACACGATAGCAATGGTCCCATGATTTTCATCACCTTTGGCGGACAGAATTTAAGCTCATTTTTAGATTAGTCAAATTCACAACAATTGCATAAGAAATTCCGTAGCACATGCATCAAACTGATGATAGGACACCACATAATATGAACCTTTGGTTGGGTAGTTTTTTTTTTTTGGGTGCTACTATTATGTTTGTTTTGTATCACATCATTCAATTTCAAACCTTTTGTTGGATGGGATTTGGATTAGCACTTTGTCTCATGGTTCTGTCATGAAACATGGGTTCTGCTTTTATCTTTTAATCCTCCATGTATCCATTGTCGAGATTATACATATCAATATATTTTTGCCGATAAAAGAACAAGAAAACATCACATAATATGATACTCAAATGTTGTTCAACATCGATGTGGTCCTCAAAACATCACTCACACCTTTATGCAAGGAAATGAAAGCACTTAGCTCTGGTGTTAAATGCTCACGTTGTCACCAACTCCGAAGTCTCACTTTTTAAATAGTTATCTCTATCTTTGATAGCAACCCTAGAACCACCCCATCTCAGGCCATTTCCTGTGGTCCTCCGCAAATTAATAATGGAGAGGTGCTATTCACACAGACAAAGGGTGCACAGATCGTGCACAGATCTTGATGTGGGGCCACTACGGGTCCCACAAAAATAATCTGAGCAGTTCATTAAATTTGAAACATTTTTTTAAGGTCTTCCACAAAAAAATCAGCTCAATTCAATACCTACAAGTACTCGATCTAATTATCTAACTTTTCATTCAACTTTGAACCTAAATGAAAACTTATATGATTAGATCAAGTATATATAGGTATCGGATTGAGTTGATTTTTTGCGGAGGCCCTTGAAAAAATGTTTCAAATTTAATGAACGGCTCGGATTATTTGTGTGAGACCCTTAGTGGGCCCCACATCAAGATCTGTGCATCCTTTGTCTGTGTCGACAGACTTACGCTTAATAATGCCAGTCTAAGAAAAAGTACAGGCTCACACTACTACAATAATAGATATGCGTCACACTATGGAGATTCACAAAGATCACGGTTTTTAGTGAAAATGTGATAAAAAGTGGTGCTTAAATTTTTTTTATCACAGTTTAAGTCCAAAACTGAGATAAAAAGTGGGTTTTAAAGCTGAATAAGAGATCTTGCTCTTGCGGCGAGATAAAAGAAAAACAACCTCACCCTTGTGGCGTGATAAAAGATTTTAGGGGGAAAAAAATGAGATAAAAGATCTCGCTCTTGTAGCGAGATAAAAGAGAAAAGACATCACCCTTATGGTGTGATAAAAAAGAGAAAAGATCTCACTCTTGTGGCGGGATAAAAAATTTTAGGGCGGAAAACAATGAGATAAAAGATCTCGCTCTTGTGCCGAGATAAAGAGAAAAGACCTCACTTTTGTAGCGTGATAAAAAACTTTAGCACGAAAAAAAGCGAGATAAATGATCTCACTCTTGCGGCGAAATAAAAAGCCTACCCATTTAGGTGCGCAGTCTAACTTTTCACGTGGGCGGACAGGTACTCATTTAGGCAGGCTTTGAAAAGTTATGTGAGGAAAACGACGTCATTTAAGGATTTTGAAAATTTCTTTTTTTTTTTTTTTTTTTTTTTACAAAAGGTAAGAAGATAAGCCCTAATTACACTTACTCCTAAAAATCTTTACGTTTCATCTTTATTTTCACACCCAAAGAGAGAGAGAGAGAGAGAGAAGGCAAATCCCATGACTGAGTTCCACCAGTGCCCACTTGTTTCTTCGATGACGGGCGGGCTGTTCTACTAGTGCCCGATTTTCATGTGGGCGAGCTGTGATCTTTATGGTTTATTGTTGTAGTAAAATTTAGTTATTTCGAATGTCTTCCAAGTGTTTGACACATTAGATAAAAAAAATAATTATATTATTATGGTTTAGCCTTGTCTGGAAAGGATTAAAATTCAATTGGGAAGCCACCATTGAAATTGAAATTCAATATAAACACAAAATTCATGTGAAATGATTAGTTTATAAAAAAAATCCAAAACTTGTCCATAATGTTACAATCTGCAGGTTGTGATAATTTTCATAAAATTTGTCTATATCATGTTAATTGCATTTAAAAAAATTCAGCAAATTTTAAAGAAAATAAAGTTTTATCATTTTAGGAAATAAGTATAAATATTTTTGTTTTCCAATTGTAGCAGAAGTTCTTGGCTAGCTTAGTGGTAAGGGGTTGGGAAATCAACCAAGGGTGCATGGGTTCGAAACTTGGCAATTACAAGAAAAGAAGGACTACGCCCAATGATTTTTCATCTCAATTTATGGTGTGATTATTTTGAATTTTCAATCACGGTTATAGACTGTGATCTAAAATAACATATAATCACACCCAAAAAAGAGAAATGATCACGCCCAAGAGAAACAATCACGGCTTATAACTGTGATAAAAGAGAAACGATCACGCCTTTTGGCCGTGATTGTTTCTCTCTTTCAATCACAGTTTATAACCGTGATAAAAGAGAGTGACTTACAATCACAGCTTAATCCATCACGGTAGCAGGAGTGTGATGAAAAATTTACAATCACAGCAAATAGTTGTGATCTTTATGGTTTATTGTAGTAGTGTCAGCTAGGGCACCACACAACACGCTCACAGATGAACACACACACATACATAAGGTCAGTCTCCCGTAAGTACCACCTTATTTTAATAAATTGCGGACGTCCCTTTTCCGATCGAATTTCGATGAACTGAGCCGCTCAATGTGTTCAAAACGTGATTTTAAGGGTACTTGCGAGAAATCAGGAAAAAAAAAAGACCAGGAAGGGCTTCATTAGAGCAGTTTTTGTTTATTTTTTATCGAACGGTTTAAATAAAAACTGCTCGGATGAAACCCTTCCCAATCTTTTTTTTTTGCTAATTTCTTACGGGTACCTTTAAAATCACGTTCTGAACATATTGAGCGACTCAGATCATTGAAATTCGATTGAAAAATGGGAGAAATTGGGAGGTCCGCATTTTAGTTAAAATAAGGTGGTCCTTAGGAGAGAATGACTATATGCGTGTGTGTATATATATATATATATATATATATATATATATATATAGAGAGAGAGAGAGAGAGAGAGAGAGAGAGAGAGAGGCATGTATATATGGAAAGAGAACATTACATAAGTGCAAAAACATAGAGGCCGGGGCCATCTTTTCTCTCAAGTGTGGAATGGACTAAAACCATTTGCCAAAAATAAAGAATCGAGTGGTGTGTAGAATTAAACAAAGGAAAAGGGAGGTGATTATGGGTTAAACTATGAATGACATTATGGGTTAAAGGGAGATGCAATCTTACAGTATATTCTATTGAAGACTTCAGGAGTCATTCTGTTGAAAACTTCAGGAGCCATTTGGAAGGGATTTGAAAGCACAAAATCTGAACTGTTGTTTCTAATTGTTCTTGGTTGATTTTTTCTTTTCTCTTTTTGGGATTGTTGGCATGCGTATGATTGGATTGATTTTTTCCTTTCATTAATGCTTGCTCTTTCTTTTTCGATATACCCATTATTGAGTTTCTAATAATATTTCTTTGCCTATCAAAAAAAGGAAAAGGGAAGTGATTGGCTAGGGTTTCCACAACTTCGAGGAGGGAGAGTCATGTGAATACCCCCATCAGTGGCAAGTACAAGCATTCGCTACCCTTTCTTTGACAATGTGTCCCCATGAGAGAGTGAGAGACCAAAAAGCGTTTTGGAGGCAAAGAAAAAGCTAATATTGATAAGCAGCGTCAAGAGAGGGATTCCAACAACATTCCATCTCATAGCGGGATGTCCCGAACCAGTTTCTACACACGCATCTCAGCCTAACTTTTATAGTCTCTGTTACGGTGTTTCGCGCGCTTAGATGTGAGGCAAGGCAACTTAATTCTGCAAGCTGCTGATGAGAAAAATCGAACCTAAAATTTTAAAAGAGAGCAAACTCGTGGGCCAAAACTTGTTAGAGCAAGTGCATCAGAGTAGCAAAACCAGCATTTGTAACTATTTCACCTACTTAAGAAACCACAACAAGCTTGCAGCAGGTTCGGCAAACATGACTCTTTTTTTCCTTTGTGAACAGTTGATAGTTATTTCTACCAAACAATTATTCCCCAGGTAAGGATTAAAATATTAATTTCCTCTCTCTTCTCCCTCCCACTCTCTTGTTTTTGTTGGGGAAATCAAAATAAACGATAAATAATAAAAGATAATAAAAAAATGTATATTTTAATTAGTATTAAGTATAATAGATAGTATTAATGTAGTTATGAAAAAAAGTTGATAGCTAAAAAAGAATTGTAAATTGTATATCCGGTGGTAAACTTGCTCTTATGTAAGAGTAAGAGTAAGGTGTGGAGTGTTTTCCTGAGTGAAAGGGACGTGGGGGGTGGGGTGGGGTGGAGTGTTTTCCTGAGTGAAAGGGACGTAAGAGTAAGAGAGATACCTAGTCAAAGGATGAATTGCCCTGTCTCCCTTAGATAGGGCAGGGCTCAACTGAAATAATTGTCCTTCGTCTTAAGGGTTGGACATGGACATGGCCACGTGGTAAAACAGAAGACAAGTGTTACAGGTACGTTAATCTCCAAGAAACAAAGCCACAGTTGAGCCTCACAAGTCACAACAAATCTATCCTTATCAAGCAAAGTAAATTATAGTATGTGTCTCCTTCTCAAATATCCAAATTAATGTACTCCTCTTAATAAAATGTTTTCGCGAAGAGATGGGAATTTTTTTTTGATACTTGGGAATATTACAAGTAGTACTACTAATTAAATAGAGAGTTATGCAATAGAAGTGCAAGCATGGTTAAAGTATTACAAGCCCAAGCGGAAAACAACAATTCCCTCTAATCAATAGACTGCCGTAAATTAAGGAGATCCCGGATTCAGAATTTCCTATTCGAGAGTGATTTACCACTGAAACCACTAAATCCTCATTCTGCTCCGCTCCCAACCTAGCCAAATGATCAGAGAGGGGATTTAGTTGTGAATCTTGTTATAGTCATCAGTCCCTGTCGTGTTGGTTTTGGGCTTTGGATTTAGTCTTGATTTTTTTGATCGGCAAGAAAAAAGTCTCTTTGTGACGAAATAGTCTTGATTGTGTTTGCTTTATGAGGAAAAACAAAATCTTTCAGTTTAAGGGCGCATCAATGGATCATATGCAAGTCATGATTTAGCAGTCGTGAAAATATCATCAAAGATGAGTAATTCCCATTAGATCCCCCAAAAAAAAAGTGAAAAGAAAATGAAAGAGAGAACTTGAGTGAAAATTTTCAACTCAGTAAAGAGCCCGTTTGGAAGCCTAATTATTTTTGCATTTTGCATTTTGCATTTTGAATTGAGAGTTATTGATTTTGGATATTGGGAAACTCGATGAACAATAATTTTTTCAGAACAAATTATTGTCTAGAGAACAAGAACTTTGCCTGACAAGCTTCCACGATTACGAAACGGGAAGGATGCTGCAGGATGGGAAATACCAAAGGTTCATGGATTCTTGATTCACGCTGGGATGGTAATTAAGAGAAACCAAATCGATTTTTCGGTCGAAATAGAATGAATTATTATTATTATTATTATTATTATTATTATTATTATTATTTGGGTTATTTAGGATGCTAAAGGACTTGTACGTAGGATTAAAACTCTATCCTTCCGTCTTTTAACTAAATTAATTTCAGTTCATTATGAAAAGTTATTGCATTTGAAGGTAAAAATAAATAAATGACTTTAGTGTCGACAGAAAATTTGAAAAATTATGCACAAAATTGCTCCATTTTCTTATTCAAAAAATATTGATACAATTCTCGTTATAGATATTGAAATTATGAGAGGGAGGCACTAATCTGTTTCTTTTCTGAACTAGGGGGTGTTTCCACGTATAAATAAGTTGTTGATTACAAGTTGTTAGTTGTTTACTTTTTATTTTTGAACAACAAAAAAAATTTTATTAATCTTTGAAGTTAGTTGTTTACACTAATCAATCAGTTATTGATTAGTGTAAACAAGATACTAAAATATCAAAACTTGTTGATTATTATTATGACTAACATGCAACTTTGGTTTGTTCACCAAAAAAATTAGTGGAAACGGCCTCTCATATCTGTAGCTTATGGTTGGAGATACAAATCTCACACATCTAACGAAGGAGTGATATTGAGATTTGACCAAGTGGATACGTGAAAGTAACTAACAGGCTTCTCCTCAAAGATATCACAAGTTCGAATTCCACGAAAACCAAAAATTTCTAACCTTGGGGCCACTCGATATTAATTTGTGCGGTCCTCAACGTCAATGCCCAAGAGAGATGTGGCTCTTTGTCCATCTAGCTTTTCCTCTTGGGCATGCAAGGGTGAGGTCTATGATTCAAGTCTAGGGTTTCCCATTAATCTACGCAATATCGGCAAAAAATAAAAATAAATAATCCTTCAATGCCCTAGAATTAATTGAAGTGAGCTCAAACTGACTTGAACATGCATCCGGTTGCGCGAAACACAGTAATTAATACTCCTAACAGCTAGTGATACGGATGTTTTTACCAATTGTAAGATCTACGATACGCCATGATGTCTAGAGGTTGAGAGATATTTGTAAAACCATGCCAAAAATTTGTACTCCCTGTCCAGCTGCGAGTGTATATAGGGAAAGAAAATATGGAGTCCATGCAAGCGGGAAGGGAGCCAGAAAATTTTCTACGCGAGGGCGACCATGTATCAAGACAAAAAATAAAAATAAACATGCATAACAACGTAGAGTTTCAGAAATACTCTACTAAAGGAGGGGCGAGCTTATATACTTTCATAGAAAAATCTTTTTTCTACTATATTAGTTGAGTTTTTTTCCCCCTAATGGCCTCCCCCGGCCCTAACTCCATCCCAGCATGCAGTCTTTAGAAAGGTTGCGGGGGACCTCTTTTTTTTTTTTCCTTTTATTCCAAAACAAGTTTGAAGAGTTTCCAGTCAATTTTTTATATCAGTACCAATTTCAATTTCTTATATCTTTCAATATGCATTTTCAAAAATATGAAATATGAGTCTTATTTGATAGTTTTCGATTAATTCTATTATACAAAGTTTTCAAACTCATGAAAAATATTATGGATTGAAAGATATAAGCGACGAAAAATGATATGAGTTTCAAAAATTGTCATCCTTTTTGGAACGGAGGGAGTAATAATTTTCAAGTAGGTTGATATGAGCCGTTGATTGATTTTAAAATAATTTTTTGAGTAGGCTGGTGTTTTATATTCAGAATTTAGAATCCTGAAATCTGAATTATAAGTAGGGTTGCAAACAAATCAAGTTACTTGCGAGCAGCTCGTTACAGCTTGCCTCGGCTCTACTCGTTTAGCAATCAAGCAGAGCTCGAGCTCGACGCTTAAAAGCTCGGCTCGGCTCACACAAGCCCGGTTCGTTTGTATAGGCTCGGCTCGTTTAAAGAGACTTGTTAACTAAATTTACCTAGCCCGAACTAGAGTGTTAGGCTCGTTTACATCCCTAATGATAAGTAAGACGAATGGATGAAGCACTTAAGCATGCATATCGTATCAATCTATTTTTTTACCAGCATACGCAGAATGTTATTTGAAAATTAATCAATTGCTCAAATCATTTGTGTGGAGCCCGAAAGTGATAGATCCATTATCGATACAACGAAGGTCGATACTAATAGTCGGACTCTTTCAAACCGTCAATAAGACAAAATAATTTAGGCGAAACGCATCGATGTCTTGAATAGATAAAATAAGACTACTATATATTGTACTTTTTGCTTTCCTCAAAGACAATTGTCTTTCATCGAATTCTATCAATAAAATTTTCTTCTGCCGATACAGAAAAAAGAAAAGTAAAAAAAGACAATTGTTTCAAACATTTTTATTAATGGGGAATTTTTTTTTTTGCTTGTGATCCTATTTTGTTACCTTGTTTTAGACTATTGTCATTGAGAGACGAATAAGTAATCCAATTTATATAAATCTAACAGAAATTCAGAAGAAAAAAAAAAAAAGAAGGGAGCCTTAATCGTTTATAGTTTACACTAATAGAAGGGAAATGATTTTGCCACTCCTTTTTTTTTTTGTTAACGACATTCCTCTGCAAGTGTATTTTTGATGCACTTATAGTGGAGTGACGTTAAAAAAAAAAAAAGTGACAAAACGAGCAGTCTAATAGAATCTTGTATAACTAACTGAATTGGTTACTTTTGGTCCAATCACTGGGAATTTCTTTGACTTATGAGGATTGATATCCTTAACCACACAACCAAATTGCACTATGTAGAATTGCTCTTTTTTTTCCAATATATAAAACTTGCCGTCTTCACCCTCTCTCTCTCTCTCTCGCTCTCTTTACACACACAATCTCCATTGCTGTCTTTCTCAAAGCTCCAGGCCTTGATTGAGGGAGGTGAACACACACACACACTCTCTCTCTCTCTCTAAACTACATACCCAATATGCCACATAAAATACGCCAGTCAGTGTTCTATTCGGCTGTTTTTCTCAGGCTATAGGCCTTTACAGCATACCTACATAAAACAGCTATAGAAATATCCAGTAAATTGAAATATTTGGAGAGAGAAAGTACATTAGTCATTATCTGGTGGGAATCTTTCTCAACAACACATAGATCAACTATTTCAAAACCTAGCTAGGGTTTTTTTTGGCCGTAAAAAAAAAACAAAAAAAAATGTATCCGAATTCTTCTTACAACATTAATGGAAACTCTTACCCTACTCTCGACCAATCTGTAGATTCTCCCCCTCCTCCCCCCTCTTCCTTGTTCTACAACTTCCCTTCTCCGGCCTTACCCTATGAAGACGACATTTTGCTCCAGCAACACCTCCATGACCTTCTCCTCCAGCACCCGGCCGCTGAGGCTGGTACTCCACCGGAAGTGCTGACGAATTCGGTCCACAACGACACTGATTCCATCGCGCAATGCCAGAGCTCAGACAAGCCGGTCCCGAGAAAGAAACCCTCCAAGAAAGACAGGCACAGCAAGATCGAGACCGCCCAGGGCCCCAGAGACCGAAGGGTGAGGTTGTCGCTCGAAGTGGCCCCCCAGTTTTTCGGTCTCCAGGACGTGCTGCGGTTCGATAAAGCTAGTAAGACAGTCGAGTGGTTGCTGGGTAATTCGAAGAAGGCGATCAAAGAGCTCAAAAAAAGTGTTCCCCGGATGACGAGAAGCTCGCCTTCTGATTCAGAGGGCGAGGACGGGTCTGGAATCGACGAGTCCTCGGACCGGCAGGCGAAGATTATCAACCCTAAGGGGAAAGCTTCGGTTTCTGTCGCCAAAGAGAAGAAGACTAATAGGGCTTTGAGGAAATTTGCATTTGATCCTCTGGCTAAAGAGTCGAGGGAAAAGGCAAGGGCTAGGGCTAGGGAGAGGACAAGAGAAAAGAGATCAAGGGTTCTATTCAACGAACCAAATGCATCCAATTCAGAAGCAATCAATCATGAGGGCAACACTTCACGGTCTTGGAATGCCTTTGAAACTGGCAACGAATCGGGTCGACTGAGTCGTAACGTGAATCCATCCCTGGAGTTCGAAGAGCCAAGCTCATCGATCAATATCTTCGGTTACAATCCGAACGACACCAGAGTTTCTCAAAAGGTTAGTACGTTCTAAAATTTTCCGAGTTGAAACTCTGGTGTCGAGTTCACTGATCAGTATCTGTTGTTGCGCTTGCGCACCAATAATGGTATGCAAGTACAACAACTAAATAATAACAAGAAGTAAAGACCCAATTCTAGTATTTTTCTTATCCTAAAATAAAATACTTGTTTTGGTGTTTTCAGAATCAGTTCACAGACTACCAAGTTTATGGGAAACCATGGGAGAATTACAGCAACATAAGTCCATTCTAAGGTAGGATATTGATGCTTGCTGTTTTATTTTGGTGTTTTGATCAGTAGTAGAAGACTAATTAATTCTCTCTTGTCTCTGTCTGCCGTGAATTTCATCAATTGTAGCTATGTATTCTCCAATGTACAAACACTCCTATGGAAAACCTTGTTTTGGGAAGCACGTGTCTTTCTGAACTGTCTAAGGTTTCAAAATCAAGACGAAAATCAAGTAACAGTACCTGCAGGCTGCAGCTAGATAAAAAAGTAGTAGTACGTATCATGACAGGTGTAAACATTTTAAGCCTCTAGTTTTGGTTAAAACCTTATCCTAATTCGGTCTTCCTATTGTCAGCTTATTGGGTTGACGAAAAACACACTAGAAAATGAGAAAAATAAATATTTTTGTGTATTTTTTTACACCTTTACTACACTTTTACACACTTATTATTGTCAGTTAATTGAGCTGATTTTAGAATTTTCCATCTTAATTAGCTCCATGTAGCTTTCCCTTCCTTATATATGTAGCACAGTTTATTGGGATGTAAATGAATTGAGTCGTTCGTGAATTGTTTGAAACTCGACTCGATAAAAACTTGTTTGAGTTCGATTTAGCTTCTAAATGAACCAAATTTGAGCCTCAATTTTAGGCTCGTTTTATAAATGAGCCTAACATAAATCTAGCGATATTCGGCTCGATTAGGCTCGTGAATCTGTACTACGTGTATATCATGGACTTTTTATGAGAATTTTATGTACATAATAAAAATTTAGAATTTGTACAAGTATAGACGTTCACAATTACTAAGACCTTATATATATGTGTGTGTGTGTGTGTGTTTATCATTTTTATATGTATGAATGTATTTATGTGGAGTACATAATAGTAAAATTTTATTTACATTTTTAGACCTGTATGAGCATAAATATATGATATTATTGGCTCGTTAAGAATCGCGAACAAAGTCGAGTTTGACTCAAATCTAGGTAAGCTCAAGCTAAGATCTTCAAATTTTTATTGAGATCAGCTCGAGTTTCAGTTCACTTAAAAACTTAACGAACGAATATGAATATTCTAACCAACTCGTTTACAGCCTTAAGCCCAATATATATATATATATATATATAGACTATGAAATAAGATATCAACACGAGGCACAGCAATTCTCCAAAATAATGGGAAGGCCCTTATCCTTTTAATCTTTATATCCCTTTTAAAAATTAATATTTTTTTTTTCCGAGCCAAAAGACTATGAATGTACTATAGAATCCGTTGTAGGCTAATGATTCAATCTCTCTGTGCATGTTCTCGCAAAACTCTTCTTTTTTTTCTCAGCAAACGAAACAATTTTATAGTTCGAAAGGGTACATCAAGAAAGAGCACATGAGCATAAAGAAGCTAGGATACTCCGAAAAAGAAAAGACAAACATCCAACAGATAATTGGATAAGCACTTTAGACTACATTACAATTTTAATTTTCGGATACCATCTAGAAAAACCTTAAAATCCTCCACGAAATAGACTTTGATGTTGAATTTCGTTTTCATCCACATCGCTACCCTGGTTTTGACCAAATCCCCCACCTCCCACGGGTATTTTAAAGAGTTGTTGAAGACGTAATCGTTTCGAACCAACCAGATGGACCATAGCGTAGCATAGAAACAGGACTCCCAAATGTGTTTCTCTAGGTTGCGGTACCCATTATCAAACCACCAACTCGCCAACAACGGAACCAAGGCTGGGCAAGCCCACTTTGACCTTCCACCAATCCAGGATCATAGACCATAACAACCAAGAAAATTGGCGGTGGACAAACAGATGATGATGGGTTTTCAAATGCAGCAAACAAAGAGGACACAAAGCCAATTGGATCTCACCAATAATGTTCTTACTCAAAAGAAATGATCTGGTTACTGCCTTCTCGTTGACCGCCATCCATGCAAAGACTTTCACTTTTGGAGAGCACAGATTTTTCCATAATGAACCCAGCAGAGCATTATTAGGATGAAAGAGCTGTTCCCATTTCCCATAAGCTAATTTAACGCCGAAATTTTCATCTACCGACCATCTCCATTGTAAATGGTCAGGCATAGATGGAATTAGAGTTACCCTTTGAATTCTCTGTATGAAATTATTCAGCTTTTGCTGCTCTCGCCCGAACGCCCTTCTTCTGAACAGCATCTCCCAGGAGCCCCCGTCTGCCTCACTCCTCATATTACTAATCAGTTTCATCTTTTGATCTGATAGGAGAAATATCCTCGGATACTCTTCTTTCAAAGGAGTCTCACCTAGCCAGGAATGTTCCCAAAACAAGGTCGCATTTCCAGAGTTAACCTTGATTCTAAAGCTTTCTCGCACGGAATAGCCCAGATAAGAAGATGCATCCTCCAATGAGCAGATATCCGCCCAAATTTTTTACGAAGAGCCAGAACAAAGAGAATATGGGAGCCAACAGTTTGCAACTAACCTGTACTTCCCTCTAACAACTCTTGCCCAGAGGGACGTACTCTTTGTTACTACCGAATCTCCACCACCATTTGGCCAAGAGAGCTAGGTTTTGCTGAAGCAACCTCTTCACCCCTTAACCCCGTTGACTTTGTTCCTTGCTATCTCATCCCATTTAACCAAGTGCATCTTTTTATCTGCCGTATCACCCAAGAAAAAATTCCTTTGTAATTTCTCCAGTCTCCTAGCTATTGCAACTGGCATTTTAAACAGAGACATAAAGTAAATAGGCACATTTCCAGTGTTGGAGTTAATAAGAGTCAGCTTTCCCCCCGACGAGATACATTAACTTCTCCATACGCTCAAGAGTTTCTCAGTCCGTTCGATAACAGGATCCCAAGTCTGAATCCTACCAGGGTTTGCACCTAATGGCAATCCAAGGTACTTGATCGGGAGAGCTGCCACTTTGCCCCCCATTATTTCGGCCAGCAGTACCACATCTTCCTGTGGGACATTCACTTCACTGAGAGAGTTCTTTAAGAAGTTGATTTTCAGACCTGACATCAATTGGAAGCACTTTAGGATTCTTTTAATATTTGTCAGCTCTTCCAGATCATTATTGCAGAAGAGAATGGTATCATCCGCAAATTGCAAGTGCGATATAGAGACCCCATTCCGCTCCAATTTAGTCCCTTTGATTATATTGTTCTCCTTAGCTTTTTCTAGCGTTAAGTTGAGAGCCTCCGCTGCTATATTAAAGAGAAAAGGTGATAAGGGGTCACCTTGCCTAAGACCCCTCTGCATATGAAATTCCTTAGATGCTGAACCGTTGATCAGAATGGACATAGACCCCGAAGAAACACACTCCAGAATCCATCCACACCACCTATCCCCAAATCTAAACCTTGTTAGCATATCCATCAAAAATTTCCAATTAACACAGTCGTATGCCCTTTGGAAGTCAAGTTTTAGGATAAGTCCTCCATGCGCACTATGTTTCCAGCTATGGATAGCCTCATTAGCTATGAGAACACTATCCAGTATTTGTTTCCCACCCACAAATGCTGCTTGGGCTTCCCCAATAATGGATGGAATATGAACTTTGATTCTATTTGCCAACATTTTAGAAAGGACCTTGTAGACTCATCCCACCATACTAATAGGCCTATAATCATTGAAAGACACAGGGCAAGCTACCTTAGGAATCAAGGCGACAAATGTGGAATTAATACCTTTAGTAAGCTTCCCACTGTCATGGAACTCCGAAAACAATTGAACGATCGTCTCTTTCATAAAATTCCAACCTTTCTTAACAAAGGAAAAATTGAACCGTCGGGGCTCGGAGCTCTAAGGTTGCTACACCCTTGCAAAGCTGCTAGAATTTCCTTCTCCTCAAAATGATTCTCAATATGTAAAGCTATCTCCGAGCTAAGTTTCCTAGGGAACAAGCCTCCTAACAGTGGTCTGAACCTCCTTTCCTCTAAAAAATTGTTTCGGAAAAAATTTGAGGCAGCTTCTCTAATTTGTTCTGGCTCGACTACTGCCACTCTACCAATCTCTACTGATCCCACCAAATTCCTTTTGAATCTGTTTGGCGTGATTTGAAAAAATCTGGTGTTTCTATCACCGAACCGTAGCCATTTTACTCTGGATTTTGTTTTTCCAGAGGGATTCCGAAAGCTTTGATAGTCCCCAAAATTCTGACTTTGCTAGGCATCGCAACACTTTTTCCTCTTCATTTAGTGGCCTGTTTTCAGCTAGAATATCAAAATGATGTAGTTTGCCTTCAGTATCTTGAAGTGCAATATTGATATCCCCAAATCCCTCTTTATTCCACGCCCTCAATTTGTCTTTAATGGCTCTCAACTTCTGAACAATGATAAACCCAGCCCACCCAGACACTTGACACTCCTCACAAGTCAGTTTCGCTAGCTTCATACAGTTGGGGTCATCCAGCCAAATATCCTGAAATCTGAAAGGCATAGGCCCCCAATCCCTATTATCATCAAGTAGCATAATAGGGCAGTGGTCTGAAATTGGCCTTGGAAGTCCCCATTGAAGGACCTTACCTTAAACCTGTCAAGGAAAAATTGAGACAACAGAAATATGTCCAAACTACTATGAATTGCATGTTTTTGGTAATTTGACCATGTAAACTGCCTACCCATTATAGGAATGTCCAAAACTTCCATAATGTTACAGAACTCCCGGAAATCCCTCATACCTCTATCCACCCTCGATCACCCTACTCTTTCGTTGACCTCCTTAATTTCATTGAAATCACCCCCAATACACCACGGAACCTGGGAGCTAGCTTTAAGCGCCAACAAAACCTCCCAAAGTTCTCTCCGAGAATTCACTAAGTTAGCAGCATAGATATTTACCAAAGTACAGGGGAAATCGTCGATTGTCCCTTGGACCAAAATAAATGATCTATGCACAACCACTGCAGAGGCTTTAAAGAAAGCATCATTCCATACGGATATCAAACCCCTTGACGCACCTACAGAATTAGAACAGGCATACTCAAAATTACTTGCCCCCACAGTCGTTGCACCGCTATGCGGTCCACTTACTCCAACTTGGTTTCCTGAACGAGTAGCATATCTGGTTTTCTTTTCTTAATTAACTTCATTTAACCCTACTCCCAAATCCTCTTATATATGTTCCAAGAAATAATCAGCATTAAAACCTTTACTGGCCAAAAATACCTTTACTGGCCAAAAATGGTCGCCACAAATCAGTAACGAAAGTGGCTAATTACCAGCCTCTTACAATCAAATTTATCAAGTGATTTTGGGATTTTGTGGATTCCTAAAAAGCTAAGATCTAAAGATCAAATTTAAGAGAAACAAGGTTTGTGGTGTTTTTCAGATCTTAGTTCTAAGTAATCTGAAAGCCGATTTAGTTTTGCTACCATAAATAATAGTAACGGCTTTATTTGGTTGTTATTTTACTTTAGTTTTAATTTTGTTTTTCAATCATTACTCTATACCTGTCGCCAATCATTATCCTATATCTCCAATTATTAATTTTATTTCTCTCTCTGTATCTCTCCAATCATTATCCTATTTCTCTCTCCACCCACTATCAAAATTAAACTAAACTAAAATGTCAACCAAACAAAGCCAACAGCTTTTTAAAATAGTTTAATCATAATTTTACGGTTGCATATATATAGTATAGAGTCATCTTCTAATAAGGACTATCTTATTTTAATAAAATGCGGACCTTCCTTTCCCGATTGAATTTCGATGATCCGAGCCGCTCAATGTGTTCATAACGTGATTTAAGGGTACCCACGAGAAATCAACAAAAAAAAAGACCGGGAAGGGCTTCATCCGAGCAGTTTTTGTTTATTTTTTATCGAACGGTTCAAATAAAAACTGCTCAAATCAAGCCTTCCCGGTCTTTTTTTTTTTTGCCGATTTCTCTTAGGTACCCTTAAAATCACGTTCTGAACACATTGAGCGGCTCGGATCATCAAAATTCAATCGGAAAATGGGAGAAATGAGGAGGTCCTTATTTTAACTAAAATAAGAACCTCCTTATTTGAAGGAGATTAATAGTATAGAAGGTTATATATACTTCTACAAAAATTCAGAATCTATAATCTAAAGCATAATTTATAGGTATGATCTAAAATCTACTCCGTAATATCACACACCGACATAAAGTCACTCAAGACCTAAAGAAAGGTAAGACGCCAATCGAAAAACAAAAATCAGAGAAGATCGACCTAAAAACACCAGGACCTAAACAAGCAGAAACGAAAGGCCTAGAGATTTTATGGGATTTATTCTCCGAAAGAAGTCGTAAGAGGTGTCGTGAATGGGGACAGTTTCCCTTCAATACAGTTTTCCTCTGGCATAAAACAAATGTTTATTTCAATCAAGATCACACGAGAAATATAGTACAAACACGGCATGGAGAGGGAGGAATCGGGGGTTGGTTTTGTGCTGGTGGTGCACAGTATTGTGCTGTCTACCATCCAAACTCTAATCAATTCTGTTGGATTACTAAGTGGAATAAACATTTCCTCAACAAAACCGACCATTCTGCCCATCTCCGAAAGCAGGAATGGTGTTGTGCACTACCCGCACAGCACCATCCCCGCTCCCAAGAGGAAGTATACAATAATTAGGTCAAGGAAGACAATGTCATGTCAATCTACAAAACAAGAACTGCAGATCCGATGGTTATGATGTCAAACTTAGTTTAGGTAACGCATGACAAAACAATTTGTTCACATCACCATTCTGTGAGAAATTAAATTTTCTTCGCCCTTAAAAAAAAAGAGAGTGTAACTTTTGTGTAGAGAGTAAGGTCCCTAGAATTTTTAGTCCAATTCCTTAGTTCCTAATTTTAGCCTTCGACTTGAAAAATAAAATTAGCAAAGAATTTTAGGGTCCGTTTCTTGTAAACTTTTTTCTTTACTTCATTTTGTGTGTTTTGCTCGTCTTTTCTAAATTTTTATTTCATTACATCTTATTTTTTTTGGATTAATATCCGTCTCGACGAGAGGAGTTTATATAAAAAGTAAATAATTATGACCAAAAGCAAAAAAAAAAGTTCACTAAAGAAGAAAAATACCATACAGTTTTTTTTTTTTTGTCTAATGTGTTGTTCTATATAAATGTTTTCCAATATCAGCTCACATTTTTATTCATTTTTTATTTCTCTCGTCGATACAAATGATTAATCTTAATTTATCTTAAAAATTAAGATGAAAAGCTAATCAAAAAATTGCTTTAATCATACTCTTTGGAAAAAGTACCTACTGCCTGGAATTGCTTTTACCTTATGTATTTCTATGAGGATTCACTTTTTGTTTTTCCATTCTCTATCCCATGTATCAATATCATGGTTTAGGCTTCTTTTTTTTTTCTTTTTCTTGATGTATCCCTATCAAGTTTCTAATAAAATTCATTTTGCTGATCAAAAAAAATTGCGAAAAATAAAAACTACCGAAAAAAAAGTTTTAGACAATATGTACTTTTTCATCAAACATGCTTGCTCTAAATCAGGGATACAAACCCTAACCCTAATTCTAGCAGACCGACATAAAGCCGTTCTGAGTTTGAAATTAAAGATGGAATTAAACCTGCTCAGGCTGCTAGCTAGGTTACTTCCTTTGATATCTTCTTCTTCTTCTTTTGAAAAACTACTTCCAATCACATATCAAAAACGTGTTTAATTGAAATGGCTTGAATCCTATTTGGGTAAATTCAGTGTCCTAGGCTACGCTAGTGGTTCCCCAATATAGCAAGGGGTTCCTTTTTCAATCTTGGGCTAGAGGTAGGCACCGTTGTGCACGCTTCATTGGTCATCCAGTAGAGAGAGAGAGAGAGATCACAATTTCGTCAGCCATGCAGAAACTAGAAAGACTCCTCTTTCTTCTTCAGGTGAAAGATAGTATATATATGTTTACAACTAAAACCTAAGGGCCCGTTCAATAACCAGCTTGTGGGTTGGGTTGGGAGTATGAATCTCATGGGTCTCACAATACCTTGTTTGTTTGTACATTTGAGGTTAGGATTGGGAAGCCCAAGGGACTTGCAGTCCGGTCATTTGGAGGTATTGGGAATCCTCTCTCGGACATGGTATTGGTAGTTCAATCCACGCTCCTCCAATGCGAAAAGACAAAGATAGCCTTGCTTAACCATCTTAATGACCAAAATACCTACAACCCACCATTGCTAAAACTTTTCCTGTGTGTGCTGGGTTTTCCTGTGTGTGTGTGCGTGAGTGTGCTGGCCGGTTTTTTCCTGTGGGTATTGTATATATTTTTTATTTTTCAGTGTGCGTGTGTTGTTTTATTTTTTGGGGAGGGGCAAAAACGGAAATTATACTATCAATCCAATCTCATCCCATGTGAAACAAACACGATATTAATAATCTCATCTCTAATCTCATCTCAAACAAACATATTCATCACCAATCCCATCTCCTTACCAATCCCTTCTCATTACCAATCCCAATTCTAATCTCATCTCCTTACGAATCCCAACTATCTATCACTGTTATCAAACGGGGCCCAAGATATAATCATACATATATACAAACATTACTGTTGCATGCATAGATAGTATACATGCCCCTACAGAAATCAAGAATTTTTTTTCAATCAGCATAGGCAAAAACAAGATGATGGTTGAACTGTGAATTCGTTGATCTTAAAGGAGATCTTCAATAATTTCGCACATAGGGGGTTATTTCTTGGTTTCATCCACTCATTAATAACTTGATTATTTTTAGATAATAGTAAATAGAAAGAGCGCTTGTAAGGAGTCCTTTTTTTTTTTTGCTCGGCAAAAGGAAAATTTTATTGAGCTCGACAAGGATACATCTAGAAAAGAGCCCACTTATGTCCCGCCCCAAAAAATGGCGCAAGAGGCCAAATGGTAAAAAGAAAACAAACTAGAAAAAAAACAGAGGAGGGACTTCCAGCAAGGCGATTGGAAGTCCAAAACTCAGAAAGCACTAACTCCTAAAATTCTATAGTTTTAGGTATATTCTCATGCACCTGATCACTTCTATTCGTCTTTTGAATTATTCCACTGATTATTCCGTGACATTATGCTTTGCCTTGATCAAGTCCACCACTTCATCTACCTCCAGATGCTTGTTATTGAATATAACCTCATTTCTGGCTATCTAAATTGACCATAAACCTGCAAACAGAATTGATTCCCAACATTTCTTTTCTAGGTTTTTGAAGAAATTATTAAACCACGTAGCTATGAAATCCATGATTGTTGGAGGACAAATCCAGAGTACACCCCACCTCCTCAATATATCTGTCCACACTTCCCATGAGAATCTGCAATGGAGAAGCAGGTGTCTTGGAGTTTCACAGGCCTCTGCACAAAGGGGGCATTCTTGCGCCCCTTTATCTGAAATCAGCCCTTTGCTTACCAAAATTGATCTTGAAGCAATTTTGTCTTGAGCCGCCATCCAAACAAACACCTCCACCTTGGGTGGGGAGAGGTTCTTCCAAATACGGTGAAGGTTTGAATCATCAATGTAATTAAGTTCCTCTCATTTGGTGTATGCAGATCTTACAGAGAAAGAATTGCTCTTGTCCTTGGTCCACAATAAAATGTCGTCTTGATCCCTTACTAAGTTGATCTCCGCCGGCTTGTGTTGTAACTGAATGTAACTCACATTCTCCCAATCGCGTAAATTCCTTCCGAAATTAAGTGGCCACCAGCCAAGTGTTGATCTCTCTCCTAGGTCAGCAATTCTGATTTCTTGTTGTAATGATGCTACATAAAGTCTAGGGAGTTGGCTTCTAAGAGGAGTCTCCCCAAGCCACTTGTGTAAGGAGTCCTATTAAAATCAAAAAATATAGACCTATCTGACATCCACACCAGAATAAATAGATTTTTTCCGAAAACCCTACTAACACCAGCAAAAGATTGATGGGAAATTTAAAAGTATAAATGCCCTATAATATCCTTACCGTTTTAAAGTAGCATTGCTGTTTTTCAACTTGGGGAAAACCGACCGAAAGTTTCTTTCATCTTAAACAGTCAAATAATTTCCGACAAATCGATCAAATATAATTTCAAACTTAAAGAGTCTACTTTTTCTTGTACAAATAATTTGCTCATCAAACTTTCGATCTTCAATCAATCTTATTTTTAGTATGCCATTTGAGATATCTACGAGAATAATTTGGACATCTAACTTTCGATCTTCAATCAATCTTATTTTTAGTATGCCATTTGGGATATCTACGAGATCAAACATCTTGATCATTTTCGCGGGCCCGAAGAACTAGAGGGTTCTTTGAATGACCGCATGGTAGTGAATGGGTAGACCGAACACTAGTACTTCTTTTGTCCCTTTTTAAGTGTTCACTACTGTTCTGCGTGCAATTTTCAATGACTTATATCTCTCGACGTATATTACGTTTTATATTTTTAAAAATTATTGTCTCATAAAAATAATTGAGATCTATTAAATAAGATCCATATTGCATATTCTTGACGCTATACATTGAGAGATATAAGCAATTAAAAATGAAACGCAGAACCGTAACGGACATTTAAAAATGGGCGGAGGAAATAGCTCGAATACCAATAATGTCCGATAATTTTGTCATCCTTCAATCACAGATTATACATATCAACAGCCACGAAAATACGTAATTTCCCTTTGATTGTTGGTCGGTTATGGTGATTGTTGGGAAATCAACAGATTATGAGTGTCAAACTCTCATTGGATCGATCAAGCAAGAGGGACAAGCAATCATGATCTATCTAATTTTCCTGTGCACAGATGAAGGACGGTCCTTTTCTAGGGTTGATGGTGACACAGTGCAAACAGCTATAATTGTAATCAACATGTTTTTTTTTTTTTTTTTTTTTTTTAGCACTATTCAATGTTCACGCTCCTAGTTCTTGTTCTTGGTATCCTAATCCTTCTCGGCAGTATCTGCCCAACTTTTGTAGAACTTTTTCTAGAGCACCACATGCATACAATAAAGTCATTGGAATTTAAGGCCTAGAAGAGCCATTAATGAAGCAAACAAGGTCAATGTTGCGTGTGAATAAACAGTTGTGAAGTCTGAATAAACGCGCCACAACTCTCTCTCTCTCTCTCTCTCTCTCTCTCTCTCTCTCTCTCTCTCTCTATATATATATATATATATATATATATATATATATATATTGCGCGCATCTCGTGCATTTTAGGGTTAACTAAGCTTGTTAATGGTGAGGGAAACCCAAAAAATTGAGAGACACAATTGAATAGTTTTTTTTATCGGCAAAATTTTTTTTTATTAAACTCGAAGAGGATACATTGAGTAAAAAGGAAGGGAGAATCAGAAAATTTTAGTGAACAAAATGGGCAAGCCAATGCTTGCTCGTTCAATCCCACAATTATATTTCTATTGCTTAAAATTGACCTTGTCAGAATCTTGCTCTGGCAAGCCAACCACGAAAAAATCTCCACCTTTGGAGGGCTAAGATTTCTCCAAAAAGACCCAAGTCTAGAATTTGTGTTAAATGCATAAGCTTCCTAAAGATCATTTATAGACTTAACAGAAAATATGTTGTTTGAGTTACTAGTCCAGAGCATCTCATCCAATCTTGATGGCACTAAAGAGACATTCTGTAATCTGCCACTTAACATATCCATTTGTTCCTTTTCCCAAACATATAGTCTCTGAAAGGACAAAAACCAATCCCCGTCACCTTCTGAATTGATCATACTACGTACATACCAACTCATCTTGTTGTGTTGATTTCAAATAAAGTCTAGGAATTGAATAGTTGTGAGTGTAATCTTGAATATGTGAATGGGCCTTGGTGTTGTTTGGTGAGGAGACATAGGGAGAGTGATCTGGGAGATAGATATGATTGTGTGGCTGTGGTTTATATTGTGTATGTATAACTGTTATTGAAAGTGTGCCTATCAAAAAAAAATTATTGAAAGTGTGGGATAAAAGAGACAGCAGAGAGAGGAGAGAGACGCGGAGCCTGTGAGGGGGTCTCGCGTAGAGAGAGGAGAGAGTCCCAATAGAAAGTAGAGATGTACGTGGTCAGAAGTCTCACAGCGCCTCGTTAGTACAAAGTTCAGTGTTACATATAGTAATATATACTTTGACTCTACCATAAACAAGGCATTTTAAAGCCGTGAAAGACGTCAAAACTCTTTAAAATTTTGTAGTTAAGCGTACGTGTTCATCATGCGCCAAAGCAAAAATGGGTGGGCTACACGGAAGTCCGTGTGGTTTCCGATTGCTACAATAACATGTTCCAACTTTGAGCCTGAAGGATCGCAATATATGCTTTCTTCAAGACCATACGTCCTTCAATTTGTAACCGCAGTTTCGGATTTCGTTCACAATATATAGCAGTGTTCCAGTCATTTTTTTAACGATTCAAATTCACCTCATAAGACTTGGAGAGGTGAAGTGTTTTCGCTTTTCCGATTTCGCTACCGAAACGCCAGAGAATATCCCATGCTTGTTTAGAGGAGGCGGCAAATGAAGTTTTCTCACAACTTGATTCATCACTGTCTTGATAATTCGCATACAACGCTTTTAATCTCTTCTATGTTCTCCTTTGAGTTCTATTTTCAAAGCATTAGTATATTTACCGAGAAAAAAGTTTTGTCTGGATCAACCGACAACCCATATTTGTCCGGGTAGCAAATGGGAAAGCACCACGTCCTCAAATCTCTCCCGTTGTGGTACTTTTCTTCCCTCCAAGCAACAAATGATGTGGGTCCTCTCTTAACCTTGGTTAACTTTTTTTTGCTCTAATTGGCAGAGGTCCTCTTTAGCTTTCTAATGGGTGTGGGGTCTAGGAGGTGGTGTGTGGGGTGTTCTGATATTTTGGTGAGCCAGCTGTGTTTCTGTGCTTGTGTGTTGCTGTCGGTAGTGGTCTGTTTTTTGTGACGGTGGCGAATAGGGTTGCTTGGATTAGGTTTTGGTTTTGATTCTTGGGCTGGGCTTATTATTTTAGTTGTGGGCGTTTTGAGGCCTTTAGGTGTTCGGGCTTTTGCCCCTAAGGTGTTTGAACCTCGGTCCACTATTTTCCAACTTTGGTTGGATTTCCTTCCCCTCCCGCCAACTTGATATACCCTTTGTCAAGTTTTTTCAATAAATTTTTTTTTGCCTATCAAAAAAAATAACTTTTCTGAGAGAGAAAAAGGAGAAGAAAAGGTCCCCTTTAAACTTTTCTTTCTAACGAGGACAAAAAGAGTAAACTAATGGAGGCAGGGGAAAGCGACGAGCGTTTCTGTTCGGACGCCGAGGAAGTCAGTGCTTTATAGGATGCATGCATAATTACTAATCTACTATTTCTTTTTTTGGTTAAAATTGTATTTCTTCTATTGTCCTTCGGCAAAACGATTTTTAATCTTGTAATTTTTTGAGATGAATTTTGTATATAAAATTCTAAAATACACTCTGAGAAGGTGATGGTTGATCACGGTTTTGAAGAAAATTTTGTACGTAGAGTCGGAAACAATGCCTGATTCAAATGTTCAAGATTTGTCGGAAAATGGAAAGGATGATCATGAACCAATCAAACCATCTTCATAAAGGGATACCATCGAACCTTGCAAAGGTATGATTTTTGATGATTTAGAAGATGCCCTGGCTTGTTACAAAGCATATGCAAGGAAAAAGGGCTTTAGCATCCGAAAAAATCGTACTCGACGATCTCACATAGACAACTCATTGATTGGAGTAGAAATTACTTGTCATAAGAGAAGGATATCGTTGTCCAAGTTATTATAAGCATCATAAAAATGTTGCTAATCGCTTCGAGACCATGATCCGATGTAAAAAAATGATGAGCTTGATTAGAGATAGTGAAAGATGGATTGTGGGTAAGTTTGTAGTTAACCACAATCACGAGCTTTGCTCCTCGAATCCGGGCTGATTCAGAATCCGTAAAGTGTTTCAGAATTCGTAGGGCCCTTACGTATGCTGAAAAAGCCGGATACCCGATTGAGTTAATTTTTTTTATAAGAACCTACAAAAAAAATGAAAAATAACTTGCAATTTAAATTATTTTTGTAAGATTCGAAATGAGCTCAACAAAATCAAGCCACCAAATAGACAAGGAAGTGGACCAAAAGAAACTCACAAACTGAAAGGAAAAAGCCGATAAAGAACAAAAACAAAGGGAAGAGGAGTTAACCAAGGTTAAGAGGGGACCCACATCATTGTTGCTTGGAGGGAAGAAAAGTACCATAGCTGGGGGAGATTTGAGGACGTGGCGCTTTCCCATTTGCCACCCGGACAAATATGGGTTGCCGGTTGATCCGGACAAAACTTTTTCTCATATTTACCTCCTTCTTCTTCCTCTTGAGAGAGTGGCTGTGGATTACCACCATATTGGAAATTTTGAGCGTTGTTTAGGAGTACTTTCATTTGAATTAATGCTCCAGTTTTCGTAATTTTCTTTGAATAAACGAGGGAATTGGGACATGAAAAATTATTTTCAGTTGGCCATTTAAGTAATTTATTGCTTCGGGTTTAAAAAGGTTGAAAACTCGTAATAGAGTTGGCGGGAACGGAGCTAGGATTTTATCCTAACAGTGATGAAATACTATAAACTAAAAAAAATAAAAAGATGCATTACAATATGAATATCCATCGACTCTAGGAAAAACTCAATAAGGGATTTTTTTTTTCATATAGTGGAAATACCATCTATTACTCAGTACAAACACAATATGGGATTTAAATCATTCAATAATTTCTCTAACTTCAATTGAATATTAAAAAATTGAAGAAGACTAACCTTTTTTCAATGGAGTTTGAGAAAATCACACAAAATGTCAAACGATAAATGATTTTTTAAATTTTCGAAAGTCCACTACTTCACAGTGTCAGCATTGGAAATTTGAAAGTCTGCTAATCGAGAAATCCACTACTGCCGAGTCGTGCACAGTGCCGACTGTTTTGGTTAATTTGTTTAATTTTTTAGGTTAAGTTGTTTTAATTTAAAGTGTGAAGTTTTTTTTTTTTCTTAATTAGACCTCATCCTTTATATTATTTTACTTTGGGCCATTAAATTTGGTTTTGAAATATTATTTTGGGTCTCCTTTTTTGAGCAAAAGAAATAGAGAATTTAGTACTAGTATATTAATTACTAGTATATTGATAGGCGCGTTTGGTAGGTGAAATTATTCTCTTGCCCTCTCTCAAAAAAAAAATTGATAGGCGCGTAAATATTCACATTAACGTCCCTTAATTTATTATTGCTAAAGCCCATTTATATTATTACTTGGAGTTTTATGATTTTACTATTGTAGATATCTAGAGGATTTGAAAAAAAAAAACACACAAAGTTAAAGAAAATAGTGTTTGAAGCGGTCGTCGGAAGGTCATATAGAGTCAAGAGTTCACTAATTCGTCCACGGGCATTGCTGAGGAAATTGATTTGCAATTCAGTTGGGTGGGCCCAATGTTTATTACCCCTAGTTGATGACAAAATGGTGGGCCATGGAGTAAAAGGTTGAAGTCGGCTGGAAATAATCAAAAGAGAACAAAAAGAGTTGCGCCGTACATAAAAGGAGAGCGTAAAAGGAGGGAAAAAGGCTTGCGCCGTACATAAAAGGAGAGCCCACGCACGACTTCGGGGGAGCACTTTCTACGGGAGAAAAACAAAGAACGGGGTCTGCCGTCAGTTTTGCTTCTACTAATCTAAAAGTAATACTTATTGATATTCGCAGGAGTTAATTTTTTATAGGGTCCCATAAAATAATATTCAAAAATTTATAGATATTTTCCTAGATTTTTTTGAGACCCGAAATGGAGGCCAAACGCGTTTGTCTCTGCGTGGTTCCTTGCAAATTGTCTCTGCTGTTAAAATTTTTGGCCGTAAGAGGGTTTCGGAAAGAGAGGTGCTACTGGTACAGATTTAATATCTGTACATGCGAGCGCAAATGACTTTTTCAGCCTATTTTGAGTTTTAAAAAAATGATCGAAACCGCTCATTTTGTTTAGAATACATTGTTTATAATCCTTGCAAAAAATAAGTTCAATCCGATATCGGTAAGAGCATTTATAAAACATCCAACTTTGTCAAGAATTCAGGCCTGAATTCTAAAGCAAATTTGGATGTTTTGTAAACGTCCTTACCGGTACTGGATTGAGCTTATTTTTTGCAAGGACTATAAATATAGTATTTTAAACAAAATGAGCAGCTCCGATCTTTTTTTTTTTGACCAAAAATTTGTTTGTACGCACTGGTACAGACATAAATCTGTACCAGTATCATTTCTGTTTCGGAAACACAGGAAAAAACCCGGAAGAACGGGGCTGCCGAGATAACGATTCTTCTTCCGAATATTGGATAGTTTT
This sequence comes from Rhododendron molle, assembly GCA_025413875.1. Taxonomy (NCBI): domain Eukaryota; kingdom Viridiplantae; phylum Streptophyta; class Magnoliopsida; order Ericales; family Ericaceae; genus Rhododendron; species Rhododendron molle. The sequence continues at coordinate 2,421,957 of CM046394.1, read as the reverse complement.
CTTCCGAGCCCTTTCTACTTTCAAATTTTATTTGAAGTTTCGTTCAATCACTCGCACTCCGGTGATTCGTTTTAATTTTTGTTCTTAATAAAAATTATTCGCTGTTATTTGATTAGTTGATATTTCTTGTTTGTTTTTCATCTTGCATAATAGAAGCATGTTCCAAACTAGGATTTCTTTTGTTTCTGTTTTTTTTGCTTGGCAAACGAAACGATTTTATAAACTCGAAAGGGATATATCAAAGGGAAACAACCGGAGTGAGACAAACTTACTCACCCATACAACATAGTAAAAAAAAATACAGAAAGAAAGAGCATCCAACAGAGAAGTTGGATGATACAACACCCTACACCCAAAATTATAGCTTTAGTTTACGGATTCCACCTAGAAAGTTCCTAAAATCCTCCACCAAATATACCTTGATGTCGAATTTTGCTTTCATTCACATAGCCAACCTTGTCTTGACAAAATCCCCATCTTCACTTGAACGCACCTCTCAAATGTGTTTTTCCAAATTTCGGAAACTATTGCCAAACCACCAATTTGCTAGGTTTGCCAAAGAAGAAAGGCAGACCCAAACCACCTACCACCATTACATTATAATCGACCATGTGTTCTACGAAGACGAACATGCAAAATAAATGCTCAGGGATTTCCTCAAAGAGAGAACAAAGAGGGCAGTTGTTTCTTACTTAATACTCCAATGAATGAGTAGCTGTATAGGTAGAGTCGCGGGGCGATTAGCATGTCGTGGCAAGTCTGGGGCATTGCTCCTATTTTCAAACAATGAAAAAAAGCAATTTTAGATTAATAAAGAACATCCGTTAGACGAACCCAGGCATCGTCGGAGCCTATGTGAACGAGGGAATGAGGGTCCAAAACTCATTTTTCGTTGCACATGGGTAAACGGCGACCATAAAGGTTCGCATCTTTCGGGGTATCTTTTTCTCTCTAAAGTTGAATATTTTAAAGTACATTGAATGGAACAGGAAAGTCCGAACTAGTTGCAAGTGCTATGAACCCTACGATCGTACCTTCTTTTTAATTATTTAAAAAATCAAGCAACTTCTTAGTTTTAGTTAATTTCAACATCAAACTACAAGGGATAGCTACCTAAGAGCCCGTTTAAATTATAACAACCCGAGTTTTTAAGTCAGCACATATCACCGTCTTTATGAATTCAACTCAGGTCTTACCGGATATTGTGCTATGTCAGTTTCAGCCCTACGCTTGGGGCAACCCATTATTTTAGGACTAGAAATCAAAAAAATAAGAAAAAAAATCTGGCGGTGGTAAATCTATATAAGTTGGAAATAAATTTCTTTTTACGTATAATAAGGGAAATTATAATGCCACGACACTTTTGTCTAGTGCCACGACAATTATACAACTGTGACCAAATATTCCATCCCTTCCCCTCTCTCTCTCTCCCAACGTTTCTCACGGCACTTTTAATTTCTCTCTCTGGTGCAAAGTGCCCAAGAAACCCATTTCTCAATCATCAGCTTCTCTCACATCTTTCTTTACAAGCCCATTATCACTGACGAAGGAAAATCAAAAACCCCAAGAGAATTGAAAGAACATGAAGAATAGACTTTTTATTTTTCTTTTTCTTTTTTTGAAAGGGAAGAAGAGATTTGAAGGAGTAAATTAGAACAGAAGGGGGTCTTTAATTTTGATAGATCAAGATGAACAGGATAGAGATCTTGAACTTGCAAAGCAGATGAAAACAAATTGGAGAGAGATCAGCGGATTGCAAGAGGAAAGTAATAGAGAGCTCAGAGAAGATGAAAAAGCACATAACAAAAACTGGGCAAAGGGATCTTTGCAAACAAGGAGAGAAGTAGAAAAGATTAAAGTGAGGGCAAGATAGTCAGACTACACAAAAGGTCGTGGCAGTAGAAATCTGAGTCGTGGCATTAGAGCCGCCCTATAATAATTGCATTTTCTAATATTTTTGCCGTGGCGTCCGCTCCTACTAAACCCCCTAGCTATATCCTTGAGAGTTGGTAAAGTTGGAGCCCGATGATTTTTTTGGTGTGATTTGTACTTGTTTGGGGAGGCCTTTTAAGACGTTAGCAAACAAGACTACGGGTAATTGGCAGGTCTCTTTGGCAAACACAAAAGGATTGTTTGTTTGCTTTCCCTTGATTTCCTCAGATGTTAAACTCCATTAATGGGTTAGTTAAATGTTCCATGTGCCGGAGACCTGGTGTTCTAGTCCTTGTGAATGATTGTGATTGGGAACTAAGCGGCCAACTTGATACAATGCTAGAAGAGAAGGACGTGGTGGTATTCATTTCAACCTTGCACGGTGGATAGTGGGAATGACTCTTGACGTAGTCCACTTATTGCTAGGTGATTATCGTGGTTTTGACATAAGCCTGGTTTGCAAATTCATCCTTTATGATGTCAAGCCGAAAAATTTGAGAACGGGGAAGTACGGCGTGGAGTTTTGTAGTAATTCAGAACAAAGTGTGATATTTGATATTGCTGCACTTGGATATTTTCGTACTACTCGTCAACGCTGATATGGGATGAAATCCTTTGGTTAACTCTACTGTAATGGTGTTATATTGGGCATTTATTGAATTGCTATTTCAGGGAACGTTTCGCAGACTATCATGCAATTAGTTATAATTTCCGGAAAGAGCATACAAAGGAGTGGGTAGTCAATTTGTGATGTTTCACTATGTAGCCATTGCCGCTTTGTTTGGCTGACCATCTCCATGCATTGGACCCCTCTCTCTCCCCCGTGAGGAAGGCCTGTGTTTGTCTTTTTATTTTTCTTGGATGGTATCTGGATCAAGGGATTTTGGAGGAGATTATCAAAGAAAATATTAAGTGGTAATCCTTACTGGAAGCCCAAAATGAGCACTTGGAAGCCCAATATAACGATTCAAACTGTTCATCTTGTAACATTTATTGAGCATATGATCATTCATACGAAAAGGTCAAATTTGAATAACTGTAATCGCACAACTAGATCACATATCTGTTAGCGGGTGTCGTCCTACAGTAATTGTCACACCTGAGAAAGGCTTCTAATGTTCCTACCAAGATAACCATGATTGGGCAAAACAGTCAAAACCTGAAAATAACAATTCAAACAGTCTTTCAGTTATAAACTGTGGCTGCAGATACTTAGGCTGATACGATCTCCTCGTTCGACAATATCTATATAAATTCACATTGTCAATTCCACATGGAAACTATATTTCCACTATATATCATTCATTCATTTGGCATTAGATTACATAAGCGATTTCAGGAAGCTAGTTTGATTCGTGTACACCATTGAATCTACATCAGAGCAAGAATATGCTAAGAAAGTGTAATCAATAGAGAGAATTGTAGGTAAAGCAGGTGGCTACGAGGGAAGAGATACAGACGAAAAGGGCAGGAAGTAGGGTGATATTCAGGAGCCTATTCATACCCCAGTACCCGACCAATGTTATTGTCCCGTCTGCAATTACTCGAGCCAGGGTCCCAGCTTCTGTTGAGAGCAGCCCACCGTTGTATGTCCCACGCGAAAGCCGGGATGACATGACTCGAGATAGGAGTGATAGATTCACACCTGCATTGGTTAGCAATGGTGGAGTCAGCATTTTTGCCAGAGAGGGGCAATACAAGGGCTGAAAGTGAGTAGAGGGAAATGAGAATTAAGTCGAGGAAAAAGAATTACGCGCTTCATAGATAGGCAAACGAAAACTTAAACAGCAAGACAAACATTTACTGGGGGAAATTGCTTGGTGTGTTATGAAATGAAGAAAATGAGTGAATATAAACACTAACTTGGATTAATGGTCAAGAACATTGTCTAACTATTCTAGGCACGAAATCCACTATTGGCTAAACGATCATTCGGCCTTACAAAGCTACAGTGTTCAGATCCTAATGCCGAAAGGGAGACTGGAGTCTTAGAGGGGGAGAATTCTATACTTCTTTTTACTAGTATGGGCAAAACAATAAATTTTATTAGATGACAGGGTGGGGGTAGGGAGAAAAGGTCCCCTCTTTGGCCTAAAGGCAGCTTAGTAGCTTACACTAGGGCTAGTTACAAAACAGAAAAGTGCCATGAAAAAAAACACGATTGTTGTGAAAACTGCTGCTGCTTTTTTCGTGATGAATGTTGAATGTTCCCTTGTCCTTTCTTTCTTTCATTTTTTTCCCTAATGAGCACCGGACTGAAGTAACTCCCAAAACTGTGCACTGCTTTTATTATTAAATAGGTGATGATAGAGCGAGGAAGTCACTGTACGTCGATAGCCTTGACAGTCTGGGGAGAAACAATGGATGGGAATCCTCCTCACCTCTTTGAATGTATATTTCTATTGTTTTGCAGTTTCCTCAAGTTCATGTAATCTCTCATAAATGATATCAAGCAACTATAAATTACCTTCGAGAACTTCAGCGGCGACAAATGTGATAAGAGCTGAGCAGACATATTGCAGGACAGAGTAAGGTACTATTACATGGAAGCTTAGAACTATCCCTAAGCAAACCATAATTTGTGATGCCAGTAATACTTGCCTGCAATTACATCATCCAAGATACGCATCAGCTCGGAATAGAGGAGGTATGAAATTGAAAAACACAAAGAAGTGGCAAATCGATCCCGTGTCACACATAATAACCCTGATTTCACCCATGACAGAAAATACCATGTAAATTTATTTCACAGAATGTGTTTTGCCAGTTTTCGCATCCCAAGGAGTTAGTAGAAGTAGAACCAAGTGTGGTTTGAATAGCATTTTTCTGCTGCATAGTAGCCTATAGGCCAACGCAATAGAAACCCAACCAAGTCCATAGGCTGCGTAACAAATCAGATAAAATATTCTCTGGAAGAACGATCCATTTAAACACTTTCCGCAAAATAGACACAGTCCTTTCGCTTTTAGGTTTGCGTTTTATTATCTTATCTTCTTTTTTTTGGGACAATATTCTATATGGCAAGAAAACAAATAATGCTACTGGAACTTTCTCTAAGGTTTGAAGGTTACCTTTCCTCAAATATGCTACTCATGTAGCTTCCGACAATGGTATTAATAGGAAGGACTGTCAGCCCAAGACACGCAAGAAAAATAGCCACATTGGTGGTTGACCAAAGAAAGTAATACGTGGTGATCAAACTTGATTCTGCGAGTAAAATCTCCATCGCATACTTGAGCATGAAATATACAAATAGCTGAACCTGATCAACATTGTAACAAGCAAGATCATTCGAACATCACTAGCATTATATGACATATCAAATATATCCACGGAGAAAACATTGCACATGTAGAGCTTGTTTCCCTTTCTCAATGAAGTATTGAAAGAAGACAAAACAGACTTGGTCCTGTTATGTAAACTGTTTTCCCATAAATGTGAAAAGGTTATTTCCCAAATATGACCGAGTTTTTTTTTTTGTTGGAAAATATGACCGAGTTAGCTGACAATAATACTTGAGTAAAGCTATTGCCTATAATGAGCTTGAATCAAATATTTACACCTATACCTTTACAGATGGAGTAAGCAATCTGTATGCAGACACAATCGAAGTGACAGGCTTGTGAGTCTCCTCAGGAGCTTCTTCACTAACATCACAGTCTTCTTCTTCTTCTCTATCTTCACCGCATTGCTTCTCTCCCAAGCTTACAAGCAATGGTTGGGAAGCACCGTCCTCAACACCACCAGCTTCTAGTTGTCCTAATAGTGAAAGTTGTTTAAAAGTTAAAACTATCAACTAAGCAGAACTAGGTAGTGGAGGAGATTTGACAACATGAACTTGCAGCGAATAGTATCCAAATTCAACGGACTCCCATCACAAAAGCACTAATTTGATTGAGGCCACACAAGGTCAAAATTACATTTTAAAAAATCCAAAAGAAAGATCAGTGGACGCTACCGCAGAGTTTTGCAGCAAGAAACTTTAAAACACCTGCTTCAGGACTCCTGTCGGCTGGGCATCTATTTAGTAACGGCAGAATGAACTCTTGCTTCACAACCTTATCTATAGGCATCTCAGCCATGAGATGAAACTAATAGACGCTTAAATTTGTTCTTTGTATACACATCCGCGTTGTGTTTCATCTGTTTGATATTATACCACGTAAAAGTAAAGATGCAGAGAATTATAAGCTAGATTAGGTGTGATACTTTTGTGTCATATTTCATCTATTTTGTAACGGCAGAATGAACTCTTGCTTCACAACCTTATCTATAGGCATCTCACCCATGAGATGAAACTAATAGATGCTTAACTTTGTTCTTTGTATACACATCCGCGTTGTGTTTGATCTGTTTGATATTATACCACGTAAAAGTAAAGATGCAGAGAATTATAAGCTAGATTAGGTGTGATACATTTGTGTCATATTTGAAGCACACACACATACAAATGAGACAGGTAATCTTCAAATATTTGTATTCGGGAGACATGTATTGGTTTCCTGCACTCGGGGAACTCGGTTCAGCCCTGTAATGCAGCTCATAAGATGCTAACAAAGCTTGATGACATCAATGCACAAGCTGAATCATAGGACAAAATTAACAGACTGAGATGCAGCATACATAGTCCAAAATGACCAATCCAGTTGACATACCACTTGTGGCATCCTGGGATGCTGTATTATCTTTAGCCTTGTAAGGAGGCGGCTCTTTGAATGAAATCCATAACCATACTAAGTAGACGAGCCATGCCACAGCCATAACCCATCCAGGTAAAGTTACTTCATTAAACGTAATTTGGAAGAGCTTAAACCGTATCTGAAGAAAGCAAGCAAGAGCAGGACCACATGCCATTCCAAGGGCACTAGCACTAACAAAAGCTGCAGAAGCCTGCATTCGCATTTTCAGGGGTACACAATCAGTGATGTAACGCCTGTTAACAGCTCTGGCAGAACCTAACCTGCATGATTGACAACAAACCCTTGTGATTTGTAACATGAAAAAAATGAACAGGGGTCATATTTTGAAGAACAAGCAAAATAAAGAGCAACGATACTAACGTGAACTCTATAGTTCAACAATCTTTTAGTATGGAAACTTCATAATTTGCTTTATTACCCATTATGAACGATATAATTTCGTATAACTTTAATATCAAGGTTTTACCTGCAATAAATACTTCTGGTACTAATAACAGGTGATACAACATTCTCAAGCAGAAAGAGTCGCATGTAAATTTAAACTGAACAACTCCTCAGTGTTCATACAACATAAGCTACCTTTTCTGTAGCGAGAACATAAATTTCATACCATATTGTTCAACAAGATTGAGCATACAAATGTTCCAATAAAACAAAAATGTAAATATAAGATGTACAATTGAAAGAAGGAGAATAGAATGTCATCACTTACCCACAACATAGGCGGCCAATAAGAAGAACGTATATAGAGTTGAGATCATAAGCCAGGGCATATAAGGTGTTCCCCACAAGAAGAACAACACTGCTAAACACAAGAGGTCTCAGGTAGGATTTATTTGACCATGCACTAAAATATATTGAAGAAAACAGCTGTGCAACCGCCATTGCGCCAATCACAGCACCACAAACACTAGCAGCAGCTCCAAGACTTAGAGAGTAGTCATCTGCTGTTGGGACAACAATGTACGTGTTGACCATATACAAAAATGTGTTCACCAAGTTCAAAAGAAGCGACATAAAATGATATATCTCATCAAGAACATGATCATCCTCAAATGGAGTTGGCAACTCCTCTTGCACAATAAGTGCATGTTTACCCAAATATTCTAGGAAATTCGTTGAGTTTGTTAGTCGGTCAACTGATGCTTTTATGGAGTCCATAACAGGGTCCTGCAAATAACAAAGATAATTTTGCATGAGATTCCCACATAAATGATTACTCCTACAAGATAATTTTGGTTTGCGCATCAATTGGTATACTATATCGTAAGAGATACTTAGAATGAGAAACTGCAATTGCCAGAAATGCAAATACTCTGTTCTTACATCCAGTAGTTAACAGGGCACAACATGTTTCGGTAATGTTATATAATTAAAACCCCGATGGTAGAATCAGTATCAAATAGTAAGTTTGATGAAGGAAAGGGAAAATTTCCAATATCCAATGCCCATTTATTCATTGTGAGATGTGCATCTAGCAATAGCCATTTAGTCAAGTACTCAGTTTCCAAAAGACGATGATCTTAACTCCTTATCTTCCTTTGGGCAAGTCCATGCAATTCAAGAAAGAAAGAAACTGAAAAAGTCGATATAATCCTACACCTAACATGAGCAGCCTACTCTAGGAATCGTAGTCTTTTAAGTGTTATCTTTTAAGAACACAAAGATGCCAAGTACTGTGATGTCCACTTAATTGCAGAAAAGCATTACACTTGAGTGGCTGAGTTGTATTTGTAAATCTGGGATAACTAAAATTATACGAATTTAACAATTGACTAATACCAGTTGCACAACAGAAAGAAAACTACTGATGTTCTTAAGGTAGGTAGCTTTGCTAGCTCTTTCCTATGAATAAATGCAGCTGGATATCGTAGAAGAAAAGAATTGATCTTAATGATTAGAACTTAGAAGTGAGGATTTAAATACAACTTCAAATATCTCACCAAGTTTTAGCTTTGCTAGTTTATTCGTAGTCACTAGAAAACACAGAATACAGCAAAGCTGGAGCCGAGTTTTACCTTATTGGGCCACTGTCAACTATCATAAGTGTTTAAGCAGCAGCTTGAACCATGCATGTAAGGACTCCATATACAAAATAGTTATAAAAAAAAAAAATCAATGTCTATGCATTACCCAAATACATGCAAATCCACACAACAAAAAAAGACTTCGAGGAATGAATGAAAATATTTGTCTTCTGGCTCCTACGACATTGTTCTCGTGAGTCATATGTCTAGTCATTGCTGTACATTCGTAAATTCAAATGAATCCAAAATGACGAGTTAATGGAGTATAGGAAAGCAGAGATTAAATTAGGGAGAAAATAAAAGCCCTTCAAGAATAGGGTGGATTTAAATAGATGTCAGTACATACTGGTAGATGAAGAGCAGGCTGATCATAAATTGATACACAGTTCCCGTGATGATCTTGAAGCTCAGCTAGATTGCGAGATATTACTCCTACAACAGCCCCAATACCCTACACGTTATAGTGCTTCATTTTAAATGTGCAGATAGCAGCAACGCAGACATAATATGTCAAACAATTTGCAGAGCTGAAAACTACAAAAACAAAATAAAAACGTCCAATGGGCTTGATCAGTTTACTGAAATCTTCCTCTTGAAAGCTAGAATAAGAGATAGTATTAAGTTTGAATTGCATGCACTACCACATGTCTGAACACTTGTCTCAGCTGAGAATACGGATGATTTGCCCGAGTTCTGATATAGTAATTTGTGAACCTATATCCAAAACGTTTGTCGAACTTCTTCAGTATCTTTCGGATCCCAATGGCATTCATTTCAACGAAAAAGAGAAGCTTCAAAAGATCACGTCCAACATCTCTATATTCTGCTTGTACTTCAGATAATCTAGATAGATCTGCACGTTGTGAAAGGGCATCAGGTTGTTTTCCAAGAGCGGATAACCTGCTTGCAAGTATCCCTTGTTGTTCCAGGAAGAACAAGACAATCCTTTCAATCTGAAATCGTATTAGAGAAAAATAAGAATCATTTTTCTGTATTTAGCACATAAAAGACTGGAATATCAGCATTAATACGAAGAGTATCAAGCCATGTCAAATCATGCAGTAAATAGTATTTAAGAAAATAACTAAGATGAGAGATCTTAGCAGATTCAAAGAGCGCTATGCGAATCAAAAATCAATCATCCCAACTTTCTTATAGAATTAACCTTGTTGCCTAATGCAAGACATAATCTTTTGGCCTTTGATATTGGAAAATGCATTTCATTCGGGGAAACGCAATATTCTGATGCTAATAATCCAGGTATTAAGTATGAATAATCTTCGGCGTATAGGTATAATACCTGGTTATCCAACGTCCTCGAGAAGTCCTTAAGAATATAAAAAGGATCTTGAGCTCCAGCCTCAATTTGTTGAGAATATTGCTTTACTTTCTTCTTAAGCATCTTATAGTTCATGTAATATCTGGCAGAATTCAAATCATAAGAATAGACATTAAATAAGTTGTAGATGGCCGCTGAAGAAGATGTGAAGCACAATTGGCATGACTGTTGACAACACATGGCATGACATGTTTACTTTACTGGACAGAAATGGAAATGAATATCACTAGAACTTCCTGAGAACTGCTCCAATCCAAATGGTACCAATTTCAAATTCTAAAATTCAAGTTTTTATTTATCTGAATAACCAATAGAAGTCCCCAAAGTTGGGGTAAATGACCTATTTAGATTTATCTGAATAACCAACGCATATTGAAATTCAACATAATTGCAGAACATAGAGAATGGAAAATAACTCTACACACGTTACAGAGATTAAGCGGATAAAGTAGTGCACAAAGATAATCAATCATACCCTTGCCATTCTTGAATTTGTGTTTCCTTCAACTTTTTACCAAAGTTGACCATCTTTCAGGGGAAAAAAGAATCCAAATAGCTGTCATAATACCAAAAACGATGAATGAAGAACAAGAAGAAAATATTCGATCATACAATAACGGCGCAATAAGCTGTTGGCAACACTAAAAGTTAACCTTATACAAGCAATGAAGAACCATAATTGACAGAGACTACATACTAACCATGATTGGCCCTCGTTTCGTGAAAATGAGTTCCACAACTCAAGTCATCATAGAAATCCGAAAGTGAAAAGTACTGGGAAGTCTCCCATAGATTAATAGAGGTTCCGGGTTCAGGTTCGCTTAAGATGGGGAGGGACACCATGGATTATAAATAAATACAAAAATATATTCTTGTTCTCCAAAATTCTTTAAGGTGAGATTTGGACTAAACTTTTTTTGGTCTCATGTTGTATTTTCTAAACTTTTGTTATTTTAACGTCCAATCTTTTCTTCTTCTGGAAAGTACAAAATTATGACCAAACACTAACAAAAATAATTCAAAACATAAACTTTATTGAGATTATGCCTCAACTTTTTCTAAGTTGGGTCCTAATTTTTTCACCAAAAGTTGAAGAAAGCTCACAAGCAACAAAAAAACAAAAAACAAAAAACCTTGTCATTATTTAGGAAAAAAATTAGTTAACTTTGTCCAAAAACTCAATAACACTGTTTGAGCCAAATAGTTGTGTTAGGGACCTAGGGTAATTGATTAGCAACCAAAAACCTAAGTTCCAAGATTAGGCTGTTCCATCATTTCCCACATCTTCTCGGAAACCAAACAGATGCGAGACATGCATGCAGATGAAAACCCATTTAGGAAACAACAAAAGCTTCTCTTCTTTTTTTTTTCTTGGTAAGTAAAAAAGCTTATATTTTGAGAGGATTAATTAAGTACCCATAATAGAAAAAGATCGAATACAAACAAAGGGTAACTTAAACAAGAGATTTGGCCAACTGGATATGGGAAAGCAACTAAACACTTGCCCCCAACTCCAAGAGGACGCAAGTTTGAATCCCACCAAACCTTGGGGCCACTAGAGGTTTGCGAGGTCGTTATTTTGCCGATGCGCACGTAAATTGGCTCGGACAATCAGTTTGGGAGGAGCAAGAATTGAGCAACCGAATGGATTAATCCAATTCAGGGTTTGACATTCGAAAAACCGACCGGCTCATTTTATCAAACATGCAATGTTCTTTATTTTCCTTCATTTTCTTGGAAACCAAACAGACGAGTAACATGCAGATGAAAACTCGTAAACGAAAACCAAAGCAAAGCCTATTGAGTTTGAAATAGAAAAACAGGGAGTGTGTCGAATACGAAGCAGGGTATCTCAAGAAAGGCTAACCTTGGTTACTATATGTGATGATGAACAGAATGGACTTCAAATTGTGGAAAATCGACTGATCACTCTTCGATCAACTGCAAGAAACAGTCGTATGTAGCATGTAGTTATGGAGAGAGAGAGAGAGAGAGGGGGGGGGGGAGGAGAGTTTCAGACTTCAGTGAGATTTAGAGAGAGAGAGTCACGAATCTCGCGCGCGATTTGCTCTATTGTTGAACAGAGAAAGGCACGTGTGGTGGCACGTGGCAGAGGTGGGCAATAAGTCACTTGGTCACCTAATGCAGGTGCAGTTGAGGTGCGGGTGTGAAAGAACGAGGGTAAAATTCACCTTTCAAAAACTTCTCAAACCTACAATTCGTAAGTACGAGCATTGAGAGTCCAACGCGAAGCAGAAATTGAAAGCGGATGCAAAGGTCATTTTGAACTACTACGAGACTCTTGGAAATTTCCCTTTCTTTTATTTTTTTAACTTTTAACACAGTAGTATTTATGACTTGAGATCTTTTTCCCAATAAAAGAATGCTCTGTTTGAAATGGAACTTATGCGGAAAGGGGAAACCGAAGAAAGAAAATGTAAGTGAGAGAAAAGTTAAAACTTTGATTCGGCATAGGAAACAGCCAAAAATATATATATATATTTATAGCAAAAAGTTTTCTTTTGCTTGATGTTGAGGAGAAGAAAAACTGGTCACACATTAAATAAAAATAAAGTAAAGTTGGTAAAAAGTAGTAGTAGCTATTTAGGTAATTAAGAAAGTTCCATTTAATTTTTTATTGATCATAACAATAAATATCATAAAGCAATTTATTTATCTTTTTCCAAATTCAAGATTCGTTTTTTTATGTCAATCAAAGACTCAAGTACACCATAATATAGTCTTTTCATTTTCTTGTCGGTTAACATGTTTTTTTTAACTTAGGATATCCAGATTAGCTCACCTGCACTTTAACCAATTCAGCAGAGACCAATTTCACCGTATCCAAACATGACTCCTAGTTAAAGACCGGACAAAACCTCATACGGATCGACTCCACAAGAAATTTCGAAACTTTAGGAAAAGCATTAAGATAGGAACCACTGTATATTCCATTTGCATTGGTTGTAGTCAATTTTTGGTAGGACCCATTTTATATTCTATTTGGATTTTTTGCATTCAACATGTGACAATGTTATAATGGGCCTTTTACTTTATACCAAGAAAAGAAAGTAGGACTCCTTGTACCCTTGACAAAAGTTTCTTTGCATTAATTTTGTTTGTCCTTTTACTCATGATTCAAGGAATAGAGTTACAAACATTATTATTTTCAGTAATGATACTCACACAGGAGAGATGCACCGATTCTATGCACAGATTTTTGTGTGGGGCGGGTTCCACATAAATGATCCGAGCAGTTTATTAAATGTAAATTATTTTTTTTCAAGGATTTCCTCAGAAAATGAGCTCAATCAGATACCTATAGTTTGTTCGATCCAACCATATAGCTTTTCATTATCCTAGAATCCGAATGAAAAATTAAACTATTGAATCGAGTATCTATAGGTATCGGATTGAGCTGATATTTTGCAGGGGACCTTGAAAAAAATATTTTACATTTAATGAACGGTTCGGATCATTTGTGTGGGATCCGTAGTGAACCCCACACCGGATCTGTGCATAACTGTTGTGTGAGTAGTAGCATTGCATTATTTTCGAGCAAGTAGGAAAAAAGAGTAAAACGCGACAATTACGATCACGACTTTCATATCTGGTTTTTCGATCCAAAACCCGACCACGGAAGTCGTGACCGTTATTATTGAAAGTGTCTAAAGAGCAATCTATACCCATAATAAAAGTCATGTGAAGCAGGAGAGCTGTATTGCTTAGTTTGTTGTTTCTTAGTTGTTGTTGTATTTTCAGATTTCAGTTGTGCTTTGTTTATTGCGGGTTTGAGCTGGGAGTTCTTAAGGACTCTCTACTACCTGGACCTAGATTGGTTCCTAATCTAGGCGTTTTGTCGGTCCTGCTTGCAGGGGGTGCCTGTGTCGAAGTCTTGGTAATTTTGGTTCTTTTTTGTATCATTTGATGGAATCTGTATTGCCTTCTGGCTTTTGATTGTAATTGACAATTTCAAAAAAAAAAAAAATACTATTGCACTAGCTAGCCTAGTATCATTTGGTGTATCTCCATTGGAAGCAGAGTAGAGCTTTTCATTATGTTAATTACGGTCTTTTTTTCTTTTATTTTGATCGGCTATTACTCCCTGTTTCCGACCTAAAACCTAGTACTATATATTAGTACTGTACTATGTTCTGATGAATGAGTTTTTTTTTTTTTGATCCGATGAATGAGTTAGGTTGCAATTAGGGCTTGAAAGTTGGAACTAATCCCATTCGTCACTTCTTGAGTTAATGGAAACCAACTCCTCCATTCCAAAATGTTTGTCCGGTCCGCAAAACGGAGTTTTAAAAATAATTCAGTTTTTGCAAGAAAAATTCAAAAGTTTTTCAACAACTTAACTAGATATCAATGAGTATTTTTAATTTGTGGAAAAAGTTTGAATTTTTTCTTAATAAAATTGTACTATCTTCAAGTTATCGTTTTGCGGACCCGACGAACAATTTGGGACGGAAGAAGTATTTTTTTTCCTCTAAGAAAAGGGAAACCATTTAGGTTGGAAGCTCAAGTCTTTTCCACACATAAAATGGTCCTATGGACCCAGATTCTCCATTCAATTATTGTCCATTTCAAAGGTGGTGGAAAATCCCTATCACCCTTTTTTGATAGCACAGTATTGGCCACATCTTTGCAATTGTAGAATAGTGATTTTTGTACAAAATATCTACTCTATGAAAGCTATCTCCAGTGATCCAGTGGACTTTACAAAAAAAAACTACATTAAGGGAAATTTGATTTGAAATAAACTACCACAAAAAGTATGACAATTTAAAAATAAAGATTAATTACTCCTATTTCTTTCCTCAAATTATGAGTAGTTGGTTGTTAACTTACGTGTTCCCTTAATGGTGCTACCAGTTATACACAGTGTGACTGTAGACTTATCCCTAGTTTTTTGTTTTTTGACCAGCAAGCAACTCGAGATTCATATTAAACAAAATAAACAGTACAATTACAACAAAGGACATTATCGGTCCGAAAATACAAGAAACAACAAAAATAAAAAGCCGCATGGAACAAAACGTCGGAGCCAGGCCTAGACCCATCAATCACACTTGTGAAAGTAGATTCAAGCGCCCAAAGATGCACCCCCCGGTACGGTACGGTTTGTACAAGGGGTATTTTTGGGATAACAAACCAAATACCATATTAGGGTTAGAATAGAGTCAATATAAATACTCTATGTTGTAAATCCTTATGGATAACTGTGATAATAAAAGAACAGCTGCTCTTGCTCCAGTGAACGTACCCAGTTTTGGGGAACCACGTATATTGCTGTGTCGATTTCTTTACTATTCTTATACTCGTAAATCGTGTGCGTGTATGACGATCCTAACACCTATCACTCACTCGTAATAAAAAATTAGAAGAGTCTGGAGATAGATTTTTGACCTAATATGGGAAAGTATCCTTTTCTGTTTTTTTTTTAACGGAGTAACAGCCTTACAATCAAATCACTAAATGGGCTTGACTGCGCAACCCAAACTTCTGAGAGAGCTAGCGCGGTCACACCAATCATAACCCTCCACTTACTACAAGGTACTCATCCTATGGGGAAACAAACCCCTGACCTTAGAGAAATACTTCCAACATTTGAGCATCCGCCGGAACCACTGGTACAACCCGTGCCCTTCTCAAAGGTGATGCAGAGGTACGAAGGATTCTACAGGTGTGGTCATTGCGCAGTTGATGATATTGGCCTTACAAAGTGGAGTTGTTGTTGTGTTTTTTTTTTAAAATGTTTGATCCTAATAAAGTGGAGTTCGATGTTATACATATTGAGAATGTACTTTCAAAGCCCACTCTCTAAACCAAATCATCACATGTTTAGAATAATTTTCCTTGGTGGGTGAAAAAAAATATTATCCGTTGGGTTTCAAGGTTTGGGAGCATTAATCTCATATAAACTGTTCATTTAGTTCATCAAACTGTACTGAACGGCTCCAGAATCGAACTTCGGGTTGGTGATGTGAAATGATGTGTGCAGCACTGTGTTATACACATTTGAGCCGTCAGATCGTGCATCCGATGGTTCTGATCTCATCTCGGCTACCAACGATCGAGAGCCGTTCGTTGCCGAGATGAGATCCGAGTCGTTGGATGCACGATCCGACGGCTCGGAGGTGCGCAGCATGGTGCTGCGTACATCACTGCACAGCACTATCCCCCAACTATCCAGAATCACACCTGAGTACGCGTACAAATTAATCAGAGTTTTGTACACTCGATAAGGCATACATGTATGCGATAAATACTAGGTCTCATAGTTTCATTTCGTGAAAAGTTGTGCTACGTAAAAACTTTTACCCAATAGAATTCCGATACACAGAAGACCAACGGTGCTATTGAGACAAACAATGCACAAACAGATACTGCACAAATTTCGATGTGGGATCCACTACGGGTTTCACACAAATGATCCGAGCCGTTCATTAAATGTAAAATAATTTTTCAAGGGCCTTTGCGGAAAATGATCAGCTCAATCCAATACCTATAAGAATTTGGGAAAATGACGGCACAGGACGTGTTTCGGTAGGACATGCTGAGAACATATGTCAATGTTCTCAACATATTCTTCACGGGGTATTAATCATCAAAACACGTCATTGGCCGTCATTGTCCCTAAGAATTTTTGTGATTGATGCATGCGTTGGTTCAGCCTGGTTATTATTGTATCTTGGGCTGTCAGATGGGCATGGGCCTATTAAGGTGGTCTGGTGCGAGTTATGATCAGAATATTGGTCTAAAGTACAAATGAAGAATAGATAGGATTCAATCCGGATCCAAAAGGATTACAAAATAGCACCAAACTTGTTCTGAATTCGAGTTTTTGCGAATCCGTTCAACTCAATAGGGATCGGAATCCGGAAAAATCAAATGTCTTTATCCGAGCATTCGATCCGTTCCAATCTGATACATTCAACCTACTCAAAAATTAAGCATACGAGCCCAAGAACCCTACACTTGAAATTCGGGACTAGCATCTGAATACATAACACTCCAAGTAACCAAAAGTGAAATTTTCAGATCGGATTCATAAATGATTTGATCGGATATGTCTGAATCTAATCTGTTAGTATTCGAATTGTCATATTCTGATCAAATAAATAATTAGAATCGGATTCAATTATTGAATTCTGGTTCTATCGAATCTGGATCTAACCTGGTCCGTTAACTGACCTACCCTATCAATGGGAATAGTCTCAATATATTGATGTCATTAATTTGTGGGATTACAAGTCAAAGACTCCAAGAGCAAGGACGGATGCAAGGGCGGGAGAGCTCGGACAACTACCTTAACTAAGTTTTCCATTTTTTGATAGTAATAATTTTTAAAATACCATATGCTTATTGGAGCCGATTCTAGAGACAATAAATTTAACAATGCTTTTGACATTATATTTTTTGGAGTCCCACGCAAATAATCGGAGCCATTCAATTTGTTTAAAACATGTTTTTAAGGGTTCTCGTAAAAAATCAACTCATTTGGACATCGGCAAGGGCTTGATCGGTTCATTCAATTTTATCCTGTCAAATTTGACAAGAATCAACTAAATGAGCCGATCAAGCCTTTACCAATATCCAAATGCGTTAATTTTTTACGGAACCCCTTAAAAATATGTTTTAAATACATTGAGCGGCTCCGATCATTTGTTTGAAGGTCCCATGCGGGGTTTTAAACGGTCTCGCTAATAAGTGCCCCTGAGGCAATATTTAGGTGCAATAAATACACCCACATAAATGAGTTGTGTTTATGGGAACTAACAAAAACATCAATACCATTAACCATTATTCTCTATACTCGTAAGGAAATTGAGACACGGTTCCCCTCCCTTTCCCCCTTATACCCCCACTCTCTCTCTCTCTCTCTCTCTCTCTCTCTCTCTCTTTTATTTTATTTTTATTATAAAATTTTAAATTTTAATAATTTTTTTAACATATTTTTTTAAAATAAATTTTATATTTTTGAAATCTACTCAACGAAATATATCAAACGAGCCTAATATTAATGGTGAAATAATGTAAAACGGAAAATTATATTTTTGTGATAGTTTAAACTGTCTAAAGAAGTTGAAAAATTAGTTTTTCAAAATTCAATCCGTTTAAACCGGTGGAAAGGTTTTAGTTTTCTGATCATTTTTATCCTAGATGTTCATAACTAAATTTTGACTCTAGGGGTCTCGTTGATTAATCCTAAGAAAGTCGTAGAATCAAATATCTCTTTGGGTTAATCAACGAGCGTCTTATAGTCAAAATTTAATTATGACCATTTAGGATAAAATGATTAGAAAAATAAAATCTTTTCACCGGTTCAAACGAATTGAAATTTGGAATACTTAATTTTTCAACATCTTTAGACAGTTTAAACTACCATAAAAATGACCAAAGGACTTCATTGAATGCAAAAAAAAAAAAAGGACTTTATTGAACGCTTCCTGCATCTTCAACGACCATCTGGCCAACTGTTGCAGTTTTGAACCAACTGTTGCAACTTTCAACTAATGCTGCAATTAATTTTTTTCCAACTTTCAATCTTAATTTTTTAACTTTTTTATTTAATTAATAATGTTTATACTCTGTAGTATCTTTTTTCTTTTTTATTTATTTAAAATTATTTTAGTGTTCCGATTTGCAATCCGATTCAATTGGTGAAAAGATCTTGCTTTTTTTTATCATCTTATCTTAAATGGTCATAATGAATTTTTGGCCTTGTAGAATCAAATATCTCTTAGGGTTCATCAACGAGAGTCCTAAACTCAAAATTTAACTATGACCATTTAGGATAAAATGATCAGAAAATTAAAATCTTTCCACCGATTCAAGCGGATTGAAATTTGAAACACTTAACTTCTTAACTATATTTTTTAATATGTAATGTAACGACCCGGAATTTTGACCCAATTTTTTTTTTTTAATAATAATGTTATTAGAATTATTTTCTTAATACAATTATTATTATTATTCCTTTTAGATACAAATATGCATGCACAACTTCTTTTTAATTTTCCTACAATACTTGCATGCATGCACAACTCTTCTATCTCTCACTCTCCTACTCGATCTCTACCTCCTCCGTAACCCTAAAACCGAGCACGATTCGTCCGTTCCAAAACCCAATTCCATTAGGACTCGATTTTATTCGAAACTCATCCAATTCTCTTATAAATACATTCCTACTCCGACCCCAGGGCACGCACGAAAATTTTCACACTCCAATCGTCCAGAAAAGAGAGAAAATCGAAAGGAAATCAAAATTCCAAAGCTATGGAGTTCTAGAGAGAGAAAAGTGGGTTTTTTAGATCCGTTCGTCCGAGACCCAAATTGATCGTTCCAATCTCATTCTACAATCCCAAGCATCCACGAATATCAACCAATTCGGCCCCAAGGTCTCCCGATCGAAGAAACCGAAGTTTTCTTTCCAAATTGTCAAGTTTCCGATCGAAAACCAATTACACCCAATTCGAGGTATTATAATTCGATCCGAAGCCTCCTCTACGTATATTTAATGTTTTTAGATATAACCCAATGACCCTCGCAAGCCCATGCATCAAAACCGTAGCGAAAAAGCCAAAAAAACCGTAGCTGGGCCGAACCTTGCGGCCGCAACCTTCGGGTTGCCTTGCCGCAAGAACCAGGCCTGCAGACCTTGCGGCCCGCAACCTTGGACCAGTCCAACCTCGCGGTTGGGACTGTTTTGGTTCGATTTGATGTTTTGACCTCCCGAACATGGTTTTCGACCCCCGAAATATTTTTGCTAGGTTTCTAACACTCCAAAGATCATATCTTGTTAATTTCATATTTTTTTTATTTGATCATCTATTTATTAAATTTATATTCGTTATTAAGTAAAAGTTTACAAACTAAAAATCCTCGCGACCTTATAAACTACTTTATAAATTCCCGTATTATTTTTCCTAAACTCCTAACATATTAGAGATCATAACTTGCTGACTTCATATTTTTTTTTATGTTATTAGCTATTTATCTTATTTTTAATTAAAGATACAAACGAAAAATAATTGCGACCTTACAAACAATGATTTTAACATCTAAACTATTTTTCCTAGACTTCTTACATCTCAAAGATGATATGTTATTAAAATAATATTTTATTTATTTAATTAACTAATTATTATTATTTACGCATTATTTCTAAATAAAAATACTTTAAAATATTATAAAAGATGTTAATAATGCCCGAATAATTTTATTTAGACTTCTTACAGTCCTAAGATGATACTTTGTTAGAATAAATATATTTTTAATTATTTAATTATTTATTATCTATTTATTCTTCTTTTGCCTATTATCTTAATCCTTTTATTTAAAATAATTCCATGGACCTCCAAACCTAACTTTTAGCACTCGAACTTGTTATAGAGGACTTTTAGAACTCTTATTAAGGTTATGATAATTATTCTAATATTTTTACCTAATTAATGTATTTAATTAGTATTTAACCAATCTAATTAATTAAGAATAATAAATTAAAGCCTAGAAAAATTATTTTAAATCTTTATTAAATAGTTCATACCTTATTAATGATTTTGTGGCCATACAAGATTAAGGGCAACGGCCCAGTCATAAAAAGTTATGTGATTGCATTGCCTAATATTTGTTTTGATCCGTCTGTTATTCGTTTTTGATTATTATTGAGAATAAAATTGTGTCGATGCTGGATTTGATTGCTAGATTGGACCCTAGAGACATGGGGTGGTATACGAGATAGAAATCACTTAGACGATACTAAGTAATGGATAAGTTGTGAAGTTTCTTTCTTTTTAGAGGATTGTTTGCAGGCGTGATTCTGAGATATGATGAGATTTGTGGTGAGAAAGTATACAGACGTTGTTATTGTTAAGGGAAAAAGAAACAAATGAAAGTCGTGGGCTAAGCAGGACCTCGGGGGTGGCCTAACAGACCTCGTGTGATCGGGGTAGCCTGAGTAGGACCTTGAGGGACTGAAAGACCAGGTGTTGTAGGGTGGCCAAGCGGGACCTCGGGGTGGCCTGACAGACCTCGTGTGATCGGGGTAGCCTGAGCAGGACCTTGAGGCGGCTGATGGACCTAGAATTGTGAGAATGGCCAAGCAGACCTCGGGGTGGCCTGACAGATCTCGTGTGATCGGGGTATGAGCAGGACCTTGAGGGCAGACTGATGGACCTAGAATTGTGAGAATGGCCAAGCAGGACCTTAGGGGCAGTGACAGGACCTCAAGTATTGGGGTAGCCTGAGCAGGACCTCGGGCAGACTGATGGACCTAGGATTGTGATTTGAAATTGGCGGGTAGTCCAAGAATATGATTTGAAATCGGCGGGTAGTCCAGGTGATGTCTGTGATGATTTAAAACCGCCAGAGTAAGCCCGGAGATGATTAAGACCCGGCGAGTAAGCCTGATGATATAAAACTTGGCAAAGTAAGCCCAATGATGTTTTGATAAAACCTGGCAAAGTAAGCCCGGTGATGTTTTGATAAAACCTGGCGGTGGCCCAGATATTTTGTGATGTTAAAACTTGGCGGTGGCCGCGATGTTTTGTGATGTTAAAACCTGGCGAGAGGTCCAGATGTTTTGTGACGATAAAACCTGGCGGATGGTCCAGTTGATGTTTTGTGGAATAAATTGATGTCCTGGCGAGAGTCCAAAGTGGAATAAATTGATGTCCTGGCGTGTGTCCAATGATGAATTGATAGACTGGCGTGTGTCAAGTGATGATTGTGATGTGGTATATAAGATAGGCGAACCTTAGTTGTGATTCAGCATGATAAGCTAGCCCCTTGTTGTAGTATTGTAACTTAGGTTATTTACGACAACAAAGGAATTGATCTCATGGGACCGAGCATGGCTAGCGGTTGGGAAGGACAGATCTCGTAGGGAGATTTTGGATCACACGTTAGGCTAATGGATAGTAATGAACTGGTTGACGTGAAAAATCTCTGTTTTACTTATTCGCATCATAATTATCTTGTTTGCTTGCTAGTTGTAAAGTAAGAGGTGGTTGGGTTGGATTATTCTATTGGGTGATTTATCACTCACGGATACGTCTGTATCCTGGCAAATCGATTGCTTCGGCGATCAATTTGCTAGAGGGCGCAGGATTCAATGGAGGAGATTCAACGATGATGCAGTTCGACACGGAACGAATATTAGTAACGAGGATCGAGGATGCGTAGGATTCGTATCAAGATTAGAGTCAGCTCTGAAGTTGGTGTATTTTGATTCCGTAAATCTATCTTGAGATTGTATTAGCAAAATCTTTATTTTGGAAAATTATATGAATTTAGCAATATTTTCTTTAGAAATTATTTTATTTTGCACCCGAAAAGTCGGGGCGTTACATGTAAACTATCTAAAAAGGTTTATAAAATAAAGTGTTCCAAATTTCAATCCGTTTGAACCGCTGGAAAGATTTTAGTTTTCTGATCATTTTATCCTAAATGATCATAATTAAATTTTGATTCTAGAACTCTCGCTGAATAACCCTAAGAGATATTTGATTCTACGACTTTTTCAGAGTTAATCAACAACAGTTCTAGAGTTTAAATTTAATTATGACCATTTAGAATAAAATGATCACACAACTAAAATCTCTCCATAGGTTTAAAAGGATTGAAATTTGGAACACATTTTTCAATCTCTGTAGATAGTTTAAACTACGTAAAAAATATAATTTTTTCGTTTTACATTATTTCATCATCAATATTAGACTTGTTTAATAGGTTTCGTTGAGTAGATTTCAAAAATATAAAATTTATTAAACAAAAATATGTGAAAAAAAGTTATTAGCATTTAGAAATTTATAACAAAAAAATCAAAAAAGAAAGAGAGAGAGTGCTGGGAGGGAGAGAGAGGGAGGGCAAAAGGGGAAAGAAGGGTCGTGTCAGCCGAGGAGTATAAATTTCTATATATCACAACCCATTCCTATAAGGAAATTGATTTTAGCACTCTAAAAATTGATGGAGGGGCTCCAAAACGACGTCGTTTTATTTATCAAAACAGTTCAGTTTTGGAGCCCCTCCATTAATTTTTGAAGTGCCAAAATCACAATCTCGTAATGACAATTCCCTTTTAAAAGTTAGGAAGGTGAAAGGTTTTCAAACACAACAAAACTGTGGAGGCCATGGAGAGGGATTGAATCATTTTTCCGTTGCAACTGTAACTTGTTTTTTCAAAAAAAAAAAAGAAAAAAACACAATGTTTTCTTAGTTTGAACAAAATCCGATCCCTTTCAAACGGGCAACAGATTGAATAATATTAGTATTGAGCAAAAAATAACTTTTTAAAATTAATTTAGGATCCCTTTTAAAAAATTAATTTTAAAATTTTCTTCCAAAATCAACACTTTTCTTCCAAAAATTTTAAATTTTAAATTTTTTTCTTTCAAAACGAACACTTTTCTTCTAAAATTCGATATATAAGATGTATGGAATATGAGTGGTACATGAGCGATGATACACGTCAAGACCAATCCTATCTCTTCTCTTCTTTTTTTCTCCCAACTTAGGCGAAGGGTTAGGTTTATTTTCTAAAAAAAGGTCTCAGTTTATTGTTACTGCAATATGTGATGTTGTTTGCATTACATTTGAAATAAAAATGTGGAGCATTCAGTTTCATAAAGGAAAAAATAAACTTTAATAAGCATGGGTGAAGTTGGTATATAAATTGTTCCTACTGTGATAGTTAATGCAAGTCAGTAGGGTTAATAACTCATTACATGGGAATTAAATCATTTGCTAAGTTCAACACTCAATTAATACACTCAAACTTGTGCCCCAAGGGCATCGATTAGCATTTGTCATTTTTCAAAGATCCATTATCTGTCTATCTAAGATTTTTTTTGTCAATATCCGTCATTCTATCATTTTTTTTTTCTCCCAAGAAAAAACAATGAATATCTTAGCAATACTGGAGCTCCGTGAATAAGTTTCTACAGAAATGAATCTCGCGTGTCCAAACAAAAGTGTTTTGAACGGTCCGAATTTAAAAAAAAAAAAAAACTATTCCAACCAAAACGGCTGGCAAAGATCGCGCGGCTCCATCAATAGGTCAATCTCTTAAACTTTACCCTTACCTAGCTAGCATGTGGACCATGTGGTTATAGCAACTTCAACCTTTGCAAGTGAATAAGAGATCAAACTTTTAAGGATTTTAATGATTCCAATGAGGCACCAATAAGGATTTTGCTCAAAAGTATTGGTACCGAAATTTATTTTAATCAAGAACTAACAGTGTGAAAAATATATGGCAGATGGTAGTCGATGACTAATGATTTAATCAGTTGACAAGGACATGATGGTGATGCCTCCACAATCACTTACAGTACGTTGCTTAACCCATTAAAAATCACCCTAAGATAATATATGTGGTCAGTAAATTAAGGAAAATTAGAAAAGCTAAAAGCGGATGGAATTAGTCTCCACTGGCGTCATTCGATGAACGAACAAGAAAAGGGTTACTGTTCAGGCGATGTACCATGACATTTTTATTTCTGGATTAAGCAACATAATATCGCACAGATTTCTTTTAGTGTTACTTATTACATTACACAGACGAAGTGCAAATTTAATTCCCTCCGTCGCCTGGATCGATCGATCGGTCGCTAACAATTTTTAATGACATTTTTATTTCTGGATTAAGCAACATAATATCGCACAGATTTCTTTTAGTGTTACTTATTACATTACACAGACGAAGTGCAAATTTAATTCCCTCCGTCGCCTGGATCGATCGATCGGTCGCTAACAATTTTTAATGACATTTTTATTTCTGGATTAAGCAACATAATATCGCACAGATTTCTTTTAGTGTTACTTATTACATTACACAGACGAAGTGCAAATTTAATTCTCTCGATCGATCGGTCGCTAACAATTTTTAATAAAGCAAGAAGAAATATCACGACACGGCTCCTACTTTTTCATAACAAAAACATGCAACCATTTTACATAGAGAAGCATCATATGTTGTCACCACGCACCATACAAGTTACAGCTAATATTCTCAAAATCCATAACATGACCCAGAAAAATAGAGCTAACATGTTTCAGTTATTTACAAAACTTGCTAGATTTTTCGTTGGAGTGATTTTGATAACAAGTCCAGGGAAGACATCATCAGGGTCATGAATATGGGGGTTTTGCTCAACTACGAAAGGGTCGCCACACTTCTCGCCGATGGTGTGAAGCGTCTCTCCCTGTCCCACCACATCTTTCCTCACACGGCCGCCGATTCATGAACAGCTGGTTCGACCCTCTCCAACCAACAAAGAGCTCGTGATAAACTCTAGTGAAAGAATACTCTTCACCAGAAAAGCTTATAAACAACAGGATGAGGGCCATGAAGACAACAGCACAGTAGTACCATGAAGCTGCTGCATCTGCTGTGGTTAGGGATGCTAATCTCGTGGGTTTCTTTACAGAGTTCGAAGCCGCGGGTAGGTATGCTAATCTCATGGGTTTCTTTATAGAGTTCGAAGCCATGGGTAGGGATGCAAATCTCATGGGTTTCTTTATGGAGTTTGAAGCCATGAGAGAGAGAGAGAGAGAGAGAGAGGGGGTTTGGGTTTTTGTAGGAGTCAGCTTTGGTGGTTTTTATTGGGAGATGATGGCTTCAGAGACTAGGCCACGACAAGATAGTGTTACGTGACTCACCTTCTTCTCTTTCATTTTTGCCCCCAGAAGAACCTACTGTCCAAAACATACGTGGTGGCTTTTCGCCTTTTTAAAATCTTCCTTCCATCATCAATGACACCTTGCAGGGTCCAACAGTAGCCACAAATTCAAATCAAAACCAGAAATTGATCGCATATTCCACGATATCCGGAGCAATACAAGCTCCACATGAAAGAGCAGAATTAAGAAGACGACCGCTCCATGGATAAATAAAATTGCATTCAACTGAGTGAAACGTCACAAATCTGAGTCGGTTACGACAGTATACCACTTGGTACCCTCGCAGGGTTACCATCTAGGGGCTAATCTAAATGAAATCTTGACTTCTCTAATCTTCAAAACAAATGGCTTGCATGTTGCAAATGATCTTGAAACTGACTTGTAATATACAGTACTAGTAATATTTGCAGGGCATGCTTCCAGCTTAACCTTGAAACTGACTTGCAAATGATCTTTCACCTCCTCATCAGCAGTGCTAGTAATCTTCAAACGGGGCATACTTCCGGTTTCCTCGACTTCTCTGAATCTTCACTAATGGCTTTGAAATGGTCTTCACATCATCTTCAGTAGTAAGAATTACGGGGCATTTGTTAGTTCAAATCATAGTTTCAGTTTCATGAAGCCACTGCAATTGGCTCTCCTGCCAATTTCCATACTGTCAATTGCCCTGTTGCATCGCCTGTGAAGAAAAGGCCCGCAGGGCCTATCTGAATTGCTCGGACTTCTTGCTTAGCAAATATTCTTCCCCTTTCAGTAAATCTGAGATCAACAAAAGGCATAGAAAGTAATCATCTCGCAGAAAAAGCAGACTTGCTATAAGATGATAAGCTAAAAATTCAAGAAGCGAAGGTACTGTTCTAGTTTTCAGTACTTACGATGGCAAATCATATAAGCGGACAGTGTTGTCATTACATGAGCAAAGCAGAATAGGTTTCTCTTCTGCATCTTGAATGCCGCAAAGTTCAAGACAACCCTGAAACAGTTAAATGTATAATTAACAAACGGTTCACCCCATGGAGGCCCCTTTAGATATCATCATGAAGAGTAGTACTCTAAAAAAATACTGACAAATTATTACACTTGCGTTGTGGAACATTACTTGGAAATTCCAACCCTATATTCCAAAAAAAAAAAAAAAAAAAGAGGCAAAGAAAAGACGGTGGGACTTCCCATTTTGCATTCAATCGAACAGAAGGATGTTTTACCATAAACACTAGCATATGTAGGTATCAAAATGGAGGTTTTATAATACGATCTACAATGTCTAGAATTCCCCACCAATGAAACTCCGGAGCAAGAAATTCAACCTGCAAGCTACATCCTTGGAATTTCTTCTCTTTATTCAGTATAATCTACCTAGAATGGAGACTTTTCTCAATCCAAAGGTCAGATAATGAAGATCATTCTTAAAAGGCGTGCACATAATAACCAAAAAGCTCAACACCCCACACTTGGGTACCAACATTATTAAAATCATGCAATTCCTTTCAGAGTAAGTGATCTGATTTCAAGTCGGATAGCCCTACAACAACTGTGCTTGTTAATTTACTAGCCAACTATTCAAGCGCATAGATACTTGACTTTGAACAGATGAAAAGCCACCCTTCGAAAGACCCCAGTTTGAAGCAAACTAAATTTCGACACGTAGCGAAGAAAATATACTTAATATAAAACAAAAACGGTCATTAACAGAAGCGGTCGTTTACAGGAAAAAAAAACAAAAACAAAAAAAACTTACATGTTCTTCTTTATGTGTGTGGATGACTTCTATGTTGCCACTTTCAGTAGCAGCCCAAGCCTGCTCAGAAAATCACAGATCAGAATATTGTCCTAGGCTATAGTATATAGCAAGTGTATCTAATGTCATAAAGATAAGATTTAAACAAAGAAGAAGCAAACCTTTATTGTTCCATCCAATGAAGAAGATAGCAAAAAACTCTCCCAACAAAGGACAGACATGACCGCACCAGTATGTCCCTTTAGTGTATGGATACACTCGAAGGTGTTGAGATCCCACACCTGGAAAAAAGAAAATACAGAATGAAAAATGCTTTAGAAAATAGACTGATAAACCACGCCAAACATTTATCAGTCATAAGTTCGTGATCACAACCAACTTACTCTTATTGTATTATCCACGGAACCAGAGTAGAGCCGCTTAGCTCCAACACAAAGAGAAATAACACCACCACTATGACCCTTCAGTGATGCAGCTAGATCAAGGCCATAAGTTTCAGAACTGGGTTTCCATGCCAATATGGTCCCGTCCTATAAGCAAAAGAAAATAAATCATAAATGCTTTACATATTCAAATTGCCAAAAACAAAAAGATAGCATGATAGAAATCAGCATACAAATTTGTGACTAAATTTGAAACCATTAACTCGTTAATACTCAAAAACTTGGAAACAATCTATGCATTCTTGATAAAAAAAAAGGGGGAAAAATCTAAGCATCTTCATAATGTATACCTGTGTCCCAGCAAAAAGGACATCATTACCCACAGCCATGGCGTAAACTTGCCCAACTGGTCCATCAAGAGTCAGTTCAGTTTGAGTCTGACTGTTCCACACCTGCAACGCTCATTTTACAAAATAATATCACTAACTATGCAAATAGAATTTGCCGAACCTAATTAGGCAGTATAAATGTTGCAAAGTTCAGATACTAGTACCTTTATGGAATTCGGCAATCCGACAAACACCCATGGACCTTCACTAATCAAAGATCCAACTTCACCGGAAAGATTAACCACATCAACGCACTGCAATTAACAAAACAACCGTGCATCATGTCAGCCCATTAGTTGCAAGGAAAACCAGTTTTTGAACAAGAGGGATAATCCTATTACCAACCTGACCAGTATGGCAGTCCCAAACTCTCACAGTATTGTCCTTACCACCTGAGTAAAGCTTGGCGGAGTCACAAGGAAGGGCAATCCCATTAACAGCCTATGGCCATGTTCACAAACGAATTAGCCACTATAACTAAAAGCAACTCCAAAAAGCACAAAATAGGGATAAAAAACTGTACCAGACAATTACCTTGTTATGCCCTTCTAGCTTTGCCAACATTGAGAAGCCATTGCCACAAAACCATGAATGCAAGTTCTTGCACTTCTCTCCTTGTACACAATTGCCCAAAAGCCAATACTTGCACACCTTGTCTGGGTTCGTTGGAGTACTTTTATCTTCACAATCACTTGGTGAAATAGATGACATCTTTTTGACAGCTACTCCACTTGGCGAAACAGATGAATTCTTCACACAATCTTCTGGAGTTTTATGTTCACTATCACTTGGTGAAATAGATGACATCATTTTGGCAGCTACTCCACATGGTGAAACAGATGAATTCTTCACACCATCTTCTGGAGTTTTACGTTCACAATCAATTGGTGAACTAGATGACATCTTTTTAGCAGCCACTCCACTGGGCGAAATAGATGAATTCTTCACACCATCTTCTGGACTCCTCCGCCAAGTCTTAGGACGTTGATATGGGGACTGCTTGGGTGGTTGTGAGGGCAGTGATTCTGGATGAAAGAATCTACAAGGGTTCCGAGTGCATCTCCCAGCAAGCCAGTAAGCACAGACGTTGTTCACGGTCCCTCCTCTGATTCTGTCAAAAACTGATCGTTGTGTCCTCTCTGGAAATCTCCTTGCAGCTTTCATAGTGATTTTCTATACACAAAGCACGTACAGTAGGCACAATTAACAAAAAATATCGAGATAGAACGCAGTTTGAGTGTTTGACCAACATAATATCTTTCTTTGGGGAGAAACACACAGAATCCCAGGCCAAATAAATCAATCAAACCCAAAATCCGCGGTTCACTCTCCTTGCAGCTTTTATACCCGTTCTGTAAACATGTGCCAGGATACAATTAATCAAACGACCAATAGACAAGGGCGTCTGAACAGTAGCATCTTTCTTGGATGAAACCCTCCCAAACCCTAATCAAATAACTCCATCAAAACCTAAATCCCTGATTCAATGAACCCTCAATCCCATAAAAGCCTTTGGGATCTTTTTTTTGGCCCAATGACCAATCCGCACTTCCCAGTTGTAAATAGTAAACCAAAATACAATATCCTAAAGAAACGCCATGGAGAAGCAAAAGAGTTGCATTCGCCTTGGATCGCCATAACTGTGTTGATAGTATCTTTCTTCAAATAGAACCCACCACAGCCTCAATCGAATAAATCCATCAAACCCCACATCTATAGCACAAGGTCAAGAAGGAAAAGCTCCCCCACGTCAAGTCTACAAGCCAACAGACAACACCAACCAATCATCCTTCGATAATACATTTAATCTTCCAAACACAACTGCAGACAATCAGATGGGGCAAAATCTTTGTTATGTTAATAACAAAGAAACTTCACAGCACATACATATTTCTGCCGTTCCTTCAAAACGGCTTTGGATTTCTCTTCTCAGCAAGAGAAAGTGAACAAACTAGCCCTAAATACATCCAGATAAGCGCCATGGGGAATGCAAAATAAATTCACACATCTCCATCGCGGCAGACAAAAGTATACAGATGAACCCTAAATAAAGCCCTAATATTTACCCAAATATATAGTAAAGCCCTAAACTTTGAAACCCTAGAAAGCCGCCGTGGAGAAGCAAAGGATTTTAACTCGGCCATCGTGGTAACAGTGCCGATACCTTCTTGAAACTCCATCAACGAGGATGAGGCGAAACGACAAATTAACAGATCTGAGAAAGATCGATTGATAGAAGAGACGATCGTATACACGCGCGAGGAGTAGCAAACCTGAGATCGGTCGAAGGCCCCTTCGAGGAAAAGACGCCGAGAGCTCTGGTTTTGGATCGGTGGATTGAATCGAAACGCAGCGAAATCAAATCGAGACCGATGAGAGAGAGAGAGATGTAGTGAGTGAGTGAGAGAAAAGGTTAGGCTTTGATTATTTTATAGGGTTTGAGAGGAGAGATTATTCGGTTCCTTGGGCGCTACTCCACAGACTAGCGGTGACTAGGGCAGTGAATAATTTTGGGGGGGGTTTTGAGGTTTTTTGGATTATTTACGAGAATTAATTTTTACACTTTTTTTTTTTTTTGAAAGGCGAAAAAATCTCATAAATATTGTTACAAAATCTCATAAATATGACATCAAATCCCTCGCCTGAGACCCAAGCGATTTACAATCTTAAGGGTAATCGTATGTCATCCGAGACCCAATCTCCAAGTTTAGCAAGCAACCAAATACGAAAAATCGTTTGAGACAAAGCCCATACTTATTGGCCTAAAGGCAGAACACCTGTGGAGCCAAAAGTCCAAATAATAAGACAAACCCAATCCAACACAGCCCAAAACAACACAAAACTCTAGCAACAGCCAGCAACTTTCACTGCTCACACCATCGCTCGTTGGCCTAAAAGTCCGAATAAAAACATTAAGTTCAAACACCTATGGGACCAAAAACCCAAATAATTTTCACACTATTCTTTAATTCTAATGCACTCCTTTTTTTGTGTGGCAATTATATAATTACCCATTTCATGTGTGAATGAAAAATGCAAGACTAATAGTTTTTTAATTCTACATACATAAATGGAGACAAAAAATGAAGTACATTTGAACAAAAAGGGGTGTGAAAATCAATTTTTTTTTTTTATGTATATAGACAATAGAAATGTAAAAAGTAACAAATTATTATCAAAATACTAAAAAGATGAGTTTAAATTCTTTCCACCTAAGGTGGAACCCCACCATGCAATTTTTGCAGTAATCTGAACCGTTTATGTTATAGGGCCCGTGGAGCAGTACATCCACACAAAAAATCACGTTGATTGGACATCGATAGTGTAACGCCCCGTCTTTTCGGGAGAAAAATAAATAATTTCTATGAGAAAATTTTGCTAAATAAATATGATTTTCCAAAATAAAACTTTTGCTAATACAATCTCAAGATAGTTTTACGGAATCAAAATACATTAACTTCAGAGCTGACTCTAATCTTGATACGAGTCCTAAGCATCCTCGATCTTCATTACTGATATTCTTTTCGTGTCGAACTGCATCATCGTTGAATCTCCTCCATTGAATCCTGCGCCCTCTAGCAAATTGATCGCCGAAGCAATCGATTTGCCAGGATACAGACGTATCCGTGAGTGACAAATCACCCAGTAAAATAATCCAACCCAACCACCCCTCTTATTTTACAGCTAGCAGGCAAACAGAATATATATGGTACGAAAAAGTAAAACAGAGATAATTCACATAATTTGATTCATTGCTATCCATTAACTTAACATGAAATCTAAGATCTCTCCATGAGATCTTTCCTCCCCAACCGCTAGCCATATCCCGTCCCATGAGATCACTTCCTTTTGCTGTCGCAGATACACCTAAGTTATGTACCGAGTGTGCATCCCAATAACTACAACAAAGGGTAAGCTTATCATGCCGTTACATCGCTAGGGTTCGCCTATCTTATATACCACTTCACAATCATCACAATATCACTGGGCTTACTTTGCCAGTCTATCAATTCATCACTGGACTCTCGCCAGTTTCAATTCTCATCACAATCTCATCATATCTCAACATCACGCCTGCAGGCAACCTCTAAACAGAAACAAACCTCACAATTTATCCATTACTTAGCATCGTCTAAGTGATTTCTATATCGTATACCACCCCATGTCCCTAGGGTCCAATCTAACATTCAAATTAAGCATCAACACAATATCAATCTCAATAATAATTGAAAACGAATAACAGACGGGTCAAAACAATTATTAAGCAATGAAATCACATAACCTTTTATGACTGGGCCGTTGCCCTTAATCTCGTATGGTCACAAAGTCATTAAGAATGTAAGAATTATTTAATTAAGATTTAAATATAATTTTCTACACTTTCGTTAATTAATTATAAGTAATTAAGTTAATTAAACACTAATTAAATACATTAATTAGGTAAAAATTTTAGAATAATTATCGTAACTTAAATAAAGGTCCTAACAGTCCTCTATAATAAGTTCACGTACTAAAAGTTGGGTTTGGATGCTCACGGAATTATTTTAAATAAAAAGACTTAGATAATAATCAAAAGAAGAATAAATAGATAATAAATAATTAAATAATTATAAATATATTTATTCTAACAAAGTATCATCTTAGGACTGTAAGAAGTCTAAATAAAATTATTCGGAATTATTAACCTCTTTTATAATATTTTAAAGTATTTCTATTTAGAAACAACGCGTAATTAATAATAAATAGCTAATTAAATAAATAAAATCTTATTTTAATAAAATATCATCTTTGAGATGTAAGAAGTCTAGGAAAAATATTTTAGATGTTAAAAACATTATTTGTAAGGTCGTAATTATTTTTCGTATATAACTTTAATTAAAAATAAAATAAATAGTTAATAAGATAAAAAAAAAATAAAATCAGTAACTTATGATCTTTGATATGTTAAAAATCTAGGAAAAATAGTTTGGGGATTTATAGAGTAGTTCATAAGGTTGCAATGATTTTTAGTTTGTAAATTTTTACATAATAACGAATTAAAATCAAATAAATAGATAATTAAATAAAAAAATATAAAATTAACAAGGTATGATCTTTGAAGTGTTAAAAGGCTAAAAAAAATAAATCGGGGGTCAAAAACATTGTTCGGGATGTCAAAAAGTCATTTCGAACGTTTTTTATCAATTCAATCTACCAGATAAATTAAACTGATATAATTAATAGTTTTGATACTAAGATGATATTATTTTGTAAAAAATAATATCAATTCAGTAGTTTTTTATAAAATTAATATCAAAATGATTTTGAAAATAATATCAGAAGGGTCATCTTCTACGTAAATAATTACAAATAGACTATCGAGTTCAAAAATAATATCAACTTGGTGAATCTGGCCGAAAATTCTATTTTTTTTTCGTTTTGGCTCGGTTTTTGATGCATGGGACCAATTGGGGCATAGAGTTAAGCATATAAACACGATATATACTTAGAGGAGAGGTTAGAATGAATTAAAATACCTTGAATTGGATCGAATTGATTTTCGATTGAAACTTGAAAATTTGAGAAGAAAGTTTCGGGTTCTTCGATCGAGGGACCTTGGGACCGAATTGGATGATATTTGGCGATGTTAGGAGTTGTAGGAAGGGATTGGAATAATCAATTCGGGTTTTGGTTGGTTCTTGATCACAAATCCACTTTTCTCTCTCTTTCTTTCTCTCTCTAGAACTCCATGGATTGGAGCTCCGAATTCTTGTAATTTTCTCCTCTTTCTGGACTAATGGAGCGTGGGAAATTTCGTGGTGTGCCCTAGGGTCGGGGTTATAGGGTATTTATAAAAGAATGGAGGAGAGTTTTGATTAAAATTGGGTTAAGGAAGTTGTATCCTTTTAGGACTAGGATTCGGACGAAATATGAACGAAAATATGATCCCGGAGAAGGTAGGAATTGAGTAGGAGAGTGAGAGATGGGAAGAGTTGTACATGCATGCAATTATATGTATGTATAACAAGAAAATAAATTTAAATAGAATAGAACAAGATAAGATAATTATATGCTAAACTAATTTTAATCACCAACAATTATTCTAGGTTTTAGTTTAATCTAATTACACTTTTAAATAATTAATCGATTACTATCGACTATTGGATTAAAAGAAATTTCTTTATTTGAAAAAAATTGGGTTGAAATTCCGGATCGTTACAGATAGGTACATCAAAAATTGAATTTCGTTTTATAAAATAAACAATCATGGAAAGTTTAATTTAAAACTTATATACCATTGATTTTATAAACCATAATTCAATTTTTTATATACCTATCAATGTTTGATAAGGATGATTTTTTTTGTAAAAATATACTACTATGTGAGTTCTATAAGATGAACGATTCAAATTATTGTAATGTACGCATGGTGGGACCCACAAATGGTGATGGTGCCACCTAATGCCGATAAAATTTAAACTCTAGAAAGATTCGCTGAAAACGAAAAAAATCCGAAACAGATTAGATGTTTTGTTTTTCTTGTCTTTTTTTTTTTTTTTTGATCCGCTGTTTTCCTTGTCTTTGGTGAACTTTTTTTAAGTTGTTAACATATGGAAAAACAATTTGAACACACAAAAAATAATAAAAGGATCGTTAAACGAAACCATCCTAGCCTTAAAACGGAGTGCAAACCCTTCTTAAAAGAGGGTGAACATTACCCTCATTCTTATTGATTGAAATGGTGTAGGTCCCTCCTAAGCAATACAATTTTTGATAAGTATGACATCACTTTGTGGTGGGATCCAAATTACTTCAACCAATAAGAAGGAGCGTAATGTTCACCCTCTTAAGTGGAGGATGAACAAAACTCAACTCCTTAAAATGCTCATTTTCCCACCATCTTTGGCTATAACACAATAATGTGATTGTATTCTAGGCTTCCAATTGCACAAAAATAGCCAATCCATAACCTGTTTTAATACACAACCGATATTTTATATAGTCCTGTATGAGAATTTAGGAAATCCAGGACATGCTGAGAACATATGTCAATGTTCTCAACATATTCTTCACGGGGTATTAATCATCAAAACACGTCATTGGCCGTCATTGTCCCTAAGAATTTTTGTGATTGATGCATGCGTTGGTTCAGCCTGATTATTATTGTATCTTGGGCTGTCAGATGGGCATGGGCCTATTAAGGTGGGCTGGTGCGAGCTATGATCATCAT
Organism: Rhododendron molle; assembly: GCA_025413875.1. Classification (NCBI taxonomy): domain Eukaryota; kingdom Viridiplantae; phylum Streptophyta; class Magnoliopsida; order Ericales; family Ericaceae; genus Rhododendron; species Rhododendron molle. The sequence continues at coordinate 2,386,549 of CM046394.1, read as the reverse complement.
ATCACCATAACTTCAATCAGAATATTAGTCTAAAGTACAAATGAAGAATAGACAGGATTCAATCCGGATCCAAAAGGATTACAAAAAAGCACCAAACTTGTTCTGAATTCGAGTTTTTGCGAATCCGTTCAACTTAATAGGGATCGGAATCCGGAAAAATCAAGGCTGTGTTCGGTTGCAATTTCCGAAAATTTTCGGAAAACATTTCCGAAAAAAGTGTAAAAGATTCCACTTTTCACTTTTCTCTCATTCCAATCATTACCCCTATTCTCTTTCAATTATTACACCTATTTCTCTCTCTATCTCTCTCCAATCATTACCCTATTTCCAATCATTATCCCTATTTTTCTATCAAATCATTACTCCAACAACCATTTCTTAAAACCAAACCAAACACTAACTCAAAATTTTTTTTCCGGAAATGTTTTCCAGAAATTGCAACCGAACACAGCCCAAATGTCTTTATCTGAGCATTCGATCCGTTCCAATCTGATACATTCAACCTACTCAAAAATTAAGCATACGAGCCCAAGAACCCTACACTTGAAATTCGGGACTAGCATCTGAATACATAACACTCCAAGTAACCAAAAGTGAAATTATCAGATCGGATTCATAAATGATTTGATCGGATATGTCTGAATCTAATCTGTTAGTATTCGAATTGTCATATTCTGATCAAATAAATAATTAGAATCGGATTCAATTATTGAATTCTGGTTCTATCGAATCTGGATCTAACCCGGTCCGTTGACTGACCTACCCTATCAATGGGAATAGTCTCAATATATTGATGTCATTAATTTGTGGGATTACAAGTCAAAGACTCCAAGAGCAAGGACGGATGCAAGGGCGGGAGAGCTCGGACACCTACCTTACCCAAGTTTTCCATTTTTTGATAGTAATAATTTTTAAAATACCATATGCTTATTGGAGCCGATTCTAGAGACAATAAATTCAACAATACTTTTGACATTATATTTTTTTGGAGCCCCACGCAAATAATCGGAGCCATTCAATTTGTTTAAAACATGTTTTTAAGGGTTCCCGTAAAAAATCAACTCATTTGGACATCGGCAAGGGCTTGATCGGCTCATTCAATTTTATCCTGTCAAATTTGACAGGAATCAACTAAATGAGTCGATCAAGCCTTTACCAATATCCAAATGCGTTAATTTTTTACGGAACCCCTTAAAAACATGTTTTAAATATATTGAGCGGCTCAGATCATTTGTTTGAATATCCCATGCGGGGTTTCAAATGGTCCCGCTAATAAGTGCCCCCTGGGGCAATACTTTAGGTGCAATAAATACACCCACATAAATGAGTTGTGTTTATGGGAACTAACAAAACATCAATACCATTAACCATTATTCTCTATACTCGTAAGGAAATTGATTTTAGCACTCCAAAAATTGATGGAGGGGCTCCAAAACGACGTCGTTTTATTTATCAAAACAGTTCAGTTTTGGAGCCCCTCCATCAATTTTTGAAGTGCCAAAATCACAATCTCGTAATGACAATTCCCTTTTAAAAGTTAGGAAGGTGAAAGGTTTTCAAACACAACAAAACTGTGGAGGCCATGGAGAGGGATTGAATCATTTTTCCGTTGCAACTGTAACTTGTTTTTTCAAAAAAAAAAAAGAAAAAAACACAACGTTTTCTTAGTTTGAACAAAATCCGATCCCTTTCAAACGGGCAACAGATTGAATAATATTAGTATTGAGCAAAAAATAACTTTTTAAAATTAATTTAGGATCCCTTTTAAAAAATTAATTTTAAAATTTTCTTCCAAAATCAACACTTTTCTTCCAAAAATTTTAAATTTTTTTCTTTCAAAACGAACACTTTTCTTCTAAAATTCGATATATAAGATGTATGGAATATGAGTGGTATATGAGCGATGATACACGTCAAGACCAATCCTATCTCTTCTCTTCTTTTTTTCTCCCAGCTTAGGCGAAGGGTTAGGTTTATTTTCTAAAAAAAGGTCTCAGTTTATTGTTACTGCAATATGTGATGTTGTTTGCATTTCATTTGAAATAAAAATGTGGAGCATTCAGTTTCATAAAGGAAAAAATAAACTTTAATAAGCATGGGTGTAGTTGGTATATAAATTGTTCCTACTGTGATAGTTAATGCAAGTCAGTGGGGCTAATAACTCATTACATGGGAATTAACTCATTTGCTAAGTTCAACACTCAATTAATACACTCAAACTTGTGCCCAGGAGCATCGATTAGCATTTGTCATTTTTCAAAGATCTATTACCTGTCTATCTAAGATTTTTTTTGTCAATATCCGTCATTCTATCATTTTTTTTTTCTCCCAAGAAAAAACAATGAATATCTTATCAATACTGGAGCTCCGTGAATAAGTTTCTACGGAAATGAATCTCACGTGTCCAAACAAAAGTGTTTTAGACGGTCCGAATTTAAAAAAAAAAAAAACTATTCCAACCAAAACGGCTGGCAAAGATCGCGCGGCGCCATCAATAAGCCAATCACTTAAACTTTACCCTTACCTAGCTAGCATGTGGACCATGTGGTTATAGCAACTTCAACATTCAACCTTTGCAAGTGAATAAGAGATCAAACTTTTAAGGATTTTAATGATTCCAATGAGGCACCAATAAGGATTTTGCTCAAAAGTATTGGCACCGAAATTTAATTTAATCAAGAACTAACAGTGTGAGAAATATATGGCAGATGGTAGTCGATGACTAATGATTTGATCAGTTGACAAAGACATAATGGTGATGCCTCCACAATCACTTAACAGTACGTTGCCTAACCCATTAAAAATCACCCTAAGATAATATATGTGGTCAGTACATTAAGGAAAATTAGACAAGTTAAAAGCCGATGGAATTAGTCTCCACTAGCGTCATTCGATGGACGAACAAGAAAAGGGTTACTGTTCAGGCGATGTACCATGACATTTTATTTCTGGGTTAAGCAACATAATATCGCACAGATTTCTTTTAGTGTTACTTATTACATTACACAGACGAAGTGCAAATTTAATTCTCTCGATCGATCGGTCGCTAACAATTTTTAATAAAGCAAGAAGAAATATCACGACACGGCTCCTACTTTTTCATAACAAAAACATGCAACCATTTTACATAGAGAAGCATCATATGTTGTCACCACGCACCATACAAGTTACAGCTAATATTCTCAAAATCCATAACATGACCCAGAAAAAAATAGAGCTAACATGTTTCAGTTATTTACAAAACTTGCTAGATTTTTCGTTGGAGTGATTTTGATAACAAGTCCAGGGAAGACATCATCAGGGTCATGAATATGGGGGTTTTGCTCAACTACGAAAGGGTCGCCGCACTTCTCGCCGATGGTGTGAAGCGTCTCTCCCTGTCCCACCACATATATTTCCTCACACGGCCGCCGATTCATGAACAGCTGGTTCGACCCTCTCCAACCAACAAGGAGCTCGTGATAAACTCTAGTGAAAGAATACTCTTCACCAGAAAAGCTTATAAACAACAGGATGAGGGCCATGAAGACAACAGCACAGTAGTACCATGAAGCTGCTGCATCTGCTGTGGTTAGGGATGCTAATCTCGTGGGTTTCTTTACAGAGTTCGAAGCCGCGGGTAGGTATGCTAATCTCATGGGTTTCTTTATAGAGTTCGAAGCCATGGGTAGGGATGCAAATCTCATGGGTTTCTTTATGGAGTTTGAAGCCATGAGAGAGAGAGAGAGAGAGAGAGAGAGAGAGGGGGTTTGGGTTTTTGTAGGAGTCAGCTTTGGTGGTTTTTATTGGGAGATGATGGCTTCTGAGACTAGGCCACGACACGATAGTGTTACGTGACTCACCTTCTTCTCTTTCATTTTTGCCCCCAGAAGAACCTACTGTCCAAAACATACGTGGTGGCTTTTGGCCTTTTTAAAATCTTCCTTCCATCATCAATGACACCTTGCAGGGTCCAACAGTAGCCACAAATTCAAATCAAAACCAGAAATTGATCGCATATTCCACGATATCCGGAGCAATACAAGATCCACATGAAAGAGCAGAATTAAGAAGACGACCGCTCCATGGATAAATAAAATTGCATTCAACTGAGTGAAACGTCACAAATCTGAGTCGGTTACGACAGTATACCACTTGGTACCCTCGCAGGGTACCATCTAGGGGCTAATCTAAATGAAATCTTGACTTCTCTAATCTTCAAAACAAATGGCTTGCAAGTTGCAAATGATCTTGAAACTGACTTGTAATATACAGTACTAGTAATATTTGCAGGGCATGCTTCCAGCTTAACCTTGAAACTGACTTGCAAATGATCTTTCACCTCCTCATCAGCAGTGCTAGTAATCTTCAAACGGGGCATACTTCCGGTTTCCTCTTGACTTCTCTGAATCTTCACTAATGGCTTTGAAATGGTCTTCACATCATCTTCAGTAGTAAGAATTACGGGGCATTTGTTAGTTCAAATCATAGTTTCAGTTTCATGAAGCCACTGCAATTGGCTCTCCTGCCAATTTCCATACTGTCAATTGCCCTGTTGCATCGCCTGTGAAGAAAAGGCCCGCAGGGCCTATCTGAATTGCTCGGACTTCTTGCTTAGCAAATATTCTTCCCCTTTCAGTAAATCTGAGATCAACAAAAGGCATAGAAAGTAATCATCTCGCAGAAAAAGCAGACTTGCTATAAGATGATAAGCTAAAAATTCAAGAAGCGAAGGTACTGTTCTAGTTTTCAGTACTTACGATGGCAAATCATATAAGCGGACAGTGTTGTCATTACATGAGCAAAGCAGAATAGGTTTCTCTTCTGCATCTTGAATGCCGCAAAGTTCAAGACAACCCTGAAACAGTTAAATGTATAATTAACAAACAGTTCACCCCATGGAGGCCCCTTTAGATATCATCATGAAGAGTAGTACTCTAAAAAAATACTGACAAATTATTAGACTTGCGTTGTGGAACATTACTTGGAAATTCCAACCCTAAATTCCAAAAAAAAAAAAAAAGAGGCAAAGAAAAGAAGAACGTGGGACTTCCCATTTTGCATTCAATCGAACAGAAGGATGTTTTACCATAAACACTAGCATATGTAGGTATCAAAATGGAGGTTTTATAATACGATCTACAATGTCTAGAATTCCCCACCAATGAAACTCCAAAGCAAGAAATTCAACCTGCAAGCTACATCCTTTGAATTTCTTCTCTTTATTCAGTATAATCTACCTAGAATGGAGACTTTTCTCAATCCAAAGGTCAGATAATGAAGATCATTCTTAAAAGGCGTGCACATAATAACCAAAAAGCTCAACACCCCACACTTGGGTACCAACATTATTAAAATCATGCAATTCCTTTCAGAGTAAGTGATCTGATTTCAAGTCGGATAGCCCTACAACAACTGTACATGTTAATTTACTAGCCAACTATTAAAGCGCATAGATACTTGACTTTGAACAGATGACAAGCCACCCTTCGAAAGACCCCAGTTTGAAGCAAACTAATTTCGACACGTACCGAAGAAAATATACTTCATATAAAATAAAAACGGTCATTAACAGAAGCGGTCGTTTACAGGCAAAAAAAAACTTACATGTTCTTCTTTATGTGTGTGGATGACTTCTATGTTGCCACTTTCAGTAGCAGCCCAAGCCTGCTCAGAAAATCACAGATCAGAATATTGTCCTAGGCTATAGTATATAGCAAGTGTATCTAATGTCAAAAAGATAAGATTTAGACAAAGAAGAAGCAAACCTTTATTGTTCCATCCAATGAAGAAGATAGCAAAAAACTCTCCCAACAAAGGACAGACATGACCGCACCAGTATGTCCCTTTAGTGTATGGATACACTCGAAGGTGTTGAGATCCCACACCTGGAAAAAAGAAAATACAGAATGAAAAATGCTTTAGAAAATAGACTGATAAACCACGCCAAACATTTATCAATCATAAGTTCGCGATCACAACCAACTTACTCTTATTGTATTATCCACGGAACCAGAGTAGAGCCGCTTAGCTCCAACACAAAGAGAAATAACACCACCACTATGACCCTTCAGTGATGCAGCTAGATCAAGGCCATTAGTTTCAGAACTGGGTTTCCATGCCAATATGGTCCCGTCCTATAAGCAAAAGAAAATAAATCATAAATGCTTTACATATTCAAATTGCCAAAAACAAAAAGATAGCATGATAGAAATCAGCATACAAATTTGTGACTAAATTTTTAACCATTAACTTGTTAATACTCAAATACTTGGAAACAATCTATGCATTCTTGATTAAAAAAAAAAAAGGGGGGGAAAAATCTAAGCATCTTCATAATATATACCTGTGTCCCAGCAAAAAGGACATCATTACCCACAGCCATGGCGTAAACTTGCCCAACTGGTCCATCAAGAGTCAGTTCAGTTTGAGTCTGACTGTTCCACACCTGCAACGCTCATTTTACAAAATAATATCACTAACTATGCAAATAGAATTTGCCGAACGTAATGAGGCAGTATACATGTTGCAAAGTTCAGATAGTAGTACCTTTATGGAATTCGGCAATCCGACAAACACCCATGGACCTTCACTAATCAAAGATCCAACTTCACCGGAAAGATCAACCACATCAACGCACTGCAATCAACAAAACAACCGTGCATCATGTCAGCCCATTAGTCGCAAGGAAAACCAGTTTCTGAACAAGAGGGATAATCCTATTACCAACCTGACCAGTATGGCAGTCCCAAACTCTCACAGTATTGTCCTTACCACCTGAGTAAAGCTTGGCGGAGTCACAAGGAAGGGCGATCCCATTAACAGCCTATGGCCATGTTCACAAACGAATTAGCCACTATAACTAAAAGCAACTCCAAAAAGCACAAAATAGGGATAAAAAACTGTACCAGACAATTACCTTGTTATGCCCTTCTAGCTTTGCCAACATTGAGAAGCCATTGCCACAAAACCATGAATGCAAGTTCTTGCACTTCTCTCCTTGTACACAATTGCCCAAAAGCCAATACTTGCACACCTTGTCTGGGTTCGTTGGAGTACTTTTATCTTCACAATCACTTGGTGAAATAGATGACATCATTTTGATAGCTACTCCACTTGGCGAAACAGATGAATTCTTCACACGATCTTCTGGAGTTTTATGTTCACTATCACTTGGTGAAATAGATGACATCATTTTGGCAGCTACTCCACATGGTGAAACAGATGAATTCTTCACACCATCTTCTGGAGTTTTACGTTCACAATCAATTGGTGAACTAGATGACATCTTTTTAGCAGCCACTCCACTGGGCGAAATAGATGAATTCTTCACACCATCTTCTGGACTCCTCCGCCAAGTCTTAGGACGTTGATATGGGGACTGCTTGGGTGGTTGTGAGGGCAGTGATTCTGGATGAAAGAATCTACAAGGGTTCCGAGTGCATCTCCCAGCAAGCCAGTAAGCACAGACGTTGTTCACGGTCCCTCCTCTGATTCTGTCAAAAACTGATCGTTGTGTCCTCTCTGGAAATCTCCTTCCAGCTTTCATAGTGATTTTCTATACACAAAGCACGTACAGTAGGCACAATTAACAAAAAATATCGAGATAGAATGCCGTTTGAGTGTTTGACCAACATAATATCTTTCTTTGGAGAGAAACACACAGAATCCCAGGCCAAATAAATCAATCAAACCCAAAATCCGGGGTTCACTCTCCTTGCAGCTTTTATACCCGTTCTGTAAACATGTGCCAGGATACAATTAATCAAACGGCCAATAGACAAGGGCGTCTGAACAGTAGCATCTTTCTTGGATGAAACCCTCCAACACCCTAATCAAATAACTCCATCAAAACCTAAATCCCTGATCCAATGAACCCTCAATCCCATAAAAGCCTTTGGGATCTTTTTTTTGGCCCAATGATCAATCCGCACTCCCCAGTTGTAAATAGTAAACCAAAAATACAATATCCTAAAGAAACGCCATGGAGAAGCAAAAGAGCTGCATTCCCCTTGGATCGCCATAACTGTGTTGATAGTATCTTTCTTCAAATAGAACCCACCACAGCCTCAATCGAATAAATCCATCAAACCCCACATCTATAGCACAAGGTCAAGAAGGAAAAGCTCCCCCGCGTCAAGTCTACAAGCCAACAGACAACACCAACCAATCATCCTTCGATAATACATTTAATCTTCCAAACACAACTGCAGACAATCAGATGGGGCAAAATCTTTGTTATGTTAATAACAAAGAAACTTCACAGCACATACATATTTCTGCCGTTCCTTCAAAACGGCTTTGGATTTCTCTTCTCAGCAAGAGAAAGTGAACAAACTAGCCCTAAATACATCCAGATAAGCGCCATGGGGAATGCAAAATAAATTCACACATCTCCATCGCGGCAGACAAAAGTATACAGATGAACCCTAAATAAAGCCCTAATATTTACCCAAATATATAGTAAAGCCCTAAAATTTGAAACCCTAGAAAGCCGCCGTGGAGAAGCAAAGGATTTTAACTTGGCCATCGTGGTAACAGTGCCGATACCTTCTTGAAACTCCATCAACGAGGATGAGGCGAAACGACAAATTAACAGATCTGAGAAAGATCGATTGATAGAAGAGACGATCGTATACACGCGAGGAGTAGCAAACCTGAGATCGGTCGAAGGCCCCTTCGAGGAAAAGACGCCGAGAGCTCTGGTTTTGGATCGGTGGATTGAATCGAAACGCAGCGAAATCAAATCGAGACCGATGAGAGAGAGAGAGAGATGTAGTGAGTGAGTGAGAGAAAAGGTTAGGCTTTGATTATTTTATAGGGTTTGAGAGGAGAGATTATTCGGTTCCTTGGGCGCTACTCCACAGACTAGCGGTGACTAGGGCAGTGAATAATTTTGGGGGGTTTTTGAGGTTTTTTGGATTATTTACGAGAATTAATTTTTACACTTTTTTTTTTTTGAAAGGCGAAAAAATCTCATAAATATTGTTACAAAAAATAATAAGAACAAGAACTGATGACATCAAATCCCTCGACTGAGACCCAAGCGATTTACAATCTCAAGGGTAATCGTATGTCATCCGAGACCCAATCTTCAAGTTTATGAAGCAACCAAATACGAAAAATTGTTTGAGACAATGGCCATACTTATTAGCCTAAAGGCAGAATACCTATGGAGCCAAAAGTCCAAATAATAAGACAAACCCAATCCAACACAGCCCAATACAACACAAAACTCTAGCAACAGCCAGCAACTTTCACTGCTCACACCACCGCTCGTTGGCCTAAAAGCCCGAATAAAAATATTAAGTTCAAACACCTATGGGACCAAAAACCCAAATAATTTTCACACTATTCTTTAATTCTAATGCACTCCTTTTTTTGTGTGGCAATTATATAATTACCCATTTCATGTGTGAATGAAAAATGCATTTTGTAATTCTACATACATAAATGGAGACAAAAAATGAAGAGCCTGTTCCAGTTTTAGAAAAATTTCTTTTTTTTAGGCCCAAAAATAAGGTTTGTTCCAGTTTTGTGAAAGTTCCTATTTTTTAAAAATGTTAGATGAAAACGATGACGTCTTGGTCTCATTCCCACGACGTCTTGGTCTCATTTTTTAAAAAAGTGGAACCTGGCAGGGTAAAGTGGAACGGTGGTTACTTTTTTGTACTGTTTATTACCCAAAAAAGTACTTTTGTAAAAGGAACCTAAACTGGAACAGGCCCGAAGTACATTTGAACAAAAAGGAGTGTGAAAATCAATTTTTTTTATTTATGTATATAGACAATAGAAATGTAAAAAGTAACAAATTATTATCAAAATATTAAAAAAATGAGTTTAAAATCTTTCCACCAAAGGTGGAACCCCACCGTGCAATTTTTGCAGTAATCTGAACCGTTCATGTTATAGGGTCCGTGGAGCAGTACATCCACACAAAAAATCACGTTGATTGGACATCGATAGATACATCAAAAATTGAATTTCGTTTTATAAAATAAACAATCATGGAAAGTTCAATTTAAAACTTATATACCGTTGATTTTATAAACCATAATTCAATTTTTTATATACCTATCAATGTTTGATAAGGATGATTTTTTTTGTAAAAATATATTACTCTGTGAGCTCTATAAGATGAACGATTCAAATTATTGTAATGTACGCACGGTGGAACCCACAAATGGTGATGGTGCCACCTAATGCCGATAAAATTTAAACTCTAAAAAGATTCACTGAAAACGAAATAAATCCGAAACAGATTAGATGTTCCGCTGTTTTCCTTGTCTTTGGTGAACTTTTTTTAAGTTGTTAACATATGGAAAAACAATTTGAACACACAAAAAATAATAAAAGGATCGTTAAACGAAACCATCCTAGCCTTAAAACGGAGTGCAATTTTATTCACCCTTCTTAAAAGAGGGTGAACATTACCCTCATTCTTATTGATTGAAATGATGTAGGTCCCTTCTAAGCAATACAATTTTTGGTAAGTATGATATCACTTTGTGGTGGGATCCACATTACTTCAACTAATAAGAAGGAGCGTAATGTTCACCTTCTTAAGTGGAGGATGAATAAAACTCAACTCCTTAAAATGCTCATTTTCCCACCATCTTTGGCTATAACACAATAATGTGATTGTATTCTGGGCTTCCAATTGCACAAAAATAGCCAATCCATAACCTATTTTAATACACAACCGATATTTTATATAGTCCTGTATGAGAATTTGGGAAATCCAGGACCACATGAATAATGCAATAAATCATCTTATACCCTCATTTCCTCTTTAAAGAAAGCCATAATATAGCTTTTTTAGACCAATGGCTTCTTCTCTTCTCCTTCAACTTCGATTTCTAATTGAGTACTATTTTCGTCGGTATACGCAGGCTTCTTGGGCGGGGGTTTGTTGTTTTCAGGTAAAAGCTTCATTAGGATCCCCATTGACATCAGCAGAAGTCCGGTCACATGTTGCTCGGTTAACGGCTTTGTAAAAATCAAGTAGGATAGCAGTAGTGTTACCGCCTTTCTTGCCGTTGTCACCTGTGAAAATAATCCAATTCTGAGAAAGGTTCACGAAACAGAAATTTCACGATGTTCTTTTCTCAGTGAACTTGATAATCTAAGCTGTGTCTTCCTTGATACCCAAACCGAGATTCGTAAGATCATAAAGATCTGTCGTAAAGCGATAAAACCAAAAAACCAACATTCATCAAATCCTTACTATAGTGTTTGGGTCTGTGGACGAATCCACCCCGCGGAAAGAAAATGAGGGGGAAACAAAGAAAATTTTTTTTGCTTCTTCACTTCATTTCTCATCTTCTTCCACCTTTTCTGTTTCTCTCCGCAATAAACTCACAAACCCGGATCCGGGGATCATGTAATGCGTAATGCGCGATATGAGCCATCCGTCTATATACAAAAATGGTCCAGATTTCAAACAAAATTTCTACAAGGACTTGTATGATACAATACTTTTTGAAATCTGAACAATTGAAAAAAGTTTTCGACGGCTCGGATTGTGCACTACACATAAAGAAAAAAGGCATAGCTTTTCTTCAATTCATTTCGTATCTTCTCCTTCCCCTTCACCTTTTCCATTTCCCTCCACAATCAACTCACAAATCCATGCTCCAAACAAAGCTATGAGATCTACCCCATTTGAAGAAAGTTTATACATACCATTGTAGTCGTGGCCGCACCAAAAATGGCAATGAGAGAAAGGACAGATACTTGGCCAACAAATGTAGCCATTGCCTCAAAGATCAACACACCATATACATACAGATGCTGCATAGGCAAAAAAACTGTAATAAGACTAACCTAACTTAATAGGGCAGAATGAAGATACTGGTTGAAGTCTTGGACATTACCTGAGAACATGAAGCCCATGCTTCGAAAAACTCTCCAGTCACTAACATGGGTGGAATCAAGAAAGGCATACCAACTAGGGTCGTGCAAAAGAGCATCTCCATCTAGCCGGCCAAAAACAACAAAATTAGAACATTAAGTTGGGATGTCTTCACGGTCAATATTTTAATTTTTTTGCAATTTAGAATATGATAGTGGAGAAAATCATGTCTGTGGTGCCGTACTTCTCCGGTCGAACCTCTGGTGCTAAGGTGGCTAGGGTGGTTGGATCTTGGTGGGAACCTGCACAAGTAGCGAACACGTTAGTGCCTAAACCCGGAACGTGGTGGTCCGGGATAGGCACTCCGACGATCTAGTCAGTGGCAGGAAAAGGAGAGAATGAGAGTACTAGGGTTTGAGGGTCCAGTTTCACGTACCTTATTTCTCAGCACCAACACTCCTTTTATAAGCGGGTTAAGGCGGTGCTCAAACCACGCGTTTACCCTACGCGCACGGTGATTGGTTCGCCCACTACGGCATCCAAATCCAATCCCGTGAAGTTAGGCTCGTTGTGATCCCTAAAGGTCTGCTCCTACCATATTGGGATCAATGGCACGCTTCTTATTCAATAGACGACTCCCCTGACTTCCTCTACAAGTCAGAAAGTCGATATGGTTCGGTGGTTGGCAGTCCCGCCGAACCTATCAGTCCGGCTCCCCTTGAGTTTATTGCATCCATTAATCGGTTCGGTGGTGCTTAGCCGAACCGGACTCAACGACTTGTATACGCAGCAGAAGCTTTCCTGGAACAGAACCCCTCGGCGGATATGGTTCGGCGAGATCATACCGTACTTCTCTCCACCGACCCACCAGGACAACATGTCCATAGGTTGAACTCAGCGGTCAAGTGGCCCCCAGTAGGGTCCCGTCACCGAGCCACGTCCGCCACACTACCGGACCAATTCATCGAATCGAGGCACCAGGGTCGTTCCACCGAGCCGTGCCCACCACAATGTCGAATCCAGAATACCTGAGTTGTTTCGGGATTCATGGTGAAGATTGCTTCTTGAAGATTGCCTAAAAAGCCGTCCATGAGTAGAGCACCAGACACCATAAAAACGCCAATGGAGCTAAAATTTGGTGAAGTTTGTGCATCCGCTAGAGTGAAAAGGATCAAACCCGCCACTAAAAGTAGAGCAGATACATAATCATGAGGTGGGTATTTCCGTCTCAACCCAGGTATGAAAGCACCCATTACCATCACAGGAAGCACCTGAAATAATATTAACTAACCAGGTCAGAAATGTTTGCCTGAGTTGACCTACATTTCAGAGTGATAACGCATCAAACAATATCCTCAATAACCATATATGTATGTAATGCTATAAAATCATCTACCAAAATTCATGATTTCTACATCTTCTATTTTCTAATCTTCCTTCAGCTCAAGCAAGCTGTTCTCGGGGGAGAACATCGAATATGCATGACGCGTCTGCATTGTGCACCCAGTCTGGGCAATTCTGTAGTTAATCAGAGTGAAAAAAAGCGTCTATACATTGGACCACTAAGTTTTATTACTTTTTAAGGACAATTATTGCAGCGCCAACTTTTATACCCTTGTTTTATACCAAGAAACAATAATTAAGGTCCACACGCGCCTGCTGATTGAACAGGGAACCACTTTAATAATTACAGTTGTAACCGTACATACCAATGCGCCGCCCGCACGGTAATATTAAACGTGCGGGCCCGGGGGGGGGAACAGCTGGAACTCATGTAGTCTTCTACTATATAATGCATACGATTACACCATTTGACCGAGTAAGAGTTTGAGAGCTCAATTCCTCTTGCATTACACCATTCATAACAGCCGTTAGATCTCTCTCTCTACAATGACCAGACCACGTGGCATCAATCTAAACGACAAAAACTATTTCCTCACTTACCCCCACTCCAATATTTCTATCACAGAAGCCCTCGATCAAATAAGAAACACCACAGGAGCAACAAACAAGAAATACATTCGTGTAGCAAGAGAATTACACCAAGATGGGCAACCTCATCTCCACGCATTGGTGCAATACGAAGGGCGATTCCAAGTCACAAATCCACATCATTTCAACCTCACATCCCCAACTTGTTCAAAGCAATTTCACCCCAACATCCTAGTTGCCAAATCAAGTTCCGATGTTAAGTCCTATATCGAGAAAGGGGGAGACTACGAAGAATGGGGAACATTTCAAATAGACGGACGATCTGCTCGAGGAAGTCCCCATTCAATCGCGGAAGTATACGCAGAGGCCCTAAATGCACCCAGTAAGTCTGCTGCTTTACAAATCATAAAAGAGAAAGACCCAAAATCGTACGTTTTACAATTTCACAATATCAATTCAAATTTTGACAGAATATTTGCAGTCCCTATTCCACCTTACATCAATCCATATAACCCTGAATCATTCAACCAGGTTCCTCAAGAAATGCTTGATTGGGTTCAAAATAACGTAAAGGATTCCGCTGCGCGGCCAGACAGACCCAAAAGCATTATTATTGAGGGCCCAAGTAGGGTAGGGAAAACTAAATGGGCCCGATCCCTAGGCCCACATAATTATTTATCTATTCATTTAGATTTAAATCCTAGAGTGTATTCAAATAATGCATGGTATAACGTCATTGATGACATACCACGCACTACCTTTTCTTAAAGCACTGGAAACAATTTATTGGGGCCCAACAAGGCTGGCTGACAAATTGCAAGTACGGTAGACCAGTTCAAATTAAAGGCGGGATTCCAACAATCGTGCTCTGCAATCCTGACGTCCAATCAAGTTTCAAATTCTACCTCGATAAATAGTACAATTCAGGACTAAAAGAGTGGACACTCCTCAATTCAAATTTCGTAATTCTAGATGGGACTGTAACGCCCCGATTTTCGAAGGTAAAATCGGAGGTTTTAAATACTAATTCTTGAAAAACTTATTAGATCAAATTCGAAATCCAAAACGGATAATTCATCCTAATGAATTATTTATTACAAACTATTGTGAAAATATCGAAAATAGTCTTTAAAGGAATATGCTAAACAGATATTAGAGCCATCTTCTAAGTCTGATATGGATCCCAAGCGTATTCTGGCTCAACTCCCACTTCCGGATTCTCCTCAGCATAAAACTGTTCGCCTGCGGGATCCTGTGATTCCTGGTTTTCTGCAAAATCTGACACGGATGCCAGAAAATCCGTGCCTGAGTGAAAGAGTTCACCCCGAACTATAATCCAACCCAATTACCCCTCTTACAATACAGTTAGCAGGCAAACATGATATATATGGTGCGGAAAAGTAAAACAGAGATAATCCATACAACTTGATTCATTACTATCCATTAACTTAATCTGAAATCTAAGATCTCTCCACGAGATCTTTCCTCCCCAACCACTAGCCATGCTCAGTCCCATGAGATCACTTCCCTTTGTTGTCGCAGGAACACCTAAGTTATGTATCGAGTGTGCACCCCCAATAACTACAATAAGGGTAAGCTTATCATGCCATTATCACGACTAGGGTTCGCCTATCTTATAAACCACATCATAATTCTTTTCACAATCATCACTGGACACCCGCCAGTCTATCAATTCATCACTGGACACCCGCCAGTATCAATTCTCATCACAATCTCATCATATCACAACATCACGCCTGCAGGCAACCTCTAAACAGAAAATAAACTTCACCATTTATCCATTACTTAACATCGTCTACGTGATTTCTACTTCGCATACCACCCCATGTCTCTAGGGTCCAATCTAACAGTCAAATGAAGCATCGGCACAATATCAATCTCAATAATAATTAAAAACGAACAACAGACGGATCAAACAGTTATTAAGCAATGCAATCACGTAACTTTTTATGACTGGGCCGTTGCCCTTAATCTCGTATGATCACAAAGTAATTAAGAATGTAAAATTTATTTAATTAAGCTTAAATAATAATTTTCTAAACTTTTATTAATTAATAATAAGTAATTAAGCTAATTAAATACTAATTAAATTCATTAATTAGGTAAAAATATTAAAATAAATATCGTAACCTTAACAAAGGTCCTAACAGTACCCTATAATAGATTTGAGTGCTAAAAGTTGGGTTTGGATGCTCACGGATTTATTTTAAATAAAAGGATTAAATTAACAGACGAAACAAGAATAAATAGACGATAAATAATTAAATAGTTGGAAATATCTTTATATTTACAGAATATCATTCTAGGGCTGTAAATAGTCTAAATAAAATTATTCGGATTTTTAAACCTTCAGTATAATATTTTACGATATTATTATTAAGAAACAATGCTTAAATAATAATAAATAGTAAATCAAATAAATAAAATTTTATTTTAATAAAATATCACCTTTGAACTGTCAGGAGTCTAGGAAAAATATTTTCGATGTTAAAAATATTTTTTATAAGGTTGTTATTAATTTTCGTTATATCTTTAATTAAAAATAAAACAAATAGCAAATAACATTAAAAAGTTATGAAATCAACAACTTATGATCTTTAATAAGTTAGGAATCTAAGAAAAATAGTTTGGGGATTTATAGAGTAATTTAAAAGGTCGTAACGGATTTTAGTTTGTAAACGATCTCGCGATTACGAATAAAAATTTAATAAATAGTAGATTAAATAAAAAAAATATGAAACTAACAAGGTATGATCTTTAGAGTGTGGGTAACCTAGGAAAAATAAGTCGGGGGTCGAAAACTATGTTCGGTGTGTCGAAAACGAGGTTCGAAGCAAAACAGGTCAAACCGCAAGGTTTGACCGGGCATGACCACGCGGCCGCAAGGTACGCGGCCTGGTTCTTGCGGCTGAAGCAACCCGCAGGTTGCGGCCGCGAACTCCAAGGCAGTTTCGGTTTTTTTTGGTTTTTCAACGTGGTTTTCGATGCATGGGGGTACGGGGCCTATTGGGTTACGTCTATAAATCATAAATATACGTAGAGGAGGCTTCGGATTGAATTATAATACCTTGGTTCGGATTAATTTCGTTTTCGATCGAAAACGTGATTTTGGGGAAGACGACTTTAATTCCTTCGATCGGAGGACCTTGGGACCGAATTGCTTGATCTACGGTGATCCTTGGGACTGTGGTAAACAACTTGAACGATCAATTTGGGTTTCGGACGAGCGGAACCTCGAAACCCACTTTTCTCTCTCTCTTTTTCTCTCTCTAGAATTCTATCGATTGTAATTGATTTCTCTCTGGTTTTTCTCTCTTTTCTGACTCCGTGGGAGGTGGTAGAATAATGTACGTGCCCTAGGGTCGGTGTGGTGTGTATATATAGGAGAATTGGATGAGTTTCGAATTAAAACGAGTCCTAACGGTATCGGGTTTTTGCATGGACGAATTACGCACGAATTTTGGGTCAAGGAGGAGGTAGAGATTGAGTAGGAGAGTGAGGGAGAATATAGGCGTGCATGCATGCATTTATATGTATGTATATAATGCTAAATTAATTTTTAAAAGTTTAATTAGATAAAATACTTATTTTTTTGTAATTATCTACTAATTAATAAATAAGGAAATCAATATTATCATAAATAATAAATTCTTTTGAATATTTTTATTAGTTAAATTTTCGGGTTATTACAGGGACGCCTGTAACGCCCCTATTTTCGGAGATAAAATCGAAGACATTAAATATTAATTTCCTAAAAACTTTATCTAATTAAAGTTTAAAATCCAAAACAGAATTCTCAACGTCGAGATTCATTTATTACAAGCTACTGGGAAAATACTAAAATAGTCTTTGAGGAAATAAGATAAGCTAAAGAACAGAGCCGACTTCTAAGTTCGATACGGATCCCAAGCATACTCGGGTTCGGCTCCCACCTCTGGATTCTCCTCAGCATAAAACTGTTCGCCCTCGAGATCCTGTGTTTCCTGATTTTCTGCAAAATCTGACACGGATGCCAGAAAATCCGTGCCTGAGTGAAAGAGTTCACCCCGTAGTATAATCCAACTCAAATACCCCTCTTACAATACAGTTAGCAAGCA
Source organism: Rhododendron molle (assembly GCA_025413875.1). NCBI lineage: Eukaryota > Viridiplantae > Streptophyta > Magnoliopsida > Ericales > Ericaceae > Rhododendron > Rhododendron molle. The sequence continues at coordinate 2,368,666 of CM046394.1, read as the reverse complement.
AACAGGATAATAATGGTGCAGAAAAGTAAAACAGAGATAATTCACATAACTTGATTCATTGTTATCCATTAACTTAATATGAAATCTAAAATCTCATCCGCGAGATCTTTCCTCCCCAACCACTAGCCATGCTCGGTCTCATGAGATCACTTCCTTTTGCTGGCGCGGATTGCAGCTAAGTTATGTACCTAGCGTGTATCCCTCTCATTCCAACAAAAGGAAAGCTTATCATGCCTGAATCAGAGCTAGGGTTCGCCTATCTTATGCACCACTTCACAATCGTCACAATCATCGTTGGGCTTACTTTGCCAACTTCAATTCATCACTGGGCTTACTTTGCCAGTCTCAATTCATTACTGGACTCCCGCCAGTTCCAATTCATCACTGGGCTTACTTTGCCAGTTTCAATTCATTACTGGACTCCCGCCAGTTTCAATTCATCACTGGGCTTACTTTGCCAGTTTCAATCTCATCACATCTCAAAATCACGCCTGCAAGCAACCTCTAAAAAGAAAGAAATTTCACAATTTATCCATTACTTAACATCGTCTAAGTAATTTCTATTTCGTATACCACCCCATGTCCCTAGGGTCCAATCTAACATTCAAATTAAGCATCAACACAATATCAATCTCAATAATAATTAAAAACGAATAACAAACGGATCAAAACAATTATTAGGCAATGCAATCACATAACTTTTTATGACTGGGCCGTTGCCCTTAATCTTGTATGGCCACAAAATCGTTAATAATGTATGAATTATTTAATAAATATTAAAAAAATAATTTTCTAAGCTTTTATTAATTATTTATAAGTAATTAGGTTAATTAAATACTAATTAAATACATTAATTAGGTAAAAATATTAGAATAATTATCGTAACCTTAATAAGAGTCCTAACGGTCCTCTATAACAAGTTTGAGTGCTAAAAGTTGGGTTTGGAGGTTCGTGGGATTATTTTAAATAAAAAGATTTAGTTAATTGACAAAGAAAAATAAATAGACAATAAATAATTAAATAATTGAAAATATATTTACATTAACAAAATATCATCTTAGGACTGTAAGAAGTCTAAATAAAATTATTCGGAATTATTAACATCTTTTATAATATTTTAAAGTATTTTTATTTAGAAACAATACGTAAATAATAAAAATTAGTTAATGAAATAAATAAAATATTATTTTAATATTATATCATCTTTGAGATGTCAGAAGTCTAGGAAAAATAGTTTAGATGTTAAAATCATTACTTTTAAGGTCGCAATTATTTTTCGTTTGTATCTTTAATTAAAAATAAAATAAATAGCTAGTAACATAAAAAAAATATGAAGTCAGTAAGTTATGATCTCTAATATCTTAGGAATCTAGGAAAAATAGTTTGGGGATTTATAGAGTAGTTTATAAGGTCGCAATGATTTTTAGTTTACAAATTTTTACACGATAACGAATAAAAATTTAATAAATAGATAAATAAATAAAAAAAATATGAATTTAACAAGGTATGATCTTTAAAGTGTTAGGAACTTAGGAAAAATAGTTCGGGGGTCAAAAACTAGGTTTGGGACGTCGAAAAATCAATTCGAACCACAATAGTCCAAACCGCAAGGTTTGACTCGCGGTTGACCTTGCTGCCGCAAGGTTGGAAGACTGGTGCATGCGGCTGGGAAAAACCGAAGGTTGCGGCCGCAACCTTCACTGCAGCCCTCGTTTTTTTGTTGTTTTGGCCCGATTTTTGATGCATGGGGCTATGGGGGCTATTGAGTTATGTCTATAAACATTAAATATACTTAGAGGAGGTTTCGGATCGAATTATAATATCTCGAATCGAGTTGAATTGGTTTTCGATCGAAAACTTGAAATTGGGGAAGATGACTTCGGTTCCGTCGATCGAGGGACCTTGGGGCCGAATTGGTTGATGTTCGTGGATGCTTGGGATTGTAGAAGGAGATTGGAATGATCAATTTGGGTTCCGGGTTGGTCTTGGTGCGAAACCCACTTTTCTTTCTCTCACTTTCTCTCTCTAGAACTCCATGGATTGGAGCTTTGATTTCCTTTCGATTTTCTCTCTTTTCTGGACGATTGGGGTGTGAGAATTTTCGTGGAGAACCCTAGGGTCGACGTAATGAAGTATATATAAAGAATTGAGGAGTATTTCGATCAAAATAGAATTAACGAATTTGTACCCTTTTAGGACGCGAATACGGACGCGATTATGGACGAAATATAGTCGGAAGGAAGTAGAGATTGAGTAGGAGTAGGAGATGGAGAGATGGGAGAGTTGTATGCATGCATGCAACTAAAAAAAAAATAGGATTAGATAATTATTGGTATTTATCTAACAAAATAAATGTCTTTGTTAAAAAGATATAATTAAGAAAAATAATGCTATTATTATTATTAAAGCTATTAATAATATTATTTTTTAAAAAAAATTACGGTCGAAAATTCGGGTTGTTACAATGCCACTCTATACCCAAACTCAAGAGCCCCCCCAGCCAGAAACCACTTCACAGAGCATCGAAAATCAGGAGGAGGCGACTTGATTGTCAGTGTGGTTGCACAATATACTTCAAGGTAGAGTGTGCAAATCTTGGATTCTCGCACAGAGGAACCCATTACTGTCCTTCAATCAACTACTGGAGTCTACTATTGGGAACTTTCGAAAAGTCCCCTCTGGTTCAAAGTCAGCAACCTCACAACAACAATATCACCCCCATTCTATCAAATATGCAATCTACAAATCCGGTTCAACCACAACCTGAAGAAAGCGTTGGACCTTCACCAATGCTATCTCAATTTCCGGGTCTGGACGACATCGAAGACATCTTCAGAGGATGCCTTGCGTCATTTCAATTTTGGATTTGTAACTATTTAGATAACTTAGGAGTTATTTCCATTAACAATGTAATTCATGCTGTTTCCAGTTTGTATGAGAGAAAGTTCATCAAAGAGATTCAAGACGATGAACACATAATAAAATTCAACCTTTATTAGTGGAAATACACTATGCGTACATTCACGTCACCTTCCATCTACACTTTTGAATTAAAGCGGGCTATTTTAATTTGAAACCGAAGGTCGAGATTTACAGCAGGAGAATAACTGGGACGTTTTGTCCCGCAGGGCTCCCTTGGCATTATATTAAGTGTGTTCAAAATGGCCGTCATAACGTGGCCCCTACATGTCTGGGTTCAGAATGGACATTTGGTTCCATATAACGTACTTTATCATTCGAGTGGCAGTATCGTAAATACCTTGTGATGGAATTATGGGCCGGGTCCATACAGATTCGATTATAAATGGGCCTATGAGCAATACTCATAGCCTTGCCATGACGTGCGCTGTTTTTTGGGCTTTCGACGATGTTTGGGCCTTCAAAATGCCATATCAACACGAATTGAAATATGTATTAAATTCGTGTTCTACAATTAACGCATCCTATATGACGATTTTAACTATAACATGGAATATGTTTGCATGATAATTGTCATAGTCAATTGTTAACAGATAACAAATATACTGCGATTCAGAACTTGGAATTAAAACTCATTTTTCATTACAAGATACTCAGTCTCCTGGCGAAAGGATTTACACCAACGCCATTCTCCCAGAACGGATTTAATAGCAACAATAAACGACGACGTTTAGGAGACGGGAGAGGGGTCAGAGGGCACAGACCCCGTAAGTATCCCTTGTTGTTCCAGGAAGAACAAGACAATCCTTTCAATCTGAAATCGTATTAGAGAAAAATAAGAATCATTTTTCTGTATTTAGCACATAAAAGACTGGAATATCAGCATTAATACGAAGAGTATCAAGCCATGTCAAATCATGCAGCAAATAGTATTTAAGAAAATAACTAAGATGAGAGATCTTAGCAGATTCAAAGAGCGCTATGCGAATCAAAAATCAATCATCCCAACTTTCTTATAGAATTAACCTTGTTGCCTAATGCAAGACATAATCTTTTGGCCTTTGATATTGGAAAATGCATTTCATTCGGGGAAACGCAATATTCTGATGCTAATAATCCAGGTATTAAGTATGAATAATCTTCGGCGTATAGGTATAATACCTGGTTATCCAACGTCCTCGAGAAGTCCTTAAGAATATAAAAAGGATCTTGAGCTCCAGCCTCAATTTGTTGAGAATATTGCTTTACTTTCTTCTTAAGCATCTTATAATTAATGTAATATCTGGCAGAATTCAAATCATAAGAATAGACATTAAATAAGTTGTAGACGGCCGCTGAAGAAGATGTGAAGCACAATTGGCATGACTGTTGACAACATATGGCATGACATGTTTACTTTACTGGACAGAAATGGAAATGAATATCACTAGAACTGCTCCAATCCAAATGGTACCAATTTCAAATTCTACAATTCAAGTTTTTATTTATCTGAATAACCAATAGAAGTCCCCAAAGTTGGGGTAAATGACCTATTTAGATTTATCTGAATAACCAACGCATATTGAAATTCAACATAATTGCAGAACATAGAGAATGGAAAATAACTCTACACACGTTACAGAGATTAAGCGGATAAAGTAGTGCACAAAGATAATCAATCATACCCTTGCCATTCTTGAATTTGTGTTTCCTTCAACTTTTTACCAAAGTTGACCATCTTTCAGGGGAAAAAAGAATCCAAATAGCTGTCATAATACCAAAAACGATGAATGAAGAACAAGAAGAAAATATTCGATCATACAATAACGGCGCAATAAGCTGTTGGCAACACTAAAAGTTAACCTTATACAAGCAATGAAGAACCATAATTGACAGAGACTACATACTAACCATGATTGGCCCTCGTTTCGTGAAAATGAGTTCCACAACTCAAGTCATCATAGAAATCCGAAAGTGAAAAGTACTGGGAAGTCTCCCATAGATTAATAGAGGTTCCGGGTTCAGGTTCGCTTACGATGGGGAGGGACACCATGGATTATAAATAAATACAAAAATATATTCTTGTTCTCCAAAATTCTTTAAGGTGAGATTTGGACTAAACTTTTTTTGGTCTCATGTTGTATTTTCTAAACTTTTGTTATTTTTGCTTCCAATCTTTTCTTCTTCTGGAAAGTACAAAATTATGACCAAACGCTAACAAAAATAATTCAAAACATAAACTTTATTGAGATTATGCCTCAACTTTTTCTAAGTTGGGTCCTAATTTTTTGACCAAAAGTTGAAGAAAGATCACAAGCAACAAAAAAACAAAAAACCTTGTCATTATTTAGGAAAAAAATTAGTTAACTTTGTCCAAAAACTCAATAACACTGTTTGAGCCAAATAGTTGTGTTAGGGACCTAGGGTAATTGATTAGCAACCAAAAACCTAAGTTCCAAGATTAGGCTGTTCCATCATTTCCCACATCTTCTCGGAAACCAAACAGATGCGTGACATGCATGCAGATGAAAACCCATTAAGGAAACAACAAAAGCTTCTCTTCTTTTTTTTTTTCTTGGTAAGTAAAAAAGCTTATATTTTGAGAGGATTAATTAAGTACCCATAATAGAAAAAGATCGAATACAAACAAAGGGTAACTTAAACAAGAGATTTAGCCAACTGGGTATGGGAAAGCAACTAAACACTTGCCCCCAACTCCAAGAGGTCGCAAGTTTGAATCCCACCAAACCTTGGGGCCACTAGAGGTTTGCGCGGTCGTTATTTTGCCGATGTGCACGTAAATTGGCTCGGACAATCAGTTTGGGAGGAGCAAGAATTGAGCAACCGAATGGATTAATCCAATTCAGGGTTTGACATTCGGAAAACCGACCGGCTCATTTTATCAAATATGCAATGTTCTTGATTTTCCTTCATTTTCTTGGAAACCAAACAGACGAGTAACATGCAGATGAAAACTCGTAAACGAAAACCAAAGCAAAGCCTATTGAGTTTGAAATAGAAAAACAGGGAGTGTGTCGATTACGAAGCAGGGTATCTCAAGAAAGGCTAACCTTGGTTACTATATGTGATGATGAACAGAATGGACCTCAAATTGTGGAAAATCGACTGATCACTCTTCGATCAACTGCAAGAAACAGTCGTATGTAGCACGTATTTATGGAGAGAGAGAGAGAGAGAGAGAGAGAGGAGAGTTTCAGACTTCAGTGAGATTTAGAGAGAGAGAGAGTCACGAATCTCGCGCGCGATTTGCTCTATTGTTGAACAGAGAAAGGCACGTGTGGTGCCACGTGACAGAGATAGGCAATTAGTCACCTAATGCAGGTGCGGGTGTGAAAGAACAAGGGTAAAATTTACCTTTCAAAAAACTTCTCAAACCTACAATTGGTAAGTACGAGCATGGAGAGTCCGAGCGCAAAGCAGAAATTGAGAGCGGATGCAAAGGTCATTTTGAACTACTACGAGACTCCTGAAAATTTCCCTTTCTTTTTTTTTTTTAAACTTTTAACACAGTAGTATTTATGACTTGAGATCTTTTTCCCAATAAAAGAATGCTCTGTTTGAAATGAAACTTATGCGGAAAGGGGAAACCGAAGAAAGAAAATGTAAGTGAGAGAAAAGTTAAAAACTTTGATTCGGCATAGAAAACGGCCAAAAAAAATTATATATTTATATCAAAAAGTTTTTTTTTGCTTGATGTTGAGGAGAAGAAAAACTGGTCACACATTAAATAAAAATAAAGTAAAGTTGGTAAAAAGTTGTAGTAGCTATTAAGGTAATTAAGAAAGTTCCATTTAATTTTTTATTGATCATAACAATAAATATCATAAAGCAATTTATTTATCTTTTTCCAAATTCAAGATTCGTTTTTTTAATGTCAATCAGAGACTCAAGTACACCATAATATAGTCTTTCATTTTCTTGTCGGTTAACATGTTTTTTTTAACTTAGGATTAGGATATCCAGATTAGCTCACCTGCACTTTAACCAAATCAGCAGAGACCAATTTCACCGTATCCAAACATGACTCCTAGTTAAAGACGGGACAAAACCTCATACGGATCGACTCCACAAGAAATTTCGAAACTTTAGGAAAAGCATTAAGATAGGAACCACTGTATATTCCATTTGCATTGGTTGTAGTCAATTTTTGGTAGGACCGATTTTATATTCTATTTGGATTTTTTGCATTCAACATGTGATAATGTTATAATGGGCCTTTTACTTTATACCAAGAAAAGAAAGTAGGACTCCTTGTACCCTTGACAAAAGTTTCTTTGCATTAATTTTGTTTGTCCTTTTACTCATGATTCAAGGAATAGAGTTACAAACATTATTATTTTCAGTAATGATACTCACACAGGAGAGATGCACTGCACAGATTTTTGTGTGGGGCGGGTCCCACATAAATGATCCGAGCAGTTCATTAAATGTAAATTATTTTTTTTCAAGGATTTCCTCAAAAAATGAGCTCAATCGGATACCTATAGTTTGCTCGATCCAACCATATAGCTTTTCATTGTCCTAGAATCCGAATGAAAAATTAAACTATTGAATCGAGTATCTATAGGTATCGGATTGAGCTGATATTTTGCAGGAACCCTTGAAAAAATATTTTACATTTAATGAACGCTTCAGATCATTTGTGTGGGATCCGTAGTGAGCCCCACACCGGATCTGTGCATAACTGCTGTTTGAGTAGTAGCATTGCATTATTTTCGAGCAAGTAGGAAAAAAGAGTAAAACGCGACAATTACGATCACGACTTTCATATCTGGTTTTTCGATCCAAAACCCGACCACGGAAGTGGTGACCGTTATTATTGAAAGTGTCTAAAGAGAAATCTATACCCATAATAAAAGTCATGTGAAGCAGGAGAGCTGTATTGCTTAGTTTGTTGTTTCTTAGTTGTTGTTGCATTTTCAGATTTCAGTTGTGCTTTGTTTATTGCGGGTTTGAGCTGGGAGTCCTTAAAGACTCTCTACTATCTGGACCTAGATTGGTTCCTAATCTAGGCGTTTTCTCGATCCTGCTTGCAGGGGGTGCCTGTGTCGAAGTCTTGGTAATTTTGATTCTTTCTTGTATCATTTGATGGAATCTGTATTGTCTTCTGGCTTTTGATTGTAATTGACAATTTCAAAAAAAAAAAAAAAAAGTACTATTGCACTAGCTAGCCTAGTATCATTTGGTGTATCTCCATTGGAAGCAGAGCAGAGCTTTTCATTATGTTAATTACGGTCTTTTTTTTCTTTTATTTTGATCTGCTATTACTCCCTGTTTCCGACCTAAAACCTAGTACTATATATTTAGTACACCTAGTATATATTAGTACTGTACTATGTTCTGATGAATGAGTTTTTTTTTTTTTGATCCGATGAATGAGTTAGGTTGCAATTAGGGCTTGAAAGTTGGAACTAATCCCATTCATCACTTCTTGAGTTAATGGAAACCAACTCCTCCATTCCAAAATGTCCGGTCTGCAAAACGGAGTCTTAAAAATAATTCAGTTTTTGCAAGAAAAATTCAAAAGTTTTTCAACAACTTACTAGATATCAATAAGTATTTTTAATTTGTGGAAAAAGTTTGACTTTGTTCTTAATAAAATTGTACTATCTTCAAGTTATCGTTTTGAGACGGAGGAAGTATTTTTTTCCCTCTAAGAAAAGGGAAAACATTTAGGTTGGAAGCTCTAGTCTTTTCCACACATAAAATGGTACTATGGACCCAGATTCTCCATTCAATTATTGTCCATTTCAAAGGTGGTGGAAAATCCCTATCACCCTTTTTTGATAGCACAGTATTGGCCACATCTTTGCAATTGTGGAATAGTGATTTTTGTACAAAATATCTGCTCTATGAAAGCTATCTCCAGTGATCCAGTGGACTTTACAAAAAAAAAAAAATACATTAAGGGAAATTTGATTTGAAATAAACCACCACAAAAAGTATGACAATTTAAAAATAAAGATTTATTACTCCTATTTCTTTCCTCAAATTATGAGTAGTTGGTTGTTAACTTACGTGTTCCCTTTAATGGTGCTACCAGTTATACATAGTGTGATTGTAGACTTATCCCTAGTTTTTTGTTTTTGTTTTTGTTTTTGTTTTTTGACCAGCAAGCAACTCGAGATTCATATTAAACAAGACAAACAGTACAATTACAACAAAGGACACTACCGGTCCGAAAATATAAGAAACAACAAAAACAAAAAGCCGCATGGAACATGTAACGCCCCGATTTTCGAAGGTAAAATCGGAGGTATAAAATACTAATTCTTGAAAAACTTATTAAATCCAATTTAAAATCCAAAACAGGTAATTCATCCTAATGATTTATCTATTACAAACCATTGTGAAAATATTGGAAATAGTCTTTAAAGGGATATGCTAAACAGATATTAGAGCCATCTTCTAAGTCTGATATGGGTCTCAAGCGTATTCTGGCTCAACTCTCACTTCCGGATTCTCCTCAAGATAAAGCTGCCGCGCGGAGATCACATGTTTCTGGTTTTCAAAATCGACACGGATGCCGGAAAATCCGTGCTGAGTGAAAGAGTTCACCCGAACTATAATCCAACCCAACCACCCCTCTTACTTTACAGCTAGTAAGCAACAGGATAATAATGGTACGAAGAAGCAAAGCAAAGATTTTTCACATAAACCAGTTTATTACTATCCATTAACTTAATCTGAAATCTAAGATCTCTCCACGAGATCTTTCCTCCCCAACCACTAGCCATGCTCAGTCCCATGAGATCACTTCCCTTTGTTGTCGCAGGAACACCTAAGTTATGTACCGAGTGTGCACCCCCAATAACTACAACAAGGGGTAAGCTTATCATGCCGGTATCACGACTAGGGTTCGCCTATCTTATAAACCACATCATAATTCTTTTCACAATCATCACTGGACACCCGCCAGTCTATCAATTCATCACTGGACACCCGCCAGTATCAATTCTCATCACAATCTTATCATGTCACAACATCACGCCTGCAGGCAACCTCTAAACAGAAAATAAACTTCACAATTTATCCATTACTTAACATCGTCTACGTGATTTCTATTTCGCATACCACCCCATGTCCCTAGGGTCCAATCTAACAGTCAAATGAAACATTAACACAATATCATTCTCAATAATACTTAAAAACGAACAACAGACGGATCAAACAGTTATTAAGCAATGCAATCACGTAACTTTTTATGACTGGGCCGTTGCCCTTAATCTCGTATGATCACCAAGTAATTAAGAATGTAAGATTTATTTAATTAAGCTTAAATAATAATTTTCTAAACTTTTATTAATTAAATATAAGTAATTAAGCTAATTAAATACTAATTAAATTCATTAATTAGGTAAAAATATTAAAATAAATATCGTAACCTTAATAAAGGTCCTAACAGTCCCCTATAATAAGTTCAAGTGCTAAAAGTTGGGTTTGGATGCTCACGGAATTATTTTAAATAAAAGGATTAAATTAATAGACGAAACAAGAATAAATAGACGATAAATAATTAAAGAGTTGGAAATATATTTATATTTACAGAATATCATTCTAGGGCTGTAAATAGTCTAAATAAAATTATTCAAATTTTTAAACCTTCTGTATAATATTTTACGATATTATTATTACGAAACAATGCTTAAATAATGATAAATAGTAATTCAAATAAATAAAATTTTATTTTTATAAAATATCACCTTTGAACTGTCATGAATCTAAGAAAATATTTTCGATGTTAAAAATATTTTTTATAAGGTCGTTATAAATCTTCGTTTATATCTTTAATTAAAAATAAAATAAATAGCAAATAACATTAAAAAGTTATGAAATCAACAACGTATGATCTTTAATAAGTTAGGAATCAAAGAAAAATAGTTTGGGGATTTATAGAGTAATTTAAAAGGTCGTAACAAATTTTAGTTTGTAAACGATCTCACGATTGCGAATAAAAATTAAATAAATAGTAGATTAAATAAAAAAAATATGAAACTAACAAGGTATGAACTTTAGAATGTGGGTAACCTAGGATAAAAATTTCGGGGTCAAATACGATGTTTAAAAGGTCGCACAATTGATTCGAAACGAAAACCAAATCCACGCGCGGCTGGACATAAAGGAGTTCGCGGCCGCGAACTCCAGTCTTCTGGTTCTTGCGGCTGGCTGCCCCGAACATTGCGGCCGCAAGGTCGCGTGCTGTTTTTATTTTTTTGTTCGTTTGGCCTCGGGTTCGATGCATGGGGGCACGGGGGACGTTGGGTTATGTCTTATAAACATAAATATACGTAGAGGAGGGCTCGGATTGAATTATAGTACCTTGGTTCGGATTAATTTCGTTTTCGATCGAAAACGTGATTTTGGGGAAGACGACTTTAATTCCTTCGATCGGAGGACCTTGGGACCGAATTGCTTGATCTACGGTGATCCTTGGGACTGTGGTAAACAACTTGAACGATCAATTTGGGTTTCGGACGAGCGGAACCTCGAAACCCACTTTTCTCTCTCTCTTTTTCTCTCTCTAAAATTCTATGAGTTGTAATTGGTTTCTCTCTGGTTTTTCTTCTCTCTCTGGCTCCGTGGAACGTGGTGGGGTGATGTGCGTGCCCTAGGGTCGGTGTAGTGTATATATATAGGAGAATTGGATGAGTTTCGAATTAAAACGAGTCCTAACGGTATCGGGTTTTTGCATGGACGAATTACGCACGAATTTTGGGTCAAGGAGGAGGTAGAGATTGAGTAGGAGAGTGAGGGAGAATATAGGCGTGCATGCATGCATTTATATGTATGTATATAATGACAAAATAATTTTTTAAGAGGTAATTAGATAAAATACTTATTTTTTTGTAATTATCTACTAATTAATAAATAAGGAAATCAATATTATCATAAATAATAAATTCTTTTGAATATTTTTATTAGTTAAATTTTCGGGTTATTACAGAACAAAACGCCGGAGCCAAACCTGGACCCATCAATCACACTTGTGAAGGTGGATGGAGAGACCAAGAAGAGAGGCAAGGTATGGGAAGAACAACTCTCAAGATGACCAGCCACACCAACTTGAACTCGTGCCGCCGCAGACTTAAGGGTTGAACCCGCTGCAGACGCCGCCACCGCCGCCGCTAAACTGCTCATATCCCTAGTTTATTAAGTATACTATAATTCAGATACACGTACTTGCCTATTGTTAGAACTATGGCTCATATGTAAGTATAGAGAGATACTAAGGAGTTCTAGAAAGAAGGCCAGATGCCAGAGCGGAGCGATGACATCTGGCTCATCACCGATGATCCAGTGAAAGTAGATTTGGAAGTGCGCCCCAGCTGATGCGGTACATTTTGTACAAGGGGTATTTTTGGGATAACAGACCAAATACCATATTAGGGTTAAAATAGAGTCAGTATAAATACTCAATATTGTAAACCCTAATGGATAACTGTGGTAATAAAAGAACAGCCGCTTTCGCTCTAGTAAACGTACCATGTTGTAGGGAACTACGTATATTGCTGTGTCGATTTCTTTACTGTTTTTATACTCGTAAATCGTGTGCGTGTGTGTGACGATCCTAACACCTATCACTCGTAATAAAAAATAAGAAGAGCCTGGAGATAGATTTTTGACCTAATATGGGAAAGTATCCTTTTCTTTTTTTTTTAACGGACTAACAGCCTTACAGTCAAATCACTAAATGGGCCTGACTGTGCAACCCAAACCTCTGGGGGAGCTAGCACGGTAACACCAATCATAGCCCTCCACTTACTGCAAGGTACTCATCCTCTGGAAAAACGAACCCCTTAAAAAATACTCCCAACATTTGGGCATCCGTGGGAACCACCGGTACAACCCGTGCCCTTCTCAAAGGTGATCCAGAGGTACGAAGGATTCTACTAGTGTGGTCATTGCGCAGTTGATGATATAGGCCTTACAAAGTGGAGTTGTTGTTGTGTTTTTTTTTAAATGTTTGATCCTAATAAAGTGGAGTTCGATGTTATACATATTGAGAATGTACTTTCAAAGCCCACTCTCTAAACCAAATCATCACATGTATAGAATAATTTTCCTTGGTGGGGAAAAAAAAATATTATCCATTGGGTTTCAAGGTTTGGGAGCATTAATCCCATATAAAACTGTTCATTTAGTTCAACAAACTGTACTGAACGGCTCCAGAATCGAACTTCGGGTTGGTGATGTGCAGTGATATGCGCAGCACTGTGCTATACACCTCTGAGTCGTCAGATCGTGCATCTGATGCCTCTGATCTCATCTCGGCAACCAACGATCGAGAGCTGTTCGTTGCTGAGATGAGATCCGAATCGTTGGATGAACGATCCGACGGCTCGGAGGTGCGCAGCATGGTGCTGCGCACATCACTGCACAGCACCATCCCCCAACTATCCAGAATCACACCTGAGTACGCGTACAAATTAATCAGAGTTTTGTACACTCGATAAGGCATACATGTATGCGATAAATACTAGGTCTCATAGCTTAGAAAGAAAAAAAAAATACTAGGTCTCATAGTTTCATTCGTGAAAAGTTGCGCTACGTAAAAACATTTACCCAATAGAATTCCGATACACAGAAGACCAACGGTGCTATTGAGACAAACAATGCACACACAGATACAGCACAAATTTCGATGTGGGATCCACTACGGGTTTCACACAAACGATCCGAGTCGTTCATTAAATGTAAAATAATTTTTCAAGGGCCTTCGCGAAAAATGATCAGCTCAATCCAATACATGTAAGAATTTGGGAAAATGACGGCCCAGGACGTGTTTCGGTAGGACATGCTGAGAACATATGTCAATGTTCTCAACATATTCTTCATGGGGTATTAATCATCAAAACACGTCATTGGCCGTAAGAATTTTTGTGATTGATGCATGCGTTGGTTCAGCCTGGTTATTATTGTGTCTTGGGCTGTCAGATGGGCATGGGCCTATTAAGGTGGGCTGGTGCGAGCTATGATCATCATATCACCATAACTTCAATCCGAATATTAGTCTAAAGCACAAATGAAGAATAGACAGGATTCAATCCGGATACAAAAGAATTACAAAATAGCACCAAACTTGTTCTGAATTCCAGTTTTTGCGAATCCGTTCAACTCAATAGGGATCGGAATCCGGAAAAATCAAATGTCTTTATCCGAGCATTCGATCCGTTCCGATCTGATACATTCAACCTACTCAAAAATTAAGCATACGAGCCCAAGAACCCTACACTTGAAATTCGGGACTAGCATATGAATACATAACACTCCAAATAACCAAAAGCGAAATTATCAGATCGGATTCATAAATGATTTGATCGGATATGTCTGAATCTAATCTGTTAGTATTCGAATTGTCATATTCTGATCAAATAAATAATTAGAATCGGATTCAATTATTGAATTCTGGTTCTATCGAATCTGGATCTTACCCGGTCCGTTGACTGACCTACCCTATCAATGGGAATAGTCTCAATATATTGATGTCATTAATTTGTGGGATTACAAGTCAAAGACTCCAAGAGCAAGGACGGATGCAAGGGCGGGAGAGCTCGGACAACTACCTTACCCAAGTTTTCCATTTTTTGATAGTAATAATTTTTAAAATACCATATGCTTATTGGAGCCGATTCTAGAGACAATAAATTTAACAATACTTTTGACATTATATTTTTTGGAGCCCCACGCAAATAATCGGAGCCATTCAATTTGTTTAAAACATGTTTTTAAGGGTTCCCGTAAAAAATCAACTCATTTGGACATCGGCAAGGGCTTGATCGGCTCATTCAATTTTAACTTGTCAAATTTGACATGAATCAACTAAATGAGCCGATCAAGCCTTTACCAATATCCAAATACGATAATTTTTTACGGGACCCCTTAAAAGCATGTTTTAAATACATTGAGCGGCTCCGATCATTTGTTTGAAGGTCCCATGCGGGGTTTCAAACGGTCCCGCTAATAAGTGCCCCCTGGGGCAATACTTTAGGTGCAATAAATACACCCACATAAATGAGTTGTGTTTATGGGAACTAACAAAACATCAATACCATTAACCATTATTCTCTATACTCGTAAGGAAATTGATTTTAGCACTCCAAAAATTGATGGAGGGGTTCCAAAACGACGTCGTTTTATTTATCAAAACAGTTCAGTTTTGGAGTCCCTCCATCAATTTTTGAAGTGCCAAAATCACAATCTCGTAATGACAATTCCCTTTTAAAAGTTAGGAAGGTGAAAGGTTTTCAAACACAACAAAACTGTGGAGGCCATGGAGAGGGATTGAATCATTTTTCCATTGCAACTGTAACTTGTTTTTTCAACAAAAAAAAACACAACGTTTTCTTAGTTTGAACAAAATCCGATCCCTTTCAAACGGGCAACAGATTGAATAATATTAGTATTGAGCAAAAAATAACTTTTTAAAATTAATTTAGGATCCCTTTTAAAAAATTAATTTTAAAATTTTCTTCCAAAATCAACACTTTTCTTCCAAAAATTTTAAATTTTTTTCTTTCAAAACGAACACTTTTCTTCTAAAATTCGATATATAAGATGTATGGAATATGAGTGGTATATGAGCTATGATACACGTCAAGACCAATCCTATCTCTTCTCTTCTTTTTTCCTCCCAACTTAGGCGAAGGGTTAGGTTTATTTTCTAAAAAAAGGTCTCAGTTTATTGTTACTGCAATATGTGATGTTGTTTGCATTTCATTTGAAATAAAAATGTGGAGCATTCAGTTTCATAGAGGAAAAAATAAACTTTAATAAGCATGGGTGTAGTTGGTATATAAATTGTTCCTACTGTGATAGTTAATGCAAGTCGGTGGGGCTAATAACTCATTACATGCGAATTAACTCATTTGCTAAGTTCAACACTCAATTAATACACTCAAACTTGTGCCCAGGAGCATCGATTAGCATTTGTCATTTTTCAAAGATCTATTACCTGTCTATCTAAGATTTTTTTTTTTTGTCAATATCCGTCATTCTATCATTTTTTTTTTCTCCCAAGAAAAAACAATGAATATCTTATCAATACTGGAGCTCCGTGAATAAGTTTCTACCGAAATGAATCTCGCGTGTCCAAACAAAAGTGTTTTGGACGATTCGAATTTTTAAAAAAAAAAAACTATTCCAACCAAAACGGCCGGCAAAGATCACGCGGCTCCATCAATAAGTCAATCTCTTAAACTTTACCCTTGCCTAGCTAGCATGTGGACCATGTGGTTATAGCAACTTCAACATTCAACCTTTGCAAGTGAATAAGAGATCAACCGTTGTGTGTGTAGCACTTTTGTTTAATGATTCCAATGAGGCACCAATAAGGATTTTGCTCAAAAGTATTGGTACCGAAATTTATTTTAATCAAGAACTAACAGTGTGAGAAATATATGGCAGATGGTAGTCGATGACTAATGATTTGATCAGTTGACAAAGACATAATGGTGATGCCTCCACAATCACTTACAGCACGTTGCCTAACCCATTAAAAATCACCCTAAGATAATATATGTGGTCAGTAAATTAAGGAAAATTAGAAAAGTTAAAAGCCGATGGAATTAGTCTCCACTAGCGTCATTCGATGAACGAACAAGAAAAGGGTTACTGTTCAGGCGATGTACCATGACATTTTATTTCTGGGTTAAGCAACATAATATCGCACAGATTTCTTTTAGTGTTACTTATTACATTACACAGACGAAGTGCAAATTTAATTCTCTCCGTCGCCTGGATCGATCGATCGGTCGCTAACAATTTTTAATAAAGCAAGAAGAAATATCACGACACGGCTCCTACTTTTTCGTAACAAAAACATGCAACCATTTTACATAGAGAAGCATCATATGTTGTCACCACGCACCATACAAGTTACAGCTAATATTCTCAAAATCCATAACATGACCCACATAAAAATAGAGCTAACATGTTTCAGTTATTTACAAAACTTGCTAGATTTTTCGTTGGAGTGATTTTGATAACAAGTCCAAGGAAGACATCATCAGGGTCATGAATATGGGGGTTTTGCTCAACTACGAAAGGGTCGCCGCACTTCTCGCCGATGGTGTGAAGCGTCTCTCCCTGTCCCACCACATATATTTCCTCACACGGCCGCCGATTCATGAACAGTTGGTTCGACCCTCTCCAACCAACAAAGAGCTCGTGATAAACTCCAGTGAAAGAATACTCTTCACCAGAAAAGCTTATAAACAACAGGATGAGGGCCATGAAGACAACAGCACAGTAGTACCATGAAGCTGCTGCATCTGCTGTGGTTAGGGATGCTAATCTCGTGGGTTTCTTTACAGAGTTCGAAGCCGCGGGTAAGTATGCTAATCTCATGGGCTTCTTTATAGAGTTCGAAGCCATGGGTAGGGATGCAAATCTCATGGGTTTCTTTATGGAGTTTGAAGCCATGAGAGAGAGAGAGAGAGAGAGGGGGGGTTTGGGTTTTTGTAGGAGTCAGCTTTGGTGGTTTTTATTGGGAGATGATGGCTTCTGAGACTAGGCCACGACACGATAGTGTTACGTGACTCACCTTCTTCTCTTTCATTTTTGCCCCCAGAAGAACCTACTGTCCAAAACATACGTGGTGGCTTTTGGCCTTTTTAAAATCTTCCTTCCATCATCAATGACACCTTGCAGGGTCCAACAGTAGCCACAAATTCAAATCAAAACCAGAAATTGATCGCATATTCCACGATATCCGGAGCAATACAAGATCCACATGAAAGAGCAGAATTAAGAAGACAGACCGCTCCATGGATAAATAAAATTGCATTCAACTGAGTGAAACGTCACAAATCTGAGTCGGTTACGACAGTATACCACTTGGTACCCTCGCAGGGTTACCATCTAGGGGCTAATCTAAATGAAATCTTGACTTCTCTAATCTTCAAAACAAATGGCTTGCAAGTTGCAAATGATCTTGAAACTGACTTGTAATATACAGTACTAGTAATATTTGCAGGGCATGCTTCCAGCTTAACCTTGAAACTGACTTGCAAATGATCTTTCACCTCCTCATCAGCAGTGCTAGTAATCTTCAAACGGGGCATACTTCCGGTTTCCTCTTGACTTCTCTGAATCTTCACTAATGGTTGAAATGGTCTTCACATCATCTTCAGTAGTAAGAATTACGGGGCATTTGTTAGTTCAAATCATAGTTTCAGTTTCATGAAGCCACTGCAATTGGCTCTCCTGCCAATTTCCATACTGTCAATTGCCCTGTTGCATCGCCTGTGAAGAAAAGGCCCGTAGGGCCTATCTGAATTGCTCGGACTTCTTGCTTAGCAAATATTCTTCCCCTTTCAGTAAATCTGAGATCAACAAAAGGCATAGAAAGTAATCATCTCGCAGAAAAAGCAGACTTGCTATAAGATGATAAGCTAAAAATTCAAGAAGCGAAGGTACTGTTCTAGTTTTCAGTACTTACGATGGCAAATCATATAAGCGGACAGTGTTGTCATTACATGAGCAAAGCAGAATAGGTTTCTCTTCTGCATCTTGAATGCCACAAAGTTCAAGACAACCCTGAAACAGTTAAATGTATAATTAACAAACAGCTCACCCCATGGAGGCCCCTTTAGATATCATCATGAAGAGTAGTACTCTAAAAAAATACTGACAAATTATTAGACTTGCGTTGTGGAACATTACTTGGAAATTCCAACCCTAAATTCCAAAAAAAAAAAAAGAGGCAAAGAAAAGAAGAACGTGGGACTTCCCATTTTGCATTCAATCGAACAGAAGGATGTTTTACCATAAACACTAGCATATGTAGGTATCAAAATGGAGGTTTTATAATACGATCTACAATGTCTAGAATTCCCCACCAACAAGGTTCTAAATGGCGCTTGGCGCTAGTAGGGCGGAGACCCACCTCCAAGCGCCAAGCTGCCTAGGCGGCCGCCTAGGCGGCGCCAAGCAATTCGGCGGTTTTTTTTTTATTTTTAAACAAACTATTATCCAATCAAACTATATTCCATATATCCATAGTGCACTTCAAAGTACAAACCCAAATGAAATTAAGTAGTAATATATGTAGATAAGATTTTGAACTCACATTTTGGCGATTTACGAAATTCAAGTACAATTTGTGGGGACTGTGAAATACCCAACACTAGAACGATCATTTTGTGTGTGTGTGACCAGATCACTGAGAGAGAGAGAGAAGAGAGACTCAGAGAGCCGAGAGAGAGCGAGAGCGAGACTAAAGAGAGAGCCGAGAGCGAGCGAGAGACATATCGGCGGGAGAGAGAGATACGATGGCATCGACTAGAGCTCTGATCGACTGGAGTTCTTCACTTTCGTTTCGTCTCCCGCCTCTGAAGCTCTGATCGACTGGAGTGCGGAGTGTTGAATGGGGGATGTAAATGTAATTGTAATATATATAGATATAATTTTGTAAAATTACATAATAAGCCCTTTTAGTTTAATAGTATACATTTTAAGCCTCCAAAGACGCCGCCGAGCCCACCAAGGGCCGCCAAACACCGCCATACCTCCTTGGGCACCAAATCAAACGCCAAGGGGTATTGGCGTGGCGGTGGGGTACCTCCAAGCGCCTAGGCGGAGCCTAGGCGGCCTCGGCGGCCGCCATTTAGAACACTGCCCACCAATGAAACTCCGGAGCAAGAAATTCAACCTGCAAGCTATATCCTTTGAATTTCTTCTCTTTATTCAGTATAATCTACCTAGAATGGAGACTTTTCTCAATCCAAAGGTCAGATAATGAAGATCATTCTTAAAAGGCGTGCACATAATAACCAAAAAGCTCAACACCCCACACTTGGGTACCAACATTATTAAAATCATGCAATTCCTTTCAGAGTAAGTGATCTGATTTCAAGTCGGATAGCCCTACAACAACTGTACTTGTTAATTTACTAGCCAACTATTAAAGCGCATAGATACTTGACTTTGAACAGATGACAAGCCACCCTTCGAAAGACCCCAGTTTGAAGCAAACTAATTTCGACACGTAGCGAAGAAAATATACTTCATATAAAACAAAAACGGTCATTAATAGAAGCGGTTGTTTACAGGCAAAAAAAAAAAACTTACATGTTCTTCTTTATGTGTGTGGATGACTTCTATGTTGCCACTTTCAGTAGCAGCCCAAGCCTGCTCAGAAAATCACAGATCAGAATATTGTCCTAGGCTATAGTATATAGCAAGTGTATCTAATGTCATAAAGATAAGATTTAAACAAAGAAGAAGCAAACCTTTATTGTTCCATCCAATGAAGAAGATAGCAAAAAACTCTCCCAACAAAGGACAGACATGACCGCACCAGTATGTCCCTTTAGTGTATGGATACACTCGAAGGTGTTGAGATCCCACACCTGGAAAAAAGAAAATACAGAATGAAAAATGCTTTAGAAAATAGACTGATAAACCACGCCAAACATTTATCAGTCATAAGTTCGTGATCACAACCAACTTACTCTTATTGTATTATCCACGGAACCAGAGTAGAGCCGCTTAGCTCCAACACAAAGAGAAATAACACCACCACTATGACCCTTCAGTGATGCAGCTAGATCAAGGCCATTAGTTTCAGAACTGGGTTTCCATGCCAATATGGTCCCGTCCTATAAGCAAAAGAAAATAAATCATAAATGCTTTACATATTCAAATTGCCAAAAACAAAAAGATTGCATGATAGAAATCAGCATACAAATTTGTGACTAAATTTGAAACCATTAACTCGTTAATACTCAAATACTTGGAAACAATCTATGCATTCTTGATAATAAAAAAAAAGGGAAAAAATCTAAGCATCTTCATAATATATACCTGTGTCCCAGCAAAAAGGACATCATTACCCACAGCCATGGCGTGAACTTGCCCAACTGGTCCATCAAGAGTCAGTTCAGTTTGAGTCTGACTGTTCCACACCTGCAACGCTCATTTTACAAAACAATATCACTAACTATGCAAATAGAATTTGCCGAACCTAATTAGGCAGTATAAATGTTGCAAAGTTCAGATACTAGTACCTTTATGGAATTTGGCAATCCGACAAACACCCATGGACCTTCACTAATCAAAGATCCAACTTCACCGGAAAGATTAACCACATCAACGCACTGCAATTAACAAAACAACCGTGCATCATGTCAGCCCATTAGTTGCAACGAAAACCAGTTTCTGAACAAGAGGGATAATCCTATTACCAACCTGACCAGTATGGCAGTCCCAAACTCTCACAGTATTGTCCTTACCACCTGAGTAAAGCTTGGCGGAGTCACAAGGAAGGGCGATCCCATTAACAGCCTATGGCCATGTTCACAAACGAATTAGCCACTATAACTAAAAGCAACTCCAAAAAGCACAAAATAGGGATAAAAACTGTACCAGACAATTACCTTGTTATGCCCTTCTAGCTTTGCCAACATTGAGAAGCCATTGCCACAAAACCATGAATGCAAGTTCTTGCACTTCTCTCCTTGTACACAATTGCCCAAAAGCCAATACTTGCACACCTTGTCTGGGTTCCTTGGAGTACTTTTATCTTCACAATCACTTGGTGAAATAGATGACATCTTTTTGACAGCTACTCCACTTGGCGAAACAGATGAATTCTTCACACGATCTTCTGGAGTTTTATGTTCACTATCACTTGGTGAAATAGATGACATCATTTTGGCAGCTACTCCACATGGTGAAACAGATGAATTCTTCACACCATCTTCTGGAGTTTTACGTTCACAATCAAGTGGTGAACTAGATGACATCTTTTTAGCAGCCACTCCACTGGGCAAAATAGATGAATTCTTCACACCATCTTCTGGACTCCTCCGCCAAGTCTTAGGACGTTGATATGGGGACTGCTTGGGTGGTTGTGAGGGCAGTGATTCTGGATGAAAGAATCTACAAGGGTTCCGAGTGCATCTCCCAGCAAGCCAGTAAGCACAGACGTTGTTCATGGTCCCTCCTCTGATTCTGTCAAAAACTGATCGTTGTGTCCTCTCTGGAAATCTCCTTGCAGCTTTCATAGTGATTTTCTATACACAAAGCACGTACAGTAGGCACAATTAACAAAAAATATCGAGATAGAATGCCGTTTGAGTGTTTGACCAACATAATATCTTTCTTTGGAGAGAAACACACAGAATCCCAGGCCAAATAAATCAATCAAACCCAAAATCCGCGGTTCACTCTCCTTGCAGCTTTTATACCCGTTCTGTAAACATGTGCCAGGATACAATTAATCAAACGACCAATAGACAAGGGCGTCTGAACAGTAGCATCTTTCTTGGATGAAACCCTCCCAAACCCTAATCAAATAACTCCATCAAAACCTAAATCCCGGATTCAATGAACCCTCAATCCCATAAAAGCCTTTGGGATCTTTTTTTTGGCCCAATGATCAATCCGCACTCCCCAGTTGTAAATAGTAAACCAAAAATACAATATCCTAAAGAAACGCCATGGAGAAGCAAAAGAGTTGCATTCGCCTTGGATCGCCATAACTGTGTTGATAGTATCTTTCTTCAAATAGAACCCACCACAGCCTCAATCGAATAAATCCATCAAACCCCACATCTATAGCACAAGGTCAAGAAGGAAAAGCTCCCCCGTGTCAAGTCTACAAGCCAACAGACAACACCAACCAATCATCCTTCGATAATACATTTAATCTTCCAAACACAACTGCAGACAATCAGATGGGGCAAAATCTTTGTTATGTTAATAACAAAGAAACTTCACAGCACATACATATTTCTGCCGTTCCTTCAAAACGGCTTTGGATTTCTCTTCTCAGCAAGAGAAAGTGAACAAACTAGCCCTAAATACATCCAGATAAGCGCCATGGGGAATGCAAAATAAATTCACACATCTCCATCGCGGCAGACAAAAGTATACAGATGAACCCTAAATAAAGCCCTAATATTTACCCGAATATATAGTAAAGCCCTAAAATTTGAAACCCTAGAAAGCCGCCGTGGAGAAGCAAAAGGATTTTAACTCGGCCATCGTGGTAACAGTGCCGATACCTTCTTGAAACTCCATCAACGAGGATGAGGCGAAACGACAAATTAACAGATCTGAGAAAGATCGATTGATAGAAGAGACCATCGTATACACGCGAGGAGTAGCAAACCTGAGATCGGTCGAAGGCCCCTTCGAGGAAAAGACGCCGAGAGCTCTGGTTTTGGATCGGTGGATTGAATCGAAACGCAACGAAATCAAATCGAGACCGATGAGAGAAAGAGAGATGTAGTGAGTGAGTGAGAGAAAAGGTTAGGCTTTGATTATTTTATAGGGTTTGAGAGGAGAGATTATTCGGTTCCTTGGGCGCTACTCCACAGACTAGCGGTGACTAGGGCAGTGAATAATTTTGGGGGGTTTTTGAGGTTTTTTGGATTATTTACGAGAATTAATTTTTACACTTTTTTTTTTTTGAAAGGCGAAAAAATCTCATAAATATTGTTACAAAAAATAATAACAAGAACTGATGACATCAAATCCCTCGCTTGAGACCCAAGCGATTTACAATCTTAAGGGTAATCGTATGTCATCCGAGACCCAATCTCCAAGTTTAGCGAGCAACCAAATACGAAAAATTGTTCGAGACATAACCCATACTTATTGGCCTAAAGGCAGAACACCTATGGAACCAAAAGTCCAAATAATAAGACAAAGTTAATTCTAGACCGGTCCTATTTTTCAATTTCATAGCCCAATAGATCTTTTTTCTATAGAGTGCAATTCTCAATAGATCCTGTGGAGTGTATTTTACATTTTTACCCCCGTTTAGAAACAAATGAACCCATATAACCTCCTACACCACCACTACCACCACCACCACCATCACCACTCCACCACCACCACCACAACCAGCGCCACTGCCGTCACGCCGCCGCCGCCACCACCACCACCACAACTCCGCCACCGGCCCACCATCACCGCCACCACAATGACAACCACCACCACTCCACCATCATCATCACCACCACCATGCCGCCGACGCCACCACCACCATAATTACCACAACTCCCACCATTCCACCACAACCAACGCCACCACCACCACCGCCGCCGTCACGCCGCTGCCACCACCACCATCACGCCGCTGCCACCACCACCACCACCACAACTCCCCCACCACCATCACCGCCACCACAATGACCACCACCACTCCACTATCATCATCACCACCACCACCGCTACCACCATGCCGCCGCCACCACCACAACCAGCACGCCGTCACGCCACCACCACCATCACCGCCACCACAATGACCACCACCCCCACTCCACCATCATCATCACCATGACCACCACCACCACAATTAATAGTGTTAATCCGGGTATTAACATTGTTAATCTTGGTATTAACACTGTTAATTGAGATGTGAATTTAGACAAAAATTAACGCTGTTAATAGTGACGGATTAACACTGTTAATTGGAGTGTGAATTTAGACGAAAACCATCACCACCACCGTCGTCACGCTGCCACCATCACCACAACGCCGCCACCATCATCATCACCATCGTCGCCGCCACCACCACCACAATTAACAGTGTTAATCCTGATATTAACACTATAAACTGGGATGTAAATTTAGACAAAAATTAACAATGTTAATCCGGGTAAAAACACTATTAATTGGAATGTGAATTTAGACAAAAATTAACACTATTAATTTAGACAAAAAATAACACTATTAATTGTCGTGGTGAAGTGGTGGGGGCGGTGACGATGATGGCGGCGGCATTGTGGTGGTGATGGTGGCAGTAGGGGTGGTGGCGTGGTGGTGGCGGTGATGTGGTAGTGGTGGCGGAGTGGTGGTGGTGGTGGTAGTGGCGGCGTGGTGGTGGTGGTGGTAGTGGCGCGCGTGGTGGTGGCAGTGACATGGTGGAGATGGTGGCGGCAGCGTGGCGGTAGTGGTGGTGGTGGTGGAGTGACACTGGCGGCAGTGGCATGGTGGTGGTGACGTAATGGTGGTGGTGGTGGTGGCGGCGGCGGCGTTGTGGCGATGGTGGTGGTGGTGGCGACGTAGTGGTGGTGGTGGTGATGGTGCCGGCGGCAGCGTGGTGGTACTTGAATGTCTCTCTCAAATCACCTTTTTTTGCGAGGGGTATTTTTGTCAACAAAATAATGAAGAGAACCTACTGGACTATGGGCTCTTTGGATAAGACCTAGTGGGCTATACTTCACCCAGACAGGACCGGCCAGGAAGTTGCTCTAAGACAAACCCAATCCAACACAGCCCAAAACAACACAAAACTCTAGCAACAGCCAGCAACTTTCACTGCTCACACCACCGCTCGTTGGCCTAAAAGTCCAATAAAAACATTAAGTTCAAACACCTATGGGACCAAAAGCCCAAGTAATTTTCACACTATTCTTTAATTCTAATGCACTCCTTTTTTTTGTGTGGCAATTATATAATTACCCATTTCATGTGTGAATGAAAAATGCAAGACTAATAGTTTTGTAATTCTACATACATAAATGGAGACAAAAAATGAAGTACATTTGAACAAAAAGGGGTGTGAAAATCAATTTTTTTTTATTTATGTATATAGACAATAGAAATGTAAAAAGTAACAAATTATTATCAGAATACTAAAAAGAAGAGTTTAAATTCTTTCCACCTAAGGTGGAACCCCACCATGCAATTTTTGCAGTAATCTGAACCGTTTATGTTATAGGGCCCGTGAAGCAGTACATCCACACAAAAAATCACGTTGGTTGGACATCGATAGGTACATCAAAAATTGAATTTTGTTTTATAAAATAAACAATCATGGAAAGTTCAATTTAAAACTTATATACCGTTGATTTTATAAACCATAATTCAATTTTTTATATACCTATCAATGTTTGATAAGGATGATTTTTTTGGTAAAAATATACTACTCTGTGAGCTCTATAAGATGAACGATTCAAATTATTGTAATGTACGCACGGTGGGACCCACAAATGATGATGGTGCCACCTAATGCCGATAAAATTTAAACTCTAAAAAGATTCACTGAAAACGAAAAAAATCCGAAACAGATTAGATGTTTTGTTTTTCTTGTCTTTTTTTTTTTTTTTTTTGATCCGCTGTTTTCCTTGTCTTTGGTGAACTTTTTTTAAGTTGTTAACATATGGAAAAACAATTTGAACACACAAAAAATAATAAAAGGATCGTTAAACGAAACCATCCTAGCCTTAAAACGGAGTGCAAACCCTTCTTAAAAGAGGGTGAACATTACCCTCATTCTTATTGATTGAAATGGTGTAGGTCCCTCCTAAACAATACAATTTTTAGTAAGTATGACATCACTTTGTGGTGGAATCCAAATTACTTCAACCAATAAGAAGGAGCGTAATGTTCACCCTCTTAAGTGGAGGATGAACAAAACTCAACTCCTTAAAATGCTAATTTTCCCACCATCTTTGGCTATAACACAATAATGTGATTGTATTCTAGGCTTCCAATTGCACAAAAATAGCCAATCCATAACCTGTTTTAATACACAACCGATATTTTATATAGTCCTGTATGAGAATTTGGGAAATCCAGGACCACATGAATAATGCAATAAATCATCTTATACCCTCATTTCCTCTTTAAAGAAAACCATAATATAGCTTTTTTAGACCAATGGCTTCTTCTCTTCTCCTTCAACTTCGATTTCTAATTGAGTACTATTTTCGTCGGTATACGCAGGCTTCTTGGGCGGGGGTTTGTTGTTTTCAGGTAAAAGCTTCATTAGGATACCCATTGACATCAGCAGAAGTCCGGTCACATGTTGCTCGGTTAACGGCTTTGTAAAAATCAAGTAGGATAGCAGTAGTGTTACCGCCTTTCTTGCCGTTGTCACCTGTGAAAATAATCCAATTCTGAGAAAGGTTCACGAAACAGAAATTTCACGATGTTCTTTTCTCAGTGAACTTGATAATCTAAGCTGTGTCTTCCTTGATACCCAAACCGAGATTCGTAAGATCATAAAGATCTGTCGTAAAGCGATAAAACCAAAAAACCAACATTCATCAAATCCTTACTGTAGTGTTTGGGTCTGTGGACGAATCCACCCCGCGGAAAGAAAATGAGAGGGAAACAAAGAAAAAAATTTTGCTTCTTCACTTCATTTCTCATCTTCTTCCACCTTTTCTGTTTCTCTCCACAATAAACTCACAAACCCGGATCCGGGGATCATGTAATGCGTAATGCGCGATATGAGCCATCCGTCTATATACAAAAATGGTCCAGATTTCAAACAAAATTTCTACAAGGACTTGTATGATACAATACTTTTTGAAATCTGAACAATTGAAAAAAGTTTTCGACGGCTCGGATTGTGCACTACACAAAAAGAAAAAAGGCATAGCTTTTCTTCAATTCATTTCGTATCTTCTCCTTCCCCTTCACCTTTTCCATTTCCCTCCACAATCAACTCACAAATCCATGCTCCAAACAAAGCTATGAGATCTACCCCATTTGAAGAAAGTTTATACATACCATTGTAGTCGTGGCCGCACCAAAAATGGCAATGAGAGAAAGGACAGATACTTGGCCAACAAATGTAGCCATTGCCTCAAAGATCAACACACCATATACATACAGATGCTGCATAGGCAAAAAAACTGTAATAAGACTAACCTAACTTAATAGGGCAGAATGAAGATACTGGTTGAAGTCTTGGACATTACCTGAGAACATGAAGCCCATGCTTCGAAAAACTCTCCAGTCACTAACATGGGTGGAATCAAGAAAGGCATACCAACTAGGGTCGTGCAAAAGAGCATCTCCATCTAGCCGGCCAAAAACAACAAAATTAGAACATTAAGTTGGGATGTCTTCACGGTCAATTTTTTAATTTTTTTGCAATTTAGAATATGATAGTGGAGAAAATCATGTCGAATCCAGAATACCTGAGTTGTTTCGGGATTCATGGTGAAGATTGCTTCTTGAAGATTGCCTAAAAAGGCGTCCATGAGTAGAGCACCAGACACCATAAAAACGCCAATGGAGCTAAAATTTGGTGAAGTTTGTGCATCCGCTAGAGTGAAAAGGATCAAACCCGCCACTAAAAGTAGAGCAGATACATAATCATGAGGTGGGTATTTCCGTCTCAACCCAGGTATGAAAGCACCCATTACCATCACAGGAAGCACCTGAAATAATATTAACTAACCAGGTCAGAAATGTTTGCCTGAGTTGACCTACATTTCAGAGTGACAACGCATCAAACAATATCCTCAATAACCATATATGTATGTAATGCTATAAAATCATCTACCAAAATTCATGATTTCTACATCTTCTATTTTCTAATCTTCCTTCAGCTCAAGCAAGCTGTTCTCGGGGGAGAACATAGAATATGCATGACGCGTCTGCATTGTGCACCCAGTCTGGGCCATTCTGTAGTTAATCAGAGTGAAAAAAACGTCTATACATTGGACCACTAAGTTTTATTACTTTTTAAGGACAATTATTGCAGCGCCAACTTTTATACCCTTGTTTTCGAAAGTGCGAACCAGACTACTTACTAGATACGGAAAAATTGGAGAACTTTCACCAAACCAATTTGTTCTTTCTTGAGGAAGGTAGGACACTAGATAAATCAACAAATACCACAACTCTATACTAGAATTACCACATTGTAATGCATTTATGATAGAACTTTGATTAAACCTAAGCTATTATATCCACTATTTACCTTGGTGGACTTGAACATAATTTGTGCCGGGTAATTCAGATAAGCCAATGAACCTTTGGTAAGTCCATTTGAACCCATAAGCACTGCGGAGAGCTTCCAATAAGACAGCCATGAGTTCACCATTTGCTTGGGGGTGAAGCCTTGTAATAAAATCAACACAATGTAAACCCACCCTTGAACAAATGTGAAGTACCAACCGTAGCTGCCAGAAGCAAACCAACACTGAAATGCATTAAATAGACGTAAAACCCCACGATCAAAGCTCAAATTCATAACTGTTCGAGCAAACAATACCCAGACACTTTACTCACCTGAATGCGAGCCTATTGTACACATATTCCTGAAATGAAACAATAGTAACCAAGTCCAAATTCAGTTTGACTTCATAAATATATTTACAGAAGATTTTGTTGTGACCTTTCACTCCGAGAAATAAATTACTTATAATAACCAGATATTATCCAAATCAATCAAATTATGCGAATTGATGATGAATTGATGATAGCGTCATTATAACAACATATTAGGCAAAATATTCAAAGTAGAGATATCAAGAAAATCAAGAGCCAGAAGAGAATAATAGGTGCAGTGTACTAAAAGGTAGCCTTCAATAAATGACACAAAAATCAAATTTCCATATTGAATATTCGTGGCTTACTGAACTAAAAAAGGCATCCATTGACACATGCATGACAAAAGTAGAGCATAAAGCAACATGTTGAGGATTTGGGTGAACATCTAAAAGTTCCCCTCCAGAGAGAATTCACTAAAGCAAGCATCAACATCACACATGCTGCGGATCAAAAAAAAAAACATCACACATGCTCATATGGCAAATACTTGGAGTTCTCGCTCGCTCAATGCTTGGGTTCAAGTCTCTCTTCTTCTTTTTTTATGAACGGCGAAAAAGTTTTATTGATTTTGGGTTCAAGTCTCTATAGCGGCTGGGGGACTAACATACTTTTGCGGCTCGTTACACATAGTGAGACCTTAATTTCGGTCCCGCTATAGGGGCGGTGGAGTTACAGACACATGGTGGGACCTAAACTTCGGCCCCGACATAAATGTGATTTTGAGAACAATATTTGGGAAAAACCATGACCAAAACAAAAGAAAAGCAAAATTAGCTAAGCCATTAAGAGCCAACAAAAAATCAAAACCTCAACTCCAGCCCTTTGTTCAAATAATTGCGAAGGGCAGAGAATCCAACCCAGTTTGTTTTCTCGAGTTTTCAAGGGAACCGAACAAAGGGTTTAGCAGATTTCATACCTCACAGACGCCGTTGGCAAGGTAACCGAAGAAAAACCCAGAAGAGCAGATGAGGAATTGTTGCCATACGGGTTTATCAGAGAGTGAGATTCCAAACAGAGACCGACCCTGTTCTTCCTTCTTCATTTACTCAGTGTTCCAATTTTCCAAAGATATCACAAAAACGTCCAGCACATTTCCTTGGAATCAACTGGGTCTTCGTCACCGTATGCATGCTGGGATGGACTTTTCTTTTTATAGAGAGAGAGGGGGAGAGGGAATTTTGATTGCTTCCTACGTAGGAGAGAGAAATTAGAGAGTTGAGAAAAAGGATGAGAAAAGGAAAGGAAAACAAATTGACCCAAAAAAAAAAAAAAGAAGAAAGGAAAACAAATTAGAGAAAATTCCATAAAAAGTCTCATGGCACAGATCGCATGGCACAGATTTTGGGCATACGATATGATTTTTGTGAGGCCTAACTCGGGAGCCGAGTCCCACAAGGATACTAATTCAAACAGTTTATTTTTTAAAAGGAGTATATTTTTATAGTTTTTCGTAAAAAATCATTCCAATCGAATAAATCTATTACGTCTTTTTCAAAATTTATAGGACGAACTGGTCAATTTCGCTTATGAAATATGAAAAAGCTGTTACAGATATACGATACACAATTAAAATGATTTTTTTTTTTACAAAACTCAATAAAAAGGTATTTAAAAAATAAGCCATCTGGATCATCTTTGTGGTATCTAGGGGTAGGCCCCACAAAAATCATATGTGCAGTATCCGTTGTTTTAACGATAAACAACGATTTGTATTTTAATACTAGTTTGGATTGGATTGGTTTGGTTTAACAAATTCTATGAATTAATTTGATCCTCCAGAATTTATTATCTGCAGCGATTAAAATGCTTCTTGATTATATATAAAACCGAACCAATCCGATTTACACCGACCCCCTATTGGATTGAGTCTGAAAAAGTGATGATGTGAATGAACTCAAGCCAGTGCATGTGCAAATCCTAGGACTCTAGGAGGAAGTACTTAACACGCGTCGGAAGTCTCGCTATTTCTTTCTCTCGCGCACGCCATCTCTCCCTCCCTTTGCTTCGACAAAACGCAAGCTTATAACGAAATTCTCGTGAAGGATTTTTGGCCATTTCCGGACCAGAAACCTTACCATCCACAAATTCCATTCCATTCCATTCTAGTCTAGAAAATGTAGACAGAAATGTAATACACTTTGTTAATTTTAATATGCAGCACATTGTAATGTCATTTTTCTTTATTGTTCAGCCGGATGTGGGTATTGCATTTCACATGGGCCATCGGTACCAGCATACCACATCGGGTTCTGATTTGCCATCGAAATAAAGTATCTGGCATACCGTTTTGCCATTGAAATTATGTAATCTACACTCGAATGGTTTCCTTAAATCAGGAATGAGATTTGCAGCGTTCGGACTACAGTGTTACGGAGTACATATCAATGTGTCTGACAAAACTGAAAACATATCATGTGAATGAATATTTCCTGCTATCTCACTCGCCATGCTCTCAGTAGTTTATGCATTGCACGCATTTGACATTTTAAAGTTTGACGCGCAACCATACAAAGTAGATTCCCAACAAACGGTGCCACTTCCACATCCCTGACTCCGCTGCAGATTATTAGAGAAGACACAATTTATGTTGACAAAATCTCTATTATAAAACAGAAGAGTGTGGGGACAAGTTGTTGGAACGGCTTAGATTCATTTGATCCAAAAGCTGCAGTACATCCTCCTACTTCCTGGTTAAGTGCCTATGGTTTTCACCTAAATCACATAACTGTCATTCCCTTTCAACCAAGATGCGTAGTGCCGTAGGCACGGGGTAGCACTAGTAATATACAAATTGCGTGGTTCACAAGCCTAAGAAACATCAAATACAACAAAGGACCCGGAAGGTTAAAAAAAAACCAACAAAACAAAAGGCAAAAAACAACAAAATAAAAGCCGTATAACAATTGTGATATTGGAGACCACATATCCGCTCGTGCATGTGGCTAGAGGAAGTTGGAAGAATCATATCATCGTTGGAGCTCACCGTCCCGTTGTTGTTCCTGGACCACCCATCCCTGCTTTCCCCTTCGCCCGGCCTGGTGAGGTCCGATGAGATCATCTTTTCCAACGAAGTGAAGTGATAGGAAGAGAAGACTACAGGTGGGGGATCCCCATTCATTACACTCCCTTGTTAAGGGGAAAGCGAAAGTGCGCTCCTGCGCACCAGCTGAAGAAAGAAGCTTTGGAAGGTAACCTTATTATTTTCATTATTATATAAAAAAGGGAAAGGGTTCCAAACCAATCTTACTAATAACATAGGAAGGGGCAAGCCAAAACCTACTCCTAATAAGTTGTTGGATAGAAGAGCCTCTTACTGTATCTGGCTTTCTACTTGCACGCTCCGCAGTCACTGTTGCCTGGTGCTGCCACCGCTCCTGGAGAACCACCAGATCCGTCGCCTTGGCTGATTGGATTCAAAGGCCGGAGAACTTCTCTCCTGCGGACGAGAGTCTCAACCACCGCACAACATGGAGAGAGAGAGAGAGAGAGAGAGAGAGAGAGCTGACTGGGAAGGGAAGCAAGAAGGGGGGAGGCAGCTGCTTCTCTCTAGGGACAGAAGCTCTGACCCTTCCCCTCTCTCTGAAATTTGATACTGATTTTTCGCTACTGATTATTCAAGACAAATCTGAAGGCAATTGGGTTCATCCAATGAATCAGTGGATTGATCAAGTTTACTGAATTTCAGTTGTAAAATGACACTTGAGTAGGGGTTGTGTGGGTAGTTTCTTAATAACTTGCAGAAAAGAATCAGACTCATATTGACCAATAAATCCTTTTCCGAGAATTAAAGCCATGTCGAAATGATGGACCTCATTGGAAGCATTCTTTCTCCATCTGGAAGAGGGCTCTCATTGCTGATAATAACTCAAGTAATCGAGTAGCATTTCGGTCTCCAGGAATTTCCACAGTAGATAAGGGATGAAATTTACTGCAGGAAAATCAGAGGAAACTATGATGGAAACATGAAATTAAAACAAAAAAAATCACGTATAAATCTAACTGCGAGAGATCACCAAAGATTTATTCATGGAAAGCAAGGAATAATTTAACCAAAGAAGAAGAGAAAGAAGATGCAAGACTTGACTAGCACGATTTAAAACACTCCTAGCAGGAGCCACAACTTCTATACAACATAGACAGACTACTTTTCTTTGATAGGTAAAAAGGTGTGTAGAATCTCCAGATCAGTCCTAATCATGGAAACCAGACAAGTTTTACCACTTCTATCCAAAATACATGGACTACTTTGGCTT
The DNA here is from genome assembly GCA_025413875.1 of Rhododendron molle. Taxonomy (NCBI): domain Eukaryota; kingdom Viridiplantae; phylum Streptophyta; class Magnoliopsida; order Ericales; family Ericaceae; genus Rhododendron; species Rhododendron molle. The sequence goes on along the minus strand of CM046394.1, from coordinate 2,335,467 downwards.
AACAAAAGTATGAGTATATACAGAACAGTAGAAGAATAATAGGGGTATTATATCCAATCCTTGGTAACCAAATGCTCACTAGCACAGGACCAAACTCATCGGTAGCACCTGTTAATGGGATTCAAAATCCAGTCAGTCTTGCCAGAAAAATCACATGGGTCTCCGCTCAAATACATTTCGATACTCTCAACATTATGGATATTCTGCTCTATTGCCATTTTGGCACTCTTATCTGCCTTTTTTTTTGTTAGTTTCTCTGCAACCTAGCCATCAAGATTCAAGCATCACAGACATAATTGTATCATGGATAAAAGGAATGCACAGTGCACAAACCTAGCCCAAAACTTCAAAGACACGTTGCCCATGTAAGCAAGAAAAACATTGCAAGAACCCAGTAAAGAAATACCAAATCACCTGAGGTGCAATTACAGTTGAACCCCGTAGGGTTTTAGCATGTAGCCCTTGCTAGTTTTGGAACCACTGACAGATCCCTCATGCCACCAACCGCAATGTATCTCCACTGCCTTCTTCCCTTAGCCAACACAACCAGTAAATGCCATTCCATTTTGGCAGGGGAACTAGGAAATCATTACTAAACCAGTTGAGAAGACCACATGTAATGAAAAACCAACTTCATGGCGTGATCTGATAGAACAAATAGCCATATTAAGCCCAATGACTTGGAACCATTTAATTCATGGTCACTTCAGACCAAAACGGGGAGATGTCTATCAGGAGTTTTCTCTTCGACATCTGAGATTCTGTAGCATCCAGATGGTTTGTGCATAAAGATGTTCCTGCATGAAATGGCCTAATCAATTGCATGTCTGCAATGATCTACTCAATCAAGAACATGGGAAGCAGAGAATATAATGCATGCATGAGATTGGGGTATTTTTCATCAGGAAGTCTGAGACTTTGTACATGAGAAATGGTAAATTGTCACTGTTTTCTACTGATCAGTGAGTCAATGTAGGCTGCAGGCCCTGAACAAAACCTCCAACACGATTTCAGACTTATGTTATATTTGTTCAAGCAGGGGTTTATACAGAATTAGGGAGGGAAAGAAGGGAAGCTAGAAAAGGGCTCCATGTACATATTAGTGAAAAACTGAAGGCTCAGTGCACTACGATTCCCAAGTCAATCGTCATAAGGTATAACCTGATCAGCTTCAGGGTGAAGGAGTAATCCTAGGCTTCCCAAGTCTTACAAGTTGTCTATATTCATTGTTCTGAATTCTATAAACTAGATGTTAGGATGAAACGATGATCTATACGTCAAGGAAAAAAGTCAGATAACTCTGGCAGCATTTCCAACACACCACAAGAGCATGCGCAAATACTAAAGACACAGATTCAGAAAGAAGACTCTTACACTACTATGTATTACCACAAGGGTCTCTAGCATGAGAAGCATCTTCACAGGGTTGGATTGCAATTCCTTAACCCCCAAAGCTTGCAGCCTTTTCTGCTTCATCCTCTCTTTTCTACATCTGAGAGTAGCAGCTGACTATCTGCTGGTCCCGTTCATAGTAAAGTTCCATCTTCTTCAAAGGTTTCATATCCAGATCAATAAAAGATTCCTAGCATTTATAATTCTATGAGCTATATTCATGTCAAGAAAAGACTTAACTTGTAGGAAATTCTAAAATTTGATGCCAAAGAATCTTACTAATGTGTCGAAGTACTCAGTGAGAGCATGATAGGTCAATCCAATAGATTCAACCTCATTTAACTTATTGAGACGATTTAGTTAACTCCATAAATCATTTGAAACTATCTGCTTTATTTTTAATGCTTTTGGTTAGAACAAGTAGTTTCAAATTATTAGGAATGTCAAATTTTTAAGATGGATGCTCTCTTTCCTGGAAAATTGTAATCTCAAAGCTTCAAAAAATCCTTTCGGAAGGGTATTTAATTGTCATATGACTCCCTAACACCTCTGAATTTGCTTGACACCAGCCCCGCCCCACAAGCTAGAAACTAATCCGTATATGCGGATAGGCTGCATACCTTGTATTCAAACCTTTGGTTGGTTGAGTCTATAAATACACCATTATATGGAGATTCCACATCCCGATCTTCCCTGCTTCTAAAACTGATCATCAAGCTCAAGTCCTTCGCAGTTGCAGCTATCAAATAGTCCCTCACAATCTTCAAGCTCTCGTCCGAAGACATTGAGTGCAAATATGCATATCTAGCTGACAGTTTTTCACCACCCAGATCTCTACATGCAATACAAGGCTGACAAACTAAATTGTAATATGCATGAATTGCCCCTTCTATGTCAATGTTATCAAGCTTCTGGACTTCGACAAGCCGATCCAGTAACCCTGATCCGGAAATAGCTTCAGTAACAAGATGCAAGAAATTCGATGATCGTTGGCCACCGTCTGCCTGAATAACCCCATTGAGTACATTCTCAATTGCTTCACCAATCATACATCTAGTTGTTAGACTTATCCCACGTCGCTCATCTAAGTCACCCAAGCTTGGTTAATAAATTCTAGAGGCTACTCCACCTATTGCCAATTGGTTTTAGGTTGGAAATGGAACCCTCCAAGAAATCTAACACTAGTACTGTCTGCCCCACCACCCAAGCCCCCAGGTGTGAGAGAACCATTCAAGAAAACACGAGAATTGTTCTAAGGGGTAAAAAACAGAGCCTTGATTGCTTTATGCATTCTGTCCTTGGATCCAGAGAACAAATCCAGTGGATTGTATTCACTTCTTTCTGATATCTAAGAGAAAACAAACATTTTCAGCAAAGACAAAAGTGAAAGATAAATAGATTATTGGATTGCATTATATTCTTGGATGAAATCAAGCTCACAAGGACACAATGGATTCCCATTCAACCGAAGGTATGCATGGCAGCACAGATGCCGATTTAGCTATGGACTTGAATTGAGAGATCACTCCAATTATAGCATCACCCGAGACAAAAGAAAATAAGAAATCATAGCAACAAAAATACTCTCTTTGTTGCAATTTTATTGACGGGTGCATTTCAAAACGAGTTACTCTTTTTTATGTCATTTTCTTCCGATATAAATCTTGAAACTGGAAGAAATCCACATTTTGACTGCATTTGAGGAACAACAAGAAAAACAAGCAAAAAGAACAGTGAATAGCCTGTTATGGGGAAGAACAGTGTGAAAAGAGTCAAGACAAGAGTCCAACCACAACGTGATCAAGGGAAAGCAACTTAATCTCAATAGATATGCAGAATTTCCCTTGGAGATTACCTGGGGGAAAAGAAGTATACAACAATACAGCTCTCAGGGAAAAGAAAAAAGATAAAAAAAGGGTATTAAGAAACAAGACAAAATAGATATTTGGATAAGAGAGGGGAATTTATTTTACTTTTACAAATCATCAAATCAACTATTTTCTCTATCTATTGTTAAGTTTTCGATAGTCCCAAAAAAATTGTTAGGAAATGCATATGAGCCATCAAACACACGTGTAACCCCACCTTGCATGTAGAGATACAAATATGCATACACAAAGAAAAACACAATGTAAAGGGTGACTTGAACCCAATATCTCCAAGAAAATTAATTCTACAAGGTCATTCCGTTATGGTAAAACCATATATGTGGGACAGGGAGGACCACACATAGCAAATGGATTAACAAGGGTGAAGCCACGCGCCAAGGACACACTCGTGATTAAAAAAAAAAAAAAACCATGAAAAAAAGAGAGACTGGAAGATACAGTTGCCATGCAGCAAACAGCGGATATTATTTGCAAGGACTCAGGACACACCTTATTTTTATTCCTTCTTTGGTACACAGGAGGGAATGATGGAAAAATTGAATGCTCGGACATAAGAAGTGCAATATCACATTGAGCGTTGACCATGGCTACATGAACTCGCTGAGAAGGATGCTGGGAAATGATATTCTTTCAACCGCCTCAAAAAATTCCTTGGACAAAAAGACACGAATCTGCCAGATGCGGAGGAAGCAACAGTCAGCAATTCAATGATGCTGTAAATTTCTAAGATGTTCCCACGGAGGTTATCAGGAAAACAAAAATGTTTGCGCAGTTTCATTCAACATTTTCATAGAGAAACCTGTCCAAGTGACGCATACACCACAATCTTTGAGCCCTTTCCAATTCCTTGCCTGAACGGACCACAAACTGGGCCAAAGGATAGTTGTGTATTGGCCACCAACAATATGTCTATATGCAGCTTTGCGATTATGCAACCCATTTTTGTTTAAGGATAGACCCGTTTTTTTATACGAATAGTACATCATGATTTAGTTCCATGAGGGCGTAAATATAATCCCATAATATCAAATCCAGAACGAATACTTGAACAATGACATGAGAATGGCTGCTACAAGCACAAAGTAAAACTTCCTCAGAACATGCTACAAGCCAATCACATACGTTCCATGTCCTCTCACTAAACCACTGCAAAATTGGCTGCAAATACATAATAAAAAGGAAGGGTGTAGCAAAATCATGCATTGGTACAGCAAAATACCCAGCATCAACATGTTCATAACCTAACAGTGGACTGATAACATGTTGTACATACAGTTGCTCTGCTATTTCCCTGGTTGGTGCTGATACAACGTCTTCAGTTTCGATCCACAGAAGGCACTCATCATTCGTCAGAGCTGAATGACTATCCTCGCTATCATATCTGTTTCTGGGAGATTCGATCCTAGGAGCCTTTTGTATGCATAGTACCTTTCCAACCTACTCAAATTCAAAGCAAATGTCGTAAGTAACAAATGTAGGTATATTTCAACGTCTTTGTAATGAAGCATGTTACTATGGCCTCCCCTATGACCCACTTTATCTAACCCTTTTTCTCTCCATTCTAAAACTGTTGAAGGAACACTCTCATTCTAAAATTCAAGTTCATATACCGAGTACTAAGATGCTTTTGAAAATACAAACAATTCTTCAAAAGAAAAATCCCAATTCTCAAAAGGAAGAACTTGTTTGCTTTACTTATGGAGTTGGAAAAAATGCTCAGTTAAATTATTTTGCAATGAAAAATGACATGAAGAGACACAACGAAATCATCATAAGAGTTAAGCATAAATGAACACACAAACGTAGGAGAGGATCCGGAGTAAGCAAGAACAAGATTGGCAGCTCCTTCCCCTCTATAAATCCAATAGTCCGCATCTTTTAGCTCTAACACCACCTACATCTATTGCAAAGATTAAGAATCAATACACTACAAACACTTCTAATTGTACCTCCAACAAGTCTTCTTATTTCCTATTGTTAATTGGTATTTTTTACCCCCAAATTTTTTGAGGCGGCAATTTGCGAGAATCGACAAAAACTAATCAAAGAAATAGAATTTCAGCACGAGCTTTGCTAACCAGTTACCACAATGAACCAAATTGAAAGAAAAAAGAGAGACCTATATGCAGTTGAACTTCTCCCAGTGGGCCCGACGGACGCACGAAGAAGACTGTGGGGTCAAAATTGGCAACTCGGTTCCTTTCTCACGGAATCTCGCCACAACTGGTGAGAAATGAAATGGGCAAGTAAGGGGTTTCTCATTCTCCCCATTTCTCACCCTCTCTCGCCATTTTAATCATCCAAACATGCGAAAGAAACACTTCTCCCTCCATTTCTTTTCTTTTCTTTTCTTTTCTCTCGGAATCTCTCAATCCAAACGAGCTGTAAGTTTCCAAATTGTCAATATCTGTTCACATTCTTGCCAATTACAAACTTTTTTCTCCCTGGAAGAAATTATCTTTTCAGATTTAAGACAAAGAAGGTTTCAAGGTCATGGTATGAGGTATCCAAAGGCTTGCTACTATAACATTGATATTGAACTTTCTTACCTTGCCGTGGCGATACATTTGTTAATAAGGAAAGAATTCTAAGAACGAAAGCAACGAAAAGCAATAACCACCTGGAAAGTAAGTGTTCAAATTAAAATGAAAGAGAACAAGGAACAAAGTCTACCAACCAGCCCAAATGCACAAGTAATAAGACAATGACGAAGACGATTCGAACAAATTCAACAGTCTGAACCCTAGATAAATGTGTGTGTGTGAGAGAGAGAGAGAGAGAGAGACGAACCTTGCGGTGCTGTGAGGTGAGAAAAAGCAGAGAAGCCAATGGAGGGAGAGATTGGCGCAAAACTTTTCGGAAAACGGATGGTTTTACCCAACCCCAGTAAATAGGCGTGGTTACGGAACACGCGTTTTATTACATAGATACTGGCCGCGGATAATTGCTATTGGCCGCGGAAAACTACACTTGGCCGCGGATAATTGCTACTGGCCGCTATTTTTGGAAAACGTAACTAGTATACGCGCCTTCGTGGCAGCAGAGGCTTCAAGTGAGTAATTGGGCCTCTTGGAATTGGGCTTCGCCAGTTAGCCCGCTTATATTATAAGCCGAAACTCAACCCAAATAAATTTCCGGGCTTCTTTTGGGGATTTATTCTTTTACAAAATTAATGTTTCTTTTTTCTTACATTTGAGTTTTATTTTTTGAATTCATCATCTATCTCGATAAGATTTGAAGTAAAAAATTGTGATGAAAAACATAAGAAAATATATCTAGCAATTGAATTTTTTTTTACCTACGGTACCGTCTTATTCGTCTTATATGTATTTTTTTAACTTCAGTTCATATTTTTTTATGTTTTCGATTTCTCCAGTCGAACGATTAATTTATCCCAACAATTACAATAAGAAGCTAGCCTTGTTCCTATAATGTTAGAGTAAAAGTAATTTTTGTTTAACATTTTCAATTTCACTCGTCGAGACCAATTAATATTTCACAAAAATTTAGCACAAAATTAATAAATGCATAAAAAAAAGAAGGAATAATGGCAAAAAGGATGGAGGAAAAAAAAAAAAAACTTAACCAAATCAGGCAGGCGCCGCAGGCCTGAGTTATAGAAGGAAAAAAAAATACTGAAGTATGAAAATTTAACGCGAATTCACTTTCTCTATTTCTCCAAAGATGAAGGTGAGCTCTAGAAATCATTTAGCCAAGAATGAAGTTGGAGCTTTTGAACCCTTCGAACTGGGCCTCAATCAAATCAATTTTTTTTTCCTGAAAGGTTGGCCCTGAATCCGAAACTGCTATCAGTCTCTAACTTTCTTGATTTTCTCTTGTGTTGTACATTTCTTAATTAGTTTTCCACATCAATGTTGATTGATGAGTGTTTAATTTCTGCCATACCAAAACTCAAAGAGAAAGAAAGGGGAAAAAAAAAAAAAAACCCTAGTATCCATACTTGAAGCTAGTTTGTTGACCAATTGCTCACAATTGGCTGTAGGAGTCATACATGAAAGAAAAAGAAGCTGGTTAAAAAGCTTGAGATTTCTACCAAACAGGGAGTTGTAGAGAGGTGAGATTCAAGGAAAATATTGTTTGACTTGTGCTTTTGTAGGTTTAGTAATCAGAATAAGATAGATTAGAGTTACATATATGGCATATGGGTATTGTTGATATTTATTCTGATACTGCTTTAGTGGTGGTTATTGTGTAATGAACATATTTGTGAACATAATGGTAGATATTACAACTTCTCCCTTAATTTTGCTCAATGCATTTTTTACGGTGGAAATGATAACCGCGGAGATTCCAATTTACCCCAAAAAAACCGCGGAGATTCCAAGTACTATCCGCTCCCAATGTTGTGGCGCGGTTCCAAGTCAAGGGAACCGGCCTCCCTACAAAAAGGTGTGGTAAGGCTTTCTACCCACTCCATCTTCCCCTATTGTAGTCGCAACTCTTGTGCACTAGCTGCTACGTTTTTACATCGTCTCTATGGTGGTGTTCTGAGTATTAGCGCTTTAGGAAGGTTTCAACTCACTACCGTATGCTTCTTTGTTCTGCATTCGAAAAAAATAATGGTATGGCGAAGAAGGAGAGGATTCACAATCGCAAAACATTAATGATTTTCTTTGCTTCTTATCGTTGAGGACAACAATGTTACATTCATTACTAGGCAGTGAGAAAGAGAGAGAGTAAACAGACCTCAGTATGAGGTACACATGAATTATAAATGTTCGGTAAATGATGGACCACTTAATCAGATTTGGAAGAAAATTTTCATTTTTATGTTGAAGTCCTCTATGACACGAATAGCACTGTTTGGTAATCACTCCATTGGTTTTCTTGCATAAAATTGCTAAAATTATGAGAGAGACGATCCTTGCGGTGTTGTGAGGTGAGAAAGCAGAGAAGCCGATGTAGGAAGAGATTGGCGCAAAACTTCGTGAAATACGGTTGTCTCTCCAACCCCAACACCAGTGAGTAGGCGTGCGTACAGAACACGAGTTTTGAAGAATGACTCTTCACTTTTGGCTGCGATAAACTACTCTTGGCCACTTATAACTACATATGGCCACTCAAAACTACATATGGCTGCTCAAAACTACTCTTGGCTGCGCGAAACTACATCTGGCTTATAATTGCACTTGGCCAGGCAGACCTACATCTGGTCGCGAGAAACTACTCTTGGTCGCTTATAATTGCACTTGACCGCGCAAAACTACATTTGGCCGCGACAAACTACTCTTGGCCGCTTATAATTGCACTTGGCCGCTCAAAACTACATCCGGCCGCTACAAACTACTATTGACCGCTTATAATTGCACTTGGCCGCGTAAAACTACATTTGGCCGCAACAAACTACTCTTGGCCGCTTATAATTGCACTTGGCAGCTCAAAACTACTCTTGGCTGCTTATAATTGCACTTGGCCGCGCAAAACTACATCTAGACGCGGAATTTGAAAAGTGTGACTAGCATACCCGCTATCGGGCTTCCAGTGAAAAATTGGATTTTGAAGCGGGCCTCTTGGGGTTATTGGGTTGAATTGAGCTTGACTATTTAGCCTGCCTCTATTTTAAGCCGAACCCATTGAAATAGATCCCAAAAAAATGTTTACAAATCTTTCAGTCGGCCCAAAATATTTTCCTGGCTCTATTTTGTAGATTTTGAGAGATAGATTTTGGCACCCCCAAGATTAATGTTTCCCCAAGATTAACCTTTGGGGAGTGGCAAAATCACTCCCCTATTTTTTTTTTGTCTTTATTCAATTTTGTTTAGCATTAGTTAGTTTTGCGTCAAAGTTTTTTGTGAATTATTGGTTGGTTTCGATGAGAGAAATCAATGAACTAAAAAGTTATGACTAGAACTCAATATTATTATAATAAAAAAAAGAGAGAGACAGGAAAACATCCAAAAAGTTTATCTTTGGCCCCTTTTTTTGGATTTTTTCAAAAATATTTTAGTTTGGGCATAATTTTCCACTTTTTCGACTTATCTCGTCGAGACGAATTTACAACAATTTGACGCAAACTAACAAATGCCAAAAAATTTGAGTAATGACGAAAAAGTCTTTTTTTTTTTATAAAAAAACTCAGTCTAAAATCCTTTTTGACCAAAAAACAAACATAGAGAAACTCTAACCCGACCAGCGGGTAGCCATTCTCTATTTATCCGAAGATGAAGGTGAGCTGTAGAAATCGTTTAACCATGAATGAATTTGAAGCTCAGAACTTTTCAATTGGGTCTCTATCAAATCATTTTTTATTCCTGATAGTTTGACCCTGAATTCGAAACTGTCATTAGTTTCTTGATTGCTCTTGTGTTTTTCCATATGAATCTTGATTCATGAGTGTTTAATTTATGAGTTGAAGTTTTCCTATGATGCCCAGTGGCCGGTGGTTCTTTTTTCAATGTTTATCAACATAACCAAGTACCAGTATCCATAGTTGAAGCTAGTTTGTTGACAAAGTGCTCAGAATTGGCTGCAGAAGTCGGAATGAAAAAAAAAGCTGATTATTCTTTTGACGAGCAATATTAACCCATATAGATTAATAACAATATTATTATACAGTTAATAAAGTTGTTCTCGCAGTATCCTCGAAAGCTTTCATTAGACATAAGCGACAAAAGTCCAAAAGAGTTGTGTGTATGCTGGACATAACCTTCCGAGAATTCCTAAGCCCTTGAATGAAAAGCGCACAATCCGCGTGAATGTAGATCTCCACCACATTGTGATCTAACGCCCGTTCCAAAACTTCCTAACCTGCCTTGATCTCCTACGAGGAGTTTGAACAACAATAATAATAATAATCATATATTGTTTATGTGCAACTCCTCATACATGGTCTGCAACTGCTCTGCAATCCTGAAAAACGGATTAAAGCAACACCCACACCAAACAAATCTGAGGTAACAAAACATCATTTCGAGCACACCAAGTAACCTGAAAGCAGAATCCTCGAATCACATCTATATTTGGAGCAATCTTAATCCAATCATTCAACCACTTCATAAACTGACATCGGAATCCCAACCTCAAAATCAAACCCCAAATAAGAGGCACTCCACAACCTCTTAGCAAGGGAGCACTACTGAAAGAACAAATGCTCTATAGTTTCCAATGAATTGCCACATAAAAGGACAATCCGGAGGAACCTCAACTTTCCTTTAAATCAAAGTACCACATAAAGCTCATCCTCCATGCTATTTATAAGGTAGATAGACTAAAATCTCATTCGCTATTTCTGTTGGGAACAAAAAGAGAAATTAAAGGATCCCTCCACCATTGGGCTTGAGAGTCTCAAGCAAATCAAACTCTCAAGCTGATTGAAAGCTTGAGATTTCGACTGCAACATGGAGTTTCAGGAAGGTGAGATTCAGGAAATATTTTATTCCAGGAAACGAAACTTCTATTGATAAAAGTATAGTATACAAATTGCGGCCCACAGGCCTAAAAGACAACAGATAATACAATTAAAGGACCCAGAAGGTTTGAACAAAAACAAGAAAACCGAAAGAAAAAAGCGTAAAAAATAACAGTTGGAGACCATAGATTCACTTGTTAATTTGGTTGGAGGAAGTTGGAGGAATCACATCCTTGTTGGAGCTCACCGTCACTTTGTCCTACCACAGCCACCGCCGTTGATGGAGAATCAATAGATGCGTTGCCCAGGCTGATCTGATTCAAGGGAAACAACCCAGATTTGAAACCATAATAATGATGGTCTAAGTGAGATAACTTCTCTCCTGAGGATTAGAGTCTCAACCACCACACAACCATGGAGAGAGAGAGAGAGAGACGGAAAAGAGGAGTCAGAGCTGCCAACGAATCTGAAAGGAATAGGGTCCATCCCATGAATCAGTGGATTGATCAAGTTCACTGAATTTCAGTTCTAAAATAACTCTTGAGTAGGCGTTGCATGGGTAGTTTCTGAATTACTTGCAGAAAAGAATGAAACTCATATTGACCGATAAAATCCTTTTCCGAGATTTAAGGCCATGTCAAAATGATGGACCTCGTTAGAAGCATTCTTTCTCCATCAGGGAAAGGGCTCTCATTGCTTGAACTCAAGTAATTGAGCTGCATTTCAGATTCCGGGAATTTCCATGGTAGATAAGGGATGAAATTTACTGCAGGAAAACCAGAGGAAACTATGATGGAAACATGAAATTAAAACAAAAAAAAATCACGTATAAATCTAACTGCAAGAGAACACCAAAGACTTCTTCATGGTAAAGCAAGGAATAAGAGAAAGAAGAGGCAAGACTTGACTAGCACGAGTTTAAACACTCTTAGCAGGAGCCACACAACTTTTCCAACTTGTACATAGCATACACAGACTAATTTTCTTTGATAAATAAAAAGGTGTGTATAATCTCCAGATCAGTCCTAATCCCGGAATACCAGACAAGTTTTACCACTTCTATCCAAAATACATGGACTACTTTGGCTTAACAAAAGTATGAGAATATACAGATCAGTAGAAGAATAATCGGGGAATATCCAATCCTTGGTAACCAAATGCTCATTAGCACAGGACCAAACTCATTGTTAGCACCTGTTAATGGGATTCAAAATCCAGTCAGTCTTGCCAGAAGGATCACATTGGTCGTGGCTCAAATAAATTTTGGTACACTCAACATTATGGATATTCTGCTCTATTGCCCTTTTGGCAAGCTCTTATCTGCCTTTTTTTTTTTTTTTTTGTTAGTTTCTCTCCAACCTAGCCATCAAGCATCACGGACATAACTGTATCATGGATAAAAGGAATGCACAGTGCACAAACCTAGCCAAAAATTTCAAAGACACGTTGCCCGTGTAAGCAAGAAAAAATTGCATGAACCAAGTAAAGAAATACCAAATCACCTGAGGTGCAATTACAGTTGAACCCCGTTGGATTGTAGCATGTAGCCCTTGCTTGTACTGGAACCACTGAAAGATCCCTCTTGCCACCAACCGCAATGTATCTCCACTGCCTTCCGTTAGCCAACACAAACAGTAAATGCCATTCCATTTGGCAGTGGAACTAGGAAATCATTACTAAACCAGTTGAGAAGACCACATATAATGAAAATCCAACTTCGCGGCGCGATCTGATGGAACAAATAGACATATTAAGCCCAATGACTTGGAACCATTTAATTCATGGTCGCTTCAGACCAAAAAGGGGAGATGTCTATCAGGAGTTTTCTCTTCGACATCTGACATTCTGTAGCATCCAGATGGCTTTTGCATAAAGATAGTCCTACATGAAACGGCCAAATCAATTGCATGTCTGCAATGATCTACTCAATCAAGAACATGGGAAGCAGAGAAAATAATGCATGCATGAGATTGGGGTATTTTTCATCAGGAAGTCTGAGACTTCGTAGATTAGAAATGGTAAATTGTCACTCTTTTCTACTGATCAGTGAGTCAATGTCGGCTGCATGCCCTGAACATAAACTCCAACACGATTTCAGACTTATGTTATATTTGTTCAAGCAGGGATTCATACAGAATTAGGGAGGGAAAGAAGGGAAGAAAAGGGCTCCATGTACATATTAGTGAATAACTGAAGGCTCAGTGCCCAGCTTGACCGGCTACTATTCCCAAGTCAATCGTTATAAGAATAACCTGATCAGCTTCACGGCGAAGGAGTAATCCTAGGCTTCCCAAGTCTTACAAGTTGTCTATATTCATTGTTCCGACTTTATACAGATGTTAGGCTGAAACGATGATCTATAGGTCAAGGAAAAAAGTCAGATAACTCCGGCAGCATTTCCAACACACCACAAGAGCATGCTCAAAAACTAAAGACAGATTCAGAAAGAAGACTCTTACACTACTATGTATTACCAGAAGGGTCTCTAACATGAGAAGCATCTTCACAGGGTTGGATTGCAATTCCTTAACCCCCAAAGCTTGCAGCCTTTCCTGCTTCATCCTCTCTTTCTACATCTGAGAGTAGCAGCTGACTATCTGCTGGTCCCGTTCATAGTAAAGTTCCATCTTCTTCAAAGGTTTCAAATCCAGATCAATAAAAGATTCCTAACATTTATAATTCTATGAGCTATATTCATGTCAAGAAAAGACGTAACTTGTAGGAAATTCTAAAATTTGATGTCAAAGAATCTTACTAATGTGTCGAACTACTCAGTGAGAGCATGATAGGTCAATCCAATGGATTAAACCTCATTAAACTTATTGAGACGATTTAGTTAACTCCACAAATCATTTGAAACTATTTGCTTTATTTTTAATGCTTTTGGTTAGAACAAGTAGTTTCAAATTAATACGAATGACAAAATTTTAAGATGGATGCTCTCTTTCCTGGAAAATTGTAATCTCAAAGCTTCAAAAAATCCTTTCGGAAGGGTATTTAATTGTCATATGACTCCCTAAGACCTCTGAATTTGCTTGACACCAGCCCCACAAGCTAGAAACTAATCCGTACATGCGGATAGGCTGCATGCCTTCTATTCAAACCTTTGGTTGGTTGAGTCTAGAAATACACCATTATTTGGAGATTCCACATCCCGATCTTCCCTGCTTCTAAAACTGATCATCAAGCTCAAGTCCTTCGTAGTTGCAGCTATCAAATAGTCCCTCACAATCTTCAAGCTCTCGTCCGAAGACATTGAGTGCAAATATGCATATCTAGCTGACAGTTTTTCACCACCCAGATCTCTACATGCAATACAAGGCTGACAAACTAAATTGTAATATGCATGAATTGCCCCTTCTATGTCAATGTTATCAAGCATCTGGACTTCGAGAAGCCGACCCAGTAACCCTGATCCGGAAATAGCTTCAGTAACAAGATGCAAGAAATTCGATGTTCGTTGGCCACCGTCTGCCTGAATAACCCCATTGAGTACATTCTCAAATGCTTCACCAATCATACATCTAGTACTGTCTGCCTCACCACCCAAGCCCCCAAGTATGAGAGAACCATTCAAGAAAATATGAAAATTGTTCTGAGGGGTAACAAACAGAGCCTTGATTGCTTTATGCATTCTGTCCTTGGATCCAGAGAACAAATCCAGTGGATTGTAGTCACTTCTTTCTGATATCTAAGAGAAAACAAACATTTTCAGCAAAGACAAAAGTGAAAGATAAATAGATTATTGGATTGCATTATATTCTTGGATGAAATCAAGCTCACAATGACACAATGGATTCCCATTCAACCGAAGGTATGCATGGCAGCACGGATGCCGATTTAGCTATGGACTTGAATTGAGAGATCACTCCAATTATAGCATCGCCAGAGACAAAAGAAAATAAGAAATCATAGCAACAAAAATACCTCCCTTTGATGCGATTTTATTGACTGGTGCATTTCAAAACGAGTTACTCTTTTTTAAGTCATTTTCTTCCGATATAAATCTTGAAACTGGAAGAAATCCACATTTTGGCTGCATTTGAGGAACAACAAGAAAAACAAGCAAAAAGAACAGTGAATAGCCTGTTATGGGGAAGAACAGTGTGAAAAGAGTCAAGACAAGAGTCCAACCACGACGTGATCAAGGGAAAGCAACTTAATCTCAATAGATATGCAGAATTTCCCTTGGAGATTACCCAGGGGAAAAGAAGTATACAACAATACAGCTCTCAGGGAAAAGAAAAAAGGTAAAAATAAAAAAAAAAGGTATTAAGAAACAAGACAAAATAGATATTTGGATAAGAGAGGGGAATTTATTACTTTTACAAATCAAATCAACTATTTTCTCTATCTATTGTTAAGTTGTCGATTGTCCCAAAAAAAATTGTTAGGAAATGCATATGAGCCATCAAACACACGTGTAACCCCACCTTGCATGTAGAGATACAAATATGCATACACAAAGAAAAACACAATGTAAAGGGTGACTCCAAGAAAATTAATTCTACAAGGTCATTCCGTTATGGTAAAACCATATATGTGGGACAGGGAGGACCACACATAGCAAATGGATTAACCAAGGGGATTAACCAAGGTGAAGCCACGCGCCAAGGACACTCTCGTGATAAATAAATAAATAAATAAAACCATGAAAAAAGAGAGACTGGAAGATACAGTTGCCATGCTGCAAACAGCAAATATTATTTCCAAGGACTCAGGACACACTTTATTTTTATTCCTTCTTTGGTATACAGAGGCAATGGTTACCATATGGAAAAACTGAATGCTCGAACATAAGAAGTGCAATATCACGTTGAGTGTTGACCATGGCTGCATCAACTCGCTGAGAAGGACGCTGGGAAAGGATATTCTTTCAACCGCCTCCAGAAATTCCTTGGACAAAAAAACACAAATCTGCCAGATACAGAAGCAACAGTCAGCAATTCGATGATGCTGTAAATTTCTAAGATGTTCCCATGGGGGTTATCAGGAAAACAAAAATGTTTGCGCAGTTTCATTCAACATTTTCATAGAGAAACCTGTCCAAGCGACGCATACACCACAATCTTTGAGCCCTTTCCAATTTCTTGCCTGAACAGACCACAAACTGGGCCAAAGGATAGTTGTGTATTGGCCACCAACAATATGTCTATATGCAGCTTTGCGATTATGCAACCCAATTTTGTTTAACCCATTTTTGTTTAAGGATAGACCCGTTTTTTATAAGGATAGTACATCATGATTTAGTTCCATCAAGGCGTAAATATAATCCCATAATATCAAATCCAGAACAAATACTTGTACAATGACATGAGAATAGCTGCTACAAGTACAAAGTAAAACTTCCTCAGAACATGCTACAAGCCAATCACATATGTTCCATGTCCTCTCACTAAACCACTGCAAAATTGACTACAAATACATACTAAAAAGGAAGGGTGTAGCAAAATCATGCATTGGTATAGCAAAATACCCCAGCATCAATATGTTCATAACCTAACAGTGGACTGATATCATGCTGTACATACAGTTGCTCTGCTATTTCCCTGGTTGGTGCTGATACAATGTCTTCAGTTTCTCTCCAATTAAGGCACTCATCATTCGTTAGAGCTGAATGACTATCCTCGCTATCATATCCGTTTCTCGGAGATTCGGTCCTAGGAGCCTTTTGTATGCGTAGTACCTTTCCAACCTACTCGAAATCAAAGCAAATGTCGCAAGTAACAAATGTAGGTATATTTCAACGTCTTTGTAATGAAGCATGTTACTATGGCCTTCCCTATGACCCACTTTATCTAACCAGTTTTCTCTCCATTTTAAAACTGTTGAAGGAACACTCTCATTCTAAAATTCAAGTTCATATACCGAGTACTAAGATGCTTTTGCAAATACAAACAATTCTTCAAAAGAAAATTCCCAATTCTCAAAAGGAAGAACTTGTTTGCTTTACTTTTGGAGTTGGAAAAAATGCTCAGTTAAATTATTCTGCAATGAAAAATGACATGAAGAGACACAACGAAATCAGCATAAGAGTTAAGCATAAATGAACACACAAACGTAGGAGAGGATCCGGAGTAAGCAAGAACAAGATTGGCAGCTCCTTCCCCTCTATAAATCCAATAGTCCGCATCTTTTAGCTCTAACACCACCTCCATCCACTGCAAAGATTAAGAATCAAT
The DNA here is from genome assembly GCA_025413875.1 of Rhododendron molle. Lineage (NCBI taxonomy): Eukaryota > Viridiplantae > Streptophyta > Magnoliopsida > Ericales > Ericaceae > Rhododendron > Rhododendron molle. The sequence continues at coordinate 2,318,635 of CM046394.1, read as the reverse complement.
ACACTACAAACACTTCTAATTGTACCTCCAACAAGTCTTCTTATTTCCTATTGTTAATTGGTATTTTTTACCCCCAAATTTTTTGAGGCGGCAATTTGCGAGAATCGACAAAAACTAATCAAAGAAATAGAATTTCAGCACGAGCTTTGCTAACCAGTTACCACAATGAACCAAATTGAAAGAAAAAAGAGAGACCTATATGCAGTTGAACTTCTCCCAGTGGGCCCGACGGACGCACGAAGAAGACTGTGGGGTCAAAATTGGCAACTCGGTTCCTTTCTCACGGAATCTCGCCACAACTGGTGAGAAATGAAATGGGCAAGTAAGGGGTTTCTCATTCTCCCCATTTCTCACCCTCTCTCGCCATTTTAATCATCCAAACATGCGAAAGAAACACTTCTCCCTCCATTTCTTTTCTTTTCTCTCGAAATCTCTCAATCCAAACGAGCTGTAAGTTTCCAAATTGTCAATATCTGTTCACATTCTTGCCAATTACAAACTTTTTTCTCCCTGGAAGAAATTATCTTTTCAGATTTAAGACAAAGAAGGTTTCAAGGTCATGGTATGAGGTATCCAAAGGCTTGCTACTATAACATTGATATTGAACTTTCTTACCTTGCCGTGGCGATACATTTGTTAATAAGGAAAGAATTCTAAGAACGAAAGCAACGAAAAGCAATAACCACCTGGAAAGTAAGTGTTCAAATTAAAATGAAAGAGAACAAGGAACAAAGTCTACCAACCAGCCCAAATGCACAAGTAATAAGACAATGGCGAAGACGATTCGAACAAATTCAACAGTCTGAACCCTAGATAAGTGTGTGTGTGTGTGTGTGTGAGAGAGAGAGAGAGAGAGGAACCTTGCGGTGCTGTGAGGTGAGAAAAAGCAGAGAAGCCAATGGAGGGAGAGATTGGCGCAAAACTTTTCGGAAAACGGATGGTTTTACCCAACCCCAGTAAATAGGCGTGGTTACGGAACACGCGTTTTATTACATAGATACTGGCCGCGGATAATTGCTATTGGCCGCGGAAAACTGCACTTGGCCACGGATAATTTCTACTGGCCGCGGAAAACTACACTTGGCCGCAAATAATTGCTACTGGCCGCTATTTTTGGAAAACGTAACTAGTTTACGCGTCTTCGTGGCAGCAGAGGCTTCAAGTGAGTAATTGGGCCTCTTGGAATTGGGCTTGGCCAGTTAGCCCGCTTATATTATAAGCCGAAACCCAACCCAAATAAATTTCCGGGCTTCTTTTGGGGATTTATTCTTATTCTTCAGTAAATTCCTGGCCGGTCCTAGTTTTTTGTGTGGGTTCCATGCAAATTTCTTTTTGTAAGTGCTATCCCATTTAAGCCCTTTTTAAATATGCTTTTACTATATTGCCCTTTTCACTTTTCAGCACTCATTGAATTCACACCCCTTTAAAGAATTCACACCCCCACAGAATTCACACCCCCCGAGAATTCACACCCTCAGAATTCACACCCCCCAGAATTCACAGCTCCGAGAATTTACACTCCCAAGAATTCACACCCTTAAAATTCACATCTTTTTAGGAATTCTTGGAGTGAATTTTTTAGTGTGAATTGCTGGTGTGAATTTTTGGTTGCGTAAGGGAGTGTTCCACATTCTCAAAAACTTCTTTTTTTTCAAATGGAGGTAATTTCAAGCCCAAAAATTATGTGTTTACGCAAATAATTTTCCTACCAATATGGATCTCGTTTGATAGATTTCATTGAAATCTTTTATACGGTGCAAAAAAAAATCAAAAAATTATTTTTCATTTTCATTATATTTGAGTTTGAAAATTGAAGAAAACTGAGGTTTAAAAAAAGAAAGAAAACTGGGACCTAAATTCTTAGATGTGTGAATTCTTGGATGTGAATGTTTCAAAATTAGATTTGGCAACTTAAATAAAAAAAACTAAAAAAAATTTATTCACATTCCGATGCAATTATTGGAATTCTTTTTTCAAACTTTTTTAAACATCGAGAACTACTCCAAATATTGCTTATTATTCCCAAACAGTGGGCTCACTACTTTGCAAGAATTCACACCACTTTTCAGAATTCATACCCAAACTATGTTGACATATGTAATCACTGCTTTACAAGAATTCACACCGTTTATACATACAGATATTTTGAAAAGAATTCACACCCCTCTTTGTTGTTCTTTTGGCTTTTAAATTTACACCGGAGCTTCTTCATATCCGAAAAGAAGGTGAGAATTCACATCGCATCGCAAAATTCACATCTCCTTGCAGAATTCACACATCTTTTCAAAATTTACACCACTCAAAAAATCCTTTGGGCCTCTTTTCAAGAATTCACACCCCAAAAAAAAAAAACACGGTGTGAATTCTTTTCAGCCTTCCGCTTGACAAAATTTTTTTTTTTTATTATCGAGAGATACAGATGAGCATCTCGAGGAGTTTCTGGAGAAGGAGAAGCGTTTGATTGAAGCCGTGTACATGCAATATATGATTGCTAGATGTATAATTGCTGAACCAATTTTCGCATCGTCACAAGCATAAAAAAATTTGAAGAAATTAGTATCCCCACTCCTACTGTGGAGCTCGAACTGCTCAGCGCCGATTTATCTACCTTCGCTCCAATTGTGGAGCTCGTGGTTATCGGAGACGACAAGGCTTGGACCTCAAACGGCGCCGTCATTGCGGTAATGTTGATGGCCGTGACCAAGCAGGTCGGTGGCGAACACGGTGTACCCCCACCTGGTGTAGGTGATGCAGATCTGACGAGGTCGTCGTCGTCGGCCCATGCGATGAGGAGGCGGCGGCTCTGGGCCTCCGTGGACGAGGGGAAGCACTCGCTGAAGGCGGAGGAGGAATCGTCGTTGACAAATGAGGATGCTGCCATCGGCCCGTTCCTCTTCGACGAGCAGTAAACGTGCACACGAGCGAGATGTTCTCCTTGAGGGCCATGATGACGAGGGCGGCAGCTCTGCCTTTGAGCTGATGAAGATGAGCGACGATATGAACGGGGTATTTTGGGTACATTAGTTCAAACAGGGGTTGGGCAGAAAGGGTGAGACACGCGCGGGGCTGGATGGGGTGTATGGAGACAAAACGGGCCCGGCTATTCTTTTACAAAATTAATGTTTCTTTTTTCTTACATTTGAGTTTTATTTTTTGAATTCATCATCTATCTCGATAAGACTAAAAGTAAAAAATTGTGATGAAAAACAAAAGAAAACATATCTAACAATTGAATTTTTTTAATCTACAGTACCGTCTTATTCGTCTTATATGTATTTTTTTAACTTCAGTTCATATTATTTTGTGTTATCGATTTCTCTTGTCGAACGAATAATTTATCCCAACAATTACAATAAGAAGCTAGCCTTGTTCCTATAATGTTAGAGTAAAAGTAATTTTTGTTTAACCTTTTCAATTTCACTCATCGAGACCAATTAATATTTCACAAAAATTTAGCACAAAATTAATAAATGCATAAAAAAAAGAAGGAATAATGACAAAAAGGATGGAGGAAAAAAAAAAAAAAAACTTAACCAAGTCAGGCAGGCGCCGCAGGCCTGAGTTATAGAAGGAAAAAAAAATACTGAAGTATGAAAATATAGCACAAATTCACTTTCTCTATTTGTCCGAAGATGAAGGTGAGCTCTAGAAATCATTTAGCCAAGAATGAAGTTGGAGCTTCTGAACCCTTCCAACTGGGTCTCAATCAAATCAATTTTTTTTTTCTGAAAGGTTGGCCCTGAATCCGAAACTGCTACAAGTCTATAACTTTCTTAATTTTCTCGTGTTGTACATTTCTTAATTAGTTTTCCACATGAATGTTGATTGATGAGTTTTCAATTTCTGCCATGCCAAAACTCAAAGAGAAAAAAGAAAAAAGAAAAAAAAGAGCCTAGTATCCATACTTGAAGCTAGTTTGTTGACCAATTGCTCACAATTGGCTGTAGGAGTCATACATTAAAGCAAAAGAAGCTGGTTAAAAAGCTTGAGATTTCTACCAAACAGGGAGTTGTAGAAAGGTGAGATTCAAGGAAAATATTGTTTGACTTGTGCTTTTGTAGGTTTAGTAATCAGAATAAGATAGATTAGAGTTACATATATGGCATATGGGTATTGTTGATATTTATTCTGATACTGCTTTAGTGGTGGTTATTGTGTAATGAACATATTTGTGAACATAATGGTAGATATTACAACTTCTCCCTTAATTTTGCTCAATACATTTTTTACGGTGGAAATGATAACCGCGTAGATTCCAATTTACCCAAAAAAAACCGCGGAGATTCCAAGTACTATCCGCTCCCAATGTTGTGGCGCGGTTCCAAGTCAAGGGAACCGGCCTCCCTACAAAAAGCTTTGGTAAGGCTTTCTACCCACTCCATCTTCCCCTATTGTAGTCGCAACTCTTGTGCACTAGCTGCTACGTTTTTACATCGTCTCTATGGTGGTGTTCTCAGTATTAGCGCTTTAGGAAGGTTTCAACTCACTACCGTATGCTTCTTTGTTCTGCATTCGAAAAAAATAATGGTATGATGAAGAAGGAGAGGATTCACAATCGCAAAACATTAATGATTTTCTTTGCTTCTTATCGTTGAGGACAACAATGTTACATTCATTACTAGGCAGTGAGAAAGAGAGAGAGTAAACAGACCTCAGTATGAGGTACACATGAATTATAAATGTTCGGTAAATGATGAACCACTTAATCAGATTTGGAAGAAAAATTTTCATTTTATGTTGAAGTCCTCTATGACCCGAATAGCACTGTTTGGTAATCACTCCATTGGTTTTCTTGCATAAAATTGCTAAAATTATGAGAGAGAGAGAGAGACGAACCTTGCGATGTTGTGAGGTGAGAAAGCAGAGAAGCCGATGTAGGAAGAGGTGAAATACGGTTGTCTCTCCAATCCCAACACCAGTGAATAGGCGTGAGTACGGAACACAAGTTTTGAAGAATGACTTCTCACTTTTGGCCGCGATAAACTACTTGTGGCCACTTATAATTGCACTTGGCCACTCAAAACTACATATGGCCGCTCAAAACTACTCTTGGCCGCTTATAATTGCACTTGGCCACGCGAAACTACATCTGGCCGCGAGAAACTACTCTTGGCCGCTTATAATTGAACTTGGCCGCTTATAATTGCACTTGGCCATGCAAACCTACATCTGGCCGCGAGAAACTACTCTTGGCCGCTTATAATTGCACTTGACCGCGTAAAACTACATTTGGCCGCGACAAACTATTCTTGGCCGCTTATAATTGCACTTGGCCGCTCAAAACTACATCTGGCCGCTGCAAACTACTATTGGCCACTTATAATTGCACTTGGCCGCGCAAAACTACATTTGGCCGCGACAAACTACTCTTGGCTGCTTATAATTGCACTTAGCCGCTCAAAGGCCGCTCAAAACTACTCTTGGCCGCTTATAATTGCACATGACCGCGCAAAACTACATCTAGCCACGGAATTTGAAAAGCGTGACTAGCATACCCGCTATCAGGCTTCCAGTGAAAAATTGGATTTTGAAGCGGGCCTCTTGGGATTATTGGGTTGAATTGAGCTTGACTATTTAGCATGCCTCTATTTTAAGCCGAACCCATTGAAATAGATCCCAAAAAAATGTTTACAAATCTTTCAGTCGGCCCAAAATATTTTCCTGGCTCTATTTTGTAGATTTTATACTTTTACAGGATTAATGTTTCCCTTTTTTTTTTTTCCCCCACAGGGGGGGATAGATTTTTGGCACTCCCAAGATTAATGTTTCCCCAAGATTAACCTTTGGGGAGTGGCAAAATCACTCCCCTATTTTTTTTTTGGGAAAAATTCACTTTGACCCCTTATGGTTTGAGCCGGTGCGGATACACCCCTCCTCTTTCGAATATCAGCACGTAACACCTCCTGGTTTCTGGACTAATGTGCACGACTGACTCTGTTAACAGAAACAATTAAAATACCATTTTGCCCTCTGTTATATACTTATACCCCTTTCCCTCCAAATCCCATTTCACGAAGAGAGAGACAGAGGGGATAAAAAAGAGAAGAACACCTAGGGTTTCTTTCTGGAGCGGCAATTCGGTTCACAACGATCGATCGAGGTTGAATGCTTGGTCGCAACAGTGAATACGTTGAAGGGTCTTCTGCGTGTTCGTCAAAGAAGCCTTTTTTAGCGATTGCAGAGAAGGTATCATCTCAAACCCTTGAACCATAACTGGGTCAGACCAAATTTTTTGAACTATGACTATTTTTCTGCCGATTTGCTTGATGTTTGAACTGTATGTGTATATATATAGGCTTCGAAATGGTAGTGGGCATGTGGTCCCCCCATGTTTGCTGTATTTTTTAAAATGTGTGCGTAAGAATCGATTTTTTTAGTAGTTGTGCACTTTTCCCTTTTATTTAAAGCTAGTGGGTGTCGGTTGTGTGGGTTGGTGGGGCTTTGGTCAATGAATTAAATAGTGCATTTTTTGTTGCTTTGCTATGCTTTTGACAGAAATGGGGGACCAGTACTTCAGCTTTGAAGTACACCATGGGGGACAATTTGTTTGGAATCCACAAGTGGGCTATGTGGGTGGTAAGATAGATTATGTAGGTGACTTTGACCGTGCTAGGTTGTCATTATTTGAAATTAGGGATGTGTATTACAAGATGTTAGGTGGTACAGGTGCTATTGACCTGTATTACAGGTGGCCTGGGTATACACTTAATACAGGTTTGTCATTGATAAATGGTGATGCTGGTGTGCTAAAGATGTTAGAGATGTACAAAGGTTTGACTGTCATTGTAATATATGTGGATAAGTTAATGGACCCCCTCCTAGTTATGTCATCCAATGGTGAGATTTTAACAAGTCTTCCAGTAATGCCAAGTGGACTTGTCATTGACCTGTCTGATAATGATGAGGACATAGGGGTTAAGGACTTAGGGGCTGACACTGTAACTGAAACTGAGGTTGAGGACATTGGGGATGAAAATTTAACTAAGGGTGGGGACATTGGGGATGAAAATTTAACCAAGGGTGGGGACAATGGGGATGAAAATGTACCTGGGGTTGAGGAAGGGGCTAGAATGGAGTGTGATCTTAGTGATGCAGATTCTGAGGACTTGGATTATGTTGCTAGTGAGGAAGATAATGATGAAGTTAGTGATGATGATGAAGTAAGTGATGATGCTAGTTGGATGTATGAGGATTTAGAAGGTCCAGATGATGACATTTTTGAAGTTAATGCCCATAGGAGGGTAGATGAACAACCTCAACCTCAACCACAATCAACCAATGCAGATGTTAATACTGATGAGAAATGGTACTTTTACAAGATTAATGTTTCCTTTTTTTTTTTTTTGTGGGGGAGGGGGGGCGATAGATTTTGGCACTCCCCAAGATTAACCTTAGGGGAGGGGCAAAATAACTCCCCTATTTTTTTTTTTGTCTTTATTCAATTTTGTTTAGCATTAGTTAGTTTTGCGTCAAAGTTTTTTGTGAATTATTGGTTGGTTTCGATGAGAGAAATCAATGAACTAAAAAGTTATGACTAGAACTCAATTATTATTATATAAAAAAAAAGACAGGAGAAAATCCAAAAAGTTTATCTTTGGCCCCTTTTTTTGGATTTTTTCAAAAATATTTTAGTTTGGGCATAATTTTCCACTTTTTCGACTTATCTCGTCGAGACGAATTTACAACAATTTGACGCAAACTAACAAATGAGAAAAAATTTGAGTACTGACGAAAAAATCTTTTTTTTATTGAAAAACTCAGCCTAAAATCTTTTTTGACCAAAAAACAAACGGAGAGAAACTCTAACCCGACCAACGGGTAGCCATTCTCTATTTATCCGAAGATGAAGGTGAGCTGTAGAAATCGTTTAACCGTGAATGAATTTGAAGCTCAGAACCTTTTCGTTTGGGTCTCTATCAAATCATTTTTTATTCCTGATAGTTTGGGCCTAAATTCGAAACTGTTATTAGTTTTTGACTGCTCTTGTGTTTTTCCATATGAATCTTGATTCAAGAGTGTTTAATTTATGAGTTGAAGTTTTCCTATGATGCCCAGTGGCCAGTGGTTCTTTTTTCAATGTTTATCAACATAACCAAGTACCAGTATCCATAGTTGAAGCTAGTTTGTTGACCAAGTGCTCAGAATTGGCTGCAGAAGTCAGCATGAAAAAAAAAAAAAAACTGATTATTCTTTTGACGAGCAATATTAACCCATATAGATTAATAACAATATTATTATACAGTTAATAAAGTTGTTCTCGCAATATCCTCGAAAGCTTTCATTAGACATAAGCGACAAAAGTCCAAAAGCGTTGTGTGTATGCTGGACATAACCTTCCGAAAATTCCTAAGCCCTTGAATGAAAAACGCACAATCCGTGTGAATGTAGATCTCCAGCACATTATGATCTAACGCCCGTTCCAAAACTTCCTAACCTGCCTTGATCTCCTACGAGGAGTTTGAACAACAATAATAATAATAATCATATATTGTTTAGGTGCAACTCCTCATACATGGTCTGCAACTGCTCTGCAATCCTGAAAAACGGATTAAAGCAACACCCACACCAAACAAATCTGAGGTAACAAAACATCATTTCGAGCACACCAAGTAACCTGAAAGCAGAATCCTCGAATCACATCTATATTTGGAGCAATCTTAATCCAATCATTCAACCACTTCATAAACTGACATCGAAATCCCAACCTGCAAATCAAACCCCAAATAAGAGGCCTTCCACAACCTCTTAGCAAGGGAGCACTACTGAAAGAACAAATGCTCTATAGTATCCAATGAATTACCACATAAAAGGACAATCCGGAGGAACCTCAACTTTCCTTTAAATAAGAGTACCACACAACCATGGAGAGAGAGAGAGAGAGACGGAAAAGAGGAGTCAGAGCTGCCAACGAATCTGAAAGGATAGGGTCCATCCCATGAATCAGTGGATTGATCAAGTTCACTGAATTTCAGTTCTAAAATGACTCTTGAGTAGGCGTTGCATGGGTAGTTTCTGAATTACTTGCAGAAAAGAATGAAACTCATATTGACCGATAAAATCCTTTTCCGAGATTTAAGGCCATGTCAAAATGATGGACCTCGTTAGAAGCATTCTTTCTCCATCAGGGAAAGGGCTCTCATTGCTTGAACTCAAGTAATTGAGCTGCATTTCAGATTCCGGGAATTTCCATGGTAGATAAGGGATGAAATTTACTGCAGGAAAACCAGAGGAAACTATGATGGAAACATGAAATTAAGACAAAAAAAAATCACGTATAAATCTAACTGCAAGAGAACACCAAAGACTTCTTCATGGTAAAGCAAGGAATAAGAGAAAGAAGAGGCAAGACTTGACTAGCACGAGTTTAAACACTCTAAGCAGGAGCCACACAACTTTTCCAACTTGTATATAGCATACACAGACTAATTTTCTTTGATAAAAAAAAAAGGTGTGTAGAATCTCCAGATCAGTCCTAATCCCGGAATACCAGACAAGTTTTACCACTTCTATCCAAAATACATGGACTACTTTGGCTTAACAAAAGTATGAGAATATAAAGATCAGTAGAAGAATAATAGGGGAATATCCAATCCTTGGTAACCAAATGCTCATTAGCACAGGACCAAACTCATTGTTAGCACCTGTTAATGGGATTCCAAATCCAGTCAATCTTGCCAAGGATCAAATTGGTCGTGGCTCAAATACATTCTGGTACACTCAACATTATGGATATTCTGCTCTATTGCCATGTTGGCAAAGTCTTATCTGCCTTTCTTTTTTTTTGTTAGTTTCTCTCCAACCCAGCCATCAAGCATCATGGACATAACTGTATCATGGATAAAAGGAATGCACAGTGCACAAACCTAGCCAAAAATTTCAAAGACACGTTGCCCGTGTAAGCAAGAAAAAGATTGCATGAACCAAGTAAAGAAATACCAAATCACCTGAGGTGCAATTACAGTTGAACCCCGTTGGGTTGTAGCATGTAGCCCTTGCTTGTACTGGAACCACTGAAAGATCCCTCGTGCCATCAACTGCAATGTATCTCCATTGCCTTCCCTTAGCCAACACAAACAGTAAATGCCATTCCATTTGGCAGTGGAACTAGGAAATCATTACTAAACCAGTTGAGAAGACCACATGTAATGAAAATCCAACTTCGCGGCGTGATCTGACAGAACAAATAGACATATTAAGCCCAATGACTTGGAATCATTCAATTCATGGTCGCTTCAGACCAAAAAGGGGAGATGTCTATCAGGAGTTTTCTCTTCTACATCTGACATTCTGTAGCATCCAGATGGCTTTTGCATAAAGATAACGGCCAAATCAATTGCATGTCTGCAATGATCTACTCAATCAAGAACATGGGAAGCAGAGAAAATAATGCATGCATGAGATTGGGGTGTTTTTCACCAGGAAGTCAGAGACTTCGTAGATTAGAAATGGTAAATTGTCACTGTTTTCTACGGATCCGTGAGTCAACGTAGGCTGCATACCCTGAACATAAACTCCAACACGATTTCAAACTTATGTTATATTTGTTCAAGCAGGGATTCATACAGAATTAGGGAGGAAAAGAAGGGCTCCATGTACATATTAGTGAATAACTGAAGGCTCCGTGCCCAGCTTGACCGGCTACTATTCCCAAGTCAATCGTTATAAGGTATAACCTGATCAGCTTCAGGGCGAAGGAGTAATCCTAGGCTTCCCAAGTCTTACAAGTTGTCTATATTCATTGTTCCGAGTTTATACAGATGTTAGGCTGAAACGATGATCTATACGTCAAGGAAAAAGTCAGATAACTCCGGCAGCATTTCCAACACACCACAAGAGCATGCTCAAAAACTAAAGACAGATTCAGAAAGAAGACTCTTACACTACTATGTATTACCAGAAGGGTCTCTAGCATGAGAAGCACCTTCACAGGGTTGGATTGCAATTCCTTAACCCCCAAAGCTTTCAGCCTTTCCTGCTTCATCCTCTCTTTTCTACATCTGAGAGTAGCAGCTGACTATCTGCTGGTCCTGTTCATAGTAAAGTTCCATCTTCTTCAAAGGTTTCAAATCCAGATCAATAAAAGATTCCTAACATTTATAATTCTATGAACTATATTCATGTCAAGAAAAGACGTAACTTGTAGGAAATTCTAAAATTTGATGCCAAAGAATCTTACTAATGTGTCGAAGTACTGACCATGATAGGTCAATCCAATGGATTAAACCTCATTTAACTTATTGAGACGATTTAGTTAACTCCATAAATCATTTGAAACTATTTGCTTTATTTTTAATGCTTTTGGTTAGAACAAGTAGTTTCAAATTAATACGAACGTCAAATTTTTAAGATGGATTCTCTCTTTCCTGGAAAATTGTAATCTCAAAGCTTCAAAAAAATCCTTTCGGAAGGGTATTTAATTGTCATATGACTCCCTAACACCTCTGAATTTGCTTGACACCAGCCCCACAAGCTAGAAACTAATCCGTACATGCAGATAGGCTGCATACCTTGTATTCAAACCTTTGGTTGGTTGAGTCTAGAAATACACCATTATTTGGAGATTCCACATCCCGATCTTCCCTGCTTCTAAAACTGATCATCAAGCTCAAGTCCTTCGCAGTTGCAGCTATCAAATAGTCCCTCACAATCTTCAAGCTCTCGTCTGAAGACATTGAGTACAAATATGCATATCTAGCTGACAGTTTTTCACCACCCAGATCTCTACATGCAATACAAGGCTGACAAACTAAATTGTAATATGCATGAATTGCCCCTTCTATGTCAATGTTATCAAGCTTCTGGACTTCAAGAAGCCAATCCAGTAACCCTGATCCGGAAATAGCTTCAGTAACAAGATGCAAGAAATTCGATGTTCGTTGCCCACCGTCTGCCTGAATAATCCCGTTGAGTACATTCTCAAATGCTTCACCAATCATACAACTAGTTCTGTCTGCCCCACCACCCAAGCCCCCAAGTATGAGAGAACCATTCAAGAAAACACGAAAATTGTTCTGAGGGGTAACAAACAGAGCCTTGATTGCTTTATGCATTCTGTCCTTGGATCCAGAGAACAAATCCAGTGGATTGTATTCACTTCTTTCTGATATCTAAGAGAAAACAAACATTTTCAGCAAAGACAAAAGTGAATGATAAATAGATTATTGGATTGCATTATATTCTTGGACGAAATCAAGCTCACAAGGACACAATGGATTCCCATTCAACAGAAGGTATGCATGGCAGCACGGATGCCGATTTAGCTATGGACTTGAATTGAGAGATCACTCCAATTATAGCATCGCCCGAGACAAAAGAAAATAAGAAATCATAGCAACAAAAATTCCTCCCTTTGATGCGATTTTATTGACTGGTGCATTTCAAAACGAGTTACTCTTTTTTATGTCATTTTCTTCCGATATAAATCTTGAAACTGGAAGAAATCCACATTTTGGCTGCATTTGAGGAACAACAAGAAAAACAAGCAAAAAGAACAGTAAATAGCCTGTTATGGGGAAGAACAGTGTGAAAAGAGTCAAGACAAGAGTCCAACCACGACGTGATCAAGGGAAAGCAACTTAATCTCAATAGATATGCAGAATTTCCCTTGGAGATTACCTGGGGGAAAAGAAGTATACAACAATACAGCTCTCAGGGAAAAGAAAAAAGATTAAAAAAAAAAAAAGGTATTAAGAAACAAGACAAAATAGATATTTGGATAAGAGAGGGGAATTTATTACTTTTACAAATCAAATCAACTATTTTCTCTATCTATTGTTAAGTTGTCGATTGTCCCAAAAAAATTTGTTAGGAAATGCATATGAGCCATCAAACACACGTGTAACCCCACCTTGCATGTAGAGATACAAATATGCATACACAAAGAAAAACACAATGTAAAGGGTGACTTGAACCCAATATCTCCAAGAAAATTAATTCTACAAGGTCATTCCGTTATGGTAAAACCATATATGTGGGACAGGGAGGACCACACATAGCAAATGGATTAACCAGGGTGAAGCCACGCGCCAAGGACACACTCGTGATAAAAAATAAAATAAAAAAAAACCATGAAAAAAGAGAGACTGGAAGATACAGTTGCCATGCTGCAAACAGCAGATATTATTTGCAAGGACTCAGGACACACTTTATTTTTATTCCTTCTTTGGTACACAGGAGGCAATGATTACCATAGGGAAAAACTGAATGCTCGGACATAAGAAGTGCAATATCACATTGAGCGTTGACCATGGCTACATCAACTCGCTGAGAAGGACGCTGGGAAAGGATATTCTTTCAACCGCCTCCAGAAATTCCTTGGCCAAAAAGACACGAATCTGCCAGATACGGAGGAAGCAAGAGTCAGCAATTCGATGATGCTGTAAATTTCTAAGATGTTCCCACGGAGGTTATCAGGAAAACAAAAATGTTTGCGCAGTTTCATTCAACATTTTCATAGAGAAACCTGTCCGAGTGACGCTTACACCACAATCTTTGAGCCCTTTCCAATTTCTTGCCTGAACGGACCACAAACTGGGCCAAAGGATAGTTGTGTATAGGCCACCAACAATATGTCTATACGCAGCTTTGCGATTATGCAACCCAATTTTGTTTAACCCATTTTTGTTTAAGGATAGACCCGTTTTTTATACGGATAGTACATCATGATTTAGTTCCATCAGGGCGTAAATATAATCCCATAATATCAAATCCAGAACGAATACTTGAACAATGACATGAGAATAGCTACTACAAGTACAAAGTAAAACTTCCTCAGAACATGCTACAAGCCAATCACATACGTTCCATTTCCTCTCACTAAACCACTGCAAAATTGGCTGCAAATACATACTAAAAAGGAAGGGTGTAGCAAAATCATGCATTGGTACAGCAAAATACCCCAGCATCAACATGTTCATAACCTAACAGTGGACTGATAACATGCTATACATACAGTTGCTCTGCTATTTCCCTGGTTGGTGCTGATACAATGTCTTCAGTTTCGATCCACAGAAGGCACTCATCATTCGTCAGAGCTGAATGACTATCCTCGCTATCATATCCGTTCTGGGAGATTCGATCCTAGGAGCCTTTTGTATGCGTAGTACCTTTCCAACCTACTCGAAATCAAAGCAAATGTCGTAAGTAACAAATGTAGGTATATTTCAACATCTCTGTAATGAAGCATGTTACTATGGTCTCCCCTATGACCCACTTTATCTAACCCGTTTTCTCTCCATTCTAAAACTGTTGAAGGAACACTCTCATTCTAAAATTCAAGTTCATATACCGAGTACTAAGATGCTTTTGCAAATACAAACAATTCTTCAAAAGAAAAATCCCAATTCTCAAAAGGAAGAACTTGTTTGCTATACTTTTAGAGTTGGAAAAAATGCTCAGTTAAATTATTTTGCAATGAAAAATGACATGAAGAGACACAACGAAATCATCATAAGAGTTAAGCATAAATGAACACACAAACGTAGGAGAGGATCCGGAGTAAGCAAGAACAAGATTGGCAGCTCCTTCCCCTCTATAAATCCAATAGTCCGCATCTTTTAGCTCTAACACCACCTCCATCTATTGCAAAGATTAAGAATCAATACACTACAAACACATCTAATTATACTTCCAACAAGTCTTCTTATTTCCTATTGTTAATTGGTATTTTTTACCCCCAAATTTTTTGAGGCGGCAATTTGCGAGAATCGACAAAAACTAATCAAAGAAATAGAATTTCAGCACGAGCTTTGCTAACCAGTTACCACAATGAACCAAATTGAAAGAAAAAAGAGAGACCTATATGCAGTTGAACTTCTCCCAGTGGGCCCGACGGACGCACGAAGAAGACTGTGGGGTCAAAATTGGCAACTCGGTTCCTTTCTCACGGAATCTCGCCACAACTGGTGAGAAATGAAATGGGCAAGTAAGGGGTTTCTCATTCTCCCCATTTCTCACCCTCTCTCGCCATTTTAATCATCCAAACATGCGAAAGAAACACTTCTCCCTCCATTTCTTTTCTTTTCTCTCGAAATCTCTCAATCCAAACGAGCTGTAAGTTTCCAAATTGTCAATATCTGTTCACATTCTTGCCAATTACAAACTTTTTTCTCCCTGGAAGAAATTATCTTTTCAGATTTAAGACAAAGAAGGTTTCAAGGTCATGGTATGAGGTATCCAAAGGCTTGCTACTATAACATTGATATTGAACTTTCTTACCTTGCCGTGGCGATACATTTGTTAATAAGGAAAGAATTCTAAGAACGAAAGCAACGAAAAGCAATAACCACCTGGAAAGTAAGTGTTCAAATTGAAATGAAAGAGAACAAGGAACAAAGTCTACCAACCAGCCCAAATGCGCAAGTAAAGACAATGACGAAGACGATTCAAACAAATTCAACAGTCTGAACCCTAGATAAATGTGTGTGTGAGAGAGAGAGACGAACCTTGCGGTGCTGTGAGGTGAGAAAAAGCAGAGAAGCCAATGGAGGGAGAGATTGGCGCAAAACTTTTCGGAAAACGGATGGTTTTACCCAACCCCAACACCAGTAAATAGGCGTGGTTACGGAACACGCGTTTTACATAGATCCTGGCCGCGGAAAATTGCTCTTGGCCGCGGAAAACTACACTTGGCCGCGGAAAATTGCTCTTGGCCGCGGAAAACTACACTTGGCCGCGGATAATTGCTTCTGACCGCGGAAAACTACACTTGGCCGCGAATAAGTGCTACTGGCCGCTATTTTTGGAAAACGTAACTAGTATACGCGCCTTCGTGGCAGCAGAGGCTTCAAGTGAGTAATTGGGCCTCTTGGAATTGGGCTTGGCCAGTTAGCCCGCTTATATTATAAGCCGAAACCCAACCCAAATAAATTTCCGGGCTTCTTTTGGGGATTTATTCTTTTACAAAATTAATGTTTCTTTTTTCTTACATTTGAGTTTTATTTTTTGAATTCATCATCTATCTCGATAAGATTTAAAGTTAAAAATTTTGATGAAAAACAGAAGAAAATATATCTAGCAATTGAATTTTTTTTTATCTACAGTACCGTCTTATTCGTCTTATATGTATTTTTTTAACTTCAGTTCATATTTTTTTATGTTTTCGATTTCTCTTGTCGAACGAATAATTTATCCCAACAATTACAACAAAAAGCTAGCCTTGTTCCTATAAGGGCTTTAGGGGCTTTCTGGACTTTAGATTTTATTCAAAAAAAATCGCGTTGATTAATTTTGCATCAATCTTTTGTGATATACTGTTTTATCTTGTCAAGACGAATTGAAAAACTTAAAAATTACGGGATTTTTTGTGTTTTTATCTATGGTACTTCCAAAAATGTAGTAAAAGTAATTTTTGTTTAACTTTTTCAATTTCATTCGTCGAGACCAATTAATATTTCACAAAAATTTAGCACAAAATTAATAAATGCAAAAAAAAATGAATAATGACAAAAAAGCTGGAAAAAAAAAAAAAGAAAAACCTTAACCAGGTCAGGCAGGCGCCGCAGGCCTGAGTTTTAGAAGGAAA
Organism: Rhododendron molle; assembly: GCA_025413875.1. Classification (NCBI taxonomy): domain Eukaryota; kingdom Viridiplantae; phylum Streptophyta; class Magnoliopsida; order Ericales; family Ericaceae; genus Rhododendron; species Rhododendron molle. The sequence goes on along the minus strand of CM046394.1, from coordinate 2,302,113 downwards.
AAAAAATACTGAAGTATGAAAATATAGCGCGAATTCACATCCTCTATTTGTCCGAAGATGAAGATGAAGGTGAAGGTGATGAGCTCTAGAAATCATTTAGCCAAGAATGAAGTTGGAGCTTTTGAACCCTTACAACTTGGTCTCAATCAAATCAATTTTTTTTTCCTGAAGGGTTGACCCTGAATCCGAAATTGCTATAAGTCCCTAACTTTCTTGATTTTCTCTTGTATTGTACATTTCTTAATTAGTTTTCCACATGAATGTTGATTGATGAGTGTTTAATTTATGCCATGCCAAAATCAAAGAGAAAGAAAGGGAAAAAAAAGAAGAAGCCTAGGATCCATACTTGAAGCTAGTTTGTTGACCAATTGCTCACAATTGGCTGTAGGAGTCATACATTAAAGAAAAAGAAGCTGGTTAAAAAGCTTGAGATTTCTACCAAATAGGGAGTTGTAGGAAGGTGAGATTCAGGGAATAATATTGTTTGACTTGTGCTTTTGTAGGTGTAGTAATCAGAATAAGATAGATTAGAGCTACATATATGGCATATGGGTATTGTTGATATTTATACTGATACTGCTTTAGTGGTGGTTATTGTGTAATGAACAATATTTGTGAACGTAATGGTAGATATTACAACTTCTCCCTTAATTTTGCTCAATGCATTTTTTATAGTGGAAATGATAACCGCGGAGATTCCAAGTGTTATCCGCTCCCAATGTTGTGGCGCGGTTCCAAGTCAAGGGAACCGGCCTCCCTACAAAAAGCTGTGGTAAGGCTTTCTACCCACTCCATCTTCCCCTATTGTAGTCGCAACTCTTGTGCACTAGCTGCTACGTTTTTACATCGTCTCTACGGTGGTGTTCTGAGTATTAGCGCTTTACGAAGGTTTCAAATCACTACCGTATGCTTCTTTGTTCTGCATCTGAAAAAAATAATGGTATGGTGAAGAAGGAGAGGATTCACAATCACGAAACATCAATGATTTTCTTTGCTTCTTTTTTCACCTAGTTTTGATTGTTGAAGACAACAATGTTACATTCATTACTGGGCAGAGAGAAAGAGAGAGAGTTAACAGACCTCAGTATGAGGTACACATGAATTATAAATGTTCGGTAAATGATGGACCACTTAATCAGATTTGGAAGAAAATTTTCATTTTTATGTTGAAGTCCTCTATGGCACGAATAGCACTGTTTGGTAATCACTCCATTGGTTTTCTTGCATAAAATTGCTAAAATTATGAGAAAAGATCACTACAACCTCTAAATATCATCGGAACTTTCTATTGGCTGGAGTCATCAATGTTGCTTTGGGTCGTTTACCACTGCGCTTATGTTTGAAATTAGATTGAGGGCGCTGAGATAATTTTTTTGATCGTTAAATGAGTGGAGTTTCAATGGAAAGTGATGAAATTGACTTGATAATATTGATCAGCAGGTTTCATGACCGCTTTTGCTAATTCTACTATGATTTCAACATGTGTTGAAATCTTATATTCGTACATTCTAAATGTTAAGCCATTAACAAGCCTGTTATGTCTCTTCACCACCGTTGATGTAAGCAACATATGACTGGTGTGTTACTCTGTGTCTGTAGTAAACACAAATGTTTACACTTTGGATACTCCTGATACAATGAGCTAAATTCACTCCCTCAGAAGAGTATGATTGCCACCATTGATTAGGAGGAAGTAGGGGGGAAAATCCAGGTTAAATTGGTTGAAGTCAAAGAAATTAAGCCGGGGAGGAAGCTCTTGTGGTAAAATTGGCATCTCTTCTATTAAGTACTAGGATCTCTTTCCTTTTTACACCCCGAAACGATTAATGGTATACATCAATGACTTTAAGAGTTTGAGTGTTGTGTAGTAGTTTATTTTAAGGGAAAGTGTGAAAGAATCCATAAAACTAGAGTAACCGAACTGTACTTTTGATATCATAATTAAGTTCAGTCTAGGCTATAAAATGATATAATTGCATGCAAAAATCCCGGGTAAAGATTTTTCTTGGAAATGATTTTCGTACTGCACTCCTAGACAACCCTTTATTCCCACATTTAGTAACAAACTAACAATAGGCGTACGATGAATCATGAGTTGACCTCTTTGCATGGTGAAAAGGCTGTAAGTCAGGGGCCTGTATAAAAATCTTCAAGAAATCATTTAAAACCCATGCTGTGCTCTCTGCCTCCTTTTCTCCAAATTAAAACGCATCCTTTACATACTCTACATATCAAGCCTGGAGATGATGAAAGTAACTTCATTTCAAACAAGGCAATCTATGGGAAATAAAGAAATCTGCATATTGGTTGTGCATGATGATCCAATATATCGTAATATTGTGGCCAAGATGCTTCAGTACTGCAGTCATTATGAAGGTATTGAAGTTGAAATCACACAGACAAAAGATTTTGTTCCTTGTACTCTTTTATTTAAATTTGAACACTTATTCCCAGGTGGCAATTGATTTTCATTGCTTTCATTTCTAGAATTCTTCCCTTAGCAATTGCATGGTCATGGCATATGCTAAGACTGAAGTCCAATATCGAGGCTATAGTAGGAAGCCTTTTGATACCATGACCTTGAAAGTTCATTTGTTTTAAATCTGAAAAGATAATTTCTCTGTCTATCAGTTTTGAAGCAAACGATAGAGGATGCTTTAAGCACCATCAGGGAGAAAAAGGACAGGTTAAACCTCTTCGTAACAGATATCCATCGGTCAAATACAAATGGATTTGAGATCCTCCAATACATCGAAAAGGAATTTAAGCTGGACATCATGTGTAAGTTAAATTTTCTTATTCAACTACCGGTCGTTGTTTTTCCCAGTCTTTCCTGAAATCCATTCCGATCAATTGGCAAGCATGTAAACAGAAATTGACAATTTGGAAACTTTAATGTTGGGAGAAGTTAAACTGCATATGGTTCTCTCTTTTTTCTATCAGTTTTGTTCATCGTGGTAATCAAAGCTGGTGTTGAAATTCTATTTCTCTCCTAAAATGTTTTGATTAGTTTTCGTTGTCATATGCAGCGATGTCCCCTTATGAGAACAGAAAACTTGTGCCGATAGGCCTCACTAGTAACGGTAATCTATATTTTCTGAAATCTTTGAGTGTGAATGACTTTAAAAGCCTTTGGCAATATGCATATGCCAAAGAAAGAGGTAAAACAACCAGTGATCAAGATTCATCACTGCTGGATGAGAATATGGTTCAGGCTAGTTTGGGAAACACATCATTGTTTCGCGAAGTGGCTCGGGGGGATCTAAAGCTTAAGAGAAGAGAATCCCAAGAAACAACTGAACAAAATGATGCTACCAGCGATGACTCCCCAAATGAGAAGAGGCAGAGGGTTACTTGGACTGACTGGATGCACCATAAATTTGTGGAGGCCATAAAAGAGTTGGGACCTGAAAGTAAGATACCAGTTCCTATCCATTTCTTTGTTCCAACATAGTCTTTCTTTTCTTTTTCTTAATAAAAATCTTCTCTCTCTCTCTCTCTAATGTTCTTGGTTTTTTTTCTTGCTTTCTTACAACTCAGGGGCTTTTCCAAAGAAAATATTAGAACTTATGAATGTCCCGGGATTGACAAGAGAAAGTGTAGCAAGTCATTTGCAGGTTTGTTCTAGTTTAGATTTGAGGATTCATAAAATGTTCTTTTCTTTCCAATTTTTGGTTCAAGTACTGCAAATTAACAAGCAATCTTCGTGTTTCTAGGGCTGCTTTAGGCTGTGTTTGGATCTTGAGTTTGAGACCTAATTTTTTAATAATTGCACATTTATTTGTGATATTGGATGCTTATATTAATTCACTTTGTTATCTAACCGAAAAACAAAAAACATTTTAGCACATGTACAAAGGACATGAGTTTTCAGGTTGATGAGAAATTGATGCATGAGAGCCATTAATTGTTAGGTATTCTATAACAATAATTTCAGAATCTCAACTTACCAAATGGAGATGATATGCAGCATCAACATTTAGTGTCAATAAAACATGATATCCGCATTTATAGGAAGATTAATGCTATATACACAGATTTTGATACGAAATCGTCGTGCAGAACGACGTGGAAGGATTTTGTGATCCTTCCACTGCCAACTAAATCACCCAGTGTTGCGGCTTATAATTGAAAAAATGCCACCGCTGGTCTGGTTCTTCATTTTGAACAGTTTTTTGTATATAAGAAATTATGTTTGTGAACCACTTTCCTTCCTATAACTGTTGCATATCATGTTTCTTAGTGCATCTTGAGACGCTTGAAATGGATGGTTTCGATAATGGTCGCAGATATCTTCTTCTGAAAATGTGTCTTCATTTTGCAGAAATACCGCCTGGGCATGCGGCGGGCTGAGGAAGCGATGCAATCAACTGCTTCTGTTTTTGGATCTAAGTTGACAACTCAACTCGAGCAAAAATGCTTCTCATCAAGCCATTTTGCACAAAACTTTAACTCTTCACAAGGACATCATCTCTATCTCAACCAACTGCCTCACTCAATATCTTGCCAACCGGGATCCATCTACTCTTGTTTATTCCACCCTGAAGCGTCAACTAGTACATCAAACTTGGGACACGAACAACTGCTTACTGGGACCTACCCATATGGACACAGTGTTTCTCCATTTGATGCAACAGCAAGGAACACCGAAAATCTCTATGGTTTTGGAACTGCACAATCAAATTCTCAGACAGGCTTGGGCCGCTTGGCTCAAGTGGATTCAGGATGTGTTCCTGGTACCCAAGTGAATCTTAACTGTGAGACGGGAGCCATTTTCCCTGGTATTTGTAATGGTCGAAGTTCTAACGCTGTTAGTGCATACGTGGGATATAGGTTGGCGTGTAATGGAAAGTCAATCGAGACAGGCCAAATGGTTGTTTCATGCAACGATGTATCTGCAGGTGTTAGTGGGAGTGAAAGCTTAGTTCAAACCCCTTTAGCATTGGGCAATGACATTCCCCAGCAACAACCTTCTCAGCCACCGGACCTTTCTGGAGGGCGTGATTTGGAAGATCTTGGGGCTGAAGGTGAAGTTCATCGTCTGCTGGATGCAACAGGGAGCACAAGTCCTCAGTTCTTCTGGAATATTGATGAATTTTTGGTGCCCTTTTAGACAATACTGACTAATGTTTTGCTGGAAGTCGCAAAGCAGCCATTGATCTGGAGATGGACTTTAACGCGTATTGAGGTTGTGTTTGGATCTAAGATTTGGCAAAGAAAAGCAACAGGATGGGAAAAGAGAGAAAATGTGGATATGTTTGATTATTGTTTCCTTACTTTTTCTTAACATACAATGAGTGAACTTTTTCTTTACATACAATGAGTGAACAATCATAGTCCGGATTTAGCTTTCAGTTATCTAGGATTTGAGTAGATTTTAGCAGCTGTAAATAGACTCAAAGTTTACACTTGATCTTGTACGGTAACTGGTACAGAAGACCTTATTTTTCAAACAATTGGAATCGGATTTGGGCAGGTGTCCTGCTACTGTTGTCTTGGCACTTTTTATATGGATCTTTATAGCCTTGTTACCTTCGACCCAGAAAACTTGGCCACTCATGATGATAATTCTAACGTAGGAAAAACTTTGTGGCTTTTGCAAGGATTTACTATCCAATTTGTAATCCGAAGCAGCAATTGAAACACACCGGGAGATTCAATACAAACGTTACATGCAATTTTATGTGCATCGTAAGCTGAACACATCAAAGACCTAATGATTTTCCACAAATGAGCGACAAAACAGGAAGAAATCTTTCTGAAACCAGGAAGAATACATATATTCAGGTTGTTGTCTAAGCTTTTAACATCCGTAGGTAATCGTCAATTATAGACATGGCAGATGAGCGGTAACCCGAACCGAAAAGATTGTAGTGATTCAAGTAGTGATAGAGCATATAAAGATCCCTTCTCGACTCAAAACCCGGTTGTTTGGGCATCACCTGAAATAAGGCAATACAGAAAGATTAAGAGCATGATAACCGTCAACCAACATAAAAGTAGCTCTATGCCTAGAAAATTAACGGAGGCAACAAAAACTCTCCCTAACAAATTACTATGCGCATCTGCAATGTCTATAATTGACAATACGCGCAAATCAACCTGGTGTTCATAATACTCAGTGAATTCAATGAGAATCAACAATTTTCGTTTAACGTGTTCAGCAAGTTACAGAGGAAGGAGTTTTCAGCTAAACGTGTTGAACTGTTGATCAAACCTATAGCTTAATTAACCGTTCATACTGTAGCGTTGAGTGTCCTCTAGTGGTTCCGTTTGGCTCAAACCCCCCAATATTGAGTCACACAACCTCTGGCTTTGATATACCCCATTTTCTCCTTGCTTGAAACTACCCCTCTACTTCATCTCGTACAAAATTAGCAACATAAGAGGCCCATCACATCGCCAATTTTTTTCCCTTTTTGATAATCAACCCGTTTGAACAAATGAGGCTGGAATTTGAACCTTATACAATTTAAACAGCGAGCTTGTAGTTAAAAGAGGCTGCTTATCTGCTCAACCACTAGGACTTGAAAGTCATCTAAACTAGAGCCTAAGCCTTTTAGCACCAAAGACTAGTTTAATAAACTTTCTGATTTATCCATATCTTCCAAATATATTTCCCATCACCTTATCTTTTGACTTAGTTTATCGCTGCTACATTACATGCCAAAATGCAAAGACAGGAAATAAAGAAAGTGGAAACCAGAATACCTCAAAATATGCGTCATAAAAGGACCCTCCAAATCCAGCACACCATGACATTCCAAATTCTGCCTCATTATGACCATCTGGAAACATGAAATGCAGCTTGTGCTTCAAAAAGCAGCGAAATTTCAAATACTTTAAAGGAAAAATGCGGTGAGAAGATAAAACCCAACTTGAAAGTGGCCACTACTGGTCAAGAGTGCAATAATGATCCCTTTGAAAATTTGACACAATAATTGAAAGGAAAAGGAGGCATCTCTGTACTTCTGGGCAATTAAGGTTTTGGAAAGGAATTAGCAACCACATTTTTCGGGACAAATAAAGCTTTTTCCATCCAGCACTATCTACCCATCTCCACTACCATAAAGAAGTCCTCTCCTTGTAACCCCCACCCAATCCTTAATGGCTTACTTTACATTACTCTATGACACTATAATCTGGATGCTGTAATCTGGTACTACATCGACTACTATCCATACAAACTCATCCACCACTCTTATTTGCATGTAATTGTAGTTTTTAAAAGACCACTAGTTCTCTGAGATGCTTATTCATCCACCACTCTTGTTTGCATGTAATTGTAGTTTTTAAAATACCACTAGGACTCTGAGATGCTTATTATCATCTAATGGCAAGAGCTCAAAGCAGAAGCATTTTGTACACACATGCAACACTTAGAAATGAAATGGTATTGCTATCTGAACCAACTTGAACTTACAATAACAGGCGGGGTCAAGTATGACAGGCTCGCCATTTTTGTCGGAGCTGACATTCCCACTCCATAGGTCTCCATGCAGTAAGCATGGTTCTATAACAACATTTTCAAATAGAGGTCCCATATTCTTGACGAGTCTTTGACCTGTTAAATATGAAACCAAAAATACCGAACTTAACGCAGAATTTCCATCAATAAATACTGTATACTGAACTGTTAAGAACACAGTTACCTTTTTCATAAATGGTGGAGTCACCATATTGATCTCGTGCCAACTTCAGTTGGTAACCCAACCTGCGCTCTCCGTAAAATTCAATCCAATCCGATGCCCAAGTATTTATCTGTGGAGTACTAAAAGAAACAGATGGATTTGTTAAACAAAACTAGTGCTGAAATCTATCACTTGTTTAAAAATACCTTGCTGATCCAAGTCCAAATTTCAGAACTATTCACTCATGTGCGCACCGTGTGTGTGTGTGTGTGTGTGTGTGAGAGAGAGACAGAGACAGAGACAGAGATCATCGTAGCGATAATCCAGTACAGAGTACCTGCCAATGGTGTTATCAACATCAAAACCAAAACCTTTTTCTGACTTCCCCGCTTTATGCATTTCAGCAAGCTTCCTCCCTAAAGCAGACTGAGGACCAATGAATGTTCAACAATCAAATGGAGAACCATTATCAGCACCGGCAAGTCACATAAGATTTTCAGGTTTCACCTGATTGCTTCTAGATGCTCCAAATTCAATGAATTCCATAATAATAAACGAACCACCTGTTGGTAGGGCTCCGACCTACAAAGTATGCAAGCATATATAACTTTCTAAAGCCTTAAAGTCATGTCAAGGATGTACCGTTAATCTAGAACTATGATTTGGTGAATACCAAGGCACAATGAATAGAAGACTTCCAAGATTTGCTCACCTTAAATGGCCTTGGCACACGAATTGAACTGGTTTCATACATAGCACTCAAACCCAAAGCCTCTCCCTCAAACATTGATGGTCCAATACTCCTGATCCATTGTTTATAGAGGACCTTGGTCGTGTAAGTATATCAAACCCATTTCATAATACACAAAAGGCAGAATACCCATTTCAGAAAACACAAAGGCAAAATTGCGCATCTTGGCAGAAGCTCATTTAGCATAAGCGATCGCATATACATACATTACTTGTGGTCCACAATTCCGTCGACAATCATACACCCTAATATCGTGAGTGATGGCGAGTCCAAACAAAAGCATAACAATTTGGCAAAGTCTTCATGGCCAAAATTGAACCAGTCATCTGAGCAACTACAGTACCTGTTTGTTTTAACAAAGAAAGAACCGGCATCTGTTTCGTAACGACTGGCAAGATTGATGCAACCACCACCAATAGTTCTAATTTTACTGATCTCCCTGGCCTTTCCTTCTGACAGAATCCATTCTCGGATTGGATCGTTACTCATAGCTGCCACTGTCCCACATATCCACTTATCATGGTTTTTAGACCAGAACAGAAAAAAATCGAGAGATACTTCGTAAAAAGAAAGCTTGAATACATTTAACAAATGACTTCGACCGCTAACATAATTACAGAAACTACTGAGCGAAATCTGTTTGCTTCAAAAAAAAAAAAAAAAAACTCACGCCAATCAGTCAGAATAGAGGACTAAGCTCACTAGAGGTGCCTCCGCCGTGGCCTCCACTTAGCGAGTTTCGGCTCAAAACCAACTGGACTTGTGACAAAAACCTCCTTGTTATACTAGTATTAGTTATCAATACTTCAAATTATATGGGCTCTTCACTCCAAAGGGTTGCATAAGAGATAAACAATACCTCCTTAAGGTTCTAAATCTTGTATTTAGAATGTAATGGAGCTCTTAATTTCTTCTTAAACGACATTTACTACTAGCAGCAATTCATACTCTATTTAGCCTATTCAACCAAACTCGTTATAACTGGTTTTGTTATGTCTACATTTGTACCCCCAATATCAAAATTCTCCGTCGAAAGGTGGAAAGAAAGAAAAAAAAAAACCAATGATGGGTTATGTCCGAGCATCGGAGCATCCAGAGAAACTGTAATCCAGCACAGCTAAAAACTAAATATCAAAATTCAAAAACATCTAGACATGAACCAAAAAAGAAGAAGCTAACTTTGCAAATTAAAACCCACAAATCAAGTCAAGAATTGAGAACCATACACAAAACACAGAAATAGGGGTCGAAATTCATCTTAAAAAATCACTTCCAGTGGGTGGGTGTGATGAGTTTGTACTTACAAGCGAATGGTCTGCTTCTGGGAGAGGAGGTTCGACGGTGACGAGACACAGAGACAGAGAGAAAGCAAGAAGTCACAGTAGAGATGACTCCCATGTGTGCCACCATCATCTCTCTCTCTCTCTCTCCGACGTATAGATAAAGAAACACTCCTTTGGCGGTCACTGGTCGGTGCTCCTGGGGTATCAACCTCTAGAATTACGCTTCTTACCCTTTTCAAGATTTCGTTCTAATATTTTCAATTGATTTTTGAAGGGTTCTTAATTAAATGAAACAAAAACCATGGGTACACGTATACCAAATTAATCGAGCCGTTTAATTTATTTTAAATATTTTTTAATGACACGTATCAAAAATCAGTTCAATCGGATATCGGTAAGAATTTTATTTATCAATTCTGTTTTTGATTCCTAGATTCGCGGACATAAAAAATTGAATGAATTGATTAAGTTGTTGCTGATGTTCAATTGAATTGAGTTTTTATAGGTATCCTTGTAAAATATTTTATACAAATTAAATAATTTGGATCATTTGTTTGAGATTTCGCACAACGCGTTGTACACAAGTTGTGTACCCATAGTTGGAATGGTTCTTAAACAATACTAGGAGTATGTTGTCTAGTGTTTTTGTAAGAATTAGTCTTAATTACTTTAAGAAGTTATTTGTAACCTTATTCACCAAAAAATTGTTATTTTTATTCATATCTATAAATATTAATTAGCATAATATTTTGAAACATATATTTTTGTTAATTTGGGAAAGATACTTTTGGTTATATTCTACTTTAATAAAGATTAGCGGATTGCCCGTGCCTAAAGGCACTTCCAACATAAATATTGTACTTTCTCTTAATTCTCATGCATAAACACATTTACCTCCAATTCCCTTATTCAACTATAAGTTCACATAAAGCCCACCTAAAAAAATACAAACACTCAAAAAAATCGGCCATAACCATTCAAATTTATCATCTTAGATTTTAGTTGTATAAGGGTTACTTGTGTTTATGCGTACAAACGTGAATGGATTGGAAATACAGAAAGCGTGAGGAGGGTGAGATTTTAAATGTTGTAAAAGAATTCTTTTCCAATCAAAATGTATAGAGTAACTGTGATTATTAATGTTACCAAAAATGGAGAGAGAGGGTTTAAGTTTTCCTTTTTTGTTTTTGTCGCTAATCGTACGGTTACAAATTCAAAAGGAAGTGATCTAACGGCTATAGTGATTACTCATGTTTATATGTCTACACATTTTTAACAGAAACCGTTCTGTTTTATAATATAGATACTTTTGGTTATATGGAGCACAATAATATTCACAAGGAAAAGGTAGTAGTCTCCCTCAGTGCGTGAACAAATGTCCAACCCGCAAACATAGGCCTTCAAGGAATAATTTTTTTTGTAAAAAAAATCATATTTTAACACAAGTCAATAGATATCAATACATTCTTTTAACTTGTGAAAAAAAAATTAAATTTTTAAATGAAAAAATACATCTTTTTAAAGACCTAGGTTTTCGGGCAAACACTTATTTAGGAACGGAAGGAGTAGTACATTCTGAAAAGTTCGTAAAAAACAGCCTCCCGAAGAGTTCATACAAAACATCATAATTGGCAATCTTTTCATTTTCTAAAAGATCAAGAAGTTAAGAAACTTTGATTCATAACAAAATGAAAAAACTCTTACATAGTGATTCATGTAGTACCATAAGAAGTTCAGAAACTTGAACTTCTGGGAAAGCAATGAATGCCAGAAAAATGCATGTTCCGTTCTTTCTACAAATCACAAACTAATCCAAACACTCCACAAGAACTTGGTGAATCATTTGTAAAAAGAATTCCAAACTCTATGGACCATCATAAATAACCATATCTATGCGATCAGGTTGCGGAACTCTCTGAACTTCTGGGAAGCTTTTTACAGTGAAACAATCATCTGAGTAACCGGGCATATACCGATCCCAACTAGGAACCTTCAACTTCTTGCACCCATTTCACTTGAAGCATCTTCAATTATACCGTCCTCCGATATAAAGGGGTGTTTGTACATATAGCAAGTAAAAAAAAGGCATGACATTGCCTCAGAACGTATGCCTCTGTGGCTTTTCCTTGTACGTTATCTTGTTTCTGCTTCAACAGGAGGAGCAAGTTCCTGGTTTTGACTACTGGGCAGGCCTTGATTACTACCATTTCCCACCGAACGCTCAGGACCGTGTGGTATCCATTGCTGAGAATGTTCCATCGAAACCTCTGAGCTGCCAGCAGTATGGCTGATTTGATATGTAGCACTTCTGTTACGTTTTGTGTCCAAGGATTCTCGCAAGGGCAACCGGCAAACTGGACAGGTAGACTGCTTTCTTAGCCACACGTCAATACATGAGAGGTGAAAACTGTGTCCACATTTGGGCATGATCCGCAGTACTTCCTTCTCTTGGTACTCCCCTAAGCAGATTGAGCACCTGCGAAACAGAAAACAGTCAACTCACAAAAATAAGATCTTATGAAAACTCATTGGTCTTTCAAATTGTCAAGAAATTAGAAGGCTCGGAGAACGCAACAGAGAAGCATGAAAGGGGGAATCGACTAACTCCGAGGAAATGCTATATACCCAGGAAAAAAAGTTCATAGGAAAGTGCTGAGAATTATTCTGATCCACGCATCTTATTTTTTTGGATATCTTTCGGGCTTTGTAAGCCGAAAAGCTGATAAATGGGAAAACCTGATTACTGAAAGAAAGAAACCAAAAAACATCATAATGGGCTTCTAAAAAAATCAGCTTTTCTCATCCTTTTCGAGTTATTTGGCTCATAAGCCAAAACTTCCGCGGCAAAAGAAGCCATAAATTGTGCACTCTGCGTCAAACACTCCCATAGATTTTTCCACTATCATTTCACAGAATGAAAAGGAAATTAAATGCAAGTAAACATTTAGAAGATCTCTTCGGTTACGAATGGGAATATTGACACAGGCCTGTGTTTGTCTATTGGTAACAAGATAGGGGTACACTTACTGTGCATCTTCCATAGAACTGAAAGCCTCACGGTTGAATTTCATTGTTGGAATTGCAGCAACAACAACCGGTTCAACGCCGCTATTTTGATGCTCTGGCTGTCAATAAAAGGATTTTGGAGAGTTAAATTCAAAGCTCCAAAACTTCAGCTTCTGGTGCAATCACTTCTCAAGACAAAGGGGGAAGCAGATGCAGATTAGTCAAAAGTTTAGTCCATAAAGCGTGAAGCCACTGATAAGTGCTAGCTAGGTAAACGTAAAAAGGCTTTTTAGAAAGTTTTTACAGATATAACCTAGGTCACGTAATCCTCTGGTGGCATCCTTTGCACTTGCTCACGCCCTCAATCCTCGATCTATTGAAATTGGTAGCACGGGATCTTTTTGAAAGGCACTTTCACTTTCACGCACCCACATTGCGTGATTTAAGTCATAACAGAACTTGGCAGTGAAGAAGCAACAGTCAGAAAATGGTGGAAGTCATATCAACTTTTTGCGACAAAGTTATATTTCCCCCCAAATGATGTATAACCTCCTTTTATCGTACCTGCACACTTTCTACCATGTGCATTTATTCCATTCTACAAGTTCCTTTTATTTCCCTTTCAATCTGTACCACAACTTCTCCACTAAATCTAGTTTTTTCCCTTCCTATCTGTCCTACAACCTCTCCACTAAATCTAGTTTTGAAGACTGTTCTTCACAATATGGCCATCAACAATGACATATGCATCATACGTATTCATAAAACACTGTAGTAAACATACGGTCTAAGAGCTCGTTTGGATGGAGTGACTTTGAGAGAAAAGAAACGAAATTGAGGGAGAGAGCTCTCTCTCGCACGTTTGGTTGGACAGGAAGGTGAGAAACGGTGGGAGACCACACCCCTTTCTTTTCTTTTCTCACTTGGGTTGCCAAAGGGGATGTAAATTTAAACCAATGAAGTAGGAAAAAAATCATAGCTTCCATCCAATACCCAAAAAAAAAAAAAAACAGAAAAGAAAGAAACTTTATGAAGTGCAAATATACAATTTTCTCCCACGGTATAGTGTTGGTGATTTTCACTAGGAACTACTGAACTCAAACACACAAATAGATCAAACAAACCAGAGTAATATCCATGTCGTGAATTCAAATCGAGAATGAGGGATCAAATCTATGTTAGCTACCTGTTCAAGATCAATCCTCGAGTCAATTTCAAACATTTGCCTGGACTCAACTCCTCTGAGTCTCCCACAAATCAATCTGGTGCAGACAAACACAATGAAAGTGGCACTCATCCCAAACCCAATAATAGTAGTAATCAAGTTCATGCCGCCTGAGCCAAACATCTCCTATTACCACTCCTTCGGTACCAAATTGACAATAAAACAAATTATATTCCAAATTCAACAAGCAAATGGAAGATCAACAAAGAAAACAAGAATCATAACTCAAGTCCCAGATCAGGATCCCTCTCACTGACAGGCTACAATCTAAAACAAGAAGAATAAGATTGAAAAACAAACAAAACAAGAAGAAGGGACCAAACCCAGATGCTGATTCGTCAAGAAATGGGAGGATGTCATCAATCACCAAGCAGAGAATTCAATTGAAAGAAAAACAAGAGGTCGACAATAAGTACAGATTGAAGAACAAAAGACCCAGATCAGAATGCATCAAGAGGAGCGATGTATGTAGATCTTTGCACAAAATAAATGACAGAAACAGTGAACCCAATTCAAGGAAAAGACAAAAGGAAACAAGGCACTGCAACGAAGATTTCAACAGACACAGATGGAAGAAGATAAGGAAACAAGCAGTACAACAAAAATCAGGACCCAAGATTCACCATCACTGCGAGATTGAGAATACTGCCCATTTGTGGAATCCTAATCCCTACGAAATGGACTCAAAAGTTAAGACTACTGGGAGGGCAGATTAGATGGATGGTGTGGGTGAGAATTGAGAAAGGAAGGATAGACTAATCTTTCGTTTTCTTGCCATTTGGAATCTGCACTCAGTGAGGGGTCCATGGCGATTTTTAAAATCAGAGGGCCGAGGTGGGTTGTCTCAGGATCCTGGCGGCTGGAAATCTGGATGGCGTTATTAAGGGAAAATGATTAGGTGCTCTTGGCAACTGTTATTGACCTTCAGGACGGACTTGTTCGGTTTGGGTTTTGAAAAAGATTTTAAAGTGTAATGAGTGAAAAAGGATAAATAAATTTTATCGGAGACCGTGCATAAGGATTTTGAGTACCACAAACGAAGCCTAGTTACCATATTCTCTTTTGAGATTTACTACTAAATGAGAGATAGAGGAAAAACTGAAAGTAATGATTGAAAAGAAATAAGATAATGATTAAAATTTAAAATCTAAAACCCTTAAACGAAGGAGGTCTAAATCAAATGCACCGGTTGATGTCAGAATTATTTTGTCATAGGCAATCTTGGCCTGCTACAATGTCAAAAAATAAAACGATATCATCATCAACATTGTTGCACTGATTTGGTATTTTGCCACAATTTCAAACTATATCCATTGAATAAAACTCATCTTGTTTTATAATTCAAATTAAATAACTTGGATCACGTGGGAGATATACTATACCCATCTTTGGCGCCGGCATCAACAATGACACGGTCATTTCGTGGCATTGATGAACTAATGAACTTGCTCTAAACGTACGATGTGTGATTGTGAAGCGTTTCAAATAACACGTAGCGTTGCAGTATTACTTGTAGTATTAAGGGAATAAAAATCTAAACAAGCGAAATTTCTACATAAATCATTTCAGTATAAATCCTACCAGGCCGAGGGATCTTGTAGAGCGGATCACTCTACAACCCCTGTAGGGCAAATCCAGAACATCCATCTTGACAATAGACGGCTCAGATCTTAATCCAATTAGTGAATGGTACAAATAAATAGGAGTTCGAATTAAATACTAACCATCCATACCGAAATGAATGACTGGATCAATCGTCTAAAAGGTCCTACAGCCCCCGTAAGGCGCTCCGCCCTACAGGATTTCTCATTCCACCGTAAAAAGATGATTCACACTAGTCAAAAAAAGGTGGATTGGGATTGTATTCGGATTCCCTCTGCCATTGGGAATTTTGCGACAGGCGCACATCGAATCTCAAAGGCTTCTTTGCTTTTGCATGCTCTCTTAGTCCCTTCAGTCCTCTGGAAAGTAGCTCCTTTTTGGAGAAGGCCCTTTGCTAGGCCGACTCTTTTGGGGACATCTATTATTTGTTGTCTTTTAATTATCCGAATTCTGAACTATAAAAATGAATTTCCCGAAAGTATATTATTGAGTTTTTACTTTTTAGGTTTTACATTTGGGAAATGATTTTGCCACTTCTTAATTTTTTTTGTTAATGTCACTCCTCTGCAAGTGTATTTTTGCACCAAAAATACACTTGCAGGAGAGTGGCGTTAACAAAAAAAAAATTGAGTGGCAAAATCAGCAGCCTTACATTTTAGGGTGATTATATTATGGGTCAAAGAAGCAAATAAAGATGTTGGGTTAGAAATCTACACATATTCTACTAAGAAAGTTGTTGGATTTTCAGAAATCTACACATATTCTACTATGAAAGTTGTTGGATTTTCAGAAATCTACACACATTCTACTAAAAAAAGTCTAGAACCCACGTGTATTGGATTATATAAATTATGATTGTCTTCCTAGTATCACTCATAGCAAAAGCGACAGATAAAATGTGCTATGTGTTTTCGATTAAGAATTTTAAAAGACCATTTTGCGAGTTTCTTTTAGTGTTATCTGATCTAAATACTTCAAAGTTACAAAGTCCAGTTGCGTACGAAGTCTGCCAGTGCCGGTCACTGTGCCCACCGCCCCAACCTGTTGCTATCGTCCATCCACATCTGGTCTTTTCTGTTGTCTGAAACGCTATGCGGTCGCTGCCTAATGAAATTTAAAAAGAGCGCAAACGTAATTGAATTGAATTAACCACACATATACACACGCAATCACGACAAATGATTTCAATTTTATTTTGTTCCCAACTCACGACTAGCTTCTGACCCGTTCGGCTAAACAAGTCATTGGCGCTTTCCCGCTAAAAATAAACCTAATAAAAAATTGGCTTATTGGCTTTCCCGCCAAAAAACCAAAAATTGGATTTTGATCAAAAATTTTTACTTTTTAGATTCCTCTTGTCATGAGGATGTAATAATCCCCAAAAAAATGATGATAAACTAAATGATACGAAAAATATTTGAATAATGACAAAAAATAAGCCACTTGGCTTATTTAGCCGAACGACCAATGTACACAAACAACTAACCAATTGAACATATATTTGATATCCTAATTCCTAAAGCCACAATGAAAAAGGAGAACATAGTTTCCAAACGGAATGGTAGGTAGTAAGTGATAACATGAAAATAACGCTTTGTACACTGAACAGAAATAGTAGAGCTAAAAAGTATATTTTGATTAGTTCGTAATAAAAATATTTCGAAATAGGAAGAATGCAACTAACAGTATTGCTTAAAATTGATGATTTTAAGTCCCATTCCGCTAAAGGAAATAAATACTTATTTTTTGAATTAAATATAATGTATTGTAAGAGAATGATATGTCTCGTAAAACGAGAAATAAGTATTTTAAAAATAAATACCTAAGTGAAACGGGGGCAAAGAGCGATACACATCAATGTCAATTTACTTTCAAAGATGGTGGTGGTAAAAAGAGATCGTATGAAAACAACAACCAAAAATAAAAAACGATTTAAATAACGGAGTCAAATAAAAACGATGGCGGAGTCTGTTCTTCTATCTCGCTCTCTTCGTAAAAAATGTGGGCGACAAACAAAATAAAGGAAAGTATCAATGACAGTTCAATTCGAATAATGTTATTTTTAATCTATTTAGGGGGTGTTCCGGTCATTTTCATTATATCTGAATTTGAAATTACGTGAATTTGGAAAAAAATTACTTTTAAAAAAAGTGAAACACCACCTTAGTTGATTTTTGTGTATAACCCATGCTACACATATTGTTAATCACTGTTTTCATAGCAATGATCAATTGAGCACCGGTCCTTGTGTTTGTTTTTTTTCAGTCCTCTGCATTTTCTCCTTGCACCTTTTTGTGACACTAGGCCTCGTGGGCTAGACAAACTCTTTTGCTAGCCCGACAAACTCAAGGCAAGATGTGTTTGCCATGCAAAGCAAACCAGATTAATTAAATACATGGGCCATAAAGTTGGAAATGTCACAAGGCCAACAACCAATGTAAGCAATAAAGCCGCCAATAAAAGCGAAAAGTATACGCACACCACTCTCCACTGCACTCAATTTTACCGTCTAAAAGTGTTTCAAACAGTTCAACTTCAAAAAAAACTCTTTCAGGGTCCGAATCATCAATCGCCGAGACAAACAATGAGATTAGGAAAAGAGTGAAAGAAAACAGTGAGATTAGCATTACTGAAAATAAAAGCACTAGATTTTTTCTGCACAACGAGATCCATTTTACTGATCGGCTCAAACCTTTACAAACATCGAACAAGATAACCAAGTATGCCAACTCAAAATAAGCAATGTCTACTACAAGGTTGTAGAGAAAGAGCACCTACCTCAACCCTCTTGTTAATAGCATTCCAAGAACAGGGTTGGTTTCACGTGTTGAGGGGGTTCAAGCGAATCTCTTGGGTTCGAAGGTTCAAAAAGTGTGTTAAAATTTTGTAACTCCTCATATATAAAGAGAAATCTTCATCTGTTGATTTGAGTACCAATACTATCATATAAATCTCGTACTCAGAAGTTCCATTTTATTCATAACTCTGCGTGAACTTCCTTTTATTCATAACCCTTTGCACTACACGCCCTGAAAACCACAAAAACTCGCGCAACCATAAACCTAGAAACCAACTCTTACTACAACTACAGAACAGAGCCGGTATCATCCCAACCGTCTCAACCATCCCTCAGTACTCACTCCACATTAACCTCAAACTTCTTCCTCTCTTCTTCCTTCACCTTCGGCACCACAACCTTCAGCACACCATTCCTCATCTCGGCCTTGATATGATCTTTCTTGTACAGGTTGGGAGGCAAATCGATCCTGCTCGAATACCTAGGTGCGACCTCATCGTCCTCCGATTCCTTCTTACCTTCGCCTATAATGACCAGAGTGGTCCCCTCCACAACCACCTTCACATCTTCCTTGTCAAGTCCTGGCATCTCGATTCTCATGTACAGAGCGTTGTCGTCTTCCTTCACGTTGAATCCTCTCCTCGATCCCGCTCCCATTCCTCGTGACGCTGCTACGAATGGATCGTCCAGGAATTGGTCCATTAGGTTCAGGACTTGGCTCAAGCTCCTTGTTGGAGAGAAAGGATCCAACACATCTGCAATTACAGGGCATTTGTAGACATATTATCAATAACAAGATAGCGTTCAAAAAAACATAATGAAGCATGCCCCAACATACATTCATCAAAGAAGTACTAACTAAAACATGCAGAGAGTTTTGACCTAACTAGTACTATTTTCTTTTGAGAAGATTCAAGAAATCTGTACTAAATTTTAATATACCACTTGCTCGTCTCAATGAGAAATCGGTATTAAACTACTTCCTGAACTTCTTAATTAGTTTCGTCCTGTAATTCAAAGCAACCAAAATAAACAAATTCGGCAAACTCGACGAGGGGCTAAACATAAATTCTCCTACACATCAAAAGACCCAAGGCTAAGAGAAGTTGAACAGAGAAAGAAGTGATTGAGGGTGAATTTGCCACAAAAATTTGTCTACAGCCTAAGAACTTTTAGACTAGTTATTTTCACTGACCTCACTTTTAATTGATACACGTGAGAGGAACGACATGTCTCGAGGTTCGTGTTTTGTGGGGGCTTCGGCCCGTTTAGACAATGGGAGGACTCAGCTTGACAAAAACAGAACATAGAAAATGAACAGTCCGGGGCAAAACAAATTACATACTATAATTAACACAATAGAACTTTGGTGGCCGGATTAGGGTGCCAGATTTTGAGTACCATGTAATGAATTCGTCATGTGATGAAACACATCCTACTTATGCAACGGTGACAATTGACACGATCAATATACTATCTAAAATGTGATACTCGAACGTGGTCACCATACTCTAATTAAAAAACTGTTTGATGCATCACAAAAAATAGCCTTTTTACAATCACACACTAACACAAAAGATTATACTAGCATTTATGTGAGTGTGTGTGGGATTATAATCGAGGCCGGGAGTTAAAGATTTGTTCCCTCCTGACGCTTCATATTCAAAACCTATAATCTGCTATCAACTAATTTCGAGTGAGTGCAGACAGAGAAAAGCACTAAGAAGATATTACGACTACCTGAGAATAAGCTCGTAATAGGATCACGGCGGCGAGACACAGCACGCCCAGTCCCGCCGCCGCGGCGGTCGACGTCTAGGCTCCGCTCGTCATCGCCAGCGCGGCGGGCGACTGAGGAGCTCCCGGGACGGTGTTGGACGTCGACGCTCCCGTCGCCGCCGTGGTGGGTCCCCTCGGCATCGGCGGTGAAGGATCGAGTAGCGGCGGAAACAGAGCGGATGGGGTTGACGAGCCTGTTGAAGACGGCGGTGGCGGCTCCTCTCCTGAGAGCTAGCGACGACGCCATGATTCTGTGGGATTTGCAGATTGATTGTTGTTGTTATCGGTGAGCTGTGTTGGATTGATTTGTTGTGGGATGAGTACTTGTTGACGTCGAGGAGAGTGAAGTTAAAGGAGGGTTTTTATAGGGAGGGAGTTGTGGAAAGTTCCAGAGGGAACGTTCCCCTTCCAGAGACATCCCGACAGAGAAGAAGAATGAAAGGTGAAGTTTTGAGTGCAATTTTGTTCATCCTCCTATAAAGAAAAGAGGGTGAATATTACTATCGGATTCCATCACAAAATGATGTCATACTTACCATGCAATACATTTGTTGGTAAGCATGACATCACTTTGTAATGAAATCCATATCATTTCAAACCAATAAAAAATAAGGTAATGTCCACCCTCTTAATTGGAGGGTGAACAAAACTCAACTCTTAAGTTTTCATTTCATTTTCCACTTTTGAGAGGAAGGATCCTCCGTACCGAAACCATGTGCCTCTCTCCCTGCAACAGGGTTTTTGGCTGTTAAATTTAATACTATATAAAAAGAATTCACATAATTCAACGTTCGAAAAATCATCGGTACTAAAGCATAGAAATTTTTTACACTGAGAAGATTGAACCCCTGTCGAGATACCCACGTTTGAGCATCTGATTCTATTCTATGGTCCTTAAACATGTTTGTGCTTAAATTTTTGAAATTCAAGTACTACCTTCTTTAAATATAAAAATACAGTAAATGATTTTACAGAAATGATATTGGTACCATCCAATATTATACCGACGGTTGCACAAGGTCATGTCCGACTACTGGACGGTTGATCCGAGCCGTCCAAAAATTCTATAAAAAAAATTGAGTGGGACTTCCTGGAAATCAACGGCATCCGTCGTGTGTAGGTGCTCGATCCAAACACCATTTTTTTCTTATAAATATGTATATACGAAAACATGGGGTGTTTAGATCGAGCACATACGCACGTCAGGTGCCGTTAATTCTCGCTTAAGCCCAATTGATTTTTTTTTAGATTTTTTTTGGACGACTCAGATCGTTCATCCGGTGGCCGAAGATGGCCCGGCGCGACTATCGATATGTTATCCATCAGTACGGCTAGCAGTACTCATGATTTTAATGGGCAAATGCAAGGAGAAATTTAAGTTAAAACTTCACTAATGAACTCGTTGTAAATTAGGGAGTAAAAAAAAAAAACCTTGCAAAAATTCTTGTAAAATTGAGAGAAATTTTGAATCTCCTTTTTCCATTAAAATAAGACTTACTTTGGTATGTATTCAAGGGGTGGAAGGGATTTTAAGGAAATTTTACTCAAATTTTGAGTTTGACTAATAAAAAAGGATAAGGGTCGATCCCTATCCCTTACTCCAAATTTTGCTACTCTAATATTAGGTGAGGGAAGAGAAAAATAATAATAATTAAGAAGAAAAATAGAAGAAAAGAAAGGGGAAAATTTTACTATTCTTAAAACCTTGTTTTGCCATTTTCTCTTCTCTTTCTCTCTTGGACGGGAAGGGAAAAAACTTTCCCTTCTTCTCCCTTCCTTCCCCGAAGTTCCAAGCAAAGCATAAAAATAGACTTCCTAATTGTTGTGGGCTACGGGCAATCCTATTGTATATTTGTGATGCTCAATGCTCAATCCTATAGTATATTCATTTCCAGATCATATTAGAGAATTGGCATTCAAAAAACAAGTGAGCATGAGTTTCCTCCCGCGATACATAGAACACAGAGAGGATCAACAAAAAAGCTTCTATCCTTTAGTGGACAGTCTTCCCAATATAGCAAGCCATAAGATGAAACTCCATCGAGGTTCTGGCCAAACCATACTAAAGAATGCCAAGGTCTGAAAGGGGTACCTGTGCGGCTGTGCCTAGCTACACGCTTCCCATGCTGTCTCGACAGAATAACGGCCATCAGTTAAAAGGATCCACAACACACTGGAAAAGAAAAATGAATTTTACAATAGGGTTTTGAACTTTTGACACATTTATTCAAGAGGAACGAAGCAGCAGGCCTTAGTGGAGTTTGAACTCCGATTTACTTGAAAACTAGTGAGCTCAATAGCTTCTTTTTCTTTCCAATTTGCAGGAATTTGGAATAAGCTTCTGAACAAGATATCACAAGTAGCTTTATCTCTCTTCCAAAGTCTCTTAGGAAGACTATAAGATAAGTATAAGAAATTGCTAAACTGATGTAGGATTTTATTAAATTAATAGGATTTGCACTCTTGGATGTTGGAGACAGTAATGCTGTATCATTTGGTCCCAATTCCATTGATTACCAAAGCATTCTCTCTCCCTCACCTTTCTCTCTCTTTATACACCAACTTCAGCTAACAGACTAAACTAAACAAATTAACTAAACTAATCTAATCTAGCTAACTAATCATCCAATATCGGAACTTGGTGGTCCCTGGATTCAAGTTGTTCTTCCCCCCTCACCGGGACCAGTGGACCTCTATTAGATCTCAGAAGCAGATATCGAAGCTCCAAGCTCAGGAGAAGCTATTATTGAGGACTTCAGCTTCCTCTTTGGCCTCACTTCCATGTCCTAGTTGAGCATATCCCGAAAACTATACAGCACTCCAAGAAATAACGGATGGTTCAGACATTGTATATCAACCAGTTTACGGACATCCTGTAATACACTGCATTTGACATATATATAAGCCAAGGACGACTGAACAAAGGGATTTGAAATTCTGAATTGATCCCGAATACTGATGCAAAGCCACGAACTTGTCATCCAATCTTTGACGTTGGAGGATAAAGGCATCGGGGGGAATGGCCTCAACATTCGTGAAAATAAACTGAGGACTCGTAAGAAATTATATGGAGTATTGAGTTTTGAGCAAGCACAGATCAGAGAGTGAATTGAGGAGGCTGTTTGCATCAATGAAATCAGAGGTTATTGACGTAGAGTGAGAAAAATCTCGAAAAACAAAATAAAACTAAGTGTTGATATATGTTCTATGAAAATTGTGTCCCATAAACGCTTTTTGGAAGAAAATAAAACCCGTCCGAGAAATAAGTAACGCGGGCGTACAAAACGCGAGTTCTGTAGTGAATGGATTTCTTAGGTTCAACCAGAAATAAGTAACGCGGGCATACAAAAAAACGAGTTCCGTAGTGAATGGACTTCGCAGGTTCAACCTAAGTAGTGCCAAGAATAAGGCTTATCCCCCTTTTCGGCAATTTTCAAACCTATTTTGGAATTAATTGATGATCCAATCTGTCCTCATTGTATACATTGTTGATTTAAATGTTTATGTAAAGTATAAAATCAATCAAACACCAAATGGTTATTAATCGGAGAAGAAAGATCTCAAAAAAAATGAAAAAAAAGTTTGTTAGGTACACTTGATTGCAACTCTTACGAAACTGAAGAAGACAACTTCTCCTTCTCGTTGGTTTTTTGAAATTTTCGACCTTAACATCGAATCATTTTCGTGATCCTATTTGTCCACATTGTAGAAATTGTCAATTAAAATTATTTCGTAAGATATTGAGTCAATCTGGGTACTTAACGATATTTAATCGAAAAAGATATATGTCGAAAAAAATTGAAAAAAGTGAGCCGGCAACACTTGATTACAACTTGAAAAGACTTTTTCTTTCCTCCTTCTGCGCGTAATTCGTTATAACACCGTCCCCGATCCAAGTTGACTTTCACCGTCGCTGATCCGAGTTCCGATCACTGAGTCAGCCGGCAGAGGTGTGTTCGTGACTCCGGCGATCGGAGCTGGTGAACTCATCCACGCGGCCACACCCATCGTCTCTTTCTCTCTCTACAACAACGGGTGTTTGCTATTTGTGCCTCCTAAGTCTCAGAAACAGAACCACATCTGCAGCCAGCCATGAATGTAAGGAACAATTTAAGGTACCTTTGATTATATGTCATACCCTAAAATATTCGTTACTCTGGACTTCGTCTGGTCTCTAGTTGGTGGACTTTCTTTTACACTTAGGAAAAATTCGAAGCTTGAACTGGACTAGATCGAAATTCTTCGATGTGTATTTGGGAGGCTACTTTGCAGCAGAATCATTCAAACTCAGTTTCGTACCAGTCTTCTCTAGCATATTGTATCATTCTCCCAATATAGACATAGATGTGATTGTTGACAATTCCATGTACAATCTAACAAGTGGATATTAATGCTGTGGTAATTTGTTGAGTCACTAGCCCAAAAGGATTTAGGTGCTGTTGTTGGTTTGTAGGACCAGGAACCAGGAACTGATCAAAGTCGGCTGTAAAATGAACTTAAAACGCTTGTTAATGTGAACGATGAGTTGGTTACGACGTATTGTACTGACTTTAAAGATCGCTGCCAAAAGTATTCAACGGTCTTGGTAGTATCAAGGCACCGTAAATTGAAAAGTTCATCTCAACGCTCCCAGGCCATGATCATGCTCTAATGACTGGATTGTTAGTAGAGTTGATCACTTCTAGTCCTGGGAAAAGATACCCTCTCTTTTCTTGAAAGATCTATCCTGGTTAGCCCACTCAATTCATTTGCTGTCATGCGAAAACCCTTTGAATGTGGAATTGCTATTGCCATCATCTTTTATTAATGGACTTTGGTCACTGATGTTGATATTGGTCGAGAAGTCATTTAGACGCTATGAACCACAGATGATGGACCCGGACACAACACCATTCAAACTCAACTGCAGCAACTAACTGCAGTTTTTTTTTATGATCTGTGCCGTTGGAACCTGACCCACAATGTACACTCTCAATTTCAGGTAGCTTCAACCTCTTTCAATCTGTTGGCTCAGTGGCTGTCACTTGACAACCAGACGCCTCAGGAAGTCTTTGGTCTGGAATTCGACTCCTATTAGCGTGGTATCAATTCATGCGTCGGCTCAGTCCATGCAAGACTTGGTCCCGAGTGTAATTAGGCCCTTGGTAGTCAACATCGGGATTGTTCCCCCCAAATTAGTCGTTCTATTTATACTGAAAACAAAGTGTCTATAAAAATCCCCAATGCTAGGCAACAAATCTCTCTCTTCCACCCCTAGGGGAATGAAAAATGCAGGGATTCAACGGCTGCACTCGAATTATTGGAGTCCTAACCAAAACTTTGGAGAAGGAGAAACGTTTTTTCAATATTCGTTTGATTTCGAATAGTAAGACAAATCTATTTTCTTCCCTAAACAAAAACCCTCTAATCTTTCACCAAACCCATCAACAGTCACAAACTAATCTTGGACCATTCGTTCATTATTGAACGCTACTCTCGGGAGTGAACTACAAACAACACAAAGACTGTACTTAAGTTTGGGGCTCCACACATTATTCTATAACCAAGTACTAAAATACAAGGGGCTAACAACCCTAAGCACTAACAATTAAACTGTCCCGCCGGCGCTGGATTTTTAAATATGGAAAACCAACGTTCCATTTCGGGTCTTCATTTGCAAGCTAGCCTACTAAACTGGGACAAACCTTCGTGCTGTGCGCTTCCGTGATTTTATCACTATGACATGGCCCACGGCTCCCAAGCAAGAATGGAGCCAGAGGGTGGCTAGTAGGGACGGTCGCTTCCCTACATTTTAAAAAAGTCCTGCTTTTACATTGAAAGAAAATATTATCACAATTTTTTTTTGATTGTGTATATTCACCACCTATACGCAAAAAATCCGTCTCCGTCTTTGCTGCCTAACAGGTTGTGAAGAACTTGGAAATATTTGGAAAGTGAAGAAGTGAAGTCCGTCTCCGTACCAACAGCTGCGCCGGACCGTCTCCAGAACCAGACGATCAATCCGAGCCGTCCAAAAATTCTATAAAAAAAAAATAAGAGGCCTTTAGTGGAAATTAACAGTATCCGATGTATGTAAGGTTCTTAATTCAAATCCCTTATTTTTTGTGTATATATAGTCTCTATAGCTTTATGGAATTTTTTTTTCCATTTAAGTGGTGAGGAAAACAAAACCCGTGTGTTCAAAATTGTCCGTCCATATGCAAACACCTCTCGAGTAAAAATCTCCCGTCCGTCAATGAAAGTAAGCATGGATACTTTGACTTTTTTATTTTTTTTTATTTTTATGGTCAGGACATCCGAGGTCAGCTTACGTGAGTCTCAATTAATTCCATTTCCAATCGAATCAAAGACAAACTATCCGCGCCGCAACTAAGAGATTCACAAGAAATTTCTTTCTTATAACTTTATCTTAAGTACCAAATTCCGATCAATTCCGTGAAAAACAAATCCACCAACCAACCAAATTAAACGTTTGGACGGCCTAGATTGTTGTTCCCCATGACAAGTGCTGTTGACAAATCTTGAGACACCCTTTACCCATGACAATTACAACTCATCTTCCTTTGTTATGTTTCTTTTGATAAAATCAGGACAGGTGTTCCATTTTTTTTTTTTTCGAAAGGTGCCGGTATGGAAGTGGATAGTGCGTTGCCTAAAAGTCGAAATTGGATTTGGAGGTTTGTGCTTTGTAAACATGCACCCCAACCCAAAGCCCCAAGGCCAGGACAAAGAAAAAGTGGGGCTGCAGCAATTATGGACAGTAGACACTAGATAGACAGCGTCACGTCCTCGCCACGCAGTCCCTAAAATCTCCCCACGCACGCACGCAGCTCTTTTGTTTAATCCCCTCGGTTCAAATTTTCAAATTTCAAAAACTTGCAAGTTGCAACATTTTCTTCCGCGGCTCCGAAAACGCGCGTTGGTGCTCTTCGCTCGCCGTCCCGGGTCATCTGTGCTTGGTTCGAACAAGTCATTGAGTATTAAAAACAGGCTATACTGTCCAGGGAGATCTTAATCAAGTAAAGGATGCAAGTATGAATGATAAAGTTCAAAGAGAGTTGTTCAGGTTCAGAAATTACTAAGGAGATAAGAGAAATTGAATTCCGATATGCTCTGGAGCCCATTACCACTACCTAGCTTTTTCAATTAACCTTTCTTTTCTTTCTTTTTTTTTTCATGTTTTTTATATGCGTGTGGAGACCTACGAATGCAATTTGTTTCCTTATTAATAATTTCAGGGTCTAAAATTAATTAAGCTGCAGGCCTGTACCCAATTATTAAACAAAAGAGAAGCAAAGGTAATTGTTGCTGGGTAGAAAACGGAACAATCCCATCCTACACTTACCCTTGACTTGGACTTGGTGTGTTTCTCTTCCATAATTGTTTCGAACAGCCGAACATTATCTCGTAACACAAAAATATTTTTTTCCGAAAAGATATAATTTTAGGAATCTCCATTTTCGAGACAACTACATTTATGTAGTCCATAATAATTGGCGACTGACGAGGATCCACATAATAAAACTTACACAAAATGCGACTATTTTTACCAATATATAGCACCAAGTATCTACTCAAATTCTCTATCAAAAAAGGGGAAAAAAAAGAAAAAGAAAAAAAGAATCCAATCAAATTATATTTTTTGTTTCGATAAAAGAATCTAGCCATTCAAATTACTCTTATCCAACATTTGACACGACTTTTTGGAAAGTAAACGGTAGATAGATACCGTCCCCTCCCCGCACGGGGCATGATCAGATCTACCCCGTGGCATCCGTCCTCGGTAAACTACTTTACCAAGATTTCGATAACCCCACTTCAAAATTTCGACTAATCCAAATACCCCGGGTTGTAGCCGTCCGATCTTATCTCGACAATTAGGGAGGTTTTCTGTTCCCACCACAGTTTCCTTCTCTCTCTCTCTACCATCATCACAGTGATGAAAGTATAAAGAAAAAGTAGTAGCTGCTTCTCCTGCCATTTCACACTCTTCGCAAGAGAGAGAGAGAGAGAGAGACAGAGAGGTTTTTGTTTTTGATTCATAGGATTGTTTATTTATCTGGGTCTGTCTTCCTCCGTCAATCTCGGTTGTTATTTACTCCATCTTTCTTTATTGTTCAAACCCACCAAATTCTTCCACCATTTAATAGTGTTCTCTTAATTCCTTTGACATATTCAAATGCATTCGACCGTTTGATAATTGAAATAGTTGCTTTCTGGGGTGTCTAGGCTTATGCTTTCTCGTTTGCAGTCTCTGGGGAGCGAGAGAGAGAGAGAGAGAGAGAGATTGGTTGATCAATCTATTTTGGGTTCTTTATGCAGGGGAAAAAAAGTTTATTAACTTCTTGCTCTGATTATAAAAAGGTTGGTTCTTGAGTTTAGCTTTTGCTTGCTTTTTATGATTACTTTAGGGGGAAAAAAGAGGAACTGAGATTTTACGTCTCCTCTTTGAATCTTTGTAAGCCCTTTATTCTTTTAAAACAAGCTAGAGGAGGGTTTTTCCCCCATCTCCAAAGCAGAGTTCATCTACTACAATTTTGCTTTTGTGGCTTCTTACTGTGTTATTGGCTTGCAGAAAGCAGTGGATCGAGAGTGCCAAATTTTATTCTTTTCTATATTAGTGGGCTGTTAAAGCTTGCTTGCGTGCGTGCAGTGAATGAGCCAAGCAATTTCAGGTACCTTTTTACCCTATTTTCGCACCCAATTCTATTTCTTTTTTGTGGGGTTGGTCCCATTTCAAAAATATTTCACTTTGCATATGGTAGTTTGATTCTTTTGGGCAAACTTTACATAGTTTATACAGCCGTTGATAGAGACTCCTTGTCCCCTCTCTCTCTCTCTCTCTCTCTCTCTCTCTCTCTCTCTCTCTCCCTCTGTGAGTGTGGATAATACAGCTAGAATTGAGGTAGAAAATCTGGATTTGTGTCCCACTAGTAGCATCATGTACACAACTCCATTGTTGGAAAGCAGAAGTTGTATGCTTTCTTCTTTTAGTTTACCGAAATACCCTTCACTGTTCATTGTGAAAAGGACGGCCTTAATTGGACGGCAGGCAGTGGGTAGCTGTTGAAAGGTCCCTCTTTCATTCACTGTTTGGCTGATTTCTTTAAATTATAAAATTCTTAGCAAAGTTTACATTAGGTGTGATTAAACGTGTAATTTTTCTCTGATTAGTAGGACTAGTCTCCTTTTTAATTGGTCAATTAAACAGGTCCTTATATGTATAATTGATTTGTTGTTTTTGAGCGAGTCTGCAATTGAACTCGGTTTACGTCATGCATAGAGTTTTATCTGTCACACAATCAGTCCCATCCCTTGGTCTATTTTTATCGTAAACTCAAGTTTTCTGAATAAATCATCATCTCCAATCATTGACCAAACTCATACCCAAATCAAGAGGAGACACTTTTTAATTCCTCAAATCCTAGCTAATTCAAATATGACACTCGTTAACTTCTAGCTGAATTTGCTATGACTACTTTCCACTTAGAAGTTAACACACAACGATTTTATAAAAGAATGAGTTTTCCGTTGGCATGAGCTATCTCAGATGGAGCTTTTACTCATATTTTTAGTCAAATTCAAGTAAAATTTGGAGTAAGAGATGGAGATGCTCTAAGTACCAATCAACACGTAAAAGACCCTGTTAGGTCCTTGTGACATAAATCCAATTATGAATATGAATAATAAAAGTTGGAACGATCATCTTGAATAGCCTGATAGTAAAAATGAAAAATTTATGCGGCCGATCCAATCGGTTGAGACATAAAGGTTCAATTTGTTATCATGAATCTGCATTGGATGATCATTTTGGAAGGTCTCGTGGGGCTTCAATAGGTACATGGTATTTGCCTGTCGGCTCCTCTTGATTTCAGCAAAAGGGCGAATTATGACATTCTATTCTTGACCCCACTCTCTGTTTTTATTTATTCCTTATGGTGTTTGAATGCTTCTACTTTATAACGTAAATGCATAATTGCAACTGCTCCACAGCTAGTATAACTAAGTACTGTACTAGCTTTTTGCCGTATTTGTCATCTGTTCACTCCTTTGCAAGGTTTGGTTTCTCAAATTCTACTCTTCCTTCTCTGGCCTATCTCACAAAATCTTCTCACTACATCGTTCCTCTGAATCTCTGAATCTCTGAATTTGAGTTTTTGTATCTACTCTTAAGCAATTTGATTCATTTCCCGTGAAGAAAAAGCGTATCGTTTGTTATTCTCATCTGGGTTATGGAAATTATTTCAGTTTCTGCAGCTGTGGGAATCAATCTAATCCATACGGACCGTACCCATATCAAGATCATGGTAGAAGAAGGTGGAGACAATGTTTCCGTCGATCCCCAATCGGCTGAAGAGTGGTTGTTACACGCCCAAGGACTGGTTCCAGTGGCACTTCAAAAGGCAAGAGAGGTTAAGGGGTTCCAAGTTAGGTGGAAGATGATAATTTCAAAGATGGAGCAAATCCCACCTAGCTTATCGGATTTATCCACCCACCCGTTCTTCGCAAAGAACACACTTTGTATAGAGCAGTTGCAATCTGTTTCGAACACATTGAATGAAGCAATTCGGTTTTCGGAACTCTGTTTGAAGGAGAAGTATGAGGGGAAGCTTCAGATGCAGAGCGATCTTGATTCGTTATCGGGGAAATTAGATTTGAATTTGAAAGACTGCGGGAGTTTGATCAAAACCGGGGTTCTATCAGGTTCATTCGCAGAACCAGAGGCTAAATTTGATACTCATGTTAGGGAATTGCTTGCTCGTCTTCAAATCGGTCACTTAGAATCCAAACATAAGGCTCTTGACAGCCTTGTCGAGGCCATGAGAGAAGATGGAAAGACGGTTTTGGGCTTGATCGGACGAAGCAATATCGCTGCTTTAGTCCAATTGCTCACTGCAAGTTCTAGTACGGTCCGAGAGAAGGCTGTTTCGGTAATTTGCTCGATTGCAGAATCCGGGAGTTGTGAAAACTGGCTTGTTTTAGAAGGTGTTCTTCCCCCTCTTATTAGGCTTGTTGAGTCAGGAAGTGCAGTAGGGAGAGAGAAAGCTACAATCTCTCTCCAAAGATTGTCTATGTCCTCAGAAACCGCCCGGTCAATTGTCGGACACGGTGGTGTCCGGCCATTGATCGAGGTTTGTCGGTCTGGGGTATCGGTTGCCCAAGCTGCTGCTGTTGGTACTTTGAAAAACATATCTGCTGTGCCAGAAGTTAAGCAAAGTCTAGCCGAGGAAGGGATTATTAAGGTAATGATCAGTCTCCTTGATTGTGGAACACTATTAGGAGCCAAGGAATATGCAGCTGAATGCTTACAAAATCTCACTTTGAGTAACGAAAATCTCCGAAGGGATGTTATTTCGGACGGTGGGATTAAGAGCTTATTAGGGTATCTGGACGGTCCATTGCCTCAGGAATCGGCAGTTGGGGCATTGAGGAATTTGATTTCCTTGGTCTCGGTCGATGTCTTGGTTTCCCTCGGCCTTATTCCCCGTCTGGTTCACGTGTTGAAATCCGGATCGCTCAGTGCACAGATTGCCGCTGCATCAGCGATATGCCAGTTTTGCAGCTCAGGAGATATGAAGAAACTGGTGGGGGAAAATGGGTGCATCCCATTGCTAGTGAAAATGCTCGAGGCCAAAACAGACGGAGCTAGAGAAGTCGCTGCACATGCGATTTCAAGTTTGGTGAGTGTTTCGCAGAACAGGAGGGAAGTGAAGAGGGACAAAAAGAGTGTGCCGAGTTTGGTGCTATTGCTCGATCCGAGCCCTCAAAATGCGGCTAAAAAGTATGCTGTGCCGTGCCTTGTGTCGCTCTCCTCGAGCAAAAAGTGCAAGAAACTGATGGTTTCATACGGGGCAATTGGGTATTTGAAGAAGCTAAGTGAGATGGATATTCCGGGTGCCAAGAAGCTCCTCGAACGGTTGGAAAGAGGGAAATTGAGAAGTTTGTTTGGCCGGAAGTAGGCAAGAAAAAGGAGGTTTCTTGATCAATGAAGTACTTATTTTGTTCATTCCAAATGTATAAATTTTGTGCCGTATTATCTGTATGAGACAAAAAGTAGTTTAAGAGATGAATTAGTATTTACAACTTACAAGCAGTAGTTAATATGGAGTGCGGGTTCAATGTTAAATATGAATTTTTTTTTTAGGAATTGCCACATGAGCCATTTAACATCCTAGTATCAGTTGCTGGATGTGTCTTTTCTTTTTTTTTTTTTTGTAACCGAGCGGCATTCCTGCAAAGCGGGTGATCCGGCCGTCGCTCTCGGCACGGACGGTTCAGATTGAATATGAGCGCATATGTATCTGAACTATCGATTGCCAATATGAACCCGGCCGCTCTGCGCCTGCTTTGCAGGGGGGTTGCTTGGCAGCATCCCCAATTCCGTCAAAGTGGGTATCGCCAGCAATCAAATGTTTAGTTTATTATCCATCAAACTGTATGGTTCACGCTTGTGATTCTGGATGGTGTCTTCTGATTGAAGAAAAAGCCTGTAGTCGGATCCAAAAGAAGAGCGAGGTTGGAAGTCAATGTGGAATGAAGAAAAGCAACTCTTCTTCAATGTGGAAGAGAAGAATCGACTGGATACTCATATTGTACTTCTTTCTTTGTGGGGTAGACCTTTTTGGATGTTATGTGGAAATCTTGTCCCAACTTTTTTTTTTCTAATTTTCAATTTATGCAAAATGTTCGATGACCGGCGGGGATTCGAGGCGGCCTGTGGTGAGGGAGATCACTACAGGGTTGCAGCGACCCCAAAACTGTGCCACTCACCCGGTAGACCTTTTCGGATGTTATGTGGAAATCTTTGGAGGCGGGGAGCTGTTGTCGCTGCAATGGACAGCAAAGTGCTGTCCTAGACGAATGGGGCCCGCTCCGGTTTTGTTTCGATAATTGAAAACGTTCGCTTCGTAGAGCTCGTCGAGTAGAATATGTGTACCCAAAATCAGCTCGATCGAATATTATTGAGTGCTTGATCGGAACACATATAACTTGTCAATAATGGGTTCCAGTGGATTTGATCCAGTGTTTCTAATCCATTCTTTTCAAGATAAAAATGTTCCGATAAGGCACTTAATGATATTCGATTATGCTGATTTTTAGAACACATATTCTATTCGACGAGTTTTACGAAGTGAACGTTTCCAATCATCGAAACAAGACCAGAGTGGGCCCCACTCTGCCGAAACAGCACGCTGCTTCCCCTTAAAAGGGACAACAGCTCCCCCGCCTACGGAATCTTTGCCACAACCTTTTTCTAATTTTCAATTTATGCAATGTTGAGCTAGTGATGAAGCTAGGATTAATATTTCGGGGCCAAAGTCAATACTACTATCAACAATAGAAAAAGGCAGAAACATATAGAGACACAATAACGTGACATCTATGGAATCTGATAATATGATAAAATTATATGCGAGAGAGATAAAACATGAAGTAGTTGCTCTTTGTTTGTCAATCGCCGGCGCCTGTAACCATGCAAAAATCAATTCGATCAATAATCGTGGTCATCCTATCCTCGCCAAATCTCCAATTGTAAGTCTCTGGCTCTATATACTCCGAGCAAAATCTAT
Source organism: Rhododendron molle (assembly GCA_025413875.1). Classification (NCBI taxonomy): domain Eukaryota; kingdom Viridiplantae; phylum Streptophyta; class Magnoliopsida; order Ericales; family Ericaceae; genus Rhododendron; species Rhododendron molle. The sequence goes on along the minus strand of CM046394.1, from coordinate 2,268,468 downwards.
GAAGTGTGGTTGTTAGACTAGGGCAAAGGCATGACACGACATTTTCTAAGATATAAGTTGGTGGAATTTTTTGGAGTTTAATTTGGAAATCTCTATCTGAGCATTATTTCATTACGTGAAGTTCAAAAATATTGCGTTTAGTTCTCACCACCACCATCACTCCCACAGTTGTTGCAACTACCATCACTACTGCCCACAAAACACTCTGTCGCCGCCGTCACTACCACTCTACCACCACTTCCGCCACAACCACCATCACTCCACTACTAAAACCACCGTGATCACTCCACCATTGCCGCCGCCACTCCACAACCACCGCCACCTCTCTCACGACACTCCATCTCACTACCACAAATACATGTCGACCATCCAAAAAATTAAAAGAGAATTATTATGACTAATTAAAATTGAAATTAATTCATCATTTATCCAAGAACACCTAAACTGTATGCTCCTCGGGATCGGCGATTTTTAATGAATCTGTCTAACCAAAAATGAATGTATGCTGACCTCTCCACCGTCAAAAATAAGATGACAGGACAACCGTTGGATACTTCCAGGGTGGAAAATAGAGGGCTACGATCACGAGAAACTCTGATGGGCCATAGTAGCTTACCGTAGCCCCGCAACGGGAGATAATTTTTTTCGTTTCTTTGTCAGTTTCTCTGTTTTAGGAACGAGAAGGCCCAAGAATAGCTGAAGCTGAAGAGAAGATTTTCTCGAAGAGAGAGAGAGAGAGAGAGAGAGATTGTGGGTTTCGAGGCAATAGCTCTGGCACATCTCCCGGTAAATCCTCTCTCTCTCTAAATTCGAAGACTTTTCTATGTACATGTGCCCTAGTTACGTCTTTCGTAGTATCGTTTGATCTCTGCTTCAGGTATGCGATATGCAATAGCAGAAGTTTTCCGTTAAAAATTTGCAAATATCCAGTTTGGTTGAATGGTTCCTAGTCATTGATGAGATTGATTATGGAGTTTGTTTTGACTTCGAAATTGGTTGATAACTTGTTTTTTTTGTGATTTGCCTTGTTTATTTCTGCTTCATCTATTGCGTTTTGGAAATTAAGATTAGGCTGTTGTTTGGATGTCTAAAAAACTGTCTTTTTTCTCTCCCCTTTCTGGAAGGTCTTTGGTTTTGGAATCTGTTTGGGATTTGATTGGAGTGGTTTTTTTTATCTGCTTTATTTATGCAGCTTCATCTTATGCGTGTGAGACTAGGATTTGGGTAATTAAAAGTTAGGCTGTGGTTTGGGTGTCTAAAAAAGAGTTTTTTTCTTTCTTTCTCTCTTAAATTTTTTTATTTTCTTTTCTGCTTTTGGTCAAAGAAAAGTTTACGTCTCGGCCAGAGGATGTGAAAAACTAATAGCCCCTTTGGATAGAGGGATTTCATAAGAAAAGTAAAGAAAGGTATATGTTTCTAGCCAAATCACTCATTTGGATTGAGTATTTCAATGGAAAATGGAGAGAGTACAGAAATTGAATATTTTGATTGGCTCTTTCCCTTTCTCGCCAAATCTTACCAATGATGGTGAGAAAGGGCTCCCCTTTCTTATCTCACCCTTTCTCACCATCAATAGGGGCTATAAAAGTAACTTCGACGTATTTGAAAAAATCATCTAGAGGGAAAAAAGAAAACCAATAAAATCCAGGACTATTCGTCTTTCTAATGTTCTCTCTCTGTTGTAATTTTTTGATTCCTCTTTTCGAAAGCAGCCTAACCCATAAAGTAAAAGATATTGACACAAAAGATGAGAAAAGCTGGCTTTCCAGACACCTTAAACACCCCTTAGTTTGTTTTTGTTATCCCTTATCGGTAGTCTTTTGTGTGGTTCTATGATTGCTGAGAAAAGGGAGTATTTGATAAGATGGCACTTAAGTTGTGTTTGCACCCCTTAGTTTGTTTTTGTTATCCCTTATCGGTAGTCTATTGTGTGGTTCTATGATTGCTGAGAAAAGGGAGTATTTGATAAGATGGCACTTAAGTTGTGTTTGCTGGTTCTAGCAAAATGATGGACTGAAAAATATGGAGGAGATAAGATGTACCTTGAGTCATGTTTGCCGGTTCTAGAGAATGATCGACTAAACTCAGCTCAAGCCAAAAGAACTGTTCAAAGTTCATTTAAGAGGTCTTTGTTTTCTGTGTTATTCTAGATATCATTGTTGAATTCTGCAGAGATTTCAACAATTTGGTGGTTCATGTGGTAATCATTAGAGCTTTTGTATGTTGGTGCTTTTACTTTACTGGTTAATTTCGGTTACTGAGCTGGTTTTACTTGTCTTTGATTTCACTTGTCAATTCCAAGCATAGCTGATGAGGGTAGTATGTTCATATAGACTGTTGGGGATTGGTTATATCATGTGGTATTGAGGTTAATTTTGAATACAGACTGGGTGGCATCTGAGTGAGGATGATGAAAAATTGAAGAGGCATTTCTGATGCAGTCAAGTATGACATTCTTGTAGGTGTAGTCTAATGCTTTAGTTCGGGGGGGTGCTAATAGAGGCAGTTTTATCATGCCGTCTCCTTTTTCCAACTATAGATTTTAGGGAACCATTCCAGCTTAAGTTCTGTGCAACCAAACTGCGGTTTCTATGATAGACTTCCTAGATTTGAGTGGTTATCAATGTTACTCCTCTATAGTTCTTGACCGCTTGTGGTCAAGTGTGTATAATATAGTATTTACGTTCCAAAAATCATAAAGTATATTCTCTGAGCAAAAGTCAACTCAATGATGAAAAAGGCTACAGTTAACCACGTTTGAAGGTATTAGGTTTTCTGGAGTTTAGTTTTGGTTCTTCCCAGCGTATGTTACATCTTGATAGATTTAGCTCAGGTCAAGAGGTTCATGTGTACTTATGTGCTAGTTACAAGCCATGTCATCCGTCTGAAAAAGGAAAAAGTGATGGCTCTGGAGTCTGGTCATCCTTTTTTTGTTTCTTTTGTTGATAAGATAACATTCCCATTTTAGTTTTCTTAAACTACATAGAGGTTAGCCCTAACACCCCCACCCTCCCGCCTTGGTTGTTTCTATCTGAAATTTGAATGGCTAATCTGGTGAATGTTTACTTGGTAGAGTTTCTTGGGTTAAGTGAGGGGGTACATTGTCTTGCAGGTACACTGAGGAGAAATTATGAGTACCCTTGACATAGCGCGAACAGAGCTTGCCCTGTTGGTTCTGTATTTGAATAAAGCTGAAGCCAGGGACAAGATATGCAGGGCAATACAATATGGTTCCAAATACTTGAGTAATGGAGAGCCTGGCACAGCCCAAAACGTTGACAAATCTACTAGCTTGGCTCGTAAAGTTTTCCGTCTTTTTAAGGTCAGGCTTGTTTGAATCTTCTAATAATAAGCATGATAAATGTCTTTTGCAGTCGTCTTCTTTTTCCTCATACTTATGTACCCTTCATACGAGGTTTATTATTTGGCAAATTGTGTATCCTTTTTCGTAAGACTTCTATGTGCATTCATTCTGGCTAAGAGTACAATTATATGTGGTCTCAAGGGTAACTATATTATTCATGCTGTGCAATTGTAGCTGGCCTTCCACAGTTGAGGAGAATTTTGTGGGAAAATAGAATTAAACCTATATCTGATTTTGAACTTACGTCTTCATTGGTTTTTTCTTCTTGGGCTAATTGGAGTTTTGTTACTTTTTGCAGTTCGTTAATGATCTGCATGGACTTGTCAGTCCAACTTCTCCAGGAACTCCCCTTCCCCTTGTTTTACTGGGAAAGGTACAGAATGGTTTGCTGACTGAATATGCTTTTCTAATTATCTGTAACTTACTGATGGCATTTTTTACCATGATGCTTTCTTTTTCAGTCTAAAAATGCGCTATTGTCTACTTTCTTGTTCCTCGATCAATTTGTCTGGCTCAGTAGGACAGGCATTTATAAGGTATGGAATGCACCTTTTTTGTACAGTCATTTTCTTCACTGAATTTTTACGGGAAGTGAGCATGGATACTTCATTGATGATATCCAGAACAAAGAACGTGCAGAGCTAATTGGCAGGATATCTCTTTACTGTTGGATGGGTTCCTCAATCTGCACTACATTGGTTGAGGTTTGCCACTTTCTCTTTATTTTGACTTCTGTGGCTTACTCGTTTTCCACCTGAGGAATGCCATGGCTTGAAAATTGGGAGAAAAGCATGCTGTTCTACGAGAGCTAATTAATAATTTTGACATTAGTGATTTTGTTTCGGTATCCTTGTTTGCCCTTTTGGCTTGGTAATCTTAATCTTGTTCCCCAATACTGATTAGAACTTAGCGAAAAATAAGTTAAAGCAGATGCAGAGGGCAATGATCATTGATTTTACAATTATTTTGAAGTTTCCAGGCAATGATAGTTCCTTGATTACATCATTGAATGATGGTGTTGTAGTATAAAAAGTTAACAGATCTCACCAAGGAAAATATAATTTGTGGCCAGGCTAACTGTTGAAAGAAGTTCGGTTTTTTTTTTCCCCAGCTGCAGTATGCCCCTTAGCACCTGTGTTGGTATGTTTTGCAAGATGAATTACCTTGCCCCAAAAAGAAAGATGAACTACTGTCAGCAATTTTCTGAAAATGTTGAAATGTTATGAAGGATATGGTGAAACATTGAGCAACAGCTCCTAATGTCACGGATATAAATTTGAGACATCATAAAAACTAAAAAGGATATATGGATTGAAAATTTGGGAGGCAGAAGTATGTTTTTTCTTCTATTCTCTCTGTCTCATTTGGCAAACTATAAAGTGGTCTTGATTAATTTGTTTCAGGTTGGGGAGCTTGGAAGGCTTTCGGCATCAATGAAGAAGTTAGAGAAGGATCTAAAGAAAAGCGATAAACATAATGTATAACTTTACCACTGTTGCGTACTCTTTCAGTAATTTCAGTAATGTAGTAAAAAAAAAGATCTTTCCCTTATCAGCTGTTTGTGGTGCATCTGTAAATGCAGAATGAGGAGTACCGTAGTAAACTAAAGAAGGGGAACGAGAGATCATTGGCCCTGATTAAATCGGGCATGGATATAGTGGTTGCCATTGGGCTACTTCAACTGGCACCCAAGAAAGTCACTCCACGTGTGACAGGAGCATTTGGATTTGTTACCTCTCTCATCTCTTGTTATCAGGTATTCGCAAGTTCGTACTTAGATTCTATTTGCCCCATTTTTCTATTGCGCCTGAGGTTTTGGATGTTACTCATAATTGTGCTGAGAGAGTGTCGTTGAGAATGATTAGCCCATCATTGTTGGATTTTTCCCTTTGCATATTTTTCCCTTTATGCTATAGTCATTTGCATATGGGAACGAGCTTGCGTGGCTCCCAAACATCCTTTTGGCTCTTCTGGGTTGTGTTTAGGCCTTCTGGACGATCAGTCTCTTAGCCGGTAATCATATTGGTTGTTTCTCTTTGCAGTTGCTTCCATCACCACCGAAGGCCAAGACACCCTGAACAAGGAGAGCCTTAACAATGGGATTCCCTTCGGATAACAGCTTAAGAATTGTGAGACTTGCCGTCTGTCACAGATTGGATGACACAGAAATTTCATCTTGTTTAGCACCTTTGTTCTGAATGTCGTGTGTTTGTCCTTGTATTCTTACGTCAGAAACAAGAGTTGGTTACTTGCCCGTTGCACATGCATCACATACTTGATGCAAATGCATGTGGTAATAATGTTAATTGTTTGTTTGAGTTTCCGAGTAAAAAGACTACAACCATCGATCCATTAATTCACTCCGCTCTCGATCGTTTTAATTTACGCTCCGACATATTATCTGGAGATGAATAAAGGGAACAAGCACCATCTCGTGACGTACATGAATCTTTCTGGTTCAAAGTTCATAATAGTTCTTTTCTCTCTTTCTTTTCTAGCATCTTTCATAGTCCATAGTTTGGCTTTTACAATTTTTACTATCCAAAAGCATCAAGTTCCTCTTCACTCCTCACTAACAAAGAATCCTCCCTCAGGAGTAGTTCACTTTGATCTATCATCTATTTTTTAGGAAAAGCAAGAAATTGACCTACCATCTTTGGTACTAATGAAAATTAGTAAGAGCGATATCATCCATCGGATCTCCTTTGAGGAAATGTAATGGGGTTCAAGCTATCTTATCTCAACAACCAATAGTTCAATTTCTGTATCGGCTCCTGTGGATTTGAGTCGTCCACATATAGAGGACTCGGAATTATGCACCCCAAGTCCTCAAGGAAATAATACATTTTGTACCACGACCATCAATTGCGGGGGAGGAAAATGCAGAAGGTTTGGGTGTAAATAAAAATGTAGATGACGATGTACAAAATGGAAAGACAACAGGTGAAAACTTATGTACAAGAAGCAACTCATGAAGCCGAATACAAAAAGACAACACCGTGTTTGGAACCCGTGGTAAGAAATGGAAACGAAGACTGATTTACCCTCTTTCCTTCGTTTGGAAACAAGGGCAAATAAACAAAAATATACGTGCAAGGACGAGTTCAATCTTCTCCCTCTTTCTTTCCACGGCTTCCAAACGCAGCACAACAAAAGCTTAATGAACCCCAAAACAACAAACCTACTCTACGGGCCTGCACAAAACCGATGATTAAAGTCGTTCTCTCTATCGATGAATGTAATCTAAGCCTTTCCCTAAAAAACTGGGACATATTAGAACAGAATCTAAGCATAGGCCACCTTTAGTATGAGTGCAATCGATCTGACTCAAAGAGAATTTGATCTTTGTTGGCTCGTTCGGCTGCTCAACAACAAAATCGCCTGCGTGGTAATGAACCCACTGCCCCGGATTGTCCAAAAACAAACGCGACACAGCATGTTGTCCGTCCGAAGTTGTCAACTGGAATTGTACTGGTTTTACATTCCACCCATGGATGTGGTCCAGATTACAAACCCGACGGCCCAATCTCCTGTTAGGCCTTCCCAGGTGAAGCCTAAAGAAAGCACTGTAAGTCCCTACCGGAAACTGGAACTCCAACTCTCCAACTACTTCGAACCACCAGATTTGGTGAAGATATGCTACATTTTTGAATCTGCAATACCAATTAACAGTAATAATAAGTTAACCAACCACCGGAGTTTCTAAAGAGAGGTTATCTTCATATCTGCAATTAGATTAGGGGAGTGATTTTGCCACTCCCCTTTGTGTCTTGATTTGATGATTTGTTTTGTAAGAGAAGGTGAGTGACATTAACAAAAAAGGGAGTGACAAAATCAATTCCCTTAAATTAAAGCTAACAAAAAGTTTCAAATTGGCAAAAATAAAGGTAAATAGAAATACGAGCCAATATGCTGATTATTACCCGTTGAAACCTCCATCAAAATATAAAAATAACTAATTCAGCTAAAATACCCAGTAAAATAAGTACTCCTATGTACATAACCCAAGAAGGCAAGAATCAAGTCAAAAATATCACAGAAATAACATATCAAAATGAATAAAAAAGAGACGAAATAGCATATCTTTCGCACTGTTTCAGTATATTATTCTCATCTCGCAATGCTCACGTCCATCAACATATGAGAAGTCTGGTTATATATTTGGTTAAATCGAACCACTTTCTATGCGTATCATATCACCCAGTTAATCGGAGATAATTGGAGAACCAGAACCTTAATTCAAACCAAAACTAGACCGCGCTAAGTAGAGGAAGAACAACTCCCAAACACAAAAACCAAAAGAGTGGTGAAATCTTATGTAAACCAGCGACTAAGAGTGGTTAAATGATGGAATCAATAATACCACACTCCCATGATATTGCATGCATGTTTCACACTTCGTGTCATTGTAGTATGTCTTATCAGTCTTCAATCAAATCCGTAAGAAGATCAACTAAACACCCGGCATAGATAATATGGTTGAATCTAATGCTCATATTCGGTTAAAGCAACCGGCTAAACAAACACGTTTATATGTGGGTAGATATCGCAAGTAAAATCTCACCTAGATTCCTCAGTCGGAATGTGATTCCAGTACCGCCGATCATCGATCCCCGTAATCCTCAAACCCTTCGAAGCAATCGAAACACAAACTCCACCGGTACTCTTATCCAGCCAAATTTCCTGGAAAACCACCCAAATTCCCAAACCCATCAATACAACTTTTTTTAATCAAGAACCCGTCAATACAATTGAATCGCACAAGGCACTGTTTGGCATTCCTAAATTCTCTTCACCATGGGTGGAAAAACCCAAGTTTCCACCACCTATTGTGGGCCCCACCGTGCGTTCATCGCGGTTATCGGAACCGTTTATCTTGTAGGACTAACAGACTAGCAGAGCAATACACCCACGCAAAAAATAAGATTGATCAAGCATCATAGGTATATCAAAAATTGAATTTTGATTTATAAAGTAGAGGGCAGTTGAACTTTAAAAAACAGACCGTCCATCTTACAAATTAAAATTCAATTTTTGATATACCTACCGATGTCAACTCAAACTAATTTTTTGCCTACACATAAACGGTTCAGATTACCCCATTACACGCACGGTGGATCCATAAATGGAGGTGGTGGAAACTTAGAGTAGTCCACCTATGGTGGAGAGAATTTAATCTCTTTCTAAAAAATCTCATTTTTCTTAGGAAAAAATTCAAAAAAACCCCTGAACTTTAAACCCAATGTCAAATAGGCACCTAAACTTAAATAAACTTCAATTGGACACCTGAACTTTCATTCCGTTATTCAATTTACCCCCTGCCGTCTCAATCCGTGACTTTCCTAACGGCAACCGCTGAGCTGGACACTAACAGACAGAACAAAACGTTAGAGGGAGAAATTGGAGGGAAACAACAGTGATCTGCCACCTTTTTAAGGCCCCGTTCGGCTAAATAAACCTACTAGTTTATTTTTTGTCCTTATTCAAATTTTTTTTGTAGTTTTTAGTTTTTCGTCATTTTTTTAGAAATTATTGCATCGTCATCACAAGAGGAATCTAAAAAGTAACAAATTACGATCGAAATCGAATTTTTTTGAATAAAGACAAAAATAAGCCAATTTTTTCGTCTTTATTAAAAAAAATGGATTTCGATCATAATTTTTTTTACTTTTTAGATTTCTCTTGTTATGACAATGCAATAATCTCCACACAAAAAAATGACGAAAAACTAACAAATATGAAAAAAATTTAAATAAGGACAAAAGAACGGGGCCTTAAAAAGGTGTCAGATCACTATTGTTTCCCTCCAATTTCTCCCTCTAACGTTTTGTTTTGTCTGTTACTGTCCAGCTCAGCGGTTGCCATTAGGAAAGTCACCGATTGAGAAGGCAGGGGGTAAATTGAATAACGGAGTGAAAGTTCAGGTGTTGAATTGAAGGTTATTTAAGTTCAGGTGTCTATTTGACATTGAGTTCAAAGTTCAGGGGGTTTTTTTGAATTTTTCTCATTTTTCTCACGATAAAACATTTTACTTTGTAAATATACTTATTTGTACTCCATAATACAAGAAAAGGCTCAGAATTTCGGATTTTCTGTTTGGCTACATCTTGCTTTAGTAATTTCCCCCCAAAATTTTCATGTTTTCTTTACCTTTTTGATCCTCCTAGTTCAGTCTTCAGAAGAGCCCAAAACCCAAATATCTTGAACAATTTTTTTCAAGATCTACAAAATTCTGGGGTAAAACAATTTCCCTTTACACATACCAAACAGAACCCACACATTCTAGAAAGAGAAACCTTAAAAGAGAGAGAGAAATGAGAGTAACAATTGGATAAAAAATTGATGCGCCAGTGCGCATGGGTTGGGTCTGAGGCCCGAAACGGGAAAAAGTCAAACTTTTATGCGTTCACCAAATGAATAGTTGAATATATTCACGACTTACAGCCAATTAATTTTTTTCAGGCCGACCTCGAATGGTCATTAAAACGCAAATTAGAATGAATCACGCTTCACAAACCCAACGACATCCAATACACACAGAGTGTGTGTGTGAGAGTGAGAGAGAGAGAGCGAGATAAACCTTGGTGCCGCCGTCAAAGGGATTGGGGCGACAAAGCCTAGCGTACAAATCTTTCTTGCCCAAACAACCCACCTTCTCATCCCCCAACTGATCCACGATGTACCCATAATTCAAGGGCAGTTTGACCTCCCAGATGAAATCCGCCGACGATGCCCCGCGGAAGGCCTGGTTCAGCCCCGCCAGCTTGCAGATCTCGGTCGGATCCAGCCGGGCCAGGACCAGCGCGATGCAGTTCTCGGGTATGTCCTCGAGCCTGAGCTTCGTCGCCAGGTTGCCCGACCCGTCCCACTCCGCAATCGCAAACGCAGAGGAACCACCACCCATCACAGAGAGAGAGAGAGAGAGACTGATTGATTGGCAGTTGCGAAAAGTTTCCGGTATTCTTCGAGAGAGAGAATATTAAAAGTCCGTACGCGTACACGTACACATACCGAGAGAGAGAGAGAGCGAGCGAGCTGTTTCAGCTATTATGTGGACACGCACGCGGCTCCGGCATTTCAGAGAGAGAAACGATGATAGGAGAGAGAGAGAGAGAGAGAGAGAGAGAGAGAGGTCTACATTTTCGTTTCCGTTTCCGTTTCGACTCAGGATCTGAGGTGGAAGGGGGGAAGGGGATCTTATCCGGTGCTGCGGCATTGACTACTGATTTTAAAAAATGTGTTTATCACGCGACACTTTAGAGCGTTGAGAACACGCTCCGCATCATTGACGGGTGAAAGTCGCGAGACCTCCCCTGGGTTCGACTCCTGCTGGAGCAAATACCCTTGGGGTCCCAAGTTATAGATAGCTTCTAGATCCCGTGCTAATCCTAACACCCCCTACTAATCCCCGCTGATGTATGAAGATTGCGGAAAAAAAAAGTCGCGAGACCTCTCCGAAATTATTTGATCATATAATCATCTTAGGGCACCGTCAGGTTGCGCCTTGCAACTTTTTCCACTATATACTTTTCAAATTGGGAGTCAATACCGAGTGTATGAATCTCGCAGAAATATGTGGTGAAAAATAGTAATATTGAAACACCACGTTACCGTACCTAAAAAAGTATTGAATAATTACTCGCAGACCTCCATGGTGCGAGTACTTACTCGTTGGTATTGGGACACATCGTGGTGTCCAACACCTTTGTCCACCATAAATTTATATGAGATTTTTATAATTATTTGGACCCCACATTTACATGTGTTGGAGGAGTGTATTAAATACCGGCACCGCAACACGTGGTGTTTGGTGTCGCAGGAGTGCCCATTAATAATATTTCATGTGGCTGGGGAACAATTATTCAATGTCTTTGGGGCACCGCCGCGTGGTGCCCCGAATCTCTCCTCAGTAAGTAATCACACAACAATATGTAGTGAGGAGCGATTTAAGGCATCGCCACGAGGCCCTCCAAAGCACTGAATAATCTCTAGTGGCTGAGGGTATGATGAGAGGGAGCACCAGTTGTCTCGTAGACCACCCACATGTCTGTACGTTTTCCAACCATGCAGGATGGAGAAAAATCTCACAAAATATCTTTCAAAATATCTTTTACATTGCAACGTACCCAGTAAAGATTTGCCAAATGTTTACTCCACTTGGGAAAACAATGTAACTCATGGCGTCTAAGTCAGTTTACGCGTGCTTCGATTGATTTTTAAGTGAATATTTTACACCGTCTAATGGTGGAGGGTATCTGTTTCCATCAATACTAAAAAAAAAAATAGGCGTCACTGACGGAACATGATCAGAGTTTATTGATTGTTACTTCTAATCAAAATATGCAGGGCAAGTAATCAGGTTTACGAAGTCTTACTTACGGTCATTCCAACACACCCTCCCTGGGAAGGACGGAATTACTAGAAGGGGAGAAAACGCATAATAAATTGTTACGCTTTAAACTATCTAAATTCTGCTCGTTTTATCCCCGACGACAACATATAAATGAAATTCGAATGCTTCAGAAGGAGACAACCGCTTTTACTATTTAAATTTCTTTTTTTTTTCCCGTAATATTTTGACAATTTTTGATCTGTAATTAACTAAAAAAAAAATATCTAGGTCCCCATCAGGTATCGGGGGCCAGAAATAAATATCCAGTTCATTTATAGAGTTGCTCAATTTAGTAACAATCATCCTACCTTCAGACCCGCTAACACACCCATTTACACACTCACATTCACAATAGAGGTGGAGTCCGCACACACTACACACCTAATATATGTGGATCCCACATCTATTGTGAGCGTGGGTGTGGAGTCAGGATTTTTGACTTAGTAATTGTACTCCAAATAAGGCTCCGTTCCGCAAACGAAATAAGCTGCTTATTTTTTAAGAAGGCAATTTCAAGCTCAAAAATAATGTGTTTACGCAAATAATTTGCCTACCACTATGTATTTGGTTTGAAAGATCTCATCAAAATCTTTAATACGGTGCAAAAAAAAATTAAAAAATTACTTTTCGTTTGCATTATCTTTTAGTTTGAAAATGTAAAATAAGCTGCTTATTTTTTAAGAAGGTTTCTGGAACGGAGCGTAAGGCTAGCTGAAGGAGGAGTTCTCCCACGCGCTTTGAGATGGACAATGGAAAGCGATTATTTTCTTTGTAGAATCTGGCCACTTGTCATATAGTACTTAAATTTAAGGGGGAAATTTTAATTAATTAGCTGCCAGTTGGCTAGTGCTGTATTTATGGATATGGCTTCCACTAATCAGCCACCTGTTCCATGAATCATCCCATGATGGTGTCCGTTAGTTAGCGTGGCAAAGGTTCGGTTCGGTTCGGATATTAACCCCTAACGAATTATTAATCTCAAAAAATTACAATAAAAACCTAAATAAAAAGTTATAAAAAATAAAAAATACCGAAATAAGTTTCAGAATTATAAGCTTACAAGAACGCAGCCTATCATTTACCACTCTTCTCCTTCTTTTTCTCTAATCACTCTAAACAAAAAATTGATTTAATTTAAAAACTAAATAATTTTAACTTTTTCTGATAGGAATTTTAACTTCATTTTATTCATAAAATATCTAAAATTTTATATCTAGCTTATAAACATATTTATTTATACTAGCTTGTAAATCTAATTTGTCTCTTTACTCACCACCATCTTCCACTCTCGGCCACCATTCCAACACTCTGTCGCTGCAAGTGGAGTAGAGTGCGGTTGGTGCCTCCTTTATACTCTCATACACATGAACAAGGTTATATTCCCGTAAGCATTTATCTCTATCCTTAATCCCCTAGGATAAAATAGATTAGGTTTTTTGAATGAAAAAAAAAACCTTCTCCTCATGCCAATCATCTCCAACTATTCATATTCATTTCAGATTTTGCATCCCAACCAAGTGGAGAATAAATAATATTTGACATTGTGATATTTCGAATAAAATTTAATGCGGGTTTGGATTGAAAAGTTAAGTAATTTTTTTTTGTCTTTATTTAAATTTTTTTTGCATTTGTTTGTTTTACGTCAAACTTTTGTGACTTGTTGATTCATCTCGGTGAGAGGAATCAGAAAAATAAATTTTTTTTATTGCAACTCATAATTTCTTGAATAAAGATGAAAAAATAAGTCAAGAAGACAACATTTTGTTTTTTACTTCCGGGAGTTTTGCCGGTACGAGGGGAACGAAAATCATATTTGAATGCAGGGATTGATCCTTCCCCTTAGGGCCTGCTTGGATGCAGCCATAGCAAGGGGGATTAGCTAATCTACCCGGACAGACACGGAAATCAAGGTTTGCCCCCGTTTGGCAGGCCATTTTCATGCCCGGATAAGTTTTGCTGGGACTAATTAATCCGGCCAAAGGGGGGATAAAATATGGATGGGTTGAACCCAGTCCATAAATAATCCGGCCTTATCCGGCTAAATTTTGACTGTTTTACCCCTCTTTATCCCTTCCCCCACGGCTCTCTCTCCCGGTCTGAAAATAGAGACAGAAACCAGAAGAAGAACAGAAACAGAAAAATCAGATTAGGAAAAATGGAAGAGAGAGAGAGGAGAAAAGACCCACTGCCACTGCTACGCAGATCGTCGCTGTCGTTGTGTAAAAAATTGAACGTCGTCGTCGTCGCCATCCATGGGAGAAGCCGGGAAGGTGGGTGGGGCGGTGGGGTTGGGTACAGAGAGAGACGAGATGCACTGGTAGTAATGGTGGGTGGTGTTTTGGTTTTTAAGGAGAATTGTGAGATTTAATCCTCTACTTCACATACACTAGTAACCCTTTCTCTACTTTTTTTTTTCGGATCAAAATATAATATTCAACAAAGAAAAAAGCTGTAAAAAAAAAATAATTATATCTTTAGATATTATATTTTAAAAAACAGAAATGGATAATAAAACACTTTAACAAAACCAAATTTAATTATTTTTTGATATTTAATCTAATAATTTAGTTAGTATTTAGTTTAATTATCAAAAACTAATTAAATTTATCTGATTTTGTAATTATATAGTAATAAATATAATGAATAATTAAGTTTGGGACTGAATAAGGGCAAATTTGTCATTCAACAGCTTTTTACATCATCCACCCTTTTAATCTCCCTTCTCTAACACCTCATCCAAACCAAGTACTATTTAATACCCCCTCCATAAACATCACATCAATGTGGGCCATCCCTTATTAACTAATACCTCCTACTATCCAATCCCCCCTTCTTACATAATACCCCCAAACCTAATCCCGCATCCAAACGAGCCCTTAGGTTTATACATAGAAAACCATATTTAAATGACCTAATCCATGCCTTATCCGAATAAAAAAGCTTTTGATGACCCACACATGGTTTTAAAATTTTAATATATCTATATATACACACTCGTATACGTATACGCAGATCACAGGGCCCACTCTTTCCTTTTCAACATTCAACTGTCTTTCCCACAACAAATTAATTAAGGTTGTAGTCTTTTTCTAAACTTTCTATTAAAAAAATTCCTTCCTTAACCTTCCTCCTTACACCTACATGATGATGTGCACATTTAAAAGACATAGGGGGAACAAAGTCAAGAGTTTCTTAGAATTAACTGACCCAAGTAGAGCCTAAAATCATGTTAATTACTCTTACTTTGGTTGTCGTTTGGTTCAAGAAATCTTTTATTCGCTCTCTCTTCCCTCTTTTTCTCTCTCTAAATTCGGACCGTTCAAAATACGTTCGACCGACTGAGATCACTGACGAAGTACCGCGTGTGTAATACCCGTCCCACACCCAAAAAAAAGACTTCTCTAATCCAAGTAGAGACTAGATCCGTACTTTGGTTGTCATGATTTGGTTGAAGAAAATTTTCATCCACTTAACATAATAATAAGAGAAAATCTTATTTCTGGCTGTGCACTCAATCGTGACCGTCCAAAAGTGATTTAGACACTTTTGGACGGTCAAGATGTTAATGAACTTTTTTCGGAGAAGAGTCAATTGTGACCGTTTATAATTGAAAACGAACCTCAACCATTTATTGCGCAAATAGACGACTGTAATTAGTTGGTGCCATAAACACGCTCTTTACAGTACGATCGGAAATAAAAACACTCTCTAATAATAAAATAGCAGGTGACACGTACTGACAATTATAATTTAGAAGAATCCACACTTGTCTGTGTGGAACTGAGTCAGCAAAACCTTTAGCTAGGCCTCAAGTGGCAGTTGTTTATGCGTATCTCCAACATAGGGCACACAGTCAGCATCCATATCATACTAAGTAGTAGTAATTAATGCCACCATCGGATCATGCGTCACCAATGACGTAGCAACAATTTTTACGGCGAGACATGATTTTTTCAATAATTAATGCGTGGTGACAATATATAGTGCGTGTAATAGCGGTCATTTATTTATCGAGAATACTACGTAGAGAATACTGCATAAAACTCCGAGGTTATATGTGATACTAAGCATAGAGGGGAGGTATTTGGTAGATTTAAATGATCGGTGAGAGTTTTATTTTTTATAATTATCCACGTCATTTAGGTTTTGTTAGTTTGGGATCAATTAATCCTTTGTTTATGTTTGGGATCAATGAGGTGGCAACTTTTTAAAGAATGCATATATATTATATGACAACCAGAAAATTAGAGAAATTATTTAGATATAGTATAATTGGAAAATATTATGGTAACCCAAAGATTTGAATACAAATGTATCCGCAGTTGTCCAATAATCAGTATAAGTTTCACGTCTATCGTGTAGCGCATATGCATTGAATGAGTTTGAACACATCTGTGTCTGTAGCACCGCTCCTATGTAATTAAATGTATAGGTAATTGTTGTATATATCCTTCAAATAGCTGTGTCTTGGTTACGTGAAAGCAAGCCGGAGAATTTTGCATAGAGAAATCAAGGTGTGTTATACGTCGATCAATTAAGTTAGTTTTTCTTACGGTTCCGATAAAAGGTGCCCCTGGGGTAATACATTAGGTGTAATAAATGTGCCTAAATTTATGAGTTGTGTTTAGTGGTGCTTATAAAGCACAAATTTTCACCACTATTTTCTAAACTAGTTAGAAATGTTTTTAATACTTTTTGACAATATTACCCTCGTTCCCTTTAAAAATTAGATGGAAAAATTTCAAAATAGCACCCGATCTTTCACACAAATCATGCATGGACACCTGACTTTTTAATATTATCAAAAAAACACCTGACCTATTTAAAAACTTATCAATTTTCCACCTGCCGTTGACTTTCCATTCAAAACAAACGGAAATGCTGAAATGCCCTACACCTGGCCATTTGGAGGGAAACCAATATATATTTTGAGGGAAAAACACATTACTCTACTGATTTCTCCCGCCAAAACCCACCTGTGGGGCCATAGAGTTACAATAACAACTATTTTTACTTTTTCTATAACTTTTAGTTTAGTTTTTCTTTTCTTTTTTTCGCGTTTGTTAGTTTTGCGCCAACCTTTTATGAATTATTAATTCATCTCGACAAGACAAATCAGAAAAGTAAATTTTTTTTTACTTTTACCCAAATATATTAGGAAATAACCACTTTTAAGTCAAAAAAATTGACTATTTCCCAAAATATTTGGATAAATATATAATTTATTTTTTACTTTTTTGATTCGCCTTGACGAGACGAATCAGAAAACAAAAAAAGTGAGGCGCAAAACTAAGAAACACGAAAAAAATTCAAATAAGAACAAAATTAAAAATTATAGCAAAAGTTAAGTGGAATGGGGATGTCCCAAAATCCTCAAACATCTTCGAACTTCTCCTTCAATTGCCTCACACCATCTCAAGCTTTTTACCAAAAAAATGACACACAAATTTGATTTCCAAAATATGCAATAACCAGTTTAAAGTACAAACAGTTACAATAACCAAGATGAAGTCTTATAAGCATTACTCCCATAACAAACCATTGGAACTCCATGGCCTTGAAGGTGGGTTTTGGCTGGAGAAATCAGTAGAGTAATGTGTTTTTTCCTCAAAATGTATATTGGTTTTCCTCCAAATGGCCAGGTGTAGGCCATTTCAACATTCTCGTCTATTTATGGATGAAAAGTTAATGGCGGGTGAAAAATTGATGAGTTTTTAAATAGGTCAGGTAATTTTTTTGATAATATTAAAATGTCAGGTATCTATACGTAATTTGTGTGAAAGGTCAAATGCTATTTTGAAAATTTTCCATTGGGAAAAGGCTTTCCACACAAGTAATAAGATTACGTACGGTACATGAGAAGGGAAAATAATTCTTCTTCCATTGTTCCCGTAACTTTGTTTTTCCAAATAAAATAATGCTTTAAAAAAAAAAACCAAATAAACTAACAAACTATGGAAAATTACCAATTGGATAACACCCACAAACAATGTCTATTGGCAAAATTTTCAAAGGCATTTTTCCTTCATGGTGGCGAAAAAAGTCTTGCATTTCAACTTCTTCATTTTTTGTGTGATGAAGCGGGCCTTTTCGGATGGCAAAATCATGTTTATTGTCATAATTTTTGTATACCACGAAAGCCTCCTTTTTATTGAGAAAATATTATCTGGGAAAAGGTCGAAAGCCATCTCCCACTAAATTGTTGTTCCTCTCTTCGACACTTTCACTGGATTCTATATTTTCGTCTTCCCGAGAAATGTCATTCAAGTCAAATTTGTTCGTTTCTCTTTTTAACTTTGTTTTTGTTTTATTTTCTAATCATTATTCTATTTCTCTCTTCAATCATTACCCTATTTTTTCAATTATTATTTTCATTTATCTCTCTCCACTCATTACCCGTTTTTCAATAATTACCTATTTCTCTATCCACCCTCTATCAAAACTAAAATACCCAAAACTAACAAACGAACAAGACCTTTATTATTTTCATTTGATTTAACTCACAGTCCAAACTTTAATCATCCATTGTCCTCCAAATTAAAATACCAATCCTTTGTTTAGCAGGTACACATTTATCTAGTCGAGACAAATAAATAGTTGCAATATAATAAACCTAAAATTAACTAAAAATATAGTAGTAAAAATTAAAATTAAAATATACCGAGTGGTAATAAAGGTGAGACAAATCACCTCAAAATGTCGTCGTTTAATGCGGAGCAAAATTTTACGCACCTTCCTTCTCAGTTCCCAAGCTTCTATTAGTAGAGTATTCCCAGAGCAGGGCGGAGGAGAGAGAGGAGAAAAACCCTAGGTCTACCGCGTCATCTCACCACCATGGACGGCGACGACGAAGTTTCGGCACAGATGATCGACGAGATCTACGCCAACGGTGGCGACATCGATTCCCGGCAGCCTCACAGACCTATCATCATCAACGGCGAGCAGCTCGACGTGGAGGCCTACGCTGCCCTCTACGCCGGCCGGACCAAGATCAGGCGCCTTATGTTCATCGCCGACCACTGCGACAACAACGTCGCGATGCAGCTGGAGGCGCTGAGGATGGCCTACGACGAGGTCAAGAAGGGCGAGAACACGCAGTTGTTTCGGGAAGTTGTTAACAAGATCGATGGGCGGTTGGGCCAGGGGTACGGGCCCGACCCGGGCTGGAGCGAGGCGGTCGAGCGGAGGGCTGAGCAGAGGAAGGAGAAGCTCGAGAATGAACTCAATGCTTATCGTGTATGGTTTTCCAATTTTTTTTTTTTTTATCGGTTCAATTTAATTTTTACTTAGTGTTGAGAAATCGGATGAACAAACAAATACACAAAGCGCAAAGATTTATTAAGAACAGAAAATAAGAACGCATGACGCAGAGATTTTACATGGTTTTCCGACTCTGTAGTTGAGTACATCCATGGCTCTGGCTCGCATCAGTTTCCACTACATATTGAATGAAGAGAGAGAGAGAGAGAACAAGTTACATTGGCTGCTCCATATAACAAGTAGTATTTATAGGCTAGGGCTTCCACCAATTAATGTAATACCTGTCTATGTACAATCCCGAATAGTGAGTGAAGCACGACCCTGACTGAATGATTCACAATCCCAACAGTTAGGGTTTATACCAATCTGTGGTATGATTGACTAGATTAGTATCGATGTTGTGAGCCATATTTGATTGACCAAGCGAACAGTGGATGAGTAATTCCACCGGAGCAATAGGAGGGGATTATTATTCGAAATCCCATTGCATGATATATCATGTTTGTTAGGACCGGTATGTAGTCCACAGTCTATAACCACTTGTACTCAAACGTCTGAAATAACCTCCTAACCCAAGTCCCAAGAAATTTGTAATCCAATATCATGTCTAATATGGACAACCACAGGGGCACAAGCCCAATAGTTAGCATATATACTTATCCATGATATGATTGACTGCTTTGGTGTTTGCGTGTATGGCTATATCAATATTTGTGTGCCATATTTGATTGACTGAGCGAACAGTGGATGAGTAATTCCAGCGGTGGAATGGGAAGGGGATTATTGTTGGAACATCCCATTGCTTGATATGTTGTGTTTCTTAGGATTTATGGATTTATTTTAGCGGTATGTAATCCACAATCTATAACCAGTTGTACTCAAACATCTGAAATAATTTCCTAACTCAAGTCCCAAGAGATTTGTAATCCAATATCATGTCTAATCTGGACAACATAGGGGCAGATAGGGTATTATGGTTCTGCAATGCTGTTTTATGTGTTTTTTGTTGTTGAAAGAGTAGTAAAGTTTCTTGCACGCATTCATTATGCATAGTTAATCGAACACATAAGTAGTTAGTATCCAATTTGTTTTTTGGTCCCCTCTCTTTTCTTTTTCCGTGTCCATTGCCTAATCCAATTGCCAGACAGTGCCTCATTTAACGTCTTGGTTTTCCGTTAAGTCCTGTATACACATTTATGGGTTTATTTCTGAGGAGAGTGATGTAAGTTGGACTTCGGTGGTGTTCTGACGATATTGAAAACTGAAGGTGAGGTTTTGTCACAAATTGCCTTCAAAATGTTTCTTACTGATTTTTGCGAGGGTTCTTAGTTGCTTTGTATAACAGTTTGGGATTGAACTCATTGTTTTTTGTTTACCATCAGGTGTACGAATAAGTTGAAGCAAACTTTAATTGGTGTTTTGGGGTTCGAATGGTGTTCTTGTGGCTGGAGGTGTTCGGAGATTGACAGTATTGGAGTTTATGTTCTCTTTAATAAGTAATACATACTATAGAAACAAAATTGCAATAAGTGAGGCCACTTGACCAATTTAACCCACAGTGCACATTTAGTAGGGGGTAAGGTTCTTGATTATTACCCCCATCAAAAGACGTGAGGAGACCCCTTTCTTGTGTGATATGACGACTTGAAAAGAATCAACTGTTTTGGGCACAACTGTGGTGAAAAAGTATTGAAAGAGAACTTTAAATTGTCCACCCTTTGCTATGAATGTAAAACACATTTATTACTGACTTAGTTGTCATGATTGTTTCTTGAAAGATCTTTTTCTGGCTTCTGATTGTCTGATGGATAGTTCTGTAATGGGTTGGCATGCCTCGTCTTTATGGTTTACTTATGCAACAGAATCGAACTTGTCTTGAATCTTGATTACACGAAGTCATTACTCATGAACCATCTACGTATGTCTATTCCTCAGCTGGTACATAAGCAACATTCTCATTTCTCTCTCACTCACTCTCTCACACATTC
Organism: Rhododendron molle; assembly: GCA_025413875.1. Taxonomy (NCBI): domain Eukaryota; kingdom Viridiplantae; phylum Streptophyta; class Magnoliopsida; order Ericales; family Ericaceae; genus Rhododendron; species Rhododendron molle. Next base: position 2,247,464 of record CM046394.1, on the reverse strand, counting down.
TCATTTACTTGCTTTCCTTGCAGACAAATTTGATAAAAGAAAGCATTAGAATGGGGTACAACGACTTTGGAGATTTTTATTACGCTCATGGTGCACTTGGGGATGCATTTAAGAATTACGTCCGTACTCGTGATTATTGTACAACATCCAAGCACATAATTCATATGTGCCTGAATGCTATTTTGGTCAGCATTGAGATGGGCCAGTTCACACATGTTTCAAGTTATGTTGGAAAAGCTGAGCAAAGTCCAGATGCCTTGGATGCCATTACGGTTGCAAAACTACGCGCTGCTGGAGGATTGGCCTTATTGGAAGCTAGAAAGTACAAGCTGGCTGCTCGAAAGGTTTGTCATTTAACCTGACATTGGTTTTCCACTGGCTCTGTTGCTTGCTTGCCTCTAAAATAAAAGTCGAAAGGACACGATACTGTTTTGTTGTCTGAAAACTGTATTTCAGTTGATATGGAGCCTCTGGCTTACATTTCCTTAAGTGCTTGTGACAGTAGAAGAGTATGGCCAGATCACAATAATGCCTGGGGACATATTTAAGTGGTAAAATTATCTGTATAAGGATTTGCATGAGAATTTGTCGATCGTGTGTGGAACTTGCTGGAGCACAAGGTCGAACTGGGTCATAGAATGTCTTATGACTCTCAATGGGGCTTTTAAATTTGATTCTCATCCATGGTTTATATAGCTGCTTTTGGGATGTCCCTACTCCTTGTGGTGTTTTCTTGATACTCCATATGATCCAAATTGAAGTTCCCTTAGAAGCAGCAGACCTCATGAAAGAGTACTGATTACCGAATAAGGGTCCTAGGTGAATGACCCTGTTATACTGGAAAGTTGAAAATGAAATTGTCTGAAACTTATAGTTAGCTGTGGTTTGGCAAAGTTACCTTCTTTTTTCTGAGTGATGGGTGCTGATCAATGCCATTGAGGCCAAAGCTAAGGACGGATGTGGGCATGACATGGAATAGACACGCTGACATGTCATTTTAGGATTGAATAATCTAAAATGTTGTTTCAGTTAAATTAGGATAAAGAAAACATAAATAATAGTAACGATTTGACGTTATGAATCAGAAGTTTCTAAAATAGGATTCATAAGCTAAACATTCATGGAAATTTGGACGACTGGCTCTAAAAATTGCGTTATGACCTTCTAATGTGTCCCCATCATACCTTATTGTGTCCGACTAGAAAGATATGATAAATAAGTGGACACCTATAGGTGTGTCCGACATGTGTCCGGAGTCGTTAACTAGTTGGTAGTTTGAACAAATGATGCGAGCCAGAAGAATTTAATCATTGCCTTTTCAGTGCTCTATTCATTACATATCTGTGACATGATCTTTGGGGTATCTGCAGTTCTTGGAAACGGGTCATGAATTGGGGAACAACTATTCCGAAGTGATTGCACCCCAAGACATTGCAACATACGGTGGACTTTGTGCACTCGCAAGTTTCGACAGAGCAGAGCTGAAGGCACTACATTCTCTTTTTTTGCTTTTAAATGTTTTTTCTTGATTGAAAATGGGAAATGTGACATCACTTCCTAATTAGATACTTTTGCTTGGCAGAGCAAAGTTATAGACAATCTCAACTTTCGGAATTTCTTAGAGTTGGTACCAGAAGTAAGGGAGCTTATTCATGATTTTTATTCGAGGTATGTGGTATTATGGTTGACATTTGGTTTCTTCCTTTTTGTGCTTGTTCTTGTTGCAACCTTTGTTGAACTAAGTTGTATGTTGAGGAAGCTTTCCTGCTAGATTGAATTTGGATGATAAGACTTTATAGTCTGTTCTACGGTTCTAACACACAGTAGGGTTCCTCAGTGGACGAAGTAGTTGGTCCCAATTTTATTGGAGGTTATAACTTGTGATGAAGCAGTCGTTTATACCTTAACTAATCAAAAAAAGGGGTTGTTGACGTTTATCCTTCTTCCTGTTTCTAGAGACAGTGTTTTGTCTTTGGCGAGTGCCGTCTAATACGGTTGCAGAACCTCTGTCTGGACCTGATGTAGAATCACAAAGAGGAATCTCAGAGTCCTTGTGCAACACTGCAACTATTAGTGAGTTAACCATGGAATGGCCTCGACTTGGACCCAATGTTCTGAATACCGTACCGGCTAGGGTACCGGTTTTCCTAGTGGTACGGTACGTATAGGTACCGGTCAAATACTGGGTACCGTTTCGGATTTACCGCTACTACAATATATATAATAATTATATATAATTATTATCGGGGCGGTTCTGGGGACCCTTAAAAAAACCTCTAAAAAAACACCCCCAAGTTCCCAATCGAATTTTAATGATCTGAGCCGCTCAATGTAATCAGAACATGATTTTAAGGGTACTCGCGAAAAATTAGCAAAAAAAAAAGATCGGGAAGGGCTTCATCCGAACAGTTTTTTATTGAACTTTTTTGAACGGTTCAATAAAAAACTGCTCAAATAAAGCCATTTCCGATTATTTTTTTTTTTTGCCAATTTCACGCGGGCTCCCATAAAATCACGTTCTGAACATATTAAGCGGTTCGGATCATCAAAATTTGATCGGGAACTATGAAATTAAGATTTGGGGGTGTTTTTTTTGAGGTTTTTTTAAGGGTCCCCGGAACCGCCCCGATTTTATAATTTAAAGAAATCTCCCATACCATGCAATTCATCATAAAATACCTATATTAGGACAACAAAATTCATGTAAGTGACTTCAAATTAACAAGAAAAAGTTCCAACTTCCAAGAGCATCTGCAAAACATAAGCGATGTCAAGTACATATCCATCATCTCAAAACATTCGCGAAGCTCACCAAAAGGGACTTAAGAAGTACATCTTCAAAAAACATAGGTTGTCATTCAACATAAACATAAGGATCATTGTGTCCTCCAATGTCCCAATGATCATATTGGCTCTCGTTCTCATTTGGAAAATCATCAGTGGCATCATCAAAGTTAGGCTCCTGAGTCCTGATCATCTTCATCTAACGTCAATGCCTCTAAAGATGGTGGTTCAATAATCTTCCTCTTCGTCAAGTAGACTAGGCTCTTCACTCACCCAATCATCCAACACATCTACGTGCTCAAGACTAATCGGGTCAAGTGCATCTTTCGTTCGCCTAATAATCGTACAAAAGTAATTATCACAATTTATAAGATCCATTTTGAAAGCATATTAAATAAAAATTGAGTAACAACTTTTGAAACAATTACTTTTCTTGAAGCTTCAAATTATAACACAGATAGACTAAATCATTGAGCCTTTTGTGCTCTTGTCTATTCCGCTTCTTAGAATGGATAAACTCAAACGTACTCTAGTTTCTTTCGCATCCAGTTGCACTGCAACATTGGCTAAGTACTCGAATGGCAAACTTTTGTAAATCTGGAACTAAGCCTCCGAATTGCCCCCACCATGAAACTAAAAGATTGAAAACTTAACAATTTATTAGATAAAAATTTAGCAACTTACAAGATAATATAGGCATACTGAAAAGAAAAGATTACCTGGAGATAGTTTCTCTCATTGACGAATAGCAAGGGGCATATTGAAGTCACCTGTTGCCTGCTTGTATTCCTCAATTTGTGCACTTATTTGGTCTTGCAAATGCTCATCCAGCACCAAGAATGTAAGAGCTTGAATCATTCCTCGATCAACTTCCTTTTTTCTTCTTGAAAGAAGGCTTAAAATATATTGCGGGATTGAGAAAGCAACCAGCAGCATGAAGAGCGTTGTGAAGTTGCCTATCCTATCTAGCATCAATCACTCGAATGTATGGGCCATACAAAGAGAGCCTATTGTTGAACCTTACTTTAATTGCCTCTTTTGCCTTATCCATTGCGTCATACAATTATCCCATTACAGGCTTTTCATCACCATCGGTTAGATGGAAAAGGTTCACTAACTTTCACCACAAGTTGACAATCAGACCAAAATTCTCTATCCTCCAAAAGAATTTTAGCAACTTCTTTCCCAACATTACATTTAGCATATCGAGATCCAAGCCATTTGTCACTTGTGAACATTTGTCTAAGCTCTTTCTTGAAATTTAGAAGGCATTGAAGACTTAAAAAGTTTGTAGCAAACCTTGTGATGCCGGGACGACATAAGTCTCTACCATTTGTGAAGTCTTTCCTCATTGTGTTGAGAACCCATGCATGATTGTAAATGTATCGAGTTACCTACAAAAGTAACAATTGATAAGATTCATATTCATAGCATATCAACTATACAATATGCATAAAATCTTAATGTTACCTTTTTAGCCTTTTGAGTGGTAGCATCTATGTGCGGAAAGTGTTGAGGCTTTGCAAAATTCTCCAACATCAAGTCCAAGCAATGAGCCGCACAAGGAGACCAATAGAAGGATCCATAATGTGCTTGTAACCTCTTTCCCGCCGCTTTGTAGGCAGCCTCATTATCCGTAACAAACTGGACAACATTAGGCCCCACTAGTTCAACAATTTCACAAAAAATACCAAACGGTGTATATGCGTCTTTAACAAGCCCCGATGTGTCAATTGACTTCAAAAACATAGTCCCTTTAGGACAATAAACAAGAAAATTTATAATCGGAGTTTGATTTTGGCTTGTCCATCCATCCAACATAATTGAACATCCATAATTTGCCCATACCTCTCGAAGTTCAAGAAGATACTCTCTAATTTCACGAACACTATTATTCAAGAGGGGGCATCTCAAGTCATGATATGAAGGACCCTTGAAGCCCGGTCCAACGGCTTGCATTGCATCAATCGCCGGTTGATAATACGGAGATGAAGTCGCATTAAATGGAATGTTAGCATCATACCACCATCGAGCAACCGCCATTCTTGCTTCATCAATGGTTTGTTTAGATGACAATGCACTTTGTATAGAAGGTTGGGCACCTAGCGTTGTTCTTGGAGCAAAAAAGCCACCAATTGTCTTACTTCTTTTTTTTTTGTTTTGGTCCCATCTCCGGACGTTCTTCTATCAAGTAAAGACTCATCCTCCTCTTCATCCAAAGCTTGATAGGAAGCTGAGAAGCTCCTTCTCCAACCACTTTGCTAATTCTTTGCCTCCTTTCTTTCTCTTGCTTATACCTCTCAAGCACTTGATTCATTTGCCATTTTACATCCATCGGCACATTTTTACAAGCTTCCACCTCTCCCTTCACTCTGGCAAGATGTTTTAATCGTGTAATTCCACCACCTTTAAGATGCTTATTACAAAAGAGGCAAAAATCGTATTATTCTTTTTACCCAAAACCAATTTACCATAAGCCCAAGCAGGGTCATCAGATTTTGCGGGAGCTGAAGTCATTGATGGAGCATGACTGGAAGCATGATCACTTGTCATTGATGGACCAGAAGACGTTGTTCCTATGATACCCAGTTATTGAACTACTTAACAGACATTATAAAAAAATAAAGCTTGTAACATCAGATCCAACCTAAAGTAATCTGAAATGCACGCACATATAATCTGAGAATCTGTATGAGTATGTCAAAAAAGGTCCCATAACGGTAATGAAAACAATTGCAAAATTCGAAAGTGGTCATAGCTAATATTAGCTATCAAGATTAAAGCTAATGAATCAACACTCAACAGAACAATCCCACAAACAGAGTGATTTCCTAATTTATCTAAAGCCACAAAATATGTACACCTACATGTCCACCAGCCTGCACCATATACACCGAATTATATATAGCATAACAGTCCCACTTTTTTATAATCAACATCCTACAATAGAGAGAGAGAGAGAGAGGGAGGGAGGGAGGGAGGGAGGGAGGGAGAGAGAGAGAGAGAGAGAGGCACCTGATCGATGAGCCGATGAGGTGAAAAGGGTCGCCACTCGCCCGTCGCCCTGATTCCAGATTGATGAGGATTGAGGCGTGATTCGTGAAAATATCGTTTAGGCTTTAGGGTTATTAGATACACGGTTTTGAGGTGAAATTATGGTTTCAGGACGTCATTTGGAGATACCCATATCTGCAAAATTCCGGATGAAATTACCGGTAAGCTCGTCTCGGCCGGTATTTTCCGACATGACCGGTACCAAGCGGTAAGGACCGGTATTGGGTCCGGAACGATATTGGGGGGGTTAGGGTCCTGGTTATTTGTAAAAACGGTACGTACCGGCCAGGACGGAACGGTATTGATAACATTGCTTGGACCTTTGCAATATAAAACATGTTTGTTCTTTAGAGATTAGTCTGTAACTGATCCCATCTTGTGGATTTTTTTTATGTTAATATTACCCACTCTATAGTGTACATTGACAACTATCCAATGTATTCACTTTGGGAGGCTATCTAGAATTTTATTTACAGGGGGGCAGGTCCAGTCCACGCACCTGTTGCTATCTCATTTGATACTTATCACATTGGTATCTGATTTAGCATATAACACACAATTTTAATTGTGTAGATGACTTCTTATAGCTTAATATCTTTCTTAGTTAAAACAATTTGGTTTTTCCCTTTGCTGAATGTATGTTCTTTAGTGCTTACCTCTTTCTTACGTTATTATCAGCAATTACTTTTCAGTAACCTACTGATCACCTAGGATTTCGTTCGACATCCATACTAGTAAATCAATTCAGGATTCTTGTCTGTGTTTTATCTTCTACTGCAGATGTGAATGTCAGCCCCTGACAATTGATTGGGCATCAATCTCCTCCTCCCTTTTTTTTTTTTTTACTACCTTGGTTTTAATATGTTTGTTCTCTCCTTATTGCAGCCACTACGCTTCATGTCTTGATTATCTTGGTAATCTGAAAGCAAATCTTTTGCTTGATATTCACCTGCATGACCATGTTGAGACGCTGTATAATGACATCCGTCACAAAGCCCTCATCCAGTATACTCACCCATTTGTGTCTGTGGACCTACGGATGATGGCCAATGCTTTCAAAACAAGTGTACCGGGGCTTGAGAAAGAGCTTGAAGCTCTAATTACCGACAATCAAATACAGGTATTATTCTTACTGATGATGCCGACTCGTTTTTTGTTTTAGAGATATTTGGCTAGGTGAAGATTACCGCCTGGTTTGAATGGAGATGCGAATTGGGTAGAGATGATTAGTGTTTCTCATCAAATCTCACCAGTTTGGTGAGAAATGGATTGAGGCCATTATGTGCATATCATTTTTCTTTTTCTTTTTTCTCACCGTTTCTCACAATCTAAACAACTGAGGGGTTCCCTTTTCCCTCCGTTTCTTACCCTTTCTCACCAAATCCCCGAACTCGAACGGGCTGTTAAGAGGGAAGGTTGCAATATTCTTTTGGGTGCTTACAGTTGTGTTTGTTCCTCAGGTATAATGCTAATCTGATCCCCAATATTTTTTTTTTTTTATCGAAAAGACCCCAGTACTTAGCTGAGGCAGATTTGTTGGTCTGATAAATGTATGACAACACTCTTTTTATACACCTTCTTGGGGTTTTGCAGGCTCGTATCGACTCTCATAACAAAATCCTGTATGCACGACATGCGGATCAGAGGAATGCTACTTTCCAGCGGGCTCTGCAGACTGGCAGCGAATTTGATCGAGATGTCAGGTCCATGCTGCTGAGAGCGAGCCTTATCAAGCATGATTACAACCTTAAGTCGTCAAGGAAATTTTAGATTTACGATTGGGCAAAACTAAAAGCCACTATGGTATCTTGATTAGGTTGATTTTCTGGGAAAAAGGAAAGGAGAAAGTGCTTGTTGGTCTTGGCTTTTTTGGTTTGCTGTGTGTTTCCAGAATCATTGCCGCTATTGATGAAGCTAATGTTTAAATAGTGTTTATGATCAGAAAAAGTTGCGGTCTGTTCAATAATAGAGCACAACTTGCTTTTTGTATGCCGGATAAATAGACCGAGACCTATAGAAAATGAACCACCGTCTGATGAGTCCTATTTTGCTTCACGCGAGGGATCACTTGGGAATTGTCACATGAAAAGATTTTTGACCCGTCAACTTAGTGTCTTGAAACGGTGTCACAAGTCAACAAAAAATGGTGGTATAACGAATTCTTAGTCGTTTGATGTGTAAAAATACGTGTTAGGAACGTGCTTGAAAAATTGAGTTGGATCTTAATATAAAATTGGGTGGCTTGCAACTTATGCAGTAAGGCCTTTTAAAAATACGTCCAGTGAGGTGATCTGGAAGTCAGTATTATCAGACCTAATGGCTGGCGATTTATCGACGGACTAAGTCAGGATTCGAATGCGGTGCTGGAGGATGACAACACAATAGAAATACATATCTAATGGCTGGCGATTTATGGACAAACTAAGTCAGGATTCGAATGCAGTGTTGGAGATTGAGAGCACAATAGAAATACATGTGTCCGAATTGGTGCAGTCTCCTAACATTGCTCTATTATTTTTCTCCACCGTAGGTTAATAAAATAGACTAAATAGTCGAGTATTCTTCTAAGCAGTGGACTGTTGTCTGTGAATTGAATTTGCACTCCTCACTGTCTCTCTCTCTCTCTCTCTCTCTCTCTCCAAAAAGTGGCTCACATCTCCATCTCTCCTCCACCTACACGCGCAGGAGAAAACATTCCCACCATACATACACACAGACCTATACGTACATATCCATGACCAGATCTTGAAAATCCGCCACAATCACAAAAAGATGGGCCACCTGAGCCTCCCCTCCTCCAAACGCAACAACCCCCGCCAGTGGCGCCTCCTCGACCTTATCTCCGCCGCCTTCTTCGCCGCCGTCCTCTTGTTCTTCCTCCTGGTCTTCACCCCGCTCGGCGACTCCCTCGCGGCGTCGGGGCGGCAGGCGCTGCTCCGCTCGTCCTCCGATCCGAGGCAGCGCGGTCGCCTCGTGGCACTGGTGGAGTCGGGGCACCAGCAGACCGTCGAGTCCTGCCCCGCCGACGCCGTCGACCACATGCCGTGCGAGGATCCGAGGCGGAACAGTCAGTTGAGTAGGGAGATGAATTTTTACAGGGAGAGGCATTGTCCGCCGCCCGAGGAGACGCCGCTTTGCTTGATCCCGCCCCCGACGGGATACCGCGTCCCGGTCCAGTGGCCGGAGAGCTTGAATAAGGTATATCGGTTAAGCTAGAGCGGACACTTGAATTAACCAAAAAAAATGAAGACATGAATTGAGCAATGAACGAAGTTGGAGAATTGTTCCCCGCTATTCGACAGTGGGTTTAGTCTCCCGGGGTTAGTTTGTGCATATGCGCCTGGACACCTGAGTTATCAAATTTATGTATTTTAGTCATAAACTCAAATAGAACGAATGAGGCCCCTATCAAGAAAGACCAAGCTTAGCAGCATGTTCTTTAGTAAAAATAAGGTTTTCGGGGATCAAAACTTAGGTTTAATAAAGTGTCAATATATCTAGTTTAGAAAGGGTCACGTAGTTTTTAGCGGATAACCCCAATTTGGGTTTAATAGTAGTACATCAGGGGACGACCATTCTTCTTCAATTTATCTCTTTCAACTTGGATGCCTTGAGGCAGTCGTTCGAAAGTTTTACCGTACCCAACAGGGAATTTTAGATCTTCTAGACTTAAACGAGGTATGATAATTGGGCCCACTAGTGGATGGTCGGTTTGGTCTCTAGTTGCGTGTAGCTGGACGTGACATTTGAGTTATCATGTTTATGTATTTTGGACATGAATTTATATAGAATGGATGAGAAATGAACGGAGTATGACAATTGGGAGCACCTGCTAATGGACTTTGGGATAGGTCCCATGATTAGTTGAGGAGCACGTAAACTAAACCGAACACCTGAGTTTTGAAAACAATGAACGGAATTGGATATGGATTGCTAGTTCTAAAGATGTACTATTATTGACCAGCTACTGCTGTTGCATCTTTAAATTGAGCAAAAGAATTGAACATGGATGCAGCGGCTACTGGAGACGTATTTTTTAATGGGAGTTCTAACTAATGTGAGTTATAGCATGGATAAAAAATGTGGGGGCACAAAATTTTGATAGATAAAATATGAGACACAGATGTGGTTGTTGAGTCTGGTTTTAGTCTAAATATGACCTCTGTATCATTCAATATCTTGTGCCTACTCCTTGCCATAATCAATTGACCTCGAATATGAAACGATGGGAATTCTTTATCAATCTAGTGCTACATTACCCGAGAACATAAAAAAAAACATATCTTAGAGTTTTAGAATCAGGAACGAGCTAATACAAAGTTGCACCTTGAATTGATCATTTTCAGCTCAGTTAATGTTTTTACAATTTTGGTTAAAGAGGTGTACAAGCCTCGCCCAGCTACTCCTTGGCACATGCAATCTTGCCATCCCTCGCTGGAAGGGATTTATCCCGTCTTGTGCACATATCCAACAATGAGCTTGTGTAACTAGTCTTAGTCATCTTGTTCATAACTTCAAGGATTTATTCAACTAATGAATCCCCTCCGAAACGTGAAATTGCAGCTTTGTGTTGTACCTTACTAATCATTTTTCAGATGATAACTGTCCATGAACTTAGACAACCTAATATGTTCTGGTGTGCCATAATACCAATCTGCTTAAAAGGTATGTTTTGTGGTTCATCCAGAAGTCATTCCGAAATCGTACTTGGAGATGAAAATACCGTATTTTTTATGTGTTGAAATAGTAATACCAATGCCTTAGGTTATTGGCATTTTCCATTCCTGTAATAATACATTTTCATGTGCAGATATGGCATAGCAACATGCCACACAATAAGATAGCTGACAGGAAAGGCCATCAAGGATGGATGAAAGCAGAAGGCCCATACTTCATTTTTCCTGGTGGTGGCACAATGTTCCCAGATGGAGCTATACAGTACATTGAGAAACTTAAACAGTACATTCCCATAGCAGGTGGAGTTCTGAGGACAGCTCTTGATATGGGATGTGGGGTATGAACTGTAATCCTGTGGGTTATTGAGCTGTAATTATCATTGTACCTTTGCAGAAAACATATCAATGCCATGTCCTTGTAGGTTGCCAGCTTTGGTGGGTACCTCTTAGCTGAAGAGATTTTAACTCTCTCCTTTGCTCCAAGGGATTCACACAAATCACAAATACAATTTGCATTAGAAAGAGGAATACCGGCATTTGTTGCCATGCTTGGTACTCGCAGACTTCCATTTCCTGCTTTCTCATTTGACTTGGTGCACTGTTCTCGGTGTTTGATCCCCTTTACTGCATATAGTAAGTTCTCTCTTGCCCTCATTTATTGCACACTTTGGGTACGGATAGTGTCAGTCATTTGATAAAATGTCTTGAATTGCAGATGCGACATATTTCATAGAAGTTGATCGGTTACTCCGCCCAGGAGGGTACATAGTCATCTCTGGTCCCCCTGTGCAGTGGCCTAAACAAGATAAGGAATGGGCAGATCTCCAGTCAGTAGCTAGGGCATTGTGTTATGAGCTGATTGCAGTGGATGGGAACACTGTCATCTGGAAAAAGCCTAATGGGGATGCATGTCTCCCAAACCAAAATGAATTTGGGCTTGCATTATGTGACGAATCTGATGATCCAAGTAATGCATGGTAATTTACTTTCAGTGCCTTTTCGTCATTGTTTTATCTTTTGACTTTGTTTAGATTAGAATGCCGGACCATGGAAAGAGCAATCCTTTATTCCTCATTTTACTATATTTGGTAGCTGCTTTATAAAGTTCTGTACAACTAGCGGATTTGTGCAACTTAGCTTTGTTCTTTTGCAGGTACTTCAAGTTAAAGAAATGTGTTAGCAGGACATCCTCTATCAAAGGAGAATATGGTGTTGGGATTGTTCCAAAGTGGCCGGAGAGGCTAACAAAAGCTCCTTCAAGGGCCAAACTTATGAAAAATGGAATGGATGTGTTTGATGCTGACACCCGGCGGTGGGCAAGGAGAGTTGCATACTATAAAAATTCTTTGGAATTGAAGCTGGGGACTCCAGCGATACGAAATGTCATGGACATGAATGCATTTTTTGGTGGCTTTGCTGCTGCACTATTATCGGATCCTGTGTGGGTGATGAATGTAGTTCCTGCTCGCAAGCGTTCAACACTTGACATCATTTATGACAGAGGTCTGATTGGAGTCTACCATGATTGGTGAGTTCTTATGGTATGCAGCATGCTTACTTGTCCTGAATATAAACCCTGGAGAACTGTGTGTGTGTTGGTTTTGGGGGTGGGGTGGTGGAGTGACTTCATTGGAGTAGGCATCGGCTGATGTTCGGTTGCATCTGCTTAATCGTATAATCATTTTATCCGGGGCATTTCAGTTTACTTTGGAGAATGGTAGGGCAATACTTATGACAGTTGATAGTGTAAAAAGTATAGTGTGTGCACTGCTATTTGGATCTTCACTTCTCTTATTTTGTATGCCCTGCAAACCTTTTCAAGTTAAAGTTATTTAATTGGTGCATTGCTTCAAATTGCCGTACAAAGTAATCATTTTGTTTGGATAGCCTTCCACATTTCATCTACTTTCCAGCTAACTTTGTCTAGTACTTTTTCTTTTTCTTTTTTTGTCTCTGGAACTTTTTTACCACTGTGTACTGTAAATGGCAAATAAAGTGGTAAGGGTTCACTTTTGAAAGAGTTACAAGTCTGGACTCTGGATCGATATGTGGTATTTATTTGGGTAATCCCTGGAGTAAACTTTCACTGATGAGCTAATGTTCATGGTTGATGCCTTGACAGGTGTGAGCCTTTCTCTACGTATCCTCGGACGTATGATCTAATCCATTTATCTGCTGTAGAGTCACTTATAAAAGATCCAGGCTCTGGAAAGAGCAGGTTGGTTTATTCTTGGTCACGATCTTTGAGTTTTACTTCCTCGACTCTTTCTTGTTTAGTTAATTCTCTCTTTTTAAAGCATCTCATGGCTTAATGGAATTTGTGTTTTAGAATTATTTTATGGTTCTATTGATTCCATAGGTGGAGAAGTTTGGTCAGTAGAGTAACTGTCTGGTGATAAAGATGCTCAGTAGAGTATAGTTGCTTTCTCTTTAGTCTCAAATAAACTAAGGAATCTCTGAAGGCATGTGATGCAGAATGCAAATGACACATGGAGCGCAATTTACGGTTCTCAAACCTTAAATTTCACTCTTGTCTTTCTATTGTTTTCTGTTTAGTTTAGTTTTCGATTTTGTTTAATTAAGAATCTTATGATATGTTTCCTTTTATTATTAGAATCCTAGTTAGACTTTTTGTTTAGTGTTGGTCACAGCCTTTTTGTTCGTGGCTCAGACCCTTGTGTTGTCTTCTCCCCATCTTCATGTTATTCTGCATGAGCATGCCATAGTGAATCCAAACTCGTGAGGTTTGCCACTGCCCACAGCTAAGGTCAGGGAACTTGTGGCACTTCTATGGCTCGAGAGGATATCAATGAGGTTGAAGTGGCAAAAACTAGCTGCTATTTTCTGATTTGACTGTATGGCTTCTTGTGTTATGGCTCGTTAATCCATATTGATCACCTCTCATCATACCTCCTCCTTGCCTTATGATGTTTTTAATTTACTTTGGGAAAAAGAAATACGTAAATAGAACAGTAGACACTAGAGAATGATGATTGATGATATTACTTGCAATGGTAAAGACCGTAGAGTCCCTTGCCTGGGGGTCATTGATTGTGTGGAGACTTAGATTAGGGCATTAGGCATGGTTGGAGGGATCTATTTTCTCCGTTAAGTGGAGGATGTGGACTTGATGAAGACGACTTGATTTGCTGAGCCAAGTGGCTTAGCAAGGAGTCCTGTTAACCTTACCAAATGAGCAGAGTGCCAGTTTTGGATACTTCTGGATTTTGCTGTGCTTTGTTACTTGTATTCTTAGCCCTTCTTTTTGCACAGGAGAAGTATGCTACTGGACCCTGCAGAGTATGATATAAGCCGTCAACATCAGTTTAAGCATGTTAAGATTTTTATGCTTGTTTCATACTAATGCAACGTAGCTTTGCTTTGGTGATTGTCTTAATCTGCTTATGTTTGGCAATGACGAGTACAAACTGTTGTTCAGTGCACAAACTGATCACGATTCTCTCTTTCTGACTGCATTACAGATGTAACCTTGTGGATTTAATGGTGGAGATCGATAGAATGCTGCGACCTGAAGGAACAGTCGTGGTTCGAGATTCCCCCGAAGTGGTTGACAAAATAGCCCGTGTTGCTAATGCTGTAAGATGGACTGCCACTATACATGAAAAGGAACCTGAATCTCACGGGAGGGAGAAAATTCTTGTAGCAACAAAAAGCTTTTGGAAGCTATCATGAGCATCCCACTGACACTTCTTCTTCATAATGTAGGTTACCTTTGTAGATTCTTTTGTTCTTGAGTTGAAGCTTGAGATGTCATTACTGTGAGCCTCATATAGTGCAACTTTCTTTCTTCTTCTGGTTTAGGGTAAAAAACAGCCATGCCAGAACGTGAAGTATAGATGGAAAGACTTGTGCAGTTATTATGTTTGATTACTTGACAATGATAAGCTTATTGATTTATGTTTCAAATGATAATCTTGGCAAAAATCGGGGTTTGGTGCGTGCTTTTTCGCCTTTATATTATAGTGTTTTGTTTCGATATTGAACATGTTTCTAGAAACAAAGATGGATGAGTTCCAAAAGCTTGAGCCAGGCGACAGGAATGAGCTGCAACGATGTTTTTCAGACCACCGAACGCCCTCTTTTAGCAGCCCGCCTTGCGCATGGGGATGTTAACATCCGCAGATGTAACAAAGATTAAATGCAAACACAACACAAATGCGAATGGGTAATTGATGCCTATGTAGAGAGAGACTTGACCTGAAGTGGTTAAGTTGCTTTATCAAGCTAATCCAGCACCATCATGTGCAATAGCTTAAAGAAATTGCAATGGATTGTGATGGATTTGACTCCCATCATTTTCGATATTGTACAAATGCCGGGTTTTCAGGGGCGGAGATAACCAAATGTTTCAGGGGCGGAGATAACCAAATGTTGAGGCAAGTGGAGTGGAGTGCAGTTGGTACTTCCTTTATATTTTTATGGACATGGGCAGGGTAAGTACCCCTCCCTCTCTCCAAATCCCATAGGATAGAGTAGATTAGGTTTCTCGAAGAGGAAAAAAGAAGAAGCAGCAAATGTTGAGCATCCCACTAACCAATTAAAAATATACATTGAGTATTAAGCGATTGGATCAAGCACTTATAGATACTTAATCGAGTTGATTTTTAAATTGCAAGCACCATGGAAAAATATTTCAAAATTATTTAACTGCTTAGATCATGTGAAACTCTTTAGTGGGCCCCGCACACCATCTGTACATAATCTATCTGTGCATAATCCGTACCCTTTTGAAATTAAAACCCCCCAAATATGTTAGCCATCAAATGGTGATTGTAATTTTAGGCCAAGTAAACATGACCATTTTTTACCTTTGAGCGTAACCTAGTTGGTCATGTAACTCCTTTTGGGAGTGAGAGGTTGCGGGTTCGATATCTATGGATAGGAGATTAACCCCTTGTGGTAATACTAACTTCTAACACCCCCACTAATATATAGTACAATATTGACAACAAAAAAAAACATGACCATTTTCTCGTGCGGATTCTTTTACTAATTTAGTTGAAGCTTTAGAAGTCTGGAAGACTCTGAACTTGCTTAGGCCTAGTTTCCCAATTTGGTTTTTAAGGATATTTCCAATAAAAAGGGTAAAAATCATAATTTTTTACGTTTTTAATTTCTCTTGTCGAGACGAAACAATAATTCACAAAAGTTTGATGTAAAACTAATAAATGCGTAATTTTTTTGAATAAGGACCCCCCCAAAAAAAAAAAAAAAAAAAAAAACCTCCAATCTTATTTTCGAAAACTAGGCCTTAATCATAGCCATCAAAGTTTTCTTCGACTGGTCTGGGATCTTTTTTGTCTCCAAAATTACTGTCCCTGTGTCCCTATTTCATTGAGGCCTTCTGTGATCCCGTGTTGTATTGGTGCAAAATGGGACCTTATGACTTATCAAAAAAATGGGACCTTATGATAGCCTACTTCACATCACCATATAAGTCACGAAATATTGCCCTCAGCACTTCATAATAATCTACAAAGAATCTCACCGTACATGGGTGCGACCGAAGCTAAAATCTCACTGCACGCTAAGAGTGCTAAAAGTGTACCTTACCAAGCAGCTATGTTTTAGCCTAACCACTTTAGGCTAAAAGAAAAGAAAAATACCACCAACTTCAGGCTGAGTTTCTCCTACTGTCTAAACGGGGCTAAAACTCACGAAAACACAAATTTCAAGACGGGGTCATTCTTGAATGATGCCTGATTGCATAGTAGTAGGGTAGGAGAAATCCATCCTCAGTTTAATTCCATCAGTAGTAGTCTGAGAGACTCTTGAATGATCGATGCTGATTTCTGAGAGAAGTTCTATAGGATACTGTATTTCCCAAATAGTGGGAGTTTGATTGGATGATTTTGTAAGATGAGAAGGAGAGGGGCTCACTCACACACCACAGGATACCACATGCAGACACTTTATTGACTAGTAGAAATAAACAAACGGTGCCTAAAAGGGTTAGTTCATCAATCAACTTCACCAATCGCTTTTGCTGCTATTAATACAACCCCCCTACCCCTGTTTCCAGCCCACCCCCCTCCACCCTCTTCCCATTCAATGCAAGCTACTGCTTACTAGCCCCTCCCTCTCTCTCTCTCTCTCTCTCTCTCTCTGCACATGTGTGAGTGAACTGTGTTATTAATCCATCCAGGTATTGCATTCAGCCTTCAGGGTATGTTTGGTTTCGAACTCCAAGTTTGATTTTCGGTTTTGGAGTGCGAAAATCAATTTTCTTGGTTACGGGTATCGGGGCCAGGGATGCATCCAACAACCAAACGTGCCCTCAGAATTTAATCTTGGTATCCCTGAAGTGGAATTGTGTTGATTGTGCTAAAACCGAAAACCCAAGGCATAAAAGACTAGTTTCTTATACAGTTTTTTTCTGCATGCTCGTTGTGGTAGAAAATGCTTATTGGAAAACCAAAAGTTAAAAAGCCTCAACATGTAAGGCCCTGTGAAAAGCCTCGATCATCTGCCCTGTTCGGATTGGGTTTTAAGAGAAATTTTTTAAAGTAATGAGTGGAGAAATATAAATACTAAAAAAAAATATATTAAAAATCGTGCTTTGGAGTTTTTGAGACCCCAAAATGAAGAGGGTTAGTTCCTCAAAAATCAACTCAATAACCTTTTTTGTCGGTTTGGAAGTGAAAAGCAAAGGCAGTGTCAAAAGGAATAATGGTCAGAAATTACTGAGCCGTATCAAACACACCATCTACGTTGTTTACTGTCCTGTCAACTGAAGCAGAAGTTGCGCCACGTAAACTACTGTTACTAGATGCTTTGAAAATACTGGACGGATAAGCTCCAACGAACACCGTAATTAATACCAGCACGACCTTTTGGGTATTTATCGAAATTGAACTAGATTGTCGAAATCAGTTTACATGGCTTTAATTTCTAGTTGGGTTGAGTTGGGTTGGGTTGGGTTGGGTTAAGCAGCACTTATTAGCCAATTCCTGTAGAAAATTGACTTGATCTTCAGAACTGGTGATGGTGATTGAGATTGACTTCTCCAGTTGGTATTGTAGTTGCCTAAAACGTTTAATGACATGGATAACAATCAGCAAGGCAAGTTTAATTGCTACTGGCTTTGTTCGTTTAGTAACTTTGGGTATTTTAGTTTTGGTAGTGGGTAGAGAGAGAAATAGAGTAATGATTGGAGAGAGGGATAATGAGTGGAGAGAGATAGAGAGAGAAATGAAATTAATAATTGGAAAAATAGAGTAATGATTGGAGAAAGATATAGGGTAATGATTGAAAAACAAAGTTAAATCAAAGTAAAGTATGGAAACGAACAAGGCCATCTCAACTGAACTTCCAAAAAATGCATTTTGTGAATGAAAATAGGTCCGTTTTTTTTTTTCCTACGGCAAAACTAAAATTATCGCTGTCCAGATCGAAGGCGACGTTCTGTTATGGATTTTTTCTTGTTTTGTCCTTATTTTTAAACAAAAAATTGTGTTATTTTTTATGTTTTCGTTTTGTGGACCAGACAAAATATTATGGGACAGAGGGGGTACTATTTAGCAATGCTTTTTCGAATCGTACTGTGAGAGCCCAAGGCTTTCCCCCATTGGAAAGAAAATGAAAGTGAAATTGATCTATAAGTGATTCCGACCGGCTACTATATAATTCGAGGTTAACCTTTTGAACCACGTGTTTAGCCTAAGGATTAAACAGGTCAACTACCTCATGCCGTTACACGTACCTTGGTTTTCCGTAAGATTAATCATTATAAATTGATGGTAGGGAAAAAGTGGTTTGAATTCTGAAAAAACTATTGAATTGAGATCCTCGAGTGTGACCCAAACAGAACCCGCAATGGTTCCGCTTGAAGATCCAACTCGTTAATTAATTTGATAAGTCTAGCTAGCTAAATGTATTTGTCATCCATCAAAAAATCCAACTTGATCAGGCATCAAAGGCTTCATTGGATCGCATTTGATCATAAGAGAAATATAAGGCAAGACATTGAACGTCCATTACTCTTGTGTAATGGCATTTCCATATTCTATATATGTTTTCTCATTTCTCTAAGGTTCAAGATGGATCCAAACATAACACATGTCATCTGATGTACATTGCAAGTATTTTAAGTTGTACATTAGATTTTTGTTTTTGACACCCGGTGTTCGGGCCAGCTTATGCGCATCTCGACGATCGACCTGACAGACCACTAATAGCCCCTGAGGCTTGGAACTTTCGGCCTGTGATTTGACCTTTGCATTAATCACTTTGGGATCGATAAGCATTTTAGTTGCTGTTTAGATTTTGCTTCAACTAACAAGCAAAAAATAGTACTCCCAGCAATTAAAAGGCTGGAATTGAAGGATTTTGACCAGGTTTAGCCCTACCAAAATTTGCAAATTTTAGATACTAGCTTAGGGTTGTTCAGAGAAACTAACATCAAAGGTAACCTAGCTTTTTCCTTTTTTTCTGATCAGCATCAATTAATGTTGTTTGTAAATGTAAACATTATATATAGTTAAAAGGTACACACCATCTTAATTAACTAGAGAAAAAAGCTAGGGGTATATCTGTTCCATAATTGAAAAAAAAATGTATCTTTCATGAAATTAAAAAAATAGTAGATTACGTCCTTTCTCACGTGACTAGTTTTCGCAAAATTGAAGATGTGTTCATCAAGTATGTTTTTTAGTCGTGGTGCGCTCAAAGCTGGCCTGATTAATCAAATTGGTTATAAAAAATAAAAAATAAAAAATAAAAAAATTTGTTCTAAATTTTAAATTTGTCAAGTCATGTGGGAAAGATATACTCAAACCCAACATAATTCACGCAATTATGAGTTGCTCCAAAAGAATTGCTTTCACTGACTTAATGAAAAAGATTGGGCTTTTTATTCCAATGATTGTGGAATAGGCCCTTGCAATGGCTATCAAAATTAATATGCCATTGACAGGAACTAGATATATATATATATGTCAAGTAATATATATATATATATATATCTTGTTGATTTAAATAGAATGGTGACAAATATCTTTTCCCTCATAAAAATGTTGGCTGTCAATATTTGTGCAGAAGATGGTACGTAAACTCAGTAGTTACGAATATTCAGAGAAAACGTATTAAATTTGGGCCCCATTAGCGAGCCGTGAGATTGCCTTTTCGAATTAGTCAGGCTCTTGGCCTGGCCGGATGCTAAAAAACAAATTTAAGCTACAATTAGGAAAAAATATATTAGTAACTTGCAGATGAACGTACATCGTGTTTTTAGAAGCTCTCTATACATTTCAAAATATTGTGAATAATATGGATCTCAATGTACATCCTAAGATTAGTAAGAGAAAAGGACCTTCAAATGTTATTAGGGTTTTAGAGGAAACAATCACACGAAGGAATGGAATGAAATCCAAAAGATTTGGCCAAGTGAATATGAGAGAAAACTATTAGGGGTTCGAATCTCATGAAAACCAAACATTCCAAACTTCAGGGCCGTTGGAGGTTTGTGCAATCGTTAAATTTCAGGGGCCTCGGAATTACTAGTTCAGAGTTGCGCGCAAACTATCCCAGACATCCGGTTATCAAAAAATAACCTAATAGGATGAATCATACTATCATCATGCATTCTGCTTTAGTGTTGTGTGAAGGCCTAACGGGCTCAAAATCAGTCCTCGTGGTTTCGATATGGTCTGGTCCATTTTTTTACAGTAAAGCGCCAATGCATACTGATAAGCACCCAATATCGTAGATGATTGGTGCTCCTAGTCCCGCTTTAGGATGTTTATCTGATGTTTCTTTGTCGTTTATAGTGATTTTGCGCGTAAGGCTATCTGTTGAGTGTTTCAGGTAATACGCGAATAAGAAGGTTTGTTTTGGTGTTTTGAACTGCCCTTGAGGGCAAGCGAGTAGGCGAGGCCTTGAAGAATTCAGCCATCGAGGCTTGAAGATGAAGAACCGTAGTGGCCGAAGTGTGCCATGGGCCGTCGGGTGTCAAAACAAAGCCCAAGAGCTGGAATGCCAGGAAGCAGAACCGTATTGATTCAAAACAGAGAGAAACCCAGCCTTCAGCGTATTGATACGTTTCTCGGAGTATTGATACCGCTTCAAAACAGAGCAAAATCCAAGCTTCAGCGTATCGATACGGTTTTCGGAGTATTGATACGGGTCCGCTACGGGGAACTTTGGAATGCAACCAAAACAGAACCGTATCGATACGGTTTTCGGAGTATCGATACGGGAGGCTTACCGACTTACTTTTTGTCAGATTTTAACTTTCCAAAAGTGGTAATTTTCCACTTTTTGGATATTTGTCTGATATTTTGGAGGAGAGAGAGACCTTTTTGTATAAATACCTATCCCTCTCTCCCTCCTTGTCTATCTAGGAAGTAGTTAGTTTAGGTTGCTTTCCTCCATTAAAGTCTTTCAAGCTTTCTAGGTTAAATCCTTCAAGAACACTTGTAAGTCTTTCTCGTTTGTTAATTTCTCATGTATTAATGTTGTAGCTACTAGTTGGATCTTCCTTAATATCAATTTTATTTAAGTTTTTATCGGTTAATCATGTTTTCCTTTCCTAGCATAATTTCTAGTCTTTTTGCTATGTGTGAGTAGTTAATCGGTTTGGTCTCGGGGTGAGGTTTACTCTATGAATTAGTCGTTTAAATGGTTTCGTTTGATCTTTAGCTCAATTTCAATGTGTTGAATGAATTAAACCCATGATTTCTAGCATCGATCATGGGATTGGTGGCTTCTTTGATCAATGAAGTCTATCGGCTTATGCTACGTGCTTGATAATCCTACGCGTGTGAACGATCCTTTTTCGTCTCTCACTTGCGTTAAATGAGTTCAGTTTGAATTAATGCTTTGAGTTGAGTTACAAGTAGTCTTTAGCTGTTAATTCTTCAAGTGGAATCCGGACGGTTTCGGTCCACTCATTAGTTGGATGAAGGAATCATTTGAATGGCTAAGTCGTGGGTAAACCAATCCCTCTTGACTCGACCATCTTAATCTAGTTTAATTCCAAGTTTAATATCGTCATTTGAATCAAACACCAAAAGTTGGCGGTCTTAAACGGCGGAAACCTTACATAAAACCTTCCATCCAATTAAGCTATATTTGAGCTCCCTGTGGATCGACTCGGACTTTCTCGCTATACTATGCAAATCGTTAGTCATAGTCCGGTTTATAAATAATTGAATTTGACGTCCGTTTGGTAAACTACAACGACTACCGAAAGGGGCGCATCACATACAACGGCGTGCATTCAAAATTCATATGATTTCTGTAACCTTATATAGTACTGTCTTTCGGTACAGCTATATATATATATATATATATGGTAGTGCAAGGCATTCTGGGTCAGTTTGCGTGCACTTTAGACTTATCCATATTGCCTCTCCCATAGCTGCTTTCCACGCGGTTACGGGTGGGATGGGGTATATACGTATGCAGAAAAAATCCACAACTCATCGACACCAACTTTTACCATTTTGTCACATTCGGAGTTTTTTATAGTGTGCTGCGTTGTACTAGTGTTTATTTTCTGTCAAAATATAAATGACTTCATTGATAGAAAACGTACGGTTACACAAAATGGTAATAAATTTATTGATGAGTAATCATGGAGCATTCAATAAGAGTAAAGAGTTGAACCTACAATTTTATTGTGCTACACAATTGCTAGAACCGTGATACGGGGGTAACTCACTGTTCATTTGTCTCAGTTTGTCTGTAGTGGCAATTCACAGGGATTTACTGTACGATCTTGCCGAGCGTTAAACCTTCCCCACGGTTGTTGCCCGAGCGGTTATGTATTCTTATTGTCGTTGCCGAGGGTTACCCCACATATTGTATCCTCGTCAGTATTACGTTCGGTTACACTACCAATCGTTCGGAAGTGTATCGTTCGGGAGATATGTCGTTCGGAAACAGCCAGGCTTGACAGTCAGGAAGCTCGTCTATGGTCATTCAACGGTCTTCTATGTTAGTACGAAATGACCACTCTATCCCGAAGTGACGTTTCTGTCTGATGTGATATCTCTGACATTGACTAATACGACTCTGCAATCCTTGAAGGGCAGCGTTCATTAAATGACTCTGACATGTGACGTTGTCCGAACAGTACAACACACGCGGAGTGAAGCTTGCTTGATACTCTAGAAGGTTGGCTATAAATAGAGGGCTATTCCTCCCAGGTTTGGGATCCTTCTTCTTCATACTTTTATCCCTAAAAACATATATTTTCTTCTCTCTTTTTCATCTATTGATTAGGTCGTCGAAGCTTCTTCCCGGAGGTAGACTTCCCTTTGGTTTTCAGGTATCCAGCTCATCTTCGTTCAAGTTAAAGGAAGGAAAATGTTCAAAGTGGAATTCCCTTTGTATTTTTTTTTTTGTGATTAATTATCTTTCCTTTTTTATTAATTATGATTTACGAGTGTAATATGTTTATATCTACACAAAACTACATTTAATTGGAAAACACAAACAATCTGAACACCAACCGTAGTCGCACCTCATTTCGGTAAGAAAAAAAGTGTTTATTTTTTGAATTAAATGTGGTGTATAGTGAAAGAATAATCTGTCTCGTAACACCAAAAATAAGTATTTAAAAAATACTGTAAGAAACAAAAATAAATATTTAAAAAATACTGTAAGAAACTTAAGCAGAGCAGGGTAGATGCAATAAGTTTGCAGGTTTGATAGCCTCGTTGATGGATTGGTAAGCGTTGGACAAAATAAAAAACGAATGCGGAGATGTAGTGCATAATCCAAATCGTTCAAAAGTTCGTAAAATAGGAAATGGAAAACACAAATGTCTACAGCACACGAAATTATGCCACAAATTTTTTATCCGCCGCACATTTGTATGGTTGAACCACACAAATATGTGGAGCCTACACAAACGTGAGGTAGAGAAGAGTTTTGAGACACCGCCGTGTGGTACCTCAGGGGTATAAAATAATTATACCTCGAGCACTATTAAATAATCCATCCGTTCCAAAATGAGTGACATTTTTGGGAAAATGTGTCATTTTCAATTACTTTATATTTTTTAATATGGATGTAAAAAAATATGCAATATAGATCTTATTTGATAGATTTTAATTAGTTTTATTAAACAATTTCCATAAATCGAAAGATATATATGCACTAGAGGATGTGCGTGCCTAAATGTACGTCCAGACAAAATACTCCCAACTTAAATAAGTTGTTTGCTCTATCCGTTCAATATAACCTACGAACTCTCTCCCTCACTTTCAAAAAGCTCATGCCAAGGTAGAGAGAAGGGCTTATCCAAAAAAAAAAAGGGGGGTAAGGAGGTGGGAAAAAAAAGGGCAATAACTTATGTAACGATCCGGAATTTCAACCCAATTTTTTTCGAATAAAAAAATTATTATTTTAACTAAATAGTCTATAAGTAATGGATTATTTATAAAAAATATAATTCGACTAAAACCTAGATTTATTTTTTTTGTGATTAAAATTTATTTAAAGGTTACATTAATTAACTTGTGACCGTATAATTGTTGTAATAACCCGAATTTTTTTTAAAACCAATAAATACTAAAAAAAAAAAGAATTACTTAATTATGATGATATTATTTTCCTTAATTAATAATTAGTAGATAATTACAAAAAAAATAAGCTATTCTATCTAATTAGCTTTTAAAAATTAATTTATCATTACATACATACATATAATTGCATGCATGCACGTTTATCTTCTCCCTCACTCTCCTACTCAATTTCTAACTCCTCCGTGACCCAAAAACCGTGTGCGTAATTCGTCCATGCACAAACCCAATACCGTTATGACTCGGTTTTAATCCGAAATTCCTTGAATTCTCCTATATATATACGCCACTACGACCTAGGGCACGTACACTTTTCCACCACCTTCCACGGAACCAGGAGAGGAGAAAAACCCGAGAGAACCGAACTATATTCCATAGAATTGTAGAGAGATAAAAGTGGGTTTCGTGGTTCCGTTTCGTCCGAAACCCAAATTGATCGTTCGAAGTACTTTTCACTTCCTACAGTTCCAAGGATCACCGTAGATCAATCAATTCGGTCCCAAAGTCCTCCGATCAAGGAATTGAAGTCGCTTTCCCTAAAATCAGTTTCGATCGAAAACGAAATTAATCCGAACCACGGTATTATAATTCAATCCGAAACCTCCTTCTAAGTATATTTGATGTTATTAGACATAACCTATAGCCCCGTGCGAACCCATGCATCGAAACCACGACGAAAAAGCAAAACCTAAAATACGAGCAAGGTTGCGCCGCAACCTTCGGCTCCCCAGCCCGAGTAGACCTCAAATTATGGTTTGTGGAATCGCGGCTTTTTTTTTTTTTTTTTTTTTTCGTTTCGTCGAATTGATTTTGCGACCTTTTTAAATATCGTTTTTGACCCGAATTATTTTTTCTAGGTTACCCACACTCTAAAGATCATACCTTGTTAGTTTCATATTTTTTTTATTTAATCTGATATTTATTTGATTTTTATTCGTAAACGTGTAATCATTTGTAAACCAAAATCCATTGCGACCTTGTAAACTATTCCATAAATCCCCAAACTATTTTTCCTAGTTTTCTAACATGTCAAGGATCATAACTTACTGATTTCATAAACTTTTGATATTATTATCTATTTATTCTATTTTTAATTAAAGATACAAACGAAAAATAGTTGCGATCTTATAATTAATGATTTTAACGTCTAAACTATTTTTTTTAGACTTCTGACATCCTAAAGATGATGTGTTATTAAAATAATAATTTAATTATTTCATTAACTAATTATTATTAATTACGCATTGCTTCTAGATAGAAATACTTTAAAATATTATTTAAGATGTTAAAAATTCTGAATAATTTTATTTAGACTTCTTACAGACCTAAGATGATACTTTGTTAAAATAAATATATTTTTAATTATTTAATTATTTATTATCTATTTATTCTTCTTTGCCTATTAACTAAATCTTTTATTTAAAATAACTACGTGAGCATCCAAACCCAACTTTTAGCACTCGAACTTATTATAGAGGACTGTTAGGACCTTAATTAAGGTTACGATAATTATTTTAATATTTTAACTAATTAATGTATTTAATTAGTGTTTAATTAACTTAATTACTTATAATTAATTAATAGAAGTCTAGAAAATTATTATTAAATCTTAATTAAATAATTCTTACATTCTTAAAGGCTTTGTGATCATATGAGATTAAGGGCAACGCCCATCATAAAAGTTATGTGATTGCATTGCTTATGAATTGTTTCGATCCATCTATTATTTCTTTAATTATTTTTTGTTTACAATTGATATTGTATCGATGCTTCAATTGACTGATAGATTGGACCCTAGGGACATGGGGTGTATGCGAATTAGAAATCACGAGACGATGTTAAGTAATGGATAAATTGTGAGGTTTATTTTCTGTTGAGAGGTTGCCTGCGGCGTGATGTTGTGATATGATGAGATTGTGATGAGAATTGATATCAAGGGTGTCCAAAGGATGAATTGATAGACTGGGCGGGTGTCCAAAGTGATGATTGTGAAAAGAATTGTGATGTGGTTTATAAGATAGGCTAACCCTTGGCCGTGATACGCAGATGATAAAACTTACCCCGCGTAGTTATTTACTGTCAGACATAACTAGGTGTTCTCACGACAACAAAGGAAGTGATCTCATGGGACTCGAGCATGGCTAGTGGTTGGGGAGGAAAGATCTCGTGGAGAGATCTTAGATTTCATGTTAAGTTAATGGATAGCAATGAATCAAATTATGTGAATTATCTCTGTTTTACTTTTTCGCACCATATATATTCTGTTTGCCTGCTAGCTGTAAAGTAAGAGGGGTGGTTGGGTTGGATTATTTTACTGGGTGATTTTATCACTCACGGATACGTCTATATCCTGGCAAATCGATTGCTTCGGCGGTCAATTTGCTAGAGGGCGCAGGATTCAATGGAGGAGATTCAATGATGATGCAGTTCGATACGAAAAGAATATCAGTAATGAAGATCGAGGATGCTTAGGATTCGTATCAAGATTAGAGTCAGCTCTGAAGTTAATGTATTTTGTTTCCGTAAAACTATCTTGAGATTGTATTAACAAAAGTTTTATTTTGGAAAATCATATTTATTTAGCAAATTTTCTTGAGAAATTATTTTATTTTTCTCCCGAAAAGTCGGGGCGTTACAACTTAGGCCATCCACAGTGGTATAATCAAAAGTTGATCAACTTTTGATTATTCACTTAAGAGGTCACTTCTGGCCTATAATTAAAATAAGGATCCACTACAATCTCACTCTCTCTCCCCCTTTGTTTTCTGCCATTCACTCCCCTCCATTTACGTTTTTTTTTGGCAAAAATATATTGATTCCCTCTCTTAATTTTTTGGAGAAAAATCGGTGATTTTCTTCCCCCCTATTATGATTTTGTTTGGAGGAAAAAAAATAGAAACGGAAAAAAAAGATGAAATACCTTAATCCGGCGATGATGGGTTAAATTGTAGATAATCTGAGAAATATGAGTTTCACTTTTTGAGGGTAAAAAAGAAAAATAGTTTGTGGGTGAAGTGAAAAAAATACTAAAGTAGGCGAAAAAGAGAAAAAAAAAAACCAATTGAAATACACGTGTATGCAAATTTTGGAAGTAGTTAACTTATGTGGTGTGGAGTCCACAAATTTTGATTATTGAAAAATGTTGCTAGTTTTGATTATCCAAATCCAAAAATTTGATTATTTCTAAGAATGTTGTTAAGTTTGATTATACCATTGTGAGCCATCTTTGCACCAACATTAATAACTTTAAAAATAATTGGCTTTTGATTATACCACTGTGGATGGTCTTACAGGTTAATTATTAACTCTCTTCAAATAATATCAACTTAAAATGGGAAAAATCAAAAGGTACTGTAATAAATTAGAAAAGAAAGTGTATATATTACCACAACAGCAGATCAAAATATAACTTAAGGGAACATTCTCTTAATTGAACGGCTACGATCTTAGCTTGAAGGCGATCAACGGCTAGAGAGGTGCTCATGTTTGTATGTGTAGACAAAAACCGCTTTGTTTTATAATATAGACTTTAAAATAACACGGAGTCCGAAAAAAGTCACTCATTTTGAAACTGAGGGAGTAATGTCGTGAATTCTGTACCGTACCGGCAATAAAACGGTACACATGCCTAGGTGTTCCGTACAGCTCCAAATACCGGCATATACCGTTGGATGCCGAATGTACAATTCAATACTTGTCTTGTTCCGGAACCTCGGCCAGTAGCAAATTTTTTTTCTTTTACTTAAAAAAATGCTTGAATTTTAAGATAATTTGACAAAATTTGAAGTATATAGTAATATATTAATCATCTGAATTATTAGGACTAATGTTCAGCATATCAAAGTGTTGGAATTTATTTAGGGAAATGATATTGGCACTCTAAAAATTGATGCAGGCACTCCAAAATCAATGTAACTCCAAAGCCACTTTCTTTTATTTTTTGGAGTGTCTGTATCAATTTTTAGAATGCCAATATCATCTCCCTTATTATCAAAAAATACAGTATATATATATATATATATATATATATTATTTCCCTTTATTTGCTGCTTCACTTGTAAATATTTTTTTAAAATATTTATAAATACATGTTGCGGTCAATTCAAAACAGTACACGTTGTTACCGACCGGAAAACAGTACGCTTTGCTACTTGTAAAACGAAAACGCAAAATCAGCTGTGTCAATCTCTCCATTCAACGCGAGCTCCGTCCACAATCGCCACCGCCCACGGCTGTTCTCGGCGTTTATTCCATGAGATTACTGGCGTCGGTTGGGCGGAGCATTGACTAGGGGGGGCGGTTCTCAATCCCATTTTCCAAGTTCGAATAATTTATTACTGTATTACTCCTATTCTCGTAATCTTTCTCGTAATCACAGATCCCGACGTCTATGTAAAGAGAGAGAGAGAAAGTCCATTTTTACAGAGAGAGAGAGAGAGAGAGAGAGAGAGGGACAAAAATTGCAGAAAGATCCAAGGATCTGAACCCTGGATCTGAACCCTGTGTCGTTTCCCACTGCCCTCTCCCCTCCGGTAAACTCTGTTTTCTTCTTTCGAAAATGGTTAAAAGTATTTCACTTTCTTTTGGGGCCTAAATTATGTTTTTTTTTTTTTTTCCCTTTCTTTTCTTACTTGAGTTCCAGTAGTTATTTTATAATATATTTTAATTTCTGTTAAATTCTTGTGAAATTGTTTAATTAATTTGCCTCAACACGATGAGCTTAAAAGGGAAGGAAAATTACTATTAAGAGCTAACAAAAAAAAAAAGTTCATTAAACACCGAAAGAGTTTGAAATAGTTATCTTCCTCATTTTTGGTGTCGTCTAATCACTCCCGCGAACTGACATGTTCAATCCTTAGTCTAACCACATGACACAAAGATTAATCTCAAGTTATACACTAGGTGCTCGCGTTTCATTATATGCTACATCCATTTCCCTTTTGTTTCTGATGTGGGATGTTATACACTTAGGGGTTGTTTGGCAAAAAAATTTTGTCCTTAAAAAATTGCATTTATTAGTTTTTTTGTCTCTATTAAAAAAGGGTTTTGATCGCAAATTTATATTTTTTAGATTTCTCTGATCATGAAGAAGCAGTAATCTTAAAAAAATTAGACGAGAAATTAACGAAAGCAATATTTTTTTTGAATATGGACAAAAAAAAGCCATTCGGCTTATTTTGCCAAATGACCGTGTTGCTATTGCCAAAACCTTTTTTTTGCGTGCATAAAGACTTGTAGAATGTGCATAATACAAAATTTTTATATACTCAATTTTTGATATTGTTAATTTTTGATTTTTTTTATTGTTCTTCCCCGCGGCGGACGACGAATTTTACATATTTGAGCCAAAAACTAAAGAATAATCACTAAGAAGTAAAATAATGTCAATGATGCTATAAGATAAATTACTAATGAAAAATGCATTTCACACTTCCTTTTAATCATTCACAATATATTTTTAATTTTTATTCACATAAATTTACAATACTGCCTTTGAATATGTGAAAAATGTATTGAATAAATGATACTGTAAGATAATAAATTTAAATATATAAAAAAAATAGTGCAAAAAATCAATTTTCATTAATACTGTACTAATTTAGACCAAATTTCTTCTTTTCATAAAAAAAACAAACTTTTGGAGAGAGAAAGCTTGAGGGGGAGTGATGGATAGTGAATTGACCTTTTTTGTGCTCTTTTCTTGGTCGTATCTGTTTGTAAGGCTTCGAAGAGTCCACATATCTCGCGTATTATCTTCACACCTTTTTTTCCTCTCCTCTCCCCTGCGGAGCCTGTTCATACATACCTTTCTCCTTTTCCTGCTTTGCTTTTTGATAGGCCCCCTTTTTAGCTTCCTCATGAAAACCAACCAAACCCCTTTTCCCTTCGTCTAGTCTCAAGCATGCAGATACATAGAGAGAGAGAGAGAGAGAGAGAGAGAGAGATACTATAAAGTAACCCCCGGACTAGGGTTTCACGGAGGACCATTTTGATGCTTGTTTACCGATTCAACTCCAGACTCCATATCTGTAGAGAGAGAAAGAGAGGCATACATATATATAAATATATACATATACAGAGAGAGAGAGAGAGAAGGAAGTGCAAAGCATGAGCAGTAAAATTACGGTGTAGGGAATTATTGCTTGCCTTGTTTATCTTTCTTTCTCTTACACTCAAGAGAGAGGAAGTTTGAGACATTTGGGTTTTCGCCCCTCGTGTCTCCTCTTCCTCTCTGTCCGAACAAATTTTCCTCGTTTTTTGTTCTTTTTCTTCTGAAGATATTTCCTGTGTATTTGAGAGATCCAGTTTGCTAGACTTTTGTTTTTGTAAAGAAAGTCCCCATTGTTAATTATTTCCTACTTATTGTTAGAAGCAATTGTAGATTTGTGTGAAAGAGAGAGAGGAAGAAGGAAGGGTGAGTGAGTGAGTGGGTGAGTGAGTTGCCTTAATAGGCTGTGAGGATAAAAGGGCATATTTCATGAGTTTTGGGGGTTTTCTTGATACTAATAGCGGCAGCGGCGGCGGCGGCAGTGGTGGCGGTGGTGCAAGAATCGTGGCCGACATACCTTACAGCAACCACAACATGCCCAGTCGACTTGTCTCTCCACTTTCCAAGTCCATGTTCGCCTCTCCTGGCCTCTCCCTCGCTCTCGTGAGCCCCCTCACACTCTCTCTCTCTCTATACATATATACATGTTTATATGTATGTATTTTTCTGGGCACTAGTTCTTTTTGCTACTTTGTGTGATTACATGTATATCTTCAACTCACACGAGATTCTTGACTGAGATGATGCTTTTCTTTACTGATCTGGGTTTCTTTAATATCTGTGTGTGTGAAATTTGAGGACAGCAAACGAGTATGGAGGGACAAGGGGATGGGGCAAGAATTGCGGAGAATTATGAGGGCAATGTCGGAAGAAGAAGCAGGGAAGAGAATGATAGCAGATCTGGAAGCGATAACATGGACGGAGCCTCTGGCGACGATCTAGACGGCGCCGACGACAAGCCGCCGCGGAAGAAGCGGTACCACCGTCACACTCCTCAGCAAATCCAAGAACTCGAAGCGTAAGAAATCCCTAATGTTAGAGAAAGTATGAGGCTCCGTTCAATTGTACAGAAAGGATGGGAAATAATGAGAAAGCCAACTTTCCGTGTTTTCGCTTACCAAGAATTGTGAGGCTCAAATAGCGTAGCTTTTCCACCGGAAAATACTTTCTTGCAAAATAAAGCCTTTTAAAAGGAATGAATTTTAGTTTTCCTACAAAAATTTGCTTTATATTGAGAATATATTTTTCACGCAACATCCACGATAACTGAACGGAGCCTCAAGTAAGTTGATCATAATCAACCATTGTTTGTTTATATATTTCTCCTCAGTGATTTTTTTGGGTATGGTTTTAGTCTTTTTAAGGAGTGCCCTCATCCAGATGAGAAACAAAGGTTGGAGCTTAGCAGGAGGCTTTGTTTGGAGACTAGGCAAGTTAAATTCTGGTTCCAAAATCGCCGCACCCAAATGAAGGTAATCAATCAAATCAGGAGAAATTTATGCAACTTGTTTGTAATTTGGTTTTGGGTTGAGTTTGATTAATGGGGTAGTCAAGAAATTTGATGGAATTTGGTTTAATGTACCAGACTCAGCTGGAGCGACACGAGAACTCCATTCTAAGGCAAGAAAACGATAAGCTTAGAAGTGAAAACATGACTATCAGGGAAGCAATGAGAAACCCAATTTGCAACAACTGTGGTGGTCCAGCGATAATTGGAGACGTATCATTAGAAGAGCAACAGCTTCGGATTGAAAATGCCCGTTTAAAAGACGAGCTAGATCGAGTTTGCAATCTTGCCGGAAAATTCCTCGGCCGCCCTATCTCTGCCTTGCCCGGACTGCCAAACTCCAGTTTGGAATTGGGTGTTGGGAGCAATGGGTTTGTTGGGGGGTTAAGCAGTGGTTTAAGTGTGGTAACGACAACATTGCCTTTGGGGCCTGATTTCGGGGTTGGGATTTCAAGTCCTTTTCCAGTGGTGGTGCCTCCGAGTAGAGGCTCTACAGGTGTGGCGGGCAGTTCTTTGGAGAGATCTATGTATTTGGAGCTTGCTTTGGCTGCTATGGAGGAGTTGGTTAAGATGGCACAGGCTGATGAGCCGCTTTGGTTTAGGGGGTTTGAAGGAGGAAGGGAGATGTTGAATGATGATGAGTATTTGAGGAGCTTTACTCCTTGTATTGGATTGAAACCAAATGGGTTTGTGACTGAGGCTTCTAGGGAGACTGGCATGGTTATCATCAACAGTTTGGCTCTTGTGGAGACATTGATGGACTCGGTAAGCTACACAAACTTTTTACAGATATATTTGTTTAATGCCGTACAGCTGTGATGGCCTTTTGTAATTCTGACCAAGACATGATTTTTAGGATTCTTGTAATTAGATTGATTACTCTCTTTTGATGTTGCTTTCTTTGTTTTCACTTCGTTGTCAATCTTGACAATTTATTTGGGTTTTTGCTTCATGATTTTGCTAGAATCGATGGGCGGAAATGTTCCCTTGTATGATTGCTCGAACCACAACTACTGATGTAATCTCCAGTGGTATGGGAGGAACTAGAAATGGTGCACTTCAGCTGGTAACTTGCTCTTTTCAAATTTTTATATTTTTTTTTATGGGTCCAAAACTCTTGTCCAGTGGTCTTCTTTCTTCTTCTTCTTTTTTTTTGTTTTTTGTTTTTTTTTTTTTTGTGGGCTACTCACCATTTTCCCGGACTTTTTAAATGGATTGTGGCTCCAGGCAAAATGAATGAACGGCTGCCAGTACAAATTCTGGATTCTTTTTAAGGAAAGAGTTCTAGGTTCGTATTGTTGGTAATTCTTTCATTATTTTGTTACATAGATGCACGCGGAGCTCCAAGTTCTTTCACCACTGGTTCCAGTTCGCGAGGTAAATTTCCTTCGCTTCTGCAAACAGCACGCAGAGGGAGTGTGGGCGGTGGTCGATGTCTCCATCAACAGCATCCGGGAAACATCTGGTGCCCCGACGTTTCTCAGTTGCAGGAGGCTTCCTTCTGGTTGTGTGGTACAAGATATGCCTAATGGGTACTCCAAGGTAAAGCCATTGCACTGTCTCCAAACCTTTTTTTTTTTTGTTACACATTTATGGAGTTGCATTGCCTCCATGGCTTTTAGTGTTAAATGAGTTGGTTGAAGTAACTACAACTTTGGAACCTAGTTGAGGACATTTAATTGGGAAAAAAACCACCTTGTAAAAAATCAAGGCCAATTTGCATTTGCAAGCTAGAATCCAATTCATCTTATGCTTCCAAGAATCCCTTGTTTGGTTCCACTCTATTATGTTATGATTTTCTCTGTCCAATCCGATCCATGCCAGTCATTATTTTATCTCCCTGGATGCTTCTTCTGAGGGTAAATCATATTATATAGCCCTCAATCTCAACAACTGGTTTTGCTTAAAAAATGGGTTAATCTGTTTTTATAACATTACTCAACCAAATCGAGGGTGGCAGGATTATAATATTTCCATTAGAAGTCTCTATTACTCCTGTTTCTGCACCTTGGGACACATTAATTTCATATCATTTTAGAATAGGAAAGAGCATAGTAATCTTCAGAGCATTGGGTTGGATAAACAATACATTTGATGTTTCTATTCCAATCTTTGATGCTATCTCGGTCAGTCCCCCGGCCCCATGAATATATTTAAATCCGCAGATTTGTGTATTATCTGGTTCCAGCACCATGATGCGTGCATATTTTTTCTACTCAAATTGAGGACTTTGTAGTCAAAGTCAAAACCCCGAGAGACTAGCTATTTTGTTGTCATGTGAGAGTTCCTAAGCTAAGCCACGCCACTCCGGTAGTACACATCTCTATGTCACCCCCCCTCCGCAGTCCACTTTTTAAAATATTGCACTAATCTTTTTGAGTCAATAAACACAGAGTTTTTAAAGAACAAAATGATGGCCCCTTCATTGACTCTGATTTTATTAGAACAAAATGCACTCAAGTGTGGTTCATAATGTCTAAAATGACACTGCCGCGTTAGTCTCTATCGGGTTTTAGTGTAGAGTAGTAGATAGTTAGGGCTCTTTTAGTTACCCTACTAGTCTTTTTAAGCTAGGACACCAGCTTGTTCGTGTTGGGTCTCAAAATCCCTGCGCATGGTCCCTAATAAATCTTCTCTATCCTCCCTCAATACCCAAACCGAACATGGCAGGTTACCGTCCCGACAAGAATAGGAAAATAATCTAGTTGTATCCCAACAACCCTTTAATCTCAACCCTCTTTTCTGTGAAGAAGACTATTTTATCTTTTTTCCATTTGAACGGGATTCACGCTTTAATCTTTAATATTTTATGTGTTTTACTCAATGGTTCTATGGAGTATCGTGTCCCTATTGCAGCCAGTCTGGAGCCATTCCCGAGATCTGTCTGCTACCTGTTTGACATGAAAATGATTTCTCACGTAGACTTTGTATATTGATAGGGGTTTTCCAGTGTCCTTTGCACAGAAATGGTCTTCCACTTTTTGGTTTTTGGTACTGAGATGTCATTGCTATTTCTTGTCAATTTAAGCACTGGGAACCATGACTTTTATACCCTAAATAAAGAAATTCATCCAGAGTGCATTTGCAAGTCTTGCTGGCGAACGCGTAAGTCAATGGTCCCCCGTATGGATGTGTCCACAGTCATTAGTTGTATTATGTGGTCCATGTGCCTCGGGCGTCTCCACAAACAGTTGTGTCCGGATCTGTGCAGTAAGTCTGTGTATGCATCATTGTTGAAAACTTGTTCTAAATGACATGGCTATCTGCATTCCCACTCATTCTAAGAAGCCCATCAATGTTCACAAAATTGCTTGATCTCAGCATCTTATTGCCAGCATTGTAAGTTCGTATTTAGCTTTGAAGCACACTGGTTTGACACATAATGTCCATGAAAACTTACCACTTGGAAAACAAACATGTAGGTTACATGGGTAGAACATGCGGAATATGATGAGAGCATTGTTCATCAGCTCTACCGGCCCTTGGTTGGTGCCGGCATGGGCTTTGGTGCCCAGAGGTGGGTAGCCACCCTTCAACGCCAATGCCAATGCCTAGCTATCCTAATGTCATCTGCTGTACCCTCAAGAGATCATACTGGTAATAAACATCCCTCTCTTTTAATACTTAAAGTATCTAAAATGGAATGATATGTGGCGCTAAATTTGTTCTGACTGCGTGCAATCCCCATTCAGTCTATATACACTAATTGATGTCAGCACAACATTGTCTGTATTCCAGTTGACATGTTCGTCTGTCTTTCTTTTTTTTTCTTTTATACGTATTTTCTTGGTGTGGTATCGTTATTTCTCTTTGGGTACTATCATTGGATTTTAAAGAAAAAAAGTATTATTCAAGAATTTTTGTGCAAATTATCGACCAAAACAATGTGAGTTGCGTCCTTGTAATGGATCTTTTGTGCTGAATCTACTGATGTTATAGATATGAACACTATCATTTTGGACCGATTTTCTTGAATCCCTTCATTTTCCGTTTTTATATTTACAAAAAGGTATTGTTGCAGTATAAGTTTTAAGCATTTTGTGTTAAACATGCAGCTATTACTGCGAGTGGGCGACGGAGCATGTTAAAGCTTGCGCAGCGCATGACGGACAATTTCTGTGCCGGAGTCTGCGCTTCAACGGTGCACAAATGGAACAAACTAACTGCTAGCAATGTAGACGAAGATGTCCGGGTTATGACCCGGAAGAGCGTGGACGATCCCGGTGAGCCGCCGGGTATCGTTTTGAGTGCCGCAACTTCTGTTTGGCTACCCGTGTCTCCACAAAGACTCTTTGATTTCCTTCATGATGAACGACTGAGAAGCGAATGGGACATATTGTCCAACGGAGGACCCATGCAGGA
Organism: Rhododendron molle; assembly: GCA_025413875.1. Taxonomy (NCBI): domain Eukaryota; kingdom Viridiplantae; phylum Streptophyta; class Magnoliopsida; order Ericales; family Ericaceae; genus Rhododendron; species Rhododendron molle. The sequence continues at coordinate 2,211,482 of CM046394.1, read as the reverse complement.
AATGGCCCATATTGCCAAAGGCCAAGACCATGGCAATTGCGTCTCTCTCCTCCGTGCCAGCGTAATCTCTCTCTCTCTCTCTCTCTCTCTCTCTCTCTCTCCACCTGCCTTCCTCTCTATCTTTGACATGCATCCACATACATCTACGGCTATCTGCTAGGTTCACTGAACAAATGAACATGAGTAGTATTGTTGCACCAATAAGTTCTGCGTTGGTGTCTCTGAAAACACTCACAAAAAAGTCGAAATCCCGCAATGAACCAATCTCACTTCGTTAGGGGCACTACGTGACAATGCTGGAGGAGTATTGATTAATTTTCACTTGGAGACCATAGGGCCAACATGATCCAATCTCTGTGAGAACTGGGAAGATTTACCTCTTTAGTTATCTTATCTTGTTTAGGCACCCTTTGGCCTGACTTTTTGCTGACTTTTTGGCGCAATTTTTTTGGGTTATTTTCTCATTCTTACTAGTAAGATTTGAGTCAAATTTTTACGCCACATCGTTCGTCTCGACGAGAGGAATCGAACGAGTATAATAGCAATATAGACCAGGTTGAAAATAGTCACCAAATCAACATAGTATTTCCGTCTGTTGGCTGGTCACGAGGATGTACTGTAAGGCTTTATGCTTAGTTTGAAATTCAATTTACGGTAATGCCCCTTTGGAGTCGGAAAATGACGTCTGTGGCACCAGTGTAAAGTGATTTTCGTCAGATATACTAGTAAAAGGCTTCTTTTTTTTTGCTTTTTTAAAAGGTAAACTGTGGGAGGACAGGATTAGGCTTTGGAAGTGTCCATAAGGACATTTTGCTCCAGATTCAAGGACACTGCCCCAAATTTAACCTTTTCTTTTTCTTTTGAAAATGCCAAAGTCAATACAAGCTAGGGCACCTGTCGGCTTTTTATGGGTCAGCCCCCCATGACGTCACCAGTCCTGCTGAAACCCTAGACTCCAGTAAACCAAGAAGGAAAAATTGCTTTACATTCGGATTTCGCACACATCAAGATATACTATAGTAGATGTATCTGCAACCGCCGGATAACCGATGCGTCTAGTTTCGCGTGCATCATGTGTGCGGTTTTGAAAACATCTGTGCCCGATGCGTCTAGTTTCGCGTGCATCATGTGTGCGGTTTCAAAAACATCTGTGTTCAAAAACATCTGTGCCCGTAGTGTCGTAGCAGTTGTAAACATGTGGCATGTTTCAATGTTTTGTGCTTAGTAATAACTAGGTGGATTTTCTGAGGGTTGTTTCTTTGTTTTGGGATTTTCAGGCCATGAACGCGAACCAGAGCAGCATGCTGATACTGCAGGAGACGTGCATAGACGCGGCGGGGTCGCTTGTGGTGTACGCGCCCGTCGACATTCCGGCCATGCATGTTGTGATGAATGGTGGGGATTCTGCCTACGTGGCGCTTCTGCCCTCTGGATTCGCGATCGTTCCAGATGGGCCGGGGTCACGCGGGCCGGCTAGTAGCAACGGCCCAACCAATATGGGGGGCTCACCCCAAAGGGCCGGTGGGTCCCTCCTAACCGTGGCCTTCCAGATCCTGGTGAATAGTTTGCCTACGGCCAAGCTCACGGTGGAATCGGTGGAGACGGTGAACAATCTTATCTCCTGCACCGTGCAGAAGATCAAAGCCGCCCTTCAGTGCGAAAGCTGACCTGGGTCACGCGATTTTCATGTGCCAGTTCGCATCGGTGGGGATTTAGCAAATCTATATGGAGTGAGAAGAAGATAATTTAACAATTGTATTTTTTGTTGTATTAGAGTGGTGGTGTGGGAGTGAAATGGCGTGGCCTGTGTAAATTTTTTTTTAGTGCAAGTGTGGGGGTGTGAGTCAAGAACGAACCGCGGGTGTGGTAAAAGTCCTTGCAGGGTGGGAAGAGCAAAAAGATGGCGGACCAGGGTCGGACTCGGAAGCGGGGGGCTGTGTCCAAGTTGTTCTTATCACAATGCAAGGGTGGTGGTTCGGGTATTGACTCAGGTCGACCCGTGAGCTGAGCTCCAAGTGCCATTTTAAGAGTTGGGGATTGCTTCGTCATTTGACTTGAAATCATTTTGTGTTTAATTTTTTTTCGTGTATTTTTTTGTTTTTGTTTTTGTTTTGGGTGTTGATTTTATTTTGTGGTTTAGGGATTTGATTTGCGGTTTGCAGAAAGAACTGTGGTGTTGTAGTAATGTTATACTGATGAGATTTGACTAAACTAGGGCTGTCCAAGAAAAATCGAGAACCGTGAAACCGGTCCGGACCGAACCGATCCGTGCTTTTTGGATTTTGTCCGCGGATTAATGGTCCGGACACGGATTTGAAAATTAAAAAACTGTGAGATACGGATTAGGATTGGATTTTTATTTCAAATCCGTGGATTAACCGAACCGAACCGTGAGATATTTAAAAAATTAAAAAAATTAAAAATATATATATATATATATGTGTGTGTGTGTGTGTGTGTAATATTTATAAATAATTATAATTCTACTACTTGTTATGAATTTTTTTTAACAATTTTAAGTTTATAACAATGACCGAAGGAAATCTGTTCCTTATCTGAAATTCCTTACTTTTACTTCACCTGACTTCCCCCTCTAATTTATAACTTGTAGTTAGCTACTACCACTGCGTAAATAGAACCTCCTGCTGCTCCGTAGATGTAACAATGGCTGATGAAACCTGGATAGAATTTTGGACTGAATTTTGAACTAGAAATTTGAAATGATTAATACAGTAGTTGAAGTAATTTTGCGTTTTTTAGTATTTAATGTTTATGGAAGGAAATCCGTGGATAAAATCGGGACCGAACCGTGAGACTTTTGGATTAGGATTGGATTGTATTTTCTAAAAACCGTGAGATACGAATTAGGATCGAATTCATACGAATCCGATCTGATCCGGACCGTGGACACCCCTAGACTAAACTACCCAAGATTTCTTAACTACGTATTGTGGGACTTGTCTACTGTAGACTGTATATGTTACAACGATGTTAAATTTTTTTTGGGTAGAATTGAGAGGAGAATTTTCATTGCCGGGTGGGTATTACGTGATGCTTGATTGGTACATCCGAGCCGTCCAATGCGATTTTAGACAACTCGGATTTGGAGAGAGAAAGATGAGGGTGAGGAGAGAGTTTCAATCTGAACCGTTCGAAAGTGAATCGGACGGTTCGAAAGTGCCGAACAAGCACCACATTGAATATACCCGCTCGGTACTGAAAAATTTCTTTCTCGAGGGAGACGGAGATGGGGTCCGCTGTGCATTAAATGAGCGTGCAGAGGGACGTTGTGCATTGAATGCAAAGCCTGTGCCAAGGGAAAAAAATTCAAATGTATTTTGTACACGAGTCCAGCTATGGGTACGATGTCTAAAATATTTTTTTTAAGGAATTTTGTAACAATTCTAACTCCGTCAGATATTGATAAAGTTTTAAATTGAATGAAGAATCGATTAAACTTACCAATATCCGACGGTGTTGAGCTTTTATAAGAATTCCTAAGACAATATTTTAAACATATTAAGTGGTTCTGTTCATTTGTGTGGGATCCAGAAATAAGTCCCAAAACGCGATGTGTATTTGGTTTACATCAAATGGTAAGTACAAACGGTGGATAAGAGAAAGGAGATTAACTAAGAAGGAATTTGTTTGATGGTTGAAACGAATTGTAGTTGAAATTGATGGATAAGAGTGGGTTTTACTTAATTATCCCTTGTAACAAGGAGGATATATATAGTATATATACAAGAAGGGCTTAGAGAGATTTGTAGGGCACTTTAGTAATTTTCTCACCCGAATAAGCTTATCTTTGAAATCATAAAAAAAATATTATAGATTGTGAGATATAGACAATTTTTTGTGAGGTGCCAAAGAGGAAACAGACACAACAAAGTGGGACAAATAGAGTACACAATTATAATCAAAAGAAAAAAAAAAAGTTCACTAAATACACACAAAAAAAAAAGAGTACTCTCTCTGTCCCTAAATAATTGTGTAGCGCGCAAATTTAGGCTTTACAAATTTTTCGTTAAAAAATCTTCTTTTTTTTTTACAATCTAATAGAACTCATTGCTATCAATTCCTTTTTAAATAAAAATGTGATTTTCTTAATGAAACAAATATATCTTTTTAAAAGCCTAGGTTTGCGTGCCGGACACTTATTTAGGGACATAGGGAGTATCAAACAACTGTTTTATTTATCTTAGTTTCTGTCTTATTTGAATTTTTTTAATATCGGTCCATAATTTTAAACTTTTGCAATTCGTCTCGTCAAAAAAACGATTAATTCAAAAAGTACGACGAAAATCTAAACAAAAAGTTACAAAAAATAAAAAATACCGAAACAAGTTCCGGACTTATAAGTTTACAAGAACGCAGATGTGAAGCTACGTAGTGTCGTGTTTTAATACACTCCATCATGGAAATTACTCTAATTATAGAGCATATAGAGAGCCTAATATTTTGGCAATTACTGTATGATGTTCCACTAACAATTTTTTTTGCACTTTTTAGACTTTTTTTTTTTTTGCTGTTGTTCTTAGTCAATTTTTTTCGCATTCGTTAGTTTTGCGCCTCACTTTTTTTGGTTTTTCTTCTCGACGTCGAGACGAATCAGAAAATAAAAAATTACGACTTTTACCCAAATATTTTGAAATATAACCACTTTTTTAGCCAAAAAAAAGTTGACTTTTTTGGCTTAAAATTAGATATTTTCAAAGATATTTGAGTAAAAGTAAGTTTTTTTACTTTTCCGATTCCTTTCGTCGAGACTAATCAATTATCTACAAAAGTCTAGCTCAAAACTAACGACTTAAATTTTTTTTTTTTGAATAAGAACAAAACCTCCAAAAAGCATGTAGTACTAAAATTTAAGCGGAGCGGAGATCGGAGTTAAGAAGATCGTAAAGATGACTTTAATTTTGTTGTAGGACTTGGCGTGCTCAAAGTCTTAAATGTTCGTACCCTCAAACTTCAATTTTCAGTTTCAAACTTTCTGAGTTTTCCTTTTCAACGAGTTACCATCTCTCTATTGTCTTCATCGCATGGTATTATTAGACTGGAGAACTGCAAGCAAGGGACCATTGTGACTTTGGCTCATTCAATCTGTGTACCTTTCCCAAGCTAATATTTCAAAGCATGTGATGTGCTGAATCTTCTTACTCCTAAAATAGTAGTAGTACATGATACGTATTTTTCTGGGTGGCTCCGTGAAAAATCAGTTGATAACTGCAATTGCTTGATTTATTGCGTCGGTTTTTTTTATTTAATCCAAAATACAAGATCCTATATTGAAATAAATGAATGAATTATTTGTGCGGGACTCAAAAAGCGAGCCCTGTCGCCCGCGAGCCTATCTGGTTCATGCTTGGCCAGTACCCAAAGAATTATTACTATATATTTTATGGGTTCATATCATTTTTCTAACTCCTAGTGAATGTTCTATGTATAAATGGATTTCTTTTTTTTTGGGTGAAGTACGTGGTCAAGTGTGTGCTGCTTAATTACAAGTACCTGGTTCTTAACAAACTGATGGAGATGGAAATACAGATTCCAAACAACGGTGGGAAATTGTGGAGAATAATACAGTCACCGATCACTGTTTATTCACAAAATCGTAGTACTACTTTTTTTTTTTTTTTTAACGGCAAAAAAGGATTTTATAAATTTTTGAAAACACATTACAAAGATTACAAGAACCCAAAATACAAGACATCAAGCCGGAGACACGTAGCCGCACAAAGCCGGAGAAACGTAGCCCCACAAAAGAGGCGACATCACACTCCACGTTCGATGATATGCCGCGAGGACGCGGAGGGAGAGACTACAAGATCCTGCAATGTATGAATCCAGTTTCAAGGTCAAACATGGAACAAAAATTGTGGATGAAAAAACCTTATGCGTGGTTTTCTGAAACCCCATCACTTTCCAGCTCTATTGATCTGTGCATGGAATATGTCAACCATGCAGGAAAAAAGTGCACTCCCAAACAGAGTTTCCCTTTCTCGTGTGATCCCTAGTCTACTTTCTCCATTAATATCGACTGGACCAGCCGGCCAATTTTTTCCCAACCCCACAGCGATACAGACATAAGATCGGCGAATTATTCCATTGATATATTAATTTCAGTTGATTGTTGACGGTTGCGTTGCGTGTGATTGGGTACGAAAACAAGTACTAAGAACCGTTTTACCTAGAACACGGATCGATCGTTAATTACGAAGAACGAGAATGGAAACGTGCATGATAGTACTCCAATAATGTTGTTTCGAAGGACATACGTCCAATAAAAAATAGAGTGTTAATTGGTTGTATAATTATTAATGTGAAATACTTTCGTAGAAACATTAGTAACTAGTTGTACTTATAGTTTGTCTTGTTAGAGCTCCAATAACTCGATCTAGCTTTTACAGGAGAATTTGTTGTATCGCTAAATCTATCGTATTGATTTTTGAAAATATAGTTCATTAGGGTATTAGCGTTTTCTACTAACTCAACGACTTTCGATTTAAGTTCTTTTATTTGAAGGATAGAATAGAATAATCTGATCTACTTATACGTTGTTTGGGAGATTCTCGAAAGACGTTTTCAAGCTCAAGCCTTGCGCTACCGTAGCCGCGCATCATCATGTGACTTTGCTCTGAGACACCCGTGTCAGGTCAAAAGAGTATTGTTTAATTGTATGCTAGCTAGCTAGTGACGTAGTCGGTATGTGTGAATTGGTTAAGGCAAATGGAAAAGTCAAGAAAAGGAAATGCTAATCTCCAAATTAAAGGAAGAGTGGAAGGGAATGGCAGTTGGGAATGGTCCGTCCTTCCCTTGGATGGACCTCTTGAAATAGTAGTACTGGATGGACCTCTTCAAATAGTAGTGCCACTGTACTAGCTAGCCAAACTATTCAACTACTGGAGTCGTAGTACGTACCCTCGCATTGGCTGTGAGTTAGCCTTATGGACCCCAGAGCTGCACCCCCATGCACTGCCCCACACCCACATGCAAGTGGGTTCCGCAATCACACCCACCCCAATGTATGGACCTTCAAATTCCAGTTCAACTGCTCAAGTGTCTGTGGAGAGAGAGAAATGTACGTCAGATGACAGAGAGAGAGAGAGGAGTGGGGGTGGTACTTTTTGAACAAATTTTAGCCTGTGATTTTTGCCTTATGTGTGTGTGATTCATCCCTACAGGGGGTATGACTGTATGAGAATAGGGTTGTGTTCTTTGACACTCACATTTTTTATCCATTTATTACATGTAAAATTTACGGTCATGGTTATGTTCGGTTTGGGTTTTAAGAGAGATTATTGAGAGTAATGAGTGGAGAGAGATAGATAGAGAAAGCTTATTCGAGACCGTGCTTAGAAATTTTGAGCTACCCAAAAACGAATGATTAGCTGTTATGAGTTGATTCTTTTACGATTAGAAGGGTAATGAAGGAAATGCCAACAAAGGAGAAGGACAAAAAAATAAAAATAACTTATCTCATAAAGCGAAAAATAAATACTCAGAAGAATGAAAATCTTGGTGAAACGAGACCTAAATGCATATCTTTAGATGGTAAGAAACACTAATTTGGCATAGCATACAGGCTCTAGGATCATAAATTGTTGATTCCAAAGTGCTGACCAAATAAAAATTAATAATTGCTTTTGGTCTTGTAGTCTTGTAGACATCTTATTATATATATAAATATAATTTTAAAAAAAAACAATTCAATCTCTTCATCCTTAGAATAATTATTAAATAAACTTATCCCATGGGATTGGAAAACCAAATCAGATTCCATAAGTTACGTCATTATTGCACGTGCACAGTAGTTGCCATGGTCCCATTTAGGAAACTAGAATTGAATAGAAGGGAGGCTGAAACTTAAAATCTGGAATTTTTCCAATATATATATATATATATATATAGCCATCAAAGATGATTTTAGCAAGGTTGGGAGGGAGTTGTCCCGGCCTCCCCACCTTTACCTCTGACGTCCCTGATTACACGCTAGCTAGATATACATAAACTCCCGGTTAACAATTCTCGTGTGATAAACTATGTATCCACATCCCTTTTGAACGAATCATTTTTGTTTCAAGACTGAAATGAATGAAAACGAATAATTGACCAATAAGTTTGACGTCGGAATTAATGAATAATATCTGACATGTCAAAAATTTCCTAATTTTAACGGCTGGACCAATACTTGATGTCACAGTCACACTTGTGGCCCTACGTTTTGACTTAGAGGTTTTAAAAAATATATAATCTCGGCATTTTTCTCCTCTTCAAAAATGTATGGTTTGAAAAGTGAGGAGTAGCTTGTCCGCACAACGCATCTTGGGAGTCAAAAGACTCTGATCGGTTGTGGATTTTGAGTAGTATTTTTGAACAAAGGTAGAGAGAGAAATGAGAGTAATAATTGAGGAGAGAGGTAAAAAGTAGAGAGAGATAGAGTGAAAAATGAGAATAATGATTGAAAAATTAGAAAGAGAAAACGTAAAAAAGTTACTTTTTCCAAAATTTTGGTTTTGGAGTTCCAAACCGAACAAGGCCACTCCTAGTATTGTAATAATGATAAGAAAGTGAGGTGGAGAAAGGTATAGTAATATTGACAAAGCAAGGATAATAAAAGAATAAATTTATTGAGTTCTAAATATGCATTAATTGAGGTAGAGCTGCGAGACTATTCTTTTTTTTTTTCTTTTTCGACCAACGTTAATATATAAAAGAAAAAATTACAACAAAAGCGGACACTATCGGTTTGAAAATACAGAGAAAACAAAGTGCAAAAAAAAAAAAAACTAAAAGTAAACTAAAAGCTGTCTGGAGCCAAGACGCCGGATTCAGACCTGTCAACACACTTGTGAAGGGAGGTTGGAATGGCCAAGACTGGAGTGGTCATGTATAGACACAGATCGAGTAGACTCTCCTGGATGGACCCGCCGCAGACTGAAGGCTGAAGCCGCTGCCACCGTCGTCGTTGAATTGGTTCCAAGAAACCAGATCTAGAACCTTAAATCTGACTCCTGACTCCGAAAATGATGGCAAGCCGCCACATACACCGCCACCGTCGCCATTGAACTAGTTTCAAGAAATCAGATCTAAAACCCTAGATCTGACTCTTGACTCCGAAAATGATGGCGAGACTATTATATTGAACTTTCAAGTTTCATAGGAGAGAGAGAGGGACCATTACCAAATTCTTTGGAAAAAAAGAAAGATAGCTTATCCTTTTAATAAAGAAATTTCATGAAGTCTCATTTCCCAACTTAGGCATTATGTGCGCGAAAGGAGGACAGAGGATTTGAGATTGTATGTTAATTCCTTGGGTGGTGTTAACGTTTATCATTCCACCATCAATTGAATAATTCTACCCGTATTTTGTAGCGTGAAAAATAGCGAGTAGAGTCATTATTTGTTCTTATTTGAATTTTTTCGCGTTTGTTAGTTTTTCGTTAAACTTTTGTGACTTATTTATTCGTCTAAAAATTTTTTTTTTAAAAAAAAATTACTTACCAAAAAAGTCATACGCAAAATTAACAAACATGAAAAAAATTCAAATAAGAGCAAAACCAGGAAAAAAAAAAGAAAGAAAGGAGCTGTTAGTGAAATGGGAGCATCTCCAATGGAAGATGTCAAACATGACGAGAACATTGCAACGGTAACTTTTGACATCAATTGACCTTCCAACCCAGATGCCTTCTGTTAGGCCAAATCCTACGTGGCTATTGACATGGATGAAGGAGGGAGGAAGCATGCCAACTTTGACGACCTACACATTGCCTGCCAAATTTCAAAAAAATGACTACTTGTATTTTGACATAAGGGTTGGAGAGGGATAATTTGACGTCAAATAAATGGAATTTGACATAAGCGTTGGAGATGATGTTTTGATGTCAAATTGGAGATGTCAAAATGTCACACCAGCCTTCAAAAAAAAATTGACATCCCCAATTTGAAGTCAATGATTGGAGATGCTCTAAGTCCTAGAGTGATGGTCCAATTTGATAGCCTGACACTATGATAATTTTAGTTGGTACAAAGAAACACACCATGTGGATGTGGTTATAGGCTTTTTCAAAGCATTATTTTCATCTGATGTGATTCGTGTGCAAACTTTCAAATCACAATTTGCTCTTTTTGTACCTAAGATAAGATAGACATCACATGCTTGATGTCCTCTTTAACTAGGACAACATGGAAACTAACCAGAGGTCCAATCCCCTCTGTTGTTATTTTGCGGTGTTCCACAAAGAGAGCTATCCATGGGAAACGGGCGTCTCTTTCGTTTGCAGTTCGGCTTGTTCCGACCCCATTTCATCCTTTATATTAATGATCGAATTCATTTTGTATGTGGGCTATAACGTGAGGTTATGACCTAGCCCGATAGAAAGTCTTTATCTATTTGCATCGGTGCGGGGAAATTCGAAGGAAGAAGAAAATCAGCTCCTGTTCGTACAAGGGAGCGTTTCTTTTCATTCCTTTAATGGGCTAGCCAGACGGTGTTATCGCGGATCTCAAGTTCCACCCATATCTTGTTTCGACGATGCCATCGTTCGTATTTTTCAAGTCCCGGTTCGTGAATAATTCACCAAACAACTCATTTCGATGACAACGAACGAAGCTACACTACATGTACACATGTTTTTTCAATTTTTCAGAAAATGGTCAAGAGGCATAAATTTAATTAGAATGCACTCGGCTTGGTCTCTCATTTTCTTGGGCTGTGTTTGGTTTTAGATGCCTCTGTAATCTTCCTTTCCAAAGTGGCCGTAGGCCCATATGACTTGGGCTTAGTCGTGCCTTCCAAGCCCAGCAGTTCTTCTAATCTTAGAACTGGGCCTGGGTGGGTTTATCTCTTTCGGGCTGAGATACTCTTTTCAGAACTCAAGCTCACCTACAAAATAAAAAATCTAAAAAAATAGTTCTCATAGCAGATAGTACTAAATAAGTTTCGGGTAACAAAATTGAGCCACAAATTTTCGTATTTCATTTGGAGATAATTTGGACTAAATTAATTATTCTTGACGACAGTGAGGTCCCGTTCCGCTTACGTTTTTTTTTTTAAGTACTTATTTTTCACTTTACGAGACAGATCATTTTCTCACAATAGATCACTTTTAATTCAAAAAACAAATACTTATTTGATAAATATTTCTTAGCGGAACGGGGCTCGAGTGCTTTCAGTGGTGAGGGGATTTTTTTTTGTTTTCTTATCAAAAGCATTTATGGATAAGCATCTGTCTTAACGAGAGTTAATCATGAAAGTAAAAAAATATTAATTGAAACTTAACTTTGGAGCAATCATGCAATTACAAGATGTGTAACATATTTGGTGATAGACATTATAGATGGAGACTTAAGTAGGGTCTTTGGATGACTATTTTTTAGTTACTAAACGACAAATTGTGGAGTGCGAAATCAATTACTCCTACTATTAAATTAAGAAGTGCTAGTGAATCCAATCCGTTTAGTTAACCAAAGGAATACAATCCCTCGTGGGGGAAAGGGACGCCGGGCAAGGGTCTTGTCCAGTTATCTTTTAGAGCTCGTTGAGAACATTGATTATGCTAAAAAATCACGTTGATCAAATATCGTTTAATACGATTCCTAATGCATTAAAAGTTTGTGAGAAAAAAAGTGTACAATACTGTATTGCAATCTGTGTAACACAATTTTATAAAGATAAATGCATTTCAAGATCTACCAAATGATATCCGATCAAAGTGGTTTTTGGTGTGATCAATGCGCCCGACGATCCCTAAAAAATGAATTCTGATCATTATTGTGGGTTCGGAAAGAACCCACTAACAAACCCACGAATGGTCCGAAATTGGACCCGATTGCAAGAAAATTGGACTGGACCCCTGGACCTGGATGCTACCAAGTGGGCGTCGACCGTCCGTTTGGGCACTAATGATTCGGAATGGATATAAACACATTGCAAATATATATAAACCATCCATTATTCGATCAAGATCCAAACCGCCGATAACGGTATCTCCCAATCCACCCTTTGCCCTCCCAATATCTATGCTGGGAGAATCTTTTTTCCAACTTTAAAAAATATTCTCCGAACATCCGGTAAAGCTTGAACATGGACCGTCGGATCGGTGCATAACCAGTCAACATCGGTAAAAGTTTGACGACAAGTAGGCTTGAGGTTTGAAAAGCTTTTCGAATGATTGGCTTTCATAAGTCTTTGACCGAAGAAAAAATCTGTGACCTCTGTTAGCCTTTTCGGGGAGCTGGTGGTGGTGGCGTGGGTCGACCTGGCACCTTTTTTTTGGGGGGAAGAAAATCTCTGCCTCTCTGTCTCTCTCTCTCTCTCTCTAGAACGCAGAGGAGAGAGATTGAAGCTGAAGCCGTAGCTTTTCTTTCTCTCCCTCTCCGGAAACACGATTTTGTGAAGAGAGAGAGAGAGAAGAGAGGAAATTAGGGTTTTGTTTCGAGAAACCGAAATGAATGTCATGCGTCGCCTCAAGAGCTTTGCTTCCGGTCGCTCCTCCGTCTCCGATCCTGTAACTCTCTCTCTCTCTCTCTATAAATGCGTGTGTTTAGATACATCAATAAATAACGCATTCGTCCGTATACATATTTTTGGAAATCTAACGTTTTGTATTGTTTGACAAATTGTGAATTAGTTTACAAGGGAAAAAATGCTGCATTTATGTTTTGAATCAACGGTGGTGGTCGAATGGGGGAATGGGCAGATTCCGGTATGGTGGGCTAAAAAAAAAAGGAAGAGATTTTGACCGAATATTATTTGTTTATTTTGTTGTTCCTTTTCTTTCTTTAGGATCTTTGAATCCCCCCCAATGTTTAGGCCCCTCGATTGTTGTCGGTGGACTCTGTTATGTCGGGTAGTTTTCCTTTTAATGCAGTTCAATTGTTTCCCCTTTCCTTTGCTGCTAATTATGGGTGTTTAAATACTTTGGGCTGCACAGGCATGTTTATGCATCATTCTATGGCGTCTAGTTATTCGTATGTCGGGTAGTTTTCGGTGTTCTCCATCCTGATTTATCGCATATCAAAAGTACATCATTCACTATTGAATGCTCCTGTGATTTTCCATGTGTCTTTGTCATTCATGTTGCCTAGGATGGGTTTAAACAGCTTTACGGTATAGATTGCTGTCTCACTGGTATGAGTCAGTTGGAAGTGAATGTGATGGGTGTCAAATTCATCTAGTTGTCATCTCCATGTAAGCAAGACCATGTTGGGTGAGAATAATCCCAGTGGTTTTCCAGATAGCCCTCCGTTCGAGCGCTTTTAGGGCAAGCTTTGAGCAAAAGCTCACAATACCCCCCAAAATCCTGCGTAATCTGTTCATGTCAGTGTTCTCCACTATCCCTTTTTTTTTCATGCCAAAAAAATGTTAGTCTACAATATAAAAGCACAACTAAACAGGGGTTAGTCTGTGTCTATTGTGTGCAATCATGAACACAAGTGTTCCAAATTTAATGGAGTATGATCGTCCAGATAAACCTGTCTGTGTAACAAAGCATATCTTGCAATAAATGTGCCATTGAGGTACTAGGTTGAGCGAAATATGAATCTATATTGTCACCTTGAATTTCTGCTGGTTTTTTATTCCCAAAATGCTTGGTTGAAGATTTATACTGTAGGTCTTTCTGACGGTCTGCTTGTGTTCCACTCTTGTTTTGATATGCTTGGAATACTTTTTAGCTTTTCACATGTTATATGATTTACTATAACAAATGAAAACTATAGAGTGTAGACTCACATGTGTTGCAGGAGAAGTTACATTTTTGTTCGTCGATGCATTCTTCAGCTTCTTACTTGTATTGAAATCATAATTTATTATAGGGCGGGGATTCTAGTCTAAAGAGGGTGAAGGTTGAACAAGAAGTAGATCAGAAGGTTGCTGGAGAATCAAAATCCTTTGATAGATGTGCCACTGGCATTGAGCGAAATATGGCTTCCACGTCCAGGGAAACTGCTGCAAGCTCGTCTCATGTATCTTCTATTGTTAAAACTGAAAAAACTGGTTATGATCAACTTCCCAAAGAGATGCATGAAATGAAAATCAGAGACTTGAAAGATGATAACTATGACGATAAAGTAAAAGTTCATTCCTAATATGTTTGGCAGTTTTTTCATCATGTCATTTTATGTTTGACCTTGTAGTTTCTATTTTTATGGCGAAAGCTTTGCATAAAGACATTTATTACACCACTGAGCTTTTGCCTCATGCAGGATATGGAAGCCACTATTATTAGCGGAAATGGCACAGAAACAGGTCAGATAATTGCCACTACAGTAGGTGGTCGAAATGGACAACCAAAGCAGGTAATTTGTTTTCCCTCCCTGTATATTTGCAATTTCATAGGCTTTCTGCTTCTGGTATTTTGGTTTAAGATTTCTTGTATGTGGACTTTTTTCTTTTAGCTGTTTTTTATCGTCCATTGTGAACATTAAGCCAATAATTAGGAGTTAATGAAAGTAGTACTACAAGAATTAATATCCAACCCATAATGGCAGCTTGCCTAACTAGCAGCACTTTACTAGTACTTATCGGTGGGTATTGGATTGCATAACAAGGTGTAGTCCTTCCCTTCCCATAACAACTCCATTCTGATAGTGGTGGGATGGTCAGTACTCACAGGTCTCTAGTACTACTCCCTCAAAGAAATTACCTGCTAGATGTTTCAAAAAAGATTTTGCCCACTAGACCTTGTACAACTTCCAAGAGACTTTACTCCTCTAGCTGGCACCTTCAATCAAATGTAGTGGTTGTACTAGTAAGTCAATTCATCTTTACATGCTTCCTACCTTGTGTAATAATAACCTTTTGATTGCATAGTAGTCCCTTCTACCTCAGTAGGTGTGACTCATGAGCTTTGGAACTAAGCCAGAGGTTTTAGGTCAATCTATTACCCATTTTAAATGCTCAGCAACAATATGTAGAAGGCATCTTGTGTCTAGAGGGAATAATCTCAGATCAATAATGTTTTATCTCATTTTTATTAATAACTGGAAGTTTCTTTTTTATTCCAGACAATCTCATACATGGCGGAGCGTGTAGTTGGCACTGGTTCATTTGGTGTTGTCTTTCAGGTATTACGAATAGACTAAAATGTGGTCTCTATATCAATTGAAGTCTTGCTCAAAACTGCTTTCATTTACCTGTTATTTCCTTCTCCTCTTTATTTCGTATTTTAGGCAAAGTGCCTAGAAACTGGTGAAGCTGTGGCGATAAAAAAGGTGTTGCAGGATAAAAGATACAAGAATAGAGAACTCCAGATTATGCAAGTGTTAGACCATCCTAATGTTGTTCAACTAAAGCACCGTTTCTTTTCTACTACCGAAAAGGATGAGGTTTACCTTAATCTTGTTTTAGAGTATGTATCTGAAACTGTCAACCGAGTTACAAGACACTATACCAGGATGAGCCAACATGTGCCCATTGTTTATGTACGACTGTATACATACCAGGTGAAATTTGAATCCATGCTTTTTACTCCTAATATTTCGTTTGATTTCTCTTTCTCTGATGCTTAGAAATAGATTTTCTTTTATGCGTTCTAGCCTTCCAGCTGTGTTTGGTTATGGTTTTGGTTAACTTACTATTTGTTGTTTCCTATTTATAGATCTGCCGTGCTCTTAACTACGTACACAATGTTGTTGGTGTATGTCATCGTGATATAAAACCGCAAAATCTATTGGTAAAATTTCTCATCTTGGTCTTGCAGTTAAACCTAATAGCAGAGTTACTTTAACCTCAGTTATTTTCTTTAAGACTCTTCAAGATTATGGAAAATTGACTCAGTGTTTGGAAGCTTACTTTGGTTACTTCTAGCACGGTTACCATGACGTTTGTATTTTGTCCTTGTCAAAGAGCAGTTGACTGTGAGGCACCTACTTAAAATCTTCCGGTCTTTCCGCTTCTTTCCATGTGATTGTTTGCTTGAATTCTAAGTTTTGAGATATCAAAGACATGTATTGTCTGACTCTTACCGTTACCACTGACAAGGCTCTGGATAATAGTACATGATTCATGTGATGAACTTAAATGTATGGCCAAATGGTTTACGGAAGTGATTATGTAACAATTCTTACGTATAAGCACATGACCTTAGCTGTAAATCATTAAGAGCCTTTATCACTGATGGGTTACGGTGACTACGATATTCAATTTTGTTTTGACGAACAAACCAGTTAGTAACTAAAAAATACATGGCTGATATCTTGTGTGGATGAAAATGTTTTGTGCCAGCTCTCGAGTTGAGCCTATGAATTTGTCTTTCGAAAATTTAAATGGATAATGTGGAATAGGACACTTGGTATCACCTTTTTACATTCTTGATGTCTCCCTCTGCAGTGTCATTGCTTTGCAATTTGTTGGGCATGAGATTTACCCTTGTAGGTAATTCTCAAGGTTAAGTGGTGAATATTGTAGCAGTTTGCCGATCACAAAAATAATATTGTAGCAGTTTAAGTTTTCTTTATTCCCCTATTGGATCTTACAGTGTTGTCATTTAGCGGTTGGTGAAGATTTAGCCATATGTCACATCAACTCATTAGCTTGATTCCTCACATGCCACTCCCGATTGAAACCAATAATGTGTGTTTTCTTAAACTGATTTTTTGCTGATGTTTTGGTGCCTGTTTCAGGTTAATCCCCACACGCATCAGCTAAAGTTGTGTGATTTTGGTAGTGCAAAGATGTTGGTATGTTGATAGTTGTAGAGAATTTATTTGAGCTGCTTTTATTATGCGGCAGTGTTTGAGATTCATTTCCCCTCATTGCAGGTTCCTGGTGAGCCCAACATATCCTATATCTGCTCACGGTACTATAGGGCTCCGGAACTGATATTCGGGGCTACGGAATACACGACCTCAATTGATATGTGGTCTGTCGGTTGTGTTTTGGCTGAGCTACTTATAGGCCAGGTGGGTGTATCTTTCATTTTTTTTTTGTTAAATATATCAAACTTTAATATTTTTATTAAGCTTCAAGTTGATGTGACAATCCCGCTTCTATTGTACTGTTAAATTTTTTGGTGGCTGGCGGGGTTTTGGCCATGGCAGCATAAATAGCTACATTATTTTGGCTGCTTGTTTGGTAATGCTTCTTTTTTTTTCTTATAGTTTTTTCTTTTGTTTGGTCTGGCCACATCACTAAATACCCCCACCCACTCGTGACCTCCACTAGAGCACCCACCTCTCATGCCGTCGCATGTCAATGCTGCAACTTCTTTTGTTAGCCACCCTTCCTTCTGTTAAGTTACCAATTATCTCAAAAGCTTTGTTAGAGTATTGTTAGTCCCACATTGGTTAATGTAGTCTTATCTAGTTATCTTATGATATCTCCTTATATAAATAAGATTCGACTGGGTTAGGGTTAATTAACTCCCTCTACACTTTCTCCCATCTCGGATAACAAGCTTAAACTGTTAGAAAATAGGCCCAACAATATACACCAAGCTATGCAACACCTCCACTCACTTGCAAGTCCATCTTGCACGTGGATATGCACATACACAGATGGAACATGATACAAAGGGGAGAAGTATACTGCAAACGGGCAGCAAATGAAAATGGAGAGACTTGAACCCGAGACCTCTCAGAAACTTGAGCTCTGACACCATGTTAAGTTATCATGTCCCTAAAGCTTAAGCTATTAGGAATGAGCCCAACATTGTACATCTCGCTTTCCAACTCCTCCTACCGGCAACTTCTCTGGCCACCTCCCCTCCCGATGAAAGCAGCTATGCAGAATGCACCCTCGGTGGCAGATGAAAAGAGGTGTGGACAGGGGCTACAGAACCCCCAAACTTTTGAGTGATCATTTTTGGCTACGTATATTTTAGTATTTAGAATACAATGTTATGTTTTGGCCCCTTCAAAATCTTGATAATTGTGCTTTAGTCCCGTCAAAATTATGCTTTTTCCACCATAATTGCCCCTCTATTTATTAACTTTCCGCGTCAGCCACTCTCCACCCTCCCGCTGGTACCCTTTTGGAGAACCCCCTCGCCGGCTACAATCTCCACCACATTTTCAGATTTTTCTAAACAAGTTTGTGACAGCATAGGGCTGTAACAAAATCAAATGTGTTTCTTGTTTTTCTTTTTTGACAAACATAACTGACATAGTGACATGTGCATCCATGGTTTTTAAAACAGAAGGCAAAAAACTGAGGCTGTAACAAAATCAAATGCGTTTCTTGTTTTTCTTTTTTGACAAACATAACTGACATAGTGACATGTGCATCCATGGTTTTTAAAACAGAAGGCAAATACTGACAACATCACCTAACGTCGTTTTGTGGACTTAATATTAATTTGGGAACATTCCATATATGGGGCTAGTTTTGACTTCTGATGGTTCCAGAATGTTGCATGATTGCAGCCTTTGTTTCCAGGCGCAAGTGGGGTTGATCAACTGGTGGAAATCATTAAGGTTCAAGTGATTTACTTCTTTTATGTTTTATAACCGAATCTTTAATTGGTGCATTCTTACTTCTTTTTTGTGTGTGTAAACTT
The DNA here is from genome assembly GCA_025413875.1 of Rhododendron molle. NCBI lineage: Eukaryota > Viridiplantae > Streptophyta > Magnoliopsida > Ericales > Ericaceae > Rhododendron > Rhododendron molle. The sequence continues at coordinate 2,192,982 of CM046394.1, read as the reverse complement.
TCTGCTATTGCCTGGATTGATCTATATCAGGTATTGGGGACACCAACCAGAGAGGAAATTAAGTGCATGAATCCGAATTACACTGAATTCAAGTTTCCTCATATCAAAGCTAACCCATGGCACAAGGTTCGTTTGAATCCTCTAGTAGGATGCATCTTAGACACATCTGCATCAGTGATGGGCTTATACTTTCTTGACAGCCAAACTTAGTGGAGTTTTGTTTTCTAGATTTTTCACAAGCGAATGCCAGCTGAAGCAGTGGATCTTGTTTCGAGGCTTCTCCAGTATTCTCCAAATTTACGTTGCACTGCTGTAAGGATTCGTTGAGTTTTGTTTAGTACTTTAGAAATATGAGAGCAAGCTTTTTGCACTATATGCTTGGTTTTAGTTGAAGTATTATGTTTTCCGAAGTGTATATGAAATTATAAACCTTTTAACTTATCTTTCTCACAATTCTTTTTTAGCTTAACTGGAACTTATGGTGTATTTTCTCATAGTCTGTCACTATTATCATCGATAACGAGTCAACAGTTTTGGGTCATAGTTGAGGCTTTCATGCGTGCAGACCTACAAAATCAAGCATGATTGGTCACAGATGAAAATAGATTTCACATATATTAGAAGCATTGTTGATCAACTAATATTTTTGTTCATTTCCAAGCTCATTTTCGGTTCGTTCATGAAATTTTCCCGGAAATTTTATTTCCTAATTTAGTTGCTGCCATTTCTCTAGGATTGACTTTTGTAGTTTGGAGAGTGGAGACTATACTTTTTGTGCGTGAAGCGTATTATACTTTCTGAACCAAGTTGTGAAGAATTGTATTCAAATCTATCTTGTAACTGGAATCTGCGACTTACAGTTGGAGGCATGTGCACACCCTTTCTTTGATGATTTGCGGGAAACTAATGCATGCTTGCCAAATGGTCGACCACTTCCTCCACTATGGAATTTCACACCTCAAGGTGAGTACCCTAGTGCTAATGTTTTTGGTTTTCAAGGTTGGATTTGTTCTTTTGTTGATCATGCCAAATCTCTCACAGAGCTGGCCGGTGCATCTACTGAATTGCGCAACCGTCTCATTCCTGAGCATGCCAAGGAAAGGGAATAAACTTGTGAAGTGGCACTGATCGAATCTGCAGGCGATATGAACAGGTTTTTGGACGCTTTGTTACCTAAACAAGGCATCATAACTTTGGCAAGCAGTAAATGAGGCACCATTTTCCGACCTTACGCCTCATAGTTCTGATGAAATGGGGCCTTGCGAGTTCCTTGCGTTGCAAGTTGATTTTCAAGGCATCTTTAATGAAGAAATACGACATGCATGGAATGGGATCTGCTTGGTTATTAGGTTCCAATATACTGTATGTGTTTACGAATATACATCGTGGTTTTTGTTCTGTGCCTCTACTGTTATAGATGAGTTGTCGCGCTTATTTGTATTTTTTGTTTTCGTAGGCATGTCTTAGATGCAGTGGATAGTAACAAAATGAGGTTTGTCAAGGGACTAGAAATGTTCATTTTTGTGTGCTGTATCTTTTCAATGAGAGATTTTTTTGTTCTGTGTGTCGATTGATTTTGTGCTTCTTTCCCACGTTCCCCCGTGCTTACTATGGACTCAAGAATGCCAATAGGCTGAATTGCTACATGCCAATTACGTTCCCCCATGCTTGCTTAGTAATGACTCCAAACATCCCTTCCATTTTTGTTCTACCACGGCCTTATATTTAAATAAATACATCAGAGCTATTCGTTTTGTAGGGCTTTATGTGTTTAACATCCGTGCAAAAATCGAGGTTGATTGGACATCTGTAAAACTTCTATCCAACCAGCTCTTTCCCTTGGTTTAAATAAGCTTCATTTAGATGAATAAAAATGTCCGATTTTAATTTTTTTTTTTTTTTTGAAGGAATGACAAATACATCAATTAGTATTATGGAATGAACGACTTGGATTGTCAAATTAAACGTAATGATTTTTATATTACATTAACATGAGAAAGTATGTGAGAGAACTCTCCTCAATTATATTAGTATTAGGCTTTCTTTGACATCTTGAAATGCTTGTAGCTCTTCCGTTTTCTTTAATCTTCATCTTCGGTGTTTTAACACGCCATTTCTTCCCTTAAAAATTGTTCAAAGTACGAAAGTACAAACCTTTTTTTCAGTTCAAGTGCTCCGTATCCAAATTTTTCTTCAGTACCTCTGTTCCTACCATGCATATTTTACCGTTGGATCAAGTTAAAAAGTTTACAATTTTTGGAAAGTTTCAAATTCGAAAAAGAAAGTCACCAAATTTTTAAGTAGGGGATCTTTTTAAAAAAAGAAAGTCAAAGTTTCAATAATAAAACTCACCCGTAACATTACGTGAAATTTTACAATATTTCAGGAGTACCGTTACGTGTTATCCGGATTACTTTATAACTACACATTCTCGTGGGTTATGTCACTAAGCACGAACCCCACAAAAATATGTGATTGTAAAGTGGTCCGGAATACCTAGTACCTGCATTGAAAAGGAACTAACTGAAATGCCTAAAAAATTTTTTAACCAAAGATTGCGATCACTTAGACTGCGCCTCTGCCGTGCCGTCCAAAGTTGGACGATCTTTTTTTTTTTTTTAATCCGCCAAAGCGCCACTCGGGCAACTTGGACAGCAGGCAGGCCATAGCCCTTTTTGTTTTTAAATGAGAGTCAAAGTTTCACTAATTAAAACTTTCTATCACTCCAAAATCAACTTCTAGATTCAACCCACGTAAGTGTAAAACATCACCCACCCAATATCCGCACCATCCAATCCAATCCAATCCCACTTTCGAAAATCTTGTCGTGTGTCCCACTTCTTCTTCTTCTTCTTCTTCTTCTTCCGATCAAAACTAGGGTTTCTGTTTTCTTCCCAAAAAACGATGCACGCAACCTAAAAATTCCTTAAAGCAAAAACCGGGGGTTTCCTTTTCCTCCTCTTCCGACGATGTTGTCGACGGCGAGGCCACCTGAATCTCCGACCGACGGGGTCGACACGACGCCGTTTCTCCCCGACCGCAGCCGCCGCCGGCTCGTGCGCCGCACGCCGAGCCTCCGCGGCGCGGCGCGCTTCCTCCGCCGAGCCAGCAGCCGGGGCATGATGCGCGAGCCGTCGAGGCGCGTGCGCGAGGCGGCGGCGGAGCAGATCGAGGAGCGGCAGAGCGACTGGGCGTACTCGCGCCCGATAGTCATCCTCGACCTCGTGTGGAACCTCGCGTTCCTCGTCGTCTCCGCCGTCGTGCTGGTGGTGAGCAGAAACGAGTCCCCAGCGATGCCGTTGAGGCTTTGGATCGTTGGCTATGCGATGCAGTGTGTGCTTCACATGGTGTGCGTGTCGTTCGAGTACAGGCGGCGGTGGTTGCAGCAGCAGATTATTACTTCCGGTGATAATTTGAACTCGCGGCGGAGTGGTGGTGGTGGTTGGTGGAGGAGAATGAATTCGAATTCGAGCTCGGAAAGTGATGAGGGAGAGCCAAGGGATTATATCCCGGAGCGGCCTCAGAGTGAAGATGAAACTAGGTATAATAGCTAAATCTTTATATTTGCATGATAATTAGTTTTATGACTTGTTGTAAATTGTTTGGTAATCGATTTAGATGAGTAGGTGGTGAACAAATGATCTTGCATTCGACACTCATTGATTGCAGAGGAGAGTCTTGTTGAGAAAAAAAAGAAAAAAACAGCACATGAAGGAGTCAAAAAACGAAACAAAGAAGGCAAGACAATGAGTAAATATTGTGGTTCCCCAACTGTGTAATTGAGTACGTACATGGTTCACATCACTGAACAAGAAGTATTTATAACCTAGGGTTTATCTCACCAATTACCGTGATAACCTGCCTAGGTTGAATCCTGAATATTCATCGAACCGCAAACCAAATCGAATCAAGCTTCATAAGCTCAACAAGATAATTGGTTTTATGGCTAGGTATTAGTGCTAATCTTTCTTGTCATTTCCATGATAAATTAGTTTTATGTCTTGTAAATTGTTTGGGTAATCGATTTAGATGAATAGGTGGTGAAAAATTGATCTTGCATTCGACACTCACTACTTGCAGAGGAGAGTCTTGTCGAGAAATCAGCCAGACAAACTAACACACAACATGAAGAAACTATCAAAGAACGCAAGACACAGTAAAATATTGTGAATACCCAACTGTGCAATTGAGTTCATCCACTGTTCACATCACTTTCCAATGAATAATGAAGAGTGCAAGTTAATTACCGTAATACCCTACGTAGGTTGCCTCCTGAACACTAACCAATATGAATTAGGCTTCACAAGCCCAACAAGTCTGACCACATGGGAGGGGTTCGAGAAATAATAACTAATTTCATAGACAATCTTTGAATCTAACGATTTGGTTTGTAGGGCCCTCCCTATACATATGGAGGCCCTTGGTGAACTCACAACATGGGGTCCTACCTATTATTTTTTTATCAAATTATATATATATATATATACAGTGGGCTTCCGTTGCGGACCTAAGTTGCGGACTTAAGTTGCGGACTTTGCCTTTTCCGATCGAATTTTAATGATCCGAGCCGCTCAATGTGTTCAGAACGTGATTTTAAGGGTACCCGCGGGAAATCAGCAAAAAAAAATACCAGGAAGGGCTTCATCCGAGCAGTTTTTTGTTTATTTTCAATTGAACGGTTCGAATAAAAACTGCTCAAATCAAGTCATTCCCGGTCATTTTTTTTTCGATTTCTCGCAGGTACCCTTAAAATCACGTTCTGAACACATTGAACGGCTCGGATCATCAAAATTCAATAGGGAAAGGGAGAAATGGGGTGGTCCGCAACTTAGGTCCGCAACGGAAGGGCACTGATATATATATATATATATTTGGAATGTATAAAACCACAACATGGGTTGCCTACAAATTCGGCAAGTGTATAACAATGTGGATTTTATGGGTTTTAACCTAATGTTGGAATGTATAATCTGTTAGTTTGGCAACTTTTTGTCACCATAGCTTCGTGACATGCTTAAAAAAAGCTTTGTCTTCCTGTTCTGGTTGGGTCGTAATGTGTGGGCAACATTTGAAAACTGGTGGCGCTGGACAAGTGACAATGCATTGTCAATTTGTTACTGTCATCTACCTAATGTGGAGTCTTAGCAACAAGTAGGAGGGTTTTTAGCTTTTAGTATTGGAGGGATAGATTTGAATTTTGTTATGTTCTATTCTAGGTAAAGATTAGTTTGAGAAAGTATTGTTAGGCTTGTTTCAAGAAATAAACAGGTTATGCAGCTAAAAAACGAATTTGCCTTACAAAACAGAACACAGATTTGATGATGGTTCTTTTCTCTATTTGGTGATTAGACTATCTGGGCTTTTTTGCACTTGACTATTTCCTCAAATACATGCACTCATTCGTTCCACAATAATAGGTCGGGCACAACTGTGATATTCTGCTCTTTTATCTCCTCTTTCACATATTTCTATTCTATCTCCGATCTTCTGTGTGTGTGTGTGTGTGTGTGGTAAATGAGTAATTTATAGCACCAAAACTAAGCCAGTGGCATACAACTCAAAGGGTAGGACCAATGTTTTAAAAACCGGACCGGTGAGCAAACCAGATTAGGGTCCGGATGGATGGGTCCCCGGTTCAACCACGATCGAATTGGAATCGAACCGTGATGTCATAATTATGTATTATAAATATATTAATAGTATAAAATTAATTAAAATTAAAATGTAACAGCACACATGTATAAAAATTATTTGGAAGCAAGAGAATTGTTCTTCAAGCCTGTTCACAAAAAGAAAAGGCATTACTTTTCTTCAATCCCACATCGGTGGGGAGATTAACTTGGATGTTACACAAGTGTCTATAAATGCTCAACAAAACTCAGCGTACTCTGGGCTAGCAATGTCATCGGCCCCGCTGGCTGTTTCATGGGTCCCATGATCAGTTTGAAGCCGGAGCAATAAAGTTGCTAATTAGTTAAAAAGTTCAAGCCTTCCGTTTCGTCCGACCAGTGGCCGGTTCACATGGGTTGGCGGTCTAACCGTTCTACTCGTCTGGTTTTTAAAATGGAGACCGGTTCTGAAATTTAGCCGGTTCTCTGGTTTGTCCGGACTGGAGCATGGTCCGGTAGACGGGCGAACCAGTCGAACCGGCTGGTCGGGTCTGGTTTTTAAAACATTGGGTAGGACTTCCCTTCCTCTCTTGGACTTTATTGCTCTCCTTTGCCTGGATTCTTTCTTTCTATTTCACCTTTGTCTTATAGCTGCGACTAGTAATATTCGAAGTACATAATTTTTGCTATTTTGCATGTCAAGTTTTATTTGGGGTAATAAGTATTCTCAAGAAGGCCATGCTACGTTAAATACCTTGTAAAACAGTGAATATAAGATGGATTACTTGACCACTAGGAAACCTGTATCACTGAGAAAATGGTGACACCAACCCAGCCTTCTTGAGTAGAAAGTAGAAACTAGAAGATGGGAATCGCTGATTTGGCCTTTGTTTCCTTGTGATCGTAAGTCTTAACTTGAATCAACAAGTAAATTTATAGCAATTTTTGGCCACCATTAGGCCAAGTTGATCATGCTACTACGATGAATCTTTCAGTTCAGTCTTGACTTGGTATTCGAGTGGTCTATTCTATTTGTATGAATGTGCGATTGTATTCTGCAATCTTGACCCGTTCTTGGATTTTTCTGGTCTGGTTGATCTGCTACTGGGCAGTGGTTTACGTTGTCTGTCTGCTTCTCTGAGATGGAGATGCAGTCATAACCTTGGAGGAAAATGATAGAGAGATCAAAATCTAACATCTTTTGTGCTTAGTTTCGATTCTGACAAACTTACATATTCTTCATTGTACATTTTGATGCACTTGACTTTTATAAAGCACATAAATGAACCTTGTTTGCATGACCCCAATAATAAGTTCACTAACCTTACCATTTATTGTGTGGCAGTGTTGCTAAGCATTTGGAATCTGCAAATACAATGTTTTCGTTTATTTGGTGGATCATTGGATTCTATTGGGTATCTGCTGGAGGCGAAAGTTTGACTGAAGATTCACCTCAACTTTACTGGTTCGTCCTCTGATTCATCCTCTGAGATGGCGAGTTTGAGATTTTCATTTGTTGCCTGTTGGATTATTAACGCATGGCTATGTTTTTGCAGGCTCTGTATAACTTTTTTGGCATTTGATGTGTTCTTTGTTGTTATCTGTGTTGCCGTGGCATGTGTCATTGGTATAGCTGTTTGCTGCTGTCTGCCATGTATAATTGCACTCTTATATGCAGTGGCAGATCAGGTAATTCGCATGATTTTTTTGTTCTGTTTTTTTCCCATGAAAGGCTCAGTATAATACATTCCTTGCGTGGATTTTACACATAAGCTAATTATTGGTGTTAAAATATGCCGTATACCCGGATAAATTATTCCTTTCAATGAAGTAATTCCATTACCAACAATTGATGAAAATATGTTGAACTTGGAATTCTTTGTGAACATTATTATGTTTATAACTTATCTGAAGCATCCAAGGTTTGAAACATTCTAAATTTGTTGATTTGGCCATGGATTGGAATCCAAGTTCCTCGAAGTGGTTGTTAATGGATAAGCAATTAATAAGATCGCTCATAAATTTTCTCTCTACTTTCTGCTAATGTAGCTTAATTCTTGCTCTGTTGCATTTGATTTTCTAGGTCTGTGGAGGCCTAACACCATTTGAATTTGTCTACATTTAATATGTGATATAGTATGGTTGATGCATGCCAGAATGTAGAAATTTCTGTTTGCCATAGTGGCGGAACTTGCTAGGGATCTGAGCGCATAGACTAAACAACAATAATCTGTGCACAGTTTTGCTGTTGAACTATCAAAAGTTGACTGGTTCAGTTATCTAGTCAATTTGGTGATCTTGCTGTCTACTTTTCTCTGAAAGCCAGTTTTCTTCGTTCACTTATCGGGAAATTTTGTATGGGAACAGGAAGGAGCAAGCAAGGAAGAAATTGAACGACTCCCGAAGTACAGATTCCGGAAGATAGGTGAATTTGAGAAACAAAAAGGGGAGATTCAAGAATCTTTTGGAGGATTAATGACAGAATGTGACACTGATTCACCAATTGAACATGTTCTCTCCCTAGAGGATGCTGTAAGTTTCCCGACTCAATGACAACATTTCTCTGGAATCAGAAATTCAAAAGTGCAAACTCAAAAGTTCTGAATAACATGCTGAAGAATCTATGGCATTCTCTTGTACAACTACTAACATCAATTTCACGAAGGTTGACTTCCATCCAGACTTGAGACATGGAGATTGGTTTTCCAAGCTCCATTTCTCAGATGTACTAATTGGACCATCAACCATGCATATTTAACATGGCTTACCATTAAGAAATCGTCATTGCGGGGTTTTTTTTTCCCCTCCTGTGGTTCTAAAGAAGGCTTGACTAATATCCTGGTAGAATCACATTGTGGTTCCTTCTGCATTGAGATTTTGGTTTCTGTATATTGTACGGTCAGCGATCGTTCATCTGCATGCTATGTAAATAGAAATCGAGGCTGGGAAAAATACTTAATGCTGGATATGCTTGTTGAGAAAGAGAGTTTTCTGTGAATAAATTTACACCTTTTGTAACAGGAATGTTGCATTTGCCTTTGTGCCTATGACGATGGAAACGAACTGCGTGAACTCCCTTGCCGTCATCATTTCCACTGCTCCTGCATAGACAAGTGGCTGCACATTAATGCCACCTGTCCTCTCTGCAAGTTCAATATACTAAAGAACGGTGATCAAAGTGGTAGCGAGGAAGTGTAGGAAAGCCGGTTATTCTGTGCATCTCATGCATGTGACGCGACCCTATCTGTCGTTTCAGCTCAAGACCTGTTCCAGTTTGTGCTGTTTGTGCTTACGTCGGAGTGCTGCTGGATTCTGTGTTTTCTCTTGTTTGGGGTTTTCAATTATTATCTTGCTTTCATACGTGCTCAATATTGTATATGTGCCTTTGTCTTCTTTTTTGACCCGTTATATGCCAACAGTACATACTATGACTTGGGGGGGTGATGGTCGGTAGTACTACTGTTGTATCTTGTAAAATCTGGAAGTCGTGTTACATGCATAATGTGAAGATAAATACATCTCTCTCTCTCTCTCTCTCTCTCTCTCTCTCGTGAAATTACGCGCTTTTATTTACTTTGAGACTCATCCTTCTGAAAACTCCAACAAAGTAAAGCTCTGGTAAAGGGAGCCCATGAGCTGTGAAGATTTTCCAGCTCGATGCTATTCTTGCTTGAAGATCTTGCATGCACTTCTACATAGTAGTAGTTATCATCAATCAAAAGAGTTTGGAACTCAAGAAAATTCAAGGGCACCAAAATAGAGAAAATAAAGGCCACTTAACGCGAAAGTTTATTGCTTCCAACTAAGAGGAAGCCAAAGATACCCACTGAAAAGGGTTGAAACTTGCTCAGGCTAGGGCTTAGAAAATGCACTGCGAGTCTTCCCAAGTAGAGAAGGTCCTCGTCAAGACGCCCTACAATCTTGTAATGCGTTTGCTTTCGCTATAGGACTCGGGTCTTGTTCCTGAAACTCTCTATCTTACCTTAGGATCTATATGCGTTTGCTTTCACTATAGGGACTCGGGTCTTGTTCCTGATATTCTCTCTCTTACCTTAGGATCTATAAATAGTGGGAGCCAAAAAATAGGTTGGTTCTCCTCTCAGAAATAATATCTCCAAAACTTTTGATTGTTTCGTCATCCGTGTTTTTTTTCGTCTTTCGTGATTTTTTGTTAAATTTTTTATTTATTTTATACTTTTTGGATGTACATAGCGTACTTCTATTCAAAAAGCAAAAGAGAGACTGTTAAAATGTTAAAAAAATTTACTAAAGGCGAAAAAATAAGCAAACCCATAGAACTTTTTTTATCCAAAAAATAAATCTCAAAATTGCAAACCATCCAACAACAAAGAAAACAGCAGAAGAAGGAGGTGGTGGCAAGTTAGACGTGTGTGTATAATTTTAAATTTAAATCAAAGCTTTGAAAAGGAAGTTGATGGGAAGGGAAATTTTTTCAGGGTGGGTACCACGTGGTGCCCACTCGGCGCATCCAAGCCGTTGATTGCGTTTGTGGACGGCTTGGATTTGGATAGAGAAAAAGTATTGGGGTGAGAGGAGAAAGAGGGTTTTAATCTGAGCCGTCCAAAATTGTATTGGACAATCCAAATGTACCGAGCGAGTACCACATGGGATATACCCACCCAGCACCCAAAAAATTCCCGATGGGTGCCCACTCGGCGCATCCGAGCCGTCTACTATGTTTTTGGACAGCTCGGATTTGGAGAGAGAAAAAATATTGGGGTGAGAGGAGAAAGAGGATTTCAATCCGAACCGTCTAAAACTGTATTGGACAGCTCAAATGTACCGAGCGAGTATTACGTGGGGGATATAACTGAAAAAGGAAAAAGAGCTCAGCAGTGCCATGTTGACAATCCGATTAAAACAGAGAGTTGTGGCAGACCCGACACCGCCACAGCCTAGGCACAATTATCTTCACAGCCCTATAATGCACCAGCCGGGAATCGAACCCGGGTCTGTACCGTGGCAGGGTACTATTCTACCACTAGACCACTGGTGCTTTTGTTTCAAACTGGCCTGCTTTTTATATTTGTAATCAAACGCACCACCGCTCTATTACCTCCAACCACGGGCATAGCACATGTATTGCACGGTTTTCTTTGCTAGTATAATACCGTGGCAGGGTACTATGCGCGATGATGGCAATTTTTTCAAAGCAACTGGCGTGGCTTGAAACCGGAGAAATTAGAGAAATTCTTCGGTGCCGAGCGGGCACGGACAGCTGGTGCCGAACACGAATCTCAACAGACTTGAGGGGGGTGTTTTGGTAATTTTACGCTTAAAAATTACCCAAACAATTTTGGGCCGTCCAAAAAATACGTTTGGACGGCCGAGATACGTGTTCGGTTACCAGCTGGCCCGTGCCCGCTCTCTTGAAACAGGGAAGGCAAGAACCTCGGAGAAAGGCTGGAAGTATCATTAAATCAAATTTTAACAGACGCGTTCATTCTTCCACCGTGTCTTCTATAGCCTGTTCAGTGTTTTTCATTACAGCAGCCTTTCTTCGCTTCCTTTAAAGTTTGTTGGACCTTATTTTGAACTTCCGGCCGGGATCGGGATATCATAGGCGGACGGACGGACGGACGTTCGTTCACCGACGTGATGAGAAACATTCTGTAAGTTTGTTGTTAGTCTTTGCATGGAGTCTCATTCTTCCACTGTGTTATGTGGCTTCATTCCGAGTTGCCCATGATCAGAAAATTCAAGATCTGCTTCCATTCCTTAGTACAGTAATGGGCATATTCCTTCTCTGTCATCGTCGCTGTAGCAATATACTGTATTTGCTTCCAAATTTACTGGCAGCAACGTGGTTCATTTTTCCTATGCTCCCACGATGGATTGAGAACTCAGACTGGCATATATTAACAAGGCTTCTTATGTGGTGGTCACAGCCGGGAGTTTATGTTGGGAGGGTAATCACAGCCGGCTCTGAGCTAAAGCTTGTGTTGCGGCCTCTTTAGGCTTTTAAATTAATTTTTTTTTGAATCGCAGGAGATCCCTCCTACTTTTCCCCCCTTATAACAGTCCAATAAAAGAGTTTCATTTTATTTATTTTTTCTGCTTTAAACTCGTAAAAAGTCAGGGCCGGCTCTGGGATAATGCATGAAAGTCAATTTACACTTATGCGCTATAATATTTTCTGGATGTTACTTCTCTGTTCAAAATTCGCATTTAGCTATTTCGTCGGGGTGAGTGCCCAACTTATTACCATGCTCTTAAAAATCTGATGTGATGAAGAGTTTAGATCTCTTTTAATTATGTGTTAATGTTTTCAACAGAAATTGCAAACAAAGAATATTTAGGTTTCGTTTGTTTGGGCGTAAAATGTTTTCCTGTAAATTATTTTATTTATTTTGCGGTGTTTGGTAGTGTTAAAAATGAGGAAAATATTTTACAGGTAAAATATTTTCCATCAATTGGATGAAAATGACTTATCCTTAAATTTTTCGTAAGTTATTTTATGAAATGATCCCGTTGCCTTCTACTACAATTCTCACTGCTCAATTTTCTCGATCGTCAGTCCTGACCTACGTTCAATTCCAATAATCTCAGATCTCTCCACCGTTCTCTTTCTCTCTCTACACTATTTTGTTGATTTCTGAAAATATTTTTAAGTGCCAACCAACTACTGTAAAACAAATGTTTGAAGTTTGTTTTCTGAAAAAATATTTTACATCAAAACAAATGGAACCTTAAGGTCAAATATTTTTATCCAAACAAATGCGTAAGTAAATCACTTTATATTCGGCTAACAAACAAGCGCTTTATGTCTAAACAAGAAAAAACTTTGTAGGTGCGGAGAAAATCATGATTGGTCTCCTTGGGGTTCAAAACAGAGCCCAAAATATTCACGAGAATAGAATATGCTGGAAAGGTAAAGAATGGTCAGTGTTTAGAATGGGGAAATGGATGAGTGATTTGGAGGGGTCGAGGAGGAAGCATAAATCGCGCGACCGAGCCCGATGACCGAGCCCGAGTCATCAAGGCTGCCTACGTATCCCATTGTGAAGGGAATCAGATCAAACGTAGTTCCATCTTTTCTGAGGGAGATGGTCTCTCATTCTCTCTACAAATCTGTCTTTCTCTCTCTCTCTCTAGAGGAGATGACCCTCTCTCTCTCTATAAATTCGTCTGTCTTATATTTCTCTCTGTCTGCCTCTGTGTAAATGAATACCAGCACTTGTATTTATAGACAAAGACCAAAGCCCCTGTTGGACCCATCTTGTCGCGGACCCTGTGCGGCCCTGCCAGCGCGCTACCCTATTAGCGCAGCCCTGTCGCGGCCCTGTCTGCGAGCTACCCTGCCAGCGCACGGCCCTGTCTGCCAAAGTCTGCCTGGCGCAAGCCTTCTTGCTTGTTGAAAGTCGTTTGCATCTCCAACAGCCCCAGCCTGTCTGCTGCGTGTCACTCATCTACAGGTGTCATATGTCTTCTTTTGATAAGGTGGTCAAAACTCTGACCTGATCAACTAGTGTAATTTTGACCCCCCTACAAACTTCTCTCTCCTCTTTGTCTCTTCTTATTAATGAGTTCATTATATTTCAATCGAAACTACTTCTTCCATCTCAAAATAAATGTCTGGTCTGCAAAACGAGAACTTAAAAATAATATTCCTACGATTTTTCTAAGAGAAATTCAAACTTTTTTTAACAATTTACTAGAAATTCATAAGTTCTTTTAAACTATGAAAAAAGTAAAAACTTTATTTTTTATAGAAAACATATTATTTTTAAATTCTTATTTTGCCAGACATTTATTTTGAACTGAGATAGTACTTTTTAAAAACCATTAACCCTTTCCAAACACTTGACACAATTAACATAAATGATAACATTGTCATATGGTTATAACTTATTACCAATTCCATGCTCTTGATAATTACAAGAGTTTCAATAATTTTCACAATCTTAATTACAAGAAGAATGATTATGTAATGCCCCGGAAAATTCTACCTTAACACGCGTCATAAATGCATAAATATTGCGTTGAAAAATCAAGTTTTCGTCAAACATTGGAAGGATTGACCAAATTAAAGATTTTTCTTTCCTTAAAACCTAAAAGCAATTTATCTTTTTTGAATATATTTTTTCACAAAATTAACAAGTTTTCTATGCCTTGAAGGATATTTCATCAATCATAACTCTTTATAATCAAACCATATAACTTTATTCCCATATGTCTCCAAAATAATATGTTCTTTACATAATATTTAGTGCCAAAAAAAAGTTCTACAAGCCATAAGATAAGCTCCCCAAAAGATGAGTACATAACTCATAATTTTACAATTCCAAGATAATAACATAAGTTTTCGTTTCCACAATTAAACTACAAAAGACAATATTGTATCAAATACGACTTTATACGTTTCATGACATATGCTAACAAAATAACAACGCAAAAGAGACTCCATATAGCTACACTTCACTAAGTACTTGGTGCCTATGAGGCACCTGAAATGGTTTAAACAACATAAGTCGTAGCCCGTAGGAAACAAGACTAAACCAAATAATATGTTCTAGTTTAACATAAATGTCATGAAACAAGCATAAATTAAAAATCCACACATAATTCTCAAGCGTCCATAAATTTACCATATTAATGACCTCATACGTTCCCCAATTAATCAACCTAGCCCAACATTTCTAGGTTCAACTCAAATTCATAACCATTCGCTAACTCTAATATCTAATCGAGGGTAGCCGGGCACAAGTACCACCCTATGAAGCAGGGTAATTGGGTACAAGCTCCACCCTCACAAACCAAGGGTAAACGGGTACAAGTACCACCCCATGAACAGGAGTAATCAAGTACAAGCATCACCCTTGCACCGGGGTAATCGGGTACAGAGTACCACCCATCAATTTCTGGTCTTCCACCAAAGAGTTCGCCAAACCCAACTTGCTTTTTTTTTTATGTGCACCATCTAGATTTAGACCAACATAATCTGAACACAATCATCTCAAGCTATCTCTCCGAATGGGATAATTCATATCAAAATATCATCCACATAAGTCCTAACCAAGAATTCAAGCCCCAAGCGTTTAATAATCTTTAACCATACATGAACTCTTTCAAATTGACACAAGTAACTTTCACAAGTTATAAGAAAATAAAATCTAAAAGTGCAAGTGTCATCATATTTGCATCTCAAATCAACCTTAATTCCTTGAGTAAACTTTTTTTTTTCCTCTCTAGATGTTCAACACGCAACGTGGATAAAAGGTCTCAAATAAACTTCGTATATTTCCAACACTAAACAACTCTACACTTCAATAACAAATAAATTTCAAGAATTTAACAAATATTAACAAGAACCCATACTCCTTATGTGAAATCTTAAAATCCTAACACAAATTTTTACATAATCTAAAGAATATTTATGTTCTACAACAAATTCACAGCATTTATACTAAAAATAAACATATCAAGAGGATTAGTCATGTATCCTATCTCAAATAAGTCAAATTTCAAAAAAGCTATGATATCCAAAGTTGGCCGATCAAAATTTTATTCGGATCAATGTATAACCGTCTATCTGTAGATTACGTTTTGTTCTTGTCTTTTTGCGAGATTTGTGAGACTTGGCCTTCAATTCTTAAGTTGAACAAAGAGGGTTTGTTGAGTAGAAAGAATAGGAGAGAAGAGAACGGGGAAGGAAAAAAAAAAAAAGAAAGGCAGAGAACTCTCTCGACTGTGCTCAGTCATTTTAAGTGCAAAATTGCATTATGGCCCTCAAAGAATTAAGCTATTGCTCTATCTTCTAAAATGTTTTGAGTCATTACACTAATGCCTATAAAACTAACAATTAATAATAGTTGACTCTAAAAGCTTATATAGTATAAAAAATAACTCCATCACATATGGGACCCATACACTTGGTCCATAGCACACAACTCATGCCCGATCAACCAAACACATACACACGTTTATATAAAAAAATCAATGTCTAAATTAATTATTAAATATAATTCCACGCAGTCACATTAAATAAAATAAATTAATATTTAGTACGGGTCTCAACAGATTACCCATCTTCAAGCCAATTTTCAATTCCTACATTAAAAAAAGAAAAAGAAAAAAATCCACTAAATTTCCTATTGTACCCTTATGCCATCCACACCGGAACTCCGGTAACAACCCCACCGGCAACCTTCCCAACCACCACTGCACCTCCCACCCACGGTCGCGAAACCGAAGCCGCCGCCGCACACGTGGCAGGAGCACCGACTCCATTCTCCGCCCCCTTCACCCTCACCGACAGATTAATTATCCCGTTCGGCTCCCCACTGCCGTCCGGCCCGTCCCTCAACCTATAACTCAAGAAATGCAAGTAGTTCGCCGGTAAGTTACCGCCGACGAAGTCCGACGCCGGAATCCTCGCCGTCCCGATGACTTTGTCCCCGGATTTCGCCCTGCATCTCACCTCCACAGTCAGGAACCACGCGTGGGGCGGCATTTCCACGACGAGCTTCTCGTCCCAAGCCGGGGAGCTGCCGCCGGCGTCGTCCGACGCCGCCGTCGATCGGGAGTTCTGGGAGTTCGTTCGGACGATGACAAAGGCGTTCTTCTTCACCGGCCGCCGGCGGTCCACTCGGAGGCCTTCACCGGAGATAACCGTGACTTCTAAAGCTCGTGAAGTTGTCGCCATATTTTCAAGCCGTAGGTTTCGGATAAGATAAGATTATGCTGTTTTTTCGGTAACGCGAACGGTGAGATTAATCGAGGTACACGTGAGTAAGTTGAGCCGAATCTCGAATTATAAAAATAAAAAAAAAGCAGTTTAATATGCGCTTGTAGATAGATGAAGTCTATGAGTGTATATGTATATATATATATATATAGTGTGGGGACTGGGGAAGAAGGGGGTGGGTTGGGACCGGGAAGAAGGGGGTGGGTTGGAACCGTTGGGAAAATTTTGAATTTGGAAGATGGGGGGGAAAGCAGAGAGAAGGTGGTACGTCGGTTCTGGAATTTGGCGCTGGCGCGTGGAAAAAGTCATTTTGACGATTTCTTTGTTTTTTTTTTTAATTTATTTATTTTAAAAAGAAAGTCTACTCTACCGCTAAACATTCACCGCCTCCAATCACTCTCTTTCTCACCAGAAATGATATGAGTACAACAAAAGCTGTACAAACAGCTTGTACAGATCCATTTTGGACCCCGTTCTGGGTCCCACAAAGATAATGATCGGAGCCCGCTCATTTTGTTTAAAATTTTTTTTTTTAGGGTTCCTGTAAGAAATCATCTCAATCCGATATCGGTAAGGACGTTTACAAATCATCCAACTTTGCTCAAGAATTTAGGCATATGGGTCCTCGAAAACAAATTTTGAAAAAAACGAACGGCTCCGATCATCTTTGCGGGACTCGAAATTGATCCAAAATGAATCTGTGCAAGCTATTTGTACAGCTTTTGCGGTATCTCTGGCACCTCTGCTTTTTCACCGTCTAAAAGTATTTTGGACAATCAGAATTTTAAGAAGCTCTTCCTTGCAAAAAGATTTTTTAAAAAATTCGGATAATTAAAAAAATGAGTGCGTATTTGTGGTTAGAGAATTGTAACTGAGTTTGACGTTTGGCGCGTGATTTGATGTTGGCGAGTAGAGAGACCGCTGAAATTCTGGTGGATTTGGAATGGAAATTCAATATTGGCGTGTGTTGCGTGTTTGGGGAAAATACCAGGCGTGCACCATCCCACCATACTTGACTAGGCGACTACCCGATCATTGGACCGTAAATGAATCGAGTAGTTCGTGAGCTCGGCTCGTTTAATAAATGAGCTGAGTTTGAGCTCGAGTCTTTGACTCTTTCAGTAAATGAGCCGAGTGGAGCTCGATTTGTTCGACAAAAACTTGGCTCGTTAAGGGAGGCTCGACTCGATTAAAAAGACTCGTTTAGTAAATTACTAAGTTTGGCTCGTTAAGGCTCGAGCAGAGATCGAGCTCAAGTTTTTGCCTCGTTTAGTAAACGAATCAAGCTCGAACTCGACAAAGCTCAACTTGGCTCGACTCAATTGCAACCCTACCCGACCGTGTCAATCGAAAAAATTTGGGTGGTCTTGGGACATTGTTATAAGTTGCCACATTTTCGCGCACCAAATTTCATTCAAGTTCCTGGTAACCGAGTAGGATTGCTTTAAGAGTGAATTGTTTTTGTTTTTTTTTTTTGACACAGCGATATACATCAGCGGAGGTTAGTGGGGGTGTTAGAGTTAGCACGGGGAGGTCAGAAGCTGTCCATAGCCCTGGCCCCCTAAAGGGTCTGCCCCCTGTGGGGCTCGAACCCAAGACCTGCCACAAAGAAGAGGCAATGACTTACCAACTGCACTAAGCAGTGGTTGTCTAAGAGTGAATTGTTTGAATTTGGCAAAAAATTTAATGAGTTATTAAGATTCAAATTATGCTCCCCGAACTTCAAATTTGGATTTAACAGATGAGTATCTAAAAAAGTGTGTTCGATCCCGTAACATCTTTTTTGTCCTCGTTCAATTTTTTTTTTTCACATTTGTTAGTTTTTGGTCAATTTTTTTGGGAATTATTGCTTCTTCATGACAAGAGGAATCTAAAAAGTAAAAAACTACAATCGAAGTCCAATTTTTTTTAATAAAGACAAAAAAATTGGCTTATTATCTTTTTTTTTTTGTCTTTATTCAAAAAAATTAGGTTTCGATCATAATTTTTTATTTTTTTAAATTCCTCTCGTCATGACGAAGCAATGATCTCCAAAAATTGACAAAAAACTAACAAATGAAAAAAAAAAATTTAATAAGAACAAAAAAATAAACCAAATGACTTATTTAGCCGAACAACCCCCCTCATTCAACACCCCATCTCCATGTCCATCCCATCTCTATCAAACATCCCAAAATTGATTACATTTACCCTCTTTTTCCTCCGCAATGAACAAAGTTTAAAAAAAATCTATTCCCGCAGAAGACGTTTCCAAATCTTCATCGGATGATGATGAGACGACGGCGACCCAAATAATACGCATTAAATACACACAGATTTTTTTATAATTTGGAGGAAACAAATTATAATAGTATCAGAGTGTTTTAACCAATTAAGGGCTTGTTCCAGAACCGAAAAAACTTCTTATTATTTGTCCAATAAGAAGGGCTGTTCCACAACTCCAAGCTTCTTATTTTTCAACTAAGAGTTTGGATCAAGCACCCCACGGCCGGAAATCAACCGGCGGCCTCGCTGAACCGTCTCCGGCCACCAGAAGGCCGATCCGAACCGTCCAAAAATTCTAAAAAAAAAAAAACAAGGGGGCTTACGCGAGAATCAATGGCATCCGAGGTGTGTAGGGTGCTTGATCCAAGCAATCTTTATTCGTGTATGTATCAAAACATATTGTTACTCATATATATATGGAAAAAGATTGCTCGATCTGAGCACCTTACACACCTCGGATGCCATTAATTCTCACGTGGGCCCCCTTGTTTTTAATTTTTAGAATTTTTGGACGGCTCGGATCGGCCGTCCGGCGGCCGGAGACAGCCCGGCGCGGCTGCCGGTCGGTTGGCGTCCGCCGGCCTTGATTTACTGCACCAACAGTCCAGTAAATGTGCAGTGCAACTTCCAGGTCCAAAAAAAAAGGTTTACGCAAAAATTTTTCCTACCACTATGGATCTTATTTGATAGATCTCATTGAGATCTTTAATACGGTGCAAAAAATTTTTTTTTTTTTCATTTATGTTTTATTTGAGTTTGAAAATGTGAAAGAAACTTTTTGTTTGGAAAAAATAAGAAGGGTGGATTATTTTGGGATGAGAAGATGAAAAATAAGTAATTATTTTTTAAGAAGCGTTCTGGAACGGGGCCTAAGAAGGGGGGGGGGGGGTGGAAACGATAGGACGGCGTTGACCTTGTGTCAACAAAGGTCGTTCTTTTGGATAATTTCCTCAAGCTTTGCAAATCTGATTTCCACATCATTATTAGGTCATCAAGTTTGCGTGAGCTTTCTCTCGTAAGCCTCCTTTACGTACGCTAACGGAGTCAATGCATTGTTGGGAAGCGGATTGGTTGAGTTTTTACAATTCAAAAAAATTGACCTCAATTAGTTATTCTACACTTGCAGATCTCATGGGAAAACGACTTTTATTAACCCAGTTTGCAAGGAAAATGCAAATTGAGTGCTCTGTTGCGGGGTTTGTCCAAATGGGCACGAGAAGTGATTGAATGGTTTGCTCGGCTCTCGAGAGGCTGCAAGTTCGAATTCCACGAGAGTCAAATATTTCAAACTTTGGGCTGCTGGAGGTTTTTCCGGCCGTTAATTTCAAGGCCGGGAATTAGATGATAAGCGCGCAAACTAACTCGGACATCTGATTATTAAAAAAAAATTACTACGTGTATGGACTTCGTTGCATGGGATCATAAATTCCTTACCTTTATAAATAAAGAATCTTCTATGCAAAACTCTAGGGGTCACCGGAGGCAAATTTTACTTTTCTACGCAACATGCCAACACAACTATTCGTGGCCTAGTCAAGAAATACTGCATAACATAGAGCCAAAAACGTGCGACAGGGCTCGTTCGTTTGGAGGACTCAAAAGCTCCGCTCACGGTCTCCAAAAAATCATCTCTCTCCACTCATTATTTTTAAAAACCTCCCTCAAAAAACCCAAACGGAACAAGGTCGACTACGAAATATTTCTATAGCACACACCATGTACACCGTAACTTTTCGAACATGAAATCTGGATGTCGAACGGAAGTTCGCATTTTTTTGTAAAGTTCGCTGAAAGCATTGCGAAGACATCTTGTAAGAGTTCATTCAGCATAAGATATCCAAATTGTCATTTTACGAAAGACTACATTCATAGACGGGATATCGTACGGTACACTAATCAAACCATTTAATGAGAGTCCCACGCAACAAATATGAACCATCATGCCGTTTCATGTCGTACATGGATGTTGCGCGTAAATGTGTTAGGAGCAAGAACTGAATACAAGAGAAGGGAGAGAGAAATACATTAATCTTCGATCATAAAAATTTAAAATCTTGATACGGGAAATCAAAATTTCGACACATTCATGTTAAGCTGAGCCTCAATTTTCCTCTATAATGTTAACTTATTTAAGCATGAATTAATGGTTAATCAATAAATTTCCAAAAGTATGTGTTATAGACCAGAGCTCTGTCTTCACCAAAGAAGATTTGGTCTCACTACTTGGGACTTAGCTGCTGCATCTATTTGGCCTGCCAAGCCATGCTATCCTGCCCTGTACCCAATGTACAACTGGAGTACCAAAAGTACCAATTTACCTGCTGGGAAAAAAAAGAAGGAAATATAATCAACTAAATAAAGGCCTTTGGAGTCAAAGGGCGTTTTTGCGTGTGATAACTGTGGATACAAATTTTAGAAAGTTGAGACATAGTTACCGAAAAAATAGTCTAAGACATAGGCTATGTATGGATCATGGATTTGTCGAAAGATTTGAGTTGTGAAAACGATGACCATGGCAAAATCGAAGAAAACAACATTCGTATCTTTCTTTTACCTTTTTCTTTCCGCTTCACAAATTCATGGTCCAAACACAGAATAACCACTAGGAAAGAAAATTGATCATGAGCCAAAAAACAGAAGAAGACTCGCCTGAAGTCAGCCCAAGTCATGAATTTGCACCAGAAGCATCACCACCTTCATCTGATCTATTCAGCTTATCAAACACATTATCAAAGGCAGACTCCAGACGTTTTTCGACACATTTCATCACACCATCATTTCCGCGCTTCTGAATCTTTTGGGGAGAAACATCGATACTTTCCCCATTTTCCTGTGATCTGCTATCACTGGAACTTGCATTGCTGCCCTGAGCACTACAAGTTTTAAGGCCTCTTTTCCTTATAATCGATGGCATGGTTTTAAAACTCGTCGCTGCATTCCTCAATACGGATTCTGGGCTATCAGACTTACGTCTTTCGTGGGTATTCTTTGGAGTGCTATAAGAAACTGGATTCGATAATGGTAATCGAATGTAGCTATCTGTACTGGGAAATTTACCGGTTCTCATAAAGATGCTGAGATCCTCCTCCTCGAGTGGCTCATAGCATAATCTACCAATACTTTTTCTGACTGATTTCATTGGTGCTCCTGAATCTTCCATATTCTGGAGACTGAGGCTCGAATCTCCACCGTCCAAACAGTTCCCAGTTGGAACAGCCACATCCAATGCAGAATGTGAAGAGGGAATTCTGAAATTTTTTGGGCTTATGGAATCATTTGAACAATCTCTGGGAACATGACAATTTCCTTTCTTGAGAGATTGGAGATGATTTTCCCTCCCTCCTGAATCCAATCTCCAAAAAGTGTCCCTTCCTACGTCTGAGTCCACCTTCTGCTCATACTCTTTTCTCCTCTCTACCGGTTTAGGATCCTTAGAACCACGTACACCAGATTCTGGATTACTTGAGACAATTCCAGTTGTTGAATTCAATTCCAACTTCTTCTTCAGGGAGGAGTTCCAATGATTTTTTATCGCGTTTTCAGTCCTGTTAAACAGACAGATATAAACCGAATCCCTCCTAACGATTAGAAAGAAACAATTCACTCTATCCGGTAATATCAAGAAATCAACATGTTGCACCAAGAAACTATGAAGCCCAAAAAATAGCCACCATCCACTTACATTTCATGAAAACAATCTACTTGTACATATGCATTAATGCTTACATATATGTGTGTACATATATGTATGCAGTATGCACATATACAGATTTCATGGAAATAATCTTCTAAAGTACCTTCCATGCAGAAACC
Source organism: Rhododendron molle (assembly GCA_025413875.1). Classification (NCBI taxonomy): domain Eukaryota; kingdom Viridiplantae; phylum Streptophyta; class Magnoliopsida; order Ericales; family Ericaceae; genus Rhododendron; species Rhododendron molle. Next base: position 2,170,587 of record CM046394.1, on the reverse strand, counting down.
TGGCTATTTTAGCCCACTGGTTCCCATATTCTCGATGGGCACTAACAAGAGCCAATTCCTCCTCCTTGGTCCATGGAGTTTTGTTTATCTCTGGCTTCAAATGATTGTACCACCTGCAAAAGCAAACGTCGATTCTGTTGGTAGACGGGATCAATGTACGAAAGTACTCAGGTGTTGCAGTTAACAGCTGCCTTTAGCCCATCTAATTTTGTGAGTCTGTGCCAGTGTGTTCAGTTCATCCTTGTCTGCTACTTATATAGCTTATGTGATAGTACTAAAATTAACTGGATAATCTGAAAGCAATGAACGGGATGCTTGAATTGGCATTTGCTTACAGGATACAGCTTCATGTAAGTTGGTACAGTGAGATAGAGCTAAACAAGAGGATTCAAGGAACAAAAACAACTAAACTACTAATTTCTTTGATTTTCCATTCCCACGGTAAAAAGTTCTCCCCAAATATAAAACCCGAACACCACCCTAACGTTGCCTCGGGGGATGTGCTGCGTTGTTTCGCCACAAAGTAAGTAAACAAACAAATAAGCTTAAGTACCTTTCTCGGCATTGCTTGCCAATGCGACCGGGTAGGCATTTTGCTATTTCAGACCACTTCTGAGTCCCCTTTTCCTCAACCAGCTTAATGATTAGTTCATCTTCCTGGTGTTACAAATGGGAACCATAAACATGAACTAAATAACATAAAGATGATATACAGAAGATCAAACAAGTAAACTACAGTTCGTACGCACCTGTTTGCTCCAAGGTCCTTTAACAAGATCAGGATTAAGAACTTTCTGCCACCGGTGAAGGCACTGAACATCTGTTCTATCAGGAACACATTCGGCTGCACAAGATCGAGGGAGAGAGAGAGAGAGGTTTGAGCAACCTAAGTAGTTCAAAACTTAATACTAGTAAATATTGGTTGAAAATTTGGATGGAACCATCCATACTCACCAATCTTTTTCCAGTTTCTTCCATTGAACTTTTGAACAGCAAAGGCCAAGATTTTGTTCTGTTAATAGGAGGGAAAACAGGAGTATTGAAATACTTGATTGGAGCTTATACAAACTTAAATGCATAAAAAGATAAATAAGAAAAAAGAGATGAACTTTCCATTACAAAAAGGTGCACAAAAGATGTACGTTCTCTACAAAAGTTGAGTTGAACCATCTGCCGAGCTAGGTTACTCGATCTTTTCAAAGGAAATCGCACACGTATACTTAACAACTAGATGACAGTATGAGACTCGTGTCTAATACTTTGTGCCGGCACTTGCTATACAATACGTCCAACGGTTCATATATGTAGGATACTTTTTGCAATATTGACCATTTATTGTCGAGATGAACAACCTAGATTAAACTGCACCGACTTCTGTATAGCCCCACTGTTGAGAAGCTACCCCAATAAATAAAGTGCCTTCAACAGTACAATCGACACATGAAAAATAGCCATTTTTGTCAAGACCGTACCCTTTAAGTAAAGGTTGAGATGTCCAACTCCTACATACGCACCTGCAAACCGACAATTATACCCGAGTCCATGTAACATAGCTACCAAGCAAACTCAATTTACTATTCAACTGAATCCATATCCAACTGAACATCAAGAAATCTTGACCCTTCCAATCTCCACTTATTCCAGTTCAATCTAATTTTCGGGTTTTGGGGGGTGAAAACCCCTAATATCCCATTCATGAATATGTACAAAAAAAAAAAAGAGCCCAAACTAAACAATAAAACAACTACAGTTGTAACCACTACCAACTGACCTCTTCCTCTGTCCAGCCTCCCTTCGACGATCGTCGTGTTGGGCGAGTCATCATCAACCTGTAAATATGTAAACACCCAACATTATCACCAATGGCTTCTTAACTTTCTCACGAGGCTATGAATCTACTTGTGTTCGATCGGCAAGAATGACATTCATGCTCAAACATATTTCCAAAACCATTTAAACGTGTACAATGGAGTATTATCGAAATCAAGCTACACGAGCTCTGCTCACAATCGGCTTGAATGACAAACCACTCGACTCAGCTCGTTTACAAACCTTAAAGCTTGAAAAAAAAAAAAAAACTTAAATAAGTCACTACTCGACTCAGCTCGTTTACAACATAGACCAAATACCCATAATGCACTAAGTAGTTGACAAGTTGATTGATTGCCCAAATTCTTGAAATATAAAACAACATGAAAGATCGGTATTTTCATGTTAAAGTTTAGTACTCAATACACAAAAATTTGAAGGATTTCTTTCTTTCCCTTGATTTTCTTGGCAGCCAAACAGGTAAAGAGGCAATAATTAAAGGCAGAAAAACACAAACCCTTGAATGGGGACTGGCTTTTGGTCTGCACTGTCACTATTATCATCCGAAGTCGGAATACCCGAAGATTCAGCATCGGACCCTTTAACTACTTCCATGACTTTCTCTCTCTACATCAGCCGATGAACAAATATGTGAACTAATGAAAAGAACAACAAAAAAAAACCCAATGAATCGTTATTGAATCAATCTTCAAAACAGAACCCTAATCCTATTTTTATAAACCCATTCCAAGAATGTGATGACTTGATCAAAACTAGTTCACTCTGTAACGGTCAAGAAAAACAGAGTTTGAATTCATAACAAGGGATCAGAGGTAACGAGTAGATTTGATAATAAAAGAAATTGTTTCTTATAGGAATTCCTCTGTATTGAATGAATATGGAAAGAGGGTAACGGCTAGAAAAAAGCTGACGAGTTATAGTCGAATAAGGAAAGTGTACGAGAAGATCAAAAGGGTTTGATCGTCATTAGTGAAAGATATTAAGATAGTGAGAGAGAGAGAGAGACAGAAAGGGCCGGCTGAATATCAATGGATTTGGATGGTAGAGAGGGTTTTTTAGAGAGAGAAAGCGAGGAGGCGGGGAGTGACAAGACATAATTCCGCGGGAAACAGAGAGAGAGAGAGGGAAAGAGAGTCCAATCGGAGAGACATACGGGGGGTTCAAACTAGTCATTCACTGTTCAAACTTCTACTTCAACTAGGAAACCAATAAAATGGGTCGGGTAAACGGGTTTTCTTCCATTCTTTCTTTTCTTTCCCTTGGTTATTAGTAATTGATTTAAAATTATTTTGACACTTCCTAATTTAATGAGTGCACTTTAAAAAAAAAAAATTTTAAAGAAACTACGCACAATATAATTTTTTTAAGAACACATTAAAAGCCAAAGCCTTTCAAATTATATTCATCAAATAGGAAAGTATGGAATATTATTTCTCTTTTTATTGTTGCCAATGTTGGTTCTCAACCTTTTGGGCCACTAGCTAGTCCTTAATTTTTTTTTTTGTTTTGTTGCTAATATTAAGGGAGAGTTCATTCTATTAACTAATATTAATACTTAGTGACTTTGCTTTGAGTACCATATAATGTGTCATTAGTGTATTGGTAAGATGTGTCCCGCTAATCAAATAGTGAAGCACATTCTACCAGTTCGATGGTAACACGTCACAATACTCAAAATATGATCGCCAAATGTGATCACTATAGCATTGCTCATCAATTAACCGGTATTTAGTCCAAAAAAAAATTCCACTATTCAACCAAACTAATTTTTCATAACTAAATGCTAATTTTAAGTGATATCTACTCACTCCCTGAAGGAAAAAGGTGTAGACTAAAATGTGTTTAAAGTAGTTCTACTTTTTGTTGTGGATTGGAAGAACAAAGAAAAGTTTATGTTTTGTTGTAAGAGACAAGGTTTTTTTTTTTAATTTTTGATAAATTCACGATGCCTGGACTAACTTACTCGCATTTGAATTGATTCCCGAGGATTCAATCACATCATCAAACTTGGAAGGGGTCTAATTAAAACCATGACAAAATCTTGATACTCTGGGCTCTTTCTCTCTTATTCATGTATAGAAATTACTCATCTTGTGTTAACTCCATTTCATGTGTGAAATTCTTTGTTTTAAATGGACACCATTTACCATTTTATGGTGTCACATCTTGATAGTATTAAGTGGTAGTATTGTAGATGTATATTCATCATCAAAATATTTATAATTTCCAAATAAGAATACAAATTTTAAATTGAAAAAACATGACATGGCGCATTTGATATTGCGAGGAGCACCATGAGACCGATGTCATGATAGACAAAATTAAATCTATAGATTACAAGATTTTTATTGGAGCTAGTGTAGGAGTTTTTTTATCAGTGTAGGTAGGGTCAGCCCAATCCCAAGGTCCAAGAAGCTTGGGCTTAGGCATCCTAAAAATGTCCAATTTTTTGGACACTCTAATTTTTTTAATATTTGGGTTTGACTACAATTCTAACACAATACCATAAAAAAATGTCCATCCAACATGTAAATAAAGGCCTAAAAACTCAGTGGCATTTTTGTAAATCAGAGAACTAATTGGTCTATTTTCAAAAAAAAAAAGAAAACAAACTCTCTCTCTCTCTCTCTCTATTTGGAAAATAACCACCGACATATCATATCACGATTACCCCAACCTATTGTTCTTTCAATTCTTAATTTTAGCTACAGCGACTTTAAATTTTCAATGTATAGCAAGTGCTCAAAGATTTTTATTTCCCTCATAAACTCCAAGCTAGAATATATTTTACAATTTTCTCCCCTCTCTCTCACCCCTCATCCTCTTCTTCATCTTATCCATCTATTCAACTCTCTATATTCTCATTCACTAATTACTACTCCCTCCATCCCTAAATAAAATGCCCGCCGAGCAAATCTAATCCTTTAAAAATATGTATTTTTTTGTTAAAAGATTTAAATTTTTTCACAACTTAAAATCTTGATACTCTAGGCTCTTTCTCCCTTATACATGTACAGAAATTACTCGTCCTGTGTTAACTCCATTTCATGTGTGAAATTCTTTCTTTTTAAATGGACGCCATTTATCATTTTATGGTGTCCCATCTGATTCCGAATACGAATACGAATTTTTTTAAAAAAAAAGAAGAGAGAAGAGAACATTACATGGGGCATTTGACATTGCGAGGAGCACCATGGGGCTGATGTTACGATAGACAATTAAACCTATATAGATTACAAGATTTCATTGGAGCTAGTGTAGGAGTTTCTTTATCGATGTAGCTATTTTTGTGTTTTTTAGAGGACTGGTATAATTTACGACATTCGGACCGCGAAAACAGTAAATCTTGATCATTTATTTTATTTTCATGGGCAATTTCGTGATTCCGATGTCATAGATCCTATCATTTTTGTTTCCGATAATTTTTCGCACTGGACTCCACTCTCTCTCTCTCTCATGATGGAAGACCAACTCTCACCTGAACGTGAAAATAACCTACAATAGCTGGTAGAAAAATCCACCGGTTTCAAGCACATCATTACATGCCCCCCTCATACCTAACCTAATAAACCAAAAGAAGACAACGCACCATCCCTGGTTCTGGTTTAAAGAGGAAATTTTACTCTATTAGTACTAACTTTTTCCGTTGCTTTGTTGTCTTGACATGGGAGAAGATAAAAAAATGGTTTCAAGAAAGGGAATTGATTTCTACGCTTTTTTTTTTTTTTTATAACTATACACCTTTTTTAAGGCTTTTTTTTTTGCTAAAAGACAAAAAAAAAAAAAAGAAGAAAAGAATGTGAATATCAAAAAATGAGTGTAGAAATCAATTCCCTTTTAAAAATTAACTTTGTTGCCAATAGAGAAATTCCATAGACACTATTGGGGTAAAGTGACAAGTTTAATTTTAATAGGGGGCACAACACCATGTAATGCTTGAGGGACAAGAGAAAATAAGCCCTTAAAACAATTTTCTTCTCTTATTGATCGATGAACATTAGATTAAAAAAATCTCATAAATGTCTTCTCTACTCTTTCGAATACGAAAAAAGAATGGTGCTGAAAGAGAACAAACGCGAAAATGGAATTGTGCTAAAACACAGGACAAACGCAGCATGGGAGTCAAAACTCCCAAACAACAAATTGCCTTATTCGTTTCCATACTTTGAGTATTTTAGTTTTGGTAGTGGGTGGAGAGAGAAATAGGGTAATGATTGGAGAGAGGGATAATGATTGGAGAGAGATAGAGAGAGAAATGAAATTAATAATTGGAGAAATAGGGTAATGATTGGAGAAAGATATAGGGTAATGATTGGAAAACAAAGTAAAGTATGGAAACGAACAAGGCAATTGTCTCCGAGACAAGGATTGAACTGAACCCTCAATCTTTTTTGTAAAAGAGTTAAGTAGATGTCTCATAGTCTCATTGTCAATATTTCCCTTCTCTAGCAATAAAATAAAACAAGCAAACTTCATGCTATGTTCTCTCTCTTTTCTTCCTAAGAAAATGATCTTGCTTTTATTTTATTCCCCCTTCACTAAAATGCCCTTCTACCAAGTAAGTAATGTATATATTAAGACAAAATTATTCAGTGTCTTGAGTGCACCGCTACGTAATGCCACAAATTCTTTTTCTATTTTACATTTTACGCGGAGCCCATGACAGAGTGTAGGTTCCACTCAATAGATAGTAAAAAAGAAGTCCGAGGCATCACGTGATTTGTGTGCTCCGGGACGCCGAATGATCTATCTACATTTGAGGGAGGGGTGATTATGGAAATCTAAAAGTTGACTAGGGTCAAAAAGAAGTCAACGAACCGGAATCTTCTCCATCCTCTACAACCCGGTCCAAACCGCTCCAAAACAACTTCCAACCGGCTTCACGACGCTAATATAAATTCATTTCCCCGCTGTTGGACTTCCATCATTCATCGGACAATCATACAGGTAGAGCGAGAGGAGAGAGAAATCATCATTGGATTCCGATCTCTGTTCTCTTTCTCTCACTTCGTTTGGCGATCCAGAGATGCCTCGAGGCACGCTCGAAGTTCTCCTCGTAGGCGCTAAAGGCCTCGAGAACACCGATTTCCTCTGTAAGTTTTCTCACCAAATCTCTTTCCTTCTCCTTCTGTATAATCTACATGTGTGTGTGTGTGTATATGTTTCTGTGTATGTTTTAGTTTTATTTATGGGGTAGTTCTCATTCTATCTTAGCCTAATAAGCAAGAAAAAGATGCCTCTGCTATCGAGGTGCGCGTTAGCTGACCGGACATGTGCATATCAAAAAGAGAGAGAGAGAGAGAGATAGGCCAGTTGAATGTTTGTTGTTGATTTTGATTTTCAAAACGTTTATGTTATGGAAAATAGAAGTGGATCCTATGATAGCACATTATGGTGAAAGTAAATTAGTGATCAAAATCGGTGGTATATTGCTGTTGTCTTTGGAAAACATGATTTTGACAAGGATTAATTTTTGATGTATCATGGATGTTTGATGTGTATTTCCTGAGGAAATTAAGGAAGGAAAGCGTAGGCAGTTTGATGTCATATTTCTATCCGCGCATTGCTTTGTTAATGCGAGGATCATATTCTATGCGGGCTCCCTGCTAGTGGACGATGGTATTAGTGGTATTGGTCCTCAGGGATTGGTCGTTGTGCGCATAAGCTGGCAGACACCTTGAGTTATAAAAATGAAAAAAAATCAGATGCTTCTTGGCTTGATGCATCTCATCTGATTAGACTCGCAGCATTTCAGATTCGATGGGCTTTAAATTTCATCAATTTTTCATCACTTGGTTTGAAAAATGCTCTTATTCCATCTTGTTAATACTGAAATTATGGTATGCATTGTTTTCCAAACCAATCTGATGCCTTCAATGACAGTAATTTCTTTTCCATGGACCGACAGGTAAGAGTGTATTTTCTTGTTAAAATGTTGTCTGGATCCTGATACGCCCTTAAAATTTCCAACTTTTGATTCAGGCAATGTGTCTATAGTAACTTGTTGGAATTCTTATTCTCTGAAGCAGCTTAGAAATATTCATTTGCAATTTCCTTGTATAACTATTTACTGGTTAATGAGATTGATTTTCTATGAGCAGCTAACATGGACCCATACGCGGTTGTCATTTGTCGGACTCAGGAACAGAAAAGCAGCGTTGCATCAGGTGGTTTATGGTTACTATGCTTTTCTTTTCTTCCCTTCATTTTTTGTCCATTGAGGCAAATCTCAGTATCTATTTTGGAATACGGTGTAAATTTATTTAGACCCTTGGAAACAAGAAAGATGAATTATGTAGATTGGTTCTTGACTCATGTTTTCAAAATGATCTGCAAATTTTTTTAGTAGAATCATTAGCTATACAGAGTCTTTGCTTTGTCCTTATTTTCACTGATACATGGTTTATGCAGGCAAGGGAACTACTCCCGAATGGAATGAGACCTTTGTATTCACCCTTTCGGATGGTGTTTCAGAAATTAAGATCAAAATTATGGATAGTGACAACTGCAGTGAGGATGATTTTGTTGGAGAGGCTACGTAAGTACTCTTTCACTTTTCATTTGTACATATCAATTGGGCACATTAGCATCTAGTGATGTATGCATTTGTGAGATGGGTCAGTAAGTACTTTTATCATCATCTTTCTACACGCCACACATCCAAACTTTTAGGGGCATGTCACACATCCAAACTTTTAGTGTGCGCGGTTCTTGAGAGAGAGAGAGAGAGAGAGGAGAATCAAGAGAGAGAGATGTGCACTCCCTTGGGATCTATTTCAGTATTTTGATTACCAGAGGTATATTGCTGAAAATTTTGACAATCATTTCGAGCTTTCAGTACAACACTTGTAATTGGGGCCAAGAAGCCAAAATTTTACTTTGAACATCATTTAAATGACATCCATTTGTTTGTAGTCATTTGGAGCAATGATACTTGGCCCAATAATGAAACCCATGGTGGGTATTATTGGTTCACCATGCCCCCTACAAATCTAGGACCTATCATGATTCACCATGACCATGTGGTCAGTTTTCAGGCAATTTTTGGGCCTGCATATTATTCTCCCTCTCTTATAGGATGCTAGAATTAAAATTCATTGTATGTGATGGTCCTTGCAGCATTCCGTTAGAACCATTGTTTGATGAAGGCAGCGTCCCACCAACCGTTTACAATGTTGTGAAAGACGAAGAATTTCATGGAGAGATTAAGGTTGGCCTGACTTTCACTCCCGAGGTAATTCTTTGTTTTGCTTTATCCTTCACTTTGTTTGCCTGTCAGTTCTTGGAATCTCTTCAGCAAAACTCAAGAACTTGCCTTGCCCCTTGAATTTTATGGCTTATTGCAACATATTCAAATTGCGTTTTATTATTTTTCTTTAACCCTTCTTAGATCCTCTATTTCTGTTCACCTTCCACATGTTTCCAAGTACAGTACTATTTTCAAATGAGTACAATAGATACTTTGAATTTATGTTAACATTAAGAAATGAGAATAATGTCTAACACGGTTACCCCTCCCCTTGCTTCTTTGATGTTGATTTCGCCCTACGGTTTTCTGTCATCTCACATTTGCCCTTTCTCAACCTTCAAACAACATATGGTAGGCTAGATTCAGGGAAGCATTGGATCGGCAATAATGAGCTGGCGCCCCGAACTCTTAGCGTGTTTGCTATGGCTTTTGGGCTGCCGGTTTATACTTGGGCACCCCAAAATTGTTTGTGGTGTTTGCTACGACCTCTGCTTCTGAAAATAACTTGTAGTTCTAAATGCTAATTCTGAGAAGTATCGAGTTAGAGCTTATTTGGTTTCTGAATTTGTGAATCACCTTTCTCAAATCTAATTTTTTTTTACAAACGCCCAACAAAACTCTTTGCTGATCTTTGCAGAGAGGCTCTGAACGGGAATTCGAGGCAGAGGAGGGGAACTATGGTGGATGGAAGGAATCAGCCATGGATTAAGACTGTATTCTGCAGAGAGATTTAGTGGCTTAAAATCTGTTCGATCTTGGTATGAACATGATTGGTGTATTCATAGGTTTCTTCTCGAGTTGGCTTTGCTTTAATTATGATTTGGTGTTTTTCTTGGACTGGTGAAGTTTTTTATCTTTTAATTGGGTGAAACTTCTAAGTTTGTTGAAGTGCTATTTTAGTAACGTTCCTATTTACTACTCACCTGATCAAATTCCATAAGTATGTTCTTTATTTATTTATTTATCTATTTATTTTTGGTTTTTATTGAATGTTTGGTTGAAAAGAAAGAAACGAATGAAATTTGTCTGTTGGTTAATGCACAAGAAGAACTGGTGGCTCATTTGAGTTGTCGAGTCAATCTCAAGAATTTGCACCTCAACTGTGCAAATTATTGAACAAGTAAAATTCTTGGCGAATTCTAGAGAAAATTTTACGAACAAATCCACTTTCCAGGGAAATTACCAGTATTTTTGAACTCGTCATTGCTCATGTTTCCGAAAACACCAACGGCCCATCTATCACGCACAAATGAAGAAGATGAGTATTTTTTTGGATATTTTATCATTCTTATTCTGGAAAATGCAAGAAAACAAGATTGAAAAACAATAAACGAGAGCTATATTGGGAATGCGGAGGAAAATTCTCAGGCCTATCTATTTCTGCAACAGCTATCGTTAATGGACTGAAACAGGGCCGATTTGCCGGTGTGGCAGAAAGGAGATCTCCCATATAACTTCAAAAATTATCTAGGGTAACAACAATGGATTCCAAATGCAGGTCACAGAGTGTCGAAAGATGCAAATAAAGTAAAAAAATGTTGGTTTCCCTGGATTAGCGGTTCAGGATGCTTTTGAGGCTGTCCGACTTCACTTTTCAGATCTGTTGATCACCGAGATATTGGGCCGCATACCGAGTTGTAAAAAAATGTTTGGCTGACGCCTTTGAGCGTTGAGCAACCCAGCAAGCCTCCTTGATTCTCGAGATGACTCAAGTTTGTTCATTACTTGCCTAGCTTCATTCTTTGGGCGTCAGTTGCAGAAGCTGAAACGGGGTTGTCCCTACCATGAGTTTCTTTGAGTTACGTTTCAGAATTGTTGCTTTGCTCAACACCTGCAGCAAACGATAAAGGGCACGACAATTATCAATCGATGAAATACCAAATGCTGGCATTTTTCAGGCTTAATGCGAGACATTTTGGTTATATGCAAGGAGTGATATCATCTTTCCATCGTGGTGAATCGAATTAGAAGCAGAAGCATCTCAATAGTATATTACCATTAGAAGGATGAATTGTGGCACAAACATAGGAAAGAAATGACAAACATGAGGAAGTTTTCAAGTAATCAACAAATGTAAGAGTCCTGAGAAAGGAAAATAAAAAAAAAATTAGAGTCAGAGAATTACATAGATTGTAAAAAACGAGTGAGACTTCTGGACCGCTATTTCCCAGCTGCCTTTAGGGTTTGCTTCTAATCGCCATTAGATTCCTCCAATAACAACATATGCATGTAGGAAACAAGAAATCCGCACTATTGAAGAGTCCATCCATTCACAATCTGTCTAGATTGAACATTCACAACCTCCATTTTTTAACAAGTATCTTTCTCTATAAACATTGCTGACCATTTTAGACTATGCTAGGAATTGTCAGGAACAGTAAAACAGAAGTGGTCATATAGCTGCTGTTACACCAAAGCGTAGCAGATAGAAGTGATATTCAGTCATTGACGACTACGAGGCAATTATACTAGAACTTGAACAAGATAGAGAAATAGGAATATAAAAATCCAAAAAAGTATGGGACTGTACTCGCTAAAACACATTAACGTAGAACCTGAATTAGAATTCCGTGTTTCCCATACATTTTCAATCCATGATTTTCTTGTCTCATACATATTGTAATCTTTCATAGACCATTACTCTGATGATACCACCAATATATTAACCCATTGTTTATGCATGGGAGGGGAGGGGTTGCGGGTGGATGAGTGCGTTGCTAGGCCAATGTATGAAAGCAACAAAATGTTTGGCATTACCCTAGCAACAGCCAAGCAAACAATGAACAAAACTATATTTTCAAGTATCGACTTTGTTGCATCAACCTGCATATAAGATGACAAATCTGGCTGATAATGACTCGATACATGAACACCAGAACAAAAAACTTCCAACTTACTAGTGAGACACAGCAAAAGTTTTGTTTTTTTCCAATGTGGACAAAAATCACCTAACAGTGGGTTCCATGGATGAAATTTACCACGTGGGTCCACTAGTCTTGTGAGAGGAGGGTACCTTACTTCCGACTGTATTTAATAATTTTCACTTCTTCTGTTTTTATGGAACTGATAGTGACTAATTTAATTCTCCTAGAAACAATAGTTACTAATTTAATGAAGTTACACATCAAAGAGACTTTTTGATGCAGAAACAGAACCCATTTTTTGTCATCCATTGGTGAAGACAAGAGGAGTTTAATGTAATACTTGGAGATGAAAATAAATATGTATCCCACTGGAGATGATGGAATAAAGGCCTACCATCCAGGTAACTTACCATAGAGAATAAAGATGAAATTTGAGTTGAAAAGATGATGTAAGGTCCTGACAAGTTAGCAAAGTTTCTTCACAAGAAAATCAAGGAGCGGTGTAAATATTTTGATCCCATTATGGACACTTCAAAGCTGCTTCAGAGATTTATATGGACTCATCTGCCTTTGGACTTCTCTGTATTTGGATCAGATGTCAGCATAGGTTTAGAGGCTATGCTAAACCTTAGTCTGTCTAACCGTGGACTATCACTGTGATGATACCACCAGTATATAAACCCATTGTTTGTGCATGGGAGGGGAGGGGTTGCGGGTGGATGAGTGCATTGCTAGGCCAATTTTATGAAAGCAACAAAATTTTGGCATTACCCTTGCAGTAGCCAATTAACCAATCAACAAAACTATATTTCAAAGTATCAACTTTGTTGCATCAACCTGTAATGACAAATCTGGACGATAATGACTTGATATATGAACACCAGTACAACAAACTTCCAACTTACTATTGAGACATAACAAAAGTAACTCTCTTTTTTCAATTTGGACAAAAATCACCAATCAGTGGGTTCCATGGATGAAATTTATGGTGGGGGTCCACTAGTCTGGTGAGAGGAGGGTGCGTTATTCCAGGCGGTAATTGAATAATTTTCACTTCTTCTGTTTTTGTGGAAATGATAGAGACTAATTTAATACTCCTGGAAACTATAACGGAGTTACACATCAAAAAGACAATTTGAAGCAAAAACAGAACCCATTTTTTGTCATCCATTAGTGAAGACAAGAGGATTTTAATGTCATACTTGGAGATGAGAGAATCTGGAAAGGCTGATTGTTAAAATACCATGTATCCCACTGGGGATGGTGGATAAGGCCTATCTGTGGCATGAGGTAAACCATCCAGGTACACTTATCATAAAGAATCGATCAAGAGTGAGTTGAAACAATGATGTAAGGTCCCGACTAGTTAGCAAAGTTTCTTCACAAGAAAATGAACCACAAGAAAATCAAGGAGCGGTGTAAGCATTTAGATCCAATTATGGACACTTCAAAGCTGCTTCAGAGGTTTATATGGACTTATCTGCCTTTGGACTTCTCAGTATTTGGATAAGATGGTATCATAGGAAATTAGAAGCTATGCTAAACCTTAGTCTGTGTAACTAGTAGTGCTCATTACCAACACAGTCCAATTCATCAGCTCTACCTCATTGGTTTCAACACATAATGAGTAATTTTTACGAGTGAACTCTTGGCAATGCATTTGTCAGCATTGTTTTTAAAAACTTTTACTCTATCTAATGTCGTATCCTCAAATGTCAGCAGCCATGGAACTTATGCTGCATAAAGCAAGTAGACAGCAAACAATTTGTGCTCAAACTTTGCAACAACTAAAATCTTATATAAAACAGCTGGTACACAAATTAGAAAATCATGAAATTACAGCTGCTTCTATTACAGAATATATTTCCCCATAGCTTGGGTATAATCACTGATTACTCTGAAGAACCTCCAGCTTCTGAAGTTATCAAGATGTCCCCATGCTTTGGGAATGGAATTCTATGTAGCCCATGGTTTTCCAGCGCTGCCGCCACCAGCTCTACTTTTGGACTCCTTATACAAACCTCCTATCCCCCTCTTCTCTATTCTCATCCCACCTAGAACATCACTCAATTGATCCAACCTTAGACTAGAGCTCTCAGTTATGCCACTAAGCTTGGATGATGAGTCAGCAATACGAACAACAAATGAGGGCTCATCATCCAAGTTTAGTGGCATAGCTGAGGGCTCTAAGGTGGATCAATTGACAGATGTTATAGCAGACATGAACATAGAGGAATGGCGATAGGCAGTTTGTACAAGGAAGGCCAAAAAGAGCTGGGGGAGACAGTGCTGGAAAAACATGGGTCATACAACATACCAACCCTAAATCATGGGGACAACCTGATGTGGTTCAGAAGCTAGGTGGCATGCAACAGAGTAGTGGTGGAGATGTCCATTATGTATATTGAGTAATCAGTCTAATCACTCCTTCAGTCCTTCTATGTGAAAGAAAGGAGATCACCCTCTGCACAGCTCCATCTCGACGGACATTTGTGGTCAAGAATCCATCCTGCCATGGCCTCTAGAAAATCGTCATCTCTCTCTCTCTCTCTCTCCCTCCCTCCCTCCCTCCCCAATTACATAGCTAGCTTCTCATTTCTCTCCCCTCTCAATCTGACTCACAAACTATGGCAAGGTGAAAGGGTTTTTATAGGTAGAGAAAGGAGAAGAGAACACGAAGAACAAGAGGCTGCGGTTAGGATTCTTGAGCGATTTTTGTCTTCTTCCTTGAAGGAGGTCTCTCTCTCTCTCTATGAATTTGCTGACTACATTTGTGGATTAACATGACACAACTTATGGTGCATAAGTGTGGTTATTGTGGAAACTATATATCCATTTCAAAACCAATTGGCAATGAGTGGAAAGTCTCCAAATGTTATAAAGTGATCACCCATTCCACTCCCAAGCAATGTAGGACTCTATTTCCTTAACATCCCACCTCACGTGCAACCGTGTTTGAGGTTTGTCACTTGTAGCCTATTTTTTAGTCTATCATCGTGCTGCCTTTGTGCCGGACTGTCATCGTGGGATGTGGATTGTAAATTTTTGGGTAGAATGGGTCCCGCTCTAATACCATGTGGAAATTTTATGTCCATCTCAAAACCAATTGGCAATGAGTGGAGAGGCCGCTCAAGCACATATACTAGTTTTAGAGGAGATAATTAACCGATGTGGGACAATTTTCAACAATTATCATGAAATTATTGTATCTAAAATTGATGGGTTCCGCTTGCAAGGATTGGTAGAACCTAATCATTTAGTTGCATTGTTGAAATAGGTTGATATACATCATTGGATTCATTTCCTAACTTCTTAAGCTTTTGGGACAATCAGTAACGTAATCATTATATATTGAGCTACCTCTGAACAGTGACAAATCAAGTGTTTATAACAGGTGTTTCTAAACTAAGTTAGCTCTTGATATTGCAGTTAGTTACTGTTAATTTATTTTCAATTACACGTAGAGAGTGATGACATTCTAATTGTTTCTCATAAGGATATCCATTCAATTGTATACCGTTATACCCTCACTAATACATCATGACAAAACAATTTTCCGTAATGTATATCCTAGGGTCTGTAAAAAAAATGCCTCATGAGCAATTGTTAGCAGCACCCTTTAATTATTAAAAATTGGTCTTAGGTCCATTATGTGAATTTCATAAGCCCACAAGTCCACCTATTAGTTTTGTAAGATGTCTAAGTCTATTTTAAAAAGTTCACAGTAGGCCCAATCCACTCCCTTGGGTAGGGTACCCTAGGGTTTAGGCACTTTATAGGGTTTTAGGGGACACTTTCCTACCCTAGGGTAGAGTATCCTAGCGTAGGGTCCTATTATAGGGTTTTAGTGGTTTAAGCACTTTCATAGGGTTTAAGATTTTAGGCATTTTCATAGGGTATCCTAGGGTTTAGGTAACGCATGTGAACTTGTGGGCTTAAGAAATCTCTACAGTGGACCTATCATTAAATCTTCCATTCATTATTTGCACAAACCCGCTAACAAGTGTTTGAGACATTTTTTTTACAGTCCCTAGGGAATTTATTTAGCACCAATTAATGTAGTTGTTCAACCAATATTTATTATAGTTGTAAGTGGCATTAAGTGTTGTTTAACAACTTTTAGACGTTTATCATTAAGCAAATTGTTGAACCCAGGGACACTTAATGGTACTACTTAAACAACTTGTTTAATGATAAAGGTCTAAAAGTCGTTCAACCAACACTTAATGCAACTTACAACCCCTCCTCCAGGGAGATAATCTAACTATTCTAACAATACTGAGTTTCGCCGAGTAAAAACAAAGTTGTTGAAGCCGTTCAAAAAACAATAAAAGTTGTTGAACCCTTAACGTTCATTGAAAGCTTCATACAAAAAAGTTATTTAATGATCAAGAGAAACAAGACAACGGTTCAACAATTTTTGGATGGTTCATATATTATTAATTGAAGCTTGACAAATGTAGGTTTGTGCAAATAATTAAAGGGTGCTGCTAGCAATTGCTCATGAGGCATTTTTTTTACAGACCCTAAGTTTGTCTAAAAGCTGTTCAACCAATACTTAATGCTACTTACAACTCCTCCTCCAAGGTGCTAATCTAACTATTCTAACAATACTGACTTTCGCCGAGAAAAAACAAAAGATGTTGAAGCCGTTCAAAAAAAACAAAAGTTGTTGAACCCTTAACTGCCTCATGAGCAATTGTTAATAGCACCCTTTAATTATTTGCACAAACCTGCATTTGTCAAGCTCCAATTAATGATATATGAAACATCCAAAAATTGTTGAACCGTTATCTTGTTTGTCATGATCATTAAATAACTTCTTTGTATGAAGCTTTCAATGGACGTTAAGAGTTCAACAACTTTTGTTTTTTTTTAATGGCTTTAACAATTTTTGAACAACTTTTAGACCTTTATCATTAAACAAGTTGTTTAAGTAGTACCATTAAGTGTCCCGGGGTTCAATAATTTGTTTAATGATAAACGTCTAAAAGTTGTTGAACAACACTTATTACCACTTACAACTATAATAAATGTTGGTTGAACAACTACATTAATTGGTGCTAAATAAATGCCCTAGGGACTGTAAAAAAAATGTCTCATAAACACTTGTTAGTAGGTTGTAGGTTTGTGCAAATAATTAGTGGGAGATTTAGTAATAGGTCCACTATAGAGATTTCATTAACCCACAAGCACACACGCGTAACCTAAACCCTTGGATACCCTATGAAAGTGTCTAAAACCTTAAACCCTATGAAAGTGTCTAAACCACTAAAACCGCATAATAGGAAAGTGCACCCTAAAACCTATGAAAGTGTCTCTACCAATACTGACTTTCGCCGAGAAAAAACAAAAGGTGTTGAAAGTTTTTCATAAAAAAACAAAAGTTGTTAGAACTTCGCCAAGAAAAAACAAAAGTTGTTGAAGGTTTTCAAAAAAAAACAAAAGTTGTTAGAACCCTCAACTGCCTCCTGATAGCGCACCCTTTAATTATTTGCACAACCCTGCATTTGTCAAGCTCCAATTAATGATATATGAAACATCCAAAAATTATTGAATCGTTATCTTGTTTCTCATGATCATTAAATAACTTCTTTGTATGAAGCTTTCAATGAATGTTAAGGGTTCAACAACTTTTGTTTTTTTTTAATGGCTTCAACAACTTTTGTTTTTGCTCAGCAAAAGTCAGTATTGTTAGAATAGTTAGATTAACACCCTGAAGGAGGAGTTGTAAGTCGCATTAAGTGTTGGTTGAATAATTTTTAGGCCTTTATCATTAAAAGGCCTAATTTTTAGTATTGTTTAAGTAGTACCATTAAGTGTCCCTGGGTTCAACAATTTGTTTAATGACAAACGTCTAAAAGTTGTTGAACAACACTTAATGTCACTTACAACTAATAATAAATGTTGGTTGAACAACTATTAATTGGTGCTAAATAAATGCCCTAGGGACTGTACAAAAAATGTTTCATAAACACTTGTTAGCAGCACCCTTTTGTTATTCACACAAACCATAATTAATGATGTATTGAACGTCCAAAAGTTGTTCACCAATATAGTAAGCATAGCTCTCTAATCCACGAAGAGAGATACGGACAAAGAGAGACCTTATCACGCACTACACAACCCTTTCAAAAAAGACGACAAAAACAGCTTAGGTATCGTAACCTCATCCTATTGTATTTCGTGTTCTCCTCTCCTTTTCCCACCTATAAATACCCTTTTTGCCCCGATCATAGTTTGAGAATCAAATTGAATATGTATCTTAATTTTAATAATCATTAGATAGCTATTTAGATGATAGTTCACCAACAACTAGCATTTATTGTAGTTATGATTAAAAAACTTTAGTCTAAAATTTCAATCCTTAATTTGTGTCAAAGAGAATAAAGCTGATGATATCACAATGTTATTGAATTTCTATGAGAACACACAAAGGCAGCAATTACATTCATTTACATCTAATGGTAAAATCAGGAATTAGGAAATCTCCAGTAAGTTGCCTTAACTCCCAATGCTATTAATTTAAAGCTCCATATGCGGACAAAAATATCAAATTAATTGTTACTGAACAAGATTAAATTTATTAAAGCTCAATAACAAAAGGGTTGTTGGTAACAACTATCCCTGGGACATTTATTCAGTAAAATTAATTGGATAGTTCTCAACTACCCTTTTGTTATTTAGCTTTAATATATATAATTATGTACAATAACAATTAATTGGACAGTTTGTAACAACCCCCTTTTGTTATCTAGCTTTAATATATTTAATTTTGTTCAGTAACAATGAATTGGATAGTTGTTAACAACCCTTCTATTATTTAGCTTTAATATATTTAATTTTGCTGCAGTAAAAAAGGAAGACATTCAATTGACTAGAATTATGGGGTTTCAATGTGAAAATTGATAGCAATGTATTATCTAATACCACCATCATGTGTTGGAGCTCGACCATTTTATTTGTTCTTCCCAAACATGGAATATATGATAGTAAAAGGAACAGTTATTAAATTCTACCTAACAAATCAACCTCAACATTCGACCTTTATGGACATCCATTATCACGTCATTTTATGGGTTTTCTATTGACAAAACATAATCTAATTTTTCACCATTTCCTTGATAAAGTCAAGTTGGTTGTCTACCCAGCATATCACCTGCTGGATCCACTTAAATCAGTCAAATGTACAAACCTCCCAATTAATACAAGCATCATGAAAAAAGATTGGATATGTGGCTTATTGACAAGCTTTAACGCTTGAGCTTGCCAACATCCATGACTTTCCTTAAAACCTAAACATCAAACATACATAGACATAAAGCAATAAATTCATTCTAGTTTATTTCACGATGTACTTTTCCTTTGCATTCTATGATTATTTAGCCAGATTGCTATAACGGAGTACTACAACAATAAGCCTAAGACAAACCATTCAGGAATGTTTAATTTCACTTCTTCCTTTTATTTTATTTTTTTTTGTTCACCCACCTTAATTGAAAGTAAAGAGATGGTTTAAGGTGCCTTACCTTATATTATCTATTCCGGTTTCTCTGTCAAGTCTCAACTCCACATCAGCTGTAGTAGCAGAGCTGCTTTCAGGAGCCACACTTTTGCATTTCCCGACATGACCATGAAGCTACGTACATGGTGTGCTTAGGATCTGCAAAGTGGAAGGGACAACATAAAATCAACATCAGATGCAAAGAAGCTATGCACAATACCCATTTGTGTTTTCGTCACAATAAAAAAGTAGTTTCATGTTAACAAAAGCGAGCTTGCAAAAGCATCAAAAACTAACTTTTCAAAAGTTGGATTAGAGTTTGTTATGAGCTTTAAAGATGAAAAGGTGAATAAGCTAAGTGAACCACTGAAATGTTTTCAAAAAACCTTGAGATCAAATTTCAGGCTCAATAAGCTGGAAAAAAACAGGGCTGGCCGATAAAAATAATGTTGGTTTCAACGGCAAACATGTGGGGTGAAGCTTCTGCACGTGTTGCAATTATAAGAACACATTAAAAGTTAAAGCGAGACACTATTGGATTGTTCATGCAATTGTAAATATCCCGCTTGTTCAAATATCGGTGAATAAAATTGCAAACGACAAAATCATGTCACAGATTGCAAATAACAATAGTTAATCAACAACGAATCTTGTCATAGATAGCAAATGAACACTCTCTTTGTTTTATTTCCTCCGAGAAGGGAGGATAGAGGAGATACACTATCTAATGAGACATTAGGCTAATGTCAATGATTAGAATTACAGAATGGTCTATTTATAGACTGGCATCATCCTATGAAAATATTATGTGCTTCACTTAAATTTCTTGTTCTTGAGAAGTATACATGGTGAAAAAGAGCCATAGCACATCAAGTACATAGGTATATTTCGCACGTGATCAATATACCAGAGCAAATTGCTTAAACTAAGTAATGAATCTACGCTCTATTAAGGGGAAGGGGGGAGGGGGGGGTAAGTATATTTTTCACATGATCAACATACCAACAATCTGACATGCAAGGTTATCCTTATCATGTAGACTACATGGCATACATGTTCTCCCATGGTTGATCCACATACGTAGCTTCCTTATTATTCATGAAATGCATTTTAAATTTTGAGGCCCTGAGAAGGACCATATGACAATGTCAGAACACTGAGACTTTTTTGGGTAAATAGGACACTTGAGACTTGCATGAAAGAACAAAAAAATTCATACCAAGCATAATAAGAAATTAAGTTCGCAAAAAGAGAGTATGTAATGCCTGTATTTGCGATAAAAACACATGCATCTGCAATTTTTAAGAGGAGTTGAGTTTCTAGTTTTGAAACAAAAGAGATGATAGTTTAGATTTTTGAACGCTCACTCATCTAAAGCCTAACAATTAGAGACAAGACTAACTTAGTTATTTATGTTCTCAAGAGTCCCCCTCACGTCTAGTCGAAAGCCTCTGGTCCTTCATAGAATGTCTAACCACGTTTTAAGTACTTCAAGTATCACGTAGGTTGAGAGGTTTGAAAATAAATTTATTGCTCACAGAGATATCAGATTAGATTGTTGACTACTATCGGAGTTTGTCGATTAATTACCGCCTTCAAAACTAATATGAGTCTGGGCGGCCCGTCTCTCAGTAGCAATTGGTTTTGAGATGAATATAAAGTTTCCACAGGGTATCACAGCTAGGTTTTCGAAGAATTAGTTCTCCCTTATTTGTGCTATAAGTGCGCCAATGTTAGTTGTGATCTACGTGTTATGGATCGTTTGTTTACCTCTCCACATGCGAGTTGGGGGTTGCACGTGCGGGGGAGTGTTGGAGTTTGTCGGTTAGTTATCTCCTCCAAAACTAGTATATGAGCCTTGGCAGCCTCTCCACTCATTGTCAAATTGGTTTTGAGATGGATATAAAGTTTCCACAACTACCATCTAAAATCTTAAGCTGCTCCAAAGAGGAGTAACTGTAGCAGTTATATTTCCAAACATGTCAGATAATTACACATAGATTGGGGCTAGAGGTAATATGACACAATGTATATGTTGGATCTCTCCATCTAAGGTTTAAGGCTTTGGTATAAATTCCGTCGATGGTATTAGAGCCATACATGTTCCACCCTTTAAAAATTAGCCCACTACTCACAATGACAAACCAAAACAAATAGGTCACATGAGGTTAGGCCCGAAAAAAATAGGTTGCATGTGGTAGACTAACAGACACATAGAGAATGATTGCCGGATGCCTCAAAGTCTCAACCTTGTAAGTAAAGTTTTTTGGCTTGATACAAAGTCTCATCAATTAAACATAAAAAGAAGCCGCAATTCACATTTTTCAGGATGACTGATGCAAATCTAAATAACTTTTTTGGTGCAATTACAAATTGCATTCGGAAATATCATGAAAATCAAACAAGTATACGAGGATCTTAGAGGTCTAAGCTCCAATTCAAATTTTGGTGGTGTTATGCGCATGATGGTCCTTTTTTGGAGGATACCCAACTTTTGGTACTAAACATTTGCTTGCCTAAAAAGGAAAAAAGGTAGTTTCATGCGTGATATGGCTATGGATCGGTTGATAGAAATTGTGGCACACACACACACATATATAGAAAGTACATGAAAAATAGGGCACCACTAAACCTGACTCACCCATCTTAGAAAATGCCACTTATGTCCCACTCTAGTGTTGTGGTTCCTTTTTTGAATCCATGACCACAAAATTCTCCATACTTGCCTCCCTCTGCATTTCAAGAAAGAACTTCAAATAAGGCGCAGAGGTAAGTAACTTAGATCTATGGCAAGCAGAAGAAAAGGCATTACTTACCCACAAGATAGAGAGAAAGGGAGAGAGACATAGATGATGATTGAGGAAAACCACAACATCGAAAGGGCCAAGTTTATAAGTACAACAGCATAAATCCAAAACACAAGTAAAGGAAGAAAGAACTAGCAAATCTATAGAATAGATTTAAAAAGCATTCATTGATTGGATTAGGACTTACATCAGAATTCTAAAGAAGTGCTAACAATGGAAATGGCAACAAGAAGAACGGCGGCTGCGGGAGATGAAAGAAACCCTATACAATGAAATCCTATGCAATGAACCCTCAAGATGCTTATATAAGGGCTGAAGAAAGGGTATTTTTGGAAATCAATACAAATGTTGGCATAACTCAGCAATAGTAATAGATAAGTAGGCGAAACGTACCCCTTAGGCCCAAAACAACATATAAATCCTCATCATTTCTAATCCCCAATCTGCCAACCCAACGGTTACTACCTAAATAAAAACCAGTCCAAATCATCCACATTTAGCAGGTTGCAAATTAGGTGTTTCCATAGAGAGCTGAGATAAAGCTTTTTCGCTTTTAAAACCAAGTGCACATTATAACACACACCATGTGCACAGTAAACAACTTTTATTTCCTTTCCATCCAAGCAAGCAAAATGCTTATGATTCTAGAGAAGCCGACAGGAAACACAACAGGAAATCTGATAATCCAAGCTTTACGTCAGAACATTCATTTCTCTTTTATTCCCTAAACAAAAACATGTACTTTTATGAGCAAATTTTGATTAGAAAAACAGACTAAAGATGAAAAACCCTGCAAATTAAGTGGTCACCATTGTAAGCTAGGCATGTACAACTCACCTTTAACTGCACAAAAGAGTCCATTGGAAAATGGGCACTCCTCTATTACTAAAAATAGAAATAAACAAAAAGGCACTCCTCTCTTAACATCATGTGACATGATAATTCGGCGCAAACAATTTACAAAAAGTAAATGATCTAAAGAAAAATCAAACACACAAGTGTCTATGGAAGCTCAGCATGACTATGCCACAAAATAGCTTAATTTGATTTTCAAAATACAAGGAGTACCTTAGTAACACAAGCTAAAAACCAATCCTTACATCTGTACACTCAATTCCAACAACTAAAACAAGTCTTTGTTTTTCGCCAAATAAAGATTCATATATCGAGCCAAACATCACAAGAAAAAGAACATCACATCAAATAAGCCACCACACTACAAAGCATAAAAACATAAACAAACGCAACTAGAATAAGCAGCACAACACACGGCTAGAAACTAAAGAGTCAATAGGAGACCAACCATGAGGGAAGAAGGATAGTCCTCATTTTGAGATTTAAGGATCTTAGTTGAGATATTCCAGGCAAGCGCAATTTCCTAAAAGGTATATGACTTTGATATCAGACTCAATTTGTACAAGACTTCGGCCAGATATAGCGCCTTAAAAGCCCCAGAAGTTCTCTCAATCCACAAATGGTAAACAATAGCACCCAAGGAAAGCCTATAAACGTTTCAAGCAAATGATTCCAAATCTGATTTGTACCATTATATTCCTCCAAGCCAAACAGAGCCTTAATCCTATTGGGATTGGCTACATAAATCCGTTTTTCCCATTCAGCTCTGTTGGCAGTGTATTCCATATAATCAAAAAAACAAGTACATTCATAATAAGATTCATGTCATAAATTAAGTGAAACTGAATCTTCACCATCTTAATTCAATCATTGTAGATCACTACCAAGGAAACAAAGCCACTGCATGAAGCCTACTATGCTTACCTTCTCCAAGGGACTTCGTCGGGGGAAAAACACCGCAGGAGTTTCAGCGCACCGCCACCTGCCGCCCCCAGCACCGCCATCTTCTTGCCGGCGGCGGTCTCTTCTTCCGTTGCCGTCGTTACCTGCGCGCTCAACGTTGGTTCAATTGCCTGTGTGCATTACTCGGGTTTCAGGTGCATATTCCTTTCCCCGTAACCACATCTATAAATCGCAGATTCAGCCCCTCGTTAGTTCTTTTTTACAGTTCGACCCCTAATCAGCTACTACATCAGAGCCCAGTCCTTTCGTTGTTGTCTTCAGCCTAGCCATGAGTTCTACCTCCCGCTGATAAATGCACCAAATTGTTCGTGTCCGAGCTCATGTTCGCTCGTAAAAGATTGTCTGATAGCGGTTTTTGTTATATAAAAAATAGATCAAGTTAGAACATTTGTTGAAGCTTGTTAAATTTTCAAATCAAACTCAAACAAGTTATTGCTCGGCTCTTTGACTAATATAAATGTTTTAAAATTTCCAAGTACTCAAGATCGTCTCGTGACAACTAAATTAAAGTTGGTTTGAAATCAGAGGCGGTCCAAACCTTAGGCCTCTTCCCTGAAAAAGTTTATTTTCAATTTGGGTCATCGATTGCCGAGATGAACAGCCTGGATGAAAATTCTCACACCATCCTCACAAATAAGATCCTAACAGAGGATCCCGATAAGGGCTTTAGGGCCTCCAATTAGAATAGGCCTCAATTCTTCGGTCCATACGTATATATTCATGTATACTTGACTTCTTTAATATCTTAACCAGTAGGTAAAAGGGCTATATATATCGTTAAATTTAAAGAACTATGTTAAACAACATAAGCTTTGACACTTGATTAGTAACTCCATTCCAGAAAGCAAGAAAAACAAATTTTCACTAAAGGAATAACAACTTAAGTTGATACAAAAACTATAACAAGGCCTAGTGTTATGATTTTGCATAAGGCCTCGAAAGGACTTGGGGCATACATCATAAACAAATTAAACTTTGAGCATATGTTTTTTGAACTTAAGTTCTCAAACTAGGTTTGAACAATTAACTGTGCAAGTTTATCAAATCTTGTTCAACCACCTCAAAACTGCCTCGCCGGCTTCCATTTAATCTGCTACATCTTCAGCAGCCATTTCTTCCCTCCACAATCAACTGCCTTCTCTGGTGTTCTCAAGTCGAGCCTTCTTTTGTTGGACTTCGACAAAATTCTATAGCTGTAATCTCTATGCTCATGTTTACTTGATATCTATTTCAGTTGTATGTCTAGCTCATGAGTTCTCAAAAATCGGATGGGATTGATGCCAAATAATCAAGAACAATAATTTGTATATTCAGAGAAAAACGTCAATCACGAACCAGAAAAACTTGGACCGGGCGGGTTCCAATCTCACAAAGGAAAGGAATACCCGAGTGGAAGAAAATGCTATGAGCAGCCAGGCCCAGCATAGAATACAAAGATGCTGCATATACAATTTCCAGTTTATTATCCCAATCTACCACAAGAATCTAACCCCTTAGGCGACATTTACATGAGTTAAGACTCATTTATTACACCAAGGGTTCATGACTTAGCAACCATGGTACGGACAGAAACCTACATCCCTTCGTCACACAGTTTCAGTTTGAGACGACAAATTGAAGTGAACGAAGAAGTCCAACCACTGGCAGCAGCATTTTGGTAGGGGCATTCAACAGTGAACCTGTTCTGAGATCGCCAACAACTCGAGAGCCCAGTTTATTAAGGCTATGGTTGGATGAAGGATTTTTTGAACGATTTACAAAGGGAAAGGAAAATGACACGAAAAAAATCAAAACAATTAATTAGCAGCTTAACTTCGTTGTCTTCTCATCTTTCCCACACATATTTATCTATGCATCCACAAATCGCTTGTTGAATCCATGATCCAAACACGGCTTAAGGGGATGTCAAACCAAGCTCTTTACTTTGATCTTTATCTGGTTGAAGTCTTAAAAACCCAGTTCCCACAAAATGCACCAATGCCGATGCATCTTCAATGTTCCTCCTCAAATCCATAGACGTGGACATAAAAAGCTTGGAAGAGCTCTTTGTCAGTCTTTTAGGAGGCGTCTGGTCCAGCTCAGCAGCCCTTAGAAACCTTTCTGTGGCCGCTTCCCACGAAAGCTCATGCCTATGTGAATCGGTCAAAGGGGTTGGTTCTTCAGACAATGCCTTCTTTGTAGCTTCAACAAAGCCCTCATCATCCTCATACATTCGGCAATTTGGGAACTGCTTGAAGAAGTCATTTGAAGGATGATTGGCACATACCACTATTTTGCCCATTGCCAATGCTTCTGCTGTTGTTGTACATACCACATCTGTAGTGCTTGGATTTAGGAACACTTTATAGCTGGAAGGGAGAAAAGAAAATATCAAGTCAAGAAAATTATGTTAACTCCTAAAAAGAAATACACATGCTGATGTATTAGTTTTATGGGAATGACTTCTATTTTGATAGATAGACATTAGACACCCACTAAATGAGAGCGGAAGGTCCCATGTAACAAGTGGCATTCTTTTGTTTGTAGAAAACTATAAACAGATGAACATAGGTTCTTTTACTTGGAATATGACCAGAGTAAAAACCCGATTTCAACTATAGTAAGATATATAATTAAAATATGTCCCACTAGCATAGCAACCTACTCGTTTTACTCTGTAGCATCTCACATTTGGTGGTGCACTGGAAAATCTTACTTTGGTGACCCACTAGACATCTCTTAGTCAAGTACTCATCGTCGCAAACAAATCACCGAAAAGGTACTTTTAGTTGACATATATCCCCCATTACTTGTCCATCCATTCAAACAGGCCCTATGCCATCATCATTTTGAGCCTCCAACCACTACAAACAAAAGAAATAAATACCACAGCTGACCTTCGATGATTCACCAACATCCAAATATGTCAACAGATGGAGTTTCAGTTGGGGGTTCTCAAGCGTTCTGTTTTCAAAATAACTAAATTTCAATGGTTTTCTCCATGAGTATACTTTTTTACTTTTCCTGGAAGCAACTTTATAATAGTTCACAGAAACATTAATTCCATTGATGTTACGTGGAATTGAGAGGAGTAGAGAGCATACTCATGAAAGAGAGGATCAGCATGGTCACGACCAGGATGAACCCTGACTGTTAATTCCAATTTCTTGACAGCTTCCTGAACTTCAGCAGAGTCCTCCCCACTCCCATATAAATCAACCTCAAGTCCGCCTAGATCCTTTTGATGATTGCGCAGAAGTTCCAATAGCTCCTTATAGCCTTTGCTCCACAGCATCTTACCAATGTAATAGGCACCTTTGCTGAAGGCCGGGTTGCCATTTTGTTGTTGTTCGTTCTTTTTCTTTCCAATCTCAAGGAACTTGGGATTGACTCCATGAATATTGCATATAATTGATCTTGGAAGATCCTGGGTGGCAGCAGATAAACGTATCACCTGCCATTTCATGAAAAGTAAAATCTAGTGAGTGAGCAATGTCTTTTGGTCGGAAAATGCATAGGTATTACAGCATATGCTACTCTGTGACCTGTGTAGTATCACCTGACACGAACTTAACAGCCTTATTTCCAAAAAAAAAAAAGTTAACAGCCTTTCGTATTTCTATGTATTATGGAAAACGAATCCATCGCAAGTAAATCACCATTTTACTTCATATAAACACTTTCCCTGCACCTCCTAAACACCTAACCAATCAAAGCACTACCATTCTTAGCTCTATATATGGAAACAGCATAATTTAATAAGTCGAAAGGTTCAGTAGTAAGAAAAGGGTAAACTATTGTGAAAATTTGTGAACTTATCAGAAAAGTGTAGAACCCTGTCACCAGTTTCTTAGCAAAAGTGTCATCCAGAGCCACTAAGGTGAGAAACTACCTTACATAAGAGCTCTTTCACCAAAAATATCACAAGCATAGATGAAGTTTAATCACATAGACAGTTAGTAGGTTCAAAAGTACAATACAAAACATTATCGCTACATACTTTTTCATCTTCATCGATAAAGATAGAGAAGATATTATAAGAATTGCTATCTTCATGGGTAATGTATCACTTTGAAATTTACCAGGGGCGATCTATGAACTTAATAACATAAACCAAAACGGTCCTACTCCTTTGCAAGTTACAGCAAAGTCAATCCCTTAAGACAGTAAGAAATCAGGAGATATACCTTATGGCAGTATATACTAATAACCCAACTGTTGATGTACTTCAGCAAAAATGCTTGAACTTGTCCATTCTTCTCTCTCCTCACATATTCCAAATAATTGGTGTGAACAACTCCTACAACCAGGTGGAATTTCGTTTTCCATCTCTTCCCATGGTGATACCATGTAAGATGCTCGGGTTCCTCAAGGACGGCAATATCTGCCTCATCATCAGGGATGACTTCTGTAATATCCCCCACAGCAAGAATACTCCTTTTATATTTAGAGAACTGCAATGTAAAGGCAGCAAATAACTAAACCAATAAAGTGAAATTTAAGACTAAAAATCTGACATATCTAATGGTTTTCATTATAGTAAAATGATAGAAAGAGATGATGTGTAGACAATATGTGAATCTCAATGGATGATGTGGGAAAAAGGAAGAAATCTGAAATTCATTTGACCAAAGATCGTATGGACAAAATATTACAGGCCTCCTGAAAACTTCCGGTCTACGAAGACTCATTTCTCGAGCCAACCTACTAAGCTATGTTCGGGAAATCATGTATCTTTCTAAATCAATTTATTAAGACCAGTAATGGTATGACTGATTATTGGAAACCAGTTAAGAGAATCTTTTTCTTATTGAACGGCATTGAATTTTCTTTTTGAAAGGCACAGTTAAAAGAATCAACGTTGCTGTCATTCTGGACCTTTTCACCAATAAACACACGGTATCGCAATCTATCACAGTACAGATTACATAATGCAGAGCTAGGAAGGCCTCAAAATCCAACCTCAATTTGAAAGGAATACCTTTCCTGGATAAAAACGTATATCAAAACGAGATGGAAATCCAGTTCGATCCTCTAACCACTGATAGATGTATTTCTGTTGATCAGAAGGTGAGTTAAATCTCATCTTGTCGGGATAAACACATTCTTGATCCTTCAAAGACAACCAAGGAATCACCAAGGTGACCTTTCTCTCCTCATCTTTTGCAAGATAGACAGCACGGAACAGAGGGTTGACAGCTGTTCCAGTCATCCATGGCAGACTTGCAGTAGTAAATATCGAAACATGCTGCTTCTTATCCATTTAGCATCAGGTTCAACTATGACAAGTTAGGTCATTCCACTTCTAAAACAAAGCAAGCTCGCCGCTATAGATTTACAACTTAGTGATCTGACCTGCATTCATTAAAAGGTGCTAAATAAGATAACCCCCACCACAAGAATCCAAAAGGACCAAAACATCTCCAATAGAAACTAAGATCACCCACAACATAGGTATATCTGTATGGTTCCAAGGATAATAACTATGATAAACCACAGAAATGAAGAATCCAATGTACACGAGTTTAATGAGTCATAATTTGAAAACACATTTGGATTTGGTACATTCAAATGCTTCAGATACTTTGCTTCGAAAATTGGTTAAGAATTCCCTGCATTTCTTACCACCCTGCCCATCAGTTTTAGCTCATTACCACTATTCTATAGCTTCTAAAAGACGGATCTTTGTCTCGTGTTTTTCCCCCCTTCTCGGATATAAAGCTATAAGAACATGAAGGAGGAGGAAGAAGTAGAGATGAACTAGCATTCAACTTATGGCTGTTTGCCAACATAATTAAATCTCAGAGGTATTGTTCTGACTTCCGAGGATAAAGTTACGAGCATATCAATATTCACGGGAAATCTCGCTATTCACGGGAAATCTCGCTGTCTTATTAATAAATGCCGAAATTAACCCCCAAGGGATCAGCCTGGTTGTCAATTGTCAAGGCATGAGACTTAGGAGTTTGCTCTCTCCTAAGGTCTCAGATTCGAAACCTCCAAGGTGTTATCAACTCCTTTGGGTACTAACATACAGAGCTTTGCTCCGAATTTAATTGGGCTTCCTGCAAGTGGACATTGGGATTGGCCCCAGCATTAGTTGAGGTGCGCGTAAGTTGGCCCAAACGCTATTAAAAAAAAAGAGGGTAAAATTTCGCACAAATCATGTATATACGTGGCCAACTCGTCACAAATGGAGCACACGCGCGAAATGGACGAGAAAATTTCTCATCAATCAACCGCAACACATGAGGTCAAGAACCAAGAATCCCGCACACAACAATTTGAAACGCAACGACCGATAAAATCCGCCAAATACTACATACTGATTGAAGATGGATACCCAACACACAAAATCATGACATCGTCGAATCGCGCCGCGGAATTACACATAGTTCGATCAAATGCGAATTGCGAAATGCAAACATGAATTGAAGCGCGTTTGTGCATGATTTATGTGAACAAAAAAAGTACCTGGAAATTGGTTTTTCCCTGTTCCTTGTGGCAAGATTTCCTCGTGAAACGAACAGAGAGAATTGGGGAATTGCACTCTGGCGATTTTCGCGAAGATAACAAGCACCAACCAATCCAGGTGAATACTAAGAGGCACGCGTGTTGGATGTTTCGACGCCATTTGTTTGGTACAGATTGGCCGTTCGACCCATGTCCATGTGACAACCCCTCAACTAACTAATTATCACTTAATAACCACCCTCAAGTTAAAAAACGATCAAGCGAACCCCTCAAACGTCTTTGTTCTTTTACAAGTTTTGAGAAAGAAATTTATTACTCTCTGCACGATTCTGATCAATAGTTTTTTGATCTGTCTCTCTTCACCCATTATTCAGTACATCGAATTTTTTTTCTTCTCCAAACCAAACAAAGCAAATTTTTCCGGGCAAAACGAATTTATTAACTCGAATAACACTAAATACAACGAGTTAAACGGATTAACGGAAAACAACAACGATGAACAAAGTTGGCCGAATTGACGTAGGGATAAACTGCAATCAAAATGGGAAAAGGTTGGTAAGAACCCAACAAATAATGGTTTTGATGGATAGTAGATACTAGACAGGCACAGTGGGCAAACCTTTGGACTATTGAAAATTAGAATTTGAAACAATTCTGTTAGCAGAATAGGTTGACTTATACAGAAATAACCTTAAGGCATCTATCTATTAAAAAAAGAGAAATCAACTTGTTGACTTGCTTCTTCTTTTTAGTGTTATTAAAGGAATACTGAGTTTGAATAGGGTTCAATTCCGCTCCAGTAATTTTCAGCTCCAGTCCGATCCAGTTTGGGCCCGTTGTGGGCCCCTCCTGGATCCACAACAATGATCGGAATCGTTCATTTTATAGAGCTCGTCGAATATGACATCCACGCCAAAAATTAGCTTCATCGAACATCAATAGGTACATGGATGAAACAGATTTGTACATAAAAAAAGCGATGACAAAAATTAAGTTAAAATTAATAATTGCCCATTTTTTTCATGTACAAATCTGTTTCATCCATGTACCTATTGATGTTCGATGAAGCTAATTTTTGGCGTGGATGACATATTCGACGAGCTCTATAAAATAAACGATTTCGATCATTGTTGTGGACCCGGGAGGGGCCCACAACGGGCCCAAACTGGACCGGACTGGAGCTGAAAATTACTGGAGTGGAATTGAACCCGTTTGAATACGATTTTGAGGCTTAAAAAACTTTGATTTGATATTGTCGAGTTTGGGTGTGACCGTGTGAGCGAAACTGATCCCTTAAGAGAAAGTCACTTAATGGACTTAAATCGTAAAATTGGTAATGGAGTATGTAAGATAAAGTATAGTTGTTTTTTGAGATATTACGAGGACATGAATTATACTATTTGACTAAAATCAAATGTCTTCGGCGCTCTCTCTCTCTATAGATATGTATATTGTAAAGCATATATATTATACGGTCTGCTAACAAGCGCCCCTGAGACATAGATTAATAAAATAAGTACGAGATACTCTCTAACATTTAGTGTCATTTTCTAAAAGAAAGTCAATAACAATCTAAATAAGATAACCGTTTTAGCATGTAATTAAAAATCTACCAAATAATAGATATTTCCCATATTTCATTTGGGTTCTCATTGGAACAATATCTTCTTGAAAATTGATTTAACTTCAGGTTGTGTTTGGATGATAGGTATCTTAGGAGGGAATAAAAATGTGATTCCGGAACTCTAATATTCCTATGTTTGTGAAGAGCGGGAATGTGAATGAGATTACTGATCCTTCAGTTCGGGAGAAATCACATTTTTTAATACATGAAGAATCTGATCCCTCTCACCTCTCATGAGAATCTTAAATTCTTGACTCGATCAATATAAAAAAAAAATGTCTGACTTCAGAATATTTCCAAAATAATAAATAATTATTTAAAAAGATTACTTAATTAATTCAAACGTGGGCTTATCTTCTTCAATTTAAAAACAACATTTTTCTTTGGAAATTATTTTGCTACTTTTATTTTTTATTTTTATTTTATTTTTTGTAACGCCACCCTTCTTCCTCAGTAAGTATATTTTATCAGCAGCGTTTTCTTTCCATCAAGAATCCATTCAAGTTTTGGACTTGACCCCACCGAGTCCAAATTACAAGGGGTCTTGCCTATATATACCCGCAAAAAACCATCAGGCGCTGATTTGGGTTGAACGTTTGGTGTTGCATTTCGGCGCCCACTGTCGCAATACCAGCTCAGCTCGAAGGTAGAAGATGATCGAACTACGAAACCCACCTCAGAGCTTCGAGTTCTTGACTTAGTTTTTTCTGAATCGCTAATGCAGATCGTAATCGTCCAGTGCTGACCCGTTCCGCAAAATTTTCCAGGTAACAATTCTCTACCAACTTGGTGTGTATTTCGTGTCGCCCATGTTTGACAGTCGAACAAACAAAAATGAAAATGGAACGAATCGTGTTGTCGAAATTTTCTCCAGTCATAGTAATTAACATCACTAGAGGAAAATCATTAGGGTATTCCGGGTGGGGTTCTAGATTTACTGGCGTGGTACCATTTCCCTCAGCAGCAACCAAACGAGGGACGAGATCTGACGATCGAAATAGGATATTTTCGTAGTGAAAGTGATTTAATACGCGGTGTTGTTCTTAAAAATGTTGTTTGTAGGGGAGTTGTTTCTACGCGGTAGAAATGTTTATCCATATCCATGAATGATGAAGCTCGTTTACAATTACGATTTACGGGGGGTAGTTGATGAGGCGAAACTTAAAAGAAAAGGTCACTTTCGCAACCAAGGGCTTTATTCGGAAAGCATGCGAAAAGCCTCAGGAAGTCCCATCAAACTAATTCCAAGTATGACTTAGGGGAATATTGATACTGGAACCTCTGCGGTACAACAAAAACTAGGTAACCGCTGCGTACGACTTGGTGGACACATGATTTGTACTTAGCAGGGCCCAAACCACATGCATTTTTGCATTGATAACAAAAAATTATATTTCATATGTGCTACTTGCTAGGTCTGATAAAAAGATGAGGTTGTGTGTATACGAAGTCACCATTTAATGTTACGCATGCATCCGAAAAATAGTTGATAACTTTAAATTTTAGTGGATTTTTTCACAGGTATATAGGGAAAATGAAGATATTTTTTTCTTTTCACTCAAGGGATTTACTTGGGCAAATTCCATAGAACTTTTTCCGAGTTAATCTAAAAAATTAGTGTAATAAGCAAGGATAATTGGAGTTGTGCAGGGGCTCGGGCACCCGCTGGCACCTCCTTGTGTATGCCTTTTTGAAGTGTATGCCCCTTTGTATACACATTTTATCTTACCCGATGTGTATGCAGATTTACAATTATGAGTGTCACTTGACTTGTTTTCTGAAGTACCCATGCTCCGCAGAGCCATGTCCTACTATTGCTACCTGTTTGGTTGCCTTGGAAACCCACAAAAAGTGAATTAGGTTTTGTTACCATATGTACATCTACCTAGTTTTGGGAAAATGAATGCACATCCTGACCATTCGTAGGAAACTTGGGTTGGTTCACTTTTTTCCAAGGTCCCAAATACTGGTGTAGTTGAATATTAAATTTTTATATGCTCTTTTATTTCCTCTAAATTCGTTAGCAGCCAAATGGAACTCGTAAACTTATTAAAAATTTAAAATCCACTCAGGTTCATGTAATTGTTCTAACCTTTGATTTGCTTAAGACGCTGCTTAAGTTTGTTTATTTTGTTCTATTGGGGGTTTATGCTGATAGACTCATATTTTGTATTTTGTTGTTAATTATTTTGTTGTAGAATGTTGACGGGCCGTTCAGATGTGCTGCCGGAACTTGGCTCATCAAAGAATCTGCTGCATTCTGGTTCTGGGTCGGAGCTTAGTGATGATGAAGAAGCCGGAGCTTCTGATCAGATACTGTACACAGCATCTTTCAAGGAACTTGCTGCAAAAACTGTGCAGTATGAAACCATTATATGGGTTTCAATATCCCTGCTACTAGTTTTAGCTTGGGGAGTAGGAATTATCATGTTGCTGTATCTGCCCATCAAAAGATATGTGCTTCAGAAGGATATTTCCTCACGTAAACTATATGTTACTCCTCATGCAATAGTCTACAAGGTAATTTACTTGATTCTCCTCTTGTTATTAATTCACTATCTTGGAAAGGTAATAGTTTTATATCACTATTTTTGGACGTTTTATTGTTTTTTCTTCAAGGTGTCAAGACCTTCCTTTATACCCTTTTGGGGAGTAGTATCAATAGAAAGGCATGTACCTCTGTCACAGGTGATCGATGTTATCATTGAACAAGGTACGAAATGAAAACTTACTCCATGCCTTTTGTATTAAGTCATTTGTTCGCACTGAGCAATTGTTTACTGTGTCGATTTAATGGTCAAATGATATTTTTACGATGAAAGAGTATTTGGAGTTGACCCGGCTTTTCTTCCTGCTTGTGATTGTTTGTCTGCGCGGGGGCGTGTACGGGGTTCTTAAAGAAGATGATCAAAAAAATGTGAAGAAAGAGACACACAGTCGGCTGTACCCTTTAAGGATAGCTAATACTCAAACACAATATGGGTCTGGAAACTCAACCCCATGATTGGTTCTTTTTGGGATTAAAAATTGGTTCTTGCTTTATGATTTCCTGCGTAATGGAGTAAGGTTTATGTCCTCTTGGCCTTATGTTTTTGTATTTTCATTATTAATGTTCCCTCCCTTATTTTGTTGAGGGTTTTACCCAGTAAAAGTTTGTGGCTTTTTTTTGGGTTGGAGGGTGGCCTTCCTCATTTTGTTGAGGGTTTTACCCAGATTTTTTGGTACATATACGTGTATACGCTAGGGAGCTAGGGAGCAGCCTTTAGTTGGCCAAATGAATCCAAGTATATGCTAGTTATATCCGGGTTGTTATGAATGTGTGTGAAGTTCTGTTACATTCTTGTTTCCTTGGACTTATATGGCTTCATTTGAAGTTAGCTTTAAGTTTAAGCATGTAATGTTCAACTTCCCCAGCCGATGTCTTATAAGGTACACGCGCCTTGATGTTTGTAGGCTGCTTGCAATCAGTATATGGAATCCACACCTTTAGGGTCGAAAGCATAGTCTATGGAAAAGCCGCTCCTATTGATGAACTGCAGGTGCAAGGGGTATCTAACCCTGGACTTCTGAGGAAGGTACACCCTCTCTCTTTCTCTCTCAGTTTTTCTCTGCATCTCTCCTCAATCTGGCCTAATGTTTGATCTCTGGGAAGCAATGAACCACTCTGATCATATGGTTCCAAGGTGGGCAACTGTTTAGTGTTAATCGCCGCAAGGGAGTATGAATCGTATGATTACTTTATGAACATAAAGTTATCTGCATGTTTTCAGATCATTGTAACTGAAGCCTCCAAGGTCATACAAGAAGTTGGTAGAAGCTGGAGACCTGCCTCTCAAATCGCTGAAGGGGAAACTATGGTTCGGATGGGTTCTTTTGAGGGTCCAGCTATTTTTAGATCACCGTCCAAAAGTTGGAAGGTAATAGTAGGTTGGTTGGTGTTTTGTGAGTACTACTACTTGTTAGTAATTGTTAATACCCATTTTCACCGAAATGTCAAACTGAGCTATTGCAAGTTGTTTGATTTCATATTAGTGACATCTCTATTACAAATGGCTCTTCACCATGCAGATCGTGGGTTCCCCGCATCATGCTTCAGTTGAGCAGAGAGGTCCACTTCATGCTGATTTGCTGCTACATAAACTAGACGAGGTTAACAAATCAGTAAAGGTATATATACCTTTTCGTTTTTGCACATTGCAACTATAACCGTTTCAACTAATAGGGTTGGAATTATCAATCTTGTTTTCTTTGTGATTGAAAGCCATAGTTTCAAGTATCAACTAAACCACAAACTAGCTTATCTTTCTTTATAATCTCGAGGCGAGGTTTTCAACTGCATCCAATTGAGTAGGTTTCAAAGTTTTAAGATTCCTGTAACTCGGATTCGGTCATTTTGAAGTACTTGGATTCAGTAATTATAGAACTGGATTAAGTCATTTTGAAGTTTCATCATAGTAAAACACCAATAAGGTGAGAAAGAGAGAGAGAGGTGAAGTCTCGGAGGAAGGACAAAAGAGGAAAGAAATAACTTTTATGTGCTATGGTACCAAAAGATGTGAGTTGGGACTCCACTATCAGATAAGCCAATGAAATGATCAGGTTTGTCATGATAACTAATTAGAATTTACTCTGTGCAAATGAAACATCATTCGTGTTTCTAATGAAACATCATTCGTGCTATGGTAGGATTAAAGTTACGAGGCTTCCACACAATAATTTCGTGACGTTATTTATTGCCCTCCTCATGACCAGAAAATTGAGTCGCTTATAGAGAAGTTCCAATCCTCAGAAGAGAGAAGCAGCTCAAGTCGCGTTTCCCCCGTAAGAAGACTCGAATTCTAGTTTTCCAAACGCACCAATCAGAAATTGAAGGCTCTGTTTCCTTGCGATGGTATACAAGCCTCTGTTGATCAGGAAATAGAAGATGGTAAATAGAAACATGAAGTAACGTAATTCTCTGGTTTGCTGTATTGAAAAAACAGGATTTCAGCTGCAACGTCAACCATGGTTTAGCCTTTTGGCTCAGATGAAGCAATTATTTTGTGGCTTTTCCTTCATCTAGTTTGCTATTGGGAACTTCAACAAAGACAACTCTTGTTCTATATGCACTAGGAAACTTACTGTCTCTCCCCTCTTTTTTTGTTGTTGTTGTTGTCGGCACTTTATATATCGTGTATTCGATATTAGTGTTGCTGCCATTGTTTTATCGGTGTATGTATTTGGTTTTAAACAGGAGGCATCTATTTTCCCCCTTGAGATTAGGTTGTTGGAATGATACAATTTGAATGAGTTTTTAAGCAGGTGTCTGCTCATGTAGGAGTATTTTGTAGCGGCGATGAATTTAGAGCATTGATCTTTCGTCTTTTTCTTGCCTAGCGTATCTTTCATCTTTTGTCGTGCCTTGTATGAGACTCAATCCTACATCCATGTTAAGGGAGCATCCGATCCATTATGCGAGAAATTAGTGGGGTTTTTAAATTTTTTTTTTTTAATTTATCGTAGTAATTAGTGGGTTTGTGAGACAGATTAATGAGTAATCAGTGAGTTAGTGAGACAGATTAATGAGTGTCAACGCTACTCCATCAGCGCGAATTCAGAAATGCTCCGAAGCATTGGGCTTATAGCGGTCAATCAGATTTAATTTTCATCAATCTGCTTTCCCTTTTTCTGTTTTTGCCCTTTTCGTAATTTTCCTTCTCATCAAGTACGCATCATATACTCCTAGTAGTTTTCGCTGATTTATTTTTGTGATTCCAACTTTCCACAGATCTTTATGCCTGAAAATAGAGGTGCCTCCAAATAGAATCCACCTTTCTATTTGGGAAACTTCAAGACCCACGTCCAGATCCACAAAACTTCACGTGAGGGTCGCATCCACACCATTATTTCAAAAAATTGAGACTTCCACTTATGTTGCCCAAGGCATAAGAACCATATGATCAACAAGATCTCAGAGTGTTCAATCATTCAACAATGACTTTTTGAAAGAGTTGCATCATTGAAACATGAACATTTAAGGGGGTTTCAAATTGAGAACATTTTAAAAGCCAAATGGATCCCCTTCAATTTACTTTGTTATTGTCAAAAATGAGGTACATGAAACCAAGTCGGATCGATAGGCGTCGATGCTGCCCCATCAGCTTGGATTGAGGCTTCCATGATGTAGCCTCTATCTTCGTTTCACATTTAATCACGTTACCTTGCTTTTCACTGATACAAGCTACAATATCTTCCTTTTTTGGGAATTTTTGGTTGCTATTTCTAGAGAATTGAATGTTCGAACTAGTTTATGCATATTTCGATTTTGAAGCTGTGAGACTTCCATGACCCAAGAGTTTTTTTTTTGGTGGTTCTTGAAATCAAGGGCCGCAATTGTTTTATAACTTTTAAGACATTTAATTTACTTAAATTTTTCTCAAACTGGGAAAAAAAAACAACAAAAGAGGCAGTTACTCAATTGAAAGAATAAAAAACAAGACATCAACGAAAGTAAATAAATACTTAAACTTGCAGGAGCCAGTTGGTCCTTAAATTTTTTTTTTAATCCTAGTTGGTCCTTAAAATGACACTGACAAACTTAGGTTTTTATGTTTTGTTTGGATTGGAATTTGAATTTTTTTTTGAAAAAAAGTAGGAGTAATAAATGGAGAGAGATAGAGAGATATTAGAAGCAGGAGGAATTTTTTGAAAAATTCTTTTTGAATTGCAAAGAGAACAAGGCCGCTCAAAAAAAAGTTAGGTTTTTAGGGTTGCCATGATAAAATGAAAATCTCGTTGCACCAATTTAGTGTTATTTTAGCAGAATTTCAAAGTGAGATAATCAGGTTGAACTCATCGCATGTTTTATGCAAAATAAATGACTTAGATGATTCGACAAATATAGTAAGTAATTACTACTGTATTAAATTTAAAATGGCATTATAAAAATGTACATTAAATAAAAAACAAAAGGGAAAATAAATTTGTCATTCTTAATACTCCTACTATTAAATTTTGGACTTTGACATAAACTGGACTTTCTTTCTTTTTTAATAAAAAAAATGTCAATGATTTAAAACTCGACGTACCTTACCAGAGAGTGCCGTAACAATTACATTAGGCCAACCCTTCATCGTGGACTTCCTTCGGCTCTAAAAATTCGAAGAAAAACTGGACAGCGGGTACCATTTCCAAACCGCAACCTGAATCATTCCTAGAGAGAGAAGAGAG
Organism: Rhododendron molle; assembly: GCA_025413875.1. Classification (NCBI taxonomy): domain Eukaryota; kingdom Viridiplantae; phylum Streptophyta; class Magnoliopsida; order Ericales; family Ericaceae; genus Rhododendron; species Rhododendron molle. Next base: position 2,131,229 of record CM046394.1, on the reverse strand, counting down.
ATGAACACGAAGAGAGTGTTAGTGGTTGGAGGCACGGGTTACTTAGGCCAGCATCTACTGCAAGGCCTTTCAGAGATCCAAGAATCAACCCATTACGATCTTGCTTTCACATACCACTCCAACCCTCCTCCTCAGCCGTTGCTCGACGCCATTCCCCAAGCGCAAGCTTTCCACCTCGATTTGCGGACCGGAAATGGGTTCGACGTTATCTCTCAAGCATTTGGCCAGGTCTGATTCCAAACATTGTACCCTGCTCATATTTGGTTAGTGGGTGTCTATTTTTAGCTCTTACATGCTGAATTTTGTCTTTGAGAAGTCTGTAGATGTTCTTCTTCTTTGGGAGACTGGGTTTGGTTTATGTGTTCGTTATCTTGATTTTCTTGGTCTTTTTGAATTCTGAGTAATTTTTAATTTTATAACCCGATGTCTGGGCGAGCTTGAGTGCACCTTGACTAATTATTTGGCCCCGAAGTTAACAACTGGGCAAACCCTCCCATCGCCCTAAGTTTTGTAATGTTTGACATTCGTGGGATTTGAACATGTGACCTGCGCAAACAATTATTAGCTTTCTCATGTCTACTTGGCCAAACCTCGTGGTTAATTCCGAGTAATTGTTAACTTTCTGATGAAGTCCTTACAGAAATTTTTAGGGAGCTGAAATGTAGTTACTTATGTAGCTCTATTTTTAGTACCATGGTGTGGGATTCTGTGTTGTTAAAGACAAGTGCATAATGCATAGGATTCTAGCAAATGGCAGTACTCTTTTGCAATTATTGTGAAATTGTGATTGGTCTATCTACGCTCATGACCTGTAAGTTCAGTTGGGAGTGCAAATAGTGCTTTTTGTTTCTGTTAATTATCAAAAAGTTACCTTTGTATATAACATATATTTAACTCTTGGAAGGTGGTTTCTAACTCTCAATACTTCGTTCATTCACAATGATTTAGTGTTGATTTCAGGTGTAACACTATGCTTCTAGTTGGTTGCAGGCACGACTCTTTGGTGTTGGAAAACATGCCAATTTCTGTTGTATGTAATGATTTTGGGTGAAGCACCTTTTCGAACTGCAATTCAGTCATAGAAGGAACTGTTTGGATGTATCAGGACTTTTGAGTTGCCTAACTTGCCTTACAATCGTATTTTCATCCTACAGTATATAATGTACACTTGGACGCTTGGATGTTTGTTTGGCTAATAGAAGCCCTCCTTTCCATTCAAGCAGAATGATCCTTAGATTCTGTCAATTTGTAGTCGAGTCGCTTTAGATTAGTTATGTATTTCCATTCAAGAAATGTCGATTCAGTTAGTAAGTGGTACAAAATCATGGTCTCAGAATTAGGCTGAAACCGCCAAACCATTATAAGCATGGGTTTTGCAGTTTGTCATGCTACAAAATCATGTCTTACCATGCTCTACATGTGAACTTTTTACAGCCTCACGTGGTGGTCAATTGTGCTGCACTATCCGTTCCTCGTACCTGTGAAATGGACCCTACAGCTGCCATGTCTATTAACGTGCCCTCTGCTCTTGTAAAATGGTTATCAAGCTTTAGAGAGAGCAATACACTTCTGATTCATCTATCAACTGATCAAGGTACACTGGAACTGTTATCTTTGTACATCTGCATGTAACATGGATAAAGGGGTTACAAGCCTTGATTTGTGCAGATTCAGGTGGTTTGGCTTGTGCTAATTTGGGATAGGGTTGACCAAAATCAAATTTATGCGGAGACTAATCTTTAGGTTTATGACAGTGTCAGTGATTCAGTTAACCAGCAGTGCCGGCTCTGAGTATTTTGGGGCTAGATGCGAACTTTATATTTGAGGCCCATTATATAATACACACACAAAAAAAAAAAAAAGACTAGAAGAATTAAAAACAATGATAACACAAAACTCAATAACCATTATATACTTTAATCCAAAAAATACTATTACTTAAACATCACTCTTCTCACATTTTTTGCAGCAAAAGTAGTAATTAAGGGTACAAAATATATAGGGTACAAAATATATAGGGGCCCACAAAATTCGTGAAAATTTGGGGGCCAGATGCGGCCGCATCACTGGCGTATGTCCAAAGCCGGCTCTGTTAACCAGAAAGAATAGGTGCTACATTAGGCCGTTGCCCACCGGCAATAAATTATGTATAGGGTGAACAAATTGAGATGTTTATTATAGTCTAATTCCTATGATCTTCAGTTCCCAATTATCTAAATGAAAAATTCCATACCAAAATTTCACTATTTTATTAGATAAGAGGCAAAATCTTAAGTCTCTAGCACTTTCTGGTCTTAATTAACCTCCTAGATGGACTGAATGTTTGTGGGTTAGCACTGTTCTTGGTTTACCCATGTTCCTGGTTGAAGATTGTTTTTTAGTACAGTGATAACATGTCGATAAGATACACATTTCATTCCTCTTTGGTGTGAAGCTAAACTGAACAACTGTCATGACGTTGCTGTCTATATTGGAGACTGTTTATTTCATTTTGTTTTTTTGACGTTATGTTCCATTTATTGTTGGCGGTAAACCGAGCCTGATGGAACTCTGCTTGCCAGTCTATGAAGGGGTAAAGTCCTTCTACAAGGAAGACGATGAAACTGCTCCTGTGAACGTCTATGGGAGATCTAAAGTGGCAGCAGAGCAATTCATTTCTAAAGACTGCTCGAACTTTGCTATTTTGAGAAGCAGCATCATCTTTGGGCCACAGACCATTTCCCCTGTTCCAAAATCCCTTCCAATTCAGGTGCATATGCACATGGGCACTCCTTGTTTTATACTTAATGCAAATTCACCGGTTAATAAATCCAACCAGCTAACTTAGGAAATTGACTGAACTCAGTAAAATTGCAAAAGAAAAAAAAAAGGCAGAAAATGAAGGTTTCTAGTAATTGAATCATTTTGCTTCAACTAAAACCAAGCTGGATCTTCTCTCTAATGAAAAGGTTGCCAGTTGCCACCTAGATTATTTTCATGAAATCTACTATGTTCATTGCTACTGCTCGAGTTGTAGATGTTGAAATTCAGTTATTAATGTGCTTGCTTAGTCAGCATGGCCCACCGTAGTCAAATCATTATTTCCTGCAAGACAAGACACGTGCAAGACAACATAGGACGTCTTAACTTTGGTTCATTAGCTGATCAACTTTTTGCAAGTAAAAACACATGGTATGAGAACCATGAAGCAGGAACTTATTTGTTTTTTCCCGATAAAAAAGGAACTTATTTGTTTCCTTATTGGGCCTGGGTTTAGTAAGCTGTGATGGTCATAATCGCTTTATTTTGAGTATGAATTGTTTTCTAAAGTTTCCATTCTTTCTTTTATGATGCAATAAGCCTCTCATCTGAAGATGATTTTGTTTTGGGTATTGAAATATTTTACCAATGACTGCCTTTATAAATTGGATTCAGTGCATGTTTACTGAATGATGCAGTGGATTGATAGTGTACTCTCGAAAGGAGATAAAATGGAGTTCTTTCATGACGAGTTCCGTTGCCCTGTGTTTGTCAAGGATGTTGTGACTATCATACTGTTACTGTCAAACACATGGATCTCAGGTTTGACATTTCTAATATCCATAATGATTCTGGTATACATGCATGTTGATTTGCAGAAAACTTCATTACAAACCCCCAACCCCCATTTGTTTGGATGGTTTTATAGTGAAGGGATATATGATCCGGATGTGTAATTCCACCGGACTAATGGTACTAAATATTAACACATCCCCATGGTATTGTAAATTCCAAATTTGGGGGGATTACATATCTAATGCATGCTTAATCAGGACTATAAGATGTTTTTTAGCCAAACCTACATATGTAGCCCCTTGTATCGGTCAAACAAACATTCCCTGAAGGTTTTAAGACTAGAAGGCATATTATTGAACAAGAAGGTATGGTCCGCTTAGGACTTTGAATACTCAAAACTTCTTTTCCTTTCTGTTGTCTCAGAGGGTAAGCAAATGCAGTTGCTCTTAAACGTTGGTGGACCAGACAGGTTGTCCCGTGCTCAGATGGCCGAAGCTGTGGCACAATTCAGAGGGTACAATAGCTCACTAATCAAACCAGTGTCTGCAGCATCGGTATGTTTATCTATCAGATTAATGGATTTTACTTTGCACAGTGCAAAAATTATTGTCTTGCTGTATTTCTCTTACCTCGTTCATGGTCAGTTGCTTCCTGTTCATTTTTATATTCTTAAATTTCTGGTTGCCACCTTGGATGGCCATCACCAAAAAATGTAGGTTGATCGCGGTGTCAAGTCTCCTGCTGACATATCCATGGATATCTCCAAACTGATCCAAACACTAGGAATTTCTCCTATTTCGTTCAAAGACGGTGTCAGATTGACGCTTGCAGCTGAAGCTGGTTCTTGATGGTTAAAAACTATGTACGTCTTGTATATGGTTTCTGTCATTCTTTGATTTATGATCCTACTGTGACTGTGGTGAGCTTATTCACTCACCCTTACGATTATACATGTGATACAAGTTCTGAAACATTATCTTGATACATATGGAGTTGAGGGACGATGCCTCCGGCAAATGGGTCGTCTGTAATGGGACTAGTTATTGCATTTAGAGCCTAATATGATTCATACGGTACTGCAAGTCTGTAAGGCTGTGTTTGGATCCTATATATGCCTAACACTGGAAGAAAATCACTTTCTAAATTAAGTACAGAACTTGCGTGCTGCTGTTCAAATCCAAAGCCAATTTAGGTTGAGCAAATACAGCACTTTGTCTTAATTTGGCTAATGAAATATGACTATTTCTCTTCTTGCTTTCCTTTTCTCTTTCAAGTTATATAAGAGAGAGAGAGAGAGAGAGTATTGGCAACATGAGAGAGTCCAGCCCAAAACACATTTACACATGCCCATCATCACTACCACTAGATTCTTTTGTTGGAAAATTGGCATTAGGTTCCACTAGAATCAATTCCATTTAGGGTGGTTTTATAGGCATTGTGCACCAACACCGTTCATGCTATGGAGCCTGCCTTTTTTAGTGAATTTTAACCTCATATATAGGAACAGAATCATTCCACTTCCTGGATTTGATGGCCTTGAGTTGTCACTTTTCAACTTCTTTCTTTTGTTTCCGGTACATTTCTTCAACAGCGAATCAGTGGTCATATCATGCTGATACTCTCGAAAATTGAAATCCATCCATTAGGCTTGGGACCATCCGGTGAAGTTGTTGCGCTCTCTCAAAAAAAGAAAAAAAATCGTTTGACTAGTGAAAAAGTGCTTGTATCCATATCGCCACAGAGTTCCCTTGAATCTGAAAAAGAAGGCGGACGTAAACCAAGTTCTAACAATTTAGCATAAGCATATTCCTCTTTTGGTACTTTTGACGGAGATGATTGGATTCGGTCGCTCACCGTCTTAACCATGTTATTTTATATTTATAAGTAGCAGTTTTTATTGCCGCGTTTTGGACGCTGAGAAATATCTTTTCAAACTCACCCTATGAACATCTAGAGAAGCATACGAATATATGCTTCACTCCATTGAAGTTGTATTATTGAAGCAGAAAAGCCGATGTACCTGACCCAGAATGCCGGATACCAATTATAGGGCAGCCTTCTATTTTATGCTCGAGTTTTGATTTGATGCCCTTTGTCGTTGGACCATGATTCAAAGGTGATTAAAAGAAAGGATTTTTTAATGGCCAATTATTTTAGAAAGCCAAAGTTCAAAACTTTATAGGAAAATGATATTGGCACTCCAAAAATTGATGGAGGCACTTTAAAAAACAAAGGAAAGTGGCTTTGGAATTGTATTGATTCTGGAGTGCCGGTATCAATTTCTGGAGTGTCAATATCAGTCTCCAACTTTATATGAAAACTTTGACTATTAAACTCGGATAAAACTTTATATCATGAAAGAATATGGTAATGACCTTCTAATCAACAAACTCAATAAAAATAACAAGACACGAGAATACCATTATTGAACACCCCTAAACCAAATCAAGTATGGTTGGATTTGCAAGCTAACCCAAAATGATTAATGGAGTACCTTTTTTTTTTGAGGGAAGCAGGGCGGGTGCTGTGCAGGGGTGCACCCATCCGATCCGTCCGTTTGGTAATTCAATCGTCCAAATTTTATCTCTATAACGAACGGCTCAGATGCTACACGACAGAGATGAAATCTAGACCGTTGAATTGCTGAATGAATGTCTCAAATGGTGCACAACGCTAAAATTCAACTTCTTCCCTCTGCCCCATTTTGAGGGTAGTGATTTTCACACACCCAAAATTGTTAACCGCAATCCCAACACTTTTTGAGGAGCGCGAAAATCAATATACTTTTCGCACTCTGCACCCGGGTTAACAATTATTTGGGGAGTGCGAAATCACTCCCAAAATGATTCATGTCCACAAGAAAGAAAGGGAAAAAATACTACCCATACCTGACCCTACCTAATACGAGCCGTCAAAGTGGCCCGTTCCAACTCGGTAGGCTTCTTGCCACGACCGCTTATATAATAATAATTCACCTCAGTATTTAATTCCGAGCGCTACAACAGGTATAGAAATCTGGGCATAGATTGTGCAGAGATTTTGTTATGGGATTCATCTCGGATCCCACAAAAATCATCCGAGCTATTCATTAAATGTAAAATATTTTTTCAAGGGTCCTCTTAAAAAATAAGCTCAATCCAATACCTATAGATGCTTCATCCAATCATCTAACTTTTCATTCATATTTTTAGATAATAAAAAGTTATATGATTGGATCGAGAACTTATAGATATTGAATTGAGATTATTTTTTACGGATACCCTTGAAAAAATGTTTTACATTTAATGAACGGATCGGATGATTTGTGTGGGATCCATGGTGGGCTCACAACAAAATCTGTGCACAGATTGCTGTACTTGTAGAATTTCTGTTTAATTCCCCCCCTCCTTGCCCGCCTTCTTCGGGCAGCTCATTCACCACTCGATATCGCACTTCACTTAGATTCCCACCCTCCCCGTAAATCTCGGGCAGCTCAGCGTTATTCCTCCGCGTCTCTCTCTCTCTCTCACTCTCTCTCTAGCTCTCAGTTGCAGCTTCTTCTTCAACAGCTTCCACATTCCACGACAGCGTTAAACGAATACGACTCCACGTTCACACACTCACCCATGGAGTATATAATAATCTAACCTATATATATAGACTTGAATGAGACTACGACCATTTCCTTTCCTTTCTCAACCGCAAGACTCACTGACACAAAAAAAAAAAGATAAATAAATCGGCGTTGTGTTGACAAAAGTCATTGTTCCGATCTCGAGTCCTGATCTTCAGTTGCCTATTCTGGTTCGGCGATTTGAGTTTCTTTTAGGGCGCGGAATGTGGAGGCTCGCTGGATCCGCGGCGTCGAACCTCCGCCGTGCGCGGCCGTTCTCGACGTGCATCCCGGGTCCGTGTATAGTCCACAAGCGCGGCGCCGATATCCTTCATGATCCGTGGTTCAACAAGGTCGACCTTTTGTCTCTCTCTTCTAGTTCAAAGCTTCGATCATATACTCCGTCTTTAGATATTTGTACTTGTCTTGTTTACTAAGAGCATCTCCAGCCCTTACGGCCTCAGCCTGAATCATTCCAATGGACGAACTCTAATCTAAGATAAAATATGAGTGAAAGCTTCATTAATCGCGCAATTGTATTTGAGTAAAACTGTAAAAGCTTCATGAATGGCATAATGATGTACGAAGTCTTGCCAAATTTCTGCTGCGTGATGGTTAAGTTTAGAGCTGAGTTGCCTATCAAAAGAAAGGTTTAGAGCTTTATGAGCTGAGTTGCCTATCAAATTTCTGCTACGTGATGGTTATGTTGATGCTTGATGAGATTACAGAATTTTTACTAGTTAAAGTGACGGTAATCTATTTCTGTTTACGCGTGACATGCTCGATGGTTGGTTGAGCGGATGAAGCTCTAAAGGCGTTTCAATTTTAGTTGGTTTGGATTGTAACTGTATTTTTTTTCCTTTTGCTGATGGATTCAAGTTGCCTATACGGTTTTAAGTTTGAGCATAATGTTAGTGCAGAAATCCAAATTGCGCGGATTTTTTTCCCAATTGTCGACGGTAAAAAGTATTGGTGCTTTTAGAAACTGAATAGTGACACTTATGATGAGTAAGTAAAGAGAGATAAATGAGGGAAAAACTAGTGAATGACTCAAACGATGATTCGCCCTTGTTCGGTTGTGGGTTTTGAGTAGTGTTTTTGAATAAAGGTAGAGAGAGAAATGAGAGTAATGATTGTGGAGAAAGGTAAAAAGTAGAGAGAGATAGAGTGAAAAATGAGAGTAATGATTGAAAAGTTAGAAAGAGAAAAAGTAGAAAAATTACTTTTTCCAAAATTTTGGGTTTGGAGTTCCAAACCGAACAAGGGATAGAGTGAAAAATGAGAGTAATAATGTTTTCTTATTTTGCTTATGTTGTTTCTGTCGGTTTCCAAAAGCAGGATACTGGTTTCCCTTTGACAGAAAGAGATCGTCTTGGGCTCCGAGGTCTCCTCCCTCCTCGTGTGATATCATTTGAGCAGCAATATGTCCGTTTCAGTAAGTTTGATGTCCATTATACTTTCTGTTGGGACTGCATAAGTGAACTATGTCATTTCGTTTATCTTCATATTTTCCTAGTCATCGTATGCTTATCTTATTGGAACTAAAGCAATAAGTTTTTACCGGACGTGTGTTTAACTCTGTACCTAATAATAGGATAATCTACACTCAGAATACATGATGTCTAAATGAATTCATCTTTTTCCTAAATGCAAGTTAAAAAATGTGGTTTGACACCTCTACCAAGTTTGTTATGGTGTAGGTGGGCTCCTAAGATATTGTGCTTTCTTTATTGATATTAACCTTCTTGGAAATTCTTGGAAGCACCAATGGTAGTCAGGAACCATGGTTCTATGATGTCAGTGAGGTTGGTGATGGAGGAGAGGGAAAAGGATGAGAGAACATTGCCTCTGCTTGTAAATTAAAGAGACAGGGCATTAATTTTCTCTGTTATTGATTATTGAAAAGAAAAACATGAAATCTCTGTGTGTGTGTGTGTGTGTGACGAATGTGTAAGCACAAGGACGTTTGGATTAATGTTGTAGACGTGTAGTTTTGACTTATAACATGTCTTCCTGTGTACCCTTGCATGGTCATATACCTATGAAATAGGCAATAAGAAGTTTGTCTAGGTTTCTTTACATGCGCACATCTTCCAGCATCTTCTTCAATGACTGCTCCTGAACAATAATTTTGGGTGATGCTTTTAGTTGCAGATTGTTGTGATGAATGTTAAGAAATTTTGTGATGGATATATTCCCTGAAGTATTCTGACTATTTCCCTAGAAAACCTTCTCTAGGTAGTCAGAACCATGATCTTGCTGCCCCCAACTTGTCAAATTATAAGATGATGAGCAATGTTGCTTGAGATAAAGTTAGATAAATTATCTTGTAGAGGAAAAATAGCAGCATGAAAAATGCAACTCAAAGTAGAAGGCAAATTATTGACCCTACTGCAAATATTCTGCAGTGCTTTATGGTTTTCGTCATGTGAAGTTGCCATTCTTATTTATGTCGGCTGTCAGGTAGTTGCTCTTGCCATTAAATCCTGGTATACAAAGAAGACGTCATGATTGGATTGATTATATAGGTAGATGAATGAATTTGAGTGACCTTACAATTTGAGTTTGTTATTGTGGAGTTACTAAGTGCATCGTTTCACCGGAAAATCATAATCCTTGCATATGAGACAGTGGAATTATCTATGTTCTGTCGCTGTCCCCCAACCCACACCCCCTGAGAAGTACCAAACCGGAAACATTACCTGGCGCCGGTTGGCCTTTTGATGATATCTCTCCTACTCATTGTGCCTTTCCCCCCGCCCAATCTACGTGTTTGTGTAATTGATTTTGTTTCTCAAATTACTGGCCTTGATGTTTCGTTGTTTGCATTGTCAGTGGAGTCATATCACTCACTTGAGAAGAATACTCGAGGACAACCAGAAGGTTTTGTGTCCTTGGCAAAATGGAGGATCTTGAATCGACTGCATGACAGAAATGAGACGTTGTACTATCGAGTAAGTTTGGTGGAAATTTGTCATCTTCTATGCAATAAGTTATTTGAAGATTTACTTATAATCTCTCTACCTAGAGAATCTAAATGCCTTTTTTTTTTTTCTCTCCAGGTCCTGATTGATAATATCGAAGATTTTGCTCCTATAATATACACTCCAACAGTTGGACTGGTATGTCAAAACTATTCAGGGTTGTTTAGACGCCCACGTGGAATGTACTTTAGTGCAAAAGATAAAGGAGAGATGATGTCCATGATCTACAACTGGCCTGCTCATCAGGTATTGCAGAAATCTTCAATGTTTTCATGATCAGTTTTGTTCTCTTTGCCTTTCACATACTAGATGCAAATACAACAAAGCTTTGCACTTGTGTTTCTTCAATAGTTGTTTCTTTTCAAGTCACGTCAAGCAGTAAAGCTCACAGAAATTGTAAATTGTACCAATTATACAAAAGTCAAATTATGATGTGATATTGTATATAGAGTTATAGCATGTGCTTATGCAGGTTAGATGTCAAATTTTATAGCCAGCTTACACATGACTTTATACCTGCAAGGCTAAAACAATAACTTACATGCGAGCAGGGGAATCTTGAGCTTTTACTGTTGTTACAGTGATTACAAGCTTGTTAATTTGTCAATCTGCATTGAAGTATGCTACTGTTGAGTGGTCTTTATATGCTTAACATTCTTTAGCATGAGTTTTGTTGATATCAATAACTCAGTGCATTGAAGCTTAAAGGTTAGCTACATTAAACCGGTCAACTTCTGCACTGCTTGAAACTTAAAAGTGACGATGCTCAATTTACAATTGCAGGTTGACATGATTGTCCTGACAGATGGTAGTCGTATTCTTGGTCTAGGAGATCTTGGAGTCCAGGGAATTGGAATACCCATTGGAAAACTCGATATGTATGTTGCTGCTGCTGGTATCAACCCACAGAGAGTATGCTCCACTTATCTCTCTTTCTTATGTACAGGTGCATATGTCATAGCAAATAGACTTGTATAATATAATTGACTGGGTTATTAGTGTGTGTGAATGTATGCATGCCTCTGCAATCTGGCAGCACACATTCACATTTGTTGCTGGAATAACACGAGGATGCTTTCCATGCTTGATGTGGACCATGGCATATGGTTCTTGGTTGTATCATGCATGGAGAAGGTTACCTCTACTTGCTTATATGGTGGTTATTTTATATGGGTTTTTTTACTTAGCAAACATACGGGCTATGGATCAGGTAAGTGCGTATTATACTTATGAACATCATTTTGTATGAGGAAGGAGGATTGATGTGTAAAGAGAGTAATATCTCGTTCACCAGATTGCAGATATATATTATGTAATATATCTACTTTGGGACGTTAATTCTTCTTCTTTCACCTATGCTTTCTTTTATACCCATCTAGCTAGTGTTCTTCTGTGACAGATACTTCCAGTTATGCTTGATGTTGGTACAAACAATCAGAAGCTTCTTGAAGATCGTCTTTGTGAGTGGAAATGCTTAACTTGGTGCTGTTTCTTTTCTGCTCAATGTTGTTCTTTTTAGCATTGAGCTCTTCTATAATTTCAAAACCAGCTTTTCCTCATTATTCCATACTTCATAACTGGTTACAGTTTTGTATGTTTTGTCTGCACATGATGCTTATCCCTTTTGACGTTAAGTTCTGTCGCATATACCATATTTCGTTCTCCATAGTGTACCCTTTCAGCTACCTGAGTGGACAAATGCTCATGAAACAGTTTTTGTTTGCAGCAAATTTCACAAGGATTTCTTTTCACATAATGTTAGTTTGGCAGATTTAGGACTGCGTCAACCTCGGTTGGAAGGAGAGGAGTATCTATCAATTGTTGATGAATTTATGGAGGCAGTTCATACTCGTTGGCCCAAGGCTATTGTGCAGGTCTATTTCTTTCAGGAATATGACACCTAGTTTTATTTACAACCAAGATCACACTGATAAATTTATGTTTGGCGAATATTCTCAGTTTGAGGATTTCCAAATGAAGTGGGCTTTTGAAACATTGCAACGGTATCGAAAAAGGTTTTGCATGTTCAATGATGACATACAGGTGAGTACTTGGTGCTTTATCTGCTATTCTTCATGAATATAGTGAGAAGTATAATAAGAAACGAAGTGCTATACGACATTGAGATTTATGTCACTTGTTGTCATGCTGTATAGGGAACTGCTGGTGTTGCACTGGCAGGACTGCTTGGAACTGTAAGGACACAAGGCCGGCCATTGGCCGACTTTGCAAACCAAAAGATAGTTGTTGTTGGAGCTGGAAGGTAGTGAGGAAGTTCAACCTGTAATAAACAATTCACCTGGTTTATGTGTTTTCTTCATGATTTTAGGTGGTTGGTAATGGCAGTTGTGAGTTGCATCTTCTAATTCGTTTTCTGGATTTCAGTGCAGGGCTTGGTGTCCTTAACATGGCTGTACAGGCTGTAAAAAGAATGGCAGGAGCAGATGCAAATCCTCAGTTTTTCCTTCTTGACAAAGATGTGTGGTGCTACACTTTACTTTGTGCCAGTTGTTGTTTGTAATGTCCTATAGCTTGTTTTATGTATTACTTGGTACTTATGACTTAATCATACTGTCTTGGAGATTTTTTTACCATGTTACTGGCTTACAATGACCTGGATCTTTACTTCTCTCATCTAAGTAAAGTAATTAACTATGCTACTGCATCTAACTAAATGAGATGTGGAAAGAACTACATTGGAACAATAAGAACAAAACATAATATGCCAGATTGAAAACTTGTCATTTCAGTCGCTTTTTCAGGAAGTCATTCACTTGAGTTATGCTTTATTCTTATTCAAGAATATTGGTGTAATGCAGGGTCTCATCACAAAGGCAAGGAGGGTTATTGATCCAGCAGCCGCACCATTTGCCAAAGCTCCTGCAGAGATTGAGAAATTGGGACTTATGGAGGGAGCTAACCTCATTGAAGTGGTAAATTTAACAGCGGTGTTGTTTAGTTTGATGTTATGCGGAAATGATAGCTTTTGCCATTTAGCTTGCTTCTTATACTCATTCATGTTATTTCACAAAATTGTATGTACTTCCATAATCAAGACAAATATACTTTCATTATCAAGACAAACCAATAATCAGGAATGAATTTTGTTCAGGTTAAGAAGGTCAAGCCTCATGTGCTTCTTGGTTTGTCTGGAGTTGGTGGTGTCTTCAATGAGGAGGTGGGCAAGCCCTTCAGTTGGCTTTGTCATTTTTTCGTATAACATTCTTACTTTCCTGCCTGTTATTTGGAGAGAAAAAGATACTTGGATTCAATGTGAGCAATTTGCTTTCCAAGCTGTTACTTTTTCCGTAAGTCTAATATTTAAATGAAGCATACTAAACTAGAGAAGTTTGCTTAAATTTGTTTGGAAAGGCATGTTGGTTTGGTTTGTTGTGTACTATTTGGTTAGTCGATGATCAATGGCAATAGTTAGAGAAAAAAGTTTACAAGTCATTCCTCATCTGTGTATGCCTGACAACAATCATTTTCTTTGTCTTGTTACAAGACTAGCCCTCCCTGTTGAACAACCGTTTTACTGCTCTACTTCTTCATCTGTTTTCTCCTAATTTCCTCATCTTCTCTTGCCAAAGAGCTCACCTGTGGCTACCTAATTTCTTTTTAAACCCATTCTCTCTTAGTGCCTAGCGGTAAGACACCAAGCACAAAGGCAGAGTGTTATCCAGTTTTTGCTGTATACTGTCATTTTTTGAACTTGGTTAAGTGTACTATATCTTTTATTATAACAGTCCTTATCTCTATTGTGCACATTTATATTAGGTGCTCAAAGCCATGCGAGAATCAGATTCTACTAAACCTGCCATTTTTGCTATGTCAAATCCCACAATGAATGGTTTGTTTCTTCAAGACCTCTGAGTTCTGTATTTAGATATGGAACTTCCCATATTCTGTTGAACGTCATCCCTCTATGTGTCTTTGAACAGCTGAATGCGCTGCTGTTGATGCTTTCAAGCATGCTGGAGAAAATATAGTTTTTGCAAGTGGTAGCCCGTTCAAAAATGTTGACCTTGGTATGGTTTCTGTCTTGACCTGGTAACTTGTGGTGGAGGAGGTTTTTGGCACATCAATGATTAACCGGTCTAACTCGGCTATCTCATTATGTAGCGAATGCAACCAAACACTCTATGTATCTGTCTTCCTTGCTGTATATCCAATTATACTGACATTCACAAGTGGTATACTTCTTGACAGGGAATGGAAAAGTAGGCCATGTAAATCAAGCAAATAACATGTATCTTTTTCCTGGGTTAGTGCTAATTTTCACATCGCTGTGATAGTGTGTCTAATTCCGTCACAACTATCTGAAACTTTTTCTTGTTGATTCAGGATTGGGTTGGGGACTCTTCTCTCAGGTGCTCGTTTGATTTCAGATGGAATGTTGCAAGCAGCGTCTGAATGGTATATATTAAACCATTTAACCACTAAAATTTGTTCTAACATAGCTAATTACAATCATTTCAGAGAGTGATACCACTAAATCGTTATTGTTCCATAATAGCCATGGGCGACTGGCTCCTGGAGATGCTCACACACCATGTGCATAAACTATGTTTTGAACTCCAAATTTGGATTGTTGTGTAATTTCTTTTCTTCTGGTTTTCGGACCTTGTAATTGTTTTGACACTGTGCTAAAGTGGTCGTAGACCGAATTATGCAAATCCGATCATATGACGTGAGAGACCAAAGGCCTCCTTTTGGTGGGAAATGAAAATTAGGATTGCAAGAAGGAAAAGGATATGAAACAACACAAATAAAAAGCTTTGGACATATACAACATTCTGTGCATGTCCATCCCGAAACCTCTCTTGAGTCTTGACACAATTCTTATTTGTCAAGTATCCCATTGTTGTGCAATCTGCAGGCTAAGGAAGGCCTTTATTTCTAAATGCTGTAACGTATGATCTTGTTGGCTTTTATTGGTTACATTCTATGCTCCATAACCTAACAATGAGTAAGTGAATGCGGCCCTTGTTTAGGATAGTGCTATCCTTGGTGAAATAACAGGGTATGTGTACACACGCGCAGCATATACAAGTACTACTCTCTGGATTATCTTTCCACCCTTTCTCTAAGTTATTGGTCTTGTGGCTTGTGTAGTTATTGCTGAATTAAATAAATAAATATATGTTTTCTCTACTTCGTAATGGAAAAAGGAAAAGAGTTTTGGATGTTTTTTTTTCCCCCTCTGCAGCCAGTATTGCTAATGTTTTTTCCCCTCCGCAGCCTTGCTTCATATATAACAGACGATGAAATCCAGAGGGGTGTTCTGTATCCACCTATTGGGAGGTGGTGTTCTTATCCTTTGGCTATTTGTCCTTATTTTTAGTACTTGATTATTAGATGGAAGTCAATTAGACACTAGCTCATATATCTGTATCCACCTAAACGTGTGTAAACCTCCTAACCTTTTCCAATTATCGTGACTGTACAGGTATGCTAATCAAATTTCTTTCTCGTCGTTTTGAAATATCCAGATAAACATCCTACATTTGGGTGTTTCCTTCTAGTGCTATAATCTTGTTTTATTTTCTAGTTATCGTATAATCGCAACCGAGTCTTGTAAAAGTGAAGGAGACTATACGGATGGTTTGGCGTTTTACACTTGAAGAAAACTTTCTCCGGCATTTGGGAACTCCCATGGAACAAGAATGATAAAGGTGAAAGAATCTGCGCTAATTGGTTTTTTTTTTTTTCTGTGGCTTGCAGTATTCGAGATATAACAGCCGAGGTTGGAGCTGCTGTTATCCGAGCAGCTGTTGCTGAAGAATTGGCAGAAGGTCATGGTGATATAGGACCCAGAGAGCTCCGGCAGATGTCAGAAGTATGGATAGATTTCAACTTTCTTTCAAGCAAATTGCATCCCTTTTTTTCTTGGCTAAAACCGGCCATGGCATTACATGCAGGAGGACAGTAGATGAGAAAAAGCTGCTTTGATAATTGACAATCATAGTAATTTTGGTTATTGGTTTTCTGTTCTTTACATCCTGGAAATGCAGAAAACTTTTTTCTTCCGAAAAGTTTTTTAGAGACAAACCGCTTCTCATGAAGAAACGGAAAAATACTCCCAAAAGTCCATAAAAATGTTTTTACACTTAGAATAATGAAGGTATTATAGTGTTTTCATAAGTTTAGTTTTTTTCAGGTTTCGAAAAACACGACAAAGAGAATGAGAGTAAGACCAGACACCGAGTTTTTCTTGTTATTATTCATCTGTGGTTTGATCACTTTGGATGCAGGAGGAGACAGTGGAACATGTCAAACACAACATGTGGTTTCCTGTCTACAGCCCTCTTGTTCATGAGAAATAGAGTTCATACCGTCTCGCTCTCTCTCTCTCTCTGAAGGATTTTTTCGCTGCAGACTCTCACCCAATTTTCTGCAGCCATTTATGCATTCGGGGTTAATCACTATGTAAAACTGTAGTTCCAGCTCCAGCCTAGATTGGTAAAAGCAAAATAGCGGTACCGTTGTTGTAAGGAAGTATTGTAACTGATTTTGGTTCCCAGTATAGTCATTGGATTTTTAAACTTAATCCCGCGTCTTGTTTTCCAGCAACTTTAATTTCATCCCAATAGATGGGAAGTGCTGCCTCTTTAATGAGAACAGCGGTGCTACCCCGTCGCCCGCTCTCCCACCGCAACGCTCAATCTGACCGTTCGTCTCAGCAATTAATGATTCGGATTTTTAAAAACTTTTTCAAGGAAGAGGTAAACACTTCCATAGAAGAGTTTTAAAATCCAGACCGTCCAAAAATGTTTTGGACGGTGAGATTGAGAGCGATGTAGGGAGCAGTGAAATAGAGTCGTGGGATAGACTTTCTGTAACGAGAACCCTTTCAATGAAGAATAGCGTATCTTTTGCTAAAATAAACAACTAAATATAGGGGAATTGGAGCAAACATCGAAGAAAGGAGAAACATAATATTTGAATCCTACTTGTTAGAAGATTTCATCAACTGATCTTGAAATTATCTGGTACAATTGAAATTGAGATTTTTCAGTGCCGAGTGGGTATATCCTACGTGGTACTACACGGCGCATTCGAGCCGTCCGATATACTTTTGGACGGCTCGGATTGAAACCCTCTCTCTTCTCTCACCTGAACGCTTTCCTCTTTCCTTTCTCTCTCCAAATCTGAGCCGTTCAAACACGCAATAGACCGCTCAGATGCGCAAGCGGGCACCATGTGGCACCCGCTCGGCACTGAAATTTTTCCCCTTAACATAGGTTAAAGACCAGAAACCAATATGTGTGACGCAGGTCCACAATTTCTATTTTTTGAATTCATCGGTACGTGTTTATTTGTCGTTTAACAACTTAAAAGGTGTCCAAACAATTTACACAAACATCAACTATTATTGTTAAGGACCAATTCCATCGGCCAAAATTGTGAAGCAAATCCTATTGGCTTCCAATTCAATGCTTTCAACCAGTTGCATGAGATTATTCAACGACCTAAATTAGACGAAGTATTTATACCAATCTTATTGTCTGCTTTTGTGGTTGAAAATTAAGGCAAAATTTCTAAGACTTAACCATCGATGTCTGCCTTCAACCAGTTGCGTACGCCATATATGACTCTTTTTTTTCCATGCAAACCCCATATTGAAAAAGTCTAGAAAAAGACACCAAAAAGAGTCACGTCTATATAGTTTGGAGCCTGCTAGTTTTGCTCCACACAGAGAAAATCAATCAAGATAGAATTATTCACAGAGCCGCTTTTGTGGTTGAAAATCCTATTGGCATCCAATTCAATGCCTTCAACCAGTTGCATGAGATTATTCAAGGACATAAATAAGATGAAGTTTTTATACAAATCTTATTGTCTGCTTTTGTGGTTGAAAATTAAGGCAAAATTTCTAAGCCTTAACCCTCCATGCGAACGCCATATATGACTTTTTTTCCATGTAAACCCCATATTGAAAAAGTTTAGAAAAAAATACCTAAAAGAGTCACGCCTATGTAGCTTGGAGCCTGCTAGTTTTGCTCCACACATAGAAAATCAATCAAGATAGAGGCTAGTTTTGCTCCACACATAGAAAATCAATCAAGATAAGAGTTATTCACGGAGCCGCTGTTAATAGACAGTTCATGTAGCCGCGCGATCTTGGCTATCCAGATTTATATGAAACTTTTTCGTGCCCCGAAAAAATTTCATTAACATCCGAATCTCCAAAACACTTTTGAACGGTCGCGATTCACCTCCGTAAACACCTGTCCACGGAGTCCTCTGTTAAAGAAGATTTTCTCAAATCAATAAAAGGAAAGTAAAATCTGTAAAACATTCTGTCACACACACCCCCCATCCTTTCCGCCATGGCAGAAACTGTCACCAGCACAGCAGCAACAAACAGGTACACTTGAGTATGAATGCAGCAAAACCTCTCCTTTTCACTCTCTCCCTGATGCTAATAACCAGAGAATCTAACAGACACCACCTTTCTGGTTTCTTGTCTGTGTAGGTATGCAGTCGTTACAGGGGCAAACAAAGGAATAGGATTTGAAATCTGTAGGCAATTAGCTTCGAATGGAATCACGGTTGTATTGACAGCCAGAGATGAGAAAAGGGGTTCAGAAGCTCTGGAGAAACTCAAAGGGTCTGGACTCACTGATCTTGTGGTGTTTCATCAGCTTGATGTGGCTAACCCATCTAGTGTTGCTTCCCTTGCTGATTTTGTCAAGACCCAGTTGGGGAAGCTTGATATCTTGGTATTGTTGAATCCCAGTTCTCTTTTTTTTTTTTTTTTTTTTTTTTAATGATTTTCTGTTTACTTGAGTGACTTAGATGTCTCGTATTTCTCTAAAAAGAGAAATTTTTTTTTTATCCGCAAAATGTCATTCGATTGATGGAATTTGGTATGGTACTTGTGCAATTGCTGATATTGATTAAAAAGTTATTGAGAAGCATATTCCAATATTTCCTATGCCAACGTATTGATTTGAACTCAATAGCATGTCGGGCCTTCTGGCTATTTGCTTTTTCACCATTAAAAAGAAACCCAGACTGAGCTTAAAATTATTATTATTATTTTGAAAAAAAACAACTAGGTTTTAAAGGCTTTTTCATGAGCTAAATCAAATTCTTTTTTTACAGAAGTGACATGGGGAATACCTAGTTGTTACTCATGGTAGTTTTTTTCTTGTTCTTTCTGTAATTAAGATTTATGTGAAGAAATTGAAGCATCCAGTGGTTTGATAAGCGTATTTGGTTATGTGGATGGAATATATATTTCCTTCTAAATGGTGTGTAATTCACTTACAATTTCTTCAAGAAGCATGAGAAAATAAAATTAAAGAACTTTGATTCTTTCATTTGGAGAGCTTGGACTGTGGCAGGTGAACAATGCTGGAATTACTGGTGCCTTGATGAATTGGGATGCTTTCAATGCTTCAGGGGCTGCTGCTACTTCGGTGAGTCTTGCACATTTTCTATTTCCTTTCTGAGTCTCTAACATAAAATGCATGATGAAGTACCCATTCCCTTCTGATATAGAATTGTGATGAGTAATCGGCACTTGGGGCCATTTGTTTGACAATATATGCATCGGATTGGACTATATATTTGAGGAGACTACATTTGTTAAAGTCTGTACGGAATACTCATCGAAAATATAATCCTTAGTGAATAGTGAATACACTGGGGAGTGGACAGTGTAGTATTATTATCCTTTCACTATAAGTCCGGTTAAACATACGTGTCCTTACTGAATTGTCTCACTCTATGCAGTCTAAAAGTTGGAACCAAATAAATTGGAATGAGTTGATGACTCAGACTTACGAGTGGGCGCCAGAATGTTTGGAAACAAACTACTATGGAGCAAGAAGGATGATTGAAGCATTTCTTCCCCTCCTCCAGTTATCCGATTCGCCGAGGATTGTCAATGTTTCTTCTATCATGGGGAAGCTAAAGGTACAAGACCTGCCTAACTCTCATCGAAGATTTTGCGATTGAACTTATGTACAGGCATTACTGGCTTTCAGTTTTGACTCGAGAAATTGAGCTGTTGGAGTTGATTGCAGAAGATTAACTTCATAATGAGTCTGAATCTCCCACCAAAAGGAATTCTCTCATGTTAGACTAGGGTGCTTATATCTTTTGCTAAAACCAGAAGATGCTATGTTTGGATAGCAAGAATCAGAGTGAAGGGATGTTTATCAACTTGCTAGTGTCGGTTATTCAAGCGGCTGGTTTCATGAGGGAACTTATCAGATTTTATGTTATGTGAACTCATCTACTTTTGTAAATGATTAATATGGAGTAGGTGGGTTTCCAACTTGGACAGGTAATTGATAGTCATTCCGGGTTCCAAATTCTCCAATCCTTTTCAAATGGTAGAATCGTGAAGACCCAAATGAATGATGATAGACTAATTAAAATGAAGTTAGTTTGCATAAACATATGCAAGATTTGGAAACATCCCATATTTTCTTGCCATAATTGTAAACTTATTGTAGCCTTTTATAGTTATTAATCATACTTGTCTCAAATTGCAGTTTCAAGGTTGATGTGGGATTCCATTCCTTCTTTAGTCTGGAAAAGTAAACCCCGCTTGAGTAGGAAATTAGGAAGAACTTTTATATTTCAATTTGTTTCAAGCTATGGAATCATAAATACTCTGAATCACATTCTAAGTCTCCATCAAAAGATTCCGGCTATCTGATCAATGGTAAGAATGACGGTAAACTCATCAAAATGATGCATAATAAATTTAAAATCACTTGCATGGCCGTATCCAAAATACGCTGGCAGATATTTTGCTGTCAAAATTTCGAACTTGTTAAAACCAATTGTACATGCCCTTATTTGTTATCTCTCATGTTACTGTTTCAGTTTATACCAAGCGAACGGGTTAAAGGAGTATTGAATGATGCTGAAACCGTCACCGAAGATACAATACACGAGTTACTAAACGAGTTTCTCCAAGATTTCATGGAGAATTCATTAGAAAGCAAAGGTTGGCCCACCTTTTTCTCTGCTTATACAGTATCCAAAGCAGCTATGAACGCATACACAAGAATTCTGGCCAAGAAGTATCCAACTTTCCGCATCAACTGTGTATGCCCTGGTTATGTCAAAACAGATATTAACAACAACACTGGTATTTTAAGCGTAGAAGAAGGTGCTGAACATCCAGTGAGATTAGCCCTGCTTCCTGATGATGGTCCCACCGGCATCTTCTTTGTTCGGAAAGAAGTAGCTTCTTTTGTTGAGTGAGTATTATTACTTCCAATCTCTCAGATGAGGGTGGAAGCATATACTGTGATATTCATGTAACCAATGTTATAAGCAACTTGAGCCTCGTGGCAATCAAACTATATCATGAATAGTATTGTCAGCATGTGTGTAAAATAAGTATGTTATGATTTTTAATGTTATACTCTTATGGTTTGCACTATAAATGCTTTGTAATATTTCACAGATTTTTGTGCTAGTAAACTAAGGGCACAGATGCTTTATTAGTTTAGACAGCAAACTACAAAAAAATGGATTGGTTCTTGTTCTGGCTTTGTATCTATTGCAGTAAGATGAGATAGCAATTTGTGGTAATGGAGGAGAGAAAGCTCAGCTTCTATCAAGCTAATATAAGGAGGGCAGGGATTGCTGTAATGTTTTTATCTGAGTGCTTTCCTTGCTTGTGCTTTCTAAAAATGACCAAGGCAGGGATTACGTTGGTTCTTGGCATGGTTGATCTTGTGAATAAGCTGAACTTTTTCTACCACATTTTTACTCCACTCTTTTGGTTGAAAATCATGGAAATTTTTGTGAGGTTGAACCCTCCACGCGCATGCATTATATGACCTTTTTCATTCTACTCCCATCTGGAAAAATCTAGACAAAGATGCCAAAGTGTAGACACCCCAATCTGGGCTTCCCAGATTAGTTTACTTACGGTATTTGATTCCCCAATGATAAAATGGATTAAGAACACCCCAGGAATGTCAGTGTGATTGAGCTTCGAACGTTTATAAACCCTTCAAACCTAGCCCAAAAGCTTGAGCCAAAACTCTACCTGCACACGCCGGTCTGAAACTAGCGTGCACTGGTCCAATTGCCACATGTCAGTCATCGGTCAGCTTTGACCATTGACCAGGTCAGGGCAGTTTGGACCTGCGTGCGTAGGTCACCTACATGCGTACGCCGGTCAAACCCCGTCCCGTCACCTTTATTCAGCCATGATCACAGGACTTTTGGGGCACCCTGGACTCTGTTTATTTGTTTGAGAGATGATCTCAGGGTAGAGGATGTCCCCTACCCCCTCTCACATGCCTCCTATCACCTTTCCCACCTCATTTAATGAGAAGGGGACTTCTTTGCCAAGCCAACCAGCCGTCACTTGGGTGGTTACACTCCATATCCCCCTATATATACCCCTTCATGTATCCCATGCAAAGGGTTACCAAGTTCTAAGAAAGACCTCCAACCAAAGAAGCTAACCCTAACCTCTTGTTCATCTCTTCCTTGCCAAAAGAAGACATTAGCAAACATCACCCATTCTCATTTAGCAAAACACACCTTCCATCAAACAAACCTCAAGCTCAATCACTCTTTCAAACCCCAAAACCAAAGGTATAGCACCTTTGCATTGCTTTCTGTTATGATCCCTGAGGGGGGCTGGTAGGTTCAAGGCTGGTAATCAATACCAAGTCCTGGCTCTAAAGCTAGCAAGGTTTCAAAACCGTTTTGGTAGGAACCAGCGCGCTATGTAGCACGGACACGGACACGGACACGGATAAGGACACGGACACGGACACGGGACACGGCAATTCTAAAAAATGGGGACACGGACACGGCGGGGGACACGCCACGTGTATAAATAAATAAAAAATAAATATATGTACATATATAAAAAAAAAATTATGAACCATTGTATATGAATAATTTCACAAATTGTATAAATTTTTTTCAAAGGCATAATTATAGTTTAACCCAAATGTTTTGAATAATTTCATATTAACCCCCAAAAATTTAAAATTTATTACATTTTGACCCCTAGCCGTGTCCCCCGCCGTGTCCCCAGCCGTGTCCCCACCGTGTCCCCTATCAAAAAATAATAAAAATTATTGGACACGCCACGTGGCGTGTCCAATACGTGTCCCCGTGTCCCCGTGTCCAATACGTGGATACGGCGCCCTTTTGGAGTGTCGGTGCTACATAGCCAGCGCGTGCCAACCAACAGCATGCGCGCGCCACTACTTGGCTGCGTGCGTGGAGATTGGTGTCCTACTCTTTTATGTTTTCTTTCTTTACACATCACTGTGAGCATGCTAAAAACTAGTTTACTGCTTTCCTTTGATAAAACTGCTAACTGTATTGATTACCAGCCTTATGTTTGGAATGAGAAGGGAATTGCATGGCACGAATGATGTTTGGTGAATATTTACAACCAAGATCACATTGATAAATTTATGTTTGGCGAATATTCTCACTTTGAGGATTTCCAAATGAAGTGGGCTTGTGAAACATTGCAACGGTATCGAAAAAGGTTTTGCATGTTCAATGCTGTCATACAGGTGAGTACTCGGTGCTTTATCTGCTATTCTTCTTGAATATAGTGAGAAGTATAATAAGAAACGAAGTGCTATACGACAGTGAGATTTATGTCACTTGTTGTCAGGCTGTATAGGGAACTGCTGGTGTTGCACTGGCAGGACTGCTTGGAACTGTAAGGACACAAGGCCGGCCATTGGCCGACTTTGCAAACCAAAAGATAGTTGTAGTTGGAGCTGGAAGGTAGTGAGGAAGTTCAACCAGTAATAAACAATTCTCCTGGTTTATGTGTTTTTCTTCATGATTTTAGGTGGTTGGTAATGGCAGCTGTGAGTTGCATCTTCTGATTTGTTTTCTGAATTTCAGTGCAGGGCTTGGCGTCCTTAACATGGCTGTACAGGCTGTAAAAAGAATGGCAGGAGCAGACGCAAATCCTCAGTTTTTCCTTCTTGACAAAGATGTGTGGTGCTACACTTTACTTTGTGCCAGTTATTGTTCGTAATGTCAATCTCTATAGCTTGTTTTATGTATTACTTGGTACTCATGACTTAATCATACTGTCTTGGGGATTTTTTGACCATGTTACTGACTTACAATGACATGGATCTTTACTTCTCTCATCTAAGTACAGTAATAAACTATGCAATTGTATCTAACTAAATGAGATGTGGAAAGAACTGCATTGGAACATTGAGAACAATTCATAACATGCCGATTGAAACTTATCATTTCAGTCGCTTTTTCAGGAAGTCATTCACTTGAGTTATGCTTTATTCTTATTCAAGAATATTGGTGTAATGCAGGGTCTCATCACAAAGGCAAGGAAGGTTATTGATCCAGCAGCCGCACCATTTGCCAAAGCTCCTACAGAGATTGAGGAATTGGGACTTATGGAGGGAGCTAACCTCATTGAAGTGGTAAATTTAACAGCATTGTTGTTTAGTCTGTTAGTGCAAGGCTGCTATAAGTTGATGTTATGTGGAAAAGATAGCTTTTGTCATTTAGCTGGCTTCTTATACTCATGCATGTTATTTCACAAAATTGTATGTGCTTCCATAATCAAGACAAATGTACTTTCATTATCAAGACAAACCAATAATCAGGAATGAATTTTGTTCAGGTTAAGAAGGTCAAGCCTCATGTGCTTCTTGGTTTGTCTGGAGTTGGTGGTGTCTTCAATGAGAAGGTGGGCAAGCCCTTCAGTTTGCTTTGTCATTTTTTTCGTATTACATTCTTACTTTCCTGCCTGTTATTTGGAGAGAAAAAAGATACTTGGATTCGATGTGAGCGATTTGCTTTCCGAGCTGTTGCTTTGTCCGTAAGTCTAATATTTAAATGAAGCATAATAAACTAGAGAAGTTCCCTTAAATTTGTTTGGAAAGGCATGTTGGTTTGGTTTGTTGTGTACCATTTGGTTAGTCGATGATCAGTGGCAATAGTTGGAGAAAAAAAGTTTACAAGTCATTCTACATCTGTGTATGCCTGATAACTATCATTTTCTTTCTCTTGTTACAAGACTAGCCCTCCCTGTTGAACAACCATTTTACTGCTCTACTTCTTCATCTGCTACCTAATGTCTTTTTAATCCCATTCTCTCTTAGTGCCTAGTGGTAAGACACCAAGCACAACAAAGGCAGAGTGTTATCCAGTTTTTGCTGTATACTGTATATCGTCGCATTTTTTGAACTTGGTTAAGTGTACTATATCTTCTATTATGACAGTCCTTATCTCTATTGTGCACATTTACATTAGGTGCTCAAAGCCATGTGAGAATCAGCTTCAAATAAACCTGCCATTTTTGCTATGTCAAATCCCACAATGAATGGTTTGCTTCTACAAGACCTCTGAGTTCCGTATTTAGATATGGAACTTCCCATTTTCTGTTGAACGTCATCTCTCTCTGTGACTTTGAACAGCTGAATGCACTGCTGTTGATGCTTTCAAGCATGCTGGAGAAAATGTAGTTTTTGCAAGTGGTAGCCCGTTCAAAAATGTTGACCTTGGTATCGTTTCTGTCTTTACCTGGTAACTTGTGGTGGGGGTTGCTTTTGGCACATCAATGATTAACCGGTCTAACTCGGCTCTCTCATTACGTAGCAAATGCAACCAAACACTCTATGCACCTGTCTTCCTTGGTGTATGTCCAATTATACTGACATTCACAAGTGGTATACTTCTTGACAGGGAATGGTAAAGTAGGCCATGTAAATCAAGCAAATAACATGTATCTGTTTCCTGGGTTAGTGCTAATTTTCACATTGCTGTGATAGTGTGTCTAATTTTGTCACAACTATCTGAAACTTTTTCTTGTTGATTCAGGTTGGGTTGGGAGCTCTTCTCTCAGGTGCTCGTTTGATTTCAGATGGAATGTTGCAAGCAGCGTCTGAATGGTATATATTAAACTATTCAACCACTCAAATTTGTTCTAACATAGCTAATTACAATCCTTTCAGAGAGTGATACCACTAAATTGTTATTGTCCCATAATAGCCACGGGCGACTGGCTCCTGGAGATGCTCACACACCATGTGCATAAACTATGTTTCGAACTCCAAAATTTGGATTGTCGTGTAATTTCTTCTCTTCTGGTTTTCGGACCTTGTAATTGTTTTGACACTGTGCTAAAGTGGTGATAGATCGTCTCACGCTTATTTCGATTTTATGAACACTGTGCTAAAGTGGTTGTAGACTGTCTCATGCAAATCTGATCATACGACATGAGAGACCAAAGGGTCTCCATTTGGTGGGAAATTAAAATTAGGATTGCGAGAAGGAAAAGGATATGAAACAACACAAATAAAAAGCTTTGGACATATGCAACATTCCGTGCATGTCCATCCAGAAATCCTCTCTTGACACAATTCTTATTTTGTCAAGTATCCCATTGTTGTGCAAACTGCAGGGCAAGGAAGGCCTTTATTGCTAAATGCTGTAACATATGATCTTGTTGGCTTTTATTGTTTACATTTTATGCTCTATAATGTAACAATGAGTAAGTGAATGCTGCCCTTGTTTAGGATAGTGCTATCCTTGATGGGATAACAGGTTATGTGTGCACTCATGCAGCACATACAAGTACTGCTCTCTGGATGATCTTACCGCCCCTTCTCTAAGTTATTTGTCTTGTGGCTTGTGTAGTTATTGCTGAATTAATTAAATAAATTTATGTTTTCTCTACTTCTTAATGGAAAAAGGGAAAGAGTTTTGGATTTTTTTTCTCCCTCTGCAGCCAGTATTGCTAATGTTTTTTCCCCTCTGCAGCCTTGCTTCATATATAACAGACGATGAAATCCAGAGGGGTGTTCTGTATCCACCGATTGGGAGGTGGTATTCTTATCCTTTGGTTATTTTTCCTTATATTTAACTCTTGAATTAGTAGATGGAAGTCAATTAGGCACTAGCTCATATATCTGTATCCACCTAAAGGTATGTAAACCTCCGAACCTTTTTTCCAATTATCGTGACTGTACAGGTATGCTAATCAAATTTCTTTCTCGTCATTTTGAAATATCCAGATAAACATCCTACAGTTGGGTGTTTCCTTCTAGTGCTATAATCTTGTTTTATTTTCTAGTTATTGTATAACCGCAACCGAGTCTTGTAAAAGTGAAGGAGACTATAGGATATGGTTTGGCGTCTTACACTTGTTGAAGAAAACTTTCTCCGGCATTTGGGAACTCCCATGAAACAAGAATGATAAAGGTGAAAGAATCTGCGCTAATTGGTTTTTTTTTCTGTGGCTTGCAGTTTTCTAGATATAACAGCCGAGGTTGGAAGCAGCTGTTGCTGAAGAATTGGCAGAAGGTCATGGTGATATAGGACCCAGAGAGCTCGGGCAGATCTCAAAAGTATGGATAGATATCAACTTTCTTTCAAGCAAATTGCATCCCTTTTTTTCTTGGTTAAAACCAGCCGTGGCAATACATGCAGGACAGTAGATGAGAAAAAGCTGCTTTGATAATTGACAATCGCAGTAATTTTGGTTATTGGTTTTCTGTTCTCTACATCCTGGAAATGCAGAAAACTTTTTTCTTCCGAAAAGTTTTTTAGAGACAAACCGCTTCTCATGAAGAAACGGAAAAATACTCCCAAAAGTCCATAAAAATGTTTTTTTTTTTTTGAATATGTCATAAAAATGTTTTTACACTTAGAATAATGAAGGTATTAAATAGATTAGTGTTTTCACAAGTTTAGTTTTTTTCAGGTTTCGAAAAACACGACAAAGAGAATGAGAATAAGACCAGACACGGAGTTTTTCTTGTTATTATTCATCTGTGGTTTGATCACTTTGGATGCAGGAGGAGACGGTGGAACATGTCAAACACAACATGTGGTTTCCTGTCTACAGCCCTCTTGTTGTAAGGAAGTATTGTAACTGATTTTAGTTCCCAGTATAGTCATTGGATTTTTAAACTTAATCCCGCGTCTTGTTTTCCCGCAACTTTAATTTCATCCCAATAGATGGGAAGTGCTGCCTCTTTAATGAGAACAGCGGTGCTATCCCGTCGCTCTGTTTTACCGCTCTCCCACCGCAACGATCAATCTGACCGTTCGTCTCAGCAATTAATGATTCGGATTTTTAAAAACTTTTTCAAGGAAGAGGTAAACACTTCCATAGAAGACTTTTAAAATCCAGACCGTCCAAAAATGATTTGGACGGTGAGATTGAGAGCGATGTAGGGAGCGGTGAAATAGAGTCGTGGGATAGACTTTTTGTAATGAGAACCCTTTCAATGAAGAATAGCGTATCTTTTGCTAAAATAAATAACTAAATATAGGGGAATTGGAGCAAACATCGAAGAAAGGAGAAACATAATATTTGAATCCTACTTGTTAGAAGCTTTCATCAACTGATCTTAAAATTATCTGGTACAATTGAAATTGAGATTTTTCAGTGCCGAGCGGGTATATCCTACGTGGTACCGCTTGGCTCATTCGAGCCGTCCGATATACTTTTGGACGACTCGGATTGAAACTCTCTTTTTTCTCTCACCTGAACACTTTCCTCTTTCCTCTCTCTCCAAATTTGAGCCGTTCAAACACGCAATAGACGGCTGGGATGCGCAAGCAGGCACTACGTGATATCCGCTTGGCACTGAAATTTTTCCCCTTAACATAGGTTAAAGACCAGAAACCACTATGTGTGACGCAGGTCCACAATTTCTATTTTTTTGAATTCATCAGTACGTATTTATTTGTCGTTCAACAACTTTAAAAGGTGTCCAGACAATTTACACAAACATCAACTATTATTGTTAAAGGACCAATTCCATCGGTCAAAATTGTGACGCAAATCCTAGTGGCTTCCAATTCAATGCCTTCAACCGGTTGCATGAGATTATTCAAGGACATAAATAAGACGAAGATTTTATACAAATCTTATTGTCTGCTGTTGTGGTTGAAAATCATGGCAAAATTTCTAAGCCTTTAACCTTCAATTTCTGCCTTCAACCAGTTGCCAACCCCATATATGACCTTTTTTTTTTCCATACAAACCCCATATTGAAAAAGTCTATAAAAAAGATACCCGGGTGGCAAATTGAACCCAGACCCATTAAGAAATCCAAATTCGTCTATTAAAAAATAGACCCAACCCAACCCATTTATTAGTTGGGTTAGAATGGGTCCAAACCCATCTAACCCATTTATTATTGGGTCTTAATTGGGTTTCAATTGGGTCAACTTAAATGCCCAATGAATTATGAACATTACCCAACAAAAAAATATAACTACCAGAAAAAAACGAAAGTAAACCTAACCTCCCCACTCTCTCACCCACCGCCAAGACACTCCTCCACCCATCTCCCTCCACGTGTCTCCTCCCGTCCACCCGTTACGGAAAATTATTCCATGCTCCTGGCCTAAAATTCCACAAACAATCCTCACCACAGATCACTGGGTGAGTTTCGTGCCGAACACGTCATCCCACAGCAATGCTTGGTTTTAAAATCTCTTGAAGCAGTGGCTAAAGAGCACGGTATAATTACCCCCACACCTCTTTTCTGAGTTCTCTCTACTTTTCAATCTCTCTGTATACTGGCTGAAATACGTACACAGATACACGAGGAATTTTTCAGTGCTGAGCGGGTATTGCCCACGTAGCACTCGTTCGGCACATTTGAGCCGTCCGATACACTTTTGGACGGTTCGAAATTTAAAAGAGTCACGACTATGTAGTTTGGAGCCTCCTAATTTTGCTCCACACATAAAAAAATCAATCAAGATAGAATTATTCACGGAACCGCTTTAGTGGTTGAAAATTCTACTGGCTTCCAATTCAATGCCTTCAACCAGTTGCATGAGATTATTCAAGGACATAAATAAGACGAAGTTTTTAAACAAATATTATTGTCTGCTTTTGTGGTTGAAAATCAAGGCAAAATTTCTAAGCTTTAACCCTCCATGCGAACGCCATATATGACTTTTTTTCCCTCCAAATCCCATATTGAAAAAGTTGAGAAAAAGATACCAAAAAGAGTCAAGCCTACGTAGCTTGGAGCCTGGTAGTTTTGTTCCACACATAGAAAATTAATTATTCACGGAGCCACTGTTAATAGACAGTGCATGTACCCGCTCGATCTCGGCTATCCGGAGTTAAACTTTTTCGGGTCCCGAAAAGTTTTATTAACATTCAGACCGTCCAAAACACTCTTGAACGGTCGCGATTCACCTCCGTAAAAACATGTTCACGGAATCCTCGGTTAAGAAGATTTTCTCAAATCAATATTCACTATTTTAGTCAAAAGTAAAGTAAAATCTGTAAAACATTTTTCTGCCACACACACCCCCCATCCTTTCCGCCATGGCAGAAACTGTCACCAGCACAGCAGCAACAAAAAGGTATACTTGAGTATGAATGAAGCAAAACCTCTCCTTTCCACTCTCTCCCTGGTGCTAATAACCAGAGAATCTAACAGACACCACCTTTCTGGTTTCTTGTCTGTGTAGGTATGCAGTCGTTACAGGGGCAAACAAAGGAATAGGATTTGAAATCTGTAGGCAATTAGCTTCGAATGGAATTGCGGTTGTACTGACAGCCAGAGATGAGAAAAGGGGTACAGAAGCTCTGGAGAAACTCAAAGGATCTGGACTCATTGATCTTGTGGTGTTTCATCAGCTTGATGTGGCCAATCCATCTAGTATTGCTTCCCTTGCTGATTTTGTCAAGACCCAGTTTGGGAAGCTTGATATCTTGGTATTGTTGAATCCCAGTTCTCTTTTTTTTTTTTTCCTTTTTTCTTTTTATTGATTTTTTGTTTACTTGAGTGACTTAGATGTCTCATATTTCTCTAAAAGTTGATTTTTTTTTTTTGATCCACAAAAAAGTCATTCGATTGATGGGATTTGGTACGGTGCTTGTGAAATTGCTGATATTGATTTAAAAGTTATTGAGAAGCATATTCCAATATTTCCTGTGCAAACGTATTGATTTGAACTCAATAGCATGTTGGGCCATTTGCTTTTTCACCATTAAAAAGAAACCCAGAATGAGCTTAAAATTATTATTAGTATTTTGGGAAAAAAAACTAGGTTTTAAAGGCTTTTTCATGAGCTAAATCAAATTCTTTTTTTACAGAAGTGACATGGGGAATACCTAGTTGTTACTCATGGTAGTCTTTTTCTTTTTCTTTCTGTAATAAGATTTATGTGAAGAAATTGAAGCATCCAATGGTTTGATATCCGTATTTGGTTATGTGGATGGAATATATTTCCTTCTAATGGTGTATAATTCACTTACAATTTCTTCAAGAAGCATGAGAAAATAAAATTAAAGAACTTTGATTCTTTCATTTACAAAGCTTGGACTGTGGCAGGTGAACAATGCTGGTATTACTGGTGCCGTGATGAATTGGGATGCTTTCAATGCTTCAGGGGCTGCTGCTCTTGCTGCTACTTCGGTAAGTCTTGCACATTTTCTATTTCCTTTTTCAGTCTCTAACATAAAAAGCATGATGAAGTACCCATTCCCTTCTGATATAGAATTGTGATGAGTAATCGGCACTTGGGACCATTTGTTTGACAGTATAAGCATTGGACTGGACTATATATTTGAGGAGAGTACATTTGTTAAAATCTATACGGAATACTCATCGGAAATATAATCCTTAGTGACTACACTGGGAAGTTATTATCCTTTCACTATAAGTCCCGTTAAACATACGTGTCCTTACTGAATTGTCTCACTCTATGCAGTCTGAAAGTTGGAACCAAATATGGCAAATGAATTGGAATGAGTTGATGACTCAGACTTACGAGTGGGCGCCAAAATGTTTGGAAACAAACTACTATGGAGCAAAAAGGATGATTGAAGCATTTCTTCCCCTCCTCCAGTTATCCGATTCGCCGAGGATTGTCAATGTTTCTTCTGGCATGGGGAAGTTAAAGGTAAAAATGTTGCCTAACCCTCATCCAAGAGTTTGACATTCCCACATCTAATGAACTTATATGCAGGCATTACTAGCTTTCAGTTGACTTGAGAAATTGAGTTGTTGAAGTTGACAGCCAAAGATTAACTTCATAATGGGTCTGAATCTCCTACCAAAAGGAATCTTCTCTCATGCTAGTGTAGGGGACGTTTATCTTTCGCAAGAATAAGAGAGAAGGGTTGTATATCAAATTGCTAGTGTCAGTTAATCAACCTGCTGGTTTCATCAGGAATTCTAGCTCCAGGGGAAACTAATCAGATTTCAAGTCATCTTTTCTCCTCTAATTTCTGGAAATGATAAACTCTAAGGAGGTGGTTTCTCATTCCCCCTCAAAGGATTCCTGCCATATGATCTTACGTTTATGAGAATGGTATCAACTAATCAAAATGGAGCACAATACATATGAACTCATATGCCTAGCCATATAAAAATCCCACCAGCGGGATTTTTGCTTGCAAAATGTCGAACTTATTAAATCAATTGTACATGCCCTGATTCATTTTTTTTTCCTTCTCATATTGCTGTTTCAGCTTATACCAAGCGAACGGGTTAAAGGAGTATTGAATGATGCTGAAACCCTCACCGAAGATACAATAGACGAGTTACTAAACGAGTTTCTCCAAGATTTCAAGCAGAATTCATTACAAACCAAAGGCTGGCCTACCTTTTCCTCTGCTTATATAGTATCGAAAGCAGCTATGAACGGATATACAAGAATTCTGGCCAAGAAGTATCCAACTTTCCGCATCAACTGTGTATGCCCTGGTTTTGTCAAAACAGATATTAACGACAACAATGGCGTAAGCAGTGTAGAAGAAGGTGCCGAACATCCAGTGAGATTAGCCCTGCTTCCTGATGATGGTCCCACCGGCGTTTTCTTTTTGCAGAAAGAAGTATCTTCTTTTGTTGAGTGAATATTACTACTTCCAATCTCTCAGATGAGGGTGGAAGTAAATCCTGTGTGATGCGCAAAAAAAGAAAACCTATGATATTTATGTAACCAATATTATAAACAACTTGAGTCTTGGGGTTGGTGTGATTAAACTCTATCGTGAATAGTTATGTCAACATGCTTGTAAAATAAAGGGCAAATCTTCGTAGTCGTCCCTCTAGTTTTACGGTTGTCTCAATTTCGTCCCTCTAGTTTCATTTGTTCCCAAATAAACCCTGTTGTTTGTTTTACATTCTGAATTGGTAAAATCGTTACCCCCGTTAATGAAACTAACGGAAAAATATGATTAAAAAATTAAGTGTTCCAATTTTCAATCCGGTTGAACTAGTGCGAATATCTTATTTTTTTAATCATTTTATCCTAGATGGTCATTATGAATTTTTGACTCTAAGGCCTTTCAATGAGCATCTGAAGACTCCTAATTTAGTTTCAGGGCTCTCTTAGGGTGCTTATTGAAATGCTTTAGAGTCAAAAATCCATTATGACCATTTAAGATGAAATGATTAAAAAAATAAGATCTTCGCACCAGTTCAAATGAATTGAAAATTGGAACACTTATTTTTTTACACCGTTTATATATTAAAAAATATTGTTAAAAAATTAAGTGATCCAATTTTTAATCTGTTTGAATCGGTATTTTTCTGATCATTTTATCTCGGCAATCAATGGTCCGGATTTTAAAAAACTTTTTAAGGAAGAGGTAAACTCTTCCATAGAAGAGTCTTTTAAAATCCAGATCATCCAAAAGATGTAGGGAGCGGTGAAATAGAGCCGTGCGATAGACTTTCTGTAATGAGAACCCTTTCAATGAAGATTGTTGTAAAGCGGAAGCGATTACGAACACATACTCAAACACATATTTTACGTGGTTCCCCAAAAAACGGATACATCCACGGACAATGAATTTTACTATGAAATTAGGGTGGAGAATACACAAATCACCCAACTCAACCTCACACTCTCACAGCTCTCTTTTCTCTCTATTTCCCACTGGTGGTGGGGGAGTTGCCCTAAAGGGACCCCTCTTTCTCACGTCGCTCTCCTTCTCTTTTCTTTTTCCCCACCCCTTTTACACTACACTTGCACATCTACTTATACAAGAAACAAGCCACTCACAGCGACACAAATAAACCTAACAAGATTACTATCACCCATATGTAGCTAGGCAGCCTACTGGCTTTGACCCCATCCATCTTGGTCCTTGACTACTTGAACCTTATCACCAAGCCACCATTGGAGCAGTATCCAAGCGTGGGAAATCAAGCTTGACTCTCTCGTCCTCTTTTGTCTCTTCAAGACCCACATACAATAATACAATTAAGTTTAACTTTCGACAAGAATAACGTATCTTTTGCTCAAATAACTAAATATAGGGGAATTGGAGCAAACATCGAAGAAAGAGGAAACATAATATTTGAAACCAAACCAACCCGAGCCTTGTGCCTCAAACATAATCTTGGAATCCTACTTTTTTTTTTTTGGATCGAAAACCCATTTCATTAACAGCCAAAATAGGCTAAAAGCAGCGAATCCATCCTAGAATAGAGAAGAGAAGGGGGGCCTACACCAAACCATCACCGAAAGAAAAACAACAAGATCAGGTGACTTAGGAGCAGCGATAAAACCGCAAAGCTAGTAATTAGACCTGTGCACGACTCACCGCCACAAAGGGTCGGTACATAAGGGGCCAGCCATTTAAACACTAGCCCCCTCGGCCTGATAAAGGCACCTTATCAAAGCTAAACTATACAAAGCCGATGGAAACATGAGTGATAAACAGTCAAAGATAAACACGACCAATGTGGATGGAATCCACAAAGCACGCCGGTCACCTCCAACCGAGAGGAACCACCTGAAGCCGACGATGGAAGCACCGACTGGATCTCGACCGAAGGAATGGAGAACATCTCCGGCAAGCCTACGCTGGCACGAAAGGCTCCGGACAAGGAAATCGAAGTAGGAATCCGGGGTAGGATCTCCGATCACAGCCACACGGTGCCGAAGGCCGTGAAAACTCCTTTGCCGATCACCCCCACTGCTGACGATGAATCATGGCCTAGGGCTATGCCCCGGAGCCTTATTTTGTCACCACCGACACCCGCTCAAACTATTGCAGCACCACCAAGCAGCCAGATTAAGCGCCGAACACTGACTTCATCCTGCCACCGCATAGCACCACTTCAGAGAACGAGATACAGCAGCAAACAGCCCACAAACCTTAACCATCACCACCCACCGAATCTAGGGAAACCAGACCGGTACAAATCCGGACTCGGGAAACCAGCCGGAGAAAATCGGAAAAATTATCTGGTACAATTACTTGTTAGAAGCTTTCATCAACTGATCTTAAAATTATCTGGTACAATTGAAATTGACCCTTAACATAGGTTAAAGACCAGAAACCAATATGTGTGACGCAGGTCCACAATTTAAATGTTTTGAATTCATCGGTAGGTATTTATTTGTCGTTTAATAATTTAAAAGGTGTCCAGATAATATACACAAACACCAACTATTTTTGTTAACGGCCAATTCCATCGGTCAAAATTGTGAAGCAAATTCTATTGGCTTCCAATTCAATGCCTTGAACCAGTTGCATGAGATTATTCAAGGACATAAATAAGACGAAGTTTTTATACAAATCTTATTGTCTGCTTTTGTGGTTGAAAATCAAGGCAAAATTTCTAAGCCCTAACCCTCGATGTCTGCCTTCAACCAGTTGCGAACGCCATATATGACTTTTTTTCCATGCAAACCTCATATTGAAAAAGTCTAGAAAAAAGACACCAAAAAGAGTCACACCTAAGTGGCTTGGAGCCTGCTAGTTTTGCTCCACACATAGAAAAGGAATCAAGATAGAGTTATTCACGGAACCGCTTTTGTGATTGAAAATCCTATTGGCTTCCAATTCAATGCCTTCAACCAGTTGCATGAGATTATTCAAGGACATAAATAAGACAAAGTGTTTATACAAATATTATTGTCTGCTTTTGTGGTTGAAAAGCAAGGCAAAATTTCTAAAGCCTTAACCCTCGATGTCTGCCTTCAACAAGTTGCGAACACCATATATGACTTTTTTTCCATGCAAACCCCATATTGAAAAAGTCTAGAAAAAAGACACCAAAAAGAGTCACGCCTATGTAATTTGGAGCTTGCTAGTTTTGCTCCACACATAAAAAATCAATCAAGATAGAATTATTCACGGAGTCGCTTTTGTGGTTAAAAATCCTATTGGCTTCCAATTCAATGCCTTCAACCAGTTGCATGAGATTATTCAAGGACATAAATAAGACGAAGTTTTTATACAAAGTGGTTGAAAATCAAAGCAAAATTTCTAACCCTTAACCCTCGATGTCTCCCTTCAACCAGTTGCGAAAGCCATATATGACTTTTTTTCCATGCAAACCCCATATTGAAAAAGTATAGAAAAAAGACACCAAAAAGCATCATGCCTATGTAACTTGGAGCTATTGGCTTCCAATTCAATGCCCTCAACCAGTTGCATGAGATTATTCAAGGACATAAATAAGACGAAGTTTTTATACAAATCTTGTTGTCTGCTTTTGTGGTTGAAAATCAAGGCAAAATTTCTAAGCCTTAATCCTACATGCGAACGCTATATATGACTTTTTTTCCATGCAAACCCCATATTGAAAAAGTTGAGAAAAAAGATACCAAAAAGAGTCACGCCTACGTAACTTGGAGCCTGCTAGTTTTGCTCCACACATAGAAAATCAATCAAGATAGAGTTATTCACGGAGCCGCTTTTGTGGTTGAAAATCCTATTAGCTTTCAATTCAATGCCTTCAACCAGTTGCATGTAGGGGTGAGCAAAAAATCTGTTAAACCGCGAATCCAGTCCAAACCGAAAGGTTTGTTCGGTTTTTTTGTAATATGGTTTTATCATGGTTTAAAAAAATTAGAAACCACTTTATATGGTTTGGTTTGTGGATTCACATTCACGGTCATGGTTCCAAACCGATCCGAACCGTATAATACAATTATATATAATTTAATTATTACCACTGCCTTATTTCAATTCAATAGTTTTAGGAATTATCTTTGGCATTTTATTTGGTTAAATTATCTTAAAATGTTTAATAGTTGGTATTCTAGTTTGTTCATTTAGTGACTTACCAGTATGTCATTTTCCTAATTGAAGACTTGAGGCAATTATTGGTATTCTACTTTTAATTAGTTGGTTGAAGTTAGTGTTTTTTGATAATTTGAATGAAATTGGTTTTAATATAAGTTTCCTTTTGATTTATCTTTGTAATTTTAAGTTCTTTAAATATTTTTTGAAGATGATAGTTTAGTTCAAAGCAATCGTGGTTTAAACCGAAACCGAACCGTATTTATATGGTTTGGATTGGTTTGGTTCTATGCCTTTTGTGGGTTGGTTTGGTTTTCCAAATTCATAATCCGTAGGTATTGGTTTGGTTCTTAACTACAAAACTGAATCAATCCGAACCATGCTCACCCCTAGTTGCATGAGATTATTCAACGACATAAATAAGACATAAGACGAAGTTTATATACAAATCTTATCGTCTGCTTTTGTGGTTGAAAATCAAGGCAAAATTTCTACCATGCCGCAAAGCAGTATTGGGGTATCATGCCCCTGTTTTTTTTTAAACCCTTGGATCTCCTCTTTTAATCTTAATTCTTGGATCCATCTCCCTCTCTCTCTTGTTAACCTTCTACATCGGTTAAAATTATTTTGAAAACACCCAAAAACGTTGAAGTACAGCCTTTAGTTGTGGTAAGCATTTCTTATTTTGTCGTAAGTATCAGCATAATATATGGTAAGAAGAGCCAGTGTTCATAGTAAGTATAATGGCTGAAAAAACGCAAAACCACCTTACTTTTTAGAGATGGTTTTGATCCAAGGGCCCAAATTAACCTAAAACCTAATCTAATGGTCCATATTAAATGAGGGCATGATACCACAATACTAGATTGGGGCATCATAGAAATTTTGCACATAGATGAATTTTTTGCATGCAAACCCCATATTGAAAAAGTCAAGAAAAAAGACACCAAAAAGAGTCACACTAATGTAGCTTGGAGCCTGCTAGTTTTGCTTAACACATAGAAAATCAATTAAGCTAGAGTTATTCATGGAGCCGCTGTAAATAGACAGTTCATCTCGGCTATCCGGATTTACATGAAATTTTATAGGGCCCCGAAAAAGTTTTATTAACATTCGGACCGTCCAAAACACTCTTGAACGGTCGCGATTCACCTCCGTAAACACCTGTTCATGAAATCCTCCGTTAAAAAGATTTTCTCAAATCAATATTCACTGTTTTAGTCAAAAGTAAAGTAAAATCTATAAAACATTCTTCTGCCACACACACCCCCCATCCTTTCCGCCATGGCAGAAACTGTCACCAGCACAGCAGCAACAAAAAGGTATACTTGAGTATGAATGCAGCAAAACCTCTCCTTTTCACTCTCTCCCTGGTGCTAATAACCAGAGAATCTAACAGACACCACCTTTCTGGTTTCTTGTCTGTGTAGGTATGCAGTCGTTACAGGGGCAAACAAAGGAATAGGATTTGAAATCTGTAGGCAATTAGCTTCGAATGGAATTACGGTTGTATTGACAGCCAGAGATGAGAAAAGGGGTACAGAAGCTCTGGAGAAACTCAAAGGGTCTGGACTCACTGATCTTGTGGTGTTTCATCAGCTTGACGTGGCTAACCCTTCTAGTATTGCTTCCCTTGCTAATTTTGTCAAGACCCAGTTTGGGAAGCTTGATATCTTGGTATTGTTGAATCCCAGTTCTCTCTCCTTTTTTTTTCTTTTATTGATTTTCTGTTTACTTGAGTGACTTAGATGTCTCTTATTTCTCTAAAAAGTGATTTTTTTTTTTTTATTTGCAAAAAGTCGTTCGATTGATGGGATTTGGTATGGTACTTATGAAATCACTGATATTGATTAAAAAGTTATTGAGAAGCATATTCCAATATTTCCTATGCCAACGTATTCATTTGAAGTCAATAGCATGTCGGGCCTTTTGGCTATTTGCTTTTTCACCATTAAAAAGAAACTCAGAATGAGCTTAAAATTATTATTATTATTATTTTCAAAAAAAAAAAAAACTTGGTTTTAAAGGCTTTTTCATGAGCTAAATCAAATTCTTCTTTTACAGAAGTGACATGGGGAATACCTAGTTGTTACTCATGTTAATCTTTTTCTTTTTCTTTCTGTAATTAAGATTTATATGAAGAAATTGAAGCATCCAATGGTTTAATTCACTTACAATTTCTTCAAGTAGCATGAGAAAATAAAATTAAAGAACTTTGATTCTTTCATTTGGAGAGCTTGGACTGTGGCAGGTGAACAATGCTGGGATTACTGGTTTCGTGCTGAATTGGGATGCTTTCAAAGCTTCAGGGGCTGCCGCTGCTGCTGCTACTCCGGTGAGTCTTGCACATTTTCAATTTCCTTGCTGAGTCTCTAACATAAAAAGCTTGATGAAGTATCCATTCGCTTCTGATATAGAATTGTGATGAGTAATCGGCACTTGGGACCATTTGTTTGACAATATAAGCATCGGATTGGACTATATATTTGAGGAGACTACATTTGTTAAAGTCTATACGGAATACTCATCAGAAATATAATCCTTAGTGAATACACTGGGGAGTGGACAGTATAGTATTATTATCCTTTCACTATAAGTCCCGTTAAAAATACGTGTCCTTACTGAATTGTCTCACTCTATGCAGTCTAAAAGTTGGAACCAAATAAATTGGAATGAGGTGATGACTCAGACTTATGAGTGGGCGCCAGAATGTTTGGAAACAAACTACTATGGAGCAAAAAGGATGATTGAAGCATTTCTTCCCCTCCTCCAGTTATCCGATTCGCCGAGGATTGTCAATGTTTCTTCTAGCATGGGGAAGCTAAAGGTACAAGACCTGCCTAACCCTCATCGAAGATTTTGAGATGGAACTTAATTACATACAGGCACTACTAGCTTTCAGTTTTGACTCGAGAAATTGAGCTGTTGGAGTTTATTGCAGAAGATTAACTTCATAAAGAGTCTGAATCTCCCACCAAAAGTAATTTTCTCTCATGTTAGACTAGGGTTCTTATATCTTTTGCTAAAACCAGAAGTAGCTATGTTTGGATGACAAGAATCAGAGCGAAGGGATGTTTATCAAATTGCCAGTGTCGGTTATTCAAGCGGCTGGTTTCATGAGGGAGCTTATCAGATTTTATGTTATGTGAACTCATCTACTTTTGTAAATGATTAATTTGGAGTAGGTGGGTTTCCAACTTGGACCGGTAATCGATAGTCATTCCGGGTTCCAAATTCTCCAATCCTTTTCAAAATGAAGTTTGTTTGCATAAACATATGCAAGATTTGGAAACATCCCATATTTTCTTGCCATAATTGTAAACTTATTGTAGCCTTTTATAGTTAATCTTACTTGTCTCAAATTGCAGTTTAGTCTGGAAAATTGATTCCCGCTTGAGTAGGAAATTAGGAAGAACTTTTATATTTCAATTTGTTTCAAGCTATGGAATCATAAATACTCGGAATCACATTCTAAGTCTCGGTGAAAAGATTCCGGCTATCTGATCCGTGGTAAGAATGACGGTAAACTCATCAAAATGATGCATAATAAATTTAAAATCACTTGAATGGCCGTATCCAAAATACGCTGGCAGATATTTTGCTGTCAAAATTTCTTACTTGTTAAAACCAATTGTACATGCCCTTATTTGTTATCTCTCATGTTGCTGTTTCAGTTTATACCAAGCGAACGGGTTCAAGGAGTATTGAATGATGCTGAAACCCTCACTGAAGATACAATACACGAGTTACTGAACGAGTTTCTCCAAGATTTCATGGAGAATTCATTAGAAAGCAAAGGTTGGCCCACCTTTTTCTCTGCTTATACTGTATCCAAAGCAGCTATGAACGCTTACACAAGAATTCTGGCCAAGAAGTATCCAACTTTCCGCATCAACTGTGTATGTCCTGGTTATGTCAAAACAGATATTAACGACAACAGTGGTATTTTTAGCGTAGAAGAAGGTGCTGAACATCCAGTGAGATTAGCCTTGCTTCCTGATGATGGTCCCACCGGCGTCTTCTTTGTTCTGAAAGAAGTAGCTTCTTTTGTTGAGTGAGTATTATTACTTCCAATCTCTCAGATGAGGGTGGAAGCATATACTATGATATTCATGTAACCAATGTTATAAACAACTTGAGCCTCGGGGAATCAAACTATATGGTGAATAGTATTGTCAGCATGCGTGTAAAATAAGTATGTTATGATTTTTAATGTCACAGTCTTATGGTTTGCGCTATAAATACTTTGTAATATTTCACAGATTTTTGCGCCAGTAAATACGAGCATAGATGGTTTATTAGTTTAGACAGCAGACTACAAAACAATGGATTGGTTCTTGCTCTGCCTTTGTATCTATTGGAGTAAGATGACATAGCAATTTGTTGTAATGGAGGAGAGAGAGCTCAGCTTCTATCAAGCTGATATAAGGACGGCAGGGCTTGTTGTAATGCTTTTATCTGAGAGCTTTCCTTGCTTGCGCTCTCTTAAAATGACCAAGGCAGGAATTACGTTGGTTCTTGGAATCTTGGCATGGTTGATCTTGTGAATAAGCTGAACTTTTTCTACCACATTTTTAGTCCACTCTTTTGGTTGAAAATCATGGAAAATTTTGTGAGCCTGAACCCTCCAAGCGCGCATGCATTATTCGTCCTTTTTCATTCTACTCCCATCTAGAAAAATCTAGAGAAAGATATCTAAGGCAAAGACTCACTTCCATGTAGCTTGCTAGTTTTGCTACACTCTGGGAAAATCAATAGCTAGAATTTAGTAAAAACCAAACTCTATTGAATCAGATTCACTCTAGATACCCTGTTTTCTGATACGCATTAAGCACCTTAATTTCTAGATAACTAATATTGCTTGTCGCACGAATTGTGTTTTAAATTTTTTCATCAAAAATTGAGGGTTATCTTTAGTTTCAACAAGAGGAGTCAAGAAGCATACATGTAGATCAAAGTTGAAAAAATTCATACTAAATTAGCTCTAAATCCACTTACCATGCCTTTCCAAACCTTCTTTCATATTTTAGCCCTTTCTTTTTACTTTTGATCACAATTTTTTTTCACGGACTCAGCTCGTCAAGACTTGAAGGATTAATCTAAAAAGTTTGACATTTAAATCTTAAAAATTTCACAATAAAGATGACTCTTAAAGACAGAATTTGGGCCAAACAGGGCCTCTGTCCAATATAAGATGGAGTAACCAATAACCCAAGATTGGCTTATCGATCAATACGTGGGATTTAGATGTTTGCTCCTTCTAGGGTCTTACTATATTCGAAACCTCCAGAGTGCTATCAATTCCTTTGGGATCAATCCATAGGGAGCTTTTTAATTGGGATCCCAGTGGTTGGTAGGATTGTTCCCTAAAATTATTCGAGGTGCGCGTAAGTTTGCTCGGACTTGAGTTATGAAAACAAAAATATTGAGACGCCAAATGTGATGTGGAGGCTTTAACGTTCAAATTTGACATTGGAAGACAAACAACCCACATGCTTTCACTTAGGCCAAACCTTACGTGGCTGTTGACATGGATGAAGGGGGGAGGGAAGCGTGCCAATTTTGACATGGATGAACACATATGCCAAATTTCAAAAACTAACGGTTATGATTTTGAAAAGATAGTAAATTCTCTCCACCATAGGTGGAAACTAGAATTTTCACCACAACAAGTGGGCCCTACAAGACTTTTTTTGTTACAATCTGAACCGTTCATCTTGTAGGGTACGTAGGGTAGTCTATCCATTAAAAAAATCAGTTTGATTGGATATCGATAAATATATCAAAACTTGAATTTTAGTTTACAAAATGGACGGTTATAGATTTTGAAGTTAAATTATCCAAGACTGTCCATGTTTTAAAAAGAAATTCGATTTTTAATATATCTTTTGCGTGAACATATTATTTTGCAAGCCCTACAAGATAGACGGTTCAGATTATAACAAAAAATGCTTCGTGGGGCCCGTAATTGTGGAAAACCAAGGGTTTCCACCACAGATAGAAAGAATTTTATCTCTTTTGAAAATGTGCCTTTGGATTTTTTTTTTTTTGTTTCAAATAAATAGACTTTGACATAAGGGTTGGAGAGAAAGGCTTTGATGTTAAATTAGAGATGCCAAAATGTCATGTAAATCTTCAAAAAAAGTTTGATATCTCCGATATGAAGTCAAGGTTGGAGATAAAGATAGCAAATATTGAGACCAGAACAAGAGGCTAAGACATTCCTCTGCCATATCCCACCTTTTCCGTCATGGCAGTCACAAGCACAGCAACAAACAGGAACTTAACTGTTTCGGTAGTTTAGGATAAATAAATAAAAAAAAAACTATTTCGGTAGAATTAAACAACCCTCTCTCCCTCCCACCCTAGTGCTTATAACGAGAATTGAAGAAACACCACCTTTCTGGGTTCTTGTTTGTGTAGGTAGTCGTTACAGGGGCAAACAAAGGAATAGGATTTGAAATCTGTAGGCAATTAGCTTCAAGTGGAATCACTGTTGTACTGACAGCCAGAGATGAGAAAAGGGGTGCAGAAGCTCTGGAGAAACTCAAAGGATCTGGACTCGCTGATTTTGTGGTGTTTCATCAGCTTGATGTGGCTAACCTATCTAGTATTGCTTCCCTTGCTGATTTTGTCAAGACCCAGTTTGGGAAGCTTGATATCTTGGTATTGCTGAAAGCCCAGTTCTCAGTTTTTCTTCCTTTTAAAGGTTTCTTCTTTGGTATTTTTTTTGGAGCACCTAGCCTACTTCATATTCAATTGTAAAAATCCCAAGTGATTCTCCAAGTTTTCCCCATATTTGGAGCTTGTTGCCCAGAGGCCTTTGGCTTAACGGCGTTAGGGGTGCACCTAGATGCTAGGAGAAAATAGGCAAGGAGTTCAACTTCTCTTCTAAGGTGCTAATCTAATTATTCTAACAAAACTGACTTTCGCCCATAAAAAAAAGAAATTGGAGCTTATTGCGCTTAAAGATAAAGTTTACTGGAAAAAATTCAAAAAAATCGCTGAACTTACACCGCAATGTCCCATAAGCCTCCAAACTTAACGTATTTTCAATTAAACCTCCAAAGTTTACAAAAACTTTACAATTAAGCCTTTGCCATTAAGTTACAAATGGAAAGTGCTGATCTATCCATCCCCATTTCGTTTTAGAAGGAAATTACTACAGGTGAGCGGCACGAGTGTGAAAAAAGCGGTGTATAAACTCCTTGCTCTCACTCATCTCTCTCTCCCAAGCGAAGAAAGAAGAAGGAAAATAGGGTTTCTGAAATCCCAATGCTTCCACTGTCTTAAACTCATCAATCTGTACTTATGGTTTTTGGAATCCTTTAAAAAATGGTTTGGATGATGCGA
This sequence comes from Rhododendron molle, assembly GCA_025413875.1. Lineage (NCBI taxonomy): Eukaryota > Viridiplantae > Streptophyta > Magnoliopsida > Ericales > Ericaceae > Rhododendron > Rhododendron molle. Next base: position 2,086,789 of record CM046394.1, on the reverse strand, counting down.
GAATATATGGGAGTCCGCAACAATTGGGCACTTACCAATCAGAAAATGTAATATGTTAGTTTGGCAATCCAGAAACTATGTTTGCTTTTTGGGACTTAAAGATTAATATGTTAGGTTTTAATTATTGCATGGTATCCGGTTGCTAAAGTTGTAATTATTGCCTGGTATCCGCTTGCTAAAGTTGTAATTTGCTGTGGCGTTTATCATTCAACTTCGTGCTGGATGATTTACGTTTTCCCCTCCCCCGGTTGAGGTTGAGCACTTATGCTCCTCAGCCTTCCCCCTCGTTGTACCCTTTTGAGCTTAATAAAATTTCCTTTTGCCGAGCAAAAAAAAAAGACTTTGAATATGGTTCCATGATGGTTTTTGCAAGTTGGATCCGGGCAGCCATATGGTTATGGTACAGGCAGGGATATGGTCTTTGAATATGGATTCATGATGGTTTTTGTAAGTTGGATCCATGATGTTAGGCCCTATTTTCATTGTAAAGAATGGTAAAATGCAGTTAACTAGCTCTATTTTTGTCCAGTAATGAAGTATGTTGTTTCACGGTTTGTTTTCATGAATGCTTATATGCATTAAGCCTTAGTAAAATGGTTTATGAACTTTGTTTTTTTTTCGGTTTCTGTTTGTAAGGTATGGATTGTGGTTCTGTTTGTGTCCAATAATGGCAGTGTGCTTACATGGTGTTTGCCTGTTTTGTGTCCAGTTTTGTTTGTGTCCAGGAGAGCCTTTATAAAGGAATAGAGAGGACAGTGAAAGAGTAGGGAAAATGCGGGAGTTTTTTCCTCCAATTGATGTAACCACTGGATAGAGAGAAAAGTAAAGGAATTTCCCTCCAAAATGGAAGGGGGATGGATAGATCAGCACTTTCCATTTGTAACTTAACGGCAAAGGCTTAATTGTAAAGTTTTTGTAAACTTTGGAGGTTTAATTGAAAATAAGTTAAGTTCGGAGGCCTATGGGACATTGGGGTGTAAGTTTAGAGGTTTTTTTGAATTTTTCCCAAGTTTACTAGCTAAGTTGAGTAGTTTTCCAATCTTTAGGGTTTTTGGTTATTTGCTTTGCAACATTCAAAAAAACACTCAGAAGTCAGAATAAGCTAAGAAAAAAAAAGATTTTTTAAAAGCTTTTTCTTAGGGTTAATTACTTGTTGCCCCCTTTATCTATACACGTTTTTTACTTTACCCCTTCATACTATAGAACGCTACAATCTATCCCCTTTATCTTTCAATTCCTAACACATAAGGCTTGCCGTTAGTCTGGGATCCAAAAAATCGTCAAAGAGGCATGTGTATGTCACATGATCTGTAGAAAAGAAAAAATTAAGTGTTCTAATTTTCAATCTGTTTGAGTCGGTGCGAAAATCTTATTTCTATGATCATTTTATCCTAAAAGATCATAATTAATTTTTGACTCTAGAACTCTCGTTAATTAGTCCTAATAAAGTAGTAAAACCAAATATCTCTTAAGGCTAACTAATGAGAGCCCTAGCGCCAAAAATTAATTATGATCCTTTAGGATAAAATGATCAGAGAAATAAGATCTTCGCATCGATTCAAACGGATTGTGTAGACACCCTATTCTGGGCTGTCCGGGCATGTACGGTCTTTTGATTCCCCTATGATGATTAAGGTCAAGAACAGTCCGGGATTGTTGGTGCGTTTGAGCTTCGAGCTTTCCTAACTCCTTTAAACCATTGTCGAACCTGTTTCAAACCCCTTGAGCCAGAACCAAATGGCCTCAGCAAAACCCTGCTTCGGCACGCCAGTTATCGACTGACGCACGCTGGTTCCTTGCCACGTGTCAGTCATCGGGCTTCAAAGCACACTCCACTGGCGCACGCAGCTCCTCACTGGCGCACGCCACTACTTCCCCGTCAAATCACCTTTTTCGGGACCACTTGCCCGAGACTTTTGTGGCCGCCCTGACGTAGCCCCCCTGATGATTACATCGTCCAGAACGGTCTCCCCCTCTCTCCTACACCCTCCATCAATGCAAGTCTCATGCATTTAATGCATGGAGGCTCCCTCCTCTCTTGCCACCCCAAACAAGCCTTAAGGCCAGGCTGATCAGCCCTCCATCTCAGTCTATAAATACTCCCTTGCATTTATTTGCAAAGGGTTCAAGAACATCAATGCTCTAGCTCTCTCTCTCTCTCTAGTTTTTCTTGTTTCCTCCTTCCATACATTGAAAGAGTAAGCAAGTAACACACCACTCCACTGATCAGCAGTACTCCTTTCTCATCCATTGTCCATTCATCAAACCACAAGCTCAAGTTCAAAGCCACCTTTCATCCTATTCCCAAAGGTATATCACCTTTTATTCCGGAAACTGTTTCGACCCCTGAGGGGAGCCAGCAGAACCCAGGCTGGTAATCAATACAATGCCTGGGCTCAAAGCTAGCAAATAAGCAATGTTGTAGGAAGATCAGAGGCGTGCGCCAATCCTCTACATGCGTGCGCCACTCATGGCTGCATGATAGGACTAGTGTGGGGATCACTGATCGTCCTTATTTTAATTCCTTTTCTTTCTGATCACCCTGAAGCATGCTAAAACCAACTTATTGCTTTTCCATATTTTAGAACTGTGTAGCTTGTTATCTGCTATAACTGTGCAGTAGGGCCCCTGGGATCCATCTGGTCCTGTTCCAGAACCCAGATGAAGCAAAGTCAAGTACTGGACAAGGGAAACTAGTGGCGCACGGTCTTCATTGACCTGCGTGTGCCACCTGTTCCAAAGCTCCAGTAGCTGGCCCTTGCCTCTTGATTTAGTATGGGCCTCTGTTTGATCCCCCACTCTGTTTATGGGGTTTTGATCTGTTTATTCTTGTTTGATTTGTTCTTTGCACCTGTAGCGTATATATGCTGCTATATCAACTGCGTGGTTTGTCCTGGGTGTGCACTGGTCCATTCCAGAGCCCAGAGGGTTGAGAGCAGAATCTGTGAGTTTGAGCTCACTGCAGTGCGCCAGTTATGGGTGGCGTGCGCCAGTTGTCTTGGCATGCACTGGTCAAATCAGTGCATGCTGATACGTTGCTTGCGCACGACGTCCCAGGGCAGCGCACTCCAGTTTGTTCAAAACACTCACAGAAGTGCTTGTTCTCAATCTATTATACATTGTTCATAATCCATACATTACATTTTGCCACATAAATACAACTTGTTATCTGTTAATCCCCATTAACTGTTCCCCCGCCCTAACTGGCTAATAAATGATTAAAAGAGAGAGAAAAATGCAAATGTTTTATAAAATGCCTAAGTAGAGACCAGTCTTCGGATTGGGCGAGAGGGGTGCCATAAAACCCTTCCCCTCTCGTAACGTGGCTCCCGAACCTCAGATATCGAAGGTGACGACGGACCAGTCTACAAGTCTTTTCAAATCAAACAAACGTGAACAAAAGCGTTTTCAAAATCGGTTTCTTGGGTGTTTTCCGCAAAACCGGGGTGGCGACTCTCTCAAAACAGCATTTCGTCATGCTTTCAAACAAAAGGGCGTAAACCGAACTTTTCGCAAAAACTAAAAATGTGAAATTTTTAGGGACGTGTGCCCACAGATTGAAAATTAGAGCACTTAATGTCTTATTTTTTACAGATCATGTGACATACACATGCCTCTTTGACGATTTTTTGGATCCCAGACTAACGGCAGGCCTTATGTGTTAGGAATTGAAAGATAAAGGGAATAGATTGTAGCGTTCTATAGTAGGAGGGGGTAAAGTGAAAAACGTGTATAGATAAAGGGGCCAACAAGTAATTAACCCCTTTTTCTTAAGCTAAATCAAAAAATTCTGTGTTCGGTTGCAATTTCCGGAAAAAGTGTAAAAGATTCCACTTTTCACTTTTCTCTCATTCCAATCATTATCCCTATTCTCTTCCAATCATTACCCCTATTTCTCTCTTTATCTCTCTCCAATCATTACCCTATTTCTAATCATTATCCCTATTTTTCTATCAAATCATTACTCCAACAACCATTTCTAAAAAGCAAACCAAATACTAACTCAAAATTTTTTTTCCGGAAATATTTTCCAGAAATTGCAACCAAACACAGCCTTTATTTTCCAGAGAAGAGACATGGGGAATACCTAGTTGTTACTCATTTGTAGTCATTTTTTCTGTAAACAGGATTTATGTGAAGAAATTGAAGCATCCAATGGTTTGATAAACGTATTTAGTTATGTGGATGGAATATATTTCCTTCTAATGGTGTATATTTACAACGCCTAATCTTTTTGTTAGAAGGCTTGAATTGTGGCAGGTGAACAATGCTGGGATTAGTGGGGCCGTGACGAATGGGGATGCTTTCAAAGCTTCAGAGGCGGCAACAGCGGCGGCTGCTGCTGATGATGCTAGGGTGAGTCTTCCACATTTTTCATTTCATTTCCGAGTCTCTGACATAGAAAGCATGATGAAATACGCATCCCTTCTGATAAAGAATTGTGGTGAGTAAGAACATCTCCAGTCCTTACCCTTTTTTTTTTTTTTCAAATTTGGGTTAAAATTTGAGCAAAAATCTATTTTGGGTATGAGCCTCTCTAATGGCAAAATCCTATTTTAACCCAAAATTTATTATTTTTAAAATATCCAATGTCATTTATGTAAATAAGAGAGAGGAATGGAATGAGCAGCAACAAAATGAGCCGCTGGACTTCAAGGAAGAAGACGAACACGACGCCATAGAAGGTACCAAACCTTGAACCGTCAGTGGCTCCATTTCTTCTTCCTGGACTCCCTCACCTCATTTCTTCTTCCTTGGACTCCCTTGCCTGAAAACTCGTCCGCAGCGAATCTGCCCTCCTTCCACCTCCCCCGCCCGCCGTTGGAGATTGCCGGCATCGAAGAGGTTGCGAAATGCCTCGTGCTTGTGCGATTTGGGCGACTTGTTCATGGTGACTCCTCCTCAATTACGAATGGCACATGGGCCCATAAACGAGGGGTACATCCAATCCCGATTGGCAGCGGCGGCAGGAGTGGGGAGGAGTTGAAGGGATCGTCGTACGGGGTGGGGAAGTAGCCGTTGAAAAAATGAGTCAAACATTTGGTTGTCCCAAATTTGGGCAAATAAATGGGTAAAACCCAAAATGGGGAAGGGTTGGGGTCAAAGATTGGAGATAGATTTTTGTGATTTTTGCCCCATTTTTAAATTTGAGTCTTAAAATGGGTCAAGGCTGGAGATGCTCTAATCGACACTTTGGGTCTGTTTGTTTGACTATATAAGTATCGGATTGGACTATATATCAAAAGAGACTACATTTGTTAAAATCTTTATAGAATACTCATCGGAAATGTAAACCTTAGTCAATACCAAGGGGGTGTGGACTGTGTAGTATTTTTAATCTCATCATCTGCTTACATATGATCAGATTGTAAGATTAAATTTTGTAATTAGTCTTTATGGCCCATATGTTTTAAGTATGGCACATACGAATAATGGGTCCAATGAGATTCTCCATATCATTATGCCTAAGATTTTATTGTATTAGTCAAATAGAAAAGTTGTTTCCTAAATACGTTATACTTTGATGGGAAGTTAATATCAATGTTTAATAAGGAAATCGGTCCTCTCTCTGCCTATAAAAGAGCTTTTAGGGTTCCATCAATTTAACGTGTGATACTAAATAGGTAGAAAGAAAGGCTAGAGAGAGAAACCTACTTTCCGCCTAGGGCTTAATGCTCTAGCAATATTATGGTTGCTCCAATAATCACTGGAACGCTCAAGTTCCGCATTACTAGATCCGGGTACGCCGTTCTTGATTATTTAACTTTCACTTAATGATTGTATTGTGATTATTATGATAGTTCTAGATCCTGGCATAACGTAGGGTGTTAATTATCTAACCCCATTAAAAATAAAACTTACACAGATTATATATACCTTCGCTGTTAGTCCCGTTAAACAAACCTATTCTTTTTAAATTGTCTCACTCTATGCAGGCTAGAGGCAACATCAATTGGAATGAGTTCATGACTTGGACTTACGAGTTGGCGAAAGAATGCTTGGAAACAAACTACTAGTGCATAGAAAATCAAGCAAGATAGAGTTATTCACGGAGCCGCTGTAAATAAGCGGTTCATGTAGCTGCGCGATCTCGGCAATCCGAATTTACATAAAACTTTTTCGGGCCCCGAAAAAATTTCATTAACATCCAGACCGTCCAAAATACTCTTGGACAATCGCGATTCACCTCCGTAAACAACTGTTCACGGAATCCTCTGTTAAGAAAATTTTCTCAAATCAATATTCACGATTTTAGTCAAAAGTAAAGGAAAATCTGTAAAACATTCTTCTGTGCCACACCCCCCATCCTTTCCGCCATGGCAGAAACTGTCACCAGCACAGCAGCAACAAACACGTATTCTTGAGTATGAATGCAGCAAAACCCACCTTTCTAGTTTCGATCTGAAAGAATAATTTATGTTTGGCCCACATGAGAAGACACCATATGAGCATTATGAAGGTGATGATAAGATGTGTGTGACCCACATGATAAGTGAGCATCATTGTCACCGAGCAATATGTCTGCATTATTGACTCAAGCCATCCGCTGGCTTAATAAGTCCATTGATGATGGGCAAATGGCTATATAAGCATATCAGAGTAAGGTCCTCCAATCACCCGTAAGGGAAATTCTAGACTTAACCCATCTAAGTAAGTATGGTCTGGTATCTAAGGATTAAGGGTCAGGATAGAGAAACCTCTTGCACTTCTATTACGCTTGGATCTGTCATTTTGCTTACAGACATGAATCAAGGTTAGTAAATTAAACACGTATGTAATTTCCCCATTTTGTTTTGACAGTGATCAAATACATGATGTTCTAGATTCAGAAATTTTAGTTCACAGTGTGTAGGTATGCAGTCGTTACAGTGGCAAACAAAGGAATAGGATTTGAAATCTGTAGGCTATTAGCTTCGAATGGAATCACGGTTGTATAGACAGCCAGAGATGAGAAAAGGGGTACAGAAGCTCTGGAGAAACTCAAAGGGTCTGGACTCACTGATCTTGTGGTGTTTGTTGGAAATTTTCAGAATTTCGGATAAATGCAATCGGGGCAACCATGCTCGGGTTCGTTGAATCTGGACGCACCACACCACAATCAATAGACGTATTGAATTGTGGGTGTATAACTCCCGTAACCTCCCTCTTCAATGGCAGAATTCAGTGGCAGAATTTGATGGCAGAATAATGGCTGCATTACTCCTTTGCTGCCTCCTTCACCCTATAAAAGGAGGCTCACGTCCTTGGGAAATTCACAAGCAAATTCGCAATCTTCAGCACATTACAACATTCGTTCTTGAGAGAGAGAGGCAGGCTGTAGTCAGTTCGCCAAGGCGGTCATCGGAGGTGTTCCGACGGCTAGCGGTTCAACCGAGCTAACCCTGGGAGAAAGTCGCCGACGCAACCTACAACACCCACGGTAGGGGCGAATCTTTCTTAAGGAGACTGTGGCTCTGCACAGGACTCGGTTTCAATCCAAGATTTGTTTGTATCTCGGTTTTCTTATTCTCTGTAATCTGCTTACTGGTTCCGTAATATGTTATGTTCAATTATGTAATTGTTACATGTTGATAATGGAAATTGTTCTCTGGATTTTCGTGACTGCCGAAATTTTTCCCAACAGTGTTTCATCAGCTTGATGTGGCTAACCCATCTAATATTGCTTCCCTTGCTGATTTTGTCAAGACCCAGTTTGGGAAGCTTGATATCTTGGTATTGTTGAATCCCAGTTCTCTCTCCTTTTTTTTTCTTTTATTGATTTTCTGTTTACTTGAGTGACTTAGATGTCTCTTGTTTCTCTAAAAAGTGAATTTTTTTTTTTTGATCTGCAAAAAGTCATTCGATTGATGGGATTTGGTATGGTACTTATGAAATCGCTGATATTGATTAAAAAGCTATTGAGAAGCATATTCCAATATTTCCTATGCCAACGTATTGATTTGAAGTCAATAGCATGTCGGGCCTTTTGGCTATTTGCTTTTTCACCATTAAAAAGAAACTCATAATGAGCTTAAAATTATTATTTTATTATTTTCAAAAAAAAAAACTAGGTTTTGAAGGCTTTTTCATGAGCTAAATCAAATTCTTTTTTTACAGAAGTGACATGGGGAATACCTAGTTGTTACTCATGGTAGTCTTTTTCTTTTTCTTTCTGTAATTACTACGATTTATGTGAAGAAATTGAAGCATCCAATGGTTTGATAAGCGTATTTGGTTATGTGGATGGAATATATTTCCTTCTAAATGGTGTATAATTCACTTACAATTTCTTCAAGAAGCATGAGAAATAAAATTAAAAAACTTTGATTCTTTCGTTTAGAGAGCTTGGACTGTGGCAGGTGAACAATGCTGGGATTACTGGTGCCGTGATGAATTGGGATGCTTTCAATGCTTCAGGGGCTGGTACTCCTACTCCGGTGAGTCTTACGCATTTTCTATTTCCTTTCTGAGTCTCTAACATAAAAAGCATGATGAAGTACCCATTCCCTTCTGATATAGAATTGTGATGAGTAATCGGCACTTGGGGTCATTTGTTTGACAATATAAGCATCAGATTGGACTATATATTTGAGGAGACTACATTTCTTAAAGCCTATACGGAATACTCATCGGAAATATAAGCCTTAGTGAATACACTGGGGAGTGGGCATCCAATGGTTTAAGAAAGTGAATACACTACGATTTATGTGAAGAAATTGAAGCATCCAATGGTTTGATAAGCTTATTTAGTTATGCGGATGGAATACATTTCCTTCTAAATGGTGTATAATACAATTACAACTTCAAGAAGCATTACAAAAAAAAATATTTATAACGTTGAATCTTTTAATTAGAAAGCTTGAATTGTGGCAGGTGAACAATGCTGGGATTAATGGGGCCGTGATGAATTGGGATGCTTTCAGAGTTTCAGAGGCGGCAACGGCTGCTGCTGCTGATGATGCTGGGGTGAGTCTTACACATTTTTCATTTCCTTTCCGAGTCTCTGACATAGAAAACATGATGAAGTACGCATCCCTTCTGATAAGAATTGTGGTGAGTAATCGGCACTTTGGGAATGTTTGTTTGACTATACTAGTGTGATGCCGACGTGCGTTCGCTTAGTCATTATATGCCAATGTATTGTCTGATAAATAACACTTTCTTAATGTAAGACTCTTCTACAACTCATCTTGATATATTAGGCCTTGATCCAAATTATAGAAACTGCAATGTATGCTTCTATTGAAAGTTGGTATTAACTGATAACTCTCCAACCCAACCTTCAATAGTATTAGCACAAAAAGTACATCATCATGTTTGGAGGTAAAAACATAATGTGCGAAATCACTATAAATTTCCGAGGTATAAAGAAGATTAGCTTAAAGTGGGACATAAATGAATGGATTTGATATGAAGCTGGTTTTTCTGGTCTGCATATGCATTCTGCTATTTCATTCAAATGTATCACTCTCATTCCTTTCATAGAGATCATTTGCCCGCATATGGCTCCACAAATCTCTTCTCAGCAAACTGGACATAGTGGATCAGAAACCACCTTTTTTGCGAAACAACACCTCCTTTCCCGAAACAATATTCTGAAAACACTTTCAAATAAAATGTTTATTCTTACCCAAAGTAGGTTGACCATAGCTCTTTCCAATATATAATTCACATCTTCATATAAACACAAGTGAGATTTCAACCATTTAAAAGTCGTTCCCTCTACCAATTTTTTCATGGGGGGCTCGTCATACTCATATTTGTGACACTATTTTTTTTCCAAAAAAAATGAGATTTCACCAAATTTCTTAATCGGTTAACTTTCTCAATTGTTGCAGCTAGCTTTATAACATTTAGCACCACCCACCAATTAAACCCAGTGGTAGAGAAAAAATTAGCTGACATAAAATTTCAAACACGTTTTTTCTCCAAGTATTGGAGGATTTATCTTATGCTTATAAAATAAGCCTGGATAGTTTCGTTTCTCCGGAGATTGAAGCCAACTATTTTATCACACTCACTAATCAAATTTAAGTGTGAGTAACGATTTAGAATTTTAATGATCAGCAATCATACTTTTTTGTTTTTTTATCTTTTTTCATAAAACATATAAAATCAACCACTTGTTTTTTTAACTTTTCAAATAAGCTCTCTCGCTAGCTATTAACTGAAGTTTTTCATTTATCACTACCCAAGCCACTACAAAGAGAAGAACACACTTCATTAACAACAACAAACTACGATTCATGGTCTGTAATTTTCATTGTAACAACTCGAATCCTCAAGTACCTCAATCTATCTAACCCTATCAAACCAAATATTTTACACCAACAACTCAATATTCACAAATAAATAATTATTGAATAGCCATCAACCATTTCCTTAAATGTTTACATAAAATTTTATATCCACCTTCACACACCTTTTCCAACCCATGTCTCTACTAGCCAAAGTGCATCCGGTTACCGTAACTCTTTCATTCTCTTCTCCTATTCCTATTTACTTGTCACCATTTTTCCTTCTCTTACCATTGACACCCCCCCCCCCCCGGATTGAGGGAGTGTGCTGTACAGCACGCTCCCGTAGCGTGCTGCGCGGCACGGATGCCATCCGTTTGGCGATCCAACGGTTCAAATCTCATCTCCACCCACGTTGCATCCGAGCCATTCATTGCAAGATGAGATTTGAACCGTTGGATCGCCGAACGGACGGCATTCGTGCCGCGCAGTGTGCTGCGGGAGCGTGCTATTGAAATTTCTAGAACACAGACCCATCTCTCTCCCTTTCACTCTCTCACTTAATTTACATTTCCTTTTATCTCTTTCTCAACCAAAACCACCCCACGGCTTCCCTCCCCAGTGATCGAACATCTCTTGCTACCTTCTATTAAATATGCAACGACCAGTCACCAAATATTGTTGTCTCCAATTGACACTTGTCCTCCCCAACTTTTTTGGTAATTCTTTGTGTGCTTTCATTCTTTTTCCCTCTTTCTTTTTGACTTTATGCCACACATTTATGGATACGAACAAAACTCACATGCTTTGCCTAATTTGCATACACATATACCTTATTCTATCTCAGGCGCTTTCACTTTGACACGTCTTCACTCGTGATCGCTTAGAGACCCTCTTCCATCAATAGGTACTCCCAACCCGTCGACCACACGCCCTAGCATAGCCTTTCCCGCAGGAACATCCACAATAGATCCAGTGCGCTATTCCTTTCACAAGATCTCCTTCTTTAATGGCAGTATCACTACCAAAGACAACAATTCCTACATTAATTCTCATTCTCAAGGTTCAACGCTATTCCTTTCACACCGCTTGCAAATTAATTCCCCCATTTCCCCGGCTTGAATCTCGTTTAATTCGTAAACACGTGCAATCCCATCTGCAACGGAGACCACTCGACCGATCTCATCCACTTGAAAATTGGTGTAAAAGTTGGTAATTCAACTTTCTAATAAAGTCGTTAGTTCCGCTGCTCCCACATCGGCCAATAAATGAAAGTTGGTGTGGTTTATAATGAAACGTGAGCAGCTACTGTATAATTTGAGATTAACCGTTAAAGACACGTGCTTAGACGAAAGGTAAAAGCAGGTCAGCTGGTGCGGGCCGTGACATCCATGACAAACATACAACAAATGATGATTGCTCCTTTTACATCCCAGAATCCACAAAAACAAATCAATCATCATTAGAGGTTCTTCTGGATATATTTTAGTACTTTACTTCAGATTATGTATTTGTTTATTTACCTGTTCATAACAGTGGATGTATTTCTTCAAATGTAACGAAAACATTAAATTCATTGCAAATTACTCTTAAAGGTTAACTCTGCCATCTAATTAAACCTATTCTAAAGAACACTTGCCAATAAATCAGAAATCAATCATTTTTTACAATTAAAATCTCACAAATGGTCCAAATCACTCTCAATGCGTTTCTTTCAAATGCTGAAAGCACTCTCAATCTACCACTAAATCTCTCTCTTAGTCTCTTCTTCTTCTGAAATCTCTCTCTCTCTCTCTCTCTCTCTCTCTCTCTATATATATATATATATATATATAATATATATATATTAACATCCTCTTCAAATCCTATTGTTACAAATCAAGCAATGGCAGACTTCCCACTCTATGAATGGGACTTTGGGTTGGAGAGACAAAATGGTTGGAGATGAATATATATATTTTTTCGCACTCTATGGATCACAATTTTTAGTTTCATCTTGATATATGCATTACTTTCTATAAGAATACCACCGTGGTCTGGGTTGAACGTGAGTTTGAGTACTCTATGGAAATATATTCTCATTTTGGCTATAGCATTTGTAGCCATTATTCCCACTTTTTTCACTTTACGAGAAAATGTAGGAGGGATCCATCCTACTTTTTATATATTTGGGTCTCCAAATTGTATTTGGTTCTCCAAATATAGAGATCCTACTCCTATTTCGGAGAAAAATTAATCTTTAAAAAGTACGATGGGTTCCTCCTAGATTCTTTCATAAAGTGTAAAAAGTGAAAATAAATTACAAAATCTTCTTTTAATATGTCACATCCATTCTCCATTTTGGACTTTTAGAGATGGGTTGGAGATGCTCTAGCATTCCCCTTTTATTGTGTTGGCTGACTCATGTAAAAAGGAGATCAAGGTGAGGACACATGTCCATAATAATCCAAACCAATTTTGAAGCCACACCCACGTGAAAAGGGGAATATTGTGCATTTCTCGTTTTTTCATTTTATAATCCTCATTTTATATAGGTTATTGTGCATTTATCATTTTCTCACCGTACAGAGTGAAAGGATTTTGCACTTCTTATAAAACTGTACGAAGGAATAAACTGGTGATAAGCTAATTCAATAACAATTAAAGTAACGGTGCAAAGATTCAGAACAAGAGCGTGAGATGAGTATTTTGGAATATTGTGTGACTTAGGTAACCAAATAATATGTCAAATGATACAATAGTTGCACCATTTTTGCACCGGTTCAAATGGATTTAAAATTGGAACACTTAATTTTGTTAGATGGTTTATATATTTAAAAATATAACTAAACAATTAAGTGTTCTAATTTTCAATCCGTTTGAACCGGTGTAAAGATCTTATTTTTTTGATCATTTTATCCTAAAAGTTCATAATTAATATATAACTCTAGGACTCTCGTTGAATAGCCCTAAGAGAACCATAGAAACAGATGTTTCAACACCCAAAAATGATCCAAAACGACGTCAATTCGGTGGGAGTTCAGTCGGTGAGCGTAGTGTTATTGAAATGGCCCAAATCCCTCCATCTCACTCAGCCCATACGGTTTTACCCCACAAATTGTATTTTTTAATTAGAAATTTAATTTTAAAAAATTGGTCTTTAATTTTATTTAAAAAATTCTAATAAAAATTAAAGTTTAAATGTTTTAAAGATAAAATAAATTTATTTTATCCCACAATTAATGATAAATATGTGTTTATTGTAATTATAATGAAATTAACATATATTGTTTGTTAAATTAATAAATTGGGGGTAAATAAGTCATTTGATATCTTATCCCATTATATCCACATTTTAAATATGCTTTCTTAGGCCATCCACAATGGTATAATCAAAAGTCAATTGTTTTTAAAATTAACAATGTTGGTGCAAAAGATGGCTCACAATGGTATAATTAAACTTAGCAACATCCTTAGAAATAATCAAATTTTGGGTTTTGAATAACCAAAACTAGCAACCTTTTTCAAGAATCAAAATTTGTGGACTCCCCTACCATAAAAATTAACTAGTTTCAAAATTTATATACACGTGTGTTTCAATTGGTATTTTTTCTTTTCTTCTTCACCTACTCTATATCTTTTTCACTTCACCCACAAATTATTTTTTTTTTCCTCAAAAAGTGAAACTTATTTCTCGCGATCATCTACAATTCAACCCACCATCGCTGGATTAAGGTATTTCACTCTTCTTTTCCATTTTTATTTTTTTTCCCCCAAAAAAAATCATAATAGAATGGAAGAAAGTCACCGATTTTTCCCCAAAATTAAGAGACGGAATCGATATATTTTTGCGGAAAAAAAGTACATGGAGGGAAGTGAATGGCAGGAAACAGAGGGGGAGAGAGAGTGAAATTGTAGTGGATCCTTATTTTGGTTATGAACTAGAAGTGACCATTGTGGAGCTCAACATTGTTAAGTTTAGCAACCTCTTAAGTGAATAATCAAAAGCTGATGTGTCAACTTTTGATTATCCTTTTTTGATTATACCATTGTGGATGGCCTCATTTACAATGTAATAATCAAAATCAAAAGATTGCTAAAGTTAGCAATGTGTGCTTAAAAAAGTACTCACATTGTAATAATCAAAGTTAATAACCTCTTAACTAATAATCAAATTTGGGCATTTGAATAATCAAAAGTAACAATGTGGAATTTCACATTGCTAATTTTAACAACCCTCTAAATGAATGATCAAAAGCTGACGTGACAAATTTTGATTATTCGCTTTTGATTATTACATTGCGGATGCTCTTACAAAATCATCCAAACACCTCATATACAAATACACCCATCTTAGGAGTAGGACCCACCCTCATTACATATCTACACACATTATATTTCTACCCTCTAATCTACCCTCTTTGTATATCCACCCAAAATCAAATATTTCATCCAAATGGACCAATGGAAACAAATGATATTTGCTGCGACGCTTCGGGAGCATAGCACACATGCACAGAGCACCACTAAGGTGGTGTTAAAAGTACTTTTTTTTCAAACGAATGTAATTTCAAACTCAAATATAATGAAAATGGAAAATATTTTTTCAATTTTTTTTACACCGTTTAAAAGATCTTATTGAGATCTATCAAATAAGATCCAAATTGATAGAAAAATTATTTACGTAAGTACATAATTTTTAAACTTAAAATTATCTTCTTTTTCTAAAAGTTCTTTTTTGAGAAACCGAAACACCACCTAAACCCCACCCATTTTGACCAAAGTCTTGCCCATTTCTTTAGCTCAGGTGGACCCATTCATTTTTGTTCTTCTTTTGGGCAAATTTCACTCAGACCCCCTGAGGTATCTAACAAAGACAGACAGTACCCCCCAGTTTTGAGAAATGACAAGGACCTCCCTTATTTCACACTTTGGGTTTCTAATTCTCAAATTCAGTTACCCTCCGTTAGTGAGAGGGATGGAAAAGAATGAGGTCAGCAACATCTTCAATTTCTTTCCCCACTTTATCCTTTATTCCACATCAGAAGAGGAAAAAAAAAAAAGAAAAACAAAATAATAATTAGGACAGCTATAAAACCCTCCACCCCCACCCATTTGGACTCTACTGCCTTAGGGGCACAGTAGGCCCTGCCTACACTACTAAAACGGCGACGTTTGGTTAAAAAAAAATTCTTACCATTAATTTGCAATCCTATAAAGCAGAAACGTGATTATGGGAGTCTTAGAGACAAAATTTAATTATGTCTCTTTAGAATAATATGATCAGAATAATAAAATCTTCACACCCGTTCAAACGAATTAAAAATTAGAGCATTTAATTTTTACTCCATATGATCCTAAATAAAGAACATATACTTAATATGATAGCACTAGAGATAAAAATGAATTACGACCCTTTAGAAAAATATGATAAGAATAATAAGATCTTTGCACCGATTCAAACGGGGTGAAAATTTGAGCACTTAAGTTTTTTTAGACCGTTTATATATTAAAAAATATGGTTAAAAAATTAAGTGTTCTAATTTTTAATCCGTTTGAACGGGTGTGAAGATCTTATTATTCTGATCATATTATTCTAAAGAGACATAATTAAATTTTGTCTCTAGGGCTCTCATAATCACGTTTCTGCTCTATAGGATTGCAAATTGATGGTAAGAATTTTTTTTAACCAAACGTTGTCGTTTTAGTGGTTTTAGTGGTGTGGGCAGGGCCTACTGTGCCCACGAGGCAGCAGAGCCCCGGGTCCCACCCATTTGGTACGCCTCTCTCTTCCCCTTTGAATTTTACTAAGGGGCATAAAAGTAATTCCAAGTTCATGGTTAGCTCCGTTTGGGTTCCGTTTCTGACAAGGAAGGTCCCTATTATTTCTCAAAACTGGGGGTACTGTCTGTCTTTGTCAGATACGTTAGGAGGTCTGAGTGAAATTTGCCCTTTTTTCTTTTCTCTTTTCTTTTTCGGTTTGTTTAGCTCAGGTGGACCCATCCAGACTCTCTCTCTAACTTTACTCTCCTCCCCTCGTCATCTGCAACTCCCATCTCTCTCTCTCCTCTGCCGTCTACACCTCTGTTAATTCCTCGCTTCTCTGTTACTCTCTCTCTCTCTCTCTCTCTCCCAAGATTACAATCCCTACGAAGATGGAATGCTTACTAGTTGAGTACAAATCGACCTTCTCTCTCTGATTTATTGCGATTTTACACGTTGGGTTGAAGACAGAGGTAGTCAATCATGGCCGACCTCTAGATGGGTTATTGTCGACTCAACGAAACTGACGGGTTTTTACTAAAAAGAGACATGCCTATGTAGCTTTGAGTCTGCTAGTTTTGCTCCAAACATAGAAAATCAATCAAATAGAGTTATTTACGGAGCCGTTGTAAATAGGCGGTTTACATGTAGCCGTGCGATTTAAGCCATCCGCATTTTAATGAAAAAGTTTCATTAACATCCAATATGTCCAAAATACTCTTGGATGGTGGTGATTCACCCCGTAAACAAATGTTCACGAAATCCTCTGTTAGAAGATTTTCTCAAATCAATATTCACTATTTTAGTCAAAAGTAAAGGAAAATCTGTAAAACACTCTTCTGCCACACAAACCCCATCCTTTCCGCCATGGCAGAAACTGTCGCCAGCATTGCAGCACCAAACAGGTATACTTGAATGCAGCAAAACCTCTCCTTTTCACGCTCTCCCTGGTGCTAATAACCAGAGAATCTAACAGACACCACCTTTCTGGTTTCTTGTCTGTGTAGGTATGCAGTCGTTACAGGGGCAAACAAAGGGATAGGATTTGAAATCTGTAGGCAATTAGCTTCGAATGGAATCACGGTTGTATTGACAGCCAGAGATGAGAAAAGGGGTACAGAAGCTCTGGAGAAACTCAAAGGGTCTGGACTCACTGATTTTGTGGTGTTTCATCAGCTTGATGTGGCTAACCCATCTAGTGTTGCTTCCCTTGCTGATTTTGTCAAGACCCAATTTGGGAAGCTTGATATCTTGGTATTGTTGAATCCCAGTTCTCTTTTTTTTTTTCTTTTTTTTTTATTGATTTTCTGTTTACTTTTTTTTTTTATCAGATTTTCTGCTTACTTGAGTGTATGTCTCATATTTCTCTAAAAAGTGAACTTTTTTTTGATCCGCAAAAAGTCATTCGATTGATGGGATTTGGTATGGTACTTATGAAATCGCTGATATTGATTAAAAAATTATTGAGAAGCATATTCCAATATTTCCTATGCAAACGTATTGATTTGAACTCAATAGCATGTCGGGCCTTATGGCTATTTGTTTTTTCACCATCAAAAAGAAACCCAGAATGAGCTTAAAATTATTTTGAAAAAAAAAACTAGGTTTCACAGTTGAGTTCTTTTTTACAGTCGATTTTTTCTTTTCTTTCTTGGTGTCCTCTTGAACATGCACAAAACTTTTTATTAATTAGTTGGCCCTATTTGTGTTGACTGTGGGGTGTCACTATCCAACCATCTAATTTCATCAACTATCTATGATTCATTTGTGTTTAGGTGTCTTTATTGTGGTGGTGCAATTCTTTGTCTTTATTAATGTTTACAATTATTTTTTTCAGAGGTAAATTTAATTTTATAATCGTTCCTAGTTTTGCAAATGTAATACTATGATCCTGTGATCGTAAAAGCTTGAAGGACCTATCTCTTGCTTCTAAAACTAATTTCTTGCTATTGACCATATCTTTTGTGATGCTTGAAGGATTTATCTCTTGCTTCTAAAACTAATTTCTTGCTATTGACCATATCTTTTGTGATGCTTGAAGGACCTATCTCTTGCTTCTAAAACTAATTTCTTGCTATTGACCATATCTTTTTGT
Source organism: Rhododendron molle (assembly GCA_025413875.1). Classification (NCBI taxonomy): domain Eukaryota; kingdom Viridiplantae; phylum Streptophyta; class Magnoliopsida; order Ericales; family Ericaceae; genus Rhododendron; species Rhododendron molle. The sequence continues at coordinate 2,068,735 of CM046394.1, read as the reverse complement.
GATTTATCCAGAAAAAAAAAAAATGGGATTGCTTGATTCTTTGAATATTATCTTTGATTGAGAGCAAGCAATTTTAGTGTTGATGGTGCAAGAAAATTCTTCATTATTTTGGGTCAATGCTTCTAAAATAGTGCCTTTAGGTATAGGTTCAGTGTTCAGTTTTGAAACCTTAAATCAAAAGACATGATACATCAATGTACAGTTTTTAATCGTAGAACCTGTGCTAACATTGAAACGACGCCTTTTGTGAATATAACATGTTTTTGTGTGTTCTTTTTATATATCTCTTCATGGCACACATTCTCTTAGTTGCGTATCATTTTTTTTCCATTGAGTTTGTGCATGCGCACAAGTTGGAGATCGGTAAGTTGTTTTTCTTCTTTATTTCCTGATTCAAGTTAACTAGGTCAATGAATATGCTTGGATTATTGTTTTCGCATAGTTGGAATCGTTGGGCAATGGGTTGATATTTGCACGTGAATCTAGTAGCATATTTGCCTGAGCTGATTGTTTGAGTCGTGCCTGAAGGCACGGGTAATGCACTAGTCTATATTATAAAACAGAACGGTTTTCCACCAAAATGTCTACACATACAAACATAAATGCATCTACAGCCGTTCGATCGTATTTAGTGATAAGGTTATAGCCATTGGATCAAAGGAATAAAGGTTTTCTAATGCATTAACCTACATTGCTCTCTCTCTCTCTCTCTCTCTCTCTCTCTTTAAGGCATTATTCAAATGAAAACCAATAAATTATGATGTTTATCAATGGCGGATACGTATTTTTGGAAACGGTATCAATGGATATGTTTCGTTATTATTTTATCGCATAGTTGAATTTTTTGGACAAGGATTGGTATATTACACCCAAGTTCAATATTTATTTGCGTGTGATGATTGTTTGAGCCGTATATTGCCCTCAAGTTAAGTACGGAGTATTTGTTTCTGTGTACTAATTGTTCAAGCCGTGCCTTCAGGCACGGGCATTAGCTAGTCTTAAAAATTTCACAATAAAGATGACTCTTAAAAGACAAAATTTGGGCCAAACAGGGCCTCTATCCAATATAAAATGGAGTAACCAATAACCCAGGGAGGAACTTTTTTATACACCCGGTATATAATAAATTTGGTATCCCCATTCACAACAAAGTTGACACGTGGCAAGTTGTAATTTACAAGGACCTCAAGTGTAATTATCCCTCCTCCCCCATTTTTTTTTTTTTTTTGACATGGCTCCCCCAATTCATAATGGCGGTAGAACATCTGTGTTTTTTTTTTCCCGCATAAATGTCTCTTTGCACAAAAGTCTAACAGTAATGATTCCCACACATATGTTTTTCACATATCTTGTGCATACATTTTTGTGGGGCCCATATTGGGGTCCCACAAAATGATCCGAACCGCTTATCTTTTTTAAAATATTTTTTGGAGGGTTGTTAAAAACAGCTCTAACAGATATCGGTAAGGGCTTTATCAGAATTCGTAGGACAAAACAGAATGATGCGTCCTACGATTTCTCAGAAAGCCCTTATTGATATTCGTTGGAACTGATTTTTTGTAGGAACCCTCCAAAAAATATTTTAAAAAAGATGAGCGGTTCGGATCATTTTGTGGGATCCCGATATGGGCACCACAAAAATGTATGTGCAAGATATGTGAAAAACATATGTGTGGAAATCATTACTGTTAGACTTTTGGGCAAAGACACATTTATGCGGGGAAAAAAAAACAGATGTTCAAGATATGTGAAAAACATATGTGTGGGAATCGTAGAACGAATCATTCTGTTTTGTCCTACGAATTCTGATAAAACCCTTACCGATATCTGCTGGAGCTGTTTTTTACAGGACCCCTCCAAAAAATATTTTAAAAAAGATGAGCGATTCGGATCATTTTGTGAGATCCCGATATGGGCCCCACAAAAATGTATGAACAAAATATGTGAAAAACATGTGTTGTTAGACTTTTGGGCAAAGAGACATTACTGGGAGGAGGGATAATTATACTTGAAGTCTTTGTAAATTACAACTTGCCACGTGTCAATTTTGTTGTGAAGGGGATACCAAATTTGTTACTCCCTCCGTCTCAAAAAAAAATGACAATTTTTGAAATTCGTGTCATTTTTCATCGCTTATATCTTTCAATCTATAATGTTTTTCATGAGTTTAAAAATTTTGTATAATAGAATTAATCGAGAACTATCAAACAAGATCCATATTGCATATTTTTTGAGATCCGTATTAAAAGATATAAGGAGTTGAAATTGACACGGATATCAAAAATTGACATCCATTATGGGACGGAGGGAGTATATACCGGGTGTACAAAAAAGTTCCTCTAACCGAGGATTGACTTATCCATCAATACGTGGGACTTAGATGTTTGATCTTTTTATGTTCTCATATACAAAACCTCCGGAGTGCTATCAATTCTTTTGGGATCAGCCCAAAAAGAACTTTTTAATTGGGATCCTAGCTGCCTGTAATACTGCTCTTCAGAATTATTTGAAATGTGCATAAGTTTGCCCGAACTTGAGTTATGAAAACAAAAATATGGATTATGGAGTACTAAAGATAGCAAATATTGAGACCAGAACGTGAGGCTAACATTCCTCTGCCCTATCCCACCTTTTCCGCCATGGCAGTCACAAGCACAGCAACAAACAGGTACTTAACTGTTTCGGTAGAATTAAACAACCCTCCCTCCCTGCTTATAACCAGAATTGAAGAAACACCACCTTTCTGGTTTCTTGTTTGTGTAGGTATGCAGTTGTTACAGGGGCAAATAAAGGAATAGGCTTTGAAATCTGTAGGCAATTAGCTTCAAATGGAATCACTGTCGTATTGACAGCCAGAGATGAGAAAAGGGGTACAGAAGCTCTTGAGAAACTCAAAGGGTCTGGACTCACTGATTTTGTGGTGTTTCATCAGCTTGATGTGGCTAACCCATCTAGTATTGCTTCCCTTGTTGATTTTGTCAAGACCCAGTTTGGGAAGCTTGATATCTTGGTATTGCTGAAATCCCAGTTCTCATTTCTTCCTTTTTAAGGTTTCTTCTTTGGTAGTCCGTATTTATTTTGGAACACCTAGCCTACTTCATATTCAATTGCAAAAATCCCAAGTGATTCTCCAAGTTTTCCCCATATTTGGAGCTTGTTGCTGAGAGGCCTTTGGCCCAACGATGTTAGGGGTGCACGTAGGTGCTAGGAGAAAAGAGGCAAGGAGTTCAACTTCTCTTCTATTCTAACAAAACTGTCTTTCGCAGATAAATAAATAAAAAAAGAAAAAGAAATTGGAGTTTTTTGTGCTTGAAGATAAAGCTTACTAGCTAATTTGAGTAGTTTTCTAATCTTTAGGGTTTTTGGTTATTTGCTTTTCAACATTAAAAAGAAAACTCAAAAGTCAGGAATAAGCTAAAAAAAATTAGATTTTTTAAAATGCTTTTTCTTAAGCTAAATCATTTTTTTTTTCGGCAGAAGAGACATGGGGAATACCTAGTTGTTACTCATTTGTAGTCATTTTTTCTGTAAACTGCATTATGTGAAGAAATTGTAGCATCCAATGATTTGATAAGCGTATTTAGTTATGTGGATGGAATATATTTCCTTATAAATGGTGTATAATACACTTACAATTTCTTCAAGAAGCATTAGAAAAAAATATTTATAACGCTGAATCTTTTAATTAGAAAGCTTGAATTGTGGCAGGTGAACAATGCTGGGATTAATGGGGCCGTCATAAATTGGGATGCTTTCAAAGCTTCAGAGGCGGCAATGGCTGCGGCTGCTGCTGATGATGCTGGGGTGAGTGTTATACATATTTCATTTCCTTTCTGAGTCTCTGACAAAGAATTGTGGTGAGTAATCAGCACTTTGGGTCTGTTTGTTTGACTATATAAGTATGGGATTGGACTATATATCAAAGGAGACTACATTCATTAAAATCTTTATAGAATACTCATCGGAAATGTAAACCTTAGTCAATACCACGGGGGTGTGGACTGTGTAGTATTTTTAAGCTCATCATCCGCTTACATATGATCAGATTATATATACCTTCCCTGTTAGTCCGGTTAAACAAACCTGTTCTTTTTAAATTGTATCACTCTATGCAGGCTAGAGGCAAAATCAATTGGAATGAGTTCATGACTCAGACTTACGAGTTGGCAAAAGAATGCTTGGAAACAAACTACTATGGAGCAAGAAGGATGATTGAAGCATTTCTTCCCCTCCTCCAGTTATCCGATTCACGGAGGATTGTCAATGTTTCTTCTATCATGGGGAAGCTAAAGGTACAAGACCTGCCTAACCCTCATCGAAGATTTTGAGATTGAACTTATGTACAGGCATTACTAGCTTTCAGTTGACTTGAGAAATTGAGTTGTTGAAGTTGACAGCCAAAGATTAACTTCATAATGGGTCTGAGTCTCCTACCAAAACGAATCTTCTCTCATGTTAGTGTAGGGTACGTTATCTTTCGCAAGAATAAGAGAGAAGGGTTGTATATTAAATTGCTAGTGTCAGTTATTCAACCGGCTGGTTTTATGAGGAATTCTAGCTCCAGGGGAAACTAATCAGATTTCAAGTTATCTGAACTCATCTAATTTCTGGAAATGATAAAATCTAAGGAGGTGGTTGACATTCTTGAAAGGATGTGAGATTCTCACGAGGATGTGGGAATCAGATCCCTACTAATTTGGATAATATTCCAACTTGAGCGGGTAATCAAGAATCATTTCCGGTTCCAAAATGTCCAATCTGCTTCAAACGGTAGAATCATGACCCAAATGAATGGTGATTGGTGATAGACTAATCACGATGAAGATGGTTTGCACAAGAATACGCAAGATATGCGAACACTCGATATTTTTGTGCAATAGTTGTGAACTTCTTGTAGCCTTTTTTAGTTAATTTTCTTTTGTCTCAAATTGCAGTTTGAAAATAAATATGAGCAGTGAATTACTGTAAAAGATTACATTGCTGTGCATGTGAGACTCCCATGGGTGTTGTGGGATTCGATTCCTTCTTAGTCTAGAAAAGTGATTACTGTTTTTGAGTTGGTAATTAGATAGAACTTTCACATTTCAATTCGCTTCAAGCTAAATCACATTCTCATTCCCCTTAAAAGATTCCTGCCATGTGATCTTATGGTTATGATGATGGTATCAACTAATCAAAATGAAGCACAATACATATGAACTCATATGCCTAACCATATAAAAATCCCACTAGCGGGATTTTTGCTTGCAAAATGTCGAACTTATTAAATCAATTGTACATGCCCTGATTCGTTTTTTTTTCCTTCTCATATTGCTTTTTCAGCTTATACCAAGTGAACGGGTGAAAGGAGTATTGAATGATGCTGAAACCCTCACCGAAGATACAATAGATGAGTTACTAAACGAGTTTCTCCAAGATTTCATGGAGAATTCATTACAAACCAAAGGCTGGCCTACCTTTTTATCTGCTTATACAGTATCGAAAGCAGCTATGAACGCATATACAAGAATTCTGGCCAAGAAGTATCCAACTTTCTGCATCAACTGTGTATGCCCTGGTTATGTCAAAACAGATATTAACAACAACACTGGTAGATTTAGTGTAGAAGAAGGTGCTGAACATCCAGTGAGATTAGCCCTGCTTCCTGATGATGGTCCCACCGGCGTCTTCTTTGTTCAAAAAGAAGTATCTTCTTTTGTTGAGTGAGTATTACTACTTCCAATCTCTCAGATGAGGGTGGAAGTAAATCCTGTGTGATGCACAAAAAAAGAAAACCTGTGATATTTATGTAACCTATATTATGAACAACTTGAGCCTTGGGGTTGGTGTGATTAAACTGTATCGTGAATAGTAATGTCAGCATGCTTGTAAAATAAATAAGTTATGATTGTTAATGTCACACTGTTACGGTTTGCTTAATAAAATCATAAAAATTCTCGGATTTTTGTGCCTGTAAACTCCAGACACATTCACACGCACACACTCATTAAAATGTTCTCCTCTGGATGGGTTATTGTCGACTCAACGAAACTGATGGGTTTTTACTCAATCGTATAGCTTCTTGTTCTGCCTAAGTAATGATTGGAGTAAGACGAGGTATTGATTCTGGGATTGGCTTATTTAGGTTCTTGGCATGGTTGATCTTATTAATGTAGTCATATTATTTCAGCAGCACCGTTATGTACAACTTGTCTGGTTTTGCTCATCTCTTGCTCTTTGTACTACTTGGAAAAGGTGAATTTTGTGTTTGAGGAGTGGTTTGGCTAACAAGTCGTTGACTGTTTATGAACAAAATGCTGTTCTCAGAAAGGCCTGCAGCTGTCCCCATACACAAGGATTACTAGACTACATGGTGGATTCATAAAATAATGCTCTTGTTGTACTTAAATTATCTGCAATCAAATCTTAAGTTATCATTTTTGACTTTATGTGGATGTATTTGTCGTGCCCTAAGGATCATAAAACCAGACCAACAGACACTCAAACATGAATGCAGATAATTTATGTGGTTCCCCAAACTCGGGTACTCCACAGAGGTTACCGGAGCAATTCTTGAAACAGAGACGAGCTTTACGGGAGAGGTCTTTCACCTCACTACACTCTCACTGATATCACTACATTGCTCACTACAAACCTCACTACATCTGATATCTGATGGAAATTACAAAGGCCAGAGGTCTCCTTTATAGGCTTGAGCAAACCCTCTGTTCATTTCCCATGCCGGACAAGGCATTCACTCCATGGCTGCTGAAGAGGGACTGGTACAGCTGCAGATGACCACTTGGAGGCCACTTGTCTTCAATTATTGGTCTGTCATTTTCGAACCAAAAATATAATTTATAAAACAGGGAATTAACTAATATTCCGAAGAATAGCGGTCAAGTCCGAGATCGTCCACGGAGAGTAAAAAGCTAAGTTGCAATACGTTCAATTGATTTCTAATTTAATTCTGAAAGGAAAAGGGAGTTCGGATTTGTGATTTGATTTGGGTATACTATAATTAAACTAGAAAGCAATTAAAGTTTCGAAGACAGAAGAGAGAAAGGACTAGGGTTTCAGATTCAACCTCCCCTTGTAATATAACTATATCAAAATCTAGGGTTTCAATATTCAACTTGAAGAACGAACTACCGTTAGGGTAGCGATCCCCATCGATAGTCACCAATAATATAATCAAGACTCGTACTCAGAATAGACTATCTCAACACGGCACGGACCGTCTCATTGGACTTAACCAACGGCACGACCCATCTCACGTCGTATAGTCTATCTCAAAGCCTATCTCGAAACAATGAAAACGATTGTATGACGGTGCTTGAAACAAACACAATAGATAAATCGGAAAAATAGTAACTTTCATAAAAACTATGAATCATCCATAGTCATACAATTTGTTGTTGAATAAAAACCCTTGAAATCTAAACAATCATACTATTTGGAGAGGTATCCTCATCGCCCTAGCCAAAGATGCTTAGCCAATCATGGCTCCCAACAGCAGCCGCTGTTCTCTGTTATGTGCCGAAGTGTCGAGCCCCCAAAACAGAACTCTTCCTGCCTCTTTTATATTACGTGAGGCGTGCACCCGTGGGCCGCCGTTCTTCTCTGATTTGGGCTAATTAAGTTCTCCAATTGGCCCATTAATGATCCTAATTAATTTAGGTTGGCCTCCACTTCCTTTTCTTAGTTAGCCTGCAAAATTTCAGTCAAGTGGCCCATAATGAACTTGCTTTCCAGGTAGGTCCATCACATAGAATTATTCTCCCATGAAATAATGCTCAATTTAACTCTATCTACTGTCTAATTGCTCCGAAAGACCTGAAACGGACAAAACGAGTATCACACCCCAAATAATATAATACATGGACATAACAAGTCTAAGTTAAGGGGCGTAAATAGGCATATTTACGCTCCTATCAATTATCAACAGAGGTGTGCTAGTGAATATGAGGGTGGGAGCCACAAAAGCCCCTCAAGTCAACAGTATGGTTGGTGAATGCAACCCGTGGTTGATGAAAAGACTCCCAGTACTTGTTTAATGGCCTTGTCTGTTTTCCAGTGCATTGATGTGGTATTTTTTTACACCCTCCATCCCATTTTCTGTGTTTGGGATTCTATGTTAGGATGTCCCAAATTGTTTGCTCTCTGTGAAAAGTCAAAGAAAAAAGTGAGTACTGTCAAAATAAGAACCAATACTGGATAGCAGAAATAGAAGCAGAAACATTCCTTCATCTGGCACTGTGGCACATCCCAACCCAGCCATGGCAGAAACATGCACAGCACCAAACAGGTACTCAAGTGTTTCGGTAGAATCTCCACACACACACACACACAAAAAAAAGTAACATCTCCTTCACTCTCTCCCTAGTGTTTCTGGTTTCTTGTTTGTGTAGGTATGCAGTCGTTACAGGGGCAAACAAAGGATTAGGATTTGAAATCTGTAGGCAATTAGCTTCAAATGGAATCACTGTGGTATTAACAGCCAGGGATGAGAAAAGGGGTACTGAAGCTCTAGAGAAACTCAAAGGGTCTGGACTGTCCGACCTTGTGGTGTTTCATCAGCTTGATGTGGCCAATCCATCTAGTAGTGCTTCCCTTGCTGATTTTGTCAAGACCCAGTTTGGGAAGCTTGATATCTTGGTATTGTTGAAATCCCAGTTATCAGTTTTTTCCTTTCTAATTTTTTTTTTCTGGGTTTTCTTTGTTTTTATTTTTTTTGGAAAACCTAGTGGCTAGTGCACTTCATGTTCAACTTCATCTATCCAAGTGATTCCCCATTTGTTTCACCTTATTTTGAGCTTATTGAGCTTAAAGAGAAATTTTTGCCTGCTTAACTTTTCGAGTCATTAGGCTTTTTGGTTATTTGCTTTTTCAACATCTAAAAGAAACTCTGAATAAGCTTAAAAAATGGACTTTAGGTATTTCCCCCCAGTAAAACTAGGTTTCAGATGTTTTTAGCTAAGTAATTTTTTAAAAGAAGTGGAAAGCCATGGGGAATACCTAATCGTTTTTTTTTTTGCTAAGCAAAAGATTTTTATTATCACTGAAATATGAGTATTACAACGACAAAAGGAACACGGGAAAACATCAAAAAACTAAGCAACGTTTAAATAACTAAACAGAGCCTAGATTCATCCGCTGCCTCCCGAGACCTAATCCTAGGTAGCCCTGGGCCCTAGATACCCACCCCTCACCGACAAAAGGAACAAGGGAATACCTAGTTGTTGCTCATTTGTAGTCGTTTGTTTGGTAAATAAACTGGATTTTTTACAGGAAAATGAAGCATCCTAAGGTTTGATAAGCATTTTTGGTTGTTTGTTGGAAAATTTCCCTCCTAAATGGTGCCTAATTCACTTCGATTACTTCAGTGATTGCTTCAAGAACTGTGGCAGGTGAACAATGCTGGAATTGGTGGGGCCATCATTGATTGGGATGCTGCCGCTGCTGGGGTGAGTCTCACCTATTTTTGTTCTTACATAGAATGCATGATAAAGTACACATCCCTTCACAGTTCCAAAAAAAAAATACACATCCCTTCTAATATCGAATTGGCACAAAGGGTCCGTTGTTTGACTACATATGAACATCGGAAAAATAATGTGGTATTATTAATCCAATTGCTATTAATCTGATGAGGTTACATGTAATCAGTTATAAAACCCTTCACTATTAGACCTGTTAAACAAACTTGTCGTTACTAAATTGTCTCACTCTATGCAGTCTAGAGACCAAGTAAATTGGAATGAGTTGATGACTCAGACTTACGAGTTGGCGAAAGAATGCTAGGAAACAAACTACTACGGAGCAAAAGGGATGATTGAAGCATTTATTCCCCTCCTCCAATTATCTGATTCGCCGAGGATTGTCAATGTTTCTTCTGGCATGGGGAAGTTAAAGGTACAAATGTTGCCTAACCCTCATTCATCCAATAGTGTAAGATTTCCACTGCTAATGAATTTGAGTACAGGCATCGCTAGCCTTCAGTTTTGACTTGAGAATTTGAGCTGTGTTGAAGTTCATAGCAGAAGATTAACTTCATAACGCGTCTGATTCTCCCACCAAAAGGAATTTTCTCTCCTATTAGACTGGGGTGCTTTTATCTTTCGCTAGAACCAAAAGTAGCTATGTTATGATGGCAAGAACTAGAGAGGAGGGATGTATATAAATTTCTAGTGCCCCGTTATTCAATCGGCTGGTTTCATGATGAATTCTAGCTGTTGGGGAAAATTATCAGATTTTAAGTTAGGAGAACTTTCATCGACTTTTGGAAAATGATAAATTTTACAAACTTGGTTGGTTAACATTCAAGCAAGAATGTGAAATTTAAATGATGATATGGGAGTCGGATTCCTAATTTGGATATTATTCCAGCTTGAGCAGGCAATCAGGAATCTTTTCCTGTTCCAAAATCTCCACTCCTTTCAAACGGTAGAATCATGAAGACCCAAATAAACGATGACGACTAATAAAAAAGAAGCTTGGTTTGCAAAATCATATGGAAGATATGGTGGAAACACTCCATATTTTCTTGCCATAATGGTAAACTTATTGTATCCTTTTGTAGTTAATCTTAGTTCGTCTCAAATTGCTGTTTTCATATAGATGCAGTGAATTACTATTAACTGTAGTATTACATTCCCAGCCATGAGAGACTCCCATGGGTGACGTGGGATCCAATCCCTTCGTAGTGGAAAAACGATTCCTGCTTGAGTTTGTAATTAGGAAGAACTTTCACTTTTCTATTTGTTTCAAGCTATGGAGTCATAAATTCTCGGAACATTCACATTCCCCCTCAATGGATTCGTGCCATACGAACTTATGATTATGATGATGGTTAACTAATCAAAATGATGCATGCATATGAACTCATATCGGTTGCAATATCCAAAACCACTGGCAGGATTTTGCTGTCAAACTTATTAAACCAGCTGTATACGCCCTCATTAATATTTTTCCCCTTCTTTTTCATATTTTTGTTTCAGAATATACCAAGTGAACGGGTTAAAGGAGTATTGAATGATGCTGAAACACTCACAGAAGATAAAATAGACAAGTTACTAAACGAGTTTCTCGAAGATTTCAGGGAGAACTCATTAGAAAACAAAGGTTGGCCCGCCTTTTCCTCTGCTTATATAGTATCCAAAGCAGCTATGAACGCGTATACAAGAATTCTGGCCAAGAATTATCCAACTTTCCGCATCAACTGTGTATGCCCTGGTTATGTCAAAACTGATATGAACAACTACAGTGGTATTTTCAGTGTAGAAGAAGGTGCTGAACATCCAGTGAGATTAGCAATGCTTCCTGATGATGGTCCCACTGGCGTCTTCTTTGTTCAGAAAGAAGTAGCTTCTTTTGTTGGGTGAATATTATTAGTTCCACTCTCTTAGATGAAGATGGAAATAAATCATGTGTAACGTACCCAAAAGACAAATGACTGTGATATTTGTGTTAACAGTTGTTATAAACAACTTGAGCCTTGGGGGGTGAATAATATTGTCAGTGTGCATGTAAGGGTTTGCGCTATGAAAATCTTAATATTTCTCAGATTTGTGTGCCAGTAAACTCCGGACACATTCACACACACTTATTGAAATGTTTTCCAATACTTGGTTTATTAGATTAGTCGACAGGCTTAACAAAACCAATCGTGTAGCTTCTTATTCTACCTTGGTAATGATTGGAGTAAGAAGAGATATCGATCTGGGATTGGCATATATATGTTCTCGGCAAGGTTGATCTTTTTTTTTCTTTGATAAGCACTTCCCTTTTATATAGTCGTACTATTTCAACTTTGCCGTTATCTGCAACTGGTTTGGTTTTGCTCATCTCTCACTCGTCCTGCGTCTTGGAAGAGGAGAATTTTGTATTTGAAGAGTGGCTTGGCTATGAGTGGTTGACTGCTTATGAGCAAAATGCTATTCTCATAAAGGGCTGCAGATATCCTACACAAGGATAATTGGACTATGGATTGATGAATAATGCTCTTGTTATTACTTAAATTATCTTCAATCGTATCATTAATTATCTTTGTGGATGCATGGTTGGTGAATGCAACCCATTTTGTCTTCAACAAAAAATGCAACCCATGTTACATTTCCTTTACTTGTTTAATGATTCATTCTTGTCTATTTTCCAGTGCATTGATGTGGTATTTTTAAACTTCTTTCAACTTTCAATCATTCTTGGCACATTTTCGCCAGTGGTGTTCACTAACAGCCCTGTCAAACAGAGGACTCTTTGTACTAGACAAGACTTAATAGGACACAAGGTTCTTTTGTTACCCTATTCGTTGGGGGGAGAATGGTGATGAACACTTCCTTTCCAATATAGAACTGTGGATGTGAGTAGTAGACAAGACCTACCACGAGGACTTAACTTGGGCTGCGTTCTTGTAAATTTATTAGTCTGAAACTTATTCAACCTGACAGTTGGCTTGAATAAAAATGAGGATTCATACGTCTACAGTACAGAATCAGAAATCTTGGAGGCTTTAAGGACACCAAAGATAAAAGAGAGATAGAAGGGAAAATCAGAAGATCAATAATGGGACAGTGAAACCTTGTTAATTGCATACAACACTCCAGTCTTGTACAATACCATGATTCTATTATCACTCACAATTGTGCAACTACATCAGCAAGAAGTAGAACTATACAGAGAACAAATACACAGGACAAATGGAGAAATGGTATCAAACAACAAGAAATGGAAAAAAATGCACTAGCAAATTGTCAAAGAGAAAAAGGTGTTCCACAGTTTCAACCTCCATGTTTGTAACAGAACGAATAGGAGAGCCCATAGTTTTTCTATGGAAGAGATTTTCAGGTGTAGCAATTGATTTTTTGCAAGCTTTCCACAAAGAAGTTCTATATTTAGGGTGATTATGGAAGAGATTTTCAGCTGTAGCAATTGCATTTTTGCAAGCTTTCCACAAAAAGTTCTATATTTAGGGCACTGAATGGATCAGATGCCTGACCAGAGCTCAAGAGGGGGTGAGAGATTCTTCCTTTTTTTTTTTCCCGAACGGCAGGAGGGGGTGAAAGATGAGGAAGCTTTATCGCCGACTTCCTTGTGGAGCCTTTTGGGGCAGCTCTGGTATCCACTTTTGACCGTGAATTCACCACTTGAGCTTTTGGGCCAAATCACATTATCAACGGTGGTGGTAGAAGAGTAATGGTTAATATTCTGGCGGAGATGAGAGGATCGAAAGTGTTTCTGATGAGAGCTTCATCCCTGCTAGCTTCCCCGGTAATATGAGATCTGCCACTTTTTGAACTGGAGATGATGTTGTCCCAATGATGCTACTGCAGCCAGGAACCAATTTGTCCCTCTATATGTTGATGGACTTACCATCTCTCACTTGCCAAAGGCAATTTTTAGCCAGAAATCTCTCGAGATAAGAAGGCTTTTCCAGCTCCAAGAAGATGCAGACCCTTTTTTAGCTTCTCAAAAGGAGCAGTTCGGGAAGTATTGCCCTTTAGAACTCTAGCCCACAAGCTGTTTTCCTCATTCACTAGCCTCCAGGCTTGTTTAGCCAACAAAGCAACATTCATGCATTTGAAATCTTTGAAGCCCAAACCTCCTTCACCCTTCTTTCTGGAGTTCTCTCTCCAAGCCACCTGATGAATTTTTGGCTTCCCATTACTACCTCTCCTGCATAATCGAGCTATCTTGGCACAGCTGGCAGTACGAAGAGATATAGGGAGCTTAAAAACAGACATGACATATGTCGGAATGGCCTTAATAACTGATTTAATCAGTACCTTCTTCCCTGCATCCGACTGTAAAACTTCATTCCACCCTTGGAGTTTACTAAGGACTCTTTCCACAGTCCAGTTCTTAGAAGTCTGCTTTGAAGTGCCCCACTTTCAGTAGAAATGCCCAAGTACTTGCCATTGTTATCCCGCAAGGGAGATTCATATGCTGCAGCCAGCTTCTCTATCTTCCTTTGGGGCATTGGAGCTGAAAACAGAAAACTACACATGACTTGATAAGAAGTATCAGCTGACCTGAGGCATAGCAATAACGATTCAGCACATCCATCCATGAGCACAATACACTCAAACTTAGTAGCTTCAAGGAAGAAGAGGGAGACATCGACAAATAAAAGATGGCTGATTGTTGGAATCTTCTAGCGAATTTCACACCCTGCAATCTCCTCTGATCTACTGCATCATAAATAAGTGTGGAGAGAAAATACGATGCCAAGATAAAGATGAACTGGGGTCAAGGATCCCCTTGTCTAAGGCCCCTTTGGGGATTAAAGAATGGAAGATGCTCTCCATTGACACTTGTACTATAGGATACATGATTAAAGCATGTTAGTCACGACAAGGGAGACCCATTTCACATCAAACCCCAATGAAAATATTATCTTCAATCTATTAATCATCCCCAGCAGCAAACAAAATTGAAACATGTTCAAGTCTTTTTCTTAGTAACAGTATTGAATCAAAAGACTTCACAAAAACCATAGGCCGAAAAAGGACTTCCTTGAGAACCCAAACGTCAAACACGTGGGAGGCATATACCTTGTATCGATTTCTAATGCCGTAAGCGATACAAAATCAAAACCCATAAAGCTATTAGAATGTGCGCCAATAGAAATTGAATTACATGCAACAACCACCCATTGTACCTTAGATTGTTCCTCACATTCTTCGGTGCAGATGTGGTTGTGTTTCTGAAGACCTTCGAGACACAAATAGCAAATACCTGTTGTTGTAGAGAGAGAAAGAGACGATGGGTGTGGCCGCGTGGATGAGTTCAGCTCCGATCGCCCAAGTCGCGAACACACCTCTGTCGGCTGACTCAGTGATCGGAACTCGGATGGGCGACGGTAAAGGTCGACTCGGATGGGCAACGTTGTTATAACGGACTACCACCAGAAGGCGGGACGAAAAAAGACTTTTCAAGTTGTAATCAAGTGCTCCCGGCTCATTTTTTCCCACTTTTTTCCGAAATATATCTTCTCCGATTAGGTACCAAGAAGTGTCCAATTGACTTGAATTCTTACGTAATAATTTTAATTGACAAGTTCTACAATGTGGACAAATCAGATCACGAAAACAATACTAAATTAAGGTCAAAATTTTCAAAAAACAGAGGAGAAGGAGAAACCTCCTTATAAGGGTTATAATCAAGTGTATCTAACTAATTTTTTTTCAATATTCTTGGATATATATCCTCTCTGATCAATAACCATTTGGTGCTCGATTGAACTAGTACTTTACAGAAACATTTTAATTGACAATTTATACAATGTGGACAAATCAGATCATCAAATTAATTCGAAAATATGTTTGAAAATTGCCAAAAAAAAGGGGTGAAGGCATCTTTTTGGTACTTCTCATGTTCAAGCTGCGAAGTCCATTCAAAATCCCGACGACGCCGTGTCATCATGTTAGGAATTCGCGTCTTGTACATGCGATTATTGAAGAATAAAATGCGTCCGTGCAAACCTAAAATGGGCGCATCAAACGCGAGTTTGTAGTGAACAGACTTCTTACATTCAACATGTGAAGTACTAAGGGGGCGTTTGGTAACGTTTCCAGTTTTTTGTTTTTTGTTTACAAAAAACTAAAAATAGAATCATGTTTAGTTTTCATAGAAATAAAAACAAAAAACATGTTTGGTAATACATTGTTTTGTAAAACAGTTAAAAATGACAATACGATAAAACATGTTTGATGAATAATTTCATTTCCTTCCAAAAGAATGAAATGAGAGAAAAACAAAGGGGTTGGATGGGTAGGAGTATATGCAGTATGTATACATGCTCACATGTGTTTTTAGTATATACACATACATCATGGACGAGTTCAGTGAGAAAAAGTTGTACTACGAGCACGAGGAAACAATCAGTGGATCCTACAGTGCGGAAAGTGCGCCGGTCAGGGAAAAAAAAACAGGGGAAAACACCGTTTGTGGGTTTTCACAATTTATGGAAACTTTGAAAACGTTTATAGGAAACAAGAAACTAAAAACAACTTACCAAACATGTTTTCTTTATCAATTTTCAAAAAAACAAAAACAAAAATCAAAAACTGAAAATAAAAAGGTTACCAAACGCCCCCTAAGAAAAAAGGATTCTCCCCTTTTTTAGCAATTTTCAATCTTATTTTGGAATTAGTTTGATAATCCGATTTGTTCACATTTTATAAAATCGTGGATTAAAATGTTTCTTTAAAGTATGAATTCAATAGAGTATAAAATGATTATTAATAAAAAAAAAAAAAGGGTAAGATCCCAAAAGATTATAAAAAATAGTTAGCTGGTACTTGATTACAACTCTCTTATGATACTAGAGGAAGAACGCTTCTCATTCTCCTCCGTTTTTTAAAATTTTCGACCTTACTTTTGAATCATTTTCATGATCCTGTTTGTCCACGTTATAGAATTTGTCAATTAAAATGATTTTGTAAGATATCAAGTCAAATTGATACTTATTGGTATTTAATCGAAGAAGATGTATGTAGAAAAATTTTGAAAAAAAGGGAGCCGGGAACACTTGATTACAACTTGGAAAGACCTTTTTTTCTCCTTCAGTTCGTTGCAACAACGATCGACCTTCACCGTCCCCGTTCCGATCACTGAGTCAGCCGGGCAGAGGTGTGTTCGTAACTCGGGCGATCAGAGCTGGTGAACTCATCCACGCGGCCACACCCATCGTCTCTTTCTCTCTCTACAACAACGGGTGTTTGCTATTTGTGCCTCAGAAGTCTCAAAAACTGAACCATATCTGCAGCCAAGAATGTGAGGAACAATCACAATGGGTGGTCGTTGCATCTAATTCAATTTCTATTGGCGCACATTTCTAATAGCTTTTCAGGCTTTGATTTTATATGGCCTACGGCATTAGAAATCGAAACAAGGTATATATCTCCCAAGTGTTTGACATTTGGCCTCTCAAGAAAGTCTTTTTTCTGCCTACGGTTTTTGTGAAGTCTTTTGATTCAATATTGTTACTGAGAAAAAGACTTGAACATGGTTCAATTTTTTTTGCTACTAGGAATGATTAATAGATTAAACCTTGCATTGGATCCAGTGTCACAGAATGACAAATTGAAGATAATATTTTCATTGGGGTTTGATGTGAAATGGGTCATTTACGTGGTTCCCCAAACTCGGGCACTCCACACGGAGGTAAATGGAGCATTTCTTGAAACGGAGACAAGCTTTACAGGGGAGGTCTCTCACCTCACTACACTCTCAGTCTCTCACTGAAATCACTACATTGCTGACTACAAACCTCACTACTTCTGATATCTGATGGAAATTACAAAGGCCAGATATCTGCTTTATAGGCTTGAGCAAACCATTTGTTCATTTCCCATGCAAGACATGGCATTCACTCCATGGCTGCAGATGACCACTTGGAGGCCACTTGTCTTCAATTATTCAACAGAGGTGTGCTAGTGAATAGGAGGATGGGAGCCACAAAGGCCCCTCAAGTGAATGCAACCCGTGGTTAATGAAAAGACTACCAGTACTCATTTAATGGCCTTTTCCAGTGCATTGATGTGGTATTTTTTACACCCTCCATCCCAAATTGTTTGCTCTCTTTGAAAAGTCAAAGAAAAACGTGAGTAATGTCAAGATAAGAACCAATACTGGAGAGCAGAAATAGAAGCAGAAACATTCCTCCCTCTGGCACTGTGGCACATCCCAACCTTTCAGCCATGGCAGAAACATGCACAGCAACAAACAGGTACTTAAGTGTCTCGGTAGAATATCCACCCAAAAAAAAAAAAAGTGACATCTCCTTCACTCTCTCCCTAGTGCCTATAACCGGAAAATTTTTAAACACCACCTTTCTGGTTTCTTGTCTGTGTAGGTATGCAGTTGTTACATGGGCAAACAAAGGACTAGGATTTGAAATCTGTAGGCAATTAGCTTCAAATGGAATCACTGTAGTATTGACAGCTAGAGATGAGAAAAGAGGTACTGAAGCTCTAGAGGAACTCAAAGGGTCTGGTCACTCTGATCTTGTGGTGTTTCATCAGCTTGATGTGGCCAACCCATCTAGTAGTGCTTCCCTTGCTGATTTTGTCAAGACCCAGTTTGGGAAGCTTGATATCTTGGTATTGTTGAAATCCCAGTTCTCAGTTTTATCCTTTTCAATATTTTTTCTTCTGGGTTTTCTTTGTTTTTATTTTTTGGAATTGCACTTCGTATTCAATTTCACCTTATTTGGAGCTTATTAAGCTTAAAGAGTAAATTTTTGCCTGCTTAACTTTTCAAGTCTTTAGGCTTTTTGGTTATTTGCTTTTTCAACATCTAAAAAGAAACTCAGAATAAACTTTAAAAATGGACTTTAGGTATTTTTCCCCAGTAAAACTAGGTTTTAGATGTTTTGAGATAAGTAATGTTTTTTTAAAAGAAGTGGAAAGCCATGGGGAATACCTAGTCGTTGCTCATTTGTAGCCATTTGTTTGGTAAATAAACTGGATTTTTGACAGGAAAATGAAGCATCCTATGGTGTGATGAGCATTTTTGGTTGTTAGTGGAAAAAATTTCCTTCTAAATGGTGCATACAGTGATTGCTTCAAGAACTGTGGCAGGTGAACAATGCTGGAATTGGTGGGGCCATCATTGATTGGGATGCTGCCGCTGCTGGGGTGAGTCTCACCTATTTTTGTTCTTACATAGAATGCATGATAAAGTACACATCCCTTCACAGTCCCAAAAAAAAAAAAAGTACACATCCCTTCTAATATCGAATTGTGGCTGGTAATAGGCACAAAGGGTCCGTTGTTTGACTACATATGAACATCGGATTGGACTATATATCCGAGGAGACTACATTGGTTAAAACCTATACGGCTCGGATTAAATACTCATCGGAAAAATAATGTGGTATTATTAATCCAATTGCTATTAATCTGATGAGGTTACATGTAATCAGTTATAAAACCCTTCACTATTAGACCTGTTAAACAAACTTGTCGTTACTGAATTGTCTCACTCTATGCAGTCTAGAGACCAAGTAAATTGGAATGAGTTGATTACTCAGACATACGAGTTGGCGAAAGAATGCTTGGAAACAAACTACTATGAAGCAAAAGTGATGATTGAAGCATTTATTCCCCTCCTCCAGTCATCTGATTCGCCGAGAATTGTCAATGTTTCTTCTGATATGGGGAAGTTAAAGGTACAAAAGTTGCCTAACCCTCATCCAATAGTGTAAGATTTCCACTGCTATTGAATTCTCGAGTACAGGAATCGCAAGCCTTCAGTTTTGACTTGAGAATTTGAGCTGTGTTGAAGTTCATAGCAGAAGATTAACTTCATAACGAGTCTGATTCTCCTACCAAAGGAAATTTTCTCTCATATTAAGCTGGGGTGCTTTTATCTTTCACTAGAACCAAAAGTAGCTATGTTATGATGGCAAGAACTAGAGAGGAGGGATGTATATAAATTTCTAGTGCCCGTTATTCAATTGGCTGGTTTCATAAGGAATTCTAGCTGTTGGGGAAAATTATCGGAATTTAAGTTACGAGAACTCAACTACTTTTGGAAAATGATAAATGTTAGATACTTGGTTAACATTCACGCAAGAATGTGAGATTTTCATGATGATATGGGAGTTAGATTCCTAATTTGGAATTTTGGATACTATTCTAGCTTGAGCAGGTAATCAGGAATCTTTTCCTGTTCCAAAATCTCCACTCCTTTCAAACAGTAGATCGAATCACAAAGACCCAAATAAATGATACTAGACTAATAATAAAGAAGATGGTTTGCAAAACCATATGGAAGATATGGTGGAAACACCCCATATTTTCTTGCCATAATGGTAAACTTATTGTATCCTTTTGTAGTTAATCTTAGTTCGTCTTAAATTGCTGTTTTCATATGGATGCAGTGAATTACTGTTAACTAGTAGTATTACATTCCCAGCCATGAGAGACTCCCATGGGTGACGTGGGATCCAATCCCTTCGTACTGGAAAAACGAATCCTGCTTGAGTTGGTAATTAGGAAGAACTTTCACTTTTCTATTTGTT
Organism: Rhododendron molle; assembly: GCA_025413875.1. Classification (NCBI taxonomy): domain Eukaryota; kingdom Viridiplantae; phylum Streptophyta; class Magnoliopsida; order Ericales; family Ericaceae; genus Rhododendron; species Rhododendron molle. The sequence continues at coordinate 2,048,727 of CM046394.1, read as the reverse complement.
CCAACTTATGGAGTCATAAATTCTCAGAACATTCTCATTACCCCTCAATGGATTCGTGCCATATGAACTTATGATTATGATGACGGTTAACTAATCAAAATGATGCATACTGCATATGAACTCGTGTCTGTAGCAATATCCAAAACCACCGGCAGGATTTTGCTGCCAAACTTTCAAACTTATTAAACCAGCTGTATTTGCCCTCATTAGATTTTTTTTCTTCTTTTTCATATTGCTGTTTCAGAATATACCAAGTGAACGGGTTAAAGGAGTATTGAATGATGCTGAAACCCTCACAGAAGATAAAATAGACGAGTTACTAAACGAGTTTCTCCAAGATTTAAAGGAGAACTCATTAGAAAACAAAGGTTGGCCCACGTTTTCCTCTGCTTATATAGTATCCAAAGCAGCTATGAATGCATATACAAGAATTCTGGCCAAGAATTATCCAACTTTCCGCATCAACTGTGTATGCCCTGGTTATGTCAAAACAGATATGAACAACTACAGTGGTATTTTTAGTGTAGAAGAAGGTGCTGGACATCCAGTGAGATTAGCAATGCTTCCTGATGATGGTCCCACTGGTGTCTTCTTTGTTCAGAAAGAAGTAGCTTCTTTTGTTGGGTGAATATTATTAGTTCCACTCTCTCAGATGAAGATGGAACTAAATCCTGTGTAATGTACCTAAAAGACAAACGCCTGTGATATTTGTGTAACAGCTGTTATAAACAACTTGAGCATTGGGATGATTAAACTATATGGTGAATAGTATTGTCAGCATGCATGTAAGGGTTTGCGCTATGAAAATCTTAATATTTCTCAGATTCGTGTGCCAGTAAACTCCAGACACATCCACACACACTTATTGAAATGTTTTCCAATAGCAAGGTTGATCTTCTTTTTTTAATTTCATAAGCACTTTCCTTTTATATAGTTGTACTATTTCAGCATTGCCGTTATCTGCAACTGGCCTGGTTTTGCTCATCTCTCACTTGTCAACATCTTGGAAGAGGAGAATTTTGTATTTGAGGAGTGGCTTGGCTATGAGTAGTTGACTGCTTATGAGCAAAATGCTATTCTCATAAAGAGCTGCAGATATCCATACACAAGGATAATTGGACTATATATGGATTGATGAATAATGCTCTTGTTATACTTAAATTATCTGCAATCATATCATTAATTTTCTTTGTGGATGTATGGTTGGTGAATGAAACCCATGTTGTCTTCAACAAAAAATGCAACCCATGTTATATTTCCTGTACTTGTTTAATGATTCATTCTTGTCTGTTTTCCAGTGCACTGATATGGTATTTTTTAACTTCTTTCAAATTCCAATCATTTTCTGTTTGGTTGGTAAGTAAAGGAGTTCATCTTTAAACTTGAAGGCCGAAACATTTTGAAGTCAAACTTCCAATAAATTTGACTTTTTTTGTTTAGTGAAGAAATATTGCGTCCCAATAATGACCCTTAATCCTGACGTCTGCTATTCATGTGATGAGCTTCCATTATGTTTTTATGAGTCAAACAGAAGAGGGAAAGTCAGATTCAACTGTACGTGTGGGGTTTTGTCTGTCACAAAATAAAATGCAAGGGCCAAATGGGAGTTGACGTAATTTACAGGAGGTGCAAAGTGAAATGTAACCATAATAATTTGAAGGATTGCAGGTGATAAATTATGCTTAGCCAATGGAGTCGACAATTTAATAGCTTGTGGAGGATTCCTCATCCTCAAGCACATCCCAACTTGTTGACCATGGCTGAAACAAGGTACTTATTTGCTATATGGGTAGAATTTATGTTTTTCTTTAAGTCCCTATAGCTCCAAGCTTCATCAATCAAACCCATCATTCTGTATTATTCTTTCTGTAGGTATGCAATTGTTACCGGGGCAAATAAGGGAATAGGATTTGAAATCTGTAGGCAATTAGCTTCAAACGGAATCATGGTGGTGTTGACTGCAAGATATGAGAAAAGGGGTACTGAAGCTATTGAGAAACTCAAGGGGTTTGGCCTCTGCGATCTTTTGGTGTTTCATCAGCTTGATGTAGCCAACCCATCTAGTATTGCTTCTTTTGCTGATTTTATCAAAACCCAATTTGGGAGGCTAGATATCTTGGTATGATTCAAAACCCAGTTCCAAGTTATTTCTTTCTTCCTTATTCTTTGAAACCTATCCCTGTTCATCTTCTATAGGAATTCTGTATAATTGAGTAGCCATGTGAGTGTCCAGTTACTCCTTTGCATTATCTTGTCAAAATCACAACGTGGGTGGGTTTTGGTTTGGATCATGGTTTGTTGGGGGGAAAAGGTAAAGGACAGATAAGGAAGATCTCTACATAAATTCATGATCCGAACACGGCTTGAAGCATCCATCCCAGTGATTTGATAACAATATTTGGTTGTCTTGATATAATTGAGGAGTTGATTGCACAATACGCAATTAAAAAAAAAAAAGTGGTTGCCATGATAAGACGTAGGAGTAATTTATGCACTGCTGGTAGAGTTGTACATTGTAAGTTCTGGTCTCTTCATTTCTGTAGATATCTTTGATTTGTCTCTTCTTTCACAGTTCCGGGAGTTCTTTGAACTGATAATGAGAAAGCTTGAATTATTGCAGGTGAACAATGCTGGGATTCTGGGGGCCACGGTAGATTGGGATGCCTTTAAAATTTCGCGTGATGCTGGCAGTGAGGTGAGTCTTTACACATGATCCATTTGTTCTACTGTGGATATGTATAATCTTCCCATTTATTGAAGAGGACTATAAAATGGTGCCTCAGAATATTAAGAGCTAAAGGGGTGGATACGGGAGCTAGAAGCTCGGTTAGAGTTTGAACCAAGTTATAGAATTGAATTTTCGGCAGGTTCACTTTCAATTAGAGTGGACGATCCGAATTGGTAGGATCAAGGATGGAATAATGGTTTGGTTTTAGTTTGTATTTTTGCTAGTGGTGTTCAATTGCACTTTTCCCGTTGAGATGATCGCCATGGGCACATTTTTGCTAGTGGCGTTCACTAGTAGCCCGTCAAACAAACAGACTCTTTTGTAATATATGACTAGGTTATTTTGTTGTAAAATTTGTTGGGGGGAGAATGGTGATGACTGATGAGCACTTCCTTTCCAATATAGAACTGTAGATGTGAGTAGTAGGCAAGACCTACCAAGAGGACTTAACTGAATTGTCTCATGTGCAGATCAAAGCGAATGAAGCGATTACTCAGACTTATGAGCTGACAAGAGAATGCTTGGAAACAAACTTCTACGGAGCAAAAAGGATGATTGAAGCATTTATTCCCCTCCTCCAGTTATCAAATTCTCCAAGAATCGTCAATGTTTCTTCCGAGCGGGGACAGTTAAAGGTACTTTAGTAGCATAAATAGCACTTGGTGGTTGGGAACATTAAAACTGCAGAATTTCACTAATGTTTCGTTGTGGCCTCCCGGGAATTAGAGATTCTGTTCCATGGTCTTGAAGTTTATTCTACCCAAATTGTTTGTTAAGCTTAATTTGTCTCATATTGTTTTCAGTATATATCTAGTGAATGGGCTAGAGGAGTGTTGAATGACGCCGAAGGCCTTAGAGGAGAGAATTGAAGAGGTATTGAACGCATTTCTTAAAGATTTCAAAGAGGGTTCAATAGGAACCAAAGCGTGGCCTCCTCTCTGGCCTGCCTATAAAGTATCCAAAGCTGCGCTGAACTCGTATGCAAAAGGACTTTAGCCAAGAAGCATCCAACTTTTCGCATCAACTGTGTTTGCCCTGGTTTTGTGAAAACAGATTTAACCAACAATAACGGCAAACTGGGAGCAGAAAAAGGCGCGGAAAGTGTCGTGATGTTAGCCCTGGTGCCTGACGACGGTCCTTCTAGCCTCTTCTTTGATCGGAAAGAAGTAGCATCTTTTGTTGAATGAGTACTGTTTGTTGCGTGATTTTCGTCTTGATTATGCCACAGATGGTATAAACATCTTGAGGTAATCAAACTATGTGGTGAATTTTCTTGTCAGTGTGTGTGGAAAATAAAATGGCTTCCAGTGTCATACCTGAATTTTCTTATGCGTTGGTTTTCTTAAAACTAATCCTGTAAACCAGGACACAAATGCTTACACGATCAGGCTAAATGTCTTCAGATGTCCCGAGCCGCACTATGTTAGAATGCTTGGTTATTATCCAACAAACTTCCCTTTTCTGTGTCGTAGCGATTAGTGATTCTCTGTGTTCTGTATTCTCTTTCATGTGTTTTAGAATAATAATGACTTACAGAAATGGACAACATATAAGACTTCAAATTAATGGGAAAATCTTACTACGCGGGAAGATTTTGTCCAACGAGTATACTACACCATCTATTATATTTTTTTGGGATCTCACAAAAATATCAACAAAAAAATGTCCATAATTTTAAGATAATATTTTATGGGGCCCTATAAAAAAATCTGCTCCAACATATATCGGTAAGTATTATTTCTGGATTTGTGGAGGCAAAACTGCTCAACTGCACAGTTTCCCCTCTATGAATCCAGAAATAATACTTATCGATATTTGTTAGAGGCTTAGAGCTTATTTTTTACATGATCCCATAAAATATTATTTTAAAATTTATGGATATTTTTTTTATATTTTTGTGAGACCTAAGATGGGCACCACAAAAAATGTAATAAATAGTGTAGTGTGCGTAGACATATTGGCTGTAATAATGCAGATGAGGTATTATCTTTCACGAAAATGAGGTGCACCTTCTTCCCGCCAAAGAGTATAATCTTCTCAACATTACTTTCAGCAAAAAACCATTATTCCATCTGTTGGGAAAAATTCGGCAAAAGGCAAAAATCCAGAGAACAATTTCATTGATAACAATCACATGATCGAAACAAATTATAAATACCAAGCAGATTTAACCAAACGAGATACAAACAAAACTTTTCTGAATTGGAACCGAGTCCTTCGTGAAAAATCAGTTAATTCGAGCGGGCTCATTACGGATCCCATAAGGTTAATTCGAGCCGTTTAATTTTTATTTTTTTTTTGAACTCGAGTGGCCTCATGAAAAATCAGTTAAATTTGATATTTATAGATACTCGATCTTATCATCTATTTTTTTCATTTAGTTTACAAGATTCTGAAATCTAAATGAAAAATTGGATTGAACACTATACATATTACTATTAAACAGCTCGAATCATTCGTGCGGAATCCGGGGTGGATTTGTGTGCCCGTCGGTGCCCCATCGGCACTAAAATGGTCGGCACTCTTAGGATTTTCGTAAAAATGCTGGCCACATAAACTCATGGTCCAAAGTTTTACAACTCTCTTTCTGCTGGTCACAGAAGTTTGAACGGTGCTACTGGTATGGTACAGTGCAAACCCCCTTTTTGCTCCGTTTAAGTTTAAGAAAAGATCGGAATCGCTCATTTTGTTTAAAATATCTTGTTAAGTTCAATCAGATATCGATTAAGGCACCTACAAAACGTTCAACTTTGTCCTAGAATTCAAACATGAATTATAGAGCAAAGTTTGGATGTTTTGTAAATACTTTTACCGATACCAAATTGAGCTTATTTTTTCCAAAAACCATAATCAAAATATTTTAAACAAAATGAGCGACTCATATCATTTTTTTTTAAACCCAAAATGGGCCAAAAATGAATTTGTATCCACTGGTACAAATTTTATATCTGTGCCATTAGAATTCAAGCTTAAATTCCGGGATAAAGTTGGATATTTTGTAAGTGTGTATCCGATTGAGCTTATTTTTTATAGGAGCCGAAAACAATTAGTACTTTAAATAATATGAGCGATTCTGATCATTTTTTGAAACTCAAAACGAGAAAAAAAAAAAAAAAAGGTTGGTACACACTGGTACAGATATCACCGTTCCAGAAGTTTGGTGCTTATGAATGAGTGCTGCTATTAGTACATATGAAACGTACATACAATGTACATATAAATTTTGTGGGGCCCAAATCGGGTCACACAATAATGATCCGAACGGCCCATTATTTTTAAAACATCTTTTTATAGAGTCCTGTAAAAAATCAGCTCAATCCGATATCGGTAAGTATTTTTTCTGAATTTGTAGAGCGAAACTAAGCAATTAAGTAATTTCGTCCCTACAAATTCAGAAAAAAATCCTTACCGATATCGGGTTGTGCTGATTATTTACAGGACTTCATAAAAAAATATTTGAAAAATAATATGCGATTTAAATCATTTTTGTGGAACCGGAGATAGCCTCACAAAACTCATATGTACATAATTTCATATGTACCCAATTTTGCGAAGAAGAAGATATAAGCTTTATAGAAGGTTATCTCGGGTTCCACAAAGTGGGAGAGAGAAAATGCAGAAGCCAAGATCGTCTATGCTGTGATGCTGGTTTAGCTATACAAGAACTGAAGCAACCATTCCTCAGGCACATCCCAACTTGGCAGATATGGCAGAAACAAAAAGGTACTCCATTTGTTGTCTATGTTAGAATGCAAGTTTTCTTCAGTGTCTAATAAGCTGCAAACTTTCGAGCCCATGTTTCTCTTTTCTTCTTTCTGTAGGTATGCCATTGTTACGGGGGCAAACAAGGGAATAGGATTTGGAATCTGCAGGCAATTAGCTTCTAATGGAATCATGGTGGTATTGACAGCCAGAGATGAGAAAAGGGGTACTAAGGCTCTTGAAGAACTCAAAGGGTTTGGCCTCTCGGATCTTGTGGTGTTTCATCAGCTTGATATAACTAACCCAGCTAGTATTGCTTCTCTTGCTGATTTTATCAAGACCATGTTTGGAAGGCTAGATATTTTGGTATGATTGAAAACCCACTTCTCGAATTTTCTTTGTTCTTGTTTCAAAACCTATTCCAGTTATATTCTACTAGAAAATTATGTATTACTTAGTGATACGCTCTATCTCCTTTGCATTTAAGTTTCAAATTGGAGATAAGGGTTGTGTTCCGATTTGTGGAGGATTATTGTGTTCCAATGTATAGCGTCCGGCCCCTTGAGTCCCTGGATTTATGGAGGGATAGGGAGCTGCTATTTTTGGTCAAATTTTATGAGAGCAGCTACTTTGGTCATATATTGTCAAAGGTTACTCTTATCCAGTCCTCCCTGCGGCCTGCTCGGACACTCATCGAATGGGGATTAGTGTTATTGTTTGTTTGTGTGGAGGATTTTACTTATGGAAAGGAAAACGATTGGGATGATTCGGATGAATAAAGGAAGTATTTAGCTTCTTCATTGCATTGTCCATCTTCTCATTTTATTTATATTGGTCCACAAATCCATTTTAAAAGAACAATCACCATGAACATAGTATTTGATTTGCTTGATAGAATTATTTTAGTTGAATTTTATCATGCTTCAGTGTACAAAAAAGTAATGTCTCTTGTCATCCCATGGTTCTTGAAGTTATTCAAGTGAGTTATGCTTTATTTATTAGTTGTGGATGGCCTCCGAATATCTGTTGTGATGCCTTGACTTTTCATTTTCTCGTCTTTTTTCTTTTCTCACCTCAATGAGGTATGTGCATAGATGATAGTGGGAAACCTCAAATTACCGCAGGTGAACAATGCTGGAATTGGTGGGGTTATGATGAATTCGGATGCTGTAAAAGCTTCAGGGGCCGATGCTGGTGGGGTGAGTCTTTATAAATGATTGGTTTATTTGCTTGAAAAGCTTACTCTTTATTCCTACTCTTTGCTATTGAGATGGTCACAAAATAGGCACAGCTTTCTTCTTTCGAGTTCCTGCTTTCTTCTTTCGAGTTCCTTAGAGTGTTACCTGAACTTATAGTCTCACTTGTTAGTTTCCGTTATGTAATTGTGATACTATGATGAAATTTTAGGTCCAGTGGTGATAGGCCTTGTTTTAACAATTTGATTTGCTTTAATAAAATTTGATTGTTAAAGCCATGGAGAAGGGAGGTGTAAAACGTACTTTTTCAAATAGATGGCTAAAGCCATGGGGGGAGATTTTCGTTCAAGTAGGGGATTTGTGAAGTGCAGTTTCCTTCTATCATAGATCTGTGAATTTGCGTAATAGGAAAGATGTACCAGCCTATCCAAATGACATAACTGAATTGTCTCGCCCATGCAGTCAGGAGGCCAAACTTATACGAAAGGAACGATGATTCAGACTTACGAGCTGGCCAAAGAATGCTTGGAAACAAACTATTATGGAGCAAAACGGATGATCGAGGCTTTTATTCCCCTGCTCCAGTTATCTGGTTCGCCAAGGATTGTCAATGTTTCTTCTGGGATGGGCAAGTTGGAGGTACGAAATCCTTGAGTACAAGCTGTGCACCCTGCTAACAAACTTATACAGGCATTACTAGGTTATACTTCTGACTTGGAATCTCTTGCAGAAAGGATTATCACTGTTCTTGGATGATGGTGGTTCTATCTTTCTGTGAAATGGCTATATTTAGATGGCAAGAACTAACTAGTAGGAATGTGAAACACATAACCAGTTACATAATTCACCTGTCAATTCAAGTGTTTGGTTTAGATAGGACTCGTCCGGGGGAAACCTACAAAGTTTCAAAAAACTTTGGCCCTTCTACCCTTTTTCTCTTCAGCGTTTGAATGCGTTCAGAAGTGGTTCCAGCTTGAGTATATAATTATCATTTATCATTTATAAGGAATCACTTTCTTATTATCCATTCCAAGTTATGGAATCATGGAGACTCGAAATGACTTTCCTATTTTCTCCCAAAAGATTTATGCCATCTGAACATATTGGTTATGAACATAGATGAAAACGGTGTGCATAGCCATATTCGATCCACTTGCTGAAGATGTTGTTTTCATAATCATTTTAACTGTGTGGCAGTGGCCCATTGTAATTGATCTTAGCTCGTCTCAATTTTCTGTTTCAGAATATACCCTGTGAATGGGCTAAACGAGTGTTGAGTGATGCCGAAAGCCTTACAGAAGAGAAAATAGATGAAGTACTGAATAAGTTTCTCAAAGATTTCAAAGAGGGTTCATTAGAAACCAGAGGATGGCCCCTTTTTTTGCCTGCCTATAAAGTATCTAAAGCAGCCATGAATGCGTATACAAGAGTTGTGGCCAAGGATTATCCAACTTTCCGCATCAACTGTGTCTGCCCTGGCTTTGTCAAAACAGATATAAACAACAATACTGGCATACTGAGTGTAGAGGAAGGGGCTGCAAGTCCCGTGAGGCTAGCCCTGCTTCCTGATGATGGTCCCACTGGCTTCTTCTTCGTTCGAAAAGAAGTATCATCTTTTGAATGAGTGTTACACTATTATTTGCTCCAATCTCTCAGGTGTAAGTACATATAACCTGTTTGCGATATGCCAGAAGAAAATCCTCTTGTTATTTATGTAACCATTGTCATAAACAGCAGGATAACTAAACCTTATGGCGAATTTTATTTTTCAGCTGTGTGGAAAGTAAATAAAATACCATTGGCAATGTCATATTTTATGTTTTGTATTACAAAATCTTGATATTTCTAACATGCACCTACACTCAGCCAAATGTGTTCAGATAGATAGTTTCTTGGGTTATTTGGTCTACAATTTTGCTTCTTGTTCTAGCTTTTATATGATTGGAGTAAGGTGAGATACTGTTTTGTGGGATTGATTTATATAGTTTCTTGGCATGGTTGATCCTGGGGAAAGTGTCGTATTATTTCAGCAATACCGTTATCTACTGCTGGTCTATTTTGGCTCACCTATCATTCTTTGTACTTCCGGGACGATAATTTTGCATCTGGATGCTTATTTAATGGCTGATAGTATATAAGCGAGACGTTTTTTCTTTGGGGAACGGCTGCAGAATTTTGTTGCTATATATGCTCTGCGACACTTGGGAAGGGAAGGAACCTTCTATCTGTCGAGATGTATCGAAACCCGCCTTGAATTCATGCACAAGGGTGCTTGGACTATATGGTGGTTTGATGAACAATGCTCTTGTTATAACTTTCTGCAAATCAAAATCTTAAATTCTCTTGTTTGACGCTTATGATGGATTTACAGTTGGGGAAATGCAACTCATGCTGTGAAAAACAGATTGGCCAAGTACAAAAAAAACAACACTCTTTAGAAACTACGGGTTTGATAGAGTGTGGCCAAACCCATTTCCTGAAAAGCAAATTCACATCAATCATCTCTGATTATGTACCAATAAGGACTAGATTGGTATGATACTTACCATGATTTATCTTCTTGACAAGCTCTTAAACTTTAACAGTTTCGATCGTCAATATAAAGCAAAATGAGCTCACAATTAGACAATTTGAACAGGGGAGGTTTCTCAAAACTGCCTCGCCCGTGTTTCGTTGCATCTATGCATTTGAAGGAAATCCTCCAAAACGACATCGTAAGCCTGCACCAAAGGAATTTGTCTGATTGTGAGCTCATTCCGGTTTACTGTAGACACTCCAATCTGGACTTCCAGATTAGTTTACTTACGGTATTTGATTCCCCGATGATGACACGGATCAAGAACACTTCGAAAATGTCGAGTGTTTGAGTTTTGAGTGTTTGAAGAACCCTTGAACCTAACCTAGCCAAAAACCACATCAAAAAGCAAAAAACCAATTGCCGCGCGAGTGTTTAGAACCATCGCGCGAGGGTCAAGCTGCCAGGTGTGGTCAACAGTCAAAGCTTGATCGTTGACCATCGCGCGCCAAGGCGCAATCGTCGCGCGCCAGGCGAACCCTCGCGCGACTGTTTGGAACCATCGTGCGATGGTTCTTTCCTGTCCCTATCACCTTTTTCAACTGGGCAACTTAACTACCAAGTAACCCAAATCCAGCCTCGTGGACTGGCTGGGCTTCTCTCCTTGCAATCTTTCCATAAAAAGTAATTTGGTCACCAAGCCAAGTTAACCTTCACTTAGTTGGTTCTTTCTCCTCCATACACCATTTTCTCCTATAAATACACCCCCCCCCCCCCTTTCAAAAGGGTTAACAATTTTGGGTTCAAAAAAAAAGAAAAAGAAGAAAGTATCAAAGTTCAAACAAAAAAGGGCTTCACATCCTTGAATACACTTGATATTCCATCACTCAAACCATTTCTATACACTCATTTTACAAGCTCTATCACTTTGTTCAACCTCAATTCAACTCAAAACTCAAACACATTTCAAACCATATTTATTAATTTTAGTAACCGGTTCTCTGACTCCCTGATTTCGTTTCGTCCCAAATACCGGCCCTTACCGGCCATCTCGGGCAATACCGGGAAATACCGGCCGAGACTCGGGTACCGGTAATTTCGTCCGAAATTTTGCCGAGCAGTTTTTTTTTTTGTTTTTCTGGGTGTGGCAAGGGAACAAAAAGGGAGAAAAAAAGGAAACAAAACGTTTCTGGGTATGGCAGGGGAACCAAAAAGTGGACAGGGAGGGAGGGAAAAAGGGGAAAAACCGTGGACATAATTATAGTACGTGCGCAAGGCTAAAATCCCGAATTTGCACCCCCCTGTGCGTTATAGACGTGACGCGCACCCGGTTAATTGGTTTCCGAATTAGTTTTTCAAATTGCCGCCCATTTTCCTGAGCGCGCGAGACCTCTTCTTGAATCTTTATTCACAAACCCACTAGCGTGCAAAGTTATTTAAGATGAAAAAAAGTTTTGTAACTAAGCAATGTGGGACAAGAGTTGCCACACATAGGTATTTTACGATAAATTGCATGGTATGGGAGATTTTTTTGAATTATAATTATATATAATTATTATATATATTATAGTTGCGGTAAATTCGAAACGGTACCCGGTATTTGACCGGTACCGGTACGTACCGTACCAGTAGGAAAATCGGTACCCTGTCCGGTACAGTATTCATAACATTGTTTCAAACCTTAAGAACCAAAGGTATAGCTTACCTCTGTTCTGCTCTCTGTTCTGATCCCTGAGGAGGGCTGGCAGGGCCAAGGCTGGTAATCAATACCAGTCCTGACCCTAAAGTCAGCAAAGTTACAAGAAGCAGTGACTAAAGAACCCTCGCGCGATGGTTCTCAAGGCTCGCGCGACATTTTGTGTCAGTGTGAGAATGAACCACGTGGGGAAGGGTATCCTGGTCTTTGTATTTCATACATAGTTTTTACTGTTTTGAAGCATGTTTAGGTTTTTAGATCACTTTGTAAGCATGCTAACAACCAGTTTACTGCTTTTCTTAGTTTAAATTGCTAGATGTATTGCATTTCTGTTTTGTTGGAGCATATCTAGGATCATTCTAGACCTGTTCCAGAACCCAGGAGGAGCAAAACCAAATACTGGAGGGTGGACCCAAACTCTCGCGCGATGATTCCAAATTCGCGCGCGATGGTCAAGTGGAGCGTTGACCATCGCGCCAGGGCGCAACCGTCTCGTGCCAGGGCGCAAACCATCTCGCTCCAGGGAGAACCCTCGCGTGACAATTTGAAACCCTCGCGCGACGGTTTGTCTCCGACCAGTAGCTAGCCATGCATGTTTAACTTGGTTTTAGGCCTCTATTTTTGTCCCCTCATTGTTTAAGGGGTGTTTTAATAATTTTATGACTCTATAGCCTTTTAAAATTGTTTTAAATTGTATATTATAAGTCCTATAAACTGCTTGGTTTGTCCTGGGTGTGCACTGATCCTTCCAGAGCATAGAAGGTTTGAGAATAAGAGCTATGGGCTCAACCTGTAAAATCCCACACCAGTCTGTTCTCATCCTATACTAACTGCTCATCCATGCCATTTATCACATCTTACAAATTGTTACAGTTTTAATCCCCGATTAACTGTTTTCCGCCCTAATTGGCTAAAAATTGGTTAATAAAAAAGAAGAATCACATGTTTTCAAAATACCTAAGTAAAGACCGATCTTCGGATTGGGCGAGAGGGGTGCCTTAAAACCCTTCCCCTCTCGTAACCTGGCTCCCGAACCCAGATATGGTTATAACGGACTGGTTCCTTCACTTTTTCAAATCAAAACAGCGCGGCAGGTGCTTCGAAGTACGGTTCCTTGGGTGTCGGTCCTTCAAACCTAGGTGGCGACTCTGTATTTTTGCGAACGTCTACTTCTCCGCTCGCGCCCCCTCGATTCTCGGGCCGCTTTGACAAGACTTGGAATGAAATCCTCTCTTTTCCAAGAACATGCTGCCCACATTTACCTCCATGATCGAAACAGTACAACTTTTAGAGATTCTCAAGAAGACTAACCGTGTCAGAGATCCTATTAATCGAATAGCGATTGGTACATAATCGGAGATGATCGGAGTGAATTTGCTTTTATGGAAAAAAATAGGCTTGATAACACTTTATCAAAACCCATACCATCAATGAACAGTGACTTGCTTGTACTTTGAGGCGAAGCTTCGTATACCCATATGCATACATCTCTGTCGTAAGCGCGAAGCTTCGGAACTCCTCCATGATCCGCTATTGCAGATCTCCATCGGTTTCTGCACTCAATTTGTGACCCACATTCAATACCTCCTTCGTCACCAATTTTCCTCAGGTAAATTGCGGGTTTTTTTGTTTTTCTGCATCCATTGTTGTTTCTGCAGCTAGCTTCTACTTATACACATATGCATTTGGAATCGCAATTAGCTATGCATTGCAGTCTGCCAATCACCATTCTGCAGTTAAGTCTTCTTCTTCTTCTTCTTCTTCTTCTGCTTTTTAGCGGAAAATGATGTTTCTCTGCCGTTTCCCGTGAATCAAACGGCCAAACGGGGGTTTTTTTCGACTCAGTGTTATAATGAATTCTCTGACTAAATCTATATGTCTCCCACAAGTAATTAGACTGAAACTTCGTTGCATCTAGTTATGTTTTTAGGTTTTTTTAAGCTCTTAACTGAAGCTCAAAGATTGTGTTTTTTTTGGTAGAAAATTTTGCAGCGAAATGACAGCAAGGAAGCCCGGATTAATTGCTTTGTTCGATGTTGATGGGACTCTTACAGCTCCACGGAAGGTGCCAATTTTCTCCCCCTAATTCTTCTTATTTTTCCCCCGAATAACTTTGTTTAGGCCGAAAAGATGTTTTTTTAAACATGAATGTAGCTTACTTTTTGGTATCCTGACCAACTTCAATTTGGATGTTTATTTCATTGAAACGTATATCCATTTAGTTGATATTTGAGACTAACCTTGTCAATTTCCTTAACAAGATGATATTAAGTTCACCAGTTTTCGTGCCTGATTCTATGACAATTAGTTGTAGAAAAGTTCTCGTACCTCTGCATTTTTGTTCCTTGTAACATAGTCAAGTGGCCAATTTTGCGAGACCACGCTTTTGTGTGACCAATTGAACTTGCCATGGTTATTTGATTAGCTTAGTCTGTAATGGATCACTATAGAGACTGTTTGTTGAATCTCTCTTATTCACATTTGCTTGGCTACTTGTCAGGTAGTTACTCCGGATATGCTGAAATTCATGCAGGAACTTCGTAAGGTATTTCACTGGAGGCCTTTTTTTTGTTCATGTTTTCCATTCAACGTGCCATAGTGTTTTCCATATGATGGTTCCTCCCCACAAGTATGACTGCTTTACAGCTTGGCTTCACTACAGGTTGTTACAATTGGTGTTGTTGGTGGGTCTGACCTTGTTAAGATATCAGAGCAGCTTGGGAAGTCAGGTTTGATATATCCTGGAAGCTAGTGAAATATAATTACAAGAAAAATTTAGAGAATTTGGATGTTTTTGGTGTCTTTCGTTGGGTTTATGTTCTACTAGATTGTTCTAGTTTGTCAAAAACTCAAATTCCAACTTCACTTATCCGGTGATAAGAGGCAGGTTTATTCTTCATAGTTTCTGAAGTTTTTTAATTTCGTCATTAGCGGTTGCCTGCTATGGACGGATGAATGTCAACAGGGTATAATGACTGATTAGGTTATGCAATCAGGAAGTGATGGCAAAAATAGTGCTGATAATTTTATTGGTGGATCTTTCTTTCCTACTTCCATCTCGAATGACTTTTAAGATTAATAGATGATAGAGCTTTATATTAAATAATTAGAGAATCCATCTTGTGAACTGCATGATTTTGGTTTGTTGCTGGCTATTGCATTGTCTATGTGATTTGACTGGTATTGAATATGCTGTTCGTATTCCTTACCTACATTACATCTGCAAAAGTTTGTTAGTAATGTGTAGCTAACTGCTTGGCTCCTCCGTCTTTGGGATATGTGCAGTTATAAATGAGTACGATTATGTATTTGCGGAAAATGGTCTTGTGGCATATAAGGACGGGAAGCTCCTTGGAACCCAGGTACTGTCAGAAGACATACCAGATTGCTGACCTTGAGTAGAAGTTTCCTTCTTTCATTTACTCCTTTTTTCCCCTTCTTGGATGTCCTCTGCAGAGCTTGAAGTCTTATCTTGGAGAAGAAAAACTCAAGGTAACACCCTTGTCCTGCTCATTGCTATTGTAATTTATTTGTGAATTTGCAGTTTGGTCTTCAAATAGTGGATGCTTTTATGCATATCTATATTTGGTGGACACAACAAAAATTAAGAACACTGCCATGTTCTGTAATTAGTAGGATTACTGATCGACATGCTTGTGACTTGTCAGAAACATGCTCTCTTTTTTTCAAGGTCCATTCAGATATGATAAGTTTTGTACACTGTATCAGGACAGTAACTCATTTTTTTCGAGTAAGGTGAACGGTAACTCATTAGTATGTGGAGTGACATTTTTGAAACGATTCGCAGGAATTCATTAATTTTACACTACATTATATTGCTGATTTGGATATCCCAATAAAAAGGTTAGTGAAGTGGAAGCATCAGTTGAAATTATCAAATTATTTTAAGCTTCTGAGTCCATTTCTTGTTTAACCTTTTCTTTAGAGGAACATTTATCGAGTTCCGCAGTGGGATGCTCAATGTATCACCAATTGGCAGAAACTGCAGCCAAGAAGAAAGGGACGATTTTGAAAAGTATGACAAGGTACAATCTCTTGATTTGCAATTAGGATAGAGATCGCAAAATGGGTCCGTATAAGAAACACTTTCAATGTTAAACCTGTTGAAAAATCATTTACTGATACGACACTCAGGTTCACAATATACGCCCGAAGATGGTGACTGTGCTCCGTGAGAAATTTTCGCACCTTAACCTCACCTTCTCCATAGGGGGACAAATAAGTTTCGATGTGAGTGAATGTTGTCCTTTTGTTTATGCTTTCATTATTCTTAAGCTACTAAAATAACTGACAAGTCATTGCAGTGAATGTGTTTGGGTATAACTCTTGTAAGTTGTTACAGGTATTCCCTCAAGGTTGGGACAAGACTTACTGTTTGAGATACCTGGAAGATTTTCATGAAATCCATTTCTTTGGAGACAAAACTTACAAGGTAATACACCTATCCTCTATGTCCATTTTGCTTATTCCTCTCTTGTTTGATATTTGCCCCGTGTCACTATCTTGTTTCTAAAGCTTTGAGTCCTTACTGTGTGTGTTGTTTTGTGCTTCAATGGGCGATATAGATTTTTTTTCCTGGACTGTTTTTTAGCTCTCTGTTGGAACTAAAGGAAGAGCTTGGTTGTTTGTTTTGAGCAGGGAGGAAATGACTTTGAGATATATGAATCAGAAATAACTGTGGGTCACACAGGTCTGCTCCATACTTCAGCTTATTTATTCCAAAAATGCTCTAGACTTTTCTATTTGCTATAGCACCTTGTGAACAAAATGAATTAGTAATTTGGGAAAAGAGAGAGCAGTTAAAAGTTAAAACATGGCATTTCATTTTGTTTCAATCTATATCATTGTCATAATCGGATGGATGCAAAAAAGATGTGAGCCCATCGCCGAAAGGGATACAATTGGTGACAATTCAGTTGCAATGTGTTCCAAAAGATTTTGCAAGTGGAACAAAAAGCACTTGTTTTAACTGCCTCCTAGGGATGGAACGGCACCATTTTCGTTGAGAACCCAAATGATATTTGAAATGGACATGAGCAGCGATGTTACTTCCTCCTGTGCCGTTTCAATTTCATAAGTGAATTTCTTGTTTGTTGGATTTTCAGTTACCAGCCCTGATGATACAGTACAGCAGTGTGTAGCTCTCTTCCTAACCAAGCAAGTTTAACATCCCTGAGGCCGTATCGACTTTGTTGCTGTCAGTTATCTGCCCTTTGTAATTTGAAGGCAGAGAAAATAATGCACAGCAGAAATATCTGCTTGATTGTGTAAAATTCTCTTTCTGAGCTTCATTATCGTAAACAAAATGATGGGCATTAGCATATGCCATAGATCATTTGAAGTTTCAATTTGTTATTTGAATAAGATCGATAAACAGTGCAAATACTCTGATATATTGTGAGAAGCTAATAATTTCTATTCGGAGAGCTCAAATATCATTTGAGGTTTCCTTTCATTAGCTCCACTGTGTATCTCCTTTTCTTATCTGTTTTCCTGTTTTAGCAACTTCTATAGCTGCGAATCAATGCAGGCTAATCTTTTCTACTTAAACTGAAGATTTGAAATGCAGATCATACATAAAAAAATAAAAATAAAAATGCTCTTTTTATTATAAAAAAAAATCCGCGTGGCGTACGGTCCTTTTTAAGAAATCTTCATGGGTGCTGTTAGAATTGGGAAGTGAGAGGCCAATGTGAAACATGGACTAAATGGAAGGGTTCTGAAATGCAGTTACCCGTCAAATTGTATTGAGCCTTTTCATTTGGCTCCGTTTGATAACAGTGATAGATGGATAAGATTCGTAAGGAGATGGAATTAGGATTGGGATTCGTAAGGTAATGGGATTAGTAATGAGAAGGAATTGATAATGAGTATGTTTGTTTGGGATGGGATTAAATGATGAGATTATTAATATCATATTTGTTTGAAATGGGATTAGATGATGAGATTGGATGGATAGAAAAAATTGGTAATGAGAAGGGATTGATAATGTGAAAGAGTTGGGATTGGACTATTAATACCCCTTAATAGTTAATACCAAGTCCCACGGGTATTAACAATACTCCCTATTATCCGGGTTATTAATCCCATCGGATTACTAGTCCGAATCATTTTTGGTTACCAAACAAGGTATAATACCTTCACTCTACCAATCCAATCCCAACCCTTGGAGGTTATCAAACGGGGCCTCAGGGAATGGAAACATTTCAGTTTGCATTGAGCTCGACTTGGGCTTTTACCTTGTAAGATTTTATTGCGGATGATTGATCGGAAATAAACAAATATTTCAGCTCCGCCCATTTGACACCTTTTAAAATTCTACTAAAATTTGGAATTGAAAATCTGCAGCATAATCTAAAGCCAAAATCTATATGCACAGTTATTTCAAACACGTCCATTCTCTCCTCCACTCTCTCAACTTTAAAAAAAAAAAACCAAAATTGTATGCATTTAAGATTAAGAATTTCGAGACTTTTGAGCCTAACTACATTTGTATCTGTCTATCTACTATCCAAAAAGCTCTCAACCCTCAATCCTAAATTCTTAGAATTTAGAGTTTTTTTTGTTAAATAAGAGAGAGAAAAACATGTGAGTGGGGGAGGGGAAGAGAGAGAAAGAGGGGGACGTGAGAGAGGGAGGGAGAAGCTAAGGAAAAATTATTCTATGCCCTAGCAGGATACCGTCACGTGTTATTCCAAATTCATTTTACACATGTCTTTTAGTGTGCAAAATGAGACTAATGCTAGTGTGCATCGAACATGAGAACAAAAAAATATTATATTATATTTTTTATCACTAGTGTTGTGCCTATTCGATACACAGGGTCGAAAAAAACTAATGTTAACTTTTTATCTCATGCATTGAACGGGTACAATATTTGATTTTTTTGTTACAAATTAATTTGATTAAATTTTTTTTGAAGTAATTTAACGGCCACTGATTTTGCCACTCTTTTCTGTTAATGCCACTCTCCTACAAGTGTATTTTTTGTGCGGGGGAGTGTCATTAACAAAAAAAAATTGAGTGACAAAATCATTTCCCAATTTAATTTGGTTTAATATTTCTTGCAATTTGAGTCGTCCATTGCCGAGCATGAACGGCACAGACTGATCCAACACTCATGTTGTTCCAGAGGGACAGCAGGCACCCCAAGTTTAGGGCGGGTAGCGGGAATCGAACCCGCATCGTTAGCTTGGAAGGTTAGGGGTTATAGTCGTCGTCGTCGATTCAGCATTTTGAACGGCTCTAATTCAAAACCGAACATGAAACTTTGGTTCATTCGGCTCCGATGGAAAAAGTCCTAGATCAAAGATGTGAACGAAATTTCCTTTTCTATCAAACCCTTTGCAGCCCATTATTTCTTAAGCGTAGCGTGTATATAATATGGTACACAGGACTACGCAGTGTCCCAAATTTAACACGGAAGGTTTGTCAAAACTGGGTCGCCCGTGTTTCGTTGCATCTTCGCACTTTAAACCTGCGAAGTCCTCCGAAACGACGTCGTAAGCATGCACCAAAGGAACATCAGCTTGAATTTGTCCGATTGTGAGCTCATCCCGGTTTATCTCCATGATGATCGAAACAGTTCAACTTTTAGAGATTCTCAAGAAGACTAACCATGTCAAAGATCCTATTAATCGAATAGCGATTGGTACATAATCGGAGACGATCGGAGTGAATTTGCTTTTATGAATATAGGTTTGATAACACTTTATCAAAACCCATTTCATCAAAGTATTGTTTGAACTGTGAAGCGAAGCTTCGTATACCCCAGATGCATACATCTCTATCGTAAGCGCGAAGCTTCGGAACTCCTCTTATCTCTATGATCTCCATCAGTTTCTGCACTCAATTTGTGACCCACGTTCCATACCTTCTTCGTCACCAATTTTCCTCAGGTAAATTGCGGTTTTTTTTTTTCTTTTCTTTTCTGCATCCATTGTTGTTTCTGCAGCTAGCTTCTACTTATACACATATGCATTCGGAATCGCAAATAGGTATGCATTGCAATCTACGAATCACCATTCTGCAATTGAATCTTCTTCTTCTTCTTCTTCTTCTTCTTCTTCTTTTCGCGGAAATGATGTTTCTCTGCCGTTTCCCGTGAAACAAACGGCCAAACGGGGGGTTTCGAAGCAGTAATGAGTAATCGACGAGTCAACTCAGTGTTGTTATGAATTCTCTTACTAAATCTAGATGTCTCCCAGAAGTAATTAGACTGAAACTTCGTTGCATCTAGTTATGTTTTTAGGTTTTTTTTTAATCTCTTAACTGGAGCTCAAAGATTGTGTTTTTTTGGTAGAAAATTTTGCAGCTAAATGGCAGCAAGGAAGCCTGGAGTAATTGCTTTGTTCGATGTTGATGACACTCTTACAGCTCCACGGAAGGTGCCAATTTTCTTCCCCTAATTCTTCTTATTTTTCCCGCGGTTAACTTTGTTTAGGCTGAAAAGCTGTTTTTGTAAAACATGAATGTGGCTTACTTTTTGGTATCCTGACCAACTTCAATTTGGATGTTTATTTCATTGAAACGTAGATCCATTTAGTTGATATTTGAGACTAAGCTTGTCAATTTCCTTAACAAGATGCTATTAAGTTCACCAGTTTTCGTGCCTGATTCTATGACAATTAGCCCTTGTTCGGTTTGGAATTCCAAATCCAGTGTTTTGGATAAAGTAACTTTTTTACCTTTTCTCTCTCTAACTTTTCAATCATTACTTTCATTTTTCACTCTATCTCTCTCTACTTTTTACCTCTCTCTACAATCATTACTCTCATTTCTCTCTCTACCTTTATTCAAAAACACAACTCAAAACCCACAACCGAATGTAGAACAGTTCTCGTAGCTCTGCATTTTTGTTCCTTGTAACATAGTCAAGTGGCCAATTTAGCGAGACCACGCTTTTGTGTGACCAATTGAACTTGCCATGGTTATTTGATTAGCTTAGTCTGTAATGGATCACTATAGAGACTGTTTGTTGAATCTCTCTTATTCACATTTGCTTGGCCACGTGTCAGGTAGTTACTCCGGATATGCTGAAGTTCATGCAGGAACTTCGCAAGGTATTTCACTGGAGGCCTTTTTTTTGTTCATGTTTTCTATTCAACTTGCCATAGTGTTTTGCATATGATGGTTCCTCCCCACAAGTACGACTGCTTTACAGCTTCGTTTCACTACAGGTTGTTACAATTGGTGTTGTTGGTGGGTCTAACCTTGTTAAGATATCAGAGCAGCTTGGGAAGTCAGGTTTGATGTATCCTGGAAGCTAGTGAAATATAATTACAAGAAAAATTTAGAGAATTTGGATGTTTTTGGTGTCTTTGGTTGGGTTTATGTTCTACCAGATTGTTCTAGTTTGTCGAAAACTCAAATCCAACTTCACTTATCCGGTGATAAGATGCAGGTTTATTCTTCATAGTTTCTGAAGTTTTTTAATTTCGTCATTAGCGGTTGCCTGCTATGGACGGATGAATGCCAACAGGGTATAACGACTGATTAGGTTATGCAATCAGGAAGTGATGGCAAAAATAGTGCAAAAGTTCACTAGCTTACATCTGCAAAAGTTTCCTTACCTATGCTGGTCATATTCCTTACCTACATTACATCTGCAAAAGTTTCTTAGTAATGTGTAGCTAACTGCTTGGCTCCTCCGTCTTTGGGATATGTGCAGTTGTAAATGAGTATGATTATGTATTTGCGGAAAATGGTCTTGTGGCATATAAGGACGGGAAGCTCCTTGGAACCCAGGTACTGTCAGAAGACATACCAGATTGCTGACCTTGAGTAGAAGTTTCCTTCTTTCATTTACTCCTTTTTTCCCCTTCTTGGATGTCCTCTGTAGAGCTTGAAGTCTTATCTTGGAGAAGAAAAACTCAAGGTATCACCCTTGTCCTGCTCATTGCTATTGTAATTTATTTGTCAACTCACAGTTTGGTCTTCAAATAGTGGATGCTTTTATGCATATCTATATTCGGTGGACACAACAAAAATTAAGAACACTGCCATGTTCTGTAATTAGTAGGATTACCGATCGACATGCTTGTGACTTGTCAGAAACATGCTCTCTTTTTTTCAAGGCCCATTCAGATATGATAAGTTTTGTACACTGTATCAGGACAGTAACTCATTTTTTTCGAGTAAGGTGAACGGTAACTCATTAGTATGTGGAGTGACATTTTTGAAACTATTTGCAGGAATTCATTAATTTTACACTACATTATATTGCTGATTTGGATATCCCAATAAAAAGGTTAGTGAAATGGAAGCATCAGTGAAATTATCAAATTATTTTAAGCTTCTGAGTTCCATTTCTTGTTCAACCTTTTCTTTAGAGGAACATTTATCGAGTTCCGCAGTGGGATGCTCAATGTATCACCAATTGGCAGAAACTGCAGCCAAGAAGAAAGGGACGATTTTGAAAAGTATGACAAGGTACAATCTCTTGATTTGCAATTAGGATAGAGGTTGCAAAATAGGTCCGTATATGAAACAGTTTCAATGTTGAACCTGTTGAAAAATCATTTACTGATACGACACTCAGGTTCACAATATACGTCCGAAGATGGTGACTGTGCTCCGTGAGAAATTTTCGCACCTTAATCTCACCTTCTCCATAGGGGGACAAATAAGTTTCGATGTGAGTGAATGTTGTCCTTTGGTTTGTGTTTTCATTATTCTTAAGCTACTAAAATAACTGACGAGTCATTGCAGTGAATGTGTTTGGGTATAACTCTTGTAAGTTGTTACAGGTATTCCCTCAAGGTTGGGACAAGACTTACTGTTTGAGATACCTGGAAGATTTTCATGAAATCCATTTCTTTGGAGACAAAACTTACAAGGTAGTACACCTATCCTCTATGTCCATTTTGCTTATTCCTCCCTTGTTTGATATTTTTCCCGTCTCACTATCTTGTTTCTAAAGTCCTTACCGTGTGTGTTGTTTTGTGCTTCAATGGGCGCTATAGATTTTTTTTCCTGGGCTGTTTTTTAGCTCTCTGTTGGAAGTGAAGGAAGAGCTTGGTTGTTTGTTTTGAGCAGGGAGGAAATGACTTTGAGATATATGAATCAGAAATAACTGTGGGTCACACAGGTCTGCTCTATACTTCTGCTTATTTATTCCAAAAATGCTCTCGACTTTTTTATTTGCTATAGCACCTTGTGAACAAAATGAATTAGTAATTTGGGAAAAGAGAAAGCAGTTAAAAGTGAAAACATGACATTTCATTTTGTTTCAATCTATATCATTGTCATAATTGGATGGATGCAAAACAGATGCGAGCCCATCGCCGAAAGGGATACAATTGCAAATGGAACGAAAAGCACTTGTTTTAACTGCTACATATAATGAAGTGGATCAATTGTAATCCTCGGGCTGGAACGGCATCATTTTCGTTGAGAACCCAAATGATATTTGAAATGGACACTAGCAGCGATGTTACTTCCTCCTGTGCCGTTTCAATTTCGTAAGTGAATTTATTGTTTGTTGGATTTTCAGTTACCAGCCCTGATGATACAGTACAGCAGTGTGCAGCTCTCTTCCTAACCAAGCAAGTTTAACGTCCCTGAGGCCGTATCGACTTTGTTGCGGTCGGTTATCTGCCCTTTGTAATTTGAAGACAGAGAAAATAATGCACAGCAGAAAAATCTGCTTGATTGTGTGATTCTGTTTCTAAGCTTCAATGTTGTATACAAAATGATGGGCATTATCGTATGCCATAGATCATTAGAAGTTTCAATTCGTTATTTGAATAAGATCGCTAAGATCGATAAACAGTGCAAATACTCTGGCATATTGTGAGAAGCTATTTCTATTCGGAGAGCTCAAATATCATTTGAGATTTCTTTCATTAGCTCCACTGTCTCTCTCATTTTCTAATCTGTTTTCCTGTTTTAGCAACTTCTATGGCTGTGAGATACCATGCTTGATGAGATGGTTTGCTCATATCCCCTCGGTGGAGACCAAGGTTCGAATCCCACGAGGGGGCGGGGTTTGGGGTTTTAGGGCAATGAACGACTCTCGATTGTTGGTTGCCAAATAAGATTCGAGCCGTCGGATGCACGATTCTACGGCTCAGAGGTGCGTAGCATAGTATTGCGCACACTACTGCACAGCACCATCCCCAATTCGTGAAACATGACTAAATGGAAGGGTTCTGAAATGCATTTAACCGTCAAATTGTATTGAGCCTTTTCATTGAGGGAATGTGCAATTGAGCTCGACTTGTGGAAACTTTTCAGTTCGTAAAGTAAACTAGCTCGACTTGGGCTTTTACCTTTTAAAATTTTATTGCGGATGATCGATCGGCTATAAACAAATATGTCAGCCCCACGACACCATGTAAAATTCTACTAAAATTTAGAATTGAAAATCTGCAGCATAATCTGAAACCAAAATCTATGTCCACAGTTATTTGAAACATGTCCATTCTGTCTCCCACTCTCTCAATTTTTAATTTTTATTTTTTTTTTGTAAGAATTTAAGATTTAAGAATTTGGAGACTTTTGAGCCTAACTACATTTGTATATAATATAGATTTATTATTTATATGTGGACTGGATACTAAAATATACGTGAGAAGCGTAGCTCGCATGCCAGACAGAAATTTGCATAATTCGTTTTGAGTTTTTGAGAAAGCTTTAAAAGTACTTCTTACTCCATTGTATTAATAGCATTTTTTAAGTCACATGATAAGCATTCCAAGTGTGAAACGTCTCTCGAAAGTACTTCATCGAGAACGAGAATTCGGACGGAAGCATAGAAAGAGGATTGACAGAGGGTTAAGCGACCTAGATTAAGATAAGTAATCAAAACACTTTAGCCGAAGCATAGTTTTTTTTTTTTAATAGTATATGTAAAAGTTAGTATTATTAAAATAGTTAGTTTAATAGTACCTCGAAAGAGGAATTGAACTCTTAACATTCTTCGTCGTACTTTGAGGCCTCGTTTGATAACAATGATAGATGGATGAGATTCGTAAGGAGATGGGATTAGGATTACGAGGGGATTAGGATTGCGATTCGTAAGGAGATGGGATTAGTAATGAGAAGGGATTGACAATGAGTATGTTTGTTTGGAATTAGATTAGATGATGGGATTATTAATATCATGTTTGTTTGAGATGGGATTAGATGATCGGATTGGATTGATAGAAGGAATTGGTAATAAGAAGGAGTTGGGATTGGACTATTAATACCCCTCAATACCAAGTCCCACGGGGTATTAGCAATACCCCCTATTACTCGGATTATTAATCCCATCAGACTAATAGTCCGGACCTTTTTTTGTTACCAAACATAGTATTAATACTCCCATGAAATTAATAGTCCCATCCCAATCTTTAAACCCGTTATCAAACGGGGCCTAAGTGCACCCCGATGCGGTCGGACCTCTTGGCTCTGGCCAAAGCAACTACGGCTAATTGTACACTGTTTTGTCAGGAAGTCAATTTTGCTAATTGCACGCCTAATGATAATAACACCCCTTCATAACCCCCGTCTCCTCTCCTCTGGCATTTAAAATCAACCAGACCCGAGGCAGTTAAATCTCCGCGGCAAAAAGTCCATGGCGGAGTTGGACGCAGCTGATCGGAACCCTAGGTTCTTCGTGGCGGTCCACGTCGGCGCTGGATTTCACGCGCCGTCGAACGAGAAAGCTCTCAGGTCCGCCATGAAACGTGCTTGCCTCGCTGCTGCTTCTGTTCTCCGCAAGGTATACTTGCTTTGGATGCTGTTTCTTCCCGTTTGGTCAAGGAAAATTAAAGATTGACGAAAAAACGAGATGGATATAATGTTCAATCTTTAAGTGGAAAATTAGATAGTATCTCCATTTGGCTTTGTTTTTTCCTTTTAGTTACTAAATTTTTCAGCAACCACGCGTTGGGATTAGAGTGAATGCACATTGCTTCCCATTTTGGTAGACAGGTGAACATACAGTTGTGTAACATGTCGCGTGAAAAGAAAAGTGCAGTGAGGATTTAGTTATTCAGTTCAAAATGTGAGGAGAAAGCTTGAACCCTAAAGTCCGCTTTGTAGTGCGTGCGGTGAGAATTTAAGTTCGCCTTTTAGTTTTCAGTACAAAATGTGAACGTAATAGGATTGTGATATGATAGCTGAGGTTTGCAGATAGACAGTGGATTTGTCATCTCCTTGAGTCAATTGGACAACCGAGTAGGTCTTTTTTCGAGATGGATAGTGAAGCTTAAAGTTTTTGATATTTAGGTCCTTTTAAGGTTTCTTGATGCTAGGCTTGCTAGCATAGGATTTCACTTTTTCCCCCCGTATCCAAGTTTTGAACTTCATAACGTATCTTAGATAGAAGTGGATCCGTGACTTATTAGTCCTCTGAAGCACATGCTCTAAGGCTGTGTATAGGTCAAGGATTTGGATAAGGAAAATGAAAGAGAAACGAAAAAAGTTAAAAGGATCTAACGGCTCACAAATCCTTGATCCACATACAGCCTGAGTAACTGCAATTTTGACTTTGTACGTGGTTGGGATGAGGGGAATAACCAGTGTGGACATCATAAACTGTTGGACATCAGCAGTATGGAATGTGGAAAGCTGAAGATCAGGTGCTGGTTGAATCCAAGCAAAATGGAGAAACCTAAGGATATGACAATAATATGACATCATGTATGGCACTGAACCTTGATTCATGGTTGAACTGGCAATAGCATGGTTCTCTATATGTCTAGATTATAATGTTGACAATCACCTTCCTGATGACCTGGTGAAATGCACTGATATTTCTCTCTTTTATCACGGCATGCCTTCACTTCTATCACCAATATCTTGAGTCTTGACAATCGATGACCATGCTGATCAACAAGTTGTAATGATTTCAAATTTTGTTCAAAGAAGACACTCCTGATAAGAGTGACAGGTCATGTTGTTCCTCTCTTTTTCCTCTTATTATCTATTTTCCAAGTTTATGTACACGAAAAAATAAAACCATATCTTGACGACCTTCCAAAATGGCCTTAAAAAGAAATTAATGTATGTATCCAAAAGGGAGGGCATGGTGGTATTCGCTATCATCCATCCTCCATCCAAATAAAAAGAGATAAAGGTGGGGCAATGGTTGCTTTGCAATAAAGTTTATACGCTCTCTGATGCACATGCTTGTTTTCTATGTTCTAGGGTCCAGGTGGATGTGTAGATGCTGCTTTAGCTGCATTACAAGTCTTAGAGGTATGTTGCTTGTCTCTATCTTTCACACCTTGGTTGAAATACCATTCCACTTTCAAGCAGTGAAGCTGAAAAGTAGTAGTTCTAGACGGTAAGAATGATTTCCTTTTATCCCTTTTGTATCAGATCGGGCAGCTGGGATTAGGTTGGAAAATGTAGTAACGTAAAAGTATGGACTCTACAATCATGATAAGAGTTGACTGAAACCCATCGCTTGGCATGTGTAGTACCAGTTTGGAAAACTTTCATTCTGTGTTTGTGTTCGGGATCACACTTTTGAAACCACATGGTAGTTCCAGGACACTTTAGTTGTTAAATAACGGGTTTTGGTTGATATAAGATGTTGCTTGGTGGGCCATCTGTGTAGTTGGATTGATTCAATGTCAAGGGGATTAATGCAACCTGGCTGGGCCCAGAGGGGTGGTTAGGCTCTGTTGTTGTTGGGTGGTTTGTTAGATATGTTTCTATAAATTTCATGCAGTGGAACTCCTCTTTATTGTTTTCCTTCTTAGCTCTGTATGACCCCTGTGAATTCCGTCCTTGATCAAGCTCCTCTCTTTAAAGGATGATCCAAGCACAAATGCTGGGCGTGGTTCAAATTTGACTGAAGATGGTCATGTGGAATGTGATGCCAGTATCATGGATGGTGATTCTGGAGCATTTGGGGCTGTTGGAGCAGTGCCAGGTATTCCCAAAGTACTCCGTATAATTTATGGAAGTCATTATTTAAATAATGCAGCAAGCTTTTATACTGTGAACTGTTGTTTCTTTTGGTCTTTGGTTTTGGTAATGTCTCGGGGTTCCATTTTCATTTTATGCTCTGCCTTTTCTGCGAAGTTAATAATTAGCAGGTGTTCGGAATGTCAGCCAAATTGCTGTTTTGTTGACAAAGGAACAAATGTTGGGTTCATCATTGCTGGGTCGAATACCTCCCATGTACGATCACTCCTCTATGTTTGTCTTTGAACCATAAAGGAATTTGCTCTTTATGGCAGCATTCACAGTCTTTGCTATTATAACTTTTGCATCTTGGTTTAGATCTCTTCTTGTATATCAAGGCCATGACTGCTAGTTAGGAATGTTATTAGGAATTACGATTAGTGCAACGTTGTTCAAGATAAGACATTTTATGAGAAGTGCTGTATTGTGTTGGATGACCTATCGCTCCACCGCGTAAGATCCTCAAACCTACCACGACCACCATCCGCGGTCCATTTTCGTTCTCTTCCCTGCCCGGGAAGGTGGATCAAAGAAAGGTAGCTTTCTTCTCTCTTGGACTGATGGCGGCTTATGTAGTGGTCGGCCTTCCCACCGGAATGCCTCCTTGGTCGAAAGGCCCCTTTACTAGTAAGGGCACGGGAAGCAAAAAAACTTGTGCGAAGGACATTTTCTTCTCCACCCTCTCCTCTCCAAAGGCCAAGGGAGAGACTGCACCCCTTTCCTTCGGTAGCTCTTTTGGTTTCCCAAGAATACCGGTAGCTGGGGCAAAGCCCGCTTTCTTCACTCCGCGAATGAGAGAGAAAGTCAGAGGGAAAAACATGTTTATTCTTTGCGAGATCCGAAAGTGGAGAGCCCATAGCATTCTATGGGCACATAGGATCAAACATAAAGCGGCGCTTTCTTGGCAGAGTTTTAGGTAGCAAGAGACTGACGGGCTTGTTGGAGCTGAGCATAACGAATCGAAGCCGAAGACAGATCAAGGTAGCTTGCCTGCCAAGCCCATAGGCGAAGGGACGAAGGATGGAAGGTGCAAAGTCGATCGTGCACCTGTCGTGTGACCCGTTGGTCCTAAGCAATGTCTTGCGCGAATTGAACCCACCTAGAAAGAGCTCCCCTTTTATCTTAGGGTTAGGGTTGGGGGGGGGGGTGTGGGACAAAATGGAACTTTGATCGGATGCAGGTATCCAATCCCGCCGCTAAGATGTCCAGCGGATTCCTGGGCCTTGACGAATGGCCGGCCACCTTTTACGTTAGAAGAGCAAAAGGCCCAGGGCATTGCAGGATGAACCAATGTGAATGAGTGTAAGCTTCGTTGCTCGAACATGAATGCTGCTGACCACACTAGGTGCTACCGTGGTAGCAAGAGAGGCCAGGCGGTGACAATTGAGAGGTTGTCACTGAGCATTCCTAGTCACACGGGAAGAGAGGTCAAATGGCAAGGCAAGGCCATACGCCCGTTTGGCTCCTCGCGGAGTATAGCTCACATCCAAACATCTGATTGGGGAACGAGGCAACACCCATGAAGCTCCGGCGGAAAGAGCTACCAGCTACTCTAACTCTAGTCTTAACCAATGCTTCTCTTGGCGGGTGGGATTCAGGATTTAAAGAGTGGATTTCGAAATATCTTAAGAGATGAGAGAAGGCCGACGGAACTTCGTTGAGCTCTTTTTCGGAGAAGTTCCAAACTTCAAAGTTAAACCTATTAAGGAAATGGGCCTAAAAGTTTCTCGTGTACAGGAATAATCGAGTGCACAAATGGGAATAATGGGCACAAGAAGTGAATCTGGGCCCCCCTTGAACCAGAGCTCTGATATCATATTAACTTGCCGATCAATTTTTTAAAAACCTTAAGCTATTAGATCGGGGAAACTTAATTTGTATGATTGTTTCCTCGAAAGTGTTCAATAGACGACCACTATGGGAAACTTTAGTTCTTGTATCGTCAAGATGAACAATGGCTGACCACCAATATATCTAAAAACTTGGGCTGTGAGAGAGATGGTTTGCAAGTCCTCTCACTTGTGGATAAACTCACCTCCATAAGCAGGCCAAATATGTTTTTTTGGTTGGGGATGAGGTTTTAGACACCAATTGTTCCAAAACTTAAGCTATTCAGAAATTGGCCCAACATCGTTTATCAAGCTAACATAGTGCATACTCTGTGTGAATACGAACTACACATGTAGCGTACAAGTTTCTGATAAATTTGTTTCTCAGTTTCTTGGTTGGTGAAGGTGCACGTGTATGGGCGAAATCAAAGGGCATATCTCTGCCAGAGTGTACAGCAGAGGCTGATGAGGTGAACTCTCAGTTTTTCTGCCATACTGGTCTTTTACTTCTATTTTACTGTATACAATATCTTTCTTGAATATGTTGGTTTCAAATTTCTACAATCATTTATTCTCCTTTAATGTGGGATTAGTTTGTGAACAGTGGCTGGTTACAGACAAAGCAAAAGGACAGTGGGAAAAATTCAAAGCAATGCTTGATGATGCAAAAGCCACGACGACAATTGATGTAGAACGTTCTGGCCCTCTAGAGAATGCTACTATATCAGGTACTCCATCCTTTCTCTCAAAGCCGGCCACACATTTAGCTAGACATTTCCGATTAATTTTTTGGTGTCCAGGAAGTGAGATTTATCATTTTATAGGTTTGTTCTTTCTTTTAAGTCATCCATGTTCACCAATGACCACAAACTAGAGTAAAACAATGGTTAAGGCTTAATCCCACTTATTTGATTACACATGTCCCATTTTCCACTGATTGGAATTTCCCCCTACTTTATTGGCTATTGCTCAGTTGTCCTTTGTGGTTTGGCAGCTTTGTAAAGTTTGTTCTGTTGTTATTTCAAATGTTCCATGACAGAAGCTCAACCATGTGATCATTCGAAGGCAAATGGTGATGGTGGTCTATCTTCTACTTTGAATGCAACAAATGATGATTGCATTATGGACACTGTTGGGGTTATATGTGTTGACACGGAAGGGCATATAGCATCTGGAGCTTCAAGTGGTGGCATTGCCTTGAAGGTGATATTCTGCATTGTTTTCAATTGCGTTTTCGTGTTGTGCGGACCGATAGCATTATTTCTTTATTGTGTCGGCCTCATTTTTTGCCATTCATTGTAGAAGTTCTTCGAAGAAAGTCGTACCATGATTAATGCCATTACACTCCAAGCCAATTATCGTCGTCTCGTCAACAGTTGCCAGTTATTATGAATTTGTTCGATGATGTTTTGCCTTTTTTTCTTCTTTTTTTTTTGGTCAAATGGAAACTTGTTTTGCCTTTTATCATAGTCTATAGATGTTGATCCCTATTCACAACTGGAAGTCAAACTTTTCCGTGCATATCCTTCCTATATTGGATAAATAGGGCTAAATTTTGTTCTTGAATATTCGATAGGTAAGTGGACGGGTAGGATTAGCAGCAATGTATGGTTCAGGTTGTTGGGCATCCGCAAAAGGCCCCTTTGGCGCTCCCTTTGTAGTTGGTTGTTGTGTTAGTGGTGCTGGAGAGTATTTGATGAAAGGATTTGCTGCTCGGGAGTGCTGTGTCTCATCATCATTGTATGTATCCTTAATTCCTCATTGTTCAGATTTTTGTTTTCTTTTGGTACATCTTAGGAGACATACCTCGCAGAATAAGAAACAAAAATAGAACACATATCGTATCTTACAAAGGTCCAATATTGCCTTCTGTGTTAAGTAGGTCCAATATTGCCTACTGAGTAAAGTTTTCACTATAAGGCACATCTGTTTTCTGGAATGTTGTAGATTCGGGTATTTACAGGAAGAAAATCCAGTAGAAGGTTGGAACAGGAAATTAACTCAAGTACACTAAAGGTTTTCCAAGGGAGCAAAAAAAAACTGAAGTAAAGAAGAAGGAATTGCTTTTTGTAAGCAAGGGACACTTTTTGGTTACATGTGTTTTTGCAAACAAGTTAGCAACGTCGATATTGTATATTTCAATCCTTTTCCTGATATAACCGACTTATATGTTGAGAGCCTCTTTTACTATGTCATGTAATATTTAAGTAGGTAAGGAAGTTGGTAGTTGTGATGGTTATCAGAGAGGAATAGCTTGGTTTTTTAAGTTAAAAAACCTCGGGGTTTAAGATAAAAACGAAAGACTAGCTCACCAAATAACACTTGAGCTCCAAAGTTTTCTGTTACTGACCAGAAATATCTTTCATTGTAAAATACAAGTCAACCTTTCTCTTTTCTTGAGTCAAATCAATTTGACCAATGATTGGATCTATGTTTCTTTGCTACAAGATATGAATCATATTCCTCAACTTTCCTGTAACTTTATCTTTATTGCTCAGGTCACAGGCAGGTCCAGCCTCTGCTTGTGTGAAAGTTTTACGCTCTGTTATACGAGACAACAGCCTACATGGTACAGATAAAAGTGCTGGAGTTCTAATTGTCCAAGCCGAGGCTCCTGTAAATGTGAGCTTCTAGTCCTCAACCATCATGATTTCTTAAAAGGAAATGATAGAAAAACAACTTAGTATTTGTTTCTTTCTATTTAGCTTCCGGGCATCCCACCTAAGCTGAAGGCTATAGAGATGGCAGCTGCCTACAGTTCCCTGTCTTTCGGAATAGGTTATTTTGGAAGCTCTATGGACCGACCCAAGGTAATATATCTGTTCAATTCCCCAAGCCTGTATATCATTGAGTGAAGCTTTTTTCCCTTTTGTTAAGAGTTAGACCAGTCATGAATTAATTGATCCATGCAGATAACATCATTATCACTATTGGAAATCTGGAATTACCACATGTAGTGTTCTTGCGTCTTTTAGTTGGACATATATTTCAGTATAAACTTGCTGGATACGAGAGCATTTCGTAATGGTGATAATTTTAAGTTGATGATTTTCCTTTTTTGTACGTTCTCTTTCTTTTGTTAATTTTTCTTTCCTTGTTTATCTCATAGTTACTTGACTGAAATCGACTTTCTTATTCATATCTCTCGGTTTTTGTTCACACCTCGATGTGCTCATTTTTCGCTGCAGTCCTTTGTGCTTGGTTTTTCTACCATTCTTGTTAGGAAGTACCATACTTGCATTTAATTGCTCTGCTTCTAAGATCAAGTAGCTTGGTTACTCAACAGACTCTTCATTGCTTCTATGTTCCTACGTTATCATCAAACTTACATGTGTTTATAATTCACCAACTAATATAATATAATGATGTTTATTTCTTGATTTATTTTCTGACAGGTCTCAATTCTTAGGAGTACAAGACCGCAAAATAGGACCGATATTGACCAGTTTGCCACCCGAATCGATCTGAGTGCCGAGAAAATGTTGTAATTGGGAACTTAATATGTGGCCCTGGACCTTACACAAGTTTCGTGGTTCAGTGAAAGTGGAGCCAAAAGAGAATTTAATTTTTTTTATTCGTAGGGGCAACTATTGTGTTTATTTTTTTTTTTCAATGTGATTGCCATGTTTACGTTTGGAACACCAGTGTTTTATGCTCCTTGAGTGGGCACTGATTTTTGATTTGATTGTCATGCTTGGGTATCGGACACCAGTTGTTTATGGTCCTGGAGTTGGCACATATGTTTTGTATCTGAATTTCCGATCTCTACCGAGCCATTGATTTGTGGTCTCACAGGTCATTTCATAAAAAAAAAATGACACCACCGCCACATGGAAGCCGGCAAGAGCAGCAATTTCACTTCTGTTACCGTGGAATTTAGATGGACAATTCCCAACATTATAAGGTTATTTCCACAGAATGTACACATGCTACACCACCCAACCAAGAAAGGCACGCAAAATAGTTGACGTCATCGATCATGTCAAACTCTACCAAAATAGTTGACGTCATCGATCATGTCAAACTCTACCCATCACGTAACACACGCTCAACGTCGCAACAAGGGCCATCGAGTGCCTCCACAACCTCTCCCCGAGATATTGTTAAATATCAGGTCCCCCCATGCGAGAGATGTACCAATGGCTCATTTGGTTGCCCATCTTATTCGTTTATTGTTGCCTTCAACAGATCAACAGTTGCCTTCAAAGAACAATAAAGATGGGACACTTAATCAAAGAGATGCAAAAGTATATTATGTATAACTAGGGTAGACGCTATGTGCACGTATGTTGTGCTCATTGTAGGAGCAATCGATCCTGTTGAGGTTGTGATCTCAATACCAAATTTGATCCTGCTATCAAGTTAGACACATGCATTTCTATAGCTATTGTATAAAACTATAAATAATTTACAAGTCATAGATCGTTAGAGAGTGGAGTTAAAATTTAATACCAAATATAGTCGAATGTTATCATCGAACCTATTGATCATTGCACAAATAACATGTCTTTCAAAGACAAAGAAAGAAATAGACACGACAACTTTGAAAAGAAGGTCCATTGGGAGTTGTTACATCAATGCATCCTAGTAGCTCATTGTTGGCTTTCCATTTCCTTCAGAAACTGTACATCAATGGAGATCCTATCCAAAATTGACAATGCAGTATAGAAAATCCATCTTGTTTGTTACCTTGGTAGAGGAGGAACAAAGACAACCCTAAAACATCTACCACCAAAAAAGTCATATCCTCATGCTCCTCAAAAATCATCTCCTCAATCTCCTATGAACTAAGTGGTACTCATGGTCACTTGGAGTGTCACCTGCAAACAATTGACAATCATCAAAACATTACAAATACTCTTACGAACAACCAACCAAATAAAACCAAAATCCATGTGAGCGAGAGAGCACGCACAATGGTTCATAAGAGAAGTCAAATTGTTAGTTAGCAAGCCTCCGAGTCCCTATTTGCAAAAAGAAAAAACTCAGAAAACAGATCGTTCAAAGATAAATAGAAATTAACGTGAATCACATGTTTTTTCCCCCCAAAAAAGACACTGAGCAATGATGTTTCTCTCTTTAATGGCTTCTCTCGTTCTCCCTCTTTCCTCTTATGTGATCTAATGCATAAAATCTCTAACAAGGTCAAACACACCTTGAGTCTAAAAGTTTCCATCGCATTCCCTTCAAAGGACATCATATCCGAATTTATTGAAAATACTTTGTGTTCTAACTACCTGTATTCTAGTTGTTTCCTTTCCGCATACTCATGAACCAAGAATACTGGAATAACTCCAGAAACATCACCTATGGACAGATATCCAATATGAAACATTCCAATAAGGCAATCACTACTTCAGAAAACACAATGGCCACGTTTGGTTGTTGTTTTCAAGAATTCAAAAGTATCTCTTCAATGCTTCGACAAAAATTGGTCCTTTTTTCAGAATCTCACCGGAAAACAAGCTTTGAGAACAGTCACTAGAACTGGTTTTGGAAATACCAACAAAATAGAGCCTATAGACTTCTAAGTGTCAGTACAATACTACTGAAGAAAAAAACAGGGCTACACAAGGCCCAAGAGTGTAATCCCCAAGAACCTTCCATGTATGTGGTATCTTTATGGGCAAATCTCATGCTAACGGCTTGTTCTTCTAAATAAGCCATTGGCTTTCCCGCCAAATTTTTTTTGTCCTTATTCAAATTTTTTTCGTATCACTTGGCTTATCATCATTTTTTTTGGAGATCATTGCATCCTCATGACAAGAGGAATCTAAAAAGTACAAAATTTTGATCAAAATCCAATTTTTTTTGAATTTCGACGAAAATTGGCGGGAAAGCCACTTTTTTCGTCTTTATTCAAAAAAATTTGGCGGGAAAGCCAATGGCTTATTTAGAAGAACAAGCCTTAACTTCATGCCCACCTAAAGCCCACAAAAATGATGTCCGTCCATATTTACAGCAGATACACGCCATAAACGCACTGCCAAGAATTAGGACATTAATGTTTACAAATCTCCATCTAATTCACTTTCAAATGACATGGTATCCGAACTTGTTTTAAAATACAGTCTTCTCCTACCAAGCTCTATTATCTTTATCTTCTTCCGCGCACTCATTAACCAAGAATAATGCAACAACTCCAGAAGAAGTCACCAATGGCAAGATGTCCAATATGAAACATACCAACAACACCTTCTTGAGAAAACACAATGCCCTTGTTTGGTTTCCGTTTCCAATACCAATAATTCAAAAACACATCTTAAATGTAAGCCTTGTTCTCTTCTCTTTTCAAAAAAAAATTTTCAAAAAATTCCCCTTAGATTCCTCCTACTTCCAATATTTCTCCCTCTGTCTTTCTCCACTTATTACCCCTACTATTTTTCAAAAAAAATTTCAAAACACAATCCAAACAAAGCAGATGGGAACCGGTTTCGGAAATAGCAACAAAACAGTGCTCATACTTCTAAGTTCAAAGTATCAGATCAATACTATTGAAGCGATGCCAAATATTACTCGTGCAGCTATCCATGTTAAACCGCATATCTACTACCTGTTTGTAGCTATCCTGTAAAATCTCAATCCATAGGTTCCTTTCAGCGGAAATGGATTCATACGAGTCAAACCCAACTTAACAACACCAAGTTACACGAGCCAATAACCAAAACCTAGAAATATCACAGATTAGCATCCAAAGCACATCAAACCAACAAACCAAAACATAAAATCGAGATCCGAGCACGAGAGGAAATGTAGAGTAAAGAGGCATCAGAAAACCCTAGATCCGGGGGAGGAGAGAGAAAGATTCAACCATGATAGAGAGAGAAGAGGGAGGAGCACCGGCACCGCCATGGGGACGAAGGAGGGGAAGATCTGAAGAAGAGGAATCGAAACGGGGTCCCTCGATTGCCGCCTCCACCAGTTCTCAAGCTCAGCGCCGTAAAATCAGCCTGCATAATAATACCTCTATCGCCGCCGTCTGATTACTGTGTTTTACCAAAATGGTTTAGTTTTCGACTCACTGAGGGTAAATTAGTCATACCGTTTTAGATACAAAAAGTTATTGATTCATACTACTTGGGTTGAAAAGTAGACTCAACAAATTTTTTAATGGCTCTAATCTTGCAAAAAACGGAGCTCAGAAGTGTCCGGGACAAATTCTCAAAGTTTGAGGAATTTGTGGAGCTTTATGCGCCCCAAGAGCAAGGCGCACTTCATTGCGCCCTGGGCGCATTATCAAAATTTCAAAACCAACCAAACTTTGAGATCTTGGCACAAGCAACCCCGAACTCGAATTTGCACGTGGTTTGAACCGTTAAAAAAGCTCGTCTAGCCTACTTTCTAACCAAATTAGTTTGACTCCAAAATTATTTATAGATCAAAAGATATGACAATTTTATCCTCAATCAGATAAAAAAACAAAATATTTTGGAAAAATCCTTGAATCACACCGACTTTAAAACCAGATCGAAATCTATTTTATATCGATAAAGAGGATATTCAAAGTACTAAAAAATGATGGAATCGAACCATAAAAAGTAATGGATTTTGAGTTACGAATAGTTGGTTGAAAGTAAATTAATTCAAAAATCGTCAGAGCCAACAAGACTAAAACACGTTTTCGCACCCTGCCGCTCATTCTATGTTCCATTCGTTACTCGCATTCCAAGTTGCCGCTCATTCTATGTTCCATTCGTTACTCGCATTCCAAATTTTAAGATATTAGTTTCTTTCTTAGGAGTTCCAGAGAGTTCATAATGCTTTTTCGCCCTTAATCAAAGCATACAAAACTGCTTGATCATCGGGATTTGCGACGGAGGCGCAAGACAGGGATTATACAATTACGAAGCCAAAATTTGTGTTCATTATACATTTGCTGCTTAATCATCAAAGTACACTTGTGTTCATAAAAGTACACCTGTGTTCATGTCCTCCGTCACTTTGTCGCTCACTGCCTCCGTCACAGCATGCTGCGCAGCCTCCGGCGAGGCTTTGCCAGCATCGGTTCGACGATCGGAGACGTTCACCGCGTAGAGCTCGTCGAGTTCTACATGTGCACCAAAAATTAGCTCGATCAAATATCGTTAAGTGCCTTATCGGAACACATATAACTTGGAAAAAATGGATTCAGTAATTTTGATCTAGTGTTTCGCATCCATTAGGATTCTTTTTTTTTTTCAAGTTATATGTGTTCCGATGAGGCACTTAACGATATTTGATCGAGCTGATTTTTGGTGCACATGTAGAACTCGACGAGCTCTACGCGGTGAACGTCTCCGATCGTCGGACCGATGTCGGCAAAGTCTCGCCAGAGACTGTGCTGCACGTTGTGCAGCACAAAGCTGCACAGCACACTCCCTGGTTCCGGAGAAGATGGACTCATAGCAAGGGAAAACAGGATTTTTTTTATCTCTATTAGGTCAGCGCACAAATTTGCATCATTGTTCTTCAGCTTCGAGATAGGGTTCCTACGCAATAAGGATTCAAGATGACAATACTCACACTTCTTGTTATATATATATATATTATCGATAGTATTTACCAAACCGAACTAATCGGATGTAACAAACCGATCTTGAGCCAACTTTTAACTTGAACTCAACCTCGAGAAGCTTGGTTCGCTTATCAACTTTAAACACAACTTTTCTAATCAAATTTATGCTTGCAATTGAGTTTTCTCAAGCGAAGTTCATATCGAAAGAAGTTTTTACACTTCTACTCAAAACTTTTTTTTGGGAAATGGATCATTTTATAGCACCAAAACAAAAGGAAAAACACACTTTCGAACAAACTGTACAAGCAGCCTACCTACACACTACATCACCTCTACTCAAACTTAAGCATAATGGAGCTTTAATTGTCTAGATTGTAATTCCGAAAGAACTATGAGGAACTAGAAAATAATACTCTTGGGGAGGAGCCGGACGAGAGAGAGAGAGAGAGAGAGAGGTATTCTCTTCTCACAGGAGAGAAGAAAATGCGGCGCCAATATTACGCAAACTTGTTCGATTCTTCGGGTATGTTTTGGGCAGTTACGGCTGTGGGCTCAACTGTGAACAACTACGAATGCTAGAAGCCACAGCTCAAAACATAGACCTGCGGCCCAAGCATAACCCTTGCAAAGAGGGGTGGGCACTGGGCATCGAGTCACGAGGACGGGTCGATGAGCGGATGACCTACGTGGCCGACCAGCTTAACCACGTTTCAAATTTTCATTACAATCATAGTCACTATGTTTGGTTCACAGTTTTGGAGTGAAATTTTTTGAGTTAAAATGTAAAAACATGTGATTGGATGCCTCATCTCAAAGATGAGTGGATCTCCCTTGACGCTCTCAGTCCAACCCAACCTTGACTCTCTCTCTTCAATTACTCGTTCCAACCCCTCATTTACCACGGCTCTGTTCTCCCTCGACAGAGAATCTCATGCCTCCGTCCGCCTATCTCTTCCCCAAGTGCCCTTCTGCGAATCTCTCTCTTCGTGGTTGAAATTTGTCAACCCATCTTCTCCAATCATGTGGAAATCTTGACCTAGTTTGAAAGGTTTGCCTATATTTTAGGAAGTATCAATTTTAATTTTCAATTGTATTTGGCACCTCGAAAAAAATAGAGTGATATGTAAAAATGAGTCATTCCATAAAACATTTTAAAAAGTACTTCAAAATGTAGCCATGTTTTTAGTCCTTTTTTTTTTTTTCAATTCAAGTGGATTTTCAATTAAAAGAATGCAATAAAAAAAAATTAAACAAAGCAAATGGAAAAATTCAAGGAAAAATGGAAAAATTTGAGAGACGCACAGTTGCCCATTACTGAAAAATGGAAAAAGTGACGAACTAAAAAGATTCACGGAAAAAATTAAAGAAAGCACAGTTGCCCATCACTCCTAATCTCTCTCCTTGCTGAAATATACAGAGTACGCAAAGCTGAACAAACCATGAATACAGCCAAAATTTCCTGGAACAAAACCCTTACAACATGTTCATTCCCACAAAAGATTTATCTCCATATGTAGCATTATCCAGACAATTTGCATAATACAGCATGATAAAAAGCAACAGCACACAACTCGTACGAGATTACCAAGAAAACCCTACAAAAATTCTGATGTCATGAGATTACGAGACAAGAAAGTCCTCGACATGTTTACTTAGTACGGCATACCTAAATCTATCAATCAAAAAATTACTATACCACAAAAGTGTGTGCTACCGCCACTAATTCAGCTATATTTCTCTACAATTCATGTCAAGGGTTCTAATGAACGGCTGTATTCTTAATTTTCTTTTTCAATTTCTTGATTTCTTCTACGTCTATCTTCACCATTGGGTTATGAGTTATATGGCCAGTGTTCCTTCAGTGGTTTGATTCTCCTCGGAAGAATCGGATGGCTGAGCTTTGGGTTTAATCATGACTCGAGAGTATCCATAACCAAGCGAGCCTCCACTTATTTCACAAAGCTGCAGGCAGAAGATGATTGTGTGGTAACTCAGTCAAAACCAAGGTATATATCAGAGTAAACTTGATCTGTTATTAGCAAGGGACTAACAAACTTTATAAAAATATCATAAAATAGTCAAAACACTCAAAATACCTCGGTAAGCTCAGAAAGATGGCGGGACCTATAGTCATTGATTGTGGCTGCTATTTCTGACATTGGTAGCTTAGCCTAATAGCAAAAACAAGATCGATGAGAAACATAGGGAGATCACATAAAGCACGTAAAGCTTTGGAGTAGAAGCAACCGTTCCTGGTTTACAATCAGAGAACCCCAGGGATATAAACAGGTGCTTTAGCATGAAGGTGTCACAACTGATCAAATTAAGCACGCATCAAGTCACTCACTAATCCTTCTCTAGAAGTCAATTTGTTCAACTTGCTTTTGAAAAGTCATTAATTTAGCTTATATTCCAAATAAACCCCACTAGAATTGAAGATGCCGATAAGATCCTATAATACTTACAGTTAAAGCAAGAAGAGACTAATTTTAAATTGCTTTTATGGACTGTAAATAAAAAATGCCATGTAAAATTATACTGACAAAAGGTGGCAATGGTTTAATACAGGTGATAAACGAAATAAATGGAAACTTATCTTCAGCTTTCTCACAAGTGGCTGCACAATACATGTGGCCAATTACCAATGCCAACGGAGGGAGTGGCAGTTTTCATCACTGTAACTTATGCAGAAGAAACTAATATACAGTCAGCAATTCAATTGTGGCCATACTGTCGTTTACCTGCGCTAGAACAGCAGCCGCTAGCTGAAGACTCGGTTCCAAGGTCTCAGGGACCACCTGCAAAAGCTTCTATTAACAACTCGAGCAATGAAGTGCCAAACTTTTCAAAATTATAGACGAGGCACATCTTTACAAATAGAAGGTCAAAAAGATTTAAACTAGTCCTGTAAGAATCATGACACTGAGAACATATTCCCATAAGGGAAGATGTTAAACTTTGTAGAAATGTAAGAATGATGTCCCTGGAATAGAAATGTAAGAATGTTGTCCCTTGAAGGAAAATT
Source organism: Rhododendron molle (assembly GCA_025413875.1). Taxonomy (NCBI): domain Eukaryota; kingdom Viridiplantae; phylum Streptophyta; class Magnoliopsida; order Ericales; family Ericaceae; genus Rhododendron; species Rhododendron molle. Next base: position 2,007,615 of record CM046394.1, on the reverse strand, counting down.
ATCAAGTCTGAGGTGGAGGATTGAATAGAGATAGCAAAGACGTGTTCTGTCATAATTCATGCACAAGAAGCATCAAATCTGGAAAGATATCAAAGAACATAGTGACTAAATCATTTCAATTCCATCAATCTAAAGCTCCTGTATCCACACTAGAAATATATGCCCAAATATAAAGTTGAATTAAAGGGTATGTTTCCTAATTGTTGATGCCAATCCATCCATTTCAAATCCATAAGTCCAAAGGCCATAATGTAAGATTTACCTACATGGAGAATTTGGGAGAAAAGTGAAACAAATAATGAAAACGGTAACAGAAAGTACCGCTGTTGCCCCCGCCTTTTCCAAATTGAGGCCATGGTCAACATCATGAGCACGGACAAATGTCTTGACATTAGGGAAATACTTGCTCAAAGCCCAAACAGTTCTATAGTTTGCACCAGGGGTATCTAAAGTTATTGCTGCTGCACAAGCTCTTTCAGCACCAACTTTATGAAGCACCTGACGGCCATATGTACAAGAAGCACATCAGAGAGAAAACTGTGACATCATATTTAGTTTGAGCACAATCTAGTATACCTCCCGGCTGCCAGAATCTCCAAAATAGACGGGAAGATCAAGTGCACGCCCAACTGCTACTCGGTCACTGCAATATGAAAAATCTAAAATCAGTTATTAAATGTTGCTGCTAAATTTTACTATTCTCAAATATTTGTACGAATTAGCAAGTCATGGACAAGGCATAGTATGGTTATTATGGTATGATTTTATTATGTTCATTTCTTTTTCCCACTTGCATAGTTAAGTAGGAATTTAAAACTTAAGTTTGAGCAATGAGCACCAAATAATGAAAATCCTGGATATTCACATTAGAGATAACAGAGTTGAAACCAAACACATCAAATTGGTCAACTTATTTTCACCCTTTTTCCTCAGCAAGTAATCAAAGATTTTAGCATGACACTGGGGCATCATATTTGGAAAAAAGAAGGAATATGCCCATAACAGAACTACATGAAAGGCCTTCAGAATAGCATAAAACATTCAGACAGAAATAGATAAAACTCGCAAGCTCGCAGGCCGTTTAAACTTGGTTGTTCTGCAGAATATGAATCAAAAGCCTGCCTGTCCCTCCCTCTCTGGCGGGGTGTGTGTGTGTGCATGTGTTTGTCTGCCTTAAACTTGACATCATCTCAGAAACATAGCATTTGAATGCAATTCAACCATACCTCCTCACATCAAGAGCGACAAATGGAATAAGTCGTTCTGAAAGAAGCTGTGCAATGATCTGAAAGATCCACAAAATGAAGTAATATTCAGAAAAGAAAAGAAAAAAACACTGTAAGCACATCAATACATACAACATATAAGTAGATCCTCCAAATTGACTGGTTTTAGACTAATTCATTGAAAAAATAATTTCAAAAAGTGGCGAAACCTGCCCAACGCGTCCAAATCCACAGATAATGATATGATCCTGCAGATCATCTGTCTGGAAACAGTACAATCCAAAGGAAACAACAAATTACGATGGTCAGTAGATATGTCATTGTAATAGCAATATCAGGCCTATAACACAAACAGACATAATTCATCTCACGGACACAGAACATGGCCACAGTGTAATAGCAATATCAGGCCTATGACACAAACAGACATAATTCATCTCACAGACACAGAACATGGCCACATCCGGCATTAAACACAACTTAAAACCATTTGATGATCCCGGATATAATTTTAAGCACTGTTTTAGCATCTTTATTCATCATCATCAACTGTTTCAGCAAAATTCAAAGCGGTAAGACTTCGAGAAGAATTTAACTGAAAGTAACATGAGATTTTCCAAGGGGCGTAAACAAAAGCAGTGTATTAGAACCTACCAAAGCTCATACATATGTTGCAGTTCAAAAGCAAAAAAGGCTTCCAATTTTGAGAAGAGAGACTTTCGAGAGCATAGTACAACAAATTTCCCGTGTTTCTAGGGAACATCTAATTGATGCACTCATGATATGCATGGGTGTTCTTGATCTGCTCCTTGCATGACACAGTTAATGTGTTCACGTAATAAGTCTATGTTCCCTTCTCCTGAAAGTCACTCTTTCACAGCATGACCTCCTAATCAATGAAATAAATCACCAGCTGAGCTTGGACAACTATGTCCCACAGTTGGCCAGTCCTGAACTATGTACATTAACTTATGTAGATCAGAGATTATTGCAGCTCGAATAAAGAATGTAAAAAGCACCAACATAAGTCCTTGTTCAGAAAACAGCCAATATCAGTAAAACTCGAGATTTTGGATTCTACCTCACTCTCTACAGGTAACAAACTCCGCACATCATGCTGCTCAAAACGAGAGGCTATTAACTGGCCTCCAGCAGCTAACCACGGGGTAAGGGCCATTGAAATCCCTACCACAAGAAACAGCAAAGATGACATCTGGGGAGACATTATACCCTGTAAACAAGGCCAATTAGCACAACACCAGTCCTGCCTTCTACCTGTAAACAAGTAATCAATGACCGATGGGCATCATTACTGCTAGGAAGGAATACCTGATTAACAGCTTCGCCAAAAGCCACAAATGCAAATTCTCCTCCAGGAGCAAGTAGAAGACCAACTCTTATTGCAGATATTAGTGAAATACCAAAAAATCTACCAAGTCCAACAACCAATATAGTCTTCCCACCAATTAAAAGAGCTAATGTCCCCATAATGACTGGAAAGTGTGCAACAAGCAGCTTTGGATCGATGGACATTCCAACCTGAAACCATAGGAACATAGCTGTTACTCAGAGGTATCATAGTATTCCAATCATGTTCATTGACAAAGTGGTAATATCAATCTGCTAAATTGACAAGGTTATAGACTTCTAGTGGCAAGTGTCTCCTAATGTGAGTCCTCTTAGCTGATAAAAAAAAGTGTCTTTTTCTCATCACTTTGAATATCATATGACTGCAATTAACGAAAGCATGGACGTGTCTGAAAGATGAACTGCATGGAACCAGTGACCTGATAAACTGGAAGACTGCTGGAGTTGACGATCTTTTATATTCTAAGCTGATGAATAATGAACTTTGATTTGAAAATAATAGGGACTTGTACATTGATGTAAGTGCTTACCGTCATAAAAAAGAGACCCAATAGAAGGCCTCGATATGGAGCAATATCTGATTCAACCTGTAAAGAAAATTCTGTTTCTGCAAGAAGCAAACCAGCCAAAAATGCTCCCAATGCCATGGAAAGACCAGCCTGTTCCAGTCATAATAAGAGATGCATACACTTATTTCCCCCCAAAAAAAGAGAATGCATATGCTTAACTCTATGTAATAAAAGTGCAAATAATCATCAGCGTACCCTGGCTGTTAGGAGACTAGTCCCCAGTATAACAAGGAGTGTATTCGCAGAGAATATCTCAGCATTTTGATTCTCAGCAACTTGCTTATAAATCGGCCGAAGCAGCTGCAAATTGGCAGAATGAGTAATGTCATGAACTTCACAAACACCAAAGGAATTTGAAAATAATGGTTTGTTTGCATCCAAAGCTATGCAACAGTTTGGCTTATACTCAACAAGACAATTTAATGAATTTCATACCATAAAATAAAATAATGATGCACAAGAAATGGTTTTCAAACAAATTTGTGAGGAAAACTAGGGATGTTAATGATAAAAACTGCACCACCAGAAGAATAATAGGTAGGTTCATCACTATAGACATCATATTGTTATGTCCTGCTTGCAACGTATTGAACTCACCAAGCGTCCTCCGGCAATTATGGCAGTAATTGCAACAGCAGCCTTCACAGCAGCCGCTCCGAGAGCTTCAGCAATTGCTAGGAAACCAACCTAAAAAGCATAGAAAATTACACAAACTAGTTATAGAAGCAGCAGCAATAGCACTGGCAGAAAGACCGATATTAGCAGTTACAGCTACCCTATCTAATCTAAAACCTAAAAGTGAAACATTGGGAAAAACAAAAACAAAAAACAAACTATGAGAATCAATAAGAACTTTACCCCTCCTTTAGATGAATTTGGTGAGATAAGAGGTATTAGTATCAGCAAAACCACAACAGCCAAATCCTGGAGTTAAAAATGGGCAGCCAATAAAAAGCTATAGAATCAAATCCAAAATAGGCACAAACACAACCATATCCAGTATAAACAACAGCAGAGTATTCAAAAAGTCATTAAGGGGAAAAGAATGGAGGTGCAGTCACATATGAGTCATGACAATGAAAGAACAAATTCAAATCAAATCACTTACTCACATATTATTCGGGTGCATGTAGGATTATAAAACCTAATGGGTCGAAAGGGTGCACCATACAGAATCAATATTGTATTCCACATTCCAAGTACCACAAAAGTTAGCTCCAAAATGTTCACCTTATGGACAATGAATTGTGGCAGTTTTGCATCTAAAACAGAGAAAACGGAAGTCACTGGTAACATGTTTTAAGTCAAGTATGATTATTATGTATGAACCATAAGGTTTTGACCATTTCTTTTGGTAATCAAAAAGGTGGAGGAGGGGGCAACTGGCTATAGCAACCTCCCCTGGGTATAACCACAGGGAGTCAAGACCCTTGGCAGGCCCCGTGAGGGACCAATCACCCTCTTGATTTCTACCGCCCCAGCGAGGGCAGGTGGATCAGAGCTGGGCTTGCAAGAGGGCAAGGCACAAGGGATGTGTCCCCACGGTTCAAACTTGCGACCTCGTGGGCCCAAATCACTTGGGAGCAAGCCATTTACCACTGGGGTTTCGACATACAATCACTTCATAACAACCAAGACCAACATAACTTCTTAGACCATACAGTTTTTTTTGATAGGCAAACAAATTTTATTAAGAAACTTGACAAGGATACATCAAGTTGGGGGAAGGGGAGGGAACCAACAAAAAGTTGAAAGAAAACACCTATTGGGACAAAGCCCAAAACACCTTATGGACCTCAAGATGCCCAGATTAAACAATAACGCTCAAAACCCTAAAGGCCAAAAGCCCAGATTCACAACTCAGCCCAAACCAAGGTCTGGCCCAAAAGGACCAAACCAAACCCTAACTTCCCAAAACTCAGACAGCTGCAGACCGCCCCCACTCCCGCCGCTCGCCGCGGCCAAAACCACAAACCCAGATCACGACCCAACCGCCTACACCGCCGCGACACCCACGAGCCACCGGATCCCACAAGAGGCCGCCAAGAAACCGCCGATTCGGCCCTCACAAACGACTGGAAAAACCGGTAGCCGAGCTTCCATACGTCGCCGTACGCCGCTGAGTCAAAATCCACCACCAACAAGCGAAAGCAAACCAGCCGCGCCACCCGACGCCACCCACCGCAGATCTGCAGTCACCTATACCGTACGAGGTCGCCGCCAAGCCGTTAAGCATGAACCCGACTGCACCCAGCAGCGCAGCCGGCGCGGAAACCCCGAGGACCGCCTCCACCAAACACCGCCGCGCCTAGCCGTTAGGACAACCAATAACCCCCAGATGTGGTTACCGGCGGGCAAACGGTGGCCGGAGAAGACGGCCCAGGCGGAAGACGAACGGGAATGGAGAAACGAAAAGCTCTGAAGAGAGAGGGAGGGGAGGAACGCCTGGGGGGAGGAGGGAGAGAGGAGGAAGAGGCAGCAGCAGCCCCCCCGGCGAGAAATCAGCCAGTTGGGAACAGGAAAGGTTAGAGAGAGAAGGGGAGGAGTTTAGAGAGACAAGGGGAACAGAAATCTTAGACCATACAGTTACCTGGAAAAGTAAAACAGAAAATGTAGCTCGTCCATGGCGCGACGTGCTGTCACCCCGTTCCTGCAAGACCTGCAGAAGAAATACGAGGGAAAAAATATTTATACCAAGAAATCCATAAAGAGTGTTGTGAGGAAATCAGAAAAGGCTCCTGTTTCCCAGGTATATGCAATTAGCATAAAGATTATCATAATGATGATACTTTTGGCACTAGCCCCATGGGTCACCCAAAGTAAAGGAAAAGGCAAGCCCCTCAATCAATTTCCAGAAGAGCTAGGCCTGAAAGGAGAAAAGAAAGTGTTCCAGCTGGAAAATACAGATTTATATACCCAACCAGGTGACTATCATCACATAAGATATCGAACACAGAATTGCCAGACGGCAATGAGCTCAGATAACAAGAGAACAGGAACCATGCCATGGGGTGACGATGTGGAAAAGTACATCTAGCATAACCGAATTCTTAATATTGATTAACTCCGTGATAGCTGAATCTCCAAAAACTTCCCATGAGGAAACATAATCCCGTCCTCATCTCAAAGTACCAACTTTTTTTTAGTCCTTGAAGAACTTTATCTTGAGCCAAAATGTTGTTCTAAGTGAACAACTACTGATTCAAGGCCACCTTTTTGTAGGAGAACATTTTACCACCAATCCTACCAAGAGGGAGATTCACTTAACCCAACAGCTGCTCATAAGTCATTACTTTTACCTGAAGGACAACAGCAGTGGAAGATAATGCCAGGCCATTCCCAATGACGAGTGCAGCAGGACCGGGCTGCCCAACAATATAGCGAGCCACTATGCCAACCATCACTGCTGTCACCAAGACCTGCATTTGTTACAAACCTTAAATGGATTGTGTCAACTGAGAAGTGGTAATATTTGGATAATAAATTCCAGTCACCTGAGCAGAGCCCAATCCGAAAACATATTTCTTCATAGAACTTAGTCTTTCAACAGAAAGCTGCACAATTAAGATGTAATGCTTAGATTTGTTATCAGCAGACTGAATGTCAAGAGTAATAGCTGTCTTAAAGAAAAAGGATCCAAGATTTCATGATTCTACCTCCAGGCCTATATTAAATAGCAAGAAAACAACTCCAAATTCAGCTATCGCCTTTGTTGCATGTACATTATGAATAATAGAGAGACCATAAGGTCCAATCAAGATGCCAGCAGCCAAATATCCAAGAACAGGACTGCCTAGAAATTGCAAACGGATAAAAGATACCACATCAGTGAGACAAACTCCATAAATATATCTAAAGGAAATGACCAGAAGACAGATATATTTAGATGTTGGCCCGAGCCCAAGAACAGCAGGACTGTTGCTGTCAAATCTATTAATTAGACTCCTAAGAATTTTAAGTGCTCTACTTCTAAAATAAGATTACAGGCTAAACAATTGAAAAGCAACAGGAGCTATTAAAATACCGAGCATTACTTGTAGTGCATATCATTCTTGTGCAAGGACCATGCTAATCCTCTTTCTGCAGTTCCCAATTATATATGATACTGGACTGAGACATTAAAGGGTGTAATCTTGAGTTTCATACGCCTAACGTACCCAAACATGCAAGAATGTCATATGATGCTAAACTAAAGAAGAAGAGGAAGATGAGGCTTCATCTTCACGACTGCAATAATAGATCTGAGATTCAGTTACCTCCTGGGATTTTCTGGAACATAGGCACAAATATGACACTTGCAAGAAGCAACCACAACATGTCAAAGAGAGAAGCTTCCTCCTCATTCACCTGCAAAAGAAACAAAGGAATTTTTTATTGCATAGACCCCAAAAAATGCTTAAAACATAAAAAGGATCCAATACTAGGTTTAGAGTGCAAAGCAGAGTAACCAAGCTAATTTCAAATACGTGCCTCTTGACGCGGAACCATTGCTATTAGTTTCTTGACTCTCTTGGGAATTTTCCGCATTTGACGGACCAAAGGCTTTGCATTTGATGAGACTTCGTCGATGCTAGTAGTAATGATGTCTGGCTGTAGAAATAGCTGGCCAATCCTCTCTGACCGATTGACGTAAAAGGCAATCCTGTAATATATAAAGAAAGCAGACTTCGTATCATACTTCAAGGAAATGCATGTCAAATTACATATCAAAAGGCGGGAATACACAGAAGTTCCATCTTTTAAGATTTTGCGTACCCGGCTCCAATGAGAATTGACCCAACAACTAGCTTAGGCAATTGCTCCCTCGCAGACTGAATAAGATCATGGAAAAGGGATGCTGGTGTGAACTGGGTACCATCTGAAGAGAAGAAAGACGCAGAGAAGAAACGAGAAGACTTCTTCAATAATCGTTTCGGAGCACTAAACAGTGCACTGTCCTTTGTCAAATCCTTCTGTAGTTCATGCTCTATTGTTTGAGCCAAGTTCTTTGAGTTTTGTGATTCAATTTTGGTGTCCTTTGATGATTCTGAATTTAATTCTCCATTACCATGACCAAAATCATAAGATGTACTTGTGTCTGCAATACTCTGGCCAGGTCCATCAAACTGGCAAACTGTTAAAGGCTCTGTAACTGATGGAGTGCTCTCAATTTGCATGACTCTGTCACTTTCAACAGCCATATCAACTGTATTTCCCAGACTCACTTTTCTATCCTCAACAAATTCCTCCTCCACATCCAAAACCTGCCCTCCGAATGAAGATTCATTTTGGTGTACTGCAGTCTCCGTAACATCAAAATGAGGAACAACAAGATCTTTTTCTGCTCTTGACAAGGTAATCTCCACATCACTCACACGTTGTGCAGCCTCAAGTTCAAATGCAACAGCTTGCTCTGCTAAGAGCATCACATTCGCCACCTCTTCATCCGCTCTCAAAGCATCCATTTCCGCCTTTTCTGCAACGTCATTTAGCCTGTCCAATTCCTTTTGCAACTCTTCTTTTCTGCTTTGCAAAGTTCTCAACTCTTCCTCAGAATTTTCCAAAGTAGCTCTACACTTTTTAATTTCATCTTGAGCAACCGAGAGTGCTTCCTCTTCTTTCTCCAGGATACCCGTTTCTTCCTGTCCACATTCATATTTTAAATCGCCCTCGCTCAAAGCTTGAAGTGAATCATTTATTCTTTTTGCAGTTTCTAATGCTTCCATTGCCACATGGAGGTTTGCTTCGGAGAAAGAAAGGGCTATTGTTGCTTTCTGAACAGCTTCTTTAACAACAGCTTCTTCATTGCCAATCTCTTGGATGGAATGGCGGGTAGAATAAACATTGTCCAAAGCATTTTCTGCTTCATCTTTTAAAGCTATAGCAGCCTCGGATATTCTCTGAGCCTTTTCCTCAAACATGTTACTGTTTAGCCGTGCTAACTCTAACTCCTTAATTGCCTTCTGCAACAAGTCCCTCAAATCATCCAAAGTAGGTCCCTCCTTGACTTCTCCATCAGCTGCCTCCTCCCCTGAATCATTCAACTTTGGACTAATACTAGTATCTTCTCTATCATCGAACTCTACCCTTCTACCGTTACCATCAACATTAGCTATGGAATCATTTCCCTGAGACCGCAACCTAACTACTCCCCTTGAAGCCTTAAAAACATTAACAAAATCACAAGTCAAAGAACCAAGTGAATTAAAACCCCACAAATGGCTTTCAAATTCTCCTTTAACAAGTGTAATTGGATGGATAGTACTGTTAGTGGTTGACAAAATTATCCTCTTCAACTTCTTCCTGCGGTAAGCTTTCGAGACAAGTCTTTGACGTCCAAGAAAATTGCAACCCAAGTCTCTATATCTAAACTTCGAATGTGAATAGAAAGAGTCCGAAGTCCAGTTAGTCGAAACCCCAGTGCTATGAAACAAGTTTGACTGCTGCAAACTACATGCAAAGTCCATATCTCTCGTCCCGGATTATCTAACTGATAGAATGCACAATTTCAACACCTTCTATAGCATGTTTCACAAACTCTAATTGGCCTTAAATCAAACACCTGGCGCCACAAAGACAATATGGACAAAAGCTTAAACATATCATCTCAGATATGCATTCGTGTATATATGTGTCTGCAAAGAAAAGAGATGTATGTATACGCGTACAATGGATTTATGTAGCACTAACACGTAACATGACACTGACACTTCGACACGTAGAGTTTAAAAAATTGGAGGACACAAACATTGGGGACACGTATTAGAAAATATTTATTTATGCTATTTTACGAATAAAACATAACAAATAAGACTCAAGCATAAATGTGTTAACACCATATATATCTTAAATACTATTCATCGTTCACAAAAGTATTTAACAAAAATCGTTTCGTCGTTTATGGGCCTTTATAATCAATAAACCATCATCCTTCGCCCCCCAAAAAAAAAAGATTTCGCATTAGAGTCTACTACTTCATTCACCATTCCTGACTCGTGTTGCAATTGTCCCAAGAGTGTCCTGAGCATTTTTTAGAGTGTCCTGAGTGCTCAAATGAAAAACGTTTGAGAAACTTCGAGTAAGACACTTGTCCGGAGAGTGTCGTGTCCAAAAATAGCGCCCCAACACTGGAACTGACATCCAATCGAGTGTCCGTGCTGCATAGGGAACTTGTATATGTAGCGCAAAGTGTGCATCAGTATGTCATAACTACATCAATGGAATCCAAGTTTAACGAATCAAAGAACCATACGAACGTATAAATGGAGAGATTAGTAATCCTTCAGGAGAAAACAAAACTGAATATAACTACGTATATTTTTTTGGTTAAATTATAACTACGTATATTGATTAACAGGAATTAATATTGATTAACTCAATATACGTATATGTGTATATGCACGTAGTAGATGTACAGAGTGCGTATGTATAAAGCTACCTGGATATACATTGATGGAATGGAGCAAAAAGTGAAAGGAGGAGAACCGTTGAACTGACCGATCACGGCTTGGGAAGAGAGATAGAGAGAGAGAGAGAGAGAGACTCACTGAGAGAGTGTGTGTGAAGCTCGAAGTGAGAGAAACTATGGCGGACTTTCCAGGGGGAAAATTTGGGGCAGAAAATGACAGAAACACGAGAAGAGATCGACGTGGCTTTCGGGCCAGATTAGCTTTGTCCGGTATGGGCCGAAAAGCCGAAAAGTGCCCTATAAATTGGGAAAACTATTGGGTGCCATTGATTTTCCAAAAATGGGATCATAGATTCAAAGTACTTTATTACTTTAATTAATTTTAATTTTTTACCAAAAGTTTGTAAAAAGAGATTAAAATAAATAAAATGGGAGAATATAATTATGTAGATTATTACTTTAATCCTTCCTTCTCGTTAATATTATGGACCCTAACCCAAGGGATTTGGCTAAGTAGACATCAAAAAGCGCGAATAAGTGTTTGTTACGTTCCTATATCCTGAATGAAAAGAATAACTAAATTTACCTCTTATTTAACGACATGTCGTAACAGTAAAGGTGGACACATGAACCTCTTAAACTGTCAGATAGAGACTAAATAAATAGATACAAGTAGTATCGGCAGAAATCGTTGGACATGTGTACGTACGAGGATACGTAACTGTCCATTCGAGGGACATCCAATTCAAAATGAAGCTTACAAGATGATTTTAACTAGAGGAACTTTGTCAAATTTGCTTGCAAAGAAAGAGTTGTAATGAATTATTTCAAGAATAAAGGCACAAATACTTAAATTTGTTGATTTTTCCCCTTTCACAAGCTTAAACGGATGGTCCTACATAATCAAAAAGCTCACATGGCGTTACATGGTGAGCTTATGCAATAGGTACAAGAAAACAGTGTAAAGTTCTACACGGACAAGCATTAAGCAGAGGGCTGTCTGGACAACGAATACTCATTTGGCTCGTTCGTGTAGAACTTGAACTCATAAGAAAACTGAAGTCTTCAACACATAATTAGATCCAAACCTGACGCACAGTAGAGAATCTATAGCCTGAGAATAATTTGATTCCATTAAGCTTTTGGCAAAAATATTATTACACAAAAAATATACATCATTACAAGTGTACAACCACAACCTCACATATGTATTAATCACAATCACACAACCTCTTGAAGTTATTTATCATCACAATTCACAATGGGGAATTTAACTCATTCATGTGCTTCTGGTTCATCTTCTTCTTTGGGGGCATCCTCCCCTACCTCCTCTGCTGTTTCTGGGTGCTCAACAGGTGCCACAGCAGTCTTCTTGTGAGTAGCAGCCTTGAGGACATGATTGTAATTTCCCTTCTCCATGAACATCTGAGCAAAGTGTACCTTGCAGTAGAGGATCCCATCCAGGGAAGCATAGGATGAGTGTGTGAGGGGGCAACCTCCGTGAGCACACTTGAAGCATGACTTGTGGAAAGACTCTCCCTCCATTGTCACCTGTTAATTCGGGGATTCGAATAAATGGGTGTTTCTTTTTCAAGATTTAAGCGTAGGAGTCTAAGCGTAACGTTATGCAAACAGAAAACATAGTACAGATAGAGAATCGGTTGGTGTCGATTTATGAAAGATGACAACTTTTCGCGAACCCATTTGAGCACTGGTACATACAAGCGCACCAAATTTGCGTTCTGCGTTTCTAAGTACAACTTTGATTTGCAAAAATGTGGACTCTGCTAGATTGAGCAGACCTCCCGTGTGGATGAACCTACCACAGAACTTAATAGCACGGGGATGGGAATCGAACCAGATCAAAGGCTGCTAGACCCCTCTAGTTCGCCTCCAAAACCGGAGAGAAATCAAGGTCAATACGGTTACGTGCTCATCAATGCAACAAGTACGCGGATTTGCAAAAGAGTTTAGAGTTGGATTCAGATATAGATTCTAATAAAATCAGAGAAAGTAAAATACAAATCCAATGGAAGAGCATGAGCTATTGAGCTGTATAGTAATGTCGAGCAAACCTTCTCCAATGGGTACACGGTTTTGTTACAAGCCGGACACTTGTCTTGGGTTCCACAGAACAGGGCGGAGAGTTTGCTTGGGGTTCTTGGCTGCAAAATGACTATCCACGTTAGGCCAAAGAAATTTTCCCGGGGCTACGACAACAAAGATGGTGTTGTTTTGAAAAAGTGGTTGGTTTCGAAACATGTCCATAAAATCTCGAGAACGAAGGATACGAACATACCACTGAATTTTCCTTGTCGGACTTCCCAGCTAGAATGTTCGTGAAGAAACAAATAGTAATAAGTTAGCCAGGATAATGAGGTCAAGATTTCATAAGCACAACGAAATCTTGACAATGAAGATAAGGATTATGAACACCTCATTCTACGTGCATAGACACCGAACACAAAATCTTTCCCTAGGCATGAATTCCACAAATATTGCATTTGTGGGACACCATCTTGTGAGAGGTTTTGTGTCCGCAACTATGCACGTTAAGACATTTTAGAATGTTAACAAGAGAAATCTCACAGTTTTGGAAGTTCTTGCTGAAATTGCCAGACTCCTTGAAAAGTTGTTCGTGATGAGTTTTGCAGTAGAGGACTCCATCCATGGAGGAGTAGTTGCTCATCTGTCATACAAAACAGATTTGGTCATCATAAATCTAGCACGCAGGTTATAATACTTCTCGCATAAATCCATGATCATTAAAAAGGCTCCGTTCGGTTGTCATGAATGTTATGCAATATGAATGTCATTTTAGGAAAGAAAACGAGACATTGACGAAGAGAAAATGACAAGAAAGACACTCACGACAAGTGTTCCTTTGCAGTGGGTGCATTTGAAGCAGGATTTGTGATAAATGATTCCGTCAGCAGTTAACAAGTCTACAAAGTAAACTGTCTTGTCACAAGCCTTGCATTTATCCAGAGTCCCCGTGAATGCCATTTCTTTCCCTTTTTTCCTTCGGAAAGCAACTTTTTTTCTTTTTTTTACAAAAAAACCCGATTATTGCTTAATCGGGTTGTTTTGCCCGGGGATCCAAGTGAATTTCAACGCGTAATGCTCTGTGGATCTTTTCCTCTTCCTCGGACAAAAACAAATTCTTTTGCTTCGTCTAATGAAAACTGAGTTATATCACATTCAAATAGGATTCCAACTTGTTCTTGCAATGGTCTAGACTGATCATTGGAATCTGACCGGTGAGCGACCGACACGTGATTGGAGATACCCATTTTCAGGAGGTTAAAAATGGAAAGATCTGGGAGAAAATTGCGGGTATGGTCTGATTGGAATGGAGTGAAAGAAGGCTGGTGTTTTCAGTTTTGACTCATTCCATGAGAAAAATGGAGGGGGGGAAATAAAAGGGAAAAGAAAACAAGATTACTATTGTTGTCGTCCTAGTTACATCAGTTAGAATGTTACTAGTGATACTGATAGGTGTGTAAATATACCTATTTACGCCCCCTAATTTAGGTTTGTTATGTCCGTTTAATGCGCTACTTGGAATTTGGTACTCGTTTTTTGTGTTTCAGTACCTATGGAGTTGTTGGATGGCATTTGGAGTTAAATGGAGAATTTTATGAGGTGCCGATCAAATTGATCAAGAGATGGGACCAAGTTTAGATGAACGAAGGAGAGAAGCACCTAATCAAATTCCTACATGATGGATATTTGGAACATAATAATGTGATGGAATAATTTCCACGTGTTGCTAGTGAAAGGCTATTTGAGTCATTGAGTGATTGAATTTGAATTAAAAGAAACAAATGGGCCAACAGACATGGGTTGGCACATGCATGTATGACGGCCCAATGAATCCACTGGTGGAAGAGGTTTTTACGGCTACATTATAAAAGAGAAGAAAAAGGGTTTTGGGAATTATTCTTATTCTCACGCAAAAACTGAGAAGGGAGGGGGCTGCCATCAGAATATTATTCCCACGGCAGAAACAGCAAACAGGAGAGACGGTCATCAGTCATTACAGCGCTTCGATCACGCCTCGTGGATCACGGTCAAACCAGCAATAACAGGAGCTTTGGGTTTTATTTATTTTTCATTCAGTCGAAAGCTTTGAGATTGTTGTTCAATGGAGCTTTATTCTTGCCTGGTTATTTATTCTAACTCCATGAGTGGCTAAAGACTTTGACTAGGGTAATGAGGAGGTCTCTCCAAGTAGCGTAGTTGTTAGAGTTTTAGGGTTTTATATTCAACTTGATTGTGTGACTTGATCGATTCATAACTTTTTATGAAGTTTTATATTTTTCCAATATTCGAATGTGTTTGTATCCATGGTTTCAAGCACTGTCATACAATGGTTTTGAATGTTTCGAGATAGGCTTTGAGATAGACTATACGACGTGAGACGGGTCGTGCCGTGGTTAAATCCAATGAGACGATCCGTGCCGTGTTGAGATAGCCTATACGAAGTACGAATCTTGATTATATTTTTGGAAATTATCGATAGGAATTGCTACCCTACAGTGATCTGGTTGAATGTTGAATATGAACCCTAGGTTTTGAAACAATTGCGTTATAAGGGGAGACTGAATCAGAAACCCTAATCCTTTCTCTCATTTGTTTCCAAATTCTTTAATCTGCTTCCTAGTTTAATTTTAGTTTAATCAAATCCAAATCAAAATCCAACTTCTCGTTACTTTTCGAATTAAATTAGAAATTAATTGAAAGTACTGCAACTTAGCTTTTTACTTTCCGCGGACGATCTCGGACTTGACCGCTATTCTTCGGAATATTAGTTAATTCCGTGTTTTATAAATTATATTTTTGGTACGAAAACGACAGACCAGATACACACTCTGAAACTAACCATTTGCTCGATGAGGATGCAAAATTTGTACTCAGCAGCCTGCAGTGACCAGATTCACATGTATTTCTACATTAGTATAATAAAAAAAATATATAGTTCAACGAAATTGTGTGTATATACGTACGTAACTGCCATTTTATATTGTACCTACGATAATAAAATGGTTGGTAACATAAAAATTTAGTGAATGTTTTCACACAGAGAAACTTTTTGAATTGGACCCATTTGTTCAAAGATAAATATGTTTATATGAGGCGTCGATTGGTAACTGACGAATATGAATTTTTGCACGGGAGAAGGTCTCGACGAGCTCTACAAAATGAACAAATCCTGTCATTGTTGCTGGTCCAGGACGGGGCCTAAAAAATTGCAAATGGATGGAATGGCCGCAAACAAACTTGACAGGACCCTTGCCCGAAATGAAATTGCACCAAAATAAAAGTGAAGGCCATGGGAAAAATTGAGGAAAGTCTTGCAACCATGGGGTTCATAGAATGAATCCAGAAACAAGTATTCCACGTTAGATTAATCCAGAAATCACAAATACAAAGTTGATTCTCCTAGTTGGTATACAACATGAGGAGGAGGATATACGGTACAACAAATCAGGGAGGTAATACCACTTGCTGGGACAATATCACGTCGGAAATCGCCTTTCCGTGCCTGTCAATTCTCCTAGAACAGTTGACACCGCCATCTAGAATGTTCCGAACCACAACATTCAAGGAATGTATCCCTCTAGCTTCATATATTTCCACCTTCACATGTTCATTGACCCATTGGTTTCTCTTTCTGATGGCATCCGGGTCAGGAAACGAAGAGGGATTCAAAAGAGCCGACACTACCTCCTTTACCCATTCCGGTGTAATTATCACCTTCAGCTTAACAATATCCGGTGGAAAATGTGGGATGATGGAAAAATTGATGTCGTTTCCTTTGTCGCCCGCCCTGCTGTGGGCTACTTCATAAAGTGGGATCTTTTGGCCAGAAGGTGCAGGAGAAAATTCTATTTGTGGTAATATAAGTTCTTGCTGGGAATTGTACGAAGCTTCCTGTTTGGCTGCCGCCGAGAAGGGCTTCTCAGGGGAATGGATTTTCGATTCATCTACTTTTTCAAGACCAGTGCTCTGATTACTTGGGCTTGCTATTTCGTTTTGCTCTGCACAAATATATATCTCAACGTCTTCGCGCTCGATCTGAATGACCAAATTCATGATGGTTAGAAGTGTGGTAAATGAAAGTAAGCACCAACATTAACTGACGTGCTTCAAAAACCCAGAGCAGAGGTTTTGATGCAATTGAGAATATATAGCAAAATATAAAGAGTTCAGAAGGGAAAAAAGAGTGGGATAAAAAGTAACAAACTATTGGTCAGTCTTTATCACCGAATTTGAGTTCATTTAACTGATCACATCTCAATAAGATTAAGCATTTATAACTGCACGTATACGTAGGTACACATACATAATAGATACTCACGCGCGTGAGAGAGAGAGAGAGAGAGAGAGAGAGAGAGAGAGAGAGAGAGAGAGAGAGAGAGACATACAAATCCTTTTTCAAGAATAATCTCTTTCTTGTGTCCAGTGCTGCAATTTTACCACAAACAGGAACCAGTATTGAGAGACGTACTCGAAATCTTGTTTAACAACGAAAAACAGAAGTACACTGGAACTGTATTCAGTGTTAAGGTAAACATTTCGATTTGTTTAAATAACTGGAACCATTGTTATAAATAGCTGTGACAGCACTTAAAAAACAAACTATTCAAAACAAAAGGAGGACCATATCTCAACGATGGAGACAAATAAGCAAAAGGGAACAATAGTTCCACCAAAGCCAAGTAATAACGATCTGTTTAGTTTAGAATGCCTCACAAATAGGGCCATTGCACAATGAATTCATGATGATACGTACCCATTAAAACCAAATGTAACAAAAGATTTAATCCCAACCCCTTGTTTTTTTTTTTTTCAAATCTGCAAATAATAAATAGCCCCCATTTAAATCATCTATCAACTCTTCATTCAAGAAACCGAAATTAAACCTATAACATTAAATGAAAAGACCTGATACCACCACCTCCAGCTGGGCCATTTGTGTACAACGCTGTAAACTCTTTTGTAAATCGGACTGCATGTTCCTCATTCTCAAATAGCCCATCCATTCGTAGCCTAATATCTTCCCCAGCCGCCCGCAAAGGGATGCTGTTATCAATGCTGGTTGCTTTAAGGCTATCCAAACCAATTATGTAAGAAACTATCCGATCTTTAATACCAGGATACACTTCTTCCATCCATGACCTTACCTAATAATATAAGATGAATATATTACATCACAAATATACAGGAAAACAAATTTAAGACTTCTCTTCAAAAAAAAAAAAAAAACAATGACACAAGGGCTGTCATTATTTTTGATAAGTACACGGATCTCGGCCAAACAAATGAAGCAGAAGGCTGACTTCCCTGTACCATGTACCAACTAAACCAAAAGTTGCTTGATATGTTCCTCATTTGATTAAAAAAAAATCAACTGATGTTACGTGGACGTATGTCAAGTACCATAGAGTAAATGTATGGGACATGCATCCAACACATCTAGTTGCATATGCACAAAGTAAGCACGTCTAGATATTTGAGTATACTGTATAGTTGCATATAGCAATAGCCACCTCCCAATATTCATATTAAAGTTGCTGTGATTAAAGTAGCTTCCAATACTTATCTCTCATGCAACATGATCCTCCATCATGACTCCTTGGCAACTAACTACAACTACAGAACCACAGTGAACGTTACTCAAAAGACATCTTCCCACTCCGAAATTTTACTCTAACCCAACTCTCTTATGATCCTTCAGCCCTTCACCTTAAAAATAGTCCTCACTTCAACCACCACTCTATACACCCATACTTTCAAAAGGTACCACTTCACCCATCTGCAAAAGGTACCACTCTCTCTCCAAAACAGGCCTCCAAAGACATAACCATGCAAAAAAACCTATGTCGCCATTGCCAGTGATATGCGGCATATGCCAATATGTCTTTACGACTAAAACAAATGGACTGCCATAATTTTATCACCACAAGCTTGGTAAATGGAGAAAATGTATCTAAAAGCAGAAAAATCTAGGAATAACATGAAGACGATCAGATTTGATACCAGAAATTCAGCAGCTTCAGCACGTTTTACACACATATATCCTCCATAGGATATCTCTCCCCATCCTCTCCATCCACAGTCCTTGAAAGTAGAACAATCATTACATTAGCCATAAAAGATATTAATGCAATTGCAACAGAAAATAGGAGTTGGCCATAATGGCGAACATGCTCATTAGACACAAAATAACCTCTAGGGAAATTACATAACGCAAAAAAAAGGAGCACAATCACACCAACACTGAACAGATATTGACACTAAATAGCTTGGCATGGACACTCCTACGACAAAATCATAGTTCCCCAAATTAAATATCACAAGAACACAAACTGACTCTGAGTATATCACCATGTGTTCTCAGACAGGATTCTAGGTCCAAAATCCAGTAACATATCGGCCGACACAATAAGCAACAAGCAACATTAGAACCCGTCCGGTCCAAAAAGAGGATGTCAAACATTAGAAGACATTGGTAATAACGTTTTTCTTGGAAGAGGGCTATAATAGCACAAACAGACAGGTGGAAACAGATAGAAATACGGAAAAGAGCATTTCTCAATTTGATCCAGAGAATCTGGGATTCTGTGTGGGATGGCCTAGGTACAGACCTAACCTCTGGGGGTGATTCAGAATGAGCAGATCTTCGTAACTCAAAACAGGGTGTTTGTGCGTGTCAGTTCACCATTGCACCAAAGAGTAGTTCATGACAGGGAAAGATACGTGTAACAGACTAACAGCTTAAAATTTGTAATTTTCCTGAACTGTATCCCACATAACTTGCTCTAGGATAACATACCAAAAAACTACAAATATGTGAAAAAAATAAAAACTTGCTGCAACTGGTTGGAAGAATAATTGAATCCAGAATTCAAGAGTACGTCAAGCTATCCCATCTGCCACCAATCTTTCTCCTTCTATTGTCGCAGTCATCCATCTATAACACTCTAACAAATCTATGATCTGAGGAACTTGAAACTCATCCCAATAGCACATGATGCACATTGAAAGGATCTTAATTCACCAGCCTGAACATCAACAATTGCATGACAATAAATCTGCATGTAATACTCAGATCGTAGCATCAACAGGCATGCAGAATCCACCAATTAATTTGAAAGTAACGGAATAAGTGCAAAAATTGTACATAACAAGAACATATTTGCCAGCCCTGCCAACATGAAAGCATTGCAGCAAACAGAGACAAAGAAAACCAGGAGGGAGATGGACAGACAAGAAATTAAGTCTGCCCATTACAAATTATGTTTATGGAATAAATCATAAATTACCTTCGGAGTCAAGAACAACAGTTTCTCAGGTACTAATGACGCAGATGGTTTTGCTCCAGAACAAATAACTTTACTGCTTGATAGTGGTTGAAATAAAACATCACCAAAATCTACTATCTGCATCAATGATGAGTTTTTAGAAACTAGTTCTCATTTTTCTTTTTCCCCCTGCCAAATATTTCAAGCGATTTTGAAAGAGATCATGAATATACTTATACAACTCACCACATCTGGGGTAATATAAGCAACTGGATCCCCAATCTCATAAAGGAGTTGTTCCGCACAAGTGCCAAGATTTAAAGCCCCACCACTGCCATCAGCCTTTGCGACACACACTTTCCCATCACAATTCACTTCAGCATAAGGAAGTGACAAATCAAGTAGACATGGGAAAGGAATGTTTCGGAATTTATCTCCTAAAGTAGGAAAAAAATGAAAAAATTAATGTTTGACAATGTGAATGAGGTGACCAATAGAAAGCAAAGGGAACTTGAGGAAAAGCAGCATTCCTATTTCTCTGAGCACCCAGCTATGCCACAGGTGTTCAGAAAAAAAAAAAAAACTAAGTTTAAGATAAAAGCACACCTGGATGCATAAAATACCCTCCTGTAAGTTGACAACCACACTCCAGCAAGTGACCAGCCAAAGAACCTTGGGCTAGCAGCTCGAACTCATCCCAGTCCCAACCTAGTTCGTATACCTAATCATATGACAAGGGGAATGGCTGAGATTGCTTTCATAAAACAAGAAACAACCTCAATTTATGCATGCTCGACTGGTAAACAACATTGAGATCCCAAAAACGTAAGTATGTCGACACATGTATGAAACTGCTTGTACATGCATGGCGGGTAAATAGAAGTTAAAAAACCCAAGTATATAGGACTGCACCAAGGTACCAAAGAACATGAACAAAGCACATGGATTTTGGGCAATGTATGCAAGAAAATGGGCAAAAATAGAAGTTCATACCATTGGAGCTAAGAATAAGGCAGCATCGGCAACCCGAGATGTAATAACAACATTTGGATTATACTTCTCCAGACATTCAACAATAGGAGCAGCTCCCAGATATACGCTGATTGGCTGCATAAATTAGCATTCGATAAAGAGACGAGCCCAACTTCCCAAAGGGAAAAGGGGAAATAGAAAAAGGGTGCACGGGGAATAACCATCCCAATTATAAAGATGGACATGAAATGTAAAGGGACCAAAAAAAAATAGAAGCGGATTTGCAGACATGATACTTACTAAAAACAGAAGAAAAAAAAGAAAGTGAAACTAAGAGCGCTAAATTCTTACTCTGCCCAGCATGCCAGGATCCAAACCTGCATAAAAGAACAGAAAAAAATGGAGATGATTGTGAGGTGCGCAACAAAAAATAAAATAAAAATCTTCTAAAACAAGCTAAAAAAGAAAAGGCACACAATATGCCATTCAAAAATATTAGTTACCCTGATTGAATAAGAATAGTACAATTCATACTCATGGCAGATGGATATTAGTGAATACCAGCTTTTCTGATAGCAAATTGATTGATCACACCAACACTAATACTAATGCCCAGGCTGCTTGCAATCTCTAAAACTTTTTTCTGAGCAGTAACCGAACTCACTTCAATAGAAAAAGAAGAATATGCACAATTTTTAGACAATTAAAAAAAAAGCCAAAGTAAAACGGGATCACCAATCAATAGCATTATGAAACTTTTCTGGCTGCCTTCTTACTTGCACCCATGTTTGTTATTATGCAAGTTCCTTTCTCTACAGCCAAAGGCAAGAGCAAACGCATCCACTCGTCAACTGCACAACCATGGGAGAGTATCACACACAAACACAAAGAGGACGACTTAAATTCAATATCAATAGTACCCGGAATTTGGGGGCTCCATCTTGTAGACAACATAGCCATCTACAAACTACAGCACCAAAACCTATATGGCACTAAGAGGAAGCGAATAGAGAATGATTTATTCTAAGAATTTAAACTCAGAGCCTGTGTTGGTGTAAAACCTTTTTCACTTGGAAGACCGAAAGGATGAACTTATATGGTTCTTTCCATGGGCAGGCAAGGTATGGAAATGAACTAACCAATGCATTACAGGAAACTAAAAGTGAAATACGAGAGGTAGAAACGTACTGCGAGGATCATAACCCACGCCACCAGCCCCTTTTGCATGGTACCGGTCTGCAAGGGTGCGCTCTGCTAGGCATTCAAGGACTATATAGTTCAAGTCCACTCTCTGAAGTAACTTGAGAGCTGCCAATGGTCTGTCACCCCCAAACCCAGCTCCACAACCAATATAAACCTTCTGCCTTCGTCTTTGAGGATCTACCCTCTGCAAGTTGATGTATTGTATTGACTATTGAGCTCTTTCATTCTCTTGATTTAGCTATCTCATAAAACAACAGGGAAAACCAACATAAACTAACCTTGTATACTGGATAGGAACGGATATCTGGATCTTCAAAGGATTCTTCATCAGAGTCTTCCACCTCCTAACATCAAGCATCAGATATCAGGACATAAGTAATGCTTAGTGTGTAATTGACTAAGAATTGCATTGTCAATCTAAGCAGTACTATGAATGGATAACAATCATACGTACCATTCAAACATGATTTGCAATGTTGCATCCAGGTTTACATTAGCTTGATTTGTGATGAGCTAATATTAAACAAGTTGTAAGAAAGAAAAAAAAAAGAGGAGAGTTTCTAACAAGACCTAAATAGTGAAGTTTTTTTCACCTGATTAAACTGCCTAACCCGCTGGTTTTAATGGTCGGGGGCCCGGCAGGTAGAGAAAAATTCAACCCGCTAACTACAAGTTCGTTGAAAAATATACCCTTTAACCCGACCCACCATGCACACCCCTAGGACTCAAAAGCAGTTTTTTACTATTCTAAATCACTGAAAAGGGAAACAAGCTCGTGATTCTTGAATAATAAATCAATGGAAAAACTGGCAGAAGATGAATACAACAATATACGAATCCGTGTAGAAGATGAATACATTAATATACGTATTCATACGCGTATATATGTATGACAAACATTTACGTTTACAGATACAGATACCTGTATAAAGACATTCAGAAATAGAATCATTCTATTCTATAAATGAGATGGGAGTCGAATGAACCGAGATTATTCGAAATTACTCGTGATTCTGATGAAGAAGCGTCTGGGGCAACGGCCATGCTGTCTACGCCCACGGCCATAGTGTCTACTCAGGGAAGCCCTAATGGGGGAAGGAAAGGGAAGCGAAACTCTGCAACTCTCTTTGGCGTGACGACGAAGATCAAGGCGCCGGCGGGGAGAACTAATTTTTCTATTTACTTATTCAAAGTGCTTCTCGTTTGTTAATTTTTGCATCTGCTAAAAAATAAACTCAATTGTTTTTTTTTTTTTTTTAAAGGGAAAATTTGATTTAGATTGATTTTTTCAAATAAAAAAGGAGTTTTGGTCAAGAATTTTTACTTTCCAAATCTGTCTCGTCAATACAAATCAATAAGTCACAAAGGCCTTGTTTAATTTGTGTTTTGAAAAAAAAAATAAAAATTTGGGTTTCGAAAACGCTTTTTAAGAATATGAGTGGAGAGATAGATATAAAATTTATATTAAAAATCGTGCACAGATATTTTGAGACCAAATAAGGTAAAAAAGTTGACATAATACCAACATAGACGGAAAAAAATTGAATGAAAGAAAAAAAAAATCAAGTTGGATTTGTAAGAAAAACTCGTCTGCATAAGGTGTTTGGAAGCACCCTTTTTTTTGTTTTGTTTTTGTTTCCTTATCGTGATTCTTGTTTATTGTTTTGCATTTTAGACGGCAACCGGACTATGAGTACACTATTTTAGGTACACTTGGTATATTAGATTGTGTAAATCCACGTCGGAATTCCACACAAATGATTCAAACCATTCACTTTGTTTAAAGTATTTTTTTAGAGCTCTTAAAAAAAAAAATGAGTCGATCAAATATCGGTAAGAGTTTGATCAGTTAATTTAATATTTTCAACTCTTTTAACTGTAATTTTGTCAGGAGTTAAATTAAGGGAAATGATTTTCATACATTTTTTTATTAATGCACGTCACTTCTTGTCTTGAAGCAAAAAATTACACATAAAAATTTTAATAAAAGACAAAAAATTGAGTACATTTTTCAAAAAATGAGTGTGAAAATCTCCACTCTAGATTAACAAAATAGGATATTTTTTTTAAATAATTAGCTTTCCAAAATAGGATTATTTTTAAAAAAAAAAAGGGATATAACCCAGTAAATAGCTTTCCCTTGCGAGGGGCATTGGGGTACTTTCATAGGTCGCTGCGCTCGCTGTTAACAAATTCAAGAAAAGGAGTACTACCGTGGAATCCTTTGATCGTCGCTGCTTCTTTCGGGAATACTCGTGTGAGAGAGAGAGAGAGAGAGAGAGAGAGAGAGAGAGAGAGAGAGAGAGAGAGCGAAGATGGTGACTTCACCAGTGGTGAACACGTATCCTCTCTCGAGCTACACTTTCGGGACGAAGGAACCAAAGATGGAGAAAGATACTTCTGTCGCAGATCGTCTCGCTCGCATGAAACTCAAGTAAGTATTCCCCCCAAAAGACAAATCAGTTCATTTTTTCTCGAGTACTTTACTTACCTAGAAGTATGTTTGGTTGCTAAGATCTTTAGGAAGAGAGAATGGCGTTCAAAGAGATCATACATTTTTTCTTCGAAGTTAGGGTTTTTGGGTACGAGAATGAGATATATTCAGTTTAGGTGGAGAAAACTAGACCAGGTGGGAACTTGGCCGGGATGTTTACATACGCATAAGAGATATTTAGTGGCATTAAGTTATGCATTGTTTGGTTTATGGAAACTGTAAATTGATCACTTTTGATTTTGGAATTGGATCATCTCAAAATAACAAAAATAGTACAGGAGTATGGGATTGACCACATGTATAGAAACTCTTGGGCAGCCTCCTTATAAGCCTTGCAAGGTTTTTAAGAGTGAGTTCCACCCAAGATTTGATCTTTTGGTATCGGAGTAGCCTACGCGTCGAGTATGAGACTATGCATAACCAAGTCAATTATGGGATCGTGCATAACCTAACGACGTGTTTGTGGATTTGTAATTTAAGTGGACGGGTAGGATTACGGTACCTATAACAAATCCAATACTGATAGGTGTGAAGCCGTTGAACGGGATAGATTAGGTCAGGAGTCAACCTTAGCTGGCAGGGCTGGGGTGCATGATGGTATGCCAATATTGTAATGTCCCACATCGGCTATGTGTGGGTTGCAGCATGTGTGCAGGGTTCGTCTGATGGGGCTGCTTTGGTTGGCCCAGAAAATACGGAACCGACACTTCTGAGTTGTCTCGTCTTGAAAATAGCTAATCATTGTATTTAGATTCAAGAACAACTTATTTTAAAGATGTTTGAGAAGGATTAACGTGACACCTACACTATTGTTGAATGAAATCGATTATCAAATTTACAATTTCGAAGAAGTTAATTATCAACTTCCGCGACCAAATGGGCACTTAATCAGTGTGCCTCTGGAAAAGTTATTTTCAGTTTGGGATAGCCTTGTTCAGCTTTCTATGGGTATTGCAACACTGGGTGAACTTACTATATTTTTGCTTCATTCTACAGCTATATGAAAGAAGGCATGAGGACCAGCGTTGAAGCAATTCTACTGGTCAGTGCAGTTCTTGTGGCCAAGTTAATATGTGCTATGTTTCACTGTGTCGAAATTCGTGCCAAAAGGGCAACATGGCTATGTGATGGCCCTTTTGAGTTGATTTTTCAAGGATATAATTGAACACACAAGTATCTGCATCAGTGCATGTATGTTTTGGAGTCATTGTAATGATTCCTTGATTTAAGCTTAAACAACTCTCTTTCTTTATACCATGTGATTTGATTTTAGTCATTTGGCAAAATGATGCCTCTATATTCTCCTCAGTTTCATATGCCCACTGACCTCTTAGTTATGACTACCACCACTAAGCATCCTCATCAGTTATATGTCAGATTGCCACCATGAAAACAACATTGCCAAAACAAAGGTCAGTGACCCTTCTCCACATTTCTCACTCCTGAACACAGCCGCAGTTGTAACCGCATGATCATCTAGCAGCAGCAACATGGTGCTGCTAGTTTACTAGCTACTACTCCAGCTAACATCTATCATAACAAGAACCGGGGATGAGTTGGTTTGATTTGTCTTTATTTCCAATTCTCTCCGAGACTTTAAGGAGGGCTGAGATTTCTTCACCATTGACTGTCTTTTTGTCTTTTGCCTCTTTGATCTTTTTATTTGTTGCACTTGTCATTACATCTGGTACAATATATTTTTAATTTGTCTATGTTTAACCCGATGTTTAATTTCTAGTTTATTTGCTTGGATTTTAGCCTTCACAAGCCCACGCCCTTCAATTCCTTGGCAATTTTAAGCCTCATAAGCAGAGAAACATGATTTTTTTCCCTCTAGGTTTATCTGCAGATTATTTCTGCTTTATTTAAAGAAATGACACCACGGTAGATCTGCCCAAATGTTTTGTTTTCCCATAAGCTCAGCTCGCCTTAATTCTCTCGTGATATGCTTCCATGTATGCTTCTTTTGAGAAACTGGATAGAAAACCCACCGGTATGCATTATTTAATTCCATAGGTTGGTTGAATTTTAAAACCAATGTTTCGAGCCATTTCATTAAGTGAAGTGATAAATTCAGCTTTCAATTCGAACAATGCGTTTAACTTGTGCAACTGCTGTGCACGGCGTGCGGTTAGTGTGGTAACTGTGCTTGTAATTTCCTTGATTTTTCTCTGCGTTGACTTGCTTTCTTCAGGTGCAAGAGCATAATCATCCTCACATTCTTCTTTTGCAAATTGGAAACACCTTTTGCAAGCTCCCTGGTGGCCGTTTGAAGCCTGGAGAAAATGGTATACAGTGTACAGCTGTAGCGTGCCTAATGATGTGATTCCTGCTTTTGCATTTAATGAACTTCCAGATAGAAGCACACAAGTAATATAATGTGCTTCTACTTGCAGAAATTGAAGGCTTGCAAAGGAAATTGTCAAGCAAACTTGGTGCTAATTCTCCTTCATTGCAGCCTAATTGGCAGGTTAATGCTTTCCTACTAAATATAATCATTGGGTGTACCGTACCAGTGGATTGTTACCTTGAATAGGGATCAGGAATGTATGCGTTGTATGTCTAAAAGTAAATGACTTCTTTTTTGAATGAGAAGATGTAGAAATTAGCTTGCAGGTCAATTTTAGTTAACAATAGAGTCTGAGTATCCCTGCTTTGCTATCATTATTTTCAATTGGTGAAATTTAAAGATAAAAAGCTGGTCCCTGATAAAATGGGTCTCCAAGAACTGTAAAGCAGGCCCCATCTCTCAGGCTATTAGTTATGCAACCATTCATTGGTATTCATTTTGTTTTCTACATCAAGGAAAAGTAACTGCATTCCTTTTACCTTTGACAAAATCATCAATTTTTACCTGTCCCCTCAGTAAGAAGGGATTTTACTTTCCACCCTTGCTAACAAGGAACATATAAATGTGGCAACTCAAATGTGCTTATTTTGTCAAATCTTGTTGCAGATTGGTGAGTGTGTGGCTATCTGGTGGAGGCCAAACTTTGAAACTATAATGTACCCCTATTGCCCTCCGCATATCACAAAGCCTAAGGTACAGAATCTTTTTTGTTTGCACTTTCCGCTTTCATATTTTCCTTTTTTGTTTGAGTTTTTGTGAAACCAGCTTACCAGAAAAGGAATATTGCAATGCAGGAGTGTAAGAAGCTTTTTGTCGTTCACTTGTCTGAAAGAGAATACTTTGCAGTACCCAAAAATTTGAAATTGCTGGCTGTTCCCCTGTTTGAACTCTATGACAATGTTCAGGTGAATAGACATTTGAGCTACAATTTAATGTTTTTGCTTATCTGATTACCAAAGGTTCTTACTTCATTGTGCATTAACATTGTGTTCAAAATAAAATGCGGCCTACGAAATGATTAATCTGAAGATGCTTCTGAAAGTATTCTCATTTGAAAGATGACTTTTTGAATGGTGTAAGCTGATCAAACTTCCAATTATGTGTGCTATAAAATGAATAGGGTGTTTATTGCTTTGGCTCCGATATCTTCTGCTGACTTTTATACGGAACATTACACTTGGGTTTCTGAAAATTTCAGAAACACCTGTTCACGTTTCTGAAATAACTTTGACCCCTCGGTTAACTTTGATTAATGCTTTGTGATAGTGACGGACTTGATCTGTCATGATAGACCAAACTCTACCTGCAAGGGGGGCAGATGGCGCTGTGGTGGTGTGACAACTGGCAAGAGGGTGAGGGGAAGGGATGGTTTATTGAAGTCTGAGATTTTACTTGTTAGTGATAGTGTTCAAGGCTGTGTTCATTGATGGTTTGTATGTGCATTTTTTTGTGTGTGTGCGCACATGCGTGTGTGTGTGTGAGAGAGAGAGAGAGAGTGAGATCAACTTATTGTTTAAAGATGGCATAGGTCGGGCAATTGAAGGTGCAGAAGTGGAGAGGTGGTGGTTGGTGTGGGCTCATGGGGTTCTTCCAATGTCGTTAGGAGTGTGTCGGTTTAATGGTTTCTTTTCGGAGCGAGTGTCCTTTATGTATTGTTATTTGTTTACTACTTTAGGAGTTAAGTTTTTTTATATCAAGACTTACAGATGGTGACCCTATCTTGTATTTCCCATTTATCCAAATTTTTAACTCCTTTAGATATCTTTGAATGCTGAGTGAAGGCTGAAACATGGTTTTTCTTACTTGGCTACAGAGATATGGGCCGGTTATATCAACAATTCCACAGCAGCTTTCCAGGTTCCATTTCAATATGATGCAGTCATGAAACAAGGTGCTTGCAAGCGTTTGGCGATGGAAGTTTTAGGACATCATGTATCCATTTCAATTAAGGACTATCCTGGTTAGAAGACAGGCTAATTGCTCAAGCTAATGCAACATAGGTTTGTAGTTTGCTGCCGCATCTTCTACGTGGCCTCAAAGAGTTGTAGTTCCAATTTATCTGCAGAAACAAGATCATAGGAGGCCTCCGTTTGTTTCCCGTTCATGAGGGTTGGGTTGGGTTTTTATGGATTTCAGGTTTAATATGATGGGTTGGGTGTGCCTGTTTTTCGTTCTTGAGAGTTGGCTTGTGCTCGCTTCCAAGTTTGTGGAAACAGTAGAAGCATTACCTTGAAAACTGTCTCTATTTGATTTAAGGTCAATGCGTTAGCCTGTTAGGTATTTGCTTTCCTAATGTTCAGTTTTCTGGTAGCTACTCTATTTTGCAGAAGATTAGGGAAATGAAGTTAGATGGTGCAATTTCTGCGGCTTTTATTAAAACCTTGTCACCCTGGGTATTTGACTTTTTCATCTTGAAGTATTAGCCAAAAAAATGTATATAAACTACAGTGAAGCTAAATGGAATGGTGAAAAAGCAATAACGTATGTCTTTGATGAATGTGGAAAAAAAAAAAACGAAACGGATGCAAATACGCTGTTATGTTTTGAATGGCAGATTAGTACATTACGTTATCTCGATCCGAACCATCAACATGTATCATCATCTTTTCTATACGAGTTGAACCAACGATCTCATAACGGTCTAATTCCTCATTAGGGTCACGGGTTGTAAAGTGTGGAAAATTAAACTAGATATACATACCGCAGTCATAAGTAAAATGAATTGGACCCCTATACGTAGTACTTTGAACTATTTTATGGAACTTAATGGTTAAAACCTTGAAAAAAAAAACATAAAAGCGAGTTTTTAAAAGCTCTAGAACGTCAGTTTTTTTTTTTTTTTCATTTTTGGATTTGATTCGATGTAGCTTAATTCATATTCATAATCAGAATCATAAAACCTTTCTCTTACTTCCCGATGAGATATCGATTCGGCTTAGATTAGTTTAGCTTTTAATATTACGGTTAGCGTTCGTGATGATTTCCACAATATGAACGATTTTGAAATAAATCTAATATAATTCCATATCCTGCCATCAAAACGAAGCATGAACTTGTGTGATGTCATTTGAAAAAGTCATCGCATGGTGAAGTCTGGATTGCCAAAACTCCCGCTTCGCAAACGCGACTTTGGTTTGGCATATGACTCCGTAGTTACCACCTCAGAAATTTAAACCAAATCAAACCAGAAAGTCGAAGGTTGAGGTTTAATCAATTGGGGTTGGTTAGAAATTTAATAAAAAGTAACCGGTAATTGTAGAAATCTCAACGAATATCGTGACCTTTTTAGCAATTTTTTTTAGTTTTTTTTTTACCCCCATTCTTCTACATCACTCTTCTCTCTCTCTCTCTCTCTCTCTCCCTCCGTCAAAAAATTGCGGGCCTCTTATCTCAAAACGAGGCTCCAAGAACCTTCCCAAAAGAAAAAAAAGGAAAAAAGGAAATCGCCAATCTCTTCACGACCCTTTCTTTACCGCTTCTTGGATTTCAAATCTCTCGAGTCCCACGCAAAATTGTGGCCGGTTTTATTGCCCGCGGTTTTTGCCGATCCGTAGTTTTCGCAGTTGTGTATAACTCTTCTCCCTCCTTACTTTCGATCCAGTAAATAGTTAGGGTTTTTGTTTGGTCGCCGTGATGAACTCGCGAGGACGATATCCGCCCGGGCTCGGCGGCGGCGGCGGCGGAAACGGTAATGGCCGCGGTGGGAACCCTAATTTTCAACAGAGAAACTTTCAGCAACAACAGCAGTACGTGCAGAGGGGTCCAATGCAGAACCATCAACAGTTTCAACAGCAGCACCAGCAACAACAACAGCAGCAGTGGTTGAGGAGGAACCAATTGGGGGGCGAGTCGAGCGTTGACGAAGTCGAGAAGACCGTCCAGTCCGAGGCTGTCGATTCGAGGTAGGGTTATACGATTAATCACATAAGCCTTTTCAATTCTTGCTCTGTGTTTGCGCTCGTGCTCTCAATACTCTTGTGAAGTTTATTCGTTTCGTTTCGTTTCATTTACCAAAAAAAATTCATTCGTTTCGAAGTTTTTTTTTTTAAAATGCTTTCAAGCTTGCGCTCCTGCACTCCCATGTGCATTGTGTGACTTAGGGTTAAAGGCTGTTACGGGCCTATACTCCCGCTCTGAATTCTCGCTCTGCCCTCTCGCTCTCAAGCCTTACTTTAAGATATTTTGGAGATATTTTTAAAAGCGGCTTTCACGTCTGCGCTTGTGCACACGCATTATGTGACTTGTAAGTTAATCTGCACGCTTTTGGAAAATAAATCAATCAACAGCAAAAGAGAACCGTGTTTTTGTTTGCTAACTGGTAGGATCATTTACATGATAGGGGAATTACAGGTTTCACTGGTCGGTTAACTAGTTTTTGGCTTTTGTTTTGTGTGGTGTTAGTGTGCTGTGTCCCGTTTTGAAACTTGTCCTAACTTTTTTATTATTTGTTTACAGACGCAATTAAACTCTAAGTTACAGGGACATTGGAATGTATTACATACTAGATTAGGATTTGTTTCTGATAATAAACTTTTGGGAAACTAACTAGAGGCTAGGGCGGAAGCAGGTTTGAAAGCAGCCGTTATGTTCTAAGTCTGTGAGTGTTCAAATGGGTAAGTTGTGTGGTAAAAGTTTTTTTAAAAACAAGTACATGGTGAAGGAGACAAACCAGATGGTGCAATGTGTCTAAAAGCATACTCTATTGCCAACAAACACCTTACGGTTGTTTTTTTTCCTCTCCTGACTTTGGAGAGCGATGCATGAAGTTCAAAATGGGTGGGATATGCCCTCTCCTGATTTTGGGGGTATATGTCCTCTGGTGGAAGATGCTGCATTTTCGTTCTTTTCATGAGATCATTGAGTTTTATTAGTTGTTTTTATTGGTGCACCTAATAGGTGACCTCAGTTTGTGTTTTTCTTGTTTTTTCTCAGTTCACAAGATTGGAAGGCACAGTTAAGGATTCCGGCACCGGATACTAGATACATGACTGAGGTATGATTGTAAATAATATGGTAGCAGGCATTTTTGTTTGTGCAATTTGTACTCATGCCATTAGCTTTTCAAATTACCTCTATCTGGACCGTTAGCTTGGTTTGCATTTCACGCTAATTGAGGTTCTTTTAGAAGGAATAACTTTTATGGAACACTCATTAAGTGTCTAAGGTGTGTGAAACCTGAAGCTGCTATGTTCATTTATCTCGTTTTTAAATACTTGTCGACTGAATAGAGGCTTGCCAATATCGTTGAGGTCAAGCCAAAGAGCTCTTAGTGTTGTGATACATGACTACAACCTTAACAGTCTGGATTATGTCAGTTCTTAAGCAGTTCAGATATAACCTGAATAACAATGATTTAGTGCTCTATCTGAAGCATGTCATGCTTAACCTTAATGCACGAGGTTTACGCCTTGCCTCATGAGCCTTGAGCTCTCGCCTTCAAAACCTCTACATCACATATCAGTTTTAGCAGCCATTTGGATTAGTGGGCTAGCGGAGTTGAAAAGGAAATCAATTGGCTCGTGGGCTTCAAGGTTTGGTCACATAATGTAGACTATTGGTCGAGTGGCTTTTGATCGTGGCTTTATTAGGCTCAAGGGGTTTGGCGAGTGCGAGCCTCCCAAGAGTCATAACTTGATGTGATTGTGATAAACATACTATTGTGGCTCTGGATTTGTTAGTCCGAACTAACCATCAGAGTGCTGATAAAGCGTTCTTAGAGGTGTCGATATTCAACCTTGTCAATTATCTGAGACAAATCACACTGCAGACATATGAAAGATCTGTAATGGTAATTTCGTTGATGGCTTCTTGTTTTAAGTTTTTTCGCTACCTCGTTTTTGTTGGTCTACGACGCTTGACCCTAGTTTACATACATGTGACTATGAGGGATATGTTTCAGCCATTCGGATTCCTGGTGAGTTGTGGCTATTGTAACTGAAAGAGAGTCACTTGGTTAGTCATGACGTAGGCTATTGGTCGAATGAGCTTTCATTATGGCTTTAAAGGAGTTTGGCCGTGTGCCATATCCTTGTGTGTCTCCTTATTATTGGAACTATGGCCCGCTCACATTACATTTTCCTGTTACCCGCAGAGTCCAGTAATAGTTGGATTTGCATGGGTGGTGTTATGTGGTGTAGTGCAAGGTATTTCAGTTAGGAAATATTATGTAGTTGACAGCCATATTGAGCAACATTACTAATGTGCTTTCAGCTGACATAGGCTATTGGTGTAATGCAAGTTTAGTTTTTGGTCACATGCGTAGGCTATTGGTCGAATGTGCTTTCATTATGCCTTTAAAGGAGTTTGGCCATGTGCCATATCCTTGTGTGTCTCCTTATTATTGGAACTATGGCCCCGCTCGCACCACATTTTCCTGTTGCCTGCAGAGTCCAGTGTGGTGTTGCGTGGTGTAATGTAATGTATTTCAGTTAGGAAATACTATGTAGTTGACAGCCATATTGAGCAACATTACGAGTGTTTGAGACAGGCACAGTATACTAAAACAGTGCTGGTTTTTTCCATTCTCTCTTACATTGCTCCTTCTGGCTCTGAATTTTTTTGAGATTTAGCCATTTGTGATTGCATCAACATTGGTCCTGATTGCACGTTCCATTTTTCTTCCAGGATGTGACAGCCACGAAGGGAAATGAATTTGAAGACTATTTCCTAAAACGCGAGCTACTGATGGGAATATATGAGAAGGGGTTCGAAAGACCATCTCCTATTCAAGAGGAAAGTATCCCAATTGCACTAACTGGAAGTGATATTCTTGCAAGGGCTAAAAATGGAACAGGAAAAACTGCTGCCTTTTGTATACCTGCCTTAGAAAAGATTGATCAAGATAACAATGTCATCCAAGGTTTTTATCTCAGCCAATTGAGAAGTTTTTAGATTTGGACCGTGTTTGTTCTCAGTGCTGATTTAAGTATCATGCTAGTGTAAAATATTAATCTTGGTTTTTTTTTTTTTTTGCATACTTTAATGGCATGAGACTGAAGTGTCTTCTCCTTTCATTATTCCATTACTTTTTCAATAACTACTTTCAAAGAAAAAAGGAGGCGGACATGGGAGAGCGTGAAAGCATTACGTCCCATTTTCAAGAAATGATTAATCTCATTCATGCATTGAAGTTCATCAGCTCGGAATTACCAATTTATGCACCATGTTATGTTCGAGGATTGGAGGATAATTTTCTCACTGAGCTCTCAGTCCTGACTGCCAGTTTATCTATTAGCAGGCGTAGAGCTCTGTCCTCGTAGATCCTCAACATTATGAATGTTTAACTTAACTTTCATGCGGTATGCTTAGAGTTGTTTGATGAGCTGTGTCCTGTGTCCAGTATACTTAAGGGTTCTGCCATTGGTTATATGGTAATTGTTTGACTTGCTGAAATAATAGATTTTTCCAGTCCGGAGTTGATTGAATACATCTTTCTGGGGTTGTGAATATTAAACTAGTCATGTAATTAGACACATTACACATTTTTCCTTTGCTTCGTTCATCGTTTGGCTTGTGTTCTTTGGGTGTTTTACCTGATGATATCTTTTATTTGCAGTCGTTATACTTGTTCCGACACGAGAATTAGCTTTGCAAACGTCCCAAGTTTGTAAGGAGCTTGGGAAGCACCTGAAAATTCAAGTAATGGTTACCACTGGCGGAACCAGTTTAAAAGACGATATAATGCGTTTGTATCAACCAGTTCACCTACTTGTTGGAACTCCTGGAAGAATTCTAGATCTTGCTAAAAAGGGTATTTGTGTTTTGAAAGATTGCTCGATGCTTGCCATGGATGAGGTATGAAACATCATCTCCTGTGTTGGAGATTTAATTCATGAAGTAAGCAAGGTTCTAACTATTTGCTGTACACATTGGGTTTGGCCTCCCCATAAAGGAGCAACCTGGTGCAATGATGTGAACGAAAATCCTCGTGTATTGGCACCTTTGAATTTTGTATAGCTGATTTACTACCCAGTTCATCACTAGTACGGCTTATTACCACAGCCAATATGGGCGATTCAATTGCTTTAATGCCGCTTACTGGCTGATGGTTTTTAATAGCATGGAAGTAAACTTAGAATGTGTAATCCATGGTTAGTCTGCGTGTGTTTTGCTTAAGTTTTGTGCCAAAAGGTTTAAGGGTATGAGGAATGGTTTAATATGGTTTAGACCTTGTAATTTATGAGGGTAATTGAAGTCATTTTCTTTGAGTTGAATTTTCTAGTTTCATAGTCGTACAAATATTGCTTTGATGGGAAGGAGAATTTTAGATTCTTGTGGAAAGCATCGTTTTTTCAGTTCTTCGCATTATATTTTGTAGTTTGAGACCTTGAGACACCAGTAGCATTTTCTGTGGAGTTTATTGCTTTAGGACAAAGTTGCATGGAAACAGTTTGTTTAACTTGGTTGTTCAAGAATTTTCACATTTATCTTGTGTTAATCAAGATTCAAGGCAGGCGTTTTCTGCGACCTTTTATTTCTTTGTATGCTCGTTAAACTTAGGTTCGTCTGGATTCTAGTAAATGTTTTTGCATCAAAAACTACATTCTATATCTAACTAGAGGAGTTGATGATCATCATATTACACTATTTTTTGTAATGTAGTTGATTTTACATCCAAGTGGAAGAATCTAATGGCATGTGGTTATATTTCTTTCAGGCTGATAAACTGTTGTCTCCAGAGTTCCAACCTTCTATAGAACAGCTGATTCATTTTCTTCCTCCAAATCGTCAAATATTGATGTTTTCAGCCACTTTTCCTGTTACTGTTAAGGATTTTAAAGATAGATATCTGCACAAGCCCTACGTTATTAACCTTATGGACGAGCTTACTCTGAAGGGTATTACACAGTATTATGCTTTTGTTGAGGAGAGACAGAAAGTTCACTGCTTAAACACCCTTTTCTCTAAGGTTTGAGCTCTATCTGTATCATGTATTATTATCTTTCTCCGTGGACATAATTGAATTTCGTTATGTACAGCTTCAAATCAACCAATCAATCATCTTTTGCAATTCGGTGAATCGAGTAGAACTGCTGGCGAAGAAAATTACAGAGCTAGGCTATTCTTGCTTCTATATACATGCCAAGATGCTTCAAGATCATCGCAACAGAGTATTCCATGATTTCCGGAATGGTGCATGCAGGAATCTTGTTTGTACGGGTATGTTATGGATGCTATTTGGTTTCTACTACTGTTGTTTTGTGGAGTCACTATATGTTGATGTCAATGGATAACATGCATTTGGACAAATGTTACATCCATTCTGTGACCCACAATTGGCTTGTAAGCCCCTCTAGTTCCTTTCCATGCATGTGGAATTGCAGCGTTTAGAGATCAGATGCTTTATAATCCATATTGCAGTCCAAATGACACTTGTTTCTTAGATTGAATGCAAGTTTGGTGTGAATAAAAAAAGCATGTAATTTCACGCTGGGTTGTGCAATTTTGTTTTCACCGTTACACTTGAATTTAGATAGGGTTCTTTGATTATAAAGTTCTTTATTTACCCTAGCAATGAACGGTGAAATTATTTCTGTTTGGGCATGTTAAAGCAATCCAGGCATCAGGTAAAGACTGTAAGGAAATGCTTAATGCTATATGAAAATTAAGCTGACATAGGTTATGGCTGCATTTGGTCATCAAATAAACTGGGCAGGATTGGGTATATTGTCCTAGGTCACCTCCATACCATTTGTGTTTTTTCGTGGTTGCCACTATAACTAACTGTATGGGACCACCGGCACCTGGCCCACCCATCCCTTGTCCTGTCAAAACCAAACACCTCTTAAGATCAGATCATCGGACTGCATAAAAGTTCATCAAGAGTGAATTTTGCAGCTACGACATCCAATCCTCTTAACTATACCTGCAAAACAAATCTGGCTAATGAGTAAGAAATGGATGTCCAATCCAGGAAAAATTGTTTGTGAAGATTATACTTGCTGTTACCCTTGTTGAGATTATATTCTACTCTATTACTTTTTCACCCACTAAGTGGGGGAATTGTTATCCCTTGTCAAGAGTATTGTTTTATCTGTTTTAGACTCTCTCTCTTTTCTTCTTTTTTTTAATCCTTTATGTTTAGCTAACCATTTATGCTACCTGACTGGTAGTGTAACCATGTTGGCTACTCTACCAGTTCACCCTTTGACTCGCCCATTGTCTCCTTGTCTTGCATGGTTTCTGGATATTTCGACAAAATTGTTGTCTGTTTAGATGGTTGTGCTCATTTTAACTTTTCCTTTTATTTGGGCTGGAATTGCAGATCTGTTTACAAGGGGGATAGACATTCAAGCAGTCAATGTTGTGATTAACTTTGATTTTCCCAAGAATGCAGAAACTTATCTGCACAGGGTATGTTGGAAACGGTTTTTCTTTGCAGCGTCTGTACGAAGTTGTGTCGATTCTCATGCATTTTCATGTCTCTTGTAGGTTGGTCGATCAGGGAGGTTTGGACACCTTGGTCTAGCAGTGAATTTGATAACTTATGAGGATCGTTTCAACTTGTACGTGTTTTGTATTTGCTGTTTTCAAATTCAAGTGGTATTTGTTTTTTTACAGACCTGGGCTCAATTTTGTTTTGTTTCTCAAAACTATTTTCAACAGGTATAGGATTGAGCAAGAACTTGGAACTGAGATAAAGCAAATTCCTCCACACATAGATCAGGCTATTTACTGCCAGTGATTTGTGGTCAAATTCCAGTATATGGTCAATGGTGGAAGGTGGAATAAATCTAAGCATTCTAAATTATTTGTTTTGTCTGGAACTTCCCATCTAAATATGCTAAATTATTTGTTTTGTCTGGAACTTCCCATCTAAACATGCTAAAACTCAGTTCCTGCAAGAGTTATAAAATATGAACTTTCTCCACTCATTTCCCTGTGAGAAACTGAACAACTGGCCGCCACTTCCCTCCCTTTTCATCCGGCTCTTTAATTTTTCAACAGAAGACTGAGATTTCCCCAACTTTCTCACTAAAGATGGAATCCCTGCATTCCACACATCCAGATTCCTTAATTACCTGGTCAGTTTCAATTCTCTGTTGTCTATGTCATTCACAATAATATTAAGTATGCAACCAAAAATATTAAAGATGCATATAGCCATCCACTCATCAATTGCAAATAGTAATCAAGACAACTTCTTTGCTGGGGAAAACCTTGATTACCCTCTGAAGAGAAGCCACCAACACACCAATCCACTCAAAGGTCGATGGGAATTAAGAGTTCAAATAGTCAAGAAGAGACGACTTACAAAGCCTAAACTTGGTGTGCGTCGTTTTAGTAGTCTTTTGCAAGGTGTATGGGGTTTTTTTTCCTGTGGTTGCGCTGGCTCTGCAAACGCTTTTCATCCCTAGTGATCCACGAAACTCCATACGGCTCCATCAATCATAGTAATCACCAAGATTTCCTCCTAAAGGTCTGGTTTATTGATCGAGGAAACCAAGGATTTAACTATAAATACCGAAGTGAACCTATATTTTCTCACTCTAGTGTCTGGCGACGCTGCAAATGTTACCGGGTTTCTACATAGGATACAAAGAATTTTCGCTTGATTAAAGTAGGTTCTGATACCTATTTAAACACCCTTCAGACGGGCTTTGAGTGTAGCCTATGAAAATCAACCTGAAATTCATGATTGGGGAGCGTATGTCAATCCGTATTTCATGGGAAATCCATGGATAAACCATGCTGCAATGTACTTGTATTTGTGGGGTTAAGGGTGGATAATTTTGTTGAAAGTTTGATGCAACCTAAGCAATGTTATAGGATATTGTACGGAATCATGACTTGATAGTTGATACTGCCTTGCAGTCTCTTGACTTGAAATCCCAATAGAAACATTGATGTTTTGCGCTATCAATCTATGATGATGCATCACTATGGAGATCAGTGTCTTATATTGTTGTGTTCCTGATTTCTAGGGCTCATGGGGCTGATGACACAGCATCTGAGAGTGCACTCAGGAAACTGTTGGGGATTTCAGAAAACTTCGGTTGGGTTTTGACAGATGTGAAAACCTTCGTGTGCTTTCCTTGAATTTCTGGCCTTTTATTGTCCAAAAACTTGCTCAAGACGGACAATTCTAGAGCAGCATAAAAACCAGAATGAGGCTGGGTTTTAACAGTCGCCTTTGATTTGATTAACCATCTCATCCGACACAAATTGCACTTAGACTGTTTGTGACGTTGTCACAGTTGAATGGTATGTATGCTTTGTGCTTGGAATCCATGCTCTTTCTTCACTGGTTAACTTCTTTTTTTCCCCGATAGGCAAAAGAAATTTTATTAAACGTAGTTTTCCCTGGTTAACTTTTTAGTTCTATTCCTGTACCTTTTTCAGCCAAACCATTGACTTCTGGCTGATCCTAATGGATTGATTTCTATCATCTGTTGTGCTACGACCACAAATACTTAAACAAACACACAAACTCTCACATTAAGTGTGGTCATGTGAGAGAGTTTGTGTGTGTTGGTGTTTGTAGTTGTAGACTTATTTTTCTATCACTGCATATGGTTAGGTTGTGCAGAGGCCTCATCATTGCATATAGAACTTCCATGGCTGGAAATAGCATTGTAGCATTAATATGTTCGAGGCCTTCTTTTATTTGTGGACTTGAGAATTTTTCGGATATACAGCGAATTTTCCTGGAATTTTAGTTCAATCAGCAGCCTTGATGTCTTGTCTGAGTGTTATCGTCATTCTTGAAAAGGGGAACTTCAACCCCTGACTGGTCTTAGTTTGCGGATTCCGCAACAAGCAGAAATGGTTGTCCATGGGTGCGGCTGGGTGATTCTTGTTGCGAATGGTAGCAAAATCTAATCAAATCCAGTATTAGGTTTTTTCCTTTTGTTTGTGAAGTTGTAGTATTCGTAGAGCTCCAATGAGCAACGTGATTGATGAGCCCTACTTTGTCCCTTATTCGCTCGAATCCTCTGGTTTCATTCTTCTCTATACCCTTGTTGCGTTGATTTCCAGTCATTTGATCATGTGCTAATCTCCTCATCTCTTGAAACTCTCATGCGATTTAATGGACGGGGACGGGGCACCAGTACATGTTAAAACTGGGTTCAGATAATTTGAGCTCGTCCCTTGATGGGTCAAGTCCGAAGTCTTTTTTTGTTTTTTGTTTTTTTTGGTTTGATGGTGCGCACCTCAACTAATTCCCTCCCCGGTGTGACAGTTGTGTTACTCTTTTTTTGTTATACCTTTATGTTTTTAGTTTTTAGGGTTAGTCCGGTTGGTTGGTAGAATTGCTCCCCACGCAATTGATCGGGGTTTAATTCTTGGGGTTAGTATTGACGCTACGGTCGCCAATTTGGTGTATAATTGGTGTCTTACCTGTTTGGTAGACTAAAAACAGTCAAAAGTGCGGAACAGTTAAATTATTCGAGAAAGGTATGCGATGAACATGTGAAATTCAATACAGTGAAATAATTGAATTGTTGAGTGTATGAAGGAGTAAATTATTCGAGAAAGGTATGCGATGAACATGTGGAATTCAATACAATGAAATAATTGAATTGTCGAGTGTATGAAGGAGTATGAACCAAAAGAGGGACAGTGGTGGCAACCTACACTCTCTTTAGGTCTTAGACTCGACCATTGACCACACTTGTCTCCGCTGACCCCACATTTTTAGGTCTTAGACTAGACCATTGACCGCATTATTTCTTCCTCTTTTTTCGGTGCTAGGGAAGTGGATTATTGGTTTTTGTTACCGATAGTGTTTTAGGGAATTGATTTCTACACTCTTTTTTTTTTTGATATCTACACTCTCTTTTTTGTCTTCTAGCAAAAAAATACATATACTTTCAACACTAAAATTCAAAAAAGAGAGTGTGGTTATCAAAAAATGGAGTGTAGAAATCAATTCCTGTATTTTAATGTCGAGCATATTTCGGTGTCATGAGAGAGCGATGTGTTTGGTGAGAGACTAGGAAAACGGGGAATGCTTACTTAAAGCAGTATTGGGCTGTTGTCAAGGCTCAATGTGCGCATTAATTTGGGAAAGATTGTGTTAAAAAGTCCCAAAAACATGTTTGATAAAGGTTTGCCTTGTGGCTTACGCACAAGACTCACAACACACACACACACACAGAGACCTTTACCTTATGGCTTATGCACAAGTCACAAGACTCACAAGTCACAACAGAGAGAGAGAGAGAGAGAGAGAGAGAGAGAGATACTACTACTATTAAAGAGAGGGTTCTCCATTAGTGCAACAATGCCAGAGTTCTTTCTCTATGCATAGTCACTACACTGAGTCACTATAGATATAGATACATGGGAACAGATGTAGGCAAAACATCGCGTCCTTTTCCTTTGGAACCCGAATTAAATGCTTCTTTTACTTCTGAAATCTTCACTGCAACGGAACCCCTCCTTGCCTGATAACTCTCTCTCTCTCTCTCTCTCTCTCTGTCGTACCTGCTGCCACATGCATTTATTGATGGTCGTGGGAGAGTACTTGTTACACTTTAGAAAGTATAGAAAATTATCACCACGCAGCTTGTACTCCGTGAAATGTCGATGTATTCCCCTTACCGTTCTTATAGACTTACAAGAAAGGCAAATGTATTGCGAGGAGGAGGACGAGGAGGAGGACGGAGGAATATACGGGTTTTTAAGGTCGTCTTATCTAAATTTCTTTTGAATTTTGGTCCATAATTCTATGTGTTCCTAATTCCTCTCGAGGGTGAAGAATTAATGTTAATCCAAAAAAGTTCACGAAAACTAAATAAACTTTATAAATATAAATTAAAAGACCCAGGCTTGAACTACTGTAGTACATTTGTAACGGCTCAATTGTTGTGTACTTGTCAGCTCACAGGTATGCACACCATGCAAGTGGAGTTGTCCGACTATGGGTTTCACCATTTGCTTTACACCAAAATATACATCGTGTTGTGTGGGATCCACCTCAGGGATGTCACATGCATGATCTGAGTCGCTCAATTTATTTTAAATTTTTTTTAAGAATTCATGTAAAAAAAAATTAGGTCTATCGAATATCGGTGAGAGCTTGATCATCAATTCGACTCTGTGGGTCGAACATCGATGAGAGCTCGAAAATTAGGCGCCGGTTACTACTTACTACTCAGACTGAGCTGATTATATAGAAATTCTTAAACAAATAGTAAAAATCATAGTTATATAAGAGTTCTTAAAAAAATAAAAATCTTAGCGGAACAAAGCCTTTGACAGAACAATCGTTCTACCTACTACCTCCACACCCAATTATACATCCACACTCACAATAGAGGCGGAGTCCGCACACACTACACATCCACAGATCCACTGTGTGTGGGACCTACTCCTATTGTGAGTGTGTATGTGAAAGTGGGTGTGGAGTTAGAATTTTCCTTGACAGAACCGCCTCATGAGTCATGCATATATGCCCAGAGCCGGCCCAACCCCAAGGCCCAGGATGCCTGGGCCTTGGGCATCCCAATAAATCTAATTTTTAGGGGCACTCCAATATTTTTACTATTTGAGTTTAAGTAGGACTCTTTTTAAGCCCAATAGAATGAGAATTTTTTTTTCCCAATTTGAGGTAATGAGTTAACCCAACCCACCATCTCATAAGGCCAAGTGCCCAACCATAAATTCCCAAAATCATTTCCTCCAAACTGCCGAATAACACCTCCCCAAAATCGTTTCTCCCCCAACCCACTCCAAAAACTTGACGATGTTGGCGAAATCAAGAGAAGAAGATCAGCACACACCACAAAACTCGAAGAACAAAGGTATAAAGTGTTTGGCTTTCTCGTATCGTAAATGTTGTTATCTTAAAGGGCACACTTTTTTTTTATTAGGCCTTGAGTACTAAAAACTTTTGGACCAGCTCTGTAAATGCCTTTCGAAGAGTGGCCAAATCCTAAAATTTGATACTCCGTACTGCACTTAAATCTATGGAGTAATTTAATTCACCAATTGTAATTTATAACCACACACTCACATTCACACAAAAAAATAAACAAACTCTTTTCACATGAGGAACGAGACCTACACACACTTCACACAAACTCCTCTCACACGAGAGGTGTGGCCCACATTACAGTATGTGTGGGCCCTACTCCTTATGTGAGAAGTGCTTGTATATTTGTGTGTGCGAGTGCGTGCGGTGGTCGAAGAGTTGTAATAATTCACATTGTTAGAAAAAGAAAAAGAAAAAAAAAAACTCCGAATTCCTTTTTTTTTTTTTTTTGTCCACTTCCTCACCTAAACTTCTTCAACTATTTCGTACGTACACCCACTTATTAAATTTCTGCCGCAGTTCTCTCTCTCCTTCCTTCCTGGCCAAGCCTCTCTCTCTCTCTCTCTCTCTCTCTCTCTCTCTCTCCACATTTAAGTCATGTATCCCTGCTGCATACGGCTGATGAGTGTAGTAGTACTACGAGAGCGTTTGGACAAATAAGCCATTTTGATTTATTTTTTGTTCTTATTCAAATT
This sequence comes from Rhododendron molle, assembly GCA_025413875.1. Classification (NCBI taxonomy): domain Eukaryota; kingdom Viridiplantae; phylum Streptophyta; class Magnoliopsida; order Ericales; family Ericaceae; genus Rhododendron; species Rhododendron molle. The sequence goes on along the minus strand of CM046394.1, from coordinate 1,964,280 downwards.
TTTTTCACATTTTGTGGCTTATTGTCAATTTTTTGGGGATTATTGCTTCGTTATGACGAGACGAATCGGAAAAGTAAAAAATTTCAATCGAAATCCAAATATTCGTCCTTCCCGCCAAAATTTGGTTTTCCCGCCAAATCTCGTCGAAATTCCAAAAAAATTAGATTTCGATCGAAATTTTTTACTTTTCCGATTCGTCTCGTCATAATGAAGCAATAATTCTCCAAAAATTGACAATAAGCCACAAAATGAGAAAAAAATTTGAATAAGAAAAAAAAATAAGCCAAAGTGACTTTTATTTGTCCAAACGCCCTACTACATAGTGAAAGAATTCAAAATAAAAGAAAGAAAAACAATACAAAAAAGTCAGACAACAGGCCAGGCCACTCTCATTAAATTCAACTTAATTTGTTTGTTCATGTCACTGGATTCCACCTTCCCTCATCTTCACCCTACACACATCTCTTGCCTTCTTCATAAATACTGTTTTACGTATCCTATCATAACAACAAACATTAATTAAAATAATTGACTCCGAAAACCCTCGTCTCCATCGTCCTGGTCCTAGTCCTACTCCTGCTCCTCGCATTCAATGTAAGCTTCCTGCTGTTTTTGATTCTCTTCGACACGTCTTTTCACTCTCTCTCTCTCTCTCATAATCAATGCTGTTTTTTTTCTTTTTTTTTAAATAATGGCTGTTTCAGAAGTTCGCAAGGTGATCCGAGAGTTGTTAGAAAAGAGAATCGAACCAAGAGGTGTTAGAAAAGAGAATCGAACCGGAGACCTTGAAAAAATGAGCAAATTTTTAAACTCCGGGTCTAAGACCCACTTGGCCAATCCCTGGTCAGTGCAGTTTCTCTCTCTATAAAGTCAAGTTTGCTAGCTAGCTACAACTCCGTGTTTCAGAGAGAGAGAGAGAGAGAGAGAGATGGGGAGGACGCCGTGCTGTGAGAAGAAAGGGTTGAAGAAGGGGCCGTGGACTCCTGAAGAAGACGAGAGGCTGATTGAGTACATCAACAAGAACGGCCAGGGAAGCTGGCGTGCTCTCCCTAAGCTCGCTGGTTCGATCATTTTATTAATTAATTTTTCTACTCTATACATACTCGTTCTGTTCCTAAACGTTTGTCCGGTCCGGAAAATGAAAACTGAGAATTTAAAAATAAGTTGTTTCCTCAAATAAAATCCTAAATTATTTATCCCGGCTCGACTTCGTTAAAAGCTTGTTTGTGATCGGCTGGTTGTGTATATATATAAACATCAAAAGTTTCGCCTTCGATACTCGTTTTAATTCTTGCCTTTAATTTAGCTTATAATTTTCGACATGTTCAGCTCGATTAGCTTATAATTTTCGACATGTTCAGCTCGATTACCTCATACTCCCCCCCTTCACCATTCGTAAATAGTCCATTTTGACACTTTCTGCTGTCCTCAAAAAGCTTGTCTGCAAAAAGTAATAGTAAAAAGGTCAAAATAATAGTAAAATTTGACGAGTTTACTCTTTTATCATTTTCTTATGATATTGAGATTACGAGCGATAAGAAAAATATAATGATGATGTTTTTAAAAGACTTGAAGGATAAAAGAAGAGAATAATACTACTAATTCGACAAGCGTAATGATTATGTTTTCTTAATTACAATCAACAAATGGGAATTGAAGTATGAACAAATTAATGCTTGGCTCGATCCGACTCGTTTGCAAGGCCTTCGTGTGTCCATTCTTTAACGCACTTCTTGTCACTCATGACATTGGTTTGTCTCCAGAGTTGTGTTGAGATTAATTCTCGGCTGCTTCAAAATTTTGTATTTGAGATCAGAAACTTCGACGTACGCAGATAGGCGTTAAAATGTAATGTATCGGTGTGTGGATAGGCGTTCTAGGTGTTTGAAATTCCTATGAAGGCATGGAGGAGGAACTTGATAGTTAGACCACGGTTACCAAGATTTTGGGTTGCTATATTGGGCTTTGGGTGTTTTTTCCCCTTCATTGAGCTGTGTGTTTTGTGAGGATATTCGGAAAAAATCAAGAACAGAAACAGAAATTCATGTGTGGCGTAAGTGCTTGGTTTGTTTGTAGTACTGTGTGCTTCCAAAATCTCGGTTTGTCACAATGCTTGTTTCTTTGCAGACGAATAACGCGTAGAACTTATTACCGAAAATTTTTGATTGTGAACCTGTATATCTATCTTAACTATCCACTCGAGCAGGGTTTAGCTTCATTCTTACATACGGCTTTGTCTTGGCAGGCCTTCTTCGCTGTGGAAAGAGTTGTCGCCTTCGCTGGACAAACTATCTTAGGCCAGATATTAAACGCGGACCCTTCAGTTCCGAAGAAGAAAAGCTTGTTATACAGTTGCATGGCATTGTTGGGAACAGGTACACTCTCCATTGTGCTCTATCGCTGGTTCTTTCTATCGACAATATTGGTCCTGGAAGCGAAAGTAGAGAACGAGAAAGGGGAAGTAGCTCTGTTTTTCCCCTGATAGCATTTGGATTGATCAGAAAGTCTCTAGAAAGGTTTGCGCTTTACAACACCGGCGCAAAATCTTTGGAATTTGAATGAACTCTCCTTTCAGATAATTTGTCATCACGGTTTCCAAAAACATCAATCCTGTTAGTTCTATTCTTCTACATTTCAACTTCTGCGGCGGTGTTAATCAGCACACCACAGCTCTGTGGACTAGCCAAACTGGTTTTCTCAATGAGACTTGCGTCCTAGAAATCTAAAGTTCAAAGGGAAACATTGTTGATTCATTTAGGTACATCTCATTTTGAAAAAACACGGAACTTGGATGCTAGTGGGTTTATTTGTTTGAACTTAACTCCGATGATTTTGGTTGTGTTCTTGCTTTTGGTTCTCTCAACACTCTTACCTTCAAAAAACAATCTGATTGTACGTATGGGAATGATCGTTGGCCGACTTGATTGTTTTCATTGTTACCTTAGTATCATGTTTACCTGGTCCGTTTTGGTTATTCTTGGTAGTTACTGAGAGCTGAATCGCTCTCGCGAATATGTACACGACTGTATGCAGGTGGGCTGCAATTGCCTCTCAGCTACCCGGAAGGACAGACAACGAGATCAAGAACTTGTGGAACACCCACTTGAAGAGGCGCCTCGTTTGCATGGGAATCGACCCACAAACACACGAACCCATGTCTACCTCCAACGGGCCAAACAGGAAACCGTCCACATCCCCCTCCACCCGCCACATGGCCCAGTGGGAGAGCGCGAGGCTTGAAGCTGAAGCCCGGCTTTCGAAGGAGTCGTTGCTCTTTATTCCACCAAGCTTAGGACGAACGAGTTCTGACTACTTCCTACGCATATGGAACTCCGAAGTTGGGGAATCCTTTCGGGATATTAGTAAGGGGAGCAAAAACCCATGTCAAAGCTCAATTTCTCAAGCGTCTTCATCGACGACAAGATGTGGATCAGTTTCAGTAACTACAGCAGAGATAGGAAATCCTCTGATTGGTTCCTCAGCAACCGGGAGCACGGAAAACGGGGATTTGGAAAACAAATTGTACGCCGACGATTCGATGGATATTTCAGACTCCTCTAGCTCCATTGAGTTGGAGGACTCATGCGACACGGCGTTGCAGCTGCTCTTCGATTTCCCAGCCAACAATGACATGAGCTTTCTAGAGCATAGCGATGACTATACATTCTGCGACGCCATCATGGCCGAAAGCTCCTTAAATTGCTCTCCCTGAGGCATGGCTGATAATAGCAAACTGTGTGTCTTGGAGTCTCCGTTTCTTGAATCCGCGGTTTGTTTTGTACGTATGGTATTTCAGGTGATTAGGAGATATGAATTCAGCTCGACTACGGGCCCTGATTTCTTCTATCGTTGTAGACGATACGTGTTTAATTTGTGATTATGAATCAGATCTACAATTACCTAATCCCCTTGGAGAACTTATTTTGATGACAGTATGTTGCATTTTTTCCCACTTGGTTATAGTTGCTTTAGTTATAAGCTTAGGTTCAATGTGAAAGCAAGACTGGGATTTCAAACTAGTTGGCAGCACCAACATACCAAATTTCTGGATTCAAATCAAAAGTGTTTTCCTTTCCTGTCTTCACCTAACAGATTTATCTTGGCTTCCACATGATATTTGTTCATGATTGAAATATTGTCTCGAATAGAACTCGAGATCAAAACAACACATCGATACTATGCAACACGCGCAAAGATTTTAAGTGCAAATCATCGACCTGACTCGTTGCAACAGCGTTTATCATCGACCTGTTTTTTGGAAATGTTGATTCCCATTACACAAATCAAATCACGCTAGGTTACGATCTCTCGTTCTCATTGTACAACCGGATACATAATTTTCTCAGAAAAAAGAGGCAGAATTAGGCTTGTAAGGACTTTTCAACTCATATCATTATTAATCTGAAGCATGATCATCAGTAACAGATTAAACACACACACAAACAAACACGCAATAAAATTTGCGGGAGAGAAACCAAAGGCTGTCCTCTCTTTTTTTCGGGTTCAGAATTCTGGCAAACATTTCTAACAGCCAAGGCACCCAAGCTTCTTCGGAACAGTTCCAGTTGCACGGTGCTTTGCAGCGAGCTCCTCTGCCTTGAGCATTTCTTCCCCTCGTCTTGCCTCAACCATCGCTCTCTTTTCTTGTGCTTCTTTGTGAATTAAAGCGACCTTGTTATGCATTTTTTCTGCATAATCTGCCTTCTTCTTCTCTAGTTCTTCCTGCTCATAAGGAGGATTGCCAATTTTGAGAACATAACGAATAATTGAGCATACGGAGATTTGTAAGATTTCATTATTCTACGCCGTGGGGTGATTTGGGTCCTTACAAACAACACAGTTTCCAAGGCAAGCCAAAAGATAGAAGCATACTTGTTATGCTAACAGAGGATTGGAAAGATTTCCCAAACCTGGATGTAGTCAATACACACGGCGGGCAATTACCTCTAGTTTTTTTAGTTTAGCTTCGATAGCTGCTTTCTTGGTGTTTTCCCACGCAGCTACATCAGCAAGCTTCTTCTGGGCCCTATTCAGTGATGGAAGCACGAACAAAGTTTCAGCATTTAACCAGATAAACATGCATGACTATCTACCCACATTGCTTCCATTCACACAGGAAAAGAATCTGTAATCGGTCATTACAGTTCGTGTTGGATGAGTCTTGGATCGAATATGATACTACCTTATCAAATGGATGGATCAAAAGAGCCGTGACACAGATCAACAAGCTATAATTTTGACTAGAGCTGTGACAGATCAAAAGAGCTCCCATTCTACCAAGATTCTTGTGCTAGTTTAGAAAATCCGTCGTAACATGCAGTGTGATAAGAGCTTCATGAGAAAAATATAAGACTCTTCCCAAAGAAAAGTAATTGCGTAGAAAGAACCCGAAACTCCTAATTCACTCATAACGCATCCCTTTCGCTCGTTCCCTTGGGGCGCATACGAACGGGGAACTTAAAAGAAGCTAATAAGCCAAGGAACTGATCCTTTTGGCTTTTTGGCTTCAGTTGCTCTTGTAGTTTCTGAATATGCCAATTGTGAGCCAGGAAAGAATGAACAAGAAAAGTTAGGAAAAAGCCTCACTTGTTGTCCACCTTTGTTTTTTCACTTTCTTCCCATGCCTTGATGAAAGACAAACTCTTCTCTTTTTCAACTTGTGCCAGGGCTACGTTTGAAAACACAATGCCCGGATATCACACATTTACCAAGATCCAAACATCTCATGGAAATAAAATCAATCACTTGAAATGCTTTATTCTCATCAATATCACCAGATTTGAGCAACAAATAGTAGTTTAGTTGCTATCCCATCGGTTACCTCTGTCAGTTGGTCCGAGTGAAGTTCTCTTCCCCGGAGGATCTGGAATCTCTGCAAAGAGGAAACGTTCAACGGTTACATCCCTGGTGGGTTAACTTTTTTTTTTTATCAACATGTGATGCTCAAATCTTGAGCAAAACATTGGGGATAAGATTCAAAAGACAAGAGGACTATGCCAAACAGATTCAAGCAAAACATTGTAAACAGATACATTTCATGTGAGATCATAAATGACGTTATAAACTGCACACTCATAGTAAGGCTACAATTGGATATTGAATATGTCGCCTTACGAATCCCTTCACAAACCTAAGATCCACACACAACCTAAGGTTAAGTCACCAAGAAAGGAGTACTTCCTTCGCTGTGATTAAGCTGGAGATTGATTCTGTACAACTTCCAAATTTGACATTGCTTAGGAAGGAATAAATTAAATCTCCAGACAACGTACCTCGTTCTCTACCATACTACTACCTTTTTAGGACGGAGTTTGAGGGCCAACTTACGCGCACATTGACTAATTCTTTGAAGACCAATCTCATCGTCCACTAATGGACACCAGATTAAAGCCTGGGCAAAGTCTAGTACGGACTAGCCCCACAAAAGCTGATAACACCTAATTATGGGTTGTGAACTTGAGACCTAGACGGAAGCAAACCTCTAAGTCTGATACTTTGTCCACCACCTTGGATTAGAAAGCACCTTGATATGACGCAGCAGGAGGTCCTTCATTCAAATTTCCCTATGCAACTTTTCTTACCAGTGATCATTAAGGAAACCCCACAATTATAATGATGCAGGAATTTCACATATATAATTGTGGGGTCCACACATGTGTGAGAGGGGTAGTTATATATGTCGTGATTGGTGGGTGTGTACGTATCATTTTCCGAAAAACATTGGCAAGTTAAGAATCTGAAATAAAGGAATGCAACCATTATATATGGGTAGAGAAAAAACTTCTTTACGGAGGTGCAACACAATCGTCTAAAAGTGTGTTGGACGGTCCAGATTTTAATGAAACTTTTCCGGGGAGAGTAACTTTCCGGAAAAGTTCCATTAAAATCTGGACCGTCCAAAAAGTGTTTTGGACCGTCGCGATTCATTTCCTCCGTAAAGAACTTATTCACGGCCATCTCTCAAATGGGTATAGCAGGTGTAATTGGTCTACAATTTGCTTGAAGACCTTCCCCCCTAAGTAAAATTTGGACATATATGTATCATACATGGAGAGAATGCTTTTGTCCAAAAGATGCGAGGTAGGTTTGTATCCATGATTAAAGTTCTCATTAGGCTATTCACTTTCCTAATGGAAGTATTAGTGTGTAACACCATAACAACCATCAAATTGGAAGGTCAATAATGCATTTTGGTATCCAAGGTAAGCTTTTTCTGAGAGTGACATATTAATCACCTTAGAATATATTGTAATGCTTATTTGATAATAGAAAACTACCCTTCAAAAAGTTGAAAGTTTATGCAAATAATGGAGTGGGAATGTTGGAACAGATATATAATATAAAATGAAAAAAAAAAGTTTCCAGCCAGTAAAGGTATGCTATACAAACAGAAAGGCTAGGCTGAGAATCAAGACATAATGATTTGGTTGTCTCCATTCTATCATTGTGTAGGTACACATCTCACTGTGGCGTAAAAATACCGAAATAAGTTCTAAACAAATACACTGTGACATATAAATACTGAAATAAGTTCTAAACAAATACACTGTGGCGTATAAATACCGAAATAAGTTCTAAACAAATACACTGTGGCGTATAAATACCGAAATAAGTTCTAAACAAATAAGTTTACAAGAACGCAGCCTAAAGACCGTAGTTTGGGTATTATACTCAGTTTGGTAGATGAAAAATTGTGGAAAAAAGAAAAAAAAAATTAAACCGAAATTCTAATGATATATATAGTATATAGTCTAAAAATGTGTAAGGTCTCACCTCAAAAAGATAGAAGCAAACCAAATCAAGTTTTATACAGCTATTCGTTTTGCTTCCTAGGGATGCTTGTGGAGCAATGAATGAGACTTTGATTAATTTCGAGATCAGACTCCATGTCCATATTGGTGTAATTTCACCAGCAGGATCGCATCGAGAGAGAGAGAGAGAGAGAGAGAGAGAGAGAGAGTACTAGTACTGTCGGCAAGAGGAGGGGCAGGAGGAGCTTTGGACACATCGAGCTTCTCTAAAGGCGCCGGTACCGGATGAGGACTGATCACCGATTTCTCCTTAGCCACGTCGTGCGGCGCTTCAACCACCTGAGGCACCAGCGGCGCGGGCGCCTTCTCCGCCGTCGGAACATGAGCTTCCACCGTCGCCATAATGCTTCGCTATGCGGTCGAGTATCCTCTATTACTACTACCAGCAGTGAGTCTCGTCTATGAGCACACAAAACGACTCGCCCAATTTTTAGGCTTTTATACACAACTTGTTAAAAGCAGTGAGAAATCACTTTTGTGTTCCTGTGTAACACGGTTTTAGGTACCGTTAGATTAAGCGTGTTGTCTGAAGTACCCGTCACTGTATTACCGGGGAGTATTGTTCCGTCACACCACACAGTTGTCTGTAAGGACCCACTATCCTTATCTCGAGACCGTAGTTAAGGGTACATTATGCGTGGGTGGTGTTAAAAGAATATGTTTAGTCCCAATAAAAAACTATAAAGACTCGAACTTGAGCATTGTCCCGAGTTTCCACCGCTGCACCAAACCCGTGATTGGTTTTGAATTATTGGTTGATTGATTGGGTGAGGGACGAAATTAAAGAGGCCGGTTGTTTATGGAGATGGTAAAGGCCAAAGGGGATGCGAAACAGGGGAATGGAATCCGCCGTGCCGACAGACAGGTAATAAAGCAGTGTCAGTGGCGCGTATGATCTCGAGCGGTTAGGGGGGTAAAACACGAAACGGCGACGTGTACTCATTTTCCCCTCAGCATGCTGTCGAGTGTCGACTGGATACTGCCTGCTGCTGTTTTGGAGAAGTTTTTGGGTGCCAGGCGGGTACCACGCCCGTCGGCCATCCGAGTCGTCCAAACATGTTTTTGGACGGTCCAAATTTTAGGGAGAAAAAAAGAGGAGAGACAGTGGTTGGATGAGGAGAGAGAGATAGAACAAATCTGGGCCGTCAAAACACGTTTGGACAGCCTTGGATTGCACGTGATACCCATCCACCACCCAAAAATTTATCCATTTTTTTGGTTTTACTTTTGCCCCCCTGTTCATAATTTCATAGATTGATAGATTAGGGAGTAAAAGCAAAATAGATGCATTTTCCTTGGGTTTTTGGGACCACAAAACCGAACTTTAAGTTTTGCTAGACATTTAATTACGACAGAAAAAATTTACAGCATTTATTTGTACCCTTATATATCCCTCCTTGTCATTCTTCCGGGCTACATATCTTTTATAAGAAATCAGAAGAAGACACTGACAATCCCAAAAACGTCGACGCAGGCGTGAGGGAAAATTGTGTCACGTATATCTACCGTCAAGTAAGTAGATTTGCAGTCATTTTTATTTTATTTTAATTTTAAATCAGCTCTAAAATATTCGGTTGAAAATGTTACTATATGACCTTTGGATTTTCTTATTATCTTGCCCTTTTTCATTTTACATCTCATCTTGTAGAGCAAGAAATTAGAATTCTCCGGAAGGTCTTGGACCCTTTTGGATTCAAAGAAAGTGTACGGTTTAGAATAACAAAATTAAAGAAAATAGTTCTTTTAAGTGAATTGTTGGGTCTAAATTCACTTTATAATTAAAGTGCATCTAAACAAGGACAATTGTTTTTTTTTTTTTTTATTACCAAACTCAAAGATTTCGATTACTCAAAATTCGCCCAATGGGCTACGAACTCTAAACCGGAGCACATCGATAATTGGGTTATGAGGAGTTTTCTTCGCCATATTCAGATGCAATACCTCTATTTTTTTTTATTATTATTATTATTATTATTTTGGAGCAAGAAAACTAGTATTTTTTCTTCTTCTTCCTAATATTATATACATCAATAGAAGTTAAAAGGGAATTAATATGTTAACAATCACAGAGGGCTCGACATCTCTCCATAGACTCAAACTGGCTAAGAGCCACGTCTGAACACGTTTGAGATAGAGATAAATTGGAACATGTCAAATCAAATATGCATGGGAGAAAATGGACAGATGTGTGTCTAGTCATTGGTTCTGATGTGTCTTATTTATATGAGTCCGACTACTAGCACTGATTTTCTGTGCACAGATTGTGCACAGATCACTGTGTGGAGTCCACTAAGGGTCCCACACAAACGATCCGAATCGTTCATTAAATTTAAAACACTTTTTCAAAGGCCCTTACGAAAAATCAGCTCAATCCGATACCTATTGATACTCGATCCATACATTTAAACTTTCATTCAGAATTTAGGATCTAAAGTCTGAATGAAAGTTTAGATGTATGGATCGAATATCAACAAATATCGGATTGAGTTGGTATTTCGGTTTGTATAGGCAGATGCATTCGGTGGTGTTCTCCCTTCACTATTGATCTGCACAAAACTGTACATTAAACTAAAACACAAACAAGCTTAGCAAAAAAAAAAAAAAACTAAAACACAAACAAATAAAACAACAATTTTGTTACTTCATGGCTCATGAGGTAAGAGAAAATGTATTGATTTTTCTGCTAAGCCAAAAGGGTACCGCCGTACCGGAGAGGTCGACCAGGCAGAGCGGCCACTCACTAAGTGTAATAATCATTAGCAGACGGAACCAAAGAGTTTTAACTTTTAGCTCTTTATCAAAAACTATTGAAACACAATCCTACTATGTAAGAGGGCAAAGTTTGGGGAGCGTGGATTCCATGTCTCGAATCTTCAACCTCTTGACCACCAAAAACAACTTGTAATAAGCCATGAATCACCAGCCCAGCACCCCAAGGTGCCCGTAAATGTATTGATCACTATTGCACAAAAAGGGGATGTAAAGATGGACTAATTTCCATATGGTAAAAAGAAAATAAAATAGTATACACAACCACATATCCCTAAGACCCGTTTTGCTAAAGAAAAAAAAAGTATTTATTTTTTAAATACAGTATATATTTTAAATTAAAAGTGATGTTTTACGACAGAATGATATATTTTGTAAAACGAAAAATAAATATTTAAAAAATAAGAATTTTAGCGGAACATGACCTTACACTAACACTTTTACACGCATTTGTTGGGACACACACTCACACTCACAGTGGTGTGGGGCCCCAATGAATTGTGAGTATTCGTGTTGCGTAAGTGTTTGTGGTTGCAGAAGAATTTTAAAAAAATGGGAAAATGATGGTCAATGATGTGTTTTGATAATTAATACCTGTCAAGAACATTTTCAGCAATAACAAATGTTCTCAACTTATCATTGGCGGGTATTAATTATCAAAACATGTTTTGGGTCGTAAAGAAAATAAGAAATGGGTGGTTAAATATGATAAATTTTTCAATGTCGGGTGGTTATCACATGGTTTCTGCTCAGTGCATTTGAACTGTCTATTTCATTTTTGGATGACTCGGATTTTGAAACGAAAATAAAAAAGAGAGGGAGTGGTGGAATGAGAGGAGATAAAGAGTTTCAATCTGACCGTTCAACACACTGCACGGCCACGTGCTACCCAACCAAAAATTTCTCGGAGGGGGCACGTGAATTTTTGCCAAGAAGTGTTGGTCAAATTTCTCACTTTCGTGCTTAGATAGTTAGATGGGTTCCCGCTCAGAATCGAACTCCTCCTCTCCTCCGATTCCGACGCCGGCGCCGTTGCCGGAGAAGGAATGGGGAGAAAAGGTATCAGAGGCGGTGATATCAGTCTACAAGTCCCTCCCAAAGAAAGGAAAGCCTCAGGGCCGCGAAGTTACCGTTTTGGCCGCCTTCCTCGTCTCCTCTCCTTCTCAAGGTATCCTCACTAACTCAAAAACCCTACTTATCGTCCCTCCGATTAGATTCCAATACTTTTTTCTGTTACTCAAAATCAAAATTCGAGTGAAAATCTCTTAAAATCCACTCCACACTCCAATGTTTTGAAAACACTGGGGGCTAGTCGGGCGGAAAAGGACCGCCTAGTCGGCACCTTAGTGCCTAGGTGTGAGACCACCGCCTAGGCGCTGTGCGGGACTAGTCCGTCTAGCGGCCGACTTACCTATGTAACCAAGTTGAGTTTTGCTCAAATTTTGCAAGACTATTCCCCCCCCCCCAAAAAAAAAAAAAACAAATAATACTGTAAATAAATAAATGCAACCATGCCATCAATGAAACTTTTACAAATTTGTGCTTGAATTTGGGTTTGCTCATTGGAGTGATTTATACCCAATGAGGCTTTTACTCAAATTTGAGAATTCTCTTGCCTTTGTCGTGTTTTGTTTCGAAAATAAGTGCTTTATGTTTTGAATTCTTTGTGATTTTTGTTTTGTTTTGTGTTTAGAATTGCAAGTGGTTTCGCTGGGAACGGGGACTAAATGTATTGGGCGTTCAGTTTTGAGTCCCCGGGGTGACATTGTACATGATTCGCACGCTGAGATTATAGCTCGAAGAGCTTTATTGAGGTATTTTTGATGTCTGATTTTTCTATAAGGTCTTAGTATTGTATTAACATTGTATGGAGTATGGATTGCTTTGTGATTTACAACTGAGTCACACTATTTACGTTTTCCTTTGTAGGGTTTTATATACGAAGTGATTATTTAGTGTCCCTTCTCCTCCACACATTGGTGTGTTAGCCATAGCCCTGTTGTTATAGCCAACACAAATATGTGGTGGAGAAGGCCCCTAGAGCATCATGTGGCGGTGCTCCAGGAGCACTTGATAGTTTTTCTTATATGTGGCCCCAAAAAATGAAGGAGATTGTACTAGGCAGTAGGCATACACTGTGCCATGTGTTCCGTATTCGTTTGCATTATTGATCTGCTCATATTTTGTATTCTTATTGAAGCTTCGTCATAGATAGTTTCATTTATATCTTATGTTATTTCCATATTCGGCACTCTCCATTATTTTTGAGACTCGTAACTTCTTTGACAATCTAAAGAGAAAGAAATCAATTATTACCGGATAAAATGATCTTGAACAAATGTTTAAATCCTACCAGGTACTTCTATGCAGAGATTCAAAGTCTAACAAACACCAGCCACAAACTCCAATGTACTAATTGCAACACACCATTGGAAGGCGATGATGTTGTGAACTCAATTTTTTGTTTGGACCCAGAAAGCCATGGCCAAGGAAAATACGTAATAAGGGCAGGTTGGAAGCTACATTTATACATATCACAGTTACCATGTAAGTTGAGTGATGCCTTCATATCCTTCTGTAGTTGTATCAACACTGAACTGCCCTTGTTCGGAGCGTCACTGTCCCTTCTTTCTTGTAGGCGGGGATGCCTCTATCTGTTTACAGTTGTCTCCTTTGCTACATACCTCCTTAAAAGAAGGGGTTTCGCCATTGTTGAGGAGTAAATTTAATAGTTCGGATGAATTTTTTGAGGCTTCAACAAGGATGAATGGTAACGGTGGACTACTACTGCTTTTTCCTCCATTTTTATTCTTTACTGATTTATTGTGTACTTATCAAGGCCTTACTTCTTCTATGCATTGCTAAATATGACTGATTCTCTTAGTGGACATTGGTTGCAAGCTTTATTTTTGTTTGATAGAATGAGTGCTAAAATATGTGGGCCATCTATGTTGGTCATGAATCATGATGGATTACCTTCTGTAGTGAACACATAGGTTTTTAGTATTGAGACCAGTATCAAGTTTTCCAAAGATGTTATAAAGACTAAATAAGTACATGCGTCATTTAACGATATGGTGTATTGGTGGATGGTGTTTAGGTGATCGTGCAAAAGTCATTGGCATGGTTCAAAGGAAGCCTGGTCGTGGAGATACAACTCTATCAGTGAGCTGCTCTGATAAGATTGCCCGTTGGAATGTTGTTGGAGTACAAGGTTCATTACTTGTTTGGCTTGCACCAAAATAATCGCACCTATTTGTCACACTATTGACACAAAAATAACACTCTTCCATTGTTTCACTCACAGTTTCTGTATATTTTTATTTTTTTGCATCTCAGTACTATTAAGATGCTGTTCCTTTTAATATGCTGTGTTTTAGTATCGTGGCATCTGCAGGCCAATGAATTCTATGTTTGGAAACTTAGATTGTCTTGCAACTTCATTTGGTTCTTTCTTCCTTTCCTGCAGGAGCTTTGCTGTCTTACTTCCTGCAACCAGTTTACCTTTCTTCCATTACTGTGGGGCAAATCCATTATACATCTGAACCTATTCCAATAGTAGACTACTTGGGTAGAGCTCTATACGAGCGGGTCCAACCTCTGTCAACGCAACTAAGGAGTCCTTTTCAAGTGAACAAGGTGGTATGCACATGATAATAATTCTCTTTTTTGGTGGGACGTGAATGTAGTATGATGAATGACTAATGTGATTATTCCAATTGGCAGCCCCTATTTTATGAGGCTCCAATACCGCCAAAGGAGTTTCAGCATTCTGAGACTGCTGTGACCACTTTAACATGTGGGTAAGCTTTCTTCATTCGATCAAATCGTTTTTTTTTTTTGCACCATATCTTCTTGGCACAATGCTTTGCGCTTTTATTCACAGATATTCTCTATGCTGGAACAAGTCTGGCTTGCTTGAAGTCATTCTTGGAACTACTGGCAGAAAGCAGGGCACCTCTGCAAAAGGGGCAATGTATCCTTCTACGGAATCATCTTTATGCAAGTAAGCCAGCGAGCATTCTTTGAAGAACTTACTTGTTAACAGCATAACCATTTATAGAACCGTCGTTCTCAAATCACAGGAAGCGATTGTTGGAGTTATTTCGGTCACTGAAGCATGAATTTTCAGCGGAGTGCCCAATGCATGTGGTTTCTTATAAAGAAATAAAGGTAATCGCAGCCGGGATAGCTAATTGTTTTTAACTTTATTACCATAGTGTACATCCTTGCGCATGTTGCCTATTGTCAAGGTAAAATGAAGTATGTAGTTGGTGATATTAAAGGCTGCATACGGATAAGATGTAGCTGATTAGGAACTGTTAGAGCAAACATAACTTGTTGTGGGGTTGGGTTAGTTACAGTTTGGGACTTCACTCCTAAGGGGATATTACCTTTAATAAGTCCTTTTTGTTCTGGTGGTTTTTATTAGGGATTTCGATGCCAATCTGTTCTGATGTTGATGATAATAGGGTGGTTTTTGCCATGCTGCCTTTTTCATTTGTGCATGTACGGGTGTTAATTTAGCGGTTTAGCAGTTCCAATCTTAAACCCAAACTGGCAGGGTGACCCAAACTGCAACGTATGGTTTATTGAAATTGGCCCATTTTCAAGAAAATACAAAACTAGTTTTTGGCATCATCGGTGTCCTTGAGTCCATTATTGAGTGAAGATGGCCTGAAAATGCCACCTTGTATGAACTATGGTAGTTTCCGTTCTTAAAGTCTGTGATATGATCAGTCAAATTGAGTTTTTAAAAGATTGGAACATGTCCTATGCAATTCCGTATTGGAACCACATCTGAATAGATTGAACGGCTTTGTTGGTGATAATGCTAAATAAGTGTTACTTCTTTTGCAGGAAAGTGCTAGAGAGTACTGCTCAACTTCAAAAAAATTCAAAGAAAGCCCGCCTTTTGACACTTGGCTTGTGAAACCCTCAAACTTGGAGGCCTTCTCGTGAGGTGAGTCGTTATGCTTTCGTTACAAGGAGCAGAAGAAATTAGTAAAGGTAACGTTGACATGTTGAAAAGTTGAATGTTGGCAACATTCTTTTTTTCTTCTGTTCTTGAAAATTTGAATGTTGAAATGCATTTGGCAATTTTTTTGGTTTCCAGAAATTTTTAACCGTTTTGAAAATTTTAAGAAACAAAAGACGCTGTTATTTCGCTGATTTTAGAAACAAGTACTTATTTCCTCCTCCCCGCCTCGAGTTAGTTCGAATTGCTTAATTTGCTTCCATCCCCACGTGTCTGTTTACACGAGGTTCTACCTATTCTGTGATTCAACTTTCACGTTTCCTTTTCTGATTTGCAGCAAACCTTCCCTGTGATGGGTTCCATGCTTGGATTAGTACGAACTGCAGTTAAAGTCACTTTGAAGCCAAGTGATTTGCTACCCCATTTTGATCAAAGGAGACTTGTGCCTTGACCTTGAGGTCCCACATGGATTTTCCCCAGTGCTTGCCAATTAATGCTCACTTATTATATCAAAAGGTAAATATTAAGCGTTCTCGTTCATACCCAATTTCGAAAAGATCATGCTGAGTTGTATAATTTTTTCGTAAATGGATTGTCCTTTAATTAGCTGATAATTGGTTTTTGAAGGTAGTATTGGAGTAAATCCCCAACATAATGTAAGTAGAGATTATCCTATTTTCTTGTTTGACATTTGGTTAGTGTAAATTAGTACTCCCTCCATCCCATAAAGTTAGTCGGCTCCCTGCGAAATTACGTGTGATTTTCGAGCTTAAAAATAATGCACTTAACGAAATAATTTTTATACTATGCGATGTGGATCTTGTTTGATAGATCTCAATGAGATCTTTTGAACGGTGCAAAAAAAGTTTTTTTTTTTTTTTGATAAATACATAATTTTTAAGTTTGAAAATTGCACGTAATTTCATAGGGACAAAGTTTATGAGAGAGAATGAGTAACCTCGCAGCATTAAAACTTGAACCCGAGTATTCCATTATGAGACTTGAGTTCCCATGATCCCAACCTGAATTACTCTTAATTCGGGGACGTATTTAACGCATGTCTTTAAAACGTCATTTAATGTGCTTTATTCACCCATAACAGTTGCTTTTAGACATCATTAGTATTTTATGTAAGCTCTAAAACTGTGTGCCTGAAGATTAAGATTGACCAAGGCAAAGACTTTGAGAATTGAGACATACTTCAGAGATTTACGTACAATTCTAAATCAAACTAAACCGAGCCTTCAGTCACAATCAATTGGCGTCGGCTACGTTAATCCGTGTTTTCCATTTAGCTTTGTCGAGGGCATCGTGTTCAGTAATATCCAGTAAGCTTAGATCCTTGTGCATTACCACTTCTAAGGTCAATTTCGGTCTACCTCTCCCTTTAGTGCTATCATCTACCGTAACCATATCTTCTAACTACTGCGTTGACGGGTCTACAATGGACATTTACGTACAATTTTCTTGCTTTAATTTTGTGAAGGTTTACTTTTGTGCTAGTAGTGAGGAAATTAAGGGGTACCAAACGTGAATTAAGCTTCAGAAACCAAGGAAAACAAACCCCACCGTTTTCCTTGTGTTCTCCATCAGTTTTTTGACTTGTAACACATGGCCTGTATGGGAGGGAGAGAGAATATACCCACCTCTCTCTCTCTCTCTCTCTCTCTCTCTCTCACATGGACTTTACCTTTACATATAGGGGCTTGTCAATGACAATCGGCGCCAACCAATGAGTCATCAAACACTTTGAAGTCATCATCTTCCCATGTTAGGCAGAGGGAAAGAAAAACACCCACTGTGATCTGTTGAGCTTCTAATTTCGTCTCTCTGTATGCACATATATGTATACATGTGTGTACAAGCATGAAAAAGAACGCCGAAAAGCATCCAAAAATGATCCTCTGGCAGGCCTTTGGATTTCGAAAACTACAGCTCAGCGCCACCCGACCACCGTTGAAGAAGAGAGGCTTAACAAGTACTGCACTCTGTACCACCTTCTTCCTCTTACTCGGGGCCTTGGTTTGTTCCCGCTGGATAATCTCTGTAAGTCTTTTTCGAGAAATCTTTGCCTTTCATCTTTAGGAGATTGCTTGCATTGTGGGACACATTCACCTTGTTCGGAAGACCATTTTGAATGTTTGTTTCAAAAACTTGTTTTTGAAAGGCAAAGCTGTGGGGCCAAAAGATGAGGGGCCTTCCAAGGCCGGGAACTACTTCTTTGACTTTATTTTCTGACACGCCAGTGTGGTGTACGAACCAAGGTAAAAAGGGGAAATAAAGATAAAGATATGAGTACAGACGGTCCCCGGACCGAAATCGTACTGACGGCCTCGGTTGGCTGTCTCTGGCCACCAGACGGCCGATCCGAGCCGTCCAAAAATTTTATAAAAAAAAACCGAGGGGGACCACGCAAAAATCAATGGCATCCGAAGTGTTTAAGGTGCTTGATCAAGTACCCTTTTTTCATGTATATATGTATATACACACGAATAGACATAGATACACGAAAAAAAGGTTGCTTGATCAAACACTTTACACACTTCGGATGCCATTGATTTTCGCGTAGGCCCCTCGGATTTTTTGTTTTAGAATTTTTGGACGGCTTGAATCGGTCATCCGGTGGCCGGAGACGGCCGACTGAGGCCGTCGGTACGATTTCGGTCCGGGGACCGTCGGTCCCAATAGCATTACTCGGGGAATAGATGGGAGTGCAAGCTGGTAAAAAGGTAAGAATGCTTAGGGTAATTTGGTAATTTAACATAAAATGGCAAAATGCAAACCGAGAAAAGTACCTTTTTCCGTTCCTTTGTCTTTTTTCTTTTCTGACAGTCTGACTCCGGAGGGTCCCACTTATTTTGGAAATAACTCATCCAATCACATATTTTTACATTTTAACTCAAAATTTTCAATCCAAAATTGTCATCCAAACACAGTGATTGTTTCTCATATTGCCTTTCATTTTGGGTGTTTTCACAATTTATGAAAATCTGGGAAACGTAGGTTCTGTGTGCTAAAGTTGCCAGTTTTTTGTTTATGAAAAACAAGAAATGAGTTTTTGTTTATTTATTACAAAAAAAAAAAACATGTTTGGTGATCCTAATAGATTTTGTTTATTTGTTTTTTGGGCTGCCGAAAGTGTTTTCAAAACAAATGAAAACGCAATTTTTTTTTTTGTTTGTAGAATTTCTGTAAACTAGTGGAATTGATTATGTATTTTGTAAAAAAAAACAGTAACACAAACATATTTATGGTGCATGTTTGAAAAAATACCGGAAACAAAAAAAAAAAAAATGGAGATAAAAACTTCTTCCAAACAGAGCCTTAGTGTCTCTATTTTTTAAAGATGTGTGTATTTTGTGAGTGCTTTTGCTGATCAAATCGCTAATTAACATCATGTTAGTTTCCTTTGTTTTTCTACAGTCTATATTTTCAGGTAATTCCTTTAAAATTTCAGTACCCTCTCTCAGCAAAACACCTCTTCATTTCCCCCTAAACTGCAACGCATGGAACCAAACACAGAGATGCCCAAACAACTACCCCACCAAACACAAACCCACGATTAATCCAGGCCGTTCATCGAACCAGACGTGTCCGGACTACTTCCGTTGGATCCACGAAGATCTACGGCACTGGAAAGAGACGGGAATCACGAGGGATATGGTCGAGAGTGCACGCAAGTTTGCCTACTTCAGATTGATCATCCTCGACGGCAAGGCCTACGTGGACAGGTACAGGAAGTCGATACAGACAAGAGATGTGTTTACGGTGTGGGGAATCGTACAGCTCTTAAGGTGGTACCCCGGTAGATTGCCTGATTTGGAGTTGATGTTCGACACCGGTGATCGACCGGTCATCAGATCGAAGGACTATAGGGGACCCAATGCGGGCCCGCCTCCATTGTTTCGCTACTGCTCTGATTGGGCAAGTTTGGACATTGTGTTCCCTGATTGGTCATTTTGGGGATGGTAATGCCCTTCTCTCTCTATAGCCTGTTTTTCATTCTCTCTCTCATCTGCACAAAACTGTGGAAGAGGATTCTGTGATCTCTAGACTCCACTGCAAGAGCAAGTTCATCAATAAGTCATTTTGGCTGCTAAAATTAAAAATCGACCAAGTATATGACATAGTGGTGTTTCACATGTAAGTGAAAGTTGGTATAAATTGGATAGCAATTTTGGCTTTGTCAAATTTTTCACGTCATTCAGGTCTAAGATCTGGGTCAAAAAATAAGAGACCAAGAGATGTGCATCGAAAAATAGTAAGATTGAATTGGGATTGTGCTAAAATGACACCAAACCGGTTCAACAACACATTTTTTGATAACCGTGTTCAGACCAGCTTGTTCGCACCGCACCTCGTCTAATTTCGAGGCCCTGAAGGTATTGACTGGGTGTAACCCCCACTGGCCCCAAGGTTCGGGATGGTTGGCCTCCGTGGGATTCGAATATGCGACATCATGGTCAAGTACTTATTGTTTTTTTATGCCCACTTTGCCAAGTTCAACAACATTGTTATATTTTGGCACTCATAGATACACTAATTCTAAGAGTTAGAGGGTGTTTTTACCAATAAATCGCACCAAAGGGTCGCATTTTTATAATTCAACAAGTTTATAAGTTTAATTACATAGATCATCTATGAAAAAAGTCTATCTGATCCAATGATCTTAGTTCAGGATTTTATCTCATTTGCTCGAAGATACTAGCAGAAACAAATTTGAAACTAGAACATGTATATTTTTCCAACCGAATGCAATGAAATCATGCAAAAACGATTATCAAGTCAAGCTAATCTTTACATTTGAGCTCTTAGATGCACAAATCATTTCACCAAAGGATGCAAAGATTAAAGGAAGGTTGCTCTCTCTCTCTCTCTCTTGGTAGGGCTGAGACCAATATAAAGCCGTGGAGGCATTTGTCAAAGGACATAAAAGAAGGTAACAAGAGAATCCAGTGGGAGGACAGGGTGCCCTTAGCTTACTGGAAAGGGAACCCAAACGTGCATAAAACCAGGCAGGACCTTCTTAGGTGCAATGTCTCAGATCAACATAACTGGAATGCTGTCTTATACATCCAGGTTATAAATTAATCCTTTCTTGCTAGTATTTTTTGTTCCGAATTTAGGGTTCTTAACGAAGACAAAAAAGAAATAAAATTTGTCGCTTAAATTTAGATGAGTGTAGGTAGCTCATTATCAGATACTTACTAGTCTAGCGGAGTATTTGTTTTCTTCTCATTTTTCTAACTACTGGCGCACCAAGGGGCATGTTGATTACATGGGTGGCATCCTAGATGCCTTTTCAATAAAATTAGTATTACTTATCAAAAAAAAAAAAAATTATCGGTCTTTGTAAATTTCTAAATAATTTTGCATCTAACCCCTTCTTTGTGAAATTTTTGCATCCGCCACCGTTTCTAACCTACTACCGTAGACTTTAACTTCCCTCACTTTCCACTTTGGCTTTATTGCGAAAAAAATCATTTCAGGATTGGATTAAGGCATCAACCGAAGGTTACAAGCAATCGAAACTAGAAGATCAGTGCACCCACAGGTTTAATTTTCGATTCTTGTTCGTCTCTTCGAGAACCCTTTCTCTACTCTCTCTGTGTGGGATTAATGTGTGAATTTTCCCCTTTGTGCATGGTGCAATTGGTTTTAGGTACAAGATATACATAGAAGGATGGGCATGGTCTGTGAGTGAGAAATACATATTAGCATGCAACTCCCCAACCTTGTATGTCACACCAAATTTCCATGACTTTCTCATAAGAGGCATGGTCCCACAGCAACACTATTGGCCAATCAGGGAAAACAACAAGTGCAAATCTCTCAAGTTTGCTGTTGAATGGGGCAACAACCACACAGCCAAGGTATGCAAGTGTCTACACATATCCCATATGCAAGCACACAAGGCTAAGTCATTTACATTTTATAGAATTTTTCATTGGTAAACATGTCTGTGTAGTTAGTTGTGACAATTTGTTATACTGCGATGTTTTTCGCCTGTATAGTTGAAATAGTCATACCGGAATCAAACTTACAAAGTGATTTCACTATTTGTAACGACAAATTCTGGAAATTAGTTGGTCCCATGATTGCAAAAAGAACCAACTAGACTTCCCTCGACTTGGGTTGGTTTGGTTCCAAAGGATGCTAGGTTTGGCTTCAACCAAGGGTAACTCCACCCATGCCCACCCCTAGTGTAGCTGCTCCTTTTCCGATTCCCCTCGTAGCGTTTGTCAAAATTTACATAGCTATAAACTCCATTTGACTCATATTACTAGCGTTTGTCAAAATTTACGTATCTATAAACTCCATTTGACTCATATTACTAGTTCACTATTTCACTTATGTATCAAAAGTTCGCATGTAGTGAATGTACACATTGGCATCTCCTTAAAATGTTAAGAGTTTTTATATAGAAACCAGCAGCATGGGACATGAAAAATGTTCAAGCACCTCACTCAATAACAATTGGCAATGAGTGGAGAGGCCACCCGGGCTCATATACTAGGTTTGGAGGTTATATTTGACCAATGTGGGACAAATCTCTAACAAAAAATACTTACTTAATTGTGGCTTCTGTGAATTGAATAGGCAAAGGCCATAGGGGAGGCAGGTAGCAACTACATTCTAGAAGACACTAAGATGGAGAACGTGTATGACTACATGTTTCATTTGCTGAATGAATATGCAAAGCTACTTAAGTACAAACCTTCTGTACCCGAAACAGCGATCGAGCTCTGCCCAGAAGTCATGGCTTGCCCTACCGACAGTGTCTGGAGGAGGTTCATGGATGACTCACTGGAGGAGACGCCCAATGATGTACCGCCGTGCGCTCTTCCCCCTCCATATGATCCACAAGTGCTTAAAGCCTTTGTTGAAGACAAAGTTAAATCCACAAAACAAGTTGAGATGTGGGAAAAGGAATACTGGGACAAGCAAGATATCCAAAAGCAGTAGAAACCAAGGCTTATTGTGAATTGTTTTCTAATTGGTAATTGTACCTTTTCTTTTCCTAGCTTTAATTGAATTTGGATAAGTCTTAGGAAGGAGTACCAAGGCCATGAGAGAGAAAGTAACTAGTGCTGTAAGGAGTGGGAAGTGCAAGAAAGTAAACATTTCCGTACGACTCTCCTGTCTGTATGTTTACTTGTCTGTATGTTTACTTTTATTTATTGAAAAACCTCATGAAATTACCAATTTATTTTTACAGCAGTCGAATGCTGGATCAATCTCTCTTCCTGCATTGTATTAGTTGTGAATTTTGCGCACGGAGGAACTTATAACAGCAATTTTGTTGCTTGAGTAATATACAGCAAACAAAAACGTCAACACTTGCGACGGCTTGAGATGAGAATGAATTTGATCACTTACTTTGAGAGAGAGAGAGAGAGAGAGAGAGAGATTCATCTTTTCTTTTTCATTTTTCCTCATGATTTCTGACAATTTCTCATCGTTGAGTTGTCCAAACAAGTGAAAAACTGTTCTTTCTTTTCCTTTCTCATCATTTGAATGTGGTGTAAACATGCAGCCTTGAATTTTTTTTGACTGAGACCCTTCAACCACGTTTTGTCCGTGGCTCTAGCAAAGAAATAACTTGCATAAACACAAAAAAGTAAATGAGTATATAGTTTAAGTACTCATGGCAGAACATAATTTGCCAAAAACTAAGCCTGCTGGACAGTAGGCCTATCAACTACCTGTGGAGAAACTCCCGTTAGCATCGTTTCCAACGCAATACTTGATTCTTTCTTGCCACACACAGCATTCCGACTGGCACAAATTCTTCCCGTGACTTAAAGAACCTGATTACCGCGTGAGGGGAGGATGCTGGAAGATTCACCTCCTCATTGACTACTCTTTCTTGCCAGTGCCACGCACAGCATTCCGACAGGCACTCAAAATCTTCCATTTGCATATCTGTTCATATTCTCTAGCACATTTGGCATTCTTCAGCAAAAACTGTACAGGCTCAACTGCCCGAAATACTCTATGGAAGCCAAAGATTTTAACTTTCTTGAGATGCAGTAACGAACCCTCTGGAGGCGTCTTTGGTAATTGGAAGTAGTCCTCCCCACTGACAAAGCAACCATTGAATGCGTCTCCAACAAAAATCTGTAAATGTAACTTGAGTTCAGTTCAGATTACCAGAGATGACGAAAAAATTCTAAACTTTTTGGTTAAATTAGCTTGTAGAAAGTTTAACATGGAGCTATTCCACTTATTTCTGGAGTGATCCTGCTGAAGGACCAAAAACGTGAACTATAGGACAGTTTAGAAGACTGTTCTACATATTACACAACAAAGAGACCAACATAAAACGTTCAAATTGTCCCTGCAAAGACCAATATGAGTTTTATGAATAGATAGGTAAGAGTGAAAGTGGGACAATTGTTCTGGGAAGACACACCTCTGAAGGGGACAAAGTTTCTGTGCTTATGACCAGCGTCTCGAGATAAGGTGAGATATTGAGAAGCTTTGCTATCCCAGGGAGATCACCATCCGCCATGTCCAGAGTTAAACTTTGAATTTCAACAATGGAGAAGGCAATGCTTTCACCTCTAGCACCGTTAAAACCTTGCAACCCAAAAAGGCAACAAAGCGAGAGAAAAAAAGAGCTCAAGAAGTTAGCGCCAACATACAAATAGTCATTAAGTTGTCACTGACAATCAACAAACCATTCATGGAGATGGGATCATGTTTCTAATAAGGGAAACAAAAGAAACTGGGAAAAAGATTTCCTATATATCTTCTCCAGTATAGGAGACAACACGATTTTGTAAGCAAAGAAAGCTATCCAGAATCAGACTGGTAGCATAAACAGCTCATACTGAGCTCTAGTTTGGTATGCTAGGTGAACGGATAGCTAAATTGGCTAAAAACGGAGATATACCTTGAAAGGTCACCAAACTATCAAAAAATAATTAACTTTGTCCTGCACTAACATAAAATTTCTCTCATTTGAGCCCTGAATGATGTAAATCAGCCCGAATTTTAGCCATGCTCTGACTTCTACTGGTAGACAAAGTTAATGTTGTATTTGAAGAGTACACTGATGACTTACCAAAAACGGAAAAGAAAATCAGTCCATGCATTTCATACTTGTGAAAATGGGACACTAATCTTCTGATTACGATTGTGGAGGATTAATTAAGAACATACATTCGACATCAAGAACTCAAAGATTAAAATATCAAGAACACTCCAATATACAGAATGCTACACGGGTCTAGTCGTTCAGACTTCGATTCTCAAATTATAAATTTATAAATGGCATACAAAGAGACTACGTACATTGATTTACAACGTAAACTGAAAAGTAACTTTTGCTATATTTGTCATAGGAGCAGGAAAGAGAGAATCCGGAAGAATTACACACCTGAATGCACCAGTTCGCAAGCTTCAGTTCTTTAACGTGATGGAGTTTCTCAAGAAGTTCCTGTAACAAGTCGCTACACTTATCGAAGTCCTCAACAGTATCACCAATGTCCAAGTTCAAGCTGAGATCTGCAACAACTAAGGACTTAACATCCTCCAAACGTACATTCCACGCATAGAAACGAGAAGAAATTGTCAACCCACGAAGATTTGGAGCTGAAATGGCCAAGTAAGCATCTTCATCGTAGTCGTCATCATCCTCGTCAAAAGCATGCTCAAAACTGCTCAAACAAAATTCCCGTAAACTAGGAGAAGTAACTTCCAACCGATTGAAGCCGCAGCAATTACGCACTTCTAAAATCTCCAACGCAGGACAACCTGACAATATTCCCTCCATCACATCATCACTCAGCCTCACGTATTTCAAACACAATCTCTTGAGTGATTTCCAACCTACTGTGCCTGCGGGGGCAACAACGCAATTCATCAATTCCAAAACCTTCAGCGACAAATTCGCGTAAAGATGCTGGGGTAAAACGTAATCTTCCCCATACATCATACGGATGAAATTGGGGGTGAGATGTTCTACGTTGTTTTTCGTCACGAAGCGAAGCCACGAGTCGACGTCGGATGCAAGCGAGGTAAGGTAAGGAATGAGGATGGAGAATCTCTCAATCTTCGAAACGCGGGATTGACTTAGGGTTCTATTAACGCCAGAAACGAACTTTTCGGACGCGTCGTTTGATGATACTATAGCAGTACTGACATGGGTGAAAAGAAAGTTAGGGACGAACGTCCAGAGGCGTAGCCAGCGTTTGGAGAGAGTACCTGTCTGTATGAGTTGATTGAAGGAGGGCAAGAGAGAGAGAGTGTGTGGAGGAGGAGTTCGTCGGGTAACTCACTGAGTCGACCTGGTTCGATTTCTCGGGTTTGAGCTTCTTCGCCCTCCTCTTCCTGATCTTGTTGACTGTTGTTCGTCTTTCTATGTTTGATTCTAGGGTTTCCATGGTGATGTGAACCAGAGGTTTTGATGGTGGTGACAATGGAAGATTCATCGGCGCCGGAAATGTGAGACCGGCGTCTGTCTTCCATTTTAGACCACAACACTCCACCCCTCTAAACTGGTGAATATATAGCTCACGGCTCTCGTCCTTATACCTTCCCATAATCAAAACAAATTCTTTCCACCGGGGTGAAAAAGAGTTTTTCACCGCCTTTTTCGATCTTATTGTGCGTTAATAATTGTTAATTTATTTACCAAAAAAAATAATAATTATTGTTAGTTTAAACTGTTTATCTTTTAGATTCTACGCAGTAATGTATTCAAGCAAAAAATAAACTTGATCAGATATCGATAGAAGTATCAAAAAATTGAAAGCAAAATGAAAAGTTTATCTTTATTACTATTGACAAAATCAAATCGTCCATTTTATAAACCAAAATTTAAATTTTGATATATCTATCGACTTTCAATTAAGGTGATTATTTGCATGGCAATACTAGATTACGAGAGTCTTAAAATATAAACGGTTCAGATTATAACAATAGACGATCGGTGAGACCCAGAATAGACGGTGGTAGGAAAAATGAGATTTTACACCGGCGGTTGATAGAATTTATTCCTCTCAATCAAAATTAGTAACATTTTTTCTTTAGATAACAAATTTAATAAGGACCGCACTTTCTCTCTCCGTACATCACTATCAATGAATCGACCTACTTACATTTATTTTTAACTCTCCCTACTAAAATGAGTTTTTGATTATGAATCACTGATGGACTTCGCATCCTTAAACAACCTCTTTTTGATTATTCAATTTTGATTATGAAATTCGAGATACTTTAGGTTCTCACACCTTAGGGAAAATAAGTTAGAGTCATGTTTAGTATAGTCTTTTTATAAGTTAAAACAAAAATTCACACTTTCTCGATGATGAGAGGAGTCTAGAAGGTAAAAAAGAAAGAAAAAATGGTAAAGAGCTGGTATTTTTGGTTTGCAGTGTAGTGTTGTACCATATGATTTTTTTTTCACTTTCGGTCCATATTTTCATATATATTCTTTATTTCTATCATCAAGATGACCAATAAATTACAAATATTATGACGAAAAGTTAAACAAAAATTGCATAGACAAAATTTGGGGAGTGTGGTAATAAAGAGCGTGTTTAGGATTTTTTTTTCCCGTCTTGTTTTGATATTCTAGCTTTTTAAAATTAGTTTAGCATATTTATAAAATATTATGTATAATAAGTTTTCGGATTCCACAGATCTAAAAAAGAAACTAAATTTTGAAAATCTAAAAGTTGGGTTTGGATGGCTTCGGTAGCTTTTGGATAAGATTTTAGGTTTTAAGCCTTATAAAAACTTAATTTAGTTTTTTTTAATTAAACAATACCAACTTTTACTGTAACTCAATCATAATTTCAAAGTCATGGTAAACATGCTTACGTGCTTACACTAAAATTTAAAATATAGAATCCCCATCACAATTTGAAGTTAGAATTTAAAATCTGTATTCGCAGTTATCGCAAATACGTTCCAAAAGAAAGAGTGTCATAATCACGTCCCTAAAATTTCGGGAAAAAAAATACTGGAAGACGAAAAATATAGCATGAACTCACCTTAGGCTACGTTCTGCTAAAATTCTTATTCGTAAGTATTTATTTTTTATTTTACAAAATATATTATTTTCTCGTAATACATCAATTTTAATTTAAAATATATATATATATTTACTTATTTCTCTTAACAGAACGGGACCTGTCTTGATCTTCTTCCAGATATGGAACGACAGATAGACTAATCAGATAACAACAAGAGGGCGATAGGATAATGTTCACCCACTTTTTTATCCGTTCGGGGATGGGGGATGCTAGAAGCCAGTCTCACATTTCCCGCCGTACGAATCGAAATGAATCTTCCATCGTCACCGGCAAAACCTCTGGTTCACGTCACAATCGAAGCCCTAGAACCAAACGGAGGAAGACGACGAACAAAAAGCGAGATCAGGAGGAGGAGGAGGACGAAGAAGCTCAAACCCTAGAACTCGAACCGGACCGACTCAGTGAGTTACCCGACTCACTCCTCCTCCACATCCTCTCGCTCTTGCCCTCCTTCAATCAAGTCATACGCACAGGTACCCTCTCCAAACGCTGGCTGCACCTCTGGACTTTGGTCCCTAACCTAGTCTTCACCCGGTCCTCTTCTAACCCTAAAAAGTTCGTTTCCGGCGTTAGTAAAACCCTAACACAGTCTCGTGTTTCGAAGGTCGAGAAATTCTCGATCCTCGTTCCTTACTCCGCCGCGTTTTCCTCCGACGTCGATTCGTGGTTGCTTTTCGCGGGGAGGAATAGCGCGGCTGATCTTAGTTTGAGGTTCTTCAACTCGATACCGGGGAATGTTTATACTTTACCACAGGTTATGTACAAGAATTCGCGGCTAAACGTTCTGGAATTGGCGAATTGCGTTGTTAAGCCGGTAGGGTTGGTTAGTTGGAATGCACTGAAGAGGTTGTATTTCTATGGTGTGATGTTGAGCGATGCCGCGATGGAGGGGATAGTGTCGGGTTGTCCCGTGTTGGAAATTTTACATGTGTGTCGTTACGTGTTTAAGGGGCTGAAAGTTAGGTCTAGGAGTTTACGGGAATTGGTTTTGAGCGGTTATGTTCATCATTTCGATGAAGATGATTGTAATGCTTACTTGGAAATTTCGGCTCCGAATCTTCATACCTTGACGATTTCGTCTTGTTTCTATACGTGGGATGTACGTTTGGAGGATGTGACGTCCTTGGTTAGAGCTGATCTCAGTTTCTACTTGGACATTGACGACGATGCTGCTGATGTGGAGGAGTACGATAAGTATCTCGACTTGTTACAGGAACTTATGGAGAAACTCCATCATGTTGAAGAACTGAAACTTGCGACCTGGTGTATTCAGGTTTGTAGTTCTTCCCAAATTGCCTCTTTTTGTCCCGGCTCACATGGCCATATAGATTTAGGGTGTGATTATTCGCAACCCCTTATTTTCTCCCTTAGCCCATTAAAAATTTTCAACTACCGAAATATGTTTCGACAGTTAGTTATCGAAATTGAGATACATTTTTGACAGTTAGTTACCGAAATTGAGATACATTTTCAGCATTTAATTACCGAAATATATGTTTTTTGTGCATTTTCGTCATGTAGTTACCGAAATATAATCTTATTTTCAACAGCTATTTACCGAAATGTATGTTCGGCAGTTGTTTACCGAAGGTTGAACACATTTTCGACATATAGTTACCGAAATGTAATCTTCAAAAAATTTTAACGGACTATGGGAGAAAATACATGGCTGCGAATAGTCGCCCCCTAAATTTAATAGCAAAAGGTGCTCTGCAGTTTAGATTAATCCAAATGCAGTCCCGTTTTTTTTGTCCATTATCAATATGGTATTTGAAACACAGAAGTCTAGACAACAAGAACCATGTACAAGATTATTACTTTAGATGTTCTAGGTATCGTTACCTTCAAGATTATTAATCCAAATGCAGTCCCTTTCCCCTTTTTTAATAAAATTCATTTTTGCCGGGAAAAAAAAAAATGAAATGTGTGGGTCTGTGATTTAATTTCCTGGTTTTGCCAAGTCACGTGTATGTTTTTCAACTGCCATAGTATCTTTGTTTGCCAATTGAAGTCTGAAGAGGGCTAAATTGGCTGATTTGCATCACTCCGTCCATGAATGAGAAAATTTTGATATAATCAGACAAATCTATATATGCTGATGGTTTGATGAGCTTTCAATGCATTTATCCATTTTTAGCTAGTTTTTGCTGTGGGTTAATGTTTGCATACCAAAGTAAATCTCAGTGTGAGCAGTTTGTGTGATCACTCTAATTCTTGATGGCGTTCTCTGCTTACAAAACCAAGTTCTCTTTTATGCTAGAGCAAAGTTTGAAAACTTTTTCTCAGTTTCTTTTTTTTCCCCTTATCAGAAACGTGATACCATCTGCATGTTGATATTCTTACTGCAACATATATTTGGGATATATAATTTCTGCTTATTGCGTCGTGCTAATACATTATATTTTGTCAATATTAAAGTAACCAGTGATGACTTAATGGCTATATACTGGTGCTAACTTCTTGAACTCCTTTTTGCCCACTTTGTTGTTTGTTTTGGTTCGCAAGGTTTTATCGGTACTGGAGGTGAGAGGATGGCTGTCTCCATCGCTGAACTGCAAAAGTTTAACTCTAGACACGCACATTGTGGATTATGATCTGCCTGGGTTAGCAAGGCTTCTTGACATTTCACCTTATCTGGAGACGTTAGTTATAAGCACAGAAACCTTGTCCCCTTCAGAGGTGTGTTTTTCTCATAACTTCATGTTAAAGTTGCAACAAGCTAATTTATCCTTAAAATTTAAGGGTTTTTTTTTTTCATCTCTGGTAATATGAATTCAAGTTTAACTTAACAGTTTTTCGTTGGAGGCGCGCTCTATGTTGCTTACTCTTTCAATGGAAAGCACTACTTCCAATTACGAAAATCGATTCCTGAGGGTTTGTTGCTCCATCTCAAGAATGTTAAAATATTTGGCTTCCGAACGGTACGTTGGGAAGTAGAGCTTTTACAGTTTTTGATGAAGAATGCCAAAGTGCTTGAGAATGTGAATGTCTACTTGCAAAGGGAAGGTTTTCAGTGCCAATCGGAATGCTGTGTGTGGCAAGAAACATTCGACGAGGAGTTGGATCTTTCAGCGTCCTCGGCCCGTGCAGTAGTCAGGTTCTTTGAGTCAGCCGAAGAATTCAAGGAAGCATTGAAATTGGAAACGATGCTAACGCTAGTGGAGTGAGTTTCTGCGTAGGTTAGTTCGCTTTTGTACTGAGCTCTGTATTTTGTTGGTGCGGTGAAATGGGTTCACTAGATCTTTTGTTTGTATATCTGTGAGCTGATGTAGGATAACCAAGTATATTCCAGGTAAAGTTGATAGGCATATATACTGTCCAGCAGGCACAGTTTTTGGGCAAAATATATTGTGCTGTGAGGACCTATTTGTTGGATCTCGTACCTCCTCCTTGACACCTATATGTAAGAGCGAGTCCACCCATGAGCTATTCTAAGAATATAATGTTCTGTGTTTATGCAAGTTAGAGCCACATACAAAACACGATATCAAGGGTTCCGCGAGCTAGTGTTCTTCTTGGTCATTTCATTTAGGCTGTGCCTCTTGTATTCGATTGTATCAGCCGACGAAATTCAACAAGGCATGTTTACAACACATTGGAATGGTGAGAAAGGATGAGAACGGAAAAGAAAGAAGATTTCCACTTATTTGGACAACCCAACGATTGTCAATTTGTGAGAAAAGATGAGGAAAACGAAAAAGAACACCCGAATTTCTCTCTTGCTGCCAAATAAGAGGTATGCACAGAAGTGTGTGAAGAACATATATTAGCATGCAACTTGACCATGTTGGTTTTGGGATTTTGGATTTTCTCTCCGCGCATGATTATCAATAAAAAAAATTCAATTATTACTCTCATTCCTCCATCTATCTCTATTACTCTCATTCCTCCGTCTATCTCTCTACTAATTTCCTAAAATCCCAAATCGAACATGGTCATGTGTCACCACAGTTCCACGATTTTCAACGTTAGATGCATGCTCCTACAGCAACTCTATGTACCAATCAGAAAAGACAAAGTTCCTGAAGCTTGGTGTTGAATGGGACGGGACAATTACATTCATACTTTCACAGAAATTCTCATCTGCTACACGTTTCTATATGTAACTATATATTTTTTTTTTATAACTGAATGTCTGGGAGCAGCTTGCGCGCACCTTGATTAATTTCGAGACCCTGAAGATAACGAGCGGGCATAACCCCCTGTGGCTCCACTGTATGGAACATTTTGCCCCCGTAAAAATGGAACCTGTGACCTCACAACAACTTAGCCGTTTCTATGTAATTAGCTATGACAACTTTTACGGTGAACCTTTTTGCGCATACAATGCGAACCTCCGTTCCAAAATGTTTAGTCATTTTTGAGTGTCCGTGTCATTTTTGAATTAATTATATATTATAATAATCTATAATATTTTGAATAATTTTAAAAATTTTGTTTAATAGTACAAAATCAAGAACTATCAAATAAAATTCATATTATATATAAAATTAACGCATTTGGATATCGGTAAAGGCATGATCGGCTCATTTAGTTGATTCCTGTCAAATTTGACAGGATAAAATTGAATGAGCCAATCAAGCCCTTGCCGATGTCTAAATAAGATGGTTTTTTACGGGAACCCTTAAAAACATGTTTTAAACAAATTGAATGGCTTCGATTAATTGTGTGGGGCTCCGAAAAATATATTGTCAAAAGTATTGTCAAATTTATTGTCTCTAGAACCGGCCCCAAATGTATTACCAACTAACAAATATAACCTGTTCAAAAAACTAACAAATATAACCAATCTTAAATCCGGTTACGACGGTGAGTGACTACAAAATAAAGACAAGGGAGTACTAAAATTACCAGAGCAATAGGCGGAGCAGATATAATAAAGGTAGAAATGAATAATCTGTACCAGAGCGTACAAATTAATTTTGGACCCGTTTAAGGTGTTAAAAAAAATGATCGAAATTGCTCATTTTATTTGAAATAGTTTATTTACGGTTCCTAAAAAGTAAGTTCGATTCGGTATCGGTAAAGTTGTTTACAAAATATTCAACTTTGCTTAAGAATTCAGGCCTAAATTCTGGAACAAAACTAGATGTTTCGATAAACGCTCTAATCGATGCCGAATTGAAGTTATTTTTTTATGAAAACCGTAAATACGGTAGTTGAAACAAAATTGAACGGTTCTGATTATTTTTGTGAACCCAAACGGGCTCCGTACCAATACTAGCACCTCGACGGAGAGACCGAGGGATAGATGAGTTTGATACGAGAACCAGAGCCGCGAGCCATGCACCAGTTTGGAGAGGTGCAGCGTACGTGGTGAAATGGAATCGAAATGAATCTTCCATTGTCGTCACCACCAAAACCTCTGGTTCGCATCGCAATCGAAACCCTAGAACCAAACAGAGAAAGACGAGCAACGAACAACCGGATCAGCAGCGGCAGGAGGACGAAGAAGAAGCTCAAACCCTGGAAATTGAGCAAGATCGACTCAGTGACCTACCCGACTCGCTCCTCCTCCACATCCTCTCTCTCTCTTGCCCTCCTTCAATCAGGTCATACGCGCAGGTACCCTCTCCAAACGCTGGCTAAACCTCTGGACTTTCGTCCCTAACTTTCTTTTCAACCATGTCAATACTGATGTAGTATCGTCAAACGACGCGTGCGTAAAGTTCGTTTCTGACGTTAACAGAACCCTAAGTCAATCCCGCGTTTCCAAGGTTGACAAATTCTCCATCCTCAGTCCTTACTGTTCGAGGTTCGAATCCCACGTCGATTCGTGGCTACATTTTGCGACGAAAAACAACGTACATCAGCTCACCCTCGCTTTCGTGGATATGATAGATAGGGAAGATTACGTTTTACCCGAGCATTTTTACGCGAATTCATTGCTGAAGATTTTGGAATTGACGAATTGCGAAGTTGCGACTGTAGGGATAGTTAGTTGGAAATCACTCACGAGGTTGTGTTTGAGAGGCATGAGGCTGAGTGATGATGTGATGGAGGGAATATTGTCAGGTTGTCCTGCGTTGGAGGTTTTAGAATTGATTGATTACTGCGGCTTCAATTGCTTGAAAGTTAGTTCTCCCAGTTTACGGGAATTGGTTTTGAGCAGTTTTGAGGATCCTTGTGATGAGGAAGGGGATCCTTTTGAGGAAGACGATGAGGAAGCTTACTTGGCAATTTCAGCTCCAAATCTTCGTACGTTGACGATTTCGTATTGTTTCTATACTTGGAACGTGATTTTGAAGGACGTGAGGTCCTTAGTGCTGATCTCAGTTTCTACTTGGACATTGACGAAGTAGTATATGATTTTGATGATGTGGAGGAGTTCGATAAGTATCTCGACTTGTTAGCTGGACTTATTAACGAACTCCATCATGTTGAAGAACTTAAACTCGCGACCTGGTGTATTCAGGTTTGTAATTCTTCCCAAATTTCCTCTTTTTCACCAGTTTACATGACCCATATAGCAAAATTTTCTTTTCAGTGTACCTTAAGTCAAATGTAGTCCCTTTGTATGTCCATCAATTTGTTATTCAAAACGGAAGTCTACACGACTAGAACCATGTAGCCTGTAGGAGATTTCTATTGCTTCAGGAGTTGGTATTGTTACCTCTTTGTTTACCAATTGAAGTCAGAAAAGCATTATGCTTGGTTGATTTATATCACTCCGTCCGTTTATTAGAGAAATTCAATTTAATCGGACAAATGTATATGCTGATAGTTTGATGATCTTTCAATGTATTTCTCCATTTTAGTTAGTGTTAGCTATGGGTTCACGTTTGCATACCAAAGTTGAGTTCAGTGTGAGCTGTTTGTGTTACAATTATGATTATGGCACTCTCTGCTTAAAATAACGAGCTGTCTTTTATACTAATGGAAAGTCGGGAACTATGTAGCATGGACACTTCGTCGGAGCTCACGTGCCGGTGTCGGACACTTCTCGGACACCGACACTCTCCGGACACATGTCCGACACTTCTCCAGAAGTGTCTTGTTTTTTTTCCCCAATATTTGGGGACTCACACTCTCCCGACACTTTAGGGACACTCTCTTTGTTTGAATGTGTTCTCTCATTCTTTCTCTCTCTATGATTAGATTTCGGGCTATTTTGTTATAATATTATTAAAATTTTATCTTATTTGAATATATATTTTTTATATATATATAACGTGTCCTCCAACGTGTCGTGTCCCCCATTTTTTGAAAATTTATGTGTCGGGGTGTTGGTGTCTTGTCGTGTTCCGTGTCCATGCTACATGGGTCGGGAATCTATCTCTCAGTTTCTTAGTTTCCCTTATCAGAAACGTGACACCATCTGCCTCTAAGGTGTTTTGATTGTCCTACTGCAACATATATTTGGCATATTTTATTTCTGTTTTTTCAAAAAGAAAGTAACTGGTGACAACTTGATGGCTATATATATATTGGTGCTAACTTCTTGAACTCCTTTTTGCCTGCTTTGGTGTTTGTCTTGGTTCTCAAGGTTTTATCGGTGTTGGAGGTGAGAGGACTGACTTCTCCATTGCTGAATTGCAAAAGTTTAATTCTAGACATGCACGTTGTGCAATGGGATCAACCTGGGTTGGCAAGGCTTCTTGAAATTTCACCTTATCTGGAGACATTAGTCATAAGCACAGAAACCTTGTGCCCTGGAGAGGTTTGTTTTTCCCAGAACGTCTGTCCCACTTTTACTCCGTATTAATCTATTCATTGAACTAATATTCCTTTTTAGGAAGTTTCAGTGTTGGACAATTTGAAGGTTATATACTTATATGTTGGTCTCTTTCTTGTGTAATGTGTAGGTTCTGAACTTCCGTAAAGTGGCCTTGTTATTCCTTATTACACTGAATTACTCCACAAATCAATGGAAGTCGCTACATTTTAAAGTTGCATTTACAAGCTAATTTAGTGTATCCTAGATTTTAAGTTGTGTCGTCATTAACAATCTGAACTTAAGTTCAACTTGCACAGTTTTTTGAGGGAGATGTGCTTTACGATGCTTACTCGTTTGATGTAACGGACTACTTCCAATCGCGAAAGACGATTCCCGAGTGTTCATCTCAAGAATGTAAAGATTTATCGCTTCCGAAAGATGCGTTTGGAAGTTGAACTTGTACAGTTTTTGATTAAGAATGGCAAACTGTTGGAGAATATGAACATCTGCTGGCAAAGGGAAGATTTTCAGTGCATATCGGAATGCTGTGAGAGGCAAGAAATAGTCGATGAGGAATTTAGTCTTCTAGTACCCTCGTCAAATGCGGAACTCATTTCTGTTGAGTCAGAGGAAGAATTCTTCAAGTGTCGAAGTAGGACAGGATGCTAACGAGGGCGTAGCGAGTTTCTACACAGTTTTTGTTCTCTTTTTGATATCAGCTCTGGATTTCGTTGGTGCATTGGAGTGGGTTCACTAAATCTTTTGGTTATTGTTATATCTGTAATCTGGTATAGAATGTGACCAGGTATATTCCTGGTAAAGAATGGACCAAGCATAATTTCCAGCAGGCTTAGTTTTTGGCAACTTATATTCTTCTATGAGGACCTATTTGTTGTATGATGTATCTTGATTGACATACTTTCCAGCAAGCTCAGTTTCTGGCAAACTATATTCTGCTATGAGTAAGGCTGATATATGAGTTCGAGCTCGTGTTTGCTCGTGAAGAGCTCATTCAAAATTTGTTTGTTGTGTAAACAAATTAAGCTCGAATATTTGTTAATGTTTGTCAAGCTTTCATACCGAGCTTGAAGTTACTCTACTCTTTCAGTTTATGACGTTTAAAAAATTTATTCTACCCGGGATCAGCTTGTGATCCGCTTGTGATCCGCTCAATTGAAGCTCGTTTATATATGGGAAAAGGGTTTGAACCCTCATTTGGTGAAAAAAGTATACCTATCACTTGTGTGTCACACCATTGGCTTATTTAATTGTCCTTAGGCCCTCCTCCACTTATGTTTTCATCCTGATGTTTTTTACCATTTATGTTTTCATCCCCACTCTTTTATAATGCCCATAGTATGGTTTTATTATACATTATGTATATAGAGCAGAAATTTGGGATGACAACTTAAATCTGCCAATCCCTGTGATTATACAGGCGATCGGTCCAGTTGATTAGGTAAATCGACACTGCGACCTTAGGGCCTTAGAATATGGTGTTCGTTTTGAGGCCTGTTTCGGCCTAAAATGTTAAGCCATATTACTATAGGATATTCAGGACCAATAAACCCCATCCGTTCGGGCTTATTATATATGTCTTGTCCACCACTATATCAGTTGCAGCAAATTCAACTGGGCTTGTTGACTTCCCACCGGTCCAAATTAAGTAAGTAGGCATGTAATTGGATATAAAAATACCCCTGAAATTTAGTTGCCCTGTATGTCTCATTTTACGGACACCAAACCCTATATTCGAAGTACTTATATTCGGTGTTTGTCACTCGAATATAGACCACGGATATAATATCTTCCGAATATTACATCCGCCCACGTACGAATATAATAAGGATGAGAGGAAAGGTGATGCTGTTCTATCCGCCCTCTTAATTACAAATATGCCTTTACCTATGTCTCGTATTTAGTTGCAATCCCTTTCTTACCCGTGTCTTGTATTACAGACACCAAACCCTGTATCCAAAGTACTTATATCTGGTTTTTGACACGTAGATATAGACCAAGGGTGGAAGGAGAGGTGGTGTTGTTCTATTCGCCCTCTTAATTACAAATACGCCACCGTCTTCTTTTAATTCTATATCTACCTACGTACTCATATCCACCCTAACACAAACATACACATATATGTTCTTCTATAAATTACTCAAACGAATCATCTATATCATATTCTCCATATATATATATATATATATATATTCCCCTTATATTATATCCGCCCAAAACTAATCCGGTTGGTAAATGATCAGGTGCTATCACTCCTTTTATGTTAGTCCATACGGAATGTGTGATCTAGATTCAAGTGGAACTCCCGCTAGTGGATGGTGGGTTATGCATGGTTCCTAAGAATTTTATCGAGTTGCACGTAAACTGGACCAAGCACCTGGTACTCCCTCAATCCCATTTTCTTTGACTTTTTTGATATTTGTGATATTCTTCAAACTCTTATATCTTTCAATATGAATCTCAAAAAATATGCAATATTAATACAGTTATCAATTAGATATATAATACTAAATTTTCGGAATTGTAAAAAATATTATACATTAAAAGATATAAGAGTTTAAAGAACAACGCAAATATCAAAACGAGGCGAATAAAATGGGACGGAGAGTCAAACAAGTCTAACACAAAAAGAACCGAAGTCTGCTATACTATCTGGGTAGGCCCCAACGAAACCGGGTAAAATTGCTCTGTCCGTGGCGCGTGGACCGGTGTTTCCGCGGCCAAGAGCCCACACGACGAAGGAGATATTTTGATGATTTTCCTTTGAAAATACTCTTAGCCCTTGTTCGGTTTGGAATTTCAAACCCAGGGTTTTGGATAAAGTAATTTTTCTACTTTTTCTCTCTCTAACTTTTCAATCATTGCTTTCATTTTTCACTCTATCTCTCTCTACTTTTTACCTCTCTCCACAATCATTACTCTCATTTCTCTCTCTACCTTTATTCAAAAACACAACTCAAAACCCACAACCGAACAAAGCCTTAGAATCTTCTCTCAACCTTCTGTGAGCATTCCTGTTCTCTTGTCCTGAACAAGATATAATTGGGTTGCAATATTTTCAAAGCACTCCATTCTAGGTTGTCGGAAAATATCAAAGATACAGATTGACATGCAATTTTGTTCGAAGTCATCCGATGCATGTGAACGTTTTATTCCTGCACTCGATAGATATTCGGTTGAAACCGTTACGAAGGATTAATGTTTTGGGAGACGTATATTTGAATACAGATTCAGTCAAAAATACGACATCTCTCTTTAGTTCATCGTCCAGACATCTAAGTACCTGGACACGGGGATTCTTTAGTGCGGGGGGTGCAGCGGCATCTCGGTCGTCTATTTCTGCAATCAATGGTTCAAATCTCATTTCGGCAATGAATGACTCAGATTTGCAGGAGTCGCGATAAAATCTGGATCATTGACTGCCGAACGGACGGTTCGGATGCTGCAATACTCTTGTAGTGCACCCCTGCACTACATGATTTCCAATTACCAGGGTGGTAAACATGTGTGTGCGAAGTGGCCCCAAGAACCAATTGCTACCGAGAAGAATCGACCCTGCAACCTTGAGGTGGTAAGTCCCGCCGAAACAAGTTAATTAACCTAATAACAACCACTTAGGGTTGGCATAAGAGAGCTGCTATGCTTAAAAAAAAAAACTGGTCAAGAGTGGCGGCTATTGAACAGAAGTAGAGGCCAAAAGCTTTTGGATGCTTATATAACACACAAGTTTAATTAATCATGCGTGTCAACCGACTCGTGACCTAAACATATTTTTCTTACGTAGCCTGAGAAAAAGGACAAAAGCAAAAGTATAAAATCTAGCGAGAGAAAGCTGTTTGTTTTTATTTATTTTTTGAGAAAGAAAATAAGGAGTATAAGTAGGAGTATATTTGCCAGGAAATCCGTCTATTTGTCATTTTTGTTGGTTTGGTTTATGCAAAGCTAATTTAACTTATATATTGGCTTTCCTAAGAGCAAGAGCTTAGAAAAGGAGCGGTCGTACTCTAAATTAGAGCAATTTTTAATGCACCAGCGCCGGACGGGAAATGAACTAAACGAATCTGACACGTGTAATGCAATGACGCTCCTAATACAGACTTGAGTCATAGACCGACGCATATTCACTAGAAATATAAAATCGTAAAATGATTCCGTTTTCAAATATTACATCACCACCTTCCATTCGCTTGGGTATTGGCTCCAATGAATTTTATGTACGTGTACATTTTTTTCTTTCTTTCTAATCTAATATAGGAGTATAGGAAATAATCATTGAGGTCGAATTTTTTAAAACCTAATAAATAGGATTAAAAATAAAAGCTAATCATTGATTGAAATCTTTTAAACTATATATATACAGCCAACCTGTTTAACACAAAAAGAGACGAAGTCTTCTATTCTATCTGGGTAGGCCTCATCGGAGTTACCAGTATTTTATAATTTTCCAAAAGGGAAAAAATATCTCGAAGGAATATTCTCTTAAATAAATTAATAATTAATAAGTCGTTTCTCCTCAAATTAGTTTTTGTTTAACTTAAGACTTAAAAAGTATCCTCTTTTACTCGAGTAATTCGGAACTGATTAGTTTTTGTTTAACAAAACCACACACGCATAAGCCGCGTAACTAAGGGCCGTAAACGAGCCAAAATTTGAGCTCGAGTTCGACTCGAACCTTAACAAATCGTGCTTAATCATTTACTAAACGAACATCTTTAATCGAGCCGAACTTTTTTCAATGAGCCGAGCTTTTGTCGAACACCG
The DNA here is from genome assembly GCA_025413875.1 of Rhododendron molle. Lineage (NCBI taxonomy): Eukaryota > Viridiplantae > Streptophyta > Magnoliopsida > Ericales > Ericaceae > Rhododendron > Rhododendron molle. The sequence goes on along the minus strand of CM046394.1, from coordinate 1,924,239 downwards.
AACAAGCCTAAAACTCGAACTTGAGTCATTTACTAAGCGAGTTGAACCGAGCTCGCGAGCTGCTCTGTTCATTTACAGCCCTAACTAGGCGTAACAAAATTTCCGAAAGGCATAACAAAAAAATACCGTAAAATGACGTAACATCTTCCGAATTATACTGCTTTATTTTATAGTGTTTCTGTCATAACATTCGTTACAAAATAGGAGTATCAGTCCATTTCATTTCTCATGAGAGGTCCTTATTTTAGTTAAATTGCAGACCTTCTCATTTCTCTTATTTTTCGATCGAATTTTGATGATTCGAGCCGCTCAATGTGCTCAGAACGTGATTTAAAAGGTACCCGCGAGAAATCAGCAAAAATAAAGAAGACCAGGAAGAGTTTCATCCAAACAGTTTTTTATTGAACGGTTCAGTAAAAAACTGCTTAAATCAAGTCCTTCCCGGTCATTTTTTTTTTCCGGATTTCTTGCTAGTACTCTAAAAATCACGTTCTGAGCATATTAAGTGACTCGGATCATCAAAAATCGATCGGGAAATAAAGGTCCGTATTTTAAGAGGTTCTCATTTGAAATTTTCTGACAGGAGTATATACTTTTTATGGTTTTTATTTTTATTTTTATCCGATATAGTAACATTTTATGGTTGGGCACCAACAAAATGGGGACACCTTTGAATTTTCCCTTGACGTGGCATGGATAAGATAAAATTTGTTTTGTCGTCGGTGTAAAATTGATGGCCGACGTATGCGAATCTGATTATTATTTTTTGTATAGAAAAAAAAATAATTGAAAAATAGTTCAGTTTTTTTTTTTTTTTGGGTTGTTGGTAAAATCTTGTATATTTTGTGGAAATCAGGAGTTGGCCTTTTTTTTTGTACTTAACAACATAACATATTTTCTTAAGTGCTCGAGTCCGAGTTCGAGTCTTAACGTTTCATTTTCGAAACCCAATTTTTCATTTTTCTACTATTATCCTCCTACCAACTGTTACAAAAATACCATATCCATAAATTGATCGATCAGCTAATTATGGGATATTAAATTACAAGTAGGTCAATCAACAGAAATTAAACAAAGACAATGAAAACAGGGGGGCTTCATTACATTGCTAATCCATAGGTGCAGAGTCCAACCGCAGTACTGTTTTTGAAAAAAAAAAAAAAAAAGGAAAAATACATATTTTTACCGTCTATTTCGGGTGTGTTGAATTAACTAAAATAAATATTTATTTTTTAAATTAAAAATAACGTATTCTAAAAGAATGATTTATCTTGTAAAACAAAAAATATATACTTAAAAAAGTAAGAACCTTAGCGAACTTAAAGGTTCGATATATTCGATTTTTTTTTTCCTTTTGCATAGTATTAATTTAGAAGCACGCAATACAAATTTCTCAGTATATATAGAATAGACAATTTTTTGAGTTAGTTTGCTCCCTGTTTGTGTCTCAGCTTCAAAAATCTCTCGATGTTGGTCAAGATCATAATTCATACTTGTCTTGCTCCGACGTTAATCGGGCTTTTCATTGGTGCATAGTGGGATTAGAATTTGATGATTAATCGAGGTGCACGTGAGTTAACCTAATTTCTTAATAATAAAAAAAAAAATAGGGTGCAAAAATTGCTTTATAACTGAAAACGAGAAGAAAAAAGTACGAGGAGAAACAGAGAGCGAGCAGAGCAGACCAGAAAGTTTCACGTCTCTCTCTCTCTCTCTCTCTCTCTCTCTTCTCAGCACCATCGCAGAACCACCACCGTTCATTTCTAGGGTTCAAGTATCGTTTAATAGTAAAGTCTTCGTCTTCTTCCCTTTGTACCCATACGTGCGTTTTATTCTCTTCTATTTCTTCGTAAGAACATCTATTGATAAGCTTATCATCAACAATTTATTCAGCTCCTCAACTCAAAGCCGTACTCAGCATCCGATAAAAAAGGTAAGTTTTTGGTTTCTTGTTTCATCCGTTTGTCTATGGTACCTTGCTCTGTTTTGGAGGCTAATTCGTTGTATTTGACGATTAATTGATTATCAGGTACTGGGTTCTTGATATTTTGAATATTCGAGAATTAGTATATTCAATTGGGTTTTGTGAAAAAATAAATTTGGAGTAATCCCATGTTAAAGCTGTTCCCTTTTTGAGTTATTCTTTCGACGAAAGTAAGGAGCAAGTAATTAGTGATCTATTTTTGTGGTCTTCTGGATAAATAAATTTGGAAAAATCCTATGCTAAAGCCGTTTCCTTTTTGAGGGATTCTTGAAAAAAAGTAAGAAAGAAGTAATTAGTAATTTTTTTTATTTAGTTTACCGGGAAAAAAAAAGTAATTAGTATTTTTCGATTTTTTCCTTCTTCTGGGAGGTAATCCGCACATGCGTCAAACCTATCATCGTTTTCTTGTCCTTGCTCCATTTTAATTATTTACTTCTTTGCTTCTATCTTTCTACTCCATTTTAAAAAGGGTTCTTGCTTTGCCTGAGATATAGAAGAATGTTTAATTAAAGGTGCGATTGATTCTTTATCTTTGCCTTTGCACTGGATTTTATGGAAGTACATACATGGTATATTCTGTTGTTCCTTTCGATTTGGGTTTTTGTTTCTTTAAGATCTTTTTTTTTTTTTTTTTTTTTTTGGGGGGGGGGGGGGGGGGTTTGTGTTGGGTCATTTGAGATTATCAGTGAATCTGCTGACAAGGATCTCTCTTTCTCTCTCTGAAATTCTATTGGTCTGGCGCTCAATAGCGGAGCATCTGCTATTTGTTAGTGTTTTACTTAATAATCGAAGAAGGCAAGGGTTATGAAATTGGCTTATTATCATAAGAGCATCTGCTTCTGCTGTGTCTTTTACTTTTTACTCTTAATAGCGACTTCGTTTGTTTGACAGTTTCCAGTGCGTGTTATTGTGTTCAGTTCTTAGCTGAAAATGAGCCTTATCAAAATTGGCTTTAGGAATACAGTAGGGGCAGTTTACTTGTTGGTTGATTCTCCTTGCCTTGATGTGTGTGTGTGTTTTTTTTTTTTTTTTTTCCCCCTATTTGGGTTTTACCTTCGAGAAAATAATTTTTACTACATGCAACTTTTAGTTGCAACTCCATGGAAAGTGAAGCCTTTTACTAACAATTTTTGGATTCTTATGAAGATTCTTCTTTGATAGGTTAATGCATGGTAAGTGGTTTTTCTCCAAATATTGGTAGATGATTTGTGTCTGTGTGTGGTTTGAGCCACAAGGTACCGTCTCACGTTGTTTATCTGAGAATTGACGTTGGTTATTGAGAACCATCTACTTTCATCCTTCTACATTTTGGCTGGCTGACATTGTTTGTAATAACTAGTAAGCGTAGTTTAAATACCTTCTTTTGTGGATATTGCCTTAGGTGCATCTCAGTACGTAATGTTGGGAATATTAGGAATTGAAGTAAAGCTTGATACATCACAGTTTGCAGTAAGCCTTTTAAGTGAGCCCTTTCGCAGTTGTAAAATATTTATGAAGGGCATACTTGTTGAGGAGTGTAGCAATTGTACTGAAGTAGGGAGATAATTTTGTTTCTTGACAGATGTCTAGGCTAGTGATTCTTAAAGTTTGTAAGTTGCTGGTATATAAGCTTTCTATTATTTATCAACATATTAGCATGATATAAACGATGTTCAATTCAAAGTACAATCTCTTATATGTTCGGATGGTTTAGTGGTATAAAGATCGAGGCAGTGAGTTCTTGGATTGCTGGCTGATACATAGTAATTGCTCCATGTAGAAGCAGATACGACGTCACTTTGTGACTATAATCTTGTGCATGCAATGATTTCTATCTCCTCCTCAGAATAAGCTTCTAATTTTAGATCAGATCTATGCGTTTAAGATGATGACGAAGATAGTTCGTTTGGATAAGAGTCTTTAACTGAAATAGGATTTAATTGTCGAAGATGTTCACATGAGTTTACTTTATGGAGGCATTTTCACTTTTGTGGACATATTGGTCTACCTATCTGGCTGCCAACTGCTAAATGCCTAGATCAATTCTGTAACCTTGCTTTAGTACTGTCTCTTGCTTCTCATGTTAAGATGTTGACGTGGTATATCTGTCTTTGTTGATTTTGATCTCATACTTTGTTTGGTTGTCCTTTTGGACTCTCTAATCTTTTTTTTAGCCTCAAAAGGTTTTTATTTTCTTGACTTCCCTATTGTTCTATTATAATGAACTTGTTATTCATTCCCTCCTTTTCAGGTAGTACTCGCTTCTTGTTACTCCTTCCAGAACGCCATACATATTTGTCTTTTTTGTTAATCCACCATGAGCAGTCTGAAGTTGGGGGTGGAGGTTGTTAGTGCCCACAACCTTATGCCCAAAGATGGGCAGGGCTCATCTAGTTCCTTTGTGGAGCTTCACTTTGATGGTCAGAAATTCCGTACCACAGTCAAAGAAAAGGATCTTGACCCCGTTTGGAACGAAACTTTCTATTTCAATATCTCTGATCCAAACAACTTGTCAAACCTCACTCTTGATGCCCATGTTTACAACAATCTAAAAGAAACCCAATCCAAATCATCCCTTGGTAAGGTTACGATCACTGGTACATCTTTTGTACCCTACTCTGATGCTGTTGTTTTGCATTACCCTTTAGAAAAACGAGGCATTTTTTCACGTGTTAGAGGTGAGCTTGGCTTGAAAGTTTTTATCACCAATGATCCTTCCATCAGATCCTCAAATCCACTTCCTATGATGGAATCTTCTGGTTCCTACTCCACCCAAGCTCAGACACTTCCGAATTTCTTCTCAAACCCATTTTCCAACAAAAAAGAAGAGTCAAGACACACATTTCGTCATCTTCCAAAAACAGGCCTTCCACAACAACAACAACAACAACAGCAGCCGGTGATGCGGGAACCAGTTAATTATGGGGTTGATGCGATGAGAGCTGGACCACAAGCTCCTATGCGCATGTACTCTGGCACATCATCCCAACCACATGAATATGCAGTTAAAGAGACGAGCCCTTACCTTGGTGGGGGCCGTGTTGTGGGAGGACGAGTTTTGCGTGCTGACAAACCTGCCAGCACATATGATCTTGTTGAACAAATGTATTTCCTCTTTGTGCGAGTTGTCAAAGCTCGCGAACTCCCTACTATGGATGCTACTGGGAGCCTTGATCCGTATGTTGAAGTCAGAGTTGGGAACTATAAAGGAGTCACAAGGCATTTTCAGAAAACCAAGAACCCAGAGTGGAACGCTGTATTTGCCTTTTCCAAAGAGAGAATGCAGACGTCGGTGTTGGAAGTCGTGGTCAAGGATAAGGATTTGATAAAAGATGACTTTGTTGGGTTTGTCCGATTTGATGTTAATGAGATCCCAACTCGGGTCCCTCCGGATAGTCCATTGGCTCCAGAATGGTATAAGCTTGAAGACAATAGAGGGGAGAAAAGGCATGGGGAACTAATGCTTGCTGTCTGGATTGGCACACAAGCTGATGAGGCTTACCCTGATGCTTGGCATTCGGATACAGCCTCTCCCATTGACAGCTTAGTGGGGTCCACACATATCCGTTCAAAAGTCTACCATTCCCCGAGGCTGTGGTATGTGCGCGTTAATGTAATTGAGGTACAAGACTTGATTTTAGCTGACAGGACTCGTTTCCCAGATGTATATGTCAAGGCAGTGATAGGTAACCAGGCTTTGAAGACAAAACCGGTTCAATCTCGGACAAGAAGTGCTCTCTGGAATGAGGATCTTATGTTTGTTGCTGCTGAACCTTTTGATGACCATTTAATTCTTACAGTTGAGGACCGGATGGGACCCAACAAAGATGAGAGCCTTGGGACGGTAAGTATACCGTTGAACTCAGTCGAGAGGCGTGCTGATAATCGGCTTGTTCATTCCCGGTGGTACAACCTCCATAAGCATATGCTTAGTGCAGATGATTATGTTGAACCGGTGAAGAAAGAAAATCATAGTACTAAGTTCTCTACTAGGCTTCATCTCCGTGTGTGTCTTGATGGGGGTTACCATGTCCTTGATGAGTCCACCCAGTACAGCAGTGATCTCCGTCCCACAGCGAAACAGCTCTGGAGGCCATCAATTGGTATATTGGAACTCGGCATTTTGAAAGCTGATGCACTTCACCCTATGAAAACAAGAGATGGAAAGGGTACCTCGGATACCTATTGCGTAGCGAAGTATGGTCAAAAATGGGTTCGAACCAGAACTATCATTGACAACTTGAACCCGAAATATAACGAGCAATACACTTGGGAGGTTCATGACACAGCCACAGTTCTCACCGTCGGTGTTTTCGATAGCAATCACGTCACTGAAATGGGTGTAAATGGACACAGAGACATGAAAGTTGGGAAGGTTCGTATTCGGATCTCTACACTTGAAACTGGCCGTGTGTACACACATTCGTACCCGTTGCTGGTCCTTCATCCTTCTGGTGTAAAGAACATGGGGGAGTTACATTTGGCAATTCGGTTTTCGTGCACATCAATGATGAACATGATGTATATATATTCGCGACCCTTGTTGCCAAAAATGCACTATGTGAGGCCACTGACTATGCAACAACTGGAAATATTACGCCACCAAGCTGTCAATATAGTCGCGGTTCGGCTGAGCCGGGCTGAACCCCCTATTAGGAAAGAAGTTGTTGAGTACATGACTGATGCTCATTCGCACCTCTGGAGCATGAGGCGAAGCAAGGCAAACTTTTACAGGCTAATGTCGGTTTTCAACGGGTTGTTAGCTGTAGCCAAATGGTTTGGAGAAGTGTGCACGTGGAAAAACCCCATCACAACAGTGCTAGTACATGTACTCTTTCTGATGCTAGTTTGTTTTCCGGAACTCATTTTACCCACGGTGTTTCTGTACATGTTCCTGATAGGGCTGTGGAACTATCGGTCCCGGGCAAAATATCCTCCCCACATGAACACTAGAATCTCCTATGCGGATGCTGTGCACCCCGACGAGCTAGACGAGGAATTCGACACATTTCCCACGTCGCGAGGTGCAGATGTGATTCGTATGAGGTATGATCGGTTAAGGAGTGTAGCCGGAAGGATTCAGACTGTGGTGGGTGACGTGGCGACCCAAGGTGAGCGGCTCCAGGCGCTGCTGAGCTGGCGGGATCCACGTGCTACCACTATTTTCGTGATATTCTGCCTCGTGGCTGCCACTGTGTTGTACGCTACACCTTTCCAGGTAATAGCTGGCGCTTTTGGATTCTATTTGATGAGGCATCCTAGGTTTCGACATAAGTTGCCATCGGCCCCGCTGAATTTCTTCCGACGGCTGCCAGCCAGGACTGATACCATGTTGTAAGTTAGCTTCCGGGGGTTTTCTTGCAAATTTTGCTTCTCTGCTGATATATCAAATTCTGTTTTGCTTGCTGTATTTGCATGTGTTCATGCATCCCTTCTGTTTTGCTTGCTGTATCAAGTATGTTGCCTATATTAGGGTTATGAAAGTGCATATATAGATTTCCTATACTGGGAAATTACAATATGTTATGTATAATTTGTGTTTAGCGACCTAAAGTGTCTATATTTATGCTTTCAATTATTATTATTATTATTTTTTTTGTGGTTGCTTCTTTGTCAATTAGAACATCATCAGTTGGGGGCATGCATAGCATTCTGATATTTTTCCTCCATGACTTGATTGAGGGCGTGTCCCATAATTTACCATGGAAATTGAAAACATTTTTGGATGCCAAATCCTGTATTCCTTGCTCTTCAAGACTCTCGGTGCTATCGCAATATTCAAAGAAGGTAGGGTTGATCTACGACAATTGCTTGTTCTAAGTACGAAGGTTTCCTATGCATGCATTTTTTTTAATAGCCTCAACGAAGCGAATCTAATGCTTAGCGGGAACTGAATTTCATTTATAAATAAACGACTCTCGTTCGGCTACAAATCCGAGATTTTGACTAGGGAGATCATAGGAGAGGTGACCATTTCCCTGGTTTCTCCCCTTCGATTGTAGCAGCGTGAAAAAAAGTCATAAGAGGAGACAGGGCATCTGATGAAAGACCATCATCTGAATGGATCTTCTTATTGCATCCGGATGGCGATCCATCATCTGAATGAAACTTTTACTATTGCATATTTACATTAGATTGACACTTCGACCGATGTTGAGTTGATGATAAAAACCTCTGGGTCTCTCTGTTTCTCACACCTCATGTGTTCTCTGTTGATTGTTGCTGTTTTGGGCTAATTTGAAGGCTTAGATTGTGATTGATATTTTACGTTGCCGCAAACAATAAGTCATCAAATGGGTTCTGTTTGATTTTTTTTTTTTTGGGATCCGGCTTCTCGCCAGTCCAACTGCAAAGGAGCCCGTCTAGGTCGTTTTATCTCGACAATTAGTAGTTCGGATTTGCAGGAAGTATCCATCTTATGCTTTTTAAGACACTTTTAACCGGGGATGAATAATGCGAAATGTCCTCTACAATCTGAATGTGGACTGCAACAAGCCTGGATTCTTTATTTTTATTTTGGGCTACATCTAATGGAATTGTGTAGAGGCGGCAATTTGGGTCATCCAGTAATATGGTTTCGTTCAAACCCATCTATTTATAATTATAGTCCAAATCCACCCATATTTAAATATGAGTTTTAATTGAGCCAACTTGATAAACCTATTGATTTTATGAGTTTAGATGGGTTGGTTGAAAAATGGGTCCAACTTAAAAAACTCATCCATTCACAAAATCATTCTCGGTCTTCATTATTCGATCACATTCTCTCTCTCTCTCTCTAACTGTTTTTGCAAGGACACTCTCTAAACACACCGACAAAACCCTCGACCACCTTCAACAACCGCAATGAACTAGGCGGAGATACTTCTCCGGCCTCTTCGCTGCCTCCTTCTTGCTCTTCTCTCTCCTCCTCTTTCTCTCTCTCGCCTCGTTCCCTTCCCCTTTGCTCGCCACCGCCACGGCACTTTCCGATCACTCCGACGTCGTCTCGAGTTCCACGAACAGACCATTCAATCCACGAACTTAAAATCAAACCACGATTTTGGCCCAAAAATCTAACACAAAACTAAGCCTGTTCTTTATTTATTTATTTTTTATAGCAAACCAACACCAACTCATGGCAATTGTTCCTTAACAGCACATAGACAACCCCAATTACTGACACACACACACAAAAAAAAAAAACAAGACAACCATTAACAATACCAACTCATGAAGACAGAGGACAAATTGTTTGAGACAACTCCTTTCTGAGTACAAAAACTTTAGAACACAGCTGTGTCCGGAGCCGCTCGATATACGATGGGCCCATATGCATCAAACTACTCTGGACACGTCGTGTTCACCTTGTTTTAGTTTTCTAATTTCAAACCACCTTCCCCTGTCGCAATATGGACTTGCATGGATCAAAACATGAATTGGGAAGTTATCGTTTTCTTTCTCCATAACGGCAGGGCTTTCTCAAGAAATGGACATAGCGATTCCGGTGCAAAAAGGGATTTCAACTGCGAAAGAAAAAAAATTATGCAAACTTATTTGTACAAAGATATCTTTGATGATGTTCAACAAACAGAAGATATCTTTCGAAACAGCATTGGAGAGGGAGCTCAGCACTGAGACCCAACTAAACTTCCATTGAGCTGAAATGATATTAGTACAACCGAATTGTCCCGGCGGGATACGAAGTGAGATCCCTCAAGCCCAAAATAGTCAGTGACTGAAGGAATTAGAATATCCAGTGACTAAATGTCGACGTACATATACACTAGCTGATCTATCGCTAGTAAAAATGGTCACTGCATCAAATCAATGCCGGGCCAACCACCGACTGAAGAGATAGGAGCGACGCTGTGAATGGGAGGAGTACTGGCTGGAGCGACTGGATTGTCGGACGTCAGGCGATCAAAATCTCCAGAACCTTCTAGGCGTGCCCCCTCAACTTTGTTCTTCGCCTTTGAACCCCACAAGAAGCTTCCCACTATTACCTGGAAATCATATATATCATCCAGTCAGCCCCTACAGAATCGCTTACTCGTTTTTACTATCAGCTACTCGCGGTCCAAAACGGAAATTTCACCCCGCTGCGGTTGCTTCTACAGTTTGATAATCACATATTTGCGGACTGAAAAAACACATAATCACATATTTGCGGACTGAAAAAACACATTGAGCTGATCACATGATATTGACGTGCACAGGTTTAATTCTCCATTACCATGTTTTCTCTATATAAACTCAAATCTCTGACGAAGTATGGAGGTTAGAATAACATATTTGTAGAGAAGCAGCAGAAATCCGCAACTATTTAATGGATGGATAAAGGTGAAATAGTGCAGAAGAGAGGAAAAACCCGAGTGAGGAACGAGTAGTGTAACGAGTGTGACCCAAAAGAGAACGGTACCTGAACAGGGCTGGCTGCAAGCAGCACTCCCCCAACTCCACCACCAATGACACGACCATCAGGACTAGAAAGCAGGACACTCAGACCTCCAGATCGACCACGGGACCCGCCATTATCAGTGACCAGGTAAGAGCCTGACAGACAGATTATCTCAAAGCGCCCCTGCGAAAGGTTTAACATTGCAGCAAAAAAGATTTGCTTCAGAGTGGCAGAAATGCGAACGGAAAAGTCTTCGCAATATAAAAGGAGGCTGAAATGTCCATGTCATGCTAAACGTTTCCAAATAGATGTCCAACATAACATTATATAGACCACAAAAGAAAGAGGAGAGTACGATAGCAACCACGGCAATTGACTAGAATGTATGGATGGGGAGAATGCCATCCTCCATAGATCGCATTACAAAGATATCGCTGGTTCGGCTAATGGGTCTTTCATAAACAATACTTGTATTCTCAATACGAACGATCTATGGATCCATACCAGCTACCAGATGTCCCATGAATTCAACATGTCCTCAAGCAACAAATAGTTTATATATACTCTATTTGTTACTGATCAAAAAAGAGTTTATGGACACACATCATCCTAAGAGTTAAACCTCATATGTGACATTGCCACCAGACGTTGAGGGCTGACGAAGTGTCACAGTGGATACGGAACCACTGGCTGATAAGATGCATATAGCTCGTGGGCCCTGCTGTGAAAAAGACATTATTTTCGTTGTGATGTCCTGAAAGAAAAGAAAAATGCTATCAGGGGAACAAGATAATGACGACAAATATCAGGAAAGATAAAAAGAGAGATACTACAACTCTCTGCCTTCAACAATATACTACGATTCTCTGCCTTAAACGATGAACACTGAGACTTCTTACTTAGAACAGGAGGCCAATTATTCAATGTGGATCATAAAAACCCATACACCACAATCCCAGGACTAGGGAATGGTTCAAGCAAGAGGCAACTTTAAGAAACAAGCAGCCTCTACCCACAAATTTAATATATGGTTAACACAAATTATAATTATCTATGGCAGCTTTCTTGCTCAAGAAAGTGTCTGGGGTCTAATCAGTTAAGTAGTAGTAGAGTAGTACACCCTCTCATGGACCTTTTTTCCTTAGAATTACTGAAAGTCCTAACATAGAACATAAGAATGGATGGCATACTTCTCCTACAGCAATGGTGATGACATGCGGAGTAAAGCCCATCCCAGCCGAACCAGACATCAATTCACCTAGAAAAAACAACGAACCATAAGCAAGATCACTCGAATTTCAGAACCACCAACTAGAGAAACGAACGGGTGATTACCAAATCATGCCTATCTACATGGGAATTACAAGGAGGACATTATGACATTCACTATTGTGCACACACTCAAGTGTGATTACCAATTCATTCATGCATGCATGGATTAATTCAGTCTAGGCCTTCATAATTCTATACTTCAAATTTCCAACATCATTTCTCCTAATCTTCGGTAGTTAATGTCCAAGCATTAACAGGTTCAACACGTCCAATCTATCAAAACAAAATGTGGAACTAGTATGGCAATTAAATTTCCTTCTACTAGTTATCCTAAGACATTCTTAATTCATTTTAGGTTACCAAAAAGTTGCTACATAAATAAAAATAAGAATCTCTTTTTTTAGTTCTATGGGGCTATAACTAAAACATTTTATCTTAAAAACCGGTGGAGGTAACAAAAAATGCCAAAAATTGGCAAAATGGAAACGACGATGGTTAACTTTTCAAGTAAGCTATAGACAACAGTTATATATAGTACAGTAAGATAAGTGGCAGGAAGAACATTCTAATTTCTAACCAATTGCAATGGTCCAATCATGTGCCATATACAATATGATATGTCAATATTGCTAACTTTTCCATGTTACAACCAATAATTAAATCCCAGCCATATTAAAATGCACAAGTACAGTGTTCAAGGCTAATTTTCAATAAACAAGCTAACTAGGATTAACCAGCAATAACATTAAAAAAGTGGAACTGAAAATAACTTCCAACAAACAAGCAGAGAATTTACTAGATAAAAAAAGTTGCCCAAGGCTATTGCTGAGACTAACTAAACCCTTCTGCAATTCACTACAGTACAATCTACTCACCAAGAGACGCTATTTGTTGCTTCTGCCCGGACCCCGGCGGGCGGCCTCTACCGCGCTTCTGGGTTGGGGTTACATTCACTGGAGGAGTTGATGATTTGGGCAACAATGCCAACGACATAGCCCCATCCGGTCCATATTTTCGCGGTCTTCCCCTTTTTCTTCTCACAGGCTGTGCTGCTGGCACACCAGATGGTGCACCCACATTAATCCCATGAGGTGAAACTACTGGGGAAGAATCCATTGGCAATGTTGATCCCATTGAATTAGCCCCACTGTTGGACTGATAAGATAAATTTGGATCAGATAAGGGATGGGTGACTTGTGTCCCCTGCAGCCCTGAGCCAGACCCAGGCATCCCTCTCTGCATATAATAAGTAGACCCAGGAAAACCCATAGCTTCCCTTCGATCCATACATTTACAATAACTCAAAACCAACTTTGACCCAAATCTTAAATCTCAGCCAAATGCACCAGTGTGTGCTCCAAATTTCAAAATATACTCAATCCACACCAATGTTCTTTCAAGATGAAGCGCAGTTCTTGGATACTGAATACCCGTCCGTTGTGCCGCAGGGCCCACCAATCGGGTTGTCTACAAATACCCAACAATGTTTACACAAGGGGTAATAATCTCGAGAAATAAAATAGAAGATTGAACAGTGTACAGAAGGAAGATGATGCTTTTAACTAAAGGCAAGAATCCAAGTGGGTTTCATAGGAATTCACATTTAGGGCAAACAAGCGTTCCTAGAGGAAAGTAGAGCTTCATTAAGTCAACAAAAGGCTTGAAAAACTGAAAAATGAGATCTTGAAAAGAGTCAGTGCTTATAATGCATTTCCTGGAAACAAATATGAAAAGGTGTAAAATATAGAAAATAGCACAGATATAAAGCCTGCGAGGAAACCGTGAAAATAGCTAGAGATCAAAAGCAAGACAAAGGATAGACGAACTAAAAAAATACAAGACCCAGCTTACCAAAGGTTATGAATTCAAGGGAAAAAGAACTTAAAGAAAAAGCAAGAAAACTCACTTACCAAATCCTAGAAAGAGAAAATACTTCATTTTCAAGAGAGAGAGAGGTCCACCCTCACCAACTCGTGTTTGTAAACCTCAAGACACGCGTATCATACCCCAACGGCCCAACCCCCAAAAAAAAAAAAAAACCTAAAAAACAGAGGTCAAAAATAGCGAAGGGACAGAGGCTCAATCAATGCCATTGCGTGAACCCAAATCCTAGTTTTCAAGAAACAGCTATGACACAGCAATAGAGCTGGAACCAGAAACAGACAAATCAAGAGAGCCGGTAGAGAGAGGGTTTTGAATTGAATGATGGGTGGGCGAGAGTTATGACTGCTCTGTAAGAAAACAGAGGAGACGCCATTGGTGGGTTACAACTGTTATATAGTCCTCATTCTGTCAATGCATCCTTTTCTCCGGGGGTACACAGCTTTGTCTGTCGTGTTCTTCTCCATCCGTATGTATATTTGTGTTTTCTCTCTCTAAACTATAAAGCTGTGTGGGTGGTGTACTGGGTTTGTGACGAGTGCTTCACAGTTCACACAGGCTTCAGTGAGGTTTCAGAGAGAGAGAGAGAGAGAAAGAAACAAAACTGGAACAGAAAAAGAGAGCTTGAGTATGTATGGATGTGGATAAGAATCGACTCCCTCCATATCTGGTTTGTATATTAGTTTATTTTATTTCGGATAAATGTTCATGCATGCGTACGTGATTATATTGGGAGATAAATCCCCACGCGCAGTCAATTTATTTTTCCGGTGCTTAAAAAATGGAAGTTCGCACCCTGGCACCTCTGCTGAAAAATAGTAGGGGTAATAAGTGGAGAGAGATAGAGAGAGAAGTGGTAGAAATAGGGAGAATCTAAAGAGAATCTAGTAGGTATTTTTAGAAAAATACTTTTTGAAAAGTGAAAGGAACAAGACAAAAAAATGGAAGTTCGCACCCTGGCACCTCTGCTAGGAAATATTAATAGTGTTTGTTTCGGTTTCTATCTTTGAAAAATATTTTCGGCTTCTATCTTTGAAAAATATTTTTGATGTATTGAGTGGTAATGATTGAAAAAAGATAGATAAAAAAAGTTTTTGAAAGATGGGAACCAGAAATATAGATAACGAAACTTATTGAGAAACATACAGAGAGAAAAATAAGTTTCTGAAAGATGGGAACCAAACATAGCGTACATCGTCACACCATACCCTATTTGTAAGGAATCCACCACACCTACGTCGGAATTGAAGCTAAGGTCATAACTAACATGTGTAAGTGATGTTAAAAGTATGTTTAGCCCCAATAAGAGGTCTTGTAGACTTGAACCTACCTAGATCTCATTCAACCAAGTCTGATTTCCCCCACTAAAGTAACCACTCATTGATACAAGTAGTCAAATTGTCCGAACATGAACTTGTTCGGAGCATGTTAGTTCCACTCATAGTTCGAAGTATGATTCTTCGAACATGAACTTGTTTGGCTAACTAAAGTAACCACTCATTGATACAAGTAGTCAAATTGTCCGAACATGAACTTGTTCGGAGCATGTTAGTTCCACTCATAGTTCGAAGCATGATTCTTCGAACATGAACTTGTTTGGCTAATAAATTATCTGCGCCCAAAGATTTGAGATTTCGTAAGTAACTGTTTGCAACGTAGATGAGCCAATTTGAAATTTATTTAGAATACCTTATATTAATCAAATGTTATAGACTGTTTTGAGAGTGGAAAAATTAAAAAGGTAATTCCGTGGAAGGTAATTCATAGTTTCGTACAAAGGAACTCAGGGTCCTTGCATATAGGTGTTGAGCACATTCGAGCAATTCATATTCAGTAATAAACAGTTTAAATTTCATCTCGACAACGCCGTTCAATGCCGAGCATATAAACGGCTCGGATGTCTTAGACAACATCAGGATCCCCGAGTTCGTATCTCCCGGGGAGGAGTGATAAAAAAGCATTTTTTGCCATCCGCATGGAGAATAAAAGTCAACCGAAGGGGGGCGCAGCGCGTGGGCAGATAGAACAGCCAGAAGGGGAATCACGTGACAAGTGGACAACTGATGCGGACTTCACTGACACAAATCGGGTTTGGGCCCCCAACCCGGATAGGGTTCGTCGTCTTTTTCCAAATTCCAGACTTTCAATATTCGGCCCACCACACACACCCCCCCCCCTTGGGAAGGATTCTGTTTGGAAGCTCAGAAAAAAGAAAAAGAAAAAAGAAAAAAGAAAAAGAAAATATCTGCAACAGAGGAAAGTGGGCCAAATATTATCCCCTTGTACACTAAAAGAGAGCCAAATCTCACCATTGGATTATTAGTGGACAACATGAGTGTACTAATCTCCTTTAGTCACTTCTTCATTTATTTTTTCCTTGCATTTATTTTTTTCCTTCTTATTTTCCATTATCGTGGACAAGATTGAATCTCATTGGCTAACATGCAATATTCCCTCCATTGGCCCCCCACTCAATTCCAGAGGTCAAATCTTGCGTATCGAAAAAAGTGTGCGCATCTCTGTTTCTGTTTAATTTTAATGGCTTGATCTTACGATAGTCTCTTTTCGGGAAGAGTCTTTTTACAATCTTGCGATTAAAATTGCACGAGAATGGAGGTTTTAACACTTTTGGTACAAGTGATGTGAGGTGTGAATTTCAATATGTGATGCTAAAACCTTGTTCTCTTCCCTTTTCAAAAAGTATTTTTTCAAAAAAATTCCCCCAGATTTCCCTTAGATTCTTTATACTTCCAACATTTCTCTCTATATATCTCTCTCCACTTATTACCCTTACTATTTTTCAAAAAACTTTTCAAATACCAAACCAAACACAACATTTTAGTTTGCTAACTTGGGATCTAAAACTCCAAATTAGGAAAAGGACATTAGCTTCAAGTGTTTACTGTCAATTCCCAGCTAGAGTAGCTTGTTTTAAACACAGATGACAACCAATTGGGGGATGGTGCTGTGCAATAATGTGCGCAGCACCGTGTTGTGCACCTCCGAGCCGTCGGATCGTGCATTCGACAGCTTGAATCTCATCCCGGCAATGAACGGATCTCGATCGTTGGTTGTCGAGATGAGATTCGAACCATTGGATACACGATCCGACGGCTCGGCGCTGTGCACCTCACTGCACAGCTGAAGTCTGATGACAACTTAACCGGTTTCAAACTAAAGGGGGAAAAATTAGGGTCCATTTGATAATCCTGATTATTTTTTTCTTATTCTGTATCATATTCTATCGCAAGTAAAACAAGCAAGTGAACTAAACAAACCCTAAATTTTGTGAAGGGAAAAGAAAATGCAAGAAATATTCCTCTTATATTTTCTTTTTATTAACAAAATCAAGATTCAAATATATTCTACAAGGAAATACTCTGAATGAAATACGACTAGTGCAATATAAAAAGACAAATTGCAAGAAAATCATCTCCAGAAATGGGAAAGGTGAGTAATTCAAAGGAAATGGGGAGAAAATGACCTGAGAGTTGAATTAGGGAAGAGTATGTTGGTTGGTAGAGCAACTCTCAACCTATATTAGTTGAAGAACTATCAATTAGGTATGGGTAGTAGTAAATAGAACTTATTCCAAAGCATAAACAAGTGTTGGTTTGACTAAGCAACCCACTTCCTATTATTGGAAAACTCTGTCATAACTTTAGTTTGTTTTACAAATTAAGCATTAAACTCCGTAGTCGAACGACAGGTTCCGATAAAGTAAATGAGAAGACTCTAATTGGCATCCCCGCTAGTAGGTGATGGGATTGAGCTCCCAAGATCATCCGAAGTGCGCGTGAGCTGGCTCGGACACCGAAGTTACCAGAAAAAGGAAACGACTCTTAACACATTTACAGGCATGAACGTATGGAGCAAATACACACAACTAACCACATACCAGTCAAGATTTTCATACTCTACAAAGGTCCCTGGGTGGAAAACTCTCCAGGAAACAAACACAAACACAAAAACTCTCACTTCTTGAGGAGGCAAGGCAATGGAGAAGTTCCACTCCAAAACTCACACTTTTACACCAATATGAAGACAAAGCTCTTCCGTCGACATTTCCTTATTTCTGCGCATTAGCTTTTCAATCGGCTTTCTACACATTACGTTGAGTTAGAAAATTATATCACGGGGATTATGAATTGAACAAAATGGAAATAATTAAGCATGGAAGAAAACTTGGTATACAAGATTGGAGTGGTTGTTTAGGTGTAGTAGATCCAATTCACTGCATACCAAAGTGTGCGTGGGTGTATTTGAACATGTAGACCGTGTATGGTAATACTCACAAAAGCAACACCCTAAAATCACTCTCGAATACAATAGCCAAACTCAGAGATTATCCTTGGAGAATTTGAAGATAAAATAGGTCGAGAACTTGCTACAGCAAGGCACAGACAGCAGACCTCTCCCAACTCTGTTAATTGCTGTTGTAAGCTGAATTGGCTCACAAGAAGACATTTACATCACCAATATTTGTTAAACCACCTCCTAGCTCGTTATATTTCAACTAAATGCCTTGTAAGCAAATAGTGTTTTGGCCTACACAGCAATTGTCTTGCAACTTTTGACCATTAAGTGTACAAAGGATTCAACTCTAAGTTCTACACCGAATTTCCTTCTCCTTCTGTAAGAGATGGGACTTTATACTTAACAACAACTTTATGATCTGTACCACCAAGGCAAGATAACTCAGGTTTCATCACGCACCAATTCGAATATGGGACCGTACATACACTATCTGGGGAACAATGATGAATGCATAACTAGTAAGCACTAATAAAAAGAAACCCCACAATTTCAAAAGAAACAGTATAAGGGAGAAAATCACTTTCCAGAGAAACAAACAACTTGAGAAGAAAGTGCTAATGAGTGCATAGGTAGAGAAACCCTTCCCTTTCTAATTTACAAGTACTAAAGTTAGCTATACTGCAAATTCCAGTAGCACATGGCGTGCACCAGACTCTCAAAATATGCCTCAGTGACAAAGTAGAGTAAAACCTCATTTGTCAACTTCCATCGCTTTGTGCAGCTTTGGCTTTCGCCAATGCTGTCAGCTTCGTCTTCAACTTTCTCTTCCCAACTTGGAATCCACTTGCACCCTTCATCTTCTTGTTCTTCTTGTCATTACCATCAACCTAAACACATAAAAAAGAAGCCTGTCGATATGTTCCTAAACAAGAAGCTTCTCAATACATGCCAAAGCTATCTAAGATTTATTATTATTATTTTTTTAATTCAAAGAGGGTGGGAGGGGACCAGCGTAGCAACCCCCTTGGGTGTGACCACAGGGGCTTTCTACCCGCTGTGGAATGTCTGGTTCGAGCTATAGCTATTGTTCGAAATGACAGGCCGTCACCACAGCACCATTTAGGTACAAGTGGGCATAAGTGTTTACCCCCACACCCTCTTGCCACTGGCAAGACTCAAAACCGAGTCTCACCTGGGGATGAAGGGCACCCTACCCACTAGGCTAGCTATCTACTCCCTCCGTTCCGGTTTGTTTGTCTGACTTTTTGAGAGTGTTTGACCTCTCAAAAAATTGTCTATAATTTTCAATTCGTAATGTTTTTAATATGCAATAAGGATCTTGTTTGATATATCTCAATTAGTTTTATTATACAAAATCTTCAAAATCATAAAAACATTATAAAATGTAAGATATAAGTATATTTTTGAAAAATACGAATTTCGACAATTGGACAAACAAATTGGAACGAAGGGATTTAGTCCAAGTAACAAGAAATGTTAATCACATTTTGCCATCCAACTTAACCCTTGCAACTAGCCACTAATCTTCTCACCTATAACTTCTAACATGAAACTTGTTTTGATTGGCAGGACTAGACATGGGATTGGATTCAAATTTTCTGGAGCTACATTTCCGGTCTTGGCATATTTAGCGATGGGATAGCATTATCACGGTAGTTAGGAAATTCCAAACAGAGAACCAAGGAAGACACAGACAAAGCACAAACGGAGGAGCAAAGGAACAAACAACAATGGCTTTTCCATGGCAAGATCTACCAGGCGACATCCTCTCCAGACTCCCACCCAAATCCCGCTCCAGGTGCGTCTCCAAGAACTGGCTCTCTCTTTTCTCAAACCCTAGTTTCATTCACAAACACCTCCTCCATCATCGCAATCGCACCTCCAACAACGAGACTCTTCTCATCCACAACTGCGCCCGTGATTCCCCTGGCCCCACCACAGCCTCTCGCTGTTGAACTTGAAAAACCCAAAAAAATCTCTCACCTTCAATCTAAGCCACTAGTTCCCTCAACGAAACAATGAGTACGACATGGACCTCCTCAGTCCAATCAACGGCTTGGTTTGTCTCAGCTCTAAGACCAACGGCTTGGTTTCGATCCTATGGAAACCAAGCTGTCGGTCTTAGAGTTGACACAAACCAAGCCGTTGATTGAACGGCCGAGGTCCATCTCACACTCATTGTTTCGTTGAGGGAACGGGTGATTTAGATCGAAGGCGGGAGGGTTTTTTTGGGTTTTCAAGTTCAACAGCGGGTGGCGGTGGCAGAGCCTAGGGAATCACGTGCGTGGTTGTGGATGAGAGTCTCATCGTCGGAGGTGCGATTGCGATGATGAAGGAGGTGTTCGTGAATGAAACTAGGGTTTGAGAAGAGGGAGCGCCAGTTCTTGGAGACGCACCTTTGGGTGGGAGTCGGGAGAGATGTCGAGTTGCCATGGAAAAGCCATTGCTGTTTGTTCTTTTTTGCCCCTTAGGTTGTGCTTTGTCTGTGTCATCCTTGCTTCTCGCTTCCCTGTTTGGAATTCCCCAACTCCAGTTACGTAGAACACGAGACAAAAGAAAATACAAAGAAAATTTGTGAAATGTTGCATTGTAATCCCCTCAATATCAACCCTGTGGATTACGCGTCCTAAATGATTTCTATAAACCGGGCATAATCCGAATTACAATTAATTATTCAGAGTTCGCCCAGAAATTTTGTCAGAGTAAAAATCAGGAAACAAAATGAAAAAAAAAAAAAATGATCAAACAAATGATAAGGAGAGAAAGAGAAAAGGGAATTACTTTCATCTTATTCCTTTTGGCCTGCAGCTTCTTCGCCTTCTTTTCTTTCTCTTCTTTCTCTCCTGATTCAACAAATCAAAATACGAACAAACTGAAATTCAGTCACAAGAAAATTTGAATATCTAGACACACGCATATATACATATAGTGGTAGTATTTTACTTTTGAGTTCGAATTCGTGCAGCCTTTTTCTGCGACCCAAGTCGTTCTTCTTCGACATCTTCTCACACGGGAAAAGAATTCCTCCCTCTGGAACACTTGAGAGAGTCTTGAAACCCTAATTTCTCTCCTCTGTTTTCGTCTTCCTACTACGATCTTACTGGATTGGGCTTCAGCCCGATGAGTATATCCGTGTCTTTGGGGCGGACAGGTTCACGGTTTCCTCGTTTAGGATCAAGGCCCAAAGCACTATACGGGTGTAGAGCCCAACCCAACATCATAAGACACTCCCCATGTCCCGTAAAGTCAGTTCCTTACGATATTACGCGTAATTATTGAAGTAATTTTGTGTGCGATAGGGATCTTATTAGGGAAAATGACGGCCAAAGACGTGTTTTGATAATTAATACCTATCAAAAACATGCTGAGAACATTTCTAATACTGAAAATGTCATTGGCGGGTATTAATTATCAAAATATGTCCTGAGCCGTCATTTTCCCATCTTATTTCATATATCTAAATCAAAAAATTACTCTAGTCAATTTTGTGTGCAATGGGCTTTAGTCCAATTAGCATTCCCTGGTCCTTCTCATGTTAGAGGCCAGGATTCGAGCCTGGTTGTAAGTGTTTGAGATTTAGGGTTATAGATGGCTTCTGAAATCCTTGTGGACCCCACTAACTCCCACTAATATATACAAATATTGGCAATAAAAATATATTATTTTTAAGTTCGAAATTTGCATGTAATTTCGTAGGGGACCAATTTTATGGGTTTATCTATTGCAATAATTGCTAATTTTCTATCAAGCTTAGTTCTTATACATGAGGCATGGCTGGTATGTCTTTGACCGGACCGGGGAGAGGAATAGGAAGATGTGCGTAAGCCTTAAGCTAGTCCGGATGCCCTTAACCGTCGAAAAATTTGAAAGAAAGGAATGATTCAGATTGCGATAAATTTTTTTCCTCGTACAAAGTGACCCATACATGAAGCACTCCAACCTTGAAGTTCCTTGGAGAACGATCTCGATCATACAAAGTGAACGATCCCGATCATCGGAGCTAGACCCGGAGTGGGCCCCACTCCGGGCGGCGCAGGAAGGGGGGAGCAGGCCCCCGCCTCCCGTTCCTGCTCCGCCCGGAGTGGGGCCCACTCCGGGTCTCGCTCCGATGATCGGGATCGTTCACTTTATAGAGCTCGTCGAATAGAACAACCATGCAAAAAATCAGCTTAATTGGATATCGTTAAGTGTCTGATCGGAACCCGTATAACTCTCGGTAACTCTCCGCCCATGGGTTCAAGTGGATTTGATCCAGTGTTTCGGATCCATTCTTTTCAAGATAAAAAGGTTCCGATCAGACACTTAATGATATCCAATTAAGCTGATTTTTTGCATGGTTGTTCTACTCAACGAGACCCGGAGTGGGCCCCACTCCGGGCGGAGCAGGAAGGGGGGAGCAGGCCCCCCGCTTCCGCAGGAAGGGGGGGAGCAGGCCCCCCGCCTCCGAGAAAATATACACAACTTTCATAATTTGAGCAAACTTGTCAATTCTATCGAGCTCATTGACCAAGTAAATTCATGCAGAAAAGTCAGATCGATCAAGTACATTGTATTGCAAATTATTCTTGAAATCCTACTAGTCGTTCAAGTTTTGGAAAACAAACTTGTTTAAAACATGTGGCTGTCGTACTAGTCGTTCAAGTTTTGGAAAACAAACTTGTTTAAAACATGTGGCTGTCGATATTCCAGTTAATTCAAGTTTTTGTGTGAAACGTTTTAATTGGGACCTGTTCGACAAAGTGAATATTAATACTAACAATTGTGTTCGATGTACGTGATCTCAGGTGCATTCAACTGCTTCAGACATATTTATGTCTAGAATCGTGCCCGTAGCATTGCTCGATAGTAAAACCTGGATTGGACATTTGGACTCCATTTAGAAAACCACAACACCCATCCTGACTCACACAGTCCCAAAACATAGTATTAAAATAGAGATTTTGATAATCATTGGACATGCTCGCTGTTTACCAAGACGGCGCCGTCTCCTTTTATCTCAGTGATGGAAGAAATAGTACTAGTACTTGCCAAACATAGAATAATAAAGACCAAAATGATTAGAACGGCGGAAGACAGTGGGGAAGTTAGAAAAGTTGGAAACTTCCAATAAAGAAAGCTCTCACTTTTTACTTGTTAAAACCAAAGAATAGTCACCCAAGCAACCTCTATCGTATACACAGATTCCATAAGGATTTGCTTTTAAAGTCAGTATTAATTGGGTACTCATTTGTTTTTGCTTTTCTGTTGCTATTTTTTGTTTTCTTTTTCAGCTAAAGCTTACCTGTTGTTCACCAAAGCAGGTTTTCTTTTTTGGTTGCTTTCAAGCAGCACAGAACACCCAAACTTGAGACCTGGAGGTTTCTGTGCAAGAAAGTGGAGTGGTGGTTTCGATCAAGAAGACGATCGAATCTCACCGTCTGTGGCATTGGTGATCTTTTGCGCCGAAATTTGGATCTACTGGGAGCTTTAAGAGTGCTTTGAATTGGTCGAAGTGGGTATAGTTTTTTTTGCTTCAAACCATAAAGGATCTCCAGTTGGTCTTTACATTGTGAAAGTAGCTAGTTTGAGGCAACTAGAAGGTGTTCTGTGAGATTGTATATTGTGGGTATTTAGTTTGGAGACGTGGGTTGTGCTGCTTATGCAATTTTGAGCTTCACCGAGTTGATTCGGAAGGAAGAGAGTCTCGGAAAAGGTATGCTTTTGCGGTCTCATATGCATGTAGATACCTGATTTTCGTTAAAGAGTAACTTGTGGGTGTACGTCAGCTGAATCTGTTAATATCCTGTTTCGGTTGGAAAGAACAAAGTCACAAAGTTGAGTTTTGTGTGATTGTTTCGACAGCCAAAAGAAGATTTTTGAGTACCCGTAAAGCTATATCTTAATATATACATCGGTTTGAGTGGAGGTGTTTCTATACAGAATTAATTTGGACTAGTTGAATCATAGAGTTACAATCCAATAATCTTCAAACTGATAAACAACGTGTGGAGGATTAGTTTGAATCGGTGTAATTCACAGTTGATATTGGTTTTCAGAAGACAAAAAAAATTTCGTAGTTGATATTGTATTTGGTTCGGCAGGCACATTTTTGAAGGTGTCTGATATTCACATGGGTTCACAGTGCTCCAAGCCCCTTCTATGTTGCCGCGTTTCAAAACATAAGGCGTCAATGCTCACGGCGCCTGATGCTGGTATGTTTTGTTTTTGGGGTGTGTGGTTGTCAATTGGATGCATCACTGTTGGGCTGATTTGTTTTCTGGCAGGAAATGAGGAGAAGAAGGAGGTCAGGTACTCGTCTACATTCCGTGAATTCACCCTTGAGCAACTTAAGAATGCCACTTGTGGTTTTGCGGTGGAGAATATTGTGTCCGAGAATGGTGATAAAGCCCCAAATGTGGTTTACAAGGGGAAGCTGGAGAATCAGCAGAGGATTGCTGTCAAGCGATTCAATAGAACAGCCTGGCCAAATGCAAAGCAATTCGTGGTAAAGCCATTATTTCTCCTTAGTGAATTTATCTTTCCTTGTCCTGACATGACCATGTTCGTTATACCCTACTGTGCACTGTTTCTTAGGATCATGATTTTCCGGTTACACAATTGTATATAGGTGCAAACGAGAAGTTTCTACCATATTCGAATTTTCATCCTATGTAAGGTCACCCAGAGTTTTTCATTGAGGCTTGAAATCTACCCCTCCTTGTCATAAATTTTCACTTATGAATAGATTGTCAATGTTCTTCAAAAGGTCAATCTTTTTTTTCTTTTATGGATGTAGTGTTTGCTACATGAGTAAGGACTTTATCTTTCATCATTCATTCTTGACTATGAATACGGTTTTTTGGCAACAAAAGGAAGAAGCAAGGTTGGTCAGCCAGCTCCACAGCCATAGGCTGGTAAAATTGATTGGTTGTTGTTGGGAAGACGATGAGAGGCTGCTTGTGGCCGAATATATGCCCAATAATACACTCGCAAAACACCTGTTCCACTGTAAGTTCTTTTCAGTTTAGTAAATTGCTTTTCCAGCATCTGCTGTCATGTTGTTGCGCTTAATAATTCACGATTGCCTTACAAAAGAGAATATCTTGGAGAAGCTATTTATTTTTATTCTTTGAATAATCTCACAGAATCTTCTAATACTAAGCCAAATCCTTGGGGAGAACTGACAATCAATAAATAAATGGGCATGAGATTCCAAACTCCCATTGCACAAAACACACTCTCTATCATTTAGAAAACCCCAAGCAGATAGCCTATCGTTCGTGGACAACCTATTCAGAATAGCAATCCATTGAATGAAAGACCACCTTGGAACTGATTTCTTGTACCAGACCATGTGGAACCAATCCACTTCTGGAGCACATGAACGAAAACCTGACCAGGCAGATCCATGTGGGATTGGTAAATATCTTGTTTACACTTCAAACTTTAAAGTAACTTTTGAACATCCAGTAACTGATATACAGCAGTTGGGAGGCAAAACCTTCACAGCAGACCTCTCAAAGCATGGAATGTATCTCGTTGGATGTGTTACTTGCCGTTAAATTTCTGTTGTTGACACTCAAAACTTTTCTAATCGGTTTAACCATGTTCTGCTACTGTTGTCGTTTTCTATGGCTTCAACTATTGCTGGATCTTTCAATTAGTTTAGTTGAATTGTATGGAAACCTCTGGCAAGTTCAAATCTAATGTGGTCTTTGGATAATAACATTGTTCTTTGTGTCAGGGGAAACACATCCTTTGAAGTGGGCAATGCGGTTGAGGGTGGTTTTACGTGTTGCACAAGCTCTTGAATATCTTACAAGCAAAGGTCGTGCCCTTTATCATGACCTAAATCCTTACAGAGTTTTATTTGATGAGGTATACAATATAATTCTTTCCTTAATTTGGACCTCTCTATTTTTTTGGGCTATTCATGCATCCCCCATATTTATATGCTAGAAGTTTGCAGGACGGTAATCCTACACTTTCATGCTTTGGCCTGATGAAGAGTAGCGGGAATGGAAACACTTACAGTACGAATTTGGCATTCGCTCCTCCCGAGTTTCTTAAAACTGGTATGTGTTGTCTTGAATTGAACTTCAGTAGCAGTACTGACTCCTGAAAACATTTTCCTCGTGAAAAACAATTCCAAGTGCGCGGCTGGATGTTGATTTTATTACTCCAGGAGATGGACTTTCAGTTGGCATGTTATATGTTGTTAAAATCAAGGATGCTTCTTTCGCTGTCGTAGGACTTTTTCTTTCTTTCTTCCTTCCTGCTACAAGATTCCTTAATCTCACTCGTTACACAATCTGATACGCCTTACTATCAGCAGTGATAAATTTGGTGCACTCCTTACTTACTGGGTTGTTTTACATTGTTAACTTTGCACAGGAAAAGTGACGCCGGAGGGTTTAATATATAGCTTTGGAACTCTTTTGCTCGACGTTCTTAGCGGCAAACATATTCCCCCTAGCCATGTAAGTATCTGTATCTTCGCAATCAACTTATTGATATGCTTCACACTTTCTTGAGTTACTGCAGTTACTCTATGCGGAAGTCTTTTTACAGAACCACGAATTGTTCCAGTTACTCTATTAATTAGAAAAAATAATGTGCCTAATTCAAAATATAATTACCATTAATTCAAAGTTTTCATGATGCATAAATCCCTTTTGAAACGTTAAGAGGGCATAACGTCTGGAGATATTTAAGTTTTCATGATGCATAAATCCCTTTTGAACTGTGTATATCGATGCTCTGGACTATCAATGAAGGAAGCATGGTAATGTGCACATAAATTGAATTGGGTCTCTAGGCTTGCCCTCTCTGATGTCATTTGGCTTTGATTTGGGGGCATGGTTCCGCAACAAAACCAGTATAGCAGGGCCATTGTTTCACTGGTATTTTGAGAGCAGTCACTTTGTGCATATTGCCAAAGGTTATGTCTGTCTCCAATCCTCCCATGCCCATACCGGCATACCCCCAATGATTGGGGACTACATGGGTTCTGTTGTTGTTGTTGTTATTGATAAATCCCTTTCGAAACGTTAAGAGGGCATAATGTTTGGAGATATTTCCATCAAGATAGTGATTCAGTGTTCCAACGCAGACATATAAGATTCCTGAATGGTATTGTCCATTTCATAGATTAATGATGTTTCTTGAGGGTTATAGTGTGATACTAAAGATTTTGTGTCTAATGGGGGAATTCTACCAGGCCCTTGATCTGATACGGGACAGGAACTTCGACATGCTGACAGATTCTTTCTTGGAAGGACAGTTTGCCGATGATGCGAGGACTGAGTTAGTGCGCTTAGCTTCTCGATGTCTGCAATATGAACCCCAAGAAAGGCCAAATGCAAAGTCATTAGTAGCTGCTTTGATTCCTCTTCATAAGGAAAATGAGGTCAACTTCACTTTTATTTATTGTTTGATTCTCTTAAAACTGAAGTCATTGGAAATTCTGGACTGTTTTGTAGCTTAGTTAAAATTGTAGGATGCTTCTTAAATCATAACTTTCCTATGGCTGCATTGTATGCCTACTAAAATGTGATCTTTTTCGGCAGGCTTTGCTCATTTGCTGTTTGATATTCCGGTTTGAAAAAGAATTCTTCTTAAAACGTTTGAAAAGAATTCTTCTTAAAACGTTTGAAAAGCGATGGAGAATTCTCCTTATTATGTGGAGGCAACTTACTTTTGCCACCCGAAAAAACTAGCAAGTCCCCCGAATGAAGGGTTCCTCAGCAACTTAGGACAAAGTTACAATCAAACTACTCTGTTACTATCAAACTGAGGACCAAGGAGAACTTGTGACGAAACTACTAACCTAGGCACTGAGTAAATGGAAGTTACATATGGCCCCAATCTCAAACAAATTAAACAAAAATGTACAAACTAGTAGAGATTGTCTTGCAAATTTGGGATTTTGTTTTGCCATAAAGGCATTAAGGATCGAATGGACAAGTAAGCGAGAAAAGATTCAAAGCTGGAGCAAGGTTTATAATGTCGATGTTGTTCTAGCATTATAGGAAATTCAGGAAACATTGTTTCAATACTTTTACTTTCTCCCCACAAATCTTTTATCCAAAATATTCCTCTTGTGCGTGGATTTCGTTTTGTTATGATCTTTCCTTTCCCATTGTACAGGTTCCTTCTCATGTCTTGATGGGTATCGCGCTCAGTTCTTCCTTCTCACCTCAAACCCCACTCGGTGAAGCATGCTCAAGAATGGACTTGACTGCCATACATGAGATATTGGAGGAAATGGGGTATAAAGACGACGAAGGAATTGCCAATGAGGTTCGGTGTTTCTTCCAAAATTGCGCAATTCGGTTTCTCTCTTGTCGTGTATTCGATCATCAGTGATATAAAATCTCATGTACTCGTGACAATGCTGAGAGCTTACACAGTTACACCTAGTGCAATGCAGTGGACTGCAAGCTTCAGCTTCATTTTCCTTTGCCTGAGAAATTTAATTTACTTGTATGTTATTTGTTGTTGTATGAATGCACTACTTCTTTTCTAATATTGGAGTTTCTTTCTGGGGAAAGTAAAAATCAGGCCAACAACCTAGTTACAGAGGTTTGGGATGTTTAGCTTTGCTTTAGCCATTTAGTCTTGCTTATTCCACTTTTTCCATACTGCAGCTCTCCTTCCAAATGTGGACCGACGAAATGCAGGAGTCATTCAGCTCGAAGAAAAAGGGTGATGCTGATTTCCGGCAAAAAGATTTCAAAACGGCAATCGACTGCTACTCACAGGTATTTGCTGAATCTTCTGAATTTTCAGACACCTAACAGTGGGTTGGTCTATAGGATACGTGTCCGACACGTCTAGTTGGGTATGCATACAAACAGCAAGCGTGCCTTCCTCCAAGAAATCTAACACTCCCAAATGAGCAAGAATTATTGTAGCATTTCTCCCAAATGTTTTGGTTTTCGTACAGGGATAGTGGCAATTTAGGGGAAAACTGTGACCAAATCTAGTAGTTACATTCTTGGAATCTGAATGAATGCTGGAAACTTGAATGGAACACCACAATTAAGCCAAAATGATCAATAAAGCAAGGAATTCTTTTAGATCAAATACTTTCACTTTCGGCCTATTTGAAAATTCAGTTTCTAAGGATCCTGTTATTGAAGCTGATTTTGTATTTAACTTGCAGTTTATCGATGCGGGAACGATGGTGTCTCCTACACTCTTTGCTCGCCGCAGTTTGTCTCATCTAATGTGTGACTCACCCCAGGAAGCCTTAAAGGATGCAATGCAAGCCCAAGTTATATCTCCAGTTTGGCACATAGCATCCTACCTACAAGCTGCTGCACTTTTTGCCCTTAAAATGGAAACCGAAGCACTTGTAGCCCTTAAAGAGGCTTCAGTTCTTGAAGCCCAATGGAATCCAACTGATGGAAAGTGATGAAATAATGTACAGATTTTTTTGTAAATCTCCCAATCCGTTCGCTTTGTTCGGGTCATACAGCACACATCGAAAGGTTTCTACTCTGAAGCGGATTGGCCCTGAGCTTCATCCAATTCGTCGGTCAGAAAGAAGTGTTCCTTCCTCATTTTCGTTTCCTGTTCAGAGTTTAGTTTGTGCAACAGAAACTGTTCCTCATTTTTTTTTCTTGTTGGGTGGTTCTGACATGAGGCTAAGGTACTTCCCTTCATGATTCAACCAGTTTCTTGGAGGCATTGGCTCATTTGATGACTCAAAACCTGTCCACTTAGATACTATGGATTTACTTGGTTGTACCTTTTCTTTTCCTTCAATCCCGTCGGTTTTTTCATGCAATAAACTACAAAGTTAAAAAAAAATTAATTTGAAGTCTTTTTTGAATTGTAGTAGCGCCGAAATTAGATTCTGCGAATGCTATACTCAAAATTCTCTTTGGCAGCAGTTGTGTATTTTGAGGATCTTCCAAGGCAAGGCTAAAGGGGGTGTTCTTGGTTGTGTCAGCTATCCTTGTGGCTATTCGAACTAAGCTGAGCTCATGGACTTCTGTTAAATTCAATGCCCAGAATCGATGGATCTGTGATGAATGGCTTCTGGATTCTAGAATATTTGGGTTGAACAATATTGTATAGCTTTTCTTTTCTCTTGCTTGTCTATCTTGGATAGGCATTCAACTCTGTTGTAGTTTGTTCTGTTCGATCAGGGGATGCCCTGGTGTTCATGTAGTTTCGCGGGTTTTTTGGTGAAATGAAATTCTGAGGTTTAAGAGATGCAACAAGTAAAACCGAAACAATCCAACGATAGAAAACATTTTTCTTATAATCCGATGTTTGGGAAGACTTTTTTTCAGGTGAGCAAAATTTGTGGCTATCAGACTGATGAAGGAAAATGGAAAAAAAAAAAAAAAAGACTCAAAAAGGGCCCAACCGGGTTCGAACCGGTGACTTCTTGATCTGCAGTCAAATGCTCTACCACTGAGCTATGGACCCTTGATTGTATGAAGGTTCCAATACTCAATATATCTAGCTTTGTTTTTCTGTTACCTGAATATGAATTCCTCTGCATTAGGATATCGTGTTTCTAAGGCAGGATTCTTCGTGCCGAAAATCTCTATGGTAAGGAATTTTCCAACTGTTGGATTTAAAACATAAAAAAATCACATACGTAATTCAACAGTCAGAAAACTCCTCAGCAATCGGCACAAAGGCACAGGTATTTTCGGAACCCCTCGTGTTCCTACCTTTTCTATCATTGATTCATTGTTTTCCTACTCGAATGGCAAACAAAAGAAAGAGCCCTTCCTCCATGAAAAATCGGTAATATTACTGCGATAAGATCATCTCATCACTTACACCCGACATCACTATCCAATAATCAATTATTGTAATTATTCGATCTTTTGATGGCGGATTCCGATGACCTTATGAGATTGTAAGATTTTGAAGATAGGTATCTAGAAGAGATTCACTGAAAAATAGTCATTTTTTGTTGTTGTTGCAAGTGCTTTCACGAAAACAGAAAAGGATGAAAATATTATGCGGCTCTGATTCAACCAAGAATCTCTAATCCGAGTGTAAGAAACCTGAGTGTTCACCTAACCATAAAACATCACACCCTAAGTGTCTAGTTTTGACCTTAAAATCCAATTGCAACAACCAAAGCTTCCCAACCGAACCAGCATCCGTCAATTGTCAACCCTAAAAGCACCAAATAGTATGAAAAATTGCAAAGACCTACTAACAAGATTTGTGCAAGTATTTTAATTATTCTAAAATGTTGATCAAACGCAAACTCATCAGATGAAATTTCACAGTTCATTTCCTTAATTTCTATCCAAACAAAGTGAAGCAGAGGTTTTCGTGACCGAAAGGAATGAGAAAGCATAGCAACCACCTAGGTTAGCCTGACAAACACAACCTGATCTCAACCTTTAAAATGATTCAACATTGATCTCAATACAAATACACACCCCTTAAAGGTGATACAACCTCATACTCAAATCCCCCGAGAGAGAGAGAGAGAGAGATAGAGAGTCCTCGGTTTAACTGGGGCTTCATTGAGGAGGAATTACATTAGCAGACCTGAACACTTCCTTTGTTCTGCCGTAATAGACTGCTTTATTTCCAAGGCTGTTGTAAGTGATAAAATTCCAACCGAAAGCTGATCCTCCTACTATATAAGTCCCTTGAGGTGTCTGCTTTTCGGATAAATTTTCCGACAGGACAGGCGGCTTTTCTTCGGAAGCTGCTTTTACAAATACCGTCGGCTTAACATCTTGGTCACTCTCTGGCATATTCTCACGCTTGCCTATGGAGATTGTTTCTGATGTCATCTCTCTGTACAGACTCATCAAAACCTTCATCTCTGCAAGTTACAGTTAGCAAAGCCTAAGAAAATTTTGTGAATCAAACATATTTGGATTTTTTTCTGTCCAGCATGTATAGTATGATACTAAAAAATATATTATCTCACGTATGCAGCACCGTTATTGGCAATATGGATCCAAGACAACAAGTTGATAGATCACAAAAAAGAAGAACCGCAATAAGACAGAAATACTTGAGACTAAATGGATACACGGTCCCTTTGCCTCAGAATGAGAGAGAGACCAATGGTTAGGGAATGACCTTGGCTGCTTCTCCTCCACACTAACCATGTGTAAATTAGGCAGGTACCCACCTGGGGCGGCAACAAGTGCACCAAATACCAAAGGAAAAGAATTGCCTACGTAAAGGAAGAGATCCCTCAGGGCCTGGGTGAACAACTTTACTACACTGTTTCAATAACTTTGAAGCTTAACCTAAGTTCATAGCTTGCGGAGAAAGAAAAAAAAAAGGGAACGGACCACCCCGTTGTATCTCCAAGACAGCATTCTTTTTTCCTTGTTTCCTTTTTTTTTGAACTTTGAAAGAGAAAGAACAGATTACAGAAGATAATACAAGTAGAGAACTCAATCGGGTGACAGCAAATACGTGAGCCTTTTCTAAACACGTATTTTTTGGTTCTTTTCTTTTTATCGACCATCGTTGGCCCCATACCAAGGATTATTGTTGATGTTTGAGGCATACACGCGAAGTATCCTACCAGACATGTCACACCAAAGAGAACTTGGCCGTCTGTGAGCTAACCAAAACATAGCCAGTCATGCAAATTCCTATATAAACAAAACCAGGTAGCACCCCTGTAACATTTTAGTGCATGAGCGGCTGTTCTGAGACACTAACATAAGACTAGGAAATTACATTAGCTAACTTGGCCATGAAATTAAATGAATAGCAAAACTCTTACGTTCTCGAATTTCATTGGCTGCCTTGCAATTGTGAAAGACGGGAGTCCGGAGAACCTTCACGACAACAAATTAAGTTTCAGGCATTCAAACTAAAACTTCTAGTAAAAGAATGAGTTCAATGCAAAAGAAATGTAGAAAATTCATACAAAAAATAAGTAACATAAGTGCAATCAAGGGGACATTATACCATTCTTCAAATATTCCGAATACTGCACCTCGCTGTCCATTTCTAAATTTCCCATAAGATCAATTGCTTTTAGAACTTTGTTTGAGCTTTGGTGAAAATACAGGTATTTGTTCTAGATCAACAGCTTGATTCAGGCAACTCAAGTTTTCAACTTGTTCAGATCCAAAAAAAAAAAAGGTTTTCAACTTGTCATTCATTTACAAATTTCTCTATCAAAGACACGTTTACCTTTTCTGTGTCATTTCGTTACCGATTTTTATCAGTCGAATAAAACTATTGGCTAATCATTTTCCTGGTCAACAAATGAAAAGTCTACTTTATCTACCCCTCCAATAATTTATTGAGGAGATCACCTCTCCCGTGGCAGTTCAACATGTACCAGTTGTATAAATTGACAGTTCACTCAAAAGCAAAAATGATGCCTGCCCGGCCCCTCAATTTCAGTTCAAGCGTAAACAATTGATGGGCATTGCCAAACAAGTTTTATGTGATGACTATTGACTGATCCTTGTTTACAAGTACCCTGGTTCACACTTCAAAGCTAAGGACAATGATTTGCCCCCTTGTCATACATGCATCGCAATCCCAATTACCACCCACATTTCCATTTACAGTCATGTACTCATGTGGATTGACAACATTCTTGAAACACATCAAGAGCCCCAACCACCTCCTTTTCTCTCTTTTCTTTTTCTTCCATCTTTTTCTCTTCAAAAACTCTCACATTTTACTCACACTTACAGATTAAATAAGCCCAAAATTGTATCTCGGTGTCAAAGATAAGAGTCCATTTCATTTGCTCTTTACAAAAAAAAAACAAAAACAAAAACAAAACCAATAATTTAGTTGAACAGAAAAGCATCGGTGAGGGCATCCTTCTGAAAAAATCACGTTTCAGAGCAAACTTCCAATTGTACCACAGCCTCACATTGTCAACAACCCAAACAAACGTACCTCAAGGGGATGCATAGATCCTCTTGAATGGTGAGGGCACAACACACACTCCCGCTATATCATCCGGCATCCACCTATTCGTGTCCTTTCTGACCACTTAAACTCCAACCTGATTGATAGAGAAGACCCATAATTTCTACATGAAGCAACCATAACACTAAGATCCAATTGAGCAACCACCCTATACCCTGCCAAATCTCCAACTAAAAGCGGGGCTTAAATTTTGGTCTAGTCACACAGATACCCTATTAGGGTTTCAAACTGAAACCCCAAATGAGATTGTCAAATTCCCACATGAGGAAACTTCTAGAAGAAATGATTTGGTCGTCATCCTGTAAAAATTCCCAATGAAATCCCACTACGACTGCTCCCAACTCAAACAACGAAAATGGAAAATCTTGGTGCACGCAAAAATCAAAAGGCAAGAATTAAAGAAGTAAACCCACCAGCTGAAAAAATAACCCAAAACTCGTAGAACCATACTGTTAGCACCAAAACAAAAACAAGAACCATTGCATGATGCAACAACCAAAAGCACCCATAATTCGAATCCAAGTAAAAGGAAATCCACTTTAACAATTCAAGAATGATGCAGCACTCTCAATCCATTTCAAACGGAAACGAACACATGCATAAAAAGAAAATCAAGGGAGCAGAAATATAGGATACTTTCAAGAAAAGGGTTATGGTATACCTCAATGAAATGGGGACGAAGGTCCTTAACAACAGCTCGAATCTTGAAGTGTTTGGAGTGGTGGGTGTGTCCATTTTGGTCAAGAGGTCTCTTCTTGCTCTCCTGAGGCAAAGTGGGAGGAGCAGGAGGCGGAGGAGGGGGTTGAGGAGGGAGGTTTTGGGCCGTGTTTGGAGGGTTTAGATTTGGAACTGGGAGTTCACTTGGTGGCGGTGGTGGTGTAAGAGTTTGGGTGGGGTTAGGATCTTCCATGGATATTGTTTTTCAGGGAAGTGTAAGGAAAGAAGTACAGAAGATTCGGAAGGACAGCTGTGACTTCTTACAGCAGGAGACAGGGTAATTTTTTTTTTTTGGGGAATTTATAGAAATGGCACTTCTAGTTTCACTCGAGTCTCATTTTTGTCTTCTAAATATCAATTACAACTCTTTTGACTTTCAAGTTTGGTTTTCGTACCAAATTGGTCCAATTGATAACTTCTGTTAGCCAAACTGGACTAAAAATATATCCGGGATTAGATTCATAGTTCATTCAATTCAGTTAGGACATCGACTCAAACCCCCGTTCTTCCTTTGGAATCTCGGAAATTTCTTCCCAACTATTTGGGAATTCCCATTTAAGATCTACGATAATTAATAAGCCCAAATTGAATTCGAGATGAGACACGATCGTCTTCGGTTTGAATTTTAAAAAAGATTTTTAAGAATAATGAGTAGAGAGACTGAAAAAGATAGACAGATAAAAATTTATTTCAAAAAGTCTTGTGGGTCTTATCCATCAGTGGCCGAAGTTGGAAGGCAAAATTGTGAGCTTTGCAAGAATTTTGGCAAATTTGGGTACAATTAGGACGGCTAAATAACCAATCTACTTAAGTTTGAGCACTTGCTCGCTTGTTAAAAGTTAATTTAAGATCGATTTCATAAAATAAACAAACGAAACATGAACATTTTTAATGCTCGTTGAGCTTTCAAACAAAGCTCCAACAAAACTTCTCATCAATTTGTTTTCGTTTGGCTTTGGTATAAAAATCCAAACTACTCGAGTCGAGCTTAACTCATGTTGGATAAATTTAAGCTCATTTGAAATCAGCTCGTTTCCTAAATAAGCTAGTTCAAACACATTTCAAAGCTCGTTAAGTTTCAAACCAAATTTGAACAACCACTTGCTCGGCTTTTCTGACCCGTTTATCACCCCTAACAACAACTTCATTTCGATATCACCCATATAGGGGCAAAATGAAACTTTATAACTTTCGAGGGGGCAGAGTGATAAATAGAGTGACAAAATTGCAAATGCTTCTTCCAAGTTCCAAGCGCTCCAACAAACTGTATCATCTTCTTTTTCTTTCATGTGAAATCTCTCTCTCTCTCCCTCTCTCTCCCTCCCTGTCAGTCGTCAAAAAATGAACCCTAGAACCGACAAGCTTGTGAGAAGGACAACCATGGTGGCCACCGTAACTGCTTCTTACTTCCTTCTCACCGCTGACTACGGCCCCGAGCCCAGTGTCCTCGATCCTGTAAGTATACACTCGTAGTCTCATTTCTCTATTTCAGTCATGTACTTTTATTCATGTGTATTTATTCTTTACTTCTTTGAAGTTCCTGGAGTAAGTTTCCTGTGCAGTACTTGAGTAGTTTTTTTTTTTTCGTGAGATAACTCCGTATAAATTGCTGTTACATGTGTAATCTATCCTTTTCCTGTAGACTAGACACCCGGGCACACGCAATACGTGTGCAAATCGTAGTGTGTCAAAGAGGAAAAGAAGAAAATCTTCAATTGATATTTGATCTCTAATGAAATTTGAGATGCGAAAGTAGAAAAGAGGGAAGAAGAAAATTAGGGTAAAGGTTTTGTTGGGCAGTAAAGGGGTAGTTTAGGAAATTAGAATGTGACCAGCCTCAAACTCATGTTCACACCGGAAAGGGGTGTTAATAGTAGTAGATAATGGATATACGTGGTATAACTTATATATGCCAGTTAAGTGTTTTTCTGGTGATTTACCGTATTTAGTTGCGATTTATGTTCCTTGCATCATGCTTGTTTCTATCTTACAAATTGTATGCTTATGCATAATTTTAATTTTATGGTGTTGTCTTCCATTTTTTTTTATGGGTTCTTGGTATGTGCTAATAGTGCAATGGTGGAGATGGATGGCACTTCTCCTGATTTTGTATTCTTAAATTTCAATTGACAAAGTAGTTCGTCCATTTGGCCAGATTTTCTTCTCTCTCATTGTCGTCCTGAATTTTCCAATGGTTTATTGAGCATAAATCTAGCACCTTCAAAACTGTTGATGATTTACAGTAAGGCGTGTAGGATATCAATGGGACGAGTTATGACGTCGCGATGAATGAGTTATTACGACGACTTTTTCTGGCCAAGTGAATAATAACTGAAAACTAGGAGATTAGTAATGTTCAACGTTTCCCTTGAACTTGGTGTAGATTGCGCTTACATTTAAGCGTTATCTGTCGTTTAGAGCTTATGGAAGCAATTTTTATGTACTAATCCATAACAGATATAACTAGAGAAGGCAGTCCAGTTGGGGATTTAAATCAGTTCTATCCAGAATATATCCCTGTGCAAGTACCTCATTGCCGAAAATACTGAAATTATTACTCCTGAAGCATTTTATGCACCCGATCATACTGTTCGGGCATCAGGCTGGATTCATAGGTGAGGGTAAATAGTTTCAGGAACACTGATCTCGAATGCTGCTGGAAGATTATTCCAGTATCTTATTGATTGCATCATATGGTTTCTGTTGCTCATTGCTTAAGATTCTATTTTTGTGTGGCTCAGGTGTAAAATGTGGGTGCTAGACTTTGCTATGGTTTTTGAAACAACGAAGGAAAGAAGGACTATGTCGTGATCTATTTTAATCCAGAAGTGTACTTTTCTCATATAAATAGAGCAGTCATCCCCTTGGTCTATTAAGTTATTGCTGCCTATTCTTAAAGGCAAAGGGCTAATAAAAAATGGTTGTGAGTCACTGACTACTTTCTTTCTTATACTGTAAAGCTTCACTAAAAAAGAGTTGAGTCTTACCATGGCTAGGAAGCCATTTTGCTAAGAGAGAAAAGGTGAGAACTGTTCACTATGTTTGCAGGGACGAGTTTATAAGGAGATATCATTTGCTTAGATCTATCTTCTAAGGCCTTTTTTTTTTCTTCTTGTGTATCTGTATATTGTTGTTTGCTCCTTTTATGTATAGTTTGTCGTTAAACAAAATGTTGATTTTGCAGCGGCTGAGTATATGAAATATGATCTAGTAAAAAGGAAGTGGAGGTGTTTAGCTAGTTTGTTCTAATCCTCGTGAATAGCGGAGGTTTTCTTTCCCAACTCAGGATACACATTTGGGCTGGCTCTGGGTTGGTTCCTTAGGATAGTTCATTATTTCTTAAAAAAATTACATTCCTAATGTTCAAGACTAGAACCTGGACTCAACATCCAATTCTCATTTTTGAGTTATGAACTCCACCAAAGATTTACCTGTTTTGATAAGGTTGTACTTTTGGATCTGAACCTCACCAACACCCACCCCGCCCCATCCCCCCCTTCCAATATGTACATCAATTGACTAAATCATCAAAAAAAGAAAAGGTGTCTCTAACTCACTTGGTGTTCTAAATGCAACTGATTTGAGTATTAGGATATTTGCTAAATTCACATTAGGGAAAAAATTAGCTGATATGACCAATAGTTTTGCTTGGATCGATCTTCAGTCTTCACTCTTTCCTGTCACCACCTTTGCTTTCAATTTCATGATTAAGCTGATCACTTGGGGATCAGAAGGAAGCAGATTTTTTTGAATTATCTCCAGCTTCCCTGGCAGCAGGGATAGATGTAGACATACAGAACGCCAATCGAACTGATCTTGCTCAGGCGGCCATCCTCACCTTCCTCCTGCTTATCACCAACACTTAATTGTTAATGCATCCGATTCAATGTGGAGCGAGGCAGAGATGATATAAGTGACATATGGAGTATTCCCTGAATTTATCTTCCATTGGCAGGACCATGAGTTCATGGTAGTGTTGGTCTTCTGGTCTTGAATAACCAGCATAATTACTATCAGGGAGACAAGACCATCTGTATATGTATTACATGCAATAGCTGAAAGCATTAGGGACATAGGGCGCTAGTCAAGGCTTCATGTGTTACGACTTAAGATTTATCTTTGGTAGATATTCTGAGTTCTTCCCTTACTGCATTCCTTCTGAGAATTCTTTTCTGTTGGAACGGTACACTTCATAGACACTCCAGTTATCATTACTATTTGGTAATATCAATAGATTCAAGACTGAATGCAGTGCTCAACCCCTCTATTAATTCAACACTAAAGGCTAGTATTTAGTAGGTTCTGGTTCCACTGTTGCTTGATGGACACTTGAAACTAACATGAGACAGGTGATAAGAAGTTGTTTTTTTTATTTTTTGAAAATACCAGATTTCACTTGCATAATAGGGATTAGTAAACTTGTTTAGGAGTAGGTTGTTGACTTGATTCTGACACTGTTGGATTGTCACACAAGAGGGTTAAACTACTTTTTCATTCATGCAGATTAAGAACGCGATACAATCAGCAGAGCGTTCTGTGAAAGAGTTCATCTTTGGACCAAAGAAAAAGCTTGGTGAAAGTAAGACGGGGAAGCTGGCCTCCAATGGTGCAAAGGATCCTCCATAGTCTCTCCTATATCTGACATTGAATGACACAGCATGTTTTGTAAGAAGGTTCTTTTATGAAGAAATTGTGTTTTGAACACATCAATGAATCTTCTCTTCTGGGAAGATGTTGTACATGCACAGAGTTTGATCCTTTGCGTGAATTGCAGTAGTTAAAAGTGAGTATGTTAGTCTTGAAACATCGAATGGCATGTACATGGTTGTTTCCTTTGCTTAATATTTTTCATATCGAGGATCTCTTGAGAGATGATAAGCATATCATTCAACTGCAGACTATTGGGCTAGCAAAACAAATGAAATTTTAGGACAGAGGGTCCCTCTTATGTTTCCTCGGTGTGTTCAGTTGAAATTTGGGCGATGTCGATGATAGCTGCTTTCAATAGTCGTAGTCTGCCTGTTTTAACGGCTGAACCTGATTTCTGCTAATACTAATGCCAGACACCACAACTTATAAACCATACCAACTAAAACCCGGAGATTCCCAGAAATCCAGAACACAATTTACACATGCACAAGAATATTGCGATTTTTTAACGTCTGTCTAATATTCTTGCATGAAATACCTACTCGTGTATTAAGGTGGAGTTTGGACTAAATTAACTTATTCAGACGATATTTTATTATCAATGTTAGTGTCCGCTTTTATTGCTAATCAAAATATTTGATTTTCTAAAATCGAATGTATGATAGAAATCCTAAATAACAAGATAATTTGGGATTATGTGTTCTAAACTATTTTTGTCTCTATTAACTCTTTACAACTTTCAAACTTTTAATGCATAACTATTTAGACGGCAAAAA
The DNA here is from genome assembly GCA_025413875.1 of Rhododendron molle. Lineage (NCBI taxonomy): Eukaryota > Viridiplantae > Streptophyta > Magnoliopsida > Ericales > Ericaceae > Rhododendron > Rhododendron molle. Next base: position 1,884,425 of record CM046394.1, on the reverse strand, counting down.
TATTACAAAAATCTTGGCGCAAAATTATTTTCATCAAATACTCAATTACTCATGAAGCAATGCAACTACCATATGCGCATACAGGGGTTGATAGGATACATAAAAAATTGTCCGATGAAAGTGTTCATGAAAGAAAAATCAATGGACACTTTCGTGGACCCTTTTCATAAGTGAATCCGAGTTATTGATTTTTCTTTCATGGACACTTTCAAGGGCCATTTTCACTTATATTACATTTTCCCTTTCAAAGTACTTATATACGTTCGGAGGAAACTGTGTTCCGTGAGTAAAATGTTCCGTGAACGCGAGTAAAACTATACGTTCGGAAAAAACGGGTCTTAGGAAGAATTTTAGAAAACCCGTAAAATACATAATGCGGGAGTATGAAACGCGAGTTAGAATTCGCAACTTCAACCTGCGAAGTGCCAGGAGAAGACTTCTCCCCACTATTTGGCAATTTTCAATCTTATTTAGGAACTAAGCTAATGATCCGATTCGTTCACATTGTAGAAACTGTCGATGAAAATAGTTATGTAAAATATTAAGTCGATCTAATCGGAGAAGATATATTTCAAAAAAAAGAAAAAAGAAAAAAATTGAGCTGACCACACTTGATCAAAACCTTTATAGAAGGTGATTTTGATTACAATCAGGTAGGAGGTTCCGCTGTTTTTGCAATTTTCGACCTTACTTTGGAATCAATTTGATGATCCGATTCGTCCACATTGTATAACTTGTTAATTAAAATAATTTTGTTGAATATCAAGTTGATCGAATACCTACTACTATTTAATCGCGGAAGATATGTCTCAAAAGAAAATGAAAAAAGAAAGCTGGGCATACTTGATTACAACCTGAAACCGTGTTCCGTGAGCTCAGTTTTGAGTTGGCAAAACCTCGCGTGTTGAACATGCACACCATGCCGAAAACGTATTCGGGAAAAACGGTTTTAAAAAGCCCGTAAAAAAACATAATGCGGGATTATGAAACGCGAGTTGTACTTCTCATAAACCTGAGAAGTGACAAGAAGTAGGCTTCTCTCCCTTTTTTGGCAATTTTCAATCTTACTTAGGAACTAATTGAATGATTTGATTCGTCCACATTGTAGAAACTATAGATTACAATGGTTATGTGAAATATCAAGTCGATGGAGTGCCTAATGTATTTAATCGGATAAAGATATATTTCAAAAAAAAAAATGACAAAAATTGAGTTGAGCACACTTAATCACAACCTTTTATGAAAGTAGGAGGCTTCTCCACTGTTTTTGGCGATTTTCGACCTTACTTTGGAATTAATTTGATGATCCTATTCGTCCACATCGTATAACTTGTTAATTAAATTAATTTTGCCCAATGTCAAGTCGATCGAGTACCTGATGGTATTAATCAAAGAAGATACGTCTCGGAAGAAAAGGAAAAAAAGAAAGCTGACCACACTTGATTACAACCTGAAAGACTGTTTTTTCTCCTAGGCTTTCGGTCGTAGTTCGTTATCACAGTTGCAAATCCATCGTGTCTCTCTCTCTCTCTCTCTCACCCTTCTCTCTACAGACCCGACCCACATCTGAAGCCAAGAATGTCAGGTAGAATCTTATACTATAGCTTTGCAGGTTTCGATTTTGTATGGATTAGCAGTGTTAGAAATTGATGCAAGGTTTATGCCTCCCACCTGTTTGACATTTTGCCTTTTGAAGGAAGCCGGTTTTCAGCTATGGTTTTTGTGAATTCTTGATTTGAAAATAAGAAGCACGATCGGGATCCATAGCTTTGAACCCATTCTTTCATCTGAAGTTTCCTGGGCAATTGAGGTTCAGAAGACTTCAAACTTCACGGACGAATTATTTCATCTGAAGACAGTGTAAGTGTGCGCTTGCGCTTTTGCGTGTTGATTAAGTTAAGACTTAAGATCGGATGATCTTGTAGCATTCCAGATAAATTAAAGGTGGCATTGCTTGGAAGAAAAGTAATAGGTCAGCCTGCCATTGATTGCACATAGCAGGTCGAGGTCTGTACCAGTGCAACAATGGGGACATTTCTGGAAGAAAGGCCTTGAGGTTTGTCAGGCAATTCATTACTTGGATAAGCATGGGTGAGCATGCTAAATTGTTAATGTCGATGGTTTATATAAAACTAGGATAGGGTAGTGGTTTGGGAACTCTAGGAGTTGAAAGGAGAGGTAGCTCTCTGGAACCTCTACAACAGATGCAGAGATGAAAAAATGGTGGTTATGGAGGATAAGAGAGAGAAGCTTTTGTCTTCAAGCATGTGATACATGGACTCTTCATACACAAGACACGTATGGGTATAGTATATGGATTCTTTCATAAAGAGACATTCAGGAGGCGACTAGTTGCTTATGGCAAAGCTTCTAGAAGTCCAACCGCTACATAGAGAAGATCCTCTTCTGTTTAGGTACTCCAAATGCATGATTTAGAAGGCGAAGGTGCTGATGAGAGTCCTGAAGTTCATGATTTAGGTACTCCAAATGCAAACCAAAACAGCAGCAACCGTAATGAATTTAGCACTTGCTCAGGAAATGGAAAAGAGAGTTTCGTAGACGATGTCACCTTAAATCTGCAAAACGAGCCTGGTACTGCTGGTAAGAATCATTTTCTGTTTTTCCTTAGATGATTCATTTTCTTCCTTCTCTAAGGTTAAAGTTTCAGGCACTCTTGTCAATCAATTTGTTGATGTTTCTGGTAAAGAAAATGGTGCAAGGGAGCCTGGTCAAGGAGACACAGAGATTGATGAAAGCAAGTCAGGTCAACCATGGGTTCTAGGGCTTACTGAAGGGGAATATTCAGCTCTTTCTGTTGAAGAGCGTCTCAGAGCTCTTGTAGCCATAGTGGGCATTGCCAATGAAGGAAACTCTATCAGTTCTGTTCTTGAGGTAACAATCTTGGGATTTTTGTATGTTAACTTGTTAAAATGCTTAGTCATTCCATCCCCTTTTGTTAGTCCGTGTTTCCATTTGGGATGTCCCAAAATGCCTGTCCATTTGGAAACGTAAGATTTAGTTCCAAAATACTGTAAGTTGTAATTCTTCCAAGAATGGTTAAAGGGGGGGTAATATTGGCATTAAGCACTCTTCTTCTTCTTCTTCTTCTTTTTTTCAGGGATTTGACTGCATTAAATACATGTTCCCTTAAGAATTGAACTCCTGGAAGCGATCAACAGAAGGGAACTGCGGTTGTATTATTGTAGCAATGTAAGAAAGAAGATTGGTCCTTTTTCTGTCTTTTCATGTTGAGAGTTTTGCAGGATCACTTGGATGCTGCAAATGCTCTTAAAAAGCAAATGTTGGCAGAGGCACAATTGGCGCATCAAAGACGAGAGTGCAACTAAGTTCCACTCCTCTTCTTTTACGGGAAATGACGCTGAAATAAAGCAAAACTATGCTGCAGCAGAGAGCAGCCAAAGCCCATTTGACTGGTGTCGATAACAGAATGTACGATCCGGCCGTAGCCCCTACAGCGAAGGAAGATCCTTTTATTGGGGTGGATAGGATCCTGGTGGATTAGCCTTGCATGTAACATGTTTTGTAATATTATATACATGTGGCTTTTTAGAAGAGCTGAATCTTGGGCTCCATTTACTTGTCAAGAAATCAGAGCAGGAATATTGTCTTCTAGAAAATTTTAGTGAAGTGAAATTAAGGAAAACGAAATGTATTTTCATTTGTGCGTTCATTTGATAAGAAGAAATGTTGTGAGAAAGTTGAAAAATAAAAGTTTAATTGTTGTTTGAAATTAATTTAAAAGATTCTCACACAAACTTGTGTTTTTCAAAGGACAAGTTTTGAGGAAAAAGAAACATAATCACTCCGTTTGGTTTAACATTGTGAGAGTATATTAACATTAAAGGCATGCAGATACAACTGAAGTGTTCAAAGTTCCTTTGGCAATGTTATGAGCTTCCACCACAGTTTGCCTAGGAACCTTTGTTACAGTAACATGATCAAAAGTAGCAGCAAGAGCAATAAAATCCTTAAAAACACATTCTGCAAAACATAGCTAGCATGAGATCGTTAATGCCTGAAGCTACTTCACTTGCATCAGTTAAAATATGCACACGACGGCAATTCTTGGAACTTGCCCATCTTATCAAGGCTTGAAGCGCAGCAATCCCTTCTACCATAGTAGCAGAAGATGCACTAACCAAACTAGTACCCTTTCGATCCAACCCAAACTCTTCTGTCAAAGCACACCAAGCAGCAATTCCTTGACACCTGCCGGCCTTCCAAGCACCGTCCACTACAATTTTGCAGCAACTAAACACACATGTAACTCACCACCACTCATATCCCTCTTAACCCCATGGGTGTTACAGAATCTAGCAAGACACACCAATAGAGATCGAACTGATTCCAAACAGGCACCCACTGAAATAGATTCCCCATCAAAAACATTCTATTCCTGTTCAGCCAAATTTCCCATTGAATGCAAACGGATTCTTTATTAATCTCTGAATCAGATACCTCGGTGATCCACTTACCAAACCATTCAGAAAAGGTCGAAGGAGTGCCGACTGTAAAATCCAGCCCCAAGTAGAAGCTCTCCAAACTCTTCTAGCACTATCACACAAGAAGAAAAGATGTTTAATAGTCTCTTGCTCCAAGCCACAAATTGGGCACATCATATTCATCTCCAAATTCCTCCTAGACAGCACCTCCTTAACCACTATAAACCTGTGCAGCGCCTTCAAAATTAAAAAACCCAACTTAGGAGGAATATTTAAACCCCACACCTTACCCCACAGCTCAAATTCCCTGCTAATGACCCGCCCTGGAAACTTTGTAAACAGAGCAACAAAGTACACCGATTTAACCAAATTTTTTCCATTTTTTGTGTGTTCCCACACAACCTCATCTTCCACGTCTGAGGTAGAGATACAGATGGATAAAATCTTAGCGACCAGTTTGGGGGGAAAAGAACCTCAATGAGAGGCCGATGCCAGCAATCGCTGCCAATCAATCAGACTAGACACCTTAAACTCATTAAACAGAATAGGAGCAGAAGAATCCACAAACGGATTAAAATACCCAGGAATCCAATGATGCTGGAAAACACTGATACTCCTCCCATTACCAACCTTCCATCCTAAACTCTTACGCAAAAGCTCTTTTCCCCAAAGAACACTCCTCCAACCCCATGAACAACCTGACTTAGGTTTAGCCAGAAGAAAATCCCCCAGCCCACAATATTTACCAAGAAAAACACGCCCAAGTAACGACTCTAGACACTTAACCACGCCAAGCAACCTCAGCCAAAAGAGCTTGATCAAAACGACTAACATGACTTAAGGGCTTACAAAGATTATCCCATCTCGTCCACTTAATTCTAACATGACTACCTTTACCCCATAAGAACTGACTAATCAAACTCCGAATTTGCTTAACAAATGAACACAAATCCAACTGAACACATGGACGATGCATGATAGTTAAGACATTTCTCTAATTTCTTTTTCTTTCCCACGAACCGGCCTTGACATTTTCTTACCAACAAGGAACATAAAAGGAAGCATTTCTCTTTTATTTTTTGTGCAGACTTCAGTGATCCCCACATTGGGGTAGGGGATAATCAGCTTGAACCGATGACTTTCACTATGTCGAGGTGACACTCTACTGTTGAGTTATATTCATATCCCTTCTCTACCTCCGTCGAGAAACTGAGATGACGAATCCTAAGGTCGAGAAACTCAATGCCACAACATGGGCATAGAGAGCATCTGAAAGGTTGTTTTCCCGAAGGAGACTACACACTGGCAGCATAATGTTACAATCGATGGAAGGGGGCGGGTGGATCATATGAGGATGTAGCATGTCTCTGAATAGGTCCAAAGCCTCCATGTCTTTGCCATTTTGAGAACAAGCAGCGATCACTGATGTCCAATACACTAATTCAAGTCTATCCCTTTGTCTGAATTGCATAAATACCACCCGTGCCTCATCCACAAAGCCGTTTCTTGAAAGCCCACTAACGAATGCACTGCAAGCGTCTATATCTAACGCGTCCATTTCATCAAACACTTGTGACATCTGTGAATTACAACCACACTTCCCCTACATAACGATTAGGGCGCTAACAATGCATTTGCCTGATTCCATTCCCATCTTGATAAAATACCATTGAATTTGATTACCCAAAATCAAATCCTCCAAATTCCCCACTGCAGGAAGAACACTTGATATACCAATTCAAACCTTGTGAATGCATCTTTAGAAACGTCAACACTGATGATTCCGAATAACATCCACCCGATTGAATCTTGCGATCATCCTATTACAAGATACCACATTCGGTTCGATCCCTTTTATCCTCCATGTTCGCAAAGACCTCTTCTGCCTCACTTACATGTCCTAGTGGCTGCTGGCTAGTCGAGCAAACCCCGAAACTAAATCACTCCAAGAAACCCTTTTGGTTCGGACATTGCATCGAGCAGTGTACGGGCATCCTTAATTCACTGCATTTTGCCGTACATACTAACCAATGACGACTGAACAAAGGGATCTGAAATCTAGCCCGGAGACTGACGCGATACCATGAACCTGCCGTCCAGCTTTGACGTCAGATAGAGAGCAGTGCGTGCCTTGACCGCCGTGGGGAGGATACAACCATCGGGGGGAAGGCCAAGGCCTTGATATCGCATTTGTGAAATTCAACCGAGGACTTGTATGAAATTATGGAGTTTCTGTGCAACAATGGCTGCATTTGACATACACACTAACCATGGCCTTGAATGAAATTATGGAGTGAATCGAGGGGGAAAATCTCTGAATCGAGTAGTTCTGAGGAAGGCCCGTGAACGCGAGTTTCGTCTTGTTGAAACCTCGCGCGTTGAACATGCATCATGTTCGGGGAAAACGGTTTTGAAAAGGCCCGTGTTTACACATAACGCGGGAGTATGAAACGCGAGTTATACTTCTCATCTTCAACCCGAGAAGTAACAAGAAGTACGCTTCTCTCCTTTTTGGCAATTTTCAATCTTATTTAGGAACTAATTTAATGATCCGATTCGTCCACAATGTAGAAACTATAGATTATAATGGTTACGTAAAATATCAAGTCGATCGAATGCCTAATGTATTTAATTGGAGAAGATATATTTCAAAAAAAAAAATGACAAAAATTGAGCTGAGCACACTTGATCACAGCCCTTATAGAAGTAGGAGGTTTCTCTGCTGTTTTTGGCGATTTTCGACCTTACTTTGGAATCAATTTGATGATCCGATTTGTCCACATCGTATATCTTGTTAATTAAAATAATTTTGCAGAATATCAAGCCGATCGAATACCTAATGGTATTAATCGAAGAAGATATGTCTCGGAAGAAAATGAAAATAATAAAGCTGAGCACACTTGATTATTACCTGAAAGACTGTTTTTCTCTCATAGGCTTTTGGTCGATGTTCGTTATCACAGTTGCAAATCCATCGTCTCCTCCCCCCCCCCTCTCTCTGCAGACCCGACCCACATCTGAAGCCAAGAATGTCAGGTACAATCTTATACTATAGCTTTGCAGGTTTCGATTTTGTATGGATTAGCAATAATGTCAGAAATTGTTGCAAGGTTTATTATGCCTCCCACCTGTTTGACATTTTGTCTTTTGAAGGAACCCGGTTTTCGGCCTATGGTTTTTGACCAGCTCTTGCAACGACTTCTCGTCTTTCGGCCTATTGTTTTTCCCTCAAGAATGGAAATACCTGTCAATTAGTGTAAAACAGACAAATGAATTGGTCATTCTGATGGAAGATCGACCTTTTGGGAAGATTTTCCTGGAAGTTCTGAAATTTTCTTGGTCATTTGATGGAAGAGAGACTATTTGGAAAGATTTTCTTGAAAATTTCAAGTTGGGATTCAAGTGGCCTCAAAGATTGACCATTTTGTCAAGTCAAGCAATAAAACATTTCATCAAATTGGCCATTTCTTACATTAACAGCTATTTCATGTCTTCAGTTTCCATTTAGATGTGGACAGAATGATAAATCTCATTGGATTGTATTTCTCATGTTTGAAGCCGAAGTAGGTGGACGTTTACTTATCGATTACACATATACATGACATAAATCTCTGATAAATCGATCATCGTGAAGCTTTCTTGGCCGAAAATTCAGAAAACAGAAGTGTTTGTTTCTTGAGAAAATTCAAGAAACTGAGTTAGTTCTTCAAGCATTCTTCAAATGGCAAGTTCTGTTTCCATTCCTCATGCTTTAGCATTCCTTATCTCTAATTTTCACTCTCTAGTGACGATAAAACTAGATTCAACCGATTACCTACTCTAGCGAACACAATCCTATGATGCTTTACGCCCTAACGGGTTTCTTGGCTATTGGCTATGATGATCTTGTGTTCTATACTATTAATGGTTTGCCTCCTGCATTGAAACAAGTGAGAACTGCAGTTCGAACATAAGGAGATGGGAAGTTTGATGAAATGATGTCAATTCATACCGCTGAAGATGAGGAGTTAAAAGGCTAATGGAGATGAACAAAGGAGTTTTACGTCAGTTTTTGTGGCTACACAAAAGACTGCAGAATCTGGACTGTCTCTGCCTACGGACTTGGTTTGCCATGTTTTTCTTCCTTCTTGCTTGAGCATGGCTTCTCTGCTAGCAAGTCAGATTCCTCTGTTCTTTTTTGCATCAAGGGGATGATGTTACTCTTTTTTTGGTCTATGTGGATGATATAATTTTTACTGGGCCTAGATGTAATTCATCGGTTTTCCTTGCGTGCAATCCATCGAGGTTCTGTATCGGGAAGGAACAGAACTAGAATAGAACAGCTTGAATTATGTTAACCGTATCACAATTGCTTCCTTTAGTCTTTAATTCATGATTACTGAATGTGGTAATGGTCCTTGCTCAATAATATTGTCTATTTGTTACATGCTAACATTATTATTCGAATCCAAGTATATATTCCACCAAAGTGGCCCAACATTTGTGGTTTGCCTAGAAAACAGTTGATGTTACTTTTTTGCGTCTTATATTTCTTGGCGACACATTCTGTTTTCCTTTCTGTTTAGTTTTTCTACATTACAACCTGCTGCCATGGCATTGTTTCAATTTGACTAGAACAACTTGAAGTACATTTTAGTGTGTGTGTTTATACTCAATTCCTCCTGCTGCCATGGAAAAGGAAGGATATGGTTTCCTTTTGTACTCACCACCAAGCGGCGGGGTGGTAGAGAGCTAGTTGTGGTGAACTAGTGGTGATAATATGTGAAATGATGAAGTGGTGCTGAAGGTGCGGAAGTAAAGTGATGGTGGTCGACGTGGTGAGGTGGTCAATAGTAACACTATTAATGGTGAGGTCGAAGGGTGGTCAAATGATGGTTGCGGTGATGTGGTAGTAGAAAGTAGTGGTCAAGTTATAGTGTGGACATCCATATATAGCTTAATTTGTAAAAGTACAAGTCCGATTTTGGCGAATCCCCATGATGAAACTTTTTCCATAGGCTTTGATGAAGCGTGTAAAGCCCAATTAACTCTATGAAGCTCTTAATTAATAAATGAATATGTAAGAACTGGGAGTTAGTACCAAATGGAATTTTGAAAAAGCAGAAGGGCACAAAAATGTCTTTCAGATTTAATGGCTCTGACGATCTATCAATAGTTTTGCCTTCGACCCACTTTTCATAGTCAAAGTCTATTACCTTAATTGTTTGATTCCACCATCTCTTAGTAATTTTCGTATCCTATATATCAACACCAAATTGGTTTTGGTTCAATTTAGAAGAAGGGTGATGCGAGAATTTTGCAAAAAAAAATTGTTTTTTGACTCGTTAAGGATAAAATTTTGAAATCTTGTAATTTCAAAATAACTCTGGATCCAAACTACTTGTGTTAGAAATAGAACTCAACAAGCTCTTCAACAATTCAAATGACACCCAAATCGGAGTTCGGGAGCGTTCGTGGCAAGCTCACGAAGTTGGGCGTTTTTTTTTTTGCAGCTTTGAGGTGCGCCAGGGAGCATAGGAGTGCACCTGGGGCTCACGAAATTGCGCCTGAGGTGCATTGTGCAAAACATGACCCGCATTAAAAAAATTTAAATCTTTTAGTTTCAAAATAATTTTGGATCCAAATTAATTTGGTTAGAAATTAGACTCAACAAGCATTTCAACGCTTAAAATCACGCACAAATCGGAGTTCGGGAGTGTTTGTGGTAAACCCGCACAGTCAACCCTTCTTTTGCAGGTTTGAGGTGCACCCGGGGCATAGAGGCATGCGCCTGGGATGCATCTAATTGCCACGGGGCTCATTCCTCAAAACATAGCCAGCATTAAAGTTTTCAAATCTTTTAATTTCGAACTAATTTTTTATCCAAATTATTTGGGTTAGAAATTAGAATCAACAAGCTTTTCCAATAGGTAAAATCACGAGCAAATCGGAGTTCGGGAGTGTTCGTGCCAAGCTTGCGAAGTTAAGCCTTTTTTGAAGCTTAGAGGTCCGCCTGGGGCGCATAGGCATGCGCCTGGGACGCATGTAATTGCGCCTGAGGCGCATTGCACAAAACATAGATATGTCTCAGCTCTTCCCCTCCTGCCCGACCATGCCCATTCTTTTCACTATAGACTACAAACTGATGATCAAGCTAGTAGCACTAGCTTTTCAACTCTGATTTTGATGCCTGTAAATTTCTCACTTGATTTTGAGTTTCTGTCGCGTCTTGGTGAACTTTACGTCCCCATTAAGGACCGAACCGACAAACCTTTCCTCTTCCTCTGCATTCATCTCTCCATCAAATGCCTCACACTTCTCCTTTCGAGGTTTGAAGGCAATCAAGACTTTGTCTGATGATTTGAATCTCGATTTATTGAGTGAGTTTAGAAATAACGGATGCTTGGATGCATCCCAAAGCACATGGAAATAGAAGCACAAATCATGCAGCAAATAAAAAAAATTAGTCTTTTAGATCAAGAAACACAACCCAAGTAAAATTTGTTCAACACAACCAAAGGGGAAGTAAGTAGTGGTGGTAGCGGGGATGTGTTAGTCGTAAGTAGTGGCCAAGTTATAGTGTTTGTGGTGTGGAAATCCATATTTAGCTTTGTAAATGTACAAGTCTGACTTTTGGCGAATCTCCATGATGAAATGAAGGGGGTAAAATCGAACTAACTCTATGAAACTCTTAATTAATAAAGGAATATGTTAGAACAAGGGAATCATGAGTGCCGAATATAATTTGGAAGGAGTAGAAGGGCGCAAAAACGTCTTTTAGCCTTAGTGACTCCGACGATCATTTAATCGATTTGCCTTCGACCCACTTTTAATAGTCAAAGCTCTATTTTGGTAATTGTTTGATTCCACCATCTCTTAGTAATTTCCATACCCTCTATATCAATACCAAATACAATTTAAAAGAAGGGTGATGCAAGGATTTTGTCAAAATAAATTATTTTTGACTCGTTAAGGATAAAATTTTCAAATTTTTTAGTTTCAAAACAATTTTGCAGCAAAATTACCTGGTTTAGATTTTAGACTCAACAAGTTTTTCAACGACTCAAATCAAGAGAAAGTCGAAGTTCTGAAGTATCTGTAGCAAGCCCGCAAATTTAGGCCTTTTTTTGTAGCTTGACTTGCACCCGGGTCGCATATGACTACATGAGTGCCCCTGGGCTGCATGTAATTGCGCCTGAGAGCACTGCACAAGCATAGATATTGTCATCGCTTCCCCTCCTTCCCAACCACGCCCTGTCTCTTCTTCTTCCGTCCTGTTTCCTTCACCACCACCACAACCGCACGCAAGATCCAATCCCGCAAGTGTAAAACTATGAATTTGATTCTTCTTTTAATGGGTTTATGGTACCTGGGCCGAATACAAGCTTGCCGGTATTGTTGTAATTGTTCATGAGATATTTGGTCCATTTTCGTTGTTCGCTAAAAAGGATGGATATAATTTTTTGTTCGTCAAATTATTAAAGGTGCATACATTGTCCTAATTAGATCACTGAAATGGTCGACAGTATGCAACATGTAGAGTGGCGGGGACGACTCCTGGTATACAAGTCGAGTTCTACATCTATTATCCTATCCTAGTTTCTATGGGGAGGGGAGGGGTTGGTGAGAGTTGAACTCTTTACTCAGTAGTTGGAGGAACTCCTAAGGAAGCAAGCTCAAAGATTGAGCTAAATTAATTCTGTATAATGTAGGCAAAACATTCCACGATGTGACTCTATCATAATCAGAAGAATCCCACAAAACTTAATGTTAATGTAATTGGCATTTTCCGGGTTAAGTCAAACCATTTTGTTTATGTGTACTTGGGTTTTTGGGTGGTAGTTCTAGTTTTGATTGAGTCTAGAATTAATCTCCACCGGTTGTCTCAAAATGTGACGATCAAGCTTAGGCATTTATTTGCTTGGTATTTTTGAGTTTTAAAATGCATGATACTGTAATGAAAGAGAAAATAATTTTTCTTTCTGGCATTCCCTAGGTGCTCCCTGCGCCTTCTGACGCTTCGTCTTTTAGAGTTTTCGTGAGAATTTTTCTAAGGCATGGGTGTTGTGTGTCTGTCCAGAGAGTTGGGTTTCCTTAGAGCCTTGGCGCTTTGCAGCGCTTCGGAAGACACAGGCTGTGAGAAAAGGAGAAGTGCCTCCGTGACACCTCAGCACTTCTCCGGCCCTTTAAAAAGGAAAAGCGCCTCCGTAGCATCTTAGCGCTTCTCCAACGTTGCTCAATCCTTGCTTGGTGCCTCCGTGGCACCCCGACGCTTTTCTGGCACTTTGCCTTTTTAGCCTACGTGTCTCTCTCTCATTGGTCCATTGTAGGTGTCACGCCCCAAATCTGGGAGCATGACCGGCCGTGTATCATGAAGCAATCATGGGACACGAAGCCTAAATAAAAATATTTTTAGCAACTTGAAACAAATAAAGAAAAACTGGATATTTTATTACAATAAAATGCGCAAGCAAATGATACAATGAACTGCCAATTAATAAAAGTGCGGAAACTAATAAATAAAAGTGCGGGAGCGGTTTGACACGATAAAAGAAATAAAAAAATGCAGATACCCTAGAGGTCCAAACAGAAGGTTCCAACAATGCCACAGAGTCCACTACAATGCTCCATGACTAACCTGGAAAAAAAAATGGAATAAATCCGCCAGCTGACGAGTTCAGTGAGTAGTTAAGCATGCTAAGGGTGATAATACAAAGTGGCATACTTTTGAACGAACGATAATGAGTGTTCCAAAGAAATGGTGTCAAATTAAGGAAGGCCGAAGGTTCAACGAATAATACCAACAAACTAACGAAGTCAATGGCTCAACAAATAGTATCCACAAGACGAATACGGATTTATGAATAATATGAACAATAATCAAATCACAACAATAACTATACCCAACAATGAGTCCAATAATATCCGGATGATGAACAACGATACACGGGAGTCTAGGGCGCAAAAACCTTATTTTGAGCTTAGAGGTGCGCCTGGGGCGCAAAAGCCTGCGCCTGCGATGCATGTAGTTGCGCCTCAGGCGCATTGCAAAAAAACACAGCTATGTCATCTCTTCCCCTCCTGCCCGACCATGACTTTTCTTTTCATCTTCCATCATCTTCCTTCACCAGCACCACTACCGCACCACCTAGACCAAGAACCAATCCTGCCATCTTAGGTTTTTTTGTGTGTGTTTCTCTACCATATTTTTTTTATAACTACAACCACGTCCACATCTCCGCAACTATCATCACCATATCGCCATTGGTTCACCGCCACCAGTATTGCTTCACCACCAACACCTTGAAGACATCATTTCACCCCCACAACCACCAACAATTTGCCACCATGATTGACATCGCACTTCCAAAGCATTGCCACCTCACAACCCCCCATCTTACTATCGTTAAGCTCCAGCAGCAATACTTCATCGCCACTATCACCACCACTACAACCTACATTCTTAAACAGAAACCTCTTCCAGGGTCAAGCATATTCTTGAGCCTGAAGGCAGGCCAATTTAGACTAGAAACTGATGATCAAGCAAGTAGATAAGCATTGTTCCAATTTTATCTGATGTCCCCAATGGGAGATGGCCAGGGCATTGATGATCAATTTTATCTGATTCCACCATCTCTTAGTAATTTTCGTACCCTCTATATCAATGCAAGATAGGTTTTGATTCGATTTGAAAGAAGGATGCATGATGCAAGGATTTTGCCAAAATAATCTATTTTTTTGACTCTCTAGGGATAAAATTTTAAAATATTTTAATTTCAAAATAATTTTAGATCCAAAGTACTTTGATTAGAAATTAGATTCAAAAAACTTTTCAATTGTTCAAATCTCGTGCAAATCGGAGTTCGAGAGTGTCCGTGACCAGCTTGCGAAGTTAGTCTTTTTTTTGCACCTTTGAGGTGCGCCCAGGGCGCATGTACTTGCGCCTGAGGAGCACTGCAGTAAACGTAGATATGTCTGACTCTTTCCCTCCCGTTCAACCACGCCCTGTCTCTTCTTCTTCCCTTCTCTTCCTTCACCACACAACCACTACCTCACCACCTAAGTTTTCTTTTTTCCCTTCTGGTGGCTATGGAGATGTGGTGGTAGTTGTCGTGAAATAATGGAGGTGAAACATACACACACAAAAAAAAAGAACTAAGATTGCGGGAATTGTTCTTGGTCGAGGAGGTGAGGTACTGGTGGTGGTGAAGCAAGAGGTGATAAGAAGAAGAGACGGGGCGTGGTTGGGCCGGAGGAGATGAGGCGACATATCTATTTTTAGTGCAGTGCGCCTCAAATTTGTGCATGATTTGAATCGTTGAAAAACTTGTTGTGTCTGATTTCTAACCCAATAAATTTTGATCCAAAATTATTTGGAAACTAAATGATTTGAATTTTTTTATCCTTAAAACGCAGGTGAAAAAAAAAATTATTTATGAAAAACCTCGCATCACCCTTCTTTTAACAAGCAGGATGATGCAAGGATTTTGACAAATTGATAATATTTTGAAATCTTTTAACTTGAAAATAATTTTGCATCCAAATCACTTGGAATAGAAATTAAACTCAGCAAGCTTTTAATGGTCCAAATCTTACGCAAATCAAAATTCGAGAGTGTCCGTGGCAACCTCGCAAAGTTAGGTCTTTTCTTCCAGCTTTGAGATGCGCCCGGGCGCATAAGAGTGAGCCTCGGGCGCTTGTAATTGCACCTGGTGCGCACCGTGGAAAACATAGCCCTTATTAAAAAACTAGTGCTAGCCCGTGCCTACGGCACTACGTATCCCGGTTGAAAGGGAATGGCAGTTATGTGATTTAGGTAAAAATCATAGGCACTTAACCGGGAAGTGGGAGGATGCATTACAGCCTTTGGATCAAATGAATCTAAGCCGTTCTAACAACTTGTCCCCACACCCTTCTGTTTTATAATAGAGATTTCAAATCTTTAATTTGAAAATAATTCTTGATCCATGTAACTTACTTTGGTTAGAAATCAGACTCAACAAAAATTTCAACGGTCAAAATGACACACAAATTGGAGTTTGGAAGTGTTCATGGAAAGCCCGCTAAGTTTTTTTTTTTTGCAGCTTTGAGGTGCGCCCGAGGCGCAGAGGCGTTCGCCAAGGATGCATGTAATTGCCGCGGGGCGCATGTATTTAATTGCGCCAAACATATCCCACATCAAAAATTTTCACATCTTTTAATTTCAAACTAATTTTGGATCCAAATTAATTATTTGGGTTAGAAATTAGACTCAACAAGCTTTTTCAATAGTTCAAATCACGAGCGAATTGGAGATCGGAAGTGTTCGTGCCATGCCCCGCGAAATTAAGCATTATTTTGAGCTTAGAGGTGCGCCCGGGACGCAAAAGCCTGCGCCTGGGACGCACGTAGTTGGGCCTGAGGCGCATTGCAAAAAATACAGATCATCTCTTCCCCTCCTGCTCGACCATGACTCTTCTTTTCTTCTTCCATCATCTACCGCCACCACCACCACTACCGCACCACCTAGACCAAGAACCAATCCCGCCATCTTAGGTTTTTGTGTGTGTGTGTGTGTGTTTCACTACCATATTTTTTTTATGACTACAACCACATCCACATCTCCACGACTATCATCACCTTATCGCCATTGTTTCAGCAAATCAGAGATCGGAAGTGTTCGAGCCTTGCCCGCGAAGTTAAGCATTATTTTGAACTAAGGGGCGCAAAAGCCAGCGCCTGGGACGCATGTAGTTGCGCCTGAGGCGCAATGCAAAAAACACAGATACGTTATCTCTTCCCCTCCTACCCGACCATGACTCTTCTTTTCTTCTTCCATCATCTTCCTTCACTACCACCAGGTCCACCACTACTGCACCACCTAGACAAAGAACCAATCCCGCCATCTTAGGTTTGTGTGTGTGTGTGTTTCTCTACCATATTTTTTTTTATAACTACAACCACGTCCGCATCTCCACGACTATCATCACCATATCGCCATTGGTTCACCGCCACCAGTATCGCTTCACCACTAACACCTTGAAGCCATCATTTCACCCCCACCACCACCAACAATTTGCCACCATGATTGACATCGCACTTCCAGACCATTGCCACCTCACAACCCCCCTTCTTACTATCGTTAAGCTCCAGCAGCAATACTTCTTCGCCAATATCACAACCACTAGAACCTACATTCCCGAATAGAAACCTCTCTGATTCCACCATCTCTGAAGCCAGGCCAATTTAGACTAGAAACTGATGATCAAGCAAGTAGATAAGCATTCTTCCAATTTTATCTGATGTCCCCAACGGAAGATGGCCAGGGCATTGACAATCAATTTTATCTGATTCCATCATCTCTTAGTAATTTTCGTACCCTCTATATCAATACAATATAGGTTTTGATTCGATTTGAAAGAAGGATGATGCATGATTTTGCCAAAATAATCTATTTTTTTGACCCACTAGGGATAAAATTTTAAAATATCTTAATTTCAAAATAATTTTAGATTCAAAGTACTTTGATTAGAAATTAGATTCAAAAAACTTTTCAACTGTTCAAATCACGCACAAATCGAAGTTCGAGAGTGTCCGTGACAAATTCGCGAAGTTAGTCTTTTTTTTGCACCTTTGAGGTGCGCCTAGGGCACATGTACTTGCGCCGGAGGCGCACTGCAGTAAACATAGATATGTCAGACTCTTCCCCTCCTGTCCAACCGCGCCGCGTCTCTTCTTCTTCCCTTCTCTTCCTTCACCACACAACCACTACCTCACCACCTATGCTTTCTTTTTTCCCTTCTGGTGGCTATGGAGATGTGGTGGTAGTTGTCGTGAAATAATGGTGGTGAAACATACACAAAAAAAAAAAAGAAAAAAAGAAAAAAGATTGCGGGATTTGTTCTTGGTCTAGGTGGTGAGGTACTGATGGTAGTAAAGCAAGAGGTGGTAAGAAGAAGAGACGGGGCGTGATTGGGCTGGAGGAGATGAGTCGACATATCTATTTTTAGAGCAGTGCGTTTCAAATTTGTGCAAGATTTGAATTGTTGAAAACTTGTTGTGTATGATTTCTAACCCAATAAAGTTTGATCAAAAATTATTTTGAAATCTTTTAACTTGAAAATAATTTGGCATCCAAACCACTTGGATTAGAAATTAAACTCAACAAGCTTTCAACGGTCCAAATCTTGCACAAATCAGAGTTCGAGAGTGTCCGTGGAAACCTTGCGAAGTTAGTTCTTTTCTTGGAACTTTGAGATGCGCCCGGGCGCATAGGAGTGTGCCTCGGGCGCTTATAATTGCGCCGGATGCGCACTGTGGAAAACATATCCCTTATTAAAAAATTTCAAATCTTTTAATTTCAAAATAATTCTTGATCCATGTAACTTACTTTGGTTAGAAGTTAGAATCAATAAAATTTTCAATGGCCAAAATAACACACAAATTAGAGTTTGAGAGTGTTCGTGGCAAGCCTGCTAAGTTTTTTTTTTTTTACAGCTTTGAGGTGCGCCCAAGGCACTGTGGCGTGCGCCTAGGATGCATGTAATTGCCTCAGAGCGCATAGGATTGCGCCATGGGCACATGTATTTAGTTGCGCCAAACATATCCCACATTAAAATTTTCAAATCTTTTAATTTCAAACTAATTTTGGATCCAAATTAATTATTTGGGTTAGAAATTACACTCAACAAGCATTTTCAATAGTTAAAATCACGAGCAAATCAGTGATCGGAAGTGTTCGTGCCATGCCCGCGAAGTTAAGCATTATTTTGAGCTTAGAGGTGCGCCCAGGCCGCAAAAGCCTGCGCTTGGGACGCATGTATTTGCGCCTGAGGTGAATTGCAAAAAACACAAATATGTCATCTCTCTACCCCTCCTGCCCGACCATGACTCTTCTTTTCTCATTCCTTCATCTTCCTTCACCACCACCACTACCGCACCACCTAGATGAAAAACCAAACCCGCAATCTTAGGTTTGTGTGTGTGTGTGTTTCACTACCATATATATATATTTTTTTATGACTACAACCACATCTACATCTCGACGACTTTCATCACCTAATCGCCATGGTTTCACCGCCACCAGTGTCGCTTCACAACCAACACCTTGAAGCCATCATTTCACCCCACCACCACCAACGATTTGCCACCACGATTGACGTCACACTTCCAAACCATTGCAACCTCACAACCCTCCATCTTACTATCGTTAAGCTCCACCTACAATACTTCATTGCCACTCTCACCACCACTACAACCTACATTCTTAAACAGAAACCTCTTCCTGGGTCAAGCGTCTTCTTAAGTTTGAAGCCAGGCCAATTTAGACTAGAAACTGATGATCAAGCAAGTAGAGAAGCATTGTTCCAATTTTATCTGATGTCCCCAACGGGAGATGGCCAGGGCATTGACGATCAATTTTATTTGTTTCCACCATCTCTTAGTAATTTTCGTACCCTCAATATAAATACAAGATAGGTTTCGATTCGATTTGAAAGGAGGATGGTCGATGCAGGGATTTTTCCAAAATAATCTATTTTTTTGACCCACTAGGTATAAAATTTTAAAATATTTTAATTTCAAAATAATTTTTCATCCAAAGTACTCTGATTAGAAATTAGATTCAAAAAACTTTTCAACGATTCAAATCATGCGCAAATAAGAGTTCGGGAGTGTCCGTGACAAGCTCGCGAAGTTAGTCTTTTTCTGCACCTTTGAGGCGCGCCCTGGGCGCATGTCCTTGCGCCTGAGGCGCAGTGCACTAAACTTGTTGTCTGATTTCTAAACTAATAAATTTGGATCCAAAATTATTTGGAAACTAAATGTTTTAAATTTTTTTCATCGTTAACACGCAGGCCAAAAAACAAATTATTTCGGCAAAACCTCGAATCACCGTTCTTTTAACACGCAAGATGAAGCAAGGATTTTGCAGAATTGAGAAAATTTTCAAATCTTTTAACTTGAAAATAATTTGGCATCCAAACCACTTGAATTAGAAATTAAACTCAACAAGCTGTCAACGGTCCAAATGTTGCACAAATCAGAGTTCGGGAGTGTCCATGACAATCTCGCAAAGTTAGGTCTCTTATTGCAGGTTTGAGATGCGCCCGGGCGCATAGGGGTGAGCCTCGGCACTTGTAATTTTTCTTGACGCGCATAGTGGAAAACATAGCCCGTATGAAAAAAATTCAAATCTTTTTATTTCAAAATTATTTTTGATCCAAGTTACTTACTTTGGTTAGAAGTTAGACTCAACAAAATTTTCAACAGTTAAAATCACTCAAAAATTAGAGTTTGGGAGTGTTCGTGGCAAGCCCACTAAGTTTTTTTTTTTTTTAAAGCTTTGAGGTGCGCCCGAGGCGCAGTGGCGTGCGCCTAGAATGCATGTAATTGCCGCAGGGCGCATAGGAGTGCGCCGCGGGCACATGTATTTTGTTGCGCCAAAGATATCCCACATTAAAATTTTCAAATCTTTTAATTTCAAACTAATTTTTGATCGAAATTAATTATTTGGGTTAGAAATTAGACACAACAAGCATTGTAATGGTTAAAATCATGAGCAAATCGGATATCGGAAGGATTCGTGCCATGCCCGTGAAGTTAAGCATTATTTTGAGCTTAGAGGTGCACCAGGGGCACAAAAGCCTGCGCCTGGGACGCATGTAGTTGCGCCTGAGGCGCATTGCAAAAAAAACAAATATGTAATCTATTCCCCTCCTGCCCGACCACGACTCTTATTTTCTTCTTCCATCAACTTCCTTCACCACCACCACCACTGCACCACCTAGACCACGAACCAATCCCGCCATCTTATGTTTTTGTGTTTGTGTGTGTTTCACTACCATATTTTTTTTTATAACTACAACCACATCCACATCTCCACGACTATCATCACCTTATCGCCATTGTTTCACCGCCACCAGTATCGCTTCACAACCAACACCTTGAAGCCATCATTTCACCCCACCACCACAAACAATTTGCCACCATGATTGACGTCACAATTCCAACCATTGCAACCTCACAACCCCCCATTTTACTATCGTTAAGCTCCACCAACAATACTTCATCGCCACTCTCACCACCACTAAAACCTACATTCTTATACAGAAACCTCTTCCTGGGTCAAGCGTCTTCTTGAGTCTGAAGCCAGGCCAATTTAGACTAGAAACTGATGATCAAGCAAGTAGAGAAGCGTTGTTCCAATTTTATCTAATGTCCCCAACGAGAGATGGCCAGGGCATTGACGATCAATTTTATTTGATTCCACCATCTCTTAGTAATTTTCGTACCCTCTATATCAATACAAGATAGGTTTTGATTCGATTTGAAAGTAGGATGATCGATGCAAGGATTTTTCCAAAATAATCTATTTTTTTGACCCACTAGGGATAACATTTTAATATATTTTAATTTAAAATAATTTTTGATCCAAAGTACTTTGATTAGAAATTAGATTCAGAAAACTTTTCAACTACTCAAATTACGTGCAAATCAGAATTCGGGAGTGTCCGTGACAAGTTCGCGAAGTTGTTCTTTTTTTTTTTTGCACCATTGAGGCGCGCCCTGGGCGCATGTAATTGCGCCTGAGGCGCAGTGCACTAAACATAGATATGTCTGACTCTTCCCCTCTTGTCCGACCACGCCCCGTCTCTTTTTCTTCCCTCTTATTCCTTCACCACACAACAACTACCGCACCACCTCAGTTTTCTTTTTTCCCTTCTGGTGGCTAAGGAGATGTGGTGGTAGTTGTGGTGAAATAATGGTGGTGAAACCTACACAAAAAAAAAAAAAAAAACAGAACTAAGATTGCGGGATTTGATCATGGACTAGGTGGTGAGGTACTGGTGGTGGTGAAACAAGAGGTGGTAAGAAGAAGAGACGGGACGTGGTTGGGCCGGAGGGGATGACACGACATATCTTTTTTTAGTGCAGTGCGCCTCAAATTTGTGCATGATTTGAGTCGTTGATAAACTTGTTGTGTCTGATTTCTACCCCAATAAATTTGGATACGAAATTATTTAGAAACTAAATGTTTTGAAATTTTTTTATTGCTAACACGCTGGTCAAAAAACAAATTATTTCGGCAAAACCTCGAATCACCCTTCTTTTAACATGCAAGATGATGCAAGGATTTTCCAGAATTGAGAAAATTTTGAAATCTTTTAACTTGAAAATAATTTGGCATCCAAACCATTTGGATTAGAAATTAAACTCAACAAGCTTTCAACGGTCCAAATCTTGCACAAATCAGAGTTCGGGAGTGTCCGTGGAACTCTTGTGAAGTTAGTTCTTTTCTTGGAACTTTGAGATGCGCCTGGGCGCATAGGAGTGTGCCTCGGGCGCTTATAATTGCGCCTGACGCGCATAGTGGAAAATATAGCCCGCATTAAAAAAATTCAAATCTTTCAATTTCAAAATTATTTTTGATCCAAGTTACTTACTTTGGTTAGAAGTCAGACTCAATAAAATTTTCAACGGTTCAAATTACACACAAATCAGAGTTCGGGAGTGTTCGTGGCAAGCCCGCTAAGTGTTTTTTTTTTTGCAGCTTTGAGGTGCGCCCGAGGCGCAGAGGCGTGCGCCTAGAATGCATGTAATTGCCGCAAGGCGCATAGGAGTGCGCCGCGGGCACATGTATTTATTTGCGCCAAACATATCCCACTTTAAAATTTATCAAATCTTTTAATTTCAAACTAATTTTGCATCCAAATTAATTATTTGGGTTAGAAATTAGACTCAACAAGTATTTTCAATAGTTAAAATCACGAGCAAATCGGAAATCGGAAGTGTTCGTGCCATGCCCGCGACGTTAAGCATTATTTTGAGCTTAGAGGGGCGCCCGGGGCGCAAAAGCCTGCGCCTAGGACGCATGTAGTTGCGCCTGAGGCGCATTGCAAAAAACACAGATATGTCATCTCTTCCCCTCTGCCCGACCATTGCTCTTCTTTTCTTATTCCATCATCTTCCTTCACCACCACCACTAACGCACCACCTAGACCAAGAACCAATCCCGCCATCTTAGGTTTGGTGTGTGTGTGTTTCACTACCCTATTTTTTTTACAACCACAACCACATCCACATCTCCACGACTATCATCAACTTATCACCATTGTTTCACCGCCACCAATATCGCCTCACCACCAACACCTTGAAGCCATCATTTCACCCCCACCACCACCAACAACTTGCCACCATGATTTACGTCACACTTCCAAACCATTGCCACCTCACAATCCCCCCTCTTACTATCGTTAAGCTCCACCAGGAATACTTCATTGCCACTATCACCACCACTACAACCTACGAATTTAAACAGAAACCTCTTCCTGGGTCAAGCATCTTCTTGAGTCTGAAGCCAGGCCAATTTAGACTAGAAACTGATGATTGAGCAAGTAGAGAAGCGTTGTTCCAATTTTATCTGATGTCCCCAATGGGAGATGGCCAGGGCATTGATGATCAAAATAGGACACAAAGGGGGAGATCATACTAAAGGAAGAAATAGGAGAGGACGGAAAAGGAAGGATAGTTTCTTTTGTAGTCTCCACAAAGCGGCATCAATTGAGCTAATAGCCACAAAGGAGCTCCATCAAAATATCAAAGTATTCATATGTGAGTTATTTGACCAACCTTTGATAACCTTATCCAGCTTGCCTTTCGCTCTGGACGACCTAAAAACACCAATAATGCAAACAGGAATGGTATATATCTCCACAAAGAGCATCAAATTAGAAGCTGCAAATAGGGGTATCTGTTTAATGGCGGAGGTGAAATAATGGTGTGCAACTAGGGGTGAAGTGTTGGTAGCGGTGTGGTAGAGAGCTGGTTGTGGTGGTGATAATGTTTTAAATGAAGGTGCGGTAGTGAAGTGATATTGGTCCACGTGGTGAGGTGGTCGTAACAGAAATGGTGAGGTCAAAGGGTGGTCAATTATTGATGGTAGTTGTTGTAGCAGTGGTCTGGTAGTCGTAAGTATCGGACAAGTTATTGTGTTGTGGACATCAACATTTTGCTTCGTAAACGTAGAAGTCCGATTTTTGGCGAATCTCCAAGATGAAACTTTTTTCGCATGCTTTGATGAAGTGTGTAAAGCCCAATTAACTATATGAAACTCTTTAATAAAGTAATATGTTTGAACTAGGAAGTGAGTACCGAATGAGATTTGGAATGAGTAGAAAGATGCAAAAACGTTTTTTGGCCTTAGTGGCTCCGACAATCTTTTCAACCCACTTTTCGTAGTCAAAACTCAATTACCTTAATTTTTTGATTCTACCATCTCTTAGTAATTTTCATACCCTCTATGCCAATACTGAATAGGTTTTGATTCGATTAAAAAGAAGGGTGATGCAAGAATTTTGCCAAAATAATCTATTTTTTTGACCCACTAAGGATAATTTTAAAAAATTTTAATTTCAAAATAATTTTAGATCCAAAGTACTTTGGTTAGAAATTTGATTCAATAAAATTTTCTACAGTTCAAATCACGCGCAAATCGAAGGTGCGCCCAGGGCGCATTAGAGTGCGCCAGGGATGCATGTACTTGTGCCTGAGGCGCACTGCACTAAACATAGATATGTTGACTCTTCCTCTCTCTTCTTCTTCTTCCCTTCTCTTGCTTCATCACCACCACTACCTCACTGATTATGACTTTGTTGTAGTCGTATGTAACACATTGAAATTTGAAGCATCGTGTAATTCAACGGTTTTCCTGGCGTGCATTCCATCGAGGTTTTGTATTGGGAAGGAACAGAACTAGAATAGAAGAGCTTGAATTCTGTTAACCGTATCACAATTGCTTCCTTGAGTCTTCAATTCATGATTACTGAATGTGGTAATGGACCTTGCTCTATAATACTGTCTATTTGTTACTAGCAAACATTATTATTCGAATCAACGTATTTCACCAAAGTGGCCCAACAGTTGACGTTACTTTGTTGCATGTTATATATCTTGGCAACGCATTCTGTTTTCCTTTCTGTTTAGTTTTCTGCATTAGAACCTGCTGCTGCCATGGCTTTGTTTCAATTTGACTAGAATAACTTGAAGTACATTCTCGTGTGCGTGTTTATACTCAATTCCTGCTGCTGCCATGGAAAAGGAAGGATGGTTTCCTTTTGTACTCACCACCAAGCGGCGGGGTGGTAGAGAGCTAGTTGAGGTGGACTGGTGGTGATAATATGAGAAATGATGAGGAGGTGCTGAAGGTGAGGAAGTAAAGTGATGGTGGTCGACGTGGTGAGGTGGTCAATCGTAACATCAATAGTGAGGGGTGGTCAAATGATGGTAGCTAGTGGTAGTAGCGGTGATGTGGTAGTCATAAGTAGTGGTCAAGTTACGGTGTTCGTAGTGTGGACATCCATATGTAGCTTAATTTGTAAAAGTACAAGTCCGATTTTGGTGAATCCTCATGATGAAACTTTCTCTGTAGGCTTTGATGAAGTGTTTAAAACCCAATTAACAGCTTTATGAGGCTCTTAATCAATAAACGAATACGTTTGAACTAGGAAGTGTGCACCAATGGAATTTTGACGAAAAGCACACAAAAACGTCCTTTAGATTTAATGGCTTCGACGATCTATCAATAGTTTTGCCTTCGATCCACTTTTCACAGTCAAAGCTCTATTACCTTAATTGTTTGATTCAAAACCATCTCTTGGTAATTTTCATATCCTATATATCAATACCAAATAGGTTCATTTTCGATTTAAAAGAAGGGTGTTGCGAGAATTTTACAAAAAAAATTTATTTTTTACCCGTTAAGGATAAAATTTTGAAATCTTTTAATTTCAAAATAACTTTGGATCCAAACTACTTGTGTTAGAAATTAAACTCAACAAGCTCTTCAACAGTTCAAAATTGCGCACAAATCGGAGTTCGGGAGTATCCGTGGCAAGCTCGTGAAGTTAGGGCTTTTTTTTTTTTGCAACTTTGAGAGGTGCGCCCGGGCGCAATAGGAGTGCGCCTGGGGCTCACGTAATTGCGCCTGAGGCGCACTGTGCAAAACATAGCCTGCATTAAAAAAATTCAAATCTTTTAATCTCAAAATAATTTTGGATCCAAATTACTTTGGTTAGAAATAAGACTCAAGAATAAGAGTTTGGGAGTATTTGTGGCAAGCCCGCGCAGTTAGTCCTTCTTTTGCTGGTTCAAGGTGCGCTCAGGGCGCATAGGACGCTTGTAATTGCACTTGAGGTGCATTGCACAAAATATAGATATATCTGCTCTTCCTGTAAAGGAAGGGCACTAAGGTCATTTAGTTCAAATGTAATTAGTGGAAGTTAGCAATCAAGTGGTTTCGGTAGAAACAGATTAGCTGAGAGCTAATCTGAGTATATAAGGGGGTTTTCCCTCATTGTAACATCAGGAAAAGAGTTTACGATTTCAGAAATAATGAAAGTCACTTCTCTCTCTCTCTCTCTCTACTTCTTGAATGTATTTCTGTTCTTGAACATGTGTATCAGTCAAGGTATTGTATCGATTAGACAAAGAAGTCCATACTTGATGCACAGATCGTAACCCTAGAACATAGGGTAGTGTGTTTTGGGAAATAGATGCAGTTATACAAGATCTGTGTTGCGAATCAATCAATTTCTAGAGAGAAAAGGCAGAATTTAGACTGAGTTCACCTTGTGCATTACGGATCTGAGAAGGTGGTGCTTCAATCGATCCATCAAGATATCCAGAGAATCCATTCGCTTCCATGACGCTTTCAACTTGAACCCGCCAGAGGAGATAGTTTGAACCATCCAATTTGATATTTACCAAAGAGTGAAAATTCGAGACGAGAAATGCTAATGACGGTGGTAGGGTTACAACTGCTGTAGAGGCGGCGATAGCTTCTGTCGCCATGATCGGATTGGAAAAGAAATTTAAGGATCGTGAGACGCTAGTCCATCGAAGCTCTGATACCATAAAGAAAACCTAAATTCTTTCTAACAAACAAGAACAGAAATACATTCAAGAAGTAGAGAGAGAGAGAAGTGACTTTCATTATTTCTGAAATCGTAAACTCTTTTTCCTGATGTTACAATGAGGGAAAACCCCCTTATATACTCAGATTAGCTCTCAGCTAATCTGTTTCTACCGAAACCACTTGATTGCTAACTTCCACTAATTACATTTGAACTAAATGACCTTAGTGCCCTTCCTTTACACTTCCCCTGTGCCTTACAATGCCCCTTCTTTCCACTATAGGCTGATGATCAAGCAAGTAGTACTAGCTTTTCAAGTATCTATATCGAATTCCAATAAAAAGGCAACTCTGATTTTAATGCCGCTAAATTTCTCACTTGATTTTGTGTTTCTGCCGCGTCTTGGTGAACTTTACGTCCCCATCAAGGGCCGAACAGGCAAACCTTTCCACTTCCTCTGCAATCAAGACTTTGTCACATGATTTGAATCCCGATTTATCGATTGAGTTTAGAAATGAAGGATGCTTCGATCCATCTAAAAGCACATGGGAAATAGAAGCACTACCCAAGTTGAATTTGTTTAACACAACCAACGGGGAAGTAAGTAGTGGTGGTAGCAAGGATTTGGTAGTCGTATGTAGTGCTCAAGTTACAATATTTGTGGCGTGGAAATCCATATTTTGCTTTGTAAAAGTACAAGTCTAACTTTTGGCGAATCCCCATGATGCAATGAAGGGTGTAAAACCCAATTATAGCTCTATGAAACTCTTAATTAATAAAGGAATATGTGGGAACAAGGGAGTGAGTACCAAATAGAATTTGGAATGAGTAGAAGGGCGCAAAAACGTCTTTTAGTCTTAAGGACTCCGACGATCTTTTAATTGATTTGCCTTCGACCCACTTTTCATAGTCAAAGCTCTATTTTCTTAATTGTTTACCTGTGAGAGTTCATTGGAATAGTTGAGCTATAAGCTCATCATTCAGACCCATTGGCTTCAGGGCGTTGATAACATGGCTGGTAGGGTTGCCAGTTCCATTGAACTTTTCAATGTTTGGCATTTTGAACTTCTCGGATAGTTGAGAATCTGGGAAAAGGCAAAGTACTTCAAAGTCCAGAATTTGATCTCCCCGTGAACAGGCCAGGGCATGCTTAATCTCCTTAACCTGCTTGGTTAATTCTGGATTTTCTACCAATACCACTTCACGAGGATTTTCTGCTTCTTCCTCGTCTTTCTTGTCTTCAGCATCTCTTGCTGCTTTCTCGGCTAGTAAATAGGCAATTTGAGCTTAGAGCTCAGTGATAGTGGCGTCCTTGTCTTCCATGAGAGGATTGCTTGGCGAAGTTTGAGACTTGGTAGATAATCGGATTTGCTGAGAAGATGACCGCGAAGTCCCAGGAAGTGATTGGGACCGTTGCGGTGAAAGTATTTTGACAGGTGAGGATGACAGGCGAGATGGCTATAAAGACCTCTGTTTGGCGTAGCTTTGGGTGTTATAAGAGTATAAAACTGGCTGAGGTTGCTTCTTTGATCTACCTATCATGCCTGCTTGTAAAAGTAAAAATACCTGCACGTTAGTACTTGGTTGTATAGGGTTAGGATTTGGGCTGAAAATCCCAACCCTTCTGCACAGAAAGAGATGTTACAACAATAAATAATATAAGGTGTGAGGAAGAACTTTTACAAGTAAATGCAAATTCCTGCTTCAGTTTGATAGGTTCTATGACTTTCTAACACATGCAAGGTTTAGGTAGTCTCAAGGGTGCTCCGTTGTCAAAGGGCCCTAATCCTTTCGCTAGCCCACTATAGGCGGTGATCGGATGATTCCCTTTTTGATATACCACTTGGTATAAGTGACTGTGGAGTTTGTTGGAACCCCTAACATAGCCCGTGTCATGCCGGGGTATTAGGTGAACTCAACGAGGTTTTCCGCTCGATGCATATGATAAGTGAATTGAATAAAGCATGTATTAGTCCTATGTCTAACTTTCTGGTTATGGCTATAAAGTCCCCAGCGGAGTCGCCAAAAAACTGTAGACACCTCCCTGGAGCGGGGCATCGCCATACAGATTGATCGTTGTTTGCTCGTTTGGTTGCTTGCTTCATAAACCAAGATCGTGGATACCATTTCCTAGTAATTTCTATACCCTCTATATCAACACCAAAAACAATTTAAAAGAAGGGTTATGCAACCAAAAAAAATTATTTTTTGACCAGTTAAGGATAAAATTTTCAAATTTTTTGGTTTCAAAATAATTTTGCATCAAAATTACCTGGGTTAGATATTAGACTCAACAAGCTTTTTAATGGTTCAAATCAAACGGAAATAGGAGTTCGGGAGTACCGGTAGCAAGCTCGCAAAGTTAGGCCTTTAGATATTGTCATTGCTTCCCCTCCTGAGGAGCACTGCACAAAACATAGATATTGTCATTGCTTCGCCCCCTACACAATCACGCCCCATCTCTTCTTCTTCCCTCCTCTTACTTCACCACCACGACTACCTGCATGATGAATTCCAAGACCTAAAATAATGGAAAATAATGGGTTGTCCTAAGCGTAGGGTTGGGACCGACATAGCACAATATCCGGTAAGACCGGAGTTGAATCCACAGAGACAGTGATGTGTACTGACTTAAAAACTCGGTTTGTTATAATTTGAACTGGCTCTTAGGTATCCATCCCTCGTCGTTTAATTGTAAGATTAACTAAAACCTAGAAAATTGTTTGGGTTTTTTCAAATAATTAAAAGGAGGTACGGTCGTAGGGTTCATAGTACTCGCAACCAATCCCGCACTTATCTGCTCCATTCAGTGTTCTTAAAAATGTTTGACTTTAGATAGAAAAAACTACCCCGGAAGATGCGAACCATGCTTTTATCAGATTCCTCGATGGATCTTGGTCTCCTTAATTTCTTTTTGGGGATTGAAGTGACCTATACATCTAGTGGCTTGTTTTTGTCTCAACGCACATATGCCACAGAGTTACTTGAAAAGGCAGGCATTATGGAATGGAAGCCTAGTCCTTCTCCTTCTTCAGTGAAGTCTAGTGTTTTTTATTTGGATGCTCCTTTTGATGACCTTCATTTATACAGAACTTTGGTTGGTTCTCTCCATATTTTTTTTTATAACTACAACCACTTCCACATCTCCACGACTATCATTACCTTATCGCCATTGTTTCACCTCCACTAGTATCACTTCACCACCAACACCTTGAAGCCATCATTTCACCCCCACCACCACCAACAATTTGCCACCATGATTGACGTCGCACTTCCAAACCATTGCCACCTCACAACCCCCCATCTTACTATCGTTAAGCTCCACCAACAATGATTCATCGCCATTATCACCACCACTACAACCTAACTCCTTAAATTGAAACCTCTTCCTGGGTCAAGCACCTTCTTAAGTTTGAAACCAGGCCAATTTAGACTAGAAACTGACGATCAAGCAAGTAGAGAAGTGTTGTTCAAATATTATCTGATATCCCCAATGGGAGATGGCCACGGCATTGACGTTGAATTTTATCTGATTCCACCATCTCTTAGTAATTTCCGTACCCTCTATATCAATGCAAGATAGGGTTTGAAAGAAGGATGATGCAAGAATTTTGTCAAAATAATCTAATTTTTTGACCCCCTAGGGATAAAATTTTAAAATATTTTAATTTCAAAATAATTTCAGGTTTGAAGTACTTTGATTAGAAATTAGATTCAAAAAAATTTTCAACTGTTCAAATCACGCGCAAATCGGAGTTCGGGAGTGTCGGTGACAAGCTCGCGAAGTTAATCTTTTTTTTGCACCTTTGAGGTGCGCCCAGGGCGCATGTACTTGCGCCTGATGCGCACTGCACCAAAGATAGATATTCAGAATCTTCCCCTCCTGTCCAACCACGGCCCGTCTTTTCTTCTTCCCTCCTCTTCCATCACCACACAGCCTCTACCTCACCACATAAGTTTTCTTTTGTCCCTTCTTGTGGCTATGGTGTGGTGGTAGTTGTCGTGAAATAATGGTGGTGAAACATACACACAAAAAAGAAAAAAAAGAACTAAGACTGCGGGATTTGATCTCGGTCTAGGTGGTGAGGTACTGGTGGTGGTGAAGCAAGAGGTGGCAAGAAGAAGAGACGGGGCGTCGTTGGGCCGGAGGGGATGAGTTGACATATCTATTTTTAGTGCAGTGCACCTCAAATTTGTGTATGATTTGAATCGTTGAAAAACTTGTTGTGTCTGATTTCTAACCCAATAAATTTGGATCCAAAATTATTTGGAAACTAAATGATTTGAATTTTTTTTATCCTTAACACGCAGGTCAAAAAACAAATTATTTCGGCAAAACCTCGCATCACCCTTCTTTTAACACGCAGGATGATGCAAGGATTTTGACAAATTGATAAAATTTTGAAATCTTTTAACTTGAAAATAATTTTGCATCCAAACCACTTTGATTAGAAATTAAACTCAACAAGCTTTCAACGGTCCAAATCTTGGACAAATCAGAGTTTAGGAGTGTCCGTGGCAACCTTGCGAAGTGAGGTCTTTTCTTGCAGCTTTGAGATGCGCCTGGGAGCAAGGGCGTGGGCCTCGGGCGCTTGTAATTTCGCCTGACGTGCACTATGGAAAACATAACCCGCATTAAAAAATTACAAATCTTTTAATTTCAAAATAATATTTTATCCAAGTAACTTACTTTGGTTAGAAATTAGACTGAACAAAATTTCCAACGGTTAAAATCACACACAAATCGGAGTTTAGGAGTGTTCGTGGCAAGCCCGCTAAGTTTATTTATTTATTTTTGCATCTTTGAGCTGCACCCGAGGCGTAGAGGCGTGTGCCTAGGATGCATGTAATTGCCGCGGGGCGCATAGGAGTGTGCCGCCATCGCATGTATTTAATTGCGCCAAACATGTGCCACATTAAAATTTACAAATCTTTTAATTTCAAACTATTTTTGGATCCAATTTAATTATTTTGGTTAGAAATTAAATTCAACAAGCTTTTTAAATAGTTAAAATCACAAGTAAATCGGAGATCGGAAGTGTTTGTGCCATGCTCAGGAAGTTTAGCATTATTTTGAGCTTTGAAGTGAGCCCGGGCGCAAAAGCCTGCGCCTGGGACGCATGTAGTTGCGCCTGAGGCGCATTGCAAAAAACACAGATATGTCATCTCTTTCCCTCCTGCCCGACCATAACTCTTCTTTTGTTCTTCCATCATCTTCCTTCACCACCACCACTACTGCATTACCTAGACCAAGAACCAATCCCGCCATCTTAGGTTTGTTGGTGTGTGTTTCACTACCATATTTTTTTTTTAACTACAACCACTTCCACATCTCCACGACTATCATTACCTTATCGCCATTGTTTCACCGCCACTTGTATCGCTTCACCACCAACACCTTGAAGCCATCACTTCACCCCCACCACCACAAACAATTTGCCACCGTGATTGACGTTGCACTTCCAAACCTTTGCCACCTCACAACCCCCCATCTTACAATCGTTAAGCTCCATCAACAATGATTCATCGCCACTATCACCACCACGGCAACCTACATTCTTTAACAAAAACCTCTTCTTGAGTCTGAAACCAGGCCAATTTAGACTAGAAACTGATGATCAAGCAAGTAGAGAAGCATTGTTCCAATTTTATCTGATAGGGCATTGACGTTGTATTTTATCTGATTCCACCATCTCTTAGTAATTTCTGTACCCTCTACATCAATACAAGATAGGTTTTGAAAGAAGGATGATGCAAGGATTTTGCCAAAATAATCTAATTTTTTGACCCACTAGGGATAAAATTTTAATATATTTTAATTCAAAATAATTTCAGATCCATAGTACTTTGATTAGAAATTAGATTAAAAAAACTTTTTAATTGTTCAAATCACGCGCAAATCGGAGTCCGGGGGTGTCTGTGACAAGCTCGCGAAGTTAGCCTTCTATTTGCACCTTTAAGGTGCGCCCAGGGCGCATGTACTTGCGCCTGAGGCGCACTGCACCAAAGATAGATATGTCAGACTCTTCCCCACCTGTCCAACCACGCCCTGTCTCTTCTTCTTCCCTCCTCTTCCTTCACCACACAACCACTACCTCACCACATCAGTTTTCTTTTTCCCTTCTTGTGGCTATGGAGATGTGGTGGTAGTTGTCGTGAAATAATGGTGGTGAAACATACACACACACACAAAAAAGAACTAAGATTGCGGGATTTGATCTTGGTCTAGGTGGTGAGGTACTGGTAGTGGTGAAGCAAGAGGTGGTAAGAAGAAGAGACTGGGCGTGGTTGGGCCGGAGGGGATGAGTTGACATATCTATTTTTAGTGCAGTGCACCTCAAATTTGTGCATGATTTGAATCGTTAAAAAACTTGTTGTATCTGATGTCTAACACAATAAATTTGGATCCAAAATTATTTGGAAACTAAATGATTTGAATTTTTTTTCCTCAACATGCAGGTCAAAAGAATAATTATTTCGGCAAAACCTCGCATCTCCCTTCTTTTAAAAGGCAGGATGATGCAAGGATTTTGCCAAATTGACAAAATTTTGAAATCTTTTTACTTGAAAATAATTTTGCATCCAAATCACTTGTATTAGAAATTAAACTCAACAAGCTTTCAACGGTCCAAATCTTGCACAAATCAGAGTTTGGGATTGTCCGTGGCAACCTCGCGAAGTTAGGTCTTTTCTAGCATCTTTAAGATGCGGCCGGGCGCATGGCAGTTAGCCCCGGGCGCTTGTAATTGCACCTGACGAGCACTGTGGAAAACATAGCCCGCATTGAAAAATTTGAAATCTTTTAATTTTGAAATAATATTTTATCAAAGTAACTTACTTTGGTTAGAAATTAGACTGAACAAAATTTTCAATGGTTAAAATTACACACAAATCGGAGTTTAGGAGTGTTCGTGGCAAGCCCGCTAAGTTTATTTATTTATTTTTCCAGCTTTAGGCTGCGCCCGAGGCGCAGAGGCGTGTGCCTAGGATGCATGTAATTACCGCGGGGTGCATAGGAGTGCGCCGCCAATGCATGTATTTTATTGCGTTAAACTTATACCACACTAAAATTTTCTAGGGGAATTTAGAGGCCGGCCCTTTTTTCTAGGTTCGGATTTCAAATAGTCCTGACACAAATATTTCTTCCTTTTTTCAGTCCTTGTTTTTTACTTTCCATACAATTGTACTATTTTGCCCCTTTTTCTTAACTTTTTGTGTACATATCCATTTTTAGTAAAATTTATATTTTTAGAATCAATTCCTGACACATATTATTTCGAACAAAAATACCCTTTGTATGTGGGCTATGAGAACTGCCAATTCTCATAATTAGTTCTATGAGAACTGCTCATTTCTCATAGAAACTGGCTATGTGACCCATATTATTTCGGACAAAAATACCCTTGGCTATGTGGATTATGAGAATTGCCAATTTTAATAGTCAGTTCTATGAGAACTGCTCAGTTCTCATAGAAAATTGGCTATGTGATCTATATTATTTCGGACAAAAATACCCTTGACTATGTGGGCTATGAGAACTATCAATTCTCATAATCCTTTCTATGAGAACAGCTCAGTTCTCATAGAAAAATGGCTATGTGAATTGAGTTATGAGAGTCGGCTATGTAAACTGTCAATTCTCATAATTAATTCTTCTTAACTTTTTGTGTCCATTTTCTCATAATCAATTCTATGAGAACCGTTCAGTTCTCATAGAAAACTGGCTATGTGAACTGAGTTATGAAAACTAGTTTTGTGAACTGCCAATTCTCATAGAGCTATGAGAATGGGGCTATGTGAACTGAAAAATAAATAGTTCTCATAGAGAACTGGCTATGAGAATGGGGCTATGAGAACTGATTATGAGAACTAAGGCAATGAGAGCTATGAGAACTGTTTACATAGCCTCACCAAACACTTAAATACACAGTTCTCATAGAAAATACATAGTTCTCGTAGACAACTCTCATGGACAATACACATTTCTCATAGAAAATACATAGTTCTCATAGACAACTCTCATGGACAATATACAGTTCTCGTAGAAAAATACACAGTTCTCATAGACAATTCTCATAGAAAATACACAGTTCTTATAAATAACACACAGTTCTCATAGAAAAATACACAGTTCTCATAGACAATTCTCATAGAAAATACACAATTCTTATAAGTAACACACAGTTCTCATAGAAAAATACACAGTTCTCATAGAAAACACACAAGAACCAAAATAAAAAGGTAATCAAAATCAAATATAGTTATTAATGTTCTCACTGTCATGTCTTAAAAAAGTAATCAAAGTAAAAAAATAATAGTTCACATAGGAAATATATTGATTTAGAATTGAATTTTTGACTGCCAAGTCTCATAGTCAGTTCTATGAGAATTGCTCAGTTCTCATAGAGAACTGGCTATGTGAACTGTAATTCTCATAGTCAGTTCTATGAGAACTGTCAATTTTCATAGTCAATTCTATGAGAAAATATACACTTCTCATAGGAAATACATAGTTCTCATTGGAAAATAATACAGTTCTCATAAAAAAATACATAGTTCACATAGCCCCACAACACACAGTTCACAGAGTCCACTACACAGTTCACATGACCAAAAATATACACTTCACATAATCTCAATCCACACCAAAACAACTTTACCATTACAAAAAGAGATTCCAATTTCCAAAATTCACTTATATATACTTTACCATCACAAAAAACAGAATGAAAAAAGAAAAGAAAAAAAGAGATTCCAATTTCCAAAATTCACTTATATATACTTTACCATCACAAAAAACACAATGAAAAAAGAAAAGAAAAATCAAGTGAAAAAACTCGATAAAGGCACCTAAGATTGATTCTCAAAGAAACCACCACAGCATCGGCGGTAACGGCATCTGTGATTGATTCTCAGCACTGAAATCGGAGATCGTTTCTACCGTCATCGAGTTCGATTTCGTCGTCTTCGAGTTCGATTTTGTCGTTGTCTAGTAGTTCGAATATTTCATGGTACATGAGTTCGATTTTTCCGTCGTCATCGTCGAGATCGATTTCACCGTCATGGAGTTTGATATTGCCGTAGTCGTCGTCGTCGTCGTCGTCATCAACTGTGTCAGTTTGTTTTCTCTGATGGATGTGAGAAGTTGAGCTTGCGATCCAAAATCGACATCTAGCAGTTCGAATATTCCATCGTACTCGAGTTCGATTTTTCCGTCGTCATCGTCGAGATCGATTTCGCGGTCATGGAGTTTGATATTGCCGTAGTCGTCGTCATCAACTCTGTTAGTTTGTTTTTTCTGATGGATTTGAGAAGTTGAGGTTGCAATCGGGGTTGGGATTGGTGGTAGAGAGGTGGTGCGTGCAGAGCTAGTCTCCGAATGAAATCGGAGAGAGAGATGATTTGTTGATAATGGCAAGTTGGAGTCGACGAAGCGGAATAAAAAAGGGCAAAAAAGTAATGCGAAACATATCCGAGCCTATGTAGGTTCGGAAATAATATTCACCTAAAAAAAGGGACCGGTCTCTAATTTTCTAATCTTTTTCAAACTAATTTTGTATCCAAATTAATTATTTTGGTTAGAATTTAGATTAAAAAAACTTTTTCGAAAGTTAAAATCACAAGCAAATCGGAGATCTGAAGTGTTTGTGCCATGCCCAGGAAGTTAAGCATATTTTTAGCTTTGAGGTGCGCCCGAGGCACAAAAGCCTGCGCCTGGGACGCATGTAGTTGAGCCTGAGGCGCATAGCAGAAAACACAGATATGTCATCTCTTCCCCTCCTGCCCGACCATGACTCTTCTTCTGTTCTTCCATCATCTTCCGTCTCCACCACCACTACCAGCACCACCTAGACCAAGAACCAATCCCGCCATCATACGTTTGTGTGTGTGTGTTTCACTACCATAATTTTTTTATAACTACAACCTCATCCACATCTCCACGACTATCATTACCTTATCGCCATTGTTTCACCGCCACCAATATCGCTTCACCACCAACGCCTTGAAGCCATCATTTCACCCCCAACACCACCAACATTTAGCCACCATAATTGACGTCACACTTCCAAACCATTGCCACCTCACAACCCCCGATCTTACTATCATTAAGCTCCACCAGCAATACTTCATCGCCACTATCACCACCACTACAACCTACATTCTTAAACAGAAACCTCTTCCTGGGTCAAGCACCTTCTTGAGTCTGAAACCAGGCCAATTTAGACTAGAAACTGATGATCAAGCAAGTAGAGAAGCACTGTTCCAATTTTATCTGATGTCCCCAACGGGA
This sequence comes from Rhododendron molle, assembly GCA_025413875.1. Lineage (NCBI taxonomy): Eukaryota > Viridiplantae > Streptophyta > Magnoliopsida > Ericales > Ericaceae > Rhododendron > Rhododendron molle. Next base: position 1,847,802 of record CM046394.1, on the reverse strand, counting down.
GATTGAAAGGGCGTTGACGATCAATTTTATCTGATTCCACCATCCCTTAGTAATTTTCGTACCCTCTATATCAATATAAGATAGGTCTTGAAAGAAGGATGATGCAAGGATTTTGCCAAAATAATCTATTTTTTTGACCCACTTGGGATAAAATTTTAAATTATTTTAATTTCAAAATAATTTTAGATCCAAAGTACTTTGATTAGAAATTAGATTCAAAAAACTTTTCAACTATTCAAATCGCGCACAAATTGGAGTTCGGGAGTGTGCATGACAAACTCGCGAAGTTAGTCTTTTTTTTGCACCTTTGAGGTGCGCCCCGGGCGCATGTACTTGCGCCTGCGGCGCACTGCACTAAACATAGATATGTCTGACTCTTCCCCTCCTGTCCAACCACGCCCCGTCTCTTCTTCTTCCTTCATCTTCCTTCACCACACAACCACAACCTCACCACCTAAGTTTTCTTTTTTCCCTTCTGGTGGCTATGGTGATGTGGTGGTAGTTGTCGTGAAATAATGGTGGTGAAACACACACACACAAAAAAAAGAACTAAGGTTGCGGGATTTGATCTTTGTCGAGGTGGTGTGGTACTGGTGGTGGTGAAGCAGGAGGTGGTAAGAAGAAGAGACGGAGCGTGGTTGGGCCAGAGGGGATGAGTCGACATATCTATTTTCAGTGCAGCGCGCCCCAAATTTGTGCATGATTTGAATCGTTGAAAAACTTGTTCTGTTTGATTTCTAACCAATAAATTTGGATCCAAAATTATTTAGAAACTAAATGATTTGAATTTTTTTTTATCCTTAACACGCAGGTCAAAAAACAAAGTATTTTAGCAAAACCTCGCATCACCCTTCTTTTAACAGGCAGGATGATGCAAGGATTTTTCCAAATTGATAAAATTTTGAAATCTTTTAACTTGAAAATAATTTTGCATCCAAATCACTTGGATTAGAAGTTTAACTCAACAAGCTTTCAACGGTCCAAATGTTGCACAAATCAGAGTTCGGGAGTGTCCGTGGCAACCTCGCGAAGTTAGGTCTTTTCTTGCCGCATTGAGATGCGCCCGTGCGCATAGGAGTGAGCCTCGGGCGCTTGTAAATTGCACCTGACATGCACTGTGGAAAACATAGCCTGCATTAAAAAATTTCAAATCTTCTAATTAATTTCAAAATAATTTTTGATCCAACTAACTTTGGTTAGAAATTAGACTCAAGAAAAATTTCAACGGTTAAAATCACACACAAATCGGACTTCGGGAGTGTTCGTGACAAGCCTGCTAAGTTTTTGGCAGCCTTGAGGTGCGCCAGATGCGCAGAGGCGTGCGCCTAGGATGCATGTAATTGCCCCGGGCCACATAGGAGTGCGCCGCCTGCACATGTATTTAATTGCGCCAAACATATCCCACATTAAAATTTTCAAATCTTTTAATTTCAAACTAATTTTTGATCCAAATTAATTATTTGGGTTAAAAATTAGACTCAACAAGCTTTTTCAAGAGTTAAAATCATGAGCAAATCGGGGATCGGAAGTGTTCATGCCATGCCCGCGAAGTTAAGCATTATTTTGAGCTTAGAGGTGCGCCCGGGGTGCTAAAGCCTGCTCCTGGGACGCATGTAGTTGCGCCTGAGGCGCATTGCAAAAAATAGAGATATGTCATCTCTTCCCCTTCTGGCCGACCATGACTCTTCTTTTCTTCTTCCATCATCTTCCTCCACCACCACCACTACCACACCACCTAGACCAAGAACCAATCCCCCCATCATAGGTTTTTGTGTGTGTGTGTTTCACTACCATATATTTTTTATGACTACAACCACATCCACATCTCCACGACTATCATCACCTTATCGCCATTGTTTCACCACCACCAGTATCACTTCACCACCTACACCTTGAAGCCATCAATTTCACCCCAACACCACCAACAATTTGCCACCATGATTTACGTCACACTTCCAAACCATTGCCACCTCACAACCCCCCATCTTACTATCGTCAAGCTCCACCAGCAATACTTATCGCCACTATCACCACCACTATAACCTACATTCTTAAACAGAAGCCTCTTCCTGGGTCAAGCATCTTCTTGAATCTGAAACCAGGCCAATTTAGACTAGAAACTGATGGTCAAGCAAGTAGAGAAGCATTGTTCCAATTTTATCTGATGTCCCCAGTGGGAGATGGCCAGGGCATTGACGATCAATTTTATCTTGTTCCACCTTCACAAGATAGGTTTTGATTCAATTTGAAAGAAGGATGATGCAAAGATTTTGACAAAATAATCTTTTTTTTGACCCACTAGGGATAAAATTTTAAAATATTTTAATTCAGAAATAATTTTAGATCCAAAGTACTTTGATTAGAAATTAGATTCAAAAAACTTTTCAACTGTTCAAATCACGCGCAAATCGGAGTTCGGGAGTGTCCGTGACAAGCTCACGAAATTGATCTTTTTTTTTTTGCACCTTTGAGGTTCGCCCAAGGGGCATGTACTTGCGCCTGTGGCGCGCTGCACTAAACATAGATATGTCTGACTCTTCCCCTCCTGTCCAACCAGGCCACGTGTCTTCTTCTTCCCTCCTCTTCCATCACCACACAACCACTACCTCACCGCCTAAGTTTTCTTTTTTCCCTTCTGGTGGCTAATGAGATGTGGTGGGAGTTGTCGTGAAATAATGGTGGTGAAACATACACCTTTAAAAAAAAAAGAACTAAGATTGCGGGATTTGATCTTGGTTTAGGTGATGAGGTGCTAGTGGTGGTGAAGCAAGAGGTAGTAAGAAGAAGAGACGGGGCGTGGTTGGGCCGAAGGGGGTGACTTGACATATCTATTCTTTGTGCAGTGTGCCTCAAATTTGTGCATAATTTGAGTCATTGAAAAACTTGTTGTGTTTGATTTCTAACCCAATAAATTTGGATCTAAAATTATTTGGAAACTAAATGATTTGAACTTTTTTTTATCCATAACACGCAGGTCAAAAAACAAATTATTTCGGCAAAACCTCGCATCACCCTTCTTTTAACAAGCAGGATGATGCACGGATTTTTCCAAAGTGATAAAATTTTGAAATCTTTTAACTTAAATAATTTTGCATCCAAATCACTTGGATTAGAAATTAAACTCAACAAGCTTTCAACTGACCATATCTTGCACAAATCAAACTTCGGGAGTGTCCGTGGCAACCTCGCAAAGTTAGGTATTTTATTGCAGCTTTGAGATGCATGCGCCTGGGCTCATAGGAGTGAGCTCCGGGCGCTTGTAATTGCGCCTGAAGCGCACTTGGGAAAACATAGCCCGCATTAAAAAAATTCAAATCTTTTAATTTCAAAATAATTTTTGTCCATGTAACTTACTTTGGTTAGAAATTAGACTCAACAAAATTTTCAACGGTTAAAATCACACACAAATCGGAGTTTTGGAGTGTTCGTGGACAACCCGCTAATTTCTTTTTTTGCAGCTTTGAGGTGTGCCTGAGGCGCAAAGGCATGCGCCTAGGATGCTAGTAATTGCTGCGGGGCGCATAGAAGTGCGCCACCGGCTCATGTATTTAATTGCACCAAACATATCCCACATTAAAATTTCAAATCTTTTAATTTAAAACTAAATTTGGATCCAAATTAATTATTTGGCTTAGAAATTAGACTCAACAAGCTTCTTCAATAGTTAAAATCACTAGCAAATCGGAGATCGGAAGTGTTCGTGCCATGCCCGCGAAGTTTACCATTATTTTGAGCTTAGTGGTGCGCCCGGGGCGCAAATGTCAGCGCCTGGAACGCATGTAGTTGCGCCTGAGGCACATTGCAAAAAACACAGATATGTCATCTCTTCCCCTCCTGCCCGACCATAACTCTTCTTTTCTTCTTCCATCATCTTCCTTCACCAGCACAACTACCGCACCACCTAGACCAAGAACCAATCCCGCCATCTTTGGATTTTGTGTGTGTGTGCTTCACTACCATTTTTTTTTTGTAACTTCAACCACATCCACTTCTCCACGACTATCATCACCATATCGCCATTGTTTCACTGCCACCAACTTCACCACCAACACCTTGAAGCCATCATTTCACCCCACCACCACCAACAATTTGCCACCGTGATTGACGTCACACTTCCAAACCATTGCCACCTCACAACGCCCCATCTTACTATTGTTAATCTCCACCAGCAGTACTTCATCGCCACAATCACCACCACTACAATCTACATTCTTAAACAGAAACCTCTTCTTGGCTCAAGCAACTTCTTGAGTCTGAAGCCAGGCAAATTTAGATTAGAAACTGATGATCAAGCAAGTAGAGAAGCATTGTTCCAATTTTATCTGATGTCCCCAACGGGAGATGGCCAGGGCATTGACGATCAATTTTATCTAATTCCACCATCTCTTAGTAATTTTTGTACCCTTTAAATCAATACAAGATAGGTTTTGATTCGATTTGAAAGAAGGATGATGCTAGGATTCCAAAATAATCTATTTTTTTGACCCACTAGGGATAAAATTTTAAAATATTTTAATTTCAAAATAATTTTAGATCCAAAGTACTTTGATAAGAAATTAGATTCAAAAAACTTTTCAACTGTTCAAATCACGCGCAAATCAGAGTTCGGGAGTGTCCGTGACAAGCTCGCGAAGTTACTCTTTTTTTTGAACCTTTGAGGTGCGCCGAGGGCACATGTACGTGCGCCTGCGGCGCACTGCACTAAACATAGATATGTCTGACTCTTCCCCTCCTGTCCAACCATGCCCCGTCTCTTCTTCTTCCCTCCTCTCCCTTCACCACACAACCCTACCCCACCTCCTATGTTTTCTTTTTCCCCTTCTGGTGGCTTAGGAGATGTGGTGGGAGTTGTGAAATAATGGTGGTGAAACATAAAAAAAAAAAAAAAGAACTAAGATTGTGGGATTTGATCTTGGTCTAGGCGGTGAGGTACTGGTGGTGGTGAAGCAATAGGTGGTAAGAAGAAGAGACGGGGTATGGTAGGGCCGGAGGGGATGACTGGACATATCTATTTTTAGTGCAGTGCGCCTCAAATTTGTGCATGATTTGAGTCGTTGATAAACTTGTGTCTGATTTCTAACCCAATAAATTTGGATCCAAAATTATTTGAAAACTAAATGTTTTGAATTTTTTTTTTTCGTTAACACGCAAGTTAAAAAACAATCCGCAAAACCTCGAATCACCCTTCTTTTAACGCGGAGGATGATGCAAGGATTTTGCAGAATTGAAATTTTTTTGAAACCTTTTAACTTGAAAATAATTTTGCATCCAAACCAGTTGGATTAGAAATTAAACTCAACAAGCTTTCAACGGTCCAAATCTTGCAAAAATCAGAATTCGGGAGTATCCGTGGCAACCTCGCGAAGTTAGGTCTTTTATTGCAGCTTTGAGATGCGCCCGGGCGCATAAGAGTGAGCCTCGGGCGCTTGTAATTTTTCCTGACGCACACTGCGATAAAAATAGCCTGTATTAAAAACTTTCAAATCTTTTAATTTCAAAATAATTTTAGATCCAAGTAACTTACTTTGGTTAGAAGTTAGACTCAACAAAATTTTCAACGGTTAAAATCACACAAATCAGAGTTTGGGAGTGTTCGTGGCAAGCCCGCTAAGGTTTTTTTTTTTTGCAGCTAGGAGGTGCGCCCGAGGCGCAGTGGCGTGTGCTTAGTATGCATGTAATTACCGCGGGACACATAGGAGTGCGCCGCGGGCACATTTATTTAGTTGCGCCAAACATATCCCACATTAAAATTTTCAAATCTATTAACTTCAAACTAATTTTGGATTTATTTGGGTTAGAAATTAGACTCAACAAGCATTTTCAATAGTTAAAATCACGAGCAAATCAGAAATCGGAAGTGTTCGTGCCATGCCCGCGAAGTTAAGCATTACTCTGAGGTTAGAGGTGCGCCCGGGGCGCAAAAGCTTGCGCCTGGGATGCATGTAGATGCGCCTGAGGCGCATTGCAAAAACACAGATATGTCATCTCTTCCCCTCATGCCCGACCATGACTCTTCTTTTCTTTTTCCGTCATCTTCCTTCACCACCACCACTACCGCACCACCTAGACCAAGAACGAATCCCACCATCTTAGGTTTGTGTGTGTGTGTTTCACTACCATAATTTTTTTATAACTACAACCACATCCACATCTCCACGACTATCATCACCTTATCACCATTGTTTCACCGCCACCAGTATCGCTTCAAAACCAACACCTTGAAGCCATCATTTCACCCCAACACCACCAAGAATTTGCCACCATGATTGACGTCACACGTCCAAACCATTGCAACCTCACAACCCCCCATCTTACTATCGTTAACTCCACCAGCAATACTTCATCGCCACTATCACAACCAATACAACCTACATTCTTAAACGGAAACCTCTTCCTGGGTCAATAGACTTCTTGAGTCTGAAGCCAGGCCAATTTAGAATAGAAACTGATGATCAAGCAAGTAGAGAAGCATTGTTCCAATTTTACTGATTTTCCCAATGGGAGATGGCCAGGGTATTGACGAATAATTTTATTTGATTCCAGCATCTCTTAGTAATTTTCGTACCCTTTATATCAATGCAAGATAGGTTTTGATTCGATTTGAAAGAAGCACTACTACAATAAACCATAAAGATCACAGCTATTGGTCGTGATTGTAAGTTTTTCATCACACTTTTCCTACCGTGATAGATTTGAGTGCGATTGTAAGTCACTCTCTTTTATTACTGTTTATAACCGTGATCATTTCTCTTTTATCACAGTTATAAACCGTGATTGTTTCTCTTAGGCGTGTCACTTTAGATCACGGTCTATAACCGTGATTAAAAGTTCAAAATAATCACACCATAAACTGAGATGAAAAATCATTGCGCGTGATCTTTTCTTTGTATCCAGCATCTCTTAGTAATTTTCGTACCCTTTATATCAATGCAAGATAGGTTTTGATTCGATTTGAAAGAAGCACTACTACAATAAACCATAAAGATCACAGCTATTGGTCGTGATTGTAAGTTTTTCATCACACTTTTCCTACCGTGATAGATTTGAGTGCGATTGTAAGTCACTCTCTTTTATTACTGTTTATAACCGTGATCATTTCTCTTTTATCACAGTTATAAACCGTGATTGTTTCTCTTAGGCGTGTCACTTTAGATCACGGTCTATAACCGTGATTAAAAGTTCAAAATAATCACACCATAAACTGAGATGAAAAATCATTGCGCGTGATCTTTTTTATGTATCTATTAGACCTTCTTTTCTTGTCATTGCCAAGTTTCGAACCCATGCACCCTTGATTGATTTCCCAAGCCCTTACCACTAAGCTAGCCAAGAACTTCTGTTACAATAGGAAAACAAAAATATTTATACTTACTTCCTAAAGTGCGGAAATTTTTTTTTTCCTTAAAATTTGCTGAATTTTTTAAAATGCAATTAACATGATATAGACAAACTTTATGAAAATTATCACAACCTGCAAATTGTAACATTATGGACAAACTTTAGATTTTTTTTTTTTTTTTATAAATTAACCATTTTACATGAATTTTGTGTTTATATTGAATTTCAATTTCAATGGTGGTTTCCCAATTGGATTTTAATTCTTTTAAGACAAGGCTAATCCATAATAATATAATTGTTTTTTTACTTAATGTGTCAAACACTTGGAAGCCATCCGAAATAATTAAATTTTACTATTATAATAAACCATAAAGATCACAACTCGCCCACATGAAAATCGGGCACTATTGGATTAGCCCGCCCATTGTCGAAGAAACAAGTGGGCACTAGTGGAACTTAGTCGTGGGATTTACCTTCTCTCTCTCTTCATCTTTTGGGTGTGAAAATGAAGATGAAACGTAAAGATTTTTAGAGGTGAGTGTAATTAGGGCTTATTTTCTTACATTTTGTTAAAAAAAAAAAACTTTTCAAAGTCCTTAAAGACATCGTTTTCCTCACATAACTTTTCGAAACCCGCCAAAATGAGTACCAGCCCGCCCACGTGAAAATTCAGACCGCGCGCCTAAATGGGTATGTTTTTTATCTCGCCGCAAGAGTGAGATCATTTATATCGCTTTTTTCCGTGCTAAAGTTTTTTTTATCACGCTACAAGGGTGAGATCTTTTTTCTTTTATCTCGGCACAAGAGCGAGATCTTTTATCTCATTCTTTTCCGTCCTAAAATCTTTTATCACACCACAAGGGTGAGATCTTTTCTCTTTTTTATCACGCCACAAGGGTGAGATCTTTTCTCTTTTATCTTGCCACAAGAGTGAGATCTTTTATCTCATTGTTTTCTGCTCTAAAATCTTTTATCACGCCACAAGGGTGAGGTTATTTTTCTTTTATCTCGCCACAAGAGCGAGATCTTTTATTCCGCGCTAAAACCCACTTTTTATCTCAGTTTGGACTTAAACTGTGATAAAAAATTTTAAGCACCACTTTTTATCACGCTTTCACTGAAAAGCGTGATCTTTGTGAATCTCCTTAGTGTGACATATATCTATTATTGTAGTAGTGAAGGATGATCGATGCAAGGATTTTTCAAAAATAATCTATTTTTTTGACCCTCTAAGGATAAAATTTTAAAATATGTTAATTTCGAAGTAATTTTTGATCCAAAGTACTTTGATTAGAAATTAGATTCAAAAACTTTTCAACTATTCAAATCACGAGCAAATCAGAGTTCGGGAGTGTCCGTAAAAAGCTCGTGAAGTTAGTCTTTTTTTTTTTTTGCACCTTTTGAGGCGCGCCCCGGGCACATTTACTTGCGCCTGAGGTGCACTGCACTAAACATACATATGTCTGACTCTTCCTCTCCTGTCCAACCATGCCTCGTCTCTTCTTCTTCCCTCCTATTCCTTCACCACACAACCACTACCTTTAATTTTCAAATCTTTTAATTTTAAACTAATTTTGGATCCAAATTAATTATTTTGGTTAGAAATTAGATTCAACAAGCTTTTTCAATAATTAAAATCACAAGCAAATCGGAGATCGAAAGTGTTTGTGCAATGCCCAGGAAGTTAAGCATTATTTTGAGCCTTAAAATGCGCCCGGGCGCATAAGCCTGCGCCTGGGACGCATGTGGTTGCGCCTGAGGCGCATAGCAAAAAACACAGGTATGTCATCTCTTCCCCTCCTGCCCGACGATGACTCTTCTTTTCTTCTTCCATCATCTTCCTTCACCACCACCACTACCGCACCACCTAGACCAAAAACCAATCCCGCCATCTTATGTTTTTGTGTGTGTGTGTGTTTCACTACCATATTTTTTTTATAACTACAACCACATCCAAATCTCCACGACTATCATTACCTTATCGCCATTGTTTCACCGCCACTAGTATCGCTTCACAACCAACACCTTGAAGCCATCATTTCACCCCCACAACCACCAACAATTTGCCACCATGATTGACGTCACACTTCCAAACCATTGCAACCTCATAACCCCCATCTTACTATCATTAAGCCCTACCAGCAATACTTCATCGCCACTATCACCACCACTACAACCTACATTCTTAAACAAAAACCTCTTCCCGGGTCAAGCGTCTTCTTGAGTCTGAAGCCAGGCCAATTTAGACTAGAAACTGATTATCAAGCAAGTAGAAAAGCATTGTTCCAATTTTATCTGATGTCCCCAATGGGAGATGACCAGGGTATTGACGAACAATTTTATTTGATTCCACCATCTCTTAGTAATTTTCGTACCCTTCTTTCCACTATAGTAATTTTCCCCTCCTGCCTTACCATGCCCCTTTTTTCCACTATAGACTGACGATCAAGCAAGTAGCACTAGCTTTTCAACTATCTATATCGAATTCCAATAAAAAGGCAACTTTGATTTTAATGCTGCTAAATTTCTCACTTGATTTTGGGTTTCTGCCACGTCTTGGTGAACTTTACGTCCCCATCAAGGGCCGAACAGGCAAACATTTCCACTTCCTCTGCAATCAAGACTTTGTCAGTTGATTTGAATCCTGATTTATTAATTGAGTTTAGAAATGACGGATGCTTGGATCCAACCAAAAGCACATGGGAAATAGAAGCACTACCCAAGTTGAATTTGTTTAACACAACCAAAGGGGAAGTAAGTAGTGGTGGTAGCAGGGATGTGGTAGTCATAAGTAGTGCTCAAGTTACAACATTTGTGGTGTGGAAATCCATATTTAACTTTGTAAAAGTACAAGTGTAACTTTTGGCGAATCCCCATGATGAAATGAAGGGTGTAAAACCCAATTATACCTCTATGAAACTCTTAATTAATAAAGGAATATGTAAGAACAAGGGAGTGAGTTCCAAATAGAATTTGGAATGAGTAGAAGGGCGTAAAAACGTCTTTTAGTCTTGAGGACTCCGACGATCTTTTAATCGATTTACCTTCGACCCACTTTTCATAATCAAAGCTCTATTTTCTTAATTGTTTGATTCCACCATTTCCTAGTAATTTCCATACCCTCTATATCAACACCAAATACAATTTAAAAGAAGGGTGATGCAAACAAAATAAATTATTTTTTGACCAGTTAAGGATAAAATTTTCAAATTTTTTGGTTTCAAAATAATTTTGCATCAAATTACCTGAGTTAGATATTAGACTCAACAAGCTTTTTAATGGTTCAAATCACACGGAAGTCGGAGTTTGGGAGTACCGGTAGCAAGCTCGCAAATTTAGGCCTTTAGATATTGTCATTGCTTCTCCTCCTGAGGAGCGCCTGAGGAGCACTGCACAAAACATACATATTGTCATTGCTTCCCCTCCTACACAATCTCGCCCCATGTCTTTTTCTTCCCTCCTCTTCCTTCACCACCACGACTACTTGCTTGACGAATTCCAATACGTAAAATAATGGGTTGCCCTAAGCATAGGGCTGAGACCGACATAGCACAATATCTGGTAAGACCCGAGTCGAATCCACAGAGACGGTGATGTGTACTGACTTAAAAACTCGGGTTGTTATAATTTGAACTGGCTCTTAGGTATCCACCCCTCGTCGTTTAATTCTAAGATTAACTAAAACCTAGAAACTTGTTTGGGTTTTTTCAAATAATTAAAACGAGGTATGGTCGTAGGGTTCATAGCACTCGCAACCAATCCCGGACTTATCTGCTCCATTCAGTATTCTTAAAAGTGTTTGACTTTAGATAGAAAAAGCTACCAGAAGATGCGAAATTTGCTTTTGTCAGATTCCTCGATGGATCTTGGTCTCCTTAATTTCTTTTTGGGGTTTGAAGTGACCTATACATCTAGTGGCTTGTTTTTTGTCTCAACATTCCTTCTTCAGTGAAGTCTAGTGTTTTTTATTTGGATGCTCCTTTTGATGACCTTCATTTATACAGAACTTTGGTTGGTTCTCTTCATTACCTCACTCTCACAAGGCCTGAGCTCTCTTATCCTGTTAATGTAGTTTGTCAACAATTGCAAGCTCCCACTCAAGCTCATTTTGCATCGGTCAAATGTATATATGCGATATGTCAAAGGTTCCATGCATCGTGGTCTTTGTTTTCAGTGAAGTCTAGTGTCAAACGTATTTTTCTTTCTGGCATTCCCTAAGTGCTCCCAGCGCCTTCTGACGCTTTGTCTTTTAGAGTTTTCGTGAGAATTTTTCTAAGGCATGGGTGTTGTGTGTCTGTCCAGAGAGTTGGGTTTCCATAGAGCCTTGGCGTTTTGCAGCACTTTGGAAGACACAGGCTGTGAGAAAAGGAGAAGTGCCTCCGTGGCACCTCAGCGCTTCTCTAGCCTTTTAAAAAGGAGAAGCGCCTCCGTAGCACCTTAGCGCTTCTCCAGCGCTGCTCAATCCTTGCTTGGCGCCTCCATGGTGCCGTAGGTCTTCTCCAGCGAATTTAAACGTTTGCTTGGCACCTTCGTGGCGCCCCAGCGCTTCGCCTTTTTAGCCTACATGTCACTCTCTCATTGGTCCATTGTAGGGCTCCGGTTTATACACTATTTAAACTCAATTTTCTCCCTTTTAGGGCACAACCTTGCATTAGCCCACTTCTAGAGAGAGAAATTAATACCCTCTTATAATCATTGTGTTCTTGATGCATAAAAATGATTTAAACTTAGTGTTTGATCATTTTTATTTGTTATTCTCTCATACTCCATGAATACACTTTAGATTGACTATTTTTGTCCAAAAATCTTTATCACACTCTCATATCATACACTTGGGCTTTTCTTACACCTGGACGATTTAAATTTAGTATTTGATCATCTTTTGTCAATCTTGAGAAATACTCTAATAATCATATACTCTCTCTAGTTTAACTTGTTTTTCAAAATCCTTCACATTTTTCCATACACATAGATTGTTGGCTATGATACTACTTGACCGGATGATAACGGAGCCGTGGTGAGTGGAAATCAAGGTGTTGGACTCGTGGTGGCTATGGGATCAAGAAGGAGCTCAGGGAGCTACATCAAAGTGGTGGAGTTAGATTAAGCTTTTGGGGTAAAGTTGTAATTTCTCTCTTTGCACTTTGTAAACCTTTTGATTTATAGCAATTTAGTAGTTAGGCCATGGTTTTATGCTAGGGGCAAGTTTACCCTACGTAGTTTCCACGTATATCCTTGCGTTTGACTTCTTTAGATTTATTGTTATTGACTTTAATTTCTAAATTGTTAGAATAACACGGAACTCGATTAATGGATTAAAATTGGAGGTTGCGTGAAATTTTAATTGGTCGTCCTATTCACCCACCTCTAGGACTCTTTTAGTGCATAATATAATTTCACTTAATAGCTACAGCCTACAAAGGAGCTTCATCAAAATAACAAACTAACTAGATTTGAGTTATCTGACTAACCTCTGATAAAATCTTATCCAGCTTGCCTTTCGCTAGCTTTGGAGGACATAAAAAAACCAATGACACAAATAGGGAGTGGTTTCTTCACAAAGAGCATCAAAAGTAGAAGCTACAAGTAGGAGTATCGGTTTAATGGTGGTGGTAAAATAATGGTGGTAGAGTGGTAGAGAGCTAGTTGCGGTGGAGATAATGTGGGAAATGATGGGGTGGGGCTGAAGGTGCGCGGTAGTGAAGTGATAGTAGTCGACGTGGTCATGAGGTGGTCGTAATAGAAATGGTGAGGTCGAAGGGTGGTCAATTAATGATGGTAGTGCTGGTTGCTTGACCGACCGGGTGTTAATAAAATTAAGCTAAAAACGCGTCCCAAGCGGAGGACTCTCGACCAGTGTAGCACAATAAATCCGGAAGTACCGGAGTCGAACCACAGAGACGGACGGACGGTGTTTGACTCAAAAGCGCAAAATTCTAGTTTTAGCCTGGCTCTTAGGTAGCCACCCCTTGTTGATTGATTGAATTAAACTAAAAATTACTCAGCTGAATTATCAGAAATCAATTTAAAACAAAGAGTACAGCCATGGGAACTCCAACACCCGTAACTAATCTAACCAAAATTCACCCGATTTACGATTTCTTTGAAAATTCGATTTTAGAATAGGAAAAAGGTTTCCTAACGAATGCTCACCACCTGTTACCAGTTTCCGAGCTCGATTGAGAGAAAGGCTCCGGATTCCTTCGCTCCCCTCACAAGGACTCCGGCAATGCCCGGGATTTGTTCGTTAGAAAAAGATTTCGTATCCTAAAATTGCTTAAAAACAATATTTCATTTGGTGAATTTCGATTAAACTAGCCACGAGGTGCCTTCGCCCCGTGGCCGCACTCAAAGGAATTACTCACTCATGGTTATAACGAACACGACAAAAATAAAATTGAAACAGAACATGATTCTAGCAATCGAATTAAAAATAAAACGAGAATACGATACCGCGAATTGCAGAAATTAATTAAATCTGAATACCGAACGAAATCAAGAATTAAAAGCTGGAAAATCGAAGAACTTCAATTGAAACTTGAATCTGCAATAAAAACTCCAAAAGACAGCCGCCAAAGTTGAGCAAAACGAAAAGAATAATTTTTTTTTTTTTTGTGCCTCCGTAACCCTAAATGAGTATTATATAGGGTTTTTATACTAACCTTCGATTAGAATTAAAAAACTAAAACGAAATCGGAATTAAACCTTAAAATAATCCAAAACGATGCCGTTCGAAGCCCCGTAGCGCTTCGGTAGCGCTATACCAATTCTTCAGTAGCGCTAGCGAGGCCTTAACTGGACATTGACTTCGTTGACTCGAGCCTTTGACCGTTGACCACATGTCATGCTCGGTAGCGCTACACTAGAATATGTGTAGCGCTCGCCAACCTTCTGGACAGCTGCTGCACTTTGTTAGCCAGTTTTGAGCGCTCCACTCAATTCCTTGTAGCGCTCACGGACATTCTGACCACTTCCTCGAGGATTCCACTCCAACACTTAGTCTCCACGGCTCTCCTTGATCTCGAACTCCATCTCGACTTCCAGGACATCTCTCATAATTGTGCCAAAACATCTTAATTCCTTGCAAATTTAGAAAAAACACAAAATCCAACCACGTGCACGCATTAAATTGAAAATGAGAATTAAAGGCACGTCTAACGCGCTAATTTTCCCTACTTAGGCGCTCAAATTCATGAATTTCACGCGCCTATCACTGGTAGCAGTGTTGGTTCAGTAGTCGTAAGTATCGGTCAAGTTATAGTGTTTGTGGACATCCATATTTCACTTCGTAAATGTACAGGTCCGACTTTTGGCGAATCTCCATGATGAAACTTTTTTTCGTATGCTTTGATGAAGTGTGTAAAGCCCAATTAACTCTATAAAATTCTTAATTAATAAATATTTTTGAATTAGGAAGTGCGTATTGAATGAAATTTTGAATGAAATAAAATATTTAAATTTCAAAATAATTTTAGATCCAAAGTACTTTGGTTAAAAATAAGATTACACAAACTTTTAAACGGTCCAAATCAAGCGCAAATCGGAGTTTGAGAGCGTCCATGACAAGCCTACGAAGTTAGTCCTTTTTTGCAGCTTTGAGGTGCGCCCAGGGCACATAGGTGTGCGCCTGGGGCGCATGTGTTTGCGCCTGAGGCACAGTGCACTAAACATGCATAGATATTCCACAAACTTTTAAACGGTCCAAATCAAGCGCAAATAGGAGTTTGGGAGCGTCCATGACAAGCCTACGAAGTTAGTCCTTTTTTGCAGCTTTGAGGTGCGCCCAGGGCGCATAGGTGTGCGCTTGGGGCGCATGTGTTTGCGCCTGAGGCACACTGCACTAAACATGTGGCTTTGTTCGTTAACCGTTTAGTTTTAGTTTTAGTTTTGTTTTCAATCATCAATCTATTTCTTTCTCCAATCATTACCCTATTTTTTCAATTATTACTTTCTCATCTCTCTATCTCTCTCCAATCATTACCCCTATTTTCAATCATTACTCTATTTCTCTCTCTACCCACTACCAAAACTAAACTAAACTAAACTCTCGACCAAACACTACCGTCGACTCTTCCCCGGCCTCCTGCCTATCCACGCCCCATCTTTTCTTCTTCCCACCTCTTCTTTAACCACACAACCACTACCTTAGCACCTAGACCAAGATCCAATCCCGCCCTAGGCGCGCTCCTATGGGCCTCCGGTGCACCTCAAAGCTGCAATAAAAGCCTAACTTTGTGAGCTTATCACGGACACTCCCGAATTCTAATTTGCCTGTGATTTGAATCGTTGAAAAGCTTGTTGTGTCTAATTTCCAACCCAATAAATTTGGATCCAAAATTATTTGGAAACTGAAGGATTTGAATTTTTTTTTATCATTAACGGGTCAAAAAACAAATTATTTTGCCAAAATCTCCTTGCATCACCCTTCTTTTAAATTTAATCTAAACTCATTTGGTATTGATACAGAGGGTATGAAAACTACTAAGAGTTGGTGGAATCAAACAATTAAGGTAATAGAGATTTGCCTATGAAAGGTGGCGCCTCAAAGGCAGACCGATTGAAAGAAAGACGTTTTTATTCCCTTCTACTCATTCCAAATTCCATTCGGTACTCTCTCCCTAGTTCTAACATATTCCTTCATTAATTAAGAGTTTCATTGACTTAATTGGCCTTTACATACTTCATCAAAACGTACGAAAAAAGTTTCATCATGGGGATTCGCCAAAAGTCTAACTTGTACTTTTACGGAACTAAATATGGATGTCCGGATGAAGACGGAAAAGTAGATTTCTAATCGTAACGGTACCTTCAATTCTTGATTTGTAGAGAAGAAATTGATCGAGTTGTCCAATTTACAAAATATTCCACTATGAAGAATCACACAAAATTTAATAGCTACAAAAGAGCATCATCCTATTTAGCTTTGAGTTATTTGACTAACCTCTGATAAAATCTTATCCAGCTTGCCTTTCGCTCTGGACGACTTAAAAACACCAATGATACAAATAGGAGTGGTCTCTCCACAAAGAGCATCAAAATTAGAAGCTGCAAGTAGGGGTAAGTATCTGTTTAATGGTTTGTGGTGAAATATGATGCACAACTAGTAGTGAAGTGATGGTGGTGGAGTGGTAGAGACCTAGTAAAGTTATATTTTGGATCTAGGAAGTGAGTATCAAATTAATGGCGGATTTTTCAATGGCATCAAATTGATATTAGAGCTTTGGGTTCAAGGGCAAGTTATTGTCGCTTGCAATTTCAAACAATGCCGGTAGAATTCTTTTCAGACAAGGATTCTTCTTCTTCACTACCAATAGTGGATTGGAATTTGCCTTCGATTTATGATGAGTACACCGAAGATAGATTCTTGATCATATACGATAACCAGAATTCTACTCCTATGAGTTTTGATTCTAAGGTATCACTTTTATTAATTGTGCCTTGATCAGGTAGGCAATGCCCAAAATTTGTTTTCACGGGGGCATGGGTTGATTCTGATGAAGAGACGTAAACAAGTTCTTAAACAGCACAAGGGTGATTGTGCAATTGGGACTCTTAATTATGTTGCTAGAAAACCACTTTGCTCACATGAATTGGATGTGGTTTCACCTGATGTGGCAGGAGTTGGTTGGGCCAACACTTTTACAAAGAAACTTCTTGATGCACCTTCAACCAGAAGTTATGAGCTCAATATGGTACGTTAATGAGATTATTGAAGTGAAAATTAAAGTAGAAGTTTTGAGGGGAAAAAAATGGTAAAAGGGATAAACGCTAAGCCAACGGATACAGATATCACCACTCGAGGATTTAACGAGGGATACACGGCTAGGAATCCACCTAAGAGATACAGAAATGGAGAACTCGCCACGTATCGGATTCCACCGAAGGATAAGAGTTAACAAGAAGATAAATCTTCTCACAAACCAAAGGCTCTTTTTAATTATTAAAACTCAAAACTCTCTAAAGATTTCATTCATAGGAAAGGATATAAATAGGACTTGTTGGAACAACCCACCGACATAGGAAAAACAAACTTATATTTCTTAGACACAAATTAAAAAAAAAAACTTGACCATGGACTAATTGAAAGATGTGTTTGATTCTTGAAACTTAAAAGGACTCTTTCATCGACTCAAAAATACACTAAAAACTGTGGATAGATACTTACACTAGAAAATAAAAGACAAGATAAAAATAACTCCTTGATTTTTGTTGCGCCATGCATTATGTTTCTGCGTCACGAATGAAATTTGGAATGAGTAGCGCAAAAAGGTTTTTCTGTAGTAGTGACTCCAACGAACTTTTCGACCTACTTTTTGTAGTCAAAGCTCAATTATCTTAATTGTTTGATTCCACAATCTCTTAGTAATTTCATACCCTCTATATCAATACCAAAAAGGTTTTGATTCAATTTAAAAGAAGGGTGATGCAAGGATTTTGCCAAAATAATCTATTTTTTTGACCCACTAAGGATAAAATTTTAAACTATTTAATTTCAAAAAAAATTTAGATCCAAAGTACATTGGTTAAAAATAAGATTCAACAAGATTTTCACCGGTGATAAAATCACGCGCAAATCGGAGTTCGGGAGCCACCGTGACAAGCCCGGGAAGTTCGGCCTTTTTTGCAGCTTTGAGGTGCGCCTGGGCCGCATGAAGCCCGTGAAGTTCTGCCTTTTTGGAAGCTTTGAGGTGCGCCTAAGGCGCACTACACTAAACATAGATATGCCGACTCTTCCCCTCCTGCCGAACCCGGCCCTATCTCCTCTTGTTCCCTCCTCTTGCTTCACCACCACCACTACCTCACTGATTATTATTTTATTGTAGTCATATGTAACACATTGAAATTCATTGGTTTTCCTTTCGTGCAATCCATCGAGGTTTTGTATCGGGAAGGAACTGAACTAGAATAGAAGAGCTTGAATTATGTAAACCGTATCACAATTGCTTCCTTGAGTCTTCAACTCATGATTACTGAATGTGGTAATGGACCTTGCTCAATAATATTGTCTACTTGTTACTTGCAAACAGTTGACGTTTCTTTGTTGCGTGTAATATTTCTTGGCGACGCATTCTGTTTTCCTTAATTTCTGTTTAATTTTTCTGCATTAGAACCTTCTGCTGCCATGGCTTTGTTTCAATTTGACTAGAATAACTTGAAGGACATTCTAGTGTGTGTGTTTATACTCAATTCCGGCTCCTGCCATGGAAAAGGAAGGATATGGTCTCCTTTTGTACTCACCACCAAGCGGCGGGGTGGTAGATAGAGAGCTAGTTGTGGTGGACAGGTGGTGATAATATATATGTGAAATGATGAGGTTGTGCTGAAGGTGCGGAAGTAAAGTGATGGTGGTCAACGTGGTGAGGTGGTCGATCATAACAGTATTAATGGTGAGGTCGAAGGGTGGTCAAACGATGGTAGCTAGTGATAGTAGCGGTGATGTGGTAGTCGTAAGTACTGGACAAGTTATGGCTTAATTTGAAAAGTACAAGTTCGATTTTGGTGAATCCCCATGATGAAATTTTTTCGTCAGGCTTTGATGAAATTTATAAAACCCAATTAACTCTATAAAGCTCTTAATTAATAAATAAATATGTTTGAAGTAGGGAGTGAGTACCAAATGGAATTTTGAGAAAACAGAAAGGGCGCAAAAACGTCTTTTAGATTTAATGGCTCCGACGATCTATCAATAGTTTTGCCTTCGACCCACTTTTCATAGTCAAAGTTCTATTACCTTAATTGTTTGATTCCACCATCTCTTAGTAATTTTCATATCCTATATATCAATACCAATTAGGTTTTGGTTCGATTTAAAAGAAGGGAGATGCGAGTATTTTGCAAAAACAATTTGTTTTTTGACGCGTTAAGGATAAAATTTTGAAATCTTTTAATTTCAAAATAACTTCGGATCCATACTTGCGTTAGAAAATAAACTCAACAAGCTCTTCAACTGTTCAAATCACGCACAAATCGGAGTTCGGGAGTGTCCGTGGTAAGCTCACGAAGTTAGGCGGGTTTTTTTTCCAGGTTTCAGGTGCGCCGGGCAGATAGGAGTGTGCCTGGTGCTCATGTAATTGCGCTTGAGGCGCACTGTGCAAAACATAGCCCGCATTAAAAATTTTCAAATCTTTCAATTACAAAATAATTTTGGATCCAAATTACTTTGGTTAGAAATTAGACTCAACAAGCATTTCAACGCTTAAAAACATTGGATGCCGAGCACCTACACACATCGGATGCTGTTGATTGTCGCGAGGGCCCACTCGTTTTTTCTTTTAGAATTTTTGGACGGCTCAGATCGGCCCTCCGGTGCCCAAAGTGGGCACGGCGGGCCGTCGGGAACAGATCTGTATCCTTTTTCGGTCGGGAACCATAGCACCACTCTTTCATGAATCCACCATAAAACTTGGGACTTTTAACAAGCAGGATGATGTAACGATTTTGCCAAATTGATAAAATTTTGAAATCTTTTAACTTGAAAATAATTTTGCATCCGAATCACTTGGATTAGAAATTAAACTCAACAAGCTTTCAACGGTCCAAATCTTGCACAAATCATAGTTCGGGAGTGTCCGTGGCAATCTCGCGAAATTAGGTCTTTTCTTGCAGCTTTAAGATGCGCCCGGGCGCAAGGGCGTGGGCCTCGGGTGCTTGTAATTGCGCTCGACGAGCACTGTGGAAAACACAGGCCGCATTAAAAAATTTCAAATCTTTTAATTTCAAAATAATATTTTATCCAAGTAACTTACTTTTGTTCGAAATTAGACTGAACAAAGTTTTCAACGGTTAAAATCACACACAAATCAGAGTTTGGGAGTGTTCGTGGCTAGCCCGCTAAGTATACTTATTTATTTTTGCAGCTTTGAGCTGCGCCCAAGGCACAGAGGCGAGCGCCTAGGATGCATGTAATTGCCGTGGGGCGCATAGGAGTGCGCCACCATCGCACGTATTTAACTGCGCCAAACATGTACCACATTAAAACTTTCAAATCTTTTAATTTCAAACTAATTT
Source organism: Rhododendron molle (assembly GCA_025413875.1). Lineage (NCBI taxonomy): Eukaryota > Viridiplantae > Streptophyta > Magnoliopsida > Ericales > Ericaceae > Rhododendron > Rhododendron molle. The sequence goes on along the minus strand of CM046394.1, from coordinate 1,827,456 downwards.
TGGATCCAAATTAATTATTTTGGTTATAAATTAGATTCAACAAGCTTTTTCAATAGTTAAAATCACAAGCAAATCGAAGATCGGAAGTATTTGTGCAATGCCCAAGAAGTTAAGCATTATTTTGAGCCTTGAAATGCGCCCGGGCGCATAAGCCTGCGCCTGGGACGCATGTAGTTGCGCCTGAGGCGCATAGCAAAAAACACAGGTATGTCATCTCTTCCCCTCTTGCCCGACCATGACTCTTCTTTTGTTCTTCCATCATCTTCTTTCATCACCACCACTACCGCACCACCTAGACTACGAACCAATCCCACCATCTTATGTTTTTGTGTGTGTGTTTCGCTACCATATTTTTTTTATAACTACAACCACATCCTCATCTCCACGACTATCATTACCTTATCGCCATTGTTTCACCGCCACCAGTATCGCTTCATCACCAACACCTTGAAGCAATCATTTCACCCCCAACACCACCAACATTTTGCCACCATGATTGACGTCACACTTCCAAACCATTGCCACCTCACAACCACACCACCTAAGTTTTCTTTTTTCCCTTCTGGTGGCTATGGTGATGTGGTGGTAGTTGTCGTGAAATAATGGTGGTGAAACATACACACACACGCACACACAAAAAAGAATGAAGGTTGCGGGATTTGATCTTGGTCGAGGTAGAGAGGTACTGGTGGTGGTGAAGCAAGAGGTGGTAAGAAGAAGAGACGGGGTGTGGTTGGGCCAGAGGGGATGAGTCGACATATCTATTTTTGGTGCAGTTCGCCTCAAATTTGTGCATGATTTGAATCATTGAAAAACAATGAGTTTGGTCCTGTGCTAATGAGCATTTGGTTACCAAGGATTGGATATTCCCCGATTATTCTTCTACTGATCTGTATATTCTCATACTTTTGTTAAGCCAAAGTAGTCCATGTATTTTTGATAGAAGTGGTAAAACTTGTCTGGTATTCCAGGATTAGGACTGATCTGGAGATTCTACACACCTTTTTATTTATCAAAGAAAATTCGTCTGTGTATGCTATATAGAAGTCTTTGGTGTTCTCTCGTAGTTAGATTTATACGTGAATTTTTTTTTTTTGGTTTTAATTTCATGTTTCCATCATAGTTTCCTCTGATTTTCCTGCAGTAAATTTCATTCCTTATCTACCATGGAAATTCCCGGAATCTGAAATGCAGCTCAATTACTTGAGTCCTTATCAGCAATGAGAGCCCTCTCCCTGATGGAGAAAGAATGCTTCTAACGAGGTCCATCATTTCGACATCGCCTTAAATCTCGGAAAAGGATTTTATCGGTCAATATGAGTTTGATTCTTTTCTGCAAGTAATTCAGAAACTACCCATGCAACCCCTACTCAAGAGTCATTTTAGAACTGAAATTCAGTGAACTTGATCAATCCACTGATTCATGGGATGGACCCTATTCCTTTCAGATTCGTCGGCAGCTCCGACTCCTTTTTTCCGTCTCTCTCTCTCTCTCTCTTCCATGGTTGTGTGGTGGTTGAGACTCTAATCCTCAGGAGAGAAGCTATCTCACTTAGACCATCATTATTGTGGTTTCAGATCTGGGTTGTTTGGCCCTCGAATCAGATCAGCCTGGGCAATGCATCTATTGATTCTCCATCAACGGTGATGGCTGTGGTAGGACGAAGCGACGGTGAGCTCCAACAAGGATGTGATTCCTCCAACTTCCTCCAACCACATTAACAAGTGAATCTATGGTCTCCAACATCACAGCGGTTATTTTTTACGCTTTTTTATTTCGGTTTTCTTGTTTTTATTCAAACTTTCTGGGTCCTTTGTATTATCTGTTGTCTTTTAGGCCCGTGGGCCGCAATTTGTATACTAGTATAATTTTATCAATAGAAGTTTCGTTTCCTCGAATAAAATATTTCCTGAATCTCACCTTCCTGAAACTCCATGTTGCAGTAGAAATCTCAAGCTTTCAATCAGCTTGAGAGTTTGATTCGCTTGAGACTCTCAAGCCCAAAGGTGGAGGGATCCTTTAATTTCTCTTTTTGTTCCCAACAGAAATAGCGAATGAGATTTTAGTCTATTTACCTTATAAATAGCATGGAGGATGAGCTTTATGTGGTACTCTGATTTAAAAGAAAGTTGAGGTTCCTCCGGATTGTCCTTTTTTTGTGGCAATTCATTGGAAACTATAGAGCATTTGTTCTTTCAGTAGTGCTCCTTTGCTAAGAGGTTGTGGAGGGCCTCTTATTTGGGGTTTGATTTTGAGGTTGGGATTTCGATGTCAGTTTATGAAGTGGTTGAATAATTGGATTAAGAGTGCTCCAAATATAGATGTGATTCGAGGATTCTGCTTTCGGGTTACTTGGTGTGCTCGAAATGATGCTTTGTTTACCTCAGATTTGTTTGGTGTGGGTGTTGCTTTAATCCGTTTTGCAATATTGCAGTGCAGTTGCAGACCATGTATGAGGAGTTGCACATAAACAATATATGATTATTATTATTGTTGTTTTTCAAACTCCTTGTACACGATCAAGGTGGGTTTGGAAGTTTTGAAACGGGCGTTAGATCACAATGTGCTGGAGATCTACATTCACACGGATTGTGCGCTTTTCATTCTAGGGCTTAGGAATTCTTGGAAGGTTATGTCCAGCATACACACAACTCTTTTGGACTTTTGTCGCTTATGTCTAATGAAAGCTTTCTAGGATATTGCGAGAACAACTTTATTAACTGTATAATAATATTGTTATTAATCTATATGGGTTAATATTGCTCGTTAAAAGAATAATCAGTTTTTTTTTCATTCTGACTTCTGCAGCTAATTCTGAGCACTTGGTCAACAAACTAGCTTCAACTGTGGATACTGGTACTTGGTTATGTTGATAAACATTGATAAAAGAACCACCGGCCACTGGGCATCATAGGAAAACTTCAACTCATAAATTAAACACTCATGAATCAAGATTCATATGGCAAAACACAAGAGCAATCAAGAAACTAATAACAGTTTCGAATTCAGGGGCAAACTATCAGGAATAAAAAATGATTTGATAGACACCCAATTGAAAAGGTTCTGAGCTTCAAATTCATTCACGGTTAAACGATTTCTACAGCTCACCTTCATCTTCGGATTAATAGAGAATGGCTACCCGCTGGTCGGGTTAGAGTTTCTCTCTGTTTATTTATTGGTCAAAAAGGATTTTATGCTGAGTTTTTCTATAAAAAAGGGATTTTTTCCAATTTTTTTTCCGCATTTGTTAGTTTGTGTCAAATTGTTGTAAATTCGTCTCGATGAGATAAGTCGAAAAAGTGAAAAATTATGCCCAAACGTACTAAAATATTTTTGAAAAAATCAAAAAAAAGGGGGCCAAAGATCAACTTTTTCGATTTTTTCCTGTCTTTTTTTTAAAATAATAATATTGAGTTCTAGTCATAGCTTTTTAGTTCATTGATTTCTCCAATCGAAACCAACCAATAATTCACAAAAAACTTTCAGGCGAAACTAACTAATGCTAAACAAAATTGAATAAAGACAAAAAAAATAAAATAGGGGAGTGATTTTGCCACGCCCCAAAGGTTAATCTTGGAAAAACATTAATCTTGGGAAGTACCAGTACCAAAATAAATCCCCCCCCCCCCGCCCAAAAAAAAAAAAAAAAAAAGAAAAAAAAGAAAAAAGGGAAACATTAATCTTGTAAAAGTATAAAATCTACAAAAGAGAGCCGGGAAAATTTTTTGGGCCGACTGAAAGATTTGTAAACATTTTTTTGGGATCTATTTCAATGGGTTCGGCTTAAAATAGAGGCAGGCCAACTAGTCAAACTCAATTCAACCCAATTACCCCAAGAGGCCCGCTTCAAAATCCCATTTTTCACTGGAAGTCCGATAGCGTGTATGCTAGTCACGCTTTTCAAATTCCGCTGCTAGATGTAGTTTTGCGCGGCCAAGTGCAATTATAAGCGGTCAAGAGTAGTTTATCGTGGCTAGATGTAGTTTTGAGCGGCCAAGTGCAATTATAAGCGGCCAAGAGTAGTTTGTCGCGGCCAGATGTAGTTTTACGCGGCCAACTGCAATTATATGCGGCCAAGAGTAGTTTCTCGCGGCCAGATGTAGTTTTGCGCGGCCAAGTGCAATTATAAGGGGCCAAGAGTAGTTTGTCGCGGCCAGATGTAGTTTTACGCGGCCAAGTGCAATTATAAGCTGCCAAGAGTAGTTTCTCGCGGCCAGATGTAGTTTTGCGCGGCCAAGTGCAATTATAAGCGGCCAAGAGTAGTTTCTCGCGGCCAGATGTAGTTTTGCGCGGCCAACTGCAATTATATGCGGCCAAGAGTAGTTTCTCGAGTGAAATTATAAGTGGCCGAGAGTAGTTTTGAGAGGCCAGATGTAGTTTTGAGCGGCCAAGTGCAATTATAGGTGGCCAATAGTAGTTTATCGCGGCCGAAAGTGAGGAGTCATTCTTCAAAACTCGTGTTCCGTACTCACGCCTATTCACTAGAGTTGGGGTTGGAGAGACAACCGTATTTCGCAAAGTTTTGCGCCAATCTCTCCCTTCATTGGCTTGTCTGCTTTCTCACCTCACAACACCGCAAGGTTCGTCTCTCTCTCTCTCTCACACACACACACATAAATGCTCCTACACCATATAGGTTTCTCTTTTTTCTTTCAATTTGGTTCATTGTGGTAAGCAAAGCGAGTGTTGAAATTCTATTTCTTTGATTAGTTTTGGTCGATTCTTGCAAATTGCAGCCTCGAAAGATTTGGGGGTAAAATTACCAATTAACAGTAGGAAATAAGAAGACTTGTTGGAGGTATAATGCATTTAGATGTGTTTCTAGTGCATTGATTCCAAATCTTTGCAGTGGATGGAGGAGGTGTTAGAGCTAAAAGATGCGGACGATTGGATTTATAGAGCGAAAGGAGCTGCCAATCTTGTTCTTGCTTACTCCGGATCCTCTCCTACATTTGTGTGTTCATTTATGCTTCACTCTTATGATGATTTCGTTGTGTCTCTTCATGTCATTTTTCATTGTAGAAAATAATTTAACTGAGCATTTTCTTGAACTCCAAAAGTAAAGCACACAAGTTCTTCCTTATGAGAATTGGGATTTTTCTTTTGAAGCATTGTTTGTTTTATTTGCAAAAGCATCTTTGTACTGGGTAAATGAACTTGAATTTTAGAATGAAAGTGTTCCTTCAACCCTTTTAAAATGGAGAGAAAACGGGCTAGATAAAGTGGGTATAGTAACATGCTTCATTACAAAGACGTTGCAAAGGTACTACGCATACAAAAGTGTGGGAACCGAGTTCTAAAATACGCATACAAAAGTGTGACTTTAATTAAGGTACTGAATGAGAGCTTAAAATGTGTAATTAAGGTTAAAAGGGTATTTTCAGTCAAAGTTTCTGGAATACGAGGATAGCATGGTATTTTTCTTGAAAACCAGCCAGCACCATAATGATCTACACATTTTTATTAGTCTATGTTAAATTTTTGAGTATTTTCGGAGGCTGATCTCTGAACGCGTACGGACAGAATATGCGATGATCGAACGCGTTACACGCTGTGTCAATAGGGGAAGGAAACAAGTGTAATTTCTTTAACCTGATTCACTTGGGTTGTATCGAAAGTGTACTTATTTGGTTAGTGCATCTTCTGCTACTTTGGTTAGTGATCGAAAGGGCTGCTCTTCCAAGAATTGCCGTCGTGTGCAGATTTGAACTGATGCAAGTGAAGTAGTTTCAGGCGTTAAAGACGTCTCTCATCTTATCTTTGTTCTGCAGAATCTATTTTTTAAGGATTTTATTGCTCTTGCTGCTACTTTTGATCATGTTACTGCAACAAAGGTTCCTATGCTAACTGTGGTGGAAGCTCATTACATTGCCAAAGGAACTTGAAAGACTTCAGTTGTATCTGCATATCTTCAATGTTAATATTATGTTTCGTTTTCCTCAAAAAAATGTGTTCAGTTATAGAAAAAATTCCGTCTCTAACTTTCCCATCAAGATGAATTTTCTCTCAAAACCTGTCCTCCGAAACACACAAGTTTCTCTTAAATTAATTTCAAACCACAATTAAACTTTTATTTTTCAACTTTCTCACAAAATTTCTTCTTATCAAATGAACGCACAAAAGAAAATACATTTCGTTTTCCTTTAATTTCACTTCACTAAATTTTCTAGAGGAAATATACCTGCTCTTATTTCTTGACAAGTAAATGGAGCCCAAGATTCAACGCTTCTAAAAAGCCACATGTATATAACATTACAAAACATGTTACATGCAAAGGAACAACAAAAAAGTTAAAGGAAACCAAAAAGGACAATTCACCTACGACATAAATCAGTTTTGTGTTAATCCTCGGAGTTCTTGAACTTGTACTGTACATATGGAACTTAGTGGTCCCATCGAATATGTGAAGCAGGAGCGTAACTCAAGCTATGCTCTATAGATATCTTCTCTTAATCAGCTGTTTACCCCATGAAGGACAATCTCTCGGTTCGTCCCAATTGCTTCCAATCACACATCTGTGTGCACACAACGGATCGGGTTGGAGAATCTTGTGCAGGGACTTCTTCACTCTGTAAACACAAGAAGTGAAGATATGTCCCTCTGTCTCATATTTTTAGAAACTTCCTTCTCTTGGAGACTTGGAGAGCCATTTCTTCAGAAAAACTGGTAATAGAACAAGGAGAAGGAGTGCCAACCGGGAAGAGTAGACTCAATTCAAGGCATAATGAACTTGTTCAAGAAGTCGAACCAGCTGGTTAACAGTAATCGGTGCAGGAGAAAAAGGTGACTTTGAACTTAACAATATCACTGTATCTGGTGAACCAAGTGGTAGCTCCAGCGCCGGCTTTTGTTGCATACTTGTAAGCTCTAAGAACTGAGCTAACATATCCTCGTCAACTATCTTAGGTACTCCCAAGGCCGGCTCTGAGATTTCAGAGGCTTAAGATGATCCTCGAAATATCCTATTACTTAAACGTTTAAATCCTTCTTTGTCAGTTCGTTGGGTTTGTTTGCAATGGGAATATCGTTTAAGGAAAAAGATGCATCCATGTTAATGATGCACTCACTACATTGAATAATTTTTTCAAAGATCAGCGATCGTGACGTCCCGTGATCTAACTTTATTCTCGCTTTTTTATTTTTTTCTCCTTCCCACTTTTGCTGGGCCATTGGGCCTTATGTAAAACATATTCATGGATTAAAAAATAGATCCTGTAGCAACACATATATACTAGGTATTAAAAACAAGTGGAGGCCCTAGTTTTTGGACATTTTTGGGGGGCTTAGCCCAAAGCCGGCCATGGGTACTCCTTCCAATAACATAACCATGAATGCATTCATAGGAAGAAAAATGAGAATTGAAAAGAGAAGATGAAGAAGTGGCCAAAAGAACCAAAACGAAGTGTTGCAATTTTGCGAAATTGAATGAAACCAGAACTTTGGGGAATGTCAACAAGAAAAGAATATGTAGTCCAACTTTGTTCCCCTTCAAAACGGACACATACTTCTATAACCTGTAGCGAGATTCATACTCTCTCTCATCAGTAAATGAGTCAAAAACTACGTCATTATATCTATGGGGCTTCAGGAATGATACACAGTGCACACCAAGAATGAGAGGGGAAAATATCTTCGCACAAGATTTTTCCAAACTCTACAAGATTTCTATTAAGTTAAAAAAGGTCAAATAAGTTTGCAATGGTTTTGTGCATGGTTGATGGGGGGATATGGAATACTAAGAACACTAGTTACAGAAAAATAAGCAGACAGCTAGACATACATCTTCAGGCATGAGGGGACATGAGCCATTCGCTTTTCGGACATATGAATCAGCATTTAGTTCTTCCTTCACAATTCATTATTTAATTATCTGTGCTGTTTGGTACTGTATAAGTTCAGTGTGAACATCCTGTGAAAGTATCAAAAACATAGTAAAATCAAAGTAAAAAACAGAAAACAGTCATAAATGACAGAAAAAGAACTTTTGATTTATCAGTGCCTCGTATTTGTGCAAATTATTGACATGTAATCAAGAAACATAACAATGCCTCCTAATTTTGTTCTTGCAAACGGTTACATATCATGTGACAGCTTTATCACATCTACCAACACTGAACTCCTGCAAACATCTCCCCTGTAATCTTTTTCGGCAACATTTTAGCACGTATGTTTTTCTGTCGAAGTAGCTACTGATACCAGCACATATTAATCACTTCAGGAAACAAGAATGGGGTGAAACCGTGAACATATTTGAGAAGCCATAGCTTCTTTCTTTGCGAAAGTGAACAAAAAGACCATGAACTACTTAAGTTGTCTAACACATCAAGATGGTCTGTATGCCAATTTTTATTCTAGGTCTCTAACATCTTATCTTGGTCTTGGAAGTAGGTTTTGTAATGAGCCGGCCAACTCATAATCAAATACTTTGAAAACTAACCTGAAAAAGTTCAGCGCAGCCATGATTAAAACCAAGATAAGGTTGGCCTAAAGCTCGTAACCTGTTATGGAAAAGTTAATTTCAAATCAATCATCCAAATGTTGCATGGAAAAAAAATGGCAGCTTAAGAAAGAGCAAAAAATTCATTTCACGAGAGAAAGCTAAATCAAGCCAAGGAATAAAGAGGAAGAGTGAGTGGTTGGATTGGATATTTGAGAATATTCAGAAACTGAATAAGACAACTGAGGTGGCATAGACATCTGAGTTGGCAAGGTAACATGAAGCGGCACTGACATTTGTGGTGTTTGATGAAGAAATGAAGTAGCAATTTTGGCCTGTGGTAACACTGCATTTGGCCCATTCTTGATGTTGCTAAGGATAAGGCATTACGTGAGATGTTGATGTTGAAAAGGAAAAGGTATTGTATGAAATGAAAATGACCTCCAATGCTGGGACGGAAAAGAGAAATGATTTGGCTGATATTGCAGATTAGCTCTGTGATAGCAAGTATTAGCTAGATGATTTGTCTTGCCTCAAGTTTCACATCCAGGTTTGTTTGGATGGCTATAACTTGGTGAGCCAAGTCCTTGAGGTCCAATTCTGATTAGGAAATCCAAAACCAGGACCTCTAAACCCTGTATTCCCTGAACTTTGATAAGCAAAACCTGAGCCATGAAACCTCATAGTCCACCTTTAATCTTATGAAAACCTCCCAGTCCAAAACTCTTACGAACAAATTGAGATTGTGGATAAAATTGTTAATAACGTCCAGGAGTGAGAACTTGTTGTCGTTAATTCATAGGAATAAGAGAACATTGAGCACAACAAAAGTATTAGCAGATATTGGTGGTGGCGCAGAAGTAGAAAACTGAGCTTGAGAATTTTGTGCTGAAGGCTGAGACAGTCCAGATTCTGCAGTCTTTTATGTAGCTAGCCTACAAAAACTGAAGTAAAACTCCTTTGTTCATCTCTAGTAGCCTTTAACTCCTCATCTTCAGCGGTATGAATTGACGCCATGTCATCAAACTTCACATCTCCTTTTGTTCGAAATGCAGTTCTCACTTGTTTAAATGCAGGAGGCAAGCCATTAATAGTATAGAACACAAGATCATCACCAATAGCCAAGAAACCCATTAGGGCGTAAAGCATTATAGATTTGTGTTCGCTAGAGTAGGTAATTGGTTGAAACTAGTTTTATCGTCACTAGAGAGTGAAAATTAGAGACAAGGAATGCTAAAGCAGGAGGAATGGAAACAGAACTTGCCATTTGAAGAATGCTTGAAGAACTGACTCACTTTCTTGAATTTTCTCGAGAAACAAACACTTCTGTTTTCTGAATGTAGGCCTAGAAAGCTTCACTTTCTTGAGGAATATATCTGTGTTTCTTTGCAATTCCAGAGAAGACTCTCCCCGTGAAGAGACCATTGTGCAATCATGTGGCGGAAACAGGAACGGAGTTACACACACTCTTTCGGTACAGAAAATTTGACATCATAGAATTCAGAGCTAAAGTTTGAGAGAAATTTAGACAGTAGAAAACTCACCAAAAAGAAAAAGAACTAGACAGACGCGTGAAGGACGCTATAGCGTGGAGTCTATTTTGAGAGAAGCCATATCCAATTCAAAGAGGTCAGAGGTTTTAACTATAACCAACTGTCTTCAGATGAAAGAATTCATCCGTGAAGTTCCAAGTCATCTGAAGTCTGAACCGCAATTGCCCAGGAAACTTCAGATGAAATGAAAGAATGGGTTCAAAGCCACGGATCTGGATCGTTCTGCTTCTTTTCGAATCAAGACTTCAAAAAAACCGTAGGATGTAAACTGAGGAAGCAAAAATGTCAAACAGGTGGGAGGCATAATAAACCTTGCATCAATTTCTCACTGTTAAATCTATACAACATCAAAACCTGCAAAGCTATAGTATAAGATTGTACCTCACATTCTTGGCTTCAGATGTGGGTCGGGTCTGTAGAGAGAGAAGGGTGAGGTGAGAGAGACGATGTATTTACAACTGGGATAACGAACTACGACCAAAAGCCTACGAGAGAAAAACAGGCTTTCAGGTTGTAATAATCAGGTGTGCTCAGCTTTCTTTTTTTCCTTTTCTTCCGAGACATATGTTCTTCGATTAATGCCATTAGGTACTCGATCGACTTGATATTCGGCAAAATTATTCTAATTAACAAGTTATACGATGTGGACAAATCGGATCATCAAATTGATTCCAAAGTAAGGTCGAAAATCGCCAAAAACAGTGGAGAAGCCTCTTACTTCTATAAGGGTTGTGATCAAGTGTGCTCAGCTCAATTTTTGTCATTTTTTTTTGAAATATATCTTCTCCGATTAAATACATTAGGCACTAGATCGACTTGATATTTTACATAACCATCGTAATCTACAGTTTCTATAATGTGGATGAATCAGATCATTCAATTAGTTCCTAAATAAGATTGAAAATTGCAAAAGAGGGAGACAAGCCTACTTCTTGTAACTTCTCAGGTTGAAGATGAGAAGTATAACTCGCCTTTCATACTCCCGCATTATGTATTTTTACTCCCGCAGTATGTATTTTACTGGCTTTTTGAAAACCGTTTTTCCCGAATACGTTTTCGGCATGGTGTGCGTGTTCAACACGCGAGGTTTCGCGAACGCAAAACTGAGTTCACGGAACACGGTTTCCTCACAATATTTCGGCAAGCAATAGCTGCAATATTGATAGTTTTGTTTTGTGTTTAAAGATTTTCCTCCTCGATTCACTTCCTTGATCCATGCCTGCTCAGAACTCCATAATTTCATGTACAAGTCCTCAGTTGATTCTCACAAAAGCGATATCAAGGCCTTGGCCTTCCCCCCGATGGCTTTATCCTCCCCACGGCGGTCAAGGCACACACTGCTCTCGATCTATCGGACGTCAAAGCTGGACGGCAGGTTCATGGCATTGCGTTGGACTCCGGGCTCGATTCAGATCCCTTTGTTTAGTCGTCCTTGGTTAGTATGTGTGTCAAATGTAGTGAATTAAAGGATGCCCGTACACTGCTCGATGCAATGTCTGAACTAGACGTGGTTACTTGGAGTGCTTTAGTTTCGGGGAATGCTCGGCTAGCTAGCAGCCACTAGGACATGTAAGTGAGGCAAGAGAGGTCTTTGTGGACATGGAGAACAAAGGGATCGAACCGAATGTGGTCTCTTGTAATGGGATGATCGTGGTTAAATGAATGTGGTCTCTTGTAATGGGATGATCGTGGGATTCAACATGTGATTTGTTATAAATACATCAACCTTTAGTATTTTCTGTCATTTTTATTTGCCTCTTGTTTCTTCCTTTTTGTGGTTCATTTGATCGAAGGGGAAAGGAATCTATGTTCATTTAACCTGAAAACCACCCCAGTTGGTAAAAGGAAATTGGATGCATCAGTTGTTGCCTCATCTTCAGTTTGTAGCATCTTTTTCTTTGTGATCATTTTCCTATTTAATCACTTAGATGTGTGGGTATTGTTTGTGCCATGTCTTGGGGGATTGGCCGTCCAGTCAATACATAAACCTCCACCAATTTTCGGTTTTCGAACACTTGAAATGCAGATCCAATGAGATGTCTCATTCTATCCACATCTAAATGGATACTGAATATACGAAAAAAGTTGCTATTGCGAGTTTTTCTGAGGAAAACGCTGGGCTAGATACTGAGTTCTAACAAAAAAGGATAAGAACTACTGATTTAATGAAATGCTTTACTGATTGACATGACAAACATGAATGCATAAGGTGAGAGTAATGCAGTGTTAGATGATTTATTATCAGCATACTAGCCTTGTTTGGAAAAGAAATCTAGTGAATATGTCAAAGCTTTATCCAAAATCAAATTTTTGCCTCACTTGATAAGTTATTCAATTTGTTATCCATCTTAGAGTAAAATAAAAGGAGGGAAAGTCTTAGTTGATGAAAAGTGAAGATCCCATTTGAATAACTTCAGTGTTTTTGGAAAATCTTATGACTTTTTCAGACATCTCGAATAAATCCTTAAAGCAACTTTGGCAGATACCTCAAAAAATTTCAACAACTGTGTACGTTGCTGCCTAAAGCCAGGGCCCAACTGTAAGGCTTCTGTCATCAGCTTCCGAGCTGGTTCACTTGGTTAATCTTTGTGGCCACTTGAATCCCAACTTGGAATTTTCAAGAAAATCTTTCCAAAAACTTCTCTCTTCCATCAAAATGACCAAGAAAATTCAGAACTTCCAAGAAAAATCTTCCAGGGAAAAGTCTTTAGTCCATAACAACCAAAAAGTCCAAGAAAATTTCAGAACATACCCACCACCCACCCATTGAAGACTATTCTGCATAGGCACAGCAATAGTTTCCTCCCAAAAGAAGTTTCTTGAGCTCATTTTCTGAGCATCCAAACATGGCCACTAGTGAAACTACCTACAAATGCCTCAAGTTTGAAGAAGGATGGCCAGTGATGCAAGAAGGAATCAAGAAAGTCATATAGCTTGTTGAAGGGGTTCGTAGCGATCAGTTCAATTCAGAAGAGTATATGAGATTTTACATGTATCCTCTTTTTCCCTTTCCAATTTGGGCTTTCTCTGAATTTGGCTGCTTGACTCTATAGAATAGTTCAATTTGACAAATTCTACTGCTTACTATAATCTCAGAGTCATGAGTTAGTCGTACTGTAATGTTCTATCAAATACTTGGGCTTAGTTGCAAACTTATAAGGCAAATAAAATTCACTCCTCCCAATCCAAATCTAGCACTACATCTTAATGGTGTCTGTGGCTCAAAACTTTCCCAGAAGCCAAAAATCTATTGAGACGCTTTACGCCAAATCATTCCGAATAACACTTGTATCTTTCTTACCATGGCTGCTGGCAGAGTTACTGATGTTTATTTCTTAGATACCGTCATTGCTTCTTCTTAGAGAAAAGAAGTTCACGGCTCCTGGGCCTTCTAATTTCCACACGGCATTGCCCCATTAGGCTTTCGCCTTTTGAAAATGCCCCTCTATTGACTTCCATAGGAGTATAGGCCATTTTAGTGTGGTTGATGTTGATCATCCTAACCAGCTGCTGATCATTGCCTTGGTAAACAATTGCCTCACCAAGTAGCTAATCAGATCCGCACCTCTCCTCAGGTGGATTCCTATCTCCTAAAGTAACTTAAGACCATCAAGAGATTGGAATCAAAAGCAGTAAATGGACTTTACAAGATTCTAAATACACACAAGCTTCTAATCACATCTCAATTTAGTTTTGTCAAACGAGGTTGTCAGACGATGGTTAGCCTCACTGAAATAACAATGGATGGTTGTAGAGTGCTAGTGAGGTGGTTGTGGTTGTATTGTGTGAAATGATAGGCGTAGTGGAGAAGGTGTAATGGTGGATGACTGCAGTCGAGGTAGCGATGACAGTACTGGTGGGGTGGAGCTGTTGTCAAATGATGATGGTGATGGTGGTTTGGTAGTCATAGTGGTCAAGCGATATTGTTAGTGCAATGGGCACCAAAATTTGGCATCGTAAATGCATAAATCCCTTCTTGGGAGTAAGCCTTAGACGAATCCCGATGATTAACAAGTTTTGTGTGCTTTGATGAAGTGTGGAAAGCGCTATGAACTCTCTCGAACTCTTAAGAAAAGAAAGAATATCTTAGAACTCGGATGCGAGTAATGAACAGAAAATAGAAAGAGTGGAAGGACGTGAAAATGTGTTTTAGCCTTAGTGGCTCCAACGGTGTTTGAATTGGTTTATTTTAGACAAACTTTTCATAACCAAAATATATTATCTTTATGGCTAGATCCCACCATCTTTTAGTACTTTGAATACCCTATTAATGATATAAAGTAGGTTTCAATCCGCTCTAAAATTAGTGTGATTCAAGGATTTTCTCAAAATAACTTATTTTTTGACCTCTTGACAGCAAAAATTCATATCTTTTTATGAATATATAATTTTGGAGTCAAACTAATTCGGTTCGAAAGTAGTCTAGACAAGCTTTTCAATGGTTCAAACCACGTACAAATCGGAGTTCGGAAGTGTCTGTGGCAATACCGTAAAGTTTGGTCAGTTTTGAAACTTCGAGGACGCGCCTAGGGTGCAAAGGTGTGCTCTTGGAGCGCATAGAATTGCGCTTGGGGCACACTAAGACTCCGCACACGAAGAATTACTCTTGGCTGCAAATAATTACTCCTCGCCGCAAAGAATTACTCTTCTTACTCCTGGCCATGAAGAATTACTCTTGGCCGCGTAAGATTACTTTTGGCCGCGTAGAATTACTTCTGGCCACAAAAAATTAGTCCTGATCACGTAGAATTAATATTGGCTGTGAGGAATTACTCATGGCCGTAAAGAATTACTCCTGGCCGCTTAGAATTACTCCTGGCCGTGAAGAATTACTCATGGCTGCGAAACATTACTCTGTCTGTTTTGAAACTTCGAGGACGCACCTGAGGCGCAAAGGTGTGCACCTGGGGCGCACTAAGACTCCGTAATTGCTCAAACTTTGAGGTGTCTTGTCCACGGACACTCCCGAATTCCGATTTTCACAAGGTTTAAACCATTTAAAAGCTTGTTGAGTCTTCTTTCTTACCCAATCAGTTTGGATGTAAAATTGTTTGCACATCAAAAGATATGACAAATTTATCCTCAATGAATCGAAAAGTAAATCATTTCGGTTAAAAGCTCACATCTCCCTCATCTTAAATCGGATAAAGACCTAGTGTTATATATCGATAAAAAGAATTTTCAAAGTATTACAATATTGTTGAATCCAATTATATAGCTGATCATCCTAACCATCTACTACTGATTATTGCCTTGTTAAGCAATTGTCTCACCAAGTAGCTAATCATACGCGAGCCTTTTCTTGAGCGGATTCCTAACTTCTAAAGTAACTTAAGACCATCGAGAGATTTGAATCAAAAGCCGTAAATGGACTTTACAAGCTCTAAAATTCACACCAACCGATAGGAAAGAATCATAACTCAATTTGAATAGGTTTATCTGTGCATATGATGCTCTGGCATGCTCCTAAAAACTCTTAACTCAGCCTTAATCAGAGTTGTATACGAAATTTGTCAACCACACCCTGCTGGCCCTGAATGTGAAAAGTTATTTCACAGCCATGGTCAGTTCGATGTTAATGAGGTTTCTATGTACATATTCTTCACATGGAAGTGTACGACCTTCAATATGTATGTTTTACTCTCACTCAAGGTCGTAGAGTGTCACCTTGACATTGTGAAAGTCCTCCGTTCAAGCTGATTATCCCCTACCCCAATGTGGGGATCACTGAAGTCTGCACAATAAATTAGAAGAGAAATGCTTCTTTTTATGCTCCTTGTTGGTAAGAAAATCCCAAGGCCCATTCCTGGGAAAGAAAAAGAAAGTACAAAAATGTCTTAACTATCATGCATCTTCTATGTGTTCAGTTCGCTTTGAGCCCCCGTTTACTTTGTTAAGCGAGTTCAGAATTTGATCACTCATTTCTTTTGGGGTAAAGGTAGTTGTGGTGTTGTTTCGATCAAGCTCTGTTGGCTAAGATTGCTTGGCATGGTAATGGGAGGAGTATCAGTGATTTCCAGCATCATTGTATTCTTGGGTCTCTTAATCCGTTTGTGGAATCTTCCGCTCCTAACCTCTTTAATGAGTTAAAGGTGTCTAATCTGATTGATTGGCAGCGATTTTGCTGGCATCAGCATCATTGGATTCTTGCACTATCATCCATCTATATCTCTAGCTCGGACGTGAAAGATGAAGTTGTGTGGGAACACACAAAAGATGGAAAATTTTTGGTTAAGTCGGTGTACTTCGTTGCTCTGTTTACAAAGTTTCCAGGGCAGGTCATTAGCGGATTTGAGTTGTAGGGGTAAGATGTAAATATTCTCCTAAGTTGGGTTTTTTTATTTGGAAGGTGCTGCACAGGTTTATAGCTATTAAGGAGGTGCTGTCTAGTAGGAATTTGGAGGTGAATATGCTGTGCCCAATTTGTGGCTCGGAGCCCGAGATTATTGAACAAGTTCCTTCTCATGTGATACTGCTAGAAGAGTTTGGAGATCTTCTAATTTGGGTTCGACCTTTTCTGGATGGTTTGCTAAGTGGATCACCGAGGTTTGTAATTCATATATTATTCGAGTCTCCGTTCGCATTCTTTGAGAAATTTGGGGTAATAGGAATAGAATGGTTTTTGATGGGGAGTCTTATTTCAGTGGGTGCCTGTCTAGAACTGGTTTGATCTCTATTGGTGTGTCTTGCTAGATCCCGTAACACACCCATTCGGTTAAGAGGGATACGAGTGGTGGTGAGTTATGAGTGTGTTTTGGTCAGGAACAAGGGGATTTTAGTTGCTGAAAAATTGTAGTGGACGGTGCTTGGAAGGCCATCAGTTGTCAAGGAATTGCTGTTGGTGTGCTTTGACAGAAGAGTTTGGGTTGGATCGAAAGGGTACAAGTTTGGTTAGTGCATCTTCTTCTACTATGGTAGAAGGGATTGCTGCCCTTCAAGCCTTGAGATGGGCACGTTCCAAGAATTGCCGTCATGTGCATATTTTGACCGATGCAAGTGAAGTAGTTTCAGGCATTAAAGACGTCTCTCATGCTAGCTGTGTTTTGCAGAATGTGTTTTAAGGATTTTATTGCTCTTGCTGCTACTTTTGATCATGTTACTGAAGCAAAGGTTCCTAGGAAAACTGTGGTGGAAGCTCATTACATTGCCAAAGGAACTTGAAAGACTTTAGTTGTATCTGCATTTCTTTAATGTTAATCTTATGTTTCGTTTTCCTCAAAAAAAATGTGTTTGCTTCAGTTATAGAAGAAATCGCGTCTCTCACTTTCCCATAAAGATGAGTTTTCTCTCAAAACTGGCTGGTGAATCTTGTGCAGGGACTTCCTTCTCTTGGGCTACTCGTATTTTTAGAAACTTCCATTCTCTTGGAGACTTGGAGAGCCATTTCTTCAGAAAAACTGGTAATTGAACAAGGAGAAAGAGTGCCAACCAGGAAGAGTAGACTCAATTCAAGGCATAATGAACGTGTTCAAGAAGTCGAACCACCTGGTTAACAGTAATCGGTGCAGGAGAAAAAGGTGGCTTTGAACTTAACAATATCACTGTATCTGGTGAACCAAGTGGTAGCTCTAGCACCGGCTTTTGTTGCATACTTGTAAGTTCCAAGAACTGAGTTAACATATCCCCGTCAAGTATCTTGGGTACTCCAGCTTGCCAGTAACATAAACATGCATTTGTTCATAAGAAGAAAAATGAGACTTGAAAAGAGGACATGAAAAAGTGGCCAAAAGAACCAAAACAAAATTTTTCAATCTTGTGAAATTGAATGCAACAAAAACTTTGGAGAATGTCAACAAGAAAAGATATATGTAGTCCAACTTTGTTCCCCGGCAAAACGGACACATACTTCTATAACCTGTAGCGAGATTCATAAATGCGTTCCTCATAGCTTCCTTTTTTGTAGACAAAACACCTACGCCTACAAGTGGCCATAACAATGAGCCCATAATTTTAGTGAACATAAATCCGTCCAACACGTTTGCAAAAAAAAAATCCAGAAAGTAATTGCTCAAACGACAAGACTATTAATTGCAACAAATCTCATCTGATTACATGCAGTAATTTTCACATCATGTCGGTTGTACCCAAAAGTGAAGAAAATGTTGAAACAGATATGAGAATCAACGATTCAAGTGATTTTTCATTCAATTTGATACCTGATCATGAAGATAATGAATAACAAAATATGAGCTCATGGCACTTTCCTTTCTGATAATACCCAGCCCATCCACGTAAACAAACCCTCTCTACTAACTACGATGGCAGCTATGCAATCGATTCCACTAACTAGGTCAGATGTACGGGCTTAACTAACTAACTAACTAACTAACTAACTGAGCTTAAATAACTATATCAACTGACTAACTCAACTTAACATCCCCCTTAAACGAATGGGAGAAGGGCCGCCAACCATGAGTTTGGAGTGCAGAAACTGAAAACGATCCACGCTTAGAGGCTATGTGAAGATATCTGCCAACTCACTGCCATTAGTCATATGTTGCAAGCAAAGCACATTTCTGAGAAAGATATATAGGATTATATTCAAAAGCTATAGCTCGTCAATTATCGCACCACATGACAAAAGGTAAGGAAACAGGCACATGAAGTTCAAGTAAAAACTGGTGCATCCAAGTGAGATCTCCAGCAGTTTGAGCATAAGCCTTATATTCTGCCTCAGTGGAAGAACGAGCAACAGTATTTTGCTTTTTGGCACACTAAGAAATGAGGTTGGATCCCGTCAAAACTGCAAAGCCAGCAGTGGAACTTCGACTGATGAGATCCCCTGCCCAATCAGCATCAGAGAAGGCCTGAACGTGCAAAGTACTGGAATGAAAACAAAGACCACGATGCATGGAACCTTTGACATATCGCATATACATTTGATAGATGCAAAATGAGCTTGAGTGGGAGCTTGCATTTGTTGACAAACTGCATTAACAGGATGAGAGAGCTCAACCCTTGTGAGAGAGAGGTAATGAAGAGAACCAACCAAAGTTCTGTATGAATGAAGGTCATCAAAAGGAGCATCCAAATAAAAAACACTAGACTTCACTGAAGAAGGAGAAAGACTAGGCTTACATTCCATAATGCCTGCCTTTTCAATTAACTATGTGGCATATGTGCGTTGAGACAAAAACAAGCCACTAGATGTATAGGTCACTTCAATCCCCAAAAAGAAATTATGGAGACCAAGATCCATCAAGGAATCTGACAAAAGCAAGGTTCTCATCTTCTAGGGTAGCTTTTTCTCCCTAAAGTCAAAACGTTTTTAAGAACACCGAATGGAGCAGATAAGTCCGGGACGGGTTGCGAGTGCTATGAACCCTACGACCGTACCTCCTTTTAATTATTTGAAAAAAACCAAACAATTTCCTAGGTTTTAGTTAATCTCAGAATTAAACGACAAGGGGTGGCTACCTAAGAGCCAGTTCAAATTATAACAACCCGAGTTTGTAAGTCAGCACACATCACCGTCTCTATGGATTCGACTCCGGTCTTACCGGATATTGTGCTATGTCGGTCCCAACCCCACACTTAGGGCAACCCATTATTTTAGGTCTAGGAATTCGTCAAGCAGGTAGTCGTGGTGGTGAAGGAAGAAGAGGGAAGAAGAAGAGATGGGGCGTGATTGGGCAGGAGGGGAAGCAATGACAATATCTATGTTTTGTGCAGTGCTCCTCAGGCGCACTCATATGCGCCCCGGGGGGCGTAAATCAAGGTCCTTTAAAGGCCTAACATTGTGAGCTTGCTATGGATACTTCCAAACTCCGATTTTCTCATGATTTGAACCATTAAAAAGCTTGTTGAGTGTAATATCTCAACAAGCTATGGATACATTGTGAGCTTGCTAAGGATTTTGCTAAAAGACGTTTTTCCGCCCTTCTACTCATTCCAATTCTATTTGGTACTCACTCCCTTGTTCTCACATATTCCTTTATTAATTAAGATTTTTATGGAGTTATAATTGGGTTTTACATCCTTCATTTCATCATGGGGATTCGCCGAAAGTTGGACTTGTACTTTTACAAAGCTAAATATGGATTTCCACACCACAAATATTATAACTTGAACACTACTTACGACCACCACATCCCTGCTACCACCACTACTTACTTCCCCTTTGGTTGTGTTAAACAAATTCAACTTGGGTAGTGCTTCTATTTCCCATGTGCTTTTGGTTGGATCCAAGCATCCGTCATTTCTAAACTCAATTAATAAATCAGGATTCAAATCAACTGACAAAGTCTTGATTGCAGAGGAAGTGGAAATGTTTGCCTGTTCGGCCCTTGATGGGGACGTAAAGTTCACCAAGACGTGGCAGAAACCCAAAATCAGGATTCAAATCAACTGACAATTTTTTTTTTTTTGTAAAATTCTCGCATCACCCTTCTTTTAAATCGAAAAAAATCCTATTTGGTTTATATTGATATATAGGATATGAAAATTACCAAGAGATGGTTCTGAATCAAACAATTAAGGTAATAGAGCTTTGACTATGAAAAGTGGATCGAAGGCAAAACTATTGAAAGATCGTTGAAGCCATTAAATCTAAAAGACGTTTTTGTGTGCTTTTTCTCTCAAATTCCTTTTGGTACTCACTCCCTAGTTCAAATGTATTCGTTTGTTAATTAAGAGCTTCATAGAGCTGTTAATTGGGCTTTACACACTTCATCAAAGCCTACGGAAAAAGTTTCATCATGACGATTCGCCAAAGTCGGACTTGTACTTTTACAAATTAAGCTATATATGGATGTCCACACTACGAACATCATAACTTGACCACTACTTATGACTACCACATCACCGCAACTACGACTAGCTACCATCATTTGACCACCCCTCACCATTAATGTTACAATCAACCGCCTCACCACGTTGACCACCATCACTTTACTTCCTCACCTTCAGCACCACCTCATCATTTCACATATTATCACCACCAGTCCACCAGAACTAGCTCTCTACCACCCCGCCTCTTGGTGGTGAGTGCAAAAGGAAACCATCCTTCCTTTTCCATGGCAGCATCCGGAATTGAGTATAAACACGCACACTGGAATGTACTTCCAGAAACACTAAACAGAATGCGTCGCCAAGACATATAACATGCAACAAAGTAACGTCAACTGTTTCCTTGGCGAACCACAAATGTTGGGCCACTTTGGTTCAATACCTGGATTCGAATAATAATGTTTGCAAGTAACAAATAGGCAATATTATAGAGCAAGGTCCATTACCACATTCAGTAATCATGAATTGAAGACTCAAGGAAGCAATTGTGATACGCTTAACAGAATTCAAGCTCTTCTATTCTAGTTATGTTCCTTCCCAATACAAAACCTCGATGGAATGCAGGTTAGGAAAACCGTTGAATTAAACGATGTTTCAAATTTCAATGTGTTACATACGACTACAATAAAGTCATAATCAGTGAGGTAGTGGTGGTGGTGAAGCAAGGGAAGGGAAGAAGAAGAGAGGGGAAGAGTCAGCGTATCTATGTTTAGTGCAGTGCGCCTCAGGCGCAAGTACATGCGTCCCAGGCGCACTTTAATGCGCCCCTGGCGCAGCTCCGGACTGCACGTGATTTGAACTGTTGAAAATTTTGTTGAATCTAATTTCTAACCAAAGTACTTTGGATCTAAAATTATTTTGAAATTAAAAATTTTAAAATTTATCCTTAGTGGGTCAAAAAAATAGATTATTTTGGCAAATCACCCTTCTTTAAATCGAAATCAGAACCTATTTACTATTGGCATAGAGGGTATGAAAATTACTAAGAGACGGTGGAATCAAAAAATTAAGGTAATTGAGCTTTGATTTCGAAAAGTGGGTTGAAATGGTCGTTGGAGCCACTAAGGCTAAGAAAACGTTTTTGCTCTCCCTTCTACTCATTCCAAATTTCATTTGGTACTCACTTCCTAGTTCAAACATATTACTTTATTAAAGAGTTTCATATAGTTAATTGGGCTTTACACACTTCATCAAAGCATATGAAAAAGTTTCATCATGGAGATTCGCCAAAAGTCGGGTTTCTACGTTTACGAAACAAAATATGGATGTCCACAAACACTATAACTTGACCAATACTTACGACTACCAGACCACCGCAACCACGACTACCATCAATAATTGACCACCCTTTGACCTCACCATTTCTGTTACGACCACCTCACCACGTCGACCATTATCACTTCACTACCGCACCTTCATTTCAAACATTATCACCACCACAACCAGCTCTCTACCACTCCTCCACCATCACTTCACCCCTAGTTGCAAACCATTATTTCACCTCCGCCATTTAACAGATACCTCTATTTGCAGCTTCTAATTTTGATGCTCTATGTGGAGATATATATATACCACTCCTGTTTGCATCATTGGTGTTTTTAGGTCGTCCAGAGCGAAAGGCAAGCTGGATAAGGTTCTATCAAAGGTTTGTGAAATAACTCAAATCTGAATACTTTGTTATTTTGATGGAGCCCCTTTGTGGTTATAAGCTCAATTGATGCCGCTTTGTGGTGACTGTAAAGGAAACTATCCTTCCTTTTCCTTCATCTCCTATTTCTTCATTTAGTATGATCTCCCCCTTCTTGTTCTATTTTGATCGTCAATGTTCTGGCCGTCTCCCTTTGGGGACATAAAATAAAATTGGAACGATGCTTCTCTATTTGCTTGATCATCAATTTCTAGTCTAAATTGGCCTGGCTTCAGACTCAAGAAGATGCTTGACCCCGGAAGAGGTGTCTGTTTAAGAATATAGGCTGTAGTGGTGGTGATAGTGGCAATGAAGTATTGCTGGTGGAGCTTAACGATAGTAAGATGGGGGTTTGTTTACACTTATTTTTGGCCCAAATTCAGAAAATCAATTTGTTGGTTAGAAGAAGGCCTTGAATGATGGTCTCAGGCCTTGAAAAGCCTCATGATCGGTCATCCATGAAATCAGGCCAATTTGAACGCCACTGATCGAGTTGAGTTTGCAAAGGCCTGGGCCAAATTAATGCCTAAAATTTCATTATCGCAAATTCAGGCCTAGGGCTGGCCAAGGTCTTGAGTCGACTCATTAGGCCTGAGCATTTTCATCCAAGCCTAGCCCAGTTCTTAGAGATAACAAGGCCTACAAATAGGTCCAAATCAGTTAAAACCTAGGTTTTCTCACCAAGCTTCGGGCTCAGAAGGCTTACAATGGATAAAGGCTTGTAAGTTACTACATGTTCAGGCCCAACCGATAGGCCCACTACTTTCAAAACGTGCCTTAGGGCCTGTGATTAGAAATAAAGGCCTTAAAGTGGCTCACAATCAGTTCAAAGGCCTTAAGGTGGCTCACAATCAGTTCAAAGGCCTTGAAAACTACTTACAGACAGCTTAAAGGCCTAGAATGTTCTCAATAGACAGGTCTAGCTATGCTGCTTACAAACAGCTCGAGGTCTGGATGGCCACCATCCTTCAGCATGAAGCAAGCCTTGGGACACGTGGTAGCCATGCATGGAGACATCCCCAAGTAGCTCACAAGCAGCTTAGGCCTGCATAAGCAGCTCAAAGGTCTAGAAGGTTCTCTCTAGCAAGCTGCTTAATGGTGATTGTAAGCAGCTCAAAGGCCTAGAATGTTCCTGCTGGACAGATCTGGGTAAGCTGCTCACAAGCAGCTCAAGGTCTGGACTGGTGGGACCCCATTCTTCAGCATAGAGCAAAGCCAAGGACATGTGGCGTACATGCAACCCTTGGAGATGCTAGTGAATGGCTCATGCAGACCTCAGCAAACTGCTTACAAGCAGCTCACCCAGGTCTGCTTGGTCTTTTGCTTCTTCTATAAGGAATCAAGCCCAAAGGTTTGAGGGGCCCACAAAAGGTGCAAGGTCTACTAAAATGGATGGGAAGGCTAAGGAAAGCCGTGGTGGGCCCAAAAGGAGTCCATTCAAGCAGCTGAAATGGCCTAGATGCTGCAGGAGCTGAGATTCTTTTGCCCTTTTGCATAAGTTTTGTGCAAAAGAGAAGGCCTTTTCAGTCCTTTGCCGTTTTCTTGGAGTGAAAGACACGTTTTGCTCAGAGAATGGCTCCTCATTAGAGCATTTTGAAGCTGCTCAAACCCAGACCTCTGCTGAAAGGCCACATGGCAGCCATGCATTGGAGCATTTTGAAGCAGCTCAAGGCCTTCTGCCTATAAATACCAGTTTTGAAGGCCTTATCAAGGGTCCACGACTATACAAGCCCAGAGCTTATGCAAATTATCTTTCAACCATTTTTATCTTTCGGTCCACGACCATCAAAGCCCACGGCTTACCCAATTTATCTTTCAATTGTCTTTACTTTCCCGATCAATCTAGCCCAGCCTGGATTTTATCTTGTCTTTCATTTCCTTGTACCTAAACTTTGTTAAACCGTTTAATAAAGTTTGTTTTTATCGTTATCATTCAGTCCTTTCTTTTTTCTTCTTCCCATTTTCTAACAACGGTTAGGAAATTTTAAGTCCTTATCCCGCAAAGGCAAACCACGAACCACCATACGGCCTCACCCCTTAGGTCGTACGCAATCGCTCTAGCAGAAGTCAGATATGAGGCATCCAGGCCTTAGCACGAAGTTGGACTGCAATCCAGTCCTGGATTGAGGCTTCCAGGCCTTGATACAAATTTGGGCAGCAATCCTGCCCTGGCACGCCCGCACAAAACCTAGAACTGCACCACTCGCTGTTCCCAGGCCTGTTGTTTTTTTTAATTTGGAAACAAACAGGGTTGTGAGGTGGCAATGGTTTGGAAGTGTACATGTGACAATCAGGGTGGCAAATTGTTGGTGGTGGTGGGGTGAAATGATGGCTTCAAGGTGTTGGTGGTGAAGCGATACTGGTGGCGATGAAACAATGGCGATAAGGTGATGATAGTCGTGGAGATGTGGATGTGGTTGTAGTTATAAAAAAAATATGGTAGTGGAACACACACACACAAAAACCTAAGATGGCGGGATTGGTTCTTGGTCTAGGTGGTGCGGTAGTGGTGGTGGTGAAGGAAGATGATGGAAAAGGAAAAGAAGAGTCATGGTCGGGCAGGAGGGGAAGAGATGACATATCTGTGTTTTTGGCAATGCGCCCCAGGCGCAACTACATGCGTTCCAGGCGCAGGCTTTTGCGCCCCGGGCGCATCCCTAAGCTCAAAATAAGGCTTTACTTTGCGGGCATGGCACGAACACTTCCGATCTCCGAATTGCTCGTGATCTTAACTATTAAAAAAGCTTGTTGAGTCTAATTTCTAACCCAAATAATTAATTTGGATTCAAAATTAGTTTGAAATTAAAAGATTTGAAAATTTTAATGTGGGATATGTTTGGCGGAATTAAATACATGCGCCCGGGGCGCACTCCTATGCGCCCCATGGCAATTACATGCATCCTAGGCTCACAGCTCTGTGCACCTCAAATCTGCGAAAAAAAAAAACTTAGTGGATTTGCCACGAACACTTCCGAACTCCGATTTGTGTGTGATTTTAACCTTTGAAATTTTTTTTGAGTCTAATTTCTAACCAAAGTAAGTTACTTGGATCAAAAATTATTTTGAAATTAAAAGATTTGAATTTTTTTAATGCGGGCTATGTTTTCCACAGTGCGCGTCAGGCGCAATTACAAGTGCCCGAGGCGCACTCCTATGCGCCCAGGCGCATCTCAAAGCTGCATGAAAAGACATAACTTCGCGAGGTTGCCACGGATACTCCCAAACTCTGATTTGTGCAAGATTTGGACTGTTGAAAGCTTGTTGAGCTTAATTTCTAATCCAAGTGATTTGGATGCAAAATTATTTTCAAGTTAAAATATTTCAAAATTTTATCAATTAGGCAAAATCCTTGCATCATCTTGTGTGTTAAAAGAAGGGTGATGCGAGGTTTTGCCGGAATAATTTGTTTTTTGACCTGAGTGTTAAGAATAAAAAATATTTCTAATCATTTAGTTTCCAAATAATTTCTGATTCAAATTTATTGGGTTAGAAATCAGACAAAACAAGTTTTTCAACGATTCAAATCATGCACAAATTTTAGGCGCACGAAAAATAGATATGTCGACTCATCCCCTCCGGCCCAACCACGCCCAGTCTCTTCTTCTTACCACCTCTTGCTTTGCCACATCCCCTCCGGCCCAACCACGCACAGCCTCTTCTTCTTACCACCTCTTGCTTTGCCACCACCAGTACCTCAACTCCTAGACCAAGATCAAATCCCACAATCTTAGTTCTTTTTTTTTTTTTTTGTGTGTGTATGTTTCACCACCATTATTTCACGACAGCTACCACCACATCTCCATAGCCACCAGAAGGGAAAAATGAAAACTTAGGTGGTGAGGTGGTGGTTGTGTGGCAAAGGAAGAGGAGGGAAGAAGAAGAGACGGGGCATGGTTGGGCAGGAGGGGAAGAGTCAGACATATCTATGTTTAGTGCAGTGCACCTCAGGAGCAAGTACATGTGCCCAGGGCGCACCTCAAAGGTGCAAAAAAAGACCAACTTTGCGAGCTTGTCACGGACACTCCAGAACTCCGATTTGCGCGTGATTTGAACAGTTGAAAAGCTTGTTGAATCTAATTTCTAATTAAAGTACTTTGGATCTAAAATTATTTTGAAATTAAAATATTTTAAAATTTTATCCGTAGCGGGTCAAAAAAATAGATTATTTTGGCAAAATTCTTGCATCATCCTTCTTTTAAATCGAATCAAAACCTATCTTGTATTGATATAGAGGGTATGAAAATTACTAAGAGATGGTGGAATCAAACAATTAAGGTAATTGAGCTTTCACTACGAAAAGTGGGTTACAAAGATCGTCGGAGCCATTAAGGCTAAGAAACGTTTTTGCGCCCTTCTACTCATTCCAAATTTCATTCGGTACTCACTTCCTAGTTCAAACATATTGCTTTATTAATTAAGAGTTTCATAGAGTTAATTGGGCTTTACGCACTTAATCAAAGCATACGATAAATATTTCATCATGGAGATTTGCCAAAAATTGGACTTGTACATTTACAAAGCGAAATATGGATGTCCACAAACACTATAACTTGACCGATACTTACGACTACCACACCCCCGCAACCACCACTACCATCATTAATTGATCACCCTTCGATCTCACCATTTCTGTTATGACCACCTCATGTGCCAAAAGTCGGACTTGTACAATTACGAAGCGAAATATGAATGTCCACAAACACTATAACTTGACCGATACTTACAACTACCACACCACTGCTACCACCACTACCATCATTAATTGACCACCCTTCGACCTCACCATTCCTGTGACGACCACCTCATGACCACGTGCAGAGCGAAAGGCATGTTGGTTGTGTTGAACAAATTCAACTTGGGTAATTTTTATTGCCTTAAAAGACTATTTTTTTTTATTTTTATGTTTGCTGCATGATTTGTGCTTCTATTTCCCATGTGCTTCCAAGTATTTGTCATTTCTAAGCTCACTCAATAAATCGGAATTAAAATCATCTGACAAAGTCTTGATCGCCTTCAAACCACGAAAGGGGAAGTGTGGCATTTGATGGTGAGATGAATGCAAAGGAAGTGGAAAGATTTGTCGGTTCGTCCTTAATGCATGGGGACATAAAGTTCACCAAGACGCTCTAGAAATCCAAAATCAAGTGAGCGACTTAGGGGCATCAAAATCAGAGTTGCCTTTTTATTGGAATTCGATATAGATACTTGAAAAGCTAGTGCTACATGCTTGATCATCTTTTTTTTTTTTTGGTCAAACGGACTAGATACTTGCTTGATCATCAGTTTCTAGTCTATAGTGAAATTGGCCAGAGTGATCTGGAAGAGGTTTCTATTTAAGGTAGGAAGGAATAAGAAAAAATGGGCATGGTCGGGCAGGAGGGGAAGAGATGACATATCTATTGTTTTGTGCAATGTGCCTCAGGCGCAGTTACATGCGTCCCAGGCGGACGGCTATGCGCCCGAGGCGCACCTCTAAGCTTAAAAAGGCTTAACTTTGCGGGCTTGGCACGAACGCTCCCGAACTCCTATTTGCTCGTGATTTTAACTCTTGAAAAAGCTTGTTGAGCCTAATTTCTAACCCAAATAATTTGGATCCAAAATTAGTTCGAAATCAAAAGATTTGAAAACTTTAATGCGGGCTATGTTTTGGGCAATGCACCCCAGACGCACTCCTATGAGCCCCGCGGCAATTACATGCAGCCCAGGCGCACTCCTTTGCGCCCTGGGCGTACCTCAAACTGCAAAAGAACAGCTAACCATGCGGGTTTGTCACAAACACTCCCGAACTCCGATTCATCTTGGCCGCATCTTATTACTTCTGGTAGCATGTTTTGACATCTGACCGCTATTTTTTAAAGCGTGGTTACGGAACACGCGTTTTAGTGTATGATATGTTTTTGGACATCTTGGCATACCTGCTAATCACACTCAATGTTTTTGGGCAGGAGGGGAAGAGCTGAGACATAATCTATGTTTTGTGCAATGCCTATGCGTCCCAGGCGGACATCTAAGCTTAAAAAAAGGCTTAACTTCGTGGGCTTAGCACGAACATTCCTGAACTCCGATTTGCCCGTGATTTTACCTATTGAAAAAGCTTGATGATTCTAATTTCTAACCCAAATAATTTGGATCCAAAATTAGTTCGAAATTAAAAGATTTGAAAACTTTAATGCTGGCTATGTTTTCGGCAATGCGCCCCAAGCGCACTCCTATGCGCCCCGCGGCAATTACATGCATCCCAGGCGCACGCCTCTATGTCCCGGGAACACCTCAAACCTGCAAAAGAAGGGCTGACTGCGCGAGTTTGCCACAAACACTCCCGAACTTTGATTTGTGCGTGATTTTAAGCGTTGAAATGTTTGTTGAGTCTAATTTCTAACCAAATTAATTTGGATCCAAAATTATTTTAAAACTAATAGATTTAAATTTTTTTAATGCGGGCTATGTTTTGCATAGTGCGCCTCAGGCGCAATTTCGTGAGCCCCAGGTGCACTCCTATGCGCCCAGGGCACCTCAAAGCTGCAAAAAAAAAAAAAAAGACGGCTCACTTCGCGAGCTTGCCACAGACACTGCCGAACTCCGATTTGTGCGTGATTTGAACTGTTGAAGAGCTCGTTGAGTTTTATTTCTAACGCAAGTACTTTGGATCCAAAGTTATTTTGAAATTAAAAGATTTCAAAATTTTATCCTTAACGGGTCAAAAAACAATTTTTTTTGCGAAATTCTCGCATCATCCTTCTTTTAGATTGAACCAAAACCTATTTGGTATTGATATATAGGATACAAAAATTACTAAGAGATGGTGGAATCAAACAAGTAAGGTAATAGACTTTGACTATGAAAAGTGGGTCGAAGGCAAAACTATTGATAGATAGTCAGAGCCATTAAATCTAAAAGACGTTTTTGCGCCCTTCTGCTTTTTCAAAATTCCATTTGGTACTCACTCCCAGTTCTTATATATTCGTTTATTAATTAAGAGCTTCATAGAGTTAATTGGGCTTTACACATTTCATCAAAGCCTACGAAAAAAGTTTCATCATGGGGATTCACCAAAATCGGACTTGTACTTTTACAAATTCAGCTATATATGGATGTCCACACTATAACTTGACCAGCACTTCCAACTACCACGTCACCGCTACTGCCACTAGCTACCATCATTTGACCACCCTTCGACCTCACCTTTAATACTGTTACGATTGATCACCTCACGACGTCGACCACCATCACTTTACTTCCGCACCACCTCATCATTTCACATATTGTCACCACCAGTCCACCACAACTAGCTCTCTACCACCCCGCCGCTTGGTGGTCAGTACAAAAGGAAACCATATCCTTCCTTTTCCATGGTAGCAGCAGGAATTGAGTATAAACACACAGACACTAGAATGTACTTCAAGTTATTCTAGTCAAATTGAAACAAAGCCATGGCAACAGCAGGTTCTAATGCTGAAAAACTAAACAGAAAGGAAAACAGAATGCGTCGCCAAGAAATATAACACGCAACAAAGTAACATCAACTGTTTTCTAGGTGAACCACAAATGTTGGGCCACTTTGGTGCAATATATACTTGGATTCGAATAATAATGTTAGCAAGTAACAAATAGACAATATTATTGAGCAAGGACCATTACCGCATTCAGTAATCATGAATTGAAGACTCAAGGAAGCAATTCTGATACGGTTAACATAATTCAAGCTGTTCTATTCTAGTTCTGTTCCTTCCCGATACAGAACCTCGATGGATTGCACGCAAGGAAAACCGATGAATTATATCTAGGCCCAGTAAAAATTATGTCATCCACATAGACCAAAATAAGAGTAGCATCATCCCCTTGATGCAAAAAAGAACAGAGAGGAATCTGACTTGCTAGCAGAGAAGCCAAGCTCAAGCAAGAAGGCAGAAAACATGGCAAACCAAGTCTATAGGCAGAGACAGTCCAGATTCTGCTGTTGTGTAGCCACAAAAACTGAAGTAAAACTCCTTCGTTCATCTCCATTAGCCTTTAACTCCTCATCTTCAGCAGTATGAATTGACATCATTTCATCAAACTTCACATCTCTTTTTGTTCGAACTGCAGTTCTCACTTGTTTAAATGCAGGAGGCCAGCCATTAATAGTATAGAACACAAGATCATCATAGCCAATAGCCAAGAAACCCGTTAGGGCGTAAAGCATCATAGGCTTGTGTACGCTAGAGTAGGTAATTGGTTGAATCTAGTTTTATCGTCACTAGAGAGTGAAAATTAGAGATAAGGAATGCTAAAGCATGAGGAATGGAAACAGAACTTGCCATTTGAAGAATGCTTGAAGAACTAACTCACTTTCTTGAATTTTTTCGAGAAACAAAAAAAAGCAAATTCACCTATGACATAAATCAGTTTTGTGTTAATCCTTGAAGTTCTTGAACTTGTACTGTATTTATGGAATTTAGCGGTCCCTTCGATTATGTGAAGTAGGAGCACAACTCAAGCTATGCTCTACAGATATCTTCTCTTAATGAGCTGTTTACCCATGAAGGACAATCTCTCCGTTCGTCCCAATTGCTTCTAATCACAGAAACATACTTGTATAACCTGTATCGAGATTCATAAATGCGTTCCTCATAGCTTCCTTTTTTGTAGACAAAACACCCACGCCTACAAATGGCCATAACAATGAGCCCATAATTTTAGTGAACATAAATCTGTCCAACACGTTTGCAAAAATAAATCCAGAAAGTAATTGCTTGCGTCCCAGGCGCAGGCTTTTGCGCCCCGGGCGCACCTCTAAGCTCAAAATAATGCTTAACTTCCTGGGCATGGCACGAACACTTCCGATCTCCGATTCGCTCGTGATTTTAACTATTGAAAAACCTTGTTGAGTCTAATTTCAAACCAAAATAATTAATTTGGATCCAAAATTAGTTTGAAATTAAAAGATTTGAAAATGTTAATGTGGGATATGTTTGGCGCAATTAAACACATGCGATAGCAACGCACTCCCATGCGCCCCACGGCAATTACATGCATCCTACGCGCACGCCTCTGCGCCTCGGGCGCACCTCAAAGCTGCAAAAATAAATAAATAAACCTAGCGGGCTAACCACGAACACTCCCAAACTCCGATTTGTGTGTGATTTTAACCGTTGAAATTTTTGTTGAGTCTAATTTCTTACCAAAGTAAGTAACTTAGATCAAAAAATATTTTGAAATAAGAAGATTTGAAATTTTTTAATGTGGACTATGTTTTCCATAGTGCGCGTTAGGCGCAATTACAAGCGCCCGAGGCTCACTCTTATGCGCCCGGGCGCATCACAAAGCTGCAAGAAAAGACCTAACTTCGCAATGTTGCCATGGACACTCCCGAACTCTGATTTGTGCAAGATTTGGACCGTTGAAAGCTTGTTGAGTTTAATTTCTAATCCAAGTGATTTGGATGCAAAATTATTTTCAAGTTAAAAGATTTTCAAAATTTTATCAATTTGGCAAAATTCTTGCATCATCCTGCCTGTTAAAACAAGGGTGATGTGAGGTTTTGCCGAAATAATTTGCTTTTTGACCTGCGTGTTAAGGAAAAAAAAATTGAAATCATTTAGTTTCCAAATAATTTTGGATCTAAATTTATTGGGTCAGAAATAAGACACTACAAGTTTTTCAACGATTCAAATCATGCACAAATTTGAGACGCACTGCACTAAAAATAGATACGTCGACTCATCCCCTCTGGCCCAACCACGCCCCGTCTCTTCTTCTTACCACCTCTTGCTTCACCACCACCAGTACCTCACCACCTAGACCAAGATCAAATCCCACAACCTTAGTTCTTTTTTTTGTGTGTGTGCATGTTTCACCACCATTATTTCACGACAACTACCACCACATCACCATAGCGACCAGAAGTGAAAAAAGAAAACTTAGGTGGTGAGGTAGTGGTTGTGTGGTGAAGGAAGTGGAAGGAAGAAGAAGAGATGGGGCGTGGTTGGACAGGAGGGGAAGAGTCAGACATATCTATGTTTAGTGCAGTACGCCTCAGGCGCAAGTACATGCGCACTGGGCGCACCTCAAAGGTGCAAAAAAAAAGACTAACTTCGCAAGCTTGTCATGGACACTCCCGAAATCCAATTTGTGCGTGATTTGAAGAGTTGAAAGCTTTTTTAATCTAATTTCTAATCAAAGTACTTTGGATCTAAAATTATTTTGAAATTAAAATAATTTAAAATTTTATCCCAAGTGGGACAAAAAAATAGATTATTTTGGCAAAATCCTTGCATCATCCTTCTTTCAAAACCTATCTTGTATTGATATAGAGGGTACGGAAATTACTAAGGGATGGTAGAATCAGATAAAATTGATCGTCAATGCCCTGTCAACCTCCCATTGGGGCATCAGATAAAATTGGAACAATGCTTCTCTACTTGCTTGATCATCATTTTCTAGTCTAAATTGGCCTGGTTTAAGACTCAAGAAGGTGCTTGACCCAGGAAGAGGTTTATGTTTAAGAATGTAGGTTAGTGGTGGTGATAGTGGCGATGAAGTATTGCAGGTGGAGCTTAATGATAATAAGATGGGGGGTTGTGAGGTGGCAATGGTTTGGAAGTGTGACGTCTATCATGGTGGCGAAATGTTGGTGGTGTTGGGGGTGAAATGATGGCTTCAAGGTGTTGGTGGTGAAGCGATATTGGTGGCGGTGAAACAAAGGCGATAAGGTAATGATAGTCGTGGAGATGTGGATATGGTTGTAGTTATAAAAAAAATATGGTAGGGAAGCACACACACAATAAACTAAGATGGCGGGATTGGTTCTTGGTCTAGGTGCTGCGGTAGTGGTGGTGGAGAAGGAAGATGATGGAAGAACAAAAGAAGAGTCATGGTCGGGCAGGAGGGGAAGAGATGACATATCTGTGTTTTTGCAATGCGCCTCAGGCGCAACTACATGCGTCCCAGGCGCAGGCTTTTGCGCACTGGGCGCACCTCAAAGCTCAAAATAATGCTTAACTTCCTGGGCATGACACAAACACTTCCGATCTCCAATTTGCTTGTGATTTTAACTATTGAAAAAGCTTGTTGAGTCAAATTTCTAACCAAAATAATTAATTTGGATAAAAAATTAGTTTGAAATTAAAAGATTTGAAAATTTTAATGTGGGATATGTTTGGCGCAATTAAACACATGCGATGGCAACGCACTCCTATGCGCCTTGCTGCAATTCCATGCATCCTAGGCACACGCCTCTGCGCCTCGGGCGCACCTCAAAGTTGCAAAAATAAATAAATAAACTTAGCGGGTTAGCCACGAACACTCCCAAACTCCGATTTGTGTGTGATTTTAACCGTTGAAATTTTTGTTGAGTCTAATTTCTAACCAAAGTAAGTTACTTGGATAAAATATTATTTGGAAATTAAAAGATTTGAAATATTTTAATTCGGGCTATGATTTCCACAATGCTCGTCGGTGCAGGCACAAGCACCCGAGGCTAACTTCTATGCACCAGGCCGCATCTCAAAGCTGCAAGAAAAGACCTAACTTCGCGAGGTTGGCACAGACACTCCCGAACTCTGATTTGTGCAAGATTTGGACCGTTGAAATCTTGTTGAGTTTAATTTCTAATCCAAGTGATTTGGATGCAAAATTATTTCCAAGTTAAAAGATTTAAAATTTTTATCAATTTGGAAAAATCCTTGCATCATCCTGCATGTTAAAACAAGGGTGATGCGAGGTTTTGCCGAAATAATTATTTTTTTGACCTGCGTGTTAAGGATAAAAAAAATTCAACTCATTTAGTTTCCAAATAATTTTGGATCCAAATTTATTGGGTTAGAAATCAGACACAACAAGTTTTTAAACGATTCAAATCATGCACAAATTTGAGGCGCACTGCACCAAAAATAGATACGTCGACTCATACCTTCTGGCCCAACCAAGCCCCGTCTCTTCATCTTAGCACCTCTTGCTTCACCACCACCAGTACGTCACCACCTAGACCATGATCAAATCTCGCATCCTTAATTATTTTTTTTTGTGTGTGTGTGTGTGTGTATGTATGTTTCACCACCATTATTTCACGACAACTACCACCACATCACCATAGCCACCAGAAGGGAAAAACGAAAACTTAGGTGGTGAGGTAGTGGTTGTGTGGTGAAGAAAGAGGAAGGAGGAAGAAGAGACAGGGCGTGGTTGGAAAGGAGGGGAAGAGTTAGACATATCTATGTTTAGTGCAGTGAACCTCGGGCACAAGTACATGCGCCCTGGGCGCACCTCAAAGGTGCAAAAAAAAGACTAACTTCGCGAGCTTGTCACGGACACTCTCGAACTCTGATTTATGCATGATTTGAACAGTAGAAAGGTTTTTTCAATCTAATTTCTAATTAAAGTAATTTTGATCTAAACTTGTTTCAAAATTAAAATATTTTAAAATTTTATCTCATGTGGGTCGAAAAAATAGATTATTTTGGAAAAATCCTTGCATCATCTTTCTTTCTAAACCTATCTTGCATTGATACAGAGGGTACGAAAATTACTAAGGGATCGTGGAATCAGATAAAATTGATCGTCAATGCCCTGTCCGTCTCCCGTTGGGGACATCAGATAAAATTGGAACAATGCTTCTCTACTTGCTTGATCATCAGTTTCCAGTCTTAATTGGCCAGGTTTCAGACTCAAGAAGGAACTTGACCCAGGAAGAAGTTTCTGTTTAAGAATGTAGGTTGTAGTGGTAGTGATAGTGGGGATAAAGTATTGCTGGAGGAGCTTAACTACAGTAAGACAGATGGGGGGTTGTGAGGTGGCAATGGTTTGGAAGTGTGACCTCAATCAGGGTGGCAAATTGTTGGTGGTGTTGGGGGTGTAATGATGGCTTGACGGTGTTGGTGGTGAAGCGATGCTGGTGGCGGTGAAACAATGGCGATAAGGTAATGATAGTCGTGGAGATGTGGATGTGGTTGTAGTTATAAAAAAAATATGGTAGCGAAACACACACACAAAAAAACATAAGATGGCGGGATTGGTACTTAGTCTTGGTGGTGCGGTAGTGGTGGTGATGAAGGAAGATGATGGAAGAACAAAAGAAGAGTCATGGTCGGGCAGGAGGGGAAGAGATGACATACCTGTGTTTTTTGCTATGCGCCTCAGGCGCAACTACATGCGTCCCAGGCGCAGGCTTATGCGCCCGGGCGCATTTCAAAGCTCAGAATAATGCTTAACTTTCTGGGCATTGCACAAACATTTCCGATCTCCGATTTGCTTGTGATTTTAACTATTGAAAAAGCTTGTTGAATCTAATTTCTAACCAAAATAATTAATTTGGATCAGAAATTAGTTTGAAATTAAAAAATTTGAAAATTTTAATGTGGTACATGTTTGGCGCAATTAAATACAGGCGATGGCGGCGCACTCCTATGCGCCCCGCGGTAATTACATGCATCCTAGGCACTCGCCTTTGTGCCTCGGGCGCAGCTTAAAGATGCCAAAATAAATAAATATACTTAGCCGGCTAGCCACGAACACTTCCAAACTCCGATTTGTGTGTGATTTTAACCGTTTAAAATTTTGTTCAGTCTAATTTTGAACAAAAGTAAATTACTTGAATAAAATATTATTTCGAAATCAAAAGATTTGAAATGTTTTAGTGCGGCCTATGTTTTCCACAGAGCTCGTCAGGTGCAATTACAAGCACCCGAGGTCCACGCCCTTGCGCCCGGGCGCATCCTAAAGCGGCAACAAAAGACCTAATTTCGCGAGGTTGCCGTGGACACTCCCGAATTCCGATTTGTGCAAGATTTGGACCGTTGAAAACTTGTTGAGTTTAATTTCTAATCCAAGTGATTTGGATGCAAAATTATTTTCAAGTCAAAAGATTTCAAAATTTTATCAATTTGGCAAAATCCTTACATCATCCTGCGTGTTAAAAGAAGGGTGATGCGAGGTTTTGCTAAAATAATTTGTTTTTTAACCTGCGTGTTATGGTTAAAAAAAAAATTCAAATCATTTAGTTTCCAAATAATTTTGGATCCAAATTTTTTAGGTTAGAATAAGGCACAACAAGTTTTTCAACGATTCAAATCATGCACAAATTTGAGGCGCACTGCACTAAAAATAGATATTTCTACTCATCCCCTCCGGCCCAACCACGCCCAGTCACTTCTTCTTACCACCTCTTGCGTCACCACCACCAGTACCTCACCACCTAGACCAAGATCAAATCCCGCAAGCTTGGTTCTTTTTGTGTGTGTGTGTGAGTGTGTGTTTCACCACCATTATTTCACAACAACTACCACCACATCTCCGTAGCCACAAGAAGGGAAAAACGAAAACTTATGTGGTGAGGTTGTGGTTGTGTGGTGAAGGAAGAGGAGGGAAGAAGAAGAGACGGGACGTGGTTGGACAGGAGGGGAAGAGTCCGACACATCTATGTTTAGTGCAGTGAGCCTCAGGCGCAAGTACATGCGCCTGGGGCGCACCTCAAAGGTGCAAAAAAAAGACTTACTTCGCGAGCTTGTCGCGGACACTCTCAAACTCTGATTTGCGCATGATTTGAACAGTTGAAAACTTTTTTGAATCTAATTTCTAATTAAAGTAATTTTGATCTAAACTTGTTTTGAAATTAAAATATTTTAAAATTTTGTCCCAAGTGGGTCGAAAAAATAGATTATTTTGGCAAAATCCTTGCATCATCCTTCTTTCAAAACCTATCTTGTATTGATATAGAGGGTACAAAAATTACTAAGGGATCGTGGAATCAGATAAAATTGATCGTCAATTCCCTGTCCGTCTCCCGTTGGGGACATCAGATAAAATTGGAACAATGCTTCTCTACTTGCTTAATCATCTGTTTCTAGCCTCAATTGGCCAGCTTTCAGACTCAAGAAGGAGCTTGACCGAGGAAGAAGTTTCTATTTAAGAATGTAGGTTGTAGTGGTGGTGATAGTGGCGATGAAGTATTGCTGGTGGAGCTTAACTACAGTAAGATAGATGGGGGGTTGTGAGGTGGCAATGGTTTGGAAGTTTGACCTCAATCAGGGTGGCAAATTGTTGGTGGTGTTGGGGGTGAAATGATGGCTTCAAGGTGTTGGTGGTGAAGCGATACTGGTGGCGGTGAAACAATGGCGATAAGGTAATGATAGTCGTGAAGATGTGGATGTGGTTGTAGTTATAAAAAAAATATGGTAGCAAAACACAAACACACAAAAACATAAGAGGGCGGGATTGGTTCGAGGGCGGGATTGGTTCTTAGTCTAGGTGGTGCGGTAGTGGTGGTGATGAAGGAAGATGATGGAAGAGCAAAAGAAGAGTCATGGTCGGGCAGGAGGGGAAGAGATGACATACCTGTGTTTTTTGCTATGCGGCCCAGGCGCAACTACATGCGTCCCAGGCGCAGGCTTATGCGCCCGGGCGTATTTTAAAGCGTACAATAATGCTTAACTTCCTGGGCATTGCACAAACACTTCCGATCTCTGATTTGCTTGTGATTTTAACTATTGAAAAAGCTTGTTGAATCTAACTTCTAACCAAAATAATTAATTTGGATCCAAAATTAGTTTGAAATTAAAAGATTTGAAAATTTTAATGTGGTACATGTTTGGCGCAATTAAATACATGCGATGGCGGCGTACACCTATGCGCCCCGCGGCAATTACATGCATCCTAGGAGCTCGCCTTTGTGCCTCGGGCGCAGCTCAAAGCCACCAAAATAAATAAATATACTTAGCGGGCTAGCCACGAACACTTCCAAACTCCCATTTGTGTGTGATTTTAACTGTTGAAAGTTTTGTTCAGTCTAATTTCGAACAAAAGTAAGACACTTGGATAAAATATTATTTCGAAATTAAAAGATTTGAAATTTTTTAATGCGGCCTATGTTTTCCATAGTGCTCATCAGGCGCAATTACAAGCACCCGAGGCCCACGCCCTTGCACCCGGGCACATCTTAAAGCTGCAAGAAAAGACCTAATTCGCGAGATTGCCACGGACACTCCCTAACTTTGATTTGTGCAAGATTTGGACCGTTGAAAGCTTGTTGAGTTTAATTTCTAATCCAAGTGATTTGGATGCAAAATTATTTTCAAGTTAAAACATTTAAAAATTTTATCAATTTGGCAAAATACTTAAATTATCGTGTGTGTTAAAAGAAGGGTGATGCAAGG
This sequence comes from Rhododendron molle, assembly GCA_025413875.1. Lineage (NCBI taxonomy): Eukaryota > Viridiplantae > Streptophyta > Magnoliopsida > Ericales > Ericaceae > Rhododendron > Rhododendron molle. The sequence goes on along the minus strand of CM046394.1, from coordinate 1,788,863 downwards.
TTTTTCTGAAATAAGTTATTTTTTAACCTGCGTGTTAAGGTTAAAAAAAAAATTCAAATCATTTAGTTTCCAAATAATTTTGGATCCAAATTTTTTGGGTTAGAAATCAGGGACAACAAGTTTTTCAACGATTCAAATCATGCACAAATTTGAGGCGCACTGCACTAAAAATAGATAAGTCGACTCATCCCCTCCTGATAAGCGCCCAATAATGTAGATTCTTGGTGCTTAAGTTCCTGATTTTGTAGTTTTTATGTTCATAAAGTTAATGCTTTATTCGATATTGCACATAAGGTAGGTTTTTGTATGTTTCAGGTCAAACGTGCAAATAAGGTGCATTTCAATGCCATGGACGGCTCAAGTGCTTCCAAGTACCCGAAGACCCTGTCGGCCCCTTAAAATCTGTCTAAGTATGGAAAAATGACTTTCTGAAAAAGTTTCGATTTTCGAGATAAAAAATGGCGGTAATTGATCCTTGAGTTTTTCTAAGAGTAACTACAAAGTTACAAGGTTTGATTTGAAGAGCAAGGTCATGTTTTGAGCCATTTTCTCTCGAGAAAAACGTGCAGTTTTCCATTTTACACTAGAAGTGGGGGGTTGACATTTTGATTTAAATGGAATTTTGAAATTCGGGTAATGCCATTGTTTCCAAATGGGGGGTACTTTCTTATTTTTATTAAATAAATTAAAGTAAACAAAAGGTAAAAGAAAGGTTTAAAATGTCATCTTTTTTTTAAGTTTAGAGAATGAAAATAAGGTGCTGAGAAACTGGAAGTTGTTGAGGAGCTGTGTGCTAAAGCTGAAGCCTGCCTAAATTCTGCAATTTCTGAAGAATGTTATCGATTACAAAGCAATTGTAATCGATACCTTTGTCCAGTTTTGGTCCAGAAATCCTCCAGCCTTAAAGGTATTGATTACCTTAGGCATTTTACTTGCGAAATCTGCACCTTGTTATCGATTACTAAGGAGTAGTAATCGATACCTTTGTTCGATTTTGGTCCACAAAGACTCCAGATTGAAGGAGATCGATACCATGGGAAGTGGGTTATCGATTACATTGTGCAAGAATTGAAGGTGTCGATTATAAGAATGGAAGGTATCGATTACATGGGTCGGCCAGCAGATATTTTAAGGCTGACTTTTCAACTTTCCTTTTATGGAAAGTTTCCATTTCTAGCTTGGTTTTGGGATATTTTTGGGGGCCTTTTGGTCCATTTTGTGGCTGATTGTAAGGCTTATTAATAGGCTCTTTGGCCATTAATAGCTATAATGTACATATTTCCAATTTCTAGTCTTTTATGTTTTTAAGCTCTTAAGTCATTTCCTTCAAGTTCTAGCTTTCAATTCCTTCCAAACTCAAGTAAGTTATTGTTTTACGGTTAATCTTCAAGTATTAAAGTTGTTCGTATGGTTTGGTCCTTAATAGAAATCAAGTTTAATTTCGTGTTGATCGGTGAATCATGTTTTCAATACTTAGCATAATTTCTAGTCTTTTAATTATGTGTGAGTAGTTAATTGGTTCGGTCTCGGGGTGAGGTTTACTCTATGAATTAGTCGTTTAAATGGTTTCGCCTAATCTTTAGCTCGATTTCAATCTGTTGAATGAATTAAACCCATGATTTCTAGTATTTGATCATGGGATTGGTGGCTTCTTTGATCAATGAAGTCTATCGCCCCATGCTACGCGCTTGATTAATCGTACGCGTGCGAACGATCCTTTTTCATCTCTCACTTCCGTTAAATGAGTTCAGTTTGAATTAATGCACTGAATTGAGTTACAAGTAGTCTTCAGCTTTTAATGCTTTTAGTGGAATTCGGACGGTTTCGGTCCACTCATTCGTTAGATAAAGGAAACGTTTGATTGGCTAAATCGTGAGAAAACCGAGCTCTCTTGACTCGACCACCTTAAGTTAGTTCAAATTCAAGTTTTTATCATAATTTCATTTGAAACATCAAAGTTGGTTGCTTGAAAGCCACAAACCTTTTTCAATGCATCTATTCCAAATTAGCTTAAAAGATTTCTCTGTGGGAACGATCCGGTCTTACCGGTTTAATATGCTATCAACGACCTCGCCCATTGCCATATTTGGAGGGTAGGTTGCGGAGTTAAGCACCTCCGGCCCAACCCCTTCTTCTTACCACCACTTGCGTCACCACCGCTAGTAACTCACCACCTAGACCAAGATCAAATCCTGCAATCTTGGTTCTTTTTTTGTGTGTGTGTGAGTGTGTGTGTTTCACCACCACTATTTCACAACAACTACCACCACATCTCCGTAGCCACAAGAAGGGAAAAACGAAAACTTATGTGGTGAGGTAGTGGTTGTGTGGTGAAGGAAGAGGAGGGAAGAAGAAGAGACGGGACGTGGTTGGACAGGAGGGGAAGAGTCCGACATATCTATGTTTAGTGCAGTGAGCCTCGGGCGCAAGTACATGCGCCGTGGGCGCACCTCAAAGGTGCAAAAAAAGACTTACTTCGCGAGCTTGTCACGGACACTCTCAAACTCTGATTTGCGCATGATTTGAACAGTTGAAAAGTTTTTTGCATCTTATTTCTAATTAAAGTAATTTTGATCTAAACCTGTTTTGAAATTAAAACATTTTAAAATTTTGTCCCAAGTGGGTCGAAAAAATAGATTATTTTGGCAAAATCCTTGCATCATCCTTCTTTCAAAACCTATCTTGTATTGATATAGAGGGTACAAAAATTACTAAGGGATCGTGGAATCAGATAAAATTGATCGTCAATGCCCTGTCCGTCTCCCGTTGGGGACATCAGATAAAATTGGAACAATGCTTCTCTACTTGCTTAATCATCAGTTTCTAGTCTTAATTGGCCAGCTTTCAGACTCAAGAAGGAGCTTGACCCAGGAAGAAGTTTCTATTTAAGAATGTAGGTTGTAGTGGTGGTGATAGTGGCGATGAAGTATTGCTGGTGGAGCTTAACTACAGTAAGATAGATGGGGGGTTGTGAGGTGGCAATGGTTTGGAAGTGTGACCTCAATCATGTTGGCAAATTGGTGGTGGTGTTGGGGTGGAATGATGGCTTCAAGGTGTTGGTGGTGAAGCGATACTGGTGGCGGTGAAACAATGGCGATAAGGTAATGATAGTCGTGGAGATGTGGATGTGGTTGTAGTTATAAAAAAAATATGGTAGCAAAACACACACACAAAAAAACATAATGTGGAGGGATTGGTTCTTAGTCTAGGTGGTGCGGTAGAGGTGGTGATGAAGGAAGATGATGGAAGAACAAAAGAAGAGTCATGGTCAGGCAGGAGGGGAAGAGATGACATACCTGTGTTTTTTGCTATGCGCCTAAGGCGCAACTACATGCGTCCCAGGCGCAGGCCTATGCGCCCGGGCGCATTTCAAAGCTCACAATAATGCTTTACTTCCTGGGCATTGCACAAACACTTCCGATCTCTGATTTGCTTGTGATTTTAACTATTGAAAAAGCTTGTTGAATCTAACTTCTAACCAAAATAATTACCCCTTTTGATATCTACACTCCTTTTTTTTGTTTTCTAGTGTTGAAAATGTATGTAATTTTTTTCCTAAAAGACAAAAAATGAAGTAGGAATATAAAAAAGGAGTGTGAAAATTAATTTCTTTATTAATTTTTTCGTAGATAATTTATTTGGTACACACAAACAGTTACCATAGTTTTGTAAACAGTCTAAAACTTATTTTGGTAATTTTTAGTTTCCAGAACATTTTGTTTAGCTTTTCGTCATTATTTTTAGAAAAGTATAAAATATAAAAATAAGACGGCACAGAAATATGGACTCGTGTTGAAAATAAGACGTCACAAAAATAAGATGAGACAAATCGGAAAAAGTAAAAAAATATGGACTAATTTTGAATAAATTCAAATAAGATAACACTTAATAAATAAAGACAAATAAGCTGACATAAGATATTTTCCATCTTGGTAACTTTATTTTTGCTTCACTATAATTTATACTTTTTAGACTCCTCTCGTCAAGATATATGATTAATCCAAAAAGACTATTACTCGAATCTAATAAAAATTCAAAAAAAACTAACAAAACACTCAAAACGAGAAAAGAAAAATAAGTTTAACAATAATGGAGTCTAATTTGTTTTGTTTCACCCAGAAAATATTAGGCCCATAGGGCCACGGCCCTAATCAGAGACACGAGGCTTATTGGCCCATATGCTATACTAAACGGGTCATGATTCATATACCTACCCGTACCATCCTATACGAAGCAGCTTTTGACATCTATGGTATTGGGCACTGCTTGTTTTTCTTTCTTCTTCAACCCATTGAATAGGATCAAAAAAAAAAAACCCATTGAATTATTCTTCTTGGAAATTGGAATAGGTGACCACAGGATATGGGTTTGACTTGCAGGTATAGCCTCCTCCTGTCTTTGTGGCTTGTGGGTTACTTACATACCTATATAACATACATAATACGTACATTTGTTTTGCAACTTGTTCTGCTTCTTTATTTGCTTTATTATTATATATATAATCTAAGCACGTAATGAAGTCTGAACTGTGTAGACTCGTAGTTGATGATCAAATTCAAATCTGTTTTCCATTGCCACATGCCCTATGAATGGAATGGGAACACCAAATCTTGGGCTGTTTCCGACTCCCAAAACGTGGGTATTTCTTTAATTGCACAGGTTTCATGCTTTTTGAACTTCCCTTTCTGATTGATGGTGATTGAAGGTAATCTCCATTTCCTTATACCCTTTAATGCCCGGTCATATTCGTACTCAGTTCTGTTATGTTCTCTGTCTGATCTAAGTCTGGCCAAAACTATTACCTTCTTGGCTCTAAATAGTATCTCAATCTATATCCTTGTTGAAAACCTTGATTGTTCTTGTCTCTAAATAGTATTCATGGGTATCTACCTAAATCCTTGTGAAAACCTTTGATTGTTTGATATACTGCTTGTCTTGGTGATTTTTTCGATTGGTAAGCACTCTTTCCGTTCAAGTTTGCGATTCTTGTCTACTCAAAATACTCATGTCGTAGTTTCTAATGAAGATTAGCATAAGTGATTGAAGATCCATCATTTAATACCTTAATCAGTATATGCTAATCTGCCCTTTGGAATTCGTGAACATATTTTCTGATGCCTGCTTGTTTTTCCTCCAAATTTTGGCAACATATTGGCCATTGCCTTCTCTGATTTTGTTTCCTAAACATAGGTATTACCCAGTTGAAATTTATTAGCCACTTTATATACCCATTACTTATTCCTTCTATTTAGTTGCGAAGAGATAGTTCAAGAAACACATTGTTAATATGTTTGCATCATAGGTATCTATGTCATCTTGCTGTGGCCTTCCCCTTCTTGAATGTGTGTACTGTTTGGCTTGCGGCCGTTGGGCGTGGAAGAAACTCCTTTACGCAGCAGGAAATGAAAGTAAGAATTGGGGCACTGCCACTGCTGCTGAATTTGAGCCTGTACCTCGCATGTGTCGGTATATTCTCGCAGTCTATGAAGAAGATCTTCGTAACCCAATTTGGGCCCCACCTGGTGGATATGGTATGAATCCCGATTGGGTAGTTTTACGAAGAAGCTACGAAGAAACCGAGGGGAGGGTTTCTCCATACTTGATATACCTTGATCAAGATAATGCTGATATAGTCTTACTAATCAGAGGGCTAAATTTGGCAAAGGAAAGTGATTATTTGGTCTTACTAGATAACAAATTGGGGCAAACAAAATTCGATGGAGGTTATGTTCATAACGGGCTATTGAGGGCAGCGCAATGGGTATTTGATGCAGAGTCTGAGATTTTGAGGGAATTAATTGAGAGACATCCGAGCTACACTTTGACTTTTGCTGGGCATTCTCTGGGTGCAGGGGCAGTAGCATTGTTAGCAATATTGGTCATCCAGAATAGGGGACATTTGGGAAATATTGAGAGGAATAGAATTAGGTGCTTTGCCATTGCTCCTGCTAGGTGTGTATCGCTAAATTTGGCTGTGAGATATGCAGATATCATCAATTCTGTTGTGCTTCAGGTAATTTCTGCCCATTTATTACTGTGATTAGCTCTCATATATGGTATCCCTAGTAACATGCATCGCTTGTAACATCTTATAAGTTAGATGGGCGTATAAGTATTCATCACATTCTGTATATTTTTTTTTAATAGAAGCTTTTGGGACAGTTACTTGCGCTCTCCAGAGGAGCTAATAACACTAGTGATGGGAGTGAGGTGAGGCGAAGGGCAAGAGAAGATAGGGAAAATACACTAACAAACTGCAAAATGTGTAATGATTGATTTTGAACTGGGAACTCATACTTAGTTATGTAGCAAGTGAGTTTATAGAGCTCATACTTAGTTGATTTTTTGTTGTATTGTTCATTGAGAATGTAGATGAAGTGTGATGAAGTAAACATGAACTGTTCCTTGCACAAATAGTTATTCCTTTTCAAAAATGTAAAGAGTCAAGACTAGGGATGGTCTAAACAACAGTTCCGTCATATTGCTGAGTTATTTTTCTTATTTTTGTCCCTTGAGCTATTGTCAAATCTTGTGCTTTCAGTGAACTCATGGTGCCATTCTATATATCTTTCTAACGCGCATTATTACAATGGACCAGGATGATTTCTTGCCTCGGACAACCACGGCTCTGGAAAATCTTGTGAATTTTCTTTTCTGGTAAATGATTGTAGGTCTTGGTCACTTTTCTTTTTTTAAGTTGGTTGCATTCAGCAGTTATCTTTAATAAGAATTACACCAAACTGAAGACAGCCACTCTATGATATCGGAAGATAATTATATTGGATGAAGTTTTTGCATGCCAATTGTTGAATAGTCTATTTTAGCTATCCAAGATACTGAATTCGATTCTTTCCATGCAAATCATGAGAGGAAAATGTTTGCTGCTGTCTGCTGAATTGTTGTCTCCACATTTGAGATGTCTTTCAAAGAATTGTAACTAAAACAACTTGTCTGGGCTTGTCACTTTAGTGGAATTTTTGTTCCCTCCTAAGTTCCACTATATTGTTCAGATAGCAAGAAATTCCCACTTTTTTAAGATCAAATACGAAGATGCATCTAGATGAAGATAATTGAAAGGTATATCCTTTTGTGAATCCTTCTTCTAACCTCACTAAAGATCCATCCATTGGATTTCTGTTTCAGTTGTTTCAAACAAATGAGGTTGATGGCCCTATTGTGTTTTCAAGGAAAAAAAATTCAATTATTTTAGGGATAGGAGCTTTTGTATTTGTGTGTGGGCTTTCTGTTTCTAGATTGACTCGAGAACTTTTGGAGCAATTGCGCCACAAGTATTCAGAGGAAGATACTAATGAATGTGTTTTTGCCTTTACTTCAACAGTTTGCCATGCTTACTATGCATACTCTGCCTGAAGGATACATGCACATTAGATGAGAAGAGGCTTCAAGATCCGAGGCGGCTCTATGCACCTGGTCGTCTCTATCACATCATAGTGCGGAAGCCCTTCACGTATACTGGGATTTCTAGTAGTAAGATTTTAACAACTTACATTACTGAGGTGGGGAACGTAGCCCTATTTCATCAATTGAGACTATAGGAAACATCTTAGACTGTAAGAAGTTAAGAAGTTGGGCAAGAGGCAAGATTACATGCTAAGGTCTATCCGTTTTATGTAGTCCATTTACTCTCTTTGTCCCATAAGGCGGTTTTGTTTTTTCAACTTTGTTCCACTTTTGAGGGCATAAATTGTTACTAGTTGAGGTGTGAATATATTTTGATCTTGCTGATTCTTTCTTATTCAACATTTGTTTGCAGGTTTGGAACAATTCCCCCGAAGGTGAGGACAGCAGTACCTGTAGATGGGAGATTTGAGCACCTAGTCCTGTCTTGCAACTTAACTTCTGACCATTCCATTATTTGGATAGAGAGAGAATCCCAAAGGGCTCTTGATGTAAGTTTCCTAGTACTCCTTGGTTGCAATTGGGCAGGTACCTATTGAAGCAACACCTATTTGGTTGGAAACGAATTTGGTTTCATGGATTGGCAGATTCCAAATTAGCAGAGAGTAGGTATTTATAATGGAAGTTGGGATGTGTTAATCACCACAATATACAAGTAGCATATTCAAACAATAGAAACCAAACCAAGACCAAGGTTAGATGTTAAGTTAAATTTACCAATTTCATCTCCTTTTACAACACCATCCTGTGGCGATTAGGCCTTCCCCTCCACTTGGCATGTCCATTAACATAACCTGATCACTTCTCTCTACAATACATGTCTTCGTGGTATATGAAACATAAAAAGCAATTACAATTCTCTTTTCTTTCCATCCTATGAGTGCTCTTCATTGGTTTGGCTTATGTCTCGTCTATTAACTACTCAATAGATTGTCATGTTCAGATAGTTGAAGATTTCCCCCCTTTTCTTTTGCATTATCCCTTGCTCACAACTATTGATTTTGTATTTTTTGTCCTTTGTGGCTGTCATGATTTTCTCCGAGTTCAGTTAATGATGGAGACAGAGCGAATTATGGAGATTCCGGCACAGCAGAGGATGGAGCGGCAGGTCTCTCTTGCTAGAGAGCATAGTGAGGAGTACAAGGCAGCCTTACAAAGGGCTGTAGCACTGGATGTGCAGGAAGCTTACTCACCTTCTTCATATGGAACCTTCGACGAAATAAACGAGGAAGGGGATAATTGCAGCAGTTCACGGACAGAATCACCTTTCGTGTCATCCAAGAGGAGGAAAGAGAACTGGGATGATTTGGCCGGTCGCCTTTTTGACATTGATGAGTCTGGGCAGATGGTACTGAAGAAGTAGTAGGCCTTTGTACTATGGCTAAATGAAGCTTTGTAGAATACAAAGTCATTTTTTTGTTCATGTGTTCACATTGTATGATTCTTAAGGAATTTAAAAGGGCTAGTTGTATCAGCAGATTTAGTTGTTCAAATGTTCGTATTGAATGATTCTTGAGGAATTCAAAATGGCAAGTTATATCAGCAGATTTAGTTGTAGAGGATTGTTGATTTTTCATGGCAATTATGACACTACATGAATGTCAGAGGAAGTAAGAAATGAAACCCTCGCAATAGAAACCAGTTTAATGAGGATGCAGAGCACATGAAAGATGCCAGTAGATCAATTAATCCAATTTCACAAATTGAACATCCAAACACAGCATACGTGTATTGACGAAGCAGCACAGGTAGAGTTTTCAGTTTATTTGTTAAAAGGTAGAGTTTTCTTCCAAATGTAAATGAACTTTCCTACAAGAATTGTCGGTGTCGTCCCCATTGAATTAAATGGAGAATCACAATCATTTATCATTACATACACAATTCAAGCGCAATAACAGAACTGCTGCAGATTTCATGGTAACACCCTATGAAATATTTAACTTAGAAGTGCCAAATTGGCTTGAAAAAAAACTTCTACAAACAAGATCTACCTAACTACTTAATGAATTCCAAATCCAATGATTTTTCCTTTCCAGCTCTTACTGCCCTCGATCATAAGAAACACATGAATCTCTCCGCCACATGACTCCATCAGTGAATTGGCTAGTAGTTCAGATGTTTGAGCAGATCGCAAACATGGCAAGAGACTTTGATCCAGAAAGGTAGGCTGCTTTTTTATCTGTGACATTTCATGTACAGGGGTGGATCCTCATCTTATATAAAGAGCATGGTTCCCAAAGTCCTTCAGCGAGGAAGGGAAACAGAATGCATAGGTCTTCTGCGGTAAGGGAGAGAGAATGCTTATCCCTTACTCCTTTTGACCTATGAATGGAGATCAAGAACTGCTTCCCCTGCAATAACAATGAGACAACATATCAACCACTATCCTAACTCATCCATACCGGTGGATGGAACCCATACAAAAACGAGTAACAAGTAAACTAGAATTTAGAACTAACGACTCATAAAAATGGGATGATTAGATTTCGGTACATATCAAAGTACCACATTTGGGAGGGGGAATTGCACCTCCATATAGTTTGGGATGACTTGCATTTGCAACAACTTGGACCTATACTTTTTTAACTTGTTCTGATTAAAATGTAGCAGTCAATTCTCCACACACCAGCTCCAAATTGATTTCATGTGGGATTCTGCGACCACTTTAACCAGTTGGACAATAATTAAGTTGACTTGAGATTAAGCAGCATTCAAATCCCAAAATTGATCCATGCCTCATATCTACTCTCAATCTATACAATGTATAACCGAACCGAAGAATACCAGCACGGATAAATTTGACGAAGGTTACCGTGCATTCTCTTGACAAATCGTTCAAATTCCATGAAGTTGTGTCTTTCCATGAGAAGTGGGCCAAGTCTGAGGTAAGTGAAAGCACAAAAATGCCTCCCGTCCGGATCATTCATAGGCTTGGCTCTTTCCGAGATCATGTTATAGTTTTCTCTGTCATGGCATGGAAGAGCATTTTCGCTAGCAATTGGTGTGCAAACATCCCAGGCAGAATTCAGCACCTGAAAATTGGAAAAAAAAAATGTCAAAAGAAAGAAAAGCTTCAACCAATAACATGCAATACTTGCAGAATGATTCTCCCATATTCCACATGGACAAACACAAAATATTGTATAAAAGAAATAACAAACTCATCAAGTAGCAATCATTTGAGCTAAAGAAGAGCTTTCGTTCCAGCTTAATGCTTACTTGCCAGGCTAACCCATCCGGATCTGCCACTGCCTCTGAGAAGTCCACATGGTGGTCTAACGTTCCCCATTCAGCACACACGAAGTTTAGAGCAGCCCCATGCTTCTTTAGCATTGCCATAATTGCTGCATAACCATCACGATTGCACGAGTTGTAAAATCCAGCAGTTAATTCAGCAGCATGGCTGGCTGTCTTGTACCACCAATGAACACCTGATAGCTGCTCAAAAATTACAAGAGGCAACAGAATCGAGTCAAACCATAGTCTACGAGCCATTATAAAGCACACTTAGTACAGATGAATGCCAAAACTTTGGCAGTCGAAAACTACTTAACATGGGGTTGCTACCTCCCATATATTTTACAAAACAAGAATATAAAGGGTACCATATTCCTGTAAAACCAACCTAATCCCTTTATAAATAATGCTTCAGTTAAGAGCATCCACATTGTAATAAGCAAATGAGCGTGGATAAGTAAACTTAACAACAGTGCTCAAAAAACACCCCACATTGTAATAAGCAAAGTTACAAGTCTTTTAGCAAATAAACAAATTTCACTCATTCCATAACCAAACTTAACAACTTTTACCAATAACCAAAACTCAATAACCAAAATCAGTAACCAAACTCAAAACTCAATAACTGAAAAACACCCCACATTAGAATCGTCTCATCGAGATGAATAATTTGGTGTGGTCGGGTGCGTGAATGAAACTCGTTTGCGATTGTACATATGTGCGTTATGCATTGTGGGGATTTTTTTGATTAGCGATACAAAAATAACCAATGTGGAGGTAGAGATTGTTAAGTTTGATTATGAACTAAATGGATAATCAAAAGCTGACGTGGCACATTTTGATTATTGGTTTTGATTATTCCCATTGCGGATGCTCTAATAAACACAAAGAAGCCCCAAGATTTTCTACCGAGTGTACATAAAATATCTGTTATGCAATGAATATATCTCCACAGAACATAGGATTTTCAAAACGAATACCAACAGACAGAAGTATCACATAAATAATACACTAGGTTACAACAGTTCTTATCGAAAGAAGCACTAGGATATTGCTTAGTGCTAGTCCCTGGAAATTGGGGGCTTTGGGGATGTCGAAAGAAGCGATAAGTTTGCTAATAGATTTATGATAGTTTGTTAAAGACACATGTTGAATCCCTTTCTTCATAATATGCTAATGTTTGTGTGGGATTTTCTCCTTTGCCTTCTCTTTGTTAAATTGCACAAATAAATCAGCTCAAATGACAGAAACACATCATGCAAACATCTCGCTTTCACATTGGTAACATATCTTCCATTTATAGTAAGAACTTGTTATTGGAGCCTACTTTGCAAGAAGATAACAACATGCGTTCTACTTTGTCAATTCAGAAGGGATCAAACTGTGGTACATTAATTGTGCAAGCCAAAACAACTTTGTGAACCATGATAAATACAAAAAATGCAGCGAGATGCTAAGACCGTCGTTTCCCAGAAAGAGAACCAGAGCCAACATACCGCACCTAACAAGCCATCGCCAACAACAAGGACTAAGGCTTTGGCCCTGGCAGTGATGACGGGGGCAATATGGAAGAGCAAATGGCTAAATCTTTCAACTATTTAGAACCTCACATAAAAAATTATTTGGAAACAATTGAAAAGGAAAAGTGAAATGAACTTCTGCAGATGAAAACTAAAATTATTTGTATTATCCAACAACTGTATTTGTAAGAACTTAAAAAATTGACCCATACTCAGTTGTTACCTTCATGATGACATATAAATTCATCTCCCACATAGATATAGACCAACTTTCAAAAAAAATCTCACCTTTGCAGCAATCCGAGTGCTTTCAAAAGCCAACTTCGCCAGAGAAAGTACCCGGGCACCATGGTCAAGAAGAACCTGAGAGTACCAGTTTAGGAAGAACCTGCCATAATAGCCATCATAATCACCTCCATCACAGAAAAATCCAGTTTCATGTGGCCGGGAATTGTAGGAACCTGCATTATCTGGTCCTCGAGCCCAGAAAGAGTGTCCCCTTGCTTCAGCCGCTTTCCTCAGGCTTTTCAACAGATACTGGTCATGACACTGCAAAAGAAACATGTTTAGTGAACTACAGAAAGAGTTAAAAGGTTTCAGATGAACATATGACAGACAACAAATAATCAAGTGAAGTTTTCCCAATTTGCTGGATGAACTAATGAACCAACTGTAAAGGTACCATAACAGTTCACATTCACAACAAAACAAGTAGTTCTGAATATCATTCTCACAGAAGTTTTAAGTAAAGCTTCCTGTGATCTGCTAACATTCACAACAAAACAAGTAGTTCTGAATATCATTCTCCAGAAGTTTTAAGTAACGCTTCCTGTGATCCGCTATTTTCATCCTACTGAGAAATGCAATGATAATGAAGAAATTTCTTGAAAAAGAAAGAAGAACCCTAGGAGGGGAAGAAACCCTCCCAAAAAAGAGAAAAGAAAGAAAGACAAATTAAATAACACCTCACAAACCACCTTCAAATCTTCACAAAACATTGGTCATGCATATCTGGATGCGAGGTTATCAAGTGTAATGAGACTAAACAATTCCATATAAAATAGACTTAAGAAGAGAGAAAATAACCAGATACCAAAGGGAATTGTCATCCACAGCTAAGCTATTTGGCACAAGCTTCTTGACACAACGGAAACTTCTCAAGTGAATTCTCACGTAGATTAACAAGTTAAAATGTGTTTTTTACCCTTTTTTTTTCTTCGTTTCAATTAGGTTTCCACAATCTGGTTAAATTAAAGGGGAAAAAAGGAGAGGGCTGGGCAAAAAAGCGTGAACATTGCATCACTGCAATTTAGGTAAGTATATTTGGTCAATTACCTGGAATTCACCAACACCTGGATATCTCCAACCATGCTTTACAGGATTAGATGGGTATCGTAGCTCTCCACATGGACCCAGCCCAACTTCAATCATAGAGATTATCCCATCATCAAAGAACTCGTCAAATTCCACCCGGAAGCTTCTCATGTAGTCGAAGTAAACCTACCTCATTTTCCGACAACAAAGAGAAGGTAAACCTCTGAATCAATATCAAAATTTACATGCCATTAAAAGAGAAGGAAAACTGGACAGGAAAATGATCCCAAAGAAAAGGAGGCTTTTTGACTTTTTTGGTCCCCAAAGTATTTCCGTTGTGCCATTTTGGTCCCCAATATTCCAATTGCTAACATTTGGTCCCCAAAGTATCAATTTTGTCTCTAAATGGTCCCTGCGCTAACGCCGTTCCTTCCCTCCGTCAACTTGGAGGGCAAGTTTGGTATTTCACCGCCATCCCCCATAGCTTTATTTTCTTTTTTGGTCCCCAAAGTATTTTTGTTGTGTCATTTTGGTCCCCAAAGTATTTTCGCTGTGCCATTTTGGTCCCCAATACACCAAACTTGCCCACCAATTTGACGGAGGGAAGGAACGGCGTGAGCCGCAGGGACCATTTAAAGACAAAATTGATACTTTGGGGACCAAATGTTAGCAATTGAAATATTGGGGACCAAAATGGCATAGCGGAAATACTTTGGGGACCAAAAAAGTAAATAAGCCAAGAAAAAATATATATATTGTTGTGTAGAAATAAGGTTCTAATTACCCACTACAGAAAACCATTAACATCATTAATCAGTCCTGACTGGGTTATACGTTTGACTGGTTATCTTTGTGACAATTTCAAAGATTATAAAATTTTTGCCTTTAAAAAAAAAATAAGTCTGACTGGTTGGCAGTTGTCAAGCCCAAAAAAATCATAAAGATTGAACAGAAGAAATGAGGATAGTAACTACTCCTGAACACTAGAGTCTTTGAGGCTTTACAAAAATTCTCCAGTCCAAATTAAAAAGACAAAGCAGAGAACATTAGAAACATAATCAACTATCTCTGATCTGCCAATGAAAGAAAACACGATCTATAAGTTGGCAGTAGCTGTGCTTTTCTATATTCAATCTGAAACGCATAAACATTTTCATGGCCACAAGGATCATGATGACTAGATGGGTCTGGTGACTAATTGTTCACGGTCATGACTCATATACACAAGCATATAGTGAAGGCTGAAGGCAGTACCTCTACAGCCGTGCGGCCTCTTAAAACACGTTCCTTGTCAATTCCCCAAGAGAGACATTCAGGGTTTCGCCTTCCCTCTCTATCTGTGAAAAATATGTCAGGATTCCTTCGACCGATTTCTGCCACCCAATGGGGCAGCGGGATACAAACATCATCACCAACATTGCCCCCACACTCATGAAAGGACAATACAACCTGAGCCATTGACAGTTAAGAACTCAGTCAGTTTAGCATAAATTTAAGGTGGCTTTTTTGAAGGCAACTATCCAACAGGAAGCAAGTTGCCCCACCTCAACGTTGATGCCAAATTTTCGCTGTTCCTCCAACAAATCGTTACAACTCTTAACAACAACGCAGTGTCTAAGATGCAACAGGAAAAGAAAAAACTACTGCCATGCCAGCTTAACAATGTCTAAATTGGATACACAACCATTATTCCAATTGCTAATTATCACCCACATATACGGACTCCAGAAGCCGCATGGTCCATGGACTAGATTACAAGGTGATGTAGACCCCTGAACAAACACCCTCTAGTTTATCAAACTAGAATATGGTCCATGAACTACCATACAAAGGGATGATCGTCCACATCTATCGAGATTATGGATCTTGTTTATTAAGGTCTTACACTATGCACAGAATCATCTTGACACAACTGTGAAATTATAAAGGGGGCAACACAAGCAGAAACCATTAGTGTAGCAAAAGCAAAGCCAAATATATTTACACATTACACTGACCTGTAGCTTGAGCTTGAGCTCACGCACAATCTGAAAGAGTCTTTTGTAACCACTCCAGTTGTACTCTTGCGGAGCATGTGCTTCTACTATACCCCACCAGCAATTGACCACAACACCATCAACATTGATTGATTTCAATACTCTTAGTTGCTTTAATAGACCATCCTGATCAATGAGTTCACACTTCATATTGATGACACCCAACTGCCACCCACAAGTGCGACACTTATGACAGTTACAGAACTAGTTGAAGTGACTGTCATGATTAATACAAGAACTCGCCCAAAAAAACACATATGCATACTGGAGTAGAATAATTTCCCTGTCCATAGGCTTACTTATAAAAAAAAAAATCTCCCTGTCCATAGGTTTAGTAAGGAAAAGGAAGTACTACGGACAATGCAAGCAGAAAGAGAACAGTTCCATGGAGTGGAAATGTTAGTATCTTAGACAAATCTGAAAATTGCTGCATGATTTTTTTAATATTATTTTCCCCAATTGGTAATGCAAGGAGACACGAACTTCAATGTTTGTGAACTTAAGAAGGTGGGCTTGGACAGAGGAGAATTGTTGACTGGAACATAAAATTCCATGCTTAGCATGGGTAATTTATATTCTAAACAATGCACTATGGGCCCAGAGAAGAGCTATATCAAAGATACAGGACTTTGGAACCCTCTCAAATTGACCTTGGACCTGGATGAAATTCTTTCAGCTCTCAAGTTCTCAAGCATTGCCAAACCTTTCATCAAATACTCTATTGGGGATCGTAAAGATACTCGTGATGGTTTGATAACTGGCATACCTCGGGTAGGGGTGGGAATTTTTGACCCGACACGAAGTTAGCGGGTTAGGGTCAGTTATTCCTGACATAGAACACGAATATGACACAGCATGATAACATGAAAAGCTAAATAGGTCGGGTTAGGGTTGGAAGAATTCTGACACGAACACGAGATGACACGACGCGGGTTGGGGAATTTATGAAAAGACACGATAACACGACAAAAACCAGACACGAAGTTAGCTGGTTAGGGTCGGCTATTTCTTACACGTAACACGAATCTAACACGACATGATAATACGAAAAGCTAAAAAGGTCGGGTTAGGGTTGAGAGAATTCTGACACAAACACGAGATGACACGACACGACACGATGCCCACCCCTAACCTCAGGGCCCTTTCATCTAAAGTTCACTCATCAATCAGTGCTGAGTTCTAGCCTTCCTATAAATGCCAAGTCCTGCTATCATTCGGAAAGAATCCTGCTCTTGGTCCTTTCCTTCTATTCATCCTATTGCAGGCTTTCTTTCCTGTCCATTCCAGCAAGGCCAGCTATGATTCAGTGGATTAGTTCCCCAACCTGCATCTGCAACTTGGGGCTTGTCTCAGAGATCATTATACAGTTGTTAACTTTCACAACTTTTTTCTTTGGTTGGTTGCCAAAAGTAAACTTTAAACCAAGGACAAAATATTGATGGTGAGTTTTTAGATTTGCATCCTGCCTTTTGCATGATCAGGAGGCAACACTTCCTCTTATCTTGTTCTCTTTCAGGTCTATCTGGAGGCAGATCCAAAGCTGGAGTAAATGCAATAGATCAAAACTTTTTCATCATTGGCAGGAGGAAATGAGTGGACAATTGCCAAAATCAGTGGAAAGAGCTTCTGTATATCATCAGGAAAATGATTGGCTGCCATGGTTGACAATACATCAGGAAAGGAACTACAGATCCCTAAGAGGCCTGCATAGAGTCCGTGCTCTAATGTTACACAAGATAAGGCATGATGTTACGGCTAAGTCCTCGCAAATTTTTGCAGTTAGAAACTCTAAACTGAATTTCTCCATTTGCAGGAACTGGTGCATTATCTTATGTTTATGAGCATTAATGGCTCGTAGTTTTCATTTGTTTGTTGTGGTTGAGATCTGCTTCTCTTTTATCGAATGGAATCATTCCATGATCATGTTTTCTTTCGGTAAGACCTTACTAACAGCAAAACAAAGAACACGAGTCTCTTTACGGGGTAAGGAGACCAAGACACTGGGGTGTCCCCTAGGGGACTCAAGAAAGGGATGATGAAGAAGCGTATAAAAATTAGAGGCAGTGTAAGAGCAATATTAGAGAACTCACTGGTAGCATCACGTATACTGGAACATAAGGTGTGCCTGCAAAATCACGCTCCTGTAACTTTTGGGGTATATCGATAACCTGAGGAAAGGTTCAGAAGCATTTATGACATGAGAACCAGATTCATTCCAATCAATTACCAAGATTGGATACATAATACACGGGAAAAAACTTTGGCTGCCTGTGAGAAATCAGTTTGACTGTGGCCCATCATTTAGAATTAATGACATGTGCCATATATTTTGGGAGGAAAAAAAGGGTGTCAAAACAATGGCAACGCTGCAGTGTTTAGTTGTTGAGTGTGCCTGAATAAGCATTGAATCAAAGGTTTTGGTCGTCATCGCATACCGTACATCTTATCATCGCTCCAGATCAACCACAAATCTAAGTGTTAAGTAGAAAATGCGAAAACTAATGAGGGTTAAATTGGTTGGACATAGATATCAAACAATTAGACAAAATTTCCCTTACCCCAAATCTTCAGCTTGAGAAAAAAGTTCAGATATTTTGAAGTCTTGGTATGTTTTCATCACTATTACATCAGACAACTATCCCAAAAGTTTCTGGAGTTTATCTGTGTGGCATGGATGAGTTCCCTAGTCCAAAACTCTAGCTTCCAAAACACCAAAAGCAAGACAAATACTCCAAATAGGCAAAGAGGTACTGGAGTCATGTTAGCATCCAAATAACCTCACAACCAAGTCAAGAACATGCACCTGTTTGTCATCAACAGCATCCATGGAGCTCCCGATAAGGGGATGATTTTCTGCTGCTGCTCCTGTTCCAACCATGGCAGCCGTCTGGGACTGGGAACTCGAGGATCCATCATAAGGGGATGATGTGTGCACATAAGCACCTTTCATGTCACAAGAAGGATAATCCATTGAACTTTTATAGCCAGAGCATATGCCCCTCGAGGAAGTAGGTGGGGTCTGCTGCACCGGTACATGCGAAGATGTTGACGTCAATGCTGTAGCAGATGCACCACCAGCAGGTCTGGTGCCCTTCACAAGAAGAAGAGACAGAATTTCAATCTTTGAATCACATCTATAAAGAGACATCACTTATTATTGGGTTTAACACCTAACTTCCAGTTCCCACCAATCTGATATGAATCACGCATGTATGCTGTGTGAGCATATGCAATCGACTAGAGAAAAGAAACAACCAAAGAAATCCAAGGTCCGTTGTGCATAAATATAACTATAAGCAGTACAATGTGTAAATACAAGTCATTAAGAGGAAATTGCCCTTTAAAGTACCTGTGATGTAGAAGGAAAGGTGGTTCCATCAGGGAGAACAACCCAACCGGCTTCCCTTGCCAGGGCCGCAATGACATCGTTTATATCAGCCCTAACCCTAAGATTATAGTTCCCGTGCCTTCGGAGTCCGGCCAAGATCTTTGCAGTGACTGCCCTCCGCTGTCGCTCTCGTATTTTTGTTCTCTCCTTCTCTTCCACTGGTCTACACCTTCGAGCCCCTGATAGCGGAGTTGGTTGCTCTTGATATTGTTGGTGCTGCTGAAACCTAGTAGTATTGCCGCTTGACGCAAGCCCCCCATCAACACCTCCCATTATGGTAGCCTCATTATTCTTCTCTTCGTCATCATCGTCGTCGTCATCTTCTTCTTTCACATCCATCCCCATTTCATCCTCATCATCTTCACTTGCTCCAAATCTCTGAATCTCCGTTGCCATTGTCCCACTATGCAAGGAATCCTAATTCCTACACTCTTATTCTCCTAACCAATACAGTCACATTGTACTTCTGCTGCAAATAATGGAATTAAGTTAAGGTTGTCTCAATTACATTACTAGATACGAGTAAGAATGAAATTCGAGTTTTTGAGCAGCCCTTATGCAAAATCTGCTCCAATAATGTTAACTTCAAACCAAATATACCTCGACTCTCACATGAAGCCAACTACGACAACCATAAAAATTACTTTCCCGCTTATTAAAGGAATTGGCTAAGCTTGTTTTGAATTACGTTATAATATGCAATGAAAATCGGAATTCGAGTTTTTGAGTAGCTCCTATGCAAAATCTGAAGATCTACTGCAATAATTTAACTCCAAACGGCACATATCTCAATTCTCACGTGAAGCAAACTAAAACCACAATAAAAATAATAACTTTGTCATATTACCTTTGCAGAATCAGCTTGCAAAACCAGCCAATTACGAAAATCAGAAACCGTTAAAGCTCCAATCCGCCATCCTCCCTCCACGATCTTTCTCCTGTCACATCTCATTTACAAATAAATACATCTGAAGCTCCGAAGAACAACTCTTGCTCGCCGACTCAGAAACTTAGCCCCGAATCGCTTCCGAACCGGCGTCGTTCCGGTATAATGTTCCGACGAAGCGGGCGGAGAGGAGGCGGAGAAGCTACGGGGAGTTTTAGGGGCGGAAAGAGAGTGGTCGGCGATTTCCGGGGGAGGGCCGGCGGAGGAGAGAGCGTGCGAGGGCTAGGGTTTGCCACGCGTGTGGGAGGTGGGCGAGCGTGTGTGGTTGTGTGTGAATAGAAGGGTGTTGTGAGTTTGGGTGCGAGGAGCCCGTGATTGGCACGTGGCAAGGAGGGTGCGTTGATGGCGTGGGACCATCAGTTTTGGGTGCGTAAAAGGGCGCATGTATCGTGTGGACCATGATTTCTGCACTGCTAAGTGCTAGGGCTTTTGTAATTTTCCGTTTTGTAGCAATCCTGCTACGGAAACCGACGTTGGGAATCAACGGCCACTTCGGGTCTGTACCGTCGTACGGATGATGCGAGTCGTTTAATAATTTAAAAAGACCAATGGCCTAAGAAAAATCAGGTCGATTCAATTCGATTTACGTAGATGTTCGATCCAATCTTTTATTTTTTCATTTAAATTTCGAATCTATGAAAAAATGAAAGATTAGATCGAATACGTAAATATATTGAATTGAGCTTAATTTTCACGGGCTTACTCGGGTTTTTTTTAAAAATTATTGAACGGGTGAGATCAATCAAACCCAGAATGGGCCCCGCATGCCGGTCGATTTCCTTAGCTTTTTCGTTTTGCAACCAATAATGCTACACACACAGCAAAAGTGCACAGATTTGTCACGGGTCCCACATAAATAATCCGAGCCATTCATTTAATGTAAAACATTTTTTCAAGTGCCCCCACGAAAAATTGACTCAATCCAATACTTATAGATGCTCAATTAATCATTTAACTTTTCATTTGTATTTCAGGATAATGAAAAGTTAGATGATTGAATCGAGCATCTATAGGTATTGGATTAAACTTATTTTTTGCGGGGGTTATTGAAAAAATATTGTGCATTTAATTAACGGCTCGAGTTTGTGTAGGATCCAGAGTGAATCTCACACACAGATCTGTGCACGATCTATGTGGGAATTGTCTGTGTTAACGGACTTACTGTTTTGCAACAAGGGGTGGTATCCGCACACTTAAGAAATATGTGGCAGTGCGCACAAATCCTTTTTGAACCCATTTTGAATTTAAAAAAAAAAAACGGTCGAAATTGCTCATTTTGTTTAAAATACTTTGTTTATAGTCCGAGTCAAAAAATCGGTTGAATGGAATATCAATTAGGGCGTTTTGTAACGGAGACTGATTTTAATTTCTTGTTTTATGTTTTCGGTTTCTTTTTTCTTCCCCTTTTCTTTTTCCAC
Source organism: Rhododendron molle (assembly GCA_025413875.1). Taxonomy (NCBI): domain Eukaryota; kingdom Viridiplantae; phylum Streptophyta; class Magnoliopsida; order Ericales; family Ericaceae; genus Rhododendron; species Rhododendron molle. The sequence goes on along the minus strand of CM046394.1, from coordinate 1,767,585 downwards.
TGTAAAAATGTCCAGACCAGTTTACACGCACCTCAACTAATTCTCAGTCTGATAATTTTCTTCGGTTAAATGTTCGGAGTTTTTAAACACCACGACTAAAGTTGCAAAGTATGCCAAAAGATTCAGGGCAAAAAAAAAAAAAAAGTATAGCAAAAAGATTCTTTTGGGTCTGTGGAGATGTTTGAACACGAGAATGAACATATTTTTGGCTATTAAGAAGTGTTTTGCTAAAAAAAAATAATAATTGAATATTGGAAAAATGGAATGAAAGCTATGGATGATTTTAAAATCGCATACAAAAAGAAAATAAGATGACAGTGATCGATCTTGGAACATTATTCATTTGAACTCATTTCTTGCAATGAAAATCTCTCCTATTTCATTCTTTTATGGGCCAATTGCCTGCCCACCTTAATTTTCGAGGAAAGTCCACTTTCACCCCCTGTGATTATCGCTATGTGCGGATACACCCCATGTGGTTTAAAAGTGTGCACATAACCCCCTGTGGTTTTCAAATTGTGCGGATAGACCCCCTGCCGTCATATTTTCCATCCATTTTAACGGAGGTGTATCTCACACACCTCTAAAATGTAATCTGAGTCATTCATAATGTATTAAATAAAGAATAGAGTATCTCTGTAAAAAATCATCTCGATCAGGCATCAATAACCCAATGATCTAACTTGTAGTAAATTCAAATTTGAAATTTTAATTTCATAACAAAATTGATTTGACCATAAGCTTTTCATTTTTTGATTGACTTGAATTTTGGCATAGACGCAGTACTCGTCAAAATTTATAATATCAACGGTTTGGATTCAATTTTTGGTATACGGGATGGTGTGGTTAGATTTAAACAAGAAGAAGAATCAATGGACGTGATGAGGGGTATAACGGTCTTTTAATGTTGTTTCCGTTAAAATGGATGGAAAATACGACGGCAGGGGGTCTATCCGCACAATTTGAAAACCACAGGGGGTTATGTGCACACTTTTAAACCACAGGGGGTGTATCCGCACATGGCGATAACCACGTGGGGTGAAAATGGACTTTCCTCTTAATTTTCTGATGTAAAACTCTCTGGTTTTTGTGGAAACCAACAGAAGGAGCAACGTCAGTCAGCCAAATGTGCATACATGCGCATACAGTTTCTTCCTTCCTAGCTGCAAACTGGAATCTCATTAGTTGAAACTTGGTACCTCTTCGTTCAGACAAAGATGGCAAATCTGAGACTGCTTCATGCACCTACGCATGAAGAGGCAACAAAGTTCAGTGCTATCTACCGTGATTCCACATTATTGCAGATCAAAAGACTATGCCATGGACATGTCTCGTTCTATCTATCGGGACGTCTCCCTTGACTGAAGAAGTAACCATTTCTCATATGTTTGAGAATCACTTCCGGCTGATACAAGAGACATTATGAAAGCATTGTTGGGAAAAGCGCTCAAGAACAATGTGTTAACAGTTTACACAAGTGACCAGAATATGCGAACCCTGAAGAGTACACGGAGCGTTTATTGATAACGACTTTCTACAATGCTAAAGCCCATCAACACTCCCCACCCTCACACCAAAAGGGGCTATTCACTGATAACTCCTTCACCAATTTTTGCAGCCAAAAGGCAGGAATGCAGGCCCCACAGGAAGTATAATCCAATTTGATCCTTCAATCCATGAATCAAAGAGGGTGTGTAGACATCATTTTCAATAAAAAAACGGAAGCAACAGACATTTGTGATTTTGATATAATATCTTCAGGGCTACTTATCATTTTCACTCCCCTTTCCAAAATGGATAACGAAACAACCACATACTTGAACAAGGAAGTGTTTTTTTACCATGCATTCTCTTGACAAATATATCAAACTCCATAAAGTTGTGCTGCTCCATGAGAATTGGGCTGAACCTCAAGTAGGTAAAAGCAGATAAATGTCTCCCATCTGGATTATTTAAGGGCTTTGCATTTTCCAGTATCTTGTTATAACCTTCTCTATCATGGCAAGGAAGAGCATTCTCACTTGCAACTGGTATGTTAACATCCCATGCAGCATTAAGCACCTGAAGTGTAAAGAGAACATTCCAAATTGAACATTTGAAGCTTTATTGCATGCAAAAAGACTATCAGCCACACTAGAGACAAATTCAGAAAAGGTCCAGCAGAAAAGGAGGATATTGGTACATAACATGCCCTCAACAGAAATGCATGGCGACAACAGATTCACGTGGCAGACCCCAATCGATCGGGATTCAAGGCTTGGTTTGGTTTGGTTAACTTGAAATGGATAGATATCCAAGACAAAGTCAAATGTGGTTGTAACCAAGCCTAATCTGAACCCAAAACCTAGCACCTTTCAAAAACAGCGAAAGGAACAGGAACAATACTACGATAATAGTGAGTATGAGCGAGAAAAGTGGAAATCAAAATGGCAACAAAAACAGTTAAGGACTCTGATGAATGGGTAGGTGAAGACTGTGAAGTGGTCCTCGACAAGCTTGCACAAATTGACTTCAGAAGACACCAAATATTAGTGCCCACCAAGTAAGGCCAAGTTAAAAGTGGATACGTTTCTGGTCAAACCAGGTTCATTTTGCTCGATTTTAAATGCAAATATTCAGTGCACAGATAAATTGTGTTCTCCAAAAAGAAAGGGCTTCTCCGCAGGGAAAAAGTTATACATACAGGTGAGATGAAGCAAATACAAGTTTCTTGATTGCTTACTTGCCAAACTAATCCTTCAGGGTCAGCCAATGCTTCAGGACAGAGGTGAAGTTTAGAGCAGCCCCATGCTTCTTTAACATTGCTGCAATTGGAGCATAGCCATCATGGATACATGGATTGTAAAACCCAGCAGTCAACTCAGCAGCATGGCTTGCTGTCTTGTACCACCAATGAATACCTGAAAGCTGCTCAACAATCAAAAACACGAATCAGACAGCTTTAAGTGAAAGAAAAATAGAAGTGATATCATTATAGTTCAATGTAACCTCCATTTTTGCTAGAGAAAAACATCTTCCTTACGAAGAACAGTGCTTCAGAGTAGGTCACTTACCTTTGCAGCAATGCAAGTGCCTTCAAAAGCCAAATTTGCCAGAGAGAGGACCTGATCACCATGATCAACCAGAACCGGGGAGTACCAATTGAGGAAAAATCTGCCATAACGGCGATCATAATCACCTCCGTCACAAAAGAATCTGTTTTCATGTGGTTGGGAATTATAAGATCCTGCATTATATGGCCCTATTCCCCAGAATGAATATCCTCTCACTTCTGCTGCCTTCTTCAGAGTCTTTAACATGTAACTGTCATAGCACTACCAGAAATGACACTGAAAATGCACAGGAAAATCAATGAAGGTAGTCATCATGATAAGACACGTGACGAGGGGAGAAAACCTTGACCTCGTCCCATATTAGAAGATTACTGAGCTACAGTAAAAAACAATTTGTCAGAATTATATTGTCCCCATTCCAAATGAGGAATTACCTTAATGATGGAAGGTACTTGAGTCATCAATTTTTAAAATTGTTACCTGGAATTCACCAATGCCAGGATATTTCCACCCAAGTTCTGCAGGATAAGAGGGATATCGCAGCTCCCCACATGGACCTAGTCCAATTTCAATCTCAGAGATGATTCCATCTTCAAAGAACTCATCAAACTCTACCCGGAAGCTTCTCATGTAGTCAAAGCACACCTACATCACTCGCACAAAGACAGTGCACTTGAAGGTAAAGATCCCAAAAAAAAAAAAAATCATCAAAGAATTCTAAATACTTTAAGATCACAAGAAGCAAAACACAGAAGGTGCACTAATTTTGAAACCTATATAACAGTTTATTTTATTTATTTTTTTGATCGGCTATGTAATACGTAGTAACTTTTCAAGCCCAGTCATAATCTGTGGTGTACGTATAAGATGCAGTTCAAGAGAAAATGATAAAGAAATTGCTAGCTGGAATATGGTGCACATGAGTGCAAGATGGAATTAGACTCTCATTATAGCAACAGAGAGCACACTACCTACAGATTTCCTTGGAGAAAGTGTTCGGACAGTACAGTGTTCATTGATACTGAAAAAATTTCTCTAAAGCCTAATAGAATGGGAGAATGCACTACCCTCAACAGCATTCCGACCTCGTAAAACCCTCTCCTTGTCAACTCCCCAAGTGAGACACTGAACGGGTAATAATTTTTTTGCACTCAGATTTCCTTATAAATAAGTTAAGCATTTTTTTAGTGCTTCAAATTACAAATTACACAAGCACTTAAATAGACATATTCTGGAGTTTAATTGTAAGAAAGTGGAGTGCTAAAATCACTTTTCCTCATTAAATCTTGATTCCATCCGCCACGATGTATGGACAAAAGTTTTTTTAAAAAAAAAACAAAAACTCTAACCCTTTTTTCCACCCAAATTTGGGTCAAAAGCTTGATTCGGGTAAGCCATTTCCAATCCTAAATCCATATGTTTACCCAAATCTATTATGGAATGACACACTTGTAGTTAATGAGTGGCACACTTGTAATTGATGAGAGTAAAAAAAAAAGTTTTGAAAATAGATAGAACTCAAAATCAATAGGCAAATGGGTATCACGTTGGAGATGGGCTTTTAGGCTTTTTACTCAAATTTTGGGTATGGATAATAAAATGGGTAGCGGATCAAAAAAATAATAAAATGGGTATGGATTGAAGATGCTAATGCCTTGTTTGGAACACTTTTTGAAAAGTATTTTTCAACAGATCCTCTACTTTCAATTATTTCTCTCTCTATCTTTCTCCACTTATTATCCCTACTATTTTTTCAAAAAAAAAAAATTCAAAAAATGTTCCAAACCCAGCATAAAGCACCTACTGAGAATGCTCTGAGCGATTGATCAAATCCTCATCATAATCGACGGGCCTACTTGGTACAATACCAGCCCGATTGACAAAAATGGGCCAACTCCGTCTGTTCTGGTCAGGGTGGGTTTGGGTCAGACTGAGCTTGGGCCAATAATTGAGCTTAGTTAGGCCTTCACCACATTTGGTAGCCCTCAATTGACGAGTGTATCGGAATGAAGCTGATTTTTTTACCGGTCCATTCGATTTTTTATTTTAAAATTATTGAACGGAATCCGTGCGGGTCCGGAGTAGGCCCCCGCATGTTGCCGGTATGCAAGGTCGGTGCGTACCATCGGTTTCCATAGAAAAGTCCAAATTCATGAGTCGGTTGGACAGTATCCACCTGCGAGTCCTCATAGTCTCTTATTGGGACTAAATATACTTTTAGCACCGGTCCACATATAGTTGAATTTTAGTAGCTCCGGGCCCGACATAAGTGCGGTGGAATCCCCACCACATGGTAGCGTAATGTGACCGGGCAATACTCTCTCACGGAGGTGGCGGAGTATCACGCCCGAACTTCCACTTTTCGTACTCAAAAAAAAAAAGTGTATGCGGTTCCAAATAGCAACTATTAAGAAAAAGCCAAAACATGTGTTCACTTTTTTTTTCTTTTTGATAATAAAAAACATGTGTTTTTGTCCGCATTGCCTTGCCACCGCACAGTGTTGGTCCTGCTTTTTTGGAGATATACTATTAAAAATCTCTGTTTCCTGGCACCTTGCAAATTTATATGCACAACAATTGTGGCTTTTTCCGGACATTTTTTTTTTTGCTAAAAGAGCAGTGGTCTCTTTCCAAATTGGCAGGAATCCAATTTCTGCCTGCAGCCGGACAAAAGGACGTGGGGCAGAGGAATCGCAAGGGCCTTTTTGTAATTTTCCTAATTTGTTTAGATGGGGGTATTTTTTCATATACCGGAATCGGTGAATACCGTAAATTTGTGTGCAAAGTAAATCAATTTAGCCATTTAGGCTCCGTTCCGCTAAGAAAAATAATACTCCTACTACTTATTGATATTGTGAGAGAATGTTCTCTCTCGTAAAACAAAAAAATAAGTATGAAAACAGTGGAATGGGATTTGAGTCAGAAATTGACAGTCATTATTTTAGTTTCAAAAGAATCACAAGTGTCACCGATGTGCTATCAGTGCTCTTGTTTGCTAATGGGATTAATAGAAAAATCCGCCTTTTTTTTTTTGTCTTGCGTGATTTTGGAAAAGGCAAAAGTAAAAATTACAACAAGAGAAAACACAACTAATCTCAAAGGCTAACAAACGAACCAAGTTGCTTGGATTCAAAATCGTTAGAAAAAGTTTCTTTTAGATATAGGCGGCGCTACGTTGACCCGAGGATGGCCAGATGAACCTCCCAATTTAGAAAACTTTCTCTGTCACCAAGTAGATCATCGATCTGTAGTGTTTCTCAAAAATTACACGCAAAAAGATTATTCTCAAAACATAAATTGCAAAAAAGAAGAAATGTTCAGTGGATTTGGCCGAGATGGGTGATGACATTGAGTACAACAAAACGTCAATTTGGGTGGTCCTCCTACTTGGTTGGGGGTTCCTGTTGTCCCCCCTAGGGTCCCCATCCGAGCTGTCCGTGCTCGGCAACGGATGGCTCAGATTTCATCTTAGCCAAATAAATCTTGGCCGTCCACAGAGATGAAATCTCAAACCGTCTGTTGCCGAGCACGGACGGCTCGAATGGGGGACAGCACACACGCAAGGAACAACAGAAACCCCCGGTTCGAGATTTGACATGAAAAGGCAAAAAAGGGAGAAAATGTATATTACAACCGCTGAAATTAACTTTTGGAAACGATGACCATATCGTGTTGTTTGGGTTCAACCAATTTGACTCTTCCAACGTAAGCACTCTGCCCGGCAAGTCCTACACGCTGAACGATTCGAATGAACTCCCGAAAGATAAAACAAGACGTGATTTTTTTTTTTTTTTTTGGGGTTTGAAAGGGAAGGCGTAATTCATCAGCCGCACAACACCGACCCGCTACACAACACGGCAACAGAAAGGGTTGAAGGCTATCGAACGATATTCCATTTTCTCTGGGTGTGGACATACATGTAAGGCCATGTTTGCTCATGTGCTCACTGAAACAAAGGGGGGGTACTATTTTGTCTTTTCCAAAATTTTCCTTTGGAACAAAGTGGGAAAAATCAATTTTATGCAGTTAAATTCACCTGGCCCCCCTCCAATTAAATACTGTAACATGGAACTCACCGCCTACCCATTGAGAATGAAGATGGAGGATATTAATGCCCATTTAATAATGGAATGGAACTATGAACGACTATGCTATAATTAAGACATTTTGTCCTACTGTAATTATGAGTATCTCCCAACCTCAGGAACAACCCGGACTCCGTGGAGGTTTTTATTTTTTAAGTACTTATTTTTCGTTTTTACGAGATATGCGATTCTCTCGTAATACATCACATTTAATTAAAAAGATAAGTATTAGTACTTATTTTCTTTAGCGAAACGGAACCGATGGATGGGATTCAAATACACAGTATATTACGGGGAGTACGTAGTAGTAGTAGTTTTTTTTGGGGAAAAAGAGAGAGATAGGAAGTGAAACGTTTCATGTAGATGGAGGAGCAACATAAGTCAAAGAATACACGCGTTAGATTGTAGTTAAAAAGAGGAGAAATGGTAAGTGCAAAGAAAAGACCCTTAAAGTGTACATGTGCAGTGAATCTGAGCCGTTCATGTACACTTTAAGAGTCTTTTCTTTGCCCATTTTCTTTATCCCTAGCACAGCCCAAAAGAGAGTGAAAGCGTCTTTCAAACACTTTTTAAATGATAAAATTTGCAAGAGTAATAATTGAAAGTGTGACGTAAAAAAAAAAAAACGGAAAGAAATAGTCAGTTATGTGATGAAGGTCACAACAATTGGCCAACCATGGCACTACCATCCCTAGCTTTTGAATGCTTTTGTTTGGTTGTTTCTAAAGACAAAAATCAGTGCCCCACAACAAAATTTGAAATTTATTTAGTTTTCGGTCTTCGAAACCTATTGGGCCCCTCAGTTCATATTGAAGTTATGTTTCTATTCTGGTCATTTTGAACAATCTTGTCTATCTAAAAGTGCTAAAAAATCGATGGTACAGATCAATCTGTTTATATAATTTGATGTATGAATTTTGATTTCCAAATCGATTTTAAAGAATTTTGAACTCGAACTGAGCCCCGTCCGTGAATCCATTGATAGATTCTGAACCCACACTTCACTTTCATGCATTATTGCTAAAAAAGATTGGGTATAGCTTATTCTCGGAGCAGCAGTAAAGAAGTAATTTACGGAGCCGTTTGATCTCAGTCGTCCGTTTTGGTATTGAACGGTACGGATTTTAATTAACTAATTAACTCTTTTCCGGAAAAATTTATTAAAATTCGGACTCTCCAATATAATTTAGACGGACGCGATTCACCTCCGTAAATCACTATTCACGGAATGCTCCTGCAAAATAGTTTTTCCTCAAAACGATTTCGGTGTCCCTAATTGAGGAAATTGTTGATTGGACGTCAGGACGTGGACAATCTCATGTGAACTTGCACAACTTGGACGCATGACAAACAGAATCCAAAATGGAAATGGGAATGAGAAAATAAAAACCACACTAGTATTTTAGTATCTTTCTTTCTCTCTCTCCTCTGACTTGGCATCATTTTAACCAATGCGATACAAAACATGCGTCCATTGACAAGGCATATTTTGATTCAAACAAAATACAAAAGGGTGGGATTATTGAGTACCCATGTGACATCGTTAAGCGATGCTTTAAATTCCTCATCCATCACATTTTTACGAAGAATTCATACACTTAGTCTTAAGCACCGTATTAATGTATGGTGCGGGAGAGATCCGAGCATTACTTAGCACTGAATAATTTTTCATGAGAGGGCATGTGGATGTGTAAACTTTACTCTATTAATTTGGGTTTGTTGAGGGGGTTTCTTCAGCTATAGGCTCTGTTTGGAACCCACGGAAAGGGGAAGAAAATTAACAAAATTTCCTTTCCTTTGTTTGGTTTGAAGAAAAAGAGTGAAGAAAATAAGATTTTCAAGTGTAGTAAAAAGTAAACTTTTCCTTCCATTTTCCTCTCATTCTCTTATATTTTCCTTTTTTTATAGGTTCCAAACAGAAATAGTCAAGAATTTGACTGTTTGAGGTGAAAAAATTGCTGGAAAAAGAAAAAGGGTGAAAGAATTGCCTTTAAGAGCTCCCAAACAAGAAAACTTATTATGCAGCTGATAAATAATAGAATTTGCAATCTTCCATTGCTATCCTCTTCACCCCACCATAAAAAGCAACTGGGTCTTCTTCTTTTGAGCTTGAGAGCAGGATCTGATTGAAGAAATGGATGATTAAGAGGAAACCCATCTTAAAAATAAATCCCAGAGTGAGTTTCTTATGTGCTCTTTTGCTAGATAGTCTTTATCTAATCTACTTTCTTCCCCACAAAACACTTTCTTTCTTTTTCCCCTTTCCCCTTTTTCAATGTGGGTGATGACTTTTTTCTATTCTCAACATCAGATGCTTATGAAAGCTCTGATCTTGGTTTTCTATCTTTGCCCCAAAAGCTGAGCTAAAGCTGCTTCAGAAATCCTAAAGTTCTCCTTTAGAATGGCTTTCATAGTTTTTGTTTTTGCTTCTTTTGACTTACTGAGTAATGGGTTGTTTTAGAATTTGTGACTTGGGTTTTTAGGCTTATGTGTTGGAGAATGGCCAAAGGTGCACAAAACCAGCAAGGGGTGCCAGAAAATCTGAGAAGGCAGCTTGCTGTTGCTGTTAGGAGTGTGCAGTGGAGCTATGGAATTTTCTGGTCAATGTCTACTAAACAAGAAGGGTATGGTTTACTTGTTTTAGTACTCCATTTATAGTCTTCTTTGTCCGGTTATGTCTTCACACATTCTGTTTCTTTAGTTTCTGTTGCTGGTTTTGCATAAATTTCCAGATCTGGAAAGAGTAAGCTGTAGGTATGCTCATCAATAAATGCTTCCCATTCCAAAAAAAGAAGAAGATGATTTCCCTGCTCATTTATGGCCTTTTTCCAGCAAATGTTACAATGCTGTTGTGCTGCAGATTATAAATACAATGTTGCTATTCAGTTATAGTTATAGGGCTGTTTTTTGATGATAGGAAAAATTGGACCAGGTGAGGTCCACTTGCTTTTATTAGGTTCTTCTTCTTCTTTTTTGGGTCTGAAATACGTTTATTTACTGAAAGGTTTAAAGCCAGGTTAAGTTGCATCCCCTAACTAGTTTTGGTTCTGGCTAATCTGAAAATGTAGGTGTAAATAACATATTACATTTAGAGAAAATCTTTTTAACGGCGGAGCCGTGAATAGTTGTTTACAGAGCCAATCGTGACCGTCCAAAAGTGTTTTGGACGGTCTTGACCGTCCAGAACACTTTTGGACAGTCGCGATTGGTTGCTGCTGTAAAGAACTTGTTCATGGCTGAGCTGTGAATAAGTTTCTCTCACATTTATATTTGAAGTACAACCTCGTGTAATGCTCCAGAGCTGAGATCCTAACTACTAACTGATGCATAGGCAGCATAGCTCAACTGATTTGTCTTGAGTCTGACCATGCAATTTCTCTTTCTTTTTTCCTTAAAAAAAAAAAAAAGAAGAAGCAATTTCTTTGAACAAATGAAGAATGAGATTGAAAGAAAAGTAGCTTCACACGAATCACACCGAGGAAAATAAACAATTTTCATGTGAAAGCATACGAACATCCCATGGGTTAAAAGAAAGTACACCTAAATGCCTTCAGACATTGAAGTTCCTCATGCTTACCTGAGAAAATATGTTCCTTGTTATTTTGTTAAGGGTACTGGAATGGGGTGATGGGTACTACAACGGAGAAATAAAGACGAGGAAGACGGTGCCAGCCATGGAACTTAAACCAGATAAAATGGGCTTGCAGAGGAGTGAGCAACTGAAAGAGCTTTACGAGTGCCTCTTAGAGGGCGAGGAAAGTGATCAACAAGCTAATATGCCTTCAGCTGCACTCTCTCCAGATGATCTCACAGATGCAGAGTGGTATTACTTGGTTTGCATGTCTTTTGTGTTCAACCCCGGCCAAGGGTAAACTCTCTTCTGAAAATTGTCTTCTTTCTTTGTGGCTGTGAAACTTATTTCTGCTGAAACTGAACTAAACAGAAACAAGCACTGCAGGAAAGATGAAATATCGTGATAGACTCAATTTTAGAATTTCTCTGTCTGCGTAAAATCTTGTGTCTACCTCATTTCTTTAATATAAAGAGGAAGTATAGTAACTTGCAAATACAATGGTGTAACCAATGAAGGGAGTGGTAGCCTAATGCTGGGCACCTTGTACTCCCATGCATAAGACTTAGGTTGAACCCTCACTAGCTACAACTAACAACTAACACTTCTTGACCTTCTACACAATAAAAAAAATGGAGTAACTAATCTTTGATCATTTTGGGTGTGTTTCACTCCATGCTATTAAGATGATGATCAGTTTCGACGAAATTGTTGTGTAGTTTGCCAGGAAGGGCTTTAGCAAATAGTCAAGCTATCTGGTTATGCAATGCTCACAGTGCTGATAGCAAAGTGTTTTCTCGCTCTCTTCTAGCCAAGGTCCGTTCTTCCCGGGCTATGATCTGTTTTAGATTTGGTTCCAATTTCAGCTTGTTTACTTGTGTACGAGATTTAGCTCATTATACTTTCTACTAGTTAACTAACAGTGATGGTCTAATTTTCTTCCTTTTCCAAATGATTGGACTTGCACCCGCATTGACCTCAGAGTGCATCTATTCAGGTAAACCCCCTATTTCTGTTAGTCGTAACACAAGTTTGCAAGCACACACATACACATGCCTGCGCACACACTCACACAAGGACGTTTGTGGCCGCACATAATTGATCAAACAAGCAGTGAAGAATTTGTTTCTGTTGTGAACTGTTAATGGATACCACAGTTTCAAGGAAAAGAAATTTCCTTGTGTTTTGCTGATTGAAGTTGTGGATCCATTTCGTCTCAATGTCGGCTCTGGCTCTGTTCATGAAATTCACAGTAAAAGCTAAAAAGGACACCTCTATTAAAGTCTGTACTAGAGGAAGAACAATGCCAAAACTCTATTCCACATGAAAGGATGCATCTTTTTGTGATACACAAACATGACAAGATGATAATAAAGATCTGTGATAATTTTTATGTCCTTTGGTGGGAGTAAATAATACTCCCTCCGTCCCATTTTAAATGTTCCATACAAAAATTCATGCATTTTCAAACTCAAAATATATTTTTATATATTATTTTTAAAATTTTGTTACACCAAACTATAGTACTCAATGAGCACTTTAATTTGGTGTAAGAAAATAAAAATAATACTTCTATGAAGCAATATACTTTTTTGGGGTTTGAAATTGCACGGATTTCCGTAGGGGACATTTAAGTGGGATGGAGGGAGTACTAAGCTAATTTTATTGGCAACTTGCATAGTTATAGTCAAATCATAACTTTCCCCTGAAACTATTTTTTTAGTAATTTTATCATGCAAAAGCTTTTCATAAAAGAATCTTATTGCACATGGTAGTAGTCTACCACAATGACACTTGATTTATTGCAGACTGTCATCTGTTTTCCCCATTTGGGTGGAGTCATCGAGCTAGGCGTCACGGAGCTGGTAATTTCTGTTCTATTACTGGATTTACCACTTTTTGTACTGAAGATGCAACTGACGCTATATGAATTATCCCAGAAATTACTATTTCTGCTATATTTTTGTTGTCCCAAGGTATTGGAAGACCCTAGTCTCATTCAGCACATCAAGACTTCTCTACTAGAGTTTTCAAAGCCCATTTGCTGTGAGAAATCTTCTTCTGGTCCTCCCCACAGAGACGATGATGCAGACTTCATGTATGCCAAGGTTGATCATGAGATGGTAAATACAATTTCGTTGGAGAGTTTCTATTCTCCAACTGAAGATATGGGATTTGATCAGGAGGGACTAAATGACTTAGAAAAAAATAACCAAGACAATTTGACTATGGGTTCTCCTGACGAATGTTCAAATGGGTGTGAACACAATCACCAGACAGAAGACTCCTTCCTCCTTGAAAATGTAAACGATGATTTTAGCTACTGTGTTCAAGTTTCCATGAATTCTAGTGACTGCATATCTCAAGTTGTCGTGAACCAAGAAAAGGTTGTTTCTCCTCCCAAGTGTGACAAGAATAAATTTAAAGAACTTCAAGAAGGGAATGATATGAAATTTGGATCCTTGGACATTGGAACTGATGATGACTTGTACTACAAAAGAACTCTATCTGCTGTTCTGATGAGAAACTCGTACCGGTTACTTGATAACCTTTGCTTCCATAGCTGGGATTATAAGTCTAGCTTTGTGCGTTGGAAGAAAGGAGTAATCCGAAACGGCCATAGACCACAAGTGCCGCAGCAGATGTTAAAGAAGATCTTAGTTGATGTCCCTCTACTGCATGGTTTCTCACTTAAGTCTCAACAAGGAAATGGGGGAAAATGTTGGTTGTTGAAACAAGAAAGTGATCGGATGTGCGTGCAACATGCTTTGCCAGATGAAGGAATAGAGAACGAGAAGTTTTTGGTCCTCAAATCGATGATTCCTTCTACTACCATGGTAATTCAAGTTCCATCTATTGCTAATTTTAGTCATTAAAAGTAGATTTTCGAGATTTACACAATTTTCTTGGGGTGATGGAATATTACTTTGAGTCCTAAGCATTCCACATTGTCTGCTGCTAGTCAGAGGTTAAGATATAGAACAACATGGAAAAACGCACAGCATAAAAGAAGAGAAAAACAGGAAAATGTTAATCTCATTCCTCATGCTTGTGCAGGTTGACAAAGCAACAATCCTTGGTGACACAATAGAATACTTGAAAGAACTTGAGGGAAGGGTAGGAGAACTTGAATCTTGCATCGACTTAGCGGAGCACGAAGCTAGAAGAAAATACCCAGATGAAGTAGAGCAGATATCCGAAAACAATGAAAACAGAAGGATAGGAAATGGCAAGAAACCTTGGATAAACAAGAGGAAGGCATGCGACATCGATGAAACAGACCCGGAGCTCAGCAGGGTTGTTCCTAAAGACGGGCCACTGTTTGATATGAAAGTAAAGATTAAAGAGCAGGAAGTTCTGATTGAGCTGAGATGCCCTTCGAGGGAATATTTGTTGCTTGACATCATAGATGCTATGAACAATCTCAACTTAGATGCTCATACTGTTCAGTCATCAACCATTGACGGCATTCTCACTGTAACCCTTCAATCTAAGGTCGTCTTCTTTCCAAGATTGTTGCATATTTAGGTCCACCATTTACGGAAACACTAGTATGACTTTCCTTGTTCATAGTTGTCATAGCAAGTCATTTTTACCCTGAATTTTGTGCTAAACATGCAATTTCATCATTTCTGAAACCTTGTGATTCTTTGAAACCTGATTTCAGTTTCGAGGAGCGGCAGTTGCATCAGCACGGATGATCAAACAAGCGCTTTCAACTGTTGCCGGATAGTGTTGAGAAACACAAGATTGCAAATTATTAACTCGTGTCTTAGGATTTGCTTGTGTAATATGTATCATTGCAGTCCTCTTAGTCTCTCGAGTTTTCCAGTCTCTTAACAAGCACTTCTCATGGTTTCCTATGTCTAACCTAGGAGCATAAATTTGGTTGTAATTTGGCTACTATCTGCACCCTGTTTCAGCTTCATGTCAATAAAGTACTTCATTTTTCAGCCTGGCTAGTGTTACAAGTCAATCTGGCAGATAAAGTAGAAATTCTCTTGCAAATGAAGAGAGGTAAATTGTTGAGGGGAGCTAAATCTATTATGATTGTACTATTGCTGTTATGAATTCAGTCCAAACCCATATAAAGTCTCCATTAAATTGAGATGGTAGGCATCAAGAAGTCTTTGGTTTGAGGTTCGACTCCTAAGTCCTGACTCCGCGCTCTTAATTCTTATGTATGGTCCATCAGTTGAGCCCCCACGTAGTGGATGGTGCGGTCGGTCCTCTGAATTAGTCGACTCATTGAGCTAGATAAAGAGAGAATAATTTTTGAGAAGGTAATTGGAGTTGAGAACTAGTGCCTAAACCTGTCCTTCTGAGCTTTAAGCGCACAATAAGGTAGTGTAGTTGATTCCCTACCATTTCCCCACTTTTGAATTAATTTATAATCCATCATTTCTTAAATATTTTAACTTTTGGGAAGTGTTGTTTGTCTTATAAATTAATCATTAAGTTGGGAATATTTCCTCTGGAAAAACTGGTTCAGATTTAAACTTTATACTAATTGTGATTTACACTAATTCTTCAAACGCAATTATAGTGTCTTCAAAAAAGAGCACCCCAACTTTTTATCTTGTCGACCCAAAGCTATCAGCATGTGGTATGTGCTTGAAGTCTCACATCATAGCAGTCTCTAGAATTCTATTAACTTCAACAAAGCCATTTGAGTAACAACTCTAAACAAAAAGGTAGAATTTGGAATTTTGTCCTATAACCTGCAAATATTTGGAGAATGAGAAAAAAAAAGGGGTAATCCAAACGCTGCTCAAGGACGACCCTGTAGTGAGCAAGTCACTATAGGGGTGTAACGATCATCCGGACAGTCCGTTTCCCAAATCGATGGTTCAGATTCGTTGTTAACTTTTACCGGTAAAAGATAATAAACATATCTGAATCATTGATTATCAAGATAAATGGCTGGATTGTGTACTATAGGAGGCGTTACAGGGTTGCTCACTACAGAATTCTGGGCTCCGGACTTGAACTTGGTCCAGTTGGTTGAGTGCTTGCTAAGTTTATCTAGGTCAAGGGTTCAACTTGACTGGAAACTGATCAAAACAAGAGGTTTTAAAAATAAAATTCCTAAAATTCTGTTTCCTTCAGTATTACATACCAATAATGAATGGAACTTACTTGCCTGACGGACAACAATAATGAACTGTAGACATGATTATGGTGGAATTCCAACTGTACAACATTTTGTTTCCAACAACCACCAACAGGTAAAAGCTCCCAATCTCAGCTACCAGCCTACCACAAATTTCTAGTCTCTTGCTTTCCCTATCTTTCACCCAAACACCAGAAAGCTCGGAACATGTTCACATAATCCTTCAAAGTACCTTGCGCTTCCGCTCTCCATCTTCGTACTACGCTCGCGCTTTCAGACCTTATTTTCGCAACTTTTAGTTGTTTAAGATGTGTTTCAAAGACAGTTTTCACGCTCGCGCTCACCCCTCCCGCTCCCGCATGCGAATTATGTGACTTGGGTATGGATCATGAACTTCTGGCAAAATATGAAAAGCTAAGAAAATTACACAGGGAATAGGCTAAATTTTGTTTCTTCTACTCCTACCATTAGTTATACCTTTTCACAAATCAATAATCCAAACACAACCAAAGTGTCACATCCATATGATTCCAAACAACCACAAAAGAGTCTTATTCTACAACACCACTTGATTGATGAGAAGTACAACTTGCTCTACCATGAACAATGACTTTATTTACAAACACTACATTTGCAGTCTAATCCCAGCGAAATCTCTAACAGTGAAGCCAACTTTCTCAAACTTTCCCTTCTCATCACTCTCTCTGAATCTCAAATAATCCGTGCAAACAAACGGCTTGTAAGTCCTCGAGTTTCCCTCTCCTACCACTTCATCAGGTGCCAAGATCACCTTCTCATCCTCAAAGCACCAAAAGAAAGCTAGCGAAAAACGGTTCACCGGTTTCCTCAAAACAACTCTGTGTTCTGATGATCTTAACTTCTCATTGCTCCAAGCTTGAAGCAAATCACCAACATTGACCACCAGGGTCCCCTCGCATGGACTGATGTCAATCCAATGGCCCTGATTTGATTTCACCTGGAGCCCACCCATTTCATCTTGATACACAATAGTTACACAACTCATATCAGTATGCATCCCAAGACCCTCAACCTCTTCTTCCAAACTCTCTGGAGCTGAGTAGTTAATTATCCTCAAATAACCATGGCAGTTTTTGAACTCAGAATCATAATACTTTCTTTCAACAGCATCACCCAAGGTCATCAACACAATCTTCACAATTTTCTTAGATAACTCTGTCATTGTGGTACCATATTCGCGCAATATTTCACTAACCAAAAAAAAGGAAGAAAGAAAATAGTCAATGAAATTTGAACGGAAACAGATGAAGGCTATCTCTTGTGTTTTTAAAAACAATAGCAACACCCATGTAATCCCCAATCGATGGGGGTATGGGAGGGGGAGGACTGGAGATAGACCTTATCTTTAGCAATTTATGCACAAAGTGGCTGCTCTCAGAAAGTTTTACCACTGAAATAGCAGCCCCCTTATGCCTTCAAAGGTAGAGGAATTTAATGGACATTATGTCGGAGTTTTAAGAAGCTAAAAACATAATTGACGAGCTGAAAAAACTTCACTGAAGACGAAAGATTCTGAAGAATTTTTGGCTTAGACATCCCAAAAGGAGTTTTATGCATGAGTGGACAGACTTTAGTATTACCTGAACTCAGGATTGTGGTTGTCAAAGAGAACATCCGCAGAACTCTGAGCAGAGCCGATGAAGTCCGGTCCAGAAACTCGAAGGCTCTCGAAAAAAGGAGATGCTATGTAATGAGGAGTGTAGGTTTTGATAGACGAGAAAGGACCGAGTTTGATTTTCATCTCATCAGGGAGACTGAAGAGGAACTCTGAAAGTGAGCGGATTTTGTCGTAGAGGTCTTTCGAAATCCCATGATTGGTAATTTGGAAGAAACCCAATTCTTTGCAGGCTTCAGCAAGAGAGGATAAAGAAGATGGCTGCACTGGCTGAGAGATGTCTAATATGGGTAGTTGCATGCAAGTCTTGGACACCATTTTATGCATACAGCAAAGGCTTGGTTTGTCCACCCAGGCTGGGGCTATTAAATAGATGGCTATTCTAGTCTCTTTGAAAAGGAAAGAAGGATATATTTATCATATATGTGAGTCCACTTCTGTAGACTTCAGCTACTAGATTACTTTATGAGTTTATAGCACATATATACAGATACAACTATTGTTTAAGTGGGAGTGCGATATCAATAAGTGCTTGTCTTCCGTGAAGTTTCATGTTCGAATCTCACGGAAGGTAAATATTCTAAACCTTTGAGCACTGGAGGGTTTGCCCGGTCGTTTACTTCAGTGCTCTGGAATTAGTCAAGGGTGCAAGCTGACCCGAATATCCGGTTACAAAAATAATAATAAAAAAAAAACTATGGAAGATGACTTTTACCATGCCAATAGGAAATTTTCATTGTGCAAGCAATACACGGCTCTAAGCTAAAGTATCCACTTTGTCCAGTCCAAGTCAAAACATGAACCAACCGGACACCCCGTAT
This sequence comes from Rhododendron molle, assembly GCA_025413875.1. Lineage (NCBI taxonomy): Eukaryota > Viridiplantae > Streptophyta > Magnoliopsida > Ericales > Ericaceae > Rhododendron > Rhododendron molle. Next base: position 1,749,288 of record CM046394.1, on the reverse strand, counting down.
CTTGTACAGCTTAGGTAATTGTTTAGCCCAGAAGAAGAACGTTAATGGAACTAGAATACCCCACAAAAAGGCAGAGATAAGGGGGACAAAGTACACGACATCCACCCACCCATGGGTTGTCAACATCGTGAGGGCGAATATGCGTTTGCAACATAGCATGGTTCGATTCCTCCCGAGAACAAATCACGATTTAAGTGGAGGGCTATGGCGGTGGGTTGCTGTGCTAGTCTCCCCAGAGATTTGGATTACGCAGTTGGGTCCAATAGTAGCTCGGCTGTAGGATTGTTCTTCTGTTAAAAAAAAAAAAAAAAAAAGTATACGACATCCTTGAAGGGACAAAACTCAATGGCTTCCGCTTTGTTCGGTTGTGGGTTTTGAGTTGTGTTTTTGAATAAAGGTAGAGAGAGAAATGAGAGTAATGATTGTGGAGAGAGGTAAAAAGTAGAGAGAGATAGAGTGAAAAATGAAAGTAATGATTGAAAAATTAGAGAGAGAAAAAGTAAAAAAGCTATTTTATCCAAAACCCTGGGTTTGGAATTCCAAACCGAACAAGGGACACTTAGACATCAAATAGATACATGCACATTATAAAATGAGAAAAACTTTTTCACGGAGCTTCCCGTGAATAGTTGTTTACCGAGGTGAATCTCGATCGTCCAAAGTTGAAACGGGCGGCTGAGATCGCGCGGCTCCGTGAATAGCCTCTTTATAGCGAGTCCGTGAATAAGTTTATCTCTTATAACACAGCCTTCTAATCACGATGACAATATTATCGCTTTTAAAGTTTCAACATCGCAAGTGGAAAGTGGGATTGGTCCAGAATTTGGATTATGTAATTTGGTGAGGAATGAAGAGAAAATAAAAAAAAAAAAATGATATATTTTGATTCGCTCTTCCGATTTTGTTGAGAAATGACTCATTTTTTTTATTTTTTCTTAATTTTTATCTCACCATTTCTCACAACCCGAAGGGACTTCAAGAAAATGGCCCAAGAAGATTTTGACGAGAAAAAGGCATAATAAAAGCACCAGTTTGGTTGTGATGAAAAGTACTTCAGGGGCCAGGCGTGCAGAAGAAGAAGCAACTCTTCTTTCTGGAAGCAGAAGAGAGAACTAGCTAGTCTGTTGATCACTGGTTTGGGAGAAATTATTGGTTGCCTTTGGGGAAGAAGAGGACAGGGCTGCTAAAAACGATAGAAGCTGCCCACGTTCGAGTTCGTGTTCAAGAGCATTTTAGTTCTGGTACAAGAGTTCATTCTATCTTCCGGTTGACCCAAAAAAAAAAAACAAGAGTTCATTCTAGATTGCTTTGTATTTTAATCACATTTTGAACATTTATTGGATCTCTTTAAAGTTCAAACCAAACTCAAAACAACCTACAACTCAGGCTTTTTTTGACTTGCAACATAAGAAGTATGAAAAATTCAAGTTATTTGAGATCGACTCATACTTTTGATTTTTTTAAAACTCAGTCTCGAAATAGGCTCATACTATTTGAGTTGGTTAAAGCAGATTTTGAAATTGGCTTGTGTCGGAAAACAAGAAGGGAAATTTGCACTTTGACGTACTTTATGGATTTGCAAAGACACCCATGTACTCCATTTTCAGGGAAAAATTTTCAGTGCCGAGTGGTATTAGCATTTGTATAGCCGAATGTTGAACATATTTTCGACATGCAGTTACCGAAATATAATTTTGTTTTCAACAGCTATTTACCGAAATGTTATTTATGATTTTCAACAACTACTTACCGAAATATAGCGGGCTATGGGAGAAAATATGTAGCTGCGAATAGCCGCACCCTTTTGAAATTGGCTTGTGTTGGAAAACAAGAAGGGAAATTTGCACTTTGACGTACTTTATGGATTTGCAAAGACACCCATGTACTCCATTTTTAGGGAAAAATTTTCAGTGCCGAGTGGTACCCGCTCGTGCATTCGAGCCGTCCATTTCGTGTTTGAACAGTTCAGATTTAGAGAGAGAAAAAGGAGAGAGAAAGTGTTGGGGTGAGAGGAGAGAGAGGATTTCAATCCGAGCCGTCCAAAAGTGAATCAAATGGCTGAGATGCGCCAAGCGGGTGCCACGTCGGCAATTCCCGCTCGGCAATGAAAAATTGCTCCATTTTTAGACACTTACACCTTCTGTACTTTCGAAAAAGTATAAGGATCTGTTATTAGTATTAGTGCCTAAAAAATAAAAATGAAGCAAATAGGATGTATTTGAAAATCTGTCATAGTACAAGGGGTTAAAGTGCAAATTCCCCTAAACAAAACTAAGAGCATCCGCAATGGGAATAATCAAAATCAATAACCAAAATGTGCCACGTCAGCATTTGATTATCCATTTAGTTCATAATCAAACTTAACAACCTCTATCTCCACATTGGTTATTTTTGCATCCCTAACTAAAAAAAATCTCTAAATACTCAATGCACCTATGTCCAATCGCAAATGAGTTTCAATCACGCATCCGATAACACTAAATTATTCGTCTCGATGAGACGATTTCAATGAGGGGTGTTTTTGAGTTATTGAGTTTCGAGTTTCCTTATTGGGTTTGGTTATTGAGTTTTGGTTATTGATAAAAGTTGTTAAGTTTGGTTATGGAATGGGTGGAATTTGATTATTTGCTAAAAGACTTGTAACTTTGCTTATTACAATGTGAGGTGTTTTTTGAGCATTATTGTTAAGTTTGCTTATTCACATCCATTTGATTATTACAATGCGGATGCTCTAAGCTTCAAATATTTTCAGACCATACAGGTTCGCGGATCAAAAAAAAACATAAAGGTTCGCGGCCCCGTTAAAAATTTTCAATTATACTCGTCAGTTAGTTACTGAAATTGATATACATTTTCAGCATTCAATTACCAAAAATTTTTTTTTTTTTCTAACAGCTATTTACCGAAAATATATGTTTTGCAGTTATTTACCGAATGTTGAACATATTTTCGACATGTAGTTACCGAAATATAATATTATTTTCAACAGCTATTTACCGAAATATAGTAGGCTAAGAAAAAAGATACGGGACTCCGAATAGTCGCCCCTAAATATATTGTCTGGTTAGGTTAAAACTGCAATAATAATCGGACGGGACCTTGTTTGAATTACGGCGGGACTTGCAAAACACACTCCCTCTCTCTCTCATGAGCTTTCTCTGTCGTCTATCCTTTTCCTCTATATAAATAGATGGGGCCTATTGACATTCGGAAAGCATACAACCTGTTCGAAGAAATAACCCAACGGTGCCATTTTCTGCGTAACTATGTACATTGTTTATCAAACATTGCATCGAGTCAAACCCATTCCAACGAGTACCCAATTCTATTTTCTCATGAAAATGAAACTGTTATATCTTGGACCTCAAAAATCTCAACTTTAGTGAGGAGAGAGAAGCCCCAAGAGGCCATTGGGTTGTTCAAAACCATGCTTGCAAACAATCAAAAGCCAAATTACGTGACTATTTTGAGCGTCACACGGGCTGTTGGCAATTTGGGTTCTGAAAATATGACCCAGGCAATTCATGGGTTGTTGTTAAAATTGGGGTTTGAATCAGAAATTCCGGTCGTAACCGCTCTTCTAGTTGTTTACTCTATGTGGGGCGTTGAAGTTGTATGGAAGCTGTTTGATCAAATACCCAAGAGAGATATGGTTTTGTGGAATGCAATGGTTTCGGTGTGCGCCAGGAGCGGGCAATACAGAGAGGCGTTTGAGATGTTTAGGGAAATGCAGTACGACGGTGTCAAACCAAGTGATGCCAGCATTGTAAGCATACTACCTGCTTGTGCTGCACTTGCTAATTTGTCCTTGGGCAGACAGGTACATGGTTTCTCTGTGAAATGTGTCTGTTATTTTTATACAAATGTTCAAAACTCACTTGTAGATATGTATGCAAAATGTGGGAATCTTGAGACCTCCATTCAAGTGTTCAATAGAATTGAAAAGAAGGATCTTGTTTCTTGGAGGACTATGCTTCATGGGTGTATCGCCAATGATTGCCCACGAACAGCACTGAAAATGGTATCTAGGATGCGATCTAGTTGCTTTAGACCAGATGAACTTGTTATCCTAGATACAATTGGAGCTTCTGCTCAAGAAGAAAAACTTTGTTTTGGTCTTGGATTTCACGGTTATATCGTAAAAAGTGGTTTCTTGGATTTTGTTTCGGTTGTGACTGCACTTCTCCAAATGTATGCTAAGTTTGGAGAGTTTGGTTCAGCTGGGGTTTTATTTAATCATATCAATCAGAAAGATCTTATTGCGTGGAGTGCCATGATATCGGCATATGCGCAGGGTGGACATCCTTTGAATGCTTTAGACACTTTTAAAAAGATGCAATCAACAAATGAGAAGCCTAATGAGATCACTTTAGTCAGTGTATTACAAGCTTGCTCTTCTTTGGGAGTTCAAGAACTTGCGGAGAGCATCCATACGCATGTAACTAAAGCTGGCTACTGTTCCAACACAATACTAATACCAGCACTAATTGATATATATTGCAAATTTGGAAGGATAAGGCAAGGAAAGGCTCTTTTTGATGAAATTCCTATCAAAGATCTTGTATGTTGGAGCTCAATGATCAACGGTTATGCAATAAATGGGTGCGGTATCGAGGCTCTGGAGACTTTTTCAAAAATGTTGAGCTTTGGGTTAAAGCCCAATGAAGTTGTCTTTATTTCTCTTCTATCTGCTTGCAGTCATTGTGGGCTAGAAAATGAAGGCTGGAAATTGTTTTATGCAATGGAAAAGATATATGGTATTGCTCCGAAACTTGCACACTATGCTTGCATGGTGGATCTGCTTAGTCGTCAAGGGCATGTGGAAGAAGCCCTTGAATTTGTGAAAGGTATGCCTATTGAGCCTGATAAAAGAATTTGGGGTGCTCTACTTGCTGGTTGTAGATCAATTCGTGGCTCTATTGAGGTAGCGGAATTTGTGGTGGAACAGCTCATTGGCTTGGACCCAGAAAATACTAGTTGTTACGTGGTATTGTCGAACTTGTATGCAGAGCAGTGTAGATGGCAAGACGTGGAGAGGTTGAGGGATTTGGTAGACAAGAAGGGATTGAGGAAGGAAATAGGCTATAGCATTGTTGAAGCCAATTCATAGCATTTATACTGTGAGGTCGGTTAGCTGCTAAAGTTGTCCTCTAAACAGGTTTCTTCTGTATTTTTTTCTTTAACTATCTGTAGAATGCTGGGAATAAGTTGCTGGATATATCTCTTACTCAGAGATCATGCATCTGTTTTCATCCTTCTTCTATGAGCTTTCTTTCAAAGCATATCTAGTTGGTTTTGAACATACTTTCTTTTTTTGATAAGTAATAATATTTTATTAAAGAAGCATCAAGCGGATGCAGCCCATATACAAAAGAAACCGAGGAATAAACAAGAGAAAAAGCCCTATACCAGTATGCCCCTTCTATACGCCAAAAATTCTAACATGTCAAAGAATTGACTCAAAGAAGGATTACTTTCACTCCCTTGACTCCCAAGTCTCACCTAAACAGTGCTGTAATCAAAAGACTCTTCATTTTGAGCAAAGGCCTAGTTGGTTTTGAACGTACGTCACACTATACACCTTAGGAAGATTTTTTGGAACCTCTCACTGAAGTGTATTTATCCTTTCTTCACCTTAATGAGAACTTGAGATGTTCTCCCTCCCTCCCTCTCTCTCTCTCAAAAGTAAATCAGCATTTTAAATATTTATTGTTGGTGGAGTTACATTTTGTAGTTTCTTAAGTAGAGGATTTATTGCTCATTGAAAGCGGTACTATATGCTCCTTGTTTATATCCTCCATTAATGCGTATTTCACCAAGCTAACTTTGCAGATCCCTGTTACTATTAGTTTCATTTCAATAAATTTTAGAGATATTTTCCATATAAGCTTTGATTTATGTCCTGTTCTCATGAAAGAAGGAATCCTTGAAGTACTACTTGTCAGTGCGAAAGGCATTAGAAACATCAATGTTATTGGTACTCTCTCTAAGCAAAGAGGCCATGTCTATATAACTAATTCACATGGATTATAGAAGCAATGTCTGATATTTGCCTTTTCTTGTGTACTAATTTGACCTTAATTGTTTGAACTAAAAAACTTGTGTTTAACAGGGAGATCAGCATATTATGTGGTCATTGAATGTGGTGCTCAAGTGGAAAGAACCAAAACTTCAACAGGTCCAGTCTTTGGTGATTTTTTTTATTCATCTTCCTCATTCTCGATACTTATATCCTTTGACAAACCTAGTAACAGAATACATTGGTGCAGGCAATCACAAAGAAATATGCTGGAACGAAAAGTTTGCATTTGAATTTCCCTCTTCCGAATTGGAAAACTTGACTCACCTCAAATTTAAAATCATGGCTGAGGAATGTTTGTTTGAAGGTGGATTTGTTGGTGAAACCGTGTGAGCAGCTCTAACTCAAAAACATTATTCTTTTTCAGTTTTCTTTGTTAATTATCAGCCATGTAATGCTTTCGTAGGCTTATCAAACAAAATTTTTGGACTTTCACTGAGGAAAAGTGTCACAGATTCACAAATATTCTAGTGCTTCTTTTATCTCAAACCCAGAAAGGAACTTACTCTCTCAAACCATATTCTCCCAGTAATACTGATCATAAAGACAAAGGGTTTATTTCTGCATTAAATTTGTGTGTAAATTTACTCTCTCAAACCATATTCTCCCAGTAACACTGATCACACTTACTTAAAGACAAAGGGTTTTATTTCTGCATTAAATTTGTGTTTTCTTGTCATTTTTCATTTGAAATATTGTGAATGGATGATAACGTACATACTTTCTCATTAGAAAATCTTGTGAAGGACTGAATATGTTTTACAGGGACCATTTTCTCCCTCAATTTGTGTAGTACAATAGATCAAACTCCATGTGATGATTATGAACAATATGATTTGAAGCTTGGGAAGCTTTTAGCGAAAGCGTTTGATGAAATACTGGAAGTAGTGGCTACAATATCTCCCCATTTTGTATACATGTAAAATAATATCGTTTTCCATTGTCATTTCTGTTCCCCAGATTCTTTGGATTTTTGCAATATTGACAATTAACTAATGGCGTTGCAGAATTTATCTCCAAGGAATAATCATGGAGGGAAATGACAATGGATTTTTAGAAGTAAGACCAGCTCCGTACAATGTTGTGCTAGAAGATGACACTTACAAAGGAGAGATCAAGATCGGGCTCAAATTCTTTCCTAACGTAAGAATGCTTAAACACAAAACATACTGTTTGTTTCTGTTATGATTTTGCTTCAAAGCTTTAGAACAAGACGTAAGGACATGACCATATTTCTGCAGAGAGCAACATATACGGACAGAGGAATGCATGTCAAAGAGGAACCGGAATCAAGACAATCGATATTTAGAACCATCATGAATCTCGTTAGAATCCCATGGGGGAGGTTCTTGTTTTTCTATAATCGTAATTGTGAAGACAAGCAAAAGCAAGTTTAGGGTGCAAGTGGGTTGTAATAATTTTTTTCCAATCAGCAACTGGTTTGTAGTATTAGTAGGGTTTGTGGCCTTGTAATATTAGTACTTCAGACATTTCGGACTCAAATATTGACATCGGTGTTTTCTTGCATGCTTTCACATCACACCATAATGACATACGACTCCATATCAAACAGTTTAGATGCAAGTTTGATCGAGATTTGATCACCATGTCTAAAAGCAAAAATAGTTTCACTTTAGTTTTCAACAATTTTTTGCCCAGCTAGCATAAGTAACCAAACTACCATGTAGATAGATGTTCTCCATGCCAGGACATTGCTGCCGGACCTCGGAAATTGCGATCTAGGCGAATTATGGCTTTTTGGCGATACCGATCAGAGGTCTATGACCCTACATTGGTTAAGCATCTGGCCATTGGAAAAGGTAGAAGATGGACCGTGTCAAAGCTGGTTGTTCTAGTGACTAACGGGAAAGAGTTATTGAAAGATAGCTGCGGCGACCCTTGCACTTTTCATATCCCTCAACTCCGTGTTTTATCTTGATTGATCTCAGTCTTTTGTCCCTTATCCTTATTTTGCAGGTATTGTTGTTCGTGTGTTCGGCATTGAGGGCATGCTTGTGTTATTCTCGTGAGTTTTGTAGGGGTGTTTTGATTGGCCTTGTTTAGTCGTTCGATTTTGTTGGGTCTTGTTTTGTTTTGCCGAGTTGGTTATGCCGGTTGTATGGGGTCATTTGTATGATTTGTATTCGTTTCGTTGTACTGTTTCTTTGCTATCTACGATAAATTTTTAATTTTTTGAAGAAAAATAAAATTAAAGAAAAAATATTAAAATTTAACACAAAACTAACAAAAGTTTTGAAACAATTAAATTTAGTCCAAGCATAAAAGTCCCCCAGACATTTTTTCTTTGAAAAATGGTTGACCTTGTGAGATATGGAAGTCAATGCCTATAATTCTATGTCATCCGCCCACCCATGACACCTCTAGGGGCCAAGGAAAGAAGTCCAAGAACAAAGAGAGGGTCAGATCAGTACTGGATCCATTTATTGGAGAAATTTTTCAGTGCCGAGCGGGCACCCGCCATGTAGTGCCGAGCATGCATCTTGGCCATCCAAACGTGTTCTGGACAGCCTAGATCTGTTTGGACTTGAGGGGGTGTTTTGGTAGTTTTATACTCAAAATTTACCCAAACAGATCTGAGCTGTCCAAACGTGTTTTGGACGATCGAGATGGTGCTCAGCACCACGTGGCCAGTGCCCACCCGGCACTGAAAAACTTCCCCATTTAATGGCATGCACGTCTGTGTAGAAAAATTCCAACAAGAAAATAAACAGATCTGGAACCCCCATTTTTATTCTCTTTTTAAATTTTTTTTAACTTCCTCATGAAATTTGAATTAATTTTTAGTTTATCCGTAAGCTTAACCCCCGACAAAGTTAACTACCACCCTCCTATTTTATTATTGGGGATTTTCTTTTTTTTGGGTAAGGATTGGGGATTTTCTTCCCACACCACAACGTGCAATTTGCACACCTATATTGCAATGATTACAAAGGGCTATAAACAAGCCAAGCCGAGCTTTGTCGAGCTCGAGCTTGGCTCGTTCAGTGATTGAGTCAAAAATTTCGTACCTTAACGAGGTTTAATCATTTACGTAACAATCATCTTTAATTGAGCCGAGCATGTCTTAACTAACCAAGTTTTTGTCGAACGAACCGAGCGTTAGAGAGCCGAGCTCACGAGCTACTCAGTTCGTTGACCGCCCTTTTACAATCCTTGGGTTTTCCTTTTTTCTACCACCACTACTACTACTGACACAAATTTAATAGTAGAAATTACAAAAAAAAAAAAAAAAAAAAAAGATTTTTCCCTGTACTACTTTTATTGAAAGGAATCTTGGATATGTGTAGGCTTCCAAAACATATACCAGCTAATTATCAGGACTAAGTAGTTAAAGTTGCCTAAAGTAAACAATTAATTCACGTTTTGAGGTTTCATAATTCACACACATTTTGAGGTTTCAACCGAATAACCTGCCATATTAGTTTCTTCGGAGCATCGTTCTATTCACATAGTAAAATCGTCTCTCGTTCGCTTGTTCGTGAAGTAGGTTTACAGCCGTAAGCCGCATGCATGCGCCACGTATATCTTGATCTCTCTTATTCGTTTTTTTTTATTTTTTGGATATGTTTGGTTTATTGTTTCCCCAATATCACGAGGACCATCAATGATCGTTGGGTTGTGGTTGGGTCCTTCGGGGGACCTATCGCACAACAATTAAGAACTCATAGAATCGAGTGAAAGAGACCACTCAATTTGTTGAAAACATGCATGTCACCTTGGTTGGTAGTATGTAATACTCTTCTTTACTCTCCCAAGAAGTTTGGTGATAATAGAAGATAAGTTGGATTGTCATCGGCTTCTTGCCACCGTGACCTAAGTGGTCCAAGTTCCAACTCGGCAGTCGGTACGGCTCCTTCATTCAGGCCCCAAAAAAAGTGGCCACCTCCTACTTTTTCAACGATCTCGTTCGAGCAGAATTCAGTATCTCGCTACGCGGCCAAGCACCCCTGCCCAGTGTCATTTCGTCTCGACACGGACGACTTCGATTGAATTTAAACTCATATAAATCTAAACCGTCCATTGTTCAGCCAAGATCCAAGGCGTCAATTCTCGAGATGAACGGTCGAAACGACCGCTCAGCGCCGCTGCCAAGCGGGGTCTCTCAATCCCTCACTCTCTACCTTTATTTTAACGAGAAAACAACAAACATCAATCTACACGTACATGGTCTTGGGAATTATTGTTCTGACCTTGATGGAATTAAGCATCCCCCCGTACACGCACATCTGAGTAGGTGAAAGTCTCTATTAAATAAATAAATACTAAAGAAATTAAATTATTGGATTACCATAGAATGAAAATTATTCCAATCCCTCAACTTCGTTTCCAACTTATATATACTTTTATGCCATACGGTATTCTCAAAGCCAAAATCACTAACCCGCCAACTTCAAAAGCTTCAACCCAATTTTTTTTTTCAAAAATCTCTCCTTTTTCTTGTTTCCTCTGGCTTCTATGGCAAGTTACACCCATTTCAGCAACTGGGTTTCGCTTGTTTGAATCCGAACCGACCGATTTTCGATCGGACGGCTGGAATTCCTTCTTCCTCGTGAACATGATCGTGATGATGTGGGTTTGTTAAAATAAAGTTTGCTTCTTTTGGAAAGAAAGAAAAAGATACTTGAGGGTTAATTGGAGGGAACAGTTTCAAACGGTTCTCAGGCTTTTTAGCCAACTTCCCATGCTCAAATTCAAATCTTTACATTAAAGGTAAAAACATACAGTAAATTATTGTTGACCGTTGCTTTTCTATTAACCGTTGGCTTCAAAATTTTCAAATTTCGGTTTATTCCCCTTGAAGATATCCCAAGAACTGCTTTAGAATTTTACACTTTGCTGCAGATTCCAGTAGAGAGAATTACTGGAGTATTAAAATTTTGCAGATAACAATGACATGTGATAAACCCTTTTTGCTTTTTCCTCGTAAAGATCTGTTATGCCATTATTTCTTTTTCTTTCGAACGTATTCTAATCTTTTGTGATGCATGTTCCCCTCATTTATACGCAGATTTGAGTAGACAATCCCATTCTTTGCAGAGAAAGGCTCAAAATGGACAGTTTTTCGACTTCTGACGAGAATTCTCACCCGGGTTATCAATCTTCGCTTTCTTCAACTGATCAAACTGATCATTCGCCCACCAGAACCACCCTTTATTCGGTGTTGAGTACAGATTCTTTCGCTTACTATCGAACAAACTCGGAGATTTCGTGTTTTTCAGAGCTCACCACAGAGGAAAGTAGCGACCTGGAAACTCCCTCCCTTGCTTGGTTGCTGACAAAATCTCCCAAACTTGACAGGAGAGGCCTTGCGCATGTTGATTACGATCCGGTGGATTTAGGTTAGCGTTTTCTTTATTTCTTTTGCGTGTAACATCTGTTTGTTTCAATGGATACGAAGGAAATACTGAACCTGTACTAAAAATCTGCGCAGGCGACAAAGCCGTAGAACTGGAAACGATGAAGGAAAGATTCTCCAAGCTTCTGTTGGGTGAAGACATGTCTGGAAGCGGGAGAGGAGTTTGCACGGCCGTGGCGATTTCCAATGCCATGACCAACCTCTATGGTATGTTTTTTCGTACGGTTGCGTGGTAACGTTCTCAGTTCTCAGCTTTGCAAAAAAAGCAGGAATCAAGTTTTCATTTTTCTGTTGAAAACAGAAACAAATGACTTGTTTGGTTATTTGTTCAAGAACTTCTTTTGGAATCAGAACAAGTGAGGGAGTGGCTAGAGGGGTCGCCGGTGGAGGCGAGGAGAGTCACCGGAGGTGGCGGCGGCGGCTTGGTAATGGTGGGAGGGAGGAGAAAATGGGACTTGTTTGAAAACAAGCAAAACCACCTTGGCTTTTGCCTTTTGTTTCTACAATGTTTGAAGATGGTTCTCACTTTTTTCTGGGCAACTGTTACCGACAACCACATCACAACACTAAACAAACATGCTCTCCTTTTTCAGTGTTTGTAACTCTGACAAAAAAGAACAGAAAACAGGAGACAAAAACTTTACCAACTTATTATTATTATTTTTTTTTGGTTCGACGGCCAGGAGAGAGTGCTCCGGCCTACGCACACCTTACAAATCCCCTCCCCGGTCCGGTCAAAAGCAGGCCATCCACACTGGGAATAGGGAATCTGACCCCAAGAATCAAATCCTGGTCAATTGAGTGGGGAGCAAATCCACCAACCAACTAGACTAACCTCGGACCTAAGCTTTACCAAACCTGTTGTTTGTGTTTTTCTTTTCGGTTTTCAATTCTCTCTTATTTTCTACTCATACCATGTGTTGCAGCTTCTGTATTTGGCAACCATCTGAGACTAGAACCCCTGCATCCAGAAAAAAAGTTGATGTGGAGGAGAGAAATGAATTGCCTTCTATCCGTATGCGATTACATCGTAGAACTTGTCCCTAAATCAAAAGATTTGCATGATGGAACAACCCTTGAGGTAAACACTTGATTCATTTTTTCATCAGATTCACATAGATTTCTGCAGAATTCTCTAAATATAAACCTGTTTTAATGTAATGCATCATTTGTTAAGTTCAGGTGATGGCAGGCATGCCGAGATCGGATATTTACATTAACCTCCCTGCCTTGAGAAAACTTGACACAATGCTTCTTGTAAGACAAGCTCCTTTGCTTTGGTTTTTGTTTCAAAACAGTGTTACTTTTTCTGGAAAACACAGATATTTGGTCGACGAACTTTTGCCAAAACCTGAAAACAACCTAAATTTTCAGAAAGCACCAATGATTGGTTTCAATTTCTTCAACGATAGTTACCTCAAAGAAAAGTGGAAACAATGAGTGTTTCTGAAATGTGTTTGGCAGGAGATACTGGAGGGTTTCCAGGAGATGGAGTTTTGGTACGTAGAGCAAGGGAGCATGTCGGGAAACTCATCGAGACCCGGCTCATTCAGGAGGATTGTTCAGCCGCTTCAGCGTCAGGAGGAGAAGTGGTGGCTGCCGGTTCCATGTGTTCCCTCTGGAGGCCTGTCTGAGAAGTCGAGGAAGCACTTGCGACATAAACGCGACTGTGCAAAACAAATCCAAAAAGCAGCAATGGCCATCAATGGTTCTGTTCTAGCAGAGATGGAAATTCCTGATACATATTTGGCATCACTTCCTAAGGCAAGCCCACCATGCTGATTGTACAGAACAATTTCCATTCTGAATTCCAACTTTTTGTTTTGATCCGTATGAGTTCCAACCTTGTTTTAACAAAATTCTGAAAAAAACGATTTTCAGAAACATCAGATGGTGTATTATGAATAGAGAGTTTCTCTGGTCCTTTGACTTTTCAAACATGATTTTTCACAAAAAAAAAATGGAAAAAATCTGAAAACAATACATTTTTTCAAACCTTCCATTCCTGGTTTGTTTAGTGCTTTCTGTATTCAGTTTCTTCAGAAAACACAGATAATTTGATTCGCATAGTATTTTTCTGTAAACAACCCACTTTTCAGAAACATCATAATGATGTTTTCGAATTCTCAAATCCATTTTCACAAAAGCAGCAAACGATCACGGAAAAAGAAAACAAAGAGAATATCATGCAAAAGCTAAAGTCCAAGCAGAAGAAATGCTATATCATATATGTATATCAGATTAGCATGTCTATATAAGCTTTATTGAACTATAAAATGAATGTACAGCTTTCTAGCATCAAGAGATTTTCCTGGAATCATGATCGAGTTTCTAACTTCTAATTCCACTTCATTTTTTTTTTTTTTTCAGAGTGGAAAAGCAAGTGTAGGAGAAACGATATACCGCTATATCAACACAGCAGACAAATTCTCCCCCAACCATCTACTTGACCATCTGAACATAAGCTCTGAACTTGAAGCGCTTGAGCTAGCAGATAAAGTGGAAGCATCCATATACACTTGGAGGCGAAAAGCATGTGTGAGCCAATCGAAATCATCATGGGAGTTGGTGAAGGATTTCATGTCGGAGGTCGACCGAACCGACAAGAATCAGGTGTTAGCAGAGAGAGCTGAGGTCTTGTTGTATTGCTTGAAGCAGAGGTACCCTGAACTTTCACAGACTAGTTTGGACACTTCCAAGATTCAGTACAATAGGGTAAGTATATAGCTTTATCTGCATTCATATGAATCAATGGGCATTCTGCCCATTCTACTTAAATTTAGCTTCTGTGAATGAGCTGAATCGTGGCGAGCTGAGTAGTGAGTCGTTCAAGCTTGACTGGAAAACTTGATGAGCTTCAGTATCAATTCAAACTTGACTTGATCATCATTTGTGCCGATTGTAAACAAGCTTTAATCGAGCCAAATTTGGCTGATCTCACAGAATCCACAAGGTTCAACGTTGTGTTGAGGCTTGACTTGTTTAGAAACGTAGCTATCTCGAATGAGCTTTTAGTAAGCCAAAAACGAGTCAAGCTCGAGTAGGTTGGCTTTTTTATGGCCCTAATTCTATGAGATTTTTCCATAGATAGAATTGATAAATCCTATGACGGTGTTTGGTTATAGAATTTAAGTGAAAGATATTCAAATATCCAAGTATTTTATCTTCTCCCATTCATACCTTCACAACCTCCCTCCTGCCACCCCCCAAATCTCAGATCCAAACACAACCTCAGTATGTTGACATAGACAACCATAACAGCTGAAATGCAGGCATGGATACCTGCAAAGTTTCTGGTGAATTTGACATGGAAAAGGGTAGTAATGGAAGTTTGTTGAAATTTGCAGGATGTGGGACAAGCTATCCTAGAGAGCTACTCAAGGGTGTTGGAAGGACTGGCATTCAACACTGTTGCTTGGATTGAAGATGTGCTATTTGTAGATAAATCCACAAAGGCCCAAGATCCATAGAAACTACTACAAAGAAGATCTATAACTACTCGAAGAGTGTTGTTCACGTGCATTACCTCAATGATTTTCTGCAACAGAAGCTGACTTTACTGAGTTCGAAACTCTAATCCAAGAACCTAATATGGCCTGTTTTCTTGCATGTCCTAGAAGCCAAAATTGTCAAGTGTAATTTGAGATCCATTACATAGATCCAGAACTTTTTAAGCATATGAGTTGACTTGTATGTGTATGCACTTATGTAAATACAGTGAGACAATCTCTATATCCACACTATCTGTTTCGACAATTCTATGACAGTTCAATTCATAACATGAATTATTTTTCCTTCTTACCAGTCTTTCCTAAGAACTTTTTATAACACATGTGTCGGGGTTAGTTTACATCGCACCTCGACTAGTCCTAGGACCAATGAGGTGTTCGGGCCAGTTTACGCGTACCTCGACTAATCCTGAGAACCAATCCCGCTTTGCTTTGTATGGATTAGCCCTAAAAGAGTTGATAATACTTGGGAGGTTTCGAACCAAATAAAGAACTACTATTTTCCCTGTCTTCTCTCAGAATTATAGTTGAAGAACAGTTTTCCCAACAAAAAAAAGTTTTCAAATTAAAATGGGTGAAGCCAACATTAGCATCACAAATCAAGTCCAAGATGTTCAACATCTTACTTCTTCAATCCAAATTACAAACTAACAACTCTACAAACATGACCCCAAGATAGTGATAATTTACGAAACATAAAGACCGCGAATTTAACAGAGTTAATAAGAATTCACATCCTAATAGCTATAATTCTGGCTCCGTCCCTGAATTTAAGCCTAGAGGGGGAATCAAAAGACCGCAACTACACATCAGTTAAAGAAACACGCCCAATGCTAAAGGGTCGGATCGGTTTCTTTGGAGCAGTAGAATTTGGAGAAGAGGATTTGAATGCATCAACTACTGAGGTGCACTTAGTCCTCTCCCCTTTGTTTTCCTCCAAACACTTCCTTAGAGCTTCAGCGACATTCTCTCCACCCACAGCGTTACTTTTAGGATTGTTATTAACCTTCTTTTTGCTGCCACAATCACCACCACCACCACTCTCTCTCTTATCTTCATCCATTGGTCAAAAAACAGAAAAATTCTGTGAAAAAAATTCAGACTTGAAACAAGGAAAGAGACAATTGTAAGAATTTGAAGGCCAACTTGCAACAATACCCACAAAAGAAAAACAAAAAGATTCATAAACTTACCCTGCAAAATAGAGATCAGAACTGGATCAAAGAAAGAGATAATTGGGACAATTCGAGAAACAGAAAAAGGGATTCATGAACTTACTGTGAGAGAGAGAGAGAGAGCAGGAGCAGGAGCAGGAGCAGCAGCAATTCCAGATTCCAAAGCTTTAGAAGCCTAGGGGAAGTCGCGCTGAAACAGAATTTGGGCCCTTCGATAAACGGATTGGAGGTTGGGATTGAATTGTGGAAGTGATGGTATTAGTAATAAATTGTTTAATTTTCAAAATAGGTCTGGATTATATGGGATTAATAATTTGGGTAATAAGGGGTATTACTAATACTCCGTGGGACTTGGTATTAAAGGGTATTAATAGTCCCATGCCAACCCCTTCTTATCACCAATCCCTTCTTATTACCAATTTATTCTATCAATCCAATCCCATCATCTAATCTCATCTCAAACAAACATAATATTAATAATCTCATTATCTAATCACATCTCAAACAAACATACTCATTATCAATCCCTTTTCATTAACAATACCCTTCTCATTATCAATCCCAATCCTAATCTCATCTCTTTACGAATCCCATCCATCTATCACCGTTATCAAACGGGGCCTTGGAGTATATGCCAACTTACCAAGACAAGGATGTCTTAAAAATGAAACTATTTTAAAAAAAATAAAATTGCAGAGTATTTAACACTTTATTACATATCAATGAGTTTTTCCTATTAATAAAAAAATTTGAATTTTTCTTAAAAGAAATATTTAATTTAAACTCATCTACTGGACAAAGCATTTTGAAGTGCTCATTGTATGTAGGTTAGTCAGAGACTCATAGGATGAGGGCATGAGTGAATAATGACCACCGTAGGATGCTTGTATATTGTATGTACGTTGCAATTGGCGTGCTGTGGCTCAGGGTCACATAATCAGAATTCTTTCTTCGCGCTTTCAATTCCCGTTTTGCGACCGCACTTCTAAGTTTTGGTCTTACGCATTTTCGTAATATAAGATGTTTTGAAAGAGATTTTCGCGATCTCGCCTTTGCTTTCATTCACACGCAACGTGGACCCATGTCTTGACTAGTGGAATCAATTAAGTATCACTGATCAGCCAATGATTCTTACTTCACCTAGTGTGTACCATGACCCAGGCATGAAAAAGGGCAGTAGTACTTGTGAAAGATGGGATTCACTTTCTTGTTTTAACCGATCAAGAATTGAGAAAAATATTCACCAACCTTACAAAGTGCGTGAACAAAATTAACCTCTCGCACAATCACGAACCCTACTCGGACTCACCGAGCAGGTCAATGCCAAATGGTGCATGTAAAATCATGGCTCCAAATTGCACGTCTAGCTTCTCTTTATCGATCTCCATCTTTCCTTTTGCCCTCTCATTCTCTGCATCATTAATCTACCTCTGATTTTCCGACAATAAGTTCGTAATAGATGGATAGCGTTGTCATAGACGGTAAGTCATTGACCTGCTAAATTTAGAATGAGACGGCAAAAGGAAAGACGACCAAAACAAACACAAACCAAATTGGACCTTTGAGCGTTGACAATACCAGAACACGATCAAAACAAATTTAGAAGTTCCCCCGGTTAAAATCCAGTTCAACGCAACACCACAATGATTGTTGCACATCCACCCTTCTAAACAAAAATTCAACTGAAACACAATTACTGGTTAACAATTTATGGGGCAATGTCCTCAGTATTCAGCAGCTCAGAAACACAAGGTACAGAGGAAGCATAAAGATTTCCCGGCTAAACCATGCAAATATCAAGGTTAATACAAAATTCTGGGCATCAAAATCTCAGCCACATATCGGTCTCGCATGCACATCTCATCTCTTTGTAACCAATCGCAATTACAAAACTAGGTAAGCGCTAGTCTAGCAGAATCCATCCAGCTTAGTGTCGCAGAGAGGAAGGGAGAGAGATGCCGGAATACATTTGACGAACGTTAAACAGCTACAAATAGTTCTTGAGATATTTGAATTAGCTCAATCGGCAATGTAACAAGATATTGATGAGCAATAAACAAAAGTAAAAGCTCATTCTTGTGACACTTTACTCAGCTCAACTGAAACAATTCTCTCTCTATATATACAACAAACCTCCAAACTGCACTAAGATAACCGCCTGCACGGTCCAGAAAGGAGAGGTGACTCAAGGGTTAGTAGTAGTCAAACAGGCCCCACGGCCCGATCGATTGGGCCAAAAGCCCCATCTCCACACCACCCCCCCCCCCGCCCCGCCCCGCCCTTCCTTTTTTTCTGGATACCCATCAAAATCCAAGGGGCACTAAATAATCTCTTTCACCCAACAGCTCCATGGTCCACCAATAAAAGCGAAGGCAAGACACCGAATGCAGTCTTGATCCCAATGGTGCACAAAGCAAAAATACAACAATTACCTTGCAAAACGGGGGGTTGGTGAATGGGAGCAAATCAAGAATCGAAGTATCAATATATATAATCATCAACTGTCATCATCCACAACGCCAATATAAGTGAGGTCTGTGCGTCTCACTCTCACAGCCCCCTTGAGCCAGCTGGACGCCCTTAGATTAGCATTGTCGCTTCCACCAATCCCAGCAGTGCTAGTTGAAGACAGGCCAGCTCCAGCTCCATCCTCCAAAAGCATCCATGGGTCCATTTCCGAATCAATTTCCTGTTGCAATGACAATGGCTTTGTCCTTCCAGCTGTAGAAGCAGAATTTCGTGCAGAAGAAGCTGGATTCCTCTGCGGCAAGTTTGATGGGGGATGGGACCCGGAAACTGAGATGGTGGGTTGCAATGGAGTGAGGGCAGCCGGTGACACGGATGGTGGGTGGCAAGAGATGGACCACTTGGAAGAAGGAAAAAGAATAGGCATTGCAGCTTGGATACGCCACCGAATTGAGTCAGGCAAGTGCATCCGATCCAAATCGTTCTGCGCATTACAGGGAGGTGGAGGGTTAGAACTTAATAAGATACTTTGACAAGATTGTCAAGATAAGGTTGATGACTAAGTTTAAAAAAGTTAAGGGCTGTTTGGTACCTTGCTTAAAATAAGTAACAAGCAATAATAAAGCTTCGTGCACACAAAACACCACCTCGCTTAGTTGGTTATCTGAAGGAAACTAACAATCACTATGGGAAATAAGCAATTTCTAACCTAACAAGTTTGCTGATTCTTATACTTGCTTACAGTTTAACGATGATAACTAAGTAAATAGGTGAAACCGAACGGGCCCTTACAAAGCATGGTTATCCAACAGAGAGGGGTTGAAGAAAAGAAATAACCCCAAAAGGGGAAAAACTGAAGTCACGAAAGAAGAACAAATAGACGGCTTAGAGAGAGAGAGAGAGGTTGAAGAAAAAAAATAACCCCAAAACGGAAAAACTGAAGTCACGAAAGAAGAACAAATAGACGGCTTCTTGTGTATAGACATGCCGAGACAAGTTTCAACTCAAAGTGCACGGGAAGCAAGTTTACTTGTTCCTTTCTTTCATTATAAAATCAACAATGACCAAACATTTGTACTGGGATGGATACTCAATAATGGGTAAGTAAGCAATTCATCCAAGAAGAGTAACCCAAGAGCAGCAATTTGTCATTTACTGTACATCATATTTGAACCAGTCAAACCTGTCAAAACCCCACTTACTGAACCCATACACGGGTAGCACCTCAAAGTGCATTAGACTCTGCCAGCTTAGGGCAAATCTCCTATCAACCCTGTCCTAAGTATTCCTTTGAATTTCAAATGAGTTTAGTCTGGATTTTATAGAAACCAACAGCATACTAGCAAACTTATCCTCCCCACATCCAATGGCGACTCCAGGATTTTGAAACCTTACCAATTATTTAAAAAAATCAATAGTAATGACAACTAATAATCTATTTTCGACAAAAAAACACATTAAAAGCTCAACAAGCATTTCAACTAAAACAATAAAAGATATCAAAAGGTTTGTACTAATAATCTTCTTTTCAGTTTCACCCAAAAAAAAAAACCTCAAGAACGTCTATAGTTGAATTCGACGGGTTCCGTATTTAGAATTGTTGCATCATAGTTTCTTTGTTAATAACATCACTTTTCGCTTGCGTTTTATTCTGTGTGGGGTTTTAACTTTTACTAAGGGTTACAAAGAGGAGTAATTTTCAGTGGTCTCGGGGCTGTGGTGCCCCAACACCACACATTTTTGTAGGGTCCATACACTTACCGGTGGACTCCACGGAAATGTGTGGTGTTTAGGGGTGTAGGACCGCCAAATAATGTTTCCCAAAGGAGTGGGGTGGGTTTCATGTGGGAAAATAATCTAGTGTGGTCATCAAATTGTAATGGGTGGTGCTTTAAGTTTTAACATTGACGAAGGGAAGGTTCGGTTTCAAGTGGAAAATAATCTAGTGTGGTGTCATCATCAAATTGTAATGGGGTCATTTATTAATTTGGAAAAAACTCAGTATAGTAACAGTATTTTTTTTCCCCTCCATGGGGTCGCCTGACCCCACTATTCACTATGTGGTGTCGCCACTGCCCACGTCAAACCTACTAGCAAATTTCTATCTCCATTCTGCTGGGGGAAGAATGAGTTCCCACCTTGAGACAAGTATCAGGAAAATTGAAGTGAAAATGTTCACACGGTCTTGTTGGGTATCATTTTAACTTGTACGAAGTAGATTAACATGCTATTGAAATCCACGTGCTTCCAGTCTATGAATAACTGATTCAGTTCCACCCCTTATGTAAAACTTCCCCGTCCTCCAAAATAAAAGCATTTAGAATTAAGATTAACAAAGATCAAACCTGCAAACTCTCTGCCACCTCACGATCAAACACAGAGAAGTCTTTCTTCGACTTTAGCCAACTAGGCCGGCAGCTGCTCAACAACCCGTGCAGTACTAACAATAAGCGATCAAAGAGACTTTCACCAGATAAATCTACAGCAGAAGCAGCGAACGCCTCTGTTGACAAGTCCACATCCCTTTTTAAGGAAGAACTCATAAGCGAAGAGAAGGAACGCTCCACATCCTCATGCACAACCCTACTGCCAAGGAGATGGAGTATTACAGACGCAAACATGTGCCTCATGTTACGAGCTGAAGGCTCCCTGACAAATACAAATGTGAAAACGAAAGTACATAAGAAACAGCCACATTTATAAGAAACAGCCACATTTATACAATCAACTGATAAATTTTTTCTTCCGCTAATAACAGCCCCAGGTGATCAATGGAGGGATACAACTAAAATGAAAGAAAACACGTTGCTGAAAATGACGAAAGGTAATTGATTTTTGCACTCCCTTTTATGGTTCCGTGCTCCTCTTTACACATGGGAAATTACAATATTGCCTATGTAAAAAGCCAATCTTGTATATTCACATGAATAGAGACAAATACAACAGTGTACACGGGCAATTAGTAAATTCACATGAATAAAAGGGGGAAAAAAAGAGCGGATATAAATAGCAGTGCGTGGAAATCGTTGCTCTTGAAGAAAATTTGGTGGGAAAAACATTCGGACAATGGTAAAGCAAGTAGAACATATGAGCTGCTCCTTGAACCTAACTAATAGCAATAACAGAAGTTCAGAGTCCAAGAGCACAATTACCCATCAGCACAGATGATTGGAAGCAATCTGACGAGGAACTGCAAACGCAGTGACATAGAAGCTCGCAATGCTGCAGGAGGAGGAGGCACAGCATCAGCAGTTACTGTAGGTCGTCTAACTAATCCAGGGCTCCCCCCTCTCATACCTTTACGGTTATTGCTTTTGCTTCCTGGTCCTTCAATTCCAGAATTTACTGTTCCGCCCTGCTTACTAGCCCCATGAGTAACTGTATTTATTCGTAGCTCAATATTACTCATTTGCTTAATCAAATCACTCGCAAAGGTATTGCGTGAGTCGTCAGAGCTTTGATCAATGCAAGAGAGAACTAACTCAATAAGAGCCCTCTCAGTTACATACTGCTGGCAGTCAGTTCCTTCAACAACCTCCCCTTCTTCAATAGAGCTGGCTTCAAACTTTCGCACATCTCCCTTACTTGCCAAAAGATCAGATTTAGAATAACACCAACCCCAAGGCTTCCGAAACCGGGGCTTAGTTGACAGGCCTTTACTCTCAGCAATATTAGTAAGACGCTGCCTTATAGATTTCCGGCCAAAAAGAACATCAAGGCCTCCAAGGAACCATTTAGCTTGCAACAGCATAGAATCCTCAAGTGACCTCCCAAAGAGATGTATGACCTCTGAAAAAAGAGGAGCAGCATCAGGCCTAACAAGCAATCTTGTGAGGATGATTATAATGAAATTGTTTTCGTTATCAGAAGCAGCAGCTTTATCAGGATTTGGGGAGACAGCACGTATAGCCTCCGCTAAGGAGGTATCACGAGACTCAAGTTTTTCAATCAGGGCTTGCTCATTTAGAAGCAACCTGAGCT
The DNA here is from genome assembly GCA_025413875.1 of Rhododendron molle. Classification (NCBI taxonomy): domain Eukaryota; kingdom Viridiplantae; phylum Streptophyta; class Magnoliopsida; order Ericales; family Ericaceae; genus Rhododendron; species Rhododendron molle. Next base: position 1,726,701 of record CM046394.1, on the reverse strand, counting down.
CAACCCACTGCCAATGAAATTTCGCAGGTTGAAGCGTATCTAAAACATGTACCAGCTTATCCAGAAGTTTTGTCTCATTGTCTCCATACTGAACTCCTGACTCACCACGGACCCCGTCATCCTTTGTAAGCAATGACAGCGGCATTTTACAATCAATTACTGCATACAGAAAAAGCCTTGCCCGAAGGGGAACAAAGGCCATCGCTTTCAGATGCATGTCTGGACCATTCAACTCTAGCATTGCTGCAAATTCAGAATCAGTGGTATCAGCAGCTACAATGTCATAAAAGCCACGAGTTTCTCTCAGACACACATCTCGAAAAGGGCGGTGCTTAATGGCATCACTTATTGCCAATGCTGAAGAGTGGTACAATTGGTGGACGTCTTCACGGGTAACAATATTTGTATTAAAGATGAATGGCCTCCATATCACAAAAGCAAATATTGAATAAGCAGGCGGAAAGACCAAGTTGAGTGGAAGTGTCTGTTGCATTCTGGATAGACCTACTACAGATGCTTCCCCAAGGAGCTCCACAATTAATCCATCAGAAACAGTTCTACAGTTTCCAACAAGCACTCTAAACCAATGCACAGAAATCTCAACCAAGTTATCAACCTTAAGAGCCCCAACTGAACGTGCATTCCCATTGGAGTTCGATCTAGTACTTCTTACAAACTGAATCACATCCAACCCTTCTTTTAATCTGAAAACAGACACCATTCTCTCCAGGCTAACAACTCCATGAAGAATTGCTCCCACGACTAGAGCTGAAACAGCAGCTGCAATTTTTGCAGCCCTTCCGAGAACTGATTTTGCAGAACTGTTCAAGATTTCATTAGACAAGTTCGCACTGGAATCATTAGATTCTGGAGAGAGTTGAAACTGACCACGAGGAGCCTTTCCAGGACCAAAAGCCGGAGCAAGGACTGAAGAGGCTTCTGTTGCAAGGGCTATCTCAAACACACGACTTTGACGCTCTCCCAGTGCTTCCTTAAGGAGGCATAGGCATGTAATATGAATACGCAGAATTCGGCGAGCAAATGTCAATGGACCAGTAGCAGATGGTAAACTTAGGTGATTACTACTAGTTGGAAAATCAGGAATTCTTGCTACAACTGAACCAATGCTATTAACAATTGCAGAAACGGCAGAGGACACCAAAGAGGGGTCTCCTTCTTGAGCAGCACCGCCAGTTTGCCGCATACATTCCATTAGGCCGTTTACTATTTGCAGCGCCATTTGATACCCATCATCACCTTTGTCAACGGATGGACTTTTGATTGAACCAGTAGCAAATAGTTTTCTTTCTTTACCATAGTAATAATTAAAAGCTTCTTCGACATGTTTTTGCACTATCTCTCTCATGCTCAAACCCACTCTCGATACTCGGACACCACTTATCTTTTGGCGCAAAAATTCGTCGAGATCTTCAACTCCTGCTGGAACTCCAAGTGGAAGCCCAAACTCTCCGTCCAGTGATCTTCCAGAATCAAGTTCAGGGAGAAGTCTTTTATCGCATGTTGCCTTGAAACTCTTCTCCCATTCAACGACACTAACTACACTACCATATTTCTTCAGCAAGTAACGACCATAACATAAAGTGGCCGAACCTGAAACCCTTCCATTAGATGCCATGATAGTGGCTCCACGATGTGTAATTGCCGATAAAGTTTCAGGAAGAAGATCAGTAGCAACAAGGATATTTTCGTACCTGAAACAATTCTCGTAATCAGTAACATAAGATAAGATAAAATTTCAATGCCATCTTCCAACATTATCGAAGAGCTTAACTATGCAATACTAATCAAGATGAAGACTATAAAAGAGAAGAATATGCACACCCAAAAAATGATGGCTCAAATATTCTACTCTTCAAAGAAGAAAAGTACTTAATAAGATAGCAAAGATAAGACAAAAATGCAAAAATGAAAAGTTCTTTGTTTTGTCTCTCGATTAAGTGACAAAGAAGAGGTTGTGTGGTTCAAGGTGTTATATACCAATGATTCATCAAGGTGTTATATACAACACGTACCATCACATTCTTTTTACTTTTGAATATGTTACAACGACGCAAAACTCCCACACAGATCAAAAGTAATGACATGAGCTACAAAGACATTATAAGATAAAAATAAAATTTTATTAATTATCAAAATACATTAGAAGATAGAAGCCACTGAAATATGTAGAGACACAGAGTAACAAGAACCACAAATTCAACGCCAAAGCACAGAGAACATCAACACGAATAAGAGTACCTCCGAATAGATGACAGAAGAAATGCCTCCCCTACATCACACGCATTGCTTCCCACATTTCTTGGCAGCATGAGGATGTTCCTCCCTCCATGAACTGTAGAACTGGGGCCACTCAGAACCTTTGGCAACAACCAAATAAGAAATCTGGCTGCTGAAACCAAATCATTAGCAATGTCCATCAAGTACAGTAAGGCAGATAACTCATCGTCACCAAACTTCCATCGTGTAGAATTCTTGTCATCGACAGAAGGCAACGGCCTACTGTACTGGCCAACTTTGGTGGCAGCCCTTTCATTTTCTTCAACAAGTTCCCTGGCCAGAGTTACCAACCAAACTGTGATAACCCTCTTCTCCACGAACCTCAGCTGCTTTAAACTTTTTCCAACTGAGACAATATCTCCCACGTGCGGTGTTCTGGTTCCACCCATTGATTTAGGACCTTCTGCATCAACACCAGTTCTGTGGTGCGGGCAGCTCACTTTACTATCACAAACATGGCTTGTGGATGCTCCCTGACTACCTTCAATCCTAGCAGCTGCTAACTGAGCAAGACTTTGAGTTTTACGCACAACCTTTTGCCTGCCCCTTGAGGCTTGTTTGGGTGGCTTAAGAGGTGGTTCAATTTTTAAAGCTTCCATGGATTTTAGACCCTTCCTAACCCACCAGCTTTCTTCATCATCTGATGGATTTGGTGATTGTCCTTGAAGGTACGAGCTCCTTTCCTCACTCAGCTTTTGTCTCTTTGCCCTTCTACATTCTTCACACCCAGGTGTCCCTTCCCCGAGATCCATTATGTTGCTAGTCGACCCAACAGGCCTCTTGACACTCCCTTGAGACTCATCTATCCCGGTATCAGTGGATGTAGAAGAAGAACTTGGGAGCTGCAACAACACCGAAATAGCCGCCTTCAGCTCTTCAAGGTCACCACCTGAGGTCGAACGATTCTTTTGTTTCTTAGATGAACTATTTGCGCTGTTTGGATTCTTACGATGATCATTAACCCCACGAAGCAGAAGACGCCGTTCGTTAGAGTAAACATTTATCGCCTCCATGAGCACTCCTGTATCAGTTATTTGTGCCTCCTCCAAAGCATCACGAACGTAAGACCCAGGCAACTGCTTCAAGATACTATAGTGCCTTTTCTGTCTATCCAAGTCTACCAGAGGTCCACTGCCATCCATAATTCCACTAACAATCAGCTGTCTCACATATGCCTGAGGGTAAAATATACCACAACGGGTGAGTTCCACAATAAGGAGTTGAAGGCGCTTGAAACCTTCACCATTGTGAACTTCATGTTGATCGATCCAGCATACTATAATGTCATGTAATGGACCTGGGCTTTCAAAAATGTTTGACAACTCTTTACTTTTAGCCACTCTCCTTGGATTACTTCTATGTCCATTTACAGTTCCCACAAAGTTCCAACCAGAATACTTATTCAGCTGACCAGAGCCTTTTGCAAGGCTATTATTTACTCCATGGGTATTGTCATTCTTGCATCGAAGTGAACTTTGCATGTCTTTTATCTTCAGCTTTAAAATCCGAATAGCAAGGTATACTTGAGAAGAATCTTTTCTACCACTAAACTTTATGCCATGAGGCGGAGCAGTCCGAAAATCCCGGAACTCACAGATCGCCCACTCGCAAAGGAAAAATACAGAGCATACAAATGACAAACTCACGGTTCCAATCCACTTCAAAGATGATCTCAAGCACGGACTGACATCTGCCACCCAACTTTCATCAACAGCTCCGTCACAAAGATCTTTAAACAGAAAATTATATGCCATTCTCACATCTCCCTGTCTAAGTGCCTTATCCAACTCTTGTACAGCTTTTGCAACATTGCGACCTGGATAGCTGGGTCTTGCAGCCATTGCAAGATTTTCTGCACGTTTCTGAACAGATGAAACAACACAATCAATAGATAAGGATTGATATTGAGGTTCAAGCCCTTTATCTTTTAGCAGACAACCGACTTCTACAGAACCAGTAGTTATCTTTGCAGCACCATCAGAAACCTTCGATAAGAAATTCCCATCGTTTGCTACTTGAGATGTTACCACACAAGGTGGGAAAGGAAAGCAATCCAAAGCAACGAAAGTATCAGGCACGGCCAGTATCATATACCGAAGCATCTCAACCAAAGCAGACGTAGTGTATGCTCTCCTGGAATTATCTACAAGGTCAGAACCACCAGGAGAAGGTTCCTGGATGAAACGAACAGCTAATCCCACAACAGTGCGCACGTAGGTTTGAGATAAGACAACAGTTTCCATAACACCATATAGGATAGGCAATACCAACTGCAGAGTTGCTAGCAAATCTTTTTCCTGAAAAAGAAAAATAAGACCAAGAAAATAATGAAGACCAATAAATACTGCCCCCCTGCAAATAAGTATTGTACGACTCACCACCAAATAAATGGGTCTGAAAATGACTTAAAGTACCTGCAGTTGATTGAGAACCCAATCAATGATGAGCGAAGGAAGAAGCAGCCCTTCTGAATGGTGCCATTGTAAAATCCGCACGACATACCACCATTTAAAATGTATAGAAGGTTCCTCGCCATTATTAAGTGTTGATGTTGGATCACTTCTTTGCTGCATCGACCCACCATAAGCTGTCTGTGGGGACCTATCCCTGACATGTGAATTTGAATAAGAAGCATTCCTTGAGACAAACTCATCGAGGAGATGTTGCAAGTAATCGATAACATCTTTTGTCCACTGCTCTGTGCGGGAAACTTGGCTCTTGTCTGCCGCCCCAGAAGCTATACTAGAAGAGACAGGCCGAACCTGCATTTCCACTATTAAAGATAAGTAATAAAGTTGAAAGTACCCCATTATCGTTACCGGTGATCAGAGAATCTGTACCTGGTTAAGATAAGTTACTTTTATATACCAAGTAGCTCTCAGAAGCGGTACATTATTCCTGATAAGAATTTCAAAAAGAGATTTCTTCCTATAGCCATGAGGAACATGATCGGCCAAAGAACGCAATCTCTTATGGGGTTGAGATAAACCCTGGAAGGAAGTCAAAAATTGTCAAATCATCATATTTCAAATTCACAAATAAGACAAGGTCAAACAATTAAGCACAATAAGGCGGCCCCAACAAGAGCAAGTATTTACAGGTGATTGCACAATTCCTACCAGCCCCTCATCGGCCAGAGTTTGGGGAGGGTACTTATGGCCATTGGCTGAGTCCTATCGAACAGAGGCTCTAACCGAACCAAATGAGTGTTCAGCTCAATTTCGAAATTGGAGCTTTAGGGTCAAATGCATCTTAACTAACAGTAGAAGAATGACCAGCCCAAGCACAACTAAACAAACATGAGGAAGATAACAAACAAAGGCAAAATAAAATGAAGCATCATACAGCCCAAAAACATGGCATCGAAACTATCCCATGAATGAACCACACTAAAGAAGATACAAATGGATGGAAAAGGAGGAGATACAAGTCAATAGAGAGAACTGACAGAAGAAAGATAATAATATAAGTAAAGGATGTCTCTCTCACCTAAAAAGGGGAGTAATCTTCGTCTTATTTTTTGGAGGTGATAGTAATCGAGTTCATTATCCGAAAAACACATTTCAATGTTCGATGAACTCCAGGAGAAATGAACAAACTATGAATTGAATTGACCCAAATTGAAAAAGAAGGTTCAGAACAAGTGAAAAAACAAAAGTAGAAGACTAACCTCAATCCATTTCCTCCGGTAGTCTTCTCCACACGGCCTTTGTTCGGGGAAGACACCAGGTTTAGTTAATAGGGGGCCAGAAAGGGGCACACCATAAACTTGGCCCGCCTGTCACATCGTGAATATATTTTCAGCTTCAATTTCCACCAAAAAATTTAGAAGATAATGGGTGAGGGGAGAACACATCCAATAAATGTGCATTCCTTGTGTGCATGAGCCAATTGCAACACAAGCACTGAGAATTTTCAAATACAAACACAACTGATCATCATGAAGGAAAAATACATCACCTTGCGCTTTTGAGCACGAGATTCATTGATGGCCCTGTGACATTTTTTGATTGCCTGCAAAAGAGAAAATAAGCAGACCTAGATGAATAAATTGTCGCACCATAAGAAAGACAAAAAAATTAACAAATAGCTATCCTAGCTTCATACTTCAAGAGAAATACCTCTCTACACTTCAGGATAACAGGCTTAGTAAAAGTTTGAGCCTGAGATAGTTGAATCTCTCTAGCTTCCTGTGAAACACAGCATGTGAAAATCCAGTCAGATTGTGTCACTGACACGTTATTACTGTTACAAGACATATCAAAGCCCATTTGTTCTAAGAGTTCAGAAATCCTTTGCAAGCATTTCCTGAGATCACAAAGATCTGAACATAATTTACATGCCATTTGAGTGAGAACAAGTTTTGCCGTAAAAATAATAGTAAAAGCAAAACGTGATTGAAGTGGCATGCACATAACACAGAAATAAAAACTATCAATGATATTGTAGTGGGAGAACAAAGTCTACAATCTCAACAAGAAACTCATGGAATGTGAATGTGATTCCATTAAAAGGCAGTAGAGTACACTGGAATGAAGATCAGACTGATTCATCTGCGTTACATCACATATCCACAGAACTGTGATATTAGTTGACGTCATCATCAAACAAAGTGAAGGAACATACGTTCAATTCAAGGAAGAAGGAAAGTAAATCAGTAAGATGCAAGGAACAAAAGGATGTAACATCCAAATTAGCTGCATTCACTCCAAAAAGTTGCATTATCTCTTCCCATTTTTGCCTGGTGGGTGTAAACAGAGACAGGGGAAAAAATGTAGCATCCAAATTGGCTGCCTCACTTGAAAAGTCGTACTAACAAAAAAAAATTGCTATCTCTTTGCTTATAGAGTTACCCCTACAAAGTCAGCTCTTGTTAGGTGTCCAATTGCTTGCTTAACCAGCCACTCCTATATGTTTCAATGTAAATTAAATACCTATTAACTTGTACTACTTTGAATAACTTCCCTTAATAAAGATAATATAGTCAACGTGGGTATGGTCTGGACTAGTTGTGGAGAGATACACAGCCCAAAATTATGCTTGGAGACCACGGGATTGAATTGGATAAGCAGACAAAATAACAAGAACCAATATGATCCAGAAAAGTATTAAGCTTCCATGAAAGTAATAATATCATTCAATACTCTGTCAAGCAATCAGGATATAAGCTGCTCAAGGAGATTGAAGCTACATCTCTATTGCAAGAAAAATAAAAAATAACCTGACAGATAAAGCTGTCGCAGTATGCCAAAACAAAGAGCAGGCAATGACATTTTATGTTGTGAAGTATACAGTATTGTGAAGAACACATGAAAGCATGGTTCTTGTTCGATAGCTTGATATCCATTGTTGGGCCCATTTCTTGACAGCTTAAGCTTATTTGACTACTGGTAACTTAACATGGTATCAAAGCAGAGGTCTTGGGTCCAAGTCTCTCTACTTGCATTTGTTCCCGGTTTGCACTATGTTTCTCCCCTTTGCATTCTTTCGCAGTATGTACAAATATTTGCATCTACATGTGCAAGACGGGATTGCATGCAAGAAAGGGTGTTAGATAGTTCGATATTCATTGTTGGGCCCATTTCCGAATAGCTTAAGCTTTTGGGTGGGAACTTATAGTTCCTATTAAAGTGTCAATTGTCAAAACACTATAGCAGCTAGGTCGACCAAGAAATCTTCGTGAAGATAACTTGAGATTTGCCAATTAACAATGTTGACAAATTTAAGCATATACACAACAGAAATTCAAGACAAAGCAAGCAAGAAAAAAAGAAAGAAATTGCAGTTGGTTCCAAAAGCACACCTCAAGTCCCTCAACAGTCTCCCTGTATCCAGATTGCACATATTCCTTGGTTAAAGTCTCCTCAGGACAATTGGGAGTCTGGGGGTGAAAGTCAGGTGGCCCAAGTCTGAGATCACAGTAGTAACAAAACTTAATGTGAGATGATGTCATGTCATGATGATGACGATGATAACAATAACTAGCAACATAAAGTAATCAAAGTTAAAGGAAGGGAGCTGGCAGAATTCAGTGAGGAACCAGTAAATAGAAGCTTGCAGTAATTTAATTGCAGGATTTACCGGGAATTCAAAGGCTCTTTATCACACCTCAATTTGTACGGGGTTAGTTGTGGAGGCCGCCTGCAATATCAAAATTTATAACATCCAGATTTCGTAAAAGGCAAATGCTAACCAATGCCCCCGCGGCACAAGTTAAGATAAAAAAAAATATGGAACATGCACAAGTTAAGGTGCAATAAATTTGGAAGGTGCAATAAATATGGAATATGCAAAATCGAACAAGGAAACATTGAGCAATGAGTAGTATTACATGTCATAACTGATTTCTACGAAGTATCTTTTATGCTTATATGCCCAATGCCAATAACATATTGGTCCCAACTAGACCAGAGAATTAACTCGTTTGTTTCGGGTTAATATCTCCACTTCATCTTTCCTTGTCCACTTTGTCTTCATGCTTCTTTTCCCCTTTTTCATGTACATTTTATTTGAGAATTTTTCTTTTAGTTTTTTTTATTCGCCAATGGTGTTTCAAATTAGAGGGCAATGGATGAAGATTTTTTGGACAGTGAGTTCACCCCAAGAAAAAGAAACAATTATTTTGACTTGAATGAGATTCCTGATGAAGAGAAAATGTAGTACAAATTGGAGAAGAAATATTACATTCCAATGAGGACCCAAATGAAATTGGGAAGTATCTATTATAATAGTAGATATTTAATTACATGCTAAAATGGTGGAGTATGGACTTTGTTTAGAAAACGGATTTCAACATTGGAGAATATTCTATATTTATTCCATCTTAACTTGTGCCCCGGGGCACTTGTTAGTAGAACTGTTCATAAAATACAAGAATTTAGGATGAGTGAACTTGGGAATAAAACTAGAGCAACTGAGGCAACATAATAAATGGCTTCTTATGAGGAAGACAATCTTCAACCCAGCATTCTAGTTAACAGGAAGCAGCCAACAAACAGATGACAGAGGAGCATACAGTGAGAATATGTTAGGGGAGAATCAAAACAATATAGTGGAAGGCCTTCCTTCCAAACTAATTAAGCCCTACCATGCAACTCCAGAAACACATAATTCAAAAAAATTAAAAATAACTAGAATTCTGTCCTTTAGTAACATGCGTCGCAATAGTGATAAAACCTCTTCAAACCTTCCAAACAATAATTTCTGACCGTGCAACCGTTCAAGTGTCTGAACGAAACATTTTCCCACAAATGGAACATAGGTAGGCCATGGATAAATAAACATCCACTCACCCTAAGTGATTACTATTAGACGATGGTGATACCTTGTCATGTGAAATGCGAATCACCGAAAACAAAATGCTCTATAAAGCAACAAAGGTTCGTCACACACGAGGAATCATTTAAAATCCTCACATTATTCCTAAATTCCTCAAAATGAAACTTACCTGAAGATTTTTACCCAGAAAATCATTGTACACCAGTAACACCACACTCATTTTACATATATAATTACCACAAAAGTTTACACTTGTCAAGCGCTCTTCAAGTCCTACCTTACACACACCACACTAACTACATGGGTAACGCACTATTACTTACTGCAGTTCAAAATCGATGGTAAACATGGCAGAAGTGGCACCATACTGAACTACAACTGAATCGGCAAAAAATGGAGGATAAAATATAAGGGAATGGACTTGATATAAAGGAAATATTATTCAGACTGCATCTATGTGTGGCATCAAAAAGTGCACATCAGACGAGCGTTTCCCCAATTAACAATCCAGGATAGCTGGATTGGTAATTATGACGGTTATTGTAACAAGAACAACAGCTACAGACAAGTACTAGTAAGAATTGAAACAACATCCATGGACAGGCGGAAATGGTAAAGACCGAGTAGGAAAACCTGAAATTGGGGCATCATATACAACAAACGAGGAGTGGGTGAGGTGCAGAAAGGAGTAATGAAATGTGAAGGGCCATCCAAATTATCGAACTTTAATAATTTAGTGATCATTCCCCCCTTTTCAATATTCCGATGTCATTACCAATAGAAAATTACATAAACGATTAATAGAGGATGAAAGTTGATCTTAAATGTCCTTCAACCCTGGCTTTGGAAACACATCCTTCCTTATATGCAATTGCTGGTAATGACGATAGCAGCAGCAGCACATATATCAAACTCATTCGCCTGATTCTACAATTAAGGGACCTGTACAGTAAAACTAATGCCCAACAACTAAAGCTTTCTACTGTGTTTTACTATCCTGTTTTCTAGGAGGGTGTGCAGCAATATAGTTCACCCGCGCACAAATTTTGGGATCTATTTTCCATATTGAAACTTCTACAATCAGGAAATTATATCACCATGCATAAAACCCACTCAAAAGCGATTTAAATTTTAGACGTTGAGAATAAAGGGTCTCAAAAGCACATGATTCACACAAGAATTGCAACCTGGAAGTCCAACCATAAGATGTTGGCTCAAGCCAGTTCTCAAGAATTCCAGCATGCAGCAGTGAATTGCGTGTAGGTAATAATAGGGATACCGCTTACATAACATTGCTTCGAAATGTCATGAACTTAGCCCCGCTTTGATAATATGATCCGACAAGTAACCTTTCCAAGAGGGCATTCACATGGACAAACTATCTTTGGGCCAGACGTTAATCCAATATACAATAAAATTTATCCATGGACGTGCTTATAATGTCAAGAAATCTATTGACACAGCTAACCTTCAAATAAGGAATAAGGAGCGGTAATTATCTCACTGTAATAGTAGAAGTCCATATGTGCAAACATATATTAGCCTCACATGCACATAAACCCAAGAGAGAGAAATGGTGAGACACTTTCGTGTAAATATAATAAGTCAAAAACGCATTTACCTCTGATTTATAGAGTAGTTAGCTGGCAGTGAGGATGAATCTGCTCGGGATGTATCCCTTGCTGTTGGCCCACCAATTGCGCTGTTATTAACTGCACTAGTGCAGCTGGCAGCATGATACCTTTGCATTTCTCCCAACTATTACCGGCATAATGCCTCCAGCATCAAATCGCTATAAGATGCTCCACAGGTCAAACTGAATTAAAAGTTGCCAGCCGAGTTACTACAAAGCATGAGTAATAAAAGCCAAATGCCGATAAATATAATTTTTAGGTCAAACTAAACTGGATCTCAATTTATAGCTAATCCTCAACCAATACAACAATTTATTATAACCTCAATGGTCGAATTGATTTATCTAGACTTCATGTTCCTTAGTCAATACAGCACCAAGCAAGCCGGAACCCAAGTCATCTTATATGGCTTAACGATGACATGACAATCAGCATGTAATGCAGAAAAAAGGAAAATAAGTGCATTAAAGGAGATGCGTAAATGCAGAGCAGATTTCAGAAAAGAAAGTGAACAACCAAGTAGTGACACGTAATTGATCGGAACTTATGCAACTAAATTGAGGCTTTAAATAATGAGTAGCAGACATAGAGTTCAAGCCTGCATGGGGCAACAGAACCCTTTATTGACCAAATTACGTCAACCAAAACAATAAATATTTGAAGCCTTCACAATTCCATCACTACAAATGTTTGAACAAGCCGAAGGGCCCAAAACCTCATTCCATTTCCAATTCAAACTAACGGATAAGGACAGACACATTAGATACATGCCCACATTTGCCAACTTATCCTTATAATACTGGGGTCTCTTTCTTCCCTTTGAGCATCGACTAAGCTTAAAGCCAAAACGGCATTTTCAACTGCAAACCAAGCTGAACTACCTCTATCACTGAATGATACTCCAAGACGATGCCCCAAAATGCTTCAGGACAACAAGCGGCATTCTTCACACAATCATCAGCATAAAATTGCAACATCAATCGGACAATAAATACACCCGAATAAAAACGGAGCTAGAACTTAAAAACTAGTAAATAAAGTTTAGTATACTAGTAAAATCCCTTTCTACTAGACCCTAAACATCATTCACTTGCTTTAACTACTCATGCTATAGATGTGAGAGCATCAACTCCATTCCCCCCAAAAAAGATATTTTTACCTCAATCCCCCCCAAAAAAGATATTTTTTAACTGAAGTTTGTTATCTTGTGGAACTGCATAAGTTGCAGATAGCGGTCCTAACCTGTACCAGCTATTGATCAAATCACTTAACCCTAAACAGATACCAAGTGATTGAACTACTTGACAGACATAAGCTAACACCACAAGGTACACTCCCTAAGGAATGCAGACATAGTTAAACAACAGTAAAAGCAATAAAATAAAGAGGGTTACAAAAACAATACGAGAAGCCACCGACTGAATTGCATGAAGTTCAAAATTTTCAAATCAAACTAAGAGTAAACAAATACCCCAAAGTCCCTCATAACAGGAAAATTCGAAGCATCAGTCGAATCCCCAAGTGAAATCAAACGCACCTCGAATGCCAGAAACTGGATCGTGAGTTCAATTAGTGTAGTCGAGAATAGTCCACGAGTCTTTGAATGGCCAAAGATAAGACCTTTTCGACCAAAAGGGGAAAAAAACTAGGGTTTTGGAGGGGGGTGAGAAAAGGAGCGAGCTTTGACGGGGAAGTGATTGAAATTCGCGGATTTTGATAGGAATGTTGGGACTTGGAGAAACTAGGGTTTGAAGAAAGGAACGAATCGGGGTGTATAAAAAATAGACATAGATTTGTAGAGAGAGAAAGAGAGGAGAGAGAGAGAGAGAGGGGGGTGGAGAAGAAGGCTCTCGGAGGGAGGGGGGGGCTTTGACTCCTAAGCTGATGATGATGACGATGATGATGCCCCTCTGCTGTTGCTGCTATAAATAAGAAAGGGCAAAATGGACACTAGACAAAGTGATCTAATGTGGGATTTGAGTGGAAAAATGGGTACCTCGAGGACCATTTATGGAAATATTCCAAAAATGCCCATGCTGTTTGCAGAAAATGGTGCGGGTTGGATTTGGTTAAAAATGTAAAATTCCAGAGGATTGGGAGTCAAAAAAGTACACAAAATGTGCTTTCTATTGCATAGCATCTTTTGGAGTAATGAAGGCATGCACACAGAGAGATGTAGGAGATGGGTTTTTTGCAATTTTGGCCCCCTTTGGATTTTCACCATTTTATTTTAAAAAGTCCTTAAATAGTCACTTGTACCCCGAAAAAGGTAAATCAATGATTTACCTTTTTCGGAGTAATTTTAAGGTATATTTTATTCGTACCTAGCATTCTTCTAATCAAAAATTCTAGCAAGAAAAATAAAGCCCACTTAAAATTGCTCAAAATAAAACATAGTATATTTTTGCCACCGAGTCCCGTGTAAGTACACACAGTATGTAGTTTGTAGCAGGATGATAATTAATTCTTAATAAGGAATTAAGAATTATTTGTTGGAGAAAAAAAATTTGAAGTTTAATAAAATGTTGTTTTCACTGCTGTTATTTGATATGAGTTTCCATGTGTGAAATGATGGAAGTTTTAAGAACATAGTAATAACTTCCCTGTTTTCTGAAGTAAGAATGTGTAACCAAAACAAAAATGTGCATAAGCGAATTGGAATTACATATTGAGACATTAAAACTTGTGACATTTAGCATTGGAAAGAGTTGCATGGATGGTAATGCTAATAGCATAACATCATTTTGCGATCGACATTTTTATTATCTCTTGCAACACTACGCCACTTGATTCAACTTATAAGTTTTTGCACGTATCGTCCTGTACATCTTTTGTTCATATTCACAGCCTGTAATCATATTACAAACGTACTTGTTTGTCAAACTCTACATGTGAACAACTTTTATGTTTTTTCATTTTGCTCATTAAACGGTTTATTGTGATATAAAGCGACGATAATTGTTATTCAAGAGGATCTCATGTCCCAGAGTTTCATGTTCTATCAACTCATATGGAGTCAATTTTATACAGGGCCTTGCCCGAACTTTAATCAGACTTCACGCTAGTGACGCTAGTGGATGGTGGGATTGGGCTCTTATAGATTATCCGAAGTGTGCGTAAGCAAGTCTAGACAGCTTGAGTTATAAACAGAGACGCACTAACGTGTAATTCTATAGTCTTACCAACTCTTTATGACTCACAGGTAAAAATACCAACACCCAGCATGCCAATTCGTTACATTATTCATTAAACTGAAATACAATTAGGCAACGTAAATCGAGTTTCGGCATGTACAAACAAACAAATATGACTAGATTATGGCAACATCGTGCCAAAATCCGAATTATATCAAACTGGAAACAAGTCTACGAGCACAGTAAGGCCAACCAAACCAATAGCCTTGTTAAAGGAGATAAATAATTCCAACACATACAAGGGAATGCCACCTGCGTGGAGACACAAAGCAATGTTAAAGTTTCCGATGCCACAACAAAAATATAGCTGACATGTCAAGAACTGACTGGTCAGCAATGCGGAGCCCACTCCAGCAATGACATTTGAGTGCAGAATCAGGAATCTTGGAGGCTTTAATAACAACAAGAATAGAGGTGTCAAACGGGCCGTGTCGGCCCGGCCCATTTAGCTTCATGCCAATCGTGCTTCGTATCGTGTTATGCTAGCCCGTTTGTTTAATCGTGCTCGTGCCGTGCCGTTTATTGGGAAAATAACAGGAAAAATCTGAAGATCAATAATGAAACAACGAAACCTTGTTAAATGCATAATACAACACACCTGTACAATAGCATGATACTCTATTATCCTTTCTGTTTCTCCATTTACAAGTGACTGGCCAGTGGTCATCACTCGCAATACTCACAATTGTGCAACTACATCAGCAAGAAGTATGCAGAGAACATACACAGGAGAAATGGCATCAAACAACAAGAACAGGAAAAACTGTACAAACAAATTGATACATCGCGCATTCCTTAAGCCAAACTCTACAAACTGTACAAGCGGAAATCACTTTTTTTAATCCGTTTCCCGTTGGTGGAAAATCATGAGCCAAAAGTTGCTAGAGTTTCAAAGGATGGTTGTAGGACCAAAGCCTTCCGATGTTCCCTTCTTGGCTGAAGATGCCACCCAGTTAGCCACTTCGTAACGCGATATTGGATGTCCGTGCAAATTTCATAAATTCTCCAATCAGATTTGGTGTCCACATTGTGGTTGATATTTTTTGTCAGAGAAAGAGCATCAGATTCAAAAATAAACTTAGAAATGCCAGGAGCTTGAGCCATCCAACAAGCCTCTCTCAAAGCTAGAGCTTCACCCACCAAAGGGGAATCACAGAATCACAGAAGTGTTTGCTATGCTTCCCAGTTACTAGAGCTCCGTATTCTTTTCTAACAACAATGCCAGAGAAACCAAGTTTCATTTTTTCACCGTGAGCAAAATCTGAGTTTGCCTTGAGAAAAGAAGTTGGAGGTGGTTGCCAGGAGGGGGATTTGATGGAGATGTATCAGCGAGTGCTTGATGATACTCTAGCACATATTTTTTGACGTTCAACGTAACCTGCATGGGATTTTGGGGGCCTCTTATTAAAAGTTAAGCTGTTCCTTTCCTTCCAAATAAACCAACACGCCATAGCAATAACTGGTTGTGAGTTCTCCCATAGGCTAGGAGACGCAGCATATCTTAGGGCCTCACTAATCCATTTGTCAAATCTCCAAACTGAAGCTCCAGAGGGAGTGCCATGTGCGTGAAGATTTTGCTACACACTTTCAGTCCATGGGGACAAGAGAAAAAGGTGTTCCACAGTTTCAACCTCCCTATTACAAACTGAACAAATAGGAGAGCCCAGAATTTTTCCATGGAAGAGATTTTCAGCTGTAGCAATTGCATTTTTGAAAGCTTTCCACAAAAAAGTTCTATATGTAGGGTGAACCTGAATGGACCAGATGAGGAAGCTTTATCGCCAACTTCCTTGTGGAGTAGCTCTGATACCCACTTTTGACCGTGAATTCACCACTTGAGTTTTTGAGCCAGATCAACTTCTCAACGGTGGTGGTGTGAGGAAGAGAAATGCTTAATATTTTGGCGGAGATGAGAGGGTCAAAAGTGTTTCTGCTGAGAGCTTCATTCCAGCTAGCTTTTCCCGGTAATATGAGATCTGCCACTGTTTGAACTGGAGATGATGTTGTCCCAGTGATACTACTGCAGCCAGGAACCCATTTGTCCCTCAATATGTTGACGGCCTTACCATCGCCCACTTGCCAAAGGCAATTTTTAGCCAGAAGAACGCTCCCAATAAGAAGGCTTTTCTAGCTCCACCAAGATGCGGACCCTTTTTTAGCTTCCCAAAAGGAGCAGTTAGGGAAGTATTGCCTTTTAGAACTCTAGCCCACAAGCCGTTTTCCCAATTCACTGGCCTCCAGGCTTGTTTAGCCAACAAAGAAACATTCATGCATTCAGAATCTCTGAAGCCCAAACCTCCTTCGCCCTTCTTTTTGGAGATATCTCTCCAAGCCACCCAATGAATTTTTTTGTCTTCCCATTACTACCTCTCCACCAGAATCGAGCTATCTTGGCACAAATGGCATTACAAAGAGATACAGGGAGCTTACAAGGCATAACGTATGTTGGAATGGCCTGAACAACTGATTTAGTCAGTACTTCCTTCCCTGCATCTGACGGTAAAACTTCTTTCCACCCTTCGCGTTTACTAAGGACCCTATCCACAATCCAGTTCATAGAAGTCTTCTTTGAAGTGCCCCACTCTCAGTAGGAACGCCCAAGTACTTGCCAAAGTTATCCTGCAAGGGCACTCCAAGCACTGCAGCCAGCTCTTGTCTATCTTCCTTTGGGGTATTGGAGCTGAAAACTACACATGGCTTGTTAAGATTTATCAGCTGACCTGAGGCATAGCAATAACGATTCAGCGCATCCATGACCACCATACACTCAAACTTAGTAGCTTTAAGGATAAGGAAGAAGAATTACTCTTGGCCGCGATAAATTACTCATGGCCACGAAGAATTACATCTGGCCGCAAATAATTACTCTTGGCCGCAAAGAATGACTTATGGTCTCGCAATTTTTGTGGCCAAGAGTAATTTTGTGCGTCCAAGAGTAATTATTAGCGGGCAAGAGTAATTTTTCGCGGCTAAGAGTAATTCTTATGGCGCCGAAATGGTACCCTTTCCTTGTGAATGAAATGGTACCCTTTCCTAGTGAATGAACTTTTTGTATGTTGAAAGTTATGAATGACTTTAGCTGGATTTTTGACATATATCCGTTTCCTAGTTAATAAAATGGTGCATATGGCCAATGAAATAGTTTCTAAAGTAATGAGTACCTTTAGCTGGACTTTTGACAAACACTCACCAGTTTTTGAGGAAATCCCAACACAAGTATTAACTAAGTATACATGACTATTTAAACAAAAAGATGGAAACTTTTGACAGTAAAAGTTGACAAACTTGGCCAATGTGATGTTACATTTTCGGGTGAAAATTTGGTCATTATAACTTGTAGTATAATCTATAGGCAGCTTACCCTGAATTTGACCTAGGATACTTCTTTGCATGGAATTTATTGGAGAAAATGAATTTGTATAACAGATCCCAAATACTGGGGACAAAGACTTGTTGAATTTTGTAGGTTGGAAGGAAAAGTGCCAACAATTTGGATGATGTTTATTTCTAAACACCTTTTTTGTTTTCAGTACTGTCAAGTTCAAACTCGAACGTAACTTCGTTATGTTTTTCGCATTCTTTCATTTGTTCTTATTAAAACTGGTTAGTCGTAGATTAAGGTTGTTCTAATGCTCTAAATTCAAGCTCTAGATCAGTAATGAGAAACAGGTTATTATTCTTTAACCAGAGTTCTTTGTTTTCTCTCTTTTTTCCCAAGAATTTCATTTCACATTCAAAATTTAACCGGAAATGTACACAATGAAGAAATAAATGGTTGAAGATACCAGAACTATGGGCCATTCAGGATGGCCTACGTCTAGCAGGAACTCCGAATATGAAAGGATTTCAAATTGAAACAGATGCGAAGGATGCGATTTCTCTCATCAAGGGAAATACAAATGATGTTCGTCATCTTAGTAACCTTGTCCTTGATTGTAGGTCTCTGATGGTGGAAATCCAAGTCCAAACCATTGCCAATATCAACCGGGAAGGAAACGATTGTGCGGATGCGTTAGCGAGCATGGAAAGAAGCCGTGAAGATGAAGAATTCAATGTGTTTTGTTATCCTCCTATTGTTTTGAGACATTTACACAGGTACTATTATCCTTTCTGTTTCTCCGTATACAAGTGACTGGTCATCACACACAATACTAACAATTGTGCAACTACATCAGCAAGAAGTAGAAATATGCAGAAAACAGGTTCACAGATACAATGTACACGTAAATTGTCAAGAGAGGTGTTCCACAGTTTCAACCTCCCTGTTACAAACAGAACAAATAGGAGAGCCCATGAGATTGTATAAATAATTTTGGAGTCAAACTAATTAGGTTTGAAAGTAGTCAAGCTTTTTAATGGTTCAAATCACGTGCGAATCGGAGTTCGGGAGTGTCCGTGAAAAGATCTCAAAGTTTGGTTGGTTGTGAAACTTTGAGGATGCGTCCGGGGCGCACAGAATTGCTCCTGGCGCGCACAAAGCTCCACAAATTTCTCAAACTTTACAGTTTGTTTCGGACACTCCCGAACTCCATTTTTTGCAAGGTTAAAACTGTTAAAAATTTTGTTGAGTCTACTTTCCAATTCAAGTAGTTTGAATCTATAATTTTTTGTATATAAAATGGTATGACTAATTTACCCTAAGTGAGCCGAAAATTAAATCATTTTGGTAAAACGCTCGCATCTTCCTCATTTTAAATCGGATAAAGTCATGATATATATCGATAAAGAGAACTTTAAATGTACTAAAAGATGGTGCAATCCAACCGTCAAAATAATAAGTTTAGCTCATTAAACTTGGGTAGTAAGTAGACCACTATCAAGATCATCGAAGCGATCCCTCCACCACCAACACTGTTATCGTAACACACCCCTCCACCATCACCACTTAACTAGCTACACCATCATCACATCACCAGCACTACCTTAAAACTCAAAATGCGAGTAACGAATGGATCATAGAATGAGTTAAAGGGCGCGGAAACGTGTTTTTGTATTAGTGGCTCCAACGATCTTTGAATTGGTCTACTATCGACAAACAATTCTTAACCAAAAATCTATTATTTTTATGGTTAGATTCCATCATCTTTTAGTACTTTGAATACCCTTTGTATCAATATAAAATAGGTTTTGATCAGGTTTAAAGTTAGTGTGATTCAAGGATTTTTCCAAAATATTTTATTTTTCACCTTGTTAAGGGTAAAATTGTCATATTTTTTTGATTTATTAATAATTTGGAGTCAAACTAATATGGTTAGAAAGTAGGCTAGACGAGCTTTTTAACGGTTCAAACCATGTGCGAATGGGAGTTCGGGAGTGTCCGTGACAATATCTCAAACTTTAGTTGGTTTTTGAAATTTTGAAAATGCACCTGGGGCGCACAAAGCTCCACAAATTCCTCAAATTTTGCGGGTTTGTCCTGGACACTCCGAAACTCCATTTTTTGCAAGGTTAGAACCGTTAAAAATCTTGTTTTGTCTACTTTCCAACCCAAGTAGTTTGAATCTATAATTTTTCATATATAAAAGGGTATGACTAATTTATCCGCAATGAGTCGAAAACTAAATTATTTTGGTAAAACATTCGTATCTCCCTCATTTTAAATTGGATAAAGACCTATTGTATATCGATAAAGAGAACTTTAAATGTACTAAAAGATGGTGCAATCCAACCATCAAAGTACTAAAGTTTAGCTCATGAAAATTGGGTAGTAAGCAGACTACTACAAAAATCATTGGAGCGTACCACCAACATTGTCACCGTCACACAACCCCTCCACCACCACCACCACCACTTAACCACCTGCACCAATATCACTTCACCACCACTACATTAAAACTCGGAATGCAAGTTACGAATGGAACATAGAATGAGTGGAGGGCGCGGAAACTTTCCAATCAAAGAGGGAGCAGTAGAAATTTATTTCTTGTCAAGGTGAAATGCTAGAAGTCTGTGTTGGGTAAAATACCCGATCACCCGCACAACGGAAGCGTAACGAAAAATAATCACACGCAAAAGAGACACGATTACGTGGTTCTCCAAACTCGGGTACGTCCACAGAGAGGGAACAACTTCACTTATATCGAATGAATACAATGAGATACAAAATACTCGATCTACTCTACCTCTCAAGCTCTAAGTATTTTTATCTCTCTTAAACTCACACAATTTTCTCTCTGCTGTTTTTCACTCTTGTCTCGGCACACATGCAGTGCCTCATTTAAATAGGAATAAGAGAAGGACCTACACACTTGACTCTTCATATTCCAAGCATTACAAATGCTCTTTAGGACTTTCCA
Organism: Rhododendron molle; assembly: GCA_025413875.1. Lineage (NCBI taxonomy): Eukaryota > Viridiplantae > Streptophyta > Magnoliopsida > Ericales > Ericaceae > Rhododendron > Rhododendron molle. The sequence goes on along the minus strand of CM046394.1, from coordinate 1,706,001 downwards.
AGCACACCCGGCTAATTAAAGAGAGGTTTCTAGAGAAGGTCAATCACCAAACAACCAACCCATTTCACTGCTGAACACCAATGAACCAATTAAAACCAACTAACCATAATTATTTTCTTTTTCTTTTTCAATATCACAAGGGCAGACCACAACAAAAATCTATCGGAGCGCACCACCAACACTGTCACCGTAACACAATCTGATGCATATTGGATTTTAGGAAAAATAGTACTTTATTCATATTTTATTTTACGGCTTTAGTTTTAGTATTTTGCTAGGAATCTTATAATTAAGGATTGTTAACATAGAATTATTTAGTTTCTTAATTTAGGTTGAGTCAGTTTCCTATTTTATGTTTTTTTGTTTTACAAGAATTAGGGTTTCTTCCTAATATTTTTGTTTCCTTTTTAGTTCTAGGGTTGCTTGTAATACCCGTCCCAGCTATATCGTTATTATAATGACTTTTTAATCTAATTATATGTTATGGGGTTGAATTGTGTGAGACGGAAGTTCGAGGGGCTTATGTGTGATTCATGGGTGGAGCATAAGTAAGTCTATGGTTTCAATTGCATGCTATAATTTTTCCCTTAGGCTTTATGAAATATACTGGGAGATATTTGGGAGATATTTACTCCCCTATTCTCTTCTTGTTTCTAACGTGGAGAGAGAGGGAGAGAGAGAGAGAAAGAGTGAGAGAAGAAGAAGAAGAAGGGAAAGAAGAGAGGAGAGCTTGGAGGTTCTTGGTTGTTAGGTTGTTGATCATCTAGGTAATTTCATGATTAAGTTGTTAGATTTCTTGCTTTAGTGCTTGGAATTCATGTTCTAAAATCTATACTTGAATCTTGTTATTTTGGTGCTAAGAACTTGAAATCAATTCATGTATTTGGTGGTCCTTGAGTAGCTCTTTAATCTCTTAGTATTTGAGCATGATTTGGTGTAGTTTGATGAGTTTTAGATTTGTTTTGAGTGGAGGAAAGGTTGGGTATTGGAGGAGGTTCGAGCTGTGTTTTTGCTGAAAAACCCAGATGGTACCGGTACTGGGTTCCGGGTGTACCGGTACCAGGTGTCCAGTGGACGTTAATTGTGAGTTTTTGGGGCTGGTACCGGTACTGGGATTTTTGCAGTACCGGTACCAAGGTTAAAAATCAGCATTTCTGACGAAACTTCAAATGGGCATAACTTTTTCATTCGGACTCCGTTTTGGGCAAATTTTATATCGAAATTGATGTGCTCGGAACGTAATTTCCGTTGGTGGTGGTCTCATGATCTAGTTCTAATCCAATTAAAAGTTATGGCCAAGATAAGTCAAGCTGGTCATAAGTTTACAAACCGATTTCAAGAGTTATTTCATATTTGAACTTTATGCTTGTTTTGGGATACTTCTAGGGGTTGACATGGACATATTAGTATTCATGAGATATCGTTTAGCATCTTGTTAGCTTTATAACTTGGTGTCGAGTGTTCGTTGAATTCGTAACTAATATGAATTAACTTGTGGCTAGGTAAAGAGCCGGTCATTCAGGAGGTGCCGAAACCTTAGTTTGGCATATTTCGGTCGACATAAAGGTAAGTGTGTTTGATATGGATAGGTTCAATGGGATATTGCATGGTGGTGGTTGTGTATCATGCTATTTGAGATTTAGCTATTGATATGCATATTTGTTGGATGTTGATTATACCGCCGAAGGTTTGTGTGTGAGGCACACCGTGTCGTAAGCCATGCCGCCTAATTACCGGTAGTTGGGAGCATGGTGTGTGGGACACCATTCCTGGGGTATATGGGTTTGTGGCAGACGTGCCACCGCATGTGTTGTGGTTATATGTGTGTTGTCTATTTGAGTGTATATGCTGAGTTGTGTGAATTACATTCAATTGAGATGTTCCTTCGGGTATTGTCGTATATTATTGAATGTATTCTATATCTCACACACTCTGGTTTTCCTTTTTGGATTGCCAGGTCTCAGGTGGTCGTAGAGTTGGTCCACTACCGGTCGACGTTTTGGGGACACTTGGTTAGTATCGAGTGTTGGTGTTTGTAATCGAGTTGGTTGTCTTGGGTCTAGCTCTGATTTTTGCTAAACTCATTTTGTGACTAATGTTGTCAAGTACTTTTTGACTTCAAATTTGTAAATATGTTGAGTATCGTTTGTTCAATGCAAGTTTGTAATTATCGTGGCACTTTGTGTATATTATGTTAAGTCTTCCGCTGGGGGTTTTACTCTATTTCTGATTTGGTTGTCGTTTAGTTGTTTGTCTTTTGTGTGGAATGCCACGTGGCCGTGTCGGTTCGGGCCCACTCCGGGTGTCGTTCCGGGACGGGGCGTGACATTGCTACTATTATAAATAATTGCTGTAAGCCTTACGGCAAGGGAGTTGTTTTTTAATGAATTAATGAAAATTGAGAGTTTTTCTCATTATTGTGTGTTCGCAGAGGAAGTACCTCTAGTTCATACTTATTCGTGATTGTCCTTGTTGCGCGTTCCTTCTTTTTCAACACGCCTCCCTGCATCGCAATCCCTCCACCACCACTACTTAACCACCTGCACCAACGTCACTTCATCACCACTACCTTAAAACTTGGAATGTGAGTAACGAATGGAACATAGAATGAGTGAAAGGGCGCGGAAACCTTCCAATCAAAGAAGGAGCAGAAGAAATTTATTTCTTGTCAAGGTGAAATGCTAGAAGTCTGGTCTCTTATGTTGTTTATACCTCTCCACTAGAATCGAGCTATCTTGGCACTGATGGCATACAAAGAGATACAGGGAGCTTAAAAACAGACATAACGTATGTTTGAATGGCCTGAATAACTGATTTAATCAGTACTTCCTTCCCTGCATCCAACGGTAAAACTTCTTTCCACCCTTTGGGTTTACTAAGACTCTATCCACAATCCAGTTCATAGAAGTCTTCTTTGAAGTGCCCCACTCTCAGTAGAAACGCCCAAGTAGTTGCCAAAGTTACCCTGCAAGGGCACTCCAAGCACTGTAGCCAGCTCTTGTCTATCTTCCTTTGGGGTATTGGAGCTGAAGAAAACTACACATGACTTGTTAAGAATTACTCTCAGACGCAAATAATTACTCTTGCCTGCTAATAATTACTCTTGGCCGCAAATAATGAGTTATGGTCTCACAATTCTTGCGGCCAAGAGTAATTCTTATGGCGCCGAAATGTAACCCTTTCGTAGTGAATGAAATGGTGGCTTATGTCTCAATGAAGAAGCAACAAAGTTATGAATGACTTTAGCTGAATTTTTGACATATTTCCGTTTCCTAGTTAATAAGATGGTGCATATGGCCAATGAAATAGTTTTTAAAGTAATGAGTACCTTTAGCTGGACTTTTGACAAACACTCACAAGTTTTTGAGGAAATCCCAACACAAGTATTAACTAAGTATACATGACTCTTTAAACGAAAAGATGGAAAATTTGACAACAAAAGTTTGGCTATGTTGACAAACTTGGCCACTGTGAAGTGCGCCTGGGGCGCACAAAGTCCACAAATTTCTCAAATTTTGTGGGTTTGTTTCGGACACTCCCGAATTCCGTTTTTGGCAAAGTTAGAGCCGTTAAAATGCTTGTTGAGTCTACTTTCCAACCCAAGTAGTTTGAATCTATAAATTTTTTATAGAAAAAGGTATGACTAATTTACCCTCAATAAGTCGAAAACTAAATTATTTCGATAATACGCTCACATCTCCCTCATTTTATATTGGATAAATACCTATTATATATTGATAAAGAGAACTTTAAATGTACTAAAAGATGGTGCAATCCAACCATCAAACTAATAAACTTTAGTTCATGAAAATTGGGTAATAAGCAGACCACTACAAAAATCATCGGAGCGCTACCATCCCTCCACCACCACCACCACTTAACCACATACACCAATATCATTTCACCACCACTACCTTAAAACTTGGAATGCAAGTAACGAATGGAACATAAAATGAGTGGATGGGTACAAAAACGTGTGTTAGTTTGTAGTGGCTCAGACGATATTTGAATTGCTCTACTTTCGACCAACTACTCATAACCCAAAATCTAAAATTTTATGGTTCGATTCTTTCATCTTTTAGTACTTTGATACCTTCGTTATCGATATAAAATAGGTTTTGATCCAATTTAAATTTAGTGTGATTTAAGGATTTTTCAAAAATATTTTGTGTTTCACCTTGTTGAGGGTAAAATTGTCATATCTTTTGATTAATAAATAATATTGGAGTCAAACTAATTTTGTTAGAAAGTAGGCTAAACGAGCTTTTTAACGGTTCAAATCACATGCAAATTGGAGTTCGGGAGCATCCGTGGCAAAATCTCAAAGTTTGGTTGGTTTTAAAATTTCGAGAATGCGCCCGGGGCGCACAAAGTCCACAACTTCTTCAAACTTCGTGGACCGGACACTCCCTAACTCCGTTTTTTTGCAAAGTTAGAGCCGTTAAAAGGCATGTTGAGTCTACTTTCCAACCCAAGTAGTTTGAATCTATAAAAAAAGATTTATAACATGGTAAGACTAATTTACCCTCAATAAGTCGAAAACTAAATTATTTCGGTAAAACGCTCGTATCTCCCTCATTTTATATCGGATAAATACCTATTATATATTGATAAAGAGAACTTTAAATGTACAAAAAGATGGTGCAATCCAACCATCAAACTAATAAACTTTAGTTCATGAAAATTGGGTAGTAAGCAAACCACTACAAAAATCATCGGAGCGCTACCACCCCTCCACCACCACCACCACTTAACGACATACACGTACATCACTTCACCACCACTACCTTAAATCTTGGAATGCGATTAACAAATGGAACATAGAATGAGTGGATGGGTGCAAAAATGTGTGTTGGTCATAGTGACTCCGACGATATTTGAATTGCTCTACTTTCGACCAACTATTCATAACCCAAAACCTAAAATTTTATGGTTCAATTCTATCATCTTTTAGTACTTTGATACCTTCATTATCGATATAAAATAAGTTTCGATACGATTTAAAGTTAGTGTGATTTAAGAATTTTTCCAAAATATTTTGTGTTTCACCTTGTTGAGGGGTAAAATTTTCATATCTTTTGATTTATAAATAATATTGGAGTTAAACTAATTTTGTTAGAAAGTAGGCTAAACTAGCTTTTTAACGGTTCAAATCACGTGCAAATTGGAGTTCGGGAGCATCCGTGGCAAAATCTCAAAGTTTTGTTGGTTTTGAAATTTCAAGAATGCGCCCGGGACGCACAGAATTGCGCCTGGGGCGTACAAAGTCCACAAATTCGTCAAACTTTGTGGGTTTGTCCCGGACACTCCCGAACTTCGTTTTTTGCGAAGTTAGAGCCGTTAAAATGCTTGTTGAGTCTAATTTCCAACCCAAGTAGTTTGAAACTATAATTTTTTATATATATAAAATGGTATGACTAATTTACCCTCAATAAGTCGAAAACTAAATTATTTCGGTAAAACGCTCGCATCTCCCTCATTTTATATTGGATAAACACCTATTATATATTGATAAAGAGAAATTTAAATGTACTAAAAGATGGTGCAATCCAACCATCAAACTAATAAACTTTAGTTCATGAAAATTGGATAGTAAGCAGACCACTACAAAAATCATCGGAGCCCTACCACCCCTCCACCACCACCACCACTTAACCACATACCCCAACATCACTTCACCACCACTACCTTAAAACTTCGAATGCGAGTAACGAATGGAACATAGAATGAGTGGATGGGTGCAAAAACGTGTGTTGGTCGTAGTGGCTCCGACGATATTTGAATTGCTCTACTTTCGACCAACTATTCATAAGCCAAAATCTAAAATTGTTACGGTTCAATTCTATCATCTTTTAGTACTTTGATACCTTCGTTATCTATATAAAATAGGTTTCGATCTGATTTAAAGTTAGTGTGATTGAAGGATTTTTCCAAAATATTTTTGTGTTTCACCTTTTTGAAGGTAAAATTGTCATATCCTTTGATTTATGAATAATATTGGAGTTAAACTAATTTTGTTAGAAAGTAGGCTAAATTAGCTTTTTAACAGTTCAAATGACGTGCAAATTGGAGTTCGGGAGCATCCATAGCAAAATCTCAAAGTTTGGTTGGTTTTGAAATTTCTAGAATGCGCCCAGAGCGCAATGAATTGCGCCTGGGCGCATAGAATTGCGCCTGGGGCGCACAAACTCCTCAAACTTTGTGGGTTTGTCCCGCACACTCCCGAACTCCATTTTTTGCAAATTTAGAGCCGTTGAAAAGTTTGTTGAGTCTACTTTCCAACCTAAGTAGTTTGAATCTATAATTTTTTTTATATAAAAGGGTATGACTAATTTACCCTCAATAATTCGAAAACTAAATCATTTCGGTAAAACGCTCGCATCTCTCTCATTTTATATCGGATAAATACCTATTATATATTGATAAAGAGAACTTTTAATGTACTAAAAGATGGTGCAATCCATCCCTCAAAATAATAAATTTTAGTACTTGAAAATTGGGTAGTAAGGAGACCACTACAAAGATCATCGAAGCGCTACCACCCTTCCACCACCAACACTGTCACCATAACACAACCCCGCCACCACCACCACTTTACCACCTACACTAACATCACTTCACCACTACTACCTTAAAACTCAGAATGCGAGTAACGAATGGAACATAGAATCAAAGAAGGAGCAGAAAAAATTTATTTCTTGTCAAGGTGAAATGTTAGAAGTCTGGTCTCTTATGTTGTTTATTCGTTTAGGTCGACCCAACATGTCCCCTCAGCTTCCTTCTACCTATTTGAGAAGTGGGGCTGTTACTTCGACTCCCCCTAAACGCCGATATACCATAAATCTTATGTCTTCGCGCTTTAATCTCAAATTCTCAACTGATTGAAGTAGCTTTATGAGCTTTGCAATAGTCATCATGTTTTAGCAATGTTGGTTTCTAATTGCAATGTTATTGCTTTCAATCTCTTAAAGTGAGCCCTGAAACTCCTTTAAGGAATCACTTAATATTTACTGCAGAAGGTGCATTTCTTGGTTGATTGCTTGCATGGCAGTTGTACACATTAGTTGATGCTCGGCATATGAAACCTGTGAGAGCAATCTAGAGAACTTCTTGAACTGAGCCCTGAAACTCCTTTTAGGAAGTGCTTAATATTTACTGCACAAGTTTTATTTCTTGGTTGATTGCTTGTGATCTTGCATGGTAGTTGTACGCGTCAGTTGATATTCAACATGTGAAACCTGTGAGAGCAATCAAGAAAACTTCTTATCAGGATTTGTGATACTGACAAAGTGTCCCCTATTGTATATGTTTAGGAATCCCGTAGACAAACACTTTTCTAGTAATCCCGTTTGCTATAAGTTTCTCTGTAATCTCATTGTTCGATTGTGTCCTCCTCATGGTCTGCAGCAGAATAAGCTTGAGAGGTTTCAGGTTGCAGGTTTCAGCCGGTGGAAATGCTGCAAGGCTGCTTTCACAGATCCAGCAGTCTCAAGGTCGATGGAGCATTCCTCTTTCAGATAGCTGAGCTATAAATAATTGCAGGGTTCTTTTTTCACATCAGAATTTCCCATGCTAGCTTCTTGGAAGAGCAAAAATAGCACAACTCTGATTATTAATTAGAAGCTTGTTCATTTCATTGGATTTGATAAGATCCATTTATCTACCTTCTAAAGGTTTATTCTATTTGTTTAACAACTTGAAAGACCTTTTGATGGCTATCAATGGCAATGGCAGTAGTGATTGATGTCAAATGGTTCATTGAGGAGATAGAGTTACGAGGATTGAAATCATTAAGCTTCAACCCTTTGAAGCAGTTTATGAGGATTCGGCAAGGTGCTTCTGGACCACGAGTGAGGTTTCACATTCTTGGTTGGTTGTAAGAAACACTTGTATCTCCTCTTTGATGTATTGCTTGGCTTTCTCACATGATTTTTCTTCTCAAATTGAGTTTTTCATTTGTACCCTTCTGTTCCTGAACTTTTGATTACTTGTTTCCTCTGTTGATTGAGTAGTCACATTGATTGGATACATTTTGTCTATGGTGACAATCTTTGCCGACATGATGTTACATTTTCGGATAAAAAATTTGTCTTGTAACTTCTTGTAGAGAATCTATAGAACAGGTTACCGTAAAAATTGACCTAGGATACAATTTGCGTGGAGTTCAACGGATCTATTTAACTGATCCCAAATAATGGGGACAGAGACTTGTTGAATTTTGCAGGTCGGATGGACGGAAAATCCGTCAACAATTTGGATGATGTACATTTTTTCACCCCTTTTTTCTTCAGCACTGTTAACTTTGAACTCATTAAAACTGTCAAGTCATAGATAAAGGTGGTTCTGGTGCTCTAAACTCAAGCTCCGATAATTTCGGATGAACAGGTTTTTATTCTTTAAAAAGAGTTCTGTGGTTCTTTTTCCCCAAAGATTTCATTTCACATTCAGAACTTTATCAGAAATGTACGCAACGCAAAAACAAATGGATGGCAATACCGTGCAAATGTTAAGAAATAACAGAGAAAATCTGAAGATCAACAACGAAACAAAGAAACCCTTTCTGTTTCTTCATTTACAACTGACTGGTCATCACTCACAATACTCACAACTGTCTAGCTACAGCAAGAAAGAAGCAAAGAACAAACAAAGAGTACAAAAGGAGAAATGGTATCAAACAAGCAGCAAAGGGGAAATTTTCAAGTAACAAATCGATACATCACACATTCCACACGCCAAACTCTACAAAGTATACAAGCTGAAACACCTTTTAACTCTTCTGTTTTGGTTTTTATTTCCAGATGGAGCATTTACACTGAAGGTAGATCATCTCGAACCCCTTTCGATGTCGTAAGTATCTTCTATTTCATATCTTTTGCCCAGAGAGCACCTAAGTTAGGGTTAGATGGACCAGAAAACTCGTCACATCCCATGTTTTTGCTGGAAAACTGAGAAAAGAAGGTATCAAATTATCTTCAGAAAGCCTCAAGTGAGAGAGCTAGTCAAGGTCGAAACTTGTTTAGACGCCTTCCAACTGATAGGCAGTTGAAACAAAGTAGGCCGCATTTCACAATTGGTGTTATTCGATCTTTATCGTGTTATTCAATCTTTATAAAATCTTCTGGATGCACGGATGAACGAATTTCTGGATCTTCATTTAAGAAAGTCCATATGATTTCGTCGACCAACACTTTGACAATGGCTTCACCAATCTCAATGCCAATATTTTCAACATCAAATTGGAGGTCCATCAATGTTCCTGCTTTCGACATGTCGTTCCCGACAATCTGGTCCAAAGTGCAAGAATAAGGCTGTGAGAAAATACACCACTCCACTCCGTTCCATACCTCGTGGATGAGACTCTTCCCCCTTGGGATTGGGTGGATGATATGCTTGGCAAATGATACCCAGGGAGAATTGCCAAAATAGCGGTCACAAACCACCTTGAGCATATCATTGGTGCAATCAAAGAGAAGCTTTTGGTCCTGATGAGAGCGGTTTGAAAATAACTCTACCTCATCAAACAATTTTGCATCAAGAATTTGATCCGAAGAAAGCCACCTTGAGAGAAATTCCTCCCAGTTCAAGCCAGAAGCCAACAGCACTGCTTCAACATAGTCGAACGAGGATTCCTCATCCTCCAAGCAAGATCTAAGAAAACTTCCTTGATTTGTCGCAGAAGAGAACCGCTCATCGAAAATGATCTCACGCGGCTGCAGTGCAAGTTCAACTGTAGATTTTCCGGGCTTAACTTAGAATTACAGGAAAATGATATAAGTGAAAATGAATATTTGATTGAGAACACCATTTTATAGCTCTTGTGAACCATACCATGTTGGGATTTGATGATTGTAGGGCTGATGTCATCACCTGTGAATAAGGGCTCAAGCACAGATACAGGACTATGCCGCTCTGGTCTTTCACTGGACGTATCTAGATCTGCAACAAGATTGATGATTGAAGAGCTTGGAGCGGAAGTTAATGGAGACGACAGTGATTGGCCCTCATCAAGTGAGTCCTAGAGAAAACGATAAAAACATTAGGATATAATGAGTTAAAAACGAGGGACAGAACCGTTAATCACAATAACTTGAATAACAAAGCAATTGTTGTAAACATTTCAAGAGGCTTTTCAATGTGTAAAGTTCCTCGTAGAATCTACTGATGCAAGTTTACCTTGGTGGAAAAAATCATAATTGAAGACAAAGGTAGAATGCAACACCTATGTCGCATCATCACCTTTAGCTTTTGCAGTAGATGGCTAACGCGATTTTATGAATGCGAACACACAAATTATTACACAAACAAAAGAAGAAACATTATATTGGAAGGGAAAAGAACAAGCAACTGTTTGTACCACACAAACACCTATAAGCAACAAGGTGTTACCGATTTCAAGCATTGGGCATATTCATCTTCATCAAAAGCTTCAGTAAGATCACCATCTTGCTCGTCTCTAATATCTGAAGAGCTAGATTGTTCAACTGGAACGTCCAAAACTTTGCTCTCTTCCTGGACTGATGCATCACTCATTTCTACTATCTCCACATCAGCTGCACAAAGTTTAAGAAGCCATTAATCAGTATAATGCCTAAAAGCTTAACACAATACTTTTTTATACGAGTTGGAGAATGGAGAAAACGATACCTTCAAAATTCTTCTCAGGTCTCATTGAACACATTGCTTCCACTGCATTTGTACGATTTAGCTCATCCAAAACATCTGAATCCAAGTTACAAGACTGTAATGTGTATTCAGGGTTTTCAGTAGTGCATGATCTAAGAATGAAGTTCTCCCTCAAAGGACCTAAATGATTGACATCTCCGTTTGGCGTAAGCTTCCATGAGGCCTCGTTGGCCACATGAACACTATTGTCATGTGAAAGCCTCTTCTGTGCCGTCACAAAATCAGGAGACAAGTAATCGGAAAGAGAGGGAATCCTTCCCAGTGTTTTTGGAGGCTGGCTGCTTGAGAAATCCTCAATTTCATCTCCATCGCTCAGCATTTCTGAGAGACGTTTCTTGGCCTCAATGAAGAGATTGTTTCCCATGCTTGTTTCAGCGTCATCTGGCTTGGAACTCTTCTCTTTTTTCTTGATGCCAATTGTGAGTCTGGCAAATCTTGCATTAAAGAAATGGTTTCTATTTGGAGAATTCCATCCAACCTTTTCCCTGTTGCCTTTTGCTCTACTTCCTGAGTTTTTATGCTTGTAAAAAACTCTACGATCATCCGAAGGGACTCTGTGCCGCTCCTTTCCCATAGCATGCTTCAACTTTCTTTTAATTTTAGCAAAGGAAAATTGGGAAGCAGTTCTTTCAGTCAACACCTTGTGATGAGAAGATTGCAATGATGAATGCTTCCCTTCAGGTTGATTATGAACACTTGCTGGTCCAGGCTTCAAAATGACAATCCTATTTGAAGTTTGACAATATTCATGTCCCTTCAACAAGATTTTTTCCCGAGACTTGCTCTTTCTCCTGAAGAAGTTGTGCTGCTTCCGCTCAACAGGCTCAGATGGTTTTGAGACTTTTACCTCCTGATCTATCAAGTTGTCTTTTGATAAGAAACTTGGATTTTGGTCTTCCTCTGGCTGAGCATCCTCCAAGTCTTCAATGTGCTTCACCAACAGGGAGTTTGGATCTTTTAAGAGTTTCAAAATCAGATCTTTATTTGTACTTAATGTCTGAAGTGCATTCATAAATTCATTGGAGCGCTCGGCTGTCTCATATTTTGTGAGATGCTTCCCAACTGTTAGCCTCTGATCCACAAAAACCTTAATTGCATCAACTAGTTTTCCGGTAAATACAGAATGTGCCTGCTCAGACTGAATGTCACTATTCGAATCATGCTTCGCATCAAGATTTGTTTCCTCCTCTGATTCTTGATGAGAACGGTTTTCAGATCCGAAATTTCCAGCAGCATCCAACTCATCATGTATATCACAAGCACTGGTGCTACTTTCACTTCTTATCTTGCAGTTCTTTTTCCCATAGCCTCTACTTTCTGAGTCAAATTCTTCAGTTTGGATATCAGCAATAATCTGCTGGTTCTGCTCTTGTTCACTCAACATCTCTTCTTCCATAAGTTCTTTTATGCTTGTCTTCATGATATCAACTATCAAAGCCTTTCTTCCTTCACCATCCTGAAACAAAATGCAAGCTTATTAATGCCACAAATCCCAAAATTCATTTGAGAGCTTAAAGTTCAGTTTTTCAAATCATTTCCACTTCTTCCTACCCAATCCCCAGGGAAAAAGTCAAAAAAAAAAGTATTATTATTCTGATTTGCAAGGGAGGATTTCAATCCATAACAGATTCAAGTTACCAGCACTTACGAAAAATACTCGAGAGGACCCATTTGGGTCTGTCAGCTTCTGCAGTTTAGACCAGTAATATCCCGGACCTGTGGAAATGAAAAATTATAAATTAGAGTGGAAAGACAACATGGAAAACAGCTCAAACTCAAAGGGAAGAAAATCAGCTATGGAAAATAAACGAATCAATCGCATTAAAACAAAACTATTAGTGGCAAATGAGGATTTTATCTAGTAAGAAAGTAATGAAATAAGCTCCTACACCTGAATGAATAAGAAACTTAAAAAGAACACCGTATTAAGTTAAAAATCCTGACAAGTAAAAAAAAACATTAGTTACAAAGAAGCACCGGTTTGGGAACGGCCAAATTTCAGATTTAGATTCCTTCTCAAGATATTAAGAAATATTAACTGTCTTCCCCAGTTTGCTTCATATTAAATAAAATACACTCTTACCAACATTTCGTCTGCTAGTAGTCCTTTTATCTTCAAGCAGCCTACGAGCTGATCGGCGATGGCCAAAGTCGAGGATATTAATGAAACCCCATATACACCCTGCGTGATATTTTCCATATTGCGTAGGGTGCTGTTCTAATCTGTTTGCCATGGTTAATGTGTTTATTGGACTTTAGCAGAAGTTGTTCATCCAGAGATCCTGCTGATACTGCCAAGTGAGGCCTGAGAAACAAGAAAATCGATGTACAAAATGTTTCAAAATACAAGAAAGGTAATTTTCAGCTGCCTAGCCTTCCCCTTCAAAAACTGAAAAAGTCAAATACATGAAACTCCATAACCAGACAGCATACTACGAAAAATCCAGTACACTTTCGTAAGCAACAAACTTGAAACTAGAATCATGTATATCCAAACTAGAAAGAGGCTCCAAGTCTTTCTTTTTCATTAAACTTGCCAAGAGACAGGGTTATCGATATTTTGGCGCCTCGCCTATACAATAAAAGAATACTTCACTTATCCAAAAATAAACATAGAAATCGAAGGGCAAGAAAGAAAGATAAATTATTGCCGAACTAAGAAATAAATTACCCAGGTTGATTGTCGACCCTAGAGGTCAATATAGACGTTGCAATCATACCAAATTCAGATAGTCACTTGTCAGTTGTCATCCAACAGCAGTGCCAATTTTCTGGACTAACAATGTCAATATGGAAACTAACAATTCATATGCTAAGTTCGTGGATGTGAATTATTTGATGCAAGGAACATGCTATAGAGATGAACTACCTGAAGATCAGAGTCCTGGAATTGATAGGTTAATAGGAACATATATGCAGCTCAGTATTCTCAAAGAAGATGAATAAACTCCAATATCAAATTCTGAGGCTTTCCAACAGAGTCAAGCACAAGGAACTAAAGCTTTGTTTGGTTGGCAAGGAATCACAGCTTTCTTTTTCGAACTCTCCACCCATAAGCCTTCACCAGTATCTTGCCCTGGACGAAACACCAATTCTGGCAAAGAATATTTCCACCCCACTTCACAGATTGTTCAAGAGCCTCACTCTTTCTACCCCACTTCAAAGATTGTTCAAGACTCCAAGACAAATTTACTTAAAAATATCCTTCATTGCCAAATCTTCAAAACCCACCTTTTTTACCGGTGACAATCCAAGTCTCCATACACCAAATAGATAGTGATGATGCCCCTTCTTCTTCTTCTTTGATGATACCCCAATTTGCTCCAGTATTTCTGAATCACTGTTCTTCAGCTCTCTGCGAATTCCAAAGAGAATCAGAGCCTTTCAATTGGCTCAATCAAATTTCTGAAGAAAAACCCACCGTCAGGATATCTAAAAGTAAAAGATTTGCAAAATATCTTAACTACCCAAAATTAGGCAATGTCCAAACACAGCGCACATAGAAAAAAACAAGCTTACAAAAGAAAAAGGGAAAAAGGAAACCTTTTTTGATGGCTGTGGATATCTTCACCGACAAAAAAGAGAGAGACCCGAATGGCAAAAACACCGGCCCACGCAATAGGACAGGGTAGTAGGGTGTGGGGGCAGACATCAAAGAGTGAGAAAAGTAGGACAGAGGAAAGGATAGAGAGGGAAAGCAGGAGACAGCTTAACGATGGTGCCTAGTAGTAGCGATGGAATGGGCAGAAGAAGAAGAAGTCGAAGAATACTTGACACCTGAGTTTGTGTTGGTGGGTCCCCCTCGTCAGAGCTTTCCCGACGAGTTTGGGAGTCGTGTGCTCCATTTTCTCCCCTGTTGTTCCACCACCACCGAACCAATTTTTCTCTCTCTCTCTCTCTCTCTCTCTGTGCTCTGGATGGCACCCTGCAGTTTTGTACTATAAAAGGGGGAAACAGCGAGTGAGAGAGGGAAGACTACGACGGCTGAGACTTGAGAGTGACTGCTATGTACATAACTACATATGCTTTGTTTTCGTAAGGGCGAGGGTACAATTATTTTGGGAAAGAGACCTTCGGGTCTGTTTGGATTCTTTGGAACTTATGAAACAGGAAAGGGAAAAACATATTTTCTAAAAAAAAAAATTCTTCTCACTTTCTGTTTAAACCAAACAAGGGGAGAGAAAAAAATTTACAAGTAATTTTCTTTCCACATGTTTCACCGATAAAAAAATATAAAATCCACTCATTACTCAAAAATCTTCATCAAAACATTTACCACAAGCAAACGATATGTTTATTTCACTATGGAGAAGAGAAACGGCATTACCCGGTAAAGTAAATGTATAGAGAATTTAAAAGGACATAAAATAAGTCACGTAATTCCCGTTTACATGCATGAGTGAGAGCATGAACGCAAACGAGAAACCGTATTTTAAAAAATGTTCCAAACTGCTGCTCGCAGTAAAATTTATAAAAGCGAAGATTGAGGAATGCAAGCACAACGAGAGAATTAATCGAGAACGCGAGCGCTGAATATTCGCAAGATGGGAGAACTCTACAAATACGAGGCTTCCCGGTAAAGACAAACGAATTGACTACTGAAGCCTGCAAAAGAAGATATGCCACCCCATAGGCCCAAGAGAAAACAATGGGGCCCTCCGCATTTTGTCGAATAATTGAAGATTGATACACATATAATTAGATGGAATGACGATAATGATACATCACTATACTGCAATAGTATCAAGAAACCTGCAATATAGAAAAATGACCAACCTCACCGTCCTTCCCTCCGAGCAATTAACCGAGGCGACAGTTGATAAGTGGAGATGATAAAGGGAATAGAGACACTTGTACAACGCCAATCTCTTATCATCTCCACCGACAGCCTCAATTATTGACAATCACATAATAGACAGGATTAAAACATTTTTTCCCCGTCAATTAGAATGTTTTAGCATGATTACGCGTACATTATCTTTTAAATTCACTGACAATGGGGTTTAATAACTAATATGTAACAATAATACTTGAACATTCTTTCGCTTTACCAAAAAAAAAAAAAAAACTTTTTGAAAAAAATTGCAATTTCAAACTCAAAAATCATATGTTTACACAAATAATTTTTCTATCAATATGAATCTTGTGTAACAGATTTCATTGAGATCTTTTAAACAGTGCAAAAAAAATTAAAAAAATATTTTTCATTTTCGTTATATTTGAATTTGAAATTACCTTTTTTTTTTAAAAAGTTCTTTTTTTTTAGAAAAATGAAACGGCTAAAGGAGCAGACCAAAGCACTTCGGCCGGGCCATGGCCCACCCTCATTGTATATGAAACGGCCATATTTTGATGTGATTGTACTACGCTTCAATATGTATGATTGTTCATTCTCTGAGCAGAATTTTGTATTATCAGCTCATGATTGTCGAATTCAAATGTTGGTCCTGCCAATATTGCGATAATTGATGAATTTTAGATTGGAATATGAGGGGACGAACGTCACGAATATATCAACGATCAACTCCACTTCTCAGTACTCCCTTAAAAATTCATAAGGACTCGTTTTGTAGATGCAAGACGTCGAAACTAATGCGTATTCGAGATTGGAATCAAAACCTCAAAACACTTTAAAGATGGTACATAAGTTGGTCCGAACACCCGAGTTATAAAAAGAAAACCCACATGTGAAGTTCTTAATCAATCAACTGGGGCTAACTCAGTTGACCAGGACTCTTGCATCTCAGTCAGGAGTTTGAGTCTCTCCACTTGCGTGTGGGTATTAACGATCTCTTCTATCGATTGGAAAAAGGAAAAAAAAAATCCTTAATCTACAAGGACAAGAAATTTAAGTTTTTGTCCTAAGCTACCAAAAGGCTAGTGGTACCAAATAGCTAGGGACCATCCGTATGAAATCATGTATTGTCACACTCTCATTTTTGTGCAACTTACGTATTAATTAAGGCAGTGTCGGAGAAAGGGATGGCTTAAATTTTTTTTTCCCAATTTTTTCTTAATTTTTCTTTGGGAAATGATTTTGTCACTCTATTTTTTGTTAACGTTACTTTCGTGCAAATGTATTTTTGCATAAAAAATACACTTATAGGAGAGTAACGTTAATAAAAAAAAAATAATAAAATCAGCAGTCTTTTCGTTTTGTGAGTCTGTTGTGAGATAGTGAGAGGTTTTCTTTTTCAACGCCAATTCGATCTGGGTTGGCTTTCGGTTGCCCTAGAAGAGATTCATCGTTTATTAAACGGAGAATGGTTGAGTAGTCTACAACAGAGGACCACAATGAAGCGCTGATTCGTGCCTAATTTTAACAGCGGTGCTACGCCCATCGCTCCGTTTCACCGCTCAACATCTCATCATCCGTCTCGGCAATCAATGATCCGAATTTTTAAATCTGACCCGGAAATTGAGATCGATGAGGAGAGCGATAAAAGTTGAGCGGTGAGTATAGACTTACTGAATTTATAATCATTCACCACCAAAATTATGGTGGGTAACGTGCGCCAGTTTAACTACTCCACCATTTACCCGGCAGCCTTTGTCTTCAAAGCAAGATTATCCAATTCCTAATAAAGTTTTAACCGCCTGAGGTGGTTAAACAACTTATTTAGAAAGCAAATTAATCTTCTTTTTGTCTTTGGTTACACAAAATAAAACTGCAGGTGTGGTACCACGTCACCTCCACCGGAGAGTATTGCCCCGTCGCATCACACTACTACTTGTAGGGACCA
Organism: Rhododendron molle; assembly: GCA_025413875.1. Taxonomy (NCBI): domain Eukaryota; kingdom Viridiplantae; phylum Streptophyta; class Magnoliopsida; order Ericales; family Ericaceae; genus Rhododendron; species Rhododendron molle. The sequence goes on along the minus strand of CM046394.1, from coordinate 1,688,575 downwards.
CACCGCACCCACATCGGGATCGAACCTAAGATCAAACTTCCGTACGTGTGGGTGGTGTCGGGCATATGAAAACCAGACCTTCTACTAATTATGAGGTGTCCACAATTATATACTATATTTGAAACTTCCAAAGGATTTCTAACCTAAAATTTGGCACAAGGTTGGCTCGGATTATGTTATCAAATTAGGTCAAAACATGATAACGTTTATCAGTAGAAGAGCGTGACATTGGTAGTTCTCCCGTAACAGTCGAAATTGAAGTTTAAACCAATATAGTAGGAGTAGATACATATTAATTAGTATATAACGAAATAATTTCCTCAGCAGGGTTTGGATTGGTCTTCTGGGGGAGTGAGTATGTGTTCATTAATTGGGTTGGTATTATTTTAATATTTTTTCCTAATACTAATGTAATATCTTATGGTATATGTGATCCATAGTCCATACCCATGAAAAGAACAAAAGAGCTAATTCTTGAAAACAATCGGCTCAACTTTGGTTTAGGTCCCGTTTCGTTACGGTCCTTGGTTTTTTAAGTTTTTATTTTTCGCTTTACGAGACAGGTCATCCCCTCACAATACATCATATTTAATTCAAAAAATAAGTGCTTATTTGCATGTCTCATACGATTGAAAGTGGGTGGGCTGATACCTTTACCATGAGGGTTTTGGAGATTCCCCACTTCCAACAGCTCTCTTTAAGCATTTGATGCTTTACCCTGTTGGCCACTCATTGAAAAAGAAAGTAAAAAGCCCAATAAGTAAAAGCATCAGTACTCTCGCTAGAGTTATTATGCATGTCATTTGGTGCTATCTACTTTTGAGAGTATGGATCTTCTTGAGTTGGGAAAACTTTGGAAGGCAGTGGAATCATCTCCCGAAGACTATGTCTACCAACCCAAATGACAACTCCCGGAATAATATTTAGGTCTTATGTGAGTCCCGAAATTAGTCGACGTGGGCGTAAGGTGGCCGGACATCTTCTGGTTATTAAAAAAAAAAAATGATATTTCCAGAAAAACAAAAACGAAAAAAGTTAGAAGTGTGTTCCTATTTTTAAATTGACTTGTCTCTTTTCTTCCAACAAATAACAATTCTTTGATGTTTCAAATTTCAATTGCAAAAAGAAGGCAAAAAGCAGCAATTTCTTGGTACGGGATCCCCGTCTATGGTGACACAATACGCAGGAATCCATGGTTGGCAGACAAAATCCTTGTTTCTTTGATCATTTAATATGAGAGATATTAAAACAGAGGGTAAAGGCCGGAGCTTGGCCTGGTGTTTTCTAGTAGTTGAAATACATGATTGAAAATGAGGTTGGTAATCATTGAGAATACATACCTCCCTCGTGACTCGACGCTTGATCTCCCTCCAAAATAAGAAAAATATACTTATCTATGATTAGAGGGGAATAATTTTTTTTTTGAATTCATTACTAGAATTAGTTCAAACGTCCATGGACGGAAACTAATAGGAATAGTTATCGTATCATGTAGCCGCATTCGGCTTACACGGCTACGCCCCTTCGGAAAATCAGATTAAAAAACACTGGTTGCGATGTCTCCTTCGGAACTAAAGTACCATAGGTGGGTGATTTTAGAAACCTCAGTGCAGAGACGGTCATGGGATAGATTGATTTCGTGACTTCACAGTTTCCAACCCAAAAAAGCAGGTGAAACCTTGAGTCATGGGATGGATTGACTTCGTCCAAAAGCAGGTGAACCAACTACGGTTAGTCTAGTTTAGTTAGCCACCGAGATATGAACATTTCCACCTGGGAGTTCATAGGGCATGAGGTAAGCCTTTGCCAAAACTACAAGTAATGCATTTGGGTATTTTCTTCCCAGACATGGGAAACTCTTGTTTGATGCCTTTTGTCCTTGTTGGACTAGTTGACATAGTATTTATCTGTCAAATAGGTCGAGGATCACTCCTCTCTCGCATACGTACATGGCATTTCTCTCTACCTATATACTTGTAAAAAAATGTGGGAGTGCGTTGTCCCATCTTAATCCAAAATTGGCTTCGATACCATTAAATCTTTACCTTTTTTTCCGAAGGGCAGGCGGGCCACCGTCAAGGGGGACCCACCGCATTTAATTAGCAAGCTTTGTGACCCGCAAAAGGTGTTATGCTTAGAGCAATGCTAGGCCCACCGCATGGGGTGGGCGGTGGCCGGCCACCGCACGCCGCCGGGCCCACTCCGGCCACCGGACGGCCGATCCGAGCCGACCAAAAATTCTAAAAAAAAAAAACGAGTGGGTCCACGCGGGAATCAATGGCATTCGACTTTTGTAAGTGCTCGAACCAAGCTTTCGTTTGTGAACGGGTTGGATCATCTGATTTTTGGAAGTTCGGATCGAGCACCTACACACGTCGGATGCCATTGATTTTCGCGTAGGCCCACTCGTTTTTTTTTTTTAGAATTTTTGGTCGGCTCGGATCGGCCGTCCGATGGCCGGAGTGGGCCCGGCGGCGTGCGGTGGCCGGCCACCGCGTTTTGCCTTCGGTGGCCGTAGACTTTCTGTTATGCTTATTTTCCTCAATAAATGAGAATGTGTTATGCCTCTTTTTCTCATTAAATGAGGCAAGTTATGTGGGATTCGCATCAACAATTTTAAAAACTTGGAATTAAATGAGTATAACAATAATGGAGCCCATCGTATTTAGTCAGCATATAAATATTCAAGTTTTGTGGAACCTGCAGTATTGTTATGTAGAATATTAAATTGTGCGGAAAAACATTGGATTTATAAATTATAATTTGATGGTCACTATAAAAAAAAAAAAACAGACGAAAGCAATCAAAGATGAAATTGGTACACACATAAAATATTTGTCAAGTTTATGAGTAGCAAAAAGAGTACGAAAATTAGTTATAAAGGCCAATGATCGATGCTCGTGGAGGATATTTTTAACAAAATCGTATATGCAATATTTCCATCGAAATAAAAAATTTTCACATAATTAAGCCCAGACAGTGGGCTTCTGGCCCAAATACGTTATTTCACATGCCAAGCCCAGATGGTGGGCCGCTGGCCCAAATACGTTACTATTTGGAAAAATATGACGGTCATTGAAATAAACCAAGAACAGCTGAGAATATTTGTTAATGTTAAAAATATTTTTTAGAGGGTATTAATTATCAAAACACATTCGGCGTCACCGAGGATCCCCTATCTGAATGAAATCCGAACAGGGGCATTCAAACAGCTTCCAACAATTTGCAGCTGAGATCTGTCAAAAACAACGTTGTTTTGGCTCAATAGATCTCAACCGTTAATTAACAAGATCAACGGCTCCGAATGACTGGACAGACCCTTGTCCGGATTTCACTCGGACAGGGGATCTGGTCTCTCATTTTCCCTTACTATTTCACATTCCTCGTGATATTCATGAGCCCATTTCCCGCCTTATTTTTGGCATTCGACTTTCTAATTCCGTATATAATGCTCAATTGCTAATGCAAAGAGAGCTTCAAATCGAACGGTACGTACCAAAAATCGATTCAAATTTTGGGGGATTCAAACAATCCAACTGATCGACTTCTGAAATTTCGATCGCGAAATCGATCCTTCTTCGATAGCTTAGGGTTTCAATCAGTCAGACTCACACAGTTGGCGTTAATACTCAGTGGTCTCAACCAGTGGTTCGACGAGATGAGGATGAAGATCAGCAAAGCTGTCGATCTCAAATCCATTGTTTCAGTTCTTCCTCCTCACACGAGGTTTGATTTCATCGCACAAAAGCTTCTGTGTATTTGAATGGTTATGATATCAATGTCGTTTTCTGAACTTCCGTCGTTTGCTTTTGGTTAAAACTCCGGAAAGGAGATTTTTCACTCCGACATTCCCTCGTTCGTTTCATTCGTCCTCTCGCACACTCAATCGTATGCTATCTCATGCTTCGAATCCCTAGAATTTTGAATGAAAAAGGATCGTACACTTTGAGCCAACCTTTTAGATGCATTAGCAAAGGCAAAAAGGTGCTTCGACAATGCTAGCGGTACCGAAATATTGGGGTACCGAAAATCTACAACGGCCCACTTTCGGGACCCACAAGAATAATCCGAACCGTTCTTTATTTTAGTTCTCCTATAATTTTTCGAGTGGTCCTGCAAAAACTCAGCTCAATTGGATATGGTTGAGTAGTTGATCTTGTCATCCCAGTGTTCATTCAGAATTTAGGATCCTGAATTGTGAATGAAACTTGGAAGACTGGATCAACCACTTACACACGTGACATATCCAATTGAGTTGATTTTTTGCAATGCCACTCGAAAAATTAATTTACAATTAATTAATGGTTTGGTATATTCCTGAGGGATGCAAAAATGAGCCCCATATACCGTTGTATATTTTCAGTACACGTATATTTTGGTACCCATAGTCGAGTTCAAGGTGCTCAGTGTCCTCAAATGACTCTTCTTTAGAAGGTTGTACATAAAATTGGTTCAAAATAATTATGGACTTAAAGCTTACTGTCATTCCGTGTTTCTGTGCTAGATGCCCAGGTACACACGATTCGTGTGCAAATCATATTACTTGAAAGAGGGAAAGAGGAATTGAGATTAATTTCCAGTGAAATCCAATATTAAAAGCAGAAGTGTGAACCAGCCTCATAACACCAAATGGGGTGCTCCTTTCATAATATTAAATTATTAGTAAGATATATAGATATATATGTGTGTCATTTGTGCATATGCTTGGACCGGTGAACTCATTGAACTGTTGTTTGGATGGCCTCCTATGGCTTAATCAAGAGTGATATTATTGCATTGTCTCTTCATAACATAGGAAATAAATGAACAGTGTTCAATGCATTTTCCATGCAGTTATCCCCTGTATATCGCAAATATTAGTAGGTTTGGAATGTTTGAGATATTGTGGTCCACTCCAGTTTTTGTGCCAATGATGGGTTTTGAATATCTATTCTTTTTCTTGATGACGTGCACTTTTGACAGCAGAAACCAATTTTATAGTTGTACCAACAAGGATTCTCCTATTGAGTAGAACACCTGTTAATTTAGCGCTAGGGAATAACTTAATTCTATGCTCACTGATTGTATTGTGTCAATTTTCTGTACTATACTTTTGTTGGATTCTGGTGGATAAAAATTACCTTGTTGTGGTTTTGTTTTGCTACCAACCTTTGTATTACTTGGTGCCATTTGGAAACTTAGAATGGGCTTGTAAGAGGAAGTGGAAGACTAAAGGCTTCTATTCTCATGCCAACATGCTTAAACTCCTCACATTCTTAGTGATCTGACTCTTGGCGATTCATCTATGGAGTTTAATGGTTTCATCTATGGTCCATGTGCAGACCCCCGGGTTTATGAGCCAGTTGACGAAGTATTAAAACTGTTTCCAACTTCGGGGATTCTTATTACAAGTCTCACATTATTGGGGGTGCCTGATTGCTTCATTTCTATGCCCTGAGCCCCGAGTTTGAGAAATTGTGGTACATTCCATTGCTCGGGCCATGTTCCAATAGGTATTGGTAAGTTGCATGTTTCTTCTTTTTTCTCCTCGCTAGCTTTATTACTTAACAGGAAAAGGTTCTTAGGGAAGGTTGTACATATGTTCGCGTAGGTGCAAAGATGGAAGAGAGTAATATAACAAGCGAGGCCCGGTTGGGAGATTTGATGTCCTTCAAATGCTAACGTTGCTGTCATGTGAAAACTGAGTTAATTTAGCGTAATTTTCTACAGGATTCGCAGATACAGTCCTAGAGATATTCTGTACGACATTGACATATGATTTTGGACTTGTTATAAAAATCGTCATTTCTTGGCCATGGATAATGGCAACAAAAAACTACTTGAGAACAGTCAAGCGCTTTTAATACATTTTTAAGGCTGTTAAATTTTCCAAGCAAAGTTTGAATAGCTTACCTTGTGGATTACTTCGGATATTTTTATAACTCTACCCAAACGTAAAATCAAGTAAGGCTCAGGTTGAGAGTCTATGTTGTTGTGTTACTGGACTGGGTAAGAGCCCAACTAAGAACCTTTATGGCCTAACTTTTTAGGAGCTTTTTGGCACGGTCTTTTTGGATTTTTTTCAAAATTTTTTATAAGATTTTGGTCAAATTTTTGCATCATATTTTTTGTTTCAACGACAGAAATTGAAAAAGTATAAAACTGTAGATCGAAATTGAATAAAGTTCATATAGGACAACGTTAAAGACAACAGTTTGGTGTTTTTTCGGTCTTTAGTGAACCTTTTTTTTTTGTGCTCGCAGTCATAGTTTTTTTACTTTTAAGACTCCTTTCGTCGTGACAGAACCTGATGTCATCTGTTCACGTAGTGCCAAAAACGACTATTGGCTTGATAATTACTCCACCAAAATCCATGCAAACAAGAATTTAACTGCATATTTGGATAGATATAGTATATATGTAGACAATATTAGCTTCATTTTTATAAGTTTGTATTCTTGTTACTTAAATCAGCATCAAAATTAAGTGGTGGATAGAATTTGTTTTTACATATTTTCGTGGATAGCATAATTTGCACTTTGTTGAGCTTCTTTTTTTTTTTTTTTTTTTTCCTTTTGGGGGGTATTCGAATTGTTTCGAAGTTGATCGCATATCACTGAGAAACAGAATAGCCACACAAACGCGCATACACAAGTCATGGCTATCACGGTTGGTCGCTTACACAGTGTTGCTTAGTCCTTGGATTATACATCAACCTTAATGTTTTTTGAAATAATGGTGGAAACTATTAGTTTTACTTAATTAGGATACAATGAACCGATCAATACAGTAGTTTTGTTGCTGATATCATTAAACAACCTTTTCTTTCTTTAGATGAACTGATCAAAGTAACACGGTTTGGGAATCTTGGAATGAGTCTCAGGTCAATAAAAGGAATCCTTTTTTCTTCTCACTCAGGGCATCTGATTTCTGCGGTTCGCATCCAAATTACTTAATGGTACAGAATCTTAATTAAGTGCATATCCAAAACACCCGACTTAGACAAATTAATCAAGTCAATTTCCTGAGTCAACTTAATTGCCCACCATCAAATTAAAAAGTTGAATCAGTTATCGTTGATTGATTCCACCAACTGTGTTCGTGTCTTACTAATTTGAAACTTAGAGATAGTTTGGTCCGAATTACTATGTTTTTCTCTTATGTTTAGTTTTTTTTTTTCTTCGAATTTTGTCAGTTTTAAGTCTCAATTTTATGCTTTCAGATTCATCTTGACAATAAAACTTTAAAATCAATACATTATGACCAAAAGCCAAATAAGATATATAATTTTAAATTGTTTTTGTTTTTTCTCTATTTTTTTTCCACTCCGTTAGTATTTTTTATGTTTTTCCCTCTGGTTAAATTTGGCATATTGAATTTCTCTAAGATACGGATAATGTCACCTTCATCGAAGTAATCAGTTGAAGTCAAAGGCAAGATGTCTCTGTCTAGTGCAAATGCAAAATACTACTCATTCTTTCTCAAATTGTGGGCAATTAGGTTGACTCAGGAAATTGATTGATTAATTTGCCTAAGTTGGTTTTATAATTTCGGATTTCTTCGAAAAATGTATAATGTTGATTCAATTTATATGTTTTCTATGTGCAATATAGGTCTTCTTTTATATGTCTCAATCGCTTTTATTAGACAAAGTTTACTGTAGGTATTTTTGTTTCACTGGGAAGAGATTACTAGCGGGGGGAGAGAGAGAGAGAGAGAGAGAGAGAGAGAGAGACACGGAGTCGGCATCCGGCTATGAAGTTGTATGCATAGCGTTACATAATTATAGTGTGTATATATGAATAGAATATACTATGTAGGCTGTTATTTTTAGCATATGACAAGCAACCCCTTTTGAGGATAATCACTAGCTGCATAGACTACGATTTCGATCCATTTATCGTAACTACTATCATACAGATACAGTAATTATTTTACTGATACTTCAATCAATTCATTAAGATACCCTGACATGGATATCTCCGGAATCATGGCAAGTAGTAGTGAAACCATCGAGGAATCACCACCGCGACCAGTTCAAGTTGTTGAAGATAAGATGTATGTTGCGGTGGGGAAGGATGTCAAAAAGAGCGAATCGGTTATTACATGGGCTTTGCAGAACGCTGGTGGAAGAAATTTATGCCTCCTTCATGTTGATGAGCCTGCTCAGCGGATTCTCAGGAGTAAATTTCTTGCTTCATGCATGCACACACACACATACGGTATACTATTTTCAGTTTACCGATGAATTTTCATTTTTTTTATCACCAAAAAACAAAATAAACTCCATGAATTTTTTTTCCCCCGATAGTTAATTGAAATTGGATGGTTGACTCAATTTTGATGATGTGAATCTACACTTCAAACATGATGTGTAGCACGGTCTCCTGGTTATCATGGGGAATAAAATCCCGTTAATATTAACTGTTCAAAATCTTGCCCCCTGATATTGTGTTTTCTCTGCTCACTGTGTTGATTTTGCTGCTGAAGCACTGCTTCTTTTTTTTTTGCTTTTTTGGTCACTTCCCCGCTTTTCTTGACATGGGTTTTATTTGATGAATAATGAGTATAGAAATAGTTTTCAGTCACTTGTCAAAAAAAAAAAAACTGGTTTTCGGTCATTACTTGGATGTTCACATCCACTCTGTTTTTATTGTCTTTTTGGTTTGCAGTGGGTACCAAATTTCCAACAAGCCAACTGAAAGAGCATCACGACTGGTTATACCGTGAGGCTGAGAGGCAAGAGATGGATAAGCTTCAACAAGATTATAGCACAATGTGTAGCCGCGCAGGGGTACTCTCTAATTCATTTCTTTTAAAATCATGCAACCTTTTTTAATTCCATGGCTTTGTTATCATGCAGCAGGATCTGTTTGCAACATTGTGGTAGTTTTACAAGACACTACAAGAGACAATTCTTACAGTAGAACGAAGAAATCGCACAATTTCCTTTTTTGTTCCAATCCACATAGGACCACTTACGATACTTAGTTCTATGTTTTTTTCAAATAGCTCTGAGCTACTGATTTTATAGTAACACCTATGATTTCCTTTTGCCTAGACTCTAGAGGAATCAATGGACTCACATAACTTCATTTGTATTGTGTCTTTCTTCTTGTCTAGGTACATGTTGACATACTACACATTGAAATGAACTATATTGAGAAGGGCATTGTGGAACTCATAAATCAGCATGGTATCAGGAAGCTTGTTATGGGAGCAGCATCAGACAAGCATTATTCAAAGTAGCAACCCAATAAAGACCTTTTCAATTTACTTGTTGATTGTCATTTTCTTTGAGGGTAGTTATTTGGTTGCGGCAAACTTTTTCAGCTCTAGTTCCGTATTGAACTCACCTTTTGTGATGAGGAATACATACAGGCCATTTAGTATCTAGTGCTTTTATCTGCGCTGTTTAAACTTGACAAGAAATTCCTCATCGCCTCATCCGTATCGCGCTAGAGAGGAACTTTGTTTCCAAAATCGCTTACCCTTATGCCTTCACATTGCAGGAAAATGATGGAGCCAAAGTCTAAGAAAGCCATATATGTCCTTGAGCAATCACCTACATTCTGTCACATTTGGTTTATCTGTAAAGGCCACCTAGTTCACACAAGGTATGCTTGCGATTTTTGTTCTTACTACTTTCCAAGTCGTAGTTCCAACTGTTTGAGCTTGTCATCATCATACTTCGTAAGTTCGTATTATGGTCACGACATACTCAAATCAATTTATAACAGAAGGGAGTCCTGATCGAAAAAGATGTGTACCTTTAAAATTGCTAATGCATGTTCCTTAACCATATAGAGAAGGGACATCAGATGGAGTTAGCGTGGAGGTTGCATCTTCGACGCTGAGATCACGATCTGATGCAGAAGGGACAAATTATCAGCTCAAACTTACCAGTTCAGGTCCGAAATTTCGTCGTGGAATACAGTCTCTCTTTCGTGGGATGAGAGTCTCAACCCTTTCACCCAATAACTCTGGTGGGGTAACTTCCTGCAGCAGTTCTGCCGCAGAAGGGAATCCTGTTGATATGAATGAAATTTCAAGGAGTCCTCGTTATTCATCATGGTCTTCTGTTGACATGGCTGATGATTCAGCTTTGACCGTAGCTTCGACCAAAGAGGATCATCATCAGTTTTTATTGCGTTCCAGTGTATCGGTATGTTCCAAACTGTGACGATGATGAATCATGCATGTATATTGACATTTTTGGGCATTATAATAAAGGCATCGTTTAACTTGGTTGTCTGGTATCTTTGGTAATATGAGCGGGTCTTTTGGAATTATACTTGTCTAATAATTAATAAGTGGCTGAACGGCTAATCATTTTAGCAGGAAGGACATATGAATGACGAACTTTATGATCGGCTTAAACAATCCATGGAAGAGGCAGAGAATTCTAAGCAAGAGGCCTTTGACGAGTCAAGGAGAAGTCGGAAAGCTGAAAAAGATGCCATTGACGCTATCCACAGAGTAAACATTTTCTTACAATGCAGTTTGTTTCTTTTCTTTCCTTTTGATGAATTAGTTTCAGATTTGGAATATGCAGGGAGATTTGTTGTTTTCTTTTCATAGATATCTGATATTGTAGTTACAAAAAGTTACAAGAAAGAATGTTGATGTCTACCTATTACATCTATGGATGAGGAGCATATTTTAGTAAATTACATACTTTTTGTACCCAATCTCGGAAAAGGGAATGAAGCCCAAGAGCAGGTGTTTCCTGAGTAGCACAGACAACGACATGAAACACCGCACACATGTGACAATGCAATCCAAGAACTACAGGGCACGACATGCCGGGGGCATGTTTGTCTCCATACCCTGAGACTAATTTAACATAATACAGAGTTGGGCGGACCGAAATCCCCGAAATCCCTAACCGGACCGATTCCACCCCGAACCGAACCAAACCGAACCGAACCGAACTTAACTTCGATCGGGATCGGTCCTGAAAATTTTCACCCCGAACCGATTCGGTCCGGGGAAAATCCACCCCGAACCGACCGACCCCGACCGAATAACACCCCTAACACAGAATATAGAATAGGACCCATAAACATCAACAATCTGAATTGATGATGTTTTGAACCACATGAGAAGGGTAGGCATCTCTTTGGATTAGAAACGGTGTTCTACATTTACGTGTGTAACTTCAAGACTTGACATTGAAAGCCTCAATGATCTTGTGCTAGTTGCGAATCATGACTTCCAATTTGCAGGCCCAAGCATCGGAAAACTTATATGCCGAGGAATTAAGACGAAGGAAAGAAGTTGAGGAAGCACTAGCAATGGGAAAACAAGAACTTGACAAGATGAAGCAGCAGGTGGGTGTAGTCGCAGAAGAACTCCATATTGCCCTGGAACACAAATCATCTCTGGAAAGCCAGATTGCAAACTCTCAGCAGAGGGTAAAGGATTTGGAACAGAAAATGTTCTCTGATGTGCAACTGTTGCAAAAGTATAAGCAGGAACGAGATGAATTCCAGATAGAGCGTAACAATGCAATTAAAGAAGCAGAGGAGCTGAGGAAAGAACGGGCAGAGTTGTTGAGGAAAAAACAGGCAGAGGTGGCGGCGGCGAATACACTTCCGCCTCAGTTTTTCTCCGAGTTCTCATACTCAGAAATTGTGGAAGCGACTTCCAATTTTGATCAATCCTTGCTGATAGGGAAAGGAGGATATGGAAATGTTTACAGGGGTCTCCTTCGTCACACTCAAGTGGCAATAAAGAAGCTGCACTCTAATAGCATGCAAGGCCCATCAGAGTTTGAACAAGAGGTGATGTTTTTACTCAATTTTATTAGCTCCGTCGACAATTTACTATACATTGTAGTTATCATGTATGCAGAAACTGGACATTTATTATACGTTAACCAAAACGAACTTCCTGCATTATGGCACTGATCGGTAATGCAGTACATTAAACATCCACTCGTATACATCTGAGCTTTTGGTGTTGGTTTGTTTACTCAGGTCAATGTTTTGAGCAAGTTGAGGCATCCAAACCTTGTCGCACTCATCGGAGCCTGTCCAGAATCTTTTATTCTTGTCTACGAGTATCTTCCCAACGGAAGCCTTGAAGATCGACTGTGTTGCAAAGATGGATCTCCTCCGCTCTCATGGCATACTCGAATTCGTATTGCAACAGAGCTTTGTTCTGCTCTCATCTACCTCCATTCCTGCAATCCCAGCAGCATAGTTCACGGTGACCTAAAACCAGCAAATATTCTCCTAGATTCCGACTACGTGAGCAAACTCAGTGATTTCGGAATATGTAGTATACTTAACCAAAATGAATTCTCGAGCAACAACACCGCAGTCTGTTGCATAACCAATCCAAAGGGCACTTTTACGTACATTGATCCTTTTTTAATCTCCACTGGAGAACTTACCCCAAAATCAGATGTTTACTCATTCGGGATCATCTTATTGCGGTTATTGACCGGAAGACCAGCTTTGGGGATTGCCAAGGAAGTAGAGTGTGCACTGGATAAAGGGCACTTTAAAAACTTGTTGGATCCAACGGCTGGGGACTGGCCTTTCGTGCAGGCCCAGCAGTTGGCTCACATAGCAATGAGGTGCTGTGAGTTCAACCGTCGGAGCCGGCCAGATCTTGCCTCAGATGTGAGGAGGGTGCTCGAAGGAATGAGAGTGTCATGTCGGGCCCCACTGTTTTTGATGAACTCTCTTGATTCATCGTCTATGGGTTCTTGGATTGAAAATGAAGTCATTGATGTTGGAGATATCAAGCATATTGACCTGGAAAGTACTGAGTTTGTACGTGGTCAGAGCGTTGAGAAGATTGAAGTCCACGATCTGGAGGTTAAAGATGTTGAAGTTCACGACCTGGAGGATCATGAACTGACTCCCCCCGCGAAGAGTCACCCTCTAGAAGCTGCTGAGGGTAGTGTCGGTCATTTTCTTCAGGGTGATCAGGTTCTGTCTATTGGGGGTCCTTCTGCTGCTCTGTTAACATCTCAGTCCTTTCTTGCACTTGCTTTCTCGTATTGTCAAGGTTCTTAACTTGTCCACCTTTTGCTTTCAGGTTTTTATGGGCATTGTTCCTGCCGTTGGAGGTCAGGCAGGGTTGAGTGAGGGCACCTCAGTTCAAGATGGGTGGTACATTCAACATTTTGAAGACGGAATTGTGAAGCTGATTCGTGATGACAAAATCGTGATTCTTGATCCTTCCAAATTGTTTGCTCATTATGGCGACCGTCCAGAGGCTCTTTCGTTGCTAGGCAAAGTGTTGAAGCTTTGGCCCGTTACCTTTGCAGAAGTGTTGAATAAGGGCGATTACTTCGTCAGGACAGCCGTGGACACCGTCTACTTTCTGATGCAGCAAGCTGAACTCTGTTGTGCTAATCCGTTGAATGAGACCGCCTTTGCCGAGATCAAGAATACAGTGGAGGGCCTCCGATGTTTGGGTGCCAAAGTGGACTGGTATCTCCCTCTGCTTCAAGGCGCACTTGCTCGTACCGTTGCTATGGCAGAATTAACCCGTGTGGAGGAGAAGCTGAAGGAAACTGAAGTTGAGGTTGTGGCTCTTCGTGCTAAGAAGACGGAGGTTGAAAAGGAACTGAAGGCGGCGGAGACCGCCGCTGCTGCGCTTGTGGCTAGGAAGGAAGAACTGAAGGCCATGCTAACTCCCCTCATGTAGAAGCTCAGTAGTCTTTTGTTTTGTTTGGGGTTTTTTTTTTTTTGTAACGGCTGTGTCCTTTGAATGTTCCTTTGTAACGGCTTGGATAATAGATTCTATTATTAATTTATACAGTCTCGATTAATTTGTACGTATCAGATGTGATAGATCTTGATGGTAAAATAAAATATCAAGTCCTCTCTTCTAGTTCATCCGTTAGTGCATTTTTATAAGTTTGTATTCTCGTTACTTTAATCAGCATCAAAATTAAGTGGCGGATAGCATTTGTTTTTACGTATTTTTGTGGATAGCGTTCGCATTCCTTTAAGATAGAGTCGCAATCTTGACCCTTTCTAGCAAGGTCCAAATGCCTATATTGTGCGTGGAACCTAAATATATGTAAGAGGTTGCGTTTAGTATTGTGTTTGGGCTGTTGCGTACTACCTGAATAAATTGATCGGATCTCACCCAGAAACATTATTTACTTTTTTGTCCCTGAAGTATTAACTTTGTCTCATTTTTGCCTCCAATATAAATATTAAAGACATTTAGGCCTCGTTTGATAACAGAGATAGATGGATGGGATTCGTAAGGAGATAGGATTAGGATTGGGATTCGTAAGGAGATGGGATTGGTAATGAGAAGGGATTGATAATGAGAAGGGATTGATAATGAGTATGTTTGTTTGGGATGGGATTAGATGATGGGATTATTAATATCATGTTTGTTTGAGATGGGATTAGATGATGGGATTGGATTGTTAGAAGAAATTGGTAAAGAGAAGGGATTGGTAATGTGAAGGAGTTGGGATTGGATTATTAATACCCCTCAATACCAAGTCCCACGGGGTATTAGCAATACCCCCTAATACCCCCTCTATTAATCCGATCGGACTAATAGTCCGGACCTTTTTTTGTTACCAAACGGAGTATTAATAGTCCCATGGGATTATTACTCCAATCCCAACTCTCAAACCCGTTATCAAACGGGGCCTTAATCCTCAATATATCAATTTAGTACCAATTAAGTCCTCGACGCTAACACCGTCAGCTCCATCCGTCAAAACGTGGGGCCCTCGCCTTCGACCTCCTCTCAGACTCTCTCTCTCTCCTCGCCTTCTTCCCCACTCTCTCCGTACTTAATCACTCTAGGATTTCACAATTCCCCCCCTCCTCTCCTTGCAATGAACAACAACCGTCCTCTTCGTTGCGACCACCCGCTGGCGCACCACCAACCCCCGCCGCGAAGTCGTTCCGCCAAACCACCACGACTCAAAACCCCCAACGCGACCGGCCTCTTGGCCCGCCGCCAAGCCACAGATCCCTCTTCACCGTCGAGCTCCGCTGCCACAACCGAAACTTCCCCAAATCCGACCTCGACGACATAGTTTCCCAGTTTGTCCTTCGATTGTTTCCGGCTTCACTGCTTGATCAAGAGGAAGTGCCGGTGAGTCGGTGACGCAGGAGCAAAATAATGATAATCGGAAAAACGAAGGGTTATCTTAATTAGTTCAAAGTGTCTTTTAGTTTCTAGTCAATGTCTTTTAATTTCTAGTCTAAAAATATGTGTTTTAACTATCTCGTAAGTTGTGTCTTTGGTTAATAGTGGTCTAGGTATTTAGAATGTTTGTGTTGAAAAATGTCGAGCACTTATTATTAGTCTTGAAGAGTCATCTTTGTAATATGCTTATAAATAGTTGATCTAATGAAATGAAAAGGAAGAGTCGGAGTTTATAAAAATATATTGTGCAAGTATTTCTTGCTTGAGAGTGAGTGATTCTTCCGACATTCAAGTGTGTGACTTGATCGCGTGAGTGTCTTCCGCGATTAGCGACGTCGAGTGATTCCGTTGCCCCCGGTGAGTGGCTTCCCGGGACTATCCCATCCTTCGCGGGTCTCGGCCTGCATCAAATTGGTATCAGAGCGGTGATCCTGCCCCTGTTGAGTTTTCATCCCGTGGCATTTTGAGATAAAATGTTGCGTGTGAGTGAAAGACCGAGGACATATCACAACAACACTGAAGTTGATGCAACTTTGACGCCATGGAAGACGGATGATGCCATTGTATTTCTTGGAATGAATTTGGAGGAGATTTTCTCGAGGAGTGACCCGTCCCTTTTGCCGGAAGTTGATTGGACTCTACCTCCGAGGTATGATGAATATACGGAAGATGGTTTCCTAATCACTACTGCATGTGATTTTGATCACGTGGTGAGTTCTAAAGATTCTGCATGTGATTTTGATCACGTGGTGAGTTCTAAAGATTTCAAATTTGTTCGAGAAAACTTGATTGGCGAAAATGTTGATGGAGTTGAAGTTGTTAGTCATGAAACGATTGATAATTTGGAGTTAACATGCAACAAAGCCATCCCTGCAACGTAGGGATTTCTTTAAGTTAGCATTTTCAAAAGAAGACATGATTAAGGAAGCCCTGAGCGGGTTGGTTTTCTTTGCTGGAAATTCAAACAGTTGTGGAAGTAAAATGGCGGGGAGTAGTTCAAAACAAGTTGACTTTTGGTCTAGCTTCGCAGTTCCATTTTCAAGAGTCATGGATGGAAGTGTTCTATTTGCGAGGTCGCAAACCAAAATTCAAGGAACATCTCAAGCAAAAGCAAATAATGGAACAACTCATTGATCAACCCGTGGACCGTGGGAAGTTAAACTCAAGGACTGAGTTTTTTCCGAAGAAAGAGAGAGTTTGAGTTTATGAAAAATATATGCAAGTGTTTTCTTGCTTGAAGTGAGTGATTCCTTCGATAATCAAGTGTGTGACTTGGTCGCGTGAGTGTCTTCCGCGATTAGCGACGTCGAGTGACTTCCATTGCCCCCGGTGAGTGGCTTCCCGGGATTATCCCATGCTTCGCGGGTCTCGGCCTGCATCAGCCGGCAGCTGGAGGATGGGTTTCCCACTGGTTAATTTTAGACCAACATCAACAAAACTCATGGCGGAAAGCTCGTAGATGCCTTCCAATCGATTTATGTCTTTCGTGGGGGAAACACTGAGAGAAATCTCTAACCAACAGGTATAGTTTCCCACTTCGTGTTGCTCTGTTAAAATTGATTTTGAGTTTGTTGATGTTGGTCTCTATGGCTAGGAACTGGATAATTTTAGTATTTTTTTCGCCTAGATCGTTGGTAGAAAGGCGTTTATTATGTTGATTGTTCAATATTTATTTATTTATTTATTTATTTATTATTGCTTATATGATGATAGTTGCATTGTGGCTGGTAGAATCTTGCATAGGGGTATATGATAATATGAAAGACGAGATGAGGAGAGGGGAAAAAGGAGAGGATGGTGGTGGGGCAGTCGATGACCACGGCGGCGGCCATGGCTACCAGGGAAAGTTTTCCCTTTTTTCTTTTCGTTTTTTTGGGACAAAAATTTGGGATTGGTGAAATGACTAAAATGTCCCTCATTTTGACGGATGGGGCTGATGGCATTAGCGCTGGGGACTTGATTGGTACAAAATTGATACGTTGGGGACTAAAAATGTCTTGAATGTTTACATTGGGGACGAAAATGAGACGAAACTAATACTTTGGAGACCAAAAAGGTAAATAAGCCGAATAGCCACACACAAATCACCGCTATCACGGTTAGTCGCTTACGCATTGTTGCTTAGTCCTTGGATTATACGTCAACCTTTTGTCTTTAAAATAATGCCGGAAACTATTGGTTTTACTTAATTAGGATACAATGAACTGATCAATACAGTAGTTTTCTTGCTGATATCATTAAACAACCTAAATTTTAGTTTTTTTTTTTAATTTTGTCAGTTTTAAGTCTTAATTTTATACTTTTAGATTCCTCTTGATGATAAAACTTAAAAATCAATACATTATGACCAAAAGCCAAGTAAGATATGAATTTTTATTTTATTTTATTTTTTTTCCCTAATTTTTTCCACTCCCTTAGTATTTTTTATGTTTTTCCCTTAGTATTTTTTTTCCTCTAAGATACGGATAATTTCACCTTCATCCATGTTATCAGTAGAAGTCAAAGTTAAGATGTCTCCGTCTAGTGCAAAATACTACTCATTCCTTCTCAAATTATTTGTCCACTTTTATAATGTCAGATTTCTTCAAAAAAAAGTATTATAAAGTTGGTTCAATTTATATATTTTATTACAATGGGAAGAGATCACACGCGGGGGGAGAGAGAGAGAGAGAGTCAGCAGCCGGCTACGAAATTGTATTCATAGCTTTACCTAATTGTAGTATGTAGGAGTATATATGATAGTAGTAGTAGGGGAAATGATTTCCACACTCACTTTTTTTTATTATGACACTCATTTTCTTGTCTTTTAGTGAGAAAAATACACACAAAGCTTCACTTAAAGATAAGAAATGAAGTGCCATAGTCAAAAAAGAGAGTGTGAAAATCAATTCCCTAGTATTAGTAGTATATATAAGTAGGCTGTTATTTATAGGATATGACAAGCAACCCCTTTTGAGGATAATCATCAGCTGCATATACTGCAATTTCAATCCATTTATCATAACTACTATCGTCCAGATACAGTTATTATTTTAGTGATACTTCAATCAATCCATAAGATACCCTGACTTGGATATCTCCGGATTAATCATGGCAAGTAGTAGTGAAACTATCGAGGAATCACCACCGCGACCAGTTCAAGTTGTTGAAGATAAGATGTATGTTGTGGTGGGGAAGGACATCAAAAAGAATGAATCGGTTGTTACATGGGCATTGCAGAACTCTGGTGGAAGAAATATATGCCTCCTTCATGTTGATGAGCCTGCTCAGCGGATTCTCAGGAGTAAATTTCTTGCTTCATGCACACGCGCACACACATACACGGTATACTATTTTCAGTTTACCGATGAATTTTCGTTTTTTGTTCGATAGTTAATTGAAATTGGATGGTTGACTCAATTTTGATGATGCAAATCTACACTTCAAACATGATGTGTAGCACGGCCTCCCGGTTACCATGGGGGGTAAAATCCGGTTAACATTTACTGTTCGAAGTCTTGCCGCCTGATATTGTGTTTCTCTGCTCAGTGTGTTGATTTTGCTGCTGAACCACTTCCCAGCTTTTCTTGACATGGATTTTATTTGACAAATTAATGAGTATAGAAATGGGGTTTTTTTTTTTTGTCACTTCCCAGCCTTTATTGACCTGAGTTTTTTTAATGAAAACGAGTATAGAAATGGTTTTCAGTCACTTGTCAAAAAACGAAAAGTAAAAAATAAAAAAACTTTCGTTCATTACTTGGATGTTCGCAGCCACTCTGTTTTTAGTGTCTTTTTGGTTTGCAGTGGGTACCAAATTTCCAACAAGCCAACTGAAAAAGCATCACAACTGGTTATACCGCGATGTTAAGAGGCAAGAGATGAATAAGCTTCAACAAGATTACAGCACAATGTGTAGCTGCGCGGGGGTACTCTCTAATTCTTTTCTAATAAAACCATGCAACCTTTTTTAATTCCATGGCATCATTGTCATCCAGCAGGATGTGTTTGTAAAATTGTGTTAGTTTTACAGGACACTATATGAGAAAGTTCTTACAATAGTTCTATGTTTTTTCAAATTGCTCTGAGCTACCGATTTTATTGTAACATTTCCTTTTGTCTAGAGGAATCAACAGACTCACAGAACTTGAATTGTATTGTGTCTTTCTTCTTGTCTAGGTACATGTTGATGTACTACACATTGAAATGGCCTATATTGGGAAGGGTATTGTGGAACTCATAAATCAGCACGGTATCAGGAATCTTGTTATGGGAGCAGCAGCAGAGAAGCATTATTCAAAGTAGTTTGTTGTCATTTTCTTTGTGGATAGTTATTTGGTTGCGGCAAACTTTTTCAGCTCTAGTTCCGTAATAAACTCATCTTTTGTGATGAGGAATACATGCAGGCCATTTAGTATCTAGTGCTTTTATCTGCGCTGTCTAAACTTGACAAGAAATCCCTCATCGCCTCATCCATATCGCGCTAGAGAGGAACTTTGTTTCCGTAAATTGCTTACCCTCATGCCTTCACATTGCAGGAAAATGATGGAGCCAAAGTCTAAGAAAGCCATATATGTCCATGAGCAAGCACCTACATTCTGTCACATTTGGTTTATCTGTAAAGGCCACCTAGTTCACACAAGGTATGCTTGCGATTTTTGTTCTTACTACTTTCCAAGTTGTTGTTCCAACTATTTGAGGTTGTCATCATCATACTTCATAAGTTCGTATTCTGGTCCTTGTAAAGCTACACTTATTTTTAATTTATTTTTGGTTTGAAATGAGGTACATTTAATGACATGAGTATGCATATGCATTTATGTTCTCAATGGAGAAACTTTAGAGCAATGTGTTTCGTGCATTCTTTTTCACGATTTGCACTTGTTTTTCTACTTCACCCTTTCATGAGTGAAAATGTTAATTAGGAGTTATAAATAAATAAAAAAATGTTGTAGATCTGTTTGAATAAAGGAAAAAAAGAACAGTGCAGATCAAATGAGGGAATGCTAAAATCACTTCCCAGTTTTGTCTTCCTATCCTCTTTATGGATCACCTACTTATGGTCATGACATCCTCAAATCAATTTATAACAGGAGAAAGGAGTCCTGATCGAAAAAGATGCCTACCTTTAAGATTGCTGATGCGTGTTCCTTGACTATATAGAGAAGGGACATCAGATGGAGTTAGCATGGAGGTTGCATCTTCGACGCTGCAAGTTAGTCCAAACACTGAAACTAGGCAATCTAGTTCCCTGAGATCACAATCGTTGGCAGAAGGGACATATGATCCGCTCAAACTTACCAGTTCAGGTCCAAATTTTCATCGTGGAGTATGGTCTATCTTGCGTGGGATCACTGGAATGAGAGTCTCAACTTTTTCATTGCCTTCCAGTGTATTGGTATGTTTCAAACTGTGACGATGATATGATGAAGCATGCATGCATATTGACATTTTTGGGCATTATAACATAGGCATCTTTTAACTTGGTTGTCTGGTATCTTTGGAGATGTAGAACGGTTTTAGGACACTTAGAGTATTGTTGCCTACAATTGGAATTGTGGTGGGTTTAGGTGGTGAAATAACGCAAAGAACAAGAAACGAAAGAAGGAGAAGAGAAAGAAAGTGAGATAGAGGTGCTTCACCCTCGCAAGGGTTAGGCGGTTTCTGCAAGGAAGGACCGCAGTCCAAACCCCAATTACAATAGTCTCACTCTTGTAAAACTCAATTCATTAATCAACTCTGTGTTGGAAAGAAAGATTGCATCCATACTTATAGGCTAAACAATGGCCTTTTGACGTCTAAGTGACATGAACCTAATCAATGAACACATTTAACAAGATAATGAATGAACCTAGATATAAACGCATACATTGAACCTACTAACAAAGATGCAAAGAACTAAAATGTGTTTAATGCATGCATTGAACTTTGTAACATGTGTTTAATGCATCTAGATGCATATTAATGTGAATACTAAATTTATGATGACCCTTGAACTACCAACTACTATGGATGACCCTTGAACTACCAATCTTTGAACAACCACCACTGCCAAGAATATGATCTTCTGAATTACTAAAATACCCTTGTCTAACAATCTGCCCTTTTTGTTGACCTTGTCATTTGGTAATATGAGTGGGTTCAGGGGCGCAGGCCTTTTTTGGAACTTTACTTGTCTAATACTAATAAGTAACTGAACGGTTAATCATTTTAGCAGGAAGGACATACAAACGATGAACTTTATGATCGGCTTAAACAATCCATGGAAGAGGCCTTTGACGAGTCAACGAGGCGTCGGGAAGCTGAAAAAGATGCCATTGATGCTATCCACAGAGTAAACTTTTTGTTACTGTGCAGTTTGTTTCTTCTCTTTCCTTTGATGAGTTAGTTTCAGATTCAGAATATGCAGTGAGATTTGTTGTTTTCCTTTACGTAGTTATCTGATATCCTAGTCACAAAAAGTTACAAGAAAGAATATTGATGTATTACATCTATGAATGGGGAACTTATTACCTATTTTTTGTACCCAATCTCGGAAGAGGGAATGAAGCCCAAGATCAGGTGTTTCCTGAGTAGCAAAGACAGTGACATGAAATACCAACACACGTAACAATGCAATCCAAAAACTGCAGGGCACGACATGCCGGGGGCATGTCTGTGTCCATACCCCGTACTTAATGTGTGTCACATTTACGAGAGAATATCGTTCATAGCTAGTGAAAAATTCCACCATGACACTTATCTAAAATAATAGAGAGTATAGAATAGGACCCATAAGTCATGTTTCAATCTCAGTATATGATGATTGTAATTCCACGCGGAACTGTAGATAATAAATCATACAGGAATTGTTTTTGTCCGTTATCCATAATTGATAGATGGTGTATGTTACTTAACACAAAATTCTAAGATTTGGAAGTCTAAAAGACCACGGGTCAATAAGGTAAACCCATTGTGTTTTTTTTTTAATCATTGTGTCTCCAGTTATTTTGTTGCACTTTTAATGTGCTTGTCCTAATGATGGATGTGTGTCGCCCTCAAGTGTCCAAATGATGCATGGTTCTGAACATTTTATGCTGAGACCTGGTTGGATGGTGTTATTGGTGAGTGTACGACAAGTGGTTGGATGAGTCACATCCGATGCAAACAAACCACCTTATTATAAGTGTATGTGCTTCTTAGTGCTCAATTATCATATGGTGGACCATATTTTGCTTGGGATAAAAAACTGATCTAGGTGCATATGGCTTTTCCGGTCTTCCATCCAAAGGTGGGTTTTTCAATTGACAATCTGAATTGATGGTGTTTCATTGTTTTGAACCACATGAGAGGTGGGCATCTTTTTCAATTAGGAAATGGTGTTCTGCATTTACATGCGTAATGTCAAGACTTGAAATCGAAAGCCTCAATGATCTTGTGCCCGTTGCCAACCATGATTCCAATTTGCAGGCTAAAGCATTGGAAAACTTATATGCTGATGAATTAAGACAAAGAAGTTGAGGAAGCACTAGCTATTGCCCTAGAACACAAATCATCTCTGGAGAGCCAGATTGCAAACTCTGAGCTGAAGGTAAAAGATTTGGAACAGAAGATGTTCTCTAATGTGCAACTGTTGCAAAATTACAAGCAGGAACGAAACGAATTGCAGATAGAGCGTAACAATGCAATTAAAGAAGCAAAGGAGCTGAGGAAAGAACAGGCAGAGGTGGCAGCGGCAAATGCACTTGCACCTAAGTTTTTCTCTGAGTTCTCATACTCAGAAATTGTGGAAGCGACTTCCAATTTCGCCTGGCAGATTGGGGAAGGGGGATATGGAAATGTTTACAGGGGTCTCCTTCTTCACACTCAAGTGGCAATAAAGAAGCTGCACTCTAATAGCAAGCAAGGCCTCTCAGAGTTTCAACAAGAGGTAACGTTGTTTTTACCAAATCTTATTGGCTGCGTCGAAAATTTACTATGCATTGTAGTTATCATGAATGCGGAAACAAAAATTTAGTACACATTATATGTTCCTGCACAGAGCTGGAGGATTATAGTTCTCATAGAAGCAGAAACCTAAAATTTAAAAGTTTGTCTACTGTACTGGAATCGGATTGATACCGTTCCGATACTATTGTATTACTAAGTGGGTATCACATGAAGTGATTTGGATCAGTTTGCACATTTTCTCGTACACTTAAATGGAAATTACTGATAAACTGGCTTTTGAATGCAAAATACTGTCAAACGGATTTCCTGCCTTATGGCACTAATCTTTTTTGCCGTAGTATTGAACATCGTACTCGTACACATCTGAGCTTTTGGCATCGGTTTGTTTACTCAGGTCCATGTTCTGAGCAAGTTGAGGCATCCAAACCTTGTCACACTCGTCGGAGCCTGCCCAGAATCTTTTATTCTTGTCTACGAGTATCTTCCCAACGGAAGCCTTGAAGATCGACTGTGCTGCAAAGACAAATCTCCTCCGCTCTCATGGAAAAAAAGAATCCGGATTGCAACAGAGCTTTGTTCTGCTCTCATCTACCTCCATTCCTGCAATCCCAGCAGCATAGTCCACGGTGACCTAAAACCAGCAAATATTCTCCTAGATTCCAACTACGTGAGCAAACTCAGTGACTTCGGAATATGTCGTATACTTAACCAAAACGAATTCTCAAGCAACAACACCGCAGTCTGTTGGATAACTAGTCCAAGGGGCACTTTTACGTACATTGACCCTTCGTTTGTCGCCACTGGAGAACTTACTCCAAAATCAGATGTTTACTCATTCGGGATCGTCTTATTGCGGCTATTGACCGGAAGACCATCTTTGGGGATTGCCGAGGAAGTAAAGGGTGCGTTGGATAAAGGGGACTTCAAAAACTTGTTGGATGGAACGGCTGGGGACTGGCCTTTTGAGGAATCCCGGCAGTTGGCTCACATAGCAATGAGGTGCTGTGTGTTGAACCGTCACAACCGGCCGGATCTTGGGTGCTCGAAGGAATGAGAGTGTCGAAATATACTTGTGAGCACGATCGAGTACCTGAGGGTAAATCCGGGATGCCAATGAAATTGACATTGAGACAAGATGTGTTGAAGGGGTTAAACCAGCCACCCATGCGCTTGTGAGCTAGGAAGGAAGAACTGTAGGCCATGCTTAAACTCGTACGAATCGGATTTGATGTATTGGTTTATACAGTCTCGATTAATTCGTACGAATCGGATGTGATGGATGTTGATGGTAAAATAAATATTAAAGTTCTCTCTTCTTCTAGTTCTCTTTGGTAGTTCATCTGTTTATACTCCTGCATACACAAGTTGATCAGAAAATTCAGTGTGGGGTGTTGAATTGTCGATCCACTTCGTTTCAAGCAACCACGTTCAAGCTTTGTTTGCCTGCGTCGATTGACTATCTCTGGAGGGAGAGGAATTCTAGAATCTTTCGTCAAGTGGGTCATGATTCTTCCTCAGTTGTGGCTTTGATCATGGGAGAAATCAGGGCATGCATGTGCGTGCTCTTGGAGGAGGATGGTGAAGTCATCTAACAATTCCGGATTTTGTGCTAGATGGGGGTTTCCGGAGTCTGTTTTTAATTCTGTTTAAGTTTTGGTCCTTTGTATAGTAACTTGGTCAGGTTGACCTTTGTTTGGTGTTTGTTTTGGTTGTATTTGTCCTGAGTTTCTCAAGGCCTTCTCCTTGAGTGTTGGGCTTAGTCCCTTTATAAAATTGACTGGTTCCAAAAAAAAAAAAGTTGATCTGAAAATTCGATTATTTTATTAGGTTATTTTTTTTAAAACAACAATGTCAAACTTGCACTCGATATAATCACTCTTTTCAATTTTTTTTTAGTTATTTCTGCCCACTCCTAGGAGATCATATACGCAACACTAGAAAACAAAAACAAAACAAGATATAAGAAAATCGTTCCCCGCCGCTGGATTCTGCATTACCATACAATTATGTAGGTTCATGTTATGGGAGGGAGATGAATTTGGTCTTGCTAGAACAAGGGGGGGGAGGAGGAGGAGGAGGGAGGGACATGAGGATGCTGCCAAGCGGAGGTGCTTGACGGCGGTGCCGAACGGCTGATCCGTCTGTTCATTTCGGCAATCACCAAATTTGCTTTCAAATTTCCAATACGTCCAATTTTCCCCGACGTCTCATCTCGTGGCCCTTACATGGCTTTTTGTGGAAATCGCATTCACCAAATCACGTACCCAATGGCTGATTTTGTTTATTTTCTTTTGGCTCTATTTTGAAAAAATAAATTTTACCTTGCGCTTTTACAATACGTTTTTTAAATCGTCTTTCGATGCTATAACTACATACAACACATTTTCAAATGTACAAGGCATCGCGGATCAAAAAAAAAAAATGTGCAAGACATCTTTTGAGGTTTAGTGTGAAGATCATTACCATAGTCACTGACGGGAGCCACCTACGAGCACGTGGGGCCCACTCTAGATTCTCAAGTTCTAACATCAGAACTGTTAGGGGTGCAGACAACCTTTAGCAGTGGTTTAGCCCCGGGGCGTGGGGGAGAAGCCCCCACGGCACAAAGTGCTGCAGTTCTAAAGTCACACCCCGAACTACGGCGAAAACGATATTTCAAGTACTTTTGGTGTAATTTCCACATAGGACCCGACCTATTTACACTGCAGTTTGTATGTAATTAGGTTAGCGTGTTTTTAGAGAACAACAAAGAGAGGCGAGAGAAAACGCATGTGTCAGACAGATTGCGAGAAGACTTGTACTCTTGATTCGATTTCATAGTGGACTGGTGTCGCTCCCGTGGTTTTTCCTCCCGTTGAGGTTTTTCACGTGTATCTTGTGTTCTTTCTTTTCTTGTTCGTTACGCACTATTTCTGTTTGCTCGCGATTTCTGTGATTCTAGTTTCCAAGATCCATAGGGCATTGTGAGTTGAACAAGGTGTTCGATTTCTAACAAGAACTTCACAATCCCGATCTTACGAACCGACACTTGGTGCACTCCGGTGAATCAACACCAGCACCAAACTCACGAACCAACACCGAAAACATTATTCACTAAGGAGATGGATGGATGGGATTCGTAAGGAGATGGGATTAGGATTGGGATTCGTAAGGAGATGGGATTGGTAAGGAGAAGGGATTGATAATGAGTATGTTTGTTTGGGATGGGATTAGATGATGGGATTATTAATATCATGTTTGTTTGAGATGGGATTAGATGATGGGATTGGATTGTTAGAAGAAATTGGTAAAGAGAAGGGATTGGTAATGTGAAGGAGTTGGGATTGGATTATTAATACCCCTTAATACCAAGTCCCACGAGGTATTAGCAATACCCCCTAATACCACCTCTATTAATCTGATCGGACTAATAGTCCGGACCTTTTTTTGTTACCAAACGGAGTATTAATAGTCCCATGGGATTATTACTCCAACCCAACCCTCAAACCCGTTATCAAACGGGGCCTAAAAGCCTACCACTGGATTCGGGCAAACCAGAGTGCGGGGCAGAGGTAACTAACTGGATTGGGTAAAACCCAACTGAGGTAACAGAAACAGTAAACTGGGAGAAGCAACTGATCAAACATATTAACAAGCTTAAAATTAAGAATATTCGGAGATTCCTCAAAGAGCTCAGAACTATATAAGATTATGATTGGATTGGGAACTAATACAGAGATTAATTATTAGAAACTCGTGAAATAACCTTCACTAGTTAAGATTCCTAAGAGAATTGACAGTTGGCCAACTGATTGAGTTAACTGTTAACCAATCAGGACTAATTTAGTTGGTCATCCTTTAATTTAGTTGGTCATCCTTGTATCCTCGGTATTGAGAGGTCAATAGATCAAATTTTTGCCAAAGGCAAAATCGTTAGTGCTTCTCATGTTCAGGAATCTTTCTTCGTTGTTAGTTTATTTCTTTTTCGCATGAAGCTATTTCTTGAATTATTGTGCACTGGGTTTAATTTAGTTACTGCGGACCTCCCGTGATGGATGTAATGTCCCATTATTGTAAGATTTTTGGAGGCAATTCTCGTACCGCTTGACATAAAAATAAGTCATAATGATTGAATTCTATAACATTATCACTAAAAATTCATATTAATCCAAGCATGTGAAGAGGATTTTTTAATCAAAACACTTTTGGGTTATGAAAAATAAGCATATATATACACGAAAAAGGGGTGCTCCGATCGAGCACCCTACACACCTCGGATGCCGTTGATTCCCGCGTTGGGCCCCTCGGTTTTTTTTTTAGAATTTTTGGACGGCTCGGATCGGCCGTCCGGTGGCCGGAGACGGCCGGCCGGCGGCCGTCGGTACGATTTCGGTCCCCCCATTTCTGTACCAATAGCCGTACTCTAATTAAATAGAGTACATGAAAGTGCCGGTAAACATATAATATCACTAGGATATTCAGTAGTTGACTGGGAATAAAGTGCGGCACTAGGATATTCCTTCACAAACTGGCCCCACCTACTATAATTATTAATTAGTTAACGATAATAGGGATTAGGGAGAGTAATAAAATAAATTTTTTGGCAAATTGGCAACATTCCCTTTGCAGGTTGGCCACTCATGTTGACTATCTTATAGTATTGCCAGTAATTATCTGAGCTGCTAGGTTTTCACTTTTCATGCACCAAATTTTCATAAGATAAGGGGGTGTTCCCCTTTTTTTAAAAAGTATTTTTTTTTCAAACGAATGTAATTTCAAATTTAAATTAATATAATAATTTTTTTTCCCACCATTTAAAAGCTCTTAATGAGATCTATCAAACACATAATTTTTAAGCTTGAAAAACCTTCTTTTTTCAAAAGTTCTTTTTACTGTGTAATTGGAACGCCCCCTAAAACTTCTTACTTTGAAAAAAGAATTAGTTTGTACAGATATTATGTGACAAACTCAAATTTGGCATATCGAATTTCTCAAGATACGGATAATTTCATCTATGTCATCACAACTAAACCGTGAATGTATATCTATCGTAAGAAACTACTACCGAATAAACCTCAAATTTGAAAGTGTGTGCATATATAATATGCACTTCCCTTTGCTTTTTCTACTACCCGTGCTCCTTTTTCAAAGGAAACTCGAGACAGTAGAAGCCTCCAGAACTAATCAATCATTATTCAATCTCTCTTATGTACATAGCAGTTGGTCCAATAAAGCTAAAAATGCAATGTCCCTTCTACTGCCTAAGATAGAGCGGACATATAAGTTCAGTTGTTTTGATATGATAACTCGTCTCCCCTTGAAGTATTTTACTCACCTAGTGCTCATTTTGTTATCTGTTATGGACCTATATATATACTGGTTTGGAGCCTTCATTCTTTTTATCTGTTCAATTTTTCAGTGCCGAGCGGGTAACTCGTGGTGTCCCCTCGGCCGTCCGAGCCGTCCATTTCATTTTTGAAAGGTCCAGATTTGGAGAGAGAAAAGGAGAGAGAGAGTGTTTGAGGGAGAGGAGAGAGAGTATTTTAATCCGAGCCGCCCCAAAGTGTATCGGACGGCTCGGATTCGCCAAGCGGATGCCACGTGGGCAATACCCGCTCGGCACTGAAAAGTTTCTGCTTTCAGGGGAAGTTTTAACCTGGGAAGCAGACGCACACACACCCCGGAGAGAGAGAGAGAGAGAACTAAAGGAGATGGAGCCCCCCCATGAGAGAGAGAGAGAGGGAGAGAACTAAAGGAGATGGAGCCCGCCATGAAATTGTATACGTAAGTTTGACAGAAAGTAAACATATGTAGAGCCAGCTTGGTTGTGGTGTAGTTGTTTCTTTGTAGCTTAAATAGTACAAGACAAGCAATCCCTTTTTGGGTTAATCATTATCATTAGCTGTAAAGGTTTAACCTTTAGCTGCAAACACTTCAATTTCAAACCTTCGACCGTAGTTGCTATGAAAGTTTGTACGGAGTAATTTTTATTTTTTTCTTCAACTGATGAAAGTTTGTAATTGGTGTGAAAGTTTGTATTAGAACTTTCTTCTGTTCTAATCTTTCACCAATTTCAGAGGTTCTGACCATTGAAGAAAGAAGAAGAAGGAAGGAAGGAGGGAGGGAGAGAGAGAGCGGGGTTTCAGCAGTGAAGTTAAAGTTGTGTATGTAGGAAGATCTACAGAATTTGGGTATTTGGGTGCATCGAAAGGGTGAAAACTGAAAAGGGGGAGTTTTAGAGAGAAAATTTGGGCTTGCTACTGTGAGAGGAGTTTTACGAATTTTCCATGGCTGTGGTGAGTCGTCTACGGTTGATACCACAAGAGATACCCTGGAATCGGAATCTCAAAAATGATGGCTAGTGGGAGTGAAATCATGGAGGAATCACCACCGCGACCGGTTCAAGTTGTCGAAGAGAAGATGTATATCGCGGTGGGAAAGGACATCAAAGAGAACACATCGGTTCTTATTTGGGCATTGCGTAATGCTGGTGGAAGAAAGATATGCATCCTTCATGTTCATGAGCCTGCTCAGTGGATTCGCATTAGTAAATTTCTTGATTCATGCCCTCCATATATATCTTATGTTGACGTATGAGTGAAATTTAATTTCGTACTTGATAGCCGTTTAAAATAGTATTCGGTGACTAGATTTGAATTTTGATGATTCAATATCTACGCTCCAGAAAATTGGTATATACTATATAGCATGGACTCTTGGTTACTATGGGGGATAGAATATCAACGTAGACTATGTGAAGTCTTGCTTCCTTCTCTGCTGAATGTGTCAATTTTGCTGCTGAAGCCCTGCTCTTTCTTTAGGTTGCCATTGTTGTCACTTCCCAACTTTCCTTGACGTCGGTTTTGTGTTTGATGGAATCATGGAGCATAGAGATGGTTTTTAGTCATAAGTTCAATGTTCGTGTACTATTTCTAAATGTTCTTGATGATTTGCAGTGGGTACCAAATTTCCAGTAAGCCAACTGGAAGCGCATCACATCAGGGCACACCGCGAGGTTGAGAGGCAAGAGATGGATAAGCTTCTGCAAATTTACAAATAAAGTGTAGCCGCGCAGGGGTACTCTCTAATTCTTTTCTTTTAAGACCATGTAACTATTTGTTTGAATTCCAGAGCTTTGCTATTATGCAGCAGAATGAGTTTGTGTTAGTTTTACCGGACACTGTAAGAGAAATTCATACTTTTTTGTGTTTCGCAATATGTAGGAACTATTAAGACAGTTAGTTCTGTGTTTTTTCCAAATAGCTCCGAGCTATTAATTTTATGGTAACACCTTTGATTTTCTTTTGCCCATTGGAATCAACTGACTCACTGAACTTAATTTGTATTTTGTCTTTCTGCTTGTGTAGGTAGTAGACATACTACACATTGAAATGAACTCTATTGAGAAGGGTATTGTGAAACTCATAAATCAGCATGGTATCAGGAAGCTCGTTATGGGAGCAGCAGCAGACAAGCATTACTCAAAGTAGCAACCCCATAAAGACCTTATTTATTTATTTGTTCATTGTCATTTTCTTTACAGATAGTTATTTGATTTCGCAAAACTTTTTCAGCTGCAGTTCCGTAATAAACTCATCTTTTTTGATCAGGAATACATACATATCTTGCTAGAGTGGAACTTTGCTTCAATAAATAGCTTACCCTTATGCCTTCACATTGCAGGAAAATGCCAAAATCTAAGAAAGCCATCCATGTGTGCGAACAAGCACCTATGTTTTGTCACATTTGGTTTGTCTGTAAAGGCCAACTAGTTCACACAAGGTATGCTTGGCGTTTTTGTTCTTACTACCCTCTTACTCGAGAGTTCCAACTATTTGAGGTTCTCATCATCATGCTTTGTATTTTGGTCCTTGTATAGCTACACTTATTTTGGTTTCAATGAGGTATATTTAGTGGCTTGAATATGCATGTGCATTTATGTCCTCAATGGAGGAACTCTAGAGCTATGTGTTTCATGCATTCTTTTTCACGATTTGCACTCTCTTTTTGTCTTCATTACTTGAATTTACAGCATCGCCCTTTCATGTGTGAAAATGTGAATTAGAATACTAATATAAAAGGACAATGTTGTAGATCTGTATTAAATAAACGAAAAAAAGAACAGTGCAGATATAAAGAGGGAATGCTAAAATCGTTCCCAATTATGTCTTCCTATCATCTTTATGGATCACCTACTTATGGTCATGATATCCTCAACTCCATTATAGCAGGAACTACCTTTAAAATTGGTAATGCATGTTCCTTATCCATACAGAGAAGGTAGATCGGAAGGACTTAGCGCTAGTCCAAACTCTGAAACTGGGCAATCTAGATACGGGAGATCACAATCCGTTGCAGAACTGCCAATTGATCGGCTCAAGCTTACCAGTTCAGGTCCCAATATTCGCAGTCTCTCAACTTTATCCCCCAATGACTCCAGAGGGTCTGTTGATTCGAAAGAAATTTCAAGGAGTCCTCGTGAAGCTTCACGTACATCAGGTTCTTCTGTTGACATGCCTGATGTTTTAGCTTTGATCCCAGTTTCGAGCAAAGAGGATGATCAGTTTTCATCACCTCCCATTGTTTGGGTATGTTTTAAGCTATGACGATGATGAAGCATGCATGGATATCAACATTTTTGGGCATTACAATTTATAGGCTTTTTAACTTGATTGTTTGGTATCTTAGGTAATATGGGTGGGTTCAGTGGCACATGCTTTTGGAAATTTACTTGTCTAATAAGTGGCTGAATGGTTAATGATTTCAGCAGGAAGGACATATGAATGACGAACTTTATTATCAGCTTGAACAATCCATAGAGGCAGAGACTTCTAGGCGAGAGGCCTTTGACGAGTCAATGAGGCGTCGTAAAGCTGAAAAAGATGCCATTGATGCTATCCGCAGAGTAAACTTTTTGTCACTATGCAGTTTGTTTCTTTTCTTTACTATGATGAGTTAGTTTCAGATTTGGAATATGCAGTGAGATTTGTTGTTTTCTTTTCATAGATATCTGATATCCTAGGAACCAAATGTCATGAGATAGAATATTAAATCTACCTATTACATATATGAATGGGCGATATGTCATCTACTTTTTGTGCCCAATATCGGAAGACGGAGGGAAGTCCAAGAGTAGGTTTTTCCTGAGTAGCACAGACCACGGCGTGCAACACGTCACATACGTGACCATGCAATCCTGAAGCTGCAATGCACGACATGCCGGGGGCATGTTCGTGTTCACACCCTATGCTTACTATGTGTCATATATAGGAGAATATTGCTCATAGCTAGTGAAAAACTCCACCATGAGACTCATTTGAAATAATTCCAAGTAATGGGAAGTACAGAATATTACCCATAACTCAAGTTCACTACGACAATATGTAACGGTTGTATTCCACGTGTAACTGTAGATAATACATCATACAGGGATTGCTTTTTCTTTTTCTTTTTTTCCGTGAATCCATACTTCCATGGATGCAGTGCAATATCTACACGGATAAATAGGTGAAATCACACATTGTTGTTATTCTACCAATGTATCTGCAGTTATTTTTTTACAACTTGTGATGTGCTTGTGTCTTAAGTGATGGATATGCGGTTCCTCAAGATGGGTACGTCCACGGGCGAGGAGGGAGAGGATTACTAACAAACATAGAGAAGAGATACAAAGAGCCAGCTATAATCTGTAACTCTAGAAAAGCCACAATATGAGAGAGGCCACCCAAAAGATAATTCCTAGAAGACCCCTATTTATAATAGGATGCAAAAATAGGAATAACATAATTAACCAATGTGGGACAAACAAATTCTAGGCATTCCCAACATTCACGTGTAACTTCAAGACTTGAAATGGGAACCTCAATGATCTTGTGCCACATGCCAATCATGACTTCCCGTTTGCAGGCTAAAGCATCGGAAAACTTATATGCCGAGGAACTAAGACAAAGGAAAGAAATTGAGGAAGCACTAGCAAGGGGAAAAGAAGAACTTAAACAGAGGAAGCAGCAGGTGAGTGAAGTCACGGAAGAACTCCGTATTGCCCTAGAACACAAATCATCTCTGGAGAGCCAGATTGCAAACTCTGAGCGAATGGTAGAAGATTTGGAACAGAAGATGTTCTCTGCTGTGGAAAAGTTGCAAAAGAATAAGAAGGAACGAGACGAATTGCAGAAGGAGCATGGCAATGCACTTAAAGAAGCAGAGGAGCTGAGGAGAGAAAAAGCAGGCGCGGCTGCCAATAGACTTGCACCTGAGTTTTTCTCTGAGTTCTCTTTCTCCGAAATCGTGGAAGCGACTTCCAATTTTGACCAATCGTTGAAGATTGGGGAAGGGGGCTACGGAAATATTTACAAGGGTCTCCTTCGTCATACTCAAGTTGCTATAAAGATGCTGAACTCTAAAAGCATGCAAGGCCCCTCAGAGTTTCAACAAGAGGTAACATTGTTTTCACATCTGATCTTTTGGCATGCAAGGCCCCTCAGTATATTATTCGTACATTCTACTTTTATGCATCTGATCTTTTGGCATGCAAGGCCCCTCAGTATATTATTCGTACATTCTACTTTTATACATCTGATCTTTTGGCTTCGGTTTGTTTTACTCAGGTCACTGTTTTGAGCAAGTTGATGCATCCAAACCTTGTCACACTCATCGGAGCCTGCCCAGAATTTTTTGTTCTCGTCTACGAGTATCTTCCCAATGGAAGCCTTGAAGATCGACTCTGTTGCAAAGACAACTCTCCTCCACTCTCATGGCAAACACGAATCCGCATTGCAACAGAGCTTTGTTCTGCTCTCGTCTTCCTCCATTCCTGCAATCCCCACAGCGTAGTTCACGGTGACCTAAAACCAGCGAATATTCTCCTAGATTCCAACTACTTGAGCAAACTCAGTGACTTCGGAATATGTCGTGTACTTTGCCAAAACCAATTCTCGAGCAACAACACCGCACCTTCTTGGATAACTGAATTTCCAAAGGGCACTTTTACGTACATGGATCCTGAGTTCCTCTCGACAGGGGAAATTACCCCAAAATCGGATGTTTACTCGTTCGGGATCATATTGTTGCGGTTATTGACTGGAAAACCAGCTTTGGGGATAGCCAAGGAAGTTAAGTATGCGTTGGATAAAGGGAACTTAAAGAACTTGTTGGATCCAACGGCTGGGGACTGGCCTTTTGTGCAAGCCCAGCAGTTGGCTCACACAGCACTGAGGTGCTGTGAGGTGAGCCGTCGGAGCCGGCCAGATCTTGCCTCGGATGTGTGGGGGTTGCTCGAACAAATGAGAGTGTCGTGTGGGACCCTACCGTATCTGATCTATTCCGAAGAGGATTGCCAGATTCCACCGTAATTTATATGTCCTATTGATTGTACAGGTTGGTCCGTTGCTTCTTCTGTTAAACCTACGTATAGACTCTTTTATACTTCCGCGATTATCTATTTTTCCCAGCTCTTATGCATTATAATGTTCTTCATTGTATCACCCTGGGAGTCTCCTGCAAGCTAAATGTACTCGGCTAGGAATGTCGGGTATTGTGGGTATGTGTCTAAGTGTGGCATTCATCTTATTCCCATGTTGAAGACACGGACACACGTCACACACGGGTGCTGATTTTCAAGATATGGGCAGAGAGGCCTCTTTTATGTACTAAATTTGTTCCGATCTGAGTATTATTAGACTCATTTAGGGTGTTTAGGCTTCGACCTGTTCAGGAGGGCTTCGTCCCTTTTGGGTGTCTTTGATTGGTTTCTTGTCAATCGTAGGTTTGGGTCTCAAATTGGACAGAAGATTGTTCTTAGAACATGGCGATGTTTCCTTGCTCCTAGTAGTCTTGTAACAATTTCAAGATTAATGAAATTTCTTTTGCCGTTCAAAAAAAGACACAGGGACACGAGAAAAATATTTACTTCAATTTAATCCTATTTTATCCTCTAGGCAAGTGGTGTTTTTTTTGGGTCAAGATTGTTGTGACCGGAAAAAGTATATGATTTTTTATCTTACAACTTTGCTCAACCCATGCAGGAAATCATGCAAGATTCACATGCACGTAGCAGCTGATGGATATACGTATGAATTGGAGGCTTTAAAAGGATGGCTGGACGGGGGCCACATACTTCACCCATGACAAATCTCGAGCTTCCACACCGCAATCTTGTGCCCAATCGCGCTTTCCGGTCTGCGATTCAGGAGTGGCCGCAACAACGATGACAAGTTGCTTTTCTTTTTTTGAAATGACAAATTGCTTATAGTCTTGTTTTGACATATCCTGCATTGTATTATCATGTGCGTATGGAAAGTACAGCTGCTGAGGAAGTAGATTAGGGAGAAAAACTTTTTTACGGACCATTGCTTGCCGGGACGGACGCAAGGGCGGAACCGGGGAAGTCAATCTGTCTTGGGCTAATCTAGAATTTAATAAACCAATATGCATACATACATACATACATACATACATACATATATATGAACCAAAAAAACTTATAATTAATGTTCAGCAAACTTGTACATAAATATATATGTAAATGTTCAAAAAATAAACAAAAGAAAAGTAAAAAAAACTTAAACTATTGAAGTTGTAGCCTACTGAAATTGTGTCATGCGTTGTTTTAGAGAGTAAAAATCATTTAATATCGCATCCGAGTCGATATCTTCAACAAATTTATCTATAAATGAGGTGGGCTAAAATTGATTGGGCTAAACTCTTTGCCTATAAATTTCTTTTTTTTTTTCACTTCGGTCGAGCTTCACCAGGGCTACAGCCCATCTCTTACCACATACTTCCGCCCTTGGACGGGCGGGTGAGATCATTCGTCTTCGTAAATAACTTATTCACAGAGGAGCCGTGAATAAAAGTATCTCTCGTAGATTAGGATAGTTTGGTGACTTTGGTCTAATTTATGTTTCAGAAACAAAATTGAATCAAGGGCCACGTAGAGACTTCACTATACAGGAATCAAGTGCGGGTACCAGAATATTCCTTCACAAACTGGCCCCTCCTTGCTGTTTTTCTTTCACGGGAGCCCCACCTACCATAATTTAATTACTATTAACTTCCCCAAGTAGTGTCGACGACTCGACAATAATAGGTAGAGGTTAAAAAATGTTGGCAAAATGGCATTGTTTCCCTTGCAGGTTGGCCCCTCACAGCCACTCACCAACGTTAGTTGACCATCTTATATATATGGATAATTTCATTTATGTCATCACAATTAAACCGTAGATGTCTGCCTATTAGTATAAGATACTGCTGAATACACCTCAAATTTTGAAAGTGTATGCATAATGTGCAGTTCGGTTTGCTTTTTCTATTACCCCGTGCTCCTTTTTCAAATGGAACTCTAGAACTGTAGCAGCCTCCAGAACAAATCAATCGTTCGAAGAGCGCGGGAAGAACAAAGTCTCTCTTATATAGCAGTTGGTTCACAAAACTAAAAATGCAAATGTATTTGGCCCTACTAACCGCCCACAATAGAGCAGACATATAAGTTCAGTTGTTTTGATAACTGGTCTCCCATCAAAGTATTTGTCACGCAGTGCTGATTTTGTATGGAATTATGGAAAAACGTTTGAAAAAATTGAAGTAAGTTTCTATAAGCAACCAAACAAAGATAAAAAGGAAAAGAAGCGGAGTGTAGGGACTAATTCAACTGCATATCATTGGGAGCTAGTACTTTTTTAACGTCTAAGGCTCGGTTCCGGAATCTTAAATAAGTTCTTATTATTTAAGAAGGCAATTTCAAGCTCAAAAATAATGTGTTTACGCAAATAATTTTCGTATCAATATGGATCTAGTTTGATAGATCTCATTAAGATCTTTAATACGGTGCAAAAAAAATTAAAAAAATATTTTTTATTTACATTATTTTTGAGTTTGAAAATGTGAAATAAGCTGCTTATTTTTTAAGAAGGTTTCTGGAACGGAGCCTAAATACTAAGGGCCCGTTTGGTGGCCTATTTGTTTTTGCATTTTCCTCATTAACAATTCATTCACCACGATCCCCCCCCTAATGCTACATAACGAGTGACAAGTATTGGATAAGTCAAGCATTGCTAGTAATAGTTGAACACAACACGTCTCAACTTATGGTTGTTCAACTTTTTTGTTGAATTCCCTTTTCCTTTTTCCGTTGCGTTTTTAATAAAACTTCATCTTTTTGCCGATAAATAAAAAATTAAAAAAACTTATGGTTGTTCAATCTGACAATTATTCGTAAATTGTATGATTACGCGAATAAATTGATTGGGTATGATCATCCTTTTCAAGAAATAGAATAATCGCACGCAAACGCGTGTACGTGTCACGCGTAAATGCAGCTGCGCAATCCTTGGAGTATAAAATATGAGACGACGACTCAAAATACACATCAACAGTAATGTCTACAAATGGTGCAAAATGTCAGTAATTTTATTAGAAGGAGATAATGAACTGAATATAGAAGTTCTGTTTATAATATCATCATTAATAAAAAAAACCAACCTTTTCTAATAGGAAATTAATTTTGGTGCTTCTGTTTTAGTCATTGACACTTTACTTTGTGTCTTAATCATGTGAAATTATAGAATAAAATGTGAAGTGCTACTGACAAAAACTGAAGTGTCAAAATCACATACCTTTCTGATACGCATCGATCAATAATCGTACCGGTTGAACACCACGCGTTTTAGTAACTTACAGTTGTTCAATTTGACAATTACGCGGATAAATTGATTGAATATGTTTCTAACACGGTTAGAACTTGAAATTAAATTCCAAACGTATCTATAAAGAGTAATTATTATTTAGTAGTTCGGGAGCATCGTCAAGAGATGTTGTAGATCATTCTAAAACCACACATTTATGTGGTGTTCATACACTTAGTCGTGGATATTACTAGAATGAGTGGCTGTAGAGTGATTCGGAGCACTACATGACAGCACGCCAAGATTATTGCATAATTTCGCTTCCATAAATGTAATAAATACTCCGTACAAAGGACAGACAACCTTTTGTCCTTGTTAGGCCAAAAGGAATCAAAGGTCAATCCTGCAATAAATGTGTAACTGGAAATCATTGTGCAAGCTGCACAAATAATAGAGTACATACTCCATGCATAGATTATTTTGGGATCCGTTTGGATCTCATAAATATGATCGGAGTCGTTTATTTTGTTAAAATATATTTTTTTATAGTTTCTGTAAAAAATAAGTTCTACCAGATACTCCGGTAAAAATCTTTACAAAACATCCAACTTTGTCCCATAATTTGGCTTGAATTCTAGAGCAAAGTTGGATATTTCATAGAGGCTCCTATTGGTATCCGGTTGAAATGATTTATTACAGGGGTTCTAAACAAAATGAGCGGCTCCGATCACGTTTGTAGGACCCGAAATGTGTCCTAAAATGATCTGTGCATGAAATATGTACTTCATTATCTATGCAGTTAGCATTAGTGTTTCTACAACACGGTTCAAAATCTTGGAATTTTAGTCTAACCATTCCTTTCCTTTTTTCGTCCTTTGAGATTATAATTTGTAGTATAAAACTATAAATTTACACAATAAAGGCTAATGAATTTGCTCTCTACTAAGGGCTTAAGGCCCTGTTTGATAAACTTATTAGTCCTTAGGGTTGGACTATTAATTTCAAGGGATTATTAATCATTGTTTGATAATCCAAAATAGGTTAGGACTATTAGTTCAAGGGACTAATAAGATGGGTTTTAGAAGGTATTATGAATACTCTGGGGAGATGGTATTATCAATCCCAACCCAACCCATTCTCATTACCAATTCCTTTATTAATCCACTCATATCATCGAATCTCTCAAACAAACATAATATTAATAATCTCATTATCCAATTCCATCTCAAACAAACATACTCATTACCAATTCCTTCTCATTACCAATCTTAATCTCATTTCCTTACGAATCTCACCAATCTATCAGTATTATCAAACGGGACCTAAATTCAAATCTTCTTGCTAGTAATTATTGAGCAATTTCACCACATGCGTAAGTGTACGAAAGACTTTAAGCCCTTGTTCGGTTGTGGGTTTTGAGTAGTGTTTTTTAATAAAGGTAGAGAGAGTAATGATTGTGGAGAGAGGTAAAAAGTAGAGAGAGATAGAGTGAAAGATGAGAGTAATGATTGAAAAGTTAGAGAGAGAAAAAATAGAAAAATTACTTTTTTCAAAATTTTGGATTTAGAATTCCAAACCGAACAACGCCTAAGAGATGCTATAAAAATTAGACAGGAGTGCAGGCAAAGTCAAACTAACCGGGATCGGAAAAATCAATTTCCTGACTACTGTGAGCGTGCTGAGAAGCTGCCAGAGACACGGGAACTTTACTAGACTTGAATCAAGTGCGGCTTGTCAAAAAAAAAAAAAAAATCAAGTGCGGGGACCAGAGAATATTCCTTCACGAGAAAAACATTTTTTTTTTTATTGGAGTTTCTCATCAATATTGTTTACGGAGCCGCGCAATCTTTGCCATTCGTTTCGGCTTTAAATGATTCGGATTCTAATAAAAATTTCCCGGGATTGAGTTAACCCCGAAAAAGTTTTATTTAAATCCGGACAGTTCAAAGCCGAAACGGACGGTGAAGATTATGCGGCTCCGTGAACAGTCTGTTTACAACGACTCCGTGAATAACTCTATCTCCCTCCACCTTGCTTTTTTTCCTTTCATGGGAGCCCCACCGACTATAATTATTACTCACGGTCTCTTTTTAAATGTCTACGATGGTTCTGCGTGTTATTTTCAAAGACTCATATTTTTTGACGTATATTGTATTTTATATTTTAAAAAATTATTTTCTTATAAGAATAATTGGGATCTATCATATTCTTAATAATACTATACATTAAGAGATATAGATAATTAAAAATAACACGCAGAATCGTAGTAAATATTTAAAAAGGGGCGGAGGGAATAATTACTATTAACTCCCCCAAGTAGAGCAAAATGTTGGCAATATTCCCTTCGCAAGTTGGACCCTCACAGCCACTCACCAACATTGTTGACCATCTTATAATATTCCCAAGTAATTATCCCAACTGCTACGTCTTCATGCAGCAAATTTTCATAGGATAAAACTTCTGACTTCGCAAAAAAAATTAGTTTGTACATAAATAATGTAACAAATTCATTTCAGTTGCAAATTTGGCATATCGAATCTCGAAAGATACAAATAGCTTGATTTCTGTCATCGCATCTAAACTACGGCATGTCTATCTATTGTTTATCACCTAATGCCCATTTGGCATTTATATTGAATTTTCCAAGACACACGTAAGTCATCTCCCATCGAAGTATTTTTATCGCCTAGTGCCCATTTTGTATGGAATTATGGAAACGTTCGAAAAAATTAAAAGTGAGTTTCTATAAGCAACAAAACAATGGTAAAAGGAAAAGAAGCGGAGTGTAGGGACCTACATCGCACAATGCGCTGGTGGGTACTGATGTTTGGACGCAAGCGTAAAAATGTCTTTTAAAATCTTTTAAAGCAACTAAAATTCGCGAGCGCGAAAATCAGAAGCGAGAGCATAGGCCATCTGGAAGGATTATGTAATTGAGGTTGTTGAGACCCAAAACCGAAATTCACAGCAAAGTGTTTGGCAACTGACTCATCAGATTACAAAACACGAATATTCCATTTTCATTTGACTTTTCTAGTTCCATCGCTGCTTTGCTTTTGTAATCTGTTTTTGACCTATATACTCAACTCAACCCCCCATTGATACCCCCCAAACACACACACGGAGAGAGAGAGAGAGAGAGAGAGAGAGAGAGAGAGAGCTAAAGGAGATGGAGCCCGCCATGAAATTGTATACGTAAGTTTGACAGAATTTTATGACAGTAAACGTATGTAAAGCCGGCTTTGTTGTGGTGTAGTTGTTTCTTTGTAGCTTAATACAGTAAGACAAGCAACCCTTTTCTGGGTTAATCATTATCATTAGCTGTAAAGATAAGGAGTAATCATTAGCTGCAAATACTTCAATTTCAATCCATCGATCGTAATTGCTATGGAAAGTTTGTAATTGGTGTAGAAGTTGAAGTTTGTATTAGAACTTTCTTCTGTTAACTCTCTTCTGTTCTAATCTTTCACCAATTTTAGGGGTTCTGATTATTGAAGAAGAAGAAGAAGAAGAAGGAAGAAGGAAGGAAGGAGAGAGAGAGAGAGAGAGAGAGAGAGAGAGAGAGAGAGGTTGGATTGATTCATTTGAATTGATTCCAGCAAACCCTCCGAATTGGTTCGCAACATTTAGGGTTTTTATTGGCGGGAGAGAGAGAACTTATGTCAGCTTTCAGCTGTGAAGTTAAAGTTGTGTATATAGGAAGATTTACAGAATCTGGGTAATATGATGTTTGGGTGGGTCTAGAGGGTGAAATTTTACTGAAAAAAGGGGAGTTTTAGAGAGAAAATTGGGGCTTGCTACTGTGAGAGGAGTTTTACGATTTTTCCATGGCTGTGGTGAGTAGTCTACCGTTGATACCACAAGAGATCAATCCAATAAGATACCCTGGAACCGAAATCTCCGAAATGATGGCTAGCGGGAGTGAAATCATGGAGGAATCACCACCGCGACCGGTTCAAGTTGTCGAAGAGAAGATGTATATCGCGGTGGGAAAGGACATCAAAGAGAGTACATCGGTTCTTGTTTGGGCATTGCGTAACGCTGGTGGAAGAAAGATATGCATCCTTCATGTTCATGAGCCTGCTCAGAGGATTCCCATGAGTAAATTTCTTGGTTCACGCTATCTTATGTTGACTTTATGAATGGAATTTAATTTCGTGCTTGATAGCCGTTTAAAATAGTATTCGGAGACTAAATTTTGATGATTCAATATCTACGCTCCGGAAAATTGGTATATACTATATAGCATGGACTCTTGGTTACTATGGGGGATAGAATCTGATCAATCATAGACTATGTGAAGTCTTGCTGCCTAATATTGTGCCTTCTCTGCTGAGTGTGTTGATTTTGCAGCTGAAGCACTGCTCTTTCTTTTAGGTTGCCATTGTTGTCACTTCCCACCTTTCCTTGACATGGGTTTTGTGTTTGATGGAATCATGGAGCATAGAGATGGTTTTTAGTCATAAGTTCGTATACTACTTCTAAATGTTCTTGTTGATTTGCAGTGGGTACCAAATTTCCAGTAAGCCAACTGGAAGTGCATCACGTCAGGGCATACCGCGAGGTTGAGAGGGAAGAGATGAATAAGCTTCTGCGAGATTACAAAACAAAGTGTAGCCGTGCAGGGGTAATCTCTAATTCTTTTCTTTTAAGACCATGTAACTATTTGTTTTAATTCCAGAGCTTTGCTATTATGCAGCAGAATGAGTTTGTGTTTGTTTTACCAGACACTGTAAGAGAAAATCCGTACATTTTGTGTGTTTTGCAATATGTAGGACCAATTATGACAGTTAGTTCTACGTTCTTTCGAATAGCTCCGAGCTACTAATTTTATGTAACACCTTTGATTTCCTTTTGTCTATAGGAATCAACGGACTCTTTGAACTTAATTTGTATTGTGTCTTTCTTCTTGTGTAGGTCGTAGATGAACTACACATTGAAATGAACTCTATTGAGAAGGGTATTGTGGAACTCATAAATCAGCATGGTATCAGGAAGCTTGTTATGGGAGCAGCAGCAGACAAGCATTACTCAAGGTAGCAACCCCATAAAGACCTTTTTTATTTATTTGTTCATTGTCATTTTCTTTAGAGATAGTTATTTGATTGTGCAAAACTTTTTCAGCTGCAGTTCCGTAATAAACTCATCCTTCGTGATCAGGAATACATACAGGCCATTAAGTATCGAGTACTTTTATCTGCGCTGTGTAAACTTGACAAGAAATTCCTCATCACCTGATCCATATCTTGCTAGAGTGGAACTTTGCTTCAATAAATAGCTTATCCTTATGCCTTCACATTGCAGGAAAATGGTGGAGCCAAAATCTAAGAAAGCCAGATATGTGCGCCAACAAGCACCTATGTTTTGTCACATTTGGTTTATCTGTAAAGGTCAACTAGTTCACACAAGGTATGCTTGGCATTTTGTTCTTACTACCCTCTTACTCGGAGTTCCAACTATTTGAGGTTGTCATCATCATGCTTTGTATTTTGGTCCTTGTATTGCTACACTTCTTTTATATATTTTTTCCGTTTCAATGAGGTATATTTAGTGGCTTGAATATGCATTTGCATTTATGTCCTCAGTGGAGAAACTCTAGAGCAATGTGTTTCATGCAATCTTTTTCACGATTCGCACTCTCTTTTGTCTTCATTACTTGAATTTACAGCATCTCCCTTTCATGTGTGAAAATGTGAATTAGAGTAGTTATATAAAAGGACAATGTTGTAGATCTGTATGAATAAAGGAAAAAAAGATCAGTGAAGATATAAAGAGGGAATGCTAAAACCACTTCCCAAGTATGCCTTCCTATCATCTTTATGGATCACCTACTAATGGTCATGTGATAACCTCAACTCCATTATAGCAGGAATTACCATTAAATTGCTAATGCATGTTCCTTATCCATATAGAGAAGGTAGATCGGAAGGACTTAGCGCTAGTCCAAACTCTGAAACTGGGCAACCTAGAAACTGGAGATCACAATCCGCTGCAGAACTGAGTCAACTGACAATTGATCCGCACAAGCTCACCAGTTCATGTCCCAACATGCACAGAGTCTCAACTTTTTCCTCCGATGACTCCAGAGGGGAAACTCCCCGCAGCAGTTTGGGTGCAGAAGAGAGTTCTGTTTATTCGGATGATATTTCAAGGAGTCCTTC
Source organism: Rhododendron molle (assembly GCA_025413875.1). Lineage (NCBI taxonomy): Eukaryota > Viridiplantae > Streptophyta > Magnoliopsida > Ericales > Ericaceae > Rhododendron > Rhododendron molle. The sequence continues at coordinate 1,644,780 of CM046394.1, read as the reverse complement.
TCGTACTTCACGTACATCATGTTCTTCTGTTGACATGCCTGATGTTTTAGCTTTGATCCCAGTTTCGAGCAAAGAGGATCATCATCAATTTCCTCCCATTGTTTTGGTATGTTTTAAGCTATGACAATGATGAAGCATGCATGGATATCAACATTTTTGGGCATTACAATTTATAGGCTTTTTAACTTGATTGTTTGGTATCTTAGGTAATATGGGTGGGTTCAGTGGCACATGCTTTTGGAAATTTACTTGTCTAATAAGTGGCTGAACGGTTAATGATTTCAGCAGGAAGGACGTATGAATGACGAACTTTATTATCAGCTTGAACAATCCATGGCAGAGGCAGAGACTTCTAGGCGAGAGGCCTTTGATGAGTCAATGAGGCGTCGTAAAGCTGAAAAAGATGCCATTGATGCTATTCGCAGAGTAAACTTTTTGTCACTATGCAGTTTGTTTCTTTTCTTTACTATGATGAGTTAGTTTCAGATTTAGAATATGCTGTGAGATTTGTTGTTTTCTTTTCATAGATATCTGATATCCTAGGACCCAAATGTCATGAGATAGAACATTAAATCTACCTATTACATATATGAATGGGCGGCATGTCACCTATTTTTTGTGCCCAATATCGGAAGATGGAGTGAAGTCCAGGAGTAGGTTTTTCCTGAGTAGCACAGACGACGGCATGCAACACTGCACATACGTGACTATGCAATCCTAAAGCTGCAATGCACGACATGCCGGGGGCATGTTCTTGTCCATACCCTTTGCTTACTATGTGTCATATATAGGAGTATCGCTCATAGCTAGTGAAAAACTCCACCATGAGACTCATTTGAAATAATGCCAATTGCCAAGTAATGGGAAGTACAGAATATTACCCATACTCAAATTCAATATTACAATATATGACGATTGTATTCCACGTGTAACTGTAGATTATACATTATACAGGGATTTTTTTTTTGTCTCGTGAATCCCGTACTTTATAGATGGTGTGCATTATCATATGGTGGACCATCTTTTGTATGGGATAAAAACCCGATCTAGGTGCATAGAGAATGGAGCTCTTTCGTTATGTAGTTGGGAGTCTTGGGATTATTGCTTTTCTGGTCTCCCATCCAATGGTGGTGTTGAAATTTGTCCCACATCGGTTACTTATCTCCTCCAAAACAAGTATATGAGACTGGTGGCCTCTCCACTAGCTGCCAATTGGTTGTGAGTTGGATGCTTTAACTTGGTATCAGAGCTAGGGTTTCGGAAATTTTGTTCCTCCTTGTTTGTGCCATAAGTGCACCATTGTTGTGATCCATATGTTATGGATCATTTGTTTACCTCTTCACGGGTCACACGTGTTGAAGTTTGTCCCACATCGGTTAATTATCTCCTCCAAAACTAGTATATGAGCTTGGGCGGCCTCTCCACTCATTGCTAATTGGTTTTGAGTTGGATGCTTTTTACAGGTGGGTTATTTAATGATGTTTTGAACCACATGAGACGGTAGGCATCTTTTTGGATCAGGAAACGGTGTGCTATATTTACACGTGTAACTTCAAGACTTGATTTTGGAACCTTAATGATATTGTGCCAGTTGCCAATCATGACTTCCCATTTGCAGGCTAAAGCATCGGAAAACTTATGTGCTGAGGAACTAAGACAAAGGAAAGAAGTTGAGGAAGCACTAGCAAGGGGAAAAATAGAACTTGAACAGAGGAAGCAGCAGGTGGGTGAAGTCACGGAAGAACTCCGTATTGCCCTAGAACACAAATCATCTCTGGAGAGCCAGATTGCAAACTCGGAGCAAATGGTAAAAGATTTGGAACAGAAGATGTTCTCTGCTGTGGAACTGTTGCAAAAGTATAAGAAGGAACGAGATGAATTGCAAAAGGAGCGCGACAATGCGCTTAAAGAAGCAGAGGAGCTGAGGAGAGAAAAAGCAGGCGCAACTGCAAATAGACTTGCACCTGAGTTTTTCTCTGAGTTCTCTTTCTCCGAAATTGTAGAAGCGACTTCCAATTTTGACCTATCCTTAAAGATTGGGGAAGGGGGCTATGGAAATATTTACAAGGGTCAACTACGTCACACTCAAGTTGCTATAAAGATGCCGAACTCTAATAGCATGCAAGGCCCCTCAGAGTTCCAACAAGAGGTAACATTGTTTTCACTCTCAACTTTATTAGCTGCATCTTTCCTTTGAGCCATTCCTTTACAGAGCCGGAGGGTTGTAGATATCATGTAAGCAGAAACCAAAAATTTAAAAGTTTTCTTCTGTTCTGGAATTGGATTGATAGGGTTTCTGATTCTGGTGTATTATGAATCAGTAATATATGGCGTGGTTTGGATCACTTTAAGGAATTGGACTGTGGGGGTGTCACCTTTATATATTATCGGTTTCATTGGCCACAGCCCCTTGGGTCCAACTTCCACACTTGTGGTCCATAAATCTTGCTCGAAAGTATTGTACTACTTCATTATCTGTTCCACCATTTACCAGGTGGCTATATTTCTGCAAAATATTTCACTCACATTGCACTCTAAAAATAGAAATATTATATTGTTAAATGTATTACTGTGATGCATACAAAAGTGAATTTAGTTATGAATGTTATTCTGTTGGGTTGTATTTTGTACACTAAAACTGTAACAAATATTGAGATTCCGGAGAACAAAACTACCATGAAACTGAAGAAACGGGTTTCTGAATGCAAAACAGCGTAAACAGATTTCCTGCCATTGGCTCTAATCTTTTGTGCAGTATATTATTTGTACATTCTACATTTATACATCTGAGCAGCTTTTGGCTTCGGTTTGTTTTACTCAGGTCACTGTTTTGAGCAAGTTGAGGCATCCAAACCTTGTCACACTCATCGGAGCCTGCCCAGAATTTTTCACTCTCGTCTACGAGTATCTTCCCAATGGAAGCCTTGAAGATCGACTCTGTTGCAAGGACAACTCTCCTCCACTCTCATGGCAAACTCGAATCCGCATTGCAACAGAGCTTTGTTCTGTTCTCATCTTCCTCCATTCCTGCAATCCCTACAGCATAGTTCACGGTGACCTAAAACCAGCAAATATTCTCCTAGATTCCAACTACGTGAGCAAACTCAGTGACTTCGGAATATCTCGTATGCTTTGCCAAAAACAATTCTCGAGCAACAACACCACACCTTCTTGGATAACTGAAACTCCAAAGGGCACTTTTACGTACATGGATCCTGAGTTCCTCGCGACAGGAGAAATTACCCCAAAATCGGATGTTTACTCATTCGGGATTATATTATTGCGGTTATTGACTGGAAGACCAGCCTTGGGGATAGCCAAGGAAGTAAAGTATGCGTTGGATAAAGGGAACTTAAAGAACTTGTTGGATCCAACAGCTGGGGACTGGCCTTTTGTGCAAGCCCAGCAGTTGGCTCACACAGCAATGAGGTGCTGTGAGATGAACCGTCAGAGCCGGCCAGATCTTGCCTCGGATGTGTGGAGGGTGCTCGAACGAATGAGAGTGTCGTGTGGGGTGCCACCGCTTCTGATGAACTCCGAGGAGGATTGCCAGATTCCACCGTATTTTATATGTCCTATTTTCCAGGTTGGTCCATTTCTGCTTCTGTTAAACCTACATGGACTCTTTTAAACTTTCATCCCAAATTCTCGAGAATTTTTGACGAAAATATTGGCGCTCTCCTGCCATGATCCGCACCTCCCAACAAATCAAAGTAATTGATACGTCAACCAACTAATTTGATTTTGATATGTGAGAATCTATTTTTCCCAGCTCTTATGAATTTTAATATTCTTCATTATATCACCCTGGGAGAGTTTCCTACAAGCTATGCTTTGAGTTTCGATCTAAATGTACTCGGATAGGAATGTCGGGTATTGTGGGTATGTGTCTAAGGCTCCGTTCCAGAAACCTTCTTAAAAAATAAGCAGCTTATTTCATATTTTCAAACTCAAAAATAATGTAAATAAAAAATTATTTTTTTATTTTTTTGCACCGTATTAAAGATCTCGATAAGATCTATCAAACAAGATCCATAGTGGTAGGAAAATTATTTACATAAGCGCATGATTTTTGAACTTGAAATTGCCTTCTTAAAAAATAAGTACTTATTTTCGTTTCCGAAACGGGGCCTAAGTGTGGCATTCATCTTATTCCCATGTTAAAGAAGACACAGGGACACGAGAAAATATTTACTTCAATTTAATCCTACTTTATTCTCTAGGTAAGTGGTGTTTTTACGGTGTCCCATAGAGCATTTTATGCACAGTTCTGGGAAACCCCTTATGTCACGATTCCTCCTTTTTGGGTCAAGATTGTTATGGCCGAAAACAGTATTTGATTTTTTTCCCTTACAACTTTTGCTCAACCCATACAGGAAATCATGCAAGATCCACACGTAGCAGCTGATGGATATACGTATGAATTGGAGGCTTTAAAAGGATGGCTGGACGGGGGCCACAATACTTCACCCATGACAAATCTCAAGCTTCCACACTGCAATCTTGTGCCCAATCGCGCTCTCCGGTCTGCAATTCAGGAGTGGCTGCAACAACGATGAATGAACTAAAATTATTTCTGGTTTCACATTTTTGTTCTCACAAGTTGCATATAGTCTCTCTTTTTTTTTTTTTTTTTTTTGACGTCCTGCATTATATTCTCATGTACATTTGGAAAGTACACCTCAAGTTACTACGCATTATCCATAGATTTGATATCAAATTATGGAGTAGCATTCAGTGTTTCCCAGAGGCTGGTGTTGTAACCTCTGATGACAGTACTGTTGACTATGTTGGGTTCGGAATCGACGGAGTCAAGTAAGTAATTTAAGCTGGGTTGTCTTCGTTTCATTCTTCCTGTCTTTTGCCATTGTGTATTCTTTTGAAGTGTTATAGCTATTCGTCCTATAGTTTTTTTTTTTTTTTTAAACATTACCAAAATATTGCATTCATGAAAAGCCATCCGACACTGACAAAAATCAAAATTGAAAGAATTTTAGGATTGCGAGTTTAGAAACTTTTGAGCCTCACTACATTTGTATATACCACTATAGATTGATTATGTCGTTTATATTCATCGTTTTTTCTTGTTTGAGTAGTCTGTAACGTAGTGAGCTCTGTCGATTGTACTGATTTAAAGATTAATAAAGTTATTTGGTACTATTATTCTTGAAGTCCTGATTTTCCGCATTAAAAGTCTTGTTTTCAAAAACTCCGGCTGACATCGATGGAGGGAAATTTTAGGTAAACGGTGGGCCTTGGATCGATCTCTAGCTAGGATATGGAGTTTCTTCGTTGTGTTAGCTAGACGCGAAAGTAACAGCATATCACGACTCAATTATAGGTGTGAGGTGGGTGGTAGTTGAAAATTGGAAAAACTTGGGGTTCCGTCTTTCTTTCCTGTGTTGCCGTGATTAATGACATGATCGGGTCATTTCTTCCCTCAACTTACGGTGTTTGGGTCCACTGACTCGTATACATCTCGACTAATTATTGGGGATTAAAGTTCGACTACGATGTTCGGGTTCGCTCAGACGTTATCACGTTCCAAAAAAACTTTACGATGTTCCAAAACGATTACGATGGCACTTTTACTCAAGTATTTTGAGAAATAAACATTTTTTAGCGCAAAAATGACTCAAAATATTTGGGTAAAAGTAAAAAAAAAAAAAAAAAAATTCCGATTCCTCTCGTCGAGACTAATCAATAACCAACAAAAATTTGGCGCAAAACTAACAAATGCGAAAAAAAATTCAAATAAGGCCAAAATTTTCAGATTTAAATTTAGTTTTAAGTTAAAGTCCAAAAGAACGAAGCCTCCATATGAAATGTTCCATTGGTGAAGGCCTCAACTACTCCAGCCAAAACCCCTACGAGAATTTATGAATCCTTGCAACAACCAACGATCAACCAAGTGGTTGATCTGCCTATCAACAAAAAACCAAGTAGTTGATCATACAGCTGGTCGACCAGGCATTTTAAAAACTCCGTTGTTCTTTTTTTTCTCCCCCACCATTGACCTGAGACCGAAAGAGGGTGAAACAATGGGCGAGTCACTACCCGTAGGGCTGATTCCCGGTTGAGTCGGGTTGCGTCTGTTGCCCACCCAAACCGACTGCTCCGATTTAAAAAAACGAGTATCGTTAATGGTTGAAACCGAGAAGAATTGTGTGGCGCGCAATTCAAATCATCCATCTCAGCAAGTAATGCTGACCGACCGAATTGTGCATCACAATCCTAACGCAAGTGCATTGCCCTTCCCAATGGCAATGTCCAGTCAGCGGACGTCCATTTTACCCCATAGGATTTCGAGGAAATTTTAAAGTGCACTGCAGAGTGTAACAAGCAATTCGAGCCATCTATATCGGCCAATGCTGATCGAATTGTGCATCACAATCCTAATGCAATGCACCAGTACTGCATTGTCCCCAAATCAATAGCTCATAATGACTTTTGGTAGAAGCACGTGACGGGGGTTTGTGGACGTACACAAAATTTAAGGAGGGGCTGTTTTGTTCTGCATTTGGGTGTGTGGGAGATAAATAGTCATAAATACACCATCGTGCGTGAGCGTGTGAAACGACTGTGGAATGAGCTGTAGAGATTAGTCCGAGGTGCGCGCAAGCTGATCCGAGACCCTGCATTACCCAAAAAAATCATCCAACTAATTTCATTCTCTCCCCTGTTTCACTTTCGCATCCCAAATTTCATCGCAGGTTTATCTCAATTCGATATTTTCCTCTTTTTATATTTCGCATAACACGATTTTCACACGCATAGGGCGTGTCCCGACATCTAATATAAGGAAATCTATTGTCACTCTACCATTTTAATGTGCTCTGAAATAATTATTTCAATACCGGAAGTTACACACAATTTTTTTTTTAAACATTAAAGTAGAAATTTTAATCCGTATTTATTTATAAATAAGTGGAAATACATGTCACATTTTCCTCCGTGGAAAATGCAGACACGTGCATCCAAACCGGAAGCCCAAAGTGGATGAAAGGGCAATTAAGTCATTTCGTGTGGAAACCGCCAAATTTCTCAACCGCCCGCATTTAAAACCCGTACCTTCCCTCCTTCCATCAAGACGAATGATACAGTTCCGATCAGATTATATATACAGAGAGAGAGAGAGAGAAAGAAATAAGTCTTGTGAGAGAGAGAGAGAGAGAGAGAGAGAGAGAGAGGTTATTCCGTCCTGAGGTGGAAGTGGAACGATGTCGTTACCAAAGCCAACCACCGCCGCCGAGAAAAATGCCTTCCCGTCAATCACAGCATGCGACGTCTCCGCCGTGAGCGACTGCTCGATCGCGGCGGACCTCGACGGCACGCTGCTGATCTCCCGATCTTCGTTCCCTTACTTCATGCTGGTGGCGATCGAGGCCGGGAGCCTACTCCGCGGCCTCGCTCTGCTGCTCTCTTTCCCTGTCATCGCAATCGCCTACGTATTCGTCTCTGAGTCCCTCGCGATTCAGATGCTTATATTTATTTCCTACGCTGGACTCAAGATCCGAGACATCGAGCTGGCGTCGCGAGCGGTGCTTCCGAGGTTTTATGCGGCGGATGTTAGGGCGGACAGCTACGAGGTGTTCGAGAAGTGCCGTCGAAAGGTGATGTTGAAAATTAATCGTGTGTTTGTCGAAAAATTATTCTTCCCCGGGGCTCCGCTTTCTAACACCGCACATTTACATTGACCATAACTAAGATATGGATTCTATTGTAAATGTCTGGTGTCAAAATTTACTCCCTCCGTCCCAAAATATTTGTCTGGTCTTCAAAACAAAACAGAGTCTTAGCAAGAAAAACTCAAAAGTTTTTCAACAACTTATTAGATATCAATGACTTCTTTTAATTTGTGAAAAAAATTTGAATTCTTTTTTAAAAAAAATTGCATTATTTTTTAGTTATCTTTTTACGGACCAGGACGGAGGTAGTAATTATTTAGTGCTCTCGGATTGTGCTCAAACATACTCAAACAACATATACTTATGGGGTTATGGACTACACATTAAATGTGTCAGCTCCAAAAATTAGAGCACCATGTGATTGTGCTCCAAATTATTGAATAATTACTCGGTCCACGTGACTCTGCTTTAGAACTACAGAATAACTCAGTGTTAAAAGGATTTTGAGGGCACAAGGCACGTTTTAGTTGCATTTTGTTATGCTTTATTATTGTTTTTAGTACAATATTTTCTAAATTTTTGTCTACCACATTCACATAGATATTCATGTATAGATCCGAACCAAATGTATCCGGATAAGCATTATATGACTGCGGACACTCCGCGCAAACATTTGTATCTTCCTAATTTGTACTGAACATCTGTGTCTTAAACATTTTACATAAAATTAGAGAGTTGATATCAATCTTTGTCTTTAGTAAACTTTTGATTATTTTTTACTTAGGCTTTTTGATGCAAATGTATTGAAGTTTAGAAAAATAACATGTACTATAAGTTAAAGAAGCCTTTCCGTTAGTCACATCATGTGACGTCTCCGCCGTGAGCCACCACTCAATCACGGCGGTTCTCGATGGCATGCTCTCATGCTCACGAACACGCATCATGGGACTTAGGTCCGGAATCGTCCAATTTGTGAGAATTTCATTTCCACGTGTGGATCCCACAAAGGCATCAAACAAGTCCAAACTAATCTTGTGTCCGAATCTGTATTTGTGTAATGAAATTTGATTGTTTTATGGTCATTATTTTATATAAAATAAGCAAACACTAAACACCACTGCTGCCAATCGTTCTTCGCTTCTTTCTAAATGTAAGCAATTAAGCAAGTAAACGCCCTCAGACTCAGATGTCTAATTTGTCAACTAATTCGATTGTGGTTATGAGTTTTATTCTTTGTTCCTAATTGCTGTGATTTTGTGATAATGACTTCACAACAGGTGGTGGTGACAGCGAATCCGACGGTTATGGTTGAGCCGTTCGTGAAGGAGTATTTGGGAGGTGACAAGGTGTTGGGTACTGAGATCGAGGTGAATCCAAAGACGAAGAGGGCCACCGGGTTTGTGAAGAGGCCAGGTGTTTTGGTGGGAAAATGGAAGAGATTGGCGGTTGTGAAGGAATTTGGGGAGAAATCACCTGATATTGGGATCGGTGATCGGGAGTCGGATCACGATTTCATGTCCACGTGCAAGGTTTTTTACTTTCCCTCTCCCAAATAGCTTAATTCGATAGTTTTGTTGTTGTCTGCTTTGTTTGGGTGATGAGAAAAGCAGGGAAAGGAAACACACGGAAAGGAAAAGTTGAATTGCTTTTCGTAGAAAATTTTATTGAGCACAGTAAAAATAAACTTTGTTAATATGGGAGCGTTTTATTTATCACTTTGATTGCCCTTTTTGGTTAAACTTTTAGTCATGTAATCCTTCAGTAGATCCCTCAGTTCCTGCTCTTAATTCTCGTTGTGTGCTTGCACTGTTAATTCTCGCTTTCGTGAATATTAATAATTTAGAATGTTTTAAAAGACACGTTCAAGCTCGTGCTCATGCACACACACGACCGTTATGTGACTTTGGATTAGACACTTTGCCTGTCAAAACCAGTTTCTTCTTTACAGTTTTTCTGGCACCAAACAGGGAGTTCCTTTGGCTAGCGCAGTGGCTAAGACTTATTTAGAAGGTCTGAGGTTGGAATCTTACGGTGGAATAATGGCTGATTTATTTTCAGTTCTCTCTAAAAAGCTGAGTACGCAGGGTATAAGGAACAAGGATTACATGTACCCAAGAAATTAGTGACCAACCTCCGTCCAATAGAAAAAGACGCACTGTGACATCATTTTAAACTTAACTTGAAGCCGGACTCCTTGGATAACGGATTAGGAAATGTCATTAACTATGTATGCTTCAAGTTTAATTGTATTCAAAAAATAAAATATGGAGACAAATGTATGCTGGGATTATGACTTATGAGCATCAGTTGGAATAAGGACGGATTACGAATACCACTAGGAAATAAACACAACCCTGAATGGCATCCCGTTACACTATCGTGACCCCAAAAACCCTTTCGTAGAATTGATTTCCCTATCCAAAGTTTCGTATAGAATTTTGTTCATTTTTAAAGCAATGAGTTTAATATCAAGCCTATCTTAGAAGTGTCAACTGTTTAACCATTTTGGTTGTTATTTTAAGATAATGACAAAAACTAAAAGAGAGGTGTTCAACCCGAGTGGGAGGGACTCACTGGCCACTGACGCTCTCTTTGGCACTTTAATTCCTTTTAATGCAATTCAATTGCAAGAGCTAGCTGGTTTTTTATTGCTGTCATTAAGATGTCCTTCTCCAAAATTTCCATTGATTCACACCACAATGTTTATTAGTACTACTTTAGTGTTGTTCCTGTTCAACTATGGAACTGAATTAGAGAAGGCATTTGTTGGCTGCGTGTTCAAGTTCAAAGGGTATTTTTGCATTACATTCTAACACTTGAACTTTAGCGCAGAGCCAGAACATGATTGACAATACTAACACGTGCTTTTAGAGGTTACTTATCACTTTACGGGTGATAAACTAGATTTGACTGGATTGATGTTGCATATTTATTTTTAGGTAGAGGACAATGTTGTGACCTAAATTGTTTATTCCTCACTAGAATTATTAGTGCAAAAATGCCCTGTGAAAGTGATAACAGGGAAGTAGGGAGCCAACAATTATCCTAGTTGGCATTAACGCTGCCCTAAGCCATTTCCTGAGTTGTGGAGAAATAAACTTATCTAGTCGTCTATTTTACTGTACCTTCTCTTTACAGTCTTTACGGACCAAAAATAGAGAGATAGATCTCCGTAAGGGCACAATTTCTGAAGCGAAAGTTTTGTGAGAACATAAAATCCTTGTTCGGTTTTGTGAGAACATAAAATCCTTGTTCGGTTGTGGGTTTTGAGTAGTGTTTTTGAATAAATGTAAAGAGAGAAATGAGAGTAATGATTATGAAAAGAGATAAAAAGTGGAGAGAGATAGAGTGAGAAATGAGAGTAATGATTAAAAAGTTAAAGAGAGAAAAAGTACAAAAGTTACTTTTTCCTTTTGTGAATTTGACGGTAGTATTTTTTTGGGTACTTTGGAATGAATTTTGACGGTGGTTGAGTATAGGCCCATGGGCATTTACCATCGACATGTGGGACTTAGGATAAGCTATATAAGTGGATAAGGGCATGTGCAGACATATGGCTAATGTCCTTCATTAAGCATTTAATTCATGGTACCATTGGTTGGTAAAGTTGAAGGAGAAAAAGATCTGCTCTAAGGCAATTTGCCCCCAACTTTTCTCTCTATAAACCTTGTATTTGTTCTTTGTTTTTGGTATAATAACATGAAATTTTGTTTAAATTTATAATTGTTCATTAGAAGTTATTTTTATTATTTCATTGTTAAGACAAATTAATTAACTAATTAAAATAATATAAATTTATTAAGTACAAAGTCAATTTTAATTGAAAATAGAATTTGAGTTAACCAAAAAAAATAAGGGAGGTAAATGGGAAAAGAAACAAATAAAGAAAATAATTAAAAATTAAAAAAAGAAAAAAAATCTAACTAGAAAGAAAGAAAAGGAAATAAAGAGAAAGAAAATTTCAAACCGGAAAGAAAGAAAAAGAAAGAAAAGGAAATAAAGAGAGAGAAAAAAAAAGAAAAAAAATTCAAACTGAAAATAAAGAAAAGGAAATAAAGAGAAAAGGAAAAAAAAAACTGAAAAGAAATAAAGCAAGGGGGGGGAGGGGGAGGACCTCTCCTGCTCTAGGAACGCCTCTCCCATCTCCAGTTGTTGTAAAATGTAGAATACTGACAATTTAAAGACCCTCTTATTAATTGGCAAGTTGCATTTTCAGTGATCTAGGCCCAATAGGGAATTCTCTCTTCTGTCAAATTCTTGTTGTGTACCTGATGCTACATATGCTGTCTAATCATGCCGGCAAGTCGTAGCCTGTGGCCTTAAAACTGTGACTCATCCAAGAGTCTTGGCACACGTCCTTTTGGTGCCCAACACTCATGTGGAATACTTACTCCTACTTACAGGGTGTAATTGTTAGAACTTGCAAATATACTTACTCCTACTTACAAGTTATTTAAGTGATGTTATACGTTCATTATTTTTAACTTCACAATTGTTGCATAGTTTCGCAAGTGCAGATTTCCAGGCCGAAGTCAAACGAGGTCAAAACATTCACAGCTAACCACCTCGGTTGGCTTCGGCCTACTAGTCAGCCTCAAAATCAATTTATCTTTTCTCTTTATTGGGATTTATCTCCTATTTGCTGCTGACCCGTGGTTGAACAGGAGGGCTACATGGTGCTCCCTAACAAATCAGCATCTCCAGTCCCGCTTGATCGCCTCAAAAGCCGAATCATCTTCCATGATGGCCGTCTTGTTCAACCCCCTACCCCACTCAACGCTCTCATCACGTACATTTGGCTGCCATTTGGGTTCATCCTTTCACTTATCCGGGTATACTTCAATATCCCTCTTCCTGAACGCATCGTACGGTACACCTACCCAATGCTCGGCATCAACCTCGTAATCCGCGGAACCCCGCCTCCTCCCCCATCCCCCGGGTCCCCTGGCAAACTCTATGTGTGCAATCACCGCACGGCCCTCGATCCTATCGTGATCGCCATTGCACTCGGACGCAAAGTCTCATGCGTGACATACAGTGTAAGCCGCCTCTCGAGGTTTATATCTCCGATCCCAGCTGTCGCTTTGACCCGGGATCGCGAAGCAGACGCAGCCCGGATCAAATCAATTCTCGATAAGGGCGACCTAGTGGTGTGCCCTGAAGGGACCACATGCCGCGAGCCTTACTTGCTCCGGTTCAGCGCTTTGTTTGCTGAACTGAGCGATAAAATCGTACCCGTGGCTGTGAACACTAAACAGAACATGTTCCATGGAACCACAGTTCGAGGGGTTAAATTTTGGGACTCTTACTTCTTCTTCATGAACCCAAGGCCCACGTACGAGGTTACGTTCCTTGACCAATTGCCGAAAGAGATGAGTTGTAAGGGGGGCGGGAAATCGTCGATCGAGGTGGCTAATCATGTGCAAAAGGTTTTGGGTGGGGTGCTGGGTTTTGAGTGCACCCAATTGACTCGGAAGGATAAGTATATGTTGTTGGGAGGGAATGATGGGAAGGTCGAATCCATGTATTCTAAGAAGTAATTGTGAGGTGATTTGTGTTCTGTTATGGTACTGTTTGAGGGAGACGGATTTCATTAAAAGGGTGTTGTTGGGCATTGTTTTCGTATTCTGTATCTGTGGATTGAGATCAGATGGAAGATTTTATTATGTAGCGTTTGGCCGTTGATTTGGTAAATGATTTTGTTGATTAAGCTTTTGTTTGGTCCTGGATGCAAGCAGACACAGCACGTCAAATGGTCTTGGCTGTGGTGTGCAGTGATAATACGCATAGTACTCTTCAAGTTTGCTTACCACTAAAAGTCTCACGGAGAAGTACATTATTTTACCGGACACGTACTGTGTCCCAAGGCATTATTCGTTCTTGATAGCATAAGATCCCGAGGTCAAGAGAAATTGACAAGCCAATGTTTTTTGAACTGCAGAAACTTACATTGTCGAGCCAACTCACTCCCATATTGTTTTGCTCTCTTTGGTCTTACGAGATGGTTTGAATAACGGTAATATATGATCGATCCCACTCTTTCTTTCTTTCTATTTCGAAATGACCGATTATTGATTCCTGTTACTTCTACTCGAGACACGATAGCAAGGTAAACAAATATCCCTTGTTATTGCACCGGGCCAAAATGCTCTACTTTTGAAATGACTGGTTCTTGTGACTTGGACTCGAGCCCCAACATTAAGGTCACTAGTCCTTGTTTGTCGGGATCAGAATATTCCACTGTCAGGAGACTCTAAATATGGTTAGAAACTTGAGCGGGTATTTCATGCAGCCGGTGTATATTCCCATCCTCTCACAATGCAGTGATCCCACTTAACATAGGGAGACTCTCACAATGCCGAACCTAATTTATGGGTAGTTAATAACACAGTGCGCACAAGACGAACAAGTAGTATTCGACATGCAACTACAATGGGGACGTTCAATTGAATGCTTCACATGGAGCTGCTCTTCTACCCCTATCAATGTGGATTAATGTACTGCGCTCTGCCTTCCATGTGCTGCAATGGAGATTTAAGATCTTCTTTGCCTTCATTACAGAATAGAAAGTACAAAGCATCATAACAAACGAAATGCATTTCAATCGACACCCAACCCCCGCCCGCTAATCCTATGCTGCTAACTACCCTACGAGCTATCCCATAAACGCAACACTCTGCAACACAAATAGGTGTTGTGTTGTATGCATTGCTCCCACTAAATTTTTGGTAGGAGTAGTAGTATTTGTCCCGTAAACTTTCATTTTGGCCCCTTCACTATTTTATAATTGTGCTTCAAATTTTATATGATTTTACGTCTCTCTAGATTTCAACTATTTGTACCATGTACCCCCTCCTTTGACAAATTTTTGTGATTAAACAAACTACTTCTCTCACTCTCTTTCACCCTTGTACTACTCTCTATCTCGATTTGTTTGTCCATTTTTAGACTTTTTAATGTCCCAAAAAGTTGAATTTCCAAAAACGGACAAACAAATTGGGACGGAGAGAATAATAAATGTCTCAAGACTCGAGTCGAAGGAGATAAGCAAGTACTGATCACATGACCTAGGAGATGTTCATAACGCCGTTAGGCGTACCCACAATTACAAAACGAGTACATATACTTTGTACATGCATTAGACAAAACTAGTCTCAATCATCACTTGCTATTAAAATCATTAGCGCTTGCTAAACTGCCCGACGAAAATAGTGGAAAAATATATTATAATTTGTAAGTACTAAATATCCACAACCAATTAATCCATCAAATGTGTCGATTTCTTAAGCCATTTTGTATTGACCGCTCTATAATACTCGAGACAAATACCTCTGACATCACCTTGGATTCATTTACAATGATCTCATATCACACTAAATACGACATGGGTTCCAGTGGTATAATCCATTGCTTTTCGCACTTCGATATCGTTGTTCTCTATCATTTAACCGTGACTATATCTTACTGGTCGTCGTGTGTAATACTCGGTGAGAAGAACTTTCTCAGTGCCGAGCGGGCACGGGCTACATGGTGCCGAGCACGCATCACGTTTGGACGGCTCAGATCTGTTTGGACTTGAGGGGGTATTTTGGTAATCTTTACACTTAAAAATTACCCACAAACAGATCTGAACCGTCCAAAACACGTTTGGTCTGCCGAGATGGTGCTCGGCACCACGTGACCCCGTGCCCACCGGTACTGAAAAACTTCTCCTCCTTGAGATATTTGCATTTACTCATTGCCGTGGGGTTTACTAATGCCATTAGGCCTTTCTACTGGAGTAGTATTTTCTATCTACGTTGTCGGTTGGTCAACTCATAATTAACCAAAATGACGATTTTGCATAAATGTTGTGTTATTTTTTTTTATCGTGGATTTCACACACAGGCCCACTCCATTAAGGAAATTAACAGTCAATCAAATTTGACTGTTTTCGGAAGTTCATACTTAATTCACAAAGCATAAAATATTGCATTATTTGTTATTGCGGGTTCCATGGGGTCCATTTCAGTAATCCTAAAATAACAATGAAAACTACGACTAATGCAAAATATTGCATTATGTATGTATATTCATCTTTTAACTATTTGTATGAATTTGCCGGCTAGGGTTAGGTTTTGGGTATTTTTTTTTTTTTTAGGCCGGATTTCATTGTTTAATTTGGGCATTTTAGGCTTTTTTATGTGTTTCATTGTATTATCTGGGTTTGTAGGCCCACAGGGTGTATTGGGCTTTGTCCCTGTAGCCTGTTTGGAAAAATGACGGCCAAGAAAGTATTTTGATAATTAATATCCGCCAAGAACATTTTCAGCTCATTAACAAATGTTCTTAGCGTGTCCTGGATTTGTAGGCCCACGGGTGTATTGGGCTTTGTCCCTATAGCTTGTTTGGAAAATTGACGGCCAAGAACTTGTTTTGATAATTAATACCCGCTAAGAACATTTTCATCATTAACAAATGTTCTCAGAATGTCCTTAACGGATATTAATTATCAAAACACGTCATAGACCGTCATTTTCCCCAGCTGTTTTGGGCTTTCTTCCTAACTGTACTTCCAACTTTTTGTTGGAATTTCCTTCCCATTTTCTCCCTTAATAAAATGATTTTGCTTGATAAAAAAACATAAGGGGTATCTAAGTATTTTTTAAAAATTATTGTACGACCATAAACACTTACGCAAATTCACTCGTATTTATATTGAGCCCCATACACCCGTGTAGTATATGACCTCCACCAAAAGACGTGAGTATGCGCAAGTGTTTGCGGTTGAATAATACTATAATTGATTTTCCAATCTTCTTCATCACAAAGTAGGCGAGGATGGAATGCCACGTGTCAGATTCTCGTCCCTACTTTTGGCAACGCCAAGTGGGATTTTTCCCGCTTTCGTAAGCAGCAGAAAAGACGTGGGCAGAAAATCCAGATATTATCCTTTTCTGTAGAGAGAGAAATATACAGACAGTGAAGTTCGAGAGAGAGAGAGAGAGAGAGAGATGGCCTGATAGCTTTCAAAGCTTCAGTTTTATCCTTACAATCACAGTTTTGAGAAACAATGGCAATCGGCTCGCTTATCTCCAATCGGAATTTGGGGTCTTTTATCGATTCAGGTACTTGTATCCATTCCAACAGAGGTAATTGTATCTCTACATAATAATAATAGCTAGAATTCTAGCTGCATGTTTTCGTGTGATTGAAAAGTTGTAACGATTTCGTGTTGGTTGAGTGGGGAATGATAATTGCCGTTCGTTTCAAATCGGAGTTGCAAATTCTTGCAGCTATAAATGTCGTGCTAGTTGCTATTGTTAGGGTCTGAACTGCAACTTCTTAATTTATCGGGCTAAGCTGAAAAACATGTCGACATGCTCTCTAAGCTTCGCCTTGTCACCTTGCGGAAACTTATGATTACATTGACAACTAGAACGGAAGAGTATATATAGCACACATTGGTGCTATTGAGAAATAGGCCAAACCAAGTTAAACCAACACAAACAATGTGCAAGCAACAATCAAGAAAAGAGCGCACAAAAAAAGAGAGAGGAGATTTTTAGGTGATTCCAGAGTTATGTAGCTGGGTACATCCACAACTCACGCTAGGTTATACATTGTATCGAATGAAGAAGAATGTACAAATTACATGGACTAGGTAGTGCGTGTATTTATATGGTATGGTTTACATCAATTACCGAAATTCCCCTGCCTAGGTTTTGGGGGCGTTTTCCCCTTGAAGCTCACAACCTGACCAGGCAGGTTGAACCTTAATATAGTCAGGGAAGTGGCAAATCAAGACTGAATTGGGATCCACGAACCCAACAAGTGCATATGGATTAGCTATGGGTATTATGCAAGCAATTGGAGTTAGTTAAAATATTAGGAAGTAAAATATACTCGTGACTCATGCAAACGTGGGTTGTGGGCCTGTTAAAAAATTATGTAAATGCTTTGTTTTCCATCCATGTAAGATACCATTTACGATGACCACAATATCTTTTCCATTAACATTGAGGAATTTATGACGGGAATCTGATCACAAAGTATATGTAGATCAACAGAGTTCATGTTTTGTCGTTTATGAGCCCCTACACTCTATAAATTAGATTTGCGTAATGACACTTTCTTGTGTTGGCAGGGCAATTTTATAAAAGGGAACATGATATAGGATTTCACCAAGGAGAATGGTCGGGCTATGCTGCTGTACAGTATGTCCACACAACGATGTTCCACAAGAGTTTATGCGTTCAAAGGAAAAGCTGTTCTTTGCTTAGATGCTCTTATAGTCCATCTTTTCGTCTCATTGGTCTTTCTAACGGTAATCCACTGAGCTCAAACACAACGTTCCAGGATGAGGAGCATCCTCTTTCATTGTCCCAGCAACTTAGCAAAAAGTGTCATAACACTAATCATAGGCGGAGAATCAGAGCAATGTGTGCATGCTACCTTGCTTCAACCTCCTTTTCCAGAAACCAACCAAGAAAGCTAGATGAGCTTGGAATCGCTAACCGGCGCCATCACTTTTCAAAGCATCTGACGGTTAAAATGACCCGTGCTGACTACAGATCTGAGGACTCTGATATTGGTGGAACAGGGGTGGACTCATTTCTATCATCAGAAGGGCCAAGTGAAGTTGTTATAGGGAAACATGTGGAGCAAAGAAAACCTTGGTGGGCGCAGTTTCCAAAGCGATGGGTGATAGTTCTGCTTTGTTTTACTGCATTTCTGTTATGCAACATGGATAGAGTGAGTGCCAGTCTATTTTTCTCTCATAATGTATTGGTCCCAAATGTAAAGTATTCCGAATAATAAGCTCATTTCATGCCTTTTCAACTTTACTGGTGGTTTTAGCCTTCATTGTTAGTATTTCTTCTCCAAGTAGTTGAATGGACTTTTACAATTCAGTTCAGGGTCTAGATGAGATAGCATATTAACGTGCTGACAATTCTAAGATTCTGATTTTAGGTGAACATGAGCATTGCAATACTTCCAATGGCGCAGGAGTTTAACTGGAACAGTGCAACAGTTGGTCTCATTCAGTCCTCATTTTTCTGGGGCTATCTGCTCACTCAGGTTTGACTCCGCTATGGAACTTGTTTGTGTTTTGCCAAAGGGAATTTACGTTGAGGTTAATCCCCAGACAAGTGCTTGTCCATTTTTTACCACTCACAGATAGGGTTCTAAGGGTATTCATATGTGTCACTTAACTAAGAATGGACAATTTGTTTCTGACCTTGAAATTCGTTTCTACATTTGTGAAGCCTATTACATGGAAAATCTTAGATTCATAGTGCAGACATATCTTTGCAGTTTATTTTCTTCGTATCCCTCATCCAAGCCAGTGGTTGATATGGTAATTTATGTCCTCACGTAGTTAGGTGATGGTAGGTTCGAAAACCAATTGACTGTACACTGCTCTTGATGAGCTAATGTCCTTACTCTATCAGTTATCTATGGCATTTGATGCTTCAATGACATGCACTGTTTATGTGCTTAGTTCTTGCCAGCCCTTTCTACTAACTGGATTTTGTTTATGTTTCTTTGGCAAACAGATTGTCGGAGGTATCTGGGCCGATAAAATTGGTGGGAAACTAGTATTGGGTTTTGGAGTGATCTGGTGGTCCATTGCCACAGTTTTGACGCCGATTGCTGCCAAAATTGGTCTTCCTTTCTTACTTATCATGCGCGCCTTTATGGGAATTGGTGAGGTTGGCATCTTCTTATGCTTTTTTGTGGATCTTTAATAGCTCACCAGGCTAGAGTCTAGTCATCTAGATCGATATAACTCCTGAAACATTTTGATGATTCTGTCTTTTCTTCAATCTTTTGGGGATATGGAAATATTTGCATGAATCAGTTTGAATACAGACACATAGTCTACCTTACCTTTAGAGGTTTAAATGTTTCAATGAAGCTTCTTAAATGATTGACGAGCTTGCCGACACTGAGATATTTTAGTACATTGATTACCCAAAAATCTCTCTTTATGTTCTCGCGAGGGATGCTGTGTTTTCTAAAGCTGAGTATTGTTGGCTAAAAAAATCAACTGAAGGTTTAGTTATCTTGATAAAATCAAAGCAAAGGAATACGTATTGCCATTCGGTTTGGACACGAGGATTATGCGCTATTCGGTTTGGACACAAGGATTATGCTGAGTTGGCCACATTTAGTAGTTTTACTAGAAGCCACTACCTAATGCTCCTTTCGCCCATCTGCCGCTCTTGGAGGGTAGACTGGCACAGACCTAACCTAATTTTCCTTGTCATGCTTGAGAGCTGAAGCATTTATGAATCAATAGCCACCTTATTGGAATCACACATTATTGCCCGTCATTCCTGTGCTAGTTAAGCCTCTATTCTTTACTTGTAACATGGTGGATATGCTAGCTTCTGAAACAGAAATATAATCTAAGAAATAGACGGACCAATGCATGCTAACTTGTGTCAGTATTACAAATTTGTAAGCTTGCTATATTGCTTGCTTTTCTCCTGATATTTAAAGGTGATTCATTTCAGTGACCTTCAGTTTTATTTGTCCGTTCCCATTTCTAGATATGGGATATTTATTTTTTGAAGAATCCATTTGTTTCTCATCAGGGGGTCGCTATGCCTGCTATGAATAATATGCTTTCCAAGTGGATTCCTGTCTCTGAGAGAAGCAGATCGCTTGCACTTGTATACAGTGGCATGTATCTTGGTTCTGTCACAGGACTGGCTTTCTCTCCCATTTTAATCAAAAGCTTTGGGTGGCCATCTGTATTTTTTTCGTTTGGTTCCCTTGGAAGTATCTGGTTTGCATTATGGCTGAGTAAGGTAAGTATTTGTTCCTTTAGTTGCATCTGAACTAACAAGCTGAACTTGCATAAATGGATTCTGTACCAAGTACAAAACGAATTTCATACTGTCACTTGATCAATGCACAATAATCTGTCTTCTTTAGTCCATAATACACTTAAACAGAAGCCGATATAAAAGTTAACAATCAATATCCATTTCCTGGTCACGATGCAACACATTTTGGGACATTTGAATTCATTAATGAATTTTTTTTACTTCAAATCTGAAGCCGTTACAATAAACAAAGAAGCAGACATGCAATTTCGGTCTGTGCTTACTAAGATTTCACGTGGAGACTTATGTACATCCTCCACATGACGTGCATAGCTTTTGACATGGTTGACAATTCAGGCATGCTAGATTCTTTGCACAGTTTCATTTGCCTGCAAAATCTCCAAATAAGGAGACGAAAACAAATATTGTCTGACAATAATCACCTCAGATGACACAAACGGCCATGTGTAGTTTGTAGTACACATTTGAGGTGACCATTCTTATCCCACCCTCCAGCCCTAGTGAGCAGGCAAAGTAAGCTACACCTGATACCGAGCAAGGAAACTTTGTGCAAATCCCACATCAGCATCCAAATCTAGGTTGACAACATCCACAAGAATGTCTCTAAACAGGGGTCCAGCACCATAGCAAATGTGCTTGCAGAAGAAGAGCGAAGCCATGAAACATGTCCAGAAGTAAACCAACCCCTCGATTACCATTGGAAAGACCACTGTTTTTCCCAAGTAGCTTGAGTTAATCCACAATATTCACCATATTGGGAATTTTTCGTACTCTTTTATAAAGGTTAGGAGGTTCACAATGATCAACTCTATTGAGTTCTTCACTGTAGAACTCTACAGTTGCATCTTCGTGTTTGATACCATACTTTATATTCTAATCTTCTAGAAGGAGCATGATCTATGGCAATTCTGCTGCCATCTATTACACATATATAACTATGGATCGTGCCCTTTTCACTCTCTGTGTAAGTGCAACATGTATATGTCTGTAGCATCTCTAAAATATCTTGGACATGGTTGAGAATGGCGGGCTGGGGTGATTTTGTTGTCTTTAGATCATCCCTTTGAAAGAGTAGGTTTGTTCGTTTAATGAAAGCCCCCTCTGCCCGACAAGCTGTAATAAGCATATGTATGTATTGAATCACCCCAATTTGCATTCTTGATCTTTTCTCATAGGAAGTTCTCTCCATAATGCTTTCTGATTTTGACTTAGGCACACAGCTCACCTCAAGAAGATCCAGAACTGAGTGCGGCCGAAAAAAGGTTTATCTTGGGCAGCAGCAATGCCAAAGAGCCTGTAACTGTCATACCTTGGAAACTAATTCTATCAAAAGGCCCTGTTTGGGCTCTCATCATCTCTCACTTCTGCCATAATTGGGGAACCTTCATTCTTCTGACATGGATGCCAACATACTATAATCAGGTATGTGGAAAATGCTGAAGTTGGTAAAAGTTGAGAAACCAACAAGGCGCAGGTGGCCACTCCTGTGCCCTTCCAAGTGAGAGTTCAGGTGGTCAAGTCTTGTTAAAAGAAGGGATTGTTAATTGTAAAAAAAAAAAAAAAAACAGGTAGCAGTTGAGATAGCTGTTTCGTACTTTTCATATTTCAATCTTCATATTTCTTTCCTTGGATACCCCAATTACGGTATACTTCTATTCAAAACGGCATAGTGAGCAATTAAAAGTTTCAGGTTTCAATGATATCTATTAAGTTTCATTAACAGATGGTAAGCTACCAATGGAAATAGTCTATGTAGCACCGACACTCCACCAGGGGTGACGTACCGGTGTCGGACACCGACACAGACCGGACACGCTGAAGTGTCCTGTTATTGAGGGCAATATTTGGAGTCCGACACTTGACAGACACTTACGGACACTTTGGGGACACGTTCCAGACTCTTTTGACACACTTTTGGGACACTTTTTGTTGCAAGGTATAGATAATAGATGGAATGACTTGGAAAAC
The DNA here is from genome assembly GCA_025413875.1 of Rhododendron molle. NCBI lineage: Eukaryota > Viridiplantae > Streptophyta > Magnoliopsida > Ericales > Ericaceae > Rhododendron > Rhododendron molle. Next base: position 1,622,345 of record CM046394.1, on the reverse strand, counting down.
AATGTACTGCAAAGGTGAAAACAAGGCTATCTGGATATAATATTATTAACTTTTATCTTATTTGAATTTTTTTAATTCTTGATTTTATATATATATATATTAACACACGTGTCCCCAAACGTGTCGTGTCCCCCATTTTCTGAAAATTTACGTGTCGGGGTGTTGTGTTGTGTCGTGTCCGTGTCCGTGTCCCGTGTCCGTGTCTGTGCTACATAGGAAATAGTAATAGGCAACCTTAATCTGACCGAGGGTGTTTCTCTTTTGGTTATGGTTGTTTTCCAGGTGTTGAAGTTCAACCTCACGGAGTCCGGACTACTATGCGTATTGCCATGGTTGACCATGGCTGTTTTTGCGAATGTGGGTGGATGGATTGCGGACACACTTGTGAGCAAAGGTCTCTCCATAACTTCAGTTCGCAAGGCAAGGACCTACGTTACATGCACTTGCTACTTTACGGGTATACATGTTATGGGGAAATATCTTAAATGGAGCAAGCACCTGCTTTTTAGGAATGAAATCCCCTAACCAGTGGAGTAACCAATACATTGGATAGTTTAAACGAAAATTATTATAATCTTCTTAACATTTCAACATGCAGATAATGCAAACGATTGGGTTCTTGGGGCCTGCCTTCTTCCTTACACAGCTGAGCCGTGTCCGGACACCTGGTTTAGCGGTGCTGTGCATGGCATGCAGTCAGGTTTGTTCAATGGTTTTTATCGGAGTCTCTAAAAAATTAGGACTTGCTAGTTCTTCAACGTTGCTAGATAAAATAAAATAAAAACCTGGGTATTGCTAGCTTACAGAGGAAATTCTTTGAGAAACTGGAAGTGGAAAAAAGGTACACAAAAAATGACGTTCTTCAGCAAGAAAATATGGCAGTTTATTGAAACATGAACAGTGAACATTGTATGTCAGAAACCACAATCTTGTGTGCTACCATGTTTGATTCTATATAAAGATTGTTTGCTGATGTTTTAGTTTTGATAAGGTTTTGGTAAGTCTATTTTCAGAAATTTTGACGCAATTCAATTGAAAATACATAGTTACGTGCCTTCTCTGTGGACATGCATTTTCCAGTGAGGTACTTGGTATTATTGACAGCATGAGTTGGAGAGATGCTGTGTTAGGCTCTAACTTTGTTTAGGAATTCAAGTGCACCTAATATTCTTTTGATTGTGTTTGGATCATGACGTCATGGAGGGCCTGCTTCAGGAAAAGAAAAGCGCAGGGAGAAGCAAAAAGAAGTTTCATAAATCACTTTCCATTTATTTTCCCTCCACAATTATCTCCGTAAAATCCGAGATCCAAACCACTGGCGCCGCGAATTCTACTATCTGAGTTGTGTATTGCATTGCAAGTGAGCTGACAAGAAACTATCATCAGAATGCCTGTGTGGCACCACATTTTAGAAGCATTGTTTTCCTTCTTCAAAACCATAGTTATTATGGCTTCTGTGTTCTCTTTTGCAGGGAGCAGATGCATTCTCACAATCTGGCCTTTACTCGAACCACCAAGACATTGGGCCCCGTTATGCTGTGAGTAATCCCAATCCTTTGTCCTATTTGTCATCACGGGGGGGGGGGGAGGCATGTGGTGGAGAACGGAATTCTCTGCCCTCATAACTTCAAACTGTTAAAAGCAATCTTTTGTCCAAGGCACTTGCTCATTATTTCGCAAAATAATCAGCAAATTAACTCTGATTAAAATAAGTCCAAAACTATCTCAAACATTCCGATACCATTTAGCATCCTATACTGATGTGGATTATGTTACCAGAATGACGTGTTTTGCTTTGGGTAGTATATATTAGCAGAATGACAGTGATCTATGATTCTTTTCGCACCCTTTTGAATCCATTTTTTGCATATCTTGGCAAGAAAATCCAATAAACTTAAATTATTTCAAAAAACTATCTTAACTAAACATCTCAAACACAGGGAGTATTGTTGGGACTATCTAACACTGCGGGAGTGCTTGCTGGTGTCTTTGGTACAGCTGCAACTGGATTCATTCTCCAAAAAGGTTATTCATGCTTCTTACTCCACTTTCTTCCCTATATCCTGGTTTCAATGTAATTTTTTGCGATTATATACTTTTCATCTGCAACTTCTCAAAATATCTTTGCAGGATCTTGGGATGATGTGTTTAAGGTAGCTGTTGTTTTGTACATTATCGGCACATTAGTCTGGAACATATTTTCAACAGGAGAGAAGATTCTGGACTAGGTATACCAAGAGAGGGAGGAGGGATGAGAAGAGATGAAGCAGTTAGAGATGGGAGGAATATCAGAATTTTAAACACAAAAGGAAGATATGTTTACCATTTATGGCTAAGACATCACCATATTCAAAGTTCTCTTACTAAATCATGAGGCTCTTAATCTCCAACTCCTGACAATTTTGCGGGTTGGCTCCAGGGCATTGCTTCTGTTTCATGTTTCTCAGCTAAATTAGGATTGTTATGGGTAATTTTCACCCGTTAAACTTTTCTCTTTGGCTCATACAGTTTTCAAAGTACATGTAATCTGTTAGAAGGAAATCTGGTACCATACTTACATCTTTGATACTCAATTGGTGTATTATCAAGAGTACCTTACAATTCACGTCTTCTTTCTTTGTTCATTTGTGTCAAATTTCACTACCCAGCTCGAACATTCATCAGCATTTTCATTTGTGTCAAATTTCACCATCCAGCTCATGAACATCAGCAGAACCGTAAGAAAAAATGACTTGTAATGAACAACAAATTTCATGAAGCTATATTTTAACAGTTTAACATGTTTTGTTGAGCTCCCGGGTTAACTGGCTACACATAAATGAAAGCAAAGAAAAGGCAAACAAATATACACCTTTTAACAGTAGGGCAACTAGTTAAATGAGTGGGATCCAATATCAATTTCTCTCTCTCAGCCCTTCCAAAATACACATGACCAACAGGTGGTCATCACTGTCCACTACATCAATTCAGGAAAGCTGTTTATATATTGAACTGCTCATATATGAGATTTACTCGAAATCTTAAAATCATGCTTCACCAAGTTGACGGCTCTTTGAATTCAAAGTGAATGAAATATATCACTTCACGCTAACATTACCTCCGGATGAGACTCCCGAAACAATTTGGAGAACGTAAACAGTTGCTTTCCCTGTCACACTTCAATTTCTGTACAAGTACTTTGATAAAGGAAACTTCAGGCTCCTTGCTACCTATAGCCATTACAAGCAGCACATATCAATCATTTTTACTAAAAAAACTAGATGAAGATTGGTACCATCACATGAAAATATTAAAGAACTTCTGCACGCCTTATGTAAAAGATTACCTTCAAAGCCGTATCTTCAGATATTGTAGATCGGTACCGGGTTGAACCCTCCAATGGACAGCTTCCTCCTTTGCTGATAAAATTAGCATTGCAGAGACTGGATAGTTGCAAAAGAACATCCGACATGAGCCCACTATCCCCGCTGTCTACACCTAGCCCATTAGTTGCTTGGTCTTCCTCCTCAAGTGAATATTCTGCTACAGATGTGATGCACTGAAATATGGCTAATAACCTCTCCATTGGGAAAGTTCCCGGTCCTTTCATGAGCAATTCTTGTTCAGCCATTTCCTTGTTATCTATTGCTTTTTCAGAACTCCTAAGTCAAGAAAGAAAATGAAACTATATTAACAGCAGCTCAATCCATTTGCGCTACAGATGATATCAGGCAAAGCAATACTGGAAGCATCAGGAGGTACCCAGTGCTGAATTGAAAAAAGGTGAAGCACTTCCTTCAAGGTTGCAATGGAAAGAGTCACCAAGCACAAAATACTAAACTAAATGGAAGCATTTAGGGATAAAAGCATGCAGAATATTACAAGCTCTTCAAATCTCTCAAGAATTGCAGGGCTTTCATTTTAATTTGTGAATATAACTTGGCTCTAACAAGGAATTTATCGCAAATCCTGTTGTTTTTCAAGGACATGCAATATAAGTTCCCTCACTAACCACTTGCCAATGCCACAAACACATATTGGTGGAAGGCACATGCCTCTGTCCTTCTGAAGAATCTCTAATACAAAATACTTGCCGGAAAATATATCAAGCTGAGACAAGTAGAGCATGACATAGCATTATCATCCATAAACAGATGTGATAAAATATCCATTTGTCGATTTACTTACTTTCTCTTTCTTTTACGATTATCAGAACCCCCTGTTGAATCAAACATTGATGCATCAAGGGTCGCAGGGTTTCTTGAAGCAAGGAAGGCTGAAATAAGAAGATACTTAGCAGATGTAGACATATGGAACTCCAACTCATCGAAGGGTGGAGAACCGCCAAATCTCTGTGCAATGCCCTTGCGTTTGGCCTTTTCCTTGTTGACTTTGCCTTCAGAGGAAGGCTTAGAGGAAACCCTAAATACCTCATTCAGAGAAGGCATGATATGCGGTTGAAGATGACCAAACAACCTTCTCTTCATTTCTTCACTGGGAGCAACTCTCATGTCACTTAATGGTTCACAATACTTCTTGAACAATGGTGAAAAAGCAGCAGATAGTTCATCAACACGCCGTGTAATTCTAGATAATGGCCTCAATACCAAGCTTCAAAAAAAACCCAGAAAGAATACATAATCACCAACTGAACCATGAAAAAACAAGATTACTATAACAGCATTTAGAGAAACAAGTTACTAGTATTCTTACTCGAGAAAAGACGAATAAAGCTTAGGGTTTGCTTGGTTCCTCATGAAGATTTCACGAAGATGATCCTCTGTGTAATCCGGGAAATAGACAGGGATAGGCTCTACGTAACCTGTATCTAAGTAGTACGTATCAGGTGAGGTGCTACTAATAAACACAAAACCCACCTCTGGCACATTTAGAATGTCATATAGCTTAAAGAGAAAAGGCAATACTGTAGCACTCTTATCCCATTGCCGAAGAAGCTCTAGGTTATCAATAACCAAGTACACCATCTTCCCCTTAACCCGTCCCCCTTTCTTCTTCAAACTTGACTTCCCCAAATCCCCCTTGAGATAACTTACAACAGTCAACAAGGCTTCGCGTAAAAGATTAACAAAGTCAGATGGCTTTTCACATCGCTTTGCACTCGAATACCCGTTGCCTGCATCTTTCCGATGAAGCAACAACTGATTCAAGATTGACTCAAACAAAATCCTAGGACTATAGCAAGTACGACAGCTGGAATAAACGAAGGGCCGGTTTAAGTGTCTGAATACTTGAAGAACCACACTTGTTTTCCCGGTTGAAGCGCCTCCATATACAAACAAAGGGATCATGGGAGAATTCAATGGACCCATAAGGCCTATTAGTTCATGTACTTGAATCCGCCTTCCTGGAAAGCTAGAAATCAAGTCTTCAAAGCTTATGGGTTCATCTCCGAATGTGAGATCGTCGAGCGTCATAGCTTGGAGATTACTGGGTATTGTGGGTTCGGCCAAATTGTGTGAATTGGGGGTGGATGTGGCGGAGGATCTTGTGGTTCTTCTGATCACTTGTGGACTTTCCTCCTTACCCATTTCTTCAAAATTTGTCTTAAATCCGTGATTTCTGCCAAGATAATGAAAACCCTCAATTAGAAAAAAAGCTTGAAACATATGATTTCCAGCAAATTGACTGTTGAGAAACCGGTCAAACCAATAAACCCACAAGCCGCGTGAAGAACAACCAAGAAAAGAAACAATAAAAGCAAGGCTACGCATCCTTTTCCACTATTCATTTGAATGAAAAATAGAGTACACGTTACCTCGGCTGCGTATATCAATTATTTAAAACCTATTATGGATTTTCATCAAAAATATTCCTGTCTAGGTTTTACACCAATTGAGGCTTGACAAACCCAACATTGGCAACTTCGAAGCAATTCAAAAGCACCAATAATTGCAAAATATTTGTGGTAATGAGATTGGAAGCGCAAAGCCAGGGTGCGAAAACACGCAAACACGCAAGCAAGAGCGACAGAGATAATGAGGAAGCCTCTTCCCGAACATCTTCGGTAGGTGTAGTATATATAGATAAGTGAGCCGAGACCGAAAGGAGGATCGCGAAAGCAGATCCGGCGGCAAGGAAAGGAGATCCGGGCGAAAGTAGACAGACTGCCACTTACAAATGAAAGAGAGTTCGTCGAGCCAATACAGCGAGTCAGGACGAGTACCGGCTGGGCATTGTACGGATAGTAAGAGGGAGAAAGCAAAGGACCCCGATTGAGAATTTCGACCAGCGAGTGGCGGGAGAGGTATTAGGGTACTGGAGGAGGGGGAGACTTGCAGAGAACCCTAATACAGTATTCCCCGGCAGAGAAAAGAGTTATTTCCCGCCAACAAGTTTTTATCCGGTGCGGAGAAGTGCAGGATGGGACTGATAAAAGGCCCGTTCACTAAATAAAGTGATTATTCATAATTGATACTAACAAAGACAATTAGTTTGTTTTTTTAAAGCAAAAAAATAATGATGTGTTCCACTAACTAAAATAAGTACTTATTTTTGAATTAAAAGTGATGTATTGTGAGATAATTATATATTCAGTAAAGCGAAAAATAAGTACCTAAAAAATAAGAACCATAACGGTACGGGGAGCTAAATAAGTTGGATTATACTCCCTTCGTCCCAATTTAATTATCTTTTTGGGGAGTTTGTGTCACTTTTCAATTTATTGTATCTTGTAATTTCTATAATATTTTATGTGATTTCGAAAACATTGTATTATAGAACTAATTGAAATATATCAAACAAGATTCATATTCGATACAGAATTCATTACGGATTTAAAGATATAATTCGTTTTTTAGCCTGTTGAAAAAGAACGAGGGACAATTAGATTGGGACAGATGGAGTAAGTGCTAACAAAAGAGGCCTAAGTTGCATAAAATGCGGACGGGGTGCGAGTGGCCGGGTAACTTTTCATCTCTTTAATCACTGACAACTTTCACCATTCTCTCCAGAAATGAAATAAGTAAAATTTTTTTTTTTTTTTGGATCCACAAATAAGTAAAGATAAAATAACAATATTTTCGAAGCTTTACTTTAATTTTCTTTCACTTCGGACACTGTGTGACGAGGGATCACACTTATTGCATATTACACTCCAAACTAGAAAAGTAACTGCTAGCACATGGTGTGACTTTAGTCTAAGTACGACTTGAAATTATCCGAGTGAGTCATACTAATGAAGATAAACTTGAAAGATTGGGTGGTCTCGTCTCTGTCATCCATTTTTCTACTGGACATGAAATCCATCCAAACTCCATCAGTTCCTATCCATTTTGGCTAGGAAATAACGGACCATCTCACCAGGTTAATGTCTCTTTCTCTACATATCACCTCCCTCCCTCGCGCGCGAGCACATACAAGCACGCACCCTTGATGACTTCTATTTACACATATTAGGTATCCGTACTGCGCGCGCATGCATTTCCTTGTAATTTCCTTTTGAATGCTTTGAGGCCAAAAGAAAAGTGCTTGAAGTAGCGAAAGGGTGAAATTTTGCATTCACTTTAGTCACTGCAAAGGGAATTATATTGATCAAAGCGACACATTCCAAATAATATGATTCGATAAGCTCTACCTACCCTGGTGGAGAATAAGAACTCGAGGAGGAGAACAAGTGCATCTCCAACTTGGATCTAGATCCTCTGCGAGGATTCCTTCCTGTGAGGATCGTTTGTGGATTTTCATAGAATTCGGACCGTCCATCTCGGCAATCAATGGTCCGTATGTGTTTGTATCCTGAAAAACCTCATAGAGGATCCAGATCCTACTTTAGCAGTCAGGCCCTTGAACTCAAAGACAGTGTCATATCCTAAAAGACCTTCAGCCTCTTACCAGTCTTATTGCTTATTTAGACCACCTTCACTGCTTGCTCTTGTATTAAGAATGCACAATTAATAGACGGACACGGACACAGGGAAATAGACACAACACCATATATGTATGAGGTACCCAATAGCCTAGGCATTTAGGCTATTCAAATCACAAGTTCCGTGACAAGAGAGGCACAACTGCAATCTCAGTGATGCTGCTGCACAGGTACATAACTACCGTATTGGATTTCGCACATAATGTTCTCAATGCAAAGGATAGAACTTAAACATGGAAAATACCAGCTATCTGAATCTTAAATACTAGTACTATGGTCATTTACCATGTGAATCCTAAAAGCTAAATGGTTTCTATATGATGACCCGATCATGCAGCAGTTCAGTCCATTTCCTGTATTAACAGCTCCTAGTCGATTTAGCGGGTCGATCTACTCGCCAACAATCTGAACACAAGGAACCAACTTTCAGAACTACATTACGGATAAAATTGCAACTAAGAAACAGCAAAATTAAAAGCACAGCCAAAGTATTTTCTTGTCACAACACTGCTGTACAACCCGAATGCGATCTGCTACTATAGAAACGGCAACAGTATAGAAGCCAATGGCAAATTGCAAATATAGAACTTCATAAGACTAGTGGGGCATAGTATTACTCAAACACAGCAGCAACTGAACATTCTAAACTTGCTAAAGATCCCAACTTCTATTTGAGTGAAATGTAATCAACATCCACATATGGAAAACGGAAATGAAGAAAAAAAAGAGAACATTCCAAAATTCTAATCCCCAAAAGCAAGATTCATTTTGTCTTTGAGGAAGTGGGAGAAAGGGAGACTATATACAGCAGTCGTTTCGAGTCTTACGACGCTAACTTAAGCTCGTAGTCTTTGAAATCATAACTCATCTGGATACAACACGAAATACATAGCTAACTGGAAGAGATGTTGAAACCCAAGTGATTTGTTTAATGCAACATGTCTTCGTGTTCCCATTACGTATCATATCGGCCGTTACGTAATAGGATGTCGGACCTCTGATAACGTTATTAACTCACGGCCTGTCCAATACAGTATCGTGCATCACCAATGTCGTTCCGTTTTCCGATACCACGATTTTAAAACCTGCAGCTGTACCATCATATATCTATTGCAACACCGCAATTAATTCATGAAGAGAAACTTATTCACGGCGGAGCACAATCTCGGCCATCCAAAAGAGTTTTACCGATAATAGATCGTTGGATCGTCAAAAACACTTTTGGACGGTCGAGATTGAGCGTCGTAAACCTTATTCACGGCTTTTCCGTCCGTAAGATTTTCTCTAATTAATACAAGGCACACTACTCAATATAAAGATCAGAAGCTAGCGTGAAGTTGACAACAGAGAAAATAAAATTATACTCATTACTAATAAAGTACGAGTTACCTCGGCTGCGTATATCAAGTATTTATAAACTTATAGGTTTACATGAAAATATCACTGCCTAGGCTTCGGTGACGCTGTCCCAAGGCGAGCCGTGGGTGCTGCCTCTGCACCCCGCCGACCGGGTCGAACCCCGAATAATCAGCGGGGAACAAATTACACCAAAAGGAGGCTTGACAGACCCAACATTGACAACTTCGAATTGCAGCGCAATTCAGAAGCACCCACCTGACTGAATTTCGACAGCGAGTGGCGGGAGAGGTTAGGGACGGAGGGAAAATTGCAGAGAACCCTAATTCAGGTCAGGTAACCCAGGAGAGAAAGAGAGAAGAGTATTTCCCGCCAACAAGCATTTATCCGGTGCGGAGAAGTGCAGGATGTGAGTATAGGAATGGCCGACCTTTTTCTTTTGTACATTTGCTTGTGTATTTGTCGTATTTTCTTTTTAATATTTCAAGTGTCCGGCCACTCCAGCCACTTACGCGTACTTCGACCAATATGTGGGAGATCAACCCCATTCGCAGGGTCCATTTGAAGCCAGAGCAAAAATTCCGTATGGACTGGCTCTAAGAATTGATAGCACAAATATTTTCAACGTGTCCTTGACGGATATTAATTATCAAAACACGTCCTGAACCTTCATTTTTCCTTTTAAGTTTGAGAGCCTATGGGAGAGCAAACCCCAAGCCTTAGGCCTCGACCATAAGACCAACATTCGTCAATTTGTTCGTTCGTTTGTTTTTTTTTTAAACGCTCAATATCGGGCTTCGTGGACCATCTAATTTGAAAGACTAATCTCACTATTCACTCATTGAGGCCCAAATAAAACCGGGATAAAAAATTGGGCCGGTCCTATTTTTCAATTTCATAGCCCACTAGATCCTTTTTCTATAGAGTGCAATTCCTAATAGATCCTGTGGAGTGTATTTTACATTTTTACCCCCATTTAGAAACAAATGAACCCATACAACCTCCTACACCACCACTACCACCACCACCACCATCACCACTCCACCACCACCACCACAACCAGCGCCGCCGCCGCCACCACCACCACAACTCCGCCACCGGCCCACCACCATCACCGCCACCACAATGACAACCACCACCACTCCACCATCATCATCACCACCACCATGCCGCCGACGCCACCACCACCATAATTACCACAACCCCCACCACTCCACCACAACCAGCGCCACCACCACCGCCGCCGCCGTCACGCCGCTGCCACCACCACCACCACCACAACTCCGCCACCACCATCATCGCCACCACAATGACCACCACCACTCCACTATCATCATCACCACCACCGCCGCCACCACCATGCCGCCGCCACCACAACCAGCACGCCGCCGCCACCATCACCGCCACCACAATGACCACCACCGCCGCCGCCACCACCACAATTAATAGTGTTAATCCGGGTATTAACATTGTTAATCTTGGTATTAACACTGTTAATTGAGATGTGAATTTAGACAAAAATTAACGCTGTTAATAGTGACGGATTAACACTGTTAATTAGAGTGTGAATTTAGACGAAAACCACCACCACCACCGTCGTCACGCTGCAACCACCACCGTCGTCACGCTGCCACCATCACCACAACGCTGCCACCATAATGACCACCATCATCATCACCATCGTCGCCGCCACCACCACCACAATTAACAGTGTTAATCCGGGTATTAACACTGTTAATCCTGATATTAACACTGTTAACTGGGATGTAAATTTAGACAAAAATTAACACTGTTAATCGTGGCGGATTAACACTGTTAATCTGGGTAAAAACACTATTAATTGGAATGTGAATTTAGACAAAAATTAACACTGTTAATTTAGACAAAAAATAACACTGTTAATTGTCATGGTGAAGTGGTGGAGGCGGTGACGATGATGGCGGCGGCATTGTGGTCGAAGCTGGGCGTGGTGGCGGTGGTGGCGGTGGTGATGTGGTAGTGGTGGCGGAGTGGTGGTGGTGGTAGTGGCGTCGTGGTGGTGGCGGTGACATGGCGGAGGTGGTGGCGGCGGCGTGGTGGTGGTGGTGGTGGTGGTGGTGGTGGTGGAGTGACAGTGGCGGCAGTGGCATGGTGGTGGTGACGTAATGGTGGTGGTGGGGGTGGCGGCGGCGTTGTGGCGATGGTGGTGGTGGTGGCGACGTGGTGGTGGTGGTGGTGATGGTGCCAGCGGCAGCGTGGTGGTAACTTGATATCTCTCTCAAATCACCTTTTTTTGCGAGGGGTATTTTTGTCAACAAAATAATGAAGAGAACCTACTGGACTATGGGCTCTTTGGACATGACCTAGTGGGCTATACTTCACCCAGACAGGACCGACCAGGAAGTTGCTCTAAAAAATACCACGAACAAATTCAACTCAAAAAGTAATAAAACTCGAATGAGAATCGAACCGAAAAATTCACAAGACCGTTTGATGTGGATACAACTTGACTTTGTTCTTCAATCTTGGGCTCGAGTCACTCGACTTATTTACGCCATGAACAGTAAAGAGTCTTCAACGGCTAGAAAAGAGCCACACCTCCAATCAATATGGCAAATCATCGAATCCTTGATTCATTTACGGTTTCAGGTTTTGAAACAGAACCATACACCCAGTCTTCCAAATGGCTACCCTTTTCGCAACATAAATGGAGTAATAGAGTCAAACAGAATTAAATATTCACACAAGTAACCAACCAACCCTGTAGCTTCATCTTAAAGAAAAATAAGCCAATCACACTTCGAAGCAAACTAGCACAATCACCACTTATATACACATCTCTCTCTGTCTATCATATTTTCGTCGTCCTCTCAATGCTCGTCTAATGTTTTCGTCATCATCTCGTCTAATGTTTTCATCATCATCTCAACGCTCGGTAGAGGAGGTGCCCCTGATAAAAGAACCCCTCCGGTTTCCACCCACAATGGCATCTTTGAAACGAGAAATGGGGCCAAACATCCTTCCCAACTTCTGTAATATGGAGAGCAAACAAAAAATGTCAGATTTGCATTACAAATACAAGTATAGCATGTTGTGGCAATGAAAATTTCTCTAACAAGTAACATTCTTCAACTCTGAATATCATATTCCTACCTCCCACTGAAGTTTCTGAATACAGCATCATTTAAATCTTATATGCAAGACTATATATGACCCGTAAATGACTTGGGTCAACAAGCAACATCTATTGACTTTACTAGCATTGGAGGTGTTGGCCACCACAGCGAAAATCGAACAGATTTGTCAAAGTCCTAACATAATACTCCCTCCGTTCCTAAATTAAGTATCCGGCGCGCAAAATTAGGCCTTACAAAAGATGCATGTTTTTCGTTAAAAAATCTAATTTTTTTCCACAATCTAATAGAACTCATTGTCATCTATTGATTTGTGAAAAAAATTTGATTTTTTTTAACGAAACAAATGCATTTTTTTAAAGGTTTAAGTTTGCACGTCGGACACTTATTTAGGGACGGAGGGAGTACAATATTTGGAGACCGACAATGATTTCTCAAGGTTGACCATATAATCTTGGCAACAAAAATCCTGTTAGGTTTCTCCAGTCCATCAGAACTTTAAAGCACCCATATATAAAATCAATTGACTTGCACTAAAAGACGACTTCAAAAATACTTCCCAACTATGAGAGAAGAAACTCTGGAAGATTGGATTAAACTGCATTGCATGAAATTTTGAACCTTCACAAATTCATTCAACATGAATCTACAAACCTCAACAAAAGCAAAAACGCCAAATAGCACCAATGAACCGGTAAATTAGAGAAAACAAGTTTGCATGTTTCTGAGTAAAGAACAAATAAGTGCTATAAAACTTCTAATCAGGATGATTTTGGGAGGCCTTGAACCATAGCCCAACCTAAAATTCTGGATTCAAGCACAGCCAATACAGTACAGCTAGTAATTATCAGTTTTGGACTTAATCTCATCATAAACCATCTCTAACTTGAGAGCATTTGAGAAACATTTGTGCAAAATTCTACTCTCTTAACATATAAGGTCTCCCTTGTGAGTTAAAAAGGATAGTGTAAAAGATAAAGCAATCAGGTTAAACAAGGTTGCGAGTCCAAATTCATTTATCAAAGAGGCTTGTCTACCATTAGCTTAGCAAGACAACCACTTGTCACAAGGTACTTTGTCTGCGTTGAACACCAGCAATGCCAGAGATATGGAGGACACCCTAGACATGTTTGTGGTCAGTAATAATTTCATAAACATTGGCTATGATGCCAACGCAACTCAAAACTGTTACCCATCAGATCCCAAAGTGTCCAAAGACTCCAAATTCCCTTAGTAAAGAAACTTTTGAATTATATATGGCCCCAAATCAAGCATGCAACCAGTATTGCACGATATATGACATAGACACAATCAAAAGCTACAAAAATAGTGAGAAAGGTGCCTTGGATTCATACAAAAGTGAACTTTCTCTGGGAAAATTGAGGACACTCGAACTTGAGTCTACTACTCTTTTCATTGGGAGAGGCAGAATGCAACCTTGGCCACTAGGGTGTCTGTCCCCTTTGGATTACCAGTCAAAATATTCCTTCCACAATATGGAACACATCCTTCTCAATCTTGGACGACATATTGCATTTCTTGCAATATATTCCTAACATAATGAATTTCTTGCAATGATATGCCATCTGTGACAGATTTGTGTCCTACAATTTCAAACATATTGTAAGTTTTTCCAAGTAGTATCGTGTCTGTGTCTCGTATCTGTCCCTTAAGCCATTCACCAAGAACGATTAAGGAGGACACCTTTAGAAGTTATCCAACCAATCTATTCTATAAACATCATCTGAGTAATTAGTACAAAGAGTCTAATACTCTGATATCCATCCCTGTGGCATCACTAGCCAACCAGATGTATTCCCCCAAAACAAAAGCATAATGTCCGTTAGATAACACTGTTGTTTCTCACATAAATAGCAATGAACATACCTCATCCTTGATGCTGAACTGCCACTTAAGCTGCAAAGCCTGCCACCTTTCCTGTTGCCAATGCTGCCCAAGAACTACGAAGCCCATCACAGCTGCAGCAATAAAAATTGACCAAAACGTATTTGCCTCTTTTGCCTGAGCATACAAAGAAGCAGCTCCCCTCTTCCACCAAGCTTCACAGGGAAATTCTGAGTTGTCATTTCTATCTTCCTTTGAACGCTTTGGAAACTGTGAGATGTCTGAATCCAGGCCTCCCTCAGGGGGTTCAACTTGTCCAGGAATAACTGTATTCTCGCCAGTGTTTGATTCACCGGTGGTTGTTTCACCATGGAAAGAGCTAAAATCAGAAGCACTATAGATACTCTGCTCTTTCTCAGTCAAATTTGGCCCTTGCAATGTCGTCCCTTCGTTGAACTCGTTTCCAGGAATGGATAGCCTGTCAACCTTTTCGTCAAAAAACTCAATACCAGGAAATTCATCTGGTACAGCCAGTCCTTCAATGCTCCAGTTCTCTTCGCCTTTTGTATCAGACCTACCCCCTTCATCAGCACCCAATTCTGTAACATCATCTTCAACTCCTAATAAATTCTGGATCTCAATATTTTCAGGTTCCACGGGCAAGTTCTCATGCTTACGTGGAGGAAAGACAAAGTGACCGGACATAAGCATCGCATGTGAAGTTTGAGCCCCACCCTCCTCACCTGCATTTCCCTTGTCATCGTCATTCAATACAATGGGATCTGAACCACCAGGAGCAGCAGCATAAGCTGATGCTGTGAGCGACACAACTTCCCATTCATTTCCTCGAGAGGTAGGTTCCTCTCCCTCCTCAGTATCAGCCATCTATCAATGTTCAAGTTTTCTATATTTGATCAGTCAAACACGGGGGGAGGGGGAGAAGGGGAACATAAAGGAAAAAAGCAAGATCTTACAAAGGATGGCAAAAATAAACCAGAAACAAACAATCTTGATTCTTAACCAACAGAAGAAAATTGTTATACGAGTCCCCTGCACCAATCCTCTCAAGCACCGAATTTAGATATTAACAAATTCCAATTACACATCCTCTGGAATTATTCAGTATTTTTTATGGAAATCTTCACAGGGACGAAACCAAGTTCCAAGGAAGGTATCTCCTTTTCCCGTGTTTACCTTTTTCTAGCCTTCTTTTCTTTCCTTCCACAGCCTGGGGTAGATTAGTAGCTTATATTAGGTTCACTAACCTTCTCTCGACTGATTATTCTTTACGTAATCTTCACTTTATACCCTCTTGTTGGTTGAGTCAGAGTGTGGATTACGTCCTTAATCTGTTCAAGGATAAGCACATAAACATTTATGGCTTCTAGAAAACGTCAACTCCATAAACTGTTAAAAAAAAATGGTGTAGCTGCAATGGTTTTAAAGTAATGGTGCATATAAGTGCTGAAAGGAAAGCATCAATTGGATTTTTCCAGTACATAAAACAAAGGTCCAAACCAAATTAACGTCCAAAAATGGCCTCTATAACTCTACGCCCTCTCTAGCTATGCGCTTACGGAACTTAAAAATAAACAAAATCTCAATTCTCTGAAACACCTTCCCCAACTACCCGGGATGTAATCCATGCATCACCTAACCCACCGGGCCAAAGTTTAGTTCGCGGATTTGCCCTACATTAGAAGAACGCAACACTAGATGAAGTCATGCAAACTTTCTGATAACTCATCAAACAACACCCCAACCATACATGCAAACATCTTTACCATCTCATCACTATTGATATGCAAACATCTTTTCTCACTGATCAAGAAAAAAAAATCGTGCTACACAATGCTGTAAAATATTGACATGCAAACATCTTTTCTCGCTGATCAAGAACAATTTGTACTACACAAAACTATAATAAATGCTGGCAATGCCAACCAAGCTGCCCCTTATTATTAGTAAGACACAAAATCGTTTCACCTCATAGGCAATGAATGGCTGTACTTATAGCTGCTCTAATGCAAGAAGCACGTCAATGAGTTTTTAGCTATTCTCAGTTTGGTTCACAGGTTCAGGAGCTATTGTGGTCATAAACTTGGTCACATAATCTTTTAGAAGTGCCCTCTGCTCCTGCTCTCAATCCTCGCTCTGCGATCATGCTCAATCTCGCTCTCGCGAATTATAGTGGTTCGGATATTTTTAGAAGACGCTTTCCTGCTCGCACTCACATGCGCGAGATATGTAACTTAGGCTCAACTTTGACTCACCTAGGTTAAATTCTCTTTCCATCAAACCATAAAAATTAGTTTTGCCTACTTGAGCTATGGTTTTTCACTTTCATCAAAAACCAAAACAACTCAGTGATTCGAAACCTCATCTGACAACTCAGTGATTCGAAACCTCATCTGACCTACTTGATTTCTGGGCAACTAATCAGCAAATACAACAATCAAAGGCATCACCCACTACATCTGTAATCGTTCAAACCAGGGCAGAAGCCTAGAAAACCGCCGTTTCTTACCAGTTCACTCCTGGTGTGGGGATCGGACCTCAAACACATCAAACACATCATGTTTAAGCATCTGTATTAACCATAAAAAACAGCACACACACACACAGGGGAGAGAGAGAGAGAGAGAGAGGGTACCTGTTCGATTTACGATTTCGTGCTGGTTCTGATTCTGATCGCGTAGGAATTGGATATGTCTTGATGCCCTATTACAAGGAAAACCCAAGAATTTGATCTTTATCACAAATTAGTCCCGCTAATTGCACCTTTTCTTAACTCAAAGCACCCATGACTTCTAATTTAACAAGAATGTGGGTATGTCTGTCAACCCTCTATATAATATCCTAATTAACTTCTCGACCCATTTGACCACGTTGTAAATTGGGGAAATTGCATTTCAGTGGGAGTTGGGGCAAATAATGCCCAACTCATGGAGAGGTTTTTTCAAAATTACATAAATATGAAACGGAGGAAAAATAATTTCCCATACATGAAACGGAGGAAAAATTATTCCCCATACATGGAGTTGGTTGTAATCGAATTTGGGTTTCCAAAGTTGCTCCTTCTATGAATTTAAGTTGCTTAAGTTGACCCTTATATTGACCTAAGTTGCCCCTTCTATGAACTTATTGAGTATTCAATTTCTTGAGTATTTCTTCAATCTCCTTACCATTTCTATTATTTTCTGAAAAAATTGGGATTTGGGTTCCTTGCAAGTTTTTAAAATACTTTGAGATTAGTGTATTTTGGGTAATTTTTAGAAAGAGAAATTACAGAGAAAATAAGATGTATGTTTTCTAACATCCACTTTATATTTTTGCTTTTAGATTCTAGGAATTGCCACTTGAAATTTCTTGTTTAGTTTTACTTGAAAATGTGAAGAAGTTATGCTACTAGCTACCAATTTGTTTCACTGGCTGTTTTTCTTAGAAAAAATAAGGTGCAACTTAAGTCTATAGAAGGGATAACTTAAATCCATAGAAGGGACAACTTAAGTTCATAAAAGGGGCAACTTTGATTCAAATTTAGATTTGACTACAAATCGACTTCATATTTTGGAAATTTTTTTCCCTCTATTTCATGCATGAAAAATTTCAGTTGGTCCGTTTCACCCAAATCTGCAAGTAACCCAGATCCCAAATTTCTTATAAAATAATAGAAATGATAAGGAGATTGAAGAAATGCTCAAAAATTTGAATACTCAGGAAGTTCATAGAATGGGCAACTTAACAACTTTTTGGTTTTGATTATATGAACCTAAGTTGCCCCTTTTATGAACTTCCTGAGTATTCAATTTTTTGAGCATTTTTTCAATTTCCTTATCATTTCTATTATTTTCTGAGAAATTTGGGATTTGGGTTACTTGTAGATTTGTGTGAAATGGACCAACTGAAATTCTCCATGCATTCCATGCATGAAACAGAGGAGATTTTTTTTTCCAAAACATGAAGTCGGTTTGTAGTCAAATCTGAATTTAAATCTAAGTTGCCCCTTCTATAGACCTAAATTGCCCCTTCTATGGATTTAAGTTGTCCCTTCTATAGACTTAAGTTGCACCTTATTTTTTCTAAGAAAAGCAGCCAGTGAAACAAATTGGTAGCTAATAGCATAACTTCTTCACATTTTCAAGTAAAACCAAACAAGAAATTTCAAGTGACAATTCCTAGAATCTAAAAGTAAAAGTATAAAGTGGATGTTAGAAAACATACATCTTATTTTTTCTCTATCATTTCTCTTTCTAAAAAATTACCCAAAATACACTAATCTCAAAATATTTTAAAAACTTAAATTTGCAAGTAACCCAAATCCTAATTTTTTCAGAAAATAATAGAAATGATAAGGAAATTGAAGAAATGCTCAACAAATTAAATACTCAAGAAGTTCACAGAAAGGGCAACTTAGGTCTATATAAGGGGCAACTTCAATTCATAGAAGGAGCAACTTAAATTCATAGAAAGGGCAACTTAGGAAACTCAGATTCGATTACAACCAACTCCATGTATGGGAGGAAACTCAGATTCAATTACAACCAACTCCATGAAATAGAGGAAAAAAATTTCCAAAATATGAAGTCGATTTGTAGTCAAATCTAAATTTGAATCAAAGTTGCCCTTTTATGAACTTAAGTTGTCCCTTCTATGGATTTAAGTTATCCCTTCTATGGACTTAAGTTGAACCTTATTTTTTCTAAGAAAAGCAACCAGTGAAACAAATTGGTAGCTAGTAGCATAACTTCTTCACATTTTCAAGTAAAACTAAACAAGAAATTTCAAGTGGCAATTCTTAGAATCTAAAAGCAAAAATATAAAGTGGATGTTAGAAAACATACATCTTATTTTCTCTGTAATTTCTCTTTCTAAAAAATTTCCCAAAATACACTAATCTCAAAGTATTTTAAAAACTTGCAAGGAACCCAAATCCCAATTTTTTCAGAAAATAATAGAAATGGTAAGGAGATTGAAGAAATACTCAAGAAATTGAATACTCAATAAGTTCATAGAAGGGGCAACTTAGGTCAATATAAGGGGCAACTTAAATTCATAGAAGGGGCAACTTAAATTCATAGAAGGAGCAACTTTGGAAACCCAAATTCGATTACAACCAACTCCATGTATGGGGAATAATTTTTCCTCCGTTTCATGTATGGGAAATTATTTTTCCTCCGTTTCATATTTATGTAATTTTGAAAAAACCTCTCCATGAGTTGGGCATTATTTGCCCCAACTCCCACTGAAATGCAATTTCCCCTTGTAAATTATTGTGTAAATTTATTTATGTTCAGTCATATCGTGTCACGGTTAAACCATATTTTACTATATTACACGCCTTTCGAATAACCTACTCAACTTCTCTAGCAAGGGCTATCGTATCTAATAGTTGAAACTCGTTGTAAGTTACTCGACTCCCGTGTATGATGAAGTTATTATGTTTAATTAAAAGTGAGAGCTTGAGTTCAGATGATTGGGCAATGGTTTGTGAATTTGATCATATAGTCGAGCTAATTTGAGATTGGGCGTTTCTGTAAATCCACCAACTTACTCATCTGACATGATAATCTTTCACCATAATTGCACGGATTTTGAATATTTTGGGCACTCCCATCGACATTAAATTGCATTTTCAGGTAATTTTAAGATTTTAAAGTCTGGTTAATGTATGACAGATTGGTAACAATGTCCAGAGAATCATTTTTATTTATTTTTAATGCTTATGGCGTGGCGAACTATATATATATATATAGTATAAAAAAACAGCACTACCCTTTAAAAGATTTTATACCATCCAGGCTCCATTCTTGTAAACTTTTTTTTCTTCTTCGTTTCGTGTATTTTGTTCATTTTTTCTGAATTGTTGTTAGATTTGCATTATATTTTTCGAATTGATCATCCGTCTCGACAAGAATAGTTTAAAAAGTATAAATTTATGACCAAAAGCAAAAAAAAAAGTTCAATAAAGACGAAAAAATGCCAAACAAATGTCTTTTTTTGGTCTAAAGTGTCATCTGATATAAACTTCTTTCAATATTGGCTCACATTTTTATACTTTTCCAATTCCTCCCGTTGAGACGAATAATTAATTCCAAAATTAAAAAATAAACTACAAAAGTACAAAAATACTGAAAAAGTTTTAGACGAAAGGTAAACAAGAATGGAGCTTCAGTCTTCTTCTTCTTCCCAATTTTTTTTTTTTAATCTCTTTCATATGTTAAATAAATTCATTATCTCTCTTCCAGTTACATCAGAGTGTATTATTTCCGTTTGACTAAAAAAAAGAGTGTAAACAAATTATGTCGTGTTTCAAAAAATAAGGTGCTGGCTCCAGTCATGTGGAAGTCTTGGTGGATGGTTGGTGAAGCACGCAAGATGAATTCCAATGGTTGGTGAAGCACGCAAGATGAATTCCAAGAAAACAAGATGAACACAACCTTGTATGGCTTTATTTCTTCATTCATCCAATCATTCATCAATCATACATTCAATCATTCATCAACAGAACATGAAATTTCAAAGGCCAAACAAATTTAAATTTGAAAAATGATGAAATGAACCGAATGGAGCAAGACTGACTTAACAAAGACCAGAACACATAAACAACATCCAAGGGCCTTATACTCAGTAAGAAACTCTTGAAACTCAAGTATCGATTTCATGACGACGATTAGAAAGGAATGAAAACAGTATTATCAGAAAGATGAACTGCACAAAATAATCCTTCAGACCTCTTGGTTTTGGATGCTGGAAGGATTTCCAGTGATCTACAACTCATCTTTTTGGTGCCCATCATCCTCTATGGGACTGGCATTATCCGCTGTGTTTCTGTCATTGTGGAGCTTCTCGAGAAGTAGTTCAAAAGGAGGATCTCCTGGTCTTCGGAAAATTTGTTCTCCTATCTTAATCTCGTATGCTTCTGGTTGGTTCAATATGAACTCTTTAAGCTGGGAAAGAGCAGGTACAAATCAGTAATGAGATACGTTAAGAGGGTGAAAACTGGGAAATGTAGGATCCTGACCAAAGTTACTGAGGCTAGACATCTTCAATCTCATGCATAAAATTCAGTCCGGTACAAACCAAGAAGGATGCATAAAATGAGATACCATTCACAATGAAACCTTGGTATGTAAACTCCACGACACATGGATCAACCAAACTTGAAGGAGGCTAGTGATTTACACATCTATAATTACATAATAACATTAAGCAAACAAATCGACTGCTAAACCATGGAATTGGTTACTATATTTGTAGTTAAATGCCCAATGATTCCTGCCTATGAATTAAAACATGGTCTTTTGAACTAATGAAAATTCAGGAGAAACATTTGTCCTTGACATTTCTGAAAAGCGTTTCTAGCTTCAATAGAAGACAAATGGATGAAGAGCACATATGGCTGATGATAATTGGTAATATCTAAAAGGAACCGTCGCTTAATAAAAATAAAAAACATTGGAATTGGCTTAAGAACCATACTGCAACCAGCGAGTATCCAATTTTGCGCGCTAATTCATTGTCCTCTAAAGTTGAAAAATAGGTGCAATTTCTCAGTGGGACATTCATATATCTTCGAGTCAAGGATACTCGGATTTGCTTATTAGCTAAAAAAAGAGACAAGATTTCAGATTTGCTGACATAAAACATACCTCCAGAGAGTCTTGGCCTCTCTCCATAGTGAACATAATCGTGCCAAGATCAAAACCCGTAAACTTTGTCTCGATAGCGCCAGTTCTTGAAAGTTTTGACCATTGCATAGCAATATCAGATACCATATCCTGATAATTTCAAGGACAAAAACCTATTCAGCTTAATGTCATCTTTCCACAGCACAAAGCACAAATAAGGTGGATATTGCACATTAGAGGCTTCTTTGAAAACACAATAGGCCCCCAAGCTATTGCAAAACCAAATAAGCTCAACGTTTCTACATGAATTAGGAATCAGTTAACAAGAATCTTCCACCATGAATAAAACAAATCAATCAGTCAATCCTTTTCTCCCAAAAACAAAATGCAACATAGAACATAAAATGCTTACAAATGAGCTTTCACATAACATTGGTAATATGCAACATAAACTTTCCTTGATATCCAATAACCAAACCAAACCGAGCCTTCAGTCCCAATCAATAAAACTACACCTCTAACTGGTATATCTTCTCTAAGTGTTACCCTTTTCTCAAAGTGTTACCCACTACGGTAACCATATCACTCTTCCTAACTATAGTGTCAGCCTATCCATAATAACATGTCCAAATTGCCGTAATACATTTCCCTGCATCTTATCTTCTATTGGCGCTGCACCTATCATTCTGAGGAGGTGTTTGCTTCTAATTCTATATCAATTATTTTCTCCCAAAAACAAAATGCAACATAGGATATAAAATGCATACAAATGAGCGTTCACATAATGTCGGGTATGAGCTTTCCCAATCGATTAAACTACCCCTCTAAAGTCAATACTGGTACGTCTTCTCGTAGTATTGTCCTCTGCCATAACCAAATCACTCCTCCTAATTATAGTGTCAGCCTATCAATACCAACATATCCAAAGTGCCGTATCTATTGGTGCTACACTTATCATTCCGAGAAGGTGTTCATTTCTAATTCTATCTACCACATTCCCATCTCAACGTTCTAATTTCAGCTACACTTATCAAACCCCGTTGACTTCCCTCGAAATCCAAATCACGAGATTCACTACATGGAAAATGATAGACACACACCAATCAACCACACCCCTCTCACACGAATGCGTGGACCCCATCATGTATGGGCCCCATAATTACTTATGTAGACCCCGTATATACGTAAGAGACGTAAGAGGGTTGTGGTTGGTGGGTGTGTATGTAGCATTGCTCGAATCGAAACTCCAATCCTATACAGCAAGTACATCAGGAAACAGAAACAGAGACGACAAAAAGCGTTGGCGATACCCGAGTTCGTTTGGGGCCGCCCAACCGGAGCTTGACGAAGCCGAAGACGCGGCCGAACTGGCGCTTCATCATCTCGGCCTGGATCTGGGGCAGGTCCATGCCGGAGAAGTCGGTTGGGGGAGGGTCGTACTCGGGCCGCGGCTTCTTCCCCCACTGCTTCCATTCCTCGTCTTCCTCGTCGTCGACCACGTCGTCCAGGTCGTCTGTTATGTGGATCCTCTTCTGTCCTCCCTCTGCGAATCGGAAGAATTGGCTGGTTCCGATGAGGGTTACGGTGAGCAGGAGGAGGAGGAGGAGGGGAAAGGGTTGGTTACTCATGGGGAATTGTGATGGGTTTGGTTGATTATCAATTTGGGTATTGTGTATCTATATCTATCTATGTATCTGTCTATGCTTGTATGTACAGGTTTTTGCAGGAAAGAGAAACGCTGGCAAACCAAAATGCTACCGACGTGCGCAAAGATTCCGATTCCGATATGGTTGATATAATTGTTTATTGCGTGTTCGAGACCATTCCGAACAAACAATTGGTTCAGTAGTAGTGTTATGCTCGTTCAGTTCAATACATGGGAGAAAAAGATCTGCCTATATGAGAAATTAGAGATGATATAGGTACCGACGGAGGGTGTAGGAAAATCGTACTGGAGGCCGTGCCGGGCCGGGCCGTCTCAGGATACCGGACGGTCGATTCGAGTCTTCTAAAAATTATATACACACGAAAAATAGGGTGTTTAGATTAAGCACCCTACACACATCGGATGTCGTTGATTCCCACATGACCCCCTCGGTTTTTTTTAAATAATTTTTGGACGGCTCGGATCGGCCGTCCGGTGGCCGGAGACTGCCCGGCATGGCCGTCGATATGATTTCCCTACACCCGTCGGTACTCATAGCAGCACTCTATGAGAAATATAGTTGGAAAAATAATGTCAATGTCTAGGGTTGTTACCGTTCTACTATATCGTTTTCTACAAATTAAAAAAATGAAATATAAAATTAATTCACAATTTTAAAGTGTAATTTGTATTTAACTTTTTTATATAGAACCAACCCCACCTTCCAAAATTCTCTCACTTGTAATTAGGGGTGAACAAAAACCAACCGAACCGAACCGAACCGGTTCATTTTTTCAGTTTTTTTCATTATCCGGTTCGGTTCTCGATTTTTGAAAATTTTCGGCAAACCGAACCGGTTTTTAATATATATATATATAATATTTTTAAAATATATTAAATATTTTTTAATATATTTTAATATTAAAAAATTTTAAATATATTAAATATTTTTTAATGTATTTTAATATATATATTAAATATTTTTAAAATATTTTTAAAATTTTCGGCGAACCGAACCGACCATCAAAACTCGGTTTCGGTTCCTTCTAGTCCCTGAACCGGTTTCATTCGGTTTCGTCAAAACCCCCCTGAACCGAACCGGTTACACCCCTACTTGTAATTATCACCCTCTCGACGTTTCTATCTCTCTCTCTCTCAAGCTACTTGCTCTCCTCTTCCACGTTTCTCTGACTCTCTATTTTTCAAAAATAAAAAAATAAAAGTTTAAGCAATTAAGACTGTGTATGAAGACTTTTGAGCCTAACTACATTTATACAAGGTGTGTATTGATTGATCGATGGTACACAAACTAATGAACATCTATGTTCGTAGAATTTTTTGTTTGCCGGAATCAGGATCAAGTGTTTGACCTTCATGGGGGGAAAAAAAATGAGATTAAGTAAATAGGAGAACCATCTACTTGTTCCCTTCAATTTTCATTATGCAAAATAAACAGGACATATATATATATATTTTTTTATAGAAAGTTTTTTTGTTTGTTTTATTCAATGTTCTGCAATCTCCTTTCAATTTTTTGGCGTACCAACACGTGGGCTGGGGAATTGGCTGTGTGCCCCTTCATGAGTAACATTTCCCCCTCCCTAGGTCATGGGTGTAAAGGGACAGCTTACGCGTACTTGACTATTCCCCTCTTTGATCGGGTCAAAGACAGGTCATTCATGCCGAAATTAGGAATTTCACTAGAGATCTCTCTTGTGGTTTTGGCCCCCAAAAGTTGTCAAATACTGAACTCGAAATGTCTGAGTTTACTGTTCATCTCTGTTGCCGCTCGAGCTATTTTCCCACGAGTAACATTAGAGGTTCGGCAATGTGAAGGCTGTCCTTTTTGTTTGCAAACAGCATATCCAATATGAAGCCCAAACACGAGAAAGTATTTTAATGCCCAATTTTATGGCACTTCCTACTGCATGGCCTTGGGCCAGGTCCAAGTACAGGGTTTGACCTCGGATAGTGCACTAGAGAATGAACTTTTGCAACATAACTATGATGTATGGATTCATTTACTGCTTCTTCTTTTCTTTTTTTTTGCTTTTACCTGTTATTTGGCTTTGAATGTTAATTTTCATGGATTTGGTAGAATGTGGAAAAACCTTGAGGGGAAGAGGCGTTTTTTTTTTTGTGTGTGCGTACACATATTTGCATCGTTATATGTTGTTATTGGCCGAAAATGTTACTACTATCATTGGCATAGTGGAAAACGGTAGGTGATTCCAAGTTAAGTTGTGTCGTGCTAGAGCTAATCAAAAGACACCCTATTATCGAAACAATAAAAGAAAATAAGTAGTTACATTATATATAGTAAATTGTTGCTTAAAGGTTGGTGACAAGTCTACAACGCAATGACATTAAGGCGATTTTTTTTTTTTTTTTTTTTGTGTGTGTATTGTAGTAGTAGTTATTTAATGTCCTCATTCCCATGACAATCGCATTACACCCAGTTGACCAATGACCACCATAAATTATAATATATTCTTGTAATTTCTATATTATGTAACATATAAATGATCTTTGTATTGATTGGCAAGAGGTGTAAAGTAAGGGATCAGCTCATATCCATATATATCTCATACCTAATACCCTTTCATACTGATTTGAACAATTTATTTCGCATAATACGAAAAATGAGTTTATGTCTTTAGAAGTTTTGTTTGGTCGAATATCGATGAATAAGTTTCATTGTATTCCGCAAATTACAAGGTTCAAGTTTAAGCTAAGGTTTACCATTCATTTAATCCAACGAAAATGCAACTTGTTCACGTGCCAATCGATATATACGATCAGCCTGATTGCGTGTCAGCCTGATATATGCAATATGGGGAGGAGCTGATCCTAGTAAAGGTAATGGCATAAATGCATGTGCCTCCAATGCATTTCTTCGTTACCCCGTAGATCCCAAAAATGTTTCCTTGAGAGATCCACAGCTTTGATTGCTTACAATATTTCACAGCTTTGAGTTATTTATTGCTTTGACTTCTGGAGGTTCGATTCAGGTTGGTTATTACTATCCTACTGCATTCCTACTCCCAAGACTGATTAAACCACGGGGCATGCACATGAATCCCACAAGTTAGGGGTCTTTGTGTATGAATTTCGTGAATCCGGCTTGTCTGCAATCCTTTATTGGATGGAAGAGAATAATCTGTGTAATCCCAACCATAAAAACCGACTTTTTAAGTTTTTTTCTTGGATATTTTTTCAAAATACTTATGTAAAAGTCATAATTTCTAACTTTTCCGATTCCGCTTGTCGAGACGAACCGATATTACATAAAAGTTTGGCGCAAAACTAATAATTTTTTGAATAAAAACAACAAAAAATTTGAGGCCCACAACTTGCTGGTTAGTGGAACTAGTTTTATTTGGCGAGTTTTGCGCAGGCAATATCACAAACCTATTAAAAATTATGTGTTTGTCCGTAATTAAGTATAAACCCTTGTTTAGTGCGCTTGGCCGGCAGGCATTGTCCATCAAGTATCAACAACATGTTACTACTATCAAGAGAAGCAAGAATACGAGGTTGACAATGCATGCAGTATTTAAGTATTCCATTGGGCCAATTTTTTTTCCATTCGGGCCATGAAGAAGTCCAAGGTTATCCTAAAACTCGTATATGGTAAGAACATATTTTTGGAGATGGCTCCTCTTTTGGTAGCTAATATCTAGACCGGATCTTTCGCACCTTCTGTTGGGCCCACTTTGAAGCTCTCTCTCTCTTTTTTTTTTTTAATGATCCAAGCCGCGCCGCTCGTATTTCAACGTCCGCGAGTGCATTGGTCTTCGAAAAAATCTAGTTGATTGGACGACGATAGTCATACTTTTGCGGCTCTTTTAGTCGAAAAGTATACATGCCCAATGTGGGTTAAGTATAATTGTTCATTTTTACATAAATAAAAAAAAAAAAAAACAATTCCCAAATTTTCACTCACTGGTATTTATGGGGCAATGGTACGTGCTTAATTGCTTTTACTCAATGAAGTTTTCCCTCAACGAATATTTCACAATGTGTGTTCCTTAAAAAAACGTCCCTAAAAAACGGATGATTTTTTCAAATTTATTAATCAATGATAGTCTGTCATTAAGAATTTAAGTCAAAATCAAGGTTTAGTGTTTAGTTGAAAAAACGTTCATAGAATTATAGGGTCCCAAATGTGCCTAGCTAGACGGACACTTTTAACAAACGAATTTGAAGGAGTGCATGCACGCACTAGAGACTGGCCTACCTAATATATTCATGTGGATCTCCATCAATACTAATCAAAAGTCTTGTTGTTTATTTTATACTACAATTTTTTTTTTTTCCCCTTGGACTGTCGAGACAATGCCCGAAGCATATAATAATTTTCTTCAATGAAAAGACCTTTATAGGCTCCATTGTTGTTGACCTGAACTTTATAAGTAACACAATTTAATTTCTAAACTATATGCATCACCATCGATCTTTGGTTTTTAAAGGGACCATTCACGTGTATGTCACCACTTCTAATCATGACTTGTGAGCCGGCCACTTAAATTTGTAGTTTCAAGTCTGTGTGTTTCACTAACTAAAATGAGTACTACTACTTGTTTTTTGATTTGAATGTGATGTATCGTGAGAGAATGACATGTCCCGTCAAGCGAAAAATAGGTACTTAAAAAATAAGAACTTTAGTGGAACGTGACCCCTAGTTGATAAATTTGTGATTTCTTAGCTTGATCGGTTGGGACAAGCCTCAAAGCATATGAGCTCAGTCTATCTTTGAGGCCTCAATTTTACTAGTAACAAAGATTAGATAGGTATGTATCACCGTATTTGGTTTATTTAGATGAATGTCTACGCTGTGAGATCTCTTACACTATCCATTTTGATAATGACCGTAATATTAATAAATTAAAATTTCAAGCCAACACAAAGACTAATAGATTAACTCTAGGGATTGACCTGGTAGTCAATGCCATTTTTGGTTAGGGACAGACGCAGAATTTCAAAATTGGGTGGACGAAAAATTAAAATAAATCACAACATATAAAAGGCAGTATAATTTTTGCCTATATAAGTTCTAAATATGTATCCTTCCAAAATCATTACATATATAATCAATCAAAGTATAGCTAAAAATAACAATATATCTTCCTCAATACGAGTATATTGGTTAGTCCGGTGTTGAGTTGTTCAAAATGATGCTGGGCAGGCGAACAAATATGATATTAACGTTTTGGCATAAAAACCTACCATAATTCTAGTGGAAATATAAAACATGGATACGACAATCACCCAGACTCACCGGCCCTTCGATCCGTCCTTGTCTCTAATTAATTTAAATGGATGTCTGCCCTGCAAGATCTCCTACGCTATCCATTTTGGTCATGACCAATAATATAATTAAAATCAAAGATTTCAAGCCCAAACAAAGGCTAAAAGGTTTTATCCACACGAGTGGTCAAACCCATCTATGGTTAATTTGAATTGATCTCTGCGGTGCAAGATCTCCTACGCTATCCATTTTGATAATGGCCAGAAAGATTAAAAATCCTCATGTGAAGCCATAAAGACTAAAAGGTTAACTTCAAATGATTGTCTTGGTGGTTGAGTCTCGGGGTTAATTTGCTCTGTTTTCAGGTGTTAGATTTGAAACTTCACAGGTGTTATAGATCTATTTTTTTGAACCAATTCTCACAAAGAACCTTGTCAATGTTTCAGTTTGCGTTGATAGATGATGACAGAATAGTCGAGATCGGCATAAATTGACCTGGACACCTCAATTATCAAATAGCGAAAAGATAGACGGACAACAAAGGAATCTGTTATAGGTCCATATCGTTGTAGGGTATTATATAGACCTCATAAGATCACAAAATTTAGAGGCCTCTCTCTTTTCCCTCAACCAAAAGCTACCCCTAAAATTTTCGGTCGTTTGCTCAACCAATTAATGTCATATTTGTATTGTATGCTGTATTAGCATGGGACTCCATAGTCGACCCTACGTACACACTCATCCATGCACTATTGATATCGATGGACTCGTAGTATTTTTCGTTACATTGCTCTCAAAAATTACTACTCCATATATATATATCTTCCGGGTATTTTCGTAATCTCTCTCACCCCATAAAAGCTTGCCCACCCTCCCCAAAAAAAAAATTCCCTGTAAGTATTCGTTCCGCATATTGGAACCTGATAATCTCATACAGTAATTAATTATTCAATGGGAATCAATAATCCTAGCTCTCAAGATGTGCCGTCTTAATTATAATTAATTGATGACGGAATCGAACTGCAAGTTTTTATTATGATTAATTGATTATTATTATTATTATTATTGGCTAAGCCAATAACAAGAGAGAGGAGAAGAAAAAAGAAAGACATAAAAAATGAAAGGCTGCTGATTTTGTCGCCGCCTTTTTTATTAACGCCACCCCCTTCTCTTGTTATATAAATTTTTACATTTACATAGAAGTGGCGTTAATGAAAAAGGAGGTGGCAAAATTATTTTCCAAATAAAAAACATACTTAATATTAGTAATATATAAGAAGGTTCGAAGAACCCAAGAGACAGCCGACCTTTTGAGGCAAGTTGACCTTTCTTTCAGCAGCCAGCGAGCCAGCCAGGTGCATGCACTCCGAAGAAAGTATTCAGGCTCCGTTCCAGAAACCTTCTTAAAAAATAAGCAGCTTATTTTACATTTTCAAACTCAAAAATAATGTAAATGAAAAATAATTTTTTGATTTTTTTTGCACCGTATTAAAGATCTTGATGAGATCTATCAAACTAGATCCATAATGATAGAAAAATTATTTGCGTAAACACATTATTTTTAAACTTAAAATTGCCTACTTAAAAAATAAGAATTTATTTGAGGTTGCGGAACGGAGCCTCAGTCGGTCATAGACCCATAGGCATAAATGGCCCCTAAAAACTACCCGATAATCACACATTTTTTGGTGGCTCCAGAAGGCATCGGATAAATTTGCAGCAGCCCTAAATAATTAGGGGTGTGTCAGTGTGTGCGGGCCAGTTTCGGCAGTTGAGAGACTTCTCAACCAAAAGTGCTACACACACAATATTACAATAACGATTGTGTAAAACACAACACACAACTAATCTTTAGTCGTTCATGACTGTAATAAATGCTATGCGCACAATCGGTGTGTTGATTGTGCGCGCAATTCTGACCGTTCAGATGTATTTTTTAACAATATTACCACCCACATTGTCGTACTATATAATTTCAAAACCTGGTCTGATTCCCCTGTTGAACTTGCTATCTAAGAGCATCTCCAACGGCTGGCCATCCCTCGTGCCAAACCCAAATATTGGCTCTCATGCCATTTTTCAGCCCCCCAACACCATGCCAAACTTCCGGCCAAAAATGGTCATTTAGGCTTCCCCTGTCATCTTCAACTACCAAATCCCCTCCCATTTGATCAACTACCAAATCACGGATACCGATTATTGATTTTTAAACGATTATTGATTTTTAAATGTTATAGTAGATTTCTTACCTAAGACTAGCCTCTATATTTTATTATTCAAGTTTAGTGATTTAAACGAGTGATGCGGAACAAGTTTAACACTAAAAACAAAGTATCAGGGAAATTGACACCCATGGGAGCCCATTCTCTGGCCATGGAGATGCTGGATTTGTAAATAAAAAATAAAAAATTTACAGATTTTATTCTCCGAGAAAATCCAGAAATTTTCACATACCTCCGCTGGAGAAAATCCACCAAATTTCATGAAATTTTCACGTACATCTGCCGGAGAAATTAGCCCGTAAATCTCCGCCGGAGATAGATTCAGGGCGTTGGAGAGAGACAGACTGTGCGAGAGGGACGGAGACATGGAGTACTTTAACCTTGTGCTCTGATTTTTTTGCGGTAAGTCTATGGGTACAGAAAAATGGTACAAATTTTGTACATAGGTTTTTCGTGGAGTCCACTACGGGGTTCACACAAATGATCCGAGCCGATCATTAAATGTAAAATAATTTTTCAAGGGCTCTTGCAAAAATTCAGCTCAATCCGATACTTATAGGTGTTTAATCCAATCATCTAATTTTTCATTTAGATTTTAGGATATGAAAAAATTAGATGATTGGATCGAACACTTATAAGTATCGGATTGAGCTGAATTTTTGTAAGGGTCCTTGAAAAAATGTTTTACATTTAGTGAACGGCTCGAATCATTTGTGTGGAACCCATAGTGGACCCCTCAAAAAATCTATGTACAAAATTTGTACCATTTTATGTACCCATAGACTTACTGATTTTTTTGCCATCTCATTACATATTCTCTCTTTTTTTCCCATTCCAGACGTTCCACCTGCCTTCAAGTCGGAGAAATTTTTTAGTGCCGGGTGGGTACCACGTCACTCAGCTGACGTGGTGTCGAGCTGGCACATTCTAGCCGTCTAAAAGTGTATTGAACAGTTCAAATTGAAATACTCTTTCTTCTTTCTCTCTCCAAGTCTGAGCCGTCCAAAATCAAAATGGACGGTCCAAATGCACTGAGCAAGCACCACGTGGTACCCGCTCGGCACTGAAAAATTTCTCTTCAAGTGGCGGTTCAAGATTGTTGACAACTTAGGCGGACCCGTGGATTTTCAAGGGTGTGAAAGTTGATTGCGGGCGAAAAAATTTCCAACCCACCACTGTTGTGTTGGTTGTTTGGGTAATTCTGACCGTCCAAATGTATATGGACGGTCTAGATTTCAAAAAAACTCTTCCAAGAAAAAGTTTAACTTTTTTGGGAAAGAGTTTGAGCGAATTCTGGCTATTTATTACAGCAATGCATGGCTAGAGATTAATTGTGTGTTGTGTTTTACACAACCGTTATGTGTGTAACACTTTTGTTCATTATAGATTTCATATATATAATTGCTACAACAAATGAGATGTGTTTGGAATTTGCAATGTGACCCAGTCAATTTGAGTTACTGATTCCTATCCAGTTTTCCTTCGGCCTATTCCGAGCCAATTATGGGCATTTGTGGTTTTTTCCTGAGCCCACAAAATCGATTGGGATTGCTTATTTGCACAACTCGTCAAGTATGTTATTTGTGTCGAAAATTAATTTGATCGAACATTAATAGATACTCCTATATAACAAAACTAAACAAACTTGTTCAAGAAAAATGAAATGGCGAAAATAATTTGAAAACTAAATTTCCCATATTTTTCCTTGTGCAATTTTGTTTCGTTCATTGATCTATCAATATTCGATCAAACTAATTTTTACTTGATGACATTCGACAAACTTTACAAAATGAATGATTCCAATCATTGTTGTAGTCAACAAAGGCTAAAAACACTCTATTGGACCCCCCAAAAAAAAAAAAAATTTGTTGAAAACATTGTTGAAAAAGAAAAAGAGGGGGAAAAAAGGAAAGAGATAGAACATTATTTTTTATTTTTTTTTATAATGATCTGTGTATTTGATTGAGAATGTAAAATTCACTAAATTTGGTTATTGGGAAAATGTTATTAGTTTTTGTTATCCAAAGTCTAAAATTTGATTATTTCTAAGAAAGTTGCTTAGTTTGATTATAGTATTGTGAATCGTATTTTGTACCAACATTATTAACTTTAAAAATCTAGTACTTTTGATAATGCCATTGTGGATACTCTTACACAAGTACTCCGTATATCCAACTTGTACTTACGTACGTACTGTGACGTGGATAGTATAAAACGACCGGGTCTACGTATGACAATTGGCTCTGTCGATCAAGAGAAAATGTGACGATTGGCGGGTAGGCCGTGTCAAGTCCCTGTTTGGTTAAAGAGAAGAGAAAATTTCCGTTACGATCCCCAATCCCCCAAACAAAAAATGACAAAAGAATCTCAAAAGGAAAAATGACCTCCAGTAGTCCTGAGTGGCCCCTCTCCAAATCCTCTCTGCCTTTTCAACATTTTAAGAGTTACTTAGGGGGTGTTTGGATCCTCCTTTTCCCCATTTTCGACTTCTCTTTTTTGAGTTTTGGCTATTTGGCAGGAAGAGGGAAAATGGGTTTTCCATTTTCAAGTTTCTAGAGCAAAAACGTAGAAAGAGCTCAGGAGGAGCTTTTCAAATTTTCATTTTCCCATTTTCTTTCTCCTGTCATGTCAAAAAGACTTCTCTATCCTCTCCATTTTGGAATTATTTTCACAAAGCCGTAGTTTTTGAACGTTATCATCTCAACTGTGATTTTCCTTTACATTCACACCATAAAAAGGGAGGGGGGGGAGGGGGACACTTTCAGTTCATGTACATAAGCAATTTCGGAAGTAAATTTTAAAAAATTTGATTAAAACATTATTTATATACATTATACACCATTGTTTATAACCGGGGGCAACATAGTAAAAAATCAATTCATAATTCATTTTCATTTCATATCTCCAAAACACTACTCCTGCTGCAAATTGCATTCTGCACATATCATTCAAACACTCTACTAAATACAAAATATATTCTGATTATAATCCCAAAAGGCAAAAAGTTGAAAATGAAAAGTCAAAAAGTAGGCTCCCAAACACCCCTATAGGAGTCGTTTTCGCTAATCAACAAGTTATGGATCATAACTTTTTGATTTTGTCCTTATTCGAATTTTGTTCATGATTGTTAATTTTGTGCTAAATTTTTATGTATTACGAATTTGTCTCGACGAGAGAAATCGAAAAAGTAGAAAACTATGACTTTTATACACGTATTTAAGAAAAGAGCCCAAAAGTCAATTTTTCGGGTTTTTTTCTTGAATATTTCACAAAATACTTGTGTAAAAACTTTGCACTTTTTCTATTCATCTCGTCGATACGAATCCATAGTACATAAAATTTTGTGCAAAGCTAACAAACGTGAATTTTTTTTTTGAATAAGAACAAAATTATGATCTACAACTTGCCGATACTTGAAAAATAAAAAGCTCAAAAAACAATCTAACATTCGAAAGCAAATTATTATGATAAAAAAGCTCCAAAATTTTACTAGAGATTTTTAAGTTCAACTTATATTTTTAATATACTTGTATGAGAATAACTTCTTTATTGCGGTCTACGGAGTTATTTACAACACACAATCACAACCATCCAAAAGGACAGTCTGAATGTCAATGAATTTCCGAAAAACACTTTTCGATGATTGCAATTGGTTGGTGCAGTAAAACACTTGTTTACGGATACTCGGTAAACAAGTATCTCTACTTGTATACCCAAACGCGGACTTAGCATTAGCCGTCACTAAATCCTTGTCCTATAAAAAAACGTCTCCAGGTAGCTCATTCGAATTCTCAAGCACACAAGCAGAGTCTGGTTAAGCGATCCCCACCCCCCCAGTGAGCTTCTCAAACCTCCATCAATGGCTGCCTTAACCAATTTGATCAAGAAAAGATCTTCCTCCATTAATGGCCTCATCAAACCCAGATTGTTCTCTTCCGAACCTATTGTTGATCCATCTTTTGCTCAGAGAATCAGGAATCTCCCCATAGATCTTCCCGGTACTGGTATCAAGACAGAAGTCTCCCAAGTAATCTCTCTCTCTCTCTCTCTCTCTCTCTCTGTGTTGCTTGCTCTGTTGTTTTCTTGACCCAGATGGAAAATGAATCACCAACAAGAATTCTACCCCGAATTTCACGTTGCATCTACATTCCGAAAAATTTGAATCAGTTTTGATGCTAAAATTTGATTGTTTAGTTTACAGAATCCGATAGTAACCAAAATAGTGATTTTAACTAAAATCCAGTTTCTTAAGCCACAACAAGAAGTTTTAAGACCCAAACCTCTCTGTTCTTTTGTGCCAGTTTGTTTGTCGCAAATTTCAAGTGTTCAGTAGAAAGATTCTGTTTGTCTACCGCTACCATGGTCTAGGGATGGCAATTTGCCCCGTCCGGCCGCCCCTATCCGGCTTTGTAGATGACTTTTTAATTGGTATTCTCTGTCCATAGAGAAAGGCTTTTTACTCTGTATCCAATCCATAGAAAAGACTACTTTTATCACTGACGTCTGTACATTTTCTTGGATTGGTTCGTTGGTTCAATACGGAATATTTTTTTAAACAATTTGATTGTATCCCGTTGTTTTTCTCATAAAAAAATGCATTCTCAAATTAAATTTATCGATATTCAAAACACGTAATTTCGGTACGGTGGAACGAGCTCTTAAATGTGGATAACTCTGATAAATTAAATGGATCCGAAAAATAGACCGGAGACCATCTTATTCTTTCTCTTAATAGTTGGCCAATATTTTCCTTGCATGGAAGGGTGAGTTTGGACAAACTTTTTACGAAATATTTGCTTATTTTGCGCACACAATAAAAAAAAACTTTGACTATAGGAAAAATGGTCTGGGCTAACTTCTTCTGTGTTAAAGACAAATATTTGCCTCCTCGAAAAGTCCAAAAACCCTTTTAAAATACTTTGCATTTAATCCAAACAAAATGTCCAAAAAGTCTTTGGAAAAGTTTATCGAAACTTAGACTAATTAGTACATCCTCCTATCATGCGCCTACCTTTTGGGATTGTCACATCCAGTGTGAACCCCACAAGAGGCCCTGTGAAGTGAGGCAGGATTCTCTGTACCGAAAACTCATGTGTCTCTGTGTCGAAAGGGGTTTTCGCTCGTAGAATTTACAACAAAACAAAAAAATCTACACAATTCAACGCCGAAAAATCTTTCGACACAAAGACACAAGGGTTTTCGAGACTGAGGAAATCGGACCCCTGTAAAGTACTGAAAGGTGAAACCTTTACTGGTGGAATGTGTCATTTTCTTTTCATCTCTGGCTACTGCATAGTGGAGTATTGTGGTTGTACTACATAAAGGAACATAGAAGGAAGATGGTTGAAAAACTAGTACAGTATGAAATTTTGCGTGTTCAATTTGTAGCGTGACTGCCAAATTTGGTCTTTTCTTCTTTTCTATTAAGATTTTATGGCAAATGATTTTCACACCCCTTTTTGGATATTGGCACTCATTTTTCTTTTCTTTACTTAATCACTTGAAAGTACTAAATTGCTCTTCATATGAAAAAAGTGACTCAAGAAGTAAGAGTAGTTTGGTAATTTCACCATGAATAAAGATAGAAGGAGGAGTGCCTATGGAGAAAATGGGGAGTGTGAAAATCATTCGCCATGGAGTATTTGAGATGCAAACTTCTCCAATTACAAAGATCACCCTTGAAGTTTCACTAAAATCTCACTTTATGCCCTTCACTATCTATTGTTTAAGTCAACCCCTTACACTTAGGTCAGCTGTTAAATGTGGCCCTTCCCTCCATCTCTCATAGTCGCAAACTAATAGGGTAAGGCTATCTGCCGACTACCTTTCCCAATCCCATTGTAAGCGGGAGACTTGCAGACTTGGCACACACTTTTTACATGTTTAAAGACTACATCAATTTAGTTTAGTGACTAATTCGAGTATTTCCAGCTAAGCCGTCACTCCTTCAGAACATCTCCGACCCAAGTCTTCAAATTGAAGACTCAAATAAAGATTTTTTATTCAAAAAGTAAGTGTGAAGAATGTGACAACTCACATCGGCTACAACCCAATTCTTCATTTCCGTCTCAACTTTTTAAAATATCATTCATTTGTCTCCAAAAATCAAATTTCACTCCAAATATTGAACTGTTAGCATTTTTAAGTATTATCAAATGAGTGGTCTTGTTTTAAAGGTCTCATAAATCTCATTCATTTCTCCAACCGTGGAAAATTTTCTCCATCTTTATGTAGACAATAAATGCTGCATAAATTCTGATATTAGTCTAATAGTCATAATATTAGTTCCATTAATAAAAGGTAATAATAGTATGGTTAAAATAGCACCGGGCTTGAATTTATTTTGTGTGAATGTGCAAAGTTAATATTTGTAATTTTGGAGGAAAAATGAGAGATGATTGAGTTTTGAGTGTATTATTTGGAAAATGAAGATAGTGATAGAAAACTGTGGCTAGAGTATGAGTGAGTCGTAACATTCTTCAAATTTACTTTTGAACAAAAGACTGATATTTTAATCTTTTGAAATGAAGAATTGAGTTGGAGATGCTCTTCTTGCCTTCTATAACTCTCGTTTTGGGTAAGCCAAAAGGGTGGAGGAGGGGTGATCAGGCGAAGCTGCCCTCTGACCATAGTAACTCTAGACCCGCAGTGGGCCTGGACGGGATCAAGAACCACAGCTAATACCGTCCCAACCAAGGGCTAGGGAACACAGCCGGCTTCGCAGGAGGGCAGAGTTCGAGCGGGTGTTCACTGCACCACTCGAACCTTGGATCCCTCATGCACCACTTTTACATACTTCAAAGGATTGATCCCAATTATTGGGTACCATCATATGGTGTTCCTTATGACCCCCTTAATATCTTCCAAATCCTTGTAAACATAACAATAACACAAAAAGTTTGAGCAAGGACATGTTTCATAACTGGTTCACTAAACCAAAAAACCTAAGTTATAGCACTGTTTGGAGTTTTGGATCTTATTAATCTGCCCAATACATTACTGAGTGATCGATGTTCTTATCATAACGAAACACTTCTCATATCTCAGCTTATTGGGAGAACACCCATGGTATATCTTAATAAAGTAACTGAAGGCTGTGGAGCCTATATTGCTGCCAAACAAGAAATGTTTCAACCTACTTCCAGCATCAAAGACAGGTAAAATATATATATAGTTCTTCAGTGGTATCGATCCTAGCACTTAATCCTGTTTGTGCACATATTTAAATTGGCGATTATCTGTCGGATTTCTAGACCAGCATTGTCCATGATCCTAGATGCAGAAAAGAAAGGGCTAATTACTCCAGGAAAGGTTAGCAAAGTTTCCGGCTTCGTTTGTAATTGCTTTTTTGTCATTTTGATTTGTGTGTGTGTGTGTATTCAGGAGCAAAAACAATGAATTTTCCAAATATATTTCTGCAAGTGTTTTTCACAGAATGAAAGCAGAAAACCAGATATATTCGATACGAGGTTCTGTTCTCAGAATCAATTTGCTAGAACACCTTAAGAAAGATCATTGGTTGATGCAATTAAGAACTTGTTTTTGAGTGGAAAATAACCATTTTCAAGAAAACACAAGAAAAAGATGTTTGCATTGTCTTGAAACCGATGTTTTTGCCAAAATGTAAATTACAATGCCAAACAAAGTTT
The DNA here is from genome assembly GCA_025413875.1 of Rhododendron molle. Lineage (NCBI taxonomy): Eukaryota > Viridiplantae > Streptophyta > Magnoliopsida > Ericales > Ericaceae > Rhododendron > Rhododendron molle. The sequence continues at coordinate 1,583,769 of CM046394.1, read as the reverse complement.
TGGAAAACAGTTTTTCTGACAACCGATTCTCAAACAAAAACCTTATGGGATTGTTTCTAGCTTCTGTCTCCATATGCTTTCGCTACATCTTTGGTCATTTAAATCATCTCTGAATACCGGCGGCCTCCTGACTCTTATTGTTTCTATATCAGACGGTGTTGATTGAGCCGACATCAGGGAACATGGGGATTAGCTTGGCATTTATGGCAGCCATTAAAGGGTACAAGGTTACTATGACCATGCCCTCCTACACTAGCTTGGAAAGAAGGGTGACTATGAGATCATTTGGAGCTGATCTAGTCCTCACTGATCCAACCAAAGGCATGGGAGGTACCGTTAAGAAGGCTTACCAACTTTTGGAGTCCACACCAGATGCTTTCATGCTCCAACAATTTAACAATCCTGCCAATACGCAGGTAACAAAAATCTCCGTGTCCTTGTTTTTGTAAGCAGATTACCATAATAATTTTCTTGCCTCTCTGTTATATGGACTTGGGTGCCTTTACTTGTCCAAGTGTCAGAATCATCTACTTGTCATTTCGAGAACACGGTGAAATGGCCTACTCACATACCTTGGCATTTTTTGGGGTGGTTCATTTTCATGGGTAAACTGGTGTTTAGCAGGTGGAACTAGAGTGTTTCCATCTCAATATGTACGTTTGTGATATTTTCATGGTAAACTCAAGTTACGGACATGCTTTTCTAGTGAATGTCGGATTAAAAATGTCAGACAAATATCCCAACGTCCAATGTGGGTAATCTATGCATCAAGAGGAGTCCTCCATGTGGATATGTCTCGGGGTTTTTTTTAATCACGAATTCGCGGAGGGACATACCAAGGACAAGGAGATCCTGTGATCCATGCACAATCCTCATTTGACTATTTGTATTTCATTTGAGTTTTAGATTCCAATGAGTGTTGGTTAATTACGTATCGTGATGGATGTTCAAACTGACTGCCAAAACAACTGATTGACTTAATAAATTGGACACAGGTGCATTTTGAGACTACTGGTCCTGAGATATGGGAAGACACTAACGGAAAAGTCGACATCTTCGTAATGGGAATTGGAAGTGGAGGCACCGTAACTGGTGTTGGACAGTATCTCAAATCACAAAATCCAAATGTTAAGGTGAAACTTAATGTGGTCTTCCATCTGCTCATGCTTTGTTCATAATTGAAAATATCCTTAATTTGTTCAAAATTGTGCAGATATATGGGATTGAGCCTGAAGAAAGCCCTATACTGAATGGAGGAAAACCAGGTAAAGGATTCTGTTCCATTTCACTTCAGCATTTTCACGTCCAAAGCCTTGTACCACATGCGTTTTCTTTTAGAAGAGATTCCGAGGATTAATATTGTTCCAAACAGGCCCTCATGCCATAACCGGCAATGGAGTTGGATTCAAACCAGATATATTGGACATGGATTTGATGGAAGAAGTTCTTATGGTAAACCATTTTGATTTTGTTGCTATATATTTGGCTTCGTTTTGGGGAAATGGAAAAAGAATTAGACTGATATAAACTCTCAAATACTACAACACTCCACTGATCAATTTGCTTTTACTAAATTCCTGTTTTAGATTTCTAGTGAAGATGCAGTGAATATGGCAAGGGAGTTGGCGCTGAAGGAGGGGCTGATGGTAAATTTACAAACTGATGCTCTCGATTCTGAAAAGTTTGACACTCCTAGTTCACACATTTCTTGTACTGTCTCCTGCAAGAGGACATAAGAAAGTTTGCGATTGTTTGTGGCGTCGTTTCAGTGTTTGGACCTCGGATTTATGAGAGAAAATGTGCAACCGGGAAAAGAAAATGGGACGGAAATTTGAAATTAAAGTCGGTGTACAAATGGCTGGATTATGGTCATTTGTGCTGTAACCCCTTTTGTTTATGCAGGTGGGGATTTCATCAGGGGCTGCTACAGTTGCAGCAATGAGACTTGCTAGAAGGCCAGAAAACAAAGGCAAACTTATTGTGGTATGAACAACTTCACTCGAGCTTATTACTACGTACATAACGAAATTGCACACACACACAAGAGAGAGAGAGAGAGAGAGAGAGAGAGGGCGAAATAATGACACCTTTAAATCATATTGTTGAGAGAGAGGGAGAGAGGGCGAAATAATGACACCTTTAAATCATATTGTTTGTTATCATTTACAAGTTTTGATTGCTTATTACTTTCCTTCTCCTTACAAGTAATTTGGATCAACTTCTAATCCTTAACAAACATTATTATTGTCTCAAATGTCAGACCATTCACGCGAGTTTTGGGGAGCGGTACTTGTCATCGGTCCTGTTCGAAGAGCTGAGGAAAGAGGCTGAAAACATGCAACCAGTTTCGGTCGATTAGAGCCGAATATAATCAATAAGCTCAGGTCACATATGTTGTAATGATGGTTTGTTGAAACTCTCATGTTGTGTTGTTACTCCTAAACATTTTCATGTGCCGGAGACATTTATGTTCTTGTGATCGACATTCGATTTTGAGAAGCATCGACTCTTTTGGGTGGCATTTCAATGGTGTGTTCAAGAAATTGTGAGCTTGCGAAAAACTTTCAAGGGTTGCAGCTGGTTCCGCAGTTTCCAATGGCGTCAGTCATGCAAAAAAGTTACAAATCGTCTATTGCCCTTTCACAATATCTTCTTGTTTTTGGCAAATTAAAAACAGACAACAATAATGAAGTACGGAAGCTTCTACCACTGTGCAAAGCACGGTGCCACACAACACCTTCTCGGGTTCAAACAGAATTCTATCTGTTTCTCCTTATCTAAAGAAAATGAAGTTGTCTTTAGAAGACAGATATTTCTTCTATGCCCTATGGCGCCGTTTCTCTGAAACTCCGATGTTGTTGATCCTATTGGTTGTTAGACTTATGGTCATTAACATACGATATGGTTGTACTATCAGACCTCAGCCGCATAATTCTTAAAAAAATATGCGCTCGCTTTTAATTCTCGCACTGTGCTCGCGCTCTCAATCCTTGCTCTCGTGAATTTTAGTAGTTTGAAATATGCTTCCACACTCACGCAGTTGGGTACTTGGGTTGTTCCGAAGAATGAAGTCCAACCATGGCATGTGAGATAGAACAAAACTAGCAAAAAAAAAAATGGTCTCTCTACTCTGGCCAAGATATATGATGCAAAAATTAGGAGTTCAATTGCTAGCCTATCCATAACTTGGAAAACAACACATACTTAATTGCACCTTCCACCTCAAATTAACTTACTCACGAATTAGAACCACAATGGTAATAAATATTTTGTCAAGTACTTAAATTACTAATAGATAGTGCTAATGAAGAATGTTTAATGTGTAAAAACTGGATTATAGCCTAATTGCTGCTAGTAAATTTTGTAACTTTAAAATAACCACTATTTTGATTGCTCCTTTCACCTCCAATTATCAACACTCACAAATTAACAAACCACCATTCTAGCTCATAAAATATTTGGTAAATATTTAAAACAAAGGAGAATGCCAACAACTGCCTCTATAGCCGTCACAATGTGCAAAATGTGCTTTGATATCCACCGTCGTTATAAGTAAAACAAAAAAAATTAAAAATCAACGGTAAATTGGGCTAAGGTCCATTTTGAAGGTGCTTTTGGACGTTTAGTCCAACCCAAATTGTAATAGTGGTGGAGGTCCATTACTGTAACATTTATAGTGGTGGAGGTCCATTACTGGACAAAAATGCCCCGACTGCCCCTTACTATCTATATAATGTGTTTGGGTACCCTAGGATTTTAGGGTTTTAGGGTACCCTAGGTTTAGGCACTTTCATAGGAGTTTTAGGCTGCACTTTCCTATTATAGGGTTTTAGCGATTTAGGCACTTTTATTGGGTACCCTAGGGTTTTAGGCACTTTTATAGGGTACCCTAGGATTTTAGGGTTTTAGGGTACCCTAGGGTTTTACAGTACCCTGGGTTTAGGCACTTTCATTGGAGTTTTAGAGTGCACTTCCCTATTATAGGGTTTTAGCGATTTAGGCACTTTTATTGGGTACCCTAGGGTTTTAGGCACTTTTATAGGGGGTACCTTGAGGTTTAGGCACTTTTATAGGGTGCCCTAGGGGTATTTTTGGAACGCGTGTCCATATAAGAATTGGAACCACCACAAAAAGTTTAGGTGGACTGGAACCACTACGAAAAGTTTGGTGTGTCCTTATCAACCAGGCTCCCAAAAATCAATGACTATGTATCAAAACTTCTAACAGTTTTCCCATTACATAAGTAGAGTTAAAAGAAGATGGGCCTTCCTCCTGCCGGCCGAAGCTCCCTCTTTTACTAGCTCGTAGCTAGTAGAGGATTGAGAAATTAACTTTGAACTTCCAAAGTTGCTCGTTTGCGAAATCGGACGACTCCGCAAACTTTAACTGGATTGGGCCCTGACATGGAAAGTTGGAAAGGTACAAGGCGATTACTTTCAAATTCAGAGGAATAAACAAAAACAAAGGCCTTGTTCGTTTCCATACTTTGGGTATTTTAGTTTTGGTAGTGGGTGGAGAGAGAAATAGGGTAATGATTGGAGAGAGGGGTAATGATTGGAGAGAGATAGAGAGAGAAATGAAATTAATAATTGGAGAAATAGGGTAATGATTGGAAAAAGATATAGGGTAATGATTGGAAAACAAAGTTAAAACAAAGTAAAGTATGAAAACGAACAAGGCCAAAACCATTACATTTCAAATTCAGAGAAGGGAGGGAGAAAACCGAAAAGAAAAATGTTGACTCTAAATTATTTATCATCGCAGAATTGAAGCAAACCGGCCTTAGCTCAGTTGGTAGAGCGGAGGACTGTAGTTGAGTACAATGCTGTCATCCTTAGGTCGCTGGTTCGAATCCGGCAGGCCGGAATGCTGGTGCTATTTTTCCTTTTATCATTTTTTCCGGGGCAACGGAAGGGTCCCCCGTTTCTGCTAACAAAAAATACTTAACGCATTTTACCATCTCGTTCTTACAAACAAAAAAACATTATAAAATTAACGCATTTTACCATCTTATTTACGCTAACAAAAAAAGTTTTTACCAATGCAACAACTTTTTTCACTCACATACCCATCAAAAACTTATTCACTACTATAAACAACTTGACATTTCTCAATAATTTATTCACTACCGGAAACACCTAACAACTTTTCAACCACAAACTTTCTTCTACAAATTTTTCACTAACGAAAACAAAGAAAAGTTAACCTGGCCTTCGCATAAACGACACCGCTTAAATGAATAACCAAAATTAGTAATTGCCTTTATGTGAACTTGAAATCAAAGCCGAAAGAAGGTTGAATTTTATTCTTTTTGAAAAGTGAAAGGAACAAAAGCAACTTGAAATCAAAGCCGAAAGAAGGTTGAATTTTATTTTACTGAATCCAATCCATTCTAAATGCACACCAGTTCAAAAAACAAAAAATACATTATGCAGAAGTGCATGAGAACATATAGTTGGCTTGGCTCTATCTTTACTTTTTTTAACAACTCAGGTGTCCGGACTAGTTAACGCGAACATCGACTAATTTTTTGGGATCCACCGCCCACTTGCAGGGTCCCTCTATCTTGACTTTTATCGGTAGCTAATATACTTATTTGGCGAATTATTTGTTCCAAAAAGGTCGAGGACTCGAGGCTAAGTTTTTATTTTATTTTATTTTATAATTTGGGTGAAAGAGAGAGTTTCTAATTCACACAACTTTCTTATTATTAGTAATAATAATACTAAAGTTACTAACTGGGCACTGAGAGTCTGTTCCTTTCTTGACTTGTAGGCAAACTGCATGTATGGATTCTACTACAGTACTATTGTTGCTGCTGCTGAAAAAGCACAGGAGGTGAACCTTTAGATTCATGTGGGTCGATGTTGACCGTATGAGATCTATGTGCATCCGACATTTCTAGACACATTTGTATGCCGAATTTGTACAATTTAGACTACATTCGCCGTGTTGATCTAAGTTTTAGTGAATGAGCTGGGAATTGGGAAGAAATATGTGGCGTTTGTGGTTGGGGCCAGCTGGTTAAAGTCTTGCAGTTTTGGCTACTTTTACTTTTTGGTGCTTTTTGAGAGAATTAATACAAAACATTTCTTAAATTTTCCCCTAAAAACAAATGTCCCTAATGCGACAGGAGGTTTTGGTGACCCACTTTTGCTAGTCAGAATTTATTGTGCCATTGTTATCGAGTAAACCCAATGACACAAGTGAAGCACGTGAGAGGAAAAATTTAATCTGTCTTGCTATTGTCAGCTTATTGGGTTGACGATAAATATATTAGGGGAAAAAAATCACGTATTTTTGTGTATTTTTTTTACACCTTTTAATACACATTCACACACTTACTATTGTCAGCCCATTGGGCTGATTTTTGATTTTAGAATTTTTCAATTTTAATTAGTGCTCTCAGATTAATGTTTCTTGGAATAATGTTTTAATGATTTTTTAAAATCAAACATTAGGGTAGATTTAATTGATTAGTGTATGAATTTCACATCGATGTGTGACGAGGAGAGCTCTTAGAGCATTACTCTCTCCAAAAGAGGGGCACCTTGAAAAACAAGTTAAAGAAGTGATCTATGTTTTGCAGCCAAAGACTTGGGACCATTTGGCTTTGTTATGTTTTTAATTTCTTTTAAATAACATGAATTATGTTTTATCCGAGCTATTGATTATTGTGCAAAAATTATTATAGAACTTTTGTAATTCTTTTGGTTTCTTATATTCTTTTTTTGAGGATAATTTTCTGAGTATTTGGGTTGTTTTAAGGTTTGAGAGTTCAAAAAATAAGTAACTAAGCTCTCCTTTCCTATATTTGTTTATGAGGCCTAATTGTTCGCTTTAAAAATAGTAACATCATTATAGACATTTTACTTGTCCAAACTATAGTACTAGAGGGTGAGTGCCCGCGATTGTCTCTCTTCCCCAAGTTCAATATACTTCCCTACTTGAGACACGCAATCACATTATTCAATATTAATGACTCCGTGAGAAATATAAACTAGTATTTTCAAGATTACAGCAATTTGGTCTTCTTACTATATGCATTCGTTTTTAGTCTCACTTCACAATTCTATCCAAGTCTGAAAATTCTAAAAAATTTTTAAAAACAAACATAATTTCTTAGCACACTTATGTTTTTCTCTTCGTAGACCATCACCGCCCACCCCAACACTTCTTTGCACCCTACTTTGCCGCCATCTAGCCCTCCTCTCCTACCTTCAACCCTCCGGTTTTCTCGTTCCCTCCTCCAGTCACTCAATGCACTAATGTAGCATTGCTCCTCCTTTCTCTTTCTAAAAATCTCAACTTATGTGGACAGTTTCGTGTGTATGTGTGTATGTATATATATTAAAATAAGGGAACTAATAAGAGATTGAGGAGGGAGAGAAGCCATTGGTTTTACTATTATATTTTTTTTTGGGGGGGAAAAAAAGGATTTGGGTTATAAGAGTGAATTTTTTTGTTTTGTTTTAAAAGACTATTGGAGGGGTACCGATGAGAACATGTTTGCACATAGGAGAAAAGGTTGTGCATTTAGTCCTCCGCAAGTGACCCGAGTGGGCCGAGTCCCTTTCTCTTAACCCAGCACCTGATATCTAACCACAGTTACCAAACCTTACATCAGAGTTACCATAAAGCATTGAAATAAAAAAAGAAAAGAAAAATAACCTACGGAATACTATATATTATTAATAGTATAAAAAGGGAGATCCCCTCAGGTTCTCTCTTAGGACTAAACCGTCCGGTCCAAGCTGTTTGGGGGATTTTCTTGGGCCAGTTTTTGATAATCAAAATCGTTCAATTGATTTATCCAAAAAAAAAAAAAAAATTTCAATTGGCATATCTTTAAAACACCTTTATATTTCAATCGTAAGTAATCGTGTTTAACATACTCTTTTTTGATGAACATCATTTTTGACAAATTTTATCTAGAAGAATTCTACAAAGTACTGGTAACTGATTTTAATTATCAAAATGAGCTCGAAAAGAGCCGCAAAGGGCTTTAACAAGAGAGACTAGTTCCTAATGTGATTGTAGAGGATCCCTTCCATAAGTGTGTAAATATATGTGGAGAGAGATGGACCAACCTCCCATCTAATGTTGTTAACATTCGGTCTAGTTCAGTTTTGGCCTTTGTAGGCTCTTACCCTGGTCATAACAATGATCATAATCGTTTATTTTATAAATCTCATGGAGCTGAATCTACACGCAAAAAATTAATGTCATCGAATTTCAATAGGTTTACGAACAAAATAGATTCGTCTAAGGATTAATAGCACGAGAAAATATAATTTGACACTTATATCCCCATTTCTTATTGTAAATGTTCATATGTCGGATCAAGATAATTTTTTGCTGGTATGTTTTACTCAACGAATTCTATAAAATGCGCGATTCCAATCATTGTTTATGAGCTTAGTAGGGCCTACAGAGACTGGAACCGAACTGGAGGGTAACACCACTGGATGGGAGGAGAGGGGTGAAAATAGGGAAAAATAAAGCACATAAAATACAACAGCTTAGGGTTTGACTGAAATGCAAATTTCGTGAAATTTGGGAAAAATCATCAGAGATAGAGAGAGAGAGAGAGAGAGAGAGAGAGAGTGTGGGATCAGACGATTCCGGCAACTTCGGGGGGATCGCCGGGCACACCGGCCACAAGATCGATCTGTCATTGTTGTAAACCCCCTCTCCTATTTGCAGCAAAATTTCCGCTTTTTAGAGAGGGAGAGAGAGAGAAAACGAGCAGTACCCACATAGAGAGAGAAAGTGGAGAGAGAGAGAGAGACAAGACGTCATCTGAACGTTGGGATCGGGGTGCAGAAGGGCTTTAAAAGACAGCGGTTCGATAAAACCGCGTGAATTTTGGAGGGATTTGATTTGACAGTTGAGACTCTCACTTGATTTTTCTTTTTTCTTTTTTGTATGCAATCGGGAGGTGGGACCCCGCAGGGTCCTGGTAGCGGCCATGGGCGGAGCAGCCCGGCCTCGGTCGGACCTCCTCCTCCTCCTTCGGCATCGCCGACGGCGTCTTCGTCGTCTCCCGTTTCGACTCCGCATTTAGGGTTTGATTCAATTCAGCTGCAGCAGCAGCAGCAGCAGCAGCAGAGGCAGGTTAGTGTTGCTACACAAAATGGTTCAATTCGTCTTTGTTGTTGAAGTTTTTCTTCTGATAACTCACGTGTCTTGGCCACCTTATGCGCACTTCGACGGGGCCAAATTAAAGCGGGAGCAAAGTGCTGTATGGACTGGTCTAAAGAGTTGATAGCAAGTGGGATGTTCGGGTTCGGACCCGTTTAGTGTTGCTAGAAAATTTATCAATTCATCCCTGCTCTCTCTCTTCTTCTTCTTTTTTTTTTTTACAACTAAGGTGTCCGGTCGGACGGGCCACTCCCACCGAGCATTAGCGGGGGCCAACTAAAGTTGGAGAAAAATTCCGTCTGTGCTAATAAATAGTAAAGGTTTTCTGAAAAGAATACTGGTTGAGTTTTGGTTGGACTGAAAAGTGTGACTAAAGGAGTGGGTTAGTTGATTGTGGTGTTATTTGTCACTGCTCAATTTTAGAATTTTCGTCAAATTGACAAATGTCTTTGGAAAAGTATTTATTGCTGGAGTGAAGTTTGGATTTTGGTGTGATGATTGTGCTTAATTAGATTGATCAACTGTTAATTGAAATTCGTGTGTGTCAATTTAGCTACGTTTGCCTTTTGGAATAGGCATAGTTTCTTTTTCCCTACCTCGGGTGACTTGTTGGACAATTGGTATCTAGTGGAGTTGATTTCAACATTTTGATGTACATATGTACTTCACCGTCAAATAATCAATTTTGATGCTCAAGGAGTTATACCCTATGTAGTAGGTATACCCTAATTGCAGAAAGGTGTACTTAAAGCCTCAGGTGCTTAATTCATTCTAACAAAGTTTTTAATTATAGGTTACTTTTGACTTCCTGTTTTTTTTTTGGGTTCTTTTTTCGCGGTATACAAGAGCTTGTCTTGTTCAATGATGGGTGTCATTCTCTTGTTATGCATGTATGTTGTTGGCGCAGTCATTGCAACAACAATTTCTTAGAAGACCTGAAGGAAACGAAGCTGTTCCTGCCTACCAAGCTGGTGGTCTCCATGGACTCTTGAGAGGGGGAAATTTCCCTTCAGCTTCTGGCGGGGCCCAACTGCCTCAACAGTTGAAGAATCCATGGGCTGAAATGACTCCTGCCCAGCTTGTTCAATATGGTATGGCAGCCCAACTACGAGCTGCGGGAATTCAATCTCAGCCGCAAGGAAAAATGGGAATGGCGGGGCCTTCATCAGCGAAGGACCAGAACACTGGGATAGGGAATTTGAAGATACAAGAGCTCATGTCTATTCAGGCTTCTAACCAGGCACAAGCATCATCATCCAAGAAACAGATACAGGAAGCACAACAAGAGGTAACCAATCAAAATAGCGATCCAAAGCCTCCAATCCAGCCTTCTTCTATGGGCCAATCAACGCAAACATCACAGGTTCAACAAAACATGCAGAAAATTGCAAACAGCCCGCTGTCAATGGCTGCACAGATGCAAGTTTTAGCTAATGAGCGTAATATTGACTTATCGATTCCGGCAAATGCCAACTTGATGGCACAGCTTATGCCACTCATGCAGTCCAGGATGCTAGCACAACACAAGGCAAATGAAAACAATATGGGTGCACAGTCTTCGCAAATTACAAATGAGAGTTCTCCGCGCCAAAATTCTTCAAGCGATGTCTCTGGACAGTCTGGGTCCAATAAAGCTAGGCAGACAGTTGGGCTTGGCTCGTTTGGCACAGCTCCGAATAATCCGTCAGTTAACAATTCTGCACAGCAATTTCCCGCTCATGGGAGAGAAAACCAGGTGCCTTTGAGACAGACAATGATGATTGGTAATGGAATGCCACCCGTGCGCCCCCCACAGTCGCCTGTTAACTTGAACCAGGGTGCGGATCATTCATCCCATAATAAAATCCCATTAAGTGGCTCAGAAGCTTTGCAAATCCAGTATGGTAGGCAATTGAACCGTTCTTCTCCACAACCCTCAGCTTCACCGAACGATGGAGGCTTGGGGAATCCCTTTTCATCTCAGGGTGGCGTGGTTCCCCAGATGCAACAGCAGCGTTTAGGTTTTACGAAACAACAACTGCATGTTCTTAAAGCTCAAATACTAGCATTCAGGCGTCTGAAGGTTTGCTAACTCCATCCTTCCCACTCACCCATCACATGCACCTAATGGCTACCATTAATTTGGGGTGACCTCTGGTTCAGTGGTTAGAAACCTCAGCCTACCAACCTCTTAGGTTGTGGGTTCGAGGATGTGGACAATCACTTTGTGCATTTAATGCCAAAGGTTAGGTTTGTACCTAATCTATCCATCCCAGGCACCCATTAATGGGTACAAACTAGACTTACTTTTTTAATGTCACTGGTTCTCACTTCTCAGTACTTACATAGTTCATTGGATTTACTGTCAACTACTGATGGGAGGATACTTCCTTTTCTGCTTTCTGACAGAAAGGAGATGTAACTCTTCCACAAGAACTACTTCGAGCCATTGCTCCACCACCCCTTGAAATGCAGCAACAGCAGGTGCTTCTCCATTCTGAAACAGGTAATCAGGATGGATCTGTCGGGAAAAATGTTAAAAACCATGCAAGACAATCAGAGTCCGCGGAGAAGGGTCCTCAGGTTGTAGAATCGTCCAGTGGGTTGCAAGATAAGAAAGAGGAGGTTTCCGCAGAAGACGGGAAAGCAAGTGCCTTGAAAGCTCATTCACAAGGCATTACAAATGTAACCGAAGAGCCTTTACCAGTGGTTCCTTCTGAAAAGGAAGACCAGCAAACAACCACATATCCGATAAAACCTGAAACGGAAGTTGAATGTAGTAACCAGAAAACTCTCATTAGAAGTGATTTCAGTGTAGATGGGGGCAAACCGCTTGCACCGCAGGTTTCTGTATCTGATACAATGCAAGGTAAGAAACCTGTACAAGCAGCCAATGTGCCGCAGCCAAAAGATGTCGGATCTACCAGAAAATATCATGGTCCACTGTTTGATTTTCCTTTTTTTACTCGTAAACATGACTCCATTGGGTCTCCACTGATGGTGAACAACAATAATTTGTCATTTGCATATGATGTTAAGGACCTGCTTATTGAGGAAGGCATGGAAGTGCTTACCAAGAAAAGGAAAGAAAATTTGAGGAAGATAAATGGTTTACTTGCAGTGAACATGGATAGGAAAAGGATAAGACCAGATCTTGTTCTGAGGCTGCAAATTGAGGAGAGAAAACTTAGACTAGTGGATCTTCAGGCGCGCTTGAGGGAGGAGGTTGATCAACAGCAACAGGAGATAATGGCAATGCCTGATAGGCCATATCGGAAGTTTGTCCGACTCTGTGACCGTCAAAGGATGGAGCTCACTAGACACGTACAAGCCACTCAGAAAGCCATGAGAGAGAAACAACTGAAATCTATTTTTCAGTGGCGCAAGAAGCTTCTTGAGGCTCATTGGTCCATCCGGGATGCGCGAACTGCCCGGAACAGGGGAGTTGCAAAATATCATGAAAGGATGTTGAGGGAGTTCTCTAAGAGGAAGGACGATGATCGTGATAAAAGAATGGAAGCATTGAAGAATAACGATGTTGAGAGGTATAGAGAAATGTTACTGGAGCAGCAGACTAGCATCCCAGGTGATGCTGCTGAGAGATACGCTGTTCTCTCATCATTTTTAACCCAAACAGAAGAGTATCTCAATAAACTGGGAGGTAAAATAACGGCTACAAAGAATCAGCAGGAGGTTGAGGAAGCAGCAAATGCTGCTGCTGTTGCTGCACGAGCTCATGTACTCTCTCTTTCTCTCTCTCTCTCTCTATATATATATATATACATATATTTATATTTATATGTCTGTATGTATATTATATACACATGCATACATATGTGTGTGGGCGCGCGCTTGTGCATGTTTGTATATACAAGTCTCTGAATTTTTTTGTCGTTTGTAATTTTGCATCCTAGTACCTTAACCATTGATATTGTTATGCAGTTAAGTTTCTCACAGCCTCATGTGCATCCTCATGCTTTCTTTGTCTTGATTGTTTATATTTGATTTTTGATAAAAGGGTTTGTCTGAAGAAGAAGTAAGAGCTGCAGCAGCTTGTGCTGGACAGGAAGCAATGATAAGAAATCGTTTCTCTGAAATGAATGCACCCCAGGATAGTTCATCTGTTAATAAGTAAGTTTGTTTTTAACGTCATTAGATTCTTTCATCTCATTACTTCATACTGAGAGCAGATAAAATGAGGGAGTGTCGACAGTGGAATTGTTGGCTCCAAAAGTGGAAGTTTTGTGCTTGAATAAATGCATTGGTTGTAGTCTATGCAATAGTCACAACTTGATATGTCATCATTTTGTGTTTGGATGGGTATTTTCCTTCAGTATAGGTTGAAGGTCTGTACCAGATGTTCAAAATCACTTTTTCATTTTACCTTGGGTTTTTATTTTTCTGTGTTTGTCTCCAGGTATTACCATCTTGCTCATGCTGTAAATGAAAGGGTTACAAGGCAGCCCTCGATGCTACGGGCTGGAACCTTAAGAGACTATCAACTTGTAGGTTGCAATTACTTTTGTGTGTACTTCTATCTGTTTATATTAATTGTCTTGTCTTTGTTTTATTATGTTCAATCGTCTCTTCTGATGCAAGTAGGAAATTTAAGTTAATTTTTGTGCTGGGTTGCACAGGTTGGATTGCAATGGATGCTCTCTCTGTATAACAACAAATTAAATGGAATTTTGGCAGATGAGATGGGTCTCGGAAAGACTGTACAGGTGAGTCTCTATCATATATTTTGGTGGTTTAGATTTTTGCTGCCCCGCCCCCCTTAAGAGCAAAGAAGGCCCTGTTTAGTATTTCTTTTGTGATCAACTTATCTTTATGCTGTTGTATTAATTTGAACAGTTTTTCAGTTTCAGTATCTAAAAGGTTCAAAGTTGATGAGAAGAGACTTACTTTTCCTATTGTCTTCTTTGCCTGTGCAGGTGATGGCATTGATTGCTTATCTCATGGAGTTCAAAGGAAACTATGGCCCACATCTTATTATTGTTCCAAATGCTGTTCTGGTGAACTGGAAGGTCAGTTATTATCTTACCGAACAATAGTGAATTAGTGATTGTTATTCTGCCATTTTGGATTGTTATTCTGCCATTTTGTGATCTGACTTTCGCACTTAATTTTTTCCAGAGTGAGTTCCATACTTGGTTGCCATCTGCGTCCTGCATTTTTTATGTTGGTGGGAAGGATCAACGCCTGAAATTGTTTTCTCAAGTAAGATGTTCAGAATTCGTTATTTATTTTGATTTTGATTTTGATTTTTGAGCTTCTGACATGTTGCTGAACTCTTTTTCTTTCCTTGTAGGAGGTTTGTGCGATGAAGTTTAATGTCCTTGTGACAACTTATGAGTTCATCATGTATGACCGTTCAAAGCTTTCAAAAGTTGACTGGAAGTACATTATAATAGATGAAGCACAACGCATGAAGGACAGGGAATCTGTTCTAGCTCGAGATCTTGATAGATATCGCTGTCAGAGGCGCCTACTTCTCACTGGCACTCCTTTACAGGTTTGTTAAAGAGATTTGCAATGCAGAGTTGCATGCTATGCATCTTTATGTGTGTATTAGTTTTGTATGTCTGCATGTTTAGTGTTCCAAGTAAAACATATACTCCACAGTAGTAGTTGGCTTCGATTTTACAAGTTTGCAACCTTCTTGGATTACCTTAATGCCAGTTATTTGTTGTTGTAATATGCTTAGCCTGATCTTCCTTCCCTGCCATTAGAATATTTCTTGAAATGTCTAGTGGTTCAAGGAAGGTATGCTGTGGTCTTGTGGCTAATCAGGGTATGAACTTTTTTATGTCATTAATGTGGTTTTGGCCCGAAAACCCTATTAGTAAATTCTTTTAGGACCTTGTAAAGCATGCTTACATAGTTTTTTTGGCATCTTCATCATAGTTCTTTGGCATGCTTAAATTCTCTTAGGAACTTGTAAAGCATGCTTACACAGTTCTTTGGCATCTTCATAAGATGCTTGAGTTTTTAAGGTATATTTCTAAAATTGAGAACTGTATGTGCCACCGCTCTGCTGATCTGAAATTCTGAATTAAGCCTGAGCATCCCTAATTTGTAGTGAGCTAACCTACCCTTAGCGCTCAAACTAATTTGCTCATCATATTCTTCAATCAACCTTGAGAATAAGTGAAATGCAAATGCTCGTAATTGCAGCAGTTGGATTATGGGCAGTTATTTGCACATAGCCTTGTTATCTATATTTATGCCGGTTCTCTCTAATATTGTCTTATCAGCCTTTGGTTATATAACCGCAAATAAGAATTGAGTTAGTTGGCTTAGATTAGTGACTGGACTCAGATATACTAAGATTGTGAATGTGCTTTTTTATGTTGGAATCATTTACTTAATCGTGTAAAGTTAATCCACTCACGAAGAGAATGAAATTGGTCATTATTTGTGATCCTGGACATCTGTAAGCTCTAATTTTGTAATTCCGGGATGTGACTTAACACATACCAAAATTTTGATAAGAACAGGAATGCATATTTTCACTATCTAGAAATTGAGCATAGAACTATGACTGAGTGACCAGATAAATCTATCCAGTTAACTATTTTCTTCTCTCGTTTCTCTTTATCATTAATTACTTTGAAGTTGAATTACATAGCCTTTTGTTATGCAGAATGATCTCAAAGAACTCTGGTCACTTCTCAATCTACTCCTCCCTGAAGTTTTTGATAACCGGAAAGCATTTCATGATTGGTTCTCAAAACCTTTTCAAAGGGAAGTTCCCACACACAGTGTAGAGGATGACTGGCTTGAGACTGAGAAGAAGGTTATCATCATCCACCGACTTCATCAAATTCTGGAGCCCTTTATGCTCCGACGTCGTGTTGAAGATGTGGAAGGCTCACTTCCACCCAAGGTATGCTGTTATCCAGTCTGAGTGTGTCAAGTACTTGTAGTTTCACTTGTTTCTAACAGCAATATTGCATTGTAGGTCTCCATCGTTTTGAAATGTAGGATGTCGGCTCTTCAGGGTGCTGTTTACGATTGGATTAAATCTACTGGTACTGTTCGAATTGATCCTGAAGAGGAGAAGGTCAAGGTTCAAAAAAATCCCATGTACCAGTCTAAATTGTATAAACCTATAACTAATAGATGCATGGAGCTCCGGAAAGCTTGCAATCACCCCTTGCTTAATTACCCTTATTTCAATGATTTCTCCAAGGATTTCCTTGTTAGATCATGTGGGAAATTTTGGGTTCTGGATAGGATCCTCATAAAGCTTCAGAGAACAGGACACAGAGTACTGCTTTTTAGTACGATGACAAGACTTTTAGATCTATTGGAGGAATATCTGCAGTGGCGGCGACTTGTGTACAGGCGAATTGATGGGACTACTAGCTTAGAAGACCGTGAATCTGCTATTATGGACTTTAATAGCCCTGACACTGATTGCTTTATCTTCTTGCTCAGCATTCGTGCTGCTGGAAGGGGTTTAAACCTTCAGACTGCTGACACTGTTGTCATATATGACCCTGATCCAAATCCTAAAAATGAGGAACAAGCGGTTGCAAGGGCCCACCGTATTGGACAGACGAGAGAAGTGAAAGTTATCTATATGGAAGCAGTTGTCGACAAAATCTCAAGCCATCAAAAAGAGGATGAACTAAGAAGTGGTGGGGTAGTTGATTCGGAGGATGACCTGGCAGGTAAAGATCGGTATATGGGATCCATTGAGAGCCTCATACGCAATAACATCCAACAGTACAAGATTGAGATGGCGGATGAAGTTATTAATGCTGGGCGTTTTGACCAGAGAACAACACATGAAGAGAGGCGGTTGACTTTAGAGACATTGCTGCATGATGAAGAGAGATATCAAGAAACTGTTCATGATGTCCCCTCACTTCATGAGGTGAATCGGATGATTGCTAGAAGTGAAGAAGAAGTAGAGCTCTTTGACCAAATGGATGAAGAGCTTGACTGGACAGAGGAGATGATGAGGTTTGACCAGGTGCCTAAATGGCTCCGAGCCAGCACAAGAGAAGTAAATTCTACTATTGGCAATCTTTCAAAAAAGCCATCTAAGAACACCTTACTAGGTGGCAATACTGACAATGGATCAAGTGAAATGCCTCCTGATATAACTGAGAAAAGGAGGGGACGGTATAAGGGTAAAAAGTACCCTATTTACAGGGAGGTGGATGATGAAAACGGAGAGTTCACTGATGCTAGTTCTGAGGAGAGGAATGGATACTCAGCACAGGAAGAAGAGGGAGAAATCGCTGAGTTTGAAGAAGAAGAATTTAGTGGCGCTGTGGGGCCACCTCCAGTAAATAAAGACCAATCAGAAGAAGACGGTGGATATCAGTATCCTCTAGCTTCCAAAAGCAATATCCATGCAGTCGAAGAAGATGCAGTTGATGAAGATCATGCAGTTGAAGAAGCTGGTTCATCAGGATCATCCTTAGACACTCAAAAATTGACGAAAACAGTCTTGCCTTCTACGTCATCTCAGAAATTTGGGTCACTTTCTGCATTAGATGCAAGGCCAGGTTCTCTTTCGAAAAGACTGGTATATTTTCTCTCATTGTGCTTTGAGTCCCTGCTTGTTTGACCGGAGTAACAGTGAAGGGATATGTAATCCCATATGATTAACAACCCTATCGGATAACAGTAGTTATCGTTTGGTGCGGGGGGGGGGGTGTGGCGCGGGGATTAGCAATACCTAATCCCCTTGGGTATTGTATATCCCGCGTTTTGCGTGGTATAATATCAGACAACTATTTATTCCTAGCCTTAAAAAGCTCCTACTAAATGTGGTTCCCTTTGATTTATAGTCTAATCCAATGCTTAATCCGGACAAACAAACAAATGGTGCCTCATGATTTACTGTTGGAGTCATAGGTTTTTGTTAGCTGATCACTTTTCTTCCGGTAAATGATTCCAGGCTGATGAATTAGAGGAAGGTGAAATAGCTTTATCTGGAGACTCTCATGTGGACCTTCAGCAATCTGGAAGTGGGATTCAAGATCGTGATGAAGGTGAAGATGAACAGGTTTTGCAACCCAAAATAAAACGGAAACGTAGTATTCGGCTTCGTCCACGTCCTATTTTGGAAAGGCCAGATGAGAAGCATCCCAATGAAAAACTATTTCTCTATGGTGGAGATTCATCTCAGTTGCCATTCCAGGTGGACCATAAATATGAAGCACAGGGGATTAGTGACTCTGAACTTAAAACGCATGGAGATCCCAATGCTTCTAAGCATGATCAATGTGGGCCGTCCTTGAAAAGTAGGCGAAATTTATCATCAAGGAGGACTACGAATTCATCAAAGCTGCAGGCTTCACCGAAATCTAGTAGATTGAATCCCCTATCTGCTCCTCCGGAAGATGCTGCTGAGCATCCGAGGGACAGTTGGGACGGTAAAGTTACGAGCACTAGTGGGGCTTCAACTGGTGGCAGAATGATGTCTGATGTCATTCAAAGAAGGGTATGTATTGCTGGATACCGGTTATATAGAGTTGGTTTATTTGTTAGTTGTTGCTTGCCAAGTCATTTTTCCATTTACTGTTATATGGATTTTTTGGACTTTTATCTGTCATTTTCAATGAGGAGTTACCATACTCAGTTCCCATTCAAGTGCCAATATCTAGAATTATGTCCTCCATGTTTAATAGTACCATAACTTCTCCCCTTTAGCATCTCTCATGAGCTTTTATCTTCTCTTCATTTTCATCTTGGTTCTATTTGCTGTAAATTATTAAATTATTAACGGGAAGTTCTTCACATTTGCAGTGCAAGAATGTAATTAGCAAGTTCCAGAGGAGAATAGATAAGGAAGGTCCTCAAATTGTTCCACTGTTGACGGGTTTATGGAAGACGAGTGAAAATTCTGGTCACCTGAATGGGGGTGGAAGTAGTCGTTTGGATTTGCAAAAGATTGATCAGCGTGTTGAGAGATTTCAGTATAGTGGAGTGATGGAGCTTGTGGTTGATGTGCAGATTATGCTAAAGAGTGGAATGCAGTATTTTGGATTCTCGCATGAGGTATGGCTGCTATTGTAATTATTTTCCTTATTTCCTTTTAAACGGAGAGACTTGAACTTAAGATACTTGAACTTGTGACATCTCCCAACCCATGCTACGATACCATGTTAAGTTGCCAATTGTTCCAAAAGCTTTAGTTGTTGGGAAATGAACTCAACACTGTATATCAAGTTGATTAACGAAAATATCCTCAACGGGTGAAGGTGATGAATGAATCGCCTTTTGTGCTGTTTGGTCGCTCAGAAGTAGAATAAACATATAAACATGAAATGAGGATAACTCCCCGGTCTCAAGAGTTGCATCTCTCTCTCTCTCTCTCTCTCTCTCTCTCTCTCTCTCTCTCTCTCTCTATTTTGTGAATATTTCAAGTTCCTTCAATAACTGCACAATTATGATGAACAGGTGAGATCTGAGGCAAGGAAAGTGCACGATCTGTTTTTTGATATTTTAAAGATTGCATTCCCGGACACAGATTTCCGAGAAGCTCGAAATGCCCTGACGTTCTCCAGCTCATTATCTACCTCTGCTCCATCTTTAAGAGGCCAAGGCAAGCGACAAAAACTGATAAATGAGGTTGACCCCAATCCAAGCCCTCCCCAAAAGCCCCTATCTGGCGTTGCCATTCCTAGAAGTGAAGATAGAAGTACCCGATTCTTAACTCATCCAGGGGAACTTGTTATCTGCAAAAAGAAGAGGAAAGATAGGGAGAAGTCCACAATGAAGCCAGGGAATGGGTCAGTCGGCCCCGTGTCACCCCCTAGTGTTGTTCGTACCACTAGAAGTAGTTCGAGTCCAGGTTTAATCTCAAAGGATACGAGATTGCTTCAGCCACGGTCCCACCAAACTCCACAGCCAGTGAATAATGGCGGTGGTGGGACTGTGGGTTGGGCGAATCCAGTAAAGAGATTGAGAACAGATGCTGGGAAAAGGCGGCCGAGCCATATATAACTCGACTGTAAACTTGCTGCCGCTGCTACTGCTTTGGGACCTTTCCAGGGCTAGCAGTAGTGATCTCATACTTTGTTAGTACAGTATAAGGCTCTCTCTGTTGCTATCTTTGTATCTTATTGCTTATTGTTCTGATGGGTATAGTTAATTAGGTGTGCCTGGTGAGCACAAACTTTGAGATAATGATTTCTGGGCTTGAGCTCAGTTGAGGTAAGCAGCTCTATAAATATGTACTCCCTGCCTTTAAAAATCTTCAAATTTTCATAAAAAGCTTAGAAAAAAAATTCAAAGTTTGGAAAGCATTTACAGATTTTGTTTCATATGCTAAATGTAGTGGTTGAATAAATGGCACCAGAATCTGTAGGGGAAGTTCTGGATGCACCTCCTTTGTGGCAAAGAAGTTGGTAATTGGGACAATTGTGGAAATGACTTTTATGCCCCTTTTTTTTTTACCCCACCTTTCTTCCTTGTATGAACCTCGAACTCTGAATAACTTGAAACAGTTTCTCTCTATACTTCAAAGGACCCTCCACCTAACCAAAATGGGCTCATTACAGAATAATAGTTTGGTGCTGGCGCACCATCACGTGGTGTTTCAATTCCCTTCACAACCCCACATCTTGCAGGCTCTTTTTACAAAGTATATGAGTGATGTATGGTTCTGGAGGGTGTTGTGTCACTGTGTGGTGGTGTCCCAAGACTCCACAAAGTATTTGTTCTCCATTGTACCAGAGAAAGCCGGAGCAAATTGTAGATACTTGTAACTACAATAGAATAGTACAGGTACTTTGATAATACTGGTAATTAGAAGTACATCTGTTCTCTAATCAGATGTGACAGGGTGCGCCGGCTTTAAATAGATTCTTTGCTCGGGAACATATATTGGTCTTCTAAAATTAGTAGATGGGTGCATAAGCAAGTCTCAAACACTCTTTATTAACTAGTAAAAAAACTAGATGTGACAGGGCCATGTGAGTGGTCCTTAATGTTTTGATGCCAGCTAGAATGGTATTGGCAATCATCATCTTTTAACCTTTAAATTTGAAGACATCATCTTCAATTTCTACAGGGTATCAAAAATCTTGTCTGCCCTTGCAAAGTCCATGGTTCTAGTGATTTAATTCGACACAACCAAACAAAACATTTTGAATGGCAAGCAACCACCAGAGAATTTCGACATAAAACCAACAGTACAGTTATTTACAGAGATACAAAAGGTCACAGATAAAACAGGCAGAGATGTTATTCCATCCTCCCTCCCCAATAAATGTTTTTTTTCTTTTTAGAGTTGGGTACAGAAACTGAAACATAATGTACAGATACAGATTCTTATGAGGCGGAGGTGACGCTATGGATCCACGGGCCCCACCATCGCCTCATCGCTGGAGTCGTACTCATCTTCACTCATCTCCTCGTCACTTGATTTCTCTTCTGGAGCAGCTCCTGCATCTTCTGGTTTGGCGTATTTCTCACAATATTCTGGATGACACACAAATACGGAAATGACAGTTTTCAAACTTGGGGGAAGGTAGATTAGTGAGAGAGCATAACACGAGCCATGAATCAGAATATGAAGAGAAACAAACAAGCCTGAACAATCTGATCACAACTTTTATGTTACCATATAATGTAACTGCCAAGATATAAAATGAAAATGGAAGGACAGACCTTGCAGGTTTATGCCACGTCAAATGATTCAATAATTCTTCCAAAAGTGATTAAGACCTCAGAACACACCAGGAAGTGACTAAAACTGCAGCTGTGAAACTAACAGCTTATGATATTACCAAACCAAGCCTTGTGTCCCAACCAATTAGGGTCAGCAAAGTAAATCATCTTTCCGAACTTGGATACATGAAGACCTGACTACTTTATATGAGCTGTTGTCAGTCTACCTAAGCCATAAAAACCTCCTTTCTCCAGCCTTCAGACAAGTGTGGGAAAAGCATGACTCTAAGCATGACACCGGACGATAATTGTTCCTTGAAAGGTGTTTGTGTTGTCAAGTCCCCTATCAACCACACCGAAGACATTATAATCTTTACCCATCATCTTATGAGCATATACTGTGATGACCCTCCTCACCCATCAATTTCAATTGAAACATCTCAAAGAAAACAAATTCCTACCGTTCGACATCAGAATAAGACAGGAGTTTTCGCTCCAAAAAAAAGTTGCTTGATATTTTGTAATGCCTAGGAGGTGAGGATAATTGATGCACTTCACAGACAATAAGGCAAAGAAAACATGATCTTGTCATTAAATCAACTCGATCCTCTCATTTCTACGTGCATATGCTGTTTTAAATCATCCTCGAATTTGTTTTAGCCCCCTGATTGCTCCAAGTGCCCAATGCTTGTTTTAAACCACCATGCCACGCATCACCTACAAACTACTATTTTATTGGAATTCCAAAGAATAAACAATTGTATGCCATGTCTCATGTAAATGCCAGAAAGCTTGACCACAATGATATTGAAGTTAAAAAAGTTCTCAAATGCTTCAAATCCAGTTGTGGAGACAACAGGCACGCCCAACTACTACCGAAGAACTCTCCACCGTGCTTAAGCCAACAGTCGGCAACATAAAGGTTTTTTGTATGGACTGTGTGATCGATAATGCGAAGTTTCTCATCCACAAGCAAGTCACTAGATGATTATCTAAGATTGCCTAAATAGAGGTACATTCAGAGACAGCAGCAAGTTTGTGTTTGGTTTTCAAAGCTAATTCCAATAGGGGCCATTCTGGTAGAGGTGCAGGTGGGGTTAGGAAAGACAAGTACCACACACATACATGCAGAAAGGGTTGTGTGTGTGTGTGTGTGTGTGTGTGTAGATGAGCTGCAGACCTTTTATAGTGTCTTGGAGCAATATATGGGGAAGAGATTAGACACCAAGAAGGGTTACTTGTTTTGGACAAGAAGGATGCTTACCATTTTTAGGCAGAAAACTTAGAGGTTTTTCATCTCCTCAAGAAAACTTGAAGGTCGTTTTTGTAGGGGTTCACCATGTTAATTTTTTTTCAACATTGCAGTTATCTTCGTGTGTTCGCTTTAATATTGCATCGGTTTGCATTGATTCTTCATTTTCCTGATTCATCCACATATCTCTTGTTACGCGTGCTGAGTTTCATCCAATCCCCCGTCATGGTTCAGTAGAGTATAAACTTTGGTGTCTGAACAGATAAGAGATAGTTACTTCAGGCTACTAGAACACAACAATGTTGATTTCAAGTACCTAGCACTGTAAACTTCATTTAATGATATACCTATTGAATTCAGTCTCAAATCTGGTGTTTGATTATTTGACTAAAGGCGTTATGAAACAAAGGTAGAGCTCACCCTTGAAAGCCGGCTTGCAAAGGAAGCTGCCCAACAAGCTTATTTGATGTGGAGCATTGGATCATAATGCATAATTAAAGTGCATAGGATGAAATGATGGTCTGGACAGCATGTCTTTAGCCAAGTGATTTTGAATCTCATTGAAAGGAGCAAGAAATATTAAGCAAAATAGACACAGGAGAGGAGATTGCCCAGTGTCCTACATCCAAACTTGTCCCCGACATGCAATTCCAGAAGGAAAAAGCATTTAGAATGATATCCCTCGAGAGAAGAGATAGCCCTCGAAGAAGAACATAATATAGCTGCCGGATTCCAAGTTTTATAAGGTTCAATGATGTGGCCCAATTGCACATAGTTTTAGTGTCCGGTGTCCGAACTCCGAAGTGGGGTAGGCAAATGAATTTACACTAGTAAATTCTTTGTAAGCTTTAACCACCCAAAGTGCAGGGCAGAAACCCACCTAATGAAGGACTAACTGAGTAAAGCTTATCATAAGACCTAGTTACACATATTCCTCCCCCCCCATAACCAACCCAGTAAACAGATTGCCATTGGCATTAGGCATAGCAGCTAGATGTTGCATGAGGCACGATAAAGTTCTGTACACATCGGAACCTACTACAATTCCTTAAGACTGCATATACACACACCAGTTCGGTAATGCTGAACCATTTTATTTTATTTTTTATAACCGAGGAACAGCCCTACAGCCGAGCCACAATTGGACCCAACTGCACAACCCAAACCTCGGGGGAACTAGCACAGCCACACTAGTCACGGTCCCTCACTTACTATAGCGTACTCACCCGGTGGGGAATCGAACCCTTGACCAAGGGAAGTACTCTCAAAGTCAGTCATTCGCCCTTATCACTGGGGCAACCCCTGGTTGTGTAATGCTCAACCATTTTGATCTCAGTGTATGACGAACACTTAATGCAGTTCCCTTGGAAAAAGGGAAGTACTCAACGTGCATGACTAATAACTTACTCCCAGTTATACTCCACAGTCCACACAAAGAGCGCACACTCTCCACTTTTGTTAAACATCATTTCACAAATACATGACTTTAAGGGCTGCGTCCTGCACCTAAACAGACAAAACCTTCTGAAAGATAGCTATACTTGGAGTGGGGGATTTTCATCCTAGTCACATTAGCATTGAAAGATTGAGACTTGAGAGCATATAAGTTTAAGTAGGGTAAACCTCCGTACCTTTAACTCTTTGGTCATAAGCAGTTCGGTCACGCATCATGAGAGCAGCAGCCTCCCCATTCAACGGGTCTGACGGGTTGGGATACAACAGAAGTTGTGGAAGGAACACTTCAAATACATTTACCAGATCTGGCAAAACATAGGTGAAAATGTAATTCTTAATTATTTAACTGAGAGCTATCTTTTTGTCTTCCATTTAAAGAAGCCATTGCAATCTTGTTAGCGAAAAACAGCAATATAACTTCTTTTACCAAACATAGGGCTCCACGTCTGATTGATAACATCTAAACACACGGAGCCTGACCTGTATTAAGTAAACCACGACGATTGTCAATATTGGAACCATTCCTCCCTCAGCATACAAATATGGTGCATTGCTTTTACAGAAAATTATAGGATTGTAACACTTTACTTACATTTCGTCAACATTTGGGTGGTAGATCTTATTAATAAAGCCTATCGACGGAGATTTATAAGGATAAGCATCTGGAAGTTCAACCCTTATCTTCCACACACCTCCATGATAAGGACCTGCCCGTGAACAATTAGATAAGAAAATGGAACTAAAGGTCCAAGAAAGTGCTTTCATTTTGCAATGAAAAAATCTCGTTCAATACAATTTCTAAATTTAGCAAGTTCATTGAGGACTACAAGTAAACAATACGTCTACAACAACTATATGAAAACAGTAATCAACCAAGACCAATAAGTAACTCCCTTACAAGTCAGAAGCCCCAATTATAACAGTATTTTGGGCATTAAAATCCAAAAGAAAACAATCTTATGTCAAATTAAAGCCCATAAAAAGGGTAGACAGTTAAAAAAAAATTAAAAATTGCATAAGTAATCGAATCCCATAACTAAACATCAAACCCAGATCAAAACTGGTCAAAAATCATTTTATGCACAAAATCTTGAGAACTACTACAATTAAAGAAAGACCAAGTTCATCAGAAGTAGATGGTCAACAAAGCAAATCCAAAAAAGACACATCTAGAATTTGCAAAGACCCACAAGAGAAAACATCATAAGCGCTCAAAAATCAATTGAACAGGACTAAAGGGTATCTGATTGAGATAAGGGTAAGAAGATTTACTGTCACTAGGTCCATTGAAATGTACATAGAACTCTTGCATGCCATCATTGATCATCTCTACCTTGTAATCACTCATCATCCTAATTTTTAAGCCCAAAAAAAAAAAAAGTATCAAACAACAAGCCCAAATTAATTAAAGAAAGAAAATTGAAGCAACCAACTAATTCAAGAGATCAATTAGAGGATTAACAGTTTCATCAAGTCCATCTCTCGGCGTTTGCTTGGGGAAGACATGATTTTTTCCCCCCCTAAAGTTATCGCCTTTTCCCCTCTTTTGATGGGCTGAGATATAGAGAGAAGAATTTTGAGAGAGAGAGAGAGAGAGAGAGAGAGAGAGAGTGAAGGGAAGGGAAAGAAATGAGTTTGCTTGTGCAACTATAATAAGAGAAGGAAAATGGTTCAGACATTAATGAGGGGGAATTGGAGATAAAAACAGATTATTGTATTTGCGATTAGGCCCCTTTATTTTAGGGGCGGCTATTCGCAGCCCCGTATTTTCTCTCTTAGCCCGTTAAAAGTTTTCAACTATACTCAACAGTTAGTTACCGAAATTGAGAGACATTTTCAGTATCCAATTACCGAAATATAATCTTTTTTTCAACAGATATTTACCGAAAATATATGTTCGGCAATTGTTTACCGAAGGCTGAACATAGTTTCGACATGTAGTTACCGAAATATAATATTGTTTTCAACAGTATTTACCGAAATGTTATATATAATTTTTAACAATTATTTACCGAAATATAGTGAGCTAAAAAAAAAATACGAAACTGCGAATAGTCGCTTCCTTATTTTATTCACATTACTTGTATTTTCAAGATTCTTCTATTTTATACCTTCCCAATACTTGACAGCTAGCATCTAACTTCTTCTTCTTGTGGTTTAATAAATTCAATTTTGGTCTTTGTTGCTATCACAAACCTAGCATCTAGAAAATTTGTGAAGGAATAGTAAATATTTCTTTGGAATTATCAAGATGATATAATTTATGCTCTGATAGGATGGTGATTTTATGCATTTAAGCAATATAAAATTGTGTGCATCCCATTTAGGGTAGTGATCACCTAATGAGTACTGAGCCTTTTAAGTCTTCATTTCTCATCTAAAATTAGGCCTTTTTCTAGATAGCTGTTTGATTATTTTTTTTTGCATGTACGGTTGTGTGCTTGAGTTAAGTATTTCGAAGGTGTTTGTATTTAATTATCCGAAGTGGAAAAATAATAGAAGATGCAAGAAAATAATAGAAATGACTTCATTTCTTTGTTTTTAGATTGGATTACATCAAACTCTTTTATGGCTATCCAATATCTTTTTTTATATTCCTTGACCTATTCAAAATTCAAAAACTATTGTGAATGATTCTTTCTTATATTTTTCAGTGAATGACCCAATGAAAGATACCATTGATGCAATTTGTAGGAGACCCAACCGACCTAAGAGTGAAAACTAAAGGCATAGGGTTAGCTTCATAAGTTGGGGAAGCACATTTCGGTGCTCATGGGGGGCCCTCTTCTACATAAAGTTGACAAAGGTATGCCTCAAGGAAATTAATCCCTTTCCCTCCATCACCCATTAAAGAGAAGACATTTTCAACCACTAGAAGAAGAGCAAATGCTACCTACACCAATTTAATACACAACTCCGGATACAACTGCATCCGGAGCCGTTAGATGCATATGGGTCCACATGTATTGAATGGCTCCGGATGTAGTTATGTTTCAAAATTGTGTAAGTTGACTTTTTGCCAGAAGAAAAGCAAATTTTGGGTCATAGTACACAAATTTCATTCAAAGACATCTTTCTTGGAGTTGTGTAGGTAGACTAGAAAAAAAGAAAATTTTGGGTCATAGTACACAAATTTCATTCAAGCAGAATAAAAACTTCTTTCTCCAGAAGCACATTACACATTTTTCACAAATAATTATCAAGTAGGTAAGTCGTTGGATCGTAGTAAAAATGATATCTTGAAGGTCTGTTGACAAATTACATAATTAATTTACAGAAACATATTTCACATCCATATGAGAGAGTATGAAAGACACACTCGCGATGTAAATATCTTTCATTTTTCCAAGACCCAAAGTGGCTCTAAAAATTTCAAGAATTCAAGACAACTTCTATGTCTGGGTCTAAACCAAATTCCAAAATGGATACCAATTTACCATCATAATACCCTTAGATTATGCTCTACAGAAACAATTTCTTGGCAAAAGCTCATAAGGTAAATGCTTGGTCATGAATAGGTGGATACGTTGACAGGTGGTATCCATTCACATCAAATTGCCACCAATCACATAATGCAAAGCTCAAATGGTCTCAAATGGTCGTTAAAGCAAAGTTCCGTGATCATCTTTCTATCACCTGGGGTGGTGGACCTTGTGGCCCTAAAGGTTATTTGGTGGGGGATTAGAGACCGCGAGTTTAAGGCGTGCTACCGCCACTTTTTTAAACCTTGAGGCGGTGGTCTCACGACTCAGGTCTTTGAGCCCATTTGATCTCCCTCGGATTGCTCTGGCCCCAAGTGTTTCAGTGGGACACCTTTGGGTTTCGATTTCCCCCGAGAACACGCTGCGGGTTTGGAAGCTCTATTGTCATGCCAAAGGACACGTCGTCACGCCTGGTCGCCCCCTCCCCTCCCTTCCCTTTTGTCTCTAGTAAAAAAAAAAAAATTACGTGATCATCTTTCTCATTTGGTGGGAGGGTTGGCTATAGGGCTCTTGTTTGGACCCAGAGAGAGAGAGAGAGAGAGAGAGAGAGTGAGTGGGGTGGTTCGAGAAAAAAAGGGAAAAAAGTATCTTATTAGGATTTTGGTATTTGTTTGACCAAAATTTCTAAAAATGTACTAGTACTACAAGGACAAGAGCCCACTACAAACTAGCTTACCTTAGATTCATTGTACTAATCCTTTATTAGGAGCATCATTCCTAGATACCAAGGCTGATGGCTCCTTCCAGATGCAAATAATTTTCATCATGCTATTGAAGGGTGTTGATAATCCCCAATTTTTATTTTTATTATTATTATTTTTTTAACGTTGAAATTCGCATTGCATAAAAGACATATATCATGAGTTGGGTTACATTTGCACCTTATTGTGTTATGGTTTGTGCTGGGATTTCGTTTGAGATCTCTCTGCCTTGTCCCGGACGGGATTCTCATGTCGGCACCTAAAGTTGATTTGCTTTTGCAGGGTGTCCTAGGGTCCCGGATTAGGCAGTTTGGTGCACTCCTGAGTTTTGCGATGTAATCTTCGCCTTCGGACTTGAATGAATTGATTGGTTTTAAAAAAAAAAAAAAAAAGATGTGCTGGGTTACAGGGCTCTTGTGCAACAAAATTTTGGCATTGACAAAACTATTTTTGTATTATCATTCTTCTTTATTGAATTGCAAATGGTGACTATTTGAACTAGGCTGCAAGAGTTTCTCTCCTGAGTTTTTTAGTCTCGATAAATGGTCATCTTTTAACTAAATCGGAAAAAGAATTACCCCAAGTATGCGTAAATTACTCCGGACACTCTTGAGATCGTATAAATGTAATTCCCAGTCGTCAGCTATGGGACAATTTTCCTTGAGATTGTACCAAACTCTAAGAAGATGGGGACCAATTTTATTTTAAAATCCTATCATACGGTTGGAGGACACATATGACATATTCCATTCGGCTTATTGGCACTTTTGGTCCCCAAAGTAATCAATCTGTGCCGTTTTGGTCCCCAACGTATCAATTGCACAGATTTAGTCCCCAATGTTCCGATTTTGAGTTTAAAAGGTCCCTACCGTTAGCTCCGTTAGCCTTTTCCGTTAAAAAAATTACAATGTCACCCTTAATGTTTATATCGGCATATCAGTTAAGCCCCTACCCTATATTTGTAAAGTTTATTGAAATATTTTTTGCATTTGTTTGTTTTGCGTCATTTTTTTTGGATTTTTGCATCACGTTTTGCATTCATCATTTTTTTTTTAACTCCGACGTTGCCAAGCCCCCCTCTCCCTCAGTCATTGCTCTATCTTTATATAGACACTTGAACTTACCATTCCATTAACAATTAGGCCTCCACCATCCAATTCTGTCAATTTGTAACAGATGGAGGAATCAAAAAGCGCTAACCATCCTCTTTTTTTTTTTACTTGCAAAAATTACTTTTAACTCTATCTTTTTTAAGTAATAAATAAATATGCAAAAAAAATCTTTTTTCTTACTTTTAGAATTTTAGAATTTTGAAATTACTTTTAACCTTCATTTTGCTTTTTACTTTTTTTAATCCAACAAATAGAGTCAAAGTACTTTTTGATAAATAGTACTTTTTTGAATAATTACAAATAAAACCCAGCAAAATTTTGTACACCACTTTTTGTTTGTGCGGCAGTGGACTAAAAATTACTTTGACTCTATTTGTTGGATTAAAAAAAGTAAAAAGCAAAATGAAGGTTAAAAAAAAGGAGGTTAAAAGTAATTTCAAAATTCTAAAATTCTAAAAGTAAGAAAACAGAATTTTTTTGTATATTTATTTATTACTTAAAAAAGAAAGAGTTAAAACTAATTTTTGCAAGTAAAAAAAAAAAAGAGAGGATGGTTAGCGCCTTTTGATTGCTCCATCTGTTACAAATTGACAGAATTGGATGGTGGAGGCCTAATTGTTAATGGAATGACTAGTTCAAGTGTCTATATAAATATAGAGCAATGACTGAGGGAGAGGGGGGCTTGGCAACGTCGGAGTTAAACTTAGATGGTTATGGGTTCTATGAGGTGGTGAATTGAATGGGTGGCTATGATGGGTTGAAGCAGCAAAGGCGATGGGTGATTGCGGCGGGAAGTGACTTAAAAGTGGTGGAGGTAAGTGGTGGCCGGAACAAACAATTTATTTTGGATTATTGTCGTAATTTATTTTTAAAAAATTACTTTCGACAATAATTCTCAGTTTCTTAATTTTTCTCGTCGAGACGAATCAATAATCTAAAAAAAATGACGCAAAACAAACAAATGCAAAAAATATTTCAATAAACTTTACAAATATAGGGTAGGGGCTTAACTGATATGCCGATATAAACATTAAGGGTGACATTGTAATTTTTTTAACGGAAAAGGCTAACGGAGCTAACGGTAGGGACCTTTTAAACTCAAAATCGAAACATTGGGACTAAATCTGTGCAATTGATACGTTGGGGACCAAAACGGCACAGGTTGATTACTTTGGGGACCAAAAGTGTCAATAAGCCTATTGCATTCTCCTGAAGTTATCCACGGTTCCGAGCAATTTCAGTCGTCCGTTTTGGCAATCAATGGTCCGGATTAAAAAAAAAAAACTATTCACTAGAAGAATTTAACTATTCTAGTGGAGTAGTTTTTTTAAAATCTGGACCATCCAAAATACCTTTGAACGCGCGCGATTGAGCGCCGTAAAATTTGTTTACAGATTGCTCTGTAAAGAAGTTTTTCTCATTTTAAAATCCTATCATACGGTTGGAGGATTACTTCTTTTAAATGAACTACCGACACATAATGCATTCTTCTGAAGTTGTAGATCTCAAATGTCAAGAAATTATCCCCTAAACAAACACACCCTAAATTGCACAAAGTGCTCCAAGTTTTACACGCGGGGACACTTTTTTATTTGCAAGTGAAGAGTAATAATTCAGCGTTCCCGAAACACCACTTATTGCCTACGTGATAATCCAACCATTTACGTAGTGACGAATTTTACAATAAAGACATTATCATTCACTTTTATTTGGTTGAGGTGATATTTTATTTGCATAGAGTATCACACGGCCCAATAATTATCCGGAAGTGAGGGTTATCGCACCATTCTCTCTTCAGGATCTATCTTTATCCATTTTTCGTTAGGTAAAAATAAAATCCATTACTACGATACTCCTATATTCTAGCTGTACGATCCATCCGTAGATATTCTAGGCTCTGATCCACCCAAAATATATATATATATTCCATATAAATTAGATGGAGCGGATACAAATGAGCATAAAGTCTAAGCACAAACACATTCCAGACACAGTTGCGTCCGAAACTGTTCGATGCATGTAGACCCACGTATATCGAACTGTTTCGAACACGATTGTGTCCCGAGTTGTGTTTTAAAATTAAATATGTAGCATTGCACGACGTATATATCATGTTCCTCTTAAGAAATGGACATTCTAAAATTCTCAAGACAAATGTTAACTTGTCTAATTAGCTATCACCATCCGATTACTTGATTGTGTTCACGACTTCAGAATAGATTTCCCATTCAATAGAGGAGATGACAACGGCCTTTACATAAATTTGTCAACCTACATTAAGAGAAATTGGATATCCACATCACACGCGTATGTTTACGGGGGCCGTTTTATTAGCAAAAATTAGACACGGGATTTGTAAATCTCAACTACATTCGCGATATTTGAGCCAAAACAATTGATGAAAGGATTGCATATCAATTGACCCAGGTACCACCACAGGATCCCCCAGCTCTTCAACAATAAATGTACTGGGAATGTGGTATGGGTGTACATTTGAAATCACACAGGGATTTTAGTTACCCATGAACATGATACTCCACAACAATCCCAAGACTAAAGTTCTTATTTTTCTAAATGCTTATTTTCTGCTTTACGAAACATGTTATTCGCTTACAATAATATATCATTTTTAATTTAACAAAATAAGTACTCATTTTATTTTAGTTAGTGGAACGAGGCCTTAATCAAAGGATTGACAGTGAGATCTAATTGCATTCATAGGACCAATAGCTAGGTAACAATTATGGGAGGCCTTTCGGTGGAGTCAGTAAGACCGATCCCCAGTCCCAGTTGGATAAGATAATACAAAAGAAGGGCAATAGGTCACATGATGTCTTCACATCTTTTTTTGGAGCCGGATTCCCTGTCCGACCCCAATTCAGACTCAACACATCTCAGCCGTTGATTTGCAAGATCAATGGCCGAGAGGGGTGGGACAGACCCCTGTCCGGATTGGGGTCGGATAGGAGATCTCGGTCCCTTTTTTTGTGGCTCCAAAATTAGATAAAAGACAAGGCCTGCCTACAAAGATGTTATGAATATGATGGAATCACAATAACAAAAACCCAAGTGCGAAAAAATTTACTACAGTCAAAGGTTCACGGACCAAGATTATCAGACAAATCTCACTATGAAAAAGAAGAATGCTATAAATCATGCTCTCATAATTCGCTCGAACTCCTAGGAACCTCGAGATTCTCCTTGTGAAAGCCTTGCTGAAAATACTACTTCCTCCGTCCAAATTGGATGTCCATGGGAGTCTAACTGATAGAGGTGACGCAATAATTACACTTGTTTGATTTCAACTTTTAAGGAAATACATAAGCAAAAAGTCGGCCTTGTCACTTCAAAGAGAAGGGTAAAATTGAAAACCTGAAGACATCAAGGAAGAAATATCGACAGACCCGATTCAATTGTTATGTTCCTTGCCTTTCTTCTTCATTCAAAATCAGTAGTATTGGTAAAACCCCCATGAGGGAACTGATTTCTGATTATTCTGAATCAATTCAAACAACTCTGGATTCGGGTTAGAATGACTTGGATCATAGCACCTCTAATCTAATCGATTTTGAACCCTAACAATTTCACTCAAAGTCTAGAACGAACTGAAAAATGTGACTGTTCATATCCAGCTGCTAACACAGGATATGGGTGTACGCCCTTTCGTAACTCCAATATAATGGTTCATGATTGACACTGTAAAAGATTACAACAGAGACACAACCAAAAACACAGGTCACACAACAGAAGGACAACGGAGGGTATGAATAGAATCAATTAGGCCAAACAAACCAAACCAAACCAAATCAAATCAAGCCTTGTGTTCTAATTAATAGGGGTGTTCAAGAAATCCGCCCGAACCGTAAAAGCGGTCCAATCCGGACCGAATCGTCCTATTTGGTCCGGTTCTGTGGTTCTACAGTCAAGTTATGGTTCCAAAAAAATAAGAACCGTTAATTTTGGTTCGGTTACTGGTTCTCAATTAATGAACCGTGGTTAAAACCGAACCGGACCGTTTAAAACTAAGATAAATATAGAAATACATATGTGTGTAATTAAATATGTATTTGAATTTGGTAAGTTAATCTTTTCCTTGCTAAACTTAATTTATTTAGAGATGAAATCTAATTTGTTAGGAAAACTTTTATTTTCTTCCTTCCTTTCCTATTCCAGTAGATTATCTTCCTATTTCCTTAATTTTTTGAGTTCATATTTAATTATGAATAAGTGTTTGGATGCTTATTGGATAGAACCGGAACCGAATCAAAACCGGACCAGTCTTACGGTTTGGTTCTGGTTAGGTTCTATGCATATAATGGTTAGGTTCTGGTTCCCAATTTTTTAGAACCGTTTCAAATGGTCCGGTTACTGGTTTTCTAGAGAACCGGACCAATCCGAACCGTGTACACCCCTACTAATTAATTAGGGTTGGATACATCAATCCCTGTGCGTTCTCAATAGCTACATGTTTAATCAATAACAGCGAATAAGCAGACGTCAAAATCCAACAGTTAAATGTCACCTAAAAGGCTCTCCATATGACATGAACAGGAACACATTAATCACCATACGTGTTAGGGACTAAGGAGATATTTGCAGTTGAATGGAGAGAACCAAAAATGGAAATGTTCTAAGCAGAATAGATTTTCTCACACCATTCTGTCCCAATATCCACATACCAAAAGGAAAAAGCGTGTAACCTTTCTCGAAAGGACTACAATCTGAATTCTAATGTAGATTCCATTCTCCCACCCTCAAGAACTTTTAAATCCTCTCAACAATCACAAGGCTTGGTTTCGGACCAGCCCTGCCGGGAAGAAACTGAGTGAAAAAAGAATAAATGGGTAAAAGTAAAAGTACCTGTACAGTCGTACCAGGTGCTGGGAATCATGATGAATGGCAGAAACCAAAAGTATATGCTGAGAAAGAGAAAAAGATGAACCAAAATCAAGTGGCTTGTGCCTCTACAATTAGCATCTTTCACCACTATATGTATCAATCAACCTCCGGAACTGCCCTCTTACTAGCTTTTTTGGTGTTATCCCCATCAAGAAACACTAGAAGCTACAACTTACATATCAACAGCCATTGCAGACTCGTAGTTTTGAGTGAAGAGGAAAGATAAAATTTCCTTGAAAAAGCTGAACATGAAGACAAAACTGTTGCACTTCAAGTTTCCCAAGAAAGCCCTTGATCCAAATCCCCCGGCAACTATTTGACATTTGAGTGTGGCTTCTTTGGGGAACAGAAAATGGAACCTGGAGATTTAAGTGCATCGTGCCTATAGCGATTAGTCACAGGTCCAAACTCCGATTCTTCATCATCACTCTCAATGTTGCTAGGAGTGGACCTATTCTGGAAACCCCGACGCCGTAAAAGATAGACATTGAAGTAGTAGCTCACCAAATCTTCCCTCTTTTTGCTAGCAAATGACTTAACAATTTCATCCCAGAAACACATATCCAGAGATGCAGGATTTGACTTAATTATCTCCTGGAACCTTTTCTCTTCTTCCTTTGTCCAAGAAAGTGCAACTTCCTCACCCATCCTATCGAACTTCAAGCGTTGGAAAGCCAAACCAAGTTCAAGCTTTACTCTCAACCTTTTCTCGGAGACGTGGAATCTGACACATTCAATGGAACCTGGGTTTTCACATCCACATGACTCTTGTCTTCCTTTCCCAATGCGATCCCTTTCAATTAGATATTTGCTTGGTCCCCCACTTTCTATTGGCCAAACACGTGAGCCTAACCATCTAGAGTCACTTTCACAAGTCTCCCCAGTCCATTCCGGTACATTAGCTTGAAAAAACGGCCCCACTGGGACCCGTTTCCGGTTCTGATTATCGTTTAAAAAAGTAAATATGGAATTTGTAGACAGGGTTTCAGATTCTTTGTCCAAGTAATCCTCTAACTGAGTCTGAGTACTCGATGATGAGTCTGAACGAGGCCGTATTTTGGAAGAAAGTGATCGTGACTCTTTTGCTGAAACAAGCCTCTGGCTGCTTCTTTGCCTCTCAGATCCACTGTGATCATCATACATTGATGGATGCATCCTTTGCTTCTACAAAGAGTCAAATTCGACAAAATAATGCAGAGAAGTGGAGATATCCATGTTTCTTTACTTGCTCAACAAGAAAATGAAGGGGGGGAAACAGTAGTCAAATGCTCTGAAACTGAGCTAAGGACCACCGGAAAAATGAATTTTAGATAGCATATTGCAAACTACTAACAACATATACCTCAACCCAAACTAGCCAAGACAGGGCAATTGCAGGTCCGTTAGATTAGAGTGAAAGTCTTAGCAATTGACTAGTATGAAAATAGTAGAAAGTGCTAGAAAATTAATTTTCTCGTACATGCTTAAATTTTACGTACATTTCATTTTCTCGCTAAATTACAAGAAAATAAATTTTATTTTCTTGTGAAAGTAGCCAACTCTTATTAGACTTCCCATTATGCCTATAGTTGTCCCTTTCCTATCATGGTCCATAGTGTATATTTAAGTGCAAGGGAATGTTTGATAACCCAAGTCAGCACTCAAAATTGAATGTATTAAGCAATAAGTAATGAGGTAATTGCTTATCCAAAAAAAAAAAAAAAGATGTAAAGGGTAATTAAGTAGGTTTGAATGTTTGATAGCCAAACTTCATCATACTAATAGTATCTTAAGTGTCTTAAAATGTAGACTTAAAAAGTTACAAAAATTAAGCAGTCTAGACTCTAGAACCTACTTAATTACTTAATTTGTCTTCCTTCACCACCAGCACCCTCCACGACCACCGCGTGCACCACCATCACTACCACCACCATTATAGCTACGCTGCCGCCGCCGCCACTACCAACCCCACTCCACTACAGCCATCACTACCGCCACTCCACGGTCGCTACAATTACTTTTACTTTTTTTGAACAGCACAGTTGCTACAACCACCACCGCTATCACTGCCACCACCACCACGGCTGCCACTACCCCTATCTCTCCAACGCCGCCACCAGAGCTCCAACCACCACTATCTTTCCATATCTTCATCATGTTTGATCTGCTCCTACATTCACCCTTCTTCACCACCACAACTACATGACCGCTCACTACTGCCATCACTTTCACCGCCTTCCACCACCGCCGTCTCCATCGTGACCCTTCCCCCACAGCAACTCCTTTTCAACCACCACTGCTCCACCCTGCTACTACCACCACCATGACATTACTAATCACCACTACAACCACCACCTCTCTACCACGTCACATGCAGACTGCAGTCACCACCTCTCCATCACTACCACTTAACCAAAAATTCATTTATCTTTGTTTGGGTATCAGTTATGTTAATCCAGCTCTTCATATTTTATCAAACAACTTTTCAACTTCAAAAGTTCAGTAGTCAGTTTTCAATACTTAATTTTTCAGCTTTATCGAACAAAGCCAGATTCTCACCACACTTTTCATTTGAATTACCCTTTCCTTTCTTTCACTTCACTTTCCAGCATAAAACTTTCTTGGCAAGAATTGGATAAAATAGCATACAATGTAGACGTGGAAAGTATTAATAGATTCATAAACTCTTGTTACATCTTCCAAGTGCATCTGAACAGAATTCCAGTCATGAAACAAAACCGCAAGTACTAAAATTCTCATGCATTTCTTTCCCCACTAAGCTTATGGTACACAGCTCCAAAAATTTTAGTAAGGAAAGTTTTGTTACCAAAAAAATGCGCAGCTAACACCAAAAGATTACGTA
Source organism: Rhododendron molle (assembly GCA_025413875.1). Taxonomy (NCBI): domain Eukaryota; kingdom Viridiplantae; phylum Streptophyta; class Magnoliopsida; order Ericales; family Ericaceae; genus Rhododendron; species Rhododendron molle. The sequence goes on along the minus strand of CM046394.1, from coordinate 1,546,264 downwards.
AATAACACTAAAAGAACACGTAATTGACAAAAGAATGTCTAAATATTTTGAGGTTTACCGTACACACCTACCCATAACTTCACCTGAAAAAAAGTACGTAACTAACACCATAAAAATGTGAAACTAATGAACCAAAAATATGCATAACATACGCAAAAAATATGCGTACCATGCACCAAAAATATAGTGCCATCATCCAAAACTATGAGTACCATGTATTTCCAAGGCACACCCCTGCATAACTAACCCAAAAAAAAAAAAAAGCGTAAAGTACATTAAAAAAATATACGTAACATACACCAAAAGATGCGTAACATTTCTATGGGTGTCAATCTGACTGACTGACCAAGAAAAATTACAATAATTGCTTTATAAAAATGCTTGCACAAGTTCCTAAGAAATTTATTTCACAGAAAATCATTTGTAAAAATCACTCCCGCAACCATCACACCTATAGAGCTACCAAATTATCCACAACTATTTTTGGTATTATTTCCCTCGCATCTTTATATTAAAAATAATAATTTTTTAAGCAAAACAAAATACAGAATGAATTTGTTGAATAAGAGCACCAATTGTCATCTAAACAAGACTGCATCCTTATCCATCTAAACAAGACTAAATATCTTCGCCACAATTATTTGGAAGTAGGTTAAACAAGTAAATTAAATTCTGAGATTGAGGTGAGTTTGGGATGAGCAAAATCAAGACGATGCAACTCTATGGACGGTTAGAATAAATACAGTTACTCACCTAGAATGCACTCTTTCAATCTGTATATTTGGTATATGACACAGGTTGAGAGAATCAGAGGCACTCTTAAGCAACAACTAAGACAACAAAGATCTGAAATTATTTTGAGCAAAAAGGTAAAGCAGTTCGTTGTAGGATAAACCATCGAGTAAAAAGGCATATTGCACAAGCACGTTTTAGTCAGAGACAACTTCATGCAAAACGATGGGAAATTTGAAACAACCAACACCTTGCAATGAGCAGCAAAGTATTTTGAGAGTGAATCATCGTATGATAGGAAACTCAAGCTTTCAAGACATACCAGCCAATTCGAAATTTTTTGCTCGGGACTTCTATGGCCATTTCTTTTGAGAAACATTGCATGTCGGGCCAATAAAACCTGCTTCCATAACTGTTCCCTCCCATAATGCTTCCAATCCGGCCTTTCAGGTAACGATCCAACTTCTGGATCACAAGGATTCTTTGCAACCTCAACAACCCAATCCAGCATCCTCCACCGACACCCCCGCTTTCTCTTCCTATTAGGAAACACACTTGAACCAGAAATCATACATTCTTCGCCTTCGTACAAGTTTTTACAGTCTTCACCACATTTCCTGCTTTCATCTGATTCCACCAAACCTATAACCTCATTGCCATTGCTCAATTTCCCTACCATAGAATCCATGTCACTCTCTTCCAAATCCAAATACAGGTAATCTCCATTCTCGTTCTTCTGATCTGAAATTTCCGATGAAGACCCTCTAAACTCGGGCTCAAACTCCATTAAACAATCACTCAGACCTGCACAAATTGTTTCTGGAATGCTTTGTCACAAGCCAATTTCAAATCAGAAGCAACACCAGATCACAACCCAAACTCGTTGGCAACGGACCCCTCCGTGAAACGGTCTCCTTTTTCTTTCACTAGAAAGTAAAGCTTGAACAAATCTACTGATTTCTCGTCTCCAAGCATTGAAGGTTTAGGCCGAAAATAGTCACTCCAACAGGTCTGTTCGTGAAAAGTAAACAACAATAGACTGAACAAACATCGAACCTTATCTTCTTCTGAACCATCAACAAAATCCTCTGAACCAAGCGTGAAATCATACCAAAACTTCTTTGTTTGAAGCTTCTGGAGGAATATGAACCTATCTAAAACAGACCCATGAGCTATCTTCTGCCACCCTGTCATGGATTATGAATTCAAACCTTCAAAACCAATTATAACTCACTCATACAAATATACATTTGCAGAAAAGAAAATAGCAAAATATTGACACATACTACCATACTAGCGGCCGGTGCCCACACAATATGCGTGCTCGTAAATTTAGCCAAAGGTACGTATTTTCTGGTGTTGAGGTTGACATACAAAAAACGGCAGAAATGCCAACTCAACCACTTAGGTAATGAAGCACGAGCGATATAGCTAGAGGAACAAAGAGCCAACTCAACCACTGAGGTAATGAAAGAGCTAAATAGAATAGTAACCAAAAATTAATGGAATTCAAATGTTGGGATAAATCACTCAAACCCTAAAAACCAATGATAACTCACTCCCACAAGTATGCATTTTCCGGAAAGCAAATAGCAAAGTATCGACATATACATATAAACATAGATGCTCCATTATAGAGCAATGGACGTACATGCATAAGCTATCTTTGACAACCCAGCAATGGCTTGCGAGTTTAAACCCTAAAACCCAATAATAAGCAGGCAAAAAACCCAGCAAAATATTCACAGAACGAAATGAAGATACTCACATAAGTATATTCATAGTACAGATAGAAACAGAAGGATGGATGTACCGATTAAACACCTGGGTCCTGTAAGAGAGATGGGCTTTTGGCGGGAAGTCATTGATCTAGGACTCGAAACAAATCTAGGGCTTGAAACAAGTTTGGCCCACCCATCATTTATGTCCCGCCCTCTCTCTCTCTAAAGAAACCAGAGGAGAGAGAGGGAGAGAGGGAAAAGGGCCTTTTCAATTTGGGTTTACAGATATTGACCCTTTCTCTACCGTAAAATCAAAGATTTGTCATTGGAGAAGTAAGGAAGGAAGGAGAGACGTACCAGAATTTTTGTTCCTTTATTTTTTGGGGGCCGATGACTTCTTTGTCCTCTTTTCAACCCCTATTTTTCGAAGGGTCCTTTTGTGCAATAAAGGGGTGTGGGGAGAGATCTAATAGGAGAACTTTGGAGGTGTATCGTAGGGTTTTTCAAGAAGGGCCAAGACCTTCTTTTATACTAGTTGGCATCATCAACTAACCATGGTTGATTAACTAGGGAGGTGGGTTGGGTTGATTTGATGGGAGGGGGTTTCTTAATGGGGTGAACATTATCTTCCTTTGAAATTGTGTAGATCACTGGATCCCACCATAAAATGATATCATGCTTATTAAAAAGTGTATTGTAGGAGTGAGACCTACACCATTTCAACCAATAAGAGGGAGGTAATGTTCACCCTCTTTTAAGGGAGGTGAACAAAATTGCACTCGTTCGTGTCTTGTAGTGTAGAACCGCATTATAGGGTGTAGTGCAGCATCCGAGTCGATCATCTTGTAATCAATGGTTTGGATTTCATCTTTCCCTTCTAGATCTGAGTCATCCATGTCGAGATGAAATTCGGACTATTGGTTGTCGAAATGGGCGACTCGGATTCCGCACTACACTACAAGATTGTAGTGCGGCCCTGCACTACAACACCCCCTATGCCCGATTGTGATTGGAGAATGGATCTTGGGGAAAGAAAACGACGAAAACTTTAAGAGCATCTCCAATGGACGAAGAAAAATATAATGTCAGATATAGAGTTCGGTTACCATGCGGCAAGTTGGAGAGTCATGTAACAAGTAAAGGTCATCATTGGGCCGGACCGGGCCAGCCTGCCAAGTCACTACCCAAACCCGACCACGACCCGAGCTGATCGGCCTTTTTCTTTTTTGCGGGCCGGCTACCCGCCATAAATTGAAGCCCAGGCCCAGATCACGGGCTAGCCCAATTGACGGGCTCGCGGGCCAAAAGCCGAGTGGACCCATGGGCGGGCTTAAATTTCCTTGAGCAAAAACTAAATCAAGGAAAAAAAGAAAAGGGTTTTGTGGGATTTTAGGCTAGTGGGCGGGTACCACGGGCGAGCTTGTGGGCGGGCTCACGGGTCAACCGAGTAAAAATTCATAGGCCCAAGCCAGCCCATTACAAACTACGGGCTGGGCTAGCTCACCCGTTTCACGGGCTCGGGCCAGGTAAAAACCCGATGGGCCAGGCGGGCTCGGGCGGATCGCGGGCCTTCGGGCTAAATGATGACCCTCAGTAACAAGTCCGCTTCAGGAGAATCTTTTAGTTAGGTTTTTTATCTATCAGATTTGGACTGTTGTATGATAATGTATGGATACAATACTCCTGCACAACACCAACCATACCCGCTTACGTGGCACTGCATAATTGGGGTTGCAAAGTAATTTCAAAGTGGTTGTTCTCTCATTACCAATTTTGCAATATCACATAGGCGAGTGTAATTGATGTTGTGGTATAATGTTGTGTCTTTAGCAGCTTTACCTTGAATAGTAATGAGTTGTAAAGTCGAAGAGTCATTTTTTTGTCCTCAAAAGTTCAAAGAGAGAGAAAGCTACATATAAATAGGAATAATAGGCTAGTACTTTTCCTTCTTCCTTTGAAGAGTTTTTTTTTTGCTCATATGGCTCTTTAAATTTGAAAGAAAGAAATCTAGTTTTGCTCCCTCCCTTAGAATCGCTCTAATGAGAAAGATAAGCATACACAAAAGTGCAAAGAGAATTGTATACAATAGGTCAACAGGGTTTCCACGTTTGGAAGAGCCGAGAATAGAATTGTAATTCCTAATAAAACATCCAACCAGTAATCACATTATCAGATTGAATGAAAATCTGATCCCTCCCTAACTCCATAGGAACCTTAGATTTCTGGCTCAATCAATATATATATATATATAAATTTTCAAAACAATTGATTCATGTGTAAGATTACAAAATTTAATCCAAACACCAGAATGATATTACTTCAAGTACAATATTCCAAGGAATTTAATTCCAACTGGTCATATTTCTATTCGTACTCAAGAAAATTCCTAGGAATAAATTCCTGGTGATAAGTCACCTCCATTCCTGTCTCTCAAAGCGGGTATGGTTTACAGGGTGATAAGTTGTTATAACCCGCGTCAGCTGACCTGTTAACCATTAGTCTAATCATGTGACTCAAAAGATTAACCTCAGGTTAACAAGCCTAAACATGCAAAGATCAATCACAAAAATGAACTACACATGAGTACATGGACAGAGTTCCACGAAATCTATTGATGGGCCTACTTTGGCTCATTGAAATACAAATATTGGTGCAAAAACTTTGTCAACCTGTCAAACCACATCGAGGCTGTATCCGCGCGGTGGGAGATGATGAGTGAGTTGAATTGGCAGGGTGATATGTTGACGGTTTTTAGATTGATTGCGGGTTGAATTTTTTCAAGGGACCCTACGTATTTTTGTATTAAAAGAACCTATATTGCCTATATTTTTATCTGTAACTAGAGTGGGTACCACCATGTGAAGCTCCGACACCTCTCAACATGACCGCCATGTGGAGATCGATACTGAGATAGAAAATGGCCAATCATATTCGCTATTCAACTAGTTTAATGTCTTTATATTTCTCAGGTGAGCATTGTCACGAACTTGAGGGCTAAAGCAATAGCAGAGTAATATCAAGGGATGCAAAATATAATTTGCTTGATAATATTCGGAGAATCGAAGGGAATGTCCATTCATTCTGAAATAGAAATAGTCAAAGAACATAACGTATGATTTTAACAGTAAATTACTATTATGTCCTTTACTTGAGACCATATTTATTTTTATTTTATTTTTACTATTATACCACAACAATTACACCACAAAAAATGGAAAAATGAGTTCAGGTGGATAAATTAGCTGTGAATGTCGGGATATTATACATTTATATGGAGGATATCAAGAAACCAAAAAACAATGATAGGAACACAAATTTATAGCACAGATGCAGACACAATTGTGTCATGTACCGTCTGATGCATCTAATGGCATGCATTGGATTTCGGATCTGCGTTTTACAAAATCATCTATCCGATTCCGATGCACACCTGCACGCATGCATTGGATTCCGGATTTGGGTAATGCAGCAGGGTGTTTCGAGCCAGCTCGCTCGTATCTCGAACTAATTTCTACAGCAGCTCCCACAGCCGTAAACGTGAGGTCAGAGATGGTTTCAAGAGTTATTGGCAAGAAGAATCGAATCTGAGATCTTAAGATGAAATAAACACCTAAGTCACAAGACTAAGACCACTTGACCAACTCGGCCCTTGGGGTTATGTTCTTAGACTTTTCCTAAAAGGAAAGATATAAAGCTTTTTCTAGCATTCACCTTTAATATTAAGACGTGATGACCTTTTCCAACTAAATGGAATCCAAGTAGTAGTGGGTAGCATATGAGTAATTAATTATTTATTCCGGAAAAGGAAAATGCTATCGAGAGCCTAAAGTAGTGGTTAATCTTTATTCAAAACAAAAATGGAAAAAAGAAAAAGAAGAAAAGACTGGAGTATAAAAGATGGAGTAGATGATTTTACAAAATGTCTTGAATAATAAAAAATGGACAAATAAATAGAGAAGATAAGAATTAACCAACAAACAATGGGTCGTGTAAATGAAAAATAATACTCTTCTTCACCTGCTAGTGAAGACACTGAAGAGTATACAAAAATGACAAACTAGGCTAACTCTAATTAGTTCTCTATTACATTGGGCATGTTTGATTGCAAGATAAGAGAAGTGAGATTAAGGGTGTAACTGAGGGGTGGGTCCACATGTCCCTCTTTTCATTAGTCCGGCGTTTGTCGGCACACGGTTTAAGGGCTGAATTGAATAAGGGTGGATTACTCGTCCATTGGAACTTTGGAAGTGGTGGTATTAGCTAGTCCCCTTTTCCAGATTAACTCCATCCTCATCCAACGGTAAAAAAATAGTCCCTATCAGTTCGTACTCTACTCTACTCTAGCCAAACACAATACAGCTAATCCCAGTATTTATTATCCCATGGACCCCACGAGTCACTTCTATCCTCATCTCTATTTCCATCCTATATGTAATCCGACAATCAAACTTACATATGTGCACGGATTTTTTTTATAACACGAAAATCCAGGCTTATATATAGAACTAAAAATGAGGGAAGACTTTCTTCTGGAAGTCACTGCAAACGATTTTTTTTCTTCTTTTAATCAAGATAAAAGTTTACTAAAATCACATGGATTGGTATTTGATTGACGTGAATTTTGGCTGGATTGATGTTTCTCATGAAGAACTAGAACAACACGTTCCAGTCCGAAGATCATCTTGAACAACACGTTCCAGTCCAAAGAGGCTCGATCCTCTTCCTATAAACAATGGAACGAGTGCAAACGACGAAATGCACGCAGGATATACAACTAGTGCATTGAAGAGAAAAGGAAACAGATAATCTGTACATCACTGGAATCATTACAACATAGAGGGTAATCTGCCGTGCTGCATTTAGATCCCTTAAACAAAAGAAAAATTATTCAGTGCCCCTGGCTTATCCATCACTACACATTTATGGGAAAAATCGAAGACAAAATGTATAGGTCCCATGTGGTGGCGGAGGGGGATGGACACCAGGTAGCGGTGCCCCAAGGGCACTGAATAATTACTCCTTAGATTCTTCAACTCATAAAATGGGGATTTGATGACACTAGTGAAAGGAAATGACCTTGATATATACACAGCCAACCTAAGGCTAAGGGCAGCAAGCAGCTGCGCTCCCTCTCTCTTTTTAGGTTGGCATAATAAAGAAAAAAATCTAATAAATACTCATGAACCACCTAAGATGGATTTAGAGTCCATTGGCCCTAACCATTTACAACAACCATTACCCACCACGTTATCCGAGTCCGCAAGCTTATACTTCAAAGTGCCATGAAGCTCCATCTTCAAAGCATTAGTTTGCTTCATATATCATTTCCTGTATAATTGAGCAGCAGAAACATATCTCTGAGTATAAGAAGATTAGTGTTGGAAAACATGGAAACAAAATTTTTCATCCTATCTCTGAAAAAGTACAATAGTAACAATACAGCATGAAGCAGACCTGGTCGCATATAGGGCAAGTGTCACTTCTTTCCATCCACTCTAGAATGCACGAAAGGTGAAAACGATGGTTACATTTTGTGATAATCTTTGGGTTCTCTGCATCGTAATCTGCAAATGATGATCCAAAATGAAACCGAAAGTCATGAGATTCTATTTTGACTTATGTGACTTCACTGACTTGATGTAGTTTCCCCCTAACCAAGGATCAAAAAATTCATCCGTTTGTTGATTCGGCAAGCATAGAAACTGAAACAATGTTGAAACGTTTCCGAACATAGGGAAACATTTCCAAAGAGACTAAAGAAAATCGAAAACACATAAAAAAATATTTAGAAACAGGAATTAAGCAACCCCTATTTCTATCAGAAAAGTGTCACGTATAACAAAATAAAGCACAAATCCATGTTTAAATAACTTCAGTTTTTCTCAGATTTGTTGTGTTTCAAATGGTTTTGCTATATTATGAATCTCAGATGTCTTTTGTTGGAAGCACTAGAAGTTGGTTCCTCAGTGAAAACAATCCATTCACTGCGCAAACTGGAAATTTGTTCCTTGCCTATAACAACTAAGAATGATAATTGTACTTGTAAACAAAGTAATAAACGCATTGATCTAGTGAGATTTTGCCAGTAGCGCACCTTCAAGACAAGTCGGACAGACATCCTCGTCTTCCAGTGCTGATACATTAAGATCGCCTGATTTTAGAATTCGAAACTCAAACTTCTTTGGGGAGGCAAGAAGAATGTCAGAGTCAGTTTCACAATCTGGCTCTTTAACATCTGCACATGAAGACATATTTTCATAGCCACTGCCATTAGTAGTGTCACTCAGGGACACAGAGTCTGCTGATTGTGAACGTCCTAGAGCCACATCATATGGGATAGGTGCAGGAGGGGGTCGATAAGTGTCAGGTGTTGACGTATCCAAATTTAAATCAACCAGGAACCCTGCAGTCAGTACCATGGCTGCGCTATCATGAGACGTCAAGGACTCATGCTCTTCCAAAATCGGAGGACACTGCAGAAACGACCAATAAAGTTTACAATTGAAAATCGGAAGCAAAATAAATCCTACAGCAGTACTCTCTTCTTTTTTTCATTTTAAAAAGATATCGATCACAGAAAACAGTTGGCAGACTTCCATTTAAACATACATTCCTAATGCTAATATCATGAAAGAAGTACAAAATAATGACAATACAAAGTTAACTCGACAAACTTGTGCCTAGTGCATATCACTTAATGATTTGCAGATAACTATAAAATGGAGCGGTGGTGTTGTTGGTTACAAGGATAAGATGGTTCAGAATCTGGGTTTGCAAAGCGACAAAATGAAACAAAAAAACATTAAGAAACTCGCATGAATGCAAAATCATTGAATGTTCCCCTCGAACACAGTTAACAGCTAAGATTGACACATTTCGAAAAAGAGCAATACTAGCAAAAGGAATACCAAATCTGCCCAGAATTTTTTTTCTGAGCACCTGCTAGAGTGCAGTATGCATCTGCCACCATGTTGCTCTAGGACTTATAGACTGATAGAGTTAAATGGAATTCCAGCGGTTATATTGGCGAAACAGAGAATAAATCCAACATGGCTTGGTCAAATTATTTTAAGATCATAAAGAATTGAAGAGATTCTTCAGTTAAGACGGCTAGGTGCGGTTAGCACTCAGCGGCTACTAATGTCTGGCATGTCTGTTTCTCCATCAATCGACATAATATAACAAGGGCACGCCAAAGGATGGGCCTCCTATTCCAGTGGCTTAAAACAGGAGACCGTCAACATCAAATAACTATGTTTCACTTGCCCAGTATTTTGCAAAGAACATCGTATGATAACAACTGGCAGCACGTAAGGGGTGATAGAAAAAAGTACTGACATAGTAATATACAGGTGTTCCAAGTAGCTGTGCTTTTCTGGAAGAACAACAGCAACCCCCCATTCCTGCAGTGTTTGTGTTATGCACTCAAGTCCCTGGTCTCATGGCATGTTGCATCCTCTATTATGTCTTGGTATACTGGTAGTATCGCCAATTCTTCAAAAAAAAATGAAGCATATGTTACTTATCGGCTATACAACAAATGAAAGTATGAAGCTTTCCAAGGAGGGAACTACAAGGCATGATTTAAGGAGCATGAATTTAAAAAATCTGTGCAAACAACATAAAAGTCGCACAGGAAAGAAAGAGAAGTACAAGTGACAAAGCAACATGACGTTCATTTGCAGATAACCGCTAATACACCGCACAAGTTTGCTCTTATTTGGAGTAAATTATGAACTACGGATAGAAATAGCTCATCGGACTGGTACATGACATCTATACTGCACACTCTTGAAATGCTGGTCGGATCGGATGTCATTGAGGGAGAACCCACTGGGGTTTGCCACACAGGATGACTATCTACCTCCTGGTCTGTGGTTGATAAACAGTAATTAAAGCATTACAGGAAACTTTAAATAACCCACTTAGGGTTACAGAAATGAACCATTATCAAAAGTTTAGTTTTCACGCAGAAAGCAAAATCTCAGAACAAAATGAGTCATTTTTTGGTTGTTTGAGCATTACAAAGATCAATCCAAAGAAATTCTCTTACTTCAATGCTTCTTAGAAAAATTTACGTTATATAAACGATGGGCTTACCTCTGCTTGATTAAAGTATTTTACTCATCAAATACATCTACAGGAATGAAAATTAAATACAAGTTAATCTGTATCACAATTTGCTACTTGCAAGGCTGTCACAGGGCCTTGACTCAGAGAATGAAAGTGACCAAGCAGATAGACGTATCCACCTGTTCCAACTGACCTCCGCAAAAATTGTATGGCAAAACCAAAGTTTCCTAAGTAACTCAACAAATGATTTCCCAAAAAGTTCAAACATTTACACACCATTCCTGATACAAAAATATACCCAACTGACACCTTTCAACAATTGAAGTTTTACACCGAAACGACATGTAAAATCTTCCTCAAATAGAACCCCAGTCTAGTCCAGTAGACCAAAGAACAAAAATCATCAAAGCGATGAAGTGCATCCTAGAAGCCACTGGGTGAAGTCCATCTAACTTCCCCGGCGGCCAAAACCAATAACACAAATTTTTCTCAATCCTATATTCGCAATTCTGCGAAATAGAATAGAAATTAAGACCATTGCATGAGTAGCAAGCTGTAATTATCAGTTAACGGGCTGAATTCACAATAAATGATTCCCAGTCTAAGAAGAAGAACAAGAGTACAATATCAACATATGACAACAACAACAACAACAAAAACCCAGTTGAAAACAAAGCACAAGGACCTAAGCAGTTGAGGGAATTTATCCTACCTGATTTCAAGTGCAAGGAACAGGAAGTTTTCTTTCTTTTTTCCGTCTGGGTAAGCTAAAGACAGCAAACCCAATTGAACACAACCTGCAAACAGACCTAACTAACCATAAAAATCAATCACTTCACAGACAAGTCAAATTACAAGACATATATGTACCTACCTACAAATATGCATAATTATAGTTTTGTATAGTCCAAAAGATTACCGAAAGGCTAGAGATTCTTGTTAATGGTAGGTGGCCGCCCCTGTGTTGTTGCGTTTTGGGTGTTCCTAAGGCTGAGAGAGAGAAATAGAGAGAGGAAAGGAGGATTTTCTTTCCCCCACTTTTTTTTTTTTTTTCTTTTCGTGTATGCTTTTTGAACTCTCTTGTCACATGACGAGTTTCCTTTTATTTTTTGGAAACTATGGACAGATGGGGGGGAAATATAAAGGTTTGTTTGGAACTCAGCAATAAAAATAGAAAGGATGAGAAAATTTAGAAGTTTCTCTTCCTTTATTTGTTTTCTTATCTCTTATTAAATAAAAAGAAGGGGGAATCTCAAATATATATTCAATTCTTTTCACAATTTTTCTTTAACTTTTCTTCTTACTTTCTTCTGTATTATATTTTCCCTTTCTTTTCATTTTTTTTCTCTGTGTTCCAAACAGAGCATAGGAAAAAGAGGAGATATTTGAGATATTTTGGGTGGAACCGGGAAAGAAAATTTCCAAACAAAGAGTCAGAATCAAATTTTCCTTCACTCTCATCAAAGTTCTATTCTTAATTATTTTTTCCGAAGGTAATCCACATTGGTATAATTAAAAATTAATTGTTTTTAAAGATAATAATGTAGGTATCAAAGTTCTCTTCTTAATTATTTTTTTTGAAAGCCATCCACAGTGGTATAGTTAAAAATTAATTGTTTTTAAATTTAATAATGTTGGCGCAAAAGATAGCTCACAATAGTATAATCAAGAGAAAATGACGGTCCAGGTCGTGTTTTGATATATAATACAAGCAAAAGATATGCTAAGAATATTTGTTAATACTGAAAATGTCCTTAACGGGTATTAATTATCAAAACACGTCATTGGCCGTCATTTTTTCTATAATCAAACTTAGCAACATTCTTAAAAATAATCAAATTTTGGGTTTTAGATAACCAAAACTAGCAACATGTTTCAATAATCAAAATTTGTGGATCTCACACCACATAAGTTTAACTAGTTCCAAAATTTGTATACACACACGTTTCAACTGATATTTTCTTCTTCGCTTACTCTATATCTTCTTTATTTCATCTACAAACTATTTTTCTTTCTTTTCCCTAAAATTGTGAAACTCATATCTCTCGATTATTTACAATTCAACCCATTGTCGTCGGATTAAGATATTTCACTCTTCTTCTTCTTCCTCCTCCCCCCCCCCCAAAAAAAAAATAAATAAATAAATAATAATAATAATAATATAATAAAATATCATAATAGGAAAGAAGAGAGTCACCGATTTTTTTCCAAAATTAAGAGAAAGAATCGTTATATTTTTGTCCAAAAAAATTGTAAATGGAGTGAAGTGAATGGCGGAAAATAGAGGGGGAGAGAGAGAATGAAATTTTAGTGGACCATTATTTTAGTTATGGACTAGAAGTGACTATTGTGAAATTCAATATTATTAAGCTTAGTAACTTCTTAAATAAATAATCAAAAGTGAATGTGTCAATTTTTAATTATCTTTTTTGTATTACGCCACTGTGGATGATCTTTGCAACTCCAACCCACTTTGCACGCTTATTATTATTATATTTGTTTACCTAATTTATTGAGCAATATGAGATTTTGTACCTCCAACCCACTCTTCAGTCAACTTAAATTTGAAGAATTCATTTCACTCCGCAAAATTGATGATTGATAATGACACTATTCAGATGCCTTAAATGTAGGCCCGCCTCTTTTTACCCTTATATATATATATTTTTAGGAAGGAAAAAACCCGGAAAGTAAATCAAATAAGGGCGTGTTCCATCAACTAAAAAATAAGTAAATATTTTTTAAATTAAAAATTATTAGAATTGTGGCTCATATGTTAAATATGAAAAGATATCAAAGAATTCTAAAAAGAAGACCAGATGCTGGAGCGGAGCGAAACGAGTGGAGTGACGACACCTGGCCCATCACCGATGATCTAGTGAAAGCAGATTGGGACAAAGGCCCAGACGTTATGTAATTTGGGAGATGCCGGGGCTATGCCTCCTCTATATGGTACGGTATCGTATAAGGGTATTTTTGGGATACAGGCCAAATACCAAGTTAGGGTTAGAACAGAGTCGGTGTAAATATTTTATGTTGTAAACCCTATTTCTTAACTGTGATAATAAAGAACAGCAGCCGCTCTGGCTCCCGATTACGTACTCGATTTTGGCGAACCACGTATATTTCTGTGTCGATTTGTTTACTGCTTGATACTCGTAAATCTTGTGTGCGAGTGTGCCAATCCTAACAAAAATAATGTATTACTGTAGTATAAGAGAATGACCTGTCTCGTAAAATAAGAAATAAGTATTTAAAAAATAATAACTTTAGTAAAACGGGATCGTATAATTTTGAAGAAAGGGATGGAGATGAGCGCATGGTAAATTTTGAGTTGAGTTTTCTTCACCCTCTTAAGACATTACACTCCTTCTTATTGGTTGAAATGATGTGGGCTCCATCATAAAGTGATGTCATGCTTACAAAAAAATGTATTGCATTGTAAGTAAGATATCACTTTATGGTGGGGTTCACACCATTTCAACTAATGAGAGAGAGAGAGTAACGTGAACAAAGTTGCACTTGTAAATTTTACTACTTCACACCCAAATAGACCATAAGAAAAAAGGGAAATGACATGGTGAAAAATTAAATATTGGCGTCGCCCGGGTTTGAACCGGAGACCTTCAGTGTGTTAGACTGACGTGATAACCAACTACACCACGACACCAACTTTGCGTCGACAATTGAACAAAATAATACCTATTACTGTATATTGATAACGAGTGCACTCAAGACAGTAGTACCGGAGGAAAGTGACTCTCAGTGGGTCATTACTATTTTTATCAAGTAATTTTTTTATTTTATTTTATGGGAGTGATAATGCCTTGTTTGGATGGCGTTTTGAAAATTTTTGAGTTTAGCTTTTGGGTAATAAGTGAAGAGAAAAATTAGGGTAATAAGTGAAAATATGGGTAATGAGTGAAGAAAAATGAGAATAATGATTTTAGAGTGGAGAGAGTAATGTTTGAAAATAAGAATAATGCGTATTTTTGGAGTTGGAATTTTTTTTATTATTTAAAATACCATCCAAACAAACAAGACATTCAACACTTTCCTCTCTGCTAACCCCACTCCTCTTTTTAGGAGTAGTGTTTTTAGTGTGTTAAGCTACTGAAACACCCTTTCACTTTTTAATATTTATATTTTTTTAGGGTAAATTATACTTAACCCCCTCTAACTATGCCTCGCAAACACTTTATCCCTTCTAACTATTTTTTTTAGCACTTAACCCCCTCTAAGTAATGAAAACCCTTATTCCGTCTGACTCTGTTAGAAATTGGATGGAAAGTGGCATGTACAAGTCACATGCTCTCATTATAGACCTTATTACCCTTCTCCTTCCTCTATCCATACGTCTGTCTCTCTTTCCTCAACAGAGTCATCTCATCCTACCAGAGTTTTCACACCATTCCACAACTCCCTCTTTTCTCTCTCTCTCTCTCTCGCCCAACCCCGCACCACTCGATTTCCTCCAGGCAGCACGGAACAGACAGCGGTGGTGCCACCGCTTCAGTTTTCAGTTACCGATGACGAAGGTGGACAGCCGGTCGCCGCCATAAACGGGTAATCGAGCACGTTCTTGATGCCGTAGACGGTCGACGAAGGCAGTGGAGAGAGGAGCGAAGGTGTTGGCGCTGACGAAGGCGCCCGAGATCGAACAGAACATCGTCATTTTCCCAATCAGTTACCCATTGTCGAAAAAATACAGTAGAAGAAATTGAAGAAAATATCAGTGGTACCCATCCTAAATTTTCTCTTATTTTCCTAAATTTTCCCTTCCCGTTCTCTTTCATTTCTTCTGTCCAGAAATTGCAGTGCTGCGATTCCACAGAGATGAAGAGAAGCAGACAGAAATTCAAGAAATGAAGAAATTTCTGAGATGCATAAGGTAATTGATGACGTGGGCAGTGGTCGATTTTCCTTCTTTAGCTGTTGCGATTGCTGCTGGTGTTAATTCGACTTCAAGTTAGGGTTTTGATTATTTTGAGTAGAATTAGGGTTAGGGGTAGGCTTAAGATTTGGGGTTTGTGGATGATGTTTTTGTTCGGGGTTGAGGGAGCAGTGCGGAAGGTCGAGAGGCTGGAGGTGGGCGTCGATGTTGGAAGGGAAACGAGAGATGGTTGTTGTTTCTGTTGGAATTGTTGAAGGAAGAGTTGCTGCTGTTGACGCTGCTGCTACTATTGTAAATCACCTGGTTAGATCAAGTTTTAGGGTTGGAGAAAAAAATGGCTCTTTGGCCTTTGCAGATTTGTGTTTTTGTGGAGGGCAAATTCTTAACTTTATGCATCTCCGTTACGGAAGTCAGATGGATAAGGATTTTCATTAGTTAGAGGGGGTTAAATGCTGAAAAAAATAGTCCAAGGGGGTGAAGTGTCCCCAACCTATAGTTAGAGGGGGGAAACAGTAATTTACCCAACCCATGTTATCCAAGTGAAATAATGTTTGTACAAAGTTTAAGGACATTTTGATAATTTTGCACACTAAAAACAAAAAGTGGAGTGGAGTTAGTAATAATGGAAATGCGAAAATCACTCCTTTTTTTTTTTGAAAAGTGATTTTGACACTCTATATTTAATCAATGACACTAGCTATTTTGTCGTTATCTTATGTGAAATTATCAAATTACCTTTTATTTTGTTAGTGTTCATCCACTTTAAAGATTATTGTTGTGATTTCAAATAAAAAAAATAAAAATAAAGTGCCAAAATTAATTTCCTTTATTTTATATATACTCATGTACCAATTTTTTTTTGCTTTCATAGTAAAAAAAAAAAGAAGAAAAAGACACCACATATAACATTATTAGTACCAGTGCAAGTGACAACTGCTTTGTTGGACTGTGAATGAAAATGACTCACCGTGACTCACTACTATTTTTGTACTATTTAAATAGTTTTCTTTTTTGAATTGGGTATGTAAATAGCTTATGCGGCAGGTTTGCTGCAGATCAAAGGCAATTTTATACGTTAGTAGCATAATAAGTGTTTTTATGTGCCAAAATAAAAGAGCGAAATAATTTCACTTCGTAATTTTAGCTTTTCGGAACCTCAGGAGATGCTATAGTGCACCCCGGCACTAAAATGGTGTAGTGTGACGAAGCAAAGTCATTTTGTTAAACATTTAAATTTGACTTAGAGTTGAATTAAATTTAAGAACATTTAATTATTGGTCACAGAACCTAGTAATTTGGGCAAAGATTAATTTGGAACTTAATTATTGATCATTAGAACATTCTGTAAATGGATTCGGGGGTGCTGTAGTGCATTCCGTGTAGTACATGTGTAGAGCAGCACACAGTTATCGATCTCATCAATCAATAATTCACATTAAAAATCAAATCTCAATCATTTATTTATTATCAAAATCGATGATCTGTGTGCACCTTAAAAATAACTTGTAGGATCTTGCATTACAGAATTTCCCAATTCCATGTACATAGATGGGAAAATTTACGTCGTCTTGCCAGACTACACTGTTGTAGTACACTCCTGCACAGCATTTCCAGATCCATCACTTCGCCAACTATATTTGGTTTCGATGTTTCAATGACGAGGAGTATGATTCTCTTTATCATTTGAGTTAGAGGGTGAATTTCTCTCCAAATATACACAGTAGTATCTGATTTACGGTTCTCCTTTTCCTTTATATATAAAAAATACTCCTAAAATACCGTTTTCCTTTTTTTCTTAAATTTATGATCCACAAACTCCGCACCGTCCATTTCAAACGCCAGTTATCAGCCGCCATGACTGTAAACCCAATCAACCAAAACGGCCGAAACCATCATTTTAACAACGAATTTTCACATCTGGGTCGACTCAGAGCTTCAATGGCGGGTTTCGAAACAACCCATTTCTTGAGCTCATACTTAACCCCTTCCTTACTTTCCACTGCCTTGAAAAACTCTGCAAGAATGGGTTCTCTTCTGGGAGGACTACAGCTACATGGGTATCTGTATAAGTCAGGGTTATGTAATGTACTGTCATTGCAAAATCAGCTATTTAATGTTTATGTTAAGTGCAAGGAGTTCCATGAAGCTTGCAATCTGTTTGATGAAATGCTGGTGAGGAATATTGTAACTTGGAATACTTTGTTGTGTGGTTTAGCTACCTGTGGAGCTGGTTTTAGGTCGATTCTTGATCTGGGTTTTTCCTATTTCAAGAGGATGTTATCACAAATGATGGGCCCTGATTGCATCACGTTTATGAGTTTGCTTCGAGCCAGCGTTGAGCTGGATGATGTTGAGATTGGCCGGCAATTGCATTGTTTTATAGTGAAACTGGGACTGTGTGTGAATTGCTTTGTAGGTAGCGCTCTCGTTGATTTCTATTCAAAATTCGGTTTAGTTGGAGATGCAAGATGCAGTTTTGATTGTTGTTTGGGGAAAGATTTGGTCTTGTGGAACGTGATGGTGTCTTGCTATGTTTCGAATTGTTTGGAAAAAGATGCTCTTTTGGTCTTTAGCCTGATGCGGTTGGAGGGTGTAAATGGGGATGGTTTTACATTTAGTAATCTGCTCAATGCCTCTGCCGTTTTGGGATGTTCAGAGTTTGGTAGGCAGCTTCATAGCCTTGTTATTAGCTTGTCATTTGATTTAGACGTGGTAGTGGCTAGCACACTTGTTGATATGTATGCGAAGAATGAAAATATAGAGGATGCTCGCAAGGCCTTCGATGGGATGGTCTTCAGGAATATTATCTCATGGAACACGATGATTGTGGGTTATGGACAACATGGTGACGGAAAGGAGGCAGTAGAACTTCTTGTGGGGATGTTTCGAGAAGATTTGCGTCCTGATGAACTAACTCTGGCAAGTGTCCTTAGTTCATGCGGCAATTTATCCTCTTTTTCTGAAATTGTCCAACTTCATGGCTATGCTATAAAAGTTGGGCTTCAAGCTGTTTTATCAGTTGAAAATTCGCTCATAAACGCGTATTCCAAGGGTGGTACCATTGCTATGGCATTCAAATGTTTCAGCTCTATTGCAGAGCCCGATATTGTGTCATGGACTTCAATGATTAGGGCCTATGCATTCAATGGTCTTCCAATAAAAGGTATTGAACTCTTTGATGAGATGCTATTGAATGGTAAAATGCCAGATCGAGTTGCATTTCTTGGTGTTCTCTCTGCCTGCAGCCATGGGGGACTAGTAGATGAGGGGCTTCATTACTTCAATCTAATGACTAATGTCCACAACATTGATCCACATTCAGAGCACTATACTTGTCTCATTGACCTACTTGGGCGTCCCGGACTTGTAGATCATGCTTTAGAAGTCCTGACATTGATGCCTTTTGAACCAAGATCAGACCAGCTGGGAGCCTTTATTGGGGCATGTAAGGTCCATGGAAATTCAGAATTAGCAAATTGGGCAGCTGAAAAGCTTTTCGTACTTGAACCAGGGAAGCATGCTAATTATACCCTCTTGTGTAATACGTATGCTTCTAAGGGTTGTTGGGAGGATGTAGCAAGAGTTCGGAAAATGATGAGGAACAGGTGCAATGATAAAGTCCCAGGTTGTAGCTGGATAGAGATTGCTGGTAAGATTCATACCTTTGTGTCAAGTGATAAATCCCACGTTCTAGCGTTAGAGGCATATGCATTATTGGAAGTGTTGGTCAAATTAATGGAGGAGGAAGATTGTTTGCCCTGTGTAGACTAAATTTGGCTGCATTGAGGAGGATCCTTGGTTAGTTCAGACTTCAGATGATGTGACGTTTTCTTTGAAAACACTGTGATGGGTGATTGTCTGGTGGATTCTGGTTTGTGCTTCTAATTTGAGGTTACGACTTGGATGCCCTTGCCTTTCATAAATGATTCCGCACCTTCGGTATCCTAGTTTGAAAATAAAGCATCGACAAAAAGCAAAAAGGGACTGTCTCAGGCGAAAGGGCGTGGGGGAATACAGCCTTATCCATGGATCTCCCACCCTATTTTCTCTGAAATTGTGGAAAATGCTCCCTGTTATGAGTTCATTGCGATTTAATTTATATGGTTCTGACTGCCCATTTCAACTTGCAGGTTACCATGGCACCACTTGTCAATCGTGTTAATGGATCCCATAGTAATCACTTGATTCAGTAACTTTAACATTGGCAATTTGATCATTTTTCTGTGTATGCGTGCGCAGATATGCATGAACTTTTGGATGTGCACATGATACCCGAACAGTGTAAACTTGAATGCTGAAATTTGTTTGATGGACTAATCCGCGTGATGCAGGACAGATTTGGAACAGGGCTAAGTATGGTCAAACACGAGGGAAATAGACTGTTTTTGGGGCTGTGAACAGTAGACGTGAACAGTATTTTGTAAGAAGTACGAGATGAAGGGTTAGAGAAGGATAGGTCTAGGCATCACACCTAGAAAACCCAAGGCATCACACCTAGGGGCTCTTTAGCATCACACCAAAGAAAAGATTGCATCACACAATCTAATAGCTTAAAGCTAATTTTTTCATTCATTCAATCATTCATAATTTGCCATAAGGCTTACAATCTTATTTATAACCATTTCAACTTGACTCTAGAACTTCCTAACATAAATAACCTTCAACTAACTTTAGACTTCCAAAGACACATTGAACATAGACTCTTTGACTACATTAATGACATGGAAAAACTTATGACTCTTAGATCAACTAATTGACTCTTCAACTACACTTAACATTAATGACATGGAAAATCCAAATGACTCTTTGATCAACTAATTAACTCTAAAGACTTTGACTAGATATTTAAATAGATATTTGACTTGACTAAAACCCAAAAGACACTCCTAAGAATCCAGCCCATGTCTAGCCAATATCCCAAGTAGACCCATGGACAATCCTAACCCTCAAAAATCGGATAATAGTGAAATTACTGGAATACCCTTGGCCACCTTTTCTGGACCACATCATCCTCCCTTGGTTGGAGAAAACTCGTCCTCGAGTTTTAAAGTATTGGAGTATAAGACTCCATGAACTCCTCCATATTTGCAATTGCATCTTGGTATGAAAAGCTTGAAGTCGAGGCCAACCTTTTTTCATTTCAAACAAAAAGGAAGACAATGACGCTTTTGACTCCACATGTGGATCCTTGAACTTGTCAGGAATGACAAAGTCAATGGTTGGCCCCATCTCTCTTGTGGTGACATTACCTTCTTGTAATTTGACATTGACCTCTTCTTTAATTACATCAACGGTTGGTGGACCTTTCGGCTTCCCATGGTCGCTTGAATTCACCTGCTCAACAGGAAACTCTTTTGCCACTGTACTAGAGGAATCTGACAACAACATTCCCATCTGTGAAGGCATATTAGATTCTGGGCTAGTTTCCTTCATTTCTCCAGCAACCATCTCCATGACATTCTCCATTTCATGCAGTGGCATACTATTTTCCGATTCAGGTGCTGATTGTTTTGGTTTGTTGGTCTCAAAAGCACAAGAAGCACGAGATTCTAGGGTTGCAACTTTAGCCACTTCAACAACTGTCTTGGCAACTTTAGCCACTTCAACAACTAGAGCATTTTCAGGCTTAGAAATCTGATCTTCTTCCACCCCAGCTGGATTTGGGACATAATCAGTTGCTTTTGACATCAACTTTGTGGAGCTTGTATCTTTAACAACACCTTTTGGTTTTGGAGTCACTTGTTGCGCATGCCCCAGACTAACTTGTTTTGGTCGTGGTGGTTTTGTAGTGGTGTCAAGTCTAACAATATGTAAGCGTGAGCTTGCAACGACTCTATTGCGAGTGTTAATAGCGTCGAGTCTTTGCATACACTCTTCAAATAAGTTGCTAACAGGTCTGGAACTACCGCGCTGCTCACAGTCCTTTACATGATAATGTGAAGGCATATACTTCTCTTGGAGCTTAGCTTTCATCCCTTGCCATGTGTTTATCGGTGGCAATTCCAATCTTCTAATATGACCTTCAAGACCATACCACCACATCTGTGCCAAGCCAACAAGTTTAATCTTCGCGAATCTTATTCTTCGATCATCCGTCATCTCATGGTATTCAAAAAAATCCTCAATTGACGCAAGCCAATTAGAGAACACTCTATGATCATTTCTTCCATCAAAATCTGGAACTTCTATCTCATGGTTCAAGGTATGTTGTGGCACATAGGATCTCCCAATTTGTGAGAACATAGTGGAGAAACCGTAAGCTCTGATACCAAAATTGATGCAGGACAGGTTTGGAATAGGGCTAAGTATGGTCAAACACGAGGGAAAGAGACTGTTTTTGGGGCTGTGAACAGTAGACGTGAACAGTATTTTGTAAGAAGTACGAGATGAAGGGTTAGAGAAGGATAGGTCTAGGCATCACACCTAGAAAAGATTGCATCACACAATCTATCTCATGGTTCAAGGTATGTTGTGGCACATAGGATCTCCCAATTTGTGAGAACATAGTGGAGAAACCGTAAGCTCTGATACCAAAATTGATGCAGGACAGGTTTGGAACAGGGCTAAGTATGGTCAAACACGAGGGAAGAGACTGTTTTTGGGGCTGTGAACAGTAGACGTGAACAGTATTTTGTAAGAAGTACGAGATGAAGGGTTAGAGAAGGATAGGTCTAGGCATCACACCTAGAAAACCCAAGGCATCACACCTAGGGGCTCTTTAGCATCACACCAAAGAAAAGATTGCATCACACAATCTAATAGCTTAAAGCTAATTTTTTCATTCATTCAATCATTCATAATTTGCCATAAGGCTTACAATCTTATTTATAACCATTTCAACTTGACTCTAGAACTTCCTAACATAAATAATCTTCAACTAACTTTAGACTTCCAAAGACACATTGAACATAGACTCTTTGACTACATTAATGACATGGAAAAACTTATGACTCTTAGATCAACTAATTGACTCTTCAACTACACTTAACATTAATGACATGGAAAATCCAAATGACTCTTTGATCAACTAATTAACTCTAAAGACTTTGACTAGATATTTAAATAGATATTTGACTTGACTAAAACCCAAAAGACACTCCTAAGAATCCAGCCCATGTCTAGCCAATATCCCAAGTAGACCCATGGACAATCCTAACCCTCAAAAATCGGATAATAGTGAAATTACTGGAATACCCTTGGCCACCTTTTCTGGACCGCATCACCGCGGCAGCGTTCTTGATCTTACTGCAAGACTGAATTAATATCACATATATATATGGGCCATATGGTCTTTTTGGTTACCTATCTCTATATGGATACTGGTCGAGGTTCTTTCTGTGCCCTTCAAAAGATTTCATGTGATTACAAGCAACCTAACTGAATAACTGAATGAGTATATACTGTGTAATGCAGATGACCATAGAATTCGTTGCAACATCAAGTCTTCCAACATCATCGACAGTGCGAACCTTCAAGCTAAGGGGGCTGACTTTGTTTATTCTCTATTGGCAGCTGAGAAGAGCAATGTCTACCGGTTTGGTTGATCGAGCTGCCCTACTGAACCTAAACGGAGACTAAATGCACACAAGACGGGAATCACTTATTTCTGGGCAACAACAACTCTCTGGCATGTAGTTATTCATTCCATGCAAGGCTTATGGTGATTTAGATTGTTCAAATGCAGGTCATCAAGAAGTTTTCTGATGGAAATACCATATCGGCACTAATTACAAGCTTCAATACCTGTAATGAGCATTTGTACTCTGATATTTAGTTAATGCAGAAGAAAAATACTGAAAAGCATAAGGTTGTGACCTTTACAGAACAACAGATACCATCTGGAGCATTTGTACTCTCGATTCGCTGCTCTACATTTTGAGAAAGTGAAATCTAAATCGTCATAATATTTCACAATTCCCATGGTACTTTTTTTGTATGAATTTTATGCTAAGAATTTACAACTAACTGCTCCAGTCAATAGAGGAAAATTGTTGTATTGGGTCTTAGTGCCACTAAACTATGAATAAACCATCTTTCTGCATCTTTTTATTAACCTCTGGAAAATGAATCCTGCCGAGTTAACTCATAGTTACCATCTGGAGGTCCTCCACTCTCTCCATCTGCAACAGCATCTACTTTCGAATAGAGGAAGAGGAAAGAAGATGTGTATATGGAGACATGCCACATGCTGCAAATCCATTTGATGCACCAAACATGAGAGAGAGAGAGAGAGAGAGAGAGAGAGAGAGAGAGAGAGAGAGCATTTTCTTGTTGATGTCATCATACCTATGCCATATCCAGTAGCTTTCACTGGTTTCCAATTTCCAGCTGATTCCAGCCATTGCTAATGCAATAAAACCTGCAACTACAAATCCCCAGCGGAAACGTTTTAGCAGCGTCTTGACAAGATTATGGAGCCAACCTTTAACGGCTTGCCACCTGCGATGGATGCAGAAACTCGATCTTGTTAGGACAACAATTCCAACCAGAGATGTCATTGAAGTAAAAATACTTGCATCCATAGGCTTTGTTGTTTTGTTCCTCACTAATTCGCAAATTGTATGTCAAAAATAGACCAGGACTTCAAAGGAAACAACGACGGATTCTCAGCAGAAGCATCAATAGCTAACCCATTTATGAACACTCTCTCTATGGGCTGTGCAAAAAGGAAGGACTTGAAGCATGGGCTTATAATGCATGTCTACTTGAACTGCCGTACGAAAACGTGGGTAGGACCAATCAATCCTCATGGACGTCCAATGGTCTTTCATGTAATCTTTTTGAATTTTTTTGGCTGAATGCTGGCTTTCGGCTTTGTATAGTGATTAAACGTTAGGCTTTAGCTCAAAACATCTAAATCCAAAATCTAAAAGCATTCAAGATTTCGATATGGGAAACAACTCACCCGTATAGGACATTCAGACGGAATTCTGTTGCAAAGGGAAGAGACCTATTTTTGGTGCAGAATTCAATCAGCCACCCAGTTAGCAGACCTAGAGCCCCAATTGCCATTACAAGAGCAATATTGGTGGAACTGCAAACATCAGTTATGGTTAAAAGTCTTCCAACTAGATTCATACATTGGAAATTTATATGACCTGATACCTGGTTGGTCCAGCTGCAGCCATAAGGGCAGTAATAATTGCTACAATTGTGTGAATTGTCCTCTTAGAAGCTTCGTCAATATCAGCTAGGTACACAAAAGTACTCACCACAGCCATGAACGAGAGCCAAAAATCCATGAACTGAGATCATCAAAAATACTAACTTGTCAATGACACCTCGAAACAAGGATCCTTCAAAAAAGAAAATCAACAAAGAAGATAGAGAACAAAGACAGCACCCGAAAGACAGAGACTACAATACCAATAAATGATACCTGTAACACATGAAAGGATAATGGACACCAGGTCCCTACATCGCATGCATGATATAATCCACTAGAAACACCGCTACACATGAAAAGCACCCATTCCGCATATGCCTGTAAAGAGTAGAAAGATCGATCGTCAAGAATCACAAGCAAAAATTCCGACATCAATTTTCTAGCTTATACCCAAATAATACATAAATATTGCCATTCCAATCCCAATGAGCTAGGGAACACTACCTTCTGGTGAAGGGACCAATAAGCAGGAAGCACAGCTGCAACATTTGAGGCAATAAGGGCAACTGATTGCCATACATGTCCTACATGAGATTTAAGCAAGTTTTCTTGAGACCATAAAAAAACGAACATACAAACCTTTGTACAGCACTAGTTCTAGTGAGAGTCAAATACATACATATGTATGTAACTGGCTTATGATAGCAACTTCAAATATTAGCAGAAAATTGACCGATAAAGGTTAAAAGGCTGGTTCCGGGTAGTAAGTCATATAGGATTTACCTTTATGTGATACAATTTCAATGCTACAGTCGAAGCCTCCATGGTCTCGATCACAAGAGCAGTAGCTGAAAACGAAAAACATAAGCAATATATGAAATACACATTCAACTAACACCAATTTCAATGACCCTCCAAAATGAAATACATAAGAGTTATTGACTTGAAAGGCATATTTATCCAACAAGAAAGTAAAACATTTCTTAATGAAGGAGGAGGAAAATAAAACCTGTAGATTATTAATCCACTTGCATCCATGGCAGATTGACACTTCCCATGAGGAGAAGAGCATCTTCCAGGGCATCTCTCTAGTGAAATAGACACGGTAGTTTGATTTTTGGAAGCAGTCTCACTGGTGTTCAGTTGCCTTAGTCCGAAACTCCATGTTCCGCCTCTAATATACAAGATATAGAAACTGGCTGTTTGATCATCCGCATAATACGGCTTAGGAAACATTGAGATATTGCTGCTGCTTGTCGTGTTCGCATAGTAGTAGTCCCAGCTATCGAGAGATGGTAATCCACCATATTTTGCATAGATTTCGAAATTTGTTTTTGCACCTGAGGGTAATTTGATGTGGAGATTACCTCCAGCAGCACCGGAAGGAATGTCCAGAAGAAAGTAAGTCCAAGCGACTTCTAACTTTCCCTTGCTTAAAAGCGGTTCCAAGGGGAAATTTGCTGAATCAGATGATATCTTCTCACTTACTGGTACATAATCAGCTTCGAAATATGGATTCGTCCTAAGAACTGTCTGCAGACAATCATTCCCACCTTGTCAATAAATTAGTCCTGCGAATAAGTTTCTTCAAGAATCAACAAGAAATGCAAACACTAAGGAAATAGTTGTATGAAATGCGATTTACAACAGCTAGTTCACATTCAGAAAAAGGAACATAAGCATTTGCCGAAGCTACTATTAGAATTATAAAAATAGGAGATCTGACCAACATTAATTCCCTGAACAGTACAAAGCCTGACAACATATGTCTGGGAATAGCCAAAACTTCATTAATATATCAGTCCACTCATGGTTTCATGTTAAACACTGTTGAAAAGCATAAGTCGTGAATTTGTGGCCCATTATACCTTCATATCATGACATTTATCTTTCACCTATGCCTAAGGTTTCACCTACCACGGTTCTAGTATGCAGACAAGAAACAATTATCCTACTAGGTGGATCAGGGCCATTTTGTCTTCTCCATCGTCGTTTTTTGTTCTCCCTTTTCGCGTTCTAGGAAACAAAAACAAGGAAAAGTATAAAATAAAATAAAAAAACTAACCATTTTCATACTTGAACACTACCCATTTCAAAATTGTGGAAATATCGTTCTTGGTGTTTCCTGAACACTGATATACTTTCAGGAGGTGGGACAAATCCCAGAAAGTTCTGTTTCAGAAAATGACAACAGAAACGAACCAACTGGTGTGAAAGAGCAAAGCAGCACAAGAACAAGTTGAAGAAAACACACATAGATATATACAAATGCATCTGTAATCCCACCTGAAGCATGTATCTTTCCCATGAACAGTTGAATCCAGCCTTCCCCTCAGGACATTCAAACACTAGCCAGTCCAAAATATAGCAAGCTTTCACATTCATGTGAACTGCGAAGTACCAGCGACCAACTTTTGGAGAGCTTATTACCAAAGGCTCTTCACTGATATTAGAAGAATAATCGTGCAGAGTGGCCCGTGGTATCGCACCATGACGTGCATAACACATCAAAGTAATTCCACTAGCATTCCAAGTACCATTGGAAGAAGCTGTTTCATTCAATTTCACATTTGCTGCCACTATAGTTAATTGTTCTGCTATCCCCATGACATCCAACGAGTAGATTTTTGGCTCAAGGCCTCCATGGCACGAATTCCCATTGGGGTTTCTGCAAAAGATGACATTTTCTGCTGTTTGGTTGAACAATTTAGTATCGGAAAGATTTTCTGATAGATTGTAGTTGTCAGCACATGAAAGCAGATCAACTGTTTGGTTGCAATATTGGCCCCACATCGATGGGGTTGTGCATCCTTCTACACTTATATTGCCACTGAACGAGTAAACTGGACCCCGATTAATCTGCAATGTAACAACAGCATAATTTATGAGATCCATATTGTAATACCCTTATATGGATAAAAAGGGGTAAATTTGGGAGAGGAATAGAAGGGAGAAGATATTAAGGATCACTAAATCAAAGATTTAAAAAGTACCATTTTTGACTGTGTTCTTGTGGGTCCAATGCCGTTAAATAGGCCCCAATACCAGACTCCTGGAGAGATCTGTACAAGAAATTTGTCTGTCAATCATAGATATACAATTAACACATGTACAAAAGAAACCTAAGGACAACTGTCATCAGAACTTCTATGCACCACACTGGTGCATTAAGCCTCCTGGTTAGCATAAAAGAAAATTATACTGGAGGGTTTATATCCAAACATATTGAAACGTACTTGCTCATTCGTTACTATCACAGACATATTTTGTTGCATGGGATAGCACAGCTCTACATTCTGTAGACCTCGTATGTCAGCAAAAGGGGCATTTGATATGGCCTCTAAAACTGCATTGAGAAAGAGAACATATCTAATTACATCTTTGTTTGCAGACAAGAACGAAAGAAAGGAAAAAATCTCGGTTGCTCCAAGAAAAATAGGTGAAACAAAAATGCAGAAAAAATTTGCACAACATGGAGTCAAGCAGCTAGAAGAAGCATGTTAACCAATGTCAAAAAATCTACAGACTAGTGAAGAATTCAGCAACCTGAACAATATCCTTAGGGGTTTTGAGTATCAACGTGAAACAAACACTATTTTCCAAGATCTAAAGATGTGTTATACAACTTTAAAATGTTCCATACTTGCAGTGCCTGCAATCAAGTGACAATGGCTCCATCCAAAACATGGACCCCGATAGAATTCTATACAAAACTGTAGTCAGGTAAACAACAACAACATCCGCGACAAGACATAAAGGAGATATCAGGTTTACCTAAACCAGCCAGGGAGATGTTATAAACATCAGGCAGAGGAGGGCTGCCTTCTCGTAAGCATATGATTGGTAACTTGCTTGAGGGAATATTTTCAATTTTTCCAGGGTCCTGCAGTAACTTGAATAACAACATTGAGAAACCAATAGGATAAAGTTTTGAGGAACTTCAGTACAAACCAATATCATGAAATGCTCGAGTATCAAGAGCCGAGTGGTTGCAAAAACCTCCAGTTTCTGCGTATTGGACAAAACAATGCTGTCTTTGTTTGGGACCATACGATAGGCAAATATAATTGAAGAATTTAAGAAACAAATCTGCAAGCATCTATCAAAGAAGTTTACGGAACGGAGAACAAACTTATTCAGAAAGCTTGTGAATTACACTTACAAGGTCTACATCTGACTCCAGTGAAACAGACATTGAGGAGAACCATGGCGGCAAATCAACTGCAACAAGACACCCAAAACAAAACCAACAAGATGGAATAAGAAACAGAAAGCAATCCATATAGTAGTTCATTGGGCATAAAGTCTCTTTGAAATAACCACAGGTCAGGCTGTGTAGAATCGAATGCTTTCTTTTCCTTTGCCTAAATTCAACCAGCACTCATCCAAAATAATTCTCCACCAAAAGCAAAAAGTAGAATCCTAAGGGAAAGAAGGATTACTGTTGTATAAAACTCAAATCACAATTTACTTTTTCTGATATCTCAGGCTGTACGCCTGTGCACCCCGCGACTAATTCATGTGAAACCAATTCCAACGGCCACTAGTGGGGGTCAATTAAATCGGGACAGAACTCGTGTGGACTAGCCCACAAGAACTGATAGCACCTCACTTTTCGAACCGAGCACTTAGCAGTTTTACTATATTCCTCAAGAAAACAACTAGTTGACCCCAATCCTTGAGTCAAAATACGTCAACTCCTGAAACCCAACAACCCAAGTCCTTCAAAAAAACATTTCTAATTTCCTTCTTGTGTCACCGGCGATCATCATGTACTTCGTAACTCGTTCAAAAGAACGAATTTTGACCTCGACCCATTTGAGATATCAGCCCACCACTCATAACCCATCAAGATAACTGATCACCCGATCATACCCAATGTTAGAAACCCAATCAGGACCGTAAAAAGAACAGATTTCGAAGTCAATTCCGGTAACGAGAAAGTCAATCCGAATTTTATACGTGTACAGCCCACATATACATATGTGATCTGTATCCACACAGACAGACAGAAATTATACGTTCACATGAGTAGATTGGCCACATGCAAGTACCTTTGATGTAACGCCAGTCGTAGGGACGGAGCTGAGTTCTGGGGTAACTGAAGCTGGAAACAGCGACGGAATTGTAGGGACCGCCGCCGCCACGTCGTACTTCGTACGAGAAACAGGGGGCATGAAAGCATGTGGATACGAATGTGAGGAAGAGACAGAGGTTCAGAATCGAATTATCCCCCATTCGCGATATCTATGCTTATTCAGTGTACCTGTACGTACGGTATATGTGCCGACAACGGCGAACAGAGAGGTACAAACTACAAAGTGATGTTCCTCGCCTGATTCGTCGAGAGTGTCGTTAGTTTTTTACAGGGTCAGCTTGCTGGAAAATTTATTAAGTGCTCTTGGAATATCCTAACTAAATAGTGTCAGCAAAACTCAATCATAATCATTTATGGTCTACTTTTGACTAAATTGGGAGGAACTTAGTTTTTTTTTCTTTTCACATTTTATACATCATCGGGGAGTTAGGAGATTTGTAAGTTAGATTACAGAGGGTTCTGAGATTGTACATAGTTCTAAACTTTACCCGTGCCTCTCGTGGGGCTCGAACTCCCGTCTCCACAGTGGAACTTCGTTGATGTATCATTGTACCCAAAAAAAAAAAAAATTGTAATCAATTAAATTTATCAGTAGAACACCAAAGTTTTTTTAATTTTTTTTTACAAAGAAGTTATCATATTAATGATGTACAAAATTTTCTCATGGAGAGTGGAGTCAATATATATAATTATAAAAGTTAAGAGACAGAAAGTTATCGAAATTTTCCAAAAATGAAAATAAGCCATCTCTGGTTTCTGGGTCCACGTACTTGATTTTTATAAAGAAAGAGAGGTTGGCAGCCATCCGATAATTTTTCACTCGCGTTGACTACTGTCCGTTTACTGTTGTGTTCTGTCGAACCAATGACCATGAGCTCAGGATTTGGACCGTTAAATATATTTTTAGAGGGTTCGGATTGAATCCCACTCGCTCCTCTCATTTCATACTTTCTCTCTTTAAATTTGAATCGTTTAAAAGCACAATGAACGACTTGGATGGACCGAACGGACACAACGTAATACCCACCTAACACTGAAAATTTTTCCGGAGCTCCAGGGTGGCGAGTGGGAGCCACAATTTTGTAACCAGCTGAATTCATTCTACACGTTTTTTCTCTTTCTTTCTTGAATCTCATCTTCTAGAACACCAATATTTTAACCCCGTTTGGTAGCACTTTTTATAGGGGTAGCTTTTAAGATTATTATTCGTTTAAAAAAATAGAAAATTGTTTGTTATAATTTTTTATAAGTTGTTAAAAAAAATATAACTTGTTTGTTTAAATAAGGGTGTGCTCCTCAAATAGTACTTCAAATAAGTACTCCTTATGTTTTGAATTAAATGTGATGTATTGTGAAAGAATGACCTAATTATCTCATAAAATAAAAAATAAACACTTAAAAAAATAAGAATCTTAGTAGAACGGGGACCTAAGCTATCAAATAAGAGTACATAGAATTTCTTAAACGAAATGTCTAGATTGTCCTTAAAACTTGAGTAAGAATAACTTATTCACATTCAGATTCTTTTGTCCATTCATGTTCCAACAACTTAAAATATGCAAAAAAAAAAACAAAAACTTCAAATCGTAGTCTTAAATATTTTTTTTTTTTTGGATCAAATAAGCTAGAAATACCAAACACTCTTCATTAGCTTTTTTTTTTTTAAAGCAAAAAAATAAGCTAGTAATATAAATAAAAAAAGTTGGATTGTAAAACGGAGCCTTTGTGGGAGTGGGTATTCTTCAATTTATGAAACTTTTCTTTTACAACCATTATTATGTGTCTCGTGTCTTGTTGTTTTCAATGGAAAAAGTCTAAAATAATATAATTTTTGAGCGAAGGAGCCAGATGTTCAATTGGAGAAATATCTCAGTGTGTGGGAGAGGGAGGGAAAAAAACGTGAACAGTGACAGAATATTTGCCAGTGGGAGGCTTTAATTGTGAATCGTATTCAACATTTTATCATTTTGAAAACGAAGGTTGAAATTATGAAAAAGTCTGAAAATGAAATTCATGCCACACGTTTTTTCATTAGTCCTTGAGAGTCGAAAAGTGAAAAGTTTAATACTCCTATGGTCGCTGATTTTGCTGCTCTTTTTTTTAAAAAAAAAAAACGTCACTCACCTGCAAGTGTATTTTTTTACTAAAAAATACAACTTGGAAGGGAGTGGCGTTAACAAAAAAAAAAATGGAGTGGCATAATCATTTCCCTACTCCTATTTATTTCAAAAAGAATTGTTGTATGTAATCCATTCAAGTCACCAAAAATATACTTGCAGGAAAGTGGGCGTTAACAAAAAAATAGAGTGGCATAATCTTTTCGCCACTCCTATTTATTTCAAAAAGTATTATTGTAAAGTCACCAAAAATATAGTTGCAAGGAAGGGGCGTTAACAAAAAAAATAGAGTGGCATAATCTTTTCGCTACTCCTGTTTTTTTCAAAAAGTATTATTGTACGTAATCCAGTCAAGTTTACAGGGGTACGTGTGAATTGAATGATCGATATTCAAATGTTTCTGTTATTCATTATTGGAAGTTACTTAGTTTTGGTAAAGCCATGATGCACATTCAAGGTAAACTCCTGATCGATTGAGAACATGTTACTAGTATTATTTTGTGCCTATACAGAGAATAAACGAAAAGTCTACGCCCGTACTCCTCTCTTTTACCGCTTCCCTCACCGGCCACCGCACTCAATCTCATCATCCAATAGTGTTTTGAACAGTCCGGATTTTAAAAAAAAATATTCATGGAAGAGTTTGTTTAAAATCTTGACCATTGATTGCCGAGACGGACGGTGAGAATGAGAGAGCGGTGGAACCGTGCGATGAGCGTAACACTGCTGAAGAATAAAATAGACGGTGCAATTAATACAGAAAAATCTTATCATTTTCTCAATTAAAGATTTGTCTAAGTTTTTACTCAAAATATGCCTGGGTGGAAAGAAAGTAAAAATCCTGTTAACTCTCTTTCTATTTCATTGTTTGGTTATTACGGTAATAAATTGGTACTAGTCATGTTTGGTTTTCCCTCCGATAAAGTTTGGCCACATCATCTTCATGCGTAAGTGTGTAAAACGACTGTAAGAGGAGCTATAAGATTAATCCGAGATGCGCGCAAATTGACCCGGGACACCCAACATTACCCAAAATGACAATAACATACCTGTACAATGTACGAAATCAATATGTTGACTCGGTTCTCATTTGCATCAAATCCATCATTCGACGCCTTAGCAATTAAGTAATACTATTTACGTATTACCTTTGAGGCACCCCGATATTAGAATTGTTGACTTTTCCGTATATCCAGGGGTAATGCTAATAACAGTCAATCCTATCACTTATATTATTAGTCGTGTTATATGGGCGGGGATATGGCCAATAACAAGGCGGCAAACGGTCGAGTTTGGGCGAATTGCGGTGAACTATGTGTTTGAATAAAGGTTGGTTAAAGTGTGGCTCAATATATGGAATGTGGGTTGAATATAGACAGATTTGTTGACAATAATGTTTGAAAACGCAAAATTTCAGCGTTCTTCTTGCTGACGTTTGCAAGAACCATTTTCCGCAGTACCGCCACGCCATCTACATCGTCGTTTAACAGTTTTGAAAACGAAAATACACCTGATCTTTCCCATTGTTTTGTGCTCTCGCTCTCAATCTTTATACTGCACTCGCGTTCTCATGCTACCTTTGGCCTTATTCAATTTTTTTTTTCGCATTTGGTAATTTTGCAGCAATTTTTTTTTGGATTATTGCTTTGCTATAACTAGAGAAATAAAAAAATTAACATTGAAACTCAATTTGTTTTTGAATAAAAATCAAAAAAATTGTCTTCCGTTCAAGAAAAATTTGAGTTTCGATCGTGTTTTAAAGACATTTTTTATGCTCTCCCAAAATTGTCTTTATTAAAAAAAAATTGGGTTTCCATGGTGTTTTAAATAGGGATAGAAATTTCTCACACAAACACGATATGATCCGAATACAAAGTTAGTGGGTTAGGGTTGATTATTTCTGATATGAAACACGAATATGACACGACACGACACGAAGTTAGCGGGTTAGGTTCGGCTATTTTCAACACGGAATACGAATATGACACGACACGATAATACGAAAAACTAAACAGGTTGAATCGGATGAGGATCGAAAGAATTACTCCCTCCGTCTCATTTTCATTATCCATTTTCGTTTATCGTACCATTCTTTCAATATTTATACATGTTCCGTTTTTCGTGACACAAACACGACCCAACCCGATACTCACCCTTGACTAGACTTTTTTCCGCGCTTTCGCATACGCGGATTCATGTACGTACGGACTCCGCGTGCACTCCCGTCGGGCCCACTCCACCAATACCGTCGCACTTACCTATATTAACGGTCAAGATTCACCTCTCACCGTAATAACTTACAATCAGTTGTACCTTACACAAACCCCGGCACCTTTTCCCGAGCAACGCGAATTCCTTATCTGTACTTTTCCATTTTTTGATTCCCGAAAGCCTGCACTTAAAATAAATGTAATAGTCCCGTAACTGTTCTTCGTCTCCGTTGGCCAATCAAAAAACCTCGAATTCGTAGATTTGTCAGTCTCTATATAAACAAGTATACGCTGACCTTCGACCCTCCTCTCTCCCTCTCTCTGAAAGCTCTGTTTTTCTTCAAAAATCAGGGTTCGATTTTTGGTTTCGGCAGGTTTTTGGCTCTCGATTGTAGGAGACAATGGCGTCCCAGGCGCATCTGGACAAAATGGCGGTTCGTCAGAACTATCGGAACCTGTGGCACACAGATCTCATGAGCACTATGCGCGCAGATCCTGGCTGTAAGCCTTTGAATCCTTTCAATGTTTTTTTTTTTTTAATTTATAAAAATTTGTTTGAAAAATGGTTTTCGTGGGAAATTTTGAGGAAAGTGCGAAATTTTTGATTCTTGAAGAGTTACTTTTCGCTAAAGCTCTTTGGCTGATTTCGCTTTTTTTTTTTTTTTTAGGAATTTTTTAGGAGAAATCGATTTTTTAAATTCTTGAAGGTTTACTTTTTCGTTGATGTTTACACATTTTAGGTTTTCATTTAAAAAGTGACGGGGTACGTGTTTGGTGCGTTTGATTTGATTTTGCTCTTTGATTCGATCGATTTCTTTTTTCGAATTGATGCAAGAATGGTTGATTCTCCCTGTGATTGTTGCATTTGCAGATTGCTGTTTATCGGCCATATGGTGAGTGCTTTGATCTCTCTTATATCGTTGATGATTTTGCTCTCTCTCTCTCTCTCTCTCTTGAAGGTTTTGATTGTCCTTTCACATTGGTTGTTGAGATATGGAGGAAAAGAAAGTACGAGTCTTATGAATTGTTTTATTACAGAAACTAATTGAAAAGATTTTGAATTGATTCATTGTTATGTGAAGGGATGAAAAAGAAAAAAGGCGAAAAACCTTTGGTCAGCCTGGCCAGATTACACCTACCTGTTGATGAAGTTATCCTTCCAAGTTAGAAATATAATATAACGTGAATCTTGTACATTGTTTGGAAATACAATCTAGAGCGAAAGAAAGTTTTTAGTTTTTTTGCATTTCGGTGTCTAAGAAAAAGTAGAGGAAAAGAAGAGGAAAATTTTGGTTTGAACATTCTGCACCATTTGACTCAACATGGCCTGATAACACTAATCTGCCTTGGATGTAGTTATCTTTTCAACTCGGCAATTCAACGAGTTTGAATCTTGTGCATTGTTTGTTAACTTAGACAAGGATATTGAAAGTTTTGAACTTTCTCCACTGTATCCAGGAGATTAATAATTGAAAAACCCTGCAACAAATTCCTCTTGTTTTGAAGACATGAAAAGAAAATATTGAAAGAGACTCAACAGGGCCTCAGAACACTAATCTCTCTTGGACGAAGTTATTATCCTTTGAACCTGGAGTAAAATAGAGTTTGAATCTCATTCGGTGTTTGGTATCTAAGAAAACCATCGGAAAAGAAGGGAAAATGAAATTGTCGATTCTGAAATATTTGCACCACGCTCCTGCATATGGGCACATGTATGTGATTGAAAAACTTGGGATTGATTTGTTTTGAGGTGAAGATGAGGAAAAGAAAAATATGATAAATTTTCACTCAACATGGCCTGATAACACCTATTATATTGGATGAAGTTGTCCTTCATCATAGCAACCAAGTAATAGTAATTTGAAACTCAAGATACGGTGTGCTAATATTTTTTCTTCTATCTGGCAACCATGAGTCCTAATTTCAGAGAGAATAATTAATGTGTAGGGCATATAGTTTATACTCTCTTTTTTCTTCATGATGTTTAAATTGTATCTGTTTGGAATGTGCTTTATTTATATGACATAGTTGCAAGTTTGGGACATGTTGACTTGGTCTTGATTTGGTGACCATCCTATGTTCAACGGATCAGCTCATGAACAATAGACAGATGGTTTACTAGTCTTATCTTTTATTTCTTTTTGTGTTTTTTAGTAGTTTTGCAAATAGGTGTACTATGATGGATAAGGAGCTTGTTATTTGCTGAATATGAAGAAGTCGAACAATACTAATAATGAGAATAACAAAAGAAATAGTGAACCTCGGCTAATTTAACAATACTAATAATGGTGATGCATTGTGCATTGGTTATTGAGTAAGTCTTCCATGTTCTAAGCGCCTCTATGGTTGAGTGTTCTGCTTCAACTTACTTAATTGGGTCCGCATCTTTAGTCCTGAAATGTTCTTTATTCTTATGACTTAGAAGAGAAATGTCATTCCTTTCTATGATCAACCTTAAAATCTAATCCCATCTGATGTTTTCATATTCCTTTCTTTCATTACCACGTTCTTTTTTCCTTTTAGTCAACATGCTATTCGCTTCCAATTTTTAAGCAAGAGGATAAGTTGAAAGTACTCTGATAGGTTTTATGGTCGTACTTCTATGAATGTGCCTAACTAACATCTCTATTGTGTTTTAGTGCTCCATGTATATCTTACATGCTTCGCAAACGAGCTCTTTATGGTGACATGTCAAGGTAATGAGTGCTCTTTAGGAGTTTGATAATGAGAGCTTTTGTTGCTTATTATTCTTGAGTGGTTTTCCTTTTGGTCAAATAGGTACACATGCTGCGGTGGCTATATGCCTTGCAGTGGCCGATGTGGAGAAAGTAAGTGCCCAGAATTTTGTCTTTGCACCGAGGTAAGAGATTCATATAATCTTCCTCCTTGTATACATGTAGCTCAATTGTCGTGCGGACACTATGTGATCCAGTTCGTTCTGTCACCTGTGCACATCATTTCTGTTAACTTCAATGTAAACTCCCTCTCTTTATTTCTCATGCTTTTGTTACCTTTGTTCAGGTTTTCCTTTGCTTTGGCAATTCTGTTGCTACTACTCGCTTCATGTTGCAAGATGAGTTCAACATACAGACCACCCAGTGTGACAACTGCATTATTGTACTCTCTCTCTCTCTCTCTCTCTCTCTCTCTCTGTGTTGCTGTATGCAGGTCTCAATGCTTGCTTAAATCTGTCAATGCATCTCCATATCTACAGGGATTCATGTTCTGCATCCAACAATTGGCCTGTATATTTTCCATTGTTGCTTGCATTACCGGAATGGAAGAACTTCAAGAAGCTTCTCAGATACTGTCCTGTTTTGCTGATCTGGTTTATTGCACGTAAGTCCTTTATCATACCACTGTCAACAATCATAATCTAGAATTTCCAGAAATCTTGTACTGAGTTTGCACTTTCTATTTTTTCAGGGTTTGTGCTTGTATGCAGGTAAATACTGTTTAATTGATGTTCTTCTCCCAAAGCTTTTATAATGAAAAAATTGCTGGACAGATTCATTCTTCAGCCAAGTGAGGTGGGACTCTCTAACTTCTGAAGCGGGTCTCATCATCGCTTGGGAGAGTGAATTTAAGAATGATCTACATGTCGATGTCTGCCTAGGCATTGCTCTTTTTGTATCTGACCACTATTCTCATAAGCTCGATTCATTTTTTTAACTTTTTTTTTTCTCTACTGGATGATTGTTGCATCTTCTGATTCATCTGCTTTCAATTTTCATTGAATATGAAAATCTCCACGGAAACTCAACAGTAAAGTTGAGTCCTGTAGTTAGATTGTTCAATAAGCTGCTATGCCCTGTCATATTTTGTCAAGGGCTTTCTTTTACTTGTTTCACGGGGCTCTTGCTGCAAGGGGCTCTTTTTTCTCTCATCTTAAGCAAATTACTACTGTGGAGCAATGCAGACACAGCATAAGGTTGAAATGGACAAAAGAGATGGCAAATTAGGACCACAGCCCGCGATGGCAGTTCCTCCTCCTCAACAAATGTCGCGAATGGATCAGTCAGTTCCGCCATCAGTTGGATACGGATACCCACCACCACCAGCATATGGGCAACCCTACGGCTACCCACCACCACAGAACCAAGGTTACCCACCAGCTGCTTATCCTCCACCGGCAGCTGCTTATCCTCCACAGGGCTACCCCCCTGCTGGTTACCCCCGGTGATGTTTCCGTTACTCTGGTTGGCGTGCAAACAAGATCATAATGGAATCATTTTACGTTAAGTGGTACTGACAAAAGACTCCATTTTAGAGTTATTAGCCACTATTTTGTTTGGGATGGTGCGTATGTCATTTCCATTATCGATGATCGTTACTGATATATGGGTGATGAAGCAAGACTATATTGTACAATACGTGTTCCTGTTTTCATTGTTGAGAATCTGAGTCAGTAAACCTCGTATGAAATCATGTCTTGGTCTTTTATATGTCTGCGTATATTCCGCTTCTGGCTCATCCGTTTTCTGCAAGGCTATGAAGTTTACCATATGAAATAAATATTCTGGGGCTTTGTCCCCTAATGATGATTAAACGAAGAAATTATGAAAATAAAATAAAACAACTAAATAAGTTCATAAAAAACATGAGAGAAAAGGTGTAATAATCTTACATCTTTCTTCCCAACATAATCCAGACCGAAGTAGTGATCTGGGCCATAACAAAAAAATGAATTCATTATATACGCCGAAATAGTGATATGTAGTGACAAAATCCTATCAAATTCCTTGTAATTGTGTAGTCTGAGATTATTTGAAGATTACGGCTTTAAAAAACTGTTTTTGGATTTAGCCATGAGAGGCAAATGCAAGTTCTACTGCCAAAACTGGGTTAGTTCAACGATTCTGAATTCCCCGTTCAATGCTTCGGTTTAAGTCTTCACAGCCTGCTGATTGGAGCTAAACATAGTTTTTCGTTCCCGCAGCACGAGATGAGTTTTTTGCCTTTGGCCCGACATACGGTAATGATTATGTGGTGACTATGCGATACCTTTCTGGCACATACGAAGTCTGTTTATAATTTCTTATACACATACCACCCAGAAGAGAAAAAAGCAATGCAACTAATGACTAAATCTCCAACCTACAGTAAATCTCTATCACCAGACAGATAGTTCCAGTCCAGTTCAACCTTTAGATGTCATGCCATAACCAATTCCACAGGATTTTTCCGCTACACATTTGTTTGGGAGCGACGCACTTGGTGGTGGTGGAGGCTCCTAGAGTACTAGAAGCAAGGGACACTTGGTGGTGGTCCTGGTGGGTGGTGGAGCAGGCACCTGGAGTACTAGAAGCAAGAGAGTCATAATTTTTCTTTTTTGTACCCTTTTTCAAGTATGAGCAATTTAATACTCCTGTGGAGTAAATGGGATTAGCAGTCACAGTACACAAATAATAGCCATAGCTGGGGATAGAGATGGATCAAGCACAGAGTCCAAGCTCAAAATCATGCAACATGAAGACCCAATTGCAGATGCCAGCCACCCCCCCCTCTCTCTCGATCGACTTTAAAGGCAGATAAGTTTGGAAGGACAGCGCTTGCAGTGCCATGATTAGTCACAGGTGTGCCTTTATTTTGGGGAAAGTAGTTGGAAGGGTAAACTAGGGAAAAATTTTCAGTGCCGAGCGGGTACCACGTGGTCCCCGCTCGTGCATCCGAGTCGTCCATTTCGTGTTTGAACGGCTCAGATTTAGAGAGAGAAAAGGAGAGAGAAAGTGTTGGGGTGAGAGAAGAGAGAGGGTTTCGATCCGAACCGTCCAAAAGTGAATCGGACGGCTCAGATGCACCGAGCAGGTGCCACATTGGTAATACCCACTCGGCACCGAAAAACTTCTCGTAAACAAGTGTTACTTTGGACACATGCGCCAAGCTCTGCTCACATTCGAGGTCTGTCCAACATTTTCTGTTATCCTCACACGCAGATTCAAAATACTAACTCCCGTGAATTCATGTGCATGGAACGATTTCGTACACAATTATGTTCGGAGTTATTTTTTAAAAGTTTGTACTTAATCATTGCTTCTTTAAATAACAACATAATCCCCATTGCCTTTAATTGGCAAAAACACATTAGCCGCAAACGAGGACTCATTGAGCAATAATGGTTAAAAGAATAGGCAATGCCAAAAACACACGATTAGGATAGGATCACACACACATCCATGCGATTTCCTCATAGACTTGTGTTTGTTCAGATCACTTCTTTTGACGATCAAGGCGTGCATATTAGACATGTGATAAATATTTAACTACA
Source organism: Rhododendron molle (assembly GCA_025413875.1). NCBI lineage: Eukaryota > Viridiplantae > Streptophyta > Magnoliopsida > Ericales > Ericaceae > Rhododendron > Rhododendron molle. The sequence continues at coordinate 1,506,045 of CM046394.1, read as the reverse complement.
TAAAAGCAGTTGTTTTGAGTTACTACTATTTATCCCGATAGCGATAGACGGTCGAGCTGTACCTAAACTTATGTTAGGTATTTGAAGTTCATTGAATTTAAAAATCTTCACCCAAGATATGTTTTTCATGGCAAACTTTCTAGGTAGAGAAGATAAGCCGAAGTTAATTTGAATTTAAAAATCTTTTACCCAAAGAAATGTTTTTAACAAACTTTGTAGGACAGAGACAAGTGAGGCCTAAAATATGGAAATGGACACACCACAACAGGGAAAATGACCATATTTTATAGTATATGTTTATTGTGAACAGACAAAGAACGCATCATCACAGAAATCAGGAAAGTGTCTTCGAATCCGCTCAAATCTCTGCCGTATTTTGGGTCTCTCTGCGCCAAACAAAGTTAACAAACTCCCAACAGCTCCACTGTTTGTTTTGTTTGTTTTATGGAGTACCGTAAATATTTTCATAGTATTTCCCAAGGAAAAATCATTCAAAACTTTTGCCCACTTCTCCATGACTCCCATTCGCTAAAAAGTACTCCCTCCGTTTCGTATCAAGAGTCTATCATAAAAAGTCGTGTCATATTTTAAATAAAAAAATCAACTATTTCTGTGTATAATTTTTAAAAAATTTTCACACCAAATTAAAGTACTAATCGATATCTTTAATATGGTGCGAAAAAATTCCAAAAATTATGAACGAAAGTAGTTGGTTTTTTGATTTGAAAAATGGTAAGAAATAGAGTGAGTGAGACTCTCAATATAGAACGGAGGAAGTAGTAAAAACCCACCTCAATTCTTGAATCATGTTTCCATATAGGATCCAAATCATCACGGGCAGATCTTCACAGAAGATCCAGATCCCTGGTTATATTTGATGATTTTCTGGCCTTGGCCTTATAGTTCCCCGACAAAAGAGTAATCAATTAAAGAAAAAGAATATCAAAAAAAAAAAAAAAAAAACAATTAAGAAAATGGTTGAAAGCAGTTTAAGAAGATCACTAGGGATGAGGCTGAAACTGAGAATAATGAATGTCAGGTTCTCATTTTGAACCACGGTAGATGACCTAACACATGAGATAACATATCTGACAATATCGCTCATGTTCATCAACCACCCCTCACTTCAGTTTCGAGAAGAGAATAAATTCTTTTACACCGTCGGTCGGTGTAAACATTTGTTTTTTTCAAATCAATAGTATTGCATCATGTCGCCATGTTTTATTAATTGTAACCACTGTTTTGCCTTACAATAGTATTTCGGTTTTTTTCCCGTCGGCCGTTAACATGTTGCTGAAATTAGTCGATAACATGTTGCTGAAATTAGTCGAGATGTGCAGTGAACCGCTATCCCGGACATCAGGTTATGATAAAAAAGAAAAAGAAAAAGGTTTTAACAGCACAGATTTTGGGAGGCCTTAATGCATATATATATATAATTCATATACAATGTCCGGTATATGCAAAATTTGATCAGAAACTCATTTTTATAACAGCTTAGACTTTACAATGTTTATATAGTAATTAACAAAAACCCACTAATAAAAACCTCCAAATATAATTTCACAAACCCGAGATCGAACTGTAATCGCCGGTTAAACCGGAAGCATCGCAGGCGGCCCAGAGCCGTTGATTGAACTCGCATCGCATGCTATGCGGCACCAAGGGGGTCCTACACAGCGGACACGTCTTCTGATCGTGGTCCATCCAACGGTCCACGCACCCCCGGTGGAAAATATGCTTGCAGTTGGTCAACCGCCTGATCTCTTCGCACGCCTCGAACTCGTACAGGCACACGGCGCAGCTCTCCGGCGCGTCTCCGGCGCCGGCGACGTCGTCGAATTTCACGACGGGGAGGAATTCTCGGATCAGGGCGGCGGACGGGGCCGGGTAGTCGGGTGCGTGGGTCGGGTTGTTGTCTTGGTAGGAGAATTCGGGTTCGAGGAAATCGGAGAGGCCGAGGGAGCGGAAGAGGGTTAGAATGAGGAGCCTGATGAGACCCAGAAGGGAGAGTATGTGCACGAAGAGGTTTGGGAGGAAGACTTCTGTGTAGCCCACGGGAAACCCCATGTAATCTAGAGAGAGAGAGAGAGGTGGGGAGCCTGGGAAGGAGTGAGGTTTTAGAGCGAGCTAGAGAGAGAGGTGGGGGAGGGAAGCTTCGGATTCTGCTGTGGAAAAGGTTTGGATGTATAGGCAGTATATAAACAAGGAACTGGTGAAGGAGATGGCTAGGGTAACAGCCTGTGACTTTGTGCCAAGGCAATGGCTGAAGAGATGACTGTATTTCCACTTGGAGGGAGAGAGGTTATTATGTTTTGGAAGCAATGTGTCGGTAGACCGATCCGCCGAAGGTTCTCCGCCTGTAGGTACAATCAGTAGGAGAGTATCATTGGAGTCCGCACCACACCGTCTGGATCTACTGTATATTGAATGACTCATATTCGAAATAGTGAGTCACTCAATTGTATGTTAAGATTCAATTTTTTTTTTTTTCCTTCTATTTATCCAATATGAAACTCAATCTTAAACACATACTTCTAACGCAATGCTCAGCATCACTCGTAATACATTGTGTCTCAGTTTGTCCCGTAAAATATCAACGCACAAATTATGGACCTGCATGTTCACCAATCACGACAGAAACATTGTTTTCCTTAAAAAGTTTGTCTATAACTTTCGGACTTTAGACGAGTTTTCATTGTTTAAGACTTTTCTTTGATACATGTAAGAATAATAATCTGTCTCGAAATCGATATTTTATTTATTTTAACCCGTTTCGTCTGTTTAGACAACGAAACTTAGACTTATTCTCACATGGTCATGCTCCAAAGAGCATTTGCATAATTCATAATTGTTCACTTGTGTATATAGCCCACTTTAGAGACCTTTCCCGAAGTGTTCTGTAGTGTTCTTTATTTTTCAAAAAACAAATAAATAGGAGGATCACTTGATTAAAAATTCGTTTGTTTGCAATTTGCTTACTTTACTTTTAGGATTACTGTAGTATAACTCATCATTTCTTATTGCTGTGGTGTTAGCAAACGTTACTTACTAAAGTAATTAATTAATTAATTTATGTATTTATTACTTACGCAATTTAAAGAAAAGGAGTACGTATATTGAGGATCAAACAACTCCTAATCTTTTGGCTGCTGAGGAAGAGTTGATTAAAAAGTTTTGCGAATTTGGTGGGCATGCAGCATAGTTGCGGCATATAAAGCCAATTTCAGAGCCAAAGGCTATCGTCCTTCCTCTTCACGATGCTTTCCAAACAATTTCTGGGTTAAACTCTGGGACAATCCCTACTATTCCCAAGGTACTCAACTTTGTTTGGAGAGTGATTAAGAATTGGATAGCATGCAAAGAAAATTTGTGCAGGAAAAAATGCTCCGAGTCACCGATGTGTCCTATTTGTGAGAAAGAACAGGAATCTATTGAGCATGTGTTATTCGGTTGTAGCTGGATTGAGGCGATTTGGTTTGGATGTGGCCTTTCATATTGGATTAAGGAGAAACCCATTAATTTAGCAGATAAGTGGGTGGAGGATTTGCTTTGGGGTGATCTTGCTAAAGAAACGAGTAAAGAACATGATGAATTCATCTTCCAAGTCTGCTGGGCTGCATGGAAGGCGAAATGACCATGTTTTTAATGGAACTCCTCCAAACCCAGAAAGAACAGTGGACAGGGCAAGACTTGCAACCCCCCCCCCTCCCCCTCTATTAAATTCAACCACAGCTCTGCTGCCTTTGGTTGTTTAGCCAGGGATAATGGTGGAGGAATACAATGTTACAAAGCTGGTAGGATTGTTGCTTCATCAGCCTTAGCTACGGAAGCTTGGGCATTACGAATAGCTTGCGGAATGGCGGTGGACATGAACCTAACTAATACAGTTTTTGAGTCGGATAGCAAGAGTTGGTCGACTGTATCAGCTACAAGAACATTAGACCACAGTGGGAAATTAAAGCAATGTTGGAAGACATCAAGCAGTGGGCTCAGCAGGGGAACTGAAAAATCAGCTGGATCTACAGAGAACAAAATTATGTTGCACGCTGGCTAGCAATTAACCCACGCTTTAGATAGAAGCTTTATTTGTAATCCAAATTGTATTCCAACTGGGCTTAGCCGCCTTCTTATGAAGGATAGGCCTTCTTGAGTTTTAATGAGAAATTGAATTATCAAAAAAAAAAAAATAGTTGCGGCATATAGGTCAACATGATTAGAGAACAGAAATTAGAAGTACATCTATTGTATCCCGTCATTTCTATCAAAAAGTATTACCCCATCTCACGAAACCACTATTTGTAGAAGATTTGTATCGTACTTAAGCCGAGGTCGAAGCGAAAGCCTCACCACGCGTGTGCACAGTGCCAGCAGTGCTTTTCACTTTCTCCTGTTGGTGGTTTTCTTAATTGGGGGGAATTCGTGGATGCCTAATCATCTCTTTTCCACTCATCTGCTCATAACTTTCTTTAAGCATCTTTAGAATAATGGTTCTGAGGAGAGACCACACTGTCACTTTTCCACCTTTCCTTCCCAAATCTTTGCATAGAAAGTCATATCCTAGACGTGTCTAGATTTCACTAGATAGATCGTGACTTTTATATATATTACTAATAATATAATATTTTTGAAGGAAAAGAAGAAGAAGGAAGAACTCAAGACTCATGGATCTTAAAGATGATAACATATTGACCACGTCGTATCGAGTGCAAAAACTCACCTACAACTCTATCGTTTTGATAGATAAATGAATATTAGTTGGTAAGTAGTCCTCCGATAAGTACTAGTGTTTCACTAACTAAAATAAGTATTTATTTTTTAAAATTAGTTTTTAAAATAAATAGTTATTTTTCGAATTAAAAGTTTTGTATTATGAGAGAACGATCTGTCTTATAAAATGAAAAAATAAATACTTAAAAAATAAAAATTTTAGCATAACAGGACCTAATTAGTGATGGCCAGAAGCTTGACCCCTTTGCCTTTTTTTTTTTTTTTGTCCCAAGCCGATGGCTCCTAACTACATTGACTTAGTCCATTACACCAATCCATTAGTAGGCACAAGAGAGGGGATCGGATTAGAGAAGGAATGAGTGAGAAACTACGGTACGTATATATATAGATAGAAAAGTACATACCCACATGACCACGACTTTTAACATTTTGATTAATTCAACATACTTTAAATTCATTGAATATTAATTCAGATCACCACACATTTTTTCAAGTCATACACTAAATGGACTGCCATACCCAGCACTTGGGGCAAATTATAATTTTGTTTCACTTCTATTTATTCGGTAATTCGTCACAACCGTTACTACTTGTTAAGTTATCCCGCCGTAAATGCCATAACTTTTGCATTTCGACTTGAAATTACGATAGTCTTGTTTGGAGAGTGACTACATCAAGGGATTGAATTTGATTTGCTCCCCTCCTTAAGTCTCAAGTTCGTTCACATTTTGGATAGGTGCTATAAACTCTTTTGGGCTCAGTCCATACAAAGCTTTGTTTGACTTTAATTGAAACAACCGAGTTAATCCCCAATAGCACAGTGGAGATGCACGGAGTTAATCCCGAGGAGAACAGTGGAGATGCACGTTAGTTTGTAGAGAATTTGAAATGGAAAAAGGAGCCCAATCATAGTTGTCGTATACCTTAGTAAGCCGAACAGTCCCATCAAATCATCTCATTGGGGAAAAAAAGGACAAAATATGAAACATCACCAAAGTCACTATGAGTTTATTTATGCAAGAGTAGGCACAGGACATGATATGGTGGCAATGTTCCACCCAATTTTGGAGTGGAAAGTGGCCTCTCATTGCTTTTTAATTTGTCCAAAGTGGCCTTAAGAGCCTCATGGCATTCTTTTTAAAATATATTTGGAGATTTTGCATTCTTTTGTCGTGTAGGAATTCAAGTAAAATAATTGTAGTTTGGCAATCATTGAATTTAACTTGTGGCAGCAAATTGAGCCATGCAATCCATTTTCGGAACTGCAATGCTACATGCACACCCACCAACCGCACTCCTGTCGCATATGCGTGGATTTCACAGAGAACGAAAACAAGTTACAGCGTTACAGCACAAAACGGGACCAAACATTGCCTAAAAGATAGTTATATTAATAATTTTTTAGGATTATTTAAATGGTTTTTGGGCTTTTGAAACCAATGATATTGAACTAGGAACAAAGACAAATTAGAAAATTTTGAGGACCCACCCGCAAGTCCAAATTTAATCTGAATCTTATTATCATAATAACCACAATAAATCTGAATCTTATTATCTTAAAATAACCACAATAATTGATGATTACACGTTTGACCTAATCTTGATCCCCAATAAATAAAAGCCCTTAATTATTATACGTACGTATATAGTATGTATATATAGATCGGAGTTGATGGAACTCTTGAGTTCAGCCAACTTCACATAATGGCAACCATCCTCAATTTCCTCCAACTTAATTTGAAACAAGCTGAAAATATTTTTTCGTTTTACGAAAGGCCAAGTAGAGAAGGTAAAATAAAGGAATATTTAGAAACCAAAGGATTAATTGAATTTACACTTTGCATGAAATGGGTGATTCAGTAGGACGGGGCCTAAGTATCAATTGTTCTTAGACCGTTGCAAGTGAGTGGTGTGATTGACCCCTAAGATAAGTCAAGGTGCGCGCATAAAATAACTCGAATACCTGAGTTATAGAAAAACGTATATGAATTGTGTCGATGTCGTCGATAGTAAAACATGACACACAAGTCCCATTACAAAATCCAAAGCGTAACACTAGAAAACAATGAGATCTAGGGACTAAAAATTGTGTCCCACCACTCCCCCCCACTTGGAACGCAATCGGCATCATCATCAACGTGATAAAGATGAGAGACAAGGAGAATCCATAGGCCCACGAAACATGAATACACTCCATTGATGGTGTGTGGATCCGATCCACACAGGGGGGAAGAGAGAGACAAAGACAGATAGCGTCGGTGGTGCGAACCCTGGCCAACCAACAGCGCATCATGGCTCGGACATGTACACCTCCTCCTCTCTCTCTCTCTCTCTCTCTCTCTCTCTCTCTCCCTCCTTTCCCTTTCCTGGGCCTCATTTGGGCTTTGCCAAGTCAGGCCGAGACACCCATGGGCCCAAATGTCTCCCTAACAACTACACCCCTCCAAACTCTACAATCACCCATGGCTCCCATCACGGGAGTTTGGGTTGAGTGTGTATGTGTTTAAGAGGGTCCTCATACTCATCCGTAGTCAGCACCAATTGTCTAGTGGAGGTGGTAAGTGAAATTACTCTACCACCCCTTCCGTTTTAAAAAAAAACATAAATGGTCTTGGCCCGCCCCCGTGTGAGAGGTAGATCTTAGTCTCAGAGCCATTAGTCCGATCATTATAATTCTGCCAGTATGCGGGTAAGGCTCTTGGGCTTGTCATCTGGGCTGGCTCCCACATCAGAAGTTTGGGTTAAGTGTGTGTGTATTTAAGAGGAGAGAAAATGATGGCTAATGACGTGTTTTAATAATTAATACCCGCCAAAGGCATTTTCAGTATTAACATATATTCTTAACTGGTCCTTGGCGGAAATTAATTATCAAAACATGTTCTGGGCCATCATTTTCCCTCAAGAGGATCATCATATCCCTCTCTAGTAAGCAATTGCCTAGTGGAGTTGGTAAGTAGAATTACTCTCTCACTCTTCCGTGTTAAGAAAAGACAAATGGTCTTGGTCCACTCACGTGCGGGAGCTAGATCCAGGTCTTAGGCCCGTTAGTCCGATCATTATAATCCTGCCCTTACGCGGGTAAGGCTATTAGGCCTGTAATCTGGGCTGGCTCCCACATCTGGAATTTGGGTTAAGTGTGTGTGTTTAAGAGGGTTCTCATACCTCTCCCTAGCTAGCTTGCCTGGTGGAAGTGGTAACTGAAATTACTCTTTTACCCTTCGTGTTAAAAACTCACTCTCCCATGTTTTCACTTTCCTAAAGGAGCCTGCAATACTTGCACAAACAAATGTTCGCATATTTTTGTTTTGTTTTTTTGAAATTTGAAATTTTGAGGTATAGGATAAAAAAAAAAGTGGGGATGAAAAGTAGTACAGTACTATCTAGAAGTAAATAGTGCTCCGAAGAACCTTCTTTTTCTTCAGAAAAAATGTTACTAAAATGTAATGTGCATGCCAGCGATGACTTCCATCCATAATTAATGGACTTAGTGTTGCCGTCACTTAATTTTAGAGCTATTGTTTTAGTACAAACACACAGAAAGAGACATAAATGATCTTAATTCCATGATAATTTGATGCATCATTGTAACTATTTTTTTCCCGCCTTCGCTCGGTGCTTGCATCTGTAAAGAAATTGATTTGTGCGTATGGATATCCCGTAACAAATTTAAGAAACCCAACAACCCATTACTAATAACAGTAAAATGAACCACTGTGTTAGTATAATTTAAGAAATATAATATAAACTATATAAGTAATATACATTATAAGTAAAAGATTCAAATATCCAATTAAATTTTTTTAAAAAAAAAGTATTTTATTTTGTAGGTTTAAAAGAACCATTTAAATTCTTAGCCTCAAAATTAAGGTCGGTCCCTCCATCCTCTTACACTCCCCCCTCGTTATTTGAATTGGATTCTTAATCTTTGTGCATGCTTAGATCGACCCTACTAATTATTAATTAGGTGCTTAGACCCTACTAATTATTATATTATTTGGTAATGAGCTAAGCCCCTGTTCCAGTTTTAATCAAAATCAATAATCAAAATGTGCCACGTCAGCATTTGATTATTCATTTAGTTCATAATCAAATTTAACAACCTCTATCTCCACATTGGTTATTTTTGCATCCCTAACCAAAAAAAAATCTCAAAATACACAATGCACCTATGTCCAATCGCAAACGAGTTTCAATCACGCATCCGATCACAACAAATTATTCGTCTCGATGAGACGATTCCAATGAGGGGTGTTTTTGAGTTATTGTATTGGGTTTGGTTATTGGATTTTGGTTATTGGTAAAAGTTGTTAAGTTTGGTTATGGAATGGGTGGAATTTGATTTGCTAAAAGACTTGTAACTTTGCTTATTACAATGTAAGGTATTTTTTGAACATTATTGAAAAATACTTTTTTTAAAGAAACCTAAACTGGAACAGGCCCTAATATCACATTTTTTGGGTAGTCACATATATGGACGTATAAAACACATTGTTCAATCAGTGTCTCCTCTCTCTATCTCTCACCCGCTTTTCACAAAAGCCCTTGTCCAAATCATATCTTCTTGTAATCCTTTGACCGCCTACTTGGGGAGTACAATTCTGCGGAGGTCCTTTTCCTGATATTAGTAAGGTGATATCAACGTACGAACATTAATAGGGATTATAAATCAAATTGTAGGGGTCCGAACAAACAAAGGAAAAAAAGGACGGATATTTAATACTGGGCGAGTAAGCTTCTAAAAAGATGGACAGTGAAATGAGCAACTTTCGATATTTTTCGTGGACCCGAGATACGACAAATTGGACGGGAACGGTAGAGCGTCTAGAGACTGGATGGTGAGCTTTCTCTACCAAGAGCCCTCGCAAGGGAAAGAAACACCGAAAGTACGTTGCATTCCAAGAGAATTGACCCTCGAGTTCGTCTTCATTCTGAAATAATCACGAGTTGCCGACTGGACTACTCTAAGTTGGTTACGAATTTACTAATTAGTTGGGAAATTGAGGCTTGAAATTTGGAAAACAGCAGCTGAAGTAATTCGAGGTCCTGTGGTTGTTCCAAGTTTTCAGGGCGAGACCCACTTCATTTTTAAGAATCCATTTTCAGGGCTAGGCCTAGTTCAGTTTTGTTTTGAAGTTTCTTAATGGTAGTCCAGCCCAATTGCGTGTGCAGGCCTCCAACGTCGTTTTATTGGGCCTTGGAAGAGGCCAGAGAACCCCCCCTACGAGACACTCTCAATGGACATTAGTATGTTCTTGGCGGATATTAATTATCAAAACACGTCATGAGTCGCCATTTTCCCTCAAAGATAGAATCGAATCTAAATACAACCCTTAAAGAAATTAATATGAACAAGTTAAAGCTAAATAGAATGGCGAATCTTAATATTGTTCGCTTGATCTTGAGTACAACCATGATCTTTACGACAGTTACAATCCCACCATAACATCTGTCGTTTTATCTCGAAGATCCTCCGAAAGTATCACCTTGTTGTCGTATCGGAAAATTAATTCTTTTATTAGAAACGTTTGAAATGATAGTCATCATCGTTTCGTTACATGCCATCAGTTGTTCCCTCTTGTATTTATAGACCACTCTTCGCTTTGATTATCGGTTATCCGGATCATCTTACACGCACCTCGAATAATTCGGGGCTTTTAAGTTATACAACTTTGCACATGTAATTAACTAATCTCTTTGGGATCAGACAGACTTGACGGAAACGAAGAAGCGATCCACGGAAGACGTTGAAAGCCTGATTGTACCGGAAAAAACCTCGCATCTTGAACACAGGAGGTTTTTCGAAACGACGTCGGAAGCTCTTAAAGCTCAAGTACAATTTTAGCTTCGTTCTCGAAAATCTCAGATCTACTCCACCGGTAATGGTCTCTCTCTCTCTCTCTCCGCGACTGCAAGCAATGCTTTGTGAATTCTTCGGAAAAACCCTAACTTCCCCTTTCTGATCCAATTCACTTACTCTCTCCATACACGCATACATCCACAGTGTAGATTTTTTGCGCGAAATCGAAGATGTACATGGCATACGGATGGCCGCAGGTGATCCCTCTCGAATCCGGCCTCTGTCCTTCCTCCGAGAAGATTATTTACCTCAGAGTCACCAATCGCCTCCTGCTCGTCGTCGCTCCTTCTCACTTGGAGCTCTGGAGCTCTTCTCAGGTTTATATTTACTCGCTGAATTATACTATCTATATACACAAGTTCATATATCACTGCTGGAGCATTGTCGTTGGAATCGAATTTCCTTTTTCGGTGCGTGATTTCGGTATATACGGATAGACACACACTGGTATAAGTATAACTACTGGACGCCCGGGCACATGCGATGTGAATCGCATTATATGAAATAGCAAAAGTTAATTTTTTCTGATTGCGCTTAGTCAGTAATGGAATGCGAGATATGAAAGTAGAAAAGAGGGGAAGGAAATTAGGGTGCCATTTTTTTTGGGCTCTTCTTGGCAGTTCTTTGGGTAGGGGATTTTTTGGTAATAGTTTCTTTGGCTAGTTTAGGATATTGAAAGTGTGAGCGGGCTTCATAACCCCTGTTCACACCAATAGGGGTGTTCCCTTTATGATAGTAACTAGAGGCCCACGCACATGCGATGCGTGTGCGAATCGTGTCATGCAAAAGGTTGAAACAAGAAAATCCTGAATTTGGATTAATTTGTAAAGAAATCGGGGATGCAAAAAGTAAAAAAGAGGGGTGAGAGAAATTTGGGGTAGCAGTTTTTTTTTTTCTTTTCCTTGGCAGTTTTTTATGTAGTCAGAAGGAGTAGTTTGGGAGAAAAAAGTGTGAGTCAGTCTCAAAACTGACGTTCACACCATAAAGGGAATTCCACTACTAGAAACATACACATACTGGGATAACTTATTTACGAAAAGTTGTGATGTTACTACTCGACATTGTCGGTGCATTGTTGTGGGAAACCAATTTGCTGTTATTTGGAGAGTGTTTAGGAAAATATATATGGATACATGCTGGTTTGTCTATTTTATGCCAGCTAATATTATATGGTTACTTATTGATTAGTGTTGGTGCATTGCTGTGGGAATTGGATTTGCTGTTTGGGGAGTGATATTTTGAGTTTTGACGTTTTTTTGTTGTTGAATTTGCTTTAGCACAAGGTGAGACTGGGGAAGTACAAGAGGGATTCAGATTCGATTCAAAGAGAAGGAGAGAACGTGCAAGCTGTCTGGAGTCCAGATGCCAAGTTGATCGCCGTTCTTGTAAGTGTGGGATATTTGGTAGCCACTTTCAGTCGTAAATGCTATTTTCCGTATTCTGAATTGTCTCAATTACATTCTAGTCTTCTACGATTTCCTGTCAATCATGTAGTTTGCTAGTCTCTTGTGGTGCTAATAGTGATCCATATCTGTAATATTAAATGGAGGATTTGTACGGGGAGTTGATAGGTTAAAGTTATTTCGATATGGATGAAGTGGGTGGGACTTTAGCTTTTTGAACCTGGTGGGACCATTGTCGTGCTTGCTAGTTGCTATCGCACACAGAACTTAGGTGAGGTAAGATGTAAGAAACTTTCTGGAATAAGGGTTGAAATTAATTCCAAGTTTAGGTTGTGAATTGAACGGTAAGAAGCAGAGGTGGAAAATGATGAACTCAAGAATACCAGGAATGAAATAAGCAACAGATTCAACACCAAGCCACTGTTTTATTGATTGAATTGCTTAAGAATTACGCGGTGAGTTACTGTAGAGAGAGAGAGAGAGAGAGAGGAAGAGAGGGTGAAAAGGGAAGAATAATTCTGGGATTACAAAACCTGAGCTCTCACGCTCAGACTCACCGGCTATATAACAACCATAACCCACTTCTAGTTAACTTCCTACAACCCCTAGCTTATTATACACCTAACGCCCCTCCAATACCCACTGCACTGGCCACCCTCAACTCCTATCATTCCACCACTCTTAAAAGGCCTTGTCCTCAAGGCCAAATTTAAGCAATAACAAGCGCCCAATATACGAAGTGTAGACAAATCAGAAACCATCGTCGACTCATTGAACTTAACATCTGCAGTTAGCCTTAGATGAAACAACTTGGTGTCTCTCTCATTTACCCGTACAGTCAATATCCTATGATCATGGCATTTCATGCAATTGATTCCTTCCAATGTGTTTTATCAAACACATTACTTACAAATCTAAACCACCAGAATTGGCAAAAGCAGCAAGCATGTGATTCACCAAATATGGGTCAAGAATATTGTCGAACAATGTGCACGCGCAATCCAAGAGACCCTATATGGCATGTCATTCAAACCCCCTTGCTCATGTGGGTCAGCTTCAAACCCATGTTCTAGGTACCCAAAACTTGAAGAAAAAATAGAAGTATAAAACATAAAGCAGCAGGAAAGGATCCAATAGGGATGAAACTGTTATAGTGGACAATCTCTATTTTCCGTTTGATATTCTTGCTCATTGGAGAGTGAATCAAAATATTCTTCTATAGGTATTGTGGCGAACATGAAACTACCTTTAATCGTGTATAAAGTAGGTTCTAATTTTCACAAATATTCCCATTTGAGTTTACTTCAAGAAGTATGCCACCTGGATCCCAAATACTGGTCAATGTTGCCTCATCACTCCCGAAGGAAAGAATGTATATGACTAAATCACCGGGATCCCATGATTGTTCCATTATCTCTAGTTCGAAACTTGTAGATGACCATACTACATATATAAGGCTTCCTTTGACACACACGATGTTCATGGGTCTTGATTTTTGAATTGTCCCCATTTCTTCCTGTTATCAAACTTTCAATTTGGAGCTATGACACCGGAATGGAGAGTAGTGGGTGTTTGAGCCAGAGTGGTTCTTCAAGACTAGCACCTTCTCTGAGCACTCTTTGTTATCCACCAAGTAGTCAGATTCTACCTCTGTAGCTTGTCCGTACTCTGACTGCAATTCCTCATTTGGAACAGTATTTTCCATCTCTGCTTCTTCGCAAGTAACCTGTTTCCTTGATCAACAATTCAAAGTACTCATGATCTTCCTTGAATTTGCCGTTGATTTCAATCAAATTTGAGGTCAATGCATCGTTTGTTTCTAGCGGTTTTGAGATCAATGTGTCGAGCTTTCCAAAATCAGGCCGCATGGACTGTAAGATCTCTTGTACATCAGCCTTGACCGAAGATCGGTGGCTCTGATACCAAATGATAAGTTCAAGAACACCTAGAAATGAAATAAGCAAGAGATTCAACACCAACCCACATTTTTATTGATTGAATTGGTATAGAATTACAGGAATTGAGAAGAATACAATGGAAGGTGGTGAGTTACAGTAGAGAGAGAGAAAGGGAAGAATAATTCTGGGATTACAAAACCTGAGTTTTCCCACCAAACTCACTAGATAACAACTAAGTAACTTCCCAACTTCTCCCTAGCTTATTGCACCTAACGCCCCTTCAATATAACCCCTTGCACTGGCAACCCTCTACTCCTAGCAGATAACTTTTTTTTGTTGTTTTCTCAATTATCAAGAATAGGGATCGTTCTTTCTCTATTAATTTGTTTTATTTTTCCTGTATGAGATAGAAGCATCATATTCCAAGCGTGTTGCCTGAAAGTGAGATCAAGTAGTGTGGTAATGCTTGTGAGTCTGACTGTTGAAACTTCCAAATTAGATGGGTGTCCTTATCTAATTTCTCGGGTATAGAATTCTATCCGTCACTCACATTGCTGGTCTACTTTTGCAGACCTCTTGCTCCTATCTTTACGTTTTTAAGGTCCACTTCACTGAAAAGAGTTTACATATTGGAGGAAAGCAACCGTCTGGCTTGTTTCTTGCGACTATTTCTCTACTTCTCAGAGAGCAGGTTCCATTTTCTGATGCGCTAGTAGCAACGTACGTGAATCCTGATGTTGTACATTTTTATGTTTTTATGAGTTCGTTAAAATTAGTCTTGTTGTCGATAAAGATTTCTAAGGTCGATATTAAGATCCTTTCTTCATATTTCCTTAACCATTATGTAGAAGGTGAAGAATAATATTCCTTGGATACAATAAACTGTGAATACATAACTGGGGGATCTTGAAGATGCCGTTTATTGTGCCACATCCGTCTTGTGTAAGATCTGTTTTAAGAGTGATGGCTTAAGATTTACCAACTTCCAGTTCCTTACTGCTGCTTTAGAATTCTTGTGGTTTTCAAGCTGGATATGGCCTGTACAATCCACATGCCCCAATGTGCTCTCATTTCATGATACAGGTCCAAAGGCTTCCTCAACAAGGACTTGTTAGACTTGTCCCACATCGCTCATTGAAGCCACCCAAGCCACCCAAGCTTGGTTAATAAAATCTAGAGGCTACTCCACCTATTGCCAATTGGTTTTAGGTTGGAACCCTCCAAGAAATCTATCATGGTATCAGAGCTTAGGTTGCAAGAGGTCTTGGGTTCAAGTCTCTCCGTCTACATTTGTTTCCCGGTTGCATTTTGCTTCTCCCCTTGGTATTCTATTTCTTCTGTCGATGAAAATTTGCATCTCTAGGTGCAAGACGGGGTTGCACGTGAGGGAGGGTGTTAGATTGCTTGATATACATTGTTGGGTCATCTCCTAATAGTTTAAGCTTTTGATAGAGTTGGTAACTTAACATGGTATTAGAGCTAGGTCTTGGGTGGCCTCACCTCTCGTGGGAAAGTCTCTGTCATCTCTCAGCTCCTGGTCTGTCACTTCCATGTGCATCCAGGCTGCACGTGAGGGGGAGTGTTAGACTTGTCCCACATCGCTCATCGAAGCCACCCAAGCTTGGTTAATAAAATCTAGAGGCTAATCTACCTATTGCCAATTGGTTTTAGGTTGGAATCCTCCCAAAAATCTAACAGGACTAACTCCTCCTTTGGCCGTTTTAGGGAATTGTACTTCTCATAGAATCAGGAAAAAAGGGAACCTAGTATTACTGGCATTGTCTGTTGTTTTGGTACATATTGAAAAACTGAGTGACATTATTGAACAAACTGAAGTTCTCGCTTCCATTACATACACTATTTTGTTCTAATCTTGCATTTAGCATCAAACTCATGAGATTGTCTCTGTGCATCATGCAAAAATGTGGGGCTTATATTGTCTGTTCTGTTTTTGGGGTGACCAGGAGCAATATTGCTTGCGACAGCAAACACTTATTATTTGGACTATCAGATGGATCTTTATATAACATTTCCTGGAAGGGGGAGGTAATGTTTGTGTGGTGGGCACTAACAGTTTTTATCAAAATTTTAATGCAATATGGCACCATACATGCAAAAAGTGTATTTAGCTCTTTGCGGACTAAGTATTCAGCAATATCTTGCTTCTGATTTCATATCAAAGAAAAATCGGCAGCTTCAGCGTTTGATTTCAAAACGCATTGTTGTATGTTCAATGCAGTTCTGTGGGGCCTTTCGACTTAACTTCCACTGTCAAGAGGGAAATGAAGCAACTAAATTATTATATTCTCGAGAAAATGGTCTTGCTTCTGAAGGGGTTGATGGAGCTTTCATGCCCAGTCTTTATTCATCTCAAAGGTCTGCAATTGTCCAACTGGAGTTCTGTCTGTCCTTGCGGTTGCTATGTGTGGTATTCTCAGAAGGACAACTGGTCGTATGTTCTGTAAGTAAGAAAGGTTTAAAGCAAGCTGGGTCAATTAAAGCTGAAAAGTGGTTGGGGTCTGGTGATGTTGCATGTGCTTCCATAGCTTCGGAGCAGCAAATCCTTGCTGTTGGTACCAGAAGAGGTGTTGTTGAGCTATATGATCTTGTAGAATCAGTGTCACTCATTCGTTCTGTATCTTTGTATGACTGGGGGTAAGATTTTTTGCAGTTGCCAATAAAGCTAAGCAATATCTAATATTATGTTTCTTTAACTATTCAAATTCGTCTATCTGATTAATCCCCATCTAATATTTTCAAGTTCTTTGATGACTGTTCACTTCCAAATGGTCAAGACTTGAAAATCAATTGGTGTTTTTTACTCTGCAACTATCATGCACATAGTTACGTAAATCGGGATGCTGATGCTACAAATGGTCCAATGGTAGCAGGTGCTCTCCCTTTCCTTGCCTCTGAAGGGATGAATCATTGGGACTCTTGTCGAATAGCCCATACCTTGTAATTTGAACAATTTCTTTACTTTTTTTTTTTGTTTTTATTTTCCCTTTCATCTCCTTGACAGAGCCTTGCTTTCATTTTGGTCCTTATATCTTAGAAGAGTGGTTATAACCCTAGTTCTGCTATTATGATGCATTATTTGATCTCATGTCATTTTGAAATGGGATCTATTTTCTGTGGCTTGCTTTGGTAGTGAGATGGTTTTAGTTTTATTAGACAATTTACTAGCTCTTCATGATCTGTTAAAATTTGCCTTTTGTATCCTGAATGGCAATTATGTGTCCTTGTGGATTTTGCAGATATTCAGTGGAAGATACTGGTCCTGTCAGTTGTATTGCGTGGACTCCTGATAATTCTGCTTTTACAGTAGGGTGGAAGTTACGAGGACTTGCAGTTTGGTCTGTCTCTGGGTGTCGTTTGATGTCTACTATACGTCAAATTGGTCTAAGTTCCGTGTCTTCTCCAGTGGTTAAGCCAAATCAGGATTGCAAATTTGAACCTATGATGGGTGGCACCTCTCTCATGCACTGGGATGAATATGGATATAGGCTTTATGCTGTCGAGGAACGATCATCGGAGCGAATCATTGCATTTTCTTTTGGAAAATGTTGCCTTAATAGAGGAGTTTCAGGCACTACTTATACCCGTCAAGTTATCTATGGTGAAGATCGACTGCTTATTGTGCAGTCTGAAGATACTGATGAGCTGAAGATTTTGCATCTTCACCTTCCAGTTATGTATTTTATTTAATCATCCGGTGTGATTCGTCTCAATCATCCTGTGTGATTCTTCTCATATCTTATTGTACGATATGTATGCCGCTAATGTCGTTTTGTTTGGATTAGGTTTCTTATATATCACAAAACTGGCCAGTTTTGCACGTGGCAGCTAGCAAGGATGGGATGTACTTGGCTGTGGCTGGCCTTCATGGTTTGATATTGTATGATGTACGAATGAAGAAGTGGAGAGTGTTTGGTGATATTACCCAGGAACAGAAGATTCAGTGCAAAGGCTTGTTATGGCTTGGGAAAATTGTTGTTGTCTGCAACTATATTGATTCTTCCAACATGTGAGCTCTATGTACATTTCTGTTTGTTGAATTCCATGGGCTATTTCCACTACCAAAAAAGCAATAAAACAAACTAAAAAAGAATTCTAGGGGAAAGTAGAAATGGTGTTGGTGACTGAAAATTGATATCATGCTTTTAGTTTCAACAAGCAATAGTATTTGATGTTGGTGATAGGTCCAGACATTTATGGTGATTAACCTGATATTCTTGTTGCATCTAATTTGCTTAATGTACATACAATCCCTATCGTTCATACTTGATGTTAAGAAATAGTGACAAAATTTCTGCAATAGAAACATAGTATATAGACCTGGCAAAAACATTGTTCAGATAGCAATTCGATTTGCCGTTGGCTGGTCAATTAGTGGCTGGGCTTCGATATGAGAAGAACATAGCGATGGAGATTTCACGTTCCCATCATCCGTGCTTGCATGAATAGATGACAGTTGTTATAGTGATGTGATGTCCAAGGTCCTTTATTTTGTCACCTGGTAATCTTAAGAAATATTACTTGACCCTTAGAAAGAAGGTTAGAAAGATAATCAGAATCAAGCTGGTCTCAAATCTATATTTCTTGGAGGTGGCTTGTGGCAGAGCAGACCATTGGATTTTTGATGGAAGTTGATCATTCATAACTATTCAAGTGTTAGATTCAGATGCTTAGTATGAAAGATCTACTCAATTTTTTTTTTTTTTACTTTTCGGAAATCAAGTGCATGCTGCATTGGTTCCTCGGATTAGGTGTAAATGACCCACACTATAGAGTGGCCTTGTGTGATTAATTTATGCTTATTGAACCGTTTAATTCTTATGGGCAAATATTCTGTTTTTCTACCACGTTCTCTCAAATTTCTTGTTTAAGATTCGCGGAATGTATTAGTAAACTTACACATCTTTAGCTTAGCCAACTTTATTTCATCTTTGGAAAGGTAGTTGTTATTGACTGGCTATCCACACCAGAACCTATGCAAGCTGTTACTGAAGGTGCACTTAGAATTAGCAATATTGTGCCGTTCCTTGTCTGAAGATAATTGGCTTTAATGCTCGTATTGAATGGCTTTCAGGTATGAATTGCTTTTCTACCCTAGATATCACCTAGACCAGAGCTCATTACTTTGTAAGAAACCACTGCTTGCGAAGCCAATGGTGATGGATGTACATCAAGATTATCTGCTCGTTACTTATCGCCCGTTTGATGTCCACATATTACATGTGAAGATATCTGGTGAATTGACACCTTCTAGCACTCCGGATTTGCAGGTAAAGGAACATTTCTGTGCTCTCTACTTCTCATTTGCCTTGATTGGAAAAAACTGAATTTTCTTGTCGATGCTGTTGGGTTGTAACTTTTATGTTGCACATAGAATGAGATTTTTGGTGATTATTCATCATTCTTCACGCGTTTTTAAGTGATATGATGACAAACAGCTTTCTACAGTACGGGAGCTCTCTATCATGACTGCAAAGAGCCATCCTGCTGCAATGCGATTTATCCCTGATCAGCTTTCAAGAGAGCATGCTTCAAAAAATCTTATCTCAACTTCTTCTGATATGTTAGGAAAAGAGCCTGTGAGGTATGCACTTGTGGTAAAAAATGTTATATACAATAGAAATTTGCACTACAGATTGACAAACTATGAAACTGCTGATTTTTTATTTTTATTTCTTTAGGTGTTTGATATTGAGGGTGAATGGGGAACTTTCACTGCTTGATTTGGATGATGGGCGGGAAAGAGAGCTAACTGACTCTGTTGAATTGTTTTGGGTGACCTGTGGTCAATCAGACGAGAAGACAAACTTGATTGAAGAGGTTTCCTGGTTAGATTATGGCCACAGAGGGATGCAGGTAAAATTCTCTTTGGCAAATGCATTTTCGTTTCAAGTTCTCTCTTTGTTCTACCTATCTGATTCATCATTGCAGGTTTGGTATCCGTCTCCAGGTGTTGACCCTTTCAAACAGGAAGATTTCTTGCAGGTACATGTGGATTGTTGTTTATGCTGTTTAGCTCTTTCCCTGACTTTTATATTGATGAGTATTATGTTGTCTGGTGGACTTGGTTAGACTATTAAGTACCATTAAGTCGATGGTTTAGTATTTGTGGACTTGTATTCCTGATCTGATTATCTAGGTCAGGTATTCTGAGATTATGGAGTAACTTGATATTAATTTTCAGTTAGACCCTGAATTGGAATTTGACCGTGAGGTATACCCTCTTGGTCTTCTTCCAAATGCCGGAGTCGTCGTTGGTGTTTCCCAGAGGATGTCGTTTTCAGCTTGCACAGAGTTCCCCTGTTTTGAGCCATCTCCACAGGCTCAAACTATATTGCATTGCCTACTCAGACACCTTCTTCAGGTACCACTTGTACCCATTGGCTCATAGTACACCATGAGCAAGTTGTCATCTCTTCATACTTTTATAAGAGATCTAACTGAAAGCGCTGTCTTTCCTATAAACTTGGTCAGTATTGCACCAAATTCTTGCGTTGTTTTATTGTTAGGGTGTTAAGTTGTTTCATAAGTTTGTTGTGGCAGCATGATGAGATCACTCTATTTGTTCTGTTTATATTTCTTTCTTCTAAAGAATTCCCACTTACGTTTCTTATTTATCTTCGCCAGAGGGACAAGAGTGAGGAAGCTCTGCGTTTGGCAGTACTATCAGCTGAGAAGCCTCATTTTTCTCATTGCCTGGAGTGGCTTCTTTTTACAGTATTCGATGCAGAGATTTCCAGGTAACTCTACTTGATCAATAGTCCAATTCTGAGCCCTGTGACTCGGTTCAAGTTTTTTTTTTAGACTACGTATTTCAAGATTCAGTCAAGGAAATGGCTTTGGGGCTGGTATGTTGTAGAGGGAGTTACTTCACTATGATCCGCTCTTGCAGTTTTCCCCCTAGGGAAAACCCCATTTACTGAAATGGTTTCCCCCAAAACTTTGAGTTTCCTTCACTTACCTTGGACACAAATGTTTCACACTTGCTGTATTTTAAATAATCTGGTATAGAGAAAACATGATCCATTTTGCTGTGATTGGGATGGGGTTATAGCGCTTGAGATACTGGGAGTGTAGAGAGGGAGTGCTTGGCTTTGGAGCTCTACCTCAATTTTCTAAGGATTATCTTTTCTGTAATGTTGTGACTATAATCTACATGATCATGTTTCAGTGTTTGATTGATTCTGACTGCTGCCTTACAGGCAGAGTGCAAATAAAAATCAAATCTCACTCCCCATGCGTGCTGCTAAGTTCTCTCTTTTGGAGAAGACCTGCGGTTTAATTAAAAACTTTCCAGAGTATTTTGATGTGGTTGTTAGCGTTGCAAGAAAAACTGATGGCCGACATTGGGCAGATTTATTTTCTGCTGCCGGAAGATCAACAGAGTATGTCATTTCTCTTCTTTTATCTTCGATTTCATGTATTTTGTAGTGTATTGCTGGCGGTTTCCCAGAGCCATGAATAACATGGATAAAGACTTTAGATTTTCCGAACATGAAATGCAGAATTATATGGACCCTGATACAAGGGTTCCATTTACTAGTTAAGACCAAGTGATTAAAACCATCTCCGCTTCCAAGTAATTGGCTCATAGTGGAAGCATGGGAAAATCTTGTATTCTTGCATCATGATTGGGGTACTGTAATTTGAAGGGCAATTTTGCAAATCTTTCTATAAGCTTGTTTCCTTTCATTTACTTTTAAGAGATTGGTAACTTATTTAACGGATAAGTGGGAAATAAGTATGTTTGGACTATGTTATGTACATTTTTGTGTGGAAAATATGGAAAGCACAGGAGGCATTTTTCACTCCAATGATAAAAGTTACCAAGCATTGATATACCGGCTAAGTTTGTGGGCAACCTGTTTGTGCATATAATTAGGTCTGGACCACCTTCCTAGGAGTTAATTGGTGTGTTTGTGGAAAGTAGAAAGTACTCTCCATGGGTTTTGTGGAGCGCCTACAGCCTCTTATATATTCTGGAGGAATATGTATACGGTTATAAGGTGTACGCACCAATTGAGTTAAACTAATGCTCATAATTATGGTGGAGTCCAACTCTTCGAAATGGCAGAACATCAAATCTACTTGATACAATCTGCCTGTTGGTCCTGCTGAAGGCACTTAAGTTAAAGTTCCAAAGGGTTATCTCCATGTATCATTCTCTTGATTCTTGGATGACTCCCTACTTTATACAGGCTTCCAGAAATAAATCAAGTACTTGTGGTGACACTTGACACCTGGACTAAGGTTATAGGATGTGTCCCATACTTCCCATGAGATACTTGTTATGTAACAGTACTAGACACCGTCACTATATGTTAATTTTGTTGCATAACATCGATGAAATAATTCAAGTTTTTTCTCAATACTCTATATTTATGAAGCACCATTTTACTTCAGAATAGATGAGAATGTAAATCATTATCCTTTTTGCGATGTCCACTAACCCTTGTATGCTGTTTGGCATATTTGCAATTTGACTTGCTGGCATACAAAAAAATCCATGAAGATTGTGGAAATGATATCTTTTTCTGTACTCCTATTCAAGTCAATAGTTACTTGACACACATATCACCCAAACCAACAACACTAGATATCTTTGGTTAGGGCTTTAATGATGGGTGGATGGATAATTTTCAGTCTGTTTTTCGATGGGGCGCACACACTCTCTCTCTCTCTCTCTCTCTCTCTGTGCTAGGAATAAGGGAATGTTCGGAAGGATTTTAGACCGGCATTGGGGAACACAACTCAGTGACGGTGTGGTGTGGTGTTACAGAATCTTTAGTTTTTTGCTATTGGACCTCTGCTGGCCTATAGTTAAGCTGGCGTAAGAGATTCATCGTTGTGGAAGACATTCTTTGAGGGGTAAACGCTCGCTTCGAAGTCTGAGAATGTAGCTTAAGGTTTATTATTTGATGGCCACCCTCTGCCCAATTAATGCCGACGCTTAGATTTGTATTCATTGTTCAGTTGATGGGGCAGAGCTGGGGCATAATTCTTGATAGCTGCTCAGGACTTTGTTCATGGATTTTCTCTCTTTTGGGTGGGTATTATTGTGTAGTCAGTTACCATAAAAGATTTTTTGCTATCCGTGATGAATTGCAGATTTGGGCTTTTTCTCTGTTACCAACTCCAATCATGAAATTGAATTCAACTTGCAGTCTTCCACCATAACTGAGAATATTTATTTGTTGTACTAAATTCTTAAATTTTTTCTAGGTTGTTTGAGGAATGCTTCCAGCGAAGGTGGTACCGGACAGCGGCGTGCTATATACTTGTCAGTACTAAAATCATCTCCGTTTTTGTTTTGTGTAAGCTTTGGGGTTTGAGGAATTTACCTGATGTACTAACTTAGGAAGTTCCAAATACTTGTACAATTGTATCATTTTGTCTGTTGGAAAAAAAACCTTGTAGTTGTAGACTTCTTCAGTATAGTGACACTGTGTTTACAATAGCACACCTCAGAAATGTTCTTCCTACAATTTACTTCTTGAGAAACTGGTATACCCCAAAACTCTTATACAATGGAAGAAGTTCCAGCTGTTCATCTATCTACAGATGCCCATTCTTTTATGCTTAATTATATAACTTTTGATGCCAGGTGATTGCTAAACTTGAGGGTCCCGCTGTTAGCCAATACTGTGCTTTACGTTTATTGCAGGTAATCACTGTCTACAGTTGCCGCACTAGGTTCCATTTTCCCTTTTCCTTGGCCGTTAAGTTATTCTACTGTCATAGACCTGATAGCGAGTTTCTAAATTCTGTAGGCAACACTGGATGAATCTTTATATGAACTTGCTGGGGAGCTGGTATGATTCATATGTACTCCAATTTTTATGGTTAATTTTCAAAGATGGTTATTGCTTTGACTTTTCCCTTTCAACATTGACCTTCCTCCTTCATTTTCAGGTGAGGTTTCTGCTCAGATCTGGAAGGGAGTATGAACCTTCAAGTACGGATTCAGAGAGACTATCACCCAGATTCTTGGGGTATTTTATTTTGCCTTCTAGTTACAGGAGGCAATCTTTTGACTCCAAAAGGTAATACTCTCCTCCACTAACTAGTTACCATGTCAGGAATCCTATCAAAGGTTACTAAATTTAATTACTTCATTTTCTGGCAGCAGTCCATCATTCAAAGAGCAGAATGCACATGTTGCTTCTGTTAAGAACATCCTAGAAAGCCATGCCAGCTATTTAATGTCGGGAAAAGAACTTTCCAAGCTTGTTGCTTTTGTGAAAGGCACTCAATTTGATCTAGTGGTGGGGAAGCTTTTGTATTCTGTTTATTGTGAATGTATCTGCTTCTATTTCGTGATCTTATTTCATCTGCTTATAATCTTATTACAGGAATATCTCCAAAGGGAAAGGTATGGAAGTGCTCGCTTGGAGAATTTTGCTTCAGGGCTTGAATTGATTGGGCAAAAGGTAATCTGGAATTGTGTTTTCATATGTCAGATATTCTTGGGGCTCGTTTGAAATGTTCTTGTTTAGGGTTGGTTGGTTAGGGAGCATGTGGACTTCCACATGTTTTTTCTGGCCTTCATATGATATTCGTTGCCAACCGCTAGTACCAGAAATGGAACTCCATCTAGTATCCGATACGGGAAATGGCCTAATACCATGGGGAGTGGTGTTAGGTTAGGTCGGCGCTCTTCATCCAATGACCAAAAATAATTCTATTCCCTTTAACCCGTTCTTCATCCCACTCTTTTAATACAGTATAATACTCAAGCCATATGTATAATCTCATTGCTCCTCCCGTGGACCCCTCATGTCCACTCTATCCACATATAGCTCTTTTCGAATCCTCCCTAAAGCTAATTGGCAATCAAGAATGCACTTGATTTAATTCGGCTGTTCTATGTCTCTGCAGGGCAGGTAGACATAGATCTTAGTATCTTCGGATGCTAGTTCTTCTAAAAAGCAACGTGTAAAAGAAAATTTTTGGTTTCTGGAAACTCACAAGTTGCTTTAACCATACAGTCCGATCGTTTTAGTTTAGATATATCCACGCCTCAAGATGGAGGCATGAGTGTGAATCTTCTCCCTCCTCCAAAAAAGCAAGAAAGAAGAAGGAAAAAGGAAAAACAAACGTGCTCAGAGGAAATGCCTGACTATCAACAATTAAAAAAGTTTGAAACTTTGTATCACTTTTTGTGGGTAAATTCCAGACTATACTACTTGGTAAAATTTTATAAAGAAAAATGTTGATTAGTGAACATGAGCACTCTACCTTTAGGCTTTTGGACACATTTCATAATTCATAGATGATCGTTCAAATGTTTAGGGATGTAAAGTTCATTTATACTTGTGGGGTATTGCATTTCCTGACAATTGAGTTGTCATGTTTCCAGCTTCAAATGGGTACACTACAGAGCCGCTTGGATGCAGAATTCCTTTTGGCTCATATGTGTTCTGTCAAGTTCAAAGAGTGGATAGTTGTCCTGGCCACTCTTTTACGGCGTTCGGAGGTATAATTTGCATAGGTCACAATGACATTGTCCTCTTACTTGGGTTCAATATTGAACATTTCACTCGTATGATGTGTTACAGGTTCTTTTTGATTTATTCCGGCATGATATGCGGCTGTGGAAAGCATATAATGTCACTCTTCAGGTCTTTGTCTATTAAAGATTGATTAGAGGTTACAGTGACTATCCATTAACTTGCCTCACTTTTTATTTCTTGTCGTTCCACCTACCTTTCAGTCGCATCAGGCATTTGCTGAGTATCGTGATTTACTTGAAGCCTTGGAAGAAAAACTTTCTTCTGGCGAAACGACTTAGCTCTTCCAAACAAGACATTTCCTTGCGGATTTAAAAAGATTCTACAGGAATCATTTTCGGAAGGAATGGTGATTCATTTTGTTCTTCCGAGCACGGTCTGTTTGGGTATTATGTAAACTGGTGCGTTGGAGAAGTGCTCTTTGTAGATAAGGCAGTTGAAATTCCAAGTTGGAGGCCCACTCATTGTTTCCATTTAGTAGTGGTTTCTCTAACCTGTAGTATTATTTTCCCCTCCATGTAGTCATGAAGGCAGAACGAATAATATCCCAAGACCCTGTTTGTGGATATATGGTTTTGCAGTTGTACGCAGGCTGGGCCCAGGATCTTGTTTGTTTGTACACAATTTTATGCAATCCTCACTCTCTCTCTCTGGACAATCCTCAAAGCAGCTTTCCTCTTCCTATTTGTGCTCCTATGTTTTGAAACATCAGTCATGTTTTCAAGTGAGTACTGCCATTTCATTTTGTTAAAACTCAGACTCAGACCCCGACTGTTAGGAAACTTTTGTCCGAACAGAGGTCCTCCTATATCCCGAATTGTGAATGTTCGGAAGTTGGAAACCGAAGAAGCCTACAGGGTTTGGGTTCGCCTATGTGTAGCCTGTAGGTGGCCAAACGGAAAAGGGAAATGACTTTGCTTAACGAAAATTGTTTGTGGAGATACTGTTAAAACGAATAGAATTTGGAAAATATGAGGTTCTCGGTCTTTTGGGTTTCCTTTGCTCGAAATGAAAGCTTTTCTTTTACAAAAACAAAAAAAACTGCTCTACTCACCATCAAAATCACGGAACCATAGAGACAAAAAACAGTTTAAGAAAAACAATTGTGTACGCGATAATTTTTTTTATCTTGACCAGAGATTGATAGGGATCAAAAACGCAGATTGGGCGGGTTGGTTGGGAAGGGGTGATTCGCATAGCAGAAGCAGAAACAGAATCGCTGAGAGATGGATTCAACTTGAACAAACAGTTTCATTTGATATATAGAAAATACAATATATAAACTAAGAGGAAGACGGACCCTCATTCCTCATGACTATGCTAAAAGCATGAGATACTTGTTCTTATAATTGTACTGGACACCGTCCGGTCCGTCATTTTCTGTTAATTCATACTAATAATTTGGTTGCATCACATCTATGAAACAGTTTAAGTACTTCTTCAACACTCTATATATTTCATAAACCACCATTTTACTCTAGAATGGATGATAATGTAAATCACGATCGTTTTTGCGAGTCCACTTTCCCTTCTAGTGAAGGTTTTCGATGGGTCCAATTCCTAGATGCACACCCGCACCAGAGTCAATGCAGCATAGTCTGCTACTTAAGTGGCAATTCATTTTTGGTAGTTGTGCGGTCTGTTGTAAGATGTTACTAGCATACTTGCAAATTGACTTAATGATGGTGGCATCCAAAAGGAAATGGATCCTCTCCAATCAAACATAGACCGGAAGAGATAGTTTTGATCGGGACCGTTACACGAGCTCGCATTCCCATGTGTAGAACACGCGAATCTTACTGCCACACTACATCAACCTATTTGAAAAATCCTTGGCATACATTATATTTATTATAATCCTATATTTAGAGGCCCTATTATTCGGCTGAAAATTGGAGGCCCAAGGCGTTTGCCTGCTCAAGGCCGGGCCTGGTGTCAGGACACCAGTCATCATACATAGTTAAACCTAATAGTCAGTAAATTGTTATTACGTATTTTATGGAAACGGTCACTTCAAAGTTCAAACAATGAAACATAAAATTGCTCTGTATAGTTAACTGATTTAGAATTTTCTATAATAAACTAAAGAATCTTAAAAAATTCCAGAAGGTTTGAGAGTGTTCTAGAATCTTAAAAAATTCCAGAAGGTTTGAGAGTGTTCTAGAATACTTCTAGAGTATTCTGGAATGGTGAGGAACTCCGACAAAGATTGGAAAATAATCTAGAATGGTCTAGCATGTCTCGATATAGTTGAAATGTTTTAGAAGTAGAGAAACCTATATAGAGCGTTTCGGAGAGTTCCAAAGGTTAATGTAAAACATTGATTTTTTGGCTGAAAAAAATGAGAAATATTATTTATTTTTTCTTTGGTTCAATCTAGTACAATGATAAATATGTTTTGCTATATGTTTATTGTAACGCAATGTGACGAAAAAGGAAAAAAATGTTTCCTTGATTAATATGTTTTACATCATTTTACATAGTACTGTTGAAATTCATTATCGCAAGTACAACTTGAAGGCGCGATTGATGAATAGAATTTTTCTTATTAGGACAAAGAATTGGATTTTTTTTTAAGTTTCTCACATCTTTCGAACAGGCTTATTATGAAGACCGGAGCTTTTAACTACTGCATTCCAGATAATGGAGAAAGGATATAAGAAGGTGTAATGGAGGGTAATGTCACATTCTTCGTTCTTATTCTCTTCCTCTATTTTGTGTTTTAGGTTACTTTAATTCTACTGTTTGCATAACCTCGATCAACTTTTCCACTTGTTGAATCAAAGAAACAGAAGCTCTCTCATGCCTAGTTGTCATAATTGTACGATTTGATACAATTCACTAGGTAATTGATACGAATAGACTGCCTGTATCGGAAAGAGTTGCAAAGCATAAGTGAATCGGTGAATCGTTGGGTTCACTTAAAATTTCCAAAATTCATTTTTTACTCTTGTTTTGCTTCTTTGGTTGTTTGAAAAGGGTTCAAACTATTATTCTAAGGTCTTTAGTATTGTTATATGCCATGTTTTGTCTATGTTCCTCAAGTAATATTAATATCAACCTTAAGACCTAAAACCTTATTTGAAAAGCTCCAAATGCTACCCAAATCCTGCTTTGGGATTTTTAGAATTTCTCTCCCTTTTTAGTTTTCAAAATCGTAGAATCCAAAAATCTGTTATTTAGAATTTTTAGTGAACTCCCCAAACTGATTTTACAAAGCTTGAATCTTAGAATCTGCAAAAACATTGTCCGTAAACACTCACTATGTGTTGGTTGAGTTTGGTAGGTAGATAGTTGATGTTGTGTGCATAATTAGTTGTATCAATTCTCCTACTTAATGTGGCTTAATTTGATGATGAATCTTGATGTTTTTGTAAGTTAACACTCGACCTGACATATGAGGATTTCGTACTTTATTTGTGTGTGTTGATTTTACAGTTGGAATATGCAATGCTTGTAATGAAATCCTATGGAAATCATAGGCTGGTTGTGCTTCAACTGCATCTCTGTATACCCTAAACGGAATGATACAGTACAAATAGGTATAAGATCTAGTTATAGATAATAAGAAAAGGATATTTATCATAAGAGTGAATCGAAATGAGGAAGATTAAGAGAATACAACCAAGACCTTCTAAGGGTTTGTTTTGTATGTCAACTCTTTCTTACAAAAAGAATCATAAGTAGGATTTACGAATCATCATCTCTTGGTAGTTGCAATAAAAAGCAACTTACATAATACTCCACGTTATTATCAAATCATCATTACTAAGAAGGTTTTTATTGATTTAGGCCTAAAACTTTCATTTGTAGTATATAGCATAGGTTTTCATGCATTATAGAAATCATGAATGAATCAGAACGATACACGATTCAATTCGATTCACGATTTGACAACATTTGCTCACATGTAATTGCTTTTTGCAGGGAACATTGACATAAACGTGGTAAGTGTCACACAGGTCGAACCATACCGCGCTGCGCAAAGCTTCTCGCATCCAACATTTTTGTGCCTATTCTTTGTGGACCAAGAAAATAAAAACCTAGTCTTCGAGAGGTGGACGTCAACCCTCGAAGACTGGTTAGAGAAGGGGCCGATCTATAGAACGTACAGACCTCAAGGCTTCCAGCAGCCACAGTGGAGCGTCACACAACACATCCGAGATTGGATATGGTATATTCAAATTTCTTGTCTTAACTTCAAC
Source organism: Rhododendron molle (assembly GCA_025413875.1). NCBI lineage: Eukaryota > Viridiplantae > Streptophyta > Magnoliopsida > Ericales > Ericaceae > Rhododendron > Rhododendron molle. The sequence goes on along the minus strand of CM046394.1, from coordinate 1,476,423 downwards.
ACAAATTCTGGCATAACTAAGTCGCTGCCCATCAAAGAGTCAGCATACTATTACTTCTCTCTCAGGCCATACTGGAAAGCATATTGCAAGAGCTTATATTTTTCTTATGTGCACTTAAAGTCCACGACATCCAAATGAGCCATTCATTCCAATTTATATCAATATACTTAATCAATGGACGACTAGGATAGTTTTTATCCAAGAGCTAATATTTTCCTTCTATAATCTTGTTGGAGAGTATCTCTCATCTTCATGCATACCTCCACAATATTTTTTTGGATGAGTTTAGTATATAGTGGAGTTTCCATGCTCTTTTAGAATATTTTAGAATTCTCTAGAACTCTTCAAAAAGTTGATGCTTTTTTATTGAGCATACTACACAACATTTGTTGTTGCTTTTAGTTTGAATTTTATCACAAAATTAAAATTAAAATGTAACCCCGGTTATAGTGCTTTATTTTTAGCATGATCCGATTAAAAAAATACATTCTCATTGCAATTTTTTTGAAGCAAATAACATTACAAGAAAATTGTTCTATATTGACATGTAAAAATTGTCTTAGAGTATATTAGTGACAAAAAAATTGTCGTCACAAAGATGGCATTAAAAGAATGTGAATTTTCATGAATGTGTCACTTAAGCTAACACTAATGCTGGTTAGCTTTAGTGACAAAGTTGTCAATATAATTTTAGTTATAGAGACAAGAAATGCATGCTGTTAAACCAACAAACCAACTCCATCATTTGTGCTACATTTTCGTCAAAATATAAATATATAGAAAGAAAATGGGCATGATCTTTTTTTTTTGGTTGCCCTAGCCCGAGTATTGCCCAAGCTGCATGGGTTTACTGGGCTTACCCCTGGGCCAGCTCCTTTTACGAGATGAGCAATACATTATTTTTTTTATTTTTGCCGAGATGTACAGTTGGAATGATGATTGTACACTTGAAATTCGGAAAGGTCAACAAAATGCACTTTATCTTTTGCATTATCATTAGTCACTTTTAGTGGTAGAGCCATGATTTTGTAACCGGAAGGGCCGGCTTAACAGACATATATTTTTTATTGGAACGTATAATTATTACTCCATATCATAAGGTTTTTGCTTTTCAGTTCATTACATTTATACATTAAATTGATTTTTTAGGCTATTTCAACTGTCACGTGCATATTTTTTATCTATGAAAGAAATTGAGAAATGAGAGTGAATAACCAGTTTTTTTTATCAAATCGAAGCAAAATTATTAAGATTATGAGTAACTATACACGAATAATTATCAATAATATTTAAAATCAAATATATCTAATAAAAATTTTCAAAATTCGAACGCTAGGAAAGCCGGGACGGGCCCCCAACCCCTACACATCTCCGCCCCTGGTTACCTTATCATCATTCTATCATGTACTCTCTCTCTCTCTCTCTCACTCACACACACACACACACACACGATCAGCAGGCACTACGAGGAAGGTTTTGATCTCTTACTGTTATGGTCTCATGATTACAGTACAACTTCCCAGAATCCCATTTATTTGTTTCTATAGTCGTTAAGATCAAATAGAAAATTCCTTACTACATTTTGCAACCGTATACGAAAGTTGGGATGTTTGGATGAGAAAAGAAAAAGCAACTTGCAAATAGTAGAGTGCATGGCTTCCAGTTCAAGTTGCTCTTAATTTTCAAGTCCCATCTTTCGAATGGAGGAGTACTGAATCACCAGTTGAAACTAAGGGACTCGAAGTGCAAGTTCTCAGCCAAACTAGATGAACAAGCGGCAGCAACCTCATGTCTCATCTTCTTTGGCCCACATACAAGGACTCCAACACTTGGTTCCTTGCACTCCAACAAAATTCCTGCAAGAGCAAATCCGTTGACGTCTTTAGATTTTATGGAAATCGCACAAGAAAAAAAAAAAAAAAAGAACAAAACAAAGAGGAGAGAATCTTTTGCAGTGACGAAAAAGGCGCAGGAAAATTTCGCAACTCCAGAATGCGGTGTGATAGGACTACGCTCATCCTGGTTGGATGAGAGCCTAATTCGAGGAGAATGTCGTACTGTCAGTTCAACATTCTCGACAAATGTTTTGAAAACATTGTGAATTTGTACGGGTTGTATAGGTTGTTGTTTTGAATAAGATGATCAGATTGAAGCAGAGATTCACTTACTTTTTAGCTCAGGTCTTCCACCATAGTTCACCTTGGTGAAAGACTGGTGGGGCAAGCTTTCCAACTCCGTATCATTGCCCAACCATGCGTCTGGAGAGACTTCAGATGTTGCATTTTCTACGTTTTGAATTTGTTCAGCTTCCATTGATTTTCTTCTCTTGTTCACCAGAAAACCTACGCTGGCCGCTACGACAATGGAGATGCATACGAGCAACATATTTAGCATGGCTTGTAGCGTGTGCGAGAATATCTTGGTAGTGTTGTGATCGATGGGGAAGATGTAGTATCGGGTAAGGATCCCCATGAAGAGGAGGTAAACGATGAACGAAGACGATATAATTGCACCGAGCCATAGCCAGCCGTTAGGGCCTAAAGTCGGAGATAAAGGTGCATCCATGGAATTAGGCTTGAACCAGATGGTTTGAAGGATCTTTGGCTTCTCTAATGGCGGTCCGTTCTCTCTTGTTACGTAGGCCTCAATTTCTAGCTCCAAGTTTGAAATGCCAGAGGGGTTGCCGGAAGTTGGAAGGAGAAGGTCTAGCATAGTGAGGTCCGACGAATACTTGAAGGCACAAATAAGAAGAACCCGTGGCGTCTTTCTTTTCAATGTTGTGGGTGTAAAGACGAGCTCTCGGATAATAGACATGAACGGCGCGATGCCACTGCCTCCACTCACCATCACAAGCATATCGTGCCTGAAACAAAATTTTGTTACAAAATCACCCTATTAAGAAAATCAATGATCGATCGCTATCTTCCCCTCTCCCAGTCCAAACATTTTTTTTACCACATGATTAGTCTCTCTGACTCTGATCCGTGCGGTAGAGAAATGGTTTGCAACGGAGGGATTGGGGAGAAGGGGGAGACCCGATCTCGTGCATCGAGTATGACAAGCCTCGAACATCACTTGTTCAAACATTTTGTGTACCTTAGAAAATGAGTTGAAGCAGGTCCATGAGGGCCTTCAACACACACTCTGAGATGGTCCAGGGGAGAGGGGGAAGAAAGCATCTGGTAGAGCTTCTTAGTCCAACTTCCTTCGTTCTTGATGATGACACTTAGATTGTTTGGTTCAAGATTGCTGTTGGAGCTAATGGTGAAAGGATGCCACTGCAGTTTTGAAACGCTTGGCACATTTATGAAGATCATGCTTGTTGGAGTGTAACTCAAATCTGAAAGATCAGAAAATCAAAATCAACTTAAAGGGTGTTTCGAATTCTCATAATCACATGCATGAAATAATCTATAAAAAGTACGATTTGTCCGTTTACCTCGACTCTTTGAGAAGTTGAGCTCCAGAGTTTCGTAAGGCAGAACTCGGGCAGAAACTAGGCGAACGCTTTGCCGTGATTGTAAGAACCTGAGGTACCGGTCGATGGCGAAGAGGTAGAAACCGGGGAGAATGGTGTAGGCAAAAGCGATGCCCAAGTGGAAGATGTAGAAAACGATGAAGAGGATGTACAAGTAATGGGTGTAGAAGAAGAGCTCGAACATGTTTTTCCTTATGCGAGGGTGTGTCGTTACCCACAAGAACAAGCCGAACAGCAAGGATAGTTCTCCTGGCACATTAGCTATTCTAGTGGAAGCCCAATCAACCATCTGCATTGCAACCCCAATTTCACAATTACAAAAGGATGAAATTTGAAATATTAGTGGGGTTTTTTAGACAATTTTTTAGGAGTATTTATTTATAGGGTCAAATGGGTACATGGCCTATGAATCCGAAGTGAGTATGATCTTCAACAGGTCCCATGGTAATGAGAAGCACGGCAGCCAAACAGGGCCTTAAATATTTTCCAAATCACAGTTAATGCGGGCTAGACCTAAGTCACATAATTCGCGTGTGGATGCGAGAGCACGAGAGTAAAAACGTTATTAAAACGCATCCTAAACTACTAAAATTCGTGAGCACAAGCCAGATGTGATATTGAGCGCCCGTGCTTAGAGCATTTTGAAGAATTACGTTGCCAAATCGCAAGGGCTACTTTTATATGTGTTGCATATCATTTGGTGTATCACCATCGTGGCATAATGTGCAGCCTCAGCATGAAATCCACCGGGCCCAGCAGTGGCAGACCAAGCCCACTAAAGAACCCCTTTTTGTGGGGATTTTAGTGAACCCACTACGTACAAGTCAGATTTGGGACTACGAGGCCCGGAGGATTATATTTCTCGTGGGCCTCGTGGGGTTTCGAGCCCAGTGTGATGGAATAGGAATGCCATTCAACCACGTCAGTCCACGAGCATGAAACACGTGTCAATCACACATTAACCAGGTCCCACCAAGATTCTTTGAGTTGGTAGGGCTTTTTTTTTTTTTCTCATTCAAAAACTCGAATTAATAATTGCTCAGGTACGATTTTGGGGTTAGGCTGTTTTTTGTGAATTTTTTAATCTCGACGTAGAAGACGTGCTTTTGATTGTACCACGGAGGGAATTAGTGTGTGTAAATTGACCCAAATACTCTTGGCTGTCAAACCAAAAGTAAAAAAAGTACCATAGCTAGATTTTTTCTAAACAAAAAACACAATCCTTCTACAGTCACTGACCTCGCATCGACGACCATACAGGGCCTACTACACGTCCCGCATGGAAAATCAGAGCCATTCAATAATTTAAAAAAAAAAAAAAAAACCCGAGTCGCCTCGTAAAAAATCAGTTCAACCTGATACGCGTACGTGCTCAATCTAATTTTTTTATTTTTTATTCGGACTACAGGATCTAATCTTTCCAACAATAATGCATTTTCTTCTTCTTGTACTTAAAAAGAGGAAAAAGAAAGGATAACAACCACAAATTATGTCCAAAACTTTTCCATATGACTGGAAAGGTGTGAAAGACCCAGAAGCAATAACCCAAAATGCAACAAACACACACTACACTTTTCAATTTCACTTTAGAAAATTTTATCAAATCACAACAAACTAAGCTCCAAAATTATACAACAGAAAACGATAGGCCATGGCCATCACCACTTTTTTCATATCGATCCACAGCCATTCATTATATGCTTGCGCTTTCTACTCAAAATCTTATCGCGGGCTACTACGGTTCTACAAGTTCGTTCAGAAACATCCACCAGCCACACATCCAACGGCGCCCGACAAATTAATTTCAATCCAATGAGATTTAGTGATCTTGTGGAAAAGACTTTCACATGATTTAGGCACATCATGTTTTGTCCTCCAAAATAATAAATAAATCTATATAATAAAGCACAAAGGTGCGAGGACAAGTTGTTAGAATGACTGAGATTAAATTTGATAAGGGCTAAGAGGCATTCTTCCAAATTTATTAAAATGCCCATCGTTTTTTGCCTAAATTACAAAGCTGCCACCAAGCCTGAGTATGCAGGATGGATAGTGCCATAGGTACGAGCAAACACTAGTGATCTTACATTCAAGGACGGTGCCTAACAAAACAAAGGTTGAATTCAAGGAATGAGGCCTGCGAATTGGGATCTGTCCGGGTCAAGATCATGGAAATTTCCACAGTTAATTCAAGAACATGATGCACTCTGTCCCCAAAATTCTACGCAAAAATATACAAAAAAATTAGTACATTTTTGAACTCAGATCCCCTCAAATCCTAGTGGAGCCGCCCCTGGTCCTAAAAGAAACTATTGTAAAATGGGATACTTGTACTAGTTAATACTGGCGTGTATTGCAACAATAGTAGAGGCATACACGTTAGTGTATTTTTTTTTATAACACAGATATTCGGGTCAGCTTACGCAATATAGGTTAGTGTAAATGACATCATTACCAGTAATAACAATACGGAAGATCAAAGATAGCTTGATTACCTCTGAATATCTTTCGGTGATAATCCAGTAGACAATGTAAACGACACCGTGAGCGGTAAAGAGGACCATGGTAATGTGTCCAAGCCATATGTGATACTTGATGCTGCCTTCTGAGGTGAGACCGAAAAGCGGCAAAACAGACGAGCTCCGAGTCACCGGGAAGAAGAGGAATGCAAGACATAAGTTTCCAACGACGCCCAGAACGAGACCAACTCTATCCAGCTTCATTTCCCATCTGCCAAAAGAAGCCAACAATCACCATTCCATCACAATGAATGAGCATCGATCGTTACTGTCAAATCATTCGAGCTAGATTGTTTTTTTCTTACATCTTGTCGCCTTTTTCGATTGCTCGTTTGGTGACGAAAGAGAAGTAGAGATGCAAATGAGTTGAGAAAGACCAAACCAAGAGGGCAATGAACATGATGAACATGGCTAGCTCTATCCCAGAAACAACCCCTAGGCCTTTGATAACCATCGGTCGACGTTTCAACGAAGCAATTTGATTCTTTCTGCCCTTTCTGTTACACAAAACATTTCGAGAAGTTGTCAAAGAAAATTGCCAATTATGAAATAGTTGGTTGTACAAGAATTATAAACCAGGATAGCAAGGAAAAAAAGGGGGGAATTGTAAACCAAAAAAGACCATACCTTTCCATGTAAATGCCACTCAGTCCCTTCCCCAGATGGAGACATACACAACCCACAACAGCCATGAATAGAATGGGCAGTGTGAAAACCAGAATCATTGCACCTATACCAGAAAATACACCCAAAAAAATATTTGCAAGAATTATGGCATATTAGAGTCTATGCAAGTTCAAACCGTTTTTTCACACGCTCTTCTAAAACTAGTTGGTGTTAGAGAGAGTTCCAATTAAGTCTTTTACAACATTCGACATCGCACCCGCAAATATATTTGTAGAGCGATTGCAGGTGGTGACATTGTGTAACTAAGTCCTTGTACATATATACATCGCCATGAAGTGGTTACTGGCATGGAAAATGATCTAATGTTTGTTAATGAACAATAGATGTGGAACTGAAGCTAATGAAATGTGATTACCTTGGCTCCCAAAGTAAGTTGAATTGGTGTTGGCTCGAAGCTTGGCTAACCAGGTGCTGTACATATTTGTGCCAGTCATTATCCACATAATGACGTATCCAAGAAATACTGTACTTGTTAGAGCCATCATGGCTCCGCGGACGATTCTGATTCCTCCATGGCTATGGGAAGAGGTTGGTCTCTTCACCACCATGGAATCCATCCCCTCTCTCTCTCTCTCTCTCTCTCTCAAGTTATTACAAGTGTTTTTGGGTCATTGTGTGACCTACTTATAGTGTGGGATTTGTAAGTTTGCGGTGTACATATTTTTTTTATCTTAACTCGAGGGTTTGTCCGTTTGTGCCATTGTTCCGTGTATGATACTCCGTACGTAGTTTCCTACACCAGAAAATGTCAAATCAACACTACTGCATGTGAACTAAATAATTGACCCAGAAAAGTGGCTTTATGCTGGATTGTTTCTGATCCAGTTTATTTGTCTAGATTAATAAATTATTGAGCTGCAATAATTATTCAACATTCGTCTACCCATGTAATACTCCCAACTATTTACGTAACTCAAGAATTTGTGCGAGTTTCCTATACCTTAAATTGTCAAATCAACAAGATTACATACACTATTTGACCCTAAAAAGTGGATTTATGCTAGATTGATTCTGACTCGTCTATTTATCTAGATTAATAAAACTTTGAGTTGCATTATAAATCCCTCCAAAAGTGCATCCTTTGTCGGATTGAAATCTTTGCCGTTCAAATAAAATATCTGTCATGCCGCAAAATTTGTGTTTCAAATGATTTTTTTTAAAATGGTAATATCCACTGCAAAGTAATTTAGTGATTTTTTTTTTTAATATGATATGTTATGCGTTCTTTTGGTGTTAAGTCCAGTCAAACAAACCAATGATGAAGAATATGATCCATAACCTGACCATTTTTACTGTACTACGATCCAAAGATTCGTGCCACAAGTGCTGCGGTCATAATATTAAGTCCAGATTTCCCACTACACTCTCTCACTATCTCTTTCTGTTTTGGCGAAGCCAAGAATCGAAGTCGAAAGGGGCCAACAATAAAAAATATTTTGGTACAATAATTTTTGAAGATTATATTTAGTCGTTTGAGATTTTATGGGATGATTGATAACTTGAATAATTGATCTTGCGTATTTGGGTGGGTTTGTAATTATATGTTATAACAGTATACGAAACTGACATTGTCTTTTTCGAAACCTAGTAACATATAGTTTCTTCTCCTTGTCAACTACACCAATTCATGGAAACAAACGGCCACCGGGATTCAGGAACGCTGGGTCCCCCCTAATTCGATTCCGGTTCATTTCGTTAAAAGCTTATTCAAGATCGACTCATCACGCAACAAAATAAATAATTTAATAGATTCCAAGGTTTTGAAGTTTTTCAGCTTGTTTGGAACTTTGCTCGAAAAGATATTTCAATTGATGGGAAATCAACGTTACCCGAATTAGTGGAACATCAATAAATTCACATGAAAAAATAAAGGAAAATGATGGCCCAGGACGTGTTTTGATAATTAATACACGTCAAAGACATGTTCAGTATTAACAAATGTTCTTAGCTTGTCTTATGCGGGTAATAATTATCAAAACATGTCCTTGGCCGTCATTTTCCCAAAAAATAATTTTCTAAACTATTTTTGAAAAAGAAAGTAATTTTCTTGAACCGTATGCAATTAAAGGATTTTTTTAGGAAAATTTCACCTCAATGCATACAATAGCAACACTCACTCATAAAACCGCGCGTCAATTAATTCAATAGATTCTGAAGTAGCTGTCCTGAAAAAAAAAATTTACCAGAATTCAAAATTCATTTTTCAAAGAAGATTTTGATTGTTGGGCTCGAGGAATGATCCAAGAAAATTAGCTTGTAATTTTTCGTAGCTATTTCATTTAAGACTTGGTGTTTTCATATGGTGGAAATGGAAGAGAAGCCAAAAAAAAAAAAAAAACACTTGCATGTTCGTTTTCTTAGTAAGCAACCAAAAAAACAATTTAATGATCCAAAAAAAAATTTAAGCCAAAAAAATTCCTGTACATTTGTACTATTCTCCAAATCCATGATCGAACAAACATCGCATTATAGTTCCAGTATAAGTCTCTATAATGCGATTTTCCTCGTAAAAATAAACTTCGCGTTTTTCGTTTACGTACAGGAAAATCTTCTCATCAGCATGCAAGTAGTATGGGTATGGGAGGCAGGGAAATTAACAAGAAAGATAACGATACATAATCAGTGCTAATTATTATTGGATAATTTCACTCTCTCCACAATCGCCCACGTCGATTCGAAGTGTCCCAGTCTTCTTTGATGGCAAGATCCTGCAGCAATTTCTTCTACGAGCCTACATTAACACGAAATTAAAAAACTCCATTACCGCGTGACAGAACGTACCAGTGTCGGACACCAGCCATCATGTGTTCTTATAGATGTGTTGTCGTTGATATGTATCATTTTTGAATTTCAAAATCGTCAACCTTCTTAGCTAATTACGAGGCAAAAGAGTTTGTACAATTGTGTGTGAATGTAACAAAAACGAAATTGATCGAGTTACCTTATCCCACAAATAAGGATCAGGCTTTTTGTAGACCACCACTCTGTGAATCCCGAAAGGGCCAGCCTTCTTCTGCTTGCATTCTAGGCCGAGGGCCCGAGACTTAACGTACTCGCTCGCAGTCCGATTAGTCGACGGGTTGTACACCGCATTGGACAACATGTACAGGTTTGGCCTCTGGCAAGGATTCCGGTTAAATAGCCGAGTATTGAAGGCAAATCCAGTGTTTGAATCAGAGCTCATGTACCAATTGACGAATGTCCTTTGGGGCTTTTCCATTTCGCGGGCTGAGATTTTGGACCGGAATATTTGGACCGCGTAGCCCCACGAGACCGATACGGTCCATCCTTTGGACTTGTCGTAGCAAATGGACTGTTGTATGAGCCCAGCCGAGTCGAGCTTCATTGGGACCATGAGCCGCTGTAGGGCTTGAACACGGCTGACGTAGGGGAATATGGGGTCAACCACGTCGAGGTGGTGGAGTGAGACTAGGGGTGCAATCGGGTGGGCCGTGAGAAGCCCAAGTAGGTTTCCGTACACGTCGAACTGCTTAATGTTTATTTGAAAAATAGATAATTAGAACAACTTATAGTTAGCTAGAGAGATAAGGGATGATAATTAATGAATTCTATTTAGCAATCGGCTTTTAGTGAGGGAGAGGGATTCTGTACGTTCTTGCATGCGGTGCAGACTCTTAATCTCAGAGACCCAATGGAGGGCTAATATTAGAAGTCCGCATCTTATTCCCTTACTAGAAATTTTCTGTTATATCTAGATTTTCAACTAAGCTATTGAACTCAATCAACTTGGGCACAAACTTAACCTTTTTTTTAAACTTTGGAACCATTTTTCGTTAGGAAATCGTACTAATCATTTCGTCTAGTCGAATTGTGCAAAAATTATCATGGCAATAAAATGAGACTCACTCAAAAACATTAATCCCAAAAATTTTATGCAATAAAATTGAAATGAAATAATTTGATAATGACTTTCGCAGTTAAGGCAACTTTAATTTTTTTGAACTGAAAAAACAAAACTCTAATAATTCCTTATTAGAGTGGATCACCTTGCAAAACTCAATTAATGTGCGGATCACCTTGCCCACATGGAAGCAGAGCAAGACGAAGACCTGATTGTTGCTGTGAACATCCCCATCTCTCTCGGGGAATTCCTTATCGGAGACGGCCTAAATGTTAGGCAGCTGGTTTTAGATTAGTCGCTTTGGCCATTTTAGGCCAGTTTGGACTCTATGTTTTCTTTCCTTTTGTGATCCTGCTTTCTTAGTTTTTTAATGAATTTCCGATGTACAAAAAAAAAAAAAAACTCTAATAATTCCAATCATTGAATGTCAGTAAAACTCTAAAACTCACCTTTTCTTTCTTTTATTTTTTCTTTCAAAAATATAGTTATTACTTGCTACAGAAACGCCTAAAATGGCTAGTAAATGTGTTCCCTTTTTTTCCTCCAGAGAATCTTATCTTGTGAGATTGTTGTAATCCATCAGATTTCAAATACTTAAAAGGAAGTCATTTGAAAAATTAGGCCCCGTTCAAGAAACTTTCTTAAAAAATAAGCAACTTATTTCACATTTTTAAACTCAAAAATAATGTAAATGAAAAATATTTTTTCAATTTTTTTTGCATCATATAAAAGATCTCATCGAGATTTTTTTAAATAAGATCCATATTGTAAATAAGATCCATATTGCATATTTTTAGATTTCAATAAACCCATAATTTTTAAACTCAAAATTACACTAAAAATAAGGACTTTGTTAGTGTAGTCCTTGAAATTTAAAATAATTAAGAGAAGTATCCTATAAAGGAGTTATAAAATCTCAACTAACTCCAATTCACACTTCCGAAAAAATAGAGAAAAAATACCTTTAAGAGGGGACAATAAAGGTTTTTAAATAAAAAAAAACAAAAAACAAATCCCCAACTAAAAACAAAATAACAAAAGAAAACACTAATATTAAGGTGGTAGAGAGGAGCTCAGATCCTCACTATTTGATTTTGTGTGTTCTAGTTCCGTTGTATTTTCGTGCATCGGAACCTTTTGATGAGAATTTTCGGTGCATTATCAGAGGATGACCGATAATGCACCGAGGATGACCGATAATGCAGCGAAATACGAAGAATTTGCAGGGAATAGAGAGAGATAAGAAGAGAGAGAAACCTGGTGGAATCCAGCTTCCTTGGTGAGAGGGACTCCGAGCTCAGCCATACAAGCTTGAATCCGATCATCTGAGCCATACAGCCCAGGATACCTCTGTATGCACCCATCTTGCATTTTCGCAAGAGCTTTAGCCAATGAGTAACTAATGGCAAATCCTCCACCCCCATAAGCCATATTGTACGAGAAATGAATATTTTGTATGTGACTCTCTGACGGACTACCGATATAGTAAAATTGGTTATGGTCATATTTTCCCAAAACCCTAACCAAATTTTCAGCTACAAAAAACGTATCATCGTCCCCCATCACGATCCACCTAGCATCTTGTAACCCTAGTCTCACTGTCTCCGATACAATCCGCGATATTCGTATGGCGGATCTACTGCCCTTTGGATTTGTGTACTTGAAATTTCTAGTACTTCCTGCAGGGAGAGCCACTGTTCTTATGTTCCAAAATTCAGATGGATATATACGCGCAACGAAAATGTTATGGTCCATAAAAAGGAATCGGACTCGGACGGTTTAGATTCACATCACTTTTATGGACATGTTTCATGGACCCAAAAAAAGCAAAGGTATTTATTTTTCTCAAGAGGAAATTGTGAACCAACTTGTTTTTACCTGATATCTTCAATGGTGGAAGGGTAATTTGGTCATCGGAATTGTTTTTGACCGGTTTATCTAGCCAAACAAAACCTCGCATTTCTTTGGGTTTCCACCACAACTTGATGTAGCTTTTCCTCCGGTGCCATAGATTCGAAGAAGCTGCGATGCCGAACACAACGTGACGGAGCTGCGTCTCTTCCAGGGTTTTAGGGTTTTGGATAAGCGCGCCGTCTTTCTGGATTGGAGGTGATATGACGGACTGACGAGAGAGAACACTAGGGTTTTGATCGTAAAGGTTTAAAGGAGATATGAGTAGGACTGAGTAGAAAAAGTAGGCAAGGGAGACGAAGAGGAGAAACCAGACGCTGTACTTTGGTAGGGTTTTTGTATAGGAATGATGATTTCTCATTCCCTGATCACAAAGGAGAGATTCCGGCTCCTTCGTGTCACTTTTCATGGTGTTTTTGGTTTGTATTAGGGAAGAGAAAGAGAGAGAGAGAGAGAGAGAGAGAGAGAGAGAGAGTAAATGATGAGTTTTGCTGATTAATTATGCTGTATGTTTATCTCATCGATCTGCTCTTGTTATAGTTCCAATTTTGTCGGATTTGAAAAAAAAACAGGCTGTATTTAGGTTATTATAAATCGGGGCGGTTCAAGGGATACCTAAAAAAACATCTCATAGTTCCCGATCAAATTTTGATCATTTGAGCCGCTCAATGTGATCAGAACGTGATTTTAAGGGTACTCGGTGAAATCAGCAAAAAAAAAAAAGACCGGAAAAGCCTTGATTTGAACAGTTTTTATCTTAGATTTAATGAACGGTTCAATTAAAAACTGTTCAAAACGAGCACTTCCAGGTCATAATTTTTGCTAGTTTCTTGCGGGCACCCTTAAAATCACATTCTGCACACATTGAACGGTTCGGATCTTAAAATTTTGATCGAGAACTATGAAATTAAAATTTGGGATGTTTTTTTTAGGTGTTTTTTTGGGTGTTCATTGAACCGTTCATGATAAAGAATAAATAGGAAGTAATGAGGCTGAATTCTTTCCGTGAAATCTCTAATTTTTTGGTACTTCGGAATATTATAAAACTATTCAAACAACAAGAGTTACAACAGAGGTGCAGGCGTGATTAAAAGTATTACAGACCCAAATCTCTATTCTTTCCGTGAGATCTCTGTTATTTTCTGTTTTCTCTTGATAAATCTAAATACAAATTCTTAGTCGAAACACCATTTTTAGTTTTTATGGTTTCCGTCTTTCAATAAGTACAAAAGTTTTTAATGGCTCAATCATATATATATGATGATTAATTGTCTTATTTACAATGAAAACCCCTCTGGCAAAATTTAATTAATTTAACGTAACAATAACGCTGCACACAATTAAACATCTAACCATAACTTCTAGCTCTATAATCTTTTGGGGAGATTTACTAAATATTCAAAACCATGTGACCCCTGTAACCTATATTGGGTGATTAATTAATTAACTTGAAATGGCCATTGGGAAAATAAACTTGAAATGTTTATTTTAGTTCGGAGGTATCAAATTCATAGTAACATGACCACGTTCTGCTGATCCTTTTGAGCATCTCCAAGGAAATAAGCAAAATTAATGATCACGGTCTTGCTAATTCTACCGTTTATGTTTTTTCTCAACAACCATAAAATGCTAAGTAAATAAGATTTAAAGTGCAATACACATTTCCACATAATTTTACGTGCTTTCCAGTGATATTGAACTCACTTTTTACACATTGCTGGAATTATATATCTTAAAGTTTATAGCTCTATTCAAGACAGTTATTAACGATGGTAAGGTAAAATACACCAAATTAAGTAGTATTTGGATGGATCCGGAGGTGTTGAAGTGCATTTCCGTGTAGCGCGTTGTGCGATCGTAGATTTCATCAATCAATGATTCAGGTTAAAAACAAACTCACCCTTTTGGACGGTTGCGCTGCCGCACGATATGGGGTGCACTGCAGCATCTCCGGATCCGTATTTTGATCGTGGCAGAGTTCATATTTTTCTCATCATTTAAATACACGTGGGTGTGGGTTCGGGGGCTTAGAGCATCTCCAATCCTTGACTTCAAATTGCTGATGTCAATTTTTTTTGAAGGCTGATGTGGCATTTTGGCATCTCTAATTTGACATCAAAACCTCCTCTCTTTTTTGGTTCAAGCGGAAAATCAAAACCTCCTCCTAACCCTTATGTCAAATTCCATTTATTTGACATCAAATTATTCCTCTCCAACCTTTATGTCAAAATACAAATAGTCATTTTTTGAAATTTGACAGGCAAGGTGTAGGTAGTCAAAGTTGGCATGCTTCCTCCCCCTTCATCCATGTCAACAGCCACGTAGGATTTGGCCTAACAGAAGGCATCTGAGTTGGAAGGTGAATTAATGTCAAAAGTTATCGTTGCAATATCCACGTCATGTTTGACATCTCCCATTGGAGATGCTCTTATTGTGGGCTCACTTTAATGGTTCAATCTGTCAAATTTGGATTCATGGGCTTATTATGGGCTCACTCTAATGATTCAGTCCGTTTATTTGCCTCGTTTTATTGATTCGATCCGTTTTAACGCCCCCGCCACAACCACCCGTGATCGCGCCACCACCTTTCCTCCTCCTCCTCCTCCTCCTCCTCCTCTCTCTCTCTCTCTCTCTCTCTCTACATATTATATGAACAATGAGCATATACATATACCTACAAATCTCTCCATATTATCCACCTCCACCGCCTATTTTTGGCCACCACCACTCACCATTGACCAACCAAAACCGCCCAAATCTCGCTCATATTATGTATACCTATTAGTATATCCCACTCTATGACTTAAAGATCAACATAGATCAATATTGACAAATCGGTAGCTTATTCCCTCAGCTGTGATGTTTGGGGAATTTGTGGCAATGGCGGTGTGGGGGAAGATGGAACAAATGTCAGCAACGAAAGGAGTTTCCATGACAATTGCACCTATTGGAGCTGCTGTTTGCGCTGTCCGCTTTGTCACTCCCTCCTCCCCTGCAACTCGGGTATTCACTTTCTCTTTAAGCATGTTTCGATGTTGTGGATACGATTTTTGATAATAGCTTCAGATTCTGTGCACGTTATAAAATTTGAATTTTAATAAAAGCTGATAAACATTTTTTGCTGTAGTAGTGATTATGATTAAGATAGAGTAAAAGCTAGTACGGTTTATTAAAATAAAAGCCGAAAATCAAACTTTGCCTCTTTTCATGGCCCAATCGCAATGCAGCGCCGAACCCCTTTTCACATCTTCGTAGTTTGATTTATTGAGATGTCGCAATGTATCTTTCAGATATTTTTTTTTCCAGAGGTAGGATGTTGGTGAGTTAATTGGTTAGATTGCTCTATGGTTTCGAACTTGGAACATAAGACCTTACACTACAAAATCCTCCAGTTTTGTGCTAACTGATTTAATGAGGTTTAGGCGGTCTTAACAGGTTCTTAGTTTTCTTTTCCTGTTTTGTCTGAAATTGTATGTTTAAGATAAATTGTATGCACTATGCACGATTTGCTGATTTCTATTGGTGGAATAAATTGTATGGTTAAGTATTAAATGGTTCTATCCCACCTTTTTTTTCACACATTTGAACAAAGTATAGAAGAAACTAAAATATTTACTCCCGCCTTTTTCATATGAATGTCAAAGGGAATATTCTGTGGGATTTAGAACCACTTCTGCTGTTGTAGGTGGACAAAAACGAATGAGGCTTTGAACTGCACAAGAACGTAACGGCTATTCGTGCCTCTTTACCGGAACCCTAGCACAACGTCGGAACCCTAATTTGCAAAACAGACAAAGGGTGAGCCCACCTTTGCCTCTCGTGGCAAAGGCCCTCCGATGCCTAGTTAGTATCTCATACTAGCAGAAAAATCCTAAATATCGGTAGGAAAAACGATATGAATGTCTAGTATTGCGTACCTTTTACCTCCAGATTTACCTCGTATTTATAGATCTATAGATGCTTGCTGCCCAAGTATTTGTGTTGCCTAGGTTTCCTACCTCGTATAGGAAACCCAAAATATCTTGGATTCTCGTTCCTTTATCAATTCACTACGTTAGTCCTTTTATGACTCTTTTCCATAGCAGGCTGAACATCCCATTCCTGTTGGATATCTTCCCCAGATCCTATTTCCTTGAGATCTCATTCCTTTACGGAATACCACTGTTCTGGAGCCTTCTAGAATGTTCCTTGCTCCTGAGGTTGCTTTCTCAAGAGTTTTTTCTTTGTTCGGCCGAACAGACTTCTTGGACCCGTGACTTCACATGTTCACTGGTCCTTTATCAATCTCTTGGACCAATAACTTCACATGTTTGTCTTTTTCCTCGAACAGACTATCTGGACCAATGACTTCACATACCACTGGTCTATGTCGCCGATCACCGTCTTGCACGGCTTTTATCTTCATCTTACTTATACCATGGTTCCTCGTGCCACGTGTTTGGGCTCTATTTGAGCTTGTTCGGGAATACCTCCCTACACTTGTGATTAAAAGGCAAATAACTTCCCACAAGGTAATCAATATGTATGAGAACTAATTTGCTTATACTTCTTTTTGTTTATGCTGAATCTTGTGATTGTCGACTTGATTCAATTCAAGGTTTGCAAAATTAGGATTTCCAATCATGAGCCAAGCTATGAATTTCACATGGAAAGAGGAGTAAAACAACCTAATTTTAATGTTTCTCTACACAAAAACCCCAACCAACTCCATATAACAGGTCAAAGTTCCTTAACACAACTCCAATCCCACAACATCAGTGCATAAAAGCAAAAGGGATTTTTAGTTTCATAAATTGCCTCACTCAGTTCATTGTATCAATTTCATTGGGGAACCGTCATAGACTCAAATGCCAGCTATTTATTGTTGTGTTTGTGAGATTTTGGTGCTACACTCATTTGCATTGATTAGAGTATTGGTGATTCTTTGTTTATAATCCCGTGCTGGTTTGCATGTGGAAGTAAAGGAGCCGTTGTTTGAAACTGCATACATGATTTCTCAAGTTTTCCCGATCTCTCATTAAACTTGCGAATTCTCCTTCCTTATCGCGGTTTGTCTAGATAGGGAGAAACAACTTGGATCGGTGTGTCTACACAAGTGAAAAAGTGAAGGAGGGGAAAAATGACATGAAAATCAGCTAATTGGAGGGGTAAAACGATGAAGTACTACTCTTATAATTAATGGTTTGGGGGGATTCGGCGAAGTTCCTGTATTGTCTTGGTTGACAAGCAACTAGGCATTAAGTGATGATGTCTTACTTGCATAGTTGCATAACTTGCATTTACTAGTGTGGGTCCTACTACTGTGTTTTGAATGTATAAATGAATGAGAAATAGGGCTTTGTATCACATTACTCCAAGCAAAACCTCTCCGCCCATTTGTGAAATCCAAACAACTTTAAAAGATCCATCACAGCAGGTCAGTCATTCTATATAATCTGAAGTTTCTGAGCATAGTTATCTCTTCTTTTTTCTTTTTTCTTGGATAGGCAAGCATAGATATCTCTTCCCTTTGGTTCCTCAGCATAGGTAAGAAACTCATTTAACAAAGTGCAAGCATAACAAAATTATTAATGATAGTGACCACTGACCAGCTAGATAGTTAGCTCATTTTGTTTCTCAGTATGTGAAATGTGTATTTTGTGTTCTTTTGTTTTCTTGGCAAACAGACGGTCAGGGCCTTGGCCACTTTTTGACTGATTTCTGATTTTCTTGCTTAAAATTTCCAACGTGTGCGGATTGGTGAAAATGATTCGGCCTCGGTCCAGTTGTCGGTCAGGAAGTCGAGAGCGCATGTGAGGGTTACAGAGATCTGATAAAGCAGGTCACGATGGAACGGGGGATGATTGGGGTCCAAAAGACTCACCATTTGACAAGCAAATAAATGTCATATAAATCAGTTAATTCCTGGGTTGAAGATCAAACCATAAGCTGCCACACTTCGTCTAGGCTGTGCGCTCAACTAGTCTCCCTTGTGGAGACTAGTTTCATTTTAGAATCTATGGGAAATTTCTTGTCACTATAAATCTCAGTCCCAACTTGGCTTTGACTTGGTTAGCAAGTAACTCCTAGACATAAGTGATGAGGTCTTACGTGCATTTATTAACGTGGGTCCGACTCCTAATACAGTGTCAAGAATGATAAGGGATGAGAAATCGGACTACATAGCATAACTCTCCAGGCAAAAACTTTTCCAATTCTCCTTAATCTAAATTTGTTCTGACACTCAATCTCAAGTCAAAACAGGCCATTTCTACGGAAAATAAATAAAGTTTCCTTTTTGGAATTCTCTCCTTGTTTGGTTCCTCAGAATGGGAAAGGGGACAAATTTTGATTATGTAAGTACTACATATAAGAAAGTTAGTTATGATAGTGGCTAGATATTTTCCTCGGTGCTTTTTGTAGTGTGGATACTTGGGAAGTAGAACACCGACGATCCATCTTGATTCTTTTTTTCTTGGCAACCAAACAGAGGGTCGCTGATAATCGTCCTCTGATTCACATTTTTCTGCTTTTTTCGAATTTGTAATATGTGCAGATTCTGTCAAATGGCTGCAATCAGGTTTACAATTTTGAAATCACTCTATTCTTCGGCTAAACTGTCTTCAAGAGTGCAACTGTGTCAACCATGTGGCTATTATGGTAGCATTGTGAAATACAGAGATGAATGTGATGTCAGGCCTACCTTTACTTACATAAACCGCAGTTACCATGCTAAAGAATCTGGGATCACTCAGAGTTATGTGAAAAGCGATTTTGGAACGATGGGTGTGGCTTCTTTTGCTAGAAATGATCCATACAATAGGGCCAAGTTTTTTTGTAGATTGTCACCCATCCCATCCAATTGGCATGTACTGCATAATGTGTCTCCTCTTGCAATCAGCCCTGTGCTGAATTGTCAGTTTTATTCGTCATTTTCCGGAGGCAAAGGAGATAAAACCACTGATGTTCCAGAAACAACTGGAGGTGAGCCAACTGTTAGTGAAAGTGGTGTAGGTGGAGATAATTGGACTGATATAGTTCAGGATGGTTGGCAGTGTACGGTAGATGCTATGGTTTATACAGGGGAAAGGGCTAAAGAAGCCTCTACTGAATTGACTCCTTATGTTCAACAGTTGCTCGATGCTCATCCCTACCTTAGGCATGTTATTTTACCAGTTGGTTGTACCTTGGCTGCTGCTATAGTGGCTTGGGCAATGATACCAAGGCTTTTAAGGAGATTTCACATGTACTCGACACAACATCCAGCTGCTTTATTATCTGGTATCCCCTTACGGAGGTCAGCTCCATATGAAAAAAGCTGCTGGGGTGCTTTGGAGGATCCAGTGAGATACCTAATTGCCTTTGTGGCGTTTTCACATATGTAAGTAGAGCTGCTCTTCATACTTACATCATGAGCTTATATATTCTAGTTTTGAATCCTGACTTGATTCTTTCTATATGCAGAAGCATGATGATAGCACAAACCACCATTGGATTACAGTACATTGCACCAGCTTGGAGGGGCGCAGTTATTGTTTCATTTGTATGGTTTTTGCATCGGTGGAAAACAAATGTATTTGCTCGTGCTTTGTCTGTTAGGAGCATAGCAGCAATTGAAAGAGAGAAGTTATCAACCCTAGACAAAATCTCATCCATTAGTTTATTTGTTCTCGGGTCGATGGCTTTAGCCGAGGCATATGGTGTTGCTGTGCAATCTGTTGTGCTGTTTGGTCTAATAGGAGGTCAGTTTTATAACAATTGTGAAATTACTTATGCCTAATGCCTTTCTGATAAATGACGTTTCAGAGCAAGTAAACTTTTAAATATGAAGTTATGATCATGTGCATTCTAAAACGTCATTCGTTATCAACTTTGTCTGCATTTCAATAAAGAAAACTTTTTCATGTGTATGGGGACCGTTAGATTAAACAGTTTGGGATGTTGGAGCTATAAAGGCTGTTGGTGTCCTTAACTTTCCTGCATGAAGAATTTTTTCTTTGTTGGTTCTAAATTGTTTGAAATCTTATGTTGATTGAATTAGATACGGTCTTAAATTTTCTTGCAAATTTATTGATTTGGGAAAATTGGTGAACATGTGAAGTGTTGGAGTCATCTGTTTTTTTGCTTAATCCTTTGTGTAGGTTCTGCTTTCTTCATTTTGCACCATATCCTTTTTGCTCCTTGTAATTGAGAATTTAGATTAACATGATCTTTCTACTATATGGTTCTCCATGAGTTGGTCGTATCTTTGCTATGTCTAGTTCGTGCACTGATTCAGTTTAATTTCTTCATCTCAGTTTTCTTAATATTCTGATTTGCTATGCCCTAATTTGTCAGCAATTCCTGACGTTACTAAATATTCTAATGGTTGCCTCTCCTTGGTTTCTTGAAGGCCATGTTTTATTAAGCAGGGCAGGTCTGTTTCTTCATTTGTATGGTAGCAAGAATCTCAATCTTGCCTTTCGTTGGCTAGTTTCATTTAGTTTTTGATTTTGCAAGTTTTGGTTAGCACTTGTCCACCATGTGTGTATTGTGGTTTATGTTGGCCAGACTTTGCTGAGACTGGTTTAGAAGTCTGACCCTTCTTTTATGATGCCAATATTGTGGTTCAGAGGAGCCTGAACACTGGACTATATTATAGTGGCCAGACTTTACCAAAAAGCGGTTCAAAGGAGTCTGACATTTTTTTAAAGATGTTTCTAGTGAAGAGAAATATAATGTTTTGGGTTATGAAAACTGTGGAGATAATTATTTTTAACCCCACTCTTTTCTGTCCTTCCAAAATGAGTTGTCATTTTCTGTTGAGGATGGCTTGTTCTTGGGTGGCCAGTCCATCAAAGGACTTCTGTAACCTCTTTGACCAGTAAAATTTAGTTGCACGAGGAATAAGAAACATGTAGGATTAGAATGAACGAGACTTGTTTGTAGATTTCATATGTAAAAGGATGATGAACAGTCATAGACTCATAGTAGAGGTTAATATGGCTAACCGTGAGAAAAAGTTAGCAATTATTATTATTATTTTTTTGAAGTAATTTTGCTATTACTATTGACAGCATTGTTTGACTCTGATTTTGTTGTCTTTTTTACAGAAGCAGCTACTGCTTTTGCTGCTAGGGACATTCTTTTGAATATTTTCAGTGGGTTGTCCATGCAGATTTCACAACCTTTTTCAGTTGGGGACACAATAAAAGTATGTTCAATGTGCTTTATCAATTTAGATAAGATCTGGAAGTTCTTTTACTTGTCCGTTTTTCAGTAGTTCTAATCTCCGGTACAATCATTTTTGAATTGCGATTTTTTCATGCTATAAGTAAGAAAACTTGTTTTGGTTTTTTTGGTAAATAATTCATTTTATACAAAGAACAAAGAAACTCAAGATACAACTCACACCCACCTGGAATACTATCCAGGACTTCACTCCTCGGAAGCAAAACAACCTAACTCCAACACAACAGAAACAACCACAAAAAATAAAACAAGGCAAGCTGCCAGTCCCCAAGTTCATCAAAACAAAACACAGTAAACAATGCCTAAACATGAGAGGATTTAAAAGGAATCTTCCAGATCTGCCAAATCCGCTTAGCCTCATCTGACTCTTGCTTCTTCCAGGACCAAAGTCTAGCTCTGATTTCCATCTTTATTTTGCCAGCAAGCACTGTAGCATCCACCCCACAAGATCTGAAAATTCTTGAATTCCTTTCTCGACAAACACCAGAGACTGTGGTGGCAGCCAACGCCAGCTTATACAAACAGTCAATCAAAGACTTTCCACTCCGGAATTTCATAACCCATGTAATCTCATTCTTCCACCCCAAAGGAGATCTACTAATATTGTTCAGAGTGAGAACCTCCTGCCAAACCGGCAGAGACATAGGACAAGTGAAAAAAATATGTTCATGGGTTTCAATTCCATTAGTGCGCAAGACACAATGGTTATCTCTGGTAATCCCCAATTTGCTCAGCCTGTCCCTTGTTGCCAATCTTCCCTATATGGCTTACCAAAAGATGAAACTCCATCTAGGAACATGTTAACCATACCACAACAACTTCCACCAAGGTTGCACCTGAGTTGAATGATGAATAGCCTCCGATGCAGATTATGTAGAATAGACTCCAGTCTTAGAAGGAAGCCATTTTATTCTGTCACATTGTGACGGATTAGAAAGAAAAGTAGGAGGGGTAAGGGCAATTATCTCCCTAGTCACATTACCTGGATCTGGGCCATTTCCAACCCACCATTACAGATGATGGATTGCACTCTAGCCCTCAAAGACCTTCTCAAATTGAACTCGACCCTCTCCCCAGTAAGAAAACTTGTTATTGTCCCATAATCTTTTTTATGGTGACAATAATTTTTTTTTTTTTTATCTGCACGGTGACAATACTTTGATAGGTCATTTAGGTGTTGGGGCTTAATTGTTTGGGTTTTATCCCTTGTTATCTGGGCTTCTAGGCCTTTAAGTGTTTGGACTGCGTCCCATATGTTTTATGGGCCTGTCCATTTGTGTGTTTCCTTGATTGGCTGGAAGATTAGGTCTCGGACGGGCACTCTGTTGCCATTCTCTTTGTCCTTTTAATCTTTGTAACAATTTCAGAGATTAATAAAATTTCTTTTTGCTTTTCAAAAAAAATAAAAAAATTGATAGCCAACTTCATTTCAGGCTGTATTTGATCAACAGGGACTTGAGGCCTGTTTGGAGTTTTGTGGAGAGTTTTAAGTCTGAAAGTTCTCTTTTGGAAAAGAAAAGGATTGGTATCTTTTTGTTATGTTCTTTAGTGAAGGCTAAGCCTTTTGTTTTCCTTACGCACATAACCATTCTCAATAGTGCTGTCAAAATGAAAAAACACCGTTTTCACTAGTAACAAGTATTTAGATGCGTGTATAATATGATCTTCTTCAAGAATCTATTTAGTAACCCCACATACTTCTAACCGGGATGCTATGCTGTTGGATTGCAAGCTGACAAAAGTTCTGGGTTTATAGCCATTGCAAGATGCCGAAAATACGAAGTCTTAACTAGTTCTCCATGAATGCCCTTTTGTTTTCCAAAAATCTAGCTGTTGGTTTGGAAAATTTGAGAAACAGTTGAGATAGATGGCATAGAGCTGTCCAAGAATCATCGTTCTAGTATGATGCCTGAATGTCCAAGAAACAAGAAGATTGTGGAGAAAATATTTGCATAAGAGTTAACTAGGACAGTTAAGGAAGAAGTGCTTCTCTACTCTGGATGCATTCATTGTGTAAAATTCTGATGTAAGTCCCCGGAAGTTCTTTTGTTCACATCACCTTGTGCGGCTGCTCGAAATTAGTGGCATGAAGTGGTGTTGTTCAAGTATGCAATGAGGGAAGTGTTTTGTTGAGCTCGAGGAAGTTGCAACAACGAAGGAGATAGGAGGATAAGGAGAATGTTTAGAGATTTTGGACTGAAATTAGACTCGAAAATTGTGAATTACCACCCGTTTAAGATCTTTACATCTGTCGCAGATTCTCAGTACACAAGCATTTTTCTTGACTATGATTCTTGGATGACTGATTATATCGGAATATGATTTGGTTCAATAATGTCCTTCTCGTGCCTTCCTTTGTTCTTCTTTCTGTTGTGAATAGTAACAATTATTTTGCAGGTTGGGTCTGTAGAAGGTCAAATTGAAAAAATGGGACTCATAACCACATCATTACTAAGTGCTGAGAAATTTCCAATCATAGTTCCAAACTCACTGTTATCTAGTCAGGTGGGCCTGCTACCCTTTTAACTCCACATTCCTGCGCTTGTGGCTATACTGCAATTCATCATATGGACTATCACTGTACCACCTCAAAATCTGGTGGCTATACTGCGAGCGTATAGTCGCATCAATATCTTATTGTTTGTCACCATTGCTGGCCTTAGATTATGTCAGAAATTGTATATCAGTTCACCTTTATGTTCCGCCCATTGCAATGTGATGCCAAGCTATATCTTCGTTACCCCTTCGTTTCATTAAACTAGTCTAGCATATGATGATGTCACTATGGTAGTACTTATTGATGCTATGTTGGATTCTCTTTCATGTACTTAAGTAATTGTGTTTATCATACCCGAGTTTTTCTGGAAAACTAAAAAAGCAGTAAACTCTTAGTTGTGGGAAAGAAATTCATGCTCTTTCCTTAAATGGCGTGACCTATGATAAGAACAACCACTATTGACAATATCATGGTTCTTTGACATCCATCATAACTTTGTATCGATAAGTTTCAATCCTGCTTGACAAGTAGTGCCTCAGGGCTGAGTCTGAACTGCAAGCCACTTATGTTTTGGCTTTATATTACAAGTGATAGTCTCTGTCCTATAGTTCTTGTTCTGCCCAGAATACCCTTAATACCACATGGATATGGTGTTACTAAAGTTGTTGTACGGAAAATCAGGAGCCAGTTGCTCAAGTCAAGTCATTGGACCGGCAGTATTTCCTTGATTGGCATGGGGTGAATGCTTGTTACAAATTCCTATAAATAGAAATCAGAAGACGGGAGAAAACTACCACAATGTGTATGCTTGTTTGAAGTGCTTGAATGAGTGCATTTGATTAGCAAGCGCAGAGCTCAATTGTCTGGTGATCAGTTTCTATAGATTTTGGTGTAGCATTAAAGTGAGCATATGTATGTATCCTTGTCCTTCTTGCAATTAAAATTCTTCGTGGCCATTTCTCATCTAAGTCTCATGTGGTTTTGTGAAATACTTTTCGTATTTCCACTCATGATGGGAATGCTTGCTAACTTGCCTAACCACAGCTGTTTCGTTGTTATCACTTGTTTTTTGCTAATGAGTATTTTTGGCTTTGTTATTATCTTTTACAGTTCTGGTAAACAAACATTTTATTTGCATGTATTTGAGTGATATAATCTATTTGCAGGTGATTATAATTAAATCATGCTGGCATCCCATGGTCACCAAGATTCCTCTGCAAATAGATGATCTCGGTAAGATTCCCCAGATATCAGAGGACATAAAGAGTATGATGAGGTCAAATTCGCAAGTTTTCTTGGAGAAGAAGCCCCCATTCTGTTTTTTGTCTCGGATAGAAAGATCTTATGGTGAACTGACTCTAGGATGCAGTCTGAAACATATGGTATATTTTCTTTCTCAAGTTTCTCATCTTAAGCAGAATAGTTATCGATTGCAGTGGGTTATATTGTGTTGGGTAAATTTCCACGTAATTATTATATATGCTTGTTTCTTTCCAAGCCTTTTAAACTTGGAAGAGTGAATTTTGAGCATCGTCATACACTTACCAGGTCAAGTTTTGATTTCTTTTTGACTTCCTCCGAGAGGTGGTAAGCATCAACTGATTCAAAGATTATACGCATACTCGTGAATCGCGATAAATGTCTATTTATGTTAGTAACTTAGTGTGCATATGTGACATACAATTGCCTCATCAACTATTGCACTATGAAAAGTGCTGTCCTTTCTTCATACTTACGCCTCTTCTCTGATTCTAAACCATTACAATTTCAGGCAGTTTGGGTTAGTTTTTGTTTTATCAGAAATTCAGAATCCATATACTAGGACTTTCTATGCGGCTTGGTTCTGGTTTCAGTAGAGAGGATGAAACAAATTTGAAGTGCTGAAAATGTTGAGAGAAAAAGTCCGAGTCGGAGTCTATACCTTTACAAGAATTTTCCCCTTCTCGTTATTTAGATTTGACTTAGTACCGGTGATGTTCATTAGAGAAATTCCTATTAGTTTGTTTTTTACTCTTACTATCCAATCTTCTTTCTATTTCATTAAGAAACTGCTGCTTTCTTTGGTGGTTGTAGAGCAAGGATGAGTTTTACTCAACAGAGCAAGACATTCTTCTGCAGTCAGTCCAGATAATCAAGCAGCATGGTGCTACACTGGGTAGTACCCTGGAAGAGATATGACCGCTGGATGTATTACAAGGAATGCATAATTAGAGTTCTTGATCTACTAGACAGACCTGCTTAATAAATTTTCGCAAATGAGCTACACTGTCCTGGATTTGTGATTACTGTTTGGATTTTTCTGGATTTGATGATATATCATTGCTGGAGTTGCTTATGCTCTCAATTATCATATTTGTTATTGCTTTTTTCTGATTGCAACTATTTCTGTTGAGCTTTTTATCGCCCTCTCGTCCTTGTGCTTAGGTTTCTATTTCAGAGTCACTTTTCAGCAACTTTTTAGAGATTTGCTTTCGACACTCGATCTTTTCACATAGACTTAGTTTTGAGCGAAAATGGTTTCAGCGTTTTTTTAAAATTGGATTCGTTTTGAAAAATCCGTCATTTGGTTTTCTAAAAACAGGAACTTAGCCAAAAACAGCAACCAAACATAGATGTGCATTTCTATTGAGCAGTCATCTTTTTTGCCTTTCTCGTTTCCGATGATGGCAATACGTCTTTGTTTTGAATTTAGGACTCTGAAGTGGAAGAAGTTTGATTTTCACCCATATATCTAGCGCATTACTCTCGAGCACTTGTCCACATTATTGAAAATACACATGTTTCTTAACACTGTTTTACAGCCTCATGTTTCAGGTACTCAGCAAACTCAGCAATATACTGATCATGCAGCCTCCGCTCCCCGAAAATTGCAGCAGCTTCTCTCGCTTGGGCCCGCATTCCCTCTCCTTCCTCAGACACCATTGCTCGTTTCAGCGACTCTGCTATATCTTTCCCGGTAAACGATCCATCTTCTCTTCTCTCCACTTCAATCCCCAAACCCTTCTCCACAAGCAGCCTTGCATGCAAGCCTTGATCAATTATGAATGGCAACAAAACAAGACAATGTCCGAATTGCAATGTCTCTATGACAGACCCCCACCCTGAATGAAACAAGGACCCCCCAATTGATTTATGTCCCAAAATCTCCATTTGTGGGGCCCATCCAATGCACACCTTCCCTCTCCCTGACGTCCGGCCACTGAAATCCGACGGGAAAATGTCGAGATCGTCGGCGGCCCAATTGGGTTTTCTAAGGGCCCAGAGAAAAGGCAGATTTGATAACTCAAGCCCATGAGATATCTCATGAACTTGTTCTTTGGTTAGTTTACACTCACTCCCAAACCCAACAAACACAACTGAACTAGGTGGTTGTTGATCCAGCCACTCGAAGATCTCAGTCCAGGGCCCATCAGTAACCGTTTCTCTCTCCTTTGGTGGTTCCGGCGGAAGTAAACCCACCGGAATCACCGGCACATTGTTGAGTCCGGCAAATAAATTCAAGTATTCGGATTCAAATTCCGTGCAACTACGCACTGCGATGGCGTGACATGATTCGAGTATTTTGGCAAGTCGGTCAGCATCCGGTATCCCAGTTCCGTTGTTTCCATAGAGTCCTGGGTGCACGAGAATTGCTTCATAGGTGCGGAGTGCTATTGACGACGGGAAGCTGAACCACTCCGGTGGCGACGTCATGCTCTCCGGCGATGACCTTGTTAGGAAAATTATTGTTGAAAAGGAACTATAAATAATAGTACTATTATGAAACAATCGAATGATTAATTCGATGGAGTCCACCATTGTTCCATTTTGTTTTACTTTCTTGGCCCAAAAAAAAGTCAAATACATGAAAGTACAGGATACTTAGCAATAGGCTACAAAACAATTTGCGCTCCATTTTAAAAATTGGAGCCATTAATTTTATAAATTCTGTGTAAGTTACTCTGGGCCCGTTCAGAACTGAAAATATATACTTATTTTTTAACAAGACAATTTCATGTTAAAAAATAATGTATTTACGCAAATAATTTTCCTAGCAATATGGGTCTTGTTTGATAAATCAGATCTTTTATACGGTGCAAAAAAATAAAATTTTATTTATTTATATTATTTTTGAATTTGAAAATGTGAAATAAATACTTATTTCTTAAGAAGATGTTCTGGAACGGGGCCTCAATTTCAAAAAGTGAGATTGCTTAGATATGCATGAGTATTCTGTCAAGCAAATTATGTAATCCAATAAAACCTCATTTTGAATCACTGGAGAGAAACTTTAAAGTTGGAAATAATCCTAGCCCATAATACCACATACCTAACTCTTCTCCGGCCGTCGCCGACGAGGTACCCCGACGGCCCAACGAAAGCGCAAACAGCAGCAGAGTAGGCGTAGAAGCAAACAAGGGGCACTTGGCATTCTCGAGCCACATCGGCAGCCCAGTGAGAGATAACGTCGACGACGATCCAATCCGGTCTCGTCTTGGCCACAAACTGCTTGAAGGGTTCCTCCATCAGATCAAATGCCGCCTTGAGAAACTGCATCTTCTCTGGCGGAATGTCAACGGTGGCCTCGGCGCCCTCCGGCAACAAGCGACGGTGGTCTGCTGCCGGTGTGAGCGGAAGCTCGACCATCGTTATGAGGGGTGCTAGATTTGGAGGGAGTTTCGGGAGTCTCTGAATGTTTTTTGGAGTTGAAACGAAGGAGACTCGAATACCTGCATTAGCCACACACAATACCTAGCTATATTAGTGGTACTCATGTACTAACAGTATCGAGAGTAGTAAACCACACGTGCCGAGAAAAGTGGCGACGGAGCATCGATCTCATCGGCCATCAATCGGGCACTTAAGGCCCCGTTCCTATATTTACCGAGATACGCAGCTAGCAATATTTAAAAATCTTGGTATAGGAAAGAATGGAGAAAGTTAGCCATGTGATATAGTTCAGAGTGAAGATGTGAGTAAAACCGTCGTGAGAGAGAGAGATAGAGGGGACTGACCTGCTTTAGCTAAGGCAATGGAGAGCTGGAAAAAGGGAATCATGTGACCAAAAGCCAGCCATGGCACCATTACAACATGAATCTCTTCTCTCTCCATAACTCCTTGTTTGGCTTATCGATCCCCCAAGTCGATGGATGTTACTCCAGAAACAGCTTAAATAAATGAATGTGTTTTGCTCCAAGCCCACGGGAAGCACGACAGAGCTCATGCACATTATTTATCCGGTCCAGTCCGGTATAGTTTTGGGCCTTTGTGCGTCCTTTTTGGACTCATAATAATGATCGAAATCATTCATTTTGTAAATCTTGTTGATTACGTCATTCACATGTTAATTCAACTTGATCGAATAGCAATAGTACATCTACAAAATTGGACCGAACTGGGGAAAAATAAAAACTAGACAGGAGATGTGTCCCACGGCAGCATTATTGGTGCTCATTTATCACTTTTATTTAAACAAAATATATTAGACTTTGTCATCACGAGGTGCCTTAAAGAAGTATTTTTTTTTGGCTAAGCAAGGTGCCTTAAAGTACTCCGTTAATTGAGGCAATACATATTTCTAATCCTATTTTATGAGAAACTTTTATGTATGTCGGGGATACCAGCCCTTCGGTATCCCCTCTGGTCTATTTCGTATTTTTCGATCATATTTGGATGATCGGCTCCGTTCAATTTGTAGAGTTCAGCGAAAACTTTAAGCATACCAAAAATCGTGTTCACCGAATTTTAATAGGTATATAATCGGCACGCATGAAAATTGAAGAAAACTAAAACTGGGTCCAAAAACCTTGAATCGGAACCCAGTTTTGATTTTTTTTTTCCCCTATTTTCACGTATGCTGATCATCTACAAAGTCCGATGAACACGATTTTTGGTATTACTCCCTCCGTCCTTTTTTAAGTGTCCTGCTTCGTAACTCCAACTTATTAAAAAGACATCATCATTATACCTTTCACATCAATTTTTTCCTCCACTTTCCCTACTTACCCATCATTATTACACTTTTACTCACTAACTTTTCAAAAAGAAATTTACTTTTAGGGACAAAATAGACAATACACCAACTTTTACTCACTAATTTTACAAAATAGACACTTATTAAGGGACAGCCCAAAATAGAATACTGGACTCTAAATAAGGGACGGAGAGAGTATTATAGTTCTCGTCAAACTCAACAAAATTAACGGAGCCGATCATCAAAATATGATCGAAAAATGACCGGAAAATAAGAAACGGATCGGAAGAAGATACCAAGGGGTTGGTATCCCCGGTATACTTAAAAGTTTCTCCCTATTTTATTGGTTGTCATAATCATTTATTTTGTAAATGTTGTTGATTACGTCATTCACATGTTAATTCAGCTTGATCGAATAGCAATAGTACATCTACAAAATTGGACCGAACTGGGGAAAAATAAAAACTAGACAGGAGATGTGTCCCACGGCAGCATTATTGGTGCTCATTTATCACTTTTATTTAAACAAAATATATTAGACTTGGTCATCACGAGGTGCCTTAAAGAAGTATTTTTTTGGCCAAGCAAGGTGCCTTAAAGTACTCCGTTAATTGAGGCAATACATATTTCTAATCCTATTTTATGAGAAACTTTTATGTATGGCGGGGATACCAGCCCTTTGGTATTCCGTTTGGTCTATTTCGTATTTTTTGGCTATTTTTCAATTATATTTGGATGATCAGCTCCGTTTATTTTGTAGAGTTCAGTGAAAACTTTAAGCATACCAAAAATCGTGTTCACCGAATTTTAATAGGTATATGATCGGCACGCGTGAAAATTGAAGAAAATTAAAACTGGGTCAAAAAACATTGAATCGGAACCCAGTTTTGGTTTTTTTTTTTTCCATATTTTCACGTATGATGATCATCTATTAAATAAAGTCCGATGAATATGATTTTTGGTATTATTATAGTTCTCGTCAAACTCGACAAAATTAACGGAGCCGATCATCAAAATATGATCGAAAAATGACCGAAAAATGAGAAACGAATCGGAAGAGGATACCAAAGGGTTGGTATCTCCGGTATACTTAAAAGTTTCTCCCTATTTTATTGGTTGTTTTGTCATTGCAAGAAAAAGGTTATAGAGATAGAGAGATTGTTAGTAGGAATACTGTTTTTTGTTAATTGAGAAACGATTGAAATTTGGTCCACCATTTCGCTGAAAATTGCCCAGTGTTCATTGTCGGTGTGACAAAATAAGAACAAAAACCTAGATCTGCTGCTTTCCAACCTTCGATCCTTCGATAAAAGCCAAAAAGTGCAATAACAAAACCAGAACCGTAAATAATGGTACCTGGAAATATTTTGTCACTGCACAACTTCGATGTGATCCCAAAAACGTAGATCTGTTGCTTTTCAACCTTTTTTTTTAGTAAGTAAAAATTTTATTGCACCGAAAAACCTCAGGAACCTACTAAAACTCACAGGGGCATACCCTTGGCGCACCAATACAACAGTTTCAAACGAAAAAAAAGCAGACTCTTATCTACACGTATTGATCCCCAAAATTTGAGAATCTAGAAACCAGTCATCATACAAATCCCTATTCTGGGCAGTAAACTTCACTGTGGTCCAAGAGCTTAACTTGGCTCGAATAGCATCAAAAGTAGCACGAACAACCTTAGGGACACCACTGGATCTACCTTGAAAAATCCTGGAATTTCGCTCACCCCAAAGAAAATAAACTGAAGCAGCCAAAGATAGCTTGCTTATAAATGTAATTCTGGAAATCATTACCCGCCTGATTCTGCCCAGCCCATTCAAGCTCTTGAGAAAGAGGCACAACAGCCTTATAAATGCCATTACGGATCATAATTTGCCCCTAAATAGCAGCAGAGAAGTCACACTAAAAAAATAAATGATTATGAGACTCCAAGCCATTCAAACACAGCACACACTAGAAACTCGCAACTACACACCAACTGACCAATCTGTCTCTAGGGGACAGCCTACCCCAGATAGCAAGTCACTCAATAAAGCTCCATCGTGGCACACATTGATTGAACCAGACCAAGGGATGCAAAGGTTGGATAGGAGACCGATGTCTACATGCTTCTTAAGCAAATTTTACAGAGAAGGAACCGTCCGCAGTTAAGGTTTAAACAACCTTATCACACTTAGAGACGGAAGGCAAAAAAGTATCATGAGTATTCTGTATGATGTTCAACACAACTCTGTTCCTTTGCCTTGGCCAGTTCCATCCACCTTGATCAACAATAGAGAACACCTTAGCACGTAAGGCAAGACCTCTATTTGTCACCACAGCCTCGCCAAACCTCTGATATAAGGAACCTAAGGGGTGCCAATTATCTGTCCAAAGGAAGGTATCCTCACCATTGCCAATGATGTGTTTAATCCAGCCGTGATAGGTAGATAGCAGCTTCAACAGTTTCCTCGTAACCCAAGAGGCCTCACTAGGACACTGAATACTCCATAAACTCTATCCTTTGAGAATATATACATGAACTCATTTAACCCATAGGTTCTCTGCTTTTTTGCTAAGGGCCCACAAGTGCTTCATATTTACAGCTTTATTCCATACCTTTAGCCCTTGTTCGGTTGTGGATTTTGAGTAGTGTTTTTGAATAAAGGTAGAGAGAGAAATGAGAGTAATGATTGTGGAGAGAGGTGAGTGAAAAATGAAAGTAATGATAGAAAAGTTAGAGAGAGAAAAAGTAGAAAAGTTACTTTTTCCAAAATTTTGAGTATGGAGTTCCAAACCGAACAAATGATCTAAAGCCAAGCCCCCGTTCATTTTTTGGAATACAAAGATTTACCCAACTTACCTTAGCTCTAGAGCGTTTCAGATGAGTACCTGACCAAAGGAAGGCACTCAAAACTCCTTCTATTTCTTCGATTTTGTGCCTTCGAACAGTAGGGTTTGCCCCAAATCTCGATTTTCATTTTACTGTTGCTCTCAATATCACTGTGGTTGAAGGGTTTGATTTGAGCGTACGACGAGAAGTAAAGTGCTTTATTTATTATAAGGGTAACGATGTCTTTTCGCTCTTTACCGTTAACAGAGTTATGGTTGCAGTTTACTCTAAAACCATAGGGAGGTGATGTGCTCATTAATTAACGTCAGAAGGGTTATCTGCCAATCGTCCAAAAACCTCAAGGAAGCTATCCGTACTTTGCCCTTTTTATTAGTCCTGCCCTTTCCGTAAATCCCTAGTGCATGAAAATTGCCGCAGAATTTCAGCATGCCATTGATGACGGGAAGTTGAACCATGCACTCCGGTGGCGACGACGCCGTGCTCTCTGGCGATGGGCCTAGTTATGGAAACCAGTTTTGTTAGATAGTGAATTAGGAAAGAAACAATAATTCAAAATGTAGCCCACCATATACTCCCATTTTAGAAATTCGATCAATGTGAGATCATGGTCAAGCAAGTCCCAAATTAACCAATCTGATCTTAGGGTTATTACGTGAAAACATTAAGATTTAAGACCATGTTCGTTTTGGAATTTTGGGATTAAGAACACTAAAATCTCGTAATCACCAACTACATACATGGCATGCAGTCATGATCCATTTATTTCTGTTTCTCAATCCCATTTTTCAGATACTCAACCAACCCTGCAATAAATATTGAGATAATTATGCATGTAAGTAATAAATTAGGAGTTTAAGAGAAAACTTATATGGATCGAATTACGAGTAAGCTACACGTCCCCGCTTGCACCGAGTTGTGTGACGTTCCACCCCCAAAATAAAACAATCCTGAAAAGGTTTGTGTGCAGCTGAAACTTTTCTCAAACCAAAAACCACCCGTATGCTTAAAATCACTTGTGTAAAAGTACGATTGATACACTGAGGTTTAAATCAAAAGTTTTCTCGGTAGTTTTCTTGAACAAGTAAAATGATCAAGAGGGAAAATATATATGAGCCAATTGCACCCTGATATTTTGGTTGGAAGAGAGTAAAGTAGAAGTAAAGGCTGAGATGTATGTTTTCATCTACTGGCTCAGTATGCATATATACATGTGGAGTAATGGGTATGCACCGCCCAAAAATTTAAGAAGAAAATGGGCATCCAATGACAAAAATGAAACCTTAGGGCCCCGTTTGATAACAGTAATAGATGGATGTGATCCGTAAGGAGATGGATGTGATCCGTAAGGAGATGAGATTAGAATTGAGATTGGTAATGAGATGAGATTGGTGATAACTATATTTGTTTGAGATGAAATTAGATGATGAGAGGATTGGATTGATAGTTTAATTTCCATTTTTGGCCCTCCCCCTAAAACAACACATGCACACTGAAAAATAAAAAATACAATACCCACAGGAAAAAACCCAGCACACACACGCACACACACACTACCCCACCCCCCAGCACACACACAGAGGAAAAGTTTTAGCAGTGGTGGGTTGTAGGTATTTTGGGCATTAGATGGTTTAAGCAAGGCTATTTTTGTCTTTTCGCATTGGAGGAGTGTGGATTGGGACTACTAATACCATGTCCAAGAGAGGATTCCCAATACTCCCAAATCACCGGATTCCTAGTCCCTTGGGCTTCCCAATCCTAATCTCAAATGTGCAAACAAACAAGGTATTGTGAGACTCATGGAATTCATACTCCCAACTCAACCCACAAGCTGGTTATCAAACGGGCCCTAGATAAGATATACACATGTATAGGGCACTTTTCATAAGGGCACTCTTATTTTCGTTCGGACATCGTTGATAGTCCGATCGTGATTTCAATGGTTCAGATCTGCCGATGGTGATAAACCATTTATGTTTTGGATCTGCCGATGGTGATAAACCATTTATGACCGATCATAACATAAATGGTTTATCACCATCGGCAGATCCGGACCATTAAAATCACGATCCAACGGCTAACAACAAAAATTTGCAAATAACAAAAATAAAAGTGCCTTATTAGAAGGCCCCTGTAGACATGTAATTTTAAATTATCTCCAACAATAAATAAATGTGTTTTGCTCCAAGCCCAAGTGAAGGCACGACAGAGCTCATGTACAGTTGTTTGGGCCATATTTGGTTCTCCTGCTTCTTGGAGAAGAAGTGCTGCAACAGCAGTATTTCTTTGGTCCAATCCGTTATAGTTTTGGACCCTTATGCGCCCTTTTTGAACTCACAATAATGATCGAAATTGTTCATTTTGTAAATTTTTTTGATTACATCATTCACGTAAAAATTCAGTTTGAACAAACATCGATAGTACATTTACAAAACTTGGATCGAATTTGGAAAAAAAAAAACTGGATAGGAGCTGTGTCCCACGGCCGTGTCCCGCGAAGCATTATTGGTGCTCAATTATCACTTTTATTTAAACATAATATATTAGACTTTGTCATCAATTTCACGAGGTGCCTTAAAGTATTTTTTTTTTGTTTTGGCTAAAACCAAGGTGCCTTAAAGTACTCCATTAATCTAAGGCAATACGTTTCTAATCCTATTTTATTGTTTGTCTTGTCATTTCAAGAAAAAAGGCTACAGAAAATGGTTTGCTTGAGAAATCTATCTTTATTATTTTTTTCATGACTCATTTTGAATATCGGTCTTCGAAATCAGAGATGGGTTAGGGGATTTACTGTTACGAGTGGGGAAGATGTTAGGCACCCCACATCGTCCTTTCGGTCCTTATTTTCCAAAATTAACCTTTTTAAAAATTTATTCCTGGCCAGGGAAATAAAAGGGAAATAAAAGACTAAATGAAAGTTTTATATACAAAGGCAATGGATTCGAAGGCATAAAAGGGGAAAATGGCTAAGTCCACTTTGCCTTGGATACCTCTGGATCGATGAGAAATACTAAAATTGATTTATCTTGAAATGTTTGGAAAATATGAAATATAGAGTAATTTAACTCCCCTATATTTTATGTTTTATAATTTTGATGACCGAGCACTAAATTCTTCAACATCGAAATCTCGAGTTCAAGATGATCAATTCTATATTTCAAGATATAGTAATTTTGGTGTAGCCTAAATACCAATAAAAATTAGTGCTCAGGCTCCTTTTTGGCTTAATGAATACAAACAGAACTAACATATATAAGAATTATAGGAAGTTTAATGAGAGGGTATTTGACACTATTAATAATGTCAGCACTTAGAAGATGCTCGATATGAGAGGCATATGTCTGGGCAAGGGCCAGAGGACTACGCTCGATCATATTTTCATATCGAAATGCTAATACTCTCGTGCAACTAGAATTTGATTTCAAATGTGAGTTTGAATTCATATTTTGGAATCTAGGATGTGTCAAAATCTTGGCATTTTGTGGGTCAACCCGCCAATGACCAACAAAAATGGACTAGGTTCCAAAATATTAATTCGAGTTCGGATGAGAATTTAAAAGATAGGCAGGTATGACCATGCCACTATCTTTCAAAATGCATTTATTGAATCTGATGTTTACACTTCTCCTTTTTTTTTTTTAAATAAGAGGACAATACCATAACAAGAATGAACTGTATAAAAGTAAAATAAAGGAATTAATTAGGTATTTTTATTGGTTACCTTGTTCCAAATGGGTGATTACAAGATGAAAGAAGATGTTTTGCGAAGTAAAACCATAAATCGAGATAATGATGATTTTCACTATCGCGAGCTATGCTCAAACTGTCGCGCACAAAATCTTTTTGAATTGGACATTGATCAACTCTCGTCTTTTTCCTTTGGGAACTCTCTTCTCTCTCTTATTACAAGACTGAAACAAAAATTTATCGGAAGACTCATAAACTGACAGTGTATGAATACTAGACAAGGAGCCTCTGGACAATACAAATTAATTTCCGTCGGGTGCCGTGTGTGTATCGTTGGCCTTTTCTCAATTACTGTCCGAAGCCTCCATTTTAAAGGCCAATGCATGGCCTCCTCTTCATTCTTCTTCTTCTTCTTCTTCTTTTTTTTTTTTTTTCTTTTGCCTGCCACATGCATCATCAAGCCTTTAAGAGCATGTACACCAATAAGTAGCTAAACTACCTTGTGAATTGTTCACAATTTTAATTTATCTACCAACTTTTTCTTTCACAACTACATCAATACAATCCATTTTACCTATCATCTATTAAAATATTATTTTTTTTCTTTTTCCAATATTAAAAATAAAGAGAGGAGAAAGGAGGAAAGAGAGAGAGAGAAAAACAATAAAAAAATAGATTGCTTATGAATAGTTGTGAGCTATTTTTGGCTCACAACTGTGGATGGAGGCAAAATGCCGCCTCCTTTAGCTACACTGCTGTTGCTTCGTTCGTCGATATATATAATAAGATCACCCCAAGCGTAGGGTATAAGCGTCCAATTGAAGCATAATAATCCGAAAGACCGGGATCGTACCCACGGGAATAATTAATACGGCTTTGCTGGATTGTTAGGAGTAAGCACATGTTTTCGGCTTTTAGACAGCCAACTTGGTTTTACGTATGCGGTGGAAATTAAAACGGCTAAAATAAACGAGAATAAACTAGGAAAAAAAGCAGGTTAGGTCTAGGAATGTCTAACACCCACGACTCGAGCTAAATTACATTTTCCAACCAACTA
Source organism: Rhododendron molle (assembly GCA_025413875.1). NCBI lineage: Eukaryota > Viridiplantae > Streptophyta > Magnoliopsida > Ericales > Ericaceae > Rhododendron > Rhododendron molle. Next base: position 1,438,723 of record CM046394.1, on the reverse strand, counting down.
CGCGATTTAAGATACTCAATTAAGGTTCTTAAGCCGGAAGATAAGATGGTTCGAAAATCAAGCTAGCTATAGAATTCATTTAGCAAACACCTCGAGCGACAGAGCTCCAAGCATCATGTGTGGTAAGTAGGCGATGCTCTTACCTACACATGATCAAGGAGGTTAACACCTCGGCAATTTGACAAACAAATCCAAGCCCCACATCAATTTTCGAACCAAAGATTCAAACTTTATTGGTGAAAAATGCAATTTTTACTCGAGCCATGGGGTGCTATTCACCCCATGACCCAACCTTGAAAAACTACTCACACATATCTATAAAGATAAGAGCAAGCAAAAATCTACTAAGCATAATTGAAAACAAAGCACTAAAAGAAAACTAGCTTAAAAGATAGATCGGACAACGATATACAACTTTAATGAAGGCGATAATAGCAAAAACTAACTAATTAAGGCAAGAAATTAAATATTAAGTGCTGGAAATTAAAGAACATTCAAGAACAAGTAAGAACAATTCAAATCTAGATCCTAAAAACGTGAGCAAATCTAAAAAAATACTTGTTTGTACAATGTGAGAATATTCCTATTTATAGTCCTTAAGCACGCGCACGGAATATTCCATAAAGATCCAAAAAAAATCTCGACTATGGCCTTCGGCATCGATGCAATGTTTTTGAGTGCATCGATGCCGAGCCACTTAAGACCGGCCCTCTAAGTGCTTCGGCATTGATGGAATGTTTTAGAGTGCATCGATGCCGAGCTGCTTAGTCCACGCCTTCCTGCCTTCTGCCTTGGCCACGCCTAGTCTTGCCTTGCTTCCTTGGCCACGCCTTGCTTCCTTGGCCACGCCTTGGCATGATTTTCTGCAAAACGACATTACAACAACTACCAAGCGAAAGCAATTAAAAACGACTAATTAGATATTAAATTAAACTAATCTAGAGATTTAGCGCACCCCATATTATAATATCGGGTGCTTATCACACCCCCCAACTTGAGGTTTGCTAGTCCCTAGCAACTAAAGCAACGATAATTTAAAAACTAGCAACTTGCAATTCATTCTGCTATCAAAACTTAGCACATGCTCAAAAGTGTAAACTAGCAAGAGTTCAAACAATCCTGTTGTTTATTTCATTTCTACAATTCACAATTTCAGCATTCAATTAAACAAGCTAAGTATCAAGCAAGTCTAAGAGCAAGCTAAAAAGGTTTGTGTCCTCGAACAAGGGGAGGATACGAGACACAAAACCTTGCGAATTCAATCTTGTAGACACCCTATTTTGGACTGTCCAGATTAGTTTACTTACGGTCTTTGATTCCCCTATGATGATTAAAGGTCGAGAATATCCAAAGTCCATGGTGTGTTTGAGCTCTGAGCGTTCCGAACTTCGTTCAAACCCTTTTCAAACCCTTCGAGCCAGAACCAAATGGCCTCAGCAAAACCCTGCTTCGGCACGCCAATGATTGACTGACGCACGCTGGTTCATTGCCACGTGTCGATCATCGGGCATCAGCACCATATCTTGGCGCGACGCCACTTACCTCTGGCGCCGCGCCACATATTGCCAGTCAAATCACCTTTTAGGACCACTTGCCCGAGACTTTTGTGGCCGCCCTGACGTAGTCTACAGCTCCGATGATTACATCGTCCAGAACGGTCTCCCCTCTCTCCTACACCTCCATCAAGGCAAGTCTCATGCATTCAATGCATGGAGGCTCCTTTCTCTCTTGCCACCCCAAACAGCCCCTTAGGCAGGCTGATCAGCTCTCCCTCTCAGCCTATAAATACACCCTTGCATTTATTTGCAAAGGGTTCAACTTCAATGCTCTCCCTCTCTCTCTCTCTAGTTTTTCTTGTCTCCTCCTTTCATGCATTGAAAGAGTAAGCAAGCAACACACCACTCCACTGATCAGTCATACAACCTACATTTCCATCTTCCATTCATCCATTCATCCATCTCAAGGTTCAAACCATCCATCAATCTCAAACCAAAGGTATACCACCTTTTGTTCTCGAACTTATACCGACCCCTGAGGAGCAGCGAACCCAGTGGTAATCAATACCAAGCCCGATCTCAAAGCTCGCAAATAAAACAATGTAGTGGAAAATCGGTGGCGCGCCGATCTTTCATGTGCGTCTTGAGTTTGGTTCCGGTTATATAATGCTAGATCATGATCATCCTCATTTCAGTTTCTCTTATTTCCGATCACCTTGAAGCATGCTAAAAATCGGTTTACTGCTTTCTATGTTAGGACTGCGTAGCTTATTATCTGTTTAAAGCTGTTTAGTAAGGCCCACAGGATCTTTCTCGGTCCGTTTCAACCCACCAAGCAAAGCCAAGATCGGACAAGGGGAACAAGTGGCGCACGGGTTTCAATGACCGGCGTGGGCCACCTATACTGGAGATCCAGTGGCTGGCTCTTGCCTCCTGTTTAAATCCTGGCCTTTGTTTGATCCCCATACTGTTTATGGGGTTTTCAGTCTATTTGTTTCTGTTTGATTTGTTCTTGTACCCTGTAACCGTATATATGTTGCTATATCATCTGCGTGGTTTGTCTGGGTGTGCCTTTGGTCCATTCCGAGCCTGCAGGGTTGAAGCGAGATTTGTGGGTTTGGGCTTCTGCGATGCGCCACTAATAGGTGGCGTGCGCCAGTTGTGTTGGCATGCACTGGCCAATCCAGTGCATGCCAGTACGTTGCTTGCGTATGTCACTTTGTCGCAGCGCACTCCAGTCTGTCCAAAACACTCACAGAAGCGCTTGTTCTCTATCTATTATACTTTGTTCATTAAATCATACATCTCATTTTGCCATACGAATATCACTTGTCATTTGTCAATCCCCATTAACTGTTCCTCCGCCCTAATTGGCTGAATAAATGATTAAAAGAGAAAAATGCAAAATGTTTTACAAAAATGCCTAAGTAGAGACCGATCTTGGATTGGGCGAGAGGGTGCCATAAAACCCTTCCTCTCTCAACCTGGCTCCCGAACCTCGGATATCGAAGGTGACAACGGTCGATCTACAAACCTTTTCGAATCAAACAAGCGTGAACAAAAGCGTTTTCAAAATCGGTTTCTTGGGTGTTTTCCGAAAACCGGGTGGCGACTCTCTCAAAGCGGCATTTCGCCATGCTTTCAAACAAAAGAGCGCAAACCTAACCCCCGCAAACCGAAAATGCGGGGATTTTGGCGTGTGCCTGATGGCGACTCTGCTGGGGAACATTGCATTAATTAAAATTTGGAAATTAATACATGCTTGAACAATTCTCGAAAAGTCTGTCAAAATAGTACGCTCCGCGCTGCTGAAGAACGGAATGGTAACGTAACAGGATTCTACATCCGACCAAACCGAACTGGGGCTTTTACTATTGTTCGCTTGTGTAGTTTTTTCCAAGTTTTAATTAATAAAAGTGAGCCAAGCTTGAAAAAGGCATTTTTCTAAACATTGCGTTTCTCTCTCTCAAAATCATTCATTGGCACTCTCCATTTGCATCGATGTTACTTAGCCCCGTTGAGGTGTTTTGGGTAACCGGCACAGTTCACTGGAGCCCCGGGTCCTCGAACGCCCAACAACCTTGGACGATGATGAGTCGTAATACCGTTCGACCATTGCTTTGCTGTACGCGTTGCTTTGGGAGGTATACCGCGACTCTAGTTGGAGGAACCCCCTTAAGCCAAAACCGGCCTCTCCATGCGTACAAAGCACTAGAACCTTTCAAACTAAGACAGGAACCTACAGGGTAGGACTACTTGCATCAAACCTCCCATAAACTGTCTATGTGTTACTGCTTTCCTTATCGCATGCCTGTTCATACATTCATACCGTTTTGCGTAGAAGCATGCTAGGGCGGCTTTTAGGGAGTCTCTCCTTTGAGTCTGTCTTATGCTAATTAGGACGCTGCTTGGCCCAATGAAGAGTCGTGCATCTCGATGGTGCACATTGTCAATTTTCAAAGTCCTTGGATCAACGAGACTTTGGGAAATCAAGACTTTCTAAGTCCTTGTCTAATACCCGATCGAGGTTTCAAACAGAAAACGAGGAACAACGGAGAGAATGCCGTGATACTTACACCACCATGGTTATCGTGCGAAGCACGTACACCGTTTAGGCTAAGTGGAGTGTTGCCACGACGCCGCCTCGGTTACAGTATCACGTCATCTACACCGAGTTGTTCCAAATCAAAAATTGAAACGTCAAGAACGGAATAGTCAAAGACTTAGGCTGTTTTGACATCTCTTAGTGTTAGTCGATTCAAACAAGGATACATTGTCGAAAAGAAATCCGAGGATCTTGGCAGCGTCTGAGTGTCGTGAGACGGGCTTGTTTTCTAGTTCTAGAGTCTAGGAGGACACCGACGACGTCAATGTGTGCATTGCATTCTAACTATTGCAGGAACCTCACTGAGCTCTCATTTACTTTATTGTCCAAAGATCTAGGCCATTTCAACAAAGAGAAGAGCCAAACCTACTTGGGAGCATCTACTGGGGCTTTTGCAAAGGCTTACAAGGCTTGTTACTCAAGCAAATACAGCGGCACCACCAGCACATCCAAAGCCATATTACCTTCCTCGACCATCAATCTAGAATGGCAGCACGAACAGAGTTGGCTGAGCTGAAGAAAGCTGTAGAGGAGTTGGGTCTCAAAATGGACAAACAAATGATCATGGTCCAGGGACTGGTTGACCTCGTTACCTCCATAGCCCCGCAACCGGATATGGGGTTAGTCAAAGAATCTCCTCAAGCCTACCACACTCCTCTGGTCACAATCAAGCCTTGCACGAAAGACATGTTCAAAGATCTAGCTGAATTCCGTAAGGCAAGAGTCCACCCAGAGAAGGATGCCGAATCCTTGTCTGAAATCGGAGTTGAACGGAAAGGCGTGCACATTGACAAGGTCCGGCCCAATCCCAAAGGAGTGTGTTCCATTGATAGCGCAACGCTATACAGCAGTGGAGTGAGTAAAAGTTCCGCCAATCCTCGTCCCAATTGCAGAACCCAACCGAGGATCTTCTCTCACTTCCCTGTACCGTTGTCCTCAGTTTATGAGAAGCTTCTCGAAACTGGCTTCATCAAGCCACTCCTGCCCGCTCCTTCACCTCGAACATTCCCGGCTTCCCACAATCCTAACCTTTTCTGTACCTACCACCAAATGCCTGGCCATCTCACCGACGCCTGCTACCGCCTCCGACATGCCATCCAAGATCTCATTGATAATGGGATCATCCCAGCCCCACTCTCATCAAAGGCCAATGTCACCTCCAACTCCATACCTCAACATGATTCCAGCCCACATGTTAACCAGATATCCCTCATCTCCACTCGAATCAAGCCTAACTCCACCATGTTCAACGCAACTCTTCGTATTATCCCAGCAAATCAAGCCAAACCAATCCTATCCATCCCATCCGAACTTGAGGTTAACCTGGTGGCTTTAGGTGGTGCAATTAAGGCTTTCTCTCCCGACACCTGGACTGACAGTGATGAAGAGTCCTCAAAGGAGAAATTCAAGAGGAAACTTATTCAATCAAGGGAGAAGACTGACTGGCAGAGGTCTTTCACTCAAGGGAGTTTGGAGTTGCTGTTCTCCCAAGTAGGTTTGGTCGAAGATGCTGCAGAAGCTGAAGTGCTAATGCTTGGGCCCAACACTCTCGAGGGCTCTACCCCTCTCATTACAGAAGTTAAAAGTAGCTTTTAAATATTGCATTTTCAAACTGCGTCTAACTTGCATTGACGACACATCTAAGTCTGACGCAGAGTCTTTTACGTCTGTCTAAGTCTAGCTCTGAGTCGGAGTTTGTGCCTCTTGGCCCTCCATGTCGTAACTTCTATTTCAGTTGGTGTCTTCTTTTGAACTTGGCAAACCCTGGGACTTTTATGATATGCATTATCCTGCTTTTAAGTACTTCGTTGACTTTTGAATAAACTGTGTCGACCCTGACGACGAAGGGATAGATTTCGATGGGAACATTCCCAAGGAAATGTGTTCCCTCGCCGAAAGGGAAGACGAAAGGCATGCTCGGGCCTCTTAAAGAAGAAGTAATTTCAATAAACTTGAAAGATGAGGTAGACCCCCGAATGGTTCAAATTGGCTCAACGCAGTCCCCAGAGGAGCATGGCGCTCGGTCAGACATGCTCGGAAAATTCATCAACGTATTGACATGGATTCACAAAGATGCACTTGGCGTTGACATGCTCAGAAAATTCATCAATGTTTTGGCATGATTTTACAAAGACACACCTAGCGTCGATCCTAAAATAAAGAAGCATCAAATCCCCTGCTATCGAATGCCAAATCATAGTAAAGCAGAAGCTCTCATGGCTCTGAGCCTCATACCATGTTCAAATCAGCAGCAATGGCTTTCCATCGAGTACAAATCAGAAAGTGTACAAATGGCCCGGAGCAAGGCATGTCAACCAAAGCACTCTGAACCCTGTGTTATCAAAGCCGCTTTATCTGAGGGTGTAACCAAGAATCATCGATCTCTACGGCGACAAAAATTCGATACATTGGTCACCAAGGAAATCCGTGCTCAGTTGTTTGACCCACGCGGGAAGTTCCGGCCGAAGCGCTCTGGGCCTTACATTATCAAGACCATCCTATCTGAGGATGCCCTTAAGCTCATCGATCTCGACGGCAACAAATTCGACACTCTAGTCAACCTGGATCAATTCAAGCGTTACTATCCTTGAGAGATGCTCGTTGGACCGAAAACCACAAGGGTGGGCGGTTCCAGGCAAAAGTTAGAGCAGCCTGCTAGGCCGAAAACCTGAGGAGGCGGTCTAGGAAAAAATAAATAGGCAAAAAGTCGAAAGCTCGCTAGACTGAAAACCTGAAAAGGCAGTTCTAGGCAAAAGTTAGAGCGTAAAAGGAGAGGCAAAACACACGAGTGAACTTTAGCCTGAACTACGTTTTGACCTGATTCCTTGAAAAGGGATACGTAGGCAGTCTCACCTTGAGACCCGGTCATATTCTATCAACTTGATTCATGGTCTGACATTTTGAGGTCCACATCAAAGGTCGAAAGAAGTCGAGAACAAAGTCAAAGCTTCATTGGAGAATCAGAAGGGGAAACCTTTCATCTTTCTACTTTAATGCAAACTACTACTTCAATTTCAAAGCTGAGCATAAAAGCCTTAAAAAAAAAAAAAATTAAAGCGTGAAAAACAGAACAAAATGCTTGCGAGGCCTAACGGCTCACAGTTTATTCTAAAGACCAACGGAGTCTAGTTTGCGCAGTTGCAGCGGCTTTTCAGTTACGCGTGCTAGTTTGAGGCTCATGCACATTTGTTCGAAGTGATGCGCATTGGTCTCAAACCTGCGCGCGCTTCTTCAATTCCTGTAGCAAACAACAGTTGGCAGCCAACCTCCAATGGGGTATTGCAAGTTAAAACCAAGGCTTCGGTGCCTCGAATTGGTTTTAAGGGCTCTTGCCGAGTTTTGTCATACCATACACGTCATACGGATCTAATGTGACTGTACGGGGGTGTCGGTTTCAGTCCGGGACTTATATGAGTCATCTTTGGCGTCTGTTGCCCAATTTTTGGATATTTTTCCAGTTTTTCAATCCATTGTCGTTTCGGGATACTTTTCTTGGTTTTATCATTTTGTGCAGGCCATTGTACATCTATTTGACCTTTTGCAAGTGTCAGTTTTACCTGTCTAGGGGATATTTGAGTTTTGGCTCATTAATGCCCCAAAATTTCATTTCCATGTGGCAAAAAGCTTACGCTTTTTTTCTGGGGCTCTTCATTCCTTTTCATTCGAGCTAGACAAGTTTGTACATATACGCGCGTCTATTTTGTCAACTCAGATCATTCGTCAATGCAAATTGGATATTAGCAGTTGGTTTTAGGCTTTCTGTTATTAATTCTCCCAAAGGGAACCAATAAAACCAGAAAATGCAACTTTTATTTGCTACTAACAATATACATGGAACAACGGTGGAACATCATGCATGTCAAGGCTCAACAGCCCAAGCAAAAGCATATCTACGAGGCACATCCGCCCAGAAATCAAGGGGCGCGCAGGCGCAATGCTTCTCCTGCTAATGACAACTAGGGCATGGTGGCCCGCTGCTAAATCTATCTACGTGGGCACGCAGGCTCAAAATCTCAAAAGCAAAGGACAGTAAAGTAAAAGAGCTCAGTGGTAGTCCTCAATGATAGAGCTCGGCCTCGTTCTCGTCGTGGTCGTCACTCCTAGACTCCTTGAAGTACCTGGGGCTCCGCTCCCATCTTTCCCTTTTGAGGAGGCTTTCACCGATGAGGTTTCTCTCTCTCTTAGATTTCTCCTTTGAGTTTCTAAAGACTCTTTGGCGCAAGCCCCCCCTTTTCTATGTACCTTTCTTTCAACTGCACACCTTCGGCTGCTGATTGTCTAATACTCTCGTGTCCCTAAGCTGGGGCTAAAATGGCAGTGTTGCTCTGTGTAGCTCTTATGGCTATGGTCATTTTAGGTCGTCATCATCTAGAAGCCGCCCTAGTCTGCATCTATAATTTTTTTTTTTTAGTTTGCACATTCAATTCAGTATACATGTCATTGCATATTGTATATCAATTGTTGAAAACAGGAAAAGCCCATCAAGTGTTGAAGCACACCTATCCAGCATCGAAGGCAACAAGTTAGTTTGGGATCTTGGGGGTTTCATACCTAGGGTCTAATCACTACTGGAACTGGAGTCGAAACTGCTGCTCTGGGATAGTGCAATTTCAAAGGGATGCGCCACATGCCGTTCTCCCTACCCATTTCTCCATGGCAAATGTCAAACACACAGCCTCTCTATCCTACTCCAAGCAGTCTCTAACGCCTGTCCCGGATGGCTACCTCTGCTTTAGTCCAGCCTTTAGCACATCTTCCAGCAGTCTTATTGCTCTGCCTCGGATGGTCCTTGATAAGGAGATTGGCTCTGATTCCCAACAGATGGAATTTAACCTCCCTGACGCGACCTACCCGTGATTGTTGAGTTTCTTTGTGCCGAAGAAGGTTTAATCCCCAGCAGCGACGGTCTATCTGTCCACAGCTGTAATTATTTCCCCAGCAGCAGTCCTTCTTACCAATATCCATACTATTTTTAAGGGTAATCTCTCCTTGGGATACTTGGATCAAATCAACGACGATCAGCCATGTCGTCCTTCAAATCAAATCAACGACGATCAGCCATGTCGTCCTTCAAATCAAATCAAATCAACGACGATCAGCCATGTCGTCCTTCAAATCAAATCAAATCAACGACGATTAGCCATGTCGTCCTTCAAATCAAATCAAATCAACGACGATCAGCCATGTCGTCCTTCTCAAATCAAATCAAAACAACGACGATCAGCCATGTCGTCCTTCTCAAATCAAATCAAATCAACGACGATCGACCATGTAGTCATTACCGAAATCAAATCAAATCAGCGGCGATCGACCATGTATCGCCTTACCGAAATCAAATCAAATCAACGATGATGACCATGTCATCACCGACGATCGACCATGTCGCCCTCTCAACGATGATCGACCATGTCATCACCGACGATCGACCATGTCGTCCTTCTCAACGATGATCGACCATGTCATCACCGACGATCGACCATGTCGTCATTTCTCAACGATGATCGACCATGTCATCACCGACGATCGACCATGTCATCCTTCTCAACGATGATCGGCCATGTCATCAACGATGATCAATCATGTCATCAACGATGATCGACCATGTCATCACCGACGATCGACCATGTCGTCCTTCAACGATGATCGACCATGTCATCACCGACGATCAACCATGTCGTCCTTTTCAATGATGATCAATCATGTCATCACCCCGATCAACGGTAATCGGAATATCGTCCGCATTCACACCTTCAATGACGATCAGAATATGGTCCGACGATCCATAACAACGGTCGCCCCGTCCCAATCAATCTACAACACCGTCCGCTTATCCTGGTCCACATTGGTCTAAAAGTAGCACATCGCCTAACAATCTTTTTGCTCTGTCTCGGATGGTCCTTGATAAGGAGATTGGCTCTGATTCCCATCAGATGGAATTTAACCTACCTGACGCGACCTACCCGTGATTGTTGGAGTTTTCTTTGTGCTGAAAAAAGGTTTGATCCCATGCGGCAATGATTTGTTCGCAGCTGATTATTCCCCAGGAGAGTCCGCCGCGACATTCAATGATGGTCCACCCATCCTTATTTCCCAACAGCATGTAACGATCTTGAAATGGTCCGCCTGTCTTTCCTATCAATTCAACCAGCGACAGTCTGCTCGTTCAACAATTTATCCCCAGAAGAGTCTGCCTTGGCCCGCCCCCAACGGCTACATCTATTTCAGTCCAGCCTTTAGCATATTTTCCAACAGTCTTATTGCTCTGCCTCGGATGGTCTTTGATAAGGAGATTGGCTCTGATTCCCAACAGATGGAATTGAACCTGCCTGACACGACCTACCCGTGATTGTTGGATCTGTTTGGGCCAAAGATAGTTTGATCCCAACAACAATGACCTGTATCACTCAAATCAACGATGGTTCGCCCGTCCACTCTCAAATCAACGATGGTTCGCCCGTCCACTCTCAAATCAACGATGGTTCGCCCGTCCACTCTCAAATCAACGATGGTTCGCCCGTCCACTCTCAAATCAACGATGGTTCGCCCGTCCACTCTCAAATCAACGACGGTTCGCCCGTCCACTCTCAAATCAACGACGGTTCGGCCGTCCACTCTCAAATCAACGGCGGTTCGCCTGTGTTCAATCTCATATCAACGACGGTTTGCCCTCAATTTCAAATCAACGGCGGTTCGCCGTCAATTTCAAATCGACGATGCGCCCAAATTCGAGTCAACGACGATCTAGCTGTTTAATCTCAAGTCAACGACTCGAGAGAAGATTATCCCCAGGAGAGTCCGCCCCTTGTCCACAGCCAGTTCTGTCCATTCAACTTCAATCAAGTGGCGGTCAATGTCATCCATATTGTCCCCAGCAAGTAGCCGCTCTGTCCGTTCAACCTCAATCATCCAATCAATTCAATCAACCAGGTTCTTTAAAGTTCTGTACTTTCATGGACTCGTATGTTCTGTTCTGGATAGCCTTGTGGGGTGTTTAGAAAACCTTTGACGTTACTTGTACCAAGACAATGGTGCTCCAAGTGCCGTCAAAGGGGGGCTACTGTAGACACCCTATTTTGGACTGTCCAGATTAGTTTACTTACGGTCTTTGATTCCCCTATGATGATTAAAGGTCGAGAATATCCAAAGTCCATGGTGTGTTTGAGCTCTGAGCGTTCAACCTTCTCAAACCACTTTTCAAACCCTTCGAGCGAACCAAATGGCCTCAAAGAAAACTGCCCGGCAAGACGCCAATGATTGGTAGCGCGACGCGGTTCATTGCCACGTGTCGATCATCGGGCATCAGCACCATATCTTGGCGCCGCCAGCTTACCTCTGGCGCGCGACGCCACATATTGCCCGATCAAATCACCTTTTCGGGACCAACTTGCCCGAGACTTTTGTGGCCGCCCTGACGTAGTCTCAGCTCCCCTATTTCATCCAGGACGGCTCCTCCTCTCTCCTACACCCTCCATCAAGGCAAGTCTCATGAATTCAATGCATGGAGGCTCCTTCTCTCTTGCCACCCCAAGCGACCCCTTAGGCGGTGATCGACCACTCCATCTCGCCTATAAATACACCACTTGCATTTATTTGCAAATGGTTCAACAACTTCAATGCTCTCCTCTCTCTCTCTCTAGTTTTTCTTGTCTCCTCCTTTCATGCATTGAAAGAGTAAGCAAGCAACACACCACTCCACTGATCAGTCATACAACCTACATTTCCATCTTCCATTCATCCATTCATCCATCTCAAGGTTCAAACCATCCATCAATCTCAAACCAAAGGTATACCACCTTTTGTTCGGGAAATCATTTCGACCCCTGAGGGAGCTGGCGAGAACCCAGCCGGGTAATCAATACCAAGCCCGATCTCAAAGCTGGCAAATAAAACAATGTAGTGGAAAATCGCTGGCGCGCCGCTTTTCATGTGCGTAAGGCGCATCATGGTCGCATGGCAGGACTAGTGTGAGGATCACCGATCATCCTCATTTCAGTTTCTTTATTTCCGATCACCTTGAAGCATGCTAAAAATCGCTTTATTGCTTTCATATGTTAGATTTGTAGCTTATTATCTGCTTAAAGCTGTTTAGTAAGGCCCCAGGATCTTTGGTCTGTTCTAGAAACCAGTGAAGCAAAGCGAAACCTTTGGACAAGGGAACAAGTGGCGCCGCGGTTTTGATGGCCAGTGGCGTGGGCCACCTATCTTGGAGATCCAGTGGGTAGCTCTTGCCTCTGTTTAAATCTTGGCCTCTATTTGATCCCCACTCTGTTTATGGGGTTTTCGGTCCATTTATCTCTGTTTGATTTGTTGCTATACTCTGTAACCGTATATATGTTGCTATATCAATCTGCGTGGTTTGTCCCGGTGTGCATCGGTCCATTCCAGAGCCCGGAGGGTGAGAGCAGAGTTTGTGGGTTTGGGCTTACCGCGGCGCCACTAATAGTGGCGTGGCGTCTGTTATGTTGGCATGCACCGCCAATCCAGCATGCCAAGATCATTAACTGCGTGATGTCACTTTGTCGCAAAAGACTCGATCTGTCCAAAACACTCACAGAAGCGCTTGTTCTCAATCTATTATACTTTGTTCATTAAATCATACATCTCATTTTGCCATACGAATATCACTTGTCATTTGTCAATCCCCATTAACTGTTCCCCCGCCCTAATTGGCTGAATAAATGATTAAAAGAGAGAAAAATGCAAAATATTTTACAAAAATGCCTAAGTAGAGACCGATCTTCGGATTGGGCGAGAGGGGTGCCATAAAACCCTTCCCCTCTCGTAATCTGGCTCCCGAACCTCAGATATCGAAGGTGACGACGGTCCAGTCTACAAACCTTTTCGAATCAAACAAGCGTGAACAAAAACGTTTTTCAAAATCGGTTTCTTGGGTGTTTTCCGCAAAACCCGGGTGGCGACTCCCTCAAAACGGCATTTCGCCATGCTTTCAAACAAAAAGGGTGCAAACCTAACCCCGCATACCGAAAATGCGGGGATTTTCAGGGGCGTGTGCCCACAAATCTAAACCATATCCACCAACAAAGTGCTTAACAAACAGGCAATAGCGAACAAGGAAAGCTATGCCTCAACAACTACAGCACTTATTCAACAGAGTTAACAACTAGCAGATGATTGTGGATAACGAAAGGAAAGCATGCCATTCAACTAATTATGCAACTATCAGACAATCAATCAAAATGGAATCCGAGCGCGCAAAGAATCAACTAAGGGCTTTTTAGGCTTGTAATGACCTTGGTTACAAAGAAAAGGTTAGCATAAAAAGGGCGATGGTCTATACTAGCTCGGTCATCTACCCAAATGACCGCCGCCGACTCACAAAGATCAACCAAGTCAAGGGCCAACTCGGCCAAACAAAAGTACGAAGAAGAAATAAAGAGAACTACTAGGTAAGTCCTACTAAAACTACTACCACCGACTCAATCACACCAAGTCATCATCCTCATCCGGCTTCCCAAGGTATTGAGCCTCGAGCTTCCCCTTTTCATTGAACTCTTTCTCATCCAGAATGTATAATAGCCCATATGTCAAAACAATCCTCTCATATCAAAGTATTTAACCCTCTTTCGAATTCACTTTTGCTCTTTCATAATATTTCTTTGATCTCCTTTCTTCTTTTTTTTTCTCTTTTTGCAATACAATAGGGTCATTTGAAGTGAGATTTGTAGTGAGAGAGATATTAGAGCCAAATTTGAAGGCTTTTTGGAGAGGGAGATGAAAATTTGGGACTTTTGCTTTTGTAGTGGGAGAGGAAAGATATAGAATCATGTAACAATTTTTCGCTTTTTTCGCATTCCAACCCCTTCTATCACATTCATACCACCTCCAAATCTCCTTGAACAATGAAAACTCATCCGAACATCCCTCCAAACAATCGGTTCCCTAGGTTAAACAAAGAACGTACGGGAGAATAACAGGATGCAAAATAGGACAAGGGGACTCATTTGTGGTATAATCATGCAAAGAATGCCTTGTATCTTCCCCTAAGTGCGCTTTGGATTCCAAAATGATTGAAAATCGACATTTAAACACAATTAGAGATGGACATGCGATTATTCACCTAACTACAAGCATTTTATTGGAAAGATGGAGATATGGGCCAAAACTTGCTCAAAAACTTACTCAAAACCTAGACCATTCAATTTTCAACTAAGCATGCAAATTGAGAAGCACAAAATTTCTTAGGATTGCTATGAATTCTTTGCCAACTAACAACTATTGAGCAGGCAACAAGTTATGAAAAAGAACTAAAAACATGACAAAAGGAAAAAATTGCAAGCAAAAAAAACTTTATTTAATTTTAAAATTTTCCATTTTCTCATTTTTTGGATTTTTCAATTTCTATTGTTTTTAAATTTTAAATTTTCAAATTTCTCTCAAATCATGCAAAATGAAGCAAATAGCACATAAGCTAACCCCTCCCCCCAACTTAAAGCGATGCTATGCCCTCATAGCATAAAGAACAAGAGCGAAGAGAGAAAAGAGTGCGCGAATGTACCGTCCAAGGGGAATGTCAACCCCTAAATACCTCGACCAAGTTGGAGGATTTCATGTCAATGTCCCGTTCCAGCCAGATTAGATGCTCCCAGGGTTTATTCCTTCGGTTCTGCCAATTCGGAACCACAGCTAGTCACACAGGACCATATCCAAAGCTTTATTGGACTAATAACCGCGGCGCATAGCCACACCCATGCTTAGGGCTCCTGAATGCCTCACTCACTCCGGCTTTAGGTCCAAACTACCAAGGCTGGTGTGGTAGCACATAAACCCTGCAGAAGACTTAAGAGAACGACTTTCCACAAGACAAATGACATTAGAACCACCGGCCCGTGTTATCCGGTTTCAAACCAAAACAAAATTAAAAGACAGAAAACACAAAGAAAACACAAAGAACAAGTAAAACATGCGAAACAAAATGCAATGCAATGCACCACCCGATCATCACGCGATCAAACGAGTCATACTTTTCTTCCCATTCCTTACCGGTGGGGTATGAAATGGGTGGCTATACTAGACCGTTGAAAATGTGTTATGCTAGCGCCCGTAATAAAATTTATCGCTCGACTTCGCCAAACAATTAAGTCCAGCGTCCCCTACGATCAAAACAAAGCAAGATAGAATACAACCTAGCGTGCACTCCAGGCAATATCACACCTCACCCACAGACCTAAGTTGCCAGCGATAGGGGCATATTCGGAGAGCATGGATCGTTACCGATAAACTATTACCAAGAAAAGCTAATGAAAGCCCTTTTTTCACTGACATAGGTGAAATCTTTTCATGTGAAACATCTCCAAGATTTTATTCGAAACATGAAAAACAGAAACAAAAACAAACATGCAAACAAACAAGCTAAAACAAAACTAAACATGCATAGCGAACTAAAACATGATAAAGCAAGAAAGAAAGATAAGTATGTACAATATTTACAAGTTTTGCCCTTCGAACCGGAGCTAGGCACACGATCCTTCTTTTAGTAGCGGCGTGCGAAGCTACATATACCCAAGTCAATGGTGGGTACCCCCTACCTGGGGGCCGGGTCCGACAAACAGTTAAGTTCAGCGGTTACGCTTTCGCTCCCCGTGCAATCATAAAGGAACAAGCTAATCAACCGTGTAAACTGGATCGACTAGCTCCTCATCCGGCTCTCCAACCTCGAAACTGCCGAGAAATGGTTTAAGCCTCTGTCCATTCACTTTAAAAGATTGACCATTAATAGGATTCACAACATCAACAGCACCATGAGGATAAACATGCTTAACAACATAAGGACCAGCCCAACGAGAACGTAATTTACCGGGAAACAAATGAAGCTTAGAATTGTATAGGAGTACCTTCTGTCCAATCTCAAAGTCCTTCCAGTGAATTCGCTTATCGTGGAATGCCTTGACCTTTGCTTTATAAATGGCGGTGTTGTCATAAGCATCTCTCCTTATCTCTTCAAGCTCATTGAGTTGGAGCTTTTAGTGCTTGCCAGCGGCTGGTAAATGATAATTCAATGATTTGATAGCCCAATATGCCTTATGCTCAAGCTCGACTGGAAGATGACACGCTTTCCCATAAACCAAACGATACGGTGAAGCTCCCAAAATGGTCTTGTATGCTGTCCGATAAGCCCATAGTGCATCATTCAATCTGAGACTCCAATCTTTTCGGTTAGGGTTCACTGTCTTCTCCAAGATGTGCTTGATTTCCCTATTTGCCAACTCTGCTTGCCCATTCGTCTGCGGATGGTAGGCGGTGGAGACTTTGTGAGTAATCCCATACTTCTTCATCAAGGCTGCAAACGCTCGATTGCACAAATGGGTGCCTTGGTCACTTATGATTGCTCTTGGCATCCCGAACCGTGAAAGAATATTGTCTTTGAGGAATTCAACCACCACCTTGGCATCATTGGTCCGTGTTGCAATGGCTTCTACCCACTTTGAAACATAATCAACTGCCAATAGGATGTACAGATTGCCAAAAGAAACAGGAAACGGTCCCATAAAGTCGATCCCCCAACAGTCGAAGATCTCAACTACAAAGATGTTAGTGAGAGGCATCTCATCCTTCCGAGTCACGCTTCCAAGCTTCTGACAACGTTCACAAGCGATGCAAAAGTGATAAGCATCCTTATGCGACGTTGGCCAATAGAATCCACACTGCAACACCTTGGCGGACGTTTTCCTAAAAGAGTAGTGGCCTCCACAAGCCTCCGAATGGCAAAACTCGAGAATTCTCTTCTGGTCTGAATCTGGCACGCAACGGCGCACTATCTGATCTTGGCAATACTTGAACAAGTAGGGGTCGTCATAGGAGAACATCCGTACTTCATGAAGGAACCGGCGACGTTCTTGAGGAGACCAATGCGATGGTAAGAGTCCCGTAGCCAAATAATTCACTATGTCGGCGAACCATGGGGTATTCGAAACGGCCAGCAATTGTTCATCCGGGAACGTGTCCACGATAGGAAGGTTTGAAGCAGGATCCTCAAATTGTAACCTTGATAAGTGGTCAGCTACCACGTTCTCGACACCCTTCTTATCCTTAATGGTCAAATTGAACTCTTGGAGAAGTAGAATCCATCGAATCAAACGAGCTTTGGCATCTTGCTTGGTGAGTAAGTACTTAAGAGCGGAGTGGTCCGTGAACACAATAATAGGAGCACCGCCAATCAAGTACGAACGAAACTTATCAAGAGCAAACACCACCACAAGTAACTCCTTTTCTGTGGTAGTATAAGAGTGGGTTCCAGAAAACAAAAAAGAGCTTCTTTTCTGTTGAATAAGAAGTGGCATTCCTGAAAAATAAGAAGGCTTGGAAGAATTAATATTGGTTCGTTGAAGGCCGGCGGACGAAAATCGTACTGGCGGCCTGCCGGGCCGTCTCCGGCCATCGGACGGCCAATCCGAGCCGTCCAAAAATTCTAAAAAAAAAAAACAAGGGGGCCTATGCGGAAATCAATGGCATCCGATGTGTGTAGGATGCTTGATCCAAGCACCCATTTTTCGTGTACATATGATATTTGATAAGTACACGGAAAAAAGGTGCTCGGATCAAGCATCCAACACACCTCGGATGCCATTGATTCTCGTGAGCCCTTGGTTTTTTTTAGAATTTTAGAATTTTGACGGCTGGATCGGCCGTCCGTGGCTGAGATGGTGCGGCCGCCGGTACGATTTTAGTCCGTCGGCGCCAATTATATAGGTTCCAGTCTTATTTTTTGTATAGGTAACTTCAAGCTCAAAAATCATGTGTTTACGCAAATAATTTTTATATCACTATGGATCTTGTTTGATAGATCTCATTGAGATCTTTAATATGGTGCAAAAAAAAAAAATTTTTTTCTTTTATGTTATATTTGAGTTTGAAAATGTGAAAAAAAACTTTTTGTTTGGAAAAAATAAGAAGGTGGAATAAGAAATTTGAGAAATAAGTACTTATTTTTTAAGAAGGTTTCCGGAACGGAGCCTAATTGACTTGAGCATCATTCAGAGTCTTGCTTGCATAATGAATCACGTACGGATGCTTGTCTTAACTTTGTTCCAAAACAGCACCTACAGCATAGTCACTTGCATCACACATAAGCTCAAATGGAAGGCTCCAATCCGGCGGTTGCACGATAGGAGGAGAGGTGAGACTAGCTTTCAATTTTACAAACGCTTGCTCACAAGCGGGGGTCCATTCAAATGGAACATTCTTGGCAAGGAGATGGCATAGGGGCCGTGAGATAGCACTAAAGTCTTTGATGAATCGGCGATAGAATCCGGCATGCCCGAGAAATGAACGGATATCCTTCACACATTTTGGAGTCGGGAGATTGGAAATGAGATCGATCTTTGCCTTATCTACCGCGATACCATCTGCAGAAATGATGTGCCCCAAAACAATTCCTTGAGTGACCATAAAATGACATTTTTCCCAATTGAGTACCAAATTCTTTTCCTCACATCTCGTCAAAACTTTCTCGAGATTGGCCAAACATGACTCGAACGAGTCACCAAAAACTGAGAAATCGTCTATGAAAACTTCTACAATCTTTTCTACCATGTCACTGAAAATATCCATCATACACCTTGAAAACATTCCTGGAGCATTGCACAAACCAAACGGCATCCTACGATAAGCAAATGTTCCAAAGGGACAGGTGAACGTGGTCTTCTCTTGATCCTCCAAAGCAACCTCTATCTGATTATACCCGGAGTATCCATCCAAAAAGCAATAGAACGCGTGCCCAGCTATCCTTTCAAGAATTTAATCGATAAATGGCAATGGAAAGTGATTCTTTCTGGTGCTTGCATTAAGTTTCCGGTAATCGATACATACTCGCCATCCCGTCTGAACTCGAGTGGGTACAAGCTCATTCTCCTCGTTACGTACAACTGTCACCCCGGATTTCTTTGGTACAACCTGTATTGGACTCACCCATTTGCTATCAGCGATAGGGTAGATAATCCCAACATCTAGTAGCTTCAGAACTTCAGCGTGGACCACATCTTTCATGATTGAGTTCAAGCGGCGTTGGGGTTGACGAGAAGGCTTGACATTATCCTCCAAAGCAATATGGTGCGAGCAAAGAGTGGCATCAACTCCCTTGATATCTGCAACTGTCCATCCAATAGCCTTCATGTGCTTTTTCAACAAATTAATCAACTCTTCCTCTTGGAGATTCCCAAGAGAAGAGGATATCACCACAGGATAGGTCTCGTTGTCTCCAAGGAAGGCATACTTCAGTGTGTCGGGCAAGACTTTCAATTCCAATTTCGGTGGCTCAACACGAGAAGGGAGAGCCTTCTTCTCGATAGGTGGTAGCTCCTCAAATTCATCAAACTGTGGGGTCCAAGCATTCATAGCACAAGCTTCATCTTCCCCATCAAGCAAAGAGTGCAAATAGCTTACTTCAGAAGATTCAAGAAATTCAGCTTCTTCAGTTGTAAGAGCAACTTCCAAAGGATCACTATACAGCAACTCATCCACATGCTCCTCCACAAGACTGTCAATGAAGCTCACTTCGTTCACATTCTCATCATCCCCCATCTGACTACCTATATTAAAAACGTTGACTTCCATCTTCATATTCCCGAAGGTCATGTTAAGCAATCCATTTCTACAGTTGATAACTGCATCTGCTGTGGCCAAGAAAGGTCTTCCAAGGATCACCGGAGTAGAAGCAGCACACGAATCAGTCGCATTTGTATCGAGAATCACAAAGTCCACCGGATAGATAAATTGACCAACTTGTACCAAGACATCTTCCACTACCCCTCTTGGAGTGCGAATGCTCTTGTCAGCTAACTGAAGAGTGACTCGAGTAGGCTTCATCTCCCCCAACCCAAGCTCTTGATAAACAGAAAATGGGAGTAGATTGACACTTGCACCAAGATCTAGCAAAGCTTGCTCGATACGCTTTCCTCCGACGGTAATCGAAATAGTAGGACTCCCCGGATCTTTGTACTTCGGTGCAATGTTTGTCTGAATGATGGAGCTCACTTGTTCGGTCAGAAAGATCTTCTTTTGGACATTCAATTTCTGCTTCCGAGTGCATAAATCTTTAAGAAACTTTGCATAAGTCGGAATCTACTTGATGGCATCCATAAGGGGAATGTTGATCTTGACTTGATTGAACAACTCATGCAACTCCGCATTAAGATTCAGTTTCGCCAAAGCCTTCAAACGATGAGGATAAGGTGCCGGTGTTGGAGCAATTTGAGGATCCGGTACACTTTCCTTCTTTTTACCCTCTTCCTTTTCCTTATCTTCTAAATCCTCCTTGCTTGCATCCTTGGGAGATTCCCCAAGGATTGGTGTTGGAACTGAATGATCGATAGAAGGAGGCAACAGAGTAGGTTCCGGAGGCATCTTCACTTGATTATCCACGATCTTCCCACTTCAAAGAGAAATAATAGCCTTTGCTTGCTCGGGGAAAGTCACCGAAGAGCTAGCAAAGTGAACACCTTGAGAAGTCGGAGTGGAAGCCATTTGGGGATTAGGTTGAGTCTGTGTTGGGAATTTCCCTCTCTCTTGTTGTAACATCCCCACAGTTGTTGTCAATTTACCCAACTGATTCCTGATATCATTCATCATCTGAGTTTGTTGCTCATTGATAGCAGTTTGGCCTTGCAAGAGAGCACTGAATTGATCTTCCCAAGAACGCTTAGGGGGTTGTTGTTGAAACTGAGAGGGCTGTTGAAATTGACCAGGTTGTTGCTGAAATTGGCTTGCATGAGGGAATGGAGCAGGAGGAGCAAACCCTGGTGGACCTTGAGCTTGAGGGAAACGGAAAGCATTCTGAGGTTGCTTCCAAGGCAATTGAGGAGCGGGAGGTTGAACTTGAGAAGAACTCCCTTCATTAAACTGATTCCAACGGAAGGCTGGATGTTGACGTGTCCCTTGATTATAGGATTGAGAATAGGGATCAAAACGTTGAACTGCTTGAACCTCTTCTGGAGCAATCCCATTGATTACGTTCTTCAAAGCTGGAATATTAGGACAAGCATCAGTAGTGTGCCCCACCATCTCGCAAATAACACAAACTTCCTCAACTTGGCGAACCACCTTCACTTCTTGAGACTAAGCACTCTTAAGTTCCAACTTATCCAACTTACGGGCAATTTCCTCCAAACGGGTTTCAAAAGCTGTATGCTCCGCTATAGAGAATTTTCCTGAACCAGAAGGACCCTGATTGAACATTGCCCTATCCCCTGGGTCTGCAAACTGCCAAGTCTGAGTCTTCTCAGCTAGTGTCTCATAGAAATCCCAAGCATCCTCCGGAGTCTTTCCCAAAAAGTCACCTCCTCCCATAGTATCCAAAAGCTGCTTGCTTTCTTGAGAACACCCTGTGTAGAAGTAGTTAACTCGAAGATACAACGGGAAGTTTTGGTGAGGAACCGACATAAGCAAATCCTTGTAGCGCTCCCAATACTTGTGATAAGTCTCCCCATCCCTTTGCTTCAAACTTTGAATCTGATCGATAAGTAACTTGGTCCTGCTGGCTGGAAAGAACTTAGTAGTAAAAGCATCCTGAACTGCTCCCCAGTTGCGCAATGATTGAGGTTTGAGAGAATTGAACCACTGCTTCGCTTTGTCCTTGAGAGTAAATGGGAATAACTTCAAGCGAGCTTGCTCAAGTTGCCGTGGAATTGTAACAAAGGAATGCAAAACGTTTTCGAACTCCCGGATATGCAAATAAGGATCCTCCAATTCTCGCCCCCGAAACTCTGGAATAACCCGAAGATACTCGGCCTTGAATTCGAATGTGTTGCCAGCAGTTGGAACCGGAATAACGATAGGAGATACTTGTGGAGCCCTTTCTGGATTCAGATAATCACGAAGAGTACGAACTGGAGCTTCGTCGGCCATTGGGCCTTTGCGAATGCGATTGCGATTTAATCTGCGAGGCGGAGAGTGGGCAGGATACGCCCTGACAATGCTATGGATTCTCGGCGGAGACGAAGAACGATGAAGCCAATTGGAAATTGGGCTTCGGTACACAATAGACATACACAAGCAAAATCTACCAACTAACTAATTAACTACCAGCAAACTAACAGACTGGAGGGGCTAGACCGCCACCTCAACTCAGCAAACAGAATATGCGAGGGGTTAGACCACCGCCTCGGCTCAGCAATGCAATCAAATAAAGCAAGAAACACTAACTAACTAACTAGATAGCTCAATACTTAACCGGGCTTCGTTACACCTCAGGTTTGGCATAAGACCAGGTTAGAGGTATCCACCAAGCTAAGTACGACCTATAAACAAATAAACTACTAAACTACTAAAGAAAGAGGCGAAATACTCACAATGGTGTGTCGAACCTCCAAGAAAAGCCATATAAAGAAATCCCCGGCAACGGCGCCAAAAATGCTTTGTTCGTCGATATATATAATAAGATCACCCCAAGCGTAGGGTATAAGCGTCCAATTGAAGCATAATAATCCGGAAGACCGGGATCGTACCCACGGGAATAATTAATACGGCTTTGCTGGATTGTTAGGAGTAAGCACAGGTTTTCGGCTTTTAGACAGCCAACTTGGTTTTACATATGCGGTGGAAATTAAAACGGCTAAAATAAACGAGAATAAACTAGGAAAAAAAGCAGGTTAGGTCTAGGAATGTCTAACACCCACGACTCGAGCTAAATTACATTTTCCAACCAACTACGCGATTTAAGATACTCAATTAAGGTTCTTAAGCCGAAAGATAAGATGGTTCAAAAATCAAGCTAGCTATAGAATTCGTTTACCAAACACCTCGAGCGACAGAGCTCCAAGCATCATGTGTGGTAAGTAGGCGATGCTCTTACCTACACATGATCAAGGAGGTTAACACCTCGGCAATTTGACAAACAAATCCAAGCCCCACATCAATTTTCAAACCAAAGATTCAAACTTTATTGGTGAAAAATGCAATTTTTACTCGAGCCATGGGGTGCTATTCACCCCATGACCCAACCTTGAAAAACTACTCACACATATCTATAAAGATAAGAGCAAGCAAAAATCTACTAAGCATAATTGAAAACAAAGCACTAAAAGAAAACTAGCTTAAAAGATAGATCGGGCAACGATATACAACTTTAATGAAGGCGATAATAGCAAAAACTAACTAATTAAGGCAAGAAATTAAATATTAAATGCTGGAAATTGAAGAACATTCAAGAACAAGTAAGAACAATTCAAATCTAGATCTAGATCCTAAAAACGTGAGCAAATCTAAAAAAATACTTGTTTGTACAATGTGAGAATATTCCTATTTATAGTCCTTAAGCACGCGCACGGAATATTCCATAAAGATCCAAAAAAAATCTCGACTATGGCCTTCGGCATCGATGCAATGTTTTTGAGTGCATCGATGCCGAGCCACTTAAGACCGGCCCTCTAAGTGCTTCGGCATTGATGGAATGTTTTAGAGTGCATCGATGCCGAGCTGCTTAGTCCACGCCTTCCTGCCTTGGCCATGCCTAGTCTTGCCTTGCTTCCTTGGCCACGCCTTGCTTCCTTGGCCACGCCTTGGCATGATTTTCTGCAAAACGACATTACAACAACTACCAAGCGAAAGCAATTAAAAACGACTAATTAGATATTAAATTAAACTAATCTAGAGATTTAGCGCACCCCATATTATAATATCGGGTGCTTATCAGCTGCAAGGGTACATTTCCCCTTTTTGTGAGGTAAAATGACTATAAAGCTGCTTTGAAGTAGCTGATAAACTTGCTCTAATGCTTCATATCCTCATCTTGGCACACAGCTCAACGTTCCAAATTCAGTGATTCCATGCGTTGGTTCTTCCCGTATTGTGATTGCTCCGCGTGCATTTTTAGACTGTCCAAAATTATCAACGTTGTCCGATCAAGTTCCGAGATATGTCATTTTTTTCATATTGGCACAAGCATTGCAATGGTGAGGTTACATGGTAACATAATATCTCCTAATATTATGCTAACAATGAGAAACG
This sequence comes from Rhododendron molle, assembly GCA_025413875.1. Taxonomy (NCBI): domain Eukaryota; kingdom Viridiplantae; phylum Streptophyta; class Magnoliopsida; order Ericales; family Ericaceae; genus Rhododendron; species Rhododendron molle. The sequence goes on along the minus strand of CM046394.1, from coordinate 1,414,663 downwards.
AATGGAAAGTTGGAACACCATTTTGTTTGCTCACCTGAGTAGTGGGTGAACATTACACAGTGTTGATTTTGGACGAACAATACTCATTTTTCATAAAGTTACGCCGGATTAATCATAAGTTCATAACATTCACTTTAGGAGTATTATGGCTAGTCGTTCACCGTCTTTCTTATCAGTCCTGTTGTTTCCATAAATTCATGGGGCACGAAAATTGTCTCATAATTTCGGCATGCCATTGGTAACGGGAAGTTGAACCACTCCGGTAGCGACGACGCCGTGGTCTCTGGCGATGGCCTTGTTATGGAAACTACTTTTATTAAGAAGGAAGGAACAATAGATAGTGATCAATTAGGAAATTAAGAGACAATTAATAATTATTCAAAATGTAGCCCACCATATATATAGTCCCATTTTAGCAATTCAATCTGTTATTACATAAGATCACGGTCAAGCAACTCCCAGACCATCTAGGGTTATTACGTGAAAACATTAAAACACTAAAATCCCCTGAGATCACCATCTCCATGATCCATTTATTTCTGTTTCCCAGACCCATTTTTCAGATACTCAACCAACCCAGCAATATATCCATCGTGTATCTCTCGGTCGCCTACAACCGGAGCCACATCTCTCAGACGAGCCCTCATTCCCTCTCCTTCCTTCCCCACCATCGCCTGTCTCAGTGCCGTAGCTATATCACTCCTCCTAAACGACCCGTCTTCGCCCCTCTTGACTTCAATCGCCAGTCCCTTCTCCACCAAAAACCTTGCATTCAATCCTTGATCGATGATCAGTGGCAAAACAACAAGGCAGTGTCCGAACTGCAACGTCTCAATCGCCGAACCCCATCCAGCATGAAACAATGAGCCTCCAATCGACGGGTGTGCCAAAATGTCCATTTGCGGCGCCCATCCAATGCACACCTTCTGTCTGACACGCGGAGAGAATCCAGGCGGCAAAGCGTCAAAATCATCCTTGGCCCAAATGGGCTTTCTCAAGGACCATAAGAATGGAAGTTCTGATTCCTCAAGCCCGTAGGCTATCTCATAAACCTGCTCTCGACTTAGCTTACACTCGCTTCCAAACCCAACAAACACGACGGACTTGGGTTCCTGTTGGTCGAGCCATTTGAAGGTTTCGATCCAGGACTCATCGGTGATTTGTCGTTCTTTCGGTTTTTCAGGTGGGAGTAGTCCTACTGGAATGACTGGCTTTCCAATTAGTTTGGTGTATAAACTCAGGTACTCGCCTCCCAATTCTCTGCTGGTACGTAATGCCAGGGCACGACACGCATTGATTGTTTTGGCCGTTCGTGTTGCAGGAGACATCCCTGTATCATCTTCTCCAAATACTCGAATAAGTGTATCTGTTTGTGGGAAACATTACACGATTAGGGGAGTAATTGGAATAAAGTTCAAGAAAATGGTGCCCCTTGGCTCCTGATTTCTTTTCTTTGTGATACTAATGATTACCCAAAAAAAAAAAAGGAGGAGCTAAAGGAACTGTCACCATAACCAGGGAAAATGTTCGTTGCTCATGGACGAATCTCACAATCCCGTTTCGCTAAAGCTTTTTTTATTTTTTAAGGCCTTGTTCTACTAATAGTTTTTATTTTTCAATAAAGTGAACGTTTTGTCTTTATTCTTTTTTTTTTTTTTTGCGTTTATTAAATTTGCATCAAATTTTTCTAGATTATGTCAAGACAAATCGAAAAAGTAATACCTAAATATTTTGGAAAATAACCACTTTTAAACAAAAAAAAAAAATCAAGTTTTTTTACTCCTTCCGTTACAATCTGTGAGTTCCGCTTCAGGATTCTAACTTTTTAATGAAGTGTAATTATTACTTGCACAGCTTTTTAACTTTTCAATTTTGCTCCTCGTTTTTTGAATAGCTTCAGTACAATTTAAATAGAAACTAGTTGTTTCCGTACAAGAAGAAAACAAATAAGAGGTTTTTCAGAAGTCAAAGTCCAAAAGTTAGTTCAAGAATATAATTTTGAATACAACTCTCTCTCTCTCTCTCTCAAAGTCAGTTCAAAATTTTAATTTTGAATACAACTCTCTCTCTCTCTCTCTCTCTCTCTCGTACACACACAATTTTGTCCTTTTTGAAGAAGGGTAAAAAGGGAAAGTTGGCCCCTTTTTTTATGTTGATTTGTTAAAGTAAACTTTTATTTTGGAACACCCAAAAATAAAAAGATGGGACTATCAAATTGAAACATAGGGAGTACTTTTTAATTTGGAATTTAGGATCCTAATAAATACTGAAGAAAAGTTACACAAGTGTGTATTCAGTATCCCCGTGATTTGAATCGCTAGAGAGAAAACACGACCTATTGAACTAAATGGATAAAAAGCAACACAGACATTAGTTTGAGGTTTACGCAAACTGACTCAAAAAAACCTTTCATTATCAAAAAAAAAATACACATTGCCGGTCCACAGGGAGTTAAAGAATATGAATAGACCCCGTTCCACTCTCTTTGTAAACTTTCTTTTTCAAAAAGAAGGTCATTTTAAATTTAAATATAACCAAAATGAAAAATAATTTTTTAATTTTTTTACACCATTTAACGCCTTGTTTGGATAGTAATTTGAAAAAAAATTCTCATTACTTCTACTTCAATCATTACTCACATGGTCACACCTATCTTGAATCATTATTTTCATTTCTGTCTCTTCAATCATTACCCCTACTTCTAATCATTACTATCATTTCTCTCTCCACTTATAACCCTACAAAATTTTTCAAAAACTCATTCAAACACAGTATTAAAAAGATCTCAATGAGATTTATTAAACAATATCCATATTGATAGAAAAATTATTAGCGTAAATACATGATTTTTGAATTTGAAATTACATTTTTTTTAAAAAGTTCTTATTCGAAGAAAATGGAACACCCTCGTTTCAGATTTGGCTCTCAAAAAATAAGTACTTATTTGTAATTTTTAAATTTAAAAATAGTAAGCTTAAAATTAAAAAAAATATGCAATATGAATCTTATTTGATCTATCAAACCTTGTAAAAAAATTAAAAAAATATTTTTTAAATACTTGTTTGAGAAAACGGAAATGCACCAACTGTACCGGCTGCTTCGAATCTGCGATAAGCTACCGACGACGGAAAAGTGACCCACTTCGGCGGCGATGTCAGGCTTTCCAGCGACGACCGGTCTCTCTTCTGTCCGTCCCCGGTTAAGTATTCCGGCGGACCGAAAAACAACATAGTCGCGGCGGAGAAAGGGAAGAAGCCCAAAACCGGGACAGCGCAGTCTTTCCCCACGTCAGTAGCCCAGGGAGCGACGAAGTCGACAACAAGCCAATCAGGCGAATGCTCCAGTACAAACTTCTCCAACGGTTTTCGAAGGAGATCGAACGCTTTGGTTAAGTACTGGATTTGGTCTGCGGGGACATCTACGGTGGCCTCAGCCCCTTGGGTTAATGGGTTCGAGTCCAAAACTGGCAAAGGAAGCGAGACGAAGTTTATCGATGCGTTTTTAAGGTGTTTAGGGAGTCTTTGTATGTTTTTTGGGGTTGAGATGTAGGAGACATACACGCCGGCGTTGGCTAAGGCAACGGCGAGTTGGTGGAATGGGATTAAGTGGCCGAATGCTGGAGCAGGGAGGAGCAGCACATGGATTTTGCTGATAATTGCTCTCTCCATATTGGGGGGGCGCCGGGGGAGGGGGGGAGTGAGCGTGTGTGAAATGCTTGGTACCGGGAAATAATTACCCAGAATCTGTCGTGTAGTGCCAAGAAGTGTCGGTGGATCCCTCCCATTAACTCAAAGCCAAACAAACTTTTCTCTCTCCGGTCCCCCAGCCTTCACGAACTTCTCTCTCTCACATACACACACAGCGGCTTACTGGGATAGCTTTAATTTGTCTTACCTCTGTCGGGGGTTGATTTTTTTTTGCAATTGGAAAGTTGGTGGCCAGATTTGGTTGAGATGTGGGTTTGATTGGTTTTAAATTGCCCAACAACGGGACTAATTTTGAGTAGTCCTACTTTATTTTGAGTTGTCGATGTTTGGCACCGGAGGTTAGGGCTTGGAACGGAGTGAGAATGTAATCTGCGTGGAAACTGATGTGCCAAATAATCTCCTCCATCTCAGAACCATTTCTTCACTGTAACAAATCCCTAATCCCCAATTTATCTTCTCAGACATCTATATCTGTTATATATATGTTCACAAGTGTGCCTTGTTCATAAAAATTGGCCTAATTGATTGGAGTTATTTCTTCCTCTCTTCAATCTCTGTATTTCCTCTTTATTTGGATTAGACCCAGAAAGAACAATGGAAAAAAGCATCATTGTTTCTCTCTCTAAAATGCCTAAAGCCCTCCAAAATTATGAACTCATTTGAGACTTTACATTAAAAAAGTAGGGAAAAATTTCAAAATGGTACCTGAACTTTCACTTCAATGTTACTGAAATATCTGAACTTCACTTTATTTCAATTTAGCATCTGAATTTTTAAAATCCTCAAATTGAGGCACCTATCGTGAGCTTCCATCCATTTTCTTCACCAATCAGCTGATGTGGCTCATTTCTGGCGTTAAAGAGCCCCACTAAATATGTTAAAAAGTGAACTCAATGCACACAATCACAACCCATGCCAACCTGATTCATTTCTCTCACTAAAAGTGAAGTCATTTCCCTTCATTTCTCGCACTAAAAGTAAAGTAGGGTTGGCATGAGTTGTGATTGTGTGCATTGAGTTCATTTCGTAACATGTCTAGTGGGGCTCTTCAATGCCAAAAATGAGCCATATTAGCCAATTTGCGAAGGAAATGGATTGAGGCAAACGGCAGGTGTCTCAATTTGAAAATTTTGAAAGTCCAGATATTTAATTGAAATAAAGTAAAATTCATGTGTTTCGGTAACATTGGAATGAAAGTTCAGGTGCCATTTTAAAATTTTCCCAAAAAGTAAACCGTAAATTGCTGGTGGTAGTGCTGCTAGAAAAGGGTCAAGCTCCTGTCCAGTATTCATTACTGTCCAGTCCCGGCCAGTCAGCCATTTTCCGGTGAACATCGATTTTTTTCAATGATCGGATCCGTTCATATTGTAGATCTCATCGAGATGCATAACCATGTCAAAAATCATGTCCATCAGATATTGTTCAATACACGATCGGAATCCCACTATTTTGAAAATAAATACATAACCACACTGGATTGGAACCCCTCTCATCCATTTGTCCAAAATAAATGTGTTCCGATCGTGTATTAAACGATATCCAATGGACATGATTTTTGGCATGGTTATGCGTCTCGATGAGATCTACAATATGAACGGATCCGATCATTGAACAAAATCGATGTTCACCGGAAAATGGCGGACTGACCGGGACTGGAGAGTAATGAATACTGGACAGAAGCTTGACCCGCTAGAAAATCGCTGGTGGAACCGTGGAAGAGAAGGGATGTGTGTGTGTGTGTGTGAGAGAGAGAGAGAAAGAGGAGTTCGTGGAGGTAGGGGATGGATGGGGGGAGACTGGAGAGAGAAAAGAGTTTGTTTTATTTGTTTGGCTTTGAGTTTATGGAAGGGACCCACCTACACTTCTTGGCACTCCACGACAAATTTTGGGTCACTTCCGGGTAATTATTTCCAAAAATTCTAACTCCACACTCATCTACACACCCATTTATACATTCATACTTACAATATGGATGGGTCTCACACACACTGAATGTAGTATGTGTAGGACTCATCCCTATTGTGAATATGAGTGTATAATTGGATGTATAAATAGATATGAAGATAGAATGATGGAATTATTCATATCAATACAATGACGTTACGTGGAGTCGTGGACTTAATTATGTTTATGGGAGATCAGTTACTAGTACTATAATGGAGGAAAAGTGCCGAGATCGCCTTCGGCCCAATCGGGTTTTCTAAGGACCCATAGAAAAGGCAGAGCCAAGAATAAAGCATCGGTGGAGGCATTACGAAACAGAACTCCGATGACAACCAGCCTCAGACAATATTCCACCGACTCACAACTTGAATTAAGGTATTTGACAATGCGACAGTGACTTACGTTTTACATCAAAAGTGTTAGTTCAATAATTTATATGAACCTTGCTTTCATTGATACATATCATTGAGTAGTGTATCTAAAACATAACACAAGCATATTTGTATATAGACTACAAAAATTGGTGACTAAAGAAACCTAAACTAACAGAAAAACATGCATATTAAAAAAACGAAGACTAATTAATTAGCAAACATGAATAATTGCCAAGACTTAAGTAGGAAGAATGATAAAACCATTACATGTGTAACATAGTATCTCTTAATATTATGCTAATAATGAGAAACGAATGGAAATTTGGAACACCATTTTGTTTGCTCACCTGAGTAGTGGGTGAACATTACACAGTGTTGATTTTGGACGAACAATACTCATTTTTCGTAAAGTTACGCCGGATTAATCATTAGTTCATAACATTCACTTTAGGAGTATTATGGCTAGTCGTTCACCGTCTTTCTTATCAGTCCTGTTGTTTCCATAAATTCATGGGGCACGAAAATTGTCTCATAATTTCGGCATGCCATTGGTAACGGGAAGTTGAACCACTCCGGTAGCGACGACGCCATGCTCTCTGGCGATGGCCTTGTTATGGAAACTACTTTTATTAAGAAGGAAGGAACAATAGATAGTGATCAATTAGGAAATTAAGAGACAATTAATAATTATTCAAAATGTAGCCCACCATATATATAGTCCCATTTTAGCAATTCAATCTGTTATTACATAAGATCATGGTCAAGCAACTCCCAGACCATCTAGGGTTATTACGTGAAAACATTAAAACACTAAAATCCCCTGAGATCAACATCTCCATGATCCATTTATTTTTGTTTCCCAGCCCCATTTTTCAGATATTCAACCAACCCAGCAATATATCCATTGTGTATCTGTCGGTCGCCTACAACCGGAGCCACATCTCTCAGACGAGCCCTCATTCCCTCTCCTTCCTTCCCCACCATCGCTTGTCTCAGAGCCGTAGCTATATCACTCCTCCTAAACGACCCGTCTTCGCCCCTCTCGACTTCAATCGCCAGTCCCTTCTCCACCAAAAACCTCGCATTCAATCCTTGATCGATGATCAGTGGCAAAACAACAAGGCAGTGCCCAAACTGCAACATCTCAATCGCCGAACCCCATCCAGCGTGAAACAACGAGCCTCCAATCGACGGGTGTGCCAAAATGTCCATTTGCGGCGCCCATCCAATGCACACCTTCTGTTTGTCGCGCGGAGAGAATTCGGGCGGCAAAGCGTCAAAATCATCCTTGGCCCAAATGGGCTTTCTCAAGGACCATAAGAATGGAAGCTCTGATTCCTCAAGCCCGTAGGCTATCTCGTAAACCTGTTCTCGACTTAGCTTACACTCGCTCCCAAACCCAACAAACATGACGGACTTGGGTTCCTGTTGGTCGAGCCATTTGAAGGTTTCGATCCAGGACTCATCAGTGATTTGTCCTTTTTTCGGTTTTTCAGGTGGAAGAAGTCCTACTGGAATGACTGGCTTTCCGATGAGCTTGGTGTATAAGCTCAGGTACTCGCCTCCCAATTCTCTGCTAGTACGTAGTGCCACGGCTTGACTCGCATTGATTGTTTTTGCGATTCGTTTTGCAGGTGACATCCCCGTAGCATCTTCTCCATAGTATCCCATAAGTGTACCTGTTCGTGAAATTGCCCCCCAAAAAACGAGAGAATAAACAAGTTAAATTGGAATAAAGTTGAAAGAACACATGCCAAGGACCCCGTTCCACTAAGATTTTTATGGAGTAGTTTTTAAATATTTATTTCTTATTTTATAAAACAGATTATTTTTTCATAATAAATTACATTTATTTTAATTAGTGAAATACACCATAAATTAGACAACATATATAAGCATGTTGTATTACCCGCACATAAACACTAGGGTAAATTACTGTTTACCCCCTCTAACTATGGATCGGGGACACTTTACCCCTCTAACTTATTTTTTTAGCACTTAACCACCTCTAAGTTATGAAAACATTATTTTTGTCTGACTTCCGTTAGAAAATGGATGAGAAGTGTAATGTGTCCTCATTATAGACGATTCTACCCTTCTTCTACCAGATATATATACACACTACCAGATATATATATATACACGTAATCTCTCTCTCTCTCTCTCTCTCTCTCTCCTCACGCCAGCTTCCCCTCCCTAATTCGGTTCCTCTATATATGTCCGGCAGACCAGCCCCGTCTCCGGTAAACCCCATCTCGACCCCCTTAACTCCTACACTGTCCCCACCCAAACCAAAATCTCACTTGCTACCGCTGCCGTCGATTCCAAAACTTGATTGGTTCGAACCTAATGTTAAAGAATCTGATTGTGTAAAGAATCTGCTGGTGGGTTAAAGAAGTTGCTGGTGAGTTAAGGAATCCGTCGATTCTTGATGTGGCCGGCGTCGATGGGGTTGACGGTTGCAGGATGGAGGTATTGTGTTTATCTGTTTTCAGTAGGGGTTTTTCGTAGAGTGAAGAGGGAGTTCGTCGAGATCGGAGGAGGAGGAGTTCGTCGGAGATCCAGAAATGGAAATTTTTTACCAGAAACGGAAATTATTTTTTTTTATCATAGAAACAAATTTTTTTTACCAGAAACGGGTTTTTTTTTTTTTTTTAATTACAGAAACGGGAATCTTTTACCTCAATGTTGAGATCGAAGGAGGAGTTCGTCGGAGAGCATGGGGTGGAACCAAGGCATTGCCGAATCGAACATCACTCACTCTTTGTGTGTGTGTGTGTGTCCGGATTTTGAGAGAGATTTGCTTGGGTGAACCTCTGGAGCGGAACTCTGAGTGAACTGCAATTTGAATCTGGCAGAAGATAGATGCTAGGGATGAAATGTGAGTGAACTGAGTTCTCCAATTTGTACTGTGAGAGGACTGAGGAGGAGTTTTGCAATTTGAACTCTGTGTGTCCAGATTTTTTGCAGAGGTGTGTTTTTTTTTTTGGGAACGAAATGCTTGTTTTCATGAAGGGCAAATTCGTAATTTTATGCCTCTCCGTTAAGAAAGTAAGACGGAATAAGGTTTCCATTAATTTGAGGGGGTTAAGTGCTAAAAAAATAAGTTAGAGGGGGTAAAGTGTTTCCGACCCATAGTTAGAGGGGGTAAACTGTAATTTACCCTAAACACTACTAATAATCTTTTAAAAAAGACATCGAAATTTGGGCAATGATTTAGTGACCATATTTAGAATCTTTTTTCATTTTGAAACTTTTTTCGTTCTAGAAGCTTTTTTATTTCTTCAGTCAAGATTTTTGACTTTTTATAAATTCATTTCATCTCAAAAAGTTTGACACAAATATACAAATATCCACACACAAAAAAAAATCAAAACAAAACATAAACAATACTTTTTGAGCAATGCTTTAGTGACCATATTTAAGTACCACATTTTTTCGTGAATGTCATTCGTTACTATTGTATTGATAGAATATACTCTACTACATGACACATCACATGACAAACAATGCATATTCTAGCAATAAATTGATAACACAAATGTGGTATCCAAATGTAATTACCAAAACCACTATAGGTACCGACAGCTTTTATACCGAAATCGTACCGATCAGCTTGCCGGGCCCGCTCCGGCGACCGGATGGCCGATCCGAGCCGTCCAAAAATTTTAAAAACAAAAACGAGGGGGTTAAAGCGGGAATCAATGGCATCCGACACGTGTAGGGTGCTCGATCCAAACACCCCATGTTCGTGTATATATAAGCACCCTACACGTGTCGGATGCCATTAATTCCCGCATTAACCCCCTCGTTTTTGTTTTTTAAAATTTTTGGACGGCTCGGATCGGCCGTCCGGTCGCCGGAACGGGCCCGGCGAGCCAATCGGTATGATTTCGGTATAAAAGCTGTCGGTCCTCGAATCATTTCTGTTACCAAAATATGTATTTATTTGTCCGTCCAAAAATTATTAGGCAGTCCGGACATACGCACAGGCACCTAAGAATTTCTGGTGCATCAGACAAAGAGTCAACGAGAATATTTAAATACGAAAGGCCAGAGGAATTATTCGCAGAATTAATCATTATGAATGCACCAACTGTACCGATTGCTTCAAATCTGCGGTAAGCTACCGACGAAGGAAAAGTCACCCACTCCGGTGGTGACGCCAGGCTCTCCAGTGACGACCGGACCCTCTTCTGTCCCTCCCCGGTTAAGTACTCCGGCGGCCCGAAAAACAAACTAGTCGCGGCGGAGAACGGCGAGAAGCCCAAAACGGGGACGCCGCAGTCTCTCCCCACGTCGGTCGCCCAGGGAACTATGAAGTCGATGATAAGCCAATCAGGCGAGTGCTCCGCAACAAACTTCTCCAACGGCTCCTGAAGGAGGTCGAAGGCTTTGGTTAGTGCTGGATTTGGTGCATGGGAATGTCGACGGTGGCCTCGGCGCCTTCCTGCAGTGGGTCCGAGTCGAGAACGGGCAGCGGAAGCGAGACGAAGCTGATAGGGGGAGAGAGGTTTTGAGGGGGTTTGGGGAGTCTCTGTATGTTTCTTGGGGTTGAGATGTAGGAGACATGAAGGCCGGATTCGGCCAAGGCGATGGCGAGTTGGTGGAATGGCATCATGTGGCCGAATGCCGGATGAGGGAGGAGAACCACATGGATTTTGCTCGCCATATTTGTTTTTGAGTTTTGCAGTTTAGCAGTAGTGTAGTGAGGTTTGGTCTGAGAAGAGAGTGAGGGGTACGAGTCCTCCATAAATAGACGGAGGAGTTTTAAATAGTTAGATCTTGGGAAGATACCCACTCGGTTCTTTTTGCTGGGCAAATGAAAAGAAAGTATTTTATGATGAAAACAGTAATTGACACCATGTGGTGGATGATACACCCACTGCCTCTTACCCACCGCACGCGTGTCGGGCCGACTCTAACTACCAGACGGTATATTCGAGCAATTCAAAAAAAATTTAAAAAAATGAGTGGACCAACACGAGAATCAATGATATCCAACGTGTGTAATCACACAAACGTACAATTGTGCTTATTTTTTCATTTGTTTCGACAATTAATGATCTGAATTTTAACAAAATTCTTCCATGAAAAAGACCTTTTAAAATTTGAACCATCAACACGCTATTGTGATTTGCTTGCAGCAGCTCCCTCCCAACTTTCACAACCACCAACCAAAACATCTTTTTATTACATGAACAAGATTACCCCAACTCCCCATTATTTCCAGTGGCGTCAGATAACCCGTTGGCCTGCAATTTTACCTCGTGTAACTTTTACTCATTTTTTAACATTTCTACTGACATGTCACCGCTGAAAATTTTTCCAAAATTCTAAATGCAGTAAAAGCGTATCCGGAAATTACTCCGAAATGACAAAGCAATGATACAAATGTATTTCAAAGTGAATTTGTACTATTGATCTCCTCTTCTCTTTGAACCCATAGACGTTCCAAAAATTCTAGAGGCTGTGATGCCTCCACCCCAATATGGCAATATGTTTGGACTTTGGACACTTGATACTGACACAAAAGCATACCCCACCTAAAAAAAACCCAGTCTCCCACCTTTTTCTTTGTCCCTTTTCATTTTGTTTCTCTATGTAAAATTGATTTTCACGCCCTCTTTTTTACAATTTATACTCTCTTTTTTGTTTCTATTTACTTAAATTTACTATCTTGTCTTTTAATTAATACATCTTTCAGACATTCTAAGACAATATTGTAAATTGTGTAGTATATATGTTGAGTGGAGGACACAAAATTTGTGACTAGCAGGGGTCCAATTGCATGTCTTTCTATATTGATTACAAAAAAAAATATATATATTTCATGTAACTACTTGTGAGTTTCAATAAAGAGACGAGATTGTGTGTATATGCGTAAACGTTATTTATGTTTATACATGCGACCCAAAAATGAGTGATATCTTGAAATTTTAGCAAAAATTTCTACATGTCGGTGTTTTGGAAAAAAAATCACCTAAGGGATTTGTATGGGCTAATTGCATAGATTTTTTTTTTAAAATTAACCTCAAAACTAGTATAATATGTATACCAGCATATTAATTAGACTTCTATTTATGGTCGGAGAAGTGTAATTTTACTTGTCAATTTTTATAGTGAAATATGGTGAATATTACAAATGTGATGTACACCATTAATTCCAATTCCTAGAGTCGTCAGTAGTTAGACGTGGGCCAATTGTGTGGTGAGAAAGAGATAGATGGGAATTGAGAGTGGACCAAGTCAAAGAAATGGGTCCAATTAGGAGGTGGTTGGTTCAGCGAGTTTGAGGTTGGCAATTAAGTGAGGCGTTTGGACAAATAAGTCACTGTGGTTTATTTTTTATTTTTATTCAAATTTTTTTCGCATTTTGTGGCTTATTGTCAATTTTTTGGGGATTATTGCTTCGTTATGACGAGACGAATCGGAAAAGTAAAAAATTTCGATCGGAATCCAATTTTTTTGAAATTTAGACGAAATTTGGCGGGAAAGTCACGTTTTCGTCTTTTTGTGCAAAAATTTGGATTTCGACCAAAATTTTTTACTTTTTAGATTTCTCTCGTCATAACAAAGCAATAATCCCCAAAAAATTGACAATAAGCCACAAAATGCGGAAAAAATTTGAATAAGGACAAAAAATAAGCCAAAGTGGCTTATTTGTCCAAACGGGGAGCATGTGAGGTGTTTTACTAGTTGGTTTCTTTGTGTGGTTGTAATCTGTTAGAAAACTTGCATATGTTTGTGCATATGGAGTCTATGTATTGTGAGAGATGAAAGTGCGTGAGCTGAGGTTGAGTATGAATATATGTAAGTTGTGTATAATTTGAAAGTTGAATGAAATAGATCGAGTTGTTTGAGTTGAGTGAAGTTTCTGATCTCTTATTCCCATCAGATACTTGGGCATATCGATACTACTGTACTTTAAGAGCTCCTTTGGCTTGGATTGAGGAATTTGGTAAGGTAAGAAAATGGAGGGTTAGAGGTTCTTGCCAAATCACTCATTTCAATTGAGTATTTGGGTGAGAAATGGAGAGCGAAAATTATATGCAAAAATAAATTTTTTTGATTGGCTCTTTCCATTTCTCACCCAATTTCACTAAAAATGATCAGATTTTGTGAGAGAAAAGCTCCCATTTCTTATAACATTCTTTCTCACCATCCAAATCGGGCCGTAAGGGAAAGGCATAACACTATTTATTTGAATAACAGGTAACCCAAAAGTTGGGAAAAAATAAAAAACCAAATCCAAACGCATCTCTTTGTTTCCCTTTCAAAGCAAACCCTAGCATCTTCAACGGGAGATCGATGTCAAAGTTAAGGTGGACAATCAAGCGGCTAGTTTCGGCATTAAGTCACCATCCAACGATAATGCCTAGCTTCTAACGGGAGATCGATGTCAAAGCTAAGGTGGCCATTGTGCATTTAGATGCCTTGTTGTTTGACTCAATTCTCATTTGATTGGCTACGGATGAATTAACGACATCTCATTTTTTTTAATTTTCCTTCTCCATTTTCTCAGCTACCAAACAGGCCTCCTTACACAACGCACTACGTGGGGTGCACTACAGCATCACCGGATCCTGTGGGCCCCACCGTACGTTCATGATGGTAATCTGAATTGTTCATCTTGTAGAACCCGCGAAGTAGTGGATTCACGTCAAAAATCTGCTTGATCAAACATCAATAGGTGTAACAAAATTTGAATTTTATTAGTTTATAAAGTAAACAGTGATAAACATTTCAACTTAAACCTATTGAAAGGATCCAAGCCGTCTGTTTTATAAACCAAAATCCATTTTTGATATACTTATAGATGTCTGATAAAGCTAATTTTATCGGGTGAATAATTGCCGCAAGATGAATGATTCAGATTACCACAACGAACGTACGGTAAAGCTCACAAATGACGACCGCCTCATTGGGAGATAGCTTATTAATCTCAATTTGGTAGTGTATCTAAGAGCATCTCTAGGAGGAATTCTAGCAAAAATGCTTAGGAAAAGTTCCATTAGCAAGTCATTTAACATATAGATATGGGTACCCAATAGCCTAGGCTTTTGAAGTTATCCAACTCCACATGTACCAGATTTCAACCATCTCAATCTTTCTTTCTCTCTCTCTCACCCCAAAATTTTTTGCAAACCCAGAACCTAGAAACCAAATGCACAAATACAAAATCAGCTCTATCTCTTCGAAATCTGTAAACCCACCTGATCTCCACCACCGTCGCTCTTCTCCTCCACTCCATTCACGCCGGATCTTCGCCAGCGTCATCCTCAAGTAGTCGATTCCATAATGGTAGCTCCACCACCGCTCAATCGACGATGACGGCAGCCGGCTTCTATGAAGATGACGACTCACGACGTGTTTAGCTTTGGTATGGCTTTTTTTGCTTTTGGATCTGAGAATAAATGGTGTACAAGAGCCCGGGAGATGGGAAAGCAAGAGAGAGAGAGAGAGAGAGAGACAAAGTCAAAGGAACTCAGAGCAAGCGAGCTCTAAAACCTCGCTGGACCGAGCGAGCTACAGTAGCTCCCCTTCAAAGTGGCGAGGTTCAAGCTAGGCTGCTGGGTAAGGCTTTTGGTGTTTGGGCTAGGTAGTTTGCTGAAAATCAGGTTAGCAATGTATATGTTTACAATGGCATAATCAAAATTAGATAACCAAAAGTAATTACATCATATTTTCAAACTACAAAAACTAAAAACTATGAACAGTATTTGAAACTTTTTTTTGAAAAAAAAAACTATTTTTTAAAAATTGTTTTCTAAAAAATTGTTCCAAAAGAAAAAGAGGAAAAGGGAAGAGAGATAAGAATTTTTTTTATAATAATTGGTGTATTGGATTGAAAATATGTAGGGTCTATTAAATTTGATTATTGTCAAAATGTTGCTAATTTTGGTATCAAAAGCCCAAAATTTGATTATTTCTAAGGTTATTAAATTTGATTATAGCATTGTGAGCCATATTTTACACCAATATTGTTAATTTAAAACTTTTTACTTTTTATTATAGCATTATGGATACTCTTAGAACGTAGGAGTTGATACTTGCACAAACATTCAGCTGTGTTGGAAAAGTCACACAAGTCCCAAACCACCTAAACACAGGGCTATTACATTACATTAAAACGCTACATATAGTTCTGGTTTACCAGTGTTGTGGTACATTTACGGTAGTTAAATCACATGAAAATCTCAATATATCTCATGATTCTCAAACATACATATATTTTAGGAAATTGGAAATCTACTTAAACATACATTTTAGGATATTGGAGTTAAAATCCTTGCATGCACATTCATGCATGTAGTGAAGATCAACCATTATTTCTGTTTCTCGATCCTACTTTTCAGAAACTCAACCAACCCAGCAATATATCCTTCGTGTATCTCTCGATCACCAACGACCGAGGCGACATCTCTCGAACGAGCCCTCATTCCCTCTCCTTCCTTCCCCACCATGGCTCCTCTCAGAGCCCTAGCTATATCGCTCCTCTTGAACGACCCGTCGTCTCCTCTCTCTACTTCAAACGCCAACCCCTTCTCCACCAAAAATCTCGCATTCAATCCTTGATCGGCATTCAATCCTTGATCAACAACGAAAGGCAAAACAACTAGGCTATGCCCGAACTGCAACGCCTCGATCGCCGAACCCCACCCCGCATGAAACAACGAGCCTCCGATCGATGGGTGTGCCAGAATCTCCCTTTGCGGCGCCCACCCAAAGCACACCTTCTGTTTGTGATCAAAAGTCCGCCGCTCGGCAAATCCCGGAGGTAATACATGATCAGCATCATCCTTAGCCCAGTGGGGTTTTCTCAGCACCCATAAGAATGGAAGCTCCGATTCCTCAAGCCCGTAAGCTATCTCGTGAACCTGTTCTCGACTTAGTCTACACTCGCTCCCAAAACCAACGAACACGATGGACCTGGGTTCCTGTTGGTCGAGCCATTTGAAGGTTCCGATCCAGGACTCGTCGGTGATTTGTCGTTCTTTCGGATTTTCAGGTGGAAGCAATCCTGCTGGAATCGCCTGTTTTCCAATGAGCTTGGCGTATAAGCTCAGGTACTCGCCTCCTAGCTCTCTGCTGTGACGTATGACCATGGCTTGACTCGCATTGATTGTTTTGGCAAATCGTTTTGCAGGTGAAATCCCTGAAGCATCGTCGTCTCCGTACAATCCTAGTGCACCTGTTTGTGACATTTACACCCACCAAAAACAGACACAAGCAACTGGATTAATGTAGAAGGAAATTATGCCCCTTGGCTCTTGTCTTCTCCTCTTTGTGATAATGAGAGTGGGTTTAGATTAAAAAGTTGAGAGGGACTAATTATAACCGAAAGAAAAGATCTAAAGGAAGTATCACCACAACCAGGGAAGAACTCCAATATTACGTACAGTGAATGTGCACGGACTACATATTGATCTATCATGATCATACCAATAAATTAAGCATGATGGTTGATATACATTACTCTTATATAGGAATATTAATGTGTTGATATATGGTTGCTAATAGAGTATCACGTGGTAATCTTTGCGCACTTTCAAACCCTCCAAAAATATAACCGACGGTCCGGATTCAAAGTACCGAACGGAAAAAAAAAAAGAAGGAAAAATGTGTTTCAATCCGAACCGTTAGTTGCATTTTTAAACGATCCAGATGTACGCAAATGGTACCACCTCAGTCGTACTCTATTTGCACCCAAGAATTTCTCCGTTAAACTACTCAATTCCGTGTGAAGGTATGTACAAAGCTCCATTGGCACTGATTAGGAGGTCACCTCTGTCCTAATATTGTCCAATCCTCAAAACGGAAAGTTAAAAAAAGTCCATTGTTATCAACGAAAATTCAAAAAAAAATTGCATATGTCATCAGATATGATCAATGAATTCTTTTAATTGATGAAAATAAGATAAAATGTTTTATTTTTAAGTTCTCGTTTTGCAGCCTATACAATCTTTTTGAGAGGGAGTGAGTAATCTTTTAGAAAGACACCCAATCTGCATATACTATAGTTTAATTAGATTAGTGAACGTTAAAGATCGAGATCCATCCATCCATCCTAATTACGTTAAGGATTAACCTTGTATATATCAAATTGAGACAAGATGATCTTTGATTTTTGAAACATTGGACAAGATTCCACTGAAGCAATCATTCCACGTACTATTGCATTTATGTTTATTGGTATCCCTGACATTCCCTCTTATACTGTAATTGCAGTTGCTAGGTGCCTAACAACGCAGTTGTTCAGAAGCAAATTCATAGGGATGGTCTTCTATTTTTTTTAGCGGACCTACCCACTGGCTACCATGGGCTGTAGGCCAGGTCTAGTCCAAAAACCAAATTCCAAAAAAAACAGTTATATGTAAAATTTCAGTTAAAATAATTTTAGCTTAACTTATCATACAAAATTCAGCCCAGCCCAACCCACCATCCAAATAAGTTCAACCGGCAATACCTCCAATCGTGAGGCTTCAGATCCGTAAGTATTTTTTTATTATACAAAGTACTGGTTGGTATACTTAGATTTGTACTTAATAAATTTTCCCAACTCAGCCCACCATCCAAATGATTTTAGTTGGCAATACTTCGAATCGCAAGGCTTCAAATTCGTAAGTATTTTCTTATTATGCAGAGTACTGGCTGGTATGCTTAGATTTGTACTTAATTATGTTGTTTAATACAGAGCACTAACTAATGTGTTTAGATTTACTATGTTAAATGCAAAGCACTAGTTGATGTGTTTAGATTTGCTATGTTAAATGCAGAGTACTGGCTCGTGTGCTTAGATTTTTACTAATTTAGTTGATACAGAGCACTGGCTGATGTACTTAAATTGGTTTAAAATGTTGGTTCTTACAATCCTCTTTTAGGTTGTGAATTACAATGGAATAGCAAAAAAAATCTAGAGCATTTTTTGAGATTTATTGATGTCGAAGGATTTTTACAAGAGTGTTTTTTCATATTGTGCATGTTAAAGATATCACTGCATTAACTTTTAAGAAATAGATATCTAATGTCGTTACTCGTTATAATCTGGACATTCACGATCAATGGTATGATGGTACTAGCAATATGAACGGTGCATAGAATGGATCACAAGCCTTATTTTTTAAATATTGCCTACCCAATTTTTTTTTGGGTTAGCCAAGGCAAAATCAATTCTTGGTTCTACCCTTTTCCGAAACTGTTCGATGTACGTAAGCCTTGTGCAGCGAAAGAGCTGCAAACAAAGTTGTATCCGTTTCAAAGTTGTGTTCTAAATGGTAAACTTGCTAAATGCACTGACTGTACCTGGTGCTTCGAAACTGTGGTAAGCTACCGACGAAGGAAAAGTGACCCACTCCGGCGGCTTTGTCAGTCTCTCCAGCGACGGCCGGACTCCCTTCTGGCCATCGCCATTTAAGTACTCTGGCGGCCCCCAAAACAAACAAGTCGCGGCGGAGAAAGGTGAGAACCCCAAAACCGGGACACCGCAGGCTTTTCCCACGTCAGTTGCCCAGGGAGTGAACAAGTCGATAATAAGCCAATCAGGTGAATGCTCCGCAACAAACTTCTCCAACGGTTTCTGAAGGAGATCGAACGCTTTGATTAAGTATGGGACTTGCTCGTCGGAGATCAGGTCGACGGTGGCCTCGGCGCCTTCGGGTAACGGGCTCGAGTCCGGAATTGGCAGAGGAAGCGAGACGAAACTTATCTTGGGTGACAGGTTTTGAGGGGGTTTTGGGAGTCTCTGTGTGTTTTTAGGGGTTGAGATGTAGGAGACATGCACACCGGCTTCGGCCAAGGCAATGGCGAGTTGATGAAATGGCATCATGTGGCCGAATGCTGGTAAAGGGAGGAGCACCACATGAATAGTTTCTCTCTCCATAGTACTACTGTTTAGAATTTCGCAGTTTACACTAGTCTAGTCCAGTGCAGTTTGGTTTGAGAAGAGTGAGTGATATGCGTGGTCATAAATAGTGCTAGAGGGGGAGCTTGATGTCGAATTGTCATATAAGCCTTCAAAATAATTTGACATCTCCATTTTTTATCTCTCTTGTTGGAGATGAAACAACAAAGACTATTGTCCGCATTTCTAGCTAGTTGATACTTTTATCCGTGAAGCTAGCTTGCACTTTTAAATCGGGCTGTGACGGAAACGCACAGGCATAACACTTTTTATATCCAAACGCATCCCTTAATTTGTTTCCCTTTCAGAGCAAACCCTAGAACCATCGGTAAAGCATATATAGCACTTGTTAGATGATGCTGAAGCAACAAAGATTATTGTCTAGTTGATACTTTTATGCTAGCAGCTTGCTGGAATTAGGTGCCAATAATAAGTGCTGGGCCTGGTATATATGCGCTGAAAACTACAAAACAGATGCTGCATGCTGGAATTACATGCTTTAATATGCTGGAATTTATAGTATAAGTGCTGAAAATTATGTTAATTGAGCCTTTTTTGGAAAATAAGAGAAATGGAAAATATTTTATCCTTTGTTTCGACAATTAATGGTCTGAATTTTAATAAAACTCTTCTATGAACAAGTCCTTTTAATTTCTAAAATTCGAACCATATGCACGCTATTTTGATTTGCAGCCCCCTCCCAACTACCACAACCACCAACCAACCGGAACATCTTTTTATTACATGAAAAACTAGGTTACCCCAAGTCCTAAAAACGATGTGATTGTAGTGTCATGAGATCACCACAATGAATACACAAAAAAAGATACGTACTCAAAGAGAAAGGATAACACCACGAAGGAAAAAATACTGTGCACAACGGATTCTTGTCACATCGATAGCACTTCCCATTATTGCATGTAGTGATGATCCGTTATTTCGGTTTCTCAATTCGGCTTTTCAGAAACTCAACCAACCCAGCAATATATCCTTCATGTATCTCTCGATCACCAATGACCACAGCAACATCTCTCGAACAAGCCCTCATTCCCTCTCCTTCCTTCCCCATCATGGCTCCTCTCAGAGCCTTAGCTATATCGCTCCTCTCGAACGACCCGTCGTCTCCTCTCTCTACTTCAAACGCCAACCCCTTCTCCACCAAAAATCTCGCATTCAATCCTTGATCATAAATGAAAGGCAAAACAACTAGGCAATGCCCGAACTGCAACGCCTCGATCGCCGAACCCCACCCCGCGTGAAACAACGAGCCTCCTATCGATGGGTGTGCCAGAATCTCCCTTTGCGGCGCCCACCCAAAGCACACCTTCTGTCGTTTGTTATCAAAACTCCGCTCGGCAAATCCCGGAGGTAATACGTCAACATCATCCTTAGCCCAAATGGGCTTTCTAATGGACCATAAGAATGGAAGCTCTGATTCCTCGAGCCCGTAGGCTATCTCGTGAACCTGTTCTCGACTTAGTTTACACTCGCTCCCAAACCCAACAAACACGACGGACCTGGGTTCCTGTTGGTCGAGCCATTTGAAGGTTTCGATCCAGGACTCGTCGGTGATTTGTCGTTCTTTCGGTTTTTCGGGTGGAAGCAATCCTACTGGAATCGCCGGCTTTCCGATGAGCTTGGCATATAAGCTCAGGTACTCGCCTCCTAGCTCTCTGCTGCTACGTATTGCCACGGCTTGACTCGCATTGATTATTTTGGCGAATCGTTTTGCAAGTGAAATCCCTGTAGCATTGTCTTCGTACAATCCTTTTAGTAGTGCACCATCTGTTCGTGACATTAATTGCACCCACCAAAAACAGACACAAGTAATTGGAATAAAGTTGAAGGAAATTAATCCATTTTTGTGTATATATGAAATTGGGACAAGGTGATCTTTGAAAGATCAATTCGACGATGGTCTTGTGTTTTTTTTAGCAGTCTTTTCGAGTCCACCTTGTTAATTAGGACCGATAATTTTTTGCAATTTGTTTAAAATATCAAACATACCAACAATCAGGTTGATATGAAAATGCACCATATAATCAATTAACTCTTGGAACACACTTTAAAACACAATTGTGTCCGAGACTGGTCGATGTACGTAGGCTTGTGCACTGAAAGAGCTACAAACAACAAAGTTGTATCATTGGTCAATGCAAGCATATCAACTGTACCTGCTGCTTCGAAATTGTGGTAAGCTACCGACGAAGGAAAAGCTACCCACTCCGGCGGCTTTGTCAGGCTCTCCGGCGATGACCGGACTCTCTTCTGGCCGTCGCCGGTCAAGTACTCCGGCGGCCCCCAAAACAAACAAGTCGCGGCGGAGAAAGGCGAGAAGGCCAGGACCGGGACACCGCAGTCTTTCCCCACGTCAGTCCCCCAGGCCGAAGTGAAAAAGTCGATAACAAGCCAATCTGGTGAATGCTCCAGTACAAACTTCTCCAACGGTTTCTGAAGGAGTTCGAAGTCCTTGATCAATTCCCACCCCCCGGAGATCAGGTCGACGGTGGCCTCGGCGCCTTCGGGTAACGGGCTCAAGTCCGGAATCGGCAAAGGAAGCGAGACGAAACTTATCTTGGGTGACAGGTTTTGAGGGGGTTTTGGGAGTCTCAGTGTGTTTAATGGGGTTAAGATATAGGAGACATACACGCCGGCTTCGGCTAAGGCAATGGCGAGTTGGTGGAATGGCATCATGTGGCCGAATGCCGGAAAAGGGAGGAGCACCACATGGATTTTGCTAGTTTCTCTCTCCATAGCACTCTTTAGAATTTCGCAGTTTACGTTAGTCCAGTTCAGTTTGGTTTGAGAAGAGTGATGAGTGATATGAGTGGTCATAAGTAGTGCTAGAGTGGTCAGATACTGCTGTGAATATGAAAGAAACTGTTTGACCGAGCTTTTCGTGAATAGTGTTTTGAACTTTTTGAATTCTAACAAAATTTTTTCAATAAAGAATTTAAATCCGGATTATTCGATAGCGTGACTCTATGAACAGCCTATTTACAATAATTCCGTAAATGAGTTTGTGTCGGTGAACATATATAATCTTGATTATTGGTGGCGACCCCACCATTATACCAGTGGTGTCAGGAGAACCCACTGGCCTGCAAATTGTCCACCATTATTACCAGTGAAATTGTCATATTTTACCGCGTGTAACTTTTACTCCTTCTTAATGATAAATAAATATAAATAAAAAAGACTTTTACTCCTTTTTGAACATTTCTGGTGATAACTTTTACTCCTTTTGGAACATTTCTGGTATCTTTGAACCCACCCGTTGGATTTTTTATTCTAATTATTATTTTATTTTTTTAATCATTACTTTTATTATTTTTATATCTCTCCTCAATTATTATCCTATTTTTAATAATTATTTTATTTCCTTTTATACTTATTACCTATAAATCTAAATCAAAAATTCCAAAATTCTAGACGTTCCAAAAATTCTAGAGGCTGTGATGCCGCCACCCCAATACGTTTGGACTTTGGACACGTGATACTGATACAAAAGCATACCCCACCTAAAAAAAAAAAAGACCCAGTCTCCCACCTTTATTTCTGTCCTTTTCATTTTTGTTTTCTTATGAAAAATTGATTTTCATACCTTCTTTTTTAAAATTCATACTTCTATTTTGGTCGTAGTAGTGTAATTTTACTTTGTCATTATTTTATTAGAGAAATATGGTGAATATTACAAATGCTATTCTACAAAATCATTGAGTGACACCACTAATCTCAATTTTTAGAGTCGCCATTGTGTGGGCCAATTGTGTGTGCTTGTGAGAGCCAAAGAGATAGATGGGAATTGAAAGTGCATGGACCAAGTCGGTAAAGAAATGGGTCCAATAGGAGCAGGTTGGCTCAGTGAGTTTGAGGGAAAGCATATATATGTGAGGTGTTTTACTAGGTAGTTTATTTGTGTGATCGTAATATCTGTTAGAAGCTTGCACATGTATGCGTATATGGAGTCTATATATTGTGGGAAAAGAGAGCAGACAGAGATCAGGGAGTCCCCCCCACCGCAAGTGGAGGGATTTGAGAGGTGTGAGAGTGTGTGGTGTGAGATGAGATCGATGTGCAGAGAGATGAAAGTGTGTGAGGTTGTGTAAGAATATATATGTACGTGTATATAAGTTGTATATAATTTGAAAGTTGAATGAAATAGATCGAGTTGTTTGAGTTGAGTGAAGTTTCTGATCTCCTTATTCCCATCGGATACTTGGGCATATTGGTACAGTACTATACTTTAAGAGCCCCTTTGGATTGAGGAATTTGGTAATTAATTATTTTAAGGTAAGAAAAGGGAGGGCCGGAGGTTCTTGCCGAATCGCTCATTTCAATTGAGTATTTGGGTGAGAAATGGAGAGCGAAAATTATTTACAAAAATAAATTTCCTTGATTGGCTCTTCCCATTTCTCACCCAATTCCACTAAAAATGATAAGATTTGGCGAGAGAAAAGCTCTCGTTTCTTATCACACAGATTCTTTCACACCATCTAAATCAGGCCGTAACGGAAAGGCATAGGCATATATAGCACTTTTTATATCCAAACACATCTCTTAATTTGTTTCCCTTTCAGAGCAAACCCTAGAAACATCGGTAAAAGCATATATAGCACTTGTTAGATGATGCGGAAGCAACAAAGATGATTGTCTAGTCTAGTTGATATATATACTTTTATCCGTACGTGAAGCTAGCAGCTGGCTGGAATTAGGGACGAGGGGAGCGTGCTGTGCATATATATGTACAGTATATATATACAATTTTGGGCCAAGCCTCAAAAAGATGTGAGCCAATTAACCTCGAAAAAGGTAAAGTCATTGAATGTATATTCAGTTCTTTTGAGGGGAACGTGGGTAATAGCAGCAGTTGGCATGACATGTTTTTTTACAATTTTGGGCTGGAACAAGTTATACATGCATGATCGAGAATATGTTCGAGAAAGGTAAAGTGGAATGTATATTCAGTTTTGTTTTGGGAGAACAATTTGGGGAGAGCGAGCCAACCTTAAAAAAGGTGTTTACACTAAAGAATGCTCTCCACTCCATTAATACATTCAGATAGATAGATAGATTCGGGGTGGTTGGGGTTGTGGCTTCAGGTGTCTTTGTAAAACAGTTGGGAAAAGGAAAGGCCTGAGGTGGACAGCAGCCCAAATTTGGGGGCCACCGTGTGAATTAAGTTTGTAAAATGGGGGCCTATTTGTGATTGGATGCATTTGGGCTTTGGAAAAGCCCCATTTTCATTTCGGGAAGAATAGACAGTGCAGTCACACGGCGTATATGTATGTTGTAAGATTAGTGCAGTGATGTGATGTGGCGTCTCTGTGCCAACAGGGGCACAACACTCGAACACGTGTGTCACCGCTAACGTGATACTCTCGACTAACGATGTACCACAATATATATATATATATATATGTATATACGGGGCGGTTTCAGGAACATTTATAAAAACACTTCATAATTTTCGATCAAATTTTAATTATCCGAGCCGCTCAATGTGATCAGAACTTGATTTTAAGGGTAACTGAGAGAAATTAGCAAAAAAAATAACCAGGAAAGGCTTGATCCGAACAGTTCCAAACTGTTTTTTATTGAACGGTTCAATTAAAAACTGCTTAAAACAAACACTTCCCGGTAATTTTTTTTGCCGATTTCTTGCTGGTACCCTTAAAATCACATTCTGCACACATTGAGCGGCTCGGATCATCAAAATTTGATCGGAAACTATGAAATTGAGATTTGGAGTGTTTTTTTAAGTATTTTTATAAATGTCCCTGAAACCGCCCGAATATATATATATATATATGTCAATCGAGAAAAGTAATGGTGTCTCATGCCCCTTCAGCACCATAAATGAGTAAAAGGAACAAGGCATAAATATATAGATTTCACGTCAATTTTTGATGTGAAGAATCCCCTTCCACAAGTCAAAATTCTTGAGACCTTGGACTTACATCAAAACAACTAGAAAGACCCTTTCAAAAAGTCCGTAAAAAATTAGGCCGAAGAAGCCCTAGTCCACTTTCATGCACAAGGTCAAGGAGTAGTTGCGGACTTTTTATTAAAAGCCCAAACAATTACTAGCTTTCTTTGGAAAAGGGACTAGATTCAATCCCCCGGGGCTTGACTGTGTCTGGATCAAAAAAGTGTAATGGCCATTCTGGGTGGTGGTATTATGGCTTTCATATCATGTTCTTTGCTGACTGTAAAAAGCCCTAATTTTGGGATCGATGTGACTTTAAGGTTGGACAAAGGCCGCCCCATTTGTTGATCTGCATTCGAAAGAAACTGTGTAGCAAAACTTAGATATTAAGCGCTGGTGCAACACCACCGCACAGTGTTTTAGAATATTTTTTAATCACAAAAAAGTGTGTGGCCCTCGTACTAACGTGTAAAGAAAAATTGTCTCGCAACACCGTTAGTACATGTGTGGTGGTGCTCCGAAAGCACCAAATAATCACTTTGTATGGTGCTCTGCTAACCACGAAGCCCCACCAATAAGACTTTTATCAATTACTACTACTATTGACCTTTGTTTTTTTTTTTTTTTAAGTGTACAAGACAAACCTTATCCACGCATTTGTTAATTCAGCAAAAAGGTATTAAGCATGGTGTCTAAAAAACAACCTACTTACCTCATAGGATAGGATAAAATTTCTTCGAATAAGAGTTATCATATATCCACTTTGTTTTGTCTGCTATATATTCAAATCTGTTTTAGCCTAATTTAAGAAAAAATCTTTCCGTATAAATCAACTTCGTTGACGGGAGTGGTCAATAATTTTGCTATTCATTTCAGTTGTATTTAAAACGCATTGAACGCACGGACAAACTCTAGTTCTTCTATATGCATGGTGATATTTCATGGTATAAAACCTTTATTATTCAGTGCTTTGGCCACTACTTCTTGGCGACATTCTTATAATGAGATTTCACTCACTAGGCAATGATCACATTGCAGGTTTGACTACTTTACGGACTCAGTTTCTATGCAGTTGGACTACAAAAAAGGCCTCTGCCGTTTCATCGTAGCCATTTGTCTTTGCATTTAACGATCCAAATTTTAACAAAACTCTTCCAGTGAATAAATTGTTCGAAAAAACTTTTGAACGATTAGAATCACGTGAAAGTTCAACAACTGACAGCAGAAAAGCTAGATTCTACTTCAACATGTAGTATTAGTTTTAGTATAAAAGTATATGGACACTAAACCGAAGCTGTAGAAGAGTAGTCACACTCAACTATGAGTCTATGACGCACCCGGAAATTTTTAAAATTACATTTGACTTTTAACTATTGTTAGTGGTTGGAGGTGGATGCAAACGCAATACTATATATTTGTTTGAAATACCCGATGATTCATAATGCTTTAAGGCCTTGTTCGTTTGTTAACTTTGGGTATTTTAGTTTTGATAGTGGGTAAAGAGAGAAATAAGATAATGATTGGAGAGAGGGGTAATGAGTGGAGAGAAATAGAGAGATAAATAAAATTAATAATTAGAGAAATAGGGAAATGATTGAAGAAAGATATAAGGTAATAATTGAAAAACAAAGTTAAAACAAAGTAAAGTTTGGAAACGAACAAGTCTTAAAGGAAAAGGGGAAAAACAAAGACAAAAAGTTGTTAAAAAAGTATGCAATTACGAAGCAAATCTTCAACATCTGCACCTACGTACTGTCATACCACATACACATTCATTCACGAATGGGTCTCTAAAGATGGCCGGGCAAGACTGAATCATGAAAAGACGTTAGGGCATCTTCGGACTATAAAAGGATAGAATAAGATGATGTTACATATGGGTTTCCGCCGTGGGTCTGGATGCCCGATCATCCCATCCTCCACCTTTTTAGCTTAGCAAAAAGAAGATAATGTTACATATGTGATTAAATATACGTGTATATAAGTCTTGTATTGGAGACAATTAAGGTGAGATTTTTATTATAAAATCAAATTCAAGCAATAGTAAGATCCCATCAATTATTGTTGAGAGTCTATATATGTAATTTTGAAGAAGTTGAAAACTGGAAAGTCTATGCATACGCAAAATGTGGGACTCATTAATCGAGCACCCGTGAAGTGGGTCGGCAACAGTGGGGTGGCTGCCAAAAAGTCTCACGAGATCGTAGGTGAGGTGAGGGGGGGGAAAAAGTCCAAGAACATTGGTTCAGTGAATTGGACCCCACAAACTACTTTCCAACTGAAACGGCCAAAATGGACCCCCTAACCCAACCTCCCTCCCTCCAGTCACGGACCCACAGTTTCCCTTACCCATAGGGGCGATAATTCAAGCGGACGAGGCAGCCGGGTTAAAACCCTCCCGTTTTTCATCGATCAGTCTTGAGTTCGAATCAACTTAGGACTAGATGGTTGAGTTGCGGGAGTCTTCTATCCACTTGCATTTTGGTGGGGGTACTTCTGCCGTTCTAGTGATAGATTCCGCGATGTGGAGATAAAGAAAAGCATCTTTTCTGCCCGTCCGGATCAACTGTGGCTCAAAATTCGGTCGTTGTAAGGTGGGCGAGTTCTCCTATGATCACATGCAGCCCACCTTGTTTACTGAGGGAAAAAAAAAAGGAAGAGAAACATACTACTATAGTAACAGGTAATGAGAAAATCGAATATTGTATTTTGCTTTTTGCTTTATTACTTCTTAATATTTTTATCTATTCTCATGGTAATTTTTTCACGAACTCAGCATCCAGAAACAACCTAAATCCATGCATAGATTTTCATAATCTCTCACTAAATGAGCTCCTTGATTTTCAAGATATGGATTTCTATATCAACTCCTGGATTAAAGATAGTTTGTTTATCTTATACCAGTGGAAAATAATGGGAGTATTCTAACTCCTTATTTTTTCAAGAAGAGATCAAACAATCGTCGTATCATGCGGGCAAAGGTAAATTCCTTGTGCGATATTGTAGCTTTTTGGACCCGATCGTTAACTTCAGAAATCCGAAATTAGTCGAAGTGCGCGCAAGCTGGTCCAGAGACTTTAGTTATCAAAAAAAAAAAAAATTATTGTCGCTGTTTGGTGCTATAAATACTAGTACTACATTGTATTACAACATCACCAAACAGATTCCATTTCACACTCCCACAATGGGGCGGTCCTGGAGAAGCTCTGCAAGCATTCAAGTAAGTCCACTCCTATCACTTTCTCTTTGTTGCTTTTCCATCCTTTTTTTCTGATCACCAACCTAACACAACTTCTCCTAGTTAGAACACCCATTTCTTCAATCTGAATTAACATGTACTGCAGCAAGTTTTGTACTTAGATTTTCTATTTCTTCTCTGAAATCTCACTTTCCCAATGCCCTTTTAGTACTAACTTCTAGTCCCCATGTCCACAAACAAGCATTTTAGTGTTTTTTCTCTGTTCCCATGGAGAGATTATTTAGTGCTCATTGAGCATTGCTCCACTAGCTCTCTCTACCAGAGGCGGAACTAGGTTTATCGACAGTGAGGTCAATTACTTAGAGCATCTATCATTTGTTATGACACCGAACAGAGATAAAAAATTTTCAAAAGTCATTTTGCGACAATAGCGATATTCATGAGGTCAGATGTAGAAAATAACACTAAAATCAATTTACTACGGTAATTTTTTCAATTCGGTGGGGTCAAGTAACCCCGCTTGCCAATGCATGTTCTGCCCTTGTCCGCATGCTATGGAATTCGCAGACCTTTGTGGTAGAAACCACACCAATATGCTGTGAGGAGAGTCTTGAAGCCTTATTTCATCTCTTTATATTTTTTGTCACCATGCCCTACCAATTCCACGATTGTGCTTCAAGATTCCTGTACTTTGAAATTAGATTTTTGTATTACTTCGAAATTTCCTCAGATTATAGACTGAAAATGAATTGGAGTAACTATTCAGTGGTCTCAGACCACCATCGTAATTTTGATCCCGGCCGTGCACGTAAGAAAAATCAGATCCAGAATATTGGAAGAACTACCAGGAACACCACATCAAGTTAAGAGAAACGCAGGATGTCGGGTCCTAACCTTTCGATCGGAATTTGTTCGGACCAAAAGTG
Organism: Rhododendron molle; assembly: GCA_025413875.1. Lineage (NCBI taxonomy): Eukaryota > Viridiplantae > Streptophyta > Magnoliopsida > Ericales > Ericaceae > Rhododendron > Rhododendron molle. The sequence goes on along the minus strand of CM046394.1, from coordinate 1,385,680 downwards.
GTGTGGACTAATTCTTTAGTTTTAAATTAAGACACTGGAACTTAAAAGCTTTTGGGTCAGAGGATCATGGGCTTCAAACCTACCTCTTTGATCTTTTTGCTCATTTTTTCATCAAAATGTGGTAAAATTTTCGATTTGTAACATTGTTGATTAGGCCTTCATGGGCAGCAAAACGTCGTTCTATCGACTTGAACCTGAGACCGCACACACCGGCACCCAAGTGCTCGCTCACTCATGGGCATGCTTGCTTTTGCTATGTTCTTTTTCAGGCGATTTGGGTCATTATGTTGGTACTTGGAGTACTGTTGAGTACAGTGGAGGGGAGAAAGGCAAGGATTTTGGAATCCTTTGAGTATCCAGCCATAAGTTGCAGAAGTCACAGTGCATCCATAACAGATTATGGGGGAGTTGGGGATGGAAAGGCATCAAATACTAAAGCCTTTCAGGATGCTGTCAATCACTTGAGCCAATATGGATCAGATGGTGGGGCCCAGCTGATTGTTCCTGCTGGAAAATGGTTGACTGGCAGCTTCAATCTCACCAGCCACTTCACTCTCTATCTCCACAAGGATGCTGTTCTTTTGGCTTCCCAGGTTCCTTTTCTTTCTCCCTCCAGTTCATATGAATTCTCATATTGTATTGTGTAAAGTTTAGGTACTTGGTTGAGTTTTCTTGTGCAGATTTAGGGTGAGTTCACGCCATTGACTAAACTGTATTTTCGGTGTTTAGTCCAGAAATTTCCATCATTCAAGACAACTCATCTTCTCTCACTAAATGGTATTTTTACTGAAAACAAGTGATATTTTGGCATTAGTATGAAGTGGTGTTATGTTTTGAATAAAAGCCAACTTTGATTTCAAACACTCCAATAGACAAATTCAGACTTCCACTCTTACTTTTCTTTTTCTTTTCTTTTCTTTTTTTTAAGAGCCAAAAAAGAAAAAAGGAATTTTATTGATCAAGTGTAAAGGTTAAAAGAGATAAACGAGTTATCTCACTCTTACAGTGTTGCGTTGTCATCACAATTTGAAACTTTTAGGTATTAAGAATTGTTAAGCGGCAAAGTTAATATCTAGTAATTCAAATTGTGGCGACATGGCAATACTGTAAGGGTGGGTCAAGGGTGGAGTTGGGGGAGTTGCCGTCCCTTAAAGGGACAACATCCTGCTGTCTCAGCCAAGGGGGCCGTGCCCCGGTCTCGCTCCAATGATCAGTAACGTTCACTTCATAGAGCTCGTTGAATTAAACAAGTACGTTAAAAATCAGCTCGATCTGATATCATTAAGTGCCTAATCGAAACCTTTTTGTCTTGAAAAGAATGAATCCGAAACACTGGATCAAATCTACTAGAACCCATTATTGGCAAGTTATATGTGTTCCGATTAGGCACTTCATGATATCCGATCAAACTGATTTTTTGCATACTTGTTCAACTCGACGAGCTCTACAAAGTGAACGTTTATCATCAGAACAATACCAGAGCAGGGCCCCTCGGCCGGGACAGCACGCTGTTGTCTCTTGCTGTCCCTTGAAGGGACAGCAGCTACCCCCAGTCCGGTCAAGGGTAGGGACAAAGAATCCAAAGCTAGAGTGTGAGCTGCAATAATGCAATTCCCCTGGCCTTGTCTGTTTGTGTCAAAATCTTGGAGGCCAAGGGGTTGAAGAGATGGATGAGACATTCCATTACTAGAAAACATGCCATCCCCTAGCTATTTCCCTCCTACTGATTGCCCAAGAGAAAAGCTACTCAAAACCACAATCATTGAATCTTTTTTATCGGAATAATTAACTCTGAATAATTAACTGAGAATGAGATCCTGAATTTGGACCTTGGGAGAGAATCAGAAACAAAATAAACAAAATCTTGTTATATGGCTGCTAGCAATATGTGTTGGTATGTAATCAGTCTTAAATGGCAAGTATTCCATTGACCCCTGTTTGTGTCATTGTGTGGTCTGTTCTAGCGACAGCATTCCTACTTTTGTTATCACTCCCGGTACAACCTGACATAAGGATTCTAGGCTTTCTGGTGGTAGCTAGTAATTGTGAACTCATCACATTTGCAAGAATAGGAGCATGCAGTTATAGCATCGATCTAATTGTGTGTTTTTCCAGTTAATATCTTCGTTAGTTAATGTGTTTAGGACATAAATGAGTGGCCTGTGATTGATCCCTTGCCATCGTACGGTCGAGGAAGAGATGCTCTTGGAGGAAGGTACATCAGCTTCATATTTGGAACAAATCTCACAGATGTTGTAATTACAGGTATTCTAATCAACCAATCAAATTAACACCAATCACTATTTCCACTCTTCACGTTCCGGTTTTCACGTTCCCGAAGTGACCCGTGGTCTTTCTTTTTTATGTATAATTAGGAGACAATGGCACAATCGACGGCCAAGGTGCTCTGTGGTGGCAGCTATTCCACAAGAAGAAGCTAAAATACACCCGGCCCTACATGATTGAGATCATGCACTCTGACTCCATCCAGATATCTAATCTAACGCTTGTGAACTCCCCAGCATGGAATGTCCATCCTGTCTACAGCAGGTAAATTCCTCCCTCCTGTACCACAGATCTCCCACTGCAATATCTCTTCCCCTGGCACAAAAGCAGCGGTTTGATCTTGTTCCTCCTCCTACTGTTTAAGATCACCTGATGGCAATAACATTGTGTCAAGTGCAGCAATATTATTGTCCAAGGCATTACAATCCTTGCTCCGGTAACATCTCCCAACACTGACGGGATCAATCCAGGTCCGTTTGATGCTTTTTCCTTCGTTACGATGCCTCTTGATTGACGGCAAGGATGAGATCTTGTGCTGATGACCATTTTGTCACTTATGTTGTTATTGTGATTAGATTCTTGCACAGGTACAAAAATTCAGGACTGTTACATTGTCTCTGGAGATGATTGTGTGGCAGTTAAAAGCGGTTGGGATGAGTATGGCATATCGTACGGTATGCCAACCAAACAGTTGGTCATCAGACGGCTCACATGCATTTCCCCATACAGTGCAACGATCGCATTGGGGTCGGAGATGTCAGGTACCCTAGGAGGGACACGTGCCCTTCCTCGTGTTTCCCAAAAAATTCGAGGTTTATGTTATTATGGAACATATTTCTAATGTTGCTCCTCTTTGATCGATTTCATGGCTCTACCATTGCAGGCGGGATCCAGGACGTCAGGGCAGAGGACATCGTGGCCATCAATACTGAATCAGGGGTCAGGATCAAGACAGGTGTTGGCCGGGGAGGCTACGTGAAGGACATATATGTTAGAGGGATGAGCTTGCACACCATGAAATGGGCCTTTTGGATCACCGGAAATTACGGGTCCCATCCAGATACCCACTATGACCCAAAGGCGGTGCCAGCGATTCAAAAAATCAATTACATGAACGTGGTGGCCGAGAACGTGTCAATGGCGGCAAGATTGGAGGGGATTTCTGGCGATCCGTTCACCGGAATTTGCATTTCAAATGCAACCATAGGATTGGCAAAGAAGGCAAAGAAGGTGCCATGGACTTGCACCGATATTGAGGGGATGACAAGCGGTGTGACTCCACCACCGTGTGGGTTATTGCCCGATCAGGGGCCAGAGAAGATTGGAATGTGCGATTTTCCTGAAGATAGTTTACCTATAGATGCAGTAGAGCTTAAGATGTGCTCTTACACTACTATGAACCATATATGAACCTTTTATTTTGTACCCGTTACACTCAACGGAAAAACTATCCATTAGGGCTGGATGGTACGGTGCTGTCTTATGGATGTTAACAATGGTATGTTTTTTTTTTTTTTGATCCGAACAATGGTATGTTAACCTACTTTGTTTATAAGCTGAACTTGTCAGAATTGCGTAGGGTAAACGAACCTGGGTAAACTGTTCATTTTATATATCATTCGAGCTTATCTCAAACGAATTTTCAATCACGAGCCAAACTTGGCTTGGGTTTTATCAATGGAAGCTTCATAAACAAGCTCATACCCTGGCTAAAATTTTTAAAAAGCTTCAAGATACGTTGAGCTTAAATTTGAAGAAGTCTGAGCTCAAATTTTCTGGTTTGTTTTACCACACTGCAATTGCATTGTGCAGGAGATGAATTGTAGCCTCCCTTGAACTAATTCAAGGGAGACAGACACGTCAAACAACAACCTATGGCAAACAGATTTTGTCAAAAAAGCATTATTGCAAACATGTGACGACGTCAGATGCTGGAAATCTGGTAAGGAATTCCACTTACCTATCAAAAGATGCTAATCAGCGCAAATAAGATCCATACATGTCTTTATATACACACACTTCTTGTCTCATCACAATTAAGTAGCAAAAGTCCTACAAAAGTGAACACAATCGCACGGATAGAGGAGAAAACAGCAACTCGGCTGTAGCCCGTGTCCTAATTCTACCTAGAAGAGAACACACACCAACAAACAATGAAGTGGAATTCTTTTCTGCAGGAATCCACCAGAGAAATTCTGCTTCAGCTCCTTTCTACAGCATCTGAATGCTAAACAAAATACAAGGATAACAAAACAGAACTCGTAATGAAAAACCAGTTCTTGGTAAGCCCCAACATCTCCGGTACATTTATTTTTCCTCTGAGGATTCATTACGGAATTAGTAAAGTATACAAGGGAATCATGCCTGACATGTAACGTTGTAAATCACATAATCACATTTCCTCATTGAATTGGAGGATCCGGATTGAATTTTACTGTTTCTCTCCATATGAGTTCCTTGATATTCTCCTCAGTGAACGATGGCTGCTCGAAATCAAAACTGAAAGGCCTAGGGCAAACAGGTTCCTCATTGATATCATGAAGAGGGCCCAAGTAGGGGTGGCATAGTGCCTCATCAACTGCAAAAAACCATGAAGAATGACGACCCGTAAGTGTGAAATGTGGAAAACTGATGATCTATGAAGCACCGACACCTCTAGAGGTCGAAGTATCGGAGTGTCAGACACGGGGACACGGGGACACGGCGGGGACACGGCAGGGACACGTACGGGACACGCCACGTGGCGTGTCCCATAATTTAATTTAAATTTTTTACGGGGACACCGCGGGGACACGGCGGGGACACGGGGGGACACGGCTGGGGACACTGATGGGGACACGGCAGGGGCCAAACTGTAATTTTTGAGGGACTAAACTGTAATTTTTGAGGGGCCAAACTGTAATTTTTGAAAAAAATTGGGGGTAAACTGTAATTTTTTAAAAAAAATTGGGGCCAAATTGTAATTTTAAAAAAAAATTCTGGGTGTCAAACTATATTTATTTATTTATATAAATATTTATTTAAATAAATAAATATACACGTGGCGTGTCCCCCGCCGTGTCCGTGTCCCCATTTTTTTAGAATTCCCGTGTCCCCGTGTCGGTGTCGGTGTCCGTGTCCGTGTCCGTGTCGGTTTCGGTGCATCATAGCTGATGATCACCCGACAAAATACAAGAATTGGTGAAAGTTAGAAAGCTGGTCGATAAAGCAAATTTCGCATGTTTAACAAGCATTTGTAACCATACCAAAATCAGTTGTACATCTTAATTTCTTTAGTATCAACAGCCATCCAAAAGACAACTATGGATACCCAAATATAGCAGAAAACCTCAGCTGATTGTGTTACTATCAATTTGTTCCAAGTCATGATTGAGTACATTTCCAAGAATTTTTTTCCCATTTTTCTTTTATTGTGCCCAAAAAGGTGTTGAGTTCGAAACCAAGCTTCAATTAAATAAAAAGTAAAAACAACTTAAAATCACATGTACCAGTAATGCGCCTGGTAGGGTCGAAGACAAGCATTTTCTCGAGTAAATCCAGAGCTCCAGGAGACATATTGGGGAACCTAGTAGAGAATAGTTGCCGTGGGTATTGCGGAAGTTGTCTGACATATCTTCGGGCATTATCACTTCGGAGAAACCCAAGACTCGCGTCATCAGGTGAACCTATGAGCTATGGAAAACAAAGAGAAGAAAATGCACACCTGTCACACTCAAAGTTGATACAAACAACATACAGCCATATAAGCAAAATGATAAGCCCTGTTGACTTTTAAAGCACACCATGAATGTCCCATCGCAAAAAATTACTTCGACATCAGCAGATTCAGAATCGGATCTATGAAGTGTCCAGCCCTTACTAACTAGAAACCAAAACCATACACACACAACAACAACAATAATAATTAAAAAACACCAGCTTAAAGGCAAAAAAATAAAAAAATAAAAAGTTTCTCAATGTGCTATCAGCAGATTGGTCACAAGATCAAGTAGTAAACCAAACCAAAACAAGCCCAAGTCCCAAAGGCTACATGAATCAGTTGTCTCAACTGAGTTCTGTCGAGGGCATCGTCTTCTGTGATATCCAGGAAACCTAGGTCTTTTCGAACTACTAAGTCAATTTTGGTCTACCTCTCTCCTCAGTGCTACCATCTACCATAACCATATCAAAGCTGAAATGACACCTCAAGAAACAAAATGTTCTGTTGATTAGTTGAACAGTACTTTTGCACTTTTCAAAAAAGAGTGGCAATAAGTCTCTAATGTCGATAACCAGCACAAATTATGGTCCAGGTGAATTCACTATAGATCATCTACAAAAAAAAACATACCTCTGTTATAAGTCTAAGCTGATGAACATAATCTTTCCCAGGGAACAGGGGTTGTCTGGTCATAATTTCACCAAGAATACAACCTACTGACCAAATATCGATTGCTGCAGTGTACTCTGAACAATTAAGAAGCAATTCTGGTGCCCGATACCACCGAGTAACAACATACTCAGTCATGAAATCTGTTTCAGAGGTTGTCCTTGCAAGTCCAAAGTCTCCAATCTTTAGGTCACAATTTGCATTCAGAAGCAAATTGCTGGGTTTCAGATCACGATGCAAGACATTTGCAGAATGAACATATTTGAGTCCTCGTAGCAATTGATACAGAAAATACTGCATAAGTAGAATTGATGCATCAGCAAAATCAAAATTGTAAAAAATAAAGTACTGCGTAAGTAGATTAAATCATAAGCACCAACTGCAGGTCTGCAGGTACAAAATGCAAAATGAACCAGAGTCACCTTTGCATGAAATCCAGTAACAAAAGGTAACTTGGATAACAGATTGTGGCAATTGCCAAAAAGAGGGAAAAAATGAACTACAAGTCAGCCTGCGGCCTGCCCAAGAGTTGATGGTCTTGGAATCCAACTTTTGGTCAACTAAAGCACCATACTTCACTCAAGAGGCTATGACCACCTTAAATTCATCACTATAGCTACGTTAAAATTGCAAACTATTATTATAGATGCAAGAAGTAGAGCCAAACCCGACAATGATCATCATTCAAAAGTTGGTTGGAGCGAATTATCTGATGAAGATCAGTGTCCATCAATTCATAAACAATGTAAACATCGTTGAAGTTTTCCTTTTGTGGAGGCCGAATAATGTCTTTGAGCGCAATAACCTACAGTGGAGAAAGAAGTGAGCAATATGCTCATGAGTCATGATAGCACAACAAACTTAATCGTTCAAAGTAGCAAATAAAATCAATGCAAACGCTGATAGAAATCCATGCAAAGAAACTGAAAGCAACTTGAAAACTAAATATGTCCACTCAGGTTCTCAAAGCGTCATTCTAACTACTTGGGTTATTGCAGAAATCTGTTTGCCACTCTGCTCAACAAAGAGCCAAATCTTTACAGCCAAGGGTACTGCTCCATAATGTGTCATACCAATTTTAAAGATGTAGACAAGTCTAGGAGCCTGCCTTGTGCATTGCTGCTTGCTAAACAACATGGAGGTTGTATTTTGGTGGGTAGCACACCAACCAGAGATAATTCCCTAACCACTCAACTAGATTATCCATCTCTCTGCATTTCGCTGGTTCTTCCCCCTGCTATAGCTCTTCTTGAACAGATTGGTTCTATCTCTTTCTGGTAATCTCCCTTCTCTCATACAGATTACCTCACATGTGATCACAAATACACAGCGTAGCCACCCTCCTCGACTCTTCTCTTCCTCCACCACATTCATCTCCTCCTCGAGTCTTCCAGCAAGACATGTTCGGACCTAACAGATTGGGTCTCCGCAACTCTATATCTACAGTTTGACATCTCCGCTGAGGACACTTGTTTCCGATTCTTTCCTTGGTCTTCAGTGAAAAAATACTCTCCTCAGGGTAGTTTCGTGCTTAGCTAAGGGCGTATGTTTGCAGGCTTGGCGAGGTCCTACAACATCAGTCCTAGACTAGCACTCCCCTTTGATCCACGAAGCCACCACCTCCGCAGAGTTGGGCGCATGTGGTAAGCACTATGCACATGGCGCCTAGATGCGCTTGTCTACATTACTTTGAATTGATACCAGGTTAGTATTGCTTAGTTGCAGGATTCTTCTCTGTCAGGCAGACGAATCTACCCTAGAACCTTGCTCTTGCACTCCCAACTCAGAACCTCCGAGGAAACTTGCTCCCATTGAGATATAAGCTTGTTCCCCCTAGGATAGAACCTCTCAAACATATTGATCTCAAAGAACTAAGAGAAGAGCTACCAAGCGAGAGGAAATATGAAATAACAATAAGATACTAGGAAAACATTTACTTTACCTCGAGAAGATACTAGAAAAACATTTACTCAAGTACTTAGTGTAAACAAAAGATTTACATATATTTGGGGGAAAAACATTAGCAATTTTCTATAATTCTTAGTTGCAAGGACGCCTAAACAAGGAGCTTCAACAAGTGGTAATGGATTAATTGGGTGGGTTTTGCCGAGCTTGGGCTCTATATAAAATTCATTTCCATAAATTATTCCTAAATGCTCCCTGGCGCTCCCAAATGAGGAGCTTATATGATCCCTGCTCCCGCCCTTGCTTCCAGCAACTAAGGTTTAGAACTATGGTAATAAGAAAATCAGAAGTCTTACACGCAGCAATTGCCACAATGGTCATGGCTATGTCTTATGCTTATAAGAAGCAGCCACGTTTCTAAAATGTGCACCGTTCATCTACAGGGACTCCACATGAGAGAAAAAAAAAACCATGAGAGACACAATAATCACCAAATTCCTTTTCCCTTTTCTGATAAGTAGACTAATAACACAGTCAACCATAAGGCAAAAGAAGATGAACATGACCAGGGAGATCTTGAAAATTTTATGATTATAAATCATATATATCATGTCCTAAAAGTTATGATTATAAATCATATAAACCTTACATTTTCATGGTCCATGTGGCGAAGAAGCTTAATCTCTCGTAGTGTCCTCTTTGCATCTATTCTGTTGTCAAATGCATTACCAATCTTCTTAATAGCAACTTCTTCACGTGTCTCCGAGTTCATAGCAGCACTGAAGCAAATTAAAAAGGTAACATTTTCAATTTGCATTTTCCATAACAGATAAAAATAAGTCAAAAAGATGGAACTGTAATCAAGTTGTTGAACCACCAAAATCCTTTCTTTTCTTTTTCTTTTTTTTCCCTTTTTCCTGTATTGAACCTAGAAGATCACTCAAACGGCAACTTCTAAATATATCCCAACGTTCTCAAATCTTACAACTGAAATTGATATAGCCCTCAACAGAACATTCTAGACAAGTGGATCGATGGTAGACAAAACAAGAAAAGAATGTTTCTCATCTGATGAAGCACCTCTTTGTGGATACTGAAAGGAACATCTTACGCCTTGGGTATTAAGGTAATTGTTGTCTTCCAATTACTACATATATGCAAGCACAAGTGTCCCACACAAATATGCTTATCCCTATTTCTAGAAATGGTCAAGCAGCCTCAACCCCATCTTTAACAACTCTAAGAATCATCCCATAGAAACACAGTTGCTAAAAATGGGAAAAAATGAAGTGATGACATAGATTTTCTTTTGGATGTGTCGAGCCGCCTTACGCACACTCAATTAATCCTCCAAGACCAATCCCATTGTCCCCAAGCGGGCCCAACTAAAACCAAGACGGTCACATGTGGCCGGTCCCACAAGAGTTGGTTGCACCTAACATGATTCAAAGCTGAGACCTAAGAGGTACCAAACCCTGGGAGGCTGGGACTAAGGGCTTGAGCAAATCCTTTAAAGTTGATATATATAGCCCTAGATAACTCATGTGTCGAGCCAGCATATGCACACTTCAACTAATCCTTGGAGACCAATCCCATCATCCCCGGGCGGGGCCCAACTAAAACCAAGACAGTCACGTATGGCTGGTCCCACAAGATTTGGTAGCACTAGCACCTAATATGCTTCGAAGCTGAGAAGTAGGAGGGAACAAAACCCTAGGACTGAGGCCTTGACCAAATCCTTTACACTATATATAGCCCTAGAAAAAGCTAACCTCTATAAAAATTGCTTCACTAAATTGACGCAAGATAACAAGATAGACAGATCAATCGAGAACGAAAACAAACCAAATACTCGCAACAGATGAAGCATGATCCAAGGGGTACGTTGATTTCTAATTCATGGTAACATCACACGGATATCACGCACCACTATTCACCAAAACTACATAATATCACTTCATGTCACTGAGGAGGACAAAAAATAATCTCAAGTTCTCAAAAACCTCAAATTCGACGAAGCAAGAGACACGAGTACAAAATTGCAAAACACAGCTGGAATCGAGTACAGGCCCTCTTACCAGACGATGCCGTAAGCGCCGCGGCCGACGGGGCGAATCGGGGGGACGTACTTCCTGGAAACTTCGAACAGGTTACCGTAGACATTGTACTGGACGTAGCGTCCACCGTGAGTGGGAGTTCCTCTGATGTTTCCGCCCTCAGCCGATGAACCCGAGCCCGGCTCCACAGACATGTCCCAGATCACCCTAATTGGTCACTCAACTAGCGATGAATCTCACTGGAATTTGGAAACAAGACCTAATAGAGGTTGGGGAAAGAGAAGAGGAGGAGGAGGAGGAGGTTTATCGGAAGTTGTAGAGATTTGTGACATTTCTCTTCTTTGGTGGTTGGGAGTAAGGTAGTACAATTTGGGGGATGCCTGTGACTTTTCTAGAGAGAGAGACTTTTCTAGAGGGAGAGAGAGAGTGGAAACGTGTGTGAACTTTAGGGGAAAACTTTTGAACTGAATCTGATATGATTACCCGTGAAAATTTATACTTTATTGCGATAAATGCTTCGCCAGCTAGCAATTTTTTTGGCCGCACCGGACAACCGTGTGTGCGTTATCATGGGAGCTACTTGCTGCGTCATGTTATTTGATGTCACACGTTATTTTCTTGATCTCAACGGTTCTCGTCTCATCGAGCGTGCGTAGTAGTAACCGTAACGAATTATTTCTCGTTTCGCTAACGATTTTTTTTTTTTTTTACTTTTTTCACTTTGTTCTTATTTAAACAGTTCATATCAGATATCGAAATGCGGAAGTGGGTTCCATAATGCGTGCGCAGCACACATAGATCCCCCTTCCCCCCCTCCCCCTATTTTTTCTGCCTTCTGTGGGATGTGTTTGTGTTGTGTGTACCAATTGTACAGGATTTTGACCAACTAATTTATGGGCTGTAATCTTCCAGTCTTTTTGTAGTACAAATTAAAATTTTGTGTAATTTGTACTAATACACCGAGGTTATGGATTCAACCTTTGCGAAGAGAATTTTAAATTTTTACTAGTTTGTAAGTTATTGGACTTGCAGTAAATGGAATACGGTACTTTGCCGAAAATCACGCCGAATTTTCATCTAAAGTAGTACACAATAGATAGCGAAAAGAATTACTCCTATGTCGATGGACTCCGACAAAGGAAAATTAGAACAAAGAGAAACTTGCAGGAATTATTTTCTCGCAAAGGCTCGTGATAGCGGTAGCAATCTCTTCATCATAGATAAAAAAGTTGAGCACCAAATTTTTAATTCATCTTGTTGCAACTATTATCACTTATCAACGGAGTAGATTGTACTGGATTCAGTCATCCTACAACCGCCGCCCCATCTCTCATCACAGAAGTCGCACCTCTTTGTTTCTGTAGACACTCTAATTTTTCACTTTAAAATTGGGGGGAGGCAATCTCTCCTATGAAATTGGAAATCTATGTTGGTGGATGAAGACGGCGAGGTTTTTTTTCATTTTATTGTTGGTTTGCGATCTTTTACTTCTTCTTCTCCCTTTTGTGGAGGTTTTCTCCCCGGTTTCTTACCTTGAGTTTTTCTCCAGACTGGATTTCTCTCAATTGGGTTGGTTTGGGGTATAGTTATCCGTGGATGAATTCCATCTTGGTTACTTGGTCTTTCGTTTAAGAACGAGTTTCATCTTGATGTAATTTTTGGTTTGAGTTATAATATCATCTGTTATCATTTAAGAAAAAATAAGTTTTTACTGGATTTTATGATAATGATTTTCCATATAACTACGAATCAAAGTTTGCAAATTTTTTCGAGCCGGCAGCACGTGTAATTTATGGAGGATTTGTCCATACAGAACTGTTAAAAGACCGGCTCAAAGCATCGAAAATAAAATCATAAAGGCCTTCATTTCTCTTCGAGCGAAAATCACAAAAACAAAAGAAGAAGGAGAAGAAGAAGAAGAAGAAGAAGAAGAAGGAGGAAAGAATGTTAAGAACAACTAGGAATATTTATGGTGGTGATGGTAATCCAAATAGTATTGAAATTGGGGTGGTCTCCCAACACGTAATTTCTTTAGAAAACCATCGTACTTTTCTTGATACCTCAGTATGAACAACGTGAGACCCACAAGAAACATTTACTCCTATATTTAAAGCAAAAAAATTTCAGCTGGCACAGGCTGGGCAAGAGAAATTTTTTGGTGCCGGATGGCATTGGCTGGCATATCTCACGTGGTACTCATTCGACACATCTGGACCGTTTAATACATTTTTAGACGGCTGGGATTGAAACCCTGCCATAATTTCAACTCGCATCTGCTCACCTAATTAGGTCAGTCGTACTTTAATTTGATGAGTTTCCAGTGTAGCATCCTCTCATTGCTGAGATGAGATCTGAGCCATTAGATTGCCGAACAGATGGCTCAGATGGTATACAGCACCGTACTGTGCACCGCACAACACCATCCTCCAATCCCAGTTGGATTAGGAATGCCCAACTCAATGAGAAATATCATTAGTGCTGGGCATCGAATTTCAAAAACTAGGGCGAGCCACGGAACAATAATGCAGTGGCACAAGCTGAGCACTTCCGTTCCATAAATCCAATTAAGTACTTATTTTGTAAGAAGGTATTTTCAAGCTCAAAATTTATATATTTACGCAAATAATTTTTCTAACAATATGGATCTTGTTTGATAGATTTCATTGAGATCTTTTAAACAGTAAAAAATAAAATTTTATTTTTCATTTATATTATTTTTGAGTTTAAAAATGTGAAATAAATTGTTTATTTTTTAAGAAGGTTTCTGGTTAAGCGCAATTCTAATGTACTCAGATTAACGGCCGGGAGCCCCCTGCCACGGAGTTCAACCCGTTTTAACCCAATTTATCTCTCGTCAACATACCTTTTTTTTTTCGTAGTAAAAGTTCACTGGGTCGACTACTCGTGCAATTCAACAAGCAACATGATCATGACATCCCATCTTAGCAAGCCAAGGAGCAGGGTACCTGATTCCCGAGTTAAGTAATTGCAGTTTCCTTATTTCCCTGTTGCTATGTGGTTAAAACAATAGCACCAAAACTAAGATTGCAGGCCTCCCCGAAAAGACAAAACTCGAGACATTCGATTTTGGAGATTTAAGGTGATTCTGAGTTTTCAAAATCAATTTAAGAAAGACATGACAGGAGAGGACTGGCATTGGACGTATTGCTAATTCTGAGGAAATTCACTCTCACAATTCCTGATCAAATGTCGTTGCCAAGTGTGCTTGAGGGAATCATGATTCATGATGCAAGACATTGTTTGTCCTCCGCTAGAACTCTTGCAACATGGTGGTGGTTGGGGTAAACTAGAGACATGTTACTCGCTTTAAGTGAAGCACTCAGGATCCCCACGGCACAACAAAGGAACTAGAGATCAGATGTATTGCTGAAAAATTCATAGATTGAATTTCTAAACACCGTATCTCTAGCACACGCCACCAAGGTACAATATAGACCACTCAAACAAGTAAAACTACCAATGGGAAAACAGTTTCTGAGAGTCGGAAAGAAGTTTGAGGGACAGGATACGGAGGACCACATTCATCCAAAAGCAATAAACTCACAATGGTTTTGCATATAAGCTTCCGCAAGATAACAAGATATCGTCAGCTGCTAGTTACTAGTATAATACCATGGTATAGCTTGAGAAGGTAACAAAAGAAGATTAATATCTTGATAGATAAGCACCACTGCAGAGGAAGCAAAGGGAACCATGAACCAATGTGCAAAATTGCAAGCCGCATAAAAGAACCTTCCTCCCACAACTTTCCAAGTCAAATAGATTCAGCACGCCAAACAAACCTTGTGTCCCGATCAAGTCGAATGCAAGGATATTCCCAGAAAGATTTTAAATGCATGACTTAAATCATCAAAAGAGGAAACAACTTGCCCACAGTATTACTCAAAACAACTAGAGCATCGCAAAGCTAGAAAACAGATAAAAAGCACAATTTTTATGCAACACAGGCAGACCTACTTGCCCAAAAAAATGAATATTACGGCAGCACAAGGCAGAAAATTCAACCCATAAGAATGCAGCAAGAGATCAGAGCAATGTTCCAAAGGCAAATAAGGTTGGAAATGATACAAAAAAATAACACGCAAATTAAGACAGTTTTTCTTTTTTTTGCAAACCAAACGACCATTTTATATATACTAGAATCGCATAAAAGTACAAATACAAAAAAAAACAGTTCATAAATAAGATAACAGACATTACACACCTCACAAGTAACACTACAAGGTCCACAACTAACATTATACACCATACTAATACATATACCCTGATCAACCAAGCGACAAGAAAGCCCATACATACACCTACGTCCATGTGCATACAACAAGGTGATGAGCATCATTGGATTTCAGCTCACACCATGCCCTTGCACATTGTTAGTAGGATCAGGGACAATACTCACAACTCTAAGATTAGAAAGCAAAGCGTCACGTCCAGTTAGGACAATTTGGAAGAAGCCATCCACCTGCTTTGTGAGAAGATCTAGTCCCTGTGAAAGTCTATCTGCCCTCTTTCCTAACTCAGAGATAGAGGTCTGGAGTGCTTCAGCTTCAATGGTATCCACCCCTTCTTGTATCATGGGGTACAACGTCTTGACACTTAGATGAACTGCTTCAAGCTCCTTCACTACAGTAGCCCTTCCATTCGAAAATATATTTCTAATCTCCCCATTTACATAAGCCTGTACATCTTCAAAAGCTTCTGCCCACAAACAGGTCTCTAGAACACGTAAATCCACCAACTTATTTGCAGAACTTGAGAAGGCAGCAGCAAAGGTGCTGCAGACAAACACAGTTAACACCTTAACTCCATACATCGCTCGCATTAAGACCTTTCCTTTAGCAGAATTCTTGACTTTAGGCAGCTCAAGTGTCTCAGTTAGACTATTTAAAATGGCAAAACAGTTTTGAAGTTTGGGATTCTTCGAACCAATGTGCTGCCTCCAGCCATCAAGTGAAGAGCAAGCTCGTACAAGCTGCTTTGAGGGGCAGGCAGTCAAGTTGTGCAAGGCACACTGAAGCAGGAGGTGGCCCTGATTGAACCGTGAGAGCTCAGAACTGAAGGCAATGCAAATATCAAGCAGCTTCACACTATTATCCAAGTACAAATCAATCCATTTATCGTCCCAATCACAAACAGGGAGTTCAAGCTCCGTAATTATAGTTTTTATGTCGGAATGAGTTTGGCAAAGCAACTCCATTGCGAATGTCATCCATGATAAGCTAAGGACATCTTCCCTGTCTCTTGGCTTAAGCTTCCTGAATCTTTCTGCCAAGGCATCCTCGAAAGTGTTCAACAAACCAAGAAGCCTTGGAGACAAATATGAACCCTTAGGAAATATCTTTTTGAATGGATTCCCAAAAGGGAAGGAAGGACGATGTTGCTCCTGTGGACGACTCATTTCAATATACAACCTGCAAAGAAATTTAGCAGTTGAGACAAAAGAAAAAAGATAAAAATAAAGCAAAAGATGCCAATTTCTAAATATATATGAGGCAGTTCTGCAAACCCCATATAACTAAACTACATGACAAACAAAAATCCTATGGAAGAGCAAATTCTGATCAACCAATTCAATTACATATATGGGGATAGCTATATCATCACAAGATTCCCCAAATGACCCAGTACTGTCTAAATCCTATTGGGTCACAAAATGAGACAATCACATAAATCGAAATTGCAAAATTGTGGCAAACGCCATTATTTCCCTTGTATATATACCTTCCATAGCCCTGTAGTTAGTTGTTAAGAAGGGAAACAAACAACCATAACATCCTAAAACCAAATCTTCCTCTATGCATAGTCCTAAACAAAAACCTAGCCTCAACCTACCTTAGTGCAAGTATTCATCCCCAGCCACTTGTCAGTTTGTTCCTCCTTCCGGTAAAACAACAGCACAGCAAATAGAAACCACAAGACCTCGTTTTCGACACGCTATTTATCAAAGAGCATGCACTTTCTTCAAATTCATCACAGATCTACATTTCAAGCATGTATTACCGCAAAAAAACGCTGACCTAAACCTAATTAGAGAATCGTGAACGAAATTGACACTAAATAAT
Source organism: Rhododendron molle (assembly GCA_025413875.1). Taxonomy (NCBI): domain Eukaryota; kingdom Viridiplantae; phylum Streptophyta; class Magnoliopsida; order Ericales; family Ericaceae; genus Rhododendron; species Rhododendron molle. The sequence continues at coordinate 1,368,980 of CM046394.1, read as the reverse complement.
CAAAATATAAAAGAGCATGCGTTTTTCACAAAACAATCGTAAAATATATCCACGCTATTCATCAAAGAGCATGCCTTTTCTTCAAATTAATCGCAGATCTACATTACAAGCATGTGTTACAACAACAAAAACGGATCTAAACCTCATCAGAGATTTCCTAACGAAATTACCACTAAATAATCAAAATACAGAATAAATCAAGCAAAACACTCACCGAATCGCTGGATCTTCAAGTCAACGGTTCGAATAAAACCCAACAAAAAAATATCTCAAAAAAAACCAACCGATTCGCAGAAACAGAATCGAAAATAAACTACAAACCGTAATCCTATAGAGATAGAAAGAGAGAATACCTGGATCGATAACTATACAGATATTAGACCCGTCGAAGAAATTTCACCAAGACGCGTATGTAGGCTTCTGGGTTAGGTAGTTCTTTCTTTGTTTGAATAGGCCGCAATGACTTGTAGGGTTGAAGATAAGAATGAAATGGTGAACGTTGAACAAACTTATTGGCGGCCGTACAGTAACACGTGGTGGAATACGAGTGGGTGGGTGTAATCGAGATTTTTCTGGCTTTCTCTAGCCCATGCTTTTGTCGTGGACCCATGCGCACTGAATTGGAGTCGGTGGTGGTCTGGCAGTGTTAGGTCATGGTTTTTGGCCGTTATCATTAGTGTGGGAAGAATATGGGCCGTTGATTTCGACGATGGGAGTCGATCAACGGAAGATATCCAAGGTAGAATGTTATGAGTTGTTTTCCACTCTTTGGGGCCCCTTAATGGGCCTGAAATCAACCAATCAGCCCAATAATGCGGGCTTTATCCATCTCCGTGTGGTTAAAACAATGACGGCCCAGGACTTGTTTTGATAATTAATACATGTTAAGGACATTTTCAGTATTAACAAATATTCTCAATATATCCTTGGCAAAAAAAATTTACAGTGGGCCACACTTAGGAGGCCCGTAGACTCACTCCTAAAGGACCTAAACAAAAACTGTGACTTCCCAATGATCGTGTGGCTCTCCTTTGAAGCGTGAGGTCTATGATTCAATTTCTATAGACATGAGACTAATCCTCGTAATGATTTAACAAATACTAATATAGTATCGTCTGGTAAAAATGGGAAACCAAGAAGAAATTGTTAAATTCGTAGCTACCGGTTAACCCACATTTGCAATTGATGGGAGAAAATTTCGGTCTAAAGTGATCAAATCTGTCGTTAATAGTGCCAGCTTAACTTCAAAGCTTTGAGATTAATCGAGGTTGTGTAAGATGATCTGAATAGCCCATTATATATAATAAATAATAATTAAAAGGAAAAGAAAAGAAAGGTTCTTTTGCACTAAAATATAAAAAGAGAAATTAGATGCCCGGTTTATGTATGAAGGTTCTTGTAGAAAAGCGAATAAAGATGCCAGCCCATGAATCCTTGTTTAGTATTTTCCCCATTTTAGCCAGAACATGGGGAACCAGAAAGCAAACCCATGTGACACTCAAATTACAACTTGGCTTAACTAATTAGTCAATTTAGGCATCCACATGACTTCAATTTTGACGCCCAATGAAGCGTGAACAAGTAATACGGTCACGTATAAAGAATTGAAGTAATGACTAAAGCTTATACCTTCCCTACCTCTGTTTTCGTTCATTTTCAGCTACATGATTGCACAAAAGTTATCTTACCTATAAGATACTATCGTGCTTTCTTGCTACTGAAAATGCACAAGAACAGAAGTATAGAGGGTTTTTCAGTACGGAAGATTTGATTTGAGTTCTTGCAAAACAGGTCAGATAGATTTTACAGGTTAAGGGGGAAAAGTGATAATTTCAAGTAACATTCGCCACCAGAATAAATTTGGAGAACCAAATAAATAGAATGTGTATGCTGCTCAAACAGGAAAGCCAGGAGCAAAGGATGAAATGTAATGCAAATGGTAGATGCCGAGGTCGGGAATAAGCTTGAACCGCCTATGTCAACAAAAATCATATAAAGCTTAAGTATCCCAAATTTCAGTTTCTCAACAAACTTCAACAATAACTGCACTACTTGTAAACAACACAGTGACAGCCCAAAGCTGATCTGAATCAGTTCTCAATCATGAATGGATGATGAGAATAGTTACACAATGCTCTATAAATTTTACAGGTTCCACTTATTCATGGTTATAAAGATTTTAATTTCATTGTTTTAGTGTTACAGTGACGAAAAAGTATACATTTTCTACCGATGTCTCTCTTCACTTGTGTCTCTCTTCACTTGTGTTAGAAGCAGCTGCACCAAATTTGCTTAATTATCACCTACGGTTGAAAGATTGATGATTCTGTTGCTTATAATCACGATGGGCATGGGTATGTTCTCTATCAAATCGTCTTTCCTGTAAATCAAAGCAAATGACAGATGAGTGGCATGCACTAAAATCTAAGCATAAAAACCAGCTTTCCGAAGCAAGGAGAAAAATAATTGGGAAAATAAAATGGTGCATACATGTCGTACTAGAAGGTCAACTTCCTCAAGCATGTGGATCACCTGTCCCATTTTGGGTCTTTCTGAAGCATTAGGATCTAGACACATGAGGGCAACCAACAGGACATGTTTGAGTGCTTTTGAAGAAGGCATCTCAGGTAGCTTTGGATCCACAACTTCTTCGGATTTCCTATTTTCAACCATTGTCTTCAACCAATCAATCAAATTCACCTGTAATTATTATCCACTTCAGATAATCGGAAACCTTCCGTGAATATAGGGTGAAATTTGGGACACCATATGAGATGTCCAAGACTAACCTCTCCATGCGGTCTACTATGATCAACAGGGCATCTTCCAGAAATAATCTCCATTATAAGTATTCCAAAGCTATAGGTATCACTCTTCTCATTCAACATACCAGTCCAAGCATATTCAGGTGCAATATAACTAGGAAAATGATGGGATTAGTCAGTTTCCTATCTCACTGCATTGCCAATAAGCTTGAATTGCTACAAGGAAAACAAACATAGAGAACTAAAATTAAGGATGGAACTGAACTAACCCATGTGTTCCCATCACGCGAGTTGTCACATGAGTGTTCTCAGAATCCAAGAGCTTAGCCAGCCCAAAATCAGACATCTTAGGTTTCCATTCGCGATCAAGTAGTATGTTGCTCGATTTTATATTTCGATGGACAACCTTTGGTTCAAGACTCTCATGGAGATATGCCAACCTGAAGGAACATAAAATCTAAATTAGACAAGCCTGTAGTACTCAACGAAGACTGGGCAGAACCAATTCATGATAAGTCAGATACTATACCCTTTCGCTGTTCCCAAAATGATGTTCATACGGATATTCCATGTTAAGGGACTAACTCCTATATGTCCATGAAGCCAGTCGTCCAAATTCCCATTTTCTACATACTCATATACAAGCATCCTGAACAACAACGATAACCATAAAAATAGTAATTGATCATAGAGCTTTCTCATTTGGAAAGGAAACCATCACCCAAGTAGGAAGTTAAGTTAATTTACCGGTAACCTCCCTCCACGCAGTAACCCAACAACTTGACGAGGTTTTTGTGTTTTACCCGCCCAATTACTGCTAACTCCACTTGAAACTCTTTCTCAGCCTGACCACTGATAATCCCACCAGATTTATGAGTCATGGATGGAAGGAAAATGGGAAAAATCCAATTAAAGTGTAGCTTGAGAGTATTTAGATATCAAATCGAAAGCTACACTGACCAGTCCTGTAATTTGATTAAATACTGTAGCTGTTGCCTAATCTCAAAATACCAATTCAAAGGTCTTTATTCCAAACAGAAAAGATAAATACATGGCTTTTCTCACATATTCCAATCAGAAGTTTGAGAGTATTTAGATATCAAATCGAGAGAGCTACACTAAGCAGTCCTGTAATTTGATTAAATATTAATCTCAAAACACCAATTCAAAGGTCTTTGTCCCAAACAGAAAAGATAAATACATGGCTTTTCTCACATATTTTAATTGTATTACTTCTCAAAAAGATTGAAACTCTCAGCCTATTATGACAAATTCATATGTTCAATTCTTAAACTGAAACAGAAAAACAGAACAAGAAATGCAAAAACAGAACACATGTAAACATCAAAAAGAAGGGACCAAAACCACGCACAAGGCATTCGAGAATCAGAATATCTAAGTTTCCAACACAAAAACTTGTGGGACTTTCCCGTCAATAACTTTCCCACAACAATTAGTTTTCACACCATATTTTTGCATGAAAACGAACACTTTATTTACATGAACAAGTTTCACTGGTTCCAACATGATTAAACACAATATCTACACGATTAAGCATTTTTTGCATAAAGTTCTAGACAATTGAACAAAGCCGGAATCCTGCTGAATTAGAAATTGTAGTGAATCAAGCAAACAAATACCTGTTATTGGACAAATTCTTCACAGCCACAATAGTATCATCTTCCAATACACCACGATAAACAATACCATGACCCCCTTCACCAATCACATTTCCACCAGACAATCCCTTCGTAGCCACCTCAATCTCCCTCAACGTGTACCGCCGCAACCAACCTAGATGCAGGGACGGACACAGTATCTCAAAATTGGGTGGGGAACACTAAAAAGAACGCTAAATACTACTACCAAAAATATCATCATACATATTATCAACAAATCTTTCGAATTACTAAGATATGTGCATCCTTATGGACCATTTTAACAAGCAAATTAAAGCAAAATAGTAATAAAAATAATAATACTGCTAAAAATAACATCACTTTTCTCAAATTATTTGTTGGGTGGGTGTTGGATTGTCAAAACCTTGTTGCGTGGTACGGATAGCAGAAAGAGCCAAATGGTTGATTGTTCAAGCTTGGTTTGAAAACTTAACAAGTTCGAGCTTGGCTTGTTTATGCGACAAACCCATCTCAAACAAACTTTAATCAAGCCAAACCGAACAGCTTGAAGACATTATAAGTCGAACGAGCCCAACAGTAATCACTAATTTGTTCGAGCTTAGTTTGAAAGCGTAACGAGATTCAAAAATATATCTGAGTTCCCTTTGTATATGCAACAAACCGATCTCAAACGAGATTTTATCATGCTAACACAAGCTCAAACTCGAGCGGTTTGATAAATCCGGTTCATTTATCAGCCCAAGGGAAAGAATCATATAATTTTAAATTCTTGAACAAAAAACCATAATAACTATAATAATAATAATAATTTAAAACGGACTCACCTAGATGCGAAACCCCCGGCGGCGGCTGTGGCGGTGGCGGTGGTCCCCTGCCAACAGACGCGGTATTCGATGGCGTCCGATCGGAGTCCACTAAAACCCTGAGCTCCGTCTTCTTCTCGGCCTTGATCTGCGACTCCGGGCCGCGCTTCGGTGCGGCGACTTCGGGCGCGATCTCTTGTGGTACGATCGGCGTGACGGACACGTGGCCCTGGGAGTGTTCGGGGGACTTGAGGCGGTGCAAGAGCTTGGCGGATTTGCGGCGGTGGAGGAGCTTGGCGGAATTGCGGCGGCGGCGGCGGCAAGAGGAGAAGCAGAGGCAGGAGAGGAGTAGGGTGAGCAGGATGACTGATCCGGCGATGACTGATATGAGGATCCACAGGCGGAGTCCAAGTATTGAGGTTTTTCGAGAGAGCTGCTTGTGCACGAAGGGTAGGCCGTATATTGACATTGACTAGAGAGAGAGAGAGGGTGGTGCGTTTGTTTAAAGTTACCGAAACGTCGGACTGGAATCTAGAGACAGAGTGAGGGTTCATTATTGGTTGGCGCGAGAGAGAGAGAGAGAGAGAGAGAGAGAAAGGGAGAACTCCACTGGTGAAGCTTTTTTCGCTTTCTCTTTTAAGGCTCTGTTTGGAACTTGAGGATGGAATGAGAAAAGTAGAGAAATTAGTAGTAGTAATGAGGAAAATGAGAGAGAACGTTGAGAAAAAATTGAACTTTGTTTTTATAAAACTTCAAAAATGATACGGGTACCCATGGGATTTGCACGGAAATCGTACCGACCGGCCATGCCAGGCCGTCTCCCGCCACCGTCCGAAAATTTTATTAAAAAAAATTGATGCGCCAACGCCGGAATCAACGGCATCCGATGTGTATAGGGTGCTTGATCTAAACACCCTATTTTTTGTGTATATTTTTTTTATAGAATTTTTGAACGGCTCGGATTGGCCTTCTAGTCGGAGACAACCTAACGTGGCCGATCAGTGCGATTTTCATACAAATCCCATCGGTACTCATAGCTACGCTCTTAAAACTTTCCCTCTCTTATTTTAGAAACCAAACAATTAATGGAAACAAAAATTTTGAGATTTTCTCTTCCTTTCTACATTTCCATCTGTAAGTTCCAAAAGTGATTTGTTACGATTTACTTGTTGGATATTGATTTCTACGCACTTTTTTTGGATATTCACACTCCTTTTTTTGTCTTTTAGCAAAAAAAAAAATATACACCCTTTCAACACTAAAATTTAAAAAAAAGAATGTGGTTATCAAAAAATATAGTGTAGAAATCAATTCCCTACTTATTTTGCCCTATTTTTGTTCTCCAATGCAAGAGTTTAATAACTAGTTTTGTATTAAATTTTTTGAACTAAGTATTTATCTTAATTTAAATTAAGAACTCCATAAAGGCAAAAATAACCTGAAATATTAGTATGTTTTGGATTGGGTGTCTGTCCTTAGCGAGATTTTTTTGTTTTTAATGTATTTTTTAAAAAAAAATTGGTCATCTTTTATTTTGTTAAATAAATAATGTTAGAAAGTTGTGCAACATTGCCAAAAGTTTAGGAGAATAAAACAAAAATGAATAAATTAGGCCAAACTTAACCTCAATGTTCAAAAGAGTGAGTTGTAACCAAGGATATTAGAACCGCGAAGTCCTTTTCGTTCCGGATTTTTTAATTTGGGTAAGTTAATTTTTCATTGAAAAAAAAAAAAATCAAAAACCAACTAAGACCAAAGGAATGCCCTTGCAGAAAGATAATTTAGTTGTTAATTTACAATTGCAAGTGATACTAACTTAATTCGTTTACTTATTTATAATCTAAAGAATAAATGAAATTCAAAAGTAAAAATCAATAAATAAGATTAAATCAGAATGATCCAGCCAAGCAATGGAACGAGGACAACAATGTAGACCTTTTCAAGATTAAAATTAGGACATTTAAATGTTTGTGGCCGGTAAGAGCATCTCCACGAGACTCGCTAGAGCTCAAATCTCGTCAAAAATGGCGAAAAAACGGTAAAATTACACAACTGGAAGGCTCGCTCCAGCCTCGCACATTTGCTTGGGAGCTACAGCACCTCGCCTGATGGCTTGCTGCACGCAGCTCTCTCTCTCTCTGCCTTTGACGGGTCCAGATCGACGACAACGGATTCCGGAATCGAAATCAAAATCGACGACGGCGGAAACGAACTCGACGACGTCGGTGACGGTGGGTATGCGCCTATGACAGTAGGATTATGAATAGAGAGAGGTGGGTATACACACAGTGTCGGAGATAGAGGATTTGTGGTGGCCGTGAGTTGATTTGGGTTTGTACTGTATCAAGATATACATATATGTTGTGTATACTTGTATATAATAATGTAAATGTGGTTAAGGGGTGTTCCGGTTTTGTAAAAAAATAGTTAGAAAATAAAGGTAATTTCAAACTCAAAAATCATGTATTTACGCAAATAATTTTCCTACCAATATGGATCTTTTATCCGGTGCAAAAAAAATTAAAAAATTATTTTTCATTTTTATTATATTTGAATTTAAAAATTGAGGAAAAAGTATTTTTTAAAAAGGAACCTATACTAGAACGGCTCGTAATTACCCCAAAAATAACAGTAAAGGGGTTTTTTTTTTCTTTCTTTTTCCCTCCCTAATTCTGTAAATGGGGTTTGAATAGCCTAAAAAGAATAGGCTGTTGAGTAGTGCAAAAATTTAGGGGTTAGCCAAAGAAAAGAATTGGTCTTTTTCTAGTCAATTTGTTTAAATTTTTGCTAAGACTATTGGTGATGCTCTAATAGGTATAGGCTTAAGTCACTAGGGGAATACAAGTGAGCCACCTCAAGTATCAAAAGGTTTTTCTTCCCCTTTTTGACAACACAGGGGAATCCGCAAGTCCAAATCGGATAAAACTAATCCATCTAAGCCCGCCACAGGAAATCAACATCCATGAAAAGAAATTAGTAGTATCAAAATAGTTTAGAATAAATCAACACATGACGAAGTTTTTTCTTTTCGATAAGTAAGACATATATGACGGACTTATTTGTTTATCAGCGTGTTTAATTCAGAACCGATTCCATCGGTTGCATAGGTTGCGTGGTGACAAAGTAAACCTGAGTTCTCCTTTTTCATAAAAATTTTGTTGAATTAACAACCTAAATGATTATAAATGATCGATCTTGCTCTGTGTGACATTTGAACTAGCGATTTTGCTTGTAAGACACTCACCTGATCAGCTCTCTTTTATCCAAGACCTTATATGTTTGCCATTCACTATTTTAAAATAAAACTGCAGATATACTCTTCCATATATAAAATAAAACAATAATACCCAAGATTTTGCGAATCCATGCGTATTTCTGAGGGGAAACAAATTTTGAGAATCCGAAATCATTTGCAAGTTTTTGTTCGAAAATATTCAGCAACGTGTAATTTAATGCAATTGCCCAACTTAACCTAGCTACCACCTTTCGATCGTACCTGGAATTGAATACCAGCAACATGTACGTACGTAGCATTCCTCTTCAACAAAACATCACGCATGACCTTGGGGATGTTAATTTGGTATTGCTAGTCCGGTAGGGATTGTTCATCTTTTTTTTGGGCAATCCATAATCAAATTTAATTAGGGGCGCACACGGTCCGGATTAGTACGGTTCTATAGAAATTTAATTTGTAACCGGATCATTCTGAACGGTTCTACAAAAGAGAGAATGAAAACATGGCCACTACATGTGCACAACCTATCAAGATCCAAACCGCAAGACCGGGCCGAACAGTTTTCTACCCTATTAGCGTTGTTCTACCCTATTAACATCCAAACAATTTTCCTTTTTTTTTTTTTTTTTTTGCAAACCATATATAAGCTCGTAAAACTTATTTAGAATTTAGAGCACCAAACAACTCATAACATAATTTCTATTCATAGGGATCTTATTAAGACTCGAAACCAAATATGGTCACAATATATTTGACAATCACCATCACTTAACCAACTCCTCAAACTGATCGATGAAAACAACCAAACCAATAAACCCACACGAATTGTTTGGCAATAGCGATCCTTAAAGAAAAGTTAATAAGGGGTGTTTTGGCCTAATATTTTAATAATAATAAAGCCGGATTGTTAGATTATTGGATTATTTAGCTCCTTTACGAAATTAAATCAGTATTTTGGTTTGGTTTATTGACTAATTATTAGTTGGATGGATTGTTTGACTTCTTTTCCCCTCCAATTTGGACACCCTGCAAATTACCAGAATGCCCTGGAATGAAGGGGATCGATGGGGAGGGATTAACAAAAAACGAGAAAGGTAAAATGGTCTACTCGCCATATTCTTTGCCCAAGAAATTGAGTTGAAAAATTGGCAAAATAGTCAGGATAACCATCACCCTGTGTAATACCATGGTCTTGATAATTTACCCTAAAAGAATACAATCGTCTTGGTTAAGCAAGAAGCTCATGCCTTCGGCCTTCCATTCGTAGAACAGCATGAATTTTTTCAGAAGCGAACACGAACTCAAACTCGAGCGATTTGATTTGTTTATCCGCCGGACAGAATTACAGCTAAAGCTTAAAAATTCTAAGGAAAAAAAAAAAAAAAACCTCCCATTATTCTAATAGAAATTTAAAACGTGAATAGGACGGTGGCCTAAGTTCATGTGCCATTGGGTCCGTCCTTACCTAGATGCAACATCTCCGGTGGAGGCGGTAGTCCTCCGCCCACAGGCGCCTTACTCTCTCCGCTCGACGGCGTCCGACCGGAGCCCAATAAAACCCCGTGCTCCGCCTTCTCGACTTTAATCTGGAGATTCTGGACCTCCCAGAGGTGATTAGGTGCGGGGGGCTTGCAGCGGCGGACGCGGCGGAAGCGACAGCCGCAGCGACAAGAAGAGAGAACGAAGAGCAGTAGGATGAGGGCGGTTAGAGCTGCGGTGATGAGCGCTATCAGGAGCCATAGGTTGAGTCCGAAAATTGGGGTTGGTTTTGAGAACTCGTTGTTCACGGAGTCCAACATTGACCTTTATTAGAGTGTGAAGAAACGTAAGTATAATATTGGAGAGAGAGAGAGAGAGAGAGAGGGGTCGGACTGGAGTCTGGAGTATGGATAGAGAGTGAGAGTTTCTTTTATTTTGGCGCGAGACAGAGGGATCGAGAGGGAGAGAGAGAGAGAGAGAGAGAGAGAGAATATTATGAATTTTATTACATACAATTTTTGGAACGTTCGGCTATAGTTTTTCTTTAGTTTTAATTTCTGATGAATAAATGATTAAAAAAATTATTCAAAATTAACAAAAACGAAAGATTTAAAGAAATAAATTAGGCTAAATTTACCAGATGCAAAACTTTATTACTAGTTTTGCATTAAATTTTGTGAACTAAGTATTTATCGTAATTTAAATTTAAAAACTCCTTAAAGACAAAAATAACTTGAAATATTTGTATGTTTTGGAATGGGTTTCTGTCTTTAGCGTGATTTTTTGTCTTTAATTATTTTTAAAAAAAATTAGGTCATATATTTTTAATTTTGTTGAATAAATAATGTTAGAAAGTTGTGCAACATTGCCAAATTAAAAGTTTAAAATAATAAAATAAAAATGAATAAATTAGGCCAAACTTAACCTTATAATAATGTTCAAAAGAGCGAGTTGTAGCCTAGGACGGCAAAGTCCTTTTCGTTCCGGTTATTCTTAATTGTGTCAACTTAATTCGTTTATTTATTTAATGGAAAATTATCTAAAGAACAAATTAAATAACGAAAGTAAAAATCAATAGATAAGATTAAATCAGAATGATCCAGCCAAGCAATGGAATGACAACAATGTAGACCTTTTCAAGATCCACTAAAATTAAGAAATTTAGAAATGTTTGTCACCTGTAACAGACAGGCTTAGCTCACTAGGGGAATAAAAGTGGGTAATCTCAAGTAATCCATCTAAGCCGGACAATGGAATCAACACCCACGAAAAGCAGTTAGCTTCAAAATAATATGGACTAGAATAAAATTATCAAGATTCAAGACATGACGGACTTTTTTTTTTTCCGGTAAGTTAAAGATATGACAGACTTGTTTGTTTATTTTAGTGCATTTAATCCATAACCGATCCCATCAGTCGTATAGGGTGTGTGTTTAAGAGAGTCCTCATACCCCTCCTTAGTCAGCAATGGCCTAGTGGAGGTGGTAAATAGAATTACTCTCTTACCCTTCCGTGTTTAAAAAAAAAACCAGAAAGACAGGAAAACTGAAAGCCAAAAATGGAGAGAAAATGCTCCTGTTGAAAGTATAGATTGAACTACATTTGTATTCACAAGGATTAGGGCATGATTGGATGATGGATTAGGCAGGCGGATGAGGGCATCCGGGCAGATGAGGGCTTGATTGAACGTTTTTGCCTTGGTTTGGCAGGAAACTTGACACCCGGATTACTTTGTCCCTTGTCACTACTGGAATGATTTTAATCTGGCTCAGGAGGTATTATTTATGGATTGCTTTGAGGTGGTCCATAATTAGTCCGTTATGGGACAGATCATTCTCCCACAATACATCACTTTTAATTCAAAAAATAAGTAAAATTAAGTACTTGTTTTCTTTAGCGTAACAGGGCTTAGTCTGTTTCAACATTCTTTATTATCAGTTCATCTACTGCAGCCTTTCTTCCACAAGAGGAGGAAGAAGGTGATGAAAAGAATACAGACAATCTGCGATCAATGTAGCTGAAAGCTTATCTTTCTGATGAAATATTAACTCGATTAATCAGACCGCACACCCTCGAAAAGGATTACTACCATGTCTATTATAATCTTGAAAAGTTATTGCCCAAAAAAAATGACCAAATGTAACAAGGAATTAACTACTACGATGCAATTGGAGTATTGGATTACGAGAGATGTTATGTGCACAACCATCCGAATACAACACCAAACACCATTCATCACATACACGTGGGTCTCACACACTTAACACGCTTGACCCACGTGGCCATGTGTATCTGAGGAGTTGTGTTTGATTATAGATGCCATATTTGGATTCAACAGTCCCAAAGTCCCTATACATATGTACACACAACTCTGGACATAACTGCATCGGAGGAGCCGTTTGATGAAAACAACCATATCAATAAAAGCCACAGGAATTGCTTGGCAATAGCGATCCTTAAAGAAACATAGAACAACATTGGATGTTTTCAGACCATTTTCATGAAACAACATGGGACTGTCAACTATGTGAGCCTCTTGCGTATGCTCACTCCTCTAATGCAATCGTGAGTAAGAGCATCCGCACCAGACTCAGCAAATTTTGGACCAAATTACTCCTTAAAAATCTACTTTATTACTTTAGCTATCCAGTTTTAAAATGTCTACTGCATCAGACTCTCTATATAAAAACTATCCCATTAAAATATTATTTCTTTATTCTAAAAAGTAAAGACTAAAAAAAAATGTGAAAACCATTTTTTTTTCTGGTCAAACGGGAAGGAAAGTAAGCAAAACCATTTTTCACCAACTAAACGAGCAAACAATTCCCCTCTCTCTCTCTCTAACTTTACTCTCTCTTCTTCTCAACCCACAACCCAAAAAATTCAGCAAACAAAACCCAGCCCTGGTTCTTCTCATCGAAGGCAGGTGTTCAAAGGCATTCTTCTCATCAAAGTAATCAGACCCATCAAGCCCAGAAGGATCAAATACCCCTTGATCGTTGGGCTCCAACTCCCCCAGTACCATTTCTGAGAAGAAGGTCAAACTGAACCGTCGTGGATCACTTCGAACCCCTCTCTCTCTCTCTCTCTCTGAGTCGAACTGTTGAGAGTTTGCATATATTATAGTATTTTATTGGCAAACGGGTGAACAGTTCCTCGTGTATTTCCACGAGGAACTGTAGCTCTTCTACTTCTTCGGGGATTTCCACGAGCCTGATAACGCAGGGTTTTGGGGGATTTTTTTGGAGATGGCTCGTTACTTTAGTTTAGAAGAAAGAGTAGAGAGAGAGATGTGGATGCCCTAATAACAACTTGACTTGCCTTTTAGCTAGCGAGAATGGTCTAGCTTTGGTTATGTAGCAAACTGATCTTAAACGAGCGAATGCGAACTCAAACTCGAGCAATTTGATTCGTTTATCCGCGGAACGGAATTACAGAGCTTAAAAATTCTTGGAAAAAAAAAAGGAACTCCCATAATTCTAATAGAAATTTAAAACATGAATGGGGTGGTCGCCTGAGTTCATGCGCCATTGGGGGGTCCATCCTTACCTAGATATATGCAAATCCTCCGGTGGAGGCGGTGGTCCTCCGCCGACAGACGCCTTACTCTCTCCGCTCGACAGCGTCCGACTGGAGCCCAATAAGACCCCGTTCTCCGCCTTCTCGACTTTAATCTGGACCTCCCAGGGGTGAGCGGTGATCTTGGTGGGCTTGCAGCGGCGGTAGTGGCAGCGGCAATAGGAGAGAGAAGTGCAATAGGATGAGGATGGTTAGAGCTCCCGCGGTGAGTGGTATCAGGAGCCATAGGTTGAGTCCGAATATTGAGGTTGGTTTTGAGAACTCCATAGCTGCCCCATTAAAAATGAAGTATTTATAACTACTCTTAACGTGCCATTAAATAACCATTACAGACAAAATAGGAATCAGTTAAAAACCATAACCACTACCCCACTATTCCCATCCATTCAAGAGTAGCATGTTGATCAAATCAAGATGAGGTAGAGAGACGAAAGAAATTAAGAAACGAACATCAAGAGAGAAATTTTCTCCTTTTTTTTTTTCTTTTTTTTTCCTTTTTCCTTTGGGGGTGGGAGAGGAGGAATGTTTTTGAAAGCATGAGAACTGAGCAGTTTGCAGAGGAAAGGAACATGACTAGATGGATAGCATCAAACACGATCGAGAGTATTTATCCACTCTATGACAGATATGGATTCATCAATTGCTTGGTGAATTGGTATTCCAAATATTAGGGGTGAAAATCGGTCGGTTCGGTTTTTGGGGTGTTCGGGATCGAACAGATCAGTTCGGGCTAACTTAGCAGGAAACCGATCCCAACCAAAAAAAACAATGGACCGACATTGATTCGGGATGGTTCAGTCCAGTTGGTTTTTTCGGAGTTTTCAGTTCGGCGTTAAGGTTGAAATGGACAGTTAAGATTGAGATGGACAGCTAAGAATATTTTTTCTTGGGGGGGTTTAAGATGGACAACTCTGATTGATCGGTCCAAATCGGTATGGTTTTGGGGTATATTGGTTTTGTTCGATCCAGAGAAACTTCCAAGTTATCAAGACTGAACCGAAAATTGATCGGTTTGGTCGGTTCGGAACAAACCGAAGCCAACCAAACCCACCTTACCCCTACCGAAAACCAAACCGATTGGTTGTTTTTTTCCATCCGTCGGTTTTTCTTTCACCCCTACCAAATATGGAACACACTGCGTTCTTATTTGTCCAGAACTTATTTCTGTATTTTTATTTTCGTAAATTTTTGTTTAACTTTTCATCGTAATTATTGGGGTTAAATCGTTCATCTTGACGAGACAAATCGAAAAAGTAAAAAAATATAACGCAAATCAAATAAAATTAAAAAAAACGAACAAAACACAAAACGAAAAACAAAAATAAGTTTACAAGAACCCAAGAGGGGTTAAGCTTAGCGAATGACAGTAGTGACCAATTTGGAACTCTATCCCGGAATCTGTTTAATAAAAGGAACATGCAGAGTCACTCATTTTGGTCTCGTGTATATTGGAGTCCGATCCTTTCTGGTCAATTTGGTCTCGTGTTATGGATGTTTTGTAATAAAAATTTACCCGAACAAATCTGAACCGTCCAAAACTGGATGGCCCCAATGCAAAAACTGGACGAAACTGGGCGGTAAGGACCGGACAGGATCCATGTCCATCCCCATGTACATTTCTCGGTTATAATCATATTTCCTTACTGCTTTACTGCAATCGACCCGCATAAGACTACACAGGGATGCCTACATGTGATTGCTAGGGAAAGCAATTCTGAAGCAACGACTCAGGAATCCCAAATTGGGCTCCTACTTCCTGGACTCTGATGCATGTTAAGACGAGTATTAGAACACTACTCGTATATTAAGACCAAATTGAACTCAAAAGCATCAATTCCATCCGGTGAGGATAATTTGAACTACACTCATACTAGCACTTGTTGCAACAACTGAAGCTCATGCCATTGCAAATCTACCTACTGTTATGTAGATTTTGTGGGTTTAGGTAAGAAACTAAGAATGAATAGCTTAAAAACTAGTATCATTAGCAAGAACCCAGCAACGTAAAATCCACAAACATAAATATTAGTAGTTGTAGAAGATGAAGTTCAACCAAAATCATCATCTGTCAAAACTTAAACTGAAGGCTAGCCCATTTAAAATCTCATACTAATAACTTTGCTCAACAATCAAAAAGAACAGAGATGGTGTCCTGAAGTAGTACAGCATTCAAGCTTCCAGAGTCTCTTCCGGACCGAGCCAGCAGAGCACGGAGAGCTTCAATACGCCATCTATCTTCCTCACTCGAAACTTCCACCAGCAGGCCCAGCACCAAAACTGCCACCGCCACCACCACGGCCGAACCCAGATCTTCCTCCAGTACCCTGCAATATGCATCTCAAGAAAATTTAGTATTAAAAAAAAAAAAAAATCACAAGCCAAGTTCATAAGCCAATTACACCTTGAAAATGCTCTTTTCTACCAAAAAGTTCTAGAATGGAGGTAAAGTCAAAAGTTTTTTTAATCCCACACTGCCAACCCATCCAACTGAGGAAGAAAATGGCCGCCTTCAATTTCCGTATATCCCTTGAATATTCCCAAAATAATTCCCAGATTCTCTAATATAGGTTATATTAGAAGTTAAATCTATATGACAAGAGACCTACATAAAATGGCTCCTGGGTCCACAACATGGTGCCATAGATTTCCTCTCAAGGGAAGCAGAACTGATGGTTCTCAAATAACGTTCCGGTCATGCATGTTAACCTATTACGTAGGTGTGAAATACCTAAACACATTTAGTATTACAGTATGGAAAGCAAAAACAAATTAAAGAGAGATTACCCTAAAAGCAGGTTGGTATTCAGCTGGAGCTCCTCCCTTGTCAGCATACTCCCCAGTGGGGGCTCTTGCACCTCCACGGTAACCCTCACGATCACTAAATCTTGGCCTATCACCTTCAGCCCTAGGTGGACCACTGCCAATTCCACAATATGAAACATAAAACAAATGCAAAAAAACTGAGTACCCCAATAACCCAAAAAAGAAGTATGCAACAGGTATATCGCTAGAGATGGAATGACTGCCAAAATAGATATTAAGAATCCATGTCATATCCTATGAAGCCAAGTAATACAGACTCTTTTGCATGTGAGAAGTACCATTTGGCACTTGGATAAGGGTACAGGATATGTGTCTCAGTAAGACATTCACAGTTCACCTTTAAGAAAAATTTCCCACTTTTGAGTTTTATGCAACCACTGCACACTACATCTATGATGTGTATGAAATGCTTTATGCAACATTGTTAGCCTAGAAAAATAAATATATAAACCACTATGAATAAGTGTCTGCATCCCCGTTCTCTTGACATAAAAACTAAAAGAATTCGACAACTAGACACATACCCGCACCCAACACTTGCTACCCGACTCCATGTAAGATAAAGGAAAATTGCCTCTGCTATAACACAACGAATTCCATATATACCATTTATTTCTCAAACTCATAGATTTCCCATGCTCATCAAACACAAAAACAACATACAATACCCAATCACAAGTCTCATAGCCCAAATATCAGCACTGAGTTAGCAACTAGTCAGATTAATTTTAAAAAAAAAGTTAGCAACTAGGTACTATACTAGAAAGCCCAAACCACGTAACCATTCAACATGATGCTGACAGCTTAAACAACCAACCACAAGCCAAAACAGTAATCCCACCACTATATTCCCCAACGAGAAGCCAGCCAATTTGATCAAAGCAACAAGGAAACTATTACTAATATATCGCATATTACCGTGGGCGATCACCGGGAGGGCCGCCAAAGCGGCCACCAGCAGGAGGAGGGCGGGCAGCTCTCTTCAGAGTGTTGGGAACAATCTCGGATGGCAAATTGAGATACGTTCTCAGAAACTCAATGCCATCATTGGTCAAGTACCAGTAGTAGTGCATCCAGGCAAAGGTCTCCCTCACGTACTCCTTGGATTTGAAGCTCTGCATCAGCTTGATTACCTGTAGGTTCGGCACATCGATCTCCGGGTGCTTCGCGAGGTTGTAATCTTTCTTTGCATAGCACACACCCTCTACATGTATCATAAATTTTCACCGAATGTGAAATTGGGTCCATATGTCCATACATCTTAAAATGCGACAACAATTCGATCCAGTAAACTTAACGAATGAATCATATTTTGTGACTAGAAAAATAAAGGAGTTTCGAGAATTTTTTCAAAACAATCTATCGCGTGATTGACTTAGGAGGTAGATAACTACATCATAAGGCATACTAATAATTGAAGACAATCAAATTCATAATACATAAATCTATTTGCGATGCAGTTCATAATAGGACCAAAGCACTTGAGAAATATCAATTTGAAGTTTATACTGAATGTGAAATTGGGTCTATACATGTTTGAATGCGATAAATTTTCGATCTAGTAAACTTAATAAATGAATCTATTTAGTGACTAGAAAAATAAAGGAGTAACGAGAATTTTTTCGAATCAATCCCTTTCGGGGTTTTCTGAGGAGGTGCATATAAAAGACAATCAAATTCATAATATGGAAAGCTCTACGGTTCAGTTGATAATATGACAAAAGGGGAAAGGAGTGAGGACCTTGAAAGAGGTACTTGGAGATCTCTCTGCGATTCTTCTCTGAAATAATCTGCGCAAAACCGAAGAAGTAAGACGAGTATCAAATACTGATACATGTATCTGTATACGCATACATGTAGATAGAAGTATAGTAATGGCGAGGGAAGATGAAGAGAGAGAGAGAGAGAGATCTACCATTGCTGAGGTGGGAAGGAGACAGACGGCCACAAGAAAGTGCAAACCCTAGAGCGAGAGATCTACCGTTGCCTTTTGCTGCCGAATATATAGACTATTCCAAACCCTAGAGCGTGTATCTCTCTTTACGGGAAACTGCTATAGCATGAAGACGTCGTCGTTTGTTGGTAAATATGAAGGTGGATGCGTTTTTGCGCCTAAACTATCTCTGTTCTGCTTAGTTGGTCCCTCAACTACTTATCTAATTCATTTTGCCCCTGAACTTACCACGTTGCGTCTAACATAGTCCAAACATGTCACAGACACCGATGTTCAAACACTCCTACATATAAATATGTACGGGAATCATTTGATGCACGTAGGTCTCATCTGATACACACGAGACTCATGCGCATCGAAAAGCTGTAAACATAAACTTATATCTGGACATCTGTGTTCTAAAAATTTTCCTTGATCACGATAAAAAATTTGAAAGAGTTCTTCGTTTGGGTCATTCCTTATCCCTCGCCCAAAGGTGAGGGCATTACTTCCGGAAGCATACATATTAGTAACCATTGTTCGGAGTGATTAGGAGCACCGCCACCTAGAGCTCCATGAGCTTCTACCATCACGCATTCACGTGGAGTCCATACACTTAGTCTTGGGCTCCACATAAATGTGTGGTGGTAGAGGCCCTTGGAGCACCACGCAATAATAATTTTCCCACGGTTTGCGTTCTCAAATTGAAGGCTCAACAGCTTCCGTAGTCCACCATATCAGACCCATCCAATTTGTACATGCCCCACGGGAAATGAAAATTAAAGTACTACTTTGTAACCATAACTGCCTTAGTCATCCATTGCAACACAGTGCAATTAAAAGCAGAAAGCTGAGATCTCAGAGATACACTGCAAAACCTACTTCAAACGTAGAATTCACACAAGGGCAAACTGAGATCGAGGTAAGCTGGTTGTTGAAAGTTGAAACAAACTTTCTTTTGCAGAGAGCTGCTGCTGTTCATAATTCAATTATATATTCCACAAAAAGGGATCCTGCAATACAAGAATACAAAATACTTAATGGATTTTTGACAAGTACTTGCGGACTTAGGAGAGATCAAAAGGCAGTTCGAAGAAATTGTCGTACTCTATAACTTTACTTTGATAGAGAACTTCACTTAAGTACAACTCGATATTTGTAGCATCAAAACTAACTCGACTATTTCCCTCAACGTGAGCATAGGATTATGTACAGTATCAGTCATATTTGCAACCCCTGTAAGGCTATGGTGTTGGCCTTGTTTTCTTCAACCCTCGGCTAGGCCTCAGAATTTGCTTAAATAGGGCCATCTTAGGGACATTCCAGTGCTCCACATGCCTGAAAGACCGGAGAGTGAGAGTCAAAGCGGAAGAGAAGGAAAGAAGCATAAAAATGTTTACATGTTACCTGCATACTTTTCCAGTTTGTGCATCAAAATAGTATTCTGTGTACCCAGTAGCTGCAACAGAACTCAACATGTTCAGCATACATGAACGCAGACCACAAGGTGTATTTCCATAATAGCTTGCTCTCTTGTAATGAGAGATGAAAATATGACCGATTATTTGGACAACTAGTTGCCTTCTGACTTTTATGGCTAGGTAAGTTTTATAAAGGAATAAGTCTGAAGAAAATGTTGATTAGGTTCAGATGCTTATAGGTGTCTAAAAGCAATAATGGTTACACAACTTTTCTTAGTAGCAGAAGAGAGACGTACCCGAAAGAATAGGCTTCCAAGGAAAGGACAATACACAACTAAAGCGCCAATGTCCAATTCCCTTATTCTGTAGTCAATGTGATCATATGTCAAGATCAGGGGAAAAAAACAACTAATGAAGACAGGTGATATTCATCAACCTTCCTTTGGATCTACTCTAGTTGATCGGCTCATCTGATACATATGCATTAGGCCTTGGAGGAAATTATTCTATGTTAGTTGCTTACCTACCTCTAAATCCTCCCACTTCATGAGTTTCATATCTGACTTATCAACGAGAGAGCCAAAATTAGTACAATTCCTCTTGAAACGTCGAAGCCCTCTGAAAGAACCTGCTGGATCAGCAAATTCACAATCCTCCTCATACGCCTCAAGGGTCAGGCTGCCTAAACAGTATAATAAGAAATCATTCATTCAATGCACAGGGAATCAGGTACCGATCGTGCATGAAGACACAAAGAACTATATTTGCTAACTGCTAAGTAGAATTCTTCGGATGGACTGTTTGCGGAAAACGCTTCTCCTAAGCCTTACTTTGAATTTATTGAATACGTCATGCACAGTACTTGCCATTATATTTGCTTGTTTTCATATGGAAGATACTAGATAGTATCATATTGTGCCTGTGTCCAGTATCATACTAATAGTATGCCCTATGGACAACCTGTAAATACACTTTTTGTGGTGACTGCCCTTGGACAGGTCACCAATACTTACCTGGACAGGGGTATGGGCGATCAACAAGGCCTATGGCCTAGGTTGGTGACCTCGTTGCACTTTGGAGGGGTACCCGCCTAAGGTCAGCCCTGAGAGGTGGAGCCTTGGACAGGTCACCAGCCAAAAGAAATCATCTCTTACAATTTGAAACTTCAATGTGACTTGGGGAAGACAAGATTGTTTAAACTTGAATGACATTTGATATTTACTTCTCTTCTTAGTTTTTGATGGGTATGATTATCACCAGGTGCTAAATAATTCATCCATTTCCTAATTGACTCTCTATTGGTAGACTTAAGTAAAATTATCACCAAAAGGGTTCTGTGCCAACGTAATAACACTTGAAACCCAAGGAAAAGAAAAGAAAAGGAAAATCCGAAAAACTTCATTTTCTAGGGTCATTTCCACTAAGTTTTTTGGTGAAAAAACGTAGGTCTTTTTACCATATTGTTGACAATAATCAACAAATTTTGACATTTTAGGTTGTTGTTCACACTAACAACTTTTTTAATCACATACCCCTCTACAACTTATTTACTACAGAAACAACTTGATATTTCTAACAACTCATTGAAAGATCAACTTTCCCCAAAATTTTGTAAGCAGCGAAACATAACTAAGTTAGGTTTGTGGTAAAAATAAACCTGTGACGAAATATGACCTTTGGAAGTCCTCTTTAATGGTCTCCACAACGACGGCCCGATCAATTGCGCCCGACCCATCAACGGAGAGCTCGAGACCCTCGACGGAAGTTCCGACGCTTGACGGTGATCGGAAGAAAGAAGCGGCTATTCCGAGCAGCTCAGAACTATACCAGGCCATCTTGAGCAGAACATTCTGAGGTTCGGTGTCGGGTTTAGTGGATGAGTTGCTAGTTGAATTCTCTCCACTGCACCGGAGTTTGTAGACTCTGCCGTGGGTATTTGGCCTGAAAATGGGGTGGCGTTGGCGTGAGCGGAGGTTGGGAGTGGCACAAGGAAATGAGAGTGTGGTGGCCATGAGAGACAGAGAGAGAGAGAGAGAGAACGATTGTTGGTGGATAGTAAATATCTTTTGGCTCGAAGGAATGGCAACCATTCGTTTGCACATTTTGGTTTGGGCAAAAAGGCTTTGTTGATACGTAATGTAAGATTAGGAAGTGAAATGGTGATTTATTTTGTCATCTTTATTCAATAAATAAATAAATATATTAACTTTGCGTGAAACTTTTGTAATTTATTGATTCGTCTTGACAAAAAGAATCGAAAAAGTATGAAATTCATAGACAAAAAAAAAAATGTTACTTTAACTTTTCAATCCAAACCCACTTGTGTGCCACCATAAAACAAAAGCGCAAACATAAAAGAACCTTTTGAAAATATATCAAACTAGTGTTTACCCGTGGCTACGGTACTACACACCGGTTCATCCGGATTGAAAAATGGAGCACTTAATTTTTTAATAATATTTTTGATATGTAAACAGTGAACGTGTGTGCATGTGCGTGGTAGATGCCACCTAAGACAAAAGATGCCGCATAGGACAACCCTTCTGTTTTATTAGATAGATCGCTAAAACCCGCAAAAACAATAAACTAAGAGCGAAAGCGAGAATTGAAAGCAAGTGCAGAGAATCTAACTGAAGAATTATGTCATTTGTGGCTTAGCTAAAAACACTACTTAATACAGTAGCGATCTATATCATATTTACTCTCTTGCATTATCAATAATCGAGGGAAGTTTTAAAGTATGAACTCATTCAACTAATGCGTTTGACATAATTTTCCAGATACGGCGAAAGTTTATAATGAATTGAGACAAGAGAAGAGGATGTACAAAAATCTGTCAAAAATTCTACTGATACAACTGCATTAAAGGTTTTAACATATTTGTGTGGCCCGTGACCTCTGGCTCGAGTCCTTCCTCCACTTCGGGTTTGATCAAGCTCTCTCCGCCTTCTGCGCACCAGGCCCAGCGGAGGAGCACGTTAGCCTGGCGCAAGGATGAGTATAGTGAGAAGAGAGAAGAGATCACAGGGTTTGATGTCTGGATTGTTGCGTACCTTTAGGGTTGTGAACCTTCCGCTATTTATAGAACCTCCAGCTTGCTCTCAATCTTGTCACGTGTTACGCGCCGGTGGGTACGTTATTGTGGCGTCGGCTAGATTAGATATTTGTAGATTCGGCGTGAGTTGTCCTTTCCCATGTGCTTCCATCATTATCTTTGTAACCGTTCCGGCTGCGTGGGAGCGACCGGCGTGAATCCGTAGGTGGCGGGGCTTACGAGCCGAGCCAACGAAGTCCGGAAACCGCTTATGGGCCGAGCCCAAAGATAGACCATGTCGCGTACACCATTTGTTGAAGCGAAGTCGGCAAGGTCGCCGTGCGTGAACATCGTCGGCTAGGACCGTCTCGATAGCCGCGTGGGCTCGTCGACCTTCGGCTAGTAGCCGAGCGTTCTGCGTTCGGCCTACTACAATAGCCCCTCGATCTCTGCCGACGCCGAGCGCGAGGTAGGGATCGATACCTAGCTCAGGCCGAACGTGGAGAGCGCCGAGGATGGATTATTGATGATAAAAATGAGATCAAGCTGGACTTAACCCGTCTTTTCATCTGCACAGGGTAACCGTCAGGGGCGCCCCCCAGTGCGAGCACGCCAAGTGTCACTGTGCAGCTGGGTACGGCTGGTGCGAGGACGGTTGGCGTGGGGAAGAGTCTCTGCAGGCTGTCACTTCCACGCCACGTGTCGTACGCTGAGTGGATGCCTGTTCGGCGGTGTAACGATGGGCGGGAACTTCGAATCCCTAACCCTAGCTCTATATAAAGGGGTTGCGTGAGGAGAGAGAAGCCACCAGTGCTTTCTCTCTCTACACTTCCATTGTCAGAGCTCCTTCCTGCGCCCGTTCATCCTCCACTCCTGATTTATAGCAGTTTTGGCACCAGATCTTGCTAAAAATCACAGGTACGAGTTCGATTTTTATTTCTCTATGCGTTTTTATAGTTTTCACATGCTTTTCCTGCCATTTTCCTGGGTTTTTGGTGTTTTTTGTTCTGCGTGAACAGTACGAAGCCTGGAGATGAACGAACTGTTCATCTTCGCCTTCAACCTGTTCTTCCGAGCACAGGTCCTCCCAATGATCTTGTACTTGGCTGATGTTTTAGGTTGGCCGAGCCCCATGTAGGTAATAAAGGGTTTGGCCGACGGTAGGCTTGGCCGAGCCCCACTTTTTAGTTGTTTAGGCCGAGCCCCGGCTAAGTCCCAGGGTTTCCCGAGCTCGAGTCTTAATAGGATAGGAATGGTGGGCCAGTAGGTAGCCGAGCGTAGAGATCCTTGCCTTCTGGCCGACGACGAGGTTTCTCATTGTTTTCTTTTGTTTTTGTTAGGTCTGGCTCACCAAGTCATTGTCATCTCTTCCGACTCTGAGAGCTCCGGAGACGGCTCTGCTGAATTGTTTATCCGAGATTATCTGGAGAGGCGACGAAGCCGACGACAGTCTTCCTCAATTGCGTCCAACATGTCGGATGCTAGTGACTCCAACGCCGAGCGCGTCCATGAGTACGACGACGGGTTCAACACCGAACCCGAGATATCCTTTTCTTCATCTACTCACTCTGATGTGGAGCACGAGTTAGGCCCTGAGGCCGAGTCCAGGTTTCTCTCAGGAGCCGAGGCTCAAGCCTCCTCTCGTTCCATGCCAAGTGAAATGCCTTCCGTAGATAGGGAGGTAGCTGACCTTTATGACAAGGGTCAAGTGTGTCCTCATTCTCATTACTTCAGCGGGCAACCCGATGAGTACGAGAACTTCTGCCGTACATACAACATCCCCGACGACGTTGTCGTGAGTAGGGTTGCCAGCGACCGCATTAGGGACAAATCAGAAGATCGTCCCGAGCACATTACCGTCCCTCTTATGGCCATCTGTGAGGCTGGCCTTCGCTTCCCCCTTCACCCATTCTTGAGAGAGTTGCTAGCCCGGTTCAATCTGGTACCTCACTTCTTCGCTATCAACAGTTATAGGATAGTGATGACCGTAATCAAACTGAAGGAGCTTCACAACTTGGATTTCACCATTTCCGACCTCTTCCACACATACATTATGTCTAGGCACGGCGTTACCAATCGTAGATACCTATCCACGAGAAGTGGGAAGCAACCGCTTATAGACGGCCTTCAAGACACTGACAAGTGGGCGAGTTTTTACGTAGAGGTGAGCGGAGAGTATGAGTTTGGTGATCAATCATCTCGGTTGCATAGTGTGCCGAAGATAAAAGATTTCAGAGGTTTGTCGCTTCTTTTTTTTTTTTTTTTTGGCCGAACTTAAAACTCGTCTGTAGCTACCTTGAATTTTCTTTAACTCGGATAATTCTCCACTGCAGACCACCGAGCCATCACCAAGCGAGAACAATCGCTTGCCGTTGAGAAGCACGTGGAGATTCTTCTTGCTCAAATTTGCCGGGACGCGCCGACGCTGCTTGGATACGAGCCTTCTTACAAAGGCAAGTTGAAAAGGAGGGAGAAGAAAAGTGGTCCGAGCACGAAGAAGAAGGGCAAAGAGAGGGTTGCCGAGGGACAGGGAGAGAAGAAAAAGGATCCCAATCCGAGCAAGGCAACGAAGGGAAAACGTGTTAAGTTCCCTTCCCTCAAAAAGTCGGCCGACTTCTGGTTCCAGCAGAGTCAGCCCTCCCTAACCGAAGGTATCGACATCGATCCCATTCGAACACTCATCCCCCAGTTTGCTGACAACATGGGCCGAAGGAACGTTGTAAAAATGAATATCAATGGCTAGTTTTCGCAACATAATGCGTGAAACAAACAGATTCATGCCAAGAAGCAAAAAACAACCCACGAGTTCTTTCCAGCCAAGCCCCCAACGCCGCTTTCAAAGGAGAAGGATCAGACGGGGTCTTCGGCTGCGGGTGGCTCTAAAGCTTCAGAAAAGGCATTAGGCTCGGGTGGCCAAATGGTTGCTTAGGAGTTTGCTCCTTCTTTTGCCATGGCCGAAGGTAAGTTATTACATGTGGCGTGTCGAGCTGGAGCTGGCCTACGATGCTCCAAGGTTTGGCGTTGCCAAGCGACATGATGAAAGTCCCCAGGGAGCTCGGTAGAGCACAGTTCATGCCGTGCTTATATCGTTAAGTACTTGTCTAAGCTTCGGTTTCTTTTTAATCTTTTGAACAAATTTATGAGCTTGTATTTTTCTTGCTATGTAGGCGGCGAGGCAATCCTCGCATACAACTGCCACCCTCACTGCTTAGGCGTGCTATCACGCGATCGAAGGTCGGCGTGAAAAATCAAGAGGTATAAGGAACTGCGAGATGGCGAAGACCCAATAAGCGGAGGCTGGAAGAGAGAAGAGAGAGATGGCGGCGAAGAAGGCGGCGCGAGCTTGGTGAAATTGTTCGGAGGGAGAAGAGGAAAATGAGGAGGCGTCGGAAGGGATGCTCCAGTAGACTACGGCCGTCAGGCCGAGGAGTACATGAGGATGCGGTCAATGGTAAACCAGCATCGTGAGAGAGGAGTGCGTGCTTATAAGGCGAGTTATAAAAGGCGGCGTTTGCTGTGTCGGCGAGGATCTGGTGAGGCTTGACTGAGCCGAATCCAGCACCAACGGTTCCCGAGCTCGAACTCCACTTATTCCGCCGAAGAGTCGCGCTCCCTGCCGGACGAGATCCCGAGAGCGAGGAGGACCTTGAGGATCTCACTCTGGTGGATCTTGACGACGAAGGGGAGAAAGTGGATGAAGCTGGTGAGAAGGAGGGGGCCGTTGACGCTGCCGGAGTTAAAAA
Organism: Rhododendron molle; assembly: GCA_025413875.1. Lineage (NCBI taxonomy): Eukaryota > Viridiplantae > Streptophyta > Magnoliopsida > Ericales > Ericaceae > Rhododendron > Rhododendron molle. The sequence goes on along the minus strand of CM046394.1, from coordinate 1,342,525 downwards.
ACCGCAGAATGCCACAGCCGAGGATGAAACTGCTGAAGGGAATGCCAATGCCGATGCTGATGTCGCGGCTTCAAAGGATGCTCCTTAAGTTTTTGAATTTTCATGTGTTTTTGTTTGAACTTCAAACTTTATGGACTGGACGGCGCCGGACTCGGTGTTTGCCGTGCCAGATGTAATAGTTTTTTTTGGGGGTCGGCAACAAACGGTTTACCACGCCGAGCCTCCTGTTTAGGGACTCTGGAAATACTTCGTGTTTTTTCCTTTTTCTATGAATGAATCTGTTTTGCCTTCATATCCGTGCCCGTGTATTTTGCCTTGTGGAATTGTTGAAATCTTGTATGTTTGGATTATATCTATCCGTAGCCCCCACTTTGGTATAGGGTCGGCTTTGAAATAGAATGTGCTGGATGGAAGCTGGCTACAGCCGAGCATAGACCAAAGTAGAGTGGTGACCAATCAAGGTAGAATAGTTGCCGAGTGCGAGTGGGCAGATTCGGCCAATGTGAAGTATAGTTTGTTGAATAGGTGGTTTACTCACCGAAGTGTGAGTGTAACCAGGCTGTGGCCGACCAAAATGTCTTGCCAAGCCAAACCGAAACCCATATCCCAGCCGTAATGTGTGTTATGGGTTCGGTGGACCGTATGTCTTGTTTGCTTCTTTGGGCAGTATGGCCGAAGCAGACCCTGAGGGCCGTATGTGGGTGTGACCGAAGTCATCGTTGGTTGGTGGCAGAGTTTGCCGAGAGTAAAGATATAAGCGAGGTTTTCGAAAAAATGCTAATATGGATCTTGTTTGATAAATAGTATTATCAATTAAGAATTATAATGAACACAAAGTGATATTCCCATTAAGCTTTTTGAGACGAAAAGACAAGCAGTCAGTGGCCTAGGCCAACCTTGGAAATTAAAGACTTAAAAAAAAAAAAAAAACAGAAACGGACGAGTAAATGATGTAGTGAAATGCTTAAGAAAACAGGCAGTATAGCCGAGCATGGATTTGAGGATCACATGTACGCCTTCTTGAGGTTCTGGGCGTTCCAAGGGTTGGTCAGCACCTTCCCATTCATGTCCTCCGATACGTAGGCACCCGGCAATCCTGACGATGCGGAAGGGACCTTCCCAGTTCGGCATGAGTTTCTTTTTCTTAGTTGCCTGGACCACCTTTCGCCAGACTAAGTCGTCAGGCTTGAATTTCTTCACGCGGACACTGCGGTTATACCCCTTGGCCACTTGCTGTTGATAGTCTGCAAGCTTCAGCCGAGCGTCATCGCGCTTTTCTTCGGCAAGGATGAGCTCTTGGGCAATAGCCTCGTTATTGGTGACTGGATCGAACGTCTCAGTGCGGAGGGTGGGGAACTTAGACTCCAAAGGGATGACGGCCTCCATGCCGAACGCCATGGAGAATGGGGTTTGGCCTGTAGAACGGCGAGGTGTAGAGCGGTAGGCCCAGAGAACCCTTGGCAGCTCCTCTCACTTGCCACGTTTTGAGGTTAAGCGACGTTTGATACCGGCACAAACGGTTTTGTTTGAGGCCTCGGCCTGCCCGTTCCCTTGAGGGTACACTGGAGTAGATGAATCGGATGCCGAACTCTGCAAGGAGACTTTACAGGCCGTTGCCAACAAATTGCGTACGCGCCGAATCTTGTAATAATGTTTCGCCAAACAAGCGCCGAGCGTCGGCCTCGGTCAGGTTACCAAAGGTTCACCCACCCATTTGAGAAGTAGTCGTAGGCCGTGATGAGAACTCGGCCCAGAAGGCGATTGGCAACTTTCGACGATGTCGAGACCCCATGGGGCGAATGGCCATGGACTTGTTATGGGGAAGAGGTTTTGAGCGGGCTGCTGGATTAGGGAGAACGATTGGCATGTCGGCATTTGCGGACAACCTCTTCGCAATCTTTCTTCATATTCTTCCCGAAATAGCCTTGACTTAGCGCCTCGCATAAGGCGTCCGCGAATGGCGACGCATTTACTGATGAAGCTCGTTGAGATCGTTGGTACACCGCGTAGGATGGTGACGAGCGAGGTATGGCCCGAGATGGACTTTCGATAGAGTTGGCCGCTGTCGGATAACCAATAGCAGGTTATTCCGGATTCGGTAAGCTTCCTTTTTGTCATCGGGTAGAGTGTTGGTCCTGAGGAAGTTCACGATCTCATCCATCGGGCCGGTGAGCTCGATGTTCAAGACGACGGGAATGTCAGCTTGGTTGGCTGACAAAGTTGATAGTGGAATTTCGAAACCTTGGGGCCGATGCCAAACCGAAGGCGTCGGCGTGGCGTTGTGTTCCCAACTTATACGCTCGATTTTGAAGCTTTTGAACTTGGTGATAAGCTCTGCTTTGCCGTCGTCGATACTTCATCATTCTGCAGGATCCCCTGGCCGTGAGTCCCACAACAACGATTCACAATCCGGTTGAGAATCGCGATGAAACAATAAGGTTATCGACATTCATTGAAGCCGGCGTAGACCTCTTAGGAGGGCTTCATACTCGGCCTCATTGTTAGTGGCGGGAAGTCAATGATGATAGAACTTTCATGCATTGTCCCGCAAGGGGAGACTAAGACTACACCCGCACCTGCTCCATTGTTGTTTGACGCCGTCGACGTGCGACCTCGAGGGCCATACTGAAAAGTAGCGGGGTTTCTTAGCATCCATTGGTTCGGCCAGAGCTGGTAAAGGAGGCGTGAACTCTGCGGCATCTTCAGGGGTAAGTTCGGCAATGAAGTCGGCGAGAATTTGGCCCTTGATTGCTGTCAAAGTGGATGTCGAAATTGGCAAGTTCGACTACCCAACTTGGAAACTTCGATTGGAGAAGTCGGCCTTCGAAAGAGAGCTTTGAGGTACTCTGTTAAGGCAGTGATAGTGTGGGGATTTGAAAATAGGGAAGTAGCTTCCTTGCGGCGGGACGAGAGCTAGAGCCAATTTCTCGAGAGGGAGATAAGCGCGTTTGTGCGGGAAGGAGTGTTTTTTGGTAAAGTAGATGGGCATGTCATTGGCTCCCTGTCGTCGGACGAGGCGGGCCGGCCGGCATGGTGAGGCGCCAAATATAGATAGAAGCGTTTCAAATGGATTTTACTAGCAGAGGTGCCGGAACACGAGGTAACTCTTGAGCTCGGCGAGCGCCTTGTCGCACTCTTCCCCATTCGAAACTTCGCCTACTTTTTCCTTTCAAAGCATGAAAGAAGGCGTGGCATTTGTCCGAAGACTTGCTGATGAAACGGTTGAGAGCAGCGGCCATGCCGGTGAGTCTCTGAACCTCTTTGGCCGTACGTGGTGGGCGCAGGTCTGCTACAGCTTTGATCTGGTTGGGTTCGGCTTCAATACCTCGTCGGTTGACAAGATGTCCAAGAAACTTACCGGCGCTCACACCGAAGGCACACTTCTCTGGGTTGAGGCGGAGCTTGTGGAGTTTGAGGGCGTCGAATACCTCTTTCAGCTCGGCAAGATGGTTCCCCTCACTTCTGACTCTTGACGACTAAGTCGTCAATATATGCCTCCAAAATATGGCCAATCGCTGTTCGTGGAGCATCTTGTAGATTGCTTTCGGTTGAGCGTGGCGCTGAGTTTGAGCCCCGAAATGGCATGACTTCAGATGCAAAAAGATGCCGTCGGAGTGATGAAGGCGGTTTTTCCATGTCATCGGGGCCATGGCTATGCGATGATAACCACGGTAGCGTCGAGGAAAATCGAACCAGCGTGGCCAGGCGGTTCGCGTCGACTAAGCGATCGATTTTGCAGTGGGAACCAATCTTTAGGACAAGCATCGTTGAGGTTGGTGTAGTCGAGGCAGACGCGCCATTTGCCGTTTTTCTTCTTGACTACAAGCTGTGTTAGAAAGCGTGGAATGCGCCTCCTGGATTGCATTGGCTTGAGTGCGCGATTGACTTCCTCGATAGACGGCGTCGGCATGCTCGGAGTGATCGTCGAGCCATACGGACCACCGGCTTGGAGGTCCTTCTTGATGTTAGTGAGTGAGATGGAAGTTAGGAGTCGACACCAGGCATCTCGTTGGGCGTCCAAGCGAAGACCTCCTTTTCTTTCAGAAATTGAAACATTTCTTCACGCTCGGCGTCACTCAGGGAAAAGCCAAGGAAGAAACGAGATCCATCCTCATTTATGGGCATTTGAACCAATTCTTCTTCAGTTTTATCTTCCCTGTGGCCGACGTCTTCGATGACGGCCATGTCAGGGACTTCAACCCATTGGACTTGTTTTGCTTTGGAGGACGTGTGTATGGGAGACGTAGCATTTTTTGGAGGCAACCTGGTCGCCTCCTCGAGATCCTCTTGTCGGCGTGGTACTGATAGGCCAGACGACACTGAGTAATAAGTGGAGGCAATGGCTTGCATCTTATGTGCAACCAGCTCGCCGAGGATGGCGTTATGCGGACTTGGAGCATTAGCGACGATGAACTTCGGCGGAGGCAGGTCCTTGGCCCGGCGATAGCGGGAAGATGGATTTTGCCAATTGGCCAGACGGGAGCTCCGTTGAATCCGATGAGAGGAACCTCTGTGTCTTGTAGTGCCGACTCTGGGAGATCAAGCTTTTTGAAAATGTCATAATACATGACCTCTGCCGAGCTGCCCTGGTCGATAAGGACACGTTTGACGTCATGGATGCCAATTTGCACAGTGACAACAAGTGCATCAGAGTGGGGAGTTTGTACATGCTCAAGGTCACGCTCGGTAAAAGTAATCGTCCATTTGGGAATGTCCTGCGGATACGGGCGTTTGTATCCACAGCCGACAGAGAGTATCTAGTTGGAGGACGAGGCTTGATTGATGTCGGCTCGGAGAGTACCTTCGAGCTCCTTTGTTACTGGACCGTGGATAACGTGTATCATCGGCCTTTGTTCGTTGGGATTGGGATTGCCGGTTGGCTGTCGTGCTGGTGTTTTTGATCGGTCAATGTATTGATCGAGATGGCCCTGGGCGGCAAGTCTCTCAAGGAGTGCTTTGTATGGTGCGCAGGCTGTTGTGTAATGGCCGAGCTCGTTGTGGTAGGAGCATTTTTTCCTTGGATTCTGATCTGGTTGACCAGTATCGGTGCCGAGCTTCCCAGTCGGCCACTCAAACCATGGCTGTCGCATGATTTCTTTCAAGAAGGACCAGATAGGTTCCTTGAAGTATGTAGTCTCGGCAACGTAGTCATGTACCTTTGGCTGACGCTTCTTGTCGTCCTTGATATTGTTTACATGTTTCTTCGAGTGTTGTTGCTGGGTGAGGGCAGGTGCGGGCAGCTGTTGGGTGACAGCTGGGGTTGTTGTATTTGCGCTCGGTATGCCCTGCGCCGCCCTGTCAGCGTAGAATTCCTCTAGTGCGCAAAATCGTTCGACGACACGCATTAGCTCGCCCATGCCGTGGGGCGGGCGGATGGCGAAGTTAAATCGTCAGTATCTTCTTTGCCCGTTTCGAGGCCATTCTTGAATGTCACGCTGACCCGAGTGATTCGTCGATCCCAGGTATTTCATTGAAGAGTTGCGCGATGCGTTCGCGTATTGCTGAGGTCTCTGCGGGAGCTTCCTCATCTAGGACAAGGACTCAGGCTCCTTGGCAATCTTGTTGCTAGTGATGAAGCGGGTATTGAATGCTCGCTCGAGGTCGGCAAGATTCCGAATGGATCCAGCGGGCAACTTGTTGAACCACTGGAGTCCAAGAGCCGAGGCTGGAGGGGAACGCTTTGCACTTGATCTCATCCTTTTGGGTACAGAGCTCTATTGTTTGGCGGAAGTGGATGAGATGGGTGTAGACTTCACATGTTGATGGGTCGAATTTGGTGAACTTAGGCAAGTGAAATGTGGATTCGGGTGAAGTGTTGATGATATGGGAAGTGAAGGGTGAAACGCCGAGATCCTTCAACTGCCTCTCGAACCCAGGGCGCGGCGGCTTGCCGAACTCATCTATCTTCGTTCGTTTGGCGTCCCTTGGGGTCCTTAGTGGTTGTCTTCCCATCGTTCCTGTGCCTGAGTTTATCCCTCAGGTCTGTTGTTGTTCGCCGTGGGCCGTCGATGGACTTTTCTCGTTCACGGCGAGTTTTGTTATCATGGGTCCCTTCGTCACAATTCCTTTCCCGCGTCGTTGTCGGATCTCATCATCCTGGTTCTCTCGGGTGGGATCTCGCCGAGGCGTTCAGACACGTAGCGCCTGGTTTGTGCGGAATCTCGGCTATGGTGCGAGACCGTAGGTGCGAAGAATTCGCCACGACCCGGTCGAAATGCGTGCGTGAAACGACTTCGGTGTCCAGCGTCTTGAGTGCGTTCTTGGTAGCCACGGAGCGATGTGCTCGAAGCGTTGGTATCTGTAGAGATGATCTGCGTGCGTCACGAGCGCAGGTGAAGCCAAGTCTGTCCCTTCCAGATCCGCGTTGGCCCACTCTTGTTGCTCCTGAGTGGCGGTGGAGGTGGCGTTTGTCCCCGTCGCCTCCTACTTCCACCAGATCTCGAGGTGGCAGGGATTGCTGTTTGCTGAATGTGTTGCTTCATTTGGGCCACCTCCGCCCTCAACGCGGCCAGCTCATTATCTCGTTCGTCGTCTCGACGTTGTAACAGGCGGATGTGGGCAGCGTGACTTCCCTCATGGTAGTGATAGCCAGTGGCGGGGATTGAGATTGACATGTGTCTCTCCGGGGTGGAAGGATGATGTTTCCACCGGCGTCCTTGGCCCCAGATGGCTGCGTTCGTGAGATCACCGCCCATTGTGGTTGGATTTGAGGTTGTTTGTGGAGGAAGGGAGGGTGGTTTTGGGAGAGGGATGAGCCGTTTGGATCAGAAGTAGATTCACGTCGGGTTCACCAATTGTGTGGCCCGTGACCTCTGGCTCGAGTCCTTCCTCCACTTCGGGTTTGATCAAGCTCTCCTCGCCTAGCCTGCACCACGAAGCACGACTAAAGACCACACCGGAGGAGCCCCGGTATGGCCCTCCGGCGCAAGGATGAGTATAGTGCAGAGAAAGAGAGAGATCTAGGGTTTTGAGTCTGGATTGTTGCGTACCTTTAGGGCTGTGAACCTTCCGCTATTTATAGAACCTCCTTAGCTTGCTCTCCAAGTACTGTCACGTGTTCTGCACGAGCCGAGTGACGTTGTTATGACGTCACTAGATTAGATATTTGTAACCGTTCGAGCGTGAGCTGTCCTTTCCCATGTGCTTCCATCATTATCTTTGTAACCGTTCCAGCACGTGAGGAGCGGACGTGTCCCTGGGGGCAGCCGAGCTTGCCTGGGGCCGAGACCAGCAAGAGGCCGAGCCCGTTATAGACCATGTGCAGACACCATTTGTTGAGAACCGTCGGCAAGGTCCGCCGTGCGTGAACATCGTCGGCTAGGACAGTCTCTGATATAGCCGCGTGGGCTCGTCGACCTTCGGCAAGTAGCCGAGCGTTCTGTGTTCGGCCTACTACAATATTGTTCATGATCTTAACCACCGAACAATTGTTAGCATGACCGTCATAATCTGACTCTTCGGACAACAAAATGACCCCTTTCGACCAGGGCAACATGATACCGAAAAGATGAAACTTCGATAAGGGACCACAATGAACCTTACAAGAACCACAAAAATGCAGAACACAAAATGAATGAATGAATCTCTCTCTCTCTCTCTCTCTTTATTATGTTGTTCAACCACTGAGCCGGATGCATCAGCTTGAAACAAAAAAAAACAAAAGGCAAAATGAACACAACAAATTAGACGTTCTTTGCCGTTCGTGTTATTGGATCATCTCGATCGCACCGGGTAAAACAACAAACTTCCTAGGAAGGAAACCTAAAAATTCTCCATCAGACTGCACGTAAATGCTGCTGCTGCCTTCAAGCTCTTCAACTTCAATGGAACGTACACTGCAACGGGGACAATCCAGGGTCAGTACTTCCTGAGCTGAATGAAAATTTCTACAATTCGCGTACATGACTGTGGCCCAAATATGAGCAACACCGGATCACACACATCAAGACCCTCAAATATGGATAACCGCAAAACTTCATTCTCAAAACAAATACATATACCAAGCTGCTGAATGCATACATAATTCTGCAGAAAGGTATTCTGGTACATGCCTGCAATAGGATTACTCTACTTGTGTTTAAGTAGATTTACTAGATTAGCCCTATAGTTTGTTAACAACATGGAGAGTTTGTTTCAGTAAGAAGTTAAAGAACTAGAAGGCCAGACGATGGACCAAGCAGACCCAATCAGGTCAACCAAAAGAAGCTTTGATATAACTCCTTATTCTTTTGTCCACCCATTTAGGTTGAACGTATAATCTGCAATAGTGGTATCATTAAGAAAGAAGCCAATAACTATACTAAAAGGCACATAACTGATGCATTATGGTGCAGATACAGTAACGAGGGCAGTTCAAAGCATAAACAATGGTAGCAAGAAACTTACATCATTTAAGATATATAACCCTAAACAACAACCGTAAACAATGGACATATCCAAATCAAGTTGCCTAATGATATACAACGGCCATTCGGGGACTATAGATTAGTGTTCTTGCCTCAAGTCACCTTAATGGTCAGGATAGCCCAGTTTACAATTTCTAAGTTTATATACACTACATAACTATCACAAGAGCTTGACACATTCCCCACTCATGTTTCAGGAAAGAGAACATGCTACAGAGGTAGAGAAAAACTACCAATAAAACGAAACCAAATACAGACAAATCTTTGCTTTAAGAGATAGAACGCACCTTCTTGAAAATACATTTTTGACTGATAAATGTGTCCCATTGTAAAGCTTATGCAGCTTAAGAATAAAGTCATACCATTTGAAATCCTGAAGAATCACCGCCTGTGCAAAAGCAAGTTGCATAAATAAACTTTCCGGCCACAGAACGTTGCGGTGCTATGTAAAATAGATTGCAAAACATGACGCAATATCATTTCGTGGAACTTTCTACCTCAAAATTTCCACTTGAAGGGTCAGCATTTGGAGTTATCTTCATGCCACCACCAAAGAATTTTGCATTTCCAATGCACAGGGCCGTCACGTTGGAATATACTTCCCATTCACCCTCATTGACCTAAAGGAAACAAAATGTATGTAAAGTTTCATCAATGCCAGAATGGTGTTAGAATGTAATCTTTAATGGCTTATAAAAAGAGCTGAAAGATAGAGACTGTTGATTTGCACAGACCTTAATCTTAAGGTCCTGGTTATGGTGGCCAAAAAAGGCTTGCAAAGCACCAATAACATAGCATAAGTTTCCGAACCTCTTGTATCTAGATGCAAAATAACCAGCTTTTGCACTCCTGCGAAAATGCAGTAAAACATCAAAATGCAATCTTTCCAATCAGCATCTGCTGAATCTGCTGATGAAGTCTGATCTTAAGAAGCAGACTTACAAATGAATATCAGCAACATTTAAGAAGTAATGAGAGTCTTCATTGCCACCAAAAATTACTCCAACGTCAATCCGAGATCTCAGCCCTGAAAGTAAACTCTATTATAAGGTAATTGAAAATAAACATGACAGTAGCTAATTATGAAACTGCAATACCTACAACAAAAGTACACTATGAAGAGAAGCTCTTGCACAATGAATCAAAATAAATGAGACAAGGAAGCGAGCCAAATAGGTAGATTCACCTTTAGCAATGCGGTCAATGGCCTCGCAAGGGTCGTTTTTCCTGAATAAACAAATGAGTGGAGACATTTCCATTTAACAGCCTGGAGCAAAAACTAGGGGAAAATGGTGGCTGATAACCAGTAAAAGAAGCAAAAACTTACCAGCGAAATGTTCGGGCAAAATCTGATCCAGTCCCCAACGGGATAAGCTGTAGAGAAAGCACAATCATCATATCTACTCTCCAAAACCCAAGCCATGCAGTTCACATCATACATAACATGGGTATGAACTTTGCAGACCAGCAAAGTAGACCAGAGAAAAGTCTCAAATTGATATTAGGGAGCTCATAACACTTACACCAAGAGCAGTCGTATGGGTAACCTCTGGATCATTACTAGAAACAGGTTTCCCACCCCAGAAGAATCCATTAACAACCTACAAGTAAGCAATATCTTATACATTAATATTAACATTGGTAACAAAATAAATAGAAAATAAGGAATAGTTAACCATGTTAATGCTAAAACCTTGCACAACCAGATAGATGTTTAGCCTCATGATAGGTCTGTATTGGCCGCGATATTGGTAAAGATAGCTAAATCTTTGAAATGGTACATTTGGTCAAACACTTCTAGCGAGCGCAAGCTGCCACTGATGACCATGCATTATGCAGTGCTCTTTTGCGGCGCGTACCAAGTAGATAAGCCATATTCAACTAAGTATTAAGTGATAAAAAAGAGGTATCAATTTCACTTTGTACTGAATTTGCAAATGTTTTGCATCCTATGGTTAGCCAACTTGTTTAACTATTGGATCTTTCATTTCCAATGACATTCTTTTCAAAGCACAAACATCTATACACTTGACTTGCAGAAAATTGTAACGATTTTGTTATTTTGCTCTCCATTTATGGCCAGACGAGCCACACAAATACAAAAGCGCTTTAGAGAGAGCAAATGCATTGTTAGAAGTCATCAGACTCATCACCTACATAGTCAATAAGAAAACTGATAATAAAGATCATGAAGTTGACAGATGCAAAATCAAAATAAATGTCTTTCCTCTCGTATAGAAACAAGTTTCACCTCATGAAGTGTTCCATCACCCCCAACAGCAATCACTGCATCAGCACCTTCACTTATAGCCTACAAACAACCTATGTCAACATTTCCGCATAACATACCTTATTTGAGTTTAAGCACAAATTCTGAGGCTCAAGATTCCAACCTCTCTTGTTATGTCAATTGCATGACAAGGACCTGAAGTCAATGATTCGCATATCTGGTCAACATGCAGAGAAATTCATCACAAATAAATCAATTTGAATGCTAAGAAGCTTACGACAAGACAAGACAAACCAAAGCTAAAACAGACATATTTTATCAGCATGATATAGTGAAACGCGCACTCAAGTTTAAGTTTACACCATAATGAGATTTTAGTTCACATTAAAAGCATGCATCTCAGCTGTATATAACTGTCCAGATAATGTTTTTCAAGCTGCTGATTCTGTTATTAGCCAACTATCAGTTGGTAAATAACAGAAATGCCAGGCTAACACTAAAAACCAAAGAACATTCAGATCATTTTTCTGAAACAAACCCAAACCACTTGATTACTCGATCTTACATTCCTAGAAGTGAGTGGCTGAGTGCTAACTGCTAAATAAATAGTTCGCATAACGCTTCGTTTAAAAAAAAAGGAAAAAAAAAAAAAAAGAGAAGAAAAAGTGATGTTAACCAATAGCACTTCATGACCAATCCATTTTTACACACTAGAGGACATAGCCCTTGATTTGGTAAAACAATCAGTCCTACTTCAGCCACCCAACGCCTAACACTAACTATTTGAGAATTGCAGTTTAAAGTGCCTTCTTAAACATTTTTTGTGCAAACTATGACATCTTTGGAACACACTCAAATCACTAATCAACACTTCCACTTCGCTTGCCACATTCTTACCGCACTTCCCAACCCAATTTTTCCCTTGAACTTCGTTTAAACAGCCTAGTATTCTTCTAGGAGCAAGAAGTCATGGGGTACTAGATAAACAAACATACTTAAAAACTCTCTATTCAACAAAGTGTTCTAGGTTAACTGTGCTGTCTGTATTGCCACATAATCGCCATGCAAGATATCATCCTCTATTCCACTTCTTCCACTAGTGTCAAAGATATAAACAAAGCTAAGGCTCTTTTAAGTTCCTTCTCATAATTGGGCACAAACTCCGGGTGTGCATGTGTGAATACGTGAGGTGCGGTAAGTGATTTCACTCTTTTGCCCGAACATTACCTCATCTTAAAATAAAAGTAGCTATAGAATTTTGTTCTTAGTTGGACAATAATGAAAATTATTTTTGTAACATCCCTTTTTATATTAGAATAGATTCTAATTTTTTCAGTTCAATTTGTTGGAGAAAATGGATTTCCATTCAAAGTCATCGAAACCATAGTTACTAGGTGTAATCCTTATTCCACAAACATATTACTGTTTGCCTCAGCCCGAGTTAACAATGCTATGCACTACACAAATAGCTAGGCACCAAAAATCAACAAGATGAATCCCATCTAAACCTCACATTACAATCTGAGCCGAGGCGAGACCTCAAATACGGCAGTAATTTCTTCCATTCCTTGCCCGTCCGACCATTAGCACCTGGCTCGATTGCAGTAACCACAATAAAACCTCAAATATCAAACACCTAACACGAATACTACAAAACAGAGAGAGAATTTACAGAGAGAGAGAGACCTTGGGGATTGACGACGAAGACGAGGTCGCGACGGCGAGAGGAGGAGGAGGCGCCGCCGACGGAAGAAGTGCGGTCGGCGGACACGGATTGGTCCGCTCTGAAAAACGAGGGTTTGGACGACATTGCAACCACCGCTATCCTGTAATAAACCATTACTTGTATCTACAGGTGTACGTAGATACATATATATATGTGTACATGTAAGGAAAGTAATGGCGCCGTTTATCGTTAAGACGGAGGAAGTTATTATAGTATTAGTAGGGGTTTAGGAAAGCCTATTAAGAACATGGTGAAAAAACTGCTAATCCAAAGATTAACGATCCATTTTAAACTTTAATTATGCAGTTAGGGTGATGTGGACTCAAATCACTCTCGTTTTCATTGGATTGGAGTAGTTCAGTTCGATAATTACAATGTTCAGATTATCACTCTTATTAAATTAAAATAAAAGATTGGATGGCGAAATTATTTATGTGATTAGGAACTTGAGATGATGTTATTGAGAAAGATTTCATTTACGTCAACGGATTCAAGAATAGTTATCAAAATGTTAACGGACCAATTATTTTCCACGCTTTCTCAATTGCTTGTTTGGTAGGCAATTGCTTTGTTTGGTTGGCTCATTGTGGGATTTGTAGAATTGCCACATTGTACCCCTCACCGCCGCAGATGGATTACAACCATCTCCAATCGGAAACATGGCACCAACCCGAAGCGCGACAAGAAGTTAACGGGTTAGGATCAACTATTTTTGACACAAAACACATACTATATGACACGATAACACGAAAAGCTAAACATGTTATGTTATGATTGAAAAAATTATGACACGAACACAAAATTCCACGACACAATGCCCACCCCTAATCTACTACACTGATTAGAACTGCCTTCTTTCTCAAGCCTTGTCGAGACTATCACCCATGAAAAAAGTTCAGGTTGATCAGGCATCATTAAGAAATGATTTAAACACGTTAATCTTAATATGAATGGATTTGATCCAGTGTGGGGCCAACAACACCGTCCAATCCCTAAGGGGACCCTCCCCTTAATAATTCAGTCCAGCCAAAAACAGTACAAATGAGAGGGGCACAGGTCAGTCCACTCTCAAATGTATGTATTATAGTTGACGAGTGCTTGTAATCAGAACATAATAGCAATAAGAAATCCACAAGGCACAGGCGGATAGGGCAAGAAATCATGCATCACAAAGCAAGAAAGGCATTTTACAGAAGCTCTATATATTCCTTGTTTTTTTTTTTGTTTTTTTTCACTTTTTTTTTTTTAAATTTTTTTGAAGTTTTCCAAATCATAAAGGACCAAAAACCCAAACTCCCAACCACGTGCCATGGAAGATAAAATCCAGTAATTACATTCTCCCCAATCAACCCTACATAGAGAAAGGCACTGGAACAGACCCATCCTCCATGGAAACATACAATCCACCGAAACAGATGCGCTTTCGTTGTTTTGTTTCTCCTTTTTGTTGCTGATGACAACTGATGCTACTCATTATCTATACCGAAATCCCATGTCTAGGTCCTGACCCCCATACATTCCCTGGTTGCGACCGACAGCAGGAAAAGGGTGGGTGGTCTTCCTCGAATTTGCTCTGAGTTCCATCTCAAGAAGCCTTTGGAATGCCTCTGGATGATTGCTTCCACCGCTAACATCAGGAGCTGAACGAAGGGAAAAAAAAAATACATTGTCACACTAGCAGTTGACACCAGAAAACAAAAGAATCAAACCAAGCGATATACCCATGAGATGCACAGGAGGAAATGAGACCAAAAATAAGATGGAAGCATCCTTTCAAATGCTAGAGAGGAACCTAATGCTTCAAGGTGCAATAGTCCACTCTAGTGCTTTTAAGTCTTGCAGAAAAAAATGATAAGAGAACAGTCCCTAATAATACTGCTACAAAAAGCCATATCGGCCAGCACTGTAAAAGATCTAAGGTATGCTACAATAGCAGCTTTAGTTGACAGGCCACACTTTTCAAAGGCACTTTATAAACCATAGATCAGCAGCACTCTAGAGAGTTGTTTGAACTTCTACCAGACTGGACAAAAAAGTGGGCACGGGCTGCACGGCATAAGATGCATGCATCCTTGGTATTTGTTTCAGTGGACTGCAACCGAAAGGCAGAAGGGACTACTGAAAGGAGAAAACTCAGGGATCGAGCTTAATTTAAGGATTTAGAAACCAGACTCAAAAGTAATGCTAACACAAAAATTATATTTCAGCCTCTAGACTAAACATTCATCCTTCAGAAAGCGGTGTATGGAGTTTATGATATATATTTAAACGATAAAAGTAACAAAAGGGACAACATGCCTTTGTTGGGACAAACCAAGTTATCAGAAAAACGTCTGTGGTTCATAAAAGATACCTTCTGATTATGGTATAGTCTACAGACCATTCCAAGAGGATAACTAAGCAGGTCGATATTGCCAAGCATGCACTTTATGACGACTGATCCTAGGGGGAAAAAAAGAGGTAGAAGGGATCAATGAAGCAATGAGGGTTTACCTTGCAATCGCATTCCAAAACCACCATAATTGGGTTGCTGATGACCAAAAGGAAGAGCTTGCGTTTGGTTTAGTGCCTGAGTAAAACCAGTTGAATCATTGTTGGAGTGAGGCGTCAGCAGACCACCCCTGGGAAACTCCTGAACTAGATGAGGTGGCAGAAAGTTGCCAGGCATTTGCATTTGCTGTAACATAGAATGACGAGGCAGATCGAATCCTGTTGGCCCACTATTAGGGTGAGGAAAACGAGGGCGCGCCATATTTGCATGGAATTGATGATTGGCAGAAGCATCATGGTCTAAAATGCCCTCTGGAGCCATGAAGTTCATCTGGGAACTAACACGGTTAGGATACGAATCTAATGGACGCAGAAATGGCCTCCCATGATTCATATGAGGGGATTGAAAATGGGGAGATGATGGTTGGGCATGAACATTGCGGTACGGAATCTCAGGCTCCACTGAATCATAAGGACCACGAACAAATGGCGGACCTCCTTGACCTATGAGCATAGGTCGTTCATCCTTGAAAACTGTATTAAGAGTTCCCAGCTTTTCAGCCATATCAAGCGATTTATTAGAATATAACAGTTCCCCTTGAGTTGAATTTGCAGCAGACATGAACATGGAATTGAGGGTACTCAGAGGATCACCAACTGTAATCAAGCTCTCCTCTTCAGGAAGCTGAATATCAACTGCCGCATCAAACCCACCGAGATTTGACACTGCAACATTTTGGTGATTTACTGGATCTACTTCAACTTGAGCATCATTAAAACCTAACCAGTTTTCAATCTTATCAGAGTTTGATTGCTGTTTCTGACTTGATCGTACAACATTATTTTCATCATTGCTCCTACTGGATCCAATATCAAAACTATCACCTAAAACTCCAGAAATATCCATTCTTGCAGAACCAACTGAGCCCTTCTGGACAGAAACTGGTGCTCCAACTGATTGCAGCTCCTTCATGAAAGCAGATCCGAACAGCGTTTCAAGAGTCAGAGACCTCCCAGACTGGTGAAGGTCTTCAGGCTTTTCCTCTCTAGAGTTGTCAGTCACACTGCCAACAATTGCACCTCCAGGGACATGTAGTTTTCCTGAGGATCCACTGTCTAGATTCGGTGAATCTATATTATTTATTAAGCCTGGTCCCCGTTGCAACAAGGACATGAGGTGTTGAGATGCAAGATTATCAATAACTACTTTTGGTTCCTCGGTCTTTGCACCAGAACTCCATCCTTGAACAGGTGCGTGCAATGTCGAATTACTTTCACTATATTCAGACAGAATTGTCTGTTCAAGGTCTTCACAAGTGAGGATTGCAGGGGGCGCCTCTAGCTTACTGAAACTGTACAAGTGTTCAGATATCCCAATCGTGGAAGATGCCATATTAGATGCGGACTGCTTGTTTGTAAGTTCAGAACTTTGGAAGGAAAGAGGTGGTGGAATATGATCAGTGGCTTTCATATCAAAAACTTGGGGTCCACCTTTCTCACCACCAACAATTAATGAAAGCAGGTCAGTTGATCTAGATTGTGGTGGATTTTCCACGGCCGCCTTTTCTGCAGCTGAAGCAAAAGAACAACTTAAGAAAGAAATCTTACAACTAAACCAAGGAATTTGATGCTGAAAAGCATTAAAAAAATGTAAAAACAAATATATCAATGCATGCATACCATCTTCAAGGAACCATTGAGCAAACTTGGACGAATTAACGACATCAGAACTCCGTGTTTCATCTCGTTTAGCATCGTCATGCTGAAGAAACACAAAAGAAAAGGTGTCAGATTCCCACTTTTGTTTGGTAAGGTCACCACCACCACTGCCCAAGATGAGGTGAAAGCAACGCCTGATCATACAGAGGCAATAAAACCAAACCTCCTCCTCTGGAAATCTCAAAAGATCCAGACAAGTCGTGAAATCAACAAGACGCTCTTCACCTTGTTTCAGTAACTACAACTTCTAAGGACATCCTACTCTGCCCAAACCAAATCATCCCACAGATTAGACATGAAAGACACTAGTGTCACCTCCTTCCGGAAATTCATTTCAAAAGTAACTTAAATTCCGATCACAATGTAGCCCATAAAGGACCCTTGGATTCCAACCAAACATGCATGGTAGCAATTTGGAATCCGCCCTCTAACCCAAACAACCCCAATCTCGGATCACTCTTCCGGTCAAGGTCACCTCCAAGGTGGCCGCACAAGTGGCAAGAGCACACTAGATTTTTCTTTATCTACAAATTAGCCATCCAAATAAAGGAAATATCCATGGAAAATGCTAGGGCGGAGGATAATACGTAAAAGGTGCATTGATATCTGAGAAAAGTGTATTGATATTTGTAAAAGTGTATTAATATCCGTGAGATATGTATTGATATCCGAACTTGTTTGGAATTATTGGCATATTATCCTCCCCCCAGTGAGCGGAGGTTAGCAAGACTAAATGTCCAATCCCAACCTACCCATCAAAATAATAGAATGTCCACGCCCAATGCCCATTTAAAGCCTAAACAAAAATCTCACCAGTTGTCATAACACCATCCTAAAGCATCCTCTATATTCCGTGTGGGGTGCTGGTTTACATTTAGGGGTTGGATACATCCACCTCTGAATTTTAGTATAAGCAGACTCTATAAAGAGTATCAAACATACCAAAACGATTATTAATATATCATATTATTATTATTATTATATATATACGACAGCTCTATTTTTTATTTTTATTTTTTTTTGCCTTTCAAAAAAAAATATTGTATACGACAGCTTACATATAATTTTATATATATATTGGCAATGGAAATAGATCCCGTAGAATATATGATTGTAGTGTTGTCTCAATAATATGACAGTGGTTTAACACAATATATTATTATCTCTCAAACAAACAAAAAGAATACTCATAAAGTATCTATTTCAAAACAAAAGGACTGTGATACAACAAAACTGAAGAGACCACGTCACCGAAGGCATTCTCTTAAAACTCACCACCTAAAGCGCCACACAAAGCAACTTAAGGGAAAAAACGAACCAGCAATCCGATTCCCAGATTGCAATGATCCACTCCACAAGAATCTCTTATTAACCCAGATAGATCCCACCTCAGTAATCTCGGAGCATCAACTATTTTACTCTCACAATTTTAATTCCAAGGGAATCAAGGGGAAAAAAAATAGTTGCATATACAAGAGCTTCATCTTCAAGGTGGAATGATTCTTCATATATAAAATAACCAACTTTATTCCCTGTTAATTTACCTCTCTCATGGAAACCATTGTAGCCCTATTTTGACGTGGCAAATGTAACTTCGAACGAAACACATTCGCTGGGAAAGGACATATTAGAGAGAGACATAGCCTATATTGACTCACTTAACCTTCAACACGGTCTAGATCTAGTTACATTGCTCTCTTCAAGTGGAAAACGATGCAATTCCAGTGATCAATGAACCTCATTCGATTGGGAAAAGGAATTCAGTTGGTTAAATTTATCAGGATGAAACAGGGCAGGGATCAAGGGGAATTACAATCTCGAAGGGAAGTGGGCACTTATCTTCAAATTAATCTTTCATAAGTTGCAATAATGGTGGGAAGTTGGAAATTAAAATCAAATGCATGGGATTGGCAGACTATTAACAAGATGATCAGTGGGCTTTTTGCTGAAAGAATAACAGACTAAACTTCCAACCACTAAATGCAATCGTGATTCGTGACCGTAAATTATTTCATGATTGACACTGTGGGTATTCGGAAGAGGATCGCCATGTGGCACTTACCGGCGGGCCCAATATCCCGCGGGTAAGTCAAGCAAGCTCCTCCAGATTCCGACTCCTCATACCATGCAAGTACTCGAGACTTCATGGACCTTCATATTAGGAACTCCTCTCAGGAGTCTCCAAAACACGACACTACAAAGTCTATTGACATGCTCTGCTATATCCGCTCCCTACACAACAAATAAGGCTCTCATGAGCCTGTCAACTCTCAAAAGAATCCTCGTGATACCCGGGTCGGGAGCAGGGCTTGGGTGCCCCGCTCGAGACCTAAGGAGGTATGTGGCTTGGAGGCTAGAGCAAGGGGACTGTCAAGGCTCACCTCCATGAGGCGAGCTCCACCTTGACCGACCATAGAGAGAGGGGCGCCGCCCACGTCACCCGACGTTTGCCTCAACTATTATCACCACTACTACAACCACCGTCATTATAACCCCAACCATACCTACATTAACCGCCCCTGACATCGGCAAATGTCAGATGATCAGCTGACTCTCTCTCTCTCTGGCCTCGCCATCCCTGGCAAGCCCATCCCCCTGGATTGCCCATCTCCTAAGCCTCCATATAAGGATGGTTGATACATCACCATATAGACAGACTACATCCAAGACAACACACATACAGTACCTACAGATAGAGTCCTAACTCTCTGGTTGACCAATCTCTCCACTGCCACCCTCTCTCTCTATGGCCGCACCGAGCTCTCTCCTCCTCCACCTCCGGTGGTCCCGAACACTGTTGTAGCAACCGCCATATACCTGGAGGGCGACCTCAGGTGCTCTTCCCACAACTCACGTCCACAGACACTCTTGTTCGACTAAGTGAAAAGGGCTGTTAGTGAGAAGCGGACACCAAAAACCAAAAAGTCTAACAATAACGGACCTATATAGAGGCCCTGAGAAAGTACCCTGGGGCCCATATAGAAGCCCTGAAAAAAAGTGCTACAAGTAAAAAAATCACCTTGATGAAATCTGAGGATCCACTGAGATTCACTTTTGAAGCACCACCAAAAAGATTTTGCAGAATAGTTGTCGATTGATCCTGTTTGGAACTGCCAATGATTTTATGCCCTGTAAACTTCTGCATATCAAATTCAACACTTTCACTTCCATCCTGGGTTTCACAAGCTTCTGAAAGGCTAGTAGTCCGGTACAGTTGATCTTCCACACCAAATCTCTTAAGAGAGACATCCAAAACTGCTGATGAGTCGACAATCTGCTCACCCTTATCCACAGATAGGATGTGAAGTGTATTTTCCGGCTGCTGCTCTCTGAAATCCATTTTCTGAGCTGACTGTCTCTCTTGTTGATTATCAAGAGTCTCATTTTGCCCAATAACTTTGGCATCATAAAGATTCTGCTCAAATTCAATTCTCGTAACCTGTCAAACCAACCAATTAATACTCGTCAATAAGAAAGAAATGACAAGTGAAAAAAATAAATTTACTTAAGAAGGAACTCACAAGAACTCAACAAGTCACAAGAAAAAAAGAAGTGTCGACACCAATTGTTTAATTAAGTGTGAACTTGACACACGCAAACCAATTTTAGTAATTAATTTGTTCTTCCCAAAAATAAAAGAGGCCACTGGTGAATTGCTGTCATTGGGATAAGGGTTGTAAGAAGATGATAAGTTCAGGGTGAACTTGCCCTGAACTTATCATCATCATTTCTAGCAAATATGCAAAACTGCAAATCATTGATGATATAGATCAAAACGCACAAGGGCAATCAGGGGGGGTGGGGGTTGGCAACACCTTGTCAGTTGTCATTAATAGCCTCCAGATTTGTTGTTCAGATTGAAGATAGCAGTTGGGCAATAAGTTCCAGAACATAGAAAGTCAAAAAGGGTGGCATGAATATACCTCTGTTGAATGGGAATTGTTTAGAGCTCTAGCATTAGAATTCTTCTCCGAAATTGTGCTTTTAAAACCTGGGGGTACAAGTGGTCTGGATCCAAGAATTTGTGAAGAAGATTTCCATGAGTCATTATTCGAAACTGTTTGTGCCATAGACTCCTCCAATTCATTGCTTCTATTGGAAATTCTCTTTTTGTCTTTGGTATCTTCCAGCCATGCATTGACGTCTAAGACATGACCATCTTTATGCTTGTCTGGGTTGTTCTGCTTCTCTTGAAGTACCTTTTGCTGCTCCTTCCTCATCAATTCAAAGGATTCTGAAAAGAAATTTACACTCCAAGTTCAACAGACAAACACCCAAAAAGGCAAAAAGATAAAAGCTGAAACAAATGGTAATAAACCCTGGAAAAAACGGTATTACCTCTTCTCCTTTTTTCCTCTTCTGCTTTATCCTGACTTGTACACTCTGTTGAACCAAATGTTTCATCATTAAAAGAGTCAGTGGCGCCCCTCCGTAAGTGAGGTACTGCCTGGAGAAAACAGGGGAAAGAAATATGAAGAATCATAGAGGAGTTTAGTACAACAAACTTCGACCAAACACAATTTTACTTTAAAACAGAAAAAAGGTACGGTTGCACTTTTCAGTTGCCCCAGGAAAAAATCCAGAACCATGTATATATAGAGGTTGATGTTTCTGAGCAAGTTGCCAAAAAGCATGATCTTAACCTTATAAGGGCGAGGAGGATGATACGGCTCATTACTCCTGTTCAGCTGATGGGGATCATTAGGTCGAACCTTTGGAGTTGACAATCCAGCTGCATTTCCAGACGGTTTTGGGAAAGAACCACTCCCAAGAAGCCCATCATGCTCAGGAGTTTGCCAAGACCGTCGAGATTGGTTGAAGTGGTGCCTTCCAGAATCTGTAAGAGAAGGTGCATAAATCATGGCAACTATTTTTGGCAGTAGCGAAAGACTGATTTAGAAAAAGCTAGATTCTTGGAAAGGTTTAAGCACAAGAAGGATGGAGTATTTCATAAGACTCCAACAGAAGCAAGAAACAAACAAACAAACAAAGATTTGGATTTAGGAAAACACCTTACCCTCTCATTCCATCCAAAGACTCAAGCA
Source organism: Rhododendron molle (assembly GCA_025413875.1). Taxonomy (NCBI): domain Eukaryota; kingdom Viridiplantae; phylum Streptophyta; class Magnoliopsida; order Ericales; family Ericaceae; genus Rhododendron; species Rhododendron molle. Next base: position 1,320,910 of record CM046394.1, on the reverse strand, counting down.
GAAGCACAACCAAGGAAACCAATTAATAAGGGCCTTTACAAGATATGGATAAAGTATTTATGAGCATGCCTAATATGTATGCCTTTGTTTCATGAATATAGTACCTGTGAGGGTATATATGCCTAGGTTTGTTAGCATGTGAGTTATACAAGATATTTTCCAAGTTCTGAAGAAAATATCCAATCTCTATTACTCCATGTTTCCTTCTTTTGTCAATGAAGATGATAATATAATTTGACAGACTTCTATTAAGAGTTTGCCATTCCACAAACTCGTGTCTCCTTCCTGATGGCATGGTTCAACTTTTACTAACAAAATCATCAGATTTCACCAAGCAGTGAATGTGCAGATAACCCTCCCTAGCTAGAGGAATTGAACAATTTTGGGACATAATAGCAGCTCTCCTTGAGCTTCCCTCTCTCAACCAAAAAAAAAAAAATCTTGTTAATTTAACTATAAAGAAGACTGTGTCGTCAAATAGAGTGGGATAATTCGAGGGTGCTGTTGTTTTCAGAAGCTTAAGAAGACCTATGCCTACTCTTTGAAGCCTAAAAAGGGTTGCTCAGCCTTGAGGTAAAGCTTGCAGCGAGCATCAAAACAGCTTCGGAGCTTCCTACAACTACAAGTAAAACAATAAGAGGAATTTAATGGCACATGCTCCCCGAGATGACCTAAATAACTTTCCATCAAATGACAAGCAGTAATGATCGAGAATAATTACTAGTAGTGATCGAAGAATATCAACACCAACCTGAATCCCAATCAGATTTTGTGTCACTGTCCTTTTCAATACGTCCAGAAGAATAGCTGTCCCACTTCCCATATGTTCCCCGAGAATAATTGCTTGAATCCCCTTTGAAAGGCGGGGACGAGCTGTACTCGGTACGCCTGTAACTCAGCAATGGAGAGCTGCCAGGAACTCTTTGACGGTCCTGTATTCCATAGGAGGCGTCTTCAAATTCACTGACCATGAGTAAGAGGTCAAGATCAGCATTTTATGATGCAGGAAGGGCCATCACAGCCATGCAAGCCAATGACATTAGTGCAAAGGAGGACCCAACCTCAACAGTTTCTAAGACTAGTTAAGAAGTTAACGAAGAAGGCATGAGTGAATCATACCTTAGTACAGATGCGTCAAACCCACTTGGTAACTTTTTGCAAGCATCTAATTCACTTATCGATAAAAGGAAGTCTCTTGTATATGATAATTTTGAAGGCCTGAATCACAAGAAAAAACGGTGAAAATTGAAACATATGATCAAATCAAATTGATAAAACCAGTAGAATACACAAGGAAAAAGCAATTCGTTACTTTTTAGATTCGGGAAATGGTACGGCAGCCCCATCGGGAGAACTTTGAATTTCATTCTCCAAGCTCATTCTGCAATGCTTGATGAGAGTATATCACCACTCCTTAATTCAACGATGCAAGCCCACGTCCAAAAAAGCAATACCCAGAACTCACAATAGCATTTTGATCACCCAATACTCTGATATCTCCACTTAAATCCCACTCACTCACTCTCAGCAATGGTATTCTAATTCAAAGAGTGCAGCACAACAACGCAGAGATTTGATCCGCTCAGGACTTAACCACCAATGAAGATAACCACACCGAATTCAACTACACAGCCCCACGTCCAAAAATCAATACCCAGAACTCATAGTAGCATTTAGCATTTTTTGTTTAATCACCCGAACGCATTTACTGCCCTGGATTCCAGTCACTAATTCTAGACAACCATAATCAATTCAAATCGTTCAGTACACGTCCACGATGATTTGATCCATATATTGACTTTAATCACCAATGTGTATCACCAACACACGCTAAAACAAATCTACAAAGCTTCAACTAACAAAACCAGAACCAAACTAACCCTACAATCTGAAATTCAGCCGTTCCACATCTTAATCCAGCTCAATCTACAGTAAAACAAATTGAAACAAAAGATCCAATAGGATGCCAATTCTCTACCAAAATTTCCAAATAACTATAAACATCTAACTACACTTTCCTCGAAGGGAAACCACGTACACATACAGGGGAAAAACACGAATCTGGAATCATACTCCGTGTAGATCGTCTAATCAATTACAATCCATATAAAAGTACATGACGTATTGGATTATTAGAATCGAAGGAAAAGTAATTCTAGGGTTTCTTGTTTTGCTCGATGTTAATAATACAGTCAGGCATGAAGCTACGATTTCGGAAAACTACCTGGACCGGACGAGGATAGAGAGAGAAGAATCACCAGAACGAGGCCTAAAACTAGGTTATTGATTGCATAGCTATTTCTCGTCGATCGTGTTTTAGAGTTAGAGAGAGAGAGAGAGAGGCGCTCTGGTAATTTTTAGCAGAAGAAAACGAACAGAATTGTTACGCTGCTTTCATAACACAACTGGTTTTTTTTTTTTTTTTTGGAACCAGTCCCTCACGGGGAAAATTTGCGCGTATAGTCACTGATTTTTTCTTTATGTCAATTTAGTCCCCGTAGTTTACATTGTTTTTATATCTTGACTCGCAGTTTCATCCTATGGTAGGGTATAGTCGGTTTCTGTATTTAGACGTTTGAGAAAGAGAAATGAAATTTTTAAAAAAAAAATAAGAAAGAAAAGAAAGAGAAATGATGTGCCATAGGCAGACCATCAACGTAAAATTTTCCCACAAATTTAACAGAAATTATCATTGCTTTTTTTATCAGCGCAAAAATTATCAGTGTCACTCAAGCCAGTGCACAAGTCACTAAAAAATGGTCATTCACACACAAGATGGTCAGATCTTAATCACATAATCCTTCAAAATAATATGCACTCAAACTCTCAATCATCGCACTCACAAATTTTAGTTGTTTTGAAAGTTCTTAAGAAACGCATATGCTCGCGCTCTGCACTTGCTTTATATGACTTAGGGTCAGAGAAACACCGCCTCACTTTTCACACCTTATTTTTGTGTTTCTTTACAAAGGAAAAAACTTATTGGTTTCCATGCCATTATTGCCTTATTGGTCCATGTAATTGTCAGTAATGGCCAACTAAAATACTAGTACTAGTAGGTAATTTCATAGAGCCAATTGATCTTAATGTAAACATTTAAGTCAGACGACAAAATGAGAAGACTTGAGATGTAAAAGATGACAAGACTAATTTAGCATATTTCCATCTGCGGTTGGTCAATGAAGTGATACCTAATTACTTTTGTGTGGGCATTTTCCACAACAATATTGCTCGTTGGTGTTCGACATAACAACAATGGATATGAAATTTCAAGACAAAACCATGGATTGCCCAACATCTAAAATGGCAATGGTACGACGGTACAGTTTCAGTATAGGGACACCAGGATGTCACTAAGAGGACTTCCAGTTCCCAGGGAGTACATTGCATTCATACACATCTAAGAATGGTTACATGGAAAAGATCCAGTTGCTCCAAAGAAACAATAGAAATCCATGCACGCGTCAACAGACGAAACAAACAGAAAATGGCTGTAATCGTTCACAAAGATTAATCCATAAGAACAAAACTCACAACCGGATAAATCCTAAAAAAACATGGCTTCAACAGAAACATCCCGTCATCAAAGCTTGAAAATGTGTGTTTAAGGTCCCAACAATTAGTTACACAACTACATGTCAAAACATTACTATTGCTATATATGTACACAAAGCAGAAAAAGCGACAGCCGGGAATTAACAAAACAGCTCCATGACTGAGTTTGTCACACTAGATGCTACATAGTACACATCCATAATTTGTACACACAAGTAAGCTCCATCAATCAACCGTTGGTAGCAACCAAAGCTCACATACTTATTCTCCTTCTCTAATGCTGATAAAACCTAGAATTGGAATAACGAGAATTAAGAACGATATGATGAGATTAATATTCTCACGCGACATTAGAAGAAAGGTTGGTCCTCCGTACCTTTCACTTCTTAAACAGAGGCAATAGCATTCTCTGGTTTACAAACATGGAAATTATTGCCAAGGAAACTGGACTTAGCCTTCTCTGCATCAGCATCATAAGATGAAAGCATCTTTTTCTGCAAACAATAAAGGAAGACAAAAGAGGAAGATAAGCAGAGATGAGCAACACACTGAACTTTTTTCACTTTAACAAGAATACTAAAGATCACGTTGAAGCAAAAGATCCAACGATTCACGGTGTTTGATGGGATACCATGAAGACGACTTTGTGTTGTGGATAGAGATTAGGCATGTGTCTATGCATCACATTGATCTAAAGTTCACCAAATAGTCACGTTTCTTGATGTAATTACATCCCTTGCCAAATGGAGCTTCATCTAACAGTACAGCATAAAGAAAGTGCTAACTCATTTGCATTAAATTTTTTTGAAGTACTTTGCTCGATTCATCGAGTGGAGTTCCATGTGCATTTACATTTTAAACTATAAAAAAAAGCAGACACACTTGCCGCGTGCATATTCAACTAGACCTCTCAGACACTAAGAGTGATTAGTGCTCTTGGAGCACCGCCACGTGGTGCTCCATGGGCCTTCTCCACCACATATGCGTGTGGGAGCCACACACTTGGTGGTGGAGGCCTCACCAATAAGTGGTGGAGAAAGCCCCTGGAGCACCACATGAAGTGATCGAGGAGTAATTAATAATTTTCCCAGACACAAATCTCCTAATCATGGGTTGAATGTCTGTCGTCCGACATGGATATGTGAGAAGTCCACTCATCGTGGCTAGCTAGCTTATTTCAGAAGTCCACTCAAACATCTTCTATGGTCACACTATAACATCACCTAGATACCTGAGAAAAACAGCACAAACAATTTTCTCCAAGTCCAGGTATCAAATGACTTGAACATGATAAGATCTAAATTAAGCCTTCAAACTACACCATTGGGTGTCTTTAAGGGGAAATAATTGGACATAAACTCAAAATGTAATGCCCCTCTTAGATAACAATAAGTCTAAAAACGGGTAGAAAAAATGCAAAAGGGTGCCGAAACATTTTGAATAAGCTTTAAAGCTAAAAGAGCTCAATGCTTCTGTACTTCGCTTTCCAAAATAGAAATCTAATTTTCATTCAGCTCTGTGAGTCCGTGCATATACCAAATCAAGTGCGCAAAATATTTGCACCTCAAACATGGAGGCAATGAATCATGGCAAGCAGGCCGCAAGCAACAATTAGAGGTCCCCCACAACTTTAACATTCTCAAACTAAAAACACAGAACCTTTATATTTCTTGCCGCACACCAGTAAAAAATAGCCAGCTGAGGCGAAAAGAAAGCAGCACACCATGATAACACAGCAGAAACAAGCCGATCAAAAAAAAAAAAAAAAGCAGAAACAAGGTGTTCCATAATGCATATGTCATTCTAAGGAAACTAAAGAAACTAGAAGAGAAATCAAATCCCTGAACCCATTTGAATAAAGTAACCTCCACGACTGTCAAAAGAAAGTACTCACATGATCCTCAAATTCAGGGCTTGTCAGATTGACAGAAAGGTTCTTCATTAACAGCAACACCTGCACGACCAATTCAAAAATCTTAAAAATAATCTCAATATTTTGCAAGACATTTTCAGGCAGCTAATTCACTGGGAAGGCCACTGAGTTTTGGAGAAAGCATCAGATTTAAAATTAACAATTACTTCTAAAACAAGAGAAGACATCATAATCCACGGAATGAACCTTCCAAACCAAACATATACATTTGCTACAGAGAAGATATGCTAGTAAATATTTTACCTGAAACTAAAAAATAGAGTAGTGACATATAATTGAGCCGTAACCACGTCTTAGACTACCATATTCTCAAACCATGACTCATTACACAAAGCAATAACAAATGAATCATTAGATATAAAAAATAAATTACCGTCTCAACATTTATTGGATCCATGCTCTTCAATTTTTGCAAGTGACCACTTGTATTGGGATCAAAAACACTTCCCAAGAAGCTGTATACCTTGGCAAAATCTGGCATAACTGCAGAAAACAAAAAGTGCGATTCGTGAGGACAGATTGTGCAAGGAGTGAGAGCAGTTGATGAGCAATAAAAACCCAATTGAATGTATTCTTAAAAGGCCAATTTTGGAAGAAGATTAGTGACGGCTGACAAGCTTTATCCCCATGCCTACAAGATATCCAGCATCTCTCTACTCTTCACACGGAAGAATGACTCAACAAATGTGTATTTTTGGAACCTCCCAAGCTCAAAACTCTGGAACTCATGCATCTTGTCACTAGTTTCACTATTATGATTGTGTCATCTTGTAGTGGTAACCATGTCCATCACTCTATCTCCCAAAGTAGGTGTCTACAATTTTCAGTACAACTAGTAGAAAAAGAAACGTTCCTAGTTCATGATTCCTCGCAGCATATATATATATAACCTCAAATTTAGAGAACTGAGCAAACAAAAAATAGTGAATCACTTCATAAATCTAAAGTAAGTTGACTCGTGCGAATGTGTGGTCAGCTAATTGTGATCTGAACATGTTATGCACTTTCAACTAGTCTTTGAACAAAAGGCATGCAATCCTAACATTCCAGAAAAACATTTAAATATTAACCTCTCACAGGCTTGCTGACTTTTCCCTTTCCTTGATAGTTCGTTTGACGATTCATGCACATCTTCGGGGTGCTTTCATTACTACTGCTGCTCGTTACTCCCACTTCATCTATATACAAAAACAAATATATCAGATTAGCAGAAGGAATCTGCACACTTCTTAAAACAAAACCCAAGGGAAGAAAGGGTAAGGAAAAAATGAAACCTTTTGTAATGTGTGACACATTGACAGATGGCAGAGAATTGCAAGTCCAATAAGCTGAAGGGGCAAAACTTATTGAGTTTTCAGGACACGACAATGAATCAGGCCTTAGAACGTATCTGGAATCATGCACAGCACCCGATGACTGAAATGGTCCTGTAACTTGGGACGCCACTGGAGCTGCCAAGTACGAAGTTATGAGAAACGGTTCTCTTCGGGCTCTGAATAAGGATAAGAAATGTAATATTACAAACAAACATATACACGAGAGGCTAAGAATTCCAACCGGTCTTAGCGGCTTTTTGGGGATAAGGATGAGATGCTTTCCTCTTGGGTCGAGGGGGAGGTACATGTTCACCTTTCCCACTCTTTTGGACCTTCAAAAAGTACTTCTGGGCATGACTACGTATCTGCAAAAGGTTTACCCTTATGTAAGTGGAATATAGATGAAGGCATGAAGCATATTCATGAAGATGCTCCACTTGCCACAGTGCCTAGAAATTATGAGTGAAATAACTAGACTTGAGAGCTAACAAGCAAATTCTGTTACATTTCTTGGAGGGTTCCAACCTAAAACCAATGGCAAATAGTGGAGAGGCCGCCCAGGCTCGTATACTAGTTTTGGAGGAGATAATTAACCGATGTGGAACAAACTCCAACACTCCCCCACACGTGTGACCCCCGACTCACACGTGGAGAGGTCAACAAAAGATGCAGAACACACGAATCATAACGAAACAAAGTGCAACTATGGCACAAACAAAGGGGAAAAGCCTCCGAAAATCTAGTTTTGATACCATGTTAAATTTCTTGAGGGTTCCAACCTAAAACCAATTGGCAAAGAGTGGAGAGACCGCTCAGGTTCATATAATAGTTTTGGAGGAGATAATTAACCGATGTAGGACAAACTCCAACAAATTCCCCATCATTATAAGTCTGTTGGGGGAAGCCAATCAGAAAAAAAGTGAGAAGTGGGAAAAAAAACATCTTAATATTCAAGTGGTTGACCAAGAGATCATAAATCGAGAAAAAAAAAAAATCTGGGATAAAGATGATAATTACACAACTTCAATCTTGCCAAATATGCAGTAATATGATTTCAAAGACAAGTGCTTTTTCCTTTTCTTTTCAACAAATTGCCACACCTATACCATTATCCACTTCACCCAAAAAAAAAACCTGAATAGAAGCATTCCTTCAAAACCTTCCTGTCGTGGTAATCAGTAGTTCAGTACCAGCACTGAAAGGTAACACTTTATCAGTAAAATCATTCATTGACATTTCATGTGTCTCAAGAAAGCCAGAATGCTTTGCCCCAACAAAGTGCTTTCGGTTTACACTCCTTGGTATGTTCCAAGAAACCATGTAAAATTATCTGCTAAAAGTTCAATGTTTGCATCAACATGTATTATCAAAGAAGAACAATCTATTTACCTGTATGACTGTTTTTGACCCCACAAATGCTTCGATTTTTTTCCAGTCACGATCAAAGCTGAAATTCCCAAAATAAATGAAAAAGAGATTTTAACTCAAAGCGCACATCAACCACGTCAATATGGAAACTTAACAAAAAAAATTAAATCCTACATCGTGTTCTACAATGCAAACAACATTCATATTGAAACTTAGAAACTGGATCCACATGCGGGACACATCCATCAAGCATGTTTAATCCATCTTCAGGCCCGTTCAATTTCATGGCTCAATATGAAACCTGATGGAATTAAATTTAATTCCCATGGTCTCAACTAAAATGCACATTAAGGACAACCAAAAATTCTACTAAAAAGGAATTGACATTTCCAAGCACTTTAAGGCTCCAGTCAATTCTAACTTTCTGGAAAAAGACTTCCATAAAGTTTCTCCGAGTATTCCAAAACAAGACCGCCATTAGCACTAGGTATTTTCTTGTGGCACAACGAGTAGGACATCTAAACCAGAATTGAAACTTCAAACTAAATGGAATCACAAAATTACCCGCAAGCTTGCTGCTAGCTAGCTTGACAGACCAACAATTAAGGGTGTCTAAATTCCCTCCGATATTTTCTTCCCACAAAATAGTGAAATTTGAAACAAAAGAGAATGAATCACTGCTCGTTGGCAAAATGAATCTCGAACTTGCTAGATTTCTAATATACCAAGCTCGAACTTTAAGTTATGAGACATTTCCATCATTAAGAGACAATATTGGAATGTTCCCTAAGATTCTTCCTTGGTTTGGCTAGACTAGTCTCTTAGTCTATTGTAAAAGGAGGGTTTGCCTTCCTTGACTCTTGCTTGTTATGCTCTTTCAATGAATCTCTCATTCACCCACAAAAAATACTAGTGATAGACACAATAGTCCAATTTAACACAAGAAACATACAACTGATCGATTCACAATGAAACCGCTATGATAAAAAGACATATCCCATCAGTTACCAAAAAACATCAACAGTTGGTGGGGTTTCCAAGTAGAAGTAGCAGAGCTTAAATTATGTCGCAAAAAGAAAAGGCAAACTCGATTCTTAATCCATAACCCACATATTAAAAACCCTTTGCTATTCTGAAATCAAACAAAGCCACAAATAACACTGGGTTTTTTTCCCTCTCCTTCTAATTACGCGCCATTTTCTAGGAACCGTAGACGTAATCATCTAGATTCTAGAGTATAAGCTTAGGCTTTGTTCTCCCTAAATTATTGGTCTTTATTTACTTTCAGTAATTTGTTGTTTTGCTTTTCCTCAAAAAAATTTAGGATCAATCATTCGTCTCCACAAAATTATTAAAACAAAAATGAACCAAAACTAAAATAAAAAACAGCTCTTTAAAAAAATTCCCGACTTTAGTGAACTCTTTTTTCCCTTTTGGTAGTAATATTTTTCAGACTCCTGTCGAATAAATCTAAGAAAGAATTCAGAAAGGACGAACAAAAATTAACAAAACAACAATTTTCGAAGAACAGACCTTAATAAAGATATATATATATATATATAAATATATTTATAGAGAGAGAGAGAGAGAGAGAAGTGTACAGCTGAAGGGCCTCGAGGAACTTGTCGTGCTCTTGGTCGGTCCAGCTCTCTCTGGACTTGGTGATGGTATAGGGCTTCCGTATCTTCTTACTCGGATCCTCCGACAACTCCCAGACCGCGTCCGAATCCGAATTCGCTGCCCCGCTCACAACACTACCCGTATTGTTACTCGTTGAAGTAGGAAGAGAATTGAGACCGGGCAAGCCCATTTTCACCGGATCCATGTAGAAATGTTTAGCTGGTGGGTTAGGGTTTAGAGACACCATAACCAATTCGAACTAGAAAACAGAAATAAATCAGGAAAATCTCCCTCTAGGGGTTTTGTGGTGATTTTGTTGCGTTCGATTCAGAGCATATTCTCTGTTGAAGGAGAAGGAGAAGGAGGAGAAGAAAGAAGTCGGCAGTGGAGGTTAATATATCGGGATTTCGCAGTGGGGCACGTGGAATAGAACTAGGCATACACGTGTCGTGAAGTAGGTGACCAGTGGGAGACTCACCCTTCCACGTCGCTCTCTGATTGGCGGAGCGTAGATTGTATTTTACAACTCCTTTGCCGAATTTTTTACATATTTTTTATTTTTTTTTATCCGACAAAGGTTTTATGTCACCATGCAAATTTTCTTCTATTTAGGCTCCGTTCCGCAACTCAAATTAAGTATTTATTTTTTAAAAAGGTAATTTCAAGTTCAAAAATTATGTGTTTACGCAAATAATTTTTCTATCACTATAGATCTTGTTTGATAGATCTCATTGATATCTTTAATACGGTGCAAAAAAAAATTTAAAAATATTTTTTATTTACATTATTTTTGAGTTTGAAAATGTGAAATAAACTGCTTATTTTTTAAGAAGGTTTCTGGAACGGGACCTTAGTTTCACAGCTTGTTTGCGTTTTATTAGCGGATGTACACAGCAAAGTAAACAAAAAGTATATAAGCTATTATAATTATCTCGAGAAATCACAACTATATATGTAAACAAAAAGTCATACATAACATCTAAAATGCAACTCAAAAATAGCAAAGTATATAAGCTATTATAATTATCCTCGACAAGTTTCCATTTTTTTTTTTTTTAATAGGCAAAAATTTATTAAAAACGGGGAAAAGGGAAAAGGAAATCAAACAAAAAGTTGAACAGTACGGTCAAAACTCAGCCCAGCCCCTAAGGTCTAACGCGGGAATCCAAAAATAATACAAACAAGCACGAGCCGATACCCAAAATAAATTAAACAACAAAGTCCAAGAAAACAAATAGGTCCAAGAGAACCCGCCCGATAGACCCAGACCCACAAAACCCTAACCCTATCCTAGCAGCCGTTGCACAAAACACCGTGGACAACAAAACCCTAACCTACCCGCCCGCCACATATTTTAACTTACGTGGGATTTGAACTTATAGCCTCTTGGGGTCAAAGCCAAACCCTTTGGGTTTTTTCTTTTTTCGTTTTGCCAAAAATTTAGGATTTCCGTTGATAACGAAAACCCTTTGGGTTATATGACTTGTTTGTTTCTGTTGGAGATAGAATTAAGGGGATTAATTTGGGGGGATTATTTATCTTAAGGCTAATTTTTTTTTTTTTCGGATTACGTTTGAATTGAAGAACTCAACAGAAGGATAATCTGACCAAATGACAAAATCACTGTAGTTATTATCTTGCTTGCTGCACCGTATAAAAAATTAGTGTTTGCTCGTACCTAAGACACTACGCACGGTAGTGCCCGTGCCTAGGCATTTTTGTAATATATTTTGGTTTTTTTATGCCAACGTCCGAGTAGTTGTTAAAAAGAACGGATGACATTTTTGTAATATAATTGTAAGAGTGTGGGTGTTTTTTTAAGAGAGAGGGATAACACATATCAGCCCTTGGATTAGATGAATTTAAGCCTTTCCTTCAACTTATGTTTGTGTGGTCCCCACACCCTTTTGTTTTATTAGGTAGATTTATCTGTAAAATGTCATCATATTCGTAAAATAAGTAGTACGACCAAGAATATACACACTATATTCGTCACATGATTTGTATATATACGTATATTGTTGTCATGAGACTATATATACTCTTAGGAAATAAAGCGCAATTTACGTGATAACAATCGTAACTACTATGTTTCAAAGGTCTAATGGCAAGAATGACGAAATGATGAGAAGTATTAACACATACTTTCTACGCGCTAATCCTATCCGCTCCATTGTCCCGGGATCAGAACTCTTACCTTAGAATCAATAATCCTAAGCATCAGGGATTACTTAGAAATATATATTTTTTTTTACTAGCAAAAATAGCATGATCTTGGGATAATTGGTTCAATTTCACGACCTAATCCCGATTAAGTAAACGGCCGTCGGCCGGTAATACTAAACAATGAGATTTGATAATAAACACAAAATCATTTTTACTTTTCACCTACATTCTAAACAAAAATTATTCAATGTCCCTCGAGCTTCAAGAACTCTCCGCCACCACATATTTGTGTGGTGCTCGCACCAAATACGTGACACGGTGCCCGTATAGAGTGCCGTGTCAAAAGTGCCCGTATCGAACAATGCTTCAGGAGCAATTAATAATTACCTTGCATGCGGGCCAAACGGATTATAAACAAAGGTTAACCCTGGAACATTTTTTGAATGGCTGGTGTTGAAAGTTCTAGTGTGGTCGAAAGCACTGTACCTGTCGCTTGTCAGCTAGACACAACTTTCCTACCCTTTTGTTAGTAACTACCAAAGAAATAGCAGTACTTCCACTTGGACTTCAATTAATTTTTTGAAAGGAACGCCCAAAGTGACAATTAAAGCAAGACATTTTTTTAGTTTCTCTTAAACCGAGGTGCGTTGGAACTCCTAGACAGCTCAGATTGAATCTCAACCGTCCATTGTTGTTCATCTCAATCGTTCATTGTTGTTCGACTAAGATGCAATTTGAGGATCATTGATCCTATCAAATACTAATTAAACAGAATCAGCTCCTCTCCAATCCTCCAATCCATTCGAATTTGAAGGATTGGAGAGTACAATGTCAGTCCCAAAACGTTTTTCCTGAGACCACTCAATTATCAGAATTATTCATTTTGTTTAGTTCGTTACAAACATCATACATACCCAAAATCAGGTTGATTGATAATCATTTGATATGATTTCGAAACAATTTTATCATGCAAAAAATAAAATTGCAACAATGGATCATTCTCATTTCAATCATTTTTTACAACATGAATCTATTCCGAAATCTCAACTTGATTTCTGATATTCTTGATTCTCTCAACGAAAATGAGCGGTCCCAATTGTTGAAGTGAGCTCAAAAAGGATTTTTTTTGGGGCTGAAATTGTACTACTGTACTCTCTATATGAAACATAGTCAATTACGTTTGGCACCTACCAACTACTATTGCCTTCTGGGGGGAGAGAGAGAAGAAGAAGAAGAAGAAGAAGAAGAAGTAGAGCACTCTGAAGAAGTTCTGCACTCATTACAGTCTCAATATAGAGAAAGAGCTGCAGTCAAAAGGTGGAGACCATCGAAAAACCTTAAATATCCCCCCAAAAAAATCCAAACAAAAACATCACTTTTGAAGGGGTGGGGGGGGTGTTGTTGGGAAGGGTAAAAATAGAAAAAGTAAAGAAAAATAAGGTGGATTAATCTCCACATGAATACACACAACCCTGACGCACTCAGTGTGAAAATCCAATGCTTTACAACTCTGCAAATATTACAAACCTCGAGCTAAAGTAAAAAAACAAGTATGTAACCTCAAATGTTTGCAACCTAATCGAGCCAGCGAGTAACCCCATCCTCTTCCCCTACAGTAGCAAGAATCTCAACGCGTACATCCAAAACAGCCTGCAGTTTGCATCACAAAGAAGCAACTTTAGAGACACAGAGAGAGTTGCAGTCAAAAAAAAAAAAAAAAAGAGATAGAGAGGAAGTGTGCGCCTTGAACTTTTGTTTCCTTTGTGAATCATTTTCACCGTTGAAACATGGATGTAAGTAACATTAAAGTAACTGAATATGACAGCCAACAGCCCAAGCGACATCGAATTTTTATGCCACTCAAAACACAAACTAGTATACAGAATTTAGAATTTTAGAGAACATCAGGTAGGAAGGAAGGTTGCCAATTTAGTTTTCATTTTATTTTAGTAAAAAAAAAAAATGTGACAGAAGCATTGGTCCATCTTTAGAACTGGAGCCATTATTCCTGTCACTCCTGTCACTAACTCTGCATTGAGATGAATGATGATACACTGCCAAGTGGACTGGAAATATTCCCAACAAATATCCACACACTATGGGTTTCAGCAATGACAGAATAGGGACCAACTCAATAGAAGTAAAAAAACCCTTGGCTTAACAAAAAAAGTGCTCTGATGGACCAGGAACTTATCCTCTATTCATGGTCCTATTCAAGGAAAGGAAAATACAGCTCTATCATTGCCTCTGGATTGATGGGTTTTCTGGGGTTTGGAGGGGCACCACGAAGAGTTAGTTATCACCTTGCTAGGGCTTGTAAGGGCAGAGAGGGCCTACATTTTAAGCACTTCTCTTCCACCTCCAGAACTGGGATAAAATGAAAGTGAGTGATCAAAGCAACAAAAAAGAATGCAGTTTCACACTTTCACTCTCCCTCTACTGTTTTTCAACCAAACAAGAGAAGGTGTACCTTCCTCCCCTAAAAGCTATAACTTCCCCTCACAAAACAGTGTATAATATTTTAATGCACCTAAATATGTTTAGACGTGCACATTCAAAAAACACATCAAAATTATGTAACCCCTACTTGCATACTGACATCTATATATATGTCAAGTGGCCACTTGCAACAGATCCTATGCAAAACAGTAAGGAATTAAATGGAGCAAGGGATGAAACTTACCAAGGGATTTCTACAATTGACCAGTCTACATTCCTTCAATGAACCTTCTAGAGTCCAACTCTCCCAGACATCAAAGCTGTGACTTGCAAATACGAATTCCATTCTTCTATTTATCTGCAATAGTGAAATAGAATGTAAATCTTTATATAACCGATGTCCAATAATCACTCAATTTCAATAATTTGCAGGAAGAACTACCTCAGAGTGACAACATTACATCCTACTGTTACAATAATGCCTATTAAGCAGCTTCAACTTTCACTAGCCAACCACACTAGAAGCTCATCAGAAACAAACTTTCAACTAAGACTCTAACATCGTTTTCATGATCATGTAAACCAAAATTCAACATGAAGCAGCTCCACTTTTAAAGGTCTCAATAAGAATTCGAGCAAGGAGAATAACACATCCAAATTAAGAAACTATACCCCTTTCTTCAGTCTTCACATCCTCCAGGACTTAAGCAACTCCAAAAAGTAGATAATTTGGAACCAAATAACACCAAGGCGTGTTTCCATAATGTGCTGAAACAAGGGCCAGGGGGTAGATTGGACATAGATAAGGAGATTTTCCATTATCTTGAGTAAGATTCAGCTTGTCTTGTGTTTCAAAATTGTTTCAAAATTTAAAGGGGCTCAAATTTGTCAGTCAACAGACTTATCAAAAAACAGGCTCTTAATGCCTTCTTACATAGTATTTGTCTCTTATCTGATTCATAAACCCCTAGCTCGCCATCAAACAACGACGATGAAAACCACAAAAAAGAAGAGGAAAAAAAAAAAAGCAACAGCAATTTGTCATAACAGATAAATATTTGGCCTGAAAGCAGTTGTGCAGACCAATAAGCCATCTTATTCATTGAACATCTGACAACAATCAGAACTCATTCCTACAACTCCCACAATTAAATACATCACCCAAAAATGTACACAACTATGTTGGAAAAGGTAACAGGTAACACCCAAAATGGAAAATTAAAAAAATAGGTAAATAACCCAAAGCTTGCCAGTTTCGTCTTTTATATTGAAAGTAAAAAGTATTGCTCTTAAATAACCTTGTCAAATATCACGTCTAGAGATTTGAATATACACAAATGGACAATACCTGCAATAACTTTCCACCAGCAGTAAAAGATCGCAATCCAATTGTGTCCTGCAAAAATTCCATAGAAACAATCAATCACCTAACCAGGAAGATCCTCACAAGTAAAACATGTCAATTGCCATATTAACAAAATGGAGATTGGTAAAATCACCCAATAAACATATATTAAGTTCCTCCACACAAACCTTGCTTCTGAATACAACAAGGAACTGCACTGCTGGATCTCTTGTTGTTACATTTGACATGGTATCAAGAAACCAACCACCGCCTTGAACTCTTTGCCTGGAAACATGGAGGGCAAGCTGATCTTGCGCATGCAAAGCTATAACATAACCATCCTTCAGCAGTTCACCAGACTTTATGCTCAGGCTCATCCTTGTTTTTAAATTTTGTTCAGAAGACAATTCTTGTATGGATTCAATTGGTGTTTTCCTACTTCTCGAATCTTCAGGGGAAGCAAACCTTGAACTGGAACTCAAGACTTGATCTGTACCACTCATTGCAGTATCATCATCTCGCCGTGAAGTACTCTCTTTCTCTAATGCAGAAGTATCATCCGATTTCTGCAGGGATTTTTGGCGGGCGTGCCTCTTTTTAGCCTTCTTACCTGATCTGCTGCGCTTTCCTTCAGTTCGAGAAGAAGTATTTTGAGACAGAGCTGACCCCTGATGCTGGACAGGAGACTCCTTTGATTCATTAGTGCTCTTTCTCTGGGAGCTTTCTGTAGTTACGCTAGTAT
This sequence comes from Rhododendron molle, assembly GCA_025413875.1. NCBI lineage: Eukaryota > Viridiplantae > Streptophyta > Magnoliopsida > Ericales > Ericaceae > Rhododendron > Rhododendron molle. The sequence continues at coordinate 1,304,426 of CM046394.1, read as the reverse complement.
CAGCTGTCAATTGCTTGCTAAAAGAACCCTGAAGAGCACCTTCATTCTCATGTTTATCACCTTGTTCATTTTCATAGCCTATCTCACTTTCCACATCCTCCTCATCGGATACAGCATTCTTTGGAACATCCCCATCCAAGAAGAATGTCTGCAATATAGAAATAGCTTTCTCCCTTATCTCCATCCACACTTCTTCACTATAATCTGCACTGCGGGGAAGTATCAATACATTGGGCATCTCTCTTACCTGAATCAATAATGATAAGACATTTGAACATAATAAACCAATAAACTATGGACCTGCTAAGTGCTAACAATGCATACACAACGACAATGATACATTTGGAAGATGGTTAATAGTTAATACTCAATACTCAAAATCAGGCTTTGATATTAAAGGCAAATATTGTCATCATCACGGCAAAGAAATCATTGTCGTAGAATGAAATCCGGCCTTGAAGACCATATTTACTCAAACAGTTGTCCATATTCTACATTCATACCCTAAATCTAATCATCATACCCATGCTTCCATCCATTGTGGCCCTTCAGCACCATCCAGAGCACAGCCTGCAAGGGTACCATCAATCAGAAGCTGTTTTACAGCACAGTCATCCAACAGCTGGCTGCTACCCGTGTTTACAAGAAATGCCCCTGCACAAACGAACACACTCCCTTGTGAACAAAAACAAGGGGAAAGATTTATGTATAAAATCTCTCGAGTGTAACAAAGTTTGAGGAAGTACCAGGCTTAATATTCTGTAAACATTCTGCATTAAGAATTTGAATCGTCTCATTTGTCAGAGCACAGTGTAGAGAAATAAGGTCACTAGCAGCAAGTAAATCATTGAGGGTATCCATTCTCCGGGCAGCAGGAGGAAATATTGTTGAGGATCTACTCAGCTTCTCATTTTCCTGCGTAAATGTATCAAGGGAAAATTAGTTAGAACACGACACGTATCGAACTTTAGAATGACTATCACTCACGCAAAGGAGGCAAGGCCAATATCCTAAGAGCATATACCAACTGGAAGTGGTATTACATATTCCGTTAAAGTCACCAGGATTAATCTCCTTTTTAGGAACTACAAAATTTCTCATTTAGCCATGCTACAAACTCAACATTATTGCACAACATGTCAGGGTGTCATTGCTTTATTGGGTATTGAGAAATACCCCATTACCAATGAAACAATCCAACATCGACATGTTGTGCGCAATGTTACACAAATTGTTGTGTTTATAAACTTCCCCTTCCTCATTTAGACTTATTACCCGTAATCTCCTAAGGTTTGTTGTACTTTTTATCCATAAAACTTCATGCATTCACACACACAAACAAAACACGCTTTCACGAAGCTCAAAAACTACAAGACAATCCACAGAAGGTTAAGATTATTATCCACTTGACACATTGTTCAAAAAATCATCTAGAACTACAAAGACCATCACACACCATATTTTCAAATGACATCTCCAGTCCATTCATTCAGTCACGCACAATGTAGTTAACAGTTTCAGCAGATCCTCTCAGCATCTGCTGCCCTTGAACCCTTTTTGTCACTTAAAACTCAAAATTTAGTAAAAACACCTCAATACCAACGCCATTCCTCGACTCAAACTTACATCAAAATGAGTTTTACTCAAATCAAGAGAGACTCGAACCCTCACTTAAAATTTGAGAAGCCTCCCAAATTAACAATAATGCCGTTAATGAAGCTTTTACTCAAACTATTGCTTAGGTTTGTCTATTGAAGTGCTTAACATCAAATGAAGCTTTTACTCAAATTTCAGTAAAAATATAATGAAATGCTGGAGATGCTCTCAATTTCTTACCTCACGAACATCGAAGTAAAGCACACTAATCTTGAACGCCAAACTCCGAGTAGCCAAACACCTCGCCGAAGCAGATCTGCCAATTATCCCCAAAACAAGCCCGCGGCACCGCCGCATCCCTCGGCACAACGGCTGCAACGAGCCCAGCCATCCGGAAGCCGACAGCGCGTGGCGGGAGAGCAGGTGAGTGCGTCGAAGAAGCCCTAGAAAGAGCGCCATGACCGTATCCGCCACCTCCTCGGCACGCGACACGTCGACGTGGACGAGGCGGTGGAGGCCGAGGTCAACGGCGAGGGAGGAGTCGACGGATCGGTCGGCGGAGCCGAGGCAGAGGACGAGCTGCCACGGGCGGAGGCGGCGCTGGGCGGCGCGCGGGAGGAAGGAGAGGGAGTGGAGGATGACGGCGGCGGCCGACTCGATCTTGGACTCGGCGAGGCGGGACAGGGGCACGTGCTCGACGACGGCGGCGCCGGCCAGGCAGTCTTGCTCGAAGACGGTGTCTTCGATGCAGTTTAGGGTTACGACCAGGGGGAGTGGCGGAGGTGCCGCGGCGCTGTGGTGGGACATTGTTATTTTGTTCTTTTTTTTTTTCCCTGTAGAGATCTAGAAGTACTGTCGATCGAGGATTTGTCACCACATTATCAGCTTTCGTGATTCTTGCAGTAAAACTTTGATTATGGAAGAAGCATTTTCCCGTGACCCAGCGAGGTAAGAGGTTGGAGGGTCACGATTCAAACCCTAGTTCCTCCAACTCTCTGCCTCTCACTTCACTCTCTGTCTCTCTCTCTTCTCTCTCTCTCTCTCAGCATCTCTGTGGAATGTCCTTGCAATTTGGTTAATTCCGGCCATGTCCCCGCCAATATTTTAAAGATCGAGATCTTATTTTTTTGAACTGCAAGATCGAGATCTTTTGGTTCCTTAGGCTCTGTTTGGAACCTGCAGAAAGGAAAAGAAAGGAAAAGGGAAGGAAAATGAGAGGAAAAGAGGAGGGAAAATGTACTATTCACTACACTCAAAATCTTTATTTTCTTCTCACTTTCTCTTCTAACCAAACAATGGGAGGGAAAATTTTTTAATTTTCCTTTCTTTTCCTTTCTTTTCCCTGGGTTCCAAACAGAGCCTTAATTTTTGTTTTGGTTCTTCTTCAAATTTTTTTTTTTTTTAATATTTTGGGAAATCAATTTTCTTATTTTGAAGTAATAAGAAAAAGGTGGAAATGAAGCCCCAAAAGTGGATTTACTTTAATGGCCGCCCAGCCAATACAAACACTTTTTATTTGGAATTTGAATTTTAATAGAAAGGAAGCTGTTAAAAGAAATATACTACTCCGTAGTAGACAGGAAGAAATAATCCAACGATAACTTTGGCTTTTTTGTCATCCGGATTTTATGACCAAAAAGAAAAGAGATACAGCTCCGCTAAAAAAAAAACCTAACTTTAAAAATGAAAGAATGAGTTTCTTTGAGGCTTTTTGAACGTTTTTCGTCGTATTCGAATATTCGACACTAGTCTACACTCATCTTGCAACAATTGAAACTAATGGTGATTGAGTTGACCAGAAACGCGACAGATGCCATTAGATTCTCATATGACAAGTATGAAGGGGTCATCGGAAACTGGGGAAGGTTGCGAAGGAGTCGAAAATGTGGACCCATAGAGATTTGGACTAACAGTTGCATCTCAACGTTCATTTCAACAAATTCAGATATGTTTGAATGACTTTTCTAACCTGTAAAGTCTTTTAACAAATTTAAATCAGTTTTCACCTTTCGAATAAAAATTATCTGAATGAAATTGCACAAACTACTCTTTTCAGATGAATCCCAAATTGGGAAGGCCATTTTCTTCAAGGACGACAAAAGAAAACGAAAAAGGGAAAATGACGGTCAATGACGTATTTTGATAATTAATACCTTCCAAAAACATGCTAAGAATATTTGTTAATTCTGAAAATATCCTTAACTGATATTAATTATCAAAATACCTTATGAACCATCATTTTTCCAAACGAAAATGAATACATGGTCTTTCGCAATTGGGCTGCATGCAAGTGTATTTGATTTTTTTCATCTTGTGTTGGGCTGCATTTTGGAAGCTTGGCCCATGTGTTGTGCTGCCTCTGCTTAGCACTGCTTCTCCCATTTTCTGAGAAAAGGAGAATAAAAATGAAAAAAAATCAACTAGTATATAGCTTCCTTGTTCGTAGACAAAGCGGATCCAGAATTCTCTTTCATTCCAAAGCATAATCTGCATCGATCCATGCGCTTCATGTTCCTTGGAGATTGTTTGTCTTTAACAACGAAGAAAAGTCCCAAATCTCATAATCGCAACCGAAGGAGAGTATGTTGGGGTACGATTTACTCCATTAAAAATAAGTTAATAAAAATCCCAAGGAAGATACCCTGCTATTTACTACTATGTTCAGTAATAAATCAAGGTTTATGATTTTTAGGATATTTTCAGATTTTCTCTAAACCTGTAAAGGTCTTTGAATTTCTGAATGACTGAAATTGCACAAATTATCCTTTTCAGATGAAACCCAAATTGCGAAAGACCATTTTCTTCAAGGCCGGCGATAGGAAACGAGAATGAATACATGGTCTTTCGCAATTGGGCTGCATGCAAGCGTATTTGATTTTTTCATCTTGTGTTGGCCTGCATTTTGGAAGCTTGGCTCATGCGTTGGACTGCATGTGCCTAGCACTGCTTCTCCCCTTTTCCCGAGGCAAAGCGAATCCGGAATTCTCATTCATTCCAAAACATAACCTGTATGAAGTATTCATGCGCTTCATATTCCGCGGAGATTGTCTGTCTTTAACAATGAAGAAAAGTCCAAAATCTCATAATCATAACCGAAGGAGAGAAGTATATTAATTGGAGTACGATTTACTCCATAAAAATTAAATAAGAAGAAGAAAATTTGCAGGCGGCCGAGATAAAGCCGCGAATTGTTTTTTTGTCATTCGTTAAACCTAATCTGCTCTATCTTAGGGGACTTGGAGAGGGAGTGAGTGTTTACGGGATCGAACTCTGCCCATGTGTATGAAAATATAAGGGAGCCACCAACTGCACTCTACTCCACTTGCGAGAAAGTCAACTTGTAAAAACAAGTGATAATTTTGTTCATAAAAATGCGGCAAAAGTTATTGCATAGTTTGCGGTTGAAGCTATTACTATTACTTCGAAAGGAATGGAGTGACACCTTATTTTCTTTACTAAAAAAAAAAGGGTACACTAAAATAGAGAGAGTATATAAGATGTTAAAAAATTACGAGGTCATTTTACGAATATTTTCACAATTTATAGGGTTCCTTCCCCCTGGCTCTGGGCAGATATGTCATTTTGAGTGAGGAATTCTGTAGATATTTGTCTTACAATCTGGTGTTCAGGCAAACTTGTACGCATCTCAACTAATCCTAGAGTTCTGAAGTTAATGACTTGACAAATCTTCAGAAGCCCAAAGGTTCGGAACATTAACTTTTATGAGATTCAACCTTACTACCTCTTGGATGACAAGCTCATTAGTTGTCTTATGTTGGCCACCCAAGCTCGTGTTTGATGTGCTAAGTGTTTGATTGTTCTCTCATGCAACTCAGCCAAACCCTCGTTTAATAAGACTCTTGGGGGTTTGGATTACTACGGTGAGGGTATTAGCAATACTGTGTTTAGTTCACAAAATTGGTTCGGATTGGTAGTTCGATCAGACTACTAAGATCCTAAATTGGGAATATTAGTAATACCTATTAGGACTTAGTATTCACGGTCCAATCCCAACCTTGCTATTGCAAAAGTAATAAACTAGCTTTGTTAAACCAAGTATGGAAATTGTTTATGGAAAATGGAGCCCAGCTACAAAAAGTTTTGAATGCCAAGGACAAAATTGTTAATTCATTTTTTGAAACCCATCCTAACATTTACAAACAAACATGAGGTTGGTACTAATAATCCAGTCCCATCTTTTAATCTAATACAAAACAAACATACAATTTACCAATTCCATCTCTTTATCAATTTGATCACCTTACTAATATCATCGTGACTAGTCGGGTTATCAAACGGGGCCAGGATTTGGAATCCTTGGGATGTTGAGTGAATCAACTTTTAAACAGAGACAGAAAACAACTAAAAAAAGATAGAAAGGTTAGGACTCCCATAAGAACCATTATAGCAATTTTAAAACTCAAAATCATTATTTAAAGATTACATGGGCATTTGGGGTAGGATTATTCTAACATCTGCTCAAAGGGTGTAGGTTAATAATTAAAAAGTTCATTAATATTCGAGAAAATGTATATTGATATTTGTGAAAATATTTTAATATCTGTGAGTTATGCATTGATATTCGAACTTGTTTGAAATTATGTGTATATTATTCTTCGCCTAGTGGGCAGAGGTTAGTAAAACCGTTGTGGGTATATTTCGAGAAAATTATGCCTTGTTGTACGGTTCCATTTTTGGGAATTTTTGGGTTTGGTTTGTAGGGTAATGAGTGAAAAGATAAATTAGGGTAATAATTTGAGATATGGTTAATAAGTGGAGAGAGATAAAGAGATGAATGAGAATAATAATTGGAAATAGGAAAAATGCGTGGAGAGATAAATAAAAGTAATAATTGAAAGTACGGATAATGAGTGTTTTATAAAGCGAAGTAATTTTGTTACTACATTTTTTGTTTTTTTTTGTTAACGTCACCCCCCCTTCCCCCCACAAAAAATACATTTACAAAAAGGTGGCGTTAGCAAAAAAAAAAAAAAGGGACGACAAAATCAACGGTCTTTCATAAAAAGCGATAAAACTTTAGAAACACAGGAAAAGGAAAGATAACGGCCTTTCGGTTAAAAAAAAAAAAAAAAAGAGAGAGAGAGAAGAGAAAAGATACTCCATTGGCCTTTGACGAGAGCTTCGGCCGCCATACACAGTTGCTACAGGTCAACACCAGATCTCTTCGAGTATTCTACGGCTGGGATGATTTTGTTTGGCCTCCTCGATCCCCTCTGTTAAAACTCGGCGATGTTTTTCAAGGGAGGCAGCGGAGCGACGGCTTTATTTTATTTTGGGTTGGGGTAGTTTATAGTTATTCCACGCGCCTTTGTGTTGCGCGATGGAGAGGAACCTCATCCGCATGTCAATGCCCACCAAACTTTAAGAAAAGGATTGGGCAAAACAATTTGAATAGAGTAATAATTTTTACTCGTGAGAAAAACCTTTTGCTTCAACTAATTTTTTTTTTTAATTTGAAAATAGGAGTACTATTTTTTAACAATGCTACATTGAAATTATTCGACGCTCATTGATTTCGTACTCCTATATGTCGCACGATTTCAGATACAGTCTCGTCTATATTTATATATGACTTAACACGTATACGTAATATCCTTGTCCTAAGTATTTTTTTTTTTTTAAAAACTTGCACGCTTTTGACTAATACATCCAAAAAAAAGAAGAAGGAAGATTTGCATAGAGAGTTTGACATATAATTAGAGCACTTATTAGAGAAGGAAGATTTGCATAGAGAGTGACATATAAGAGCACACTTATTAGAGCATCCGCAATGGGAATAATCAAAATCAATAATCAAAATGTGCCACGTCAGCATTTGATTATCCATTTAGTTCATAGTCAAACTTAACAATCTCTACCTCCACATTGATTATTTTTACATCCCTAACCAAAAAAATCCCACAATGCACAATGCACCAATGTCTAATCGCAAACGAGTTCCAATCACGTACCCGGCCACATCAAATTATTCGTCTCGATGAGACGATTCTAATGTGAGGTATATTTGAATTATTGAGTTTTGAGTTTGGTTATTGGGTTTGGTTATTGAGTTTTAGTTATTGGTAAAAGTTGTTAAGTTTGGTTATGGAATGGGTGGAATTTGATTATTTGCTAAAAGACTTGTAACTTTGCTTATTACAATGCGAGGTATTTTTTAAACAATGTTGTTAAGTTTGCTTATCTACACATATTTGCTTATTACAATGCGGATGCTCTTAGAGCATCAACATCAACTTGGCTAAATTAGTCGACAAAATTAAAAAACGAAGCACAAGGAAAATTATAAAGGAAAATAAAGAAGGTGAAAAAGACTTAGAGAATTTTCAAATCTATGAGTTTTTTTTCTCGAAAATCAAACAAGGGTTAAATCTTTTACAACTTTTGAATATGTTAGTAATACAACATACATAGAAATAGCGACATATTAAAAATAGAGTGCAAATTAAGCTTGAACTTGGAGTGTTTTTTTTTTTTTTTTTGTAGTGCGTCAACACAAATTAAAAGCAACCTTGGGCAAATGATCATCACGATCTATAACGAGTTGGTTAAAAACGAGTTTTGCAAAAAAGTCAAATTGATAAGATGTAGATAGACGTGGTCAGACAATATGTATTTTTATATTTTCGTTCGACCAATAAAAAAAAAATATGTGTATTGGAAAAATGAAAGGTTAGTATGATTCAGAGAATGCACTGTAAGACAATTTTCACACAATCGTGATTTTATAAATGTCCAATTAGAGTTTTTATTTTTATTTTTATTTTGTACAACTTGCTATGGGTACACCATTTGGTACAGTACACCGTCATCTATGGGACCCACTTTGGGATTTTCACACAAATGGTCGGAGCCGTTCAAATTTTTTAAGCATTCCTGTAAAAAAACAGCTCTGTTGGATATCATTAAAGACTTGATAGATTTTACGCCCAATTTTCTATCAACAAATCGGACATATAATCAATCAAGCATTTACGGATATCCAACGGAGCTCATTTTTTACAAGGATGCTTTAAAAAATGTTTTGTAAAATTTGAACAACTCCGAATATTTGTAAGGGAAAATGACGGCTCATGACATGTTTTGATAATTAATAACCGCCAACGACATTTTCAATATTAATAAATGTTCTCAGAATATTTTTGGCGGGTCTTAATTATCAAAATACGTAATGAACCGTCATTTTCCCAATCTCTAATTGGGTTCCATAAAAAACAGTCTTTGTTTGATTTTCAGTTTTAGATATTTTAGTTTCGGTCTTGGTATTGTCAGCCTACTGGGCTGACGATAAGTACACTAAAAGACAAGAAAAATAGGTATTTTTTTTGTACTTTTTACACCCTATAACACACATTCATATACCTACTATTATCAGCGCATTGGGTTGATTTTAGAATTTTTCTTTTAGTTTTAGGGGCAGTTCCGGTCTCTCAAAAAAAGTATTTTTTGAAAAAGAAGGTAATTTCAAACTCAAAAATTACGTGTTTACGCAAATAATTTTTTTACCAATATTGATTTTGTTTGATAGATCTCATTAAAATCTTTTAAACGGTACCAAAAAAATTAAAAAAATATTTTTTTCATTTTCATTATATTTGAATTTGAAATTCAAACATTTTGAAAAAAAAAATGCTTTTTCTTAGAATGAAACACCACCTTAGTTCGTACTATAGCTCTTCAATTAATTATTGGGTTTGTACCTACAAAAGCATTTACAGCCACAAAAAATGCAGAGATTCCCTCCCTGCCTTGTCAGCAGCAACTTGGCACTAGTACTTTGTCATCCTGTGTGCTCAAACAGATGGTGGATCGTCCCATTCACGCGATATTCAATTCGCGTGGTGCTTGATACTACTTCCTTTCTTTCTTTTTCAATTTTCACTGCTTCCGTCTTACTACTAAACTGCTGGCCTAAAAACCCCGCCACCGGTCACCATTTCTACCTGAAACGTGCACCCCATTCTCTCTCTCCACATCCTCCCACTCTCTCTCTCTCTCTCTCACTCTCACTCCACCTTTTTCCCCCATTTCTCTCTCTTACTCTGCATTTCTTGTTTCGATTCGGATTTCCTTCCTTCTGTTTCCGCCCACTCTCTCCATCATTTTCTACATTCAAAATTAATAGTATTCGATATTACGTTTTCACTCTCTCTCTCTCTCTCTCTTTACCCAACATTCCCATCTCTCTCTCTCTCATCTGTGCTCAGCAGTCTACATTCATCTGCCCCATTTGCATTTTTAAGCTCCCAATTACCCACCCAAATGAAGGTTCGATACTTTGATTCTCATTCGTTTATACCTCTGTTTCAATTTATTTTCCCCAGTCATTGTTCTGATTGGATTTCAAGATACGATTCTTTGTGGGTTTCTCTTTAAATTTTAATGGTCTTTTTTGTGGAGCTTTTAGAATCTACTTTTTCTTACTACTAATAGTTTATGTATCAGTGATTTCATTTTCTACTGCTTTTTTTCTATTTTTCTACACCAGATCTTGAACTTCGTTTTTATTTATTTTATTTTATACAATTTATGTTCTTTAACTTGGTTTGATCCAACCATGAATTATGTGGATCTAGTTGATTTCAAAAAGATGAGATGATTTTCGTTCTTAGAAAAATTAAAAGAAAAAAAGATTTTGTTTCCTTCTAGATTAAGTAAATTTGGTTGAAATTTGGATTACTGTTCTTGAATTGTTATTGCAGAAGCTCATAATGAAATTGGATTTACATGATGACAAAGACAAGAGGAAGGCACTCAAGATAGTCTCTGCCCTTCCAGGTAACTATATAAAGTTTCTATTTTTACCAATTTGATCGGTCTATTATGATGCCAAGTACGAACATTTTTTTTTGACCAAAACTATAGGAAACTTTTATTATAATTTAGAGAACTCAAATACAAGAAATAAGTCGGTTATCTTTCCCCAAAGGAGATAACAGCCAATCAGGACGCCTAGCTTCTCAAGTTCTAATACCAAGACCTCGCAAACCATCTTTCGCCAAACATTAGCATGTGAAAGTAAGGGATAAAGTAAAACCTGTGATAATTTTAAAAAACAGAAAAGAAAAGAAAAAGATCCATGGAACTAACTACTAGATTTTGTTTGTTCTCGTGGCTTCTTGGGCTATAAAGCTAAAATTGATAAGGGGAAAAGATAAGCTATAAGTGGGAGTTGAGTTTTGTTCACTCTCCACTTGAGAGGGTGAACAGTGCCCTCATTTCTATTGGTTGAATGGTGTGGATTCCACCACAAAGTGATGTCATGCTTACCAAAAAGTGTATTGCAGGGGTGAGACCTAAACCATTTCTACTAATAAGAGGGAGAGTAATGTTCACCTTTTTTTTAAGGAGGGTTAATAAAATTGCACTCGAAATTTCATATTAGCATTATGAAATTACTTGGTTGAAGTCATTCTAAAATAGATAAGTGATTCGTCGAATGTGGAAATGCGGCTGTACGTGAAGGGGGATGTTAAGGAAATAGAGTCTCACAATGCTTGGGAGTGGAATGGGTGATCACTTAATAACATCTGGGACCTCTCCACTCATTGCCAATTGGTTTTGAGATGGATATAAAGTTTCTACATGGTATCAGAGCGGGGTCCGTTTCACCACACATTTTAAAAATTTACAATTCATACCCCATGATGACAGACAAGCAAAAAGGCTGCACGATGATAGGACCCAAAAGTGGCCCCACGTGACAGACCTCAAACGCGGCTACACGTGAAGGGGGATGTTAAAGAAATAGAATCCCCCATTGCTTGGGAGTGGAATGGGTGATCACTTAATAACATCTGGGACCTCTCCACTCATTGCCAATTGATTTTGAGATGGATATAAAGTTTCTACACAATGCTTCTTTCTTCTATCGGAAAACGAACCTAATTTTGTCAGATGTGTGGTGACATAGGAAAACATGGATAGGAAGCAACGAAATCCCAAATGTACATCCTCCTAAAAGAGGCGGGGATAGGATTAAAGTATTCGCATGACGTCTAAAGGGAGGGAATGATGGGTTAAGGGGTCTTTACTTGAAATAGGAAAGGGGTATAAGATTGGATCAAATTCAAATCTATAAGCTAACTGGACCTTATTGTGATTTCACAGGAATTGATTCTATCTCCATGGACATGAAGGATATGAAATTGACAGTGATTGGAACGGTGGATCCTGTGAGTGTAGTGAGCAGATTGCGAAAATTTTGGAAAACTGACATAATCCTTGTTGGGCCGGCAAAAGAGCCTGAGAAGAAAGAGGAGCCAAAGAAGGAAGAACCCAAGAAAGAGGAGCCGGCTAAGAAAGAGGAACCTAAGAAAGAGGAACCTAAGAAGGAGGAGCCTAAGAAAGAAGGAGAAGAACCCAAAAAGGACGAGCCGAAGAAGAAGGAACCAGAACCGGTGGTGGGAATTATGCCGTATAGGCCATATTACCCTCCAATGAACACATATTACTATCCTCATCACAGCGTGGAAGAGAATCCAAATGGTTGTGTGATCTCTTAATTTGGTAAGCTAAGATTTGACTATCATGTGCTTTTTGTAGTTGGTTTTGGATTTGTATCCAATTGATGTGAATCCAGGGGGAATTTCTATGAATAGAGAAGGTCCTGTGTATATAGTTGGTTATGTTCTATAGGTATGTTCAAAGTAAAGGGATCATCCGCAGTGGAGAGATCTTAAATAAATTTTGGTAATAATTATGGATGCTTAAGTTGAATTTATGTTGTTGTCTCTCTTGAATATGGGCCGTAGTTTGTTGCAAATATATTTTCCTTGGATTTAGGTGGCTGTCAACTTGCTTCTGTTATTCTAGGCTTTCTAGCGATCTCCAACACGGCAACAAGTAAGAATGCTAACTGCCTGGCAAAGAAAATAATTTGTTGGGCATGTTTTTGTGTTATAACTTCTGGTTTCATTTTCCGGAAAATATGAAAAACTTGTCTGGCAAAGTGTTTCCGGGGCTGGTTTTGGGAAATATTTCTGAAAGCAACTCACTTTTCAGGAACTCACTTGTCTGGCGAACGAAGTCTTGATGTTTCTGGTTTCTCCAAACTGCTTTCGCCTAAAAATGAAACGACATGAATACGTGGTTCCTTTTGTACGCAATACAACTGCATTTGATTGTTATGACAGTGTCTATACAGGAACGTTTCCACTTCCTTGTCAGTATTCGCGATGTTTGCTTTCATATGCATGCTTATACAATTACAGTAGTGTTAACTTGAGCTTCTTGGGATTAGGTGGAAAATGTTTGGCAACTAGTAGCTCTGTTGCTTTCTCTTGTTGCGTTGTCGTTGTTTCTTTTCTCAGACAGTGTGTTTGTTTGGGGACGGATCGAGTACAAATGACTCTAGGTTTTGGTTCATGTTAAAACATTCTGGTAGATCTTCATGCTACCTTTAAAAGATTGTCGTGTTTATAGCCTTCTTCATCCTCTCTTTCAAAAAACGCAATGCGCACTTTTCACTCTTCTGCCTCCTTTTACGATGATATACATTACTTTTAACACGAAGTTACCTTTTAACATCACCTTAATTAATCCATCAGGTTAAGATCAGAGTCGCAAGCAAGATTCTTATGAGTTAGGACTAATGGACGGCAAATTACTATGCTGGATTACCGTGTTTTGAATTCTTCAGACTGCGAAGCAAGCTACCAAATTCGTTGTATTTTTGGTTAAATTGAAGGAGAATATCTCAAATTTAGGTTCATTGCATGAAAATTCCCGATAGGTAGCACACGTTCTAACCCGAGAGTCAGAGTTTTGAAACCTCTAACATTTTCATGGTTTAACCATCCTCAACAATACTTGGGGCGTCTATATATGCTTTTCGATGATAAGATTTTCACGCACAATACGAAACTAATTGTAAATCCTTTTGACAAGGTTTGTTGATTTCGAGTTTCTTTTCAATGATAATAATAATTGAGCCGTGATAAGTACTGTCTCGTGTAAGTATGAAACGTATACTAGGATTCTAGGAGTTCGAATTCTGCGACGGTGAAGCGTTCAACCCTAGGAGCTGGACAGGAGATTGCACGATCCCGATAGGAGCAAAAGACCTTCGTACCCTCGCTTACCCAAAATAGGGTAACTTCCGTGCATACAGGGCAAGGTGGCTATCTGCACATCAATGGTCGGTTGAACTGACGTTAGAAAAGATAGGAATTTTAGCCAGGGAATTGATCACTCAAATAATGGACCTTGGTGGGACAGGTTTCATCAACAAAGAGGAGAAAGAAACTCGAGAGCATCCACCTAACATTCTTTTTCCAAATTCAGTTCGAACTAGTGAAACTGCAGTACCCATGTAGATTGGAGATCGAGAGCGTTGGACATCAAATAATGCCAAAAAGTTTAGACACTACTTTGCTTTTTTTTGGTTATCTGGGTACCCGAACTAGCTTGCGTCGGTGCATGCACTCGATAAGTACGGGGTTTTGAAGTTAACGGCGGCGCCAACGAGGCTTGATAACTACTACTCCACTAGTTTACTACTTCCTAGTTTGTGCTAATTGCTATATTTATAATTTCATCTATGCAAAAAATACGGCATTGTTTTTCTTTTTTTTAAAAAAAAATACTTAAGTATCCGGATCAGCTTACACGAAAAGTACAGCATTGTTAATTACGTTTCTTGTTTTCTACTTGTTAGATTTTTTGAAAGGTTCCAACCTAAAACTGATTGGCTATAGGTGGAGTAGCTTCTAGAATTTATTAACCAAGTTTAGGATAGCTCAGATGAGCAATGTGAGACAAGTCTAACACTCCCCCTCACGTACAGTCTGGATACACGTGGAGAGGTGATAGACCAGGAGCTGACTGACTGACTCGGGCGACAGAGATGACAGAGACTGACACTCCCCCTAGTGGCTTAGATGAGCGATGTGATTTGATCCCGATATTGAATTGATGAAGACAGCGGTGGAAAAGTTAGGTGAAGAACCATAGCTCTGATACCATGTTAGAATAAAACGAAGATGGGAAAATATGTATTGGATTGATTGAATAAACTATACAACGGATCATCTATTTTTATACAAGAAGAAGAGGCCTAATTATGGAAACAAAATAATCCTAATTAACGAATTACAATCAAATCGTAATCAGGAAAATTTTGATCACATCGTAATCAAATCATGATTTGATTAATTTGATTACGATATTATCACGATATTCTAACTTTACGGGCATCCAAACAACCTAACCAAGTATAATGTTTATATATTTGTATCCTGTTACGAATGAAGCGTTGGGGTTCGGATTTTTAATTTGAAGGTTGAGAAAAACGCATCAAAAAGTGGCTGTCAACGTCATGGAAGAATTTTGCCCTGTCGATGACGTGGAATGGTAACCTTATTGACTCATTTGTGATGGATAAGCTTCTCACAAAACTTGAATTATTAATCATACTTTTGTGATCATGATTCCATTAGATATATACTTTATTATTCTTAAAGCACAAACTGGCACTGACGATGTGTTGTTTCTTGTTAGTGCCAGTTTGTGCTTAATTAGTGGTTGGTATGATTTAGTAGTGACCAAATATATTTTGGTTCGAATTTCTTTAGGCTAATGAATTTGTCATATCTTTTTTTGTTATTGTTACACCCATGCAAGTGTATTTTTTGGTGCAAAAAGACACTTGCAGGGTGTGGCAATAACAAAAAAGAGTGTGGCAATATCATTTCCCTTTCTTTAATAAGATTAGACTCCAAATTGGTAAACAAATTAATGATAGTTACAACTCAAATGATACGTGCAAAAGTCTAGAATGACCCTAATGCCTTATTTTTACATTATATTTTGCACAGATTAATGGGATCAAATGAAAACTTTCATCCAAAATTAACACATAATACATTACTAAGTAATCTTAAGAATTCGACAGTGTAATTGTACCGTAAACTCATGCATTAGCGTCGCCAAGTAGTCTTGGCACGTAAAGGGTTATTCATCTAATGCTTTGGTGCGGGACAGAGTCGTGAGAATCAGTCTTTTATGACAATGAAAACAAATTATCTTTTTAATAAAAATATTGAGAAGAAGAAAAAACTTTAGGATCCCATTAGACCTGAGACTAGAATAGGTAGATATTGATCTATTTTCAATTCATGCATAGTATTGCCCCTGGTTTTGGCACGTAAAGTATTCATTCATCCAATGCTATGGTGCGGGACAGAGTCATGAAAATCTGTCTGTTACGACAATGAATATAAGTAATCTTTGATTAATTCTTTCTCGTATAATATTGAGAGAGAGAGAGAGAGAGAGAGAAAACTTCAGAATTCCGTTCGACCGTAAGACTAGATTGGGTAGGTATTGATCTGTTTTCAAGATATCTCTGCCACTTTATGTGGGGAGTAAAATTGTGGGATTGAACACTTTTACCCACCAAAGTAAAGTGGATGGTAACATATAGGAACTCACTCGATCTGTCAAAGTTAACTTTTACATCTTCAAACGTAATTTCAAACCAAGTTGTCGATGTTAATAATCTCCATCTTCAACATCAGGCAGTCATAATCGCACCACTGGACAGAAATGCCGTGTCGAAGACCATTTATAGTTAGATATTTCTAAACTAGTTCAAATCACGAAAGTGTTCAATTTCCTCCTGTTGGAAACCCCTCGGCCTACTGACCAAGACTTGGGATTTAGAAATTTGCTTTCTCGCAAGAGGTTTTGGGTTCAAATCTCTCTATTTGCATTTGTTCCCCATTTGAATTTGGTTTACACAGAGTTTAATTTCCCCCAAAGCAAGATTGGTCACCCATAATTAGTCGATGTGTGCGCAAGCTGACCCGAACACCTAACTTATCAAAAAGAATTTCTATTTCTCCTATGTTGAGGAGAGCCACTAGATTTCCATTATCCAGGGCTTTCCGTTCACTTGAATTCTATCGTTATCTTCTACCTTGTTTGGATCAAGATTTGGGAATTTTTTCCCAACTCAAAAAACACTTATTATCCATTCTTCCAATCATTACTCTTCATTCATTACCCATAATTCCAATCATGATTCTCATTTTTCTCTCTATCCCTCTTCACTCATTACCTTTACTATCAATCATTACTCTCATAAAAAATTCCTCGAAAACTCATCCAAACAGAGCAAAATTATTTTCGAAGTTGTATTTGGTGGTGGATTCATGTGGGGAATATTGGAAGGAAAGTCAAGGGATATTTGCTAGCAACTTTTTCCCATGTGGACGAGGCAAATTTGGATACGGAATTGCAACCACAGACAGGCCGGTACTACTAATTTGACATTCATATTAGGAGTAGAAATACACCACTGTGATGGTAGACGAGTTGTCTAAACGGCTGGAATTAGGTGTCTACTCATTCTTATGCAGTTAAAAAGTCGAACCCATTTAGGGTCGTAGTTTTGTGAACTAGATGCAGTGAGAGAGGGAGAGATCATGTTTTTGCTCGCACCCCGTGAGGCTGGAGAAATCTACAGGTAACCAACTCCTTCCCGGATTCACCGCGCGTCTGAAATTCTCATAGCCGTGAGTCCTATTAAAGCTAAATTTGAAACAAAATTCCGTATGGACTAGTCTCACGAGTCGATAGCACTTGTTAGATTTCGGACAATGACCGGCTATGAAAGACTGGCCTAAGAAATTAGTAGTTTGTGGATTTCAATGGTCTGACGTGGAAAGTTAGCTTATGGAGGGATTTGTATGAAGAACTCATGCGTCACTAACACGTCGCACCTCATGATCTTTTAAGGAGATTTATTAAGATAACGACTACCGATTTTGGAGTTTCAAAGCTTTGAGAAATAACTTGGTTTTGCTTTACCTTGATTAATCAACCCACTGTTCATGATACAAGCACATGCTTTAATGATGTCACAAATCTGATGAAAGTATTTTACTCCTCAATTGTTATGTGATGCTGTACTATGAGATCTTACAATTAATGGACTTTTCTTGTAAAATTTGAGACAAATTCTCAAGAAAAAGAATACCAAGTTATAGTCTCATGGGCCAAAGGGCTTGTAGCTCAATGATATTTTCTGTCGTGGGTGTTTATGGGTTCAGGGCTATGGACAGCTTCTAAACTTTCGGTGGACTAACTTCCGTTCAACTCCCGCTGATGTATAACGTGTAGCAAAAATAAAAATAAAAAGTTAGGCTCCGTTTGTTTCAAAGTAAAATGTTTTCTGATGTAAAAGTTTTTTCGGTGTTTGGTTGATAGTTGTAAAATGGTATATGTATGTATTACATACAAATTTTTTTTGTTGTTGTGAGAAAGCACATGATTAGGTCATAGGTGGATGAGGTTTTTTTTTTGAGGGAGGGCAAGAGAGTAATTTCACCAACCAAACTCACCTAAGCAATTGTTGAGTAGGAATAGATGGATGAGATTGAAACTATAGGAGAACTCAGTAAAATAATGTAATTACTAGTCGAGCAGAGAAATCAAATTCGGAAATGACTTCCCACCTTTTCAAACAGAAAACATTTTCAACCCACTGTTCATGATACAAGCACATTGCTTTAATGATGTCACCAATCTGATTAAAGTATTTTACTCCTTAATTGTTATGTGATGTTGTACGATGAGATCCTACAATTAATTATTAATGGACTTTTCTGTAAAATTTGAGACAAATTTTCAAGAAAAAGAATAGGGAAAATGACGGCCAAAGACGTGTTTTGATAATTAATATCCTCCAAAGACATTTTCAACATTAACAAATATTCTTAGTTTATCCTTAACAGGTATTAATTATCAAAACACGTCTTGGACTGTCATTTTCCCAAAAAGAATACCAAGTTAGTCTCATGGGCCAAAGGGCTTGTCCCTCAATGATATTTCCTGTCGTGGGCGTTTGTGGGTTTAGAGTTATGGACAGCTTTTGAACCTCCGGTAGACTAACTTCCCTTCAACTCCCGCTGATATATAATGTGTGGCAAAAAAAAGAAAAAAGAAAAAAGAAAAAGTTAGGCTCTATTTGTTTCAAAGTAAAATGTTTTTCGATGTAAAAGTTTTGTCATGTAAAATGATTTTACAAAAAAAAAAAAGTTTCATTTTTATTTTCCGGTGTTTGGTTGGTAGTTGTAAAATGATATATGTGTGTAATACATACAAAATTTTGTTGTATTTGATGAGAAAGTACATGGTTAGGTCATAGGTGGATGCGATTGGAGCTGTAGGAGAGCCCGGTAAAATAATAATGTAATTACTAGTCGAGCAGTGAAACAAAATCCGGAAAATGACTTACCACCTTTTCGAATGGAAAACATTTTCAATCATATGAAGTAAAATATTTTCCTGTTTTTTGCACAACCAAACACCAAAAATAAGCTGGAAAATATTTTATGTCCAAACAAACGGGGCCTTCGTCTCATGGGGATCCGTGTTTTGCATGAAACTTTGTAAGTGAACTTTGAGCCCACTTGAGCCAGAATTTCAAACCCAAGCCCTCCGATGAGTTGGGCCGAGGCTTGTGAAGGTTGTGGCCATGAGTGAAATGTTCAAATGTACATTGAGTGTTAAACAAACAAATCGTCAATTTCACAATAGTTGAAACAATTCATTTGTCTCGACAGTATTTAGATCACACTAACTTAACAGTAGTACTAATAAACACTAAAAAATAAACGGCACAGCTCTACTAATCAAGTACCAACTTATTTTCTAAAAAAATAAAAAATAAAAATCAAGTCGCAACTTTGCTAGCACCACACCCAAATATATACCTACACTCGCATGAGTGAGGAGTCCCGCACACGCCACGGTGCCTACGCTCACATGAGTAGCGAGTCACGAATACACCAGGATGTGTAGCGTGTGCGAGACCCACTATTCATGTGAGCGTGTGTTTTGGAGTGCCACGCACACCCTACAATTTGTATGAGTGTACGGGACCCACCACTCACGTGAGTGTGGATGTGTATTTGAATTTTTGATCAAGTCCTAGCCCGAACCATGGGCGAGTGAGCCATCGGCGAATGAGGAGATAACAAGTGGGGCGACAACACGCTGTCGTCATAGATCCTCGCCTTGAGACTCAGCCGTAGATTTTTCTCCCACCGCTTCTTCTTCTGCGGCGGCGGCGCCACCTCTCCTCCGCCCTTCTTCTGATCCACAAAATTCCGGATCCTATCCAGCGCGACTTCGACGGTCGGGTCGTCCATGTTGGCGAAGCAAACCCGGAACCACCCGGGCTCCGAACAGTGGAAGGAGGATCCGGGAGAGACGTTGAGCTTCACGTCGCTGATTATCACGCGCCATAGCGCCGTTTCGGCTTCGATGGTGGGTTCGTTAAGCAGCGGGCGTAAGTCCATCCAACAGAAAAGGCCGGCACTGCCGTTTAAGCAGGTGATTCCCACTTGCTGTAGCCCTTCGGTGAAGATTTTGTGCCTTTTTGCTAGTCTCCTTGAGCTTTCGGTAAGAAACCTGTTGCGAATTCAGAAAATGGATTAGCTTATTATTGTCTTTCGACAAGCTGTTTCCGCTATTTGGATTTTTAATTGATTAATGTGGGAAAAATTACTTAAACATGACCTAAATAACTTTAGTTAAGAATTAATTAAACCCTGCGTATATTAATTTGGACATCCGTTTCTTATTAAGAAAAGAAAAGAAACATAAATCTATAACGTATAATACGGTGGAAACTACCTTTGCAAACACCTGGAATTAACGTGTGTTTCACATAGGTTTTTTTTTTTTTTTTTTGGAATTTTAAGTTTTTCAAATTTTTCGTATTTGTTAATTTTGCGTCATTTTCTTATAAATTATTAATTTATCTCGACGAGAGCAATCGAAAAAAAACTATATGAAACATGCGGTTGGTTGGTTGGTCTATTGTAGAAATTATAATAACATGGAGTAATACTATATGAAAACCCCACGGGGTCGGGGTCAGGGGCAGGGGCAGGCAGGGGTAGTTTATTGTTACGTTTGCGGTAGTTTAACTCGGCCCACCCCCGGGCCACATTGGACCGAGGTAGTTTCCACTGTTAATTTGAAAGCGAACTAGTATTAACATATCTGCATATCATTGTCATTTAAATGTAAAGCCTTGTAATCTAAAATTCCAATTTACCTTCCCACGAAATCATCATCGGACAGCATCGAAGCCAACAGGTGCTGCGTTTGCGACGAGACCAACCCAAAACTCGACATTTTGCGGCCGCAGCTAACGACTCTGTCATTGTAGGAATAAACAATCCCAACCCTAAACCCAGGGAGCCCCATGTCCTTGGACAAGCTGTAAACAATGTGGATGAGATCCATATTGCAGCACTCCACCTCTTGCACGACTTCGGAAACGCTGACGAATTCTGGGCCCCTGAAGTTGGTGGCCGCGTATATTTCGTCGCAGACGAGGTGGATGCTTTTTCGGTTGATGAAATTGACCAAGGTTTTGAGGGTGGCTCTGTCCAGAATGGTGCCTAGTGGGTTTGATGGGTTGGTAATGATCAAGCCTTTAACTCTTATATTGGCCTCCATGGCCTTGTCATATGCCTCTTCTAGCGCTTGTTTTGTGATTTGGAAATTATTCGAGCTCTCGCAGATGACGGGTAGTAGCTTCGCGCCGACTCTCCATCTCAAGTCCCTGTCAAACCTGCAATCCAAATGCCAGAAGCCTGTGAAAACCCAACTTAAAAAGAAGCATTTTTTTCGAAGAACTCGTTTGTTTGACGGGATTAATAAGCCAAGGGATCAATATACATATATTCCCGATATTATGTTGTCATAGCAGTAAATTACTCTTGATATCAACATATTAATACTCTATGACCATTTTGGTGCACTTTTTCTATATCTATAAAATCAAAAGGAACATACTAATATCGATAAATTACTCCGAATTTAAGTCGCATGTTGTACCACATCTATGTACGTAATCATCGAACACCACATCTAATGTGGTTGGTTCGTTACTTTTCCACCTAAAGAAGTGGTCCTGGGGTTTCGAGTCTTCATGGAAACGGTGCTTGACTCACCCAGCCGCGTGGTAACCACTAACTCTTGATAGAGTCTTATATATTTGTGTGGCAAAAAGAATAGGAAATTGACTTTTATACTCTCCTTTTTATCACATACACTCTTCTTTTTTTTGTCTTTATTTGTTGTGAATTTACTCTATTGCCTCTTAATATGTAAAAAAATGAACTTATGAAAAGGTAAAAAGGTAAATTCACATGAATAAAAGACAAAAAAAGGAGTGTATGTGATAAAAAAAAGAAGTGTAGAAGTCAGTTCCAAAGAATATACGTAACCATCACCGCGAGACATTAGAGGGACAAAAATGAATGCTGGTGGGACCCTATCCTGTCTTTGGTTGGACAATATGGAAAAAACTTGTGCATACTGAATTTTCTTGCCTTTTAAAGTTACTCCATGTGTGAACCAAAGCCGACCATGTGTTATAGTAAGTGTTGTGGTCGCTTTAGACCTTCAAAAATTTTTGAATTGTAAGAATCCTTCATTTTTTTTTTTATTCTTTATTATAGTCCAACAAAAGAAAAGAAATCTTATTTTTAATTTTCGCTTTAAGCCTCTAAAAAGTCAGGTCGACTCTGGTGTAAACGTACACGTTTATAAAGTCAAAGTCATTCAAATACGTACTCTTTGCTACGTACGTGGATTGTTGGATACGCACGTTGGACTACCTAAACGAATTAATTCCTTGGTAATAATGACCTAAAGTCAGCTTGAGACTTGGACAAATTGAATAAGTAAACACTCCAAAGGCATGAGTTGGGAAAATTTTCCAAATAAACAGCTGTGTATCGTAGAAGTTGATTGAAGGACAGGGGTCTGAAAGGAGTAGGGACCAGAATTGATTGATTTAATTGCTTAATGTGGGGTTGTCACCAATATAAGAAAGGGAATCCCCAAAAATTTTAGAGCACAAAGAGGATACGTTGGTCGACCAAGCTCATTGAAAGACCAATATCCTTGTTGTGGAAATTCCAAATTAATGGCATACTCTTTTCAACTCCTGCCCGCTGTTGATTAAAGAAATTGTTGGGATCGTCACGGGAAGTTTGTTATTTCGTTTTCTATAGTTCGTCACGGAAGGTTTGTTAGGTTGTTTCTTCAAGCTTCGAATAGTATTGGTCAAGATTTCTACAAACTGACTCGGGCACTAAAAAATCTCTCTCTCTCTCTCTCGCACCCGTTACCAGAGAGAAAAAGAATATATAATTGCATAGAAACTTACTAAAAAAAAATTGCACAGATAAAATCCAAGTATCATACAAAACTAAGGGTGCGTTTTCGCTAAATTAAATGGACTAAATGGATTAAAGGCTCTATTTTCATAGGTTTCTAAGCATGTAATTTTCCTGGCATACATCAACTAAAATATCACTTAACAGAAACAATTTGACTATTGCCATCAATCTGTAGTCTATTTAATTTAACAGGAACACACCCTAAACCCGATACAATGGGACTTCGAGTCATTGTTGATTTTCGTGTTATGTGCATTTATGGTTATGTGCATGCTCCATATATATTCTTGTGAGAAAGGAGTTGGTACATATTTTGGAAACAAAGACCATAATCTTCACAAACAAAATATGCTAAATACTCTCTCTAATTTTATTTTTATTAATTTCGTGTAATTATTTTTGCATGTTTCTATTTGGAACTCTTCTAAGTGTTGACCTCACCTGTTGACAGATGAGGGCATTATTGTAGTTGAGTTTCATTTGTGTTGGGTGTTTTTGTGTTTGCATTCAACTCTTTGGTTGAATTATCCTCTCCTTCTCCCGACTTGATGTATTCATTTGTAATACTAATTAAAGTACAAATTTTTAGTACTATTTCGGAATGAGACATAATCTCTTTTTTTTTTTTTTTTTTTTTAAAACGAAATAAAGATTAGATCGATAACCCAGAAAAACAGATGGAACTAGTACGTACGCTGGATAGTGAGGTGTTGGAACAAGAAAAGCATCGCCACGATCGGCCAAACAAAACATGATCGTCTCATTAGCTCCGGTGGCTCCACCGCTCATTACTATCCGGTCCGGATCAAATTTCACCTTGTCACCCCTCACTCTTCCCATAAACTTCGCAACCGCCTAAAAAAAAAAAAACCCAATTTCAATCGCGAAAATCACGAATAAATTATCAAGATTTAAGACCATTTAAATGATAGTTATATTCCACACAAAAAAAGGCCATGTCATGCATACATTTCTGAACTCCGGTAGGCCGTGATAATCCTGAAAAATGGCGACGTCCCTAAACGCCTTCACTCCCTCGCGAGAGCAGATGGATGCTTCTGGGTTTTTCTTGATCCACTCCTCAATTAAGTCAAAAGACAGCTGCCAAAAAAAACAGACACACAAGAAAATCAACATGTTAAAATTTGAGCATGCACATATGTACAGGCCGGAGTAGCATTTTCTCTCAAATGAAAATCTAACATGAGTGATTTATGTTCACAAAACCTGGTTTTCAGCAAGACCCATTTGGATGACTCCAGCAGGGTTTCTGGTAAGGTGGAAAGGATTAATATCGTATGCTTTCCAACCATCAAAATACAGAGAATTTTCCCCATGCTCATCGTTGGTAGCCATCTTAGACAGTAGTTGGCGATTCCCCATCATGGACCCCATTTTCCTTGTATCTAGCTGTTAGGAATATATTGGAGACAGAGAATGAGGTATTTATGGGCACTGTTTGGATTGAGGCACTGTTTGGATTGAGGTATT
Organism: Rhododendron molle; assembly: GCA_025413875.1. Lineage (NCBI taxonomy): Eukaryota > Viridiplantae > Streptophyta > Magnoliopsida > Ericales > Ericaceae > Rhododendron > Rhododendron molle. Next base: position 1,280,109 of record CM046394.1, on the reverse strand, counting down.
TATAGGCAAAACTGTCGAATGTGTAGTAGTAGTAGTAGTGTTGTTTATCCAACAATGAAGTGATCAGTATTTATAGGGACTCGTGGCCGTTGAATGAGTTGACAAGACAAAGTACGTGCTACTCAATTTCGGAGTAATTAATTGAGAGATCGAAAAGTCTACAGTCTTTATAGAATTTCTGTTAGTCTTTAGAGTCTCCAATTTTTTCCACCGCGCGTGTTGGTGTTACCGAATAGTATTTGAACCGGAAGGAAACTAGGGAGTTGTAGTACTGGTTTTTGAAAAAACACTCACCGGTCGGTACGTACGGAATGGTATTCACGACCTTGGAAAATAGATCTAAATTCTTGATCCAAGTGTACAACATTTTGTATTTTTAGAGTATCCAGTTTTTTTTTTTTTACCGTGCGTGTTGCACTTGGAGTAGTATTTGAACTGGAATGAAACTAAAGGGTTGTAGTACTGGTTTTTGAAAAAAACACGCACCAGTCGGTACGTACGGAACTGTGTTCACGACCTTAGTAAGCAAATCTAAATTCTCGATCCAACTTCAACATTACCAAAAGAAAGATGGGGGAAAAGTCCACTTATTACTTTAGGAAAGTTCAAAGGATATATAGGGAATGAAATCCGAGCCCTCAATTTTGATCATCTTTAACTTAATTGAGGGCTTTGCGTGCAACTCATGACTTCGAGCATAAACCCACGTTTGATTTTCGAATATGGGAATACACGGACTGGCCCTGGTTAGGTGTGTCTTCTCTCTTTCTCTATATAGGGGAAAACTTGTTTCCCGGCACCCAGAGAAAGCAAAGCAAAGTTTCTTGTGCACCGAAAGATCAGAGAGAGAGAGAGAGACTGAGTCCCGTGGCTCTTAGAAATTTGGAGAGGCGTCAGGTGAAGTACACTTTGGAGGGAACTCTGCACATGCAGCATTGCAGTGGACGGCAATGCTTTGACCTGGGAAAGCAATCATACATTACTCCTCAATTAACCAAAATGATTTACGAACATAATTTTTATTTAATGAGATGTGGCGGTGATATTTTTATAAATTACAAAACAATAACGGGGATATATATTCGATATTAAGCGAGGGAAGATATATAGTATTTGTCACCGATGTTGTACCGCCACCTACCTACTTCTTTGGCTTGTGATATTGTCAAAAACGTTTGTACTAGTTTATTCTTTGGCTTGTAACGATAGTGGTCTCTCAACCATTGAATGCGCGTACAAGAAGGTGAGTGGGCTTGATGTTCTCCCTCACCTCACCTTATCGACATTATGCTGTTGATTACCAATTTATGTTAAGAAAATAGAGAAAGCTCATGTAGGATAACTGATGTGACACTGGCATTAATTTATGTTAACAATGAGTGTTGGTATTAAAGTGTACCGGAAGCCGAGCAACATGTTACTTTGCTCAATCATGAATGCGGTCACACGAGGACAAGTAATTAATTAATAAGTAGTTTCAGACCATTGAACTAATGCGAACATGTACGAGAATATGAGTGATCTGGACGTCGTTTCTTGGGCAGCCAACGTAATTAATATCGTGAACCATCAATTTTGTCGTCTAAAAAAGCTTGAAAAGCTAGCATGGAGATATTAATGTCATTAGATTATGATGCTAATTAATCTACTGGTACGAGCCAGCCAGCCAGCGAGCTAGCAACTTGAAGTCTTGTTCCTAGCTTCATTATTAATGACCAATAGAGTACACGATTGTTATCCCCATCCACTTTCGTTAAGGACCCACAAAATTTAAATCTGTTATCGATCCCAGTCCCACTTTACAAATATTGACAGCACTAGCTAGCTGTAGGGATCCCTTTTTTATTTTTATTTTTTTGAGGATCATTGATACGGCGTTTCGAAACATTGTTATTTAATAATGTGAAGTGTCCATTATGAGTAGGACGGTGTCCTGCGAATCCTAGCGAGTATGGCTTATGTCACTCTCACTCAACTCAAAATTATCCAAATATGCGTACACTGCTATACTGTAGGGTAGGGCTCTCCTTCCTCCACCGCCCTCGGTTGTCCACTGCTAACCTAGCCATCATTTTCGTACGCGATCACACTATACAATATACATACGCACTCGTATACATAAGGCACTACAGAGTTGCTTACTGACACGTGCAGTCAACACGGGATAACAGTATTGTACTGTCTGTGATAAATTCCTGAGCACATGGGTAGCTCTAGTTCAGATGACACTTCCTTGATCCTCTTTCTAACGGGAGGTCTTGGGATCTGGGTTTTAGTTGTTTTTTTGTGTCGTATCGGCCCAGTTGGTTTCTTACCATCTGTGTCATTTTAGTCTTTGTAATATTCTTATTTAGCGGTGGCGAGACTATATAAGTTGGATATAATTTTTTTTTTACATAGAATAATTGTATTTTCTAAAATTCTTGTCATGGCGGTAGCTGCCACTAGATCTCCCCTGATCCCATCTTTGCTTGCAAGGGTTAAAGATGGGATTTCATCTGAGGTTTATCAAGGGCCACTTGTAGCTGTGGATGGTTGGATATATAGGTCCTCCAAGGAGTAATCGAGGTGTGAATAAATTAAACTGACCCGAACCTTCTAAGTTATCCAAACAAAATTTGTTCAAGGAGCTATTCTGATTTCGCATGCAAATATGCAATGTCAGCCATCGTGCCATATTTTGCAGAATGCATGCAGTGCAGTGCAGTAGTCGTTGATTTCATATTGTTAATCACACATTCACTTAATTAATTAAAAGTTTAAATCTCTAGAAGGATGCCTATTTATACATTTATACTCTCAACGTAATTAGTACTGTACTATTCTTTTAATTTTTCGCCGAGAAGTCTTTGGCCAATCGACATCTGGAGTTGCTAGGAGAAAAGACATTAGGTGTTCATCTCCTCTTCCAAAGTGTTAATTTAACTACAAAAATACTAAGAGCAGGGACTATTTGCAGGGACTTGTGTAGAGACAATCGCGTTTGACCCCATTCTGGATCCCAAAAAAATCTAGGAAAATATCCATAAATTGCCCCTACGAATCCAAAAGTAATACTTACCGATATCCGCAGGTGCTGATTTTTTACAGGGCCCTATAAAATAATATTCAAAAATTTATGAATATTTTTTTAGATTTTTTTGGGACCCGGAATGGAGCCAAACGCGATTATCTCTGCACGGATCCCTGCAAAATGTCTCTACTCGTAGCAGGACTGATCTAACTATTCTCATAATACTAAACTTTCGCCAATCAGTTTTTTTTTTTTTCTTCTTTTGGTCGGACCAAAATCTTCGCGCCGTCTCAAGACTCCAGCTAATTAATCCACAGAATTTCGAGATTTGACACCAGCTAATTAATTACGGTCAACGATTAACACTCGAGTATCAAGCAAATTATTAAGTCTGTAAGTAAGGATAATTCAACCAGTAAGTCTAACTGTACAAAAAAAGTGTACAGAATTTGGGTACATATCTTGTGTGGGGCCCACTACGGGTCCCACACAAATGATCCGACCCGTTCATTAAATGTAAAATAGTTTTTTCAAGGGCCCCCGCCAAAAATCAATTCAATCCGATGCTTATAAATGCTCAATCCAATCATCTAACTTTTGGTTACGATTCCCGGATAATGAAACATTCTATAATTGGATTGAGCATCAATATGTATCGGATTGAACTGATTTGTCGCGGAGGCCCTTAAAAAACTGTTTTACATTTAATGAACGGCTCGGATCATTTGTGTGGGACCCGTAATGGGCCCCACACAAAATCTGTACCCAAAATCTGTACACTTTTTCTGTACAGTTAGACTTACTGTAATTCAACCGAGTGTCCAACTTTGCAAGCTGGATTGTACTCCCGATTAGGTAAAAAGTGTAAACCCCCGTTTCTAGGTTGGGTGAGAAAAAGAAAGATCACGAAGATTATTTTGATTATTACTTCAACCTGATTAATTTGCTTTCCAAGATTGTTTTATTTAATTAATTATTGGAAAATTTATACTTGTGCTTGCAAAGTATAATTTGAATTAATTAAACTAAAGAAAAGTACTTGCTCTGCAAGTTTGTTGAAGGGTACAAAGTGTTAATTAAAAATTCTAGGTTCTGAAAGAAAGATTAGGAGGAGGATTTATTTTCTCTTCAACCTGGTCTCTACTTGGATCACGTGCCCCAACTACAAAGTCCAAAAATTATTTTAGTAAATACTATATCAGCAGTAAGCGGAGCTACGCTCACCCGTCTGTTTCATCGCTTAACATCTTACCGTTCGTCTCAACAATCAATGATCCAAATTTTAAAAAAACTCTTGCCTAAAATAGTTTTTTTTCTTTTTTTTAAAAATCCGGACCATTTAGATTGAGAGCGATGAGGGGAACGGTGAATTCAGAGCGGGATGGGCGTAGACTTAAACAATAGAATTTATATTTTTTTCCTAACACAAAGCTTTGACTTTTCCCCGTTTGATAAATGGATTGGAGGTTGGGATTGGATTATGAAGGTGATGGTATTAGTAATACCTTGTTTGGTAACCAAAAATGGTTCGGACTAGTAGTCCGATGGGATTAATTGAGGGGGTATTAGGGGGTATTGCTAATACCCCGTGGGACTTGGTATTACGGGGTATTAATAATCCAATCCCAACTCCTTCACATTATCAATCCCTTTTCATTACCAATTTCTTCTAACAATCCAATCCCATCATCTAATCCCATCTCAAACAAACATGATATTAATAATCCCATCATCTAATCCCATCCCAAACAAACATACTCATTATCAATCCCATCTCCTTACCAATCCCATCTCCTTACGAATCCCAATCCTAATCCCATCTCCTTACGAATCTCATCCATCTATCACTGTTATCAAACGGGGCCTTAAGTAAACAATACTGTAGAATTTATTTTGCGGCCCCGTTTGATAAAGGGATTGGAGGTTGGGATTGGATTGTGAAGGTGATGGTATTAGTAATACCTTGTTTGGTAACCAAAATTGGTTCGGACTAATAGTCCGATGGGATTAATAGAGGGGGTATTAGGAGGTATTGTTAATACCCCGTGGGACTTGGTATTACAGGGTATTAATAGTCCAATCCCAACTCCTTCACATTACCAATTCCTTTTCATTACCAATTTCTTCTAACAATCCAATCCCATCATCTAATCCCATCTCAAACAAACATGATATTAATAATCCCATCATCTAATCCCATCCCAAACAAACATACTCATTATCAATCCCTTCTCATTACCAATCCCATCTCCTTACGAATCTCATCCATCTATCACTGTTATCAAACGAGGCCAGTGTGACCGGGATGGGGAATTCCTCTGTATTATCCAAGTGTTGAAAAAAAAATGACAGTTTTGCAAATTCTTTGTTAGTGGTAGTAATTAACTTGGAGCTCAAGCTTGGCGTGGTGAGTGGGTTGGCGCATGCTTGCTGACCCTTGGCCTTCGCGTTATCTGCGTTCATATCATACGGGTCTTCATTCTTCACTTCACTTGAGCAATTTTTTCTCACCAGCTAGAGGAATTCCATGTGCGTGTATATATATATATATATATGAGGGATTGAGAAATCTCGTAGTGTAAGGTTCTTCAAGGCACCTTGTAGAGCGCACGCGGGCCATCGATCTTGACAATGAATGGTTGAGATATAATTTTTAATTATGACCGATAAGAATTAATTATTACCGATCATAATTAATTTTTGATATGAACTATTTATTGATGAGATCGATGATTGTGTGTCGTCTTATGTGCGCAATCCACGGGGTACACTACAGCTCTCCGGATATGAGTCTATGCCTACTACAGCTGATTTTTCAACTCCCGGATATGAGTCTATGACTACTACAGCTGTTTTTTCTTTTCCATAGTCAATCACTAAAAACTTCTTCTGACCGAACGATTGACAGTTTATTGATTAGTCTTTTTACTCCTTGGATGAAACTTCCAAGAAATTTTGATTCCGACGGGTCCAAAACGCATGCACCATGATACTCCATATATGTAATCAGTGATGTCAGAGAATTGACTAGGGCTCTCCCAAAATTTCGGTGTGAAACCGATTTTGACGGAACTGATTCGTACCTTTTAGATTTTGTGTGTAGATTAATGATCTGGATACAGATTAAAAAATTAGAAAATCGTGACTCCCGATTCGAATCACGGATTTTCGTTACGAAACCGTAGATTAACCGAACCGAACCGTGAGATATTTATTTTATATAAATAATAAATATATACAAATATATATGTATATTTATATATTTAATAGTTAGTAATGTTAAAACTTTTTTCCATGAATTTTAGTATTTTAAAGTTAGAATTGTTGCCGGTTGCCGTGCATTGCATTTGGACGGATGATACAATTCCAACTCTTTGGTGTTAGAGTCCTGCTACGAGCAGGTACACTCCACAGGGATCCGTACAGAGACAATCGTGTTTGGCGCCCCTACGAATCCAAAAGTAATACTTACCGATATCCGCAGGAGCTGATTTTTTACATGGCCCAATAAAATAATATTCAAAAATTTATGGATATTTTTTTAGATTTTTTTGGGACCCGAAATAAGGCCAAACACGATTGTCTCTGCACGGATCCCTGCAAAGTGTCCCTACTCTTAGTTTTTTCGTTGGTGTTATTAGTTGTCTCACTTTGATGTTTTTTTTGTTTGGTTTTATGTTATGTACTGTAATAATATGATCTACTAGTGTTTAGACTTTTTTGAATCTAATTTCTGAAGTAGGCCTTTAGTAATTTGTGTAACAAGTACTTTTTGGTGGTGTTAAACTTAATTCTAAGTGTAACCTTCTTCTCTTATGCTTGAGCTTTATTTTTGCTAAAATCCGTGGACAAAATCGTAACCGATCCGCAAGTCACGGATTGGATTGGAACCGGATCGTAAGACTTTTGGTCCGGACACGAATTTCATTTTGTAAAAACCACGACTAGCGGTTCAGTTCTCGAATTCCTAAGAATCCGAACCGAATCAAACCACAAGCAGTTCTAGAATTGACCAACCAGAATCAAGCAAAATCAATTACTCCCATCTTTTTAGAATACTACTCTAAGTTACGGGTCATCATCGGCCGGGCCGGGCCGGCCCAGCCTGTCAAATGACTGCTTAAGCACGCCCACGGACTGGGCCGATCGGGTTTTTTCTTTTTGCGGGCCGGGCGGGCCGAGCTACCTATCATAAATTGAAGCCCAGGCCCAGCCCACGGGCTACTCAATTGCCGGGCTGGCAAGCCAAAAGTCGAGGCGGGCTTAAATTTCCTTGGGCCGAAACTAAATCAAGGGAAAAAAGAAAGGGTTTTGTGGGATTTTGGGCTAATAGGCGGGCCCGTGGGAGGGTACCATGGGCGGGCTCACAGGCCGAGCCTACGGACGGGCCGAGTAAAAATTCATAGGTCCGAGCTTGCCCATTACAAACGATGGGCCGGGCCCGCTCGCCCATTTTACGGGCTCGGACCGGGTAAAAGCCGGGCTGGCTTTGGGCGGGCCATGGGCCTTCGGGCTAAATGATGAGGCTTACTCTAAGCCAATCAATTAGCTTTGATAGGTCTGTAAAGCAAGTCTGATTTATCCCCGAGGGGTTTGGTCAAATGATTGTGATATAGCAATAAATGATCATCCATGAGGTTACAGGTTCTATTTTCATGGAGGCCATACATTCTATTTTCCAAACTTTAGGGCCACTAGGATTTATGCCTAGTAGTTACCTTCAAGGGTCCAAAATTAGTTAAAATGCGTACAAGTTGAACATCCAATAATAATAATAATAATAATAATAATAATAATAATAATAAAAAAAAATCAAGTCTGATTCGGTTTAATTTGGACTTCGTCGACAATTTAGGATTCTACTTGTTTGGCCAGTCACAAGTGTTCCAGGGGCCATCACCAAGCTGGGGGCTATGAGCAATGTCCTAACTTTCAAGGGTTAATTTGTAATGTTATAAACCTGAGGGATAATGTGATAATAAACAATCTTGGGAGAGAATTCGAAGTTTTCCAAACTCTAAGGGTTTGAGTGAAATTTTACTAGTAAACTTTATGGGTTAATATGCAATATAGAAATGTAAGTATACATGAAAAACAATCCTTGAAACTGTTCAGGAAATAAAAATTATAAAATGAATGGTCCAGTGATTTCATGAACCATTCTTACCGTACTGTACTACGTACCCCTCATTTTTTTAAAAATATATATCTACGTCAAATTGTATTAATCACTTTAGACTTTAAAGAGAAATTACGGTATCGAGTTTTAATATCCTACTATTTATTATTTCTTCCAGAATAATACATTGATTAGAGTTTCATTCTAAGAGTTTGGCATACTTTTAGAATTACACTTGATTTTCAAAAATGCGAATTTTCACAAAATAACTCACATTCTTCACTCTCTCCCAAGTTGCCACAAAATTAGGTTACTATAAGACCCACAAGAACTCGGAATTGATTCTTCCGAGATAGCTAGGGATGAGCATCCAACCAGTCACCCCGACGCCAATTAATTGTGGTTCCGAAAATGGCAGCGGTTGGATTCGGGTTGCGCATGCCAAAAATTATAGGGTTTAAATTTTAGAATACTCAAAACCAAAAAAAAAATCGATCCTACCGATGTAAAAATGTTAATTATGTGGGTCTAATAATCAACCATGCACGCACATGTAATGATCGATCTCAATGTGCTGGTTTTATAACCCTAAAGTACCAAATTTCTTTCATACCATCCGAGAATTTCTCTCGCCAACATTACTCTATGACTATGAGTAATCTCTTCACAACATCTCTCTCGCCTCCTCCCTGGCTAAACCACACCCAACATGGTGACCCTGCGGTTACTGGCCATGCATGCTTCTCTCTCTCTCTCTCTCTCTCTCTCTTGCACGTTGTGCCTCTGTCTCCTTCTTTCCCCCTCTCTCATAGCTTTCTTACAAAACCCTAATCGTACAGTCAAGCTAGATTTGATTTAGCTTCCCACGGTATTCTGGCAACTCGTGACAAGCTAGCTAGGATCTTCGAGATCAATTCAATTCTTTATTTCAAATGGTAGAACAAAATTGCACTTCACGACTCTATCTTATTATTATTATTATTATTATTATTATTATTAAACGTTGTCATGCAAAAACTATAAGAACTGGAATTTTATTTTTACACATATTTTATACTCGATTAAATAAATATTTGTTGACTTTCTCATGGATTTTTTTTAATTATATTATCAAAATGAACACACAAATAAGTACAACAAAAATGATACTCACACAACAATCCAAACACAACCTCTTACATATATGTGGGCTCTACACATACTACTATGTGTGGGCCCCACATGTATGTGAGAGGTTGTATAAGTCGTTGTGTTTGGATCGTTGTATGAGTAGCATTATTGTAAATACAACTCTCTTCTTTTAAACATTTTGGTGCGTACGAACTTTTTTGGATCAATTTCTTAAAGTATGTACACCAAGGAATATGTATTTTAGCTACCCAACAGTCCACTTTTTTTCATTTTACCTACGTAAATCTCTATAAATCCCACACTAATCCTATCTATTATTATCTCTATTCTTCTAAAATACCATAAAATATTACTGGTATTCAATTGCAGGGAAAGGATGAATGACAATGGAGGAGGATAGAGGAGAGAGAAAGAATAGTTGTTTAATCAATACCTCTGCTACAGTTGCTAGGTAAATATACCGAGGTTTTGTAGCAAATGTAGTTTACTGAAGGGGATTGCTAATCTGGTGCAGGTGAGTTTTCTTATTTCCACTCTCTATTTTACCTACAAATCAGCATATACCTACTTGATGCACTTGCTCTTAATATGTGAAGAGAGAGAGAGAGAGAGAGAGAGAGAGAGGACAGTCAAACTACTTCATCGGCAGCCTCGTACTCTTCTTAGGTTTTCATCTGGACCCACACCATGTCTGCATGGGTGTCTTCTAGTATTTTCCACATGTTTGGGGGAAAGCATATATGTTACTCCAGTACTCCACTAGTCAAACAGGGAATTGATTCTCAGGGGGAAAAAAAAAAGAGCAATAACAGAGTATCAAAGAAGAATATCTCAATTTGAGTACTTCTCCAGTTCGTGATTCACGTAAAGAAATATAGATTGCGTTGAAAGATTTAATTGGAGTACGTTGAAAGTGTGCCTGTTTTAAATTTGTTTCGATTTTAGTGAAAAAATTTAAGTAGTATTTTGATCATGATTTCTTGCTTTTTTAGATTCTTCTCTTCGAGTCGAATCAAAAAATGATAAAAATCTGAAACAAAATTGACGAATGTAAACTTTTTTAGAATAAAGGTACAGAATTATTAATGTTATCAGATTACAAGGCCAAAACACCCCCTTAGTACTATTAGTTAGTGTGAATTGGTGAAATCTATACTCGGATTACATTTTATACATAAAAAAGATTCAAATACAAGTTTGTCTGCACTCTTTTTTTTTTTTCTTTTTTTGAACAGCCGAATCTTATAAATTACGCTGAAAAAAGGAGGACAACCCTGATACAACAAAATGGTTCGGAATGAAGCACGCGCCAAAATTTATGTGCAACAAGATGATAAATGTACATAATAAAAAACAAATTTAGATGGAATAGTTTCATGCAAAATCGTATTCCCTCCCGGATTCTATTAGCGAGAGCTGCCCGGGTAAAATATTAGCTCAGAGCAAATTCGAACCAAATTTGAGCATTTTATCACATGTTAAACAACTTCAAATAGTTAATTAGGGGGAAAAAAAATTGGGATACTTCCCCATAAAATTTGTGATGATCACTGGCATTGCCAAAATAAAAAATAAAAAAAATGAAAGCCTTTTTTTTTTTTTTTTTTCAAGGCAGACAAGAGTACACTCCATTGGTGTTTTTTCGGTAATAGAAAAGTGAATATATAGTCCCTAATCTCCTTTGAACAAACTTAATTTATAACACGTTCAAAACATGCGATCAAGAAGTAGAAAACCATGGATACCTCGTTTGGGTTTTTTAAAGATTTTTGAACATTTTTTTCCGTCGGTGAATTTCTAGAACAATTCAACTCTCTGTTCTTTTATTAGTACTACTCACCCTTTTTCACTATCCCGTTGTAGTTTGCCCATGGATTTATAAATAAATAAATAAATAAATAAAGGTTACCTTTTGCTTAATTTCCTCTCTTACCTTTTTTTACCTTTCATTTTTTCTTTTTTCTTTTTTTTTGCATTCCACGAATCCATTCAAACTAAAACTTGAGAGGTGAATCTGTTTACTCTTTCATTTTCAAAGCTGTTTAGCTTGCTCTTTTCACTTCTTTCCGGTTGAATGTTAAAATCATCCGTCGTGCAAAGATGATCAGAACCGTTTTCGCAATCTCCACACATTCCGGTTGGCCCTATTCTTCGAACTCTTCTCGATCGAGCATGCAAAGATGATCAGAATCGCACTTTTTAGACGGTGTCATAAATATGAGCCTTTCAAAAAATAATGTTGGTCGGACATTGGTAGATATGATTTCGAAAGTCCATTTCTCTTGAGACAAATGAAATAAATAGGCTCGGATTCGGTGTGCAAGTCATTTATTTCAAAATAAATGTTACCCAAAATCATATATGCCAATATCCAATCGACATAATTTTTTGAATGACTGATGTTGTTAACACGACCTATAAAGTGAAAGATTATGATTATCTTTGCGACAAGAGCCCGGAGATGGGGGCCAACCTGAGGGTGCAAGGGGACGTACAGCAAACAAGTCAAGTCCAAAAGAAACATCTTATATGACCGTGTTTGAATCTTTCTCTCTCCCCACTCTCTTCTCTCCGTGTGTGTCAGAGAGAGAGAGAGAGAGAGTGTGTTCTTTGACCTTACTGCTTGCATGAATATTCAAACACCATGCAAACATGCTACCCATAGGAAAGTTGTGAAAAACATGACACTAGCACACGTTAATGCCGCTTCTAGAAATTTCTACCTCTCTTTTCTATCTACGGAGTATTTAATAATGGAGACATGCAAAAAATAATGACGGATCACTAAGTAATCAACAAATTTATGATATCAAACTAAAACTTCAATACATGTGGGGCGATCCTGTCATGACACTAACACATGTTAATGCCGCTTCTAGAAATTTCTACCTCTCCTTTCTATCTACGGAGTATTAATAATGGAGACATGCAAAAAATAACGACAGATCACTAAGTAATCAACAAATTTATGATATCAAACTAAAACTTCAATACATGTGGGATGACCCTGTCAACTAAGTAATCAACAAATTTATGATATCAAACTAAAACTTCAATACATGTGAGGCGACCATGTCATGACACTAACACATGTTAATGCCGCTTCTAGAAATTTCTACCTCTCCTTTCTATCTACGGAGTATTTAATAATGGAGACATGCAAAAAATAACGACAGATCACTAAGTAATCAACAAATTTATGATATCAAACTAAAACTTCAATACATGTGGGATGACCCTGTCATGACACTAACACATGTTAATGCCGCTTCTAGAAATTTCTACCTCTCATTTCTATCTACGGAGTATTTAATAATGGAGACATGCAAAAAATAATGACGAATCACTAAGTAATTAATCAAAAATTTTATGATATCAAACTAAAACTTCAATACACGTGGTGCGACCCTATCAGGATACTAACACACATTAATGCTACTTCTAGAAATTTCTACCTCTCCTTTCTATCTACCAAGTATTGAATAATGGGGACATGAAAAAAATAATGACGGATCACAAGTAATCAAAAAATTTTATGATATCAAACTAAAACTACAATACACGTGGTGCAACCATGTCAGGATACTAACACACGTTCATGCCGCTTCTAGAAATTTCTACCTCTCCTTTCTATCTACGGAGTATTTAATAACGGAGACGTACAAAAATAATGACGGATCACTAAGTAATCCAAAAATTTATGCTATCAAACTAAAACTACAATACACGTGGTGCAACCCGCAACCCTGTCTTGCAAAAGGAAAAGCTAGCAAACAAATTACTTTGAACCCATCAAATCAAGCTAACACTTGTCTCACGCGTGAGATTACTATCTGGCTACTGGAGAAGAAACGAATTGCAATGGACAAGTGCACAAACACAGAACAAAGAGTGTAAATCAATAGACACGCATGGGCACAAATATAAACAAGTAGACATTAAACCCAGACCTCTTGCAATCACAAAATCTCATGTCACTTTAAATTCTCAATTGTTCCAAAACGCTATCAGAATTCAGAAGTTGATCCATCTGTATATCTCAAGCAAAGAATTACAAACATAATCACCAATCTTCTTAAACCCAATAACGTATATCAAGCTAACAAGTTCAACCGTAAACAGAAGTCTCTGGTGCGAGACAGAGGAAAGCACAAGGAGGAACTACGATAAAAACATGCTAAGAATCAATTTACTTCGACATCAATATGCTCACAGCAGAGAAAATCAAGGAGAGACTAATCTAGAAGACAGTACTTCAATATCAACATTGAATACAACAAGAAGGTAAACTGCTCCGCGTTACACATTCTCATCTTCCAGCTGAATAAAATAATGCAAAACAGCCAAGAACTCAAACACAAACAATTACGATACATCCTTTTTCATCTTTCCTCATTCATATGGTTAGATAAATAAACTTGTCTCGTCCTTCTACATCAAAATGGCACCTAAAAAACAAAACTGTGCATACTTCCCAAATTTGATTATTGACCTGCCCTTCGGAAGAAGTGTTCTATTTGCAAGCTTCCTTGAGATGGCAAAGTACCTGATTTGGCTCCATACTTGCATCTCTTTGCCGCATGTGAAGTTTCCATACTATCCTACACGTGAAGAACCCGAAAAAAACTTAACCTCCGCTCCAACAATTCAAGTGTCAAACAAATTCGTACTGAAAAACAACATTAAACCTAATGTTCAAGACCGTTTTCAATTAAAAAAAAAAAAAGTTAATGAAGAGAAGACCCACCAATGATGACTGATGTGGAGATCTCAGCACTTTGATTTTGCCACCTTTACCGTCAGCTCCAACAGCAACTAAATTACCACTACTTGCACTTGATCCTTGCATTGCCGCAGATGATACCCCTGACCCGTTACCCTGGACCCGCTTGCACCATTTACCCAAGTGCCTTTTAGTTCCATCAGGACCTAGCAACCCACCAGTAAAGCAGAGATCTCCTGGAGGTTTAGCAAGTTTGAGTTAGAATTAAATGAATACTTTGGAAACGTTAACATGTCAACTTATTTCAGTGAAGCAGCATAGATCACTTGGAACTATATTATATAAACCGGAAACCAATCCGTTGTCAGTGGGAGTTATTCTGCAAAGCATCAACTCAATGAGCTTACTTGCAACTTATCAAGCCAAACTTAACTTCCAACCCAGAGGGGTGAAGATTACCTGATTGGTAAATTGGATCTGGACTTGGAATTTCCTGTTCAACACTAACGAACGACTGAACTTGTTTAATGTCATCAAGAATTAACACTGTGTCCTTGTCGATAGCAGCAGATGAAGTGGGCATCATTTCAATATTACTACCACTCATGGAGCCTGAAACCCTAGCACTGTCACATGGTCTGTAAACTTTACCTTTTGTATCTGAAGCTGCCTCTGGCTTTGACAAACAGCTTTTCTCGACAGCAAAATCCCCAAGGCTCTGATGTTCTAAATCAGGTTGTGAAATCTCATGCATGTCATTCGTGACAGTAGAAACTTCTGGCTCATCCTCATCTAAAATAACATATGAATGTTTCACTTTGTCAACAGCAATGGTACTTCTATCATCTTTAGCATTAGTTATGCTTGCATCTTTGGAAGGCTTCAACTTTTCTATTTTCCTAGAAAATAAGTGATTGGTTGTGCTTTCAATTTGATCCAAACTAAATTTTTGTTGAGCAGGTTCCTCCAAAAGACAGTCTGGGTGCTTGTTGATGGATGAAGGATTAGAATTCCGTTTTGCACCATTCGGTAAACCTGTACCAGGAGTATCCTTTTTGGAAGCTTTTAAAGCCCTCAAGATTTCATTATCTTTCACCTCAACTGCTATCTCCAGTTCTTGGATCCTTGCCTGAAAAGTGAAAAGGTTCACACATGAAATGACAGTCAGTTTAAGTAATTAACTATTGTGGATTCAATTACTGAACTGATAGTCAATTTACCTTCAGTTTTGTTATTTTCCTCTTTTTTTCCTCAAGTTTACGAAGAGAACTTCCTAGACCATTACATTTCGCCATCAAATCTTTGTAACATCTGTGGAAAGCCAGGCAGATCTGAATTACATGCCAACTAACGCAAAGGACAATGGAACTTGTGGAATTATAAACTACAAGAAATGTAATAGCAGTTCCAACAGGACTTAATTCAAAGTCCAGCACTACAAAATAATAAGAAGCACAAGTTTCAGCCAGCACCAATGCTGGTATAGAAATGAGAAATCCAGGCTATCCAGCTAATAATTCAAATGCAATATAACATGACAATATAAACTACCAACTGAAATGTGAACAGAAAGTGGCAACAAGAAGATACATACTAACCACATGCCCACAATTATGTAACATGGAGACTTCATTCTTACCTAATATCACACACTCGACACTTGGGTTAGGATAC
Source organism: Rhododendron molle (assembly GCA_025413875.1). Classification (NCBI taxonomy): domain Eukaryota; kingdom Viridiplantae; phylum Streptophyta; class Magnoliopsida; order Ericales; family Ericaceae; genus Rhododendron; species Rhododendron molle. Next base: position 1,264,449 of record CM046394.1, on the reverse strand, counting down.
CGTACAGACATGAGTAGTCGGAGTGTTTGGACATTTAGCAGACAAGCATGTCTAGTATTTGATTTTACCGAAACTTTCCAATAAAGTTCCCTATAATACATGTCTGTGATGAAAGCCTAAAGGGGCATATTCATGTTTACTTGCATAGGCTATATTGCATTTGCTTGATGTCACTTTCTCTTCTGTTTACCATTGAATTTCTGCTACCATTGGGATTTTTACATAAGGAATAGTCCAGCGTTTGTGGTGATGATCGAGATTTTGAGATAGATAAATTAGAGAACAATTGTAAGGGGCATGTTTTAACACGCATATGTTGCTCAATTCGAGATGCCTGTACCCTAGGAAATTAGTAGATAAATCTGATGCTTAGGCAAAAAATTGCACCTGGTGCTCATACCTCGTTCCATGTAAGATACATCCACATTACACAGGCGGTTGAAACAAAGACTATCATCTTTGCAGTTAAACAAATCGAGTCTCAAACTAGAACTGAGTTTAATTGCAGATAGACTCGATCCAGAATTTGAAAAGACTGTCAAAGAGAGAGAGAGAGAGAGAGGGACTTACTTGTTGCGGAAATCCAATGTCTTCACTAAAGTGGATACCTCATCCTTGTTGCTGGCCTTGTTACCTAAAGAAGCAAGCTTCAAAACCTCTTCTTGCTCCAAGTTCCAATCACAGGCCCTGGTTGTAAACCAGATAACTAGAATAATCCAACAAATTTGTGCAGGAAAACATAACATAAATTGTTAGGCCGCTAGAATAAAGGTACTTACAGCTTTAATTCTGCTAGCTCTTTGGCCAAGGCCATATTCCTTTGCTGTAGACTTGTGGATTCCAATGATTTTTTAGCAAGTTCCTACAATGAACAAACTGATAATGTTAAATTTTACTGCAACGTGGACATTTGGTGCATGAAAGGAAATGAATGGGAGGATTTGGTTGGTAGTTGGAAGAGCTTCATAAGCCGTAATACGAACTCAACGGACTCAAAAGACCATATACCTCTGATTTCAGATGAAGCAACTGTTGAATAGACTGAATCCGCTGTTGAATTGACGCATTCTGCTGCATAACTTCATTCTTCGATGCTGCTTCTGTCTCAGCCTGCTTCTTGCTTAAACTCAGCTGACACAAAAGTTTCCATAATCAGATTACTTGAAAGCAACTACAATAATCACGCATCAAATAAGTTACTAAAGCCAATTGTATATTTAATGATGGTAATCGCGAGTTTCTCCATTTGTTTAAAATAAATGTAAAACTCTAGGCATGCCCATCTTAATCTTCACTGTAGAAGGCACGACGGTGATGCATATTCTCCAATTTAAGTCCCCCATTCTTTCCTTTCCTCACAATTTGTCAGGAAAGAAAAAACGAGGTGCCAAGAATCAATGAACCAACCTCTTATTTGCTGTGTTTACTACATGCCCTCGACAAGAAAATAAACCGCAGCCAGTGTGTTTGGAATGGTTGAGTACTATGATGGAAATGGTATATGAAAAAGGAACTAGATGGAGTTTAAAATAGGAATTAAGTTACTTGTACCCAAAAAGGTTCCAGATTGGCATTTACATCCCTTTACAAACTTATCGGATTTCATTTAATAAGATCCCTTTTTTAATGTCAATAAACTGAACAAAATTGTGTCCAAAGCCTTTTCCTTTTCGACTCCTTTCATCCCAATTCCCAATCACACCAATGGGAAACATTTCCTTTCACAATTAGCTCCAAATACAAAAAGGGAGGTTGTTTTAGCCCATTGTTTTTGTTTCCTATATTGAAATGCAATTGCTGAAAGGGTATGGAGGCAAATTTTCTTATCAACCAAAAATGCACTGAATAAAAGCCCACAAAAATTTTCCAAGGTCCAATATCTGAATATCATGCTTTTCTTGTTCTCTTTCTTTTCCTAAACCAATGTGTACCTATAACTTACCTTGAGAGCTACTTTTACAGTTTAGATTTCAAAGTTGGTTGGCTATCAGCACAGCACGCACATTCAATATTGTCCATGGATTCTACATACTCCGTGTTTTTGTTTCCTGAATTTTCTGATCATCCAAAAAAGATGGTAATGAAACTAAACTACCTCCTCTTTGATTTCTTTGACATCATTCTGAGAACGCTCTAGAGCCGAACGGAGCCCCAAAATCTTCCCCTCCAATTTCTCAATCTCCCTGCTCAACTCCCCTGGATTTTCTTCGCAGTTGATTGGTTGCTGAGAGAGGGCCTGATCGCCAACTGACTGGAAATAAAGCCGATTCACACTCGCCTCCGAACAGATCTGCTTGCATACAGGACAGTTTTTCTTCTTTGCATTTGAACAGTACTCGAACCATTGTTGAATGCTAGGGTTTCACAGAGGTTTCAAGAACACATCGTGTCAATTTCATTCTCAACAGTATACGTAAACACGCAATAAAGTTTTATATAGCGAACAAACTCCCATCAGTCATGAGCCAACATGGACCCTTTCGCGCAAGATTCATGAGATTGAGATTTCTTTCTCAAATCAAGAATTTGGAAGAAGAGCGAGTCGTTGCCACGCTAAGAGGATGAATCTTAAGAGGTCGTGCGACATGAAGACATTGATAGCATTATGGGGACGTTCCCATCAAATGGGCCGTACAATAGAATTCACTCCATAACACATATTTGCTATTGTCGCGATAATCAAACACTAAAACGGGCTGTAAAATTTTCTTCCAAGAACCATTGTTGAAGACTAGGGTTTTACTTGGGGGGGAAAAAAAATCTTGTCAATATCGTGGGCAATATAATACGAATATATTCGCAGTATAAGGTTGTAAAAGCAGTGAATTTATGGGGGCTATGAGTAAAAGGGGACTGACCAGAGCTCGTGAAAGACGTGACCGCAAATGGAGATGGATTGGAGGTCTTCAGTGATGGGGTTGAGATCCTCGTAGCAGATTGAGCATATGGTCTTGGCAAATGTGTTGTTGCCGCCACACACCATTCTCTCTCTCTCTCTCTCTCTCTCTCTTGACTGAGTAGAGTGTATTCTGTGGGGAAGATGGAGCGAATTTTGAAAAACGAAAATTTGGATAAGCGGGAGGGATAGGAAATTAGACCAGAATCGGATCGGAGGCAAAGCACGAAAACGAAGCGGGTGCATATTGGACGGGTCATGGTTGTTGAGAAGCCCTTCACTGCGAAGCCCAATGGCATATCTACGGTGTACTAAGGTCGTGTACAAGTAGACATCAAGAGCTCGTTTGGATGGGGTATTGAGAAAGGGTAGTAGTTTTTCCCCTCCCAAGACCGTGGGCTCAGGTTTATTAATGGCAACCAAAAAACGCAAGGATATTAGGTTTTCCCCTCTTTTTTTGTACCGACTAATACCCCCTGCGGGGGGATTATTTATGGGTGAGTTTTGGGATGTTATTAGTAACCCTCGGATAAAGCCGAAATAATACCTCATTCTCCTTCGTTTCAACTACAAAACAACTTTATCCTCCCATTCTATTCCACATCCAAAATCAAGTACTTCCTGTGTCCCATTTTGTTGTGCCCTTATTCCTTTTTTAGATGTCCCAAAATGATGTGCTTATTTCAAAACTTTCCAATGTTGGATGTCCATATTACTATTTTACCCCTCATTTCTCTCTCCCAAATTTAAATTTTGAACTTGATTTGAAAGGAAAGTGAAGCAAATTAATGATATGACTAAAAAATTGACAAAAAGTCATAAGTTACAAAGGGGTAAAATGGTAAAATTAACACCAAGTCAATTGTAATTATGATCTTTCCTTAAATAACGTGAAAGTCAAAATATGCGCAACAAATTGGAACGAAATGAGTACTGTTTTATACCCTATTTCTAATACTTCATTCAAGCCAACTATTCTTATTATTTAATCCCATCTTCATAAACATTATATCAACGTGGGTCATCCCTTGTTAACCAATACTCCCTATTATTTTATCTCCGCTTCATAAATAATCCCTCCAATCCTTATCTTGTATCCAAATGAACCCCAAAAGTCGTGCCGCTCATGCACAAGTAGACATGTTATGAATAAAGTCAACTCAGTTAGTCACCCTTATACGCTTATATGGAATAGGTAGAGGGAGTCAGTCATCGATATTAACAAATACTCCGTATTGATTTATTTCTATCCTGGTTGGTAATTTATTTTTTTAGTTGTGCATCCCCCTTTATGAAATTTCAGTCTAGCTTAGTGTGATTGTGGATATATTTTTTCAATTATGCATCCCCTTATATGGAATATATAAGCCGAGTGTAGATATGTCTTTTACAAGCAAGCGTGAGTCGATTTTGTTTCCATAAAGTCGGCAATCAAGCTCTCTCTCAAAAACCCATTCAACAACACCAACTACTAGTAGCTCAGCTCTAGAATAAGCTCACAAACTCATACTCAATGGCTCAAACTCAAACTCTGGCCCTACTTTTACCGGACATGGTAGCATTATCATGCATGATACGATATGTTGTAAAGATGTTGTAGTTGCAAGTTGAGCTTATTTCCTCAGCGATAAAATTAAGTTGGTTGAATTTGACTTTACACACGAAAGTACATGAAAAATGATGCCATGATATACAAATTTATACGAGGTCATAATGAACATAATTGGATTGTGACACGATGATGCAGTTGCAATAAGTATAATTTAAAGAGGAATGATGCAGCTGCGACAAGTATAATTTAAAGAGGAATGATATGGTGATCATGTATGAGCACCATACTTTAGGTACCAATACCATGTGAAGTACTAATACCATGTGAAGTATCATTGCATTGAATTGTATCTGTAGAACGTACTTCACTACATGATAAATGGGGCATATTTTTATCAGAATAGTAGTGACACATCACATGGTATGCAAAATATGGTACTTAAACATGGTCACCCAAGCATTACACATCCTAGGTTTGAAAGGTTAGATACATTGGGTTCAACTAGAGAAATTGCTTAGAACACACAGGGTTTACATTGTTATCAAGTTAGAAGTCAAAGGATTTGAGCTGGAAATTAGAACTATGTGGAGTAATTCGTGTCACGCATCAAACTCTAGGGTTTCCTAATGTAATTTTTGCGGTAGATTTTCAATTTCTAGGGGAGTATGCGACCAAAAACCAGACGCAGCCGATGATCAGAAAAATCAGAAGCAGCCCAAAATCTTGAATCGAACAGGTACTCTCTCTCCATCTCTCTCTCTCTCTCTCGTCGTCCATCTCTCCGTTTTTATGGGTAGATTTCTACTAACTGAACACTCCCCTGGAGTATTGGTATGTCCGATCCACGCACCAGCAGTGAATAAATTTAACCCATTTGCAGATGCAGATGTAGTCGTTGTACCATACATTTAGGGCCCATTATTTTTATCAAAATCTTTTTTGGGGGTGGCCTTAGGCAGTGGATTTCTAGGCTTCTGTTAGGGGCCGGTCCTGGTTACTCCTTGCCAAATCTGATTGGAATTTCAGCTGTATGATTATGCCAAGTCTCATGTTTTTTTTTTGTTTTCCCTGATGTATTTTACACGGTATAGATGAAAGAGGGTCGAGAAAGAATGAAGACTGAGAAAGTTTCTAAACCCATTGTTAATACCGGTCCTCTTGTGCTCGACGAAGAAGATTTTAAGGTAAAGGCTTTGAATTCATGCTTTTGATATTCACACTAGTCGCTAACCGAACTTCGTGTGGTGCTTAGCTGTCAATTTGCTTGATTATTTGCGCCTGTGCAGGGGGACTTCTCATTTGATGCATTGTTTGGGAACTTGGTAAACGAGCTTCTCCCGTCATACCAAGAAGAGGAAGGAGATTCATTAGAAGGACATAGTAATATGGGTGCACATGATTCATTGCAAAATGGAAACTTGCGTATTACATCTGATGCGGGAAGATCAGCACAAGGGTTGTCGAGCCCTCTGTTTCCGGAGGTGGATGCTTTGTTGTCTTTGTTCCAGGATTCTTGTAGGGAGTTGATTGATCTTCGGAAAAGGGTATGTATTTTGTGCAACTTTGTCCAGATTAGGTCATTGGGGCTGTCATTTTGCGAATTAAATGTAGGTTTGTTTGGTTAAAGATTGATGGAAGGCTTCACAATCTCAAGAAAGATGTCGTCATCCAAGATTCCAAGCACCGCAAGACACTCGGAGAGGTCAGTTAATAGGGCAAGTGTAGGCGCTAAATCTTCATTCCCATTCAAAATAAGTTGCTTTTGAACAGCTTGAAATGGTGCTTGTTTTTACTTTTTCCACTTGTAGTAAGTTAGAAACTTTAAAACCTGTTTCAGAGGGAATACACGATCGTAAATGGGTATGTTTGCAGTGTTCTCAATCTTTATGTGTTAGGAATGGGCGGTAGTACATGTGGAAGAATAAATGCATACGGTGACCGTTGACATTTACGTCTTTTATGATCAAACTAACTCTGCTAAAATGGCTCTATGTTTCCCATGTGTGATCATGTTGGGATGTACGAACTTCATGGAAGTACACAGTTTATGAACAGTTCGATGAATCTGAAAGTTCACAAATAAAAAAGTGCTGTTTTCTTTCCTCTTTTAATGGATGTCTCAATATTCAGCTGGAAAAAGGTGTAGATGGCTTGTTTGGTAGCTTTGCAAGGTTAGATTCACGCATTTCAAGCGTTGGACAGACGGCTGCCAAAATTGGAGATCATCTGCAGGTAATTGTGGAAAATTCTATTGCTTCCAATGCTCTTCTTTATATTATTATTAGTTGTCTGTATCCGGAGTTTGTCATATTTTTTGTAACGATATGGTTCATGTGATTCTTTCTCATTAGAGTGCAGATGCTCAACGTGAAACTGCTAGCCAAACAATAGAACTTATAAAGGTGGTGCCTTCCCACATATGATAGTAGTTGTTTGTTTTTTGGGTCAGCATAGTTGGGTATTATTTGCTCATAATTCAGTAACACTGTTTAGTTTTATTTTGACACTGCAGTACTTGATGGAGTTCAATAGCAGTCCAGGCGACCTAATGGAACTTTCACCTTTATTTTCCGATGATAGCCGTGTTGCTGAGGCGGCTTCAATTGCACAGAAATTGCGTAAGATGGCCGCACTTTCTTTCTAAGCTTTTAGAATCAGGCATCTTCACAAACTTTTCACTGTCTTTTTATTACTGCAGAGATGTTCAAATACCTCCTACCTTTCTTACCAAGCCTTTTTCCTCTTGTTACTTGGCTGATTAAATGCAGGGATTTATAAAAGGATTCCTTTCCACCTTGATAACTTGTCATTTTTTTTTACCACATTCCCTCCGTTTCGTCTAAGCTATGTGAATCTGCTGTTGCTGTTTTTTTCCCCTTAACAAGTCTGTTCTTCCATTCTGATTGTTGTTCTTTTGTCCATGTCCATTCATAATTGCACCAATTGCCATGCCTCACAGACGTTAGCTTGCTTCGGGTAGCTTGGTTTCTGGTAGACATAAGCTAAAGTTGCTTGGGGTGGACATAGTTTTGAGCCTAGATATGCATATGAAGTGGGAAGAATTGATAGGAGTTGGTGGAAGGTGCCATTGGGGGCGAATGGGAGGAAGTACTTTTTAGTTATTGTTTTTTTTACTTGTACCATTAAGTCGGTTCCTTCATAGCAAGTGTGTGTTTTTGGAGGATCACTTTTTATGTTGTTCCTTTGACTTGTGCAAAACCTTCATACATTTTTAGAATCAGTTTCCATACGAGGATCCCTTCTAAGCATCCATGGCTGAATGGTTAAAAACGCGGAAAGTTGTTTATAAATTTGACTTGTGCTTCCAAGTGGCTAATTAGGGTATAGGATCCATGCATTAATATAGGAAAGTAATTACTCGTGGCTAAATTAGTAAATTTTGTACGGAAGCATTTTTAAATTTGAAGGTAGGATGTGAAATGCAGGGTCAAATCAATATCTCATGGAAAGACGCCCGTAATCTTGACTCTTGACTTGGGGTGTGCCACTTGATCGTTTTCCTAATTCAGCTCCATCTACGATTGATAATTAAGAGCTTATTTAGTTATGATGGGAGAACAAGGGCGGTCATATGGCTTCAACCCGTTAGTCCTTTCGTTTTACGTGAAGTTTGAATTGTTTTATAGGGAACGTGATCTATCCACATGAATGATCTTTTATTTATTCTCCTCCTATAATCTATTATTTCTCGGGTTTGGGTTGAGTGCCCTCTTTTATGGAATCATTCAGACATTGATGTGCATAAATTTCTAATAAAATTTGAGCTCTCTTGCTGCTATGGTCTATTTTAGGGTCATTTGCTGAAGAAGATATTGGAAGACAAGGGATAAGTACACCATCAATGGCGGGAAATGCAACTGCAAGCAGAGGACTGGAGGTTGCAGTTGCTAATCTTCAAGAATACTGCAATGGTAAGTCACCTTCCCCCCCCCCCCCCTCCCTTTCCTTGTGGGCAGCTTTTATGACAAAAGTTAGACGCGAAGATGCAAGCAAATGTAGAGTTAACTATGGTGAACTGTTGAATCAGTGAAATGCCCTGTTGCATGAAGCAAATAATTTTCTTCCAGGCAGAGAAGAATCATTGAAACAGAAAAGCACATTAAACAAGATCAAGAGAATCTAAAAGATCATTGATTTACTAATACAAGATAGCAATGGAGAGCTGGAAAATATCATTAATACACCGTGTCAAATGTATTAGCTGAATCGGGGGTAAGCTGCATAGCATAAGTAATTTGAGAAGAAGTAACTGAGTTGGAGGAATCTTTCAAGGTTGGAACTAATGGAGCTCAAGAGTTCCTTTCAAGTGATGCTTTTTGTGAGGGTGATGCTTTTTCTTCTATTGTTGCATTGCGAAGACAGAAACTATAGATTGGTCGCGGGAATGAGTGTTTTAATGGCTTCTGTTATTGGATTGGAATGTGCAATATACATGACATATATAGTGGACCTATGTAAGTGCTTACGTCGAAACCTCGCCTTCCAATAAGGTTGAAACACCCGAAGCGTAGGGCTAGGTCGTCAGTAGCATAATATCCGGAAGTCCGGGATCGTACCCACAGAGAATCGAATATAGCTTGATTTGGATTGAAGGTTTGTAAGTGATGGATTTTGGCGTTTAAGACGGCCAACTTTGGTTTTACTTTAAACGGTGGAAAAATTAGAACAAAAGACTAGAAATGAGTTTTATAAACTAAAAGAGGCAAGTCTAGGGATCGTCTAACCCTTGACAAAGGCCGTTATCGGTTCTTGATTATAACTCAGGCGAGAGTCACGACCGCGTGCTCACGCCCGGAGAATTTAGCTTTAATGACTACAATAATTGAAAGATGTGATTAAGCGGAGGCGAACTAACTTGTTTTAACATTTATCGAATCCATAGGAGGCCACGAGCCCTCGACATACTATTTGCCAAGACCGCTTGACAAGCGGCATACCAAGGAGTTAACACCCCTAAGTTTAGACCGAATTTGCAAAGCAAGTTCTATTCCGAAAATCATGCATTTAAGCCCGATGGCTCGAGAACCAATTAACAACCTAAGTCTTCGGGAAAGATTATCCCGAGACTTAGCCAAACGACTACTCAAACATACTTAAAGCATACATCAAAGCATAAAAACGAAGCATGATATTTAACCGACGGAAATGAAAATAAACTTGAGATTAACGAGGATCTAGTCCGTAACTACAACTTTAATAAATGGAAAAACAATAAACGAGAATAACTTACCTATGAACTTGAAGGAATTAACTAGAAAAGCTCCAAAGACATTAATGGAGGAAGAACTAAGAACAAAAATAAACTAGCTAATGACTAAAGAGAGAGAGAGAGAGAGAGAGAGGGTATTTATACAAAAACATCTCAGTCCCTCTTTACACGTCCAAAAATATCCCAAAAATGGGACCAAAATATTCCATAAGTGAAAAGTCCAAAAAGTAGCAAAAGATCAGCAGAAAGAAGCCGTATCGATACGACAAAAATGCTCGTATCGATACAGAATCTCTACGGATTCCAATCTCTCTGTTTCAATGTCGTATCGATACGGCAAAAATGCTTGTCGCGATACCACGGTGTTATGGCAGATTTTGGCTGAAGGCAGCTCCCAGCAGCTTCACAGCTCCTCAGCATCTTATTTTCATTCTCTAAACTTAAGTAAAGATTGCATTTTAAACCTTTCTTTTACCTTTTCTTTACTTTAATTTATTTAATGAAAATAAGAAAGTACCCCCATTTGGAAACAATGGCATTAGCAGAATTTCAAGATTCCAATTAAATCAAAATGTCAACCCCTCACTTTTAGTGTAAAATGAAAAACTTTTTCTCGAGAAAAATGGCTCGAAACATGACCTTACTCTTCAAATAAAACCTTGCAACTTTGTAGTTACTCTTAGAAAAATTCAAGGATCAATTACGCCATTTTTATCTCGAAAATCGACACTTTTGAAAGTCATTTTTCCATACTTAGGCAGATTTTAAGGGGCGACCGGTCTTCGGGTACTTGGAAGCACATGGGTCATCCTTGGCGTTGAAATCGCCTTATTTGCACGTTTTACATGAAAACACTAAAAACATACCTTACGAGTAATATCACTATATATAAAAGCTAAATAAACATAAGTAAAAGTAGCATAAGCCGGGACATCACAGCAAATATCTACAATATTGGGTGCTCATCACCCGACTTGAACTTTGCTAGTCCCTAGCAAACTAAAACAAAATGTATTTAATTAAGCTATACAATCCTCCTAAGATTCAAGATACAAAAATTATGCTCAACAACTACAACTAGGCAAGAGTGAAAAACACCCCTTCAAATCCGATCACGTGCAATCCACGCACAAGCATGCCATAACTAGGATGAACAAACTTTGCCATATTAGAATAGTCAAGCATGCATGCACGACAACGAGTTTCAACTCCAAAACTCACAAAGGTACGCTCTTATTCGACTTTTCACACATTAAGATACAAGATACATCCCATGACAAGCGCTAGCGAGTAATACAATAGCAAGAGACAAAATGCTACGCATGCTATCAAAAAGGCGCTTAGAATGAAAGGAAAGCTAATTATCGACAAGTATGGCAAGACTAGGAACGAATCATACTCAAGAAGCAATAAATATCAATTATGCATCAAATGGAGTTAATTAGCGTACAAAAGATCAACAGAGGACTTTATTGCTTATAACGATCTTGGATACAAAGAAAAGGACTACAAAAATGTAGCGGCCATATACTTGCATGGTTCATCTACCCCTTGGCCACTACCGACCCTAACTACCCAAGGCATGGCCACATAACGGCCAAACACCAAACAAAGTTACGAAAAAGACATAAGGAAAAACTACTACCACCGACTCTACCACACGCAGACAACATCCTCATCCGGCTCATCTTGGTATTGAGCATCGAGCTCCCCTCATCCTCGGACTCTTTCTCATCCGAAATGTATGTTAGCCCGAAGGTGTAATCAATCCTTTCATCATAGTATTCAACCCTCTTTCGAATATGCTTTTGCTCTTTATAGCATTTCTTTGATTTTCTTTGAGGAATAGGGTCATTTGAATTGAGATTTGTAGAGGGAGAGATTAGAGCCAAATTCAAAGGCTTTGGAGAGGGAGATGAAAATTTGGGGTTTTAGCTTTTGTAGTGGGAGAGGAGAGAAAGGGAATCACATGCCAATTCTTCTCCTTTTGCATCTCAACCACTTCTATCACATTCACACCACTCCAAACCTCCTCGAATCTTTGAAACCTATTGACACACAACCCTCCAAACATCCGGTTACCTAGGTTTGAACAACGAAAGAGACTCGGACTATGGTTCAAAATAAGGACGAGGTGACTCTTAAGTGGTTAAATCAAACAAAAATGCCTTGAATCATTTCCTAAGTACGCTAGCAACTCCAACAAGATGCACAAGAGATATAAACACTACTCAAGCATAAACAAAAGATATTATTTACGCAAGTGCGGAAAATGAGAACAAAAAGCATGGGATGCTTAATCAACGAATCTCCACTCTAGCGATGCACAACACTTGACTTGACTTTTAAGCTCAACTTGTTCAACAAAATTCATGTATATGCATATGACATGAATTCAAACATACAACCAAATTCGACGGGATACATGACTCTTGCCATATTGACACAATTGAGCATAATTAAAATATCTAACATACGAAAACACTACTAAGGGAGGATTGCAAGTAAAAGCAAAAATTTTAAAATTTTAACCAAAACCATATGAGACTATGAGACATGTCTCATAAACCATATATATAACATATATATCACTCCCCTCACTTAAAAGATGCTATGTCCTCATAGCATGAAGCCAATTGAAATGAAATACAAGAGAGGAAGCACACGTACCTTTCGGGTGGAATGTCAACCACCCTATACCTCGACCAAGTTGGAGGCTTTCTTGTCATTGCTTCCATTCGTCATTGGAACTGCTTCCAAGGCTTCACTCCTTCGGCTCCTCCATAGGAACCACAGCTAGTCACACAAGGTCATCGCCGGAGCTTTCTTGGTCTTACAACTGCGACACATAGCCGCACCCATGCTTAGGGCTCATGAATGCCTCACTCACCCTAGTTTTGAGACCTAAACCACCAAGGCTGGTGTGGTAGCATGCTTACCCTGCAAAAGACTTAAGAACCAACTACCTACTAAGAAGCAAATGACATTAGAACCACCCGGCTTGTATTATCCGGGCTCAAAAGTAACCGAAAGTAAAACACAACCAAATCTTCACGCGATTACACGGGTACTACTTTTCTCCCCATTTCCCATGAGAGAAACGGGTGGCTATACCGGACCATCAAAAGAGACAAAGAAAGAAAGAAAAAGAAAGAGTGTTGTCACACGTGAACTTCGAACATTGATTACGCCATTAAGAGCTATAACGATGAACAAACCACTCAACTCTAAATTCTTTGTCAAAAATTGAATTCGACCATGCCATAAGATAAGATATTTAGAGTAAATCATTGGCCGAAGTCGTTGAAAAAATTTACGCTCCTCTAAGCACATGCCCCAAACTAAATCAATTTTCAGAATGTTGACAAAGTTTACAGGATAAGAATGGTAAATAAGTTCAAAGTCATCAACACCTAGAAAATCGATTACTTCAACCTCCACAAAAATTGGCCCCACTTAGTTCCACTCCAAGGAAGTCATGTTTCTTAATTAGCTCCACTCCCACAAAGTCCTGCTTCTCATAAGTATGAAACCAACTCTTGGTCTCACACTTTCTGTCCTGCTCTTCTAACAAAGAGTACAAATAATCTACCTCCTCGTCCATTTCCTTAACAGTGAGTACTTTTTCCAATGGGTAGATACCACAAGGAGAGGATACTTGGTCGATCATGCCTATCACAAGAGCCGGTTCCTCACACGTAGGAGACCCATTATTGGTCTCATCCACTTCCATCTCTTCAGCTATGAGATGGTTCTCCTGCGGAGCCTCACACAAAGGCAAAAATTCAAGGGGAGGGGAGGACTCAAGGGCATTGACTGTGAAGCTCATCATTCCCTCCAAACTCGGAGGAGTTTTCAGAATACAAACTAACATCTTCAAAAAAGATATGTGGTTCAATAGCCTCTTCCATGGCATTTGAGTTGGACTCTTGACAATGTTTAACAAAAACCCGAGAATGTAAAATTCCAGCCAAACGATCAAAGAAATCTAAGGCTTGAGCGGGTTCTTTTTCAAAAAGTTTGCCATCGCACATCTTGTCTAAGAATCGTTGACTCGTTGGAGAAAGTCCATCATAAAAATAGTTAGCAATTTGACAATTGTCAAAGCCATGATTCGGGACCGCAATGAGCAAGTCCTTGTATCTTCCCCAACATGCATAAAATGACTCATTCACTCTTTCGGCAAAAGTTTGAATTTGTTTCTTAAGATCAAGCCAATTGGAAATGGTCATATGACTTTTAAAAACATTGGAGTCATGAGTGGTTATGCAAGGGGGTGCAAAAATTTGATTAGGACAAAGGTACTCGCGCAAAGTCTTGTGGGGTGGTCTAATAATTGGAGTGGGACAAAGGTAGTCCCGCAAAGTCTTAGGGCGTGTGAAAATTTGAGTGGGACAAAGGTACTCCCGCAAAGGCATGGGGGCTATTTCCCCATTTGCCGCCGCCATTCTATTAGATAGATAAGACATAAAGTAAACAGGCGAGAGGGGCTATGCCGCCACCTCTTTCTCAACACAGTTCCGTGGGGTTATGCCACCGCCACGTTATATACACAAAAAGTAATAAAAAGGCAATTGATGCTCAATCTAGCTTCGTTACACCTCAAGTCGAATTGGTGGCTCGGTTAGAGGTATCCGCTAAGTTGAGTTCAAATTACACAAAGGAAAAATAAGCGGAGTACTTACAGTGGTTTGGCGAACCTCCAAATAAGCTATAATAAGAATCCCCGGCAACGGCGCCAAAAATGCTTACACCACAACCTCGCCTTCAAATAAGGTTGAAACACCCCAAGCGTAGGGCTAGGTCGTCGATAGTATAATAACCGAAAAGCCCGGGATCGTACCCACAGAGAATCGAATATAGCTTGATTTGGATTGAAGGTTTGTAAGTGATGGATTTTGGCGTTTAAGACGGCCAACTTTGGTTTTACTTTAAACGGTGGAAAAATTAGAACAAAAGACTAGAAATGAGTTTTATAAACTAAAAGAGGCAAGTCTAGGGATCGTCTAACCCTTGACAAAGGCCGTTATCGGTTCTTGATTATAACTCAGGCGAGAGTCACGACCGCGTGCTCACGCCCGGAGAATTTAGCTTTAATGACTACAATAATTGAAAGATGTGATTAAACGGAGGCGAACTAACTTGTTTTTAACATTTATCGAATCCAGAGGAGGCCACGAGCCCTCGACATACTATTTGCCAAGACCGCTTGACAAACGGCATACCAAGGAGTTAACACCCCTAAGTTTAGACCGAATTTGCAAAGCAAGTTCTATTCCGAAAATCATGCATTTAAGCCCGATGGCTCGAGAACCAATTAACAACCTAAGTCTTCGGGAAAGATTATCCCGAGACTTAGCCAAACGACTACTCAAACATACTTAAAGCATACATCAAAGCATAAAAACGAAGCATGATATTTAACCGACGGAAATGAAAATAAACTTGAGATTAACGAGGATCTAGTCCGTAACTACAACTTTAATAAATGGAAAAACAATAAACGAGAATAACTTACCTATGAACTTGAAGGAATTAACTAGAAAAGCTCCAAAGACATTAATGGAGGAAGAACTAAGAACAAAAATAAACTAGCTAATAACTAAAGAGAGAGAGAGAGAGAGAGAGAGGGTATTTATACAAAAACACCTTAGTCCCTCTTTACACGTCCAAAAATATCCCAAAAATGGGACCAAAATATCCTAAAAGTAGAAAATACAAAAACTGAAAATATCGTCTGTAAGGTACCTGTATCGATACGGCTAAAAAGCCCGTATCGATACTATGTTGCTACGGATTACACCTTGCTCTGTTTCAATGTTGTATCGATACAGCAAAAATGGTTGTATCGATACCACTATGTTATCCCTGCATCCTGGCCTCAGCTTCAGCAGGCAGCTCCCAGCAGCTTCACAACTCCTCAGCATCTTATTTTCATTCTCTAAACTTAAGTAAAGATTGCATTTTAAACCTTTCTTTTACCTTTTCTTTACTTTAATTTATTTAATGAAAATAAGAAAGTACCCCCCATTTGGAAACAATGGCATTAGCAGAATTTCAAGATTCCAATTAAATCAAAATGTCAACCCCTCACTTTTAGTGTAAAATGGAAAACTGCACGTTTTTCTCGAGAAAAATGGCTCGAAACATGACCTTACTCTTCAAATAAAACCTTGCAACTTTGTAGTTACTCTTAGAAAAATTCAAGGATCAATTACCGCCATTTTTTATCTCGAAAATCGACACTTTTTCAGAAAGTCATTTTTCCATACTTAGACAGATTTTAAAGGGGCCGACAGGGTCTTCGGGTACTTGGAAGCACATGGGTCATCCTTGGCGTTGAAATGCGCCTTATTTGCACGTTTTACCTGAAAACACTAAAAACATACCTTACGAGTAATATCACTATAAAAGCTAAATAAACATAAGTAAAAGTAGCATAAGCCGGGACTAGTCGCACCAAATATCTACAATATTGGGTGCTCATCAGTAAGCGATGATGTTCTTCTCCTTCAGTTGTTCTGTTCCTGTTTTGTCTTATTTGCTTTTTGTCTGTATGGTGATCCATGTTTGACATCTAGCTGATAAGAGCCATGTTGCATCCTATTTTTTGTTACGTTTTCCCCCTTAAAAGTTTCAATTGTGTGCTGCATTAAGTAACTGATAACTTCACGAGGAATAGTGATAGAAATCTTAGATTTAGATACGTGTGATGGGTTTTGCTGTGTTTTGCCTCGTACTAACCATTTGTTATACAATACGTATTTGTGTCTGGACATCCCTTTGTGACATAACTTCCCAAGGAGTGCCATTGGTGTTTTGAGTGTGGATCTGTGAGCTGAGAGCAAACGCTTTTCAGATTCATAATTTCAGGAAGACAGTATCAACATCTATTTTCTCTAAATTGTAGATGTTCTTTTTCCCCGATCTCTATTGTTGGCAATTGTTTCTGTTGAAGGCCGCATCACTTGGGGCTGCCGCTTCTTAGACAGTTCCAAATCTATGTTCCAGTAACTATCATTTTTAGATTAACAGCTCTTTTTTTCTTTTTTCTTTTTTTTGATATCTTCAGTTTTGAAGGATTAGGGTTTAAGAACCAAGGAAATCTTTAAATCCTTAACCCCAACTACCTATTACTTTTTGCAGAACTAAAAAAAATACAAAATTGTAGGATACAGGAGACTTTGTCTATCTGGGGCTCTTATATCTTCAATCATATTTTTCAAAAATAGAACAATTTTTTTGGACAATCTTGGTTATATATCAATTAAAATTGTTGTTTCGGCTTTTCCTTCCTGGTTAGAATTGGAGAACAGATTGTTGGCTCGATTTGATGCAGCATCGCAAAGAAGAGAATTGTCTACCATGGCAGAGTGTGCCAAAATTTTATCTCAGGTCAGTTACTTTAACTTTGTTTTCATTATCAACACAAAAGTAAAAGATATCCTGGATGCCTTTTTGCCCCCCTAATGAATATCTCGTCAATGCAAACTAACTAATAAATCATATGCGAAGAAGTAAACCAGCCATTAATTGACATTTTTCCTGGGTCTTCAACTAGTGAGTCTCTTCTGGTACATGCATTTATTTAGATGCTAATTACTCTGCATTGTTTTTTGCCTATTACCCGCAAAAAGGATTCATGTATGGCATATGCTACCCGAATTGTGTGGAATCTCAGTTTCGTCTGGTTTGGTTTAACTTCAAATTGCTGTTCTTGTCTCTGGATCTAAATATCATCACTGGAAAACATGAAACTATGGCAAGCTCCTTTTTTAGCTTCTCTTTGCAATGACAGTAGCACTTCGTGCTTAAATACTTCATGCAAAGAATATTGCTCGCTACTTTGCTGAATGTCCAATTCTTGCACTAAGCATTTGGTGAATCTACCGGTTGCTGTTTCACTATTTTTTTTTCCCTCGGCGAAAGTCAGTATTGTAAGTTATCGTTAGTGAGGTTTGAACCCTAGTCACATGCATGGAAGTACATGGTGCCTACCACCCCACTTGCTCTGTTCCGCTATTTGCTAAATGGAATCACAAGTCACAACTGAACATCCGTAGGACTTGATGTTTCGGAATCCTGTTACGGCAAGTGGCAAGCAAGTTATTAGCAATAACACCCAAAATTAATGTCCCTGGGGAGACTCTCCCTCTACGAATTTTCTAGTAGATAGTGTGACGTACCAATCAACATGCCAAGTTGTATTTCTACAACGCAAATACTTTTTTGATATTACCATATTGTATTCTCAGTAGAGTTTTCACTAGCTTTGCTTATTGCATTTGTAATTCATGTAAGTAGAGCATTACCTTATCTGGTTACAAGTTCTGTCCCTGATGTTACTGTTTTCTTGCTATGCTTGTGGATTGTGCAGTTTGTCAAAGAAAGGACGGTATAAGTACAAAAGAATTTTTTAAGCATCACATTGAGTTTAGAGGCCAGTTGCATAACATATGTGTGTACCTTTGATTATGATGGGTAATTCATGGTGAATTGTGATGAGTGGATGACGAAATGTCTCTTCGCTTTAAGTGATTCCGAGTTATATGCCATTTTTGTGAAAACCAGTTTTGTTTGAATCCAACTCCTAGAACAATATAGAAAAGTGAAACATGTGTATGATATCATATCTTAGAGTCTGTTCTAGTTCCTTTTCTTTTCATGCGTGGTCATTCATTTCAGAAACAAATCATGATGTTGGATGTTTGGCTTTGATTTGTTTCTTACCTTCTCAATCTAAAAGTGCTGATGTTGATCACGTTATGATCAACTCTTAGATTCAACAAGAATCTTGAGGACCAAACGAAGTGCTATGTCTTCCTTTCTGTCTTTTCTTTCCTTCTTTGACTGAGAGAAGTTATCGATCTTCTTGTGTTTCTTCTCTACAACTTTCTAACAGTGGACTTTAGTCTCAATGTACTTGTAACTATAAGCTGGTGCACAAACATTTATAGATAACTCTAAATCCTGGTTTATAACTCTAAATCCTGGTTTTTCATTAAGAACTTCCTTTCTCTTAACAAGAGGTTCATAAACACGCCGTACGGCACCGGTGCGGATGAAGTGAAAAATATTTTTCTAACTTTATTCTTAGTCCTGACCATTTTGTTTGATAATGCAGTTCAACAGGGGGACCAGCGCCATGCAACATTATGTGGCAACCCGTCCAATGTTTATTGACGTCGAGGTCATGAATGCGGACACAAGATCAGTTCTTGGTGACCAGGGTTCCCAACCTAGTCCTAGTAATGTTGCGCGTGGCCTTGCTGCATTGTATAAAGAAATTACAGGTTAGGAGGATTGCCATAAACACTGTGACAGAGTGACAGTTATTTGTTCTTCACTGAATTTGATAATTGTGCTAAATTGCTAATACTGGTTCATAGATACTGTGCGTAAGGAAGCTGCCACAATAACAGCTGTATTCCCTTCTCCAAATGATGTTATGTCGATTTTGGTTCAGGTATTCTGGGAATTTCCTTAATTTTTCCTTTGTGGGTTTCGTGGCAATACAATCAAATGAAGTTTAGATACCAGGATTGTATCGGCCGACAATTTCACTATTGTGAAAACTTTTCCGTGGTTAAATGCAGCGAGTCTTGGAGCAACGAGTTCCTACACTTCTTGACAAGCTGTTGGTAAAACCATCTCTTGTTAACCCACCTCCTGTAGACGAAGGCGGACTACTATTAGTGAGTTGAATTACTGGTGATGTTTTTGTTCTTTCTTTGATCCCAGTGCCCCTTTGAAGATAAAGCGAGATTTTAACTTCATATGTGTTTTCTGAGACATCAGTATCTTAGAATGCTAGCAGTTGCATATGAGAAGACGGAGGAACTTGCTAGAGACTTGCGTGCTGTTGGGTGTGGTGATTTGGATGTTGAAGGTAAGAATTAATTTAACTAATAGATCCAACACGTGCAGCTTGAATTTGTGGAATATTCCATGTGGCAAAGTTTTATGTTTGTTAACTGTCTTTAAAAAGCTTTGTTGTTTGAAGTTACAAGTAATCCTCAGTGAGTACTGCCACTGTGCCATTTTGGTTGTTACCTGGAAGAGCGTAACACCTTAAGCTCGTCAATGGTCAGGCTTTGACTCTTGATCGTGAGCTCCCCCCCCCCCCTCTCTTCCTAATGGAATAAAAGATCTTTATGATGCTAAATATATCAAGAAAAAAGGGTTAATATTAATTGATGTATGGGGAAACAGTTAGCGAACCGATATTGCTCTGGACATTTCTTTTTTAGCGGCAGGTGAGAGCACATAGTTCCTATAATACTGGTAACAAGATCAAGCTACTGCTCTTCTTTGTCATTGTTAGGTATTTTGAAGCTAAGATGGTGGAACCTTGTTGGTTCAAACTGGGAAAATAGCTGAAGGACATTAGCCTTCGAAAAGAGAATTAAATACTTATGCAGGAAAGAAGTATCATGGTTTAACCTGGAAATTGTTCAAGTGACTACAACAGTGTTGGCAGCTGTTTGACTATATCAGTTGTTTTGGTAAATGAACTTCTTTTGCATTTGGTGAATGCCTCAATAACTGGTTTTAATAAGACTTGGGGAATAAAAGAGTCACGGATAGGTCTATGTTACATGGATCCACTGTTTTCGGCAAAGCACCCTGTTGACACAACAGGATACGAGTGGGGATATGGGATATTTGTCGGATATGGCAATGTAAGCATGGCTATGGCAGGGGGAGAAGAAGAAGAGTAGGAGGAGGAAGAACACCTCCAAACGATCTGGTTTATCTGCACAAGGGCTTGCTAAATCTGGATTTCTCAGTAATTGGGCTTGCGGTTCTCGATTATTGTCTAGAACTAGGGCTTGCAATCTTGATCTGACTGAATGAGGATTGATTTCTTCGCTCAGTCTGGATGATCCTTCGATTTCGATCTGGTCTGGAGAAGAAGACGTGCTGTTCGTGTATATCCGTGGGAGATGATGTACTTTTGGGCCAGGCGTGTTCTGGTGTATTGTATGTATACGTCTAGCATATAATTGAGCTCGATGGGATTTGGACTCTGTTTTATGTGGGCTTGTAATAGCTTGTGTGCTGTTATTGTGCTGGGGCTGTTGATTTTATGATTTACAATATGCCTTGCACAAAATATTGAAGCCTTGTACAGCTTATCCACGTGTTTGGTCCAAAGTTTTGATGTAAAAAATTTATTTGGGCAACATTTATAGTAACAATCCTATAGGAAATATATATTACGAGGGTTAGTTAACCTGTCCCCGTATCCGTATCCAGAATTGGATCCATATTGACGAATCCTTAGTTTTTTACTTTGAGGTGTCTGACCCGCAGATATACACCCGCACCCGAGTCTAACATAGGAATTTGTGTATCGAAGTGAGCAACCATGTGTTATGGAACTATGGCCATTGAGACAATATTATCATGGAAAAGAATTAGGATGAGGTGTCCAAATCATAATGGGTTTGCATTAGCGATTGCCAATCCATCACGTATGCATATGAAATCCATTGCAAGTTTGAAGAAAGTAACTTAGGGGTTAAAATGTTCACTTTTAGGATAATGAAGCTGAGAATTTCATTTGTTAGATGGTAGGGGTAACACTTATGGACGGAAAATGCGGAAAGACAAAATGGCTAATAACTACTTCAGATGGTTGGACTATGTATGACAAAGACCAATTACTAACAAACTATACAGATTACGAAGAGTGATGCTGTCTACACTCTACATTAATGGCTATGCTAGGAGAGGTGGTCACTAAAATCAACACAAGATGTTGTGTTATGGAAAGATTTGGTGTTTTGTGGTTCAACTAATGTTACACCCCTTGATCAAGTAGAATAGCAAATGGGTACTTAAGTAGTCAACCACAAGTACTGGGACTAAAATTGTTTAAATGGGTACTTATATAATCGATCATTGAACTTCGTATAAGGATTAAAATTGTTCTCTTTTTCTTCTTGCTTTCTCTAATATCACTTATTATTTTTGTGTTGCATTATGAGCTTAATAGTTATGAGCTGAAAATTGGCTCCAAAGCCCCACGATAGTTTTCTTAGCCTAACAGATGTTTCCGTCAATTTTTTTTTCCCAATTTTTTGTAAATGCAGCTGTAAATATTGTTTTTAAAACAAATTCTAAAATAGTGGTGAATTACGAGCTTAGTGCTGATTGGTTGTCGTTCACTACCAGTTAGTTGAAGAGTTTCTAGATGTTTCTAATTGAAGAGATACATAAACTACTTTCTTTCTTTTTTAACTTTCCATATTTGATTGAAATACCTCATGTTGAGATTTCGTCAACGTTTCTCTTTTACTTTGATTTCCTCCAAGCAGCTTCCTCTTTTGATACAGGCCTGACAGAGTCTTTATTTACGGCTCACAAAGATGAATATATTGAGCATGAGCAGGCTTCTTTGAGACAACTTTACAAGGCGAAGGTGGTTCATCTCGATTCTTCTATCTCCCTAAACCATCGTTTCTTTTTCTTTGTTTGTCTTTCTTATTTTCGTACCTTTTTGTGTGTTTTCCCTTGCTTGGTTTTGGGGGATGGACCAGTTTGTGTAATGATTCTAGCTTCTGTTATTATCTGACGGTATGACGACCTTTTATATAATTGTGATTAGCAGATGGAGGAATTGCGTGCAGAAAGTCAGCAATCATCGGAGTCATCTGGGACAATTGGACGCTCAAGGGGAGCTTCAATAGCATCTTCTCACCAGCAGATATCTGTCACGGTGGTGACGGAATTCGTTCGTTGGAATGAAGAAGCAGTTTCAAGATGTACTTTGTTTTCATCTCAGGTAAATTATAGTTCGTTGTTATATGTACTTTGTTGCCTAAAACCGATCCATCATCAGTAATTGTTCCCTGGACACATACTTTGGTTTCAGAATACGTATTGGTCAACCCACGTCCTAACATATTTTACTTCTTTGGTTTTCTTGCCAAAATTTCTTGGCTGAACCTTCTAATTTCTATTTCGATTAATTACTGAATGCATTGGGAATCTGATAAACCATGCCAATCAAGGTAATCTTCAGCTAGCCCATCGGAATAAACCTAAAGGAAACTGAACTACCCGTAGCAGCTCACTTTAACACCAATCTTAGGGAGGTAGAAGAAAAGTGCATAAATTTTAAGAAGAGCTTTGTCGGCCTCATACATGTATAAATCTCCATGGATAAGATTCCCGGTTCTCTCATTTATTCTTTCCATCCAAACATAGTCTTAAGGAGATAATAATTATAACCACCTAAGGGTATGGAACTTGTTTTTATCCCTGTTGCTTTTATATGTATGCATGCATAATCCATAAGTAATCAGTGCATAATGCTCCGATTCTTCTTGGCTTATTCATGAACTAAAATAGCTTTTGACGTTTTAGGTATTTCAAAAGGTTTCCTCTTACTATTATTTCTCTTTTTATTCTGTACAGCCTGCTACCCTTGCAGCCAGTGTAAGAGCTGTGTTTACCTGCCTTTTAGACCAAGTAAGTTTTATCTTCTGTGTTTTTTGGCATGAGAGTTTGCATCAATGTCCTGGGTGCTAACCTCCCCGTTTTCCCCTTGTTTCTCTGGCTGTAGGTAAGTCAGTATACAACTGATGGGCTTGAACGAGCCAGAGATAGCCTTACTGAAGCTGCTGCTTTGAGGGAGAGGTTTGTGATTGGAACAAGTATGAGTAGAAGGGTGGCTGCTGCGGCTGCTTCTGCTGTAATTCCTTACAATCTCCCTTTTTTTTTTGTGTGTGTGTACTCTGTGCTAAATTGTGCCTAGACTAATCAAAATAGACTTTAAATAGAGAATTGGAAGGACAAAAGAATTTGACCAAGTTATGATTAATTGTTGATGTATAGGCAGAAGCTGCTGCTGCTGCAGGTGAAAGTAGTTTCAGATCTTTCATGGTGGCAGTCCAACGCTGTGCAAGCAGTGTGGCCCTTGTTCAGCAAGTATGTTGATTGCAATCACCATTTTCATTTGCTTTGTATTTTGCCTGAAGCTTGTGATAGAATGGCCTGATAGTTATTGTCTATTATAATTGATTGGAACCTTTTTCTGCAGTACTTTGCAAACTCTATATCTCGGCTTTTACTACCTGTAGATGGTGCACATGCTGCTTCCTTGGAAGAGATGGCAACAGCTATGTCAAGTGCAGAGGGTGCTGCCTACAAAGGGCTTCAGCAATGTATTGAAACTGTCATGGCTGAGGTCTGTACTTGGCAAACTAACAACTAACTATTCAGGTTTAAGTGCACCAAAACCACCTATCCTTGTACAATAGCTGTCAGGTTTAGCCAAGTGTCGGGTGATCACTTCATAGTTCCGCCATGTGGCAGTTTGCTCTCTTAAGTATGCATTTGTTTGTTCCCCCTTCTTCAACAAACTAATTCCTTTTAAATGTCTTCTGTAGGTTGAGCGGTTGCTCTCAGCTGAGCAAAAAGTTACGGATTATCGGTCTCCTGAAGATGGCATTGCTCCTGATCATCGTCCAACAACTGCTTGCACAAGGTACATCCAACTTGACTTGGATTTAGTATTCAGACAAATATAACAGACTAAAAAAATATTTTATTAAATGTGAACTTGATGTCGGTGTTTTCAGGAGTGCTCTTGTTTTCGTTTACTTTTTTATTTTATTTTTTTGCTTTTTGCTTGATTCTGTTCAACGTTTTCAATTAGCCTCTTTATTTTTTTACCAGAGTTGTTGCATACCTTTCTCGTGTGCTTGAGGCTGCATTTACTGCACTAGAAGGTCTTAACAAACAAGCTTTCTTGACGGAATTGGTATGGTATTGTTCTTTTTGCTATTTTTCGTAACTGCCAGTGATCCGTTTCCCTCTTCCTTATCTGGTTATTTGTGGTAAAACAGTTTCCTTAGCTTACAAGTAAGCATTTGTGAGAAACAAATGCAGTGTTATCATCTATGATTGGAAGATTAACAGGAGCCTCTGAATTTGTATATGTAAAACAACTGAATAGTCTTGATTCAGTGCTTCTATGTCTTTCAAGGCTTAATAACAGCAGCTATAATCTATCTTCCTCATACTTTTGCTGTGGCCTTGTGCAATCTTTATGATGTCAATGGGCAATTTTGTACCATCTTTCTCAGCAGTTTTTAGTAGTGTCTGTCTGGTACTTCATTGGCCTTTTTAGTGACGAGTGCAATGAATGTTGATATAGGGGAATCGGTTGCACAAAGGGCTACTTACTCATTGGCAGAAGTTTACATTTAATCCCAGGTAACTCCTTGCTGTTAAGCTCCATAGCCTGTTTATTATGTTGGGAGTTACATGCTCATTGGCAAAGTAAAACACTTAGTTCATGATACTGGTTATATCTATATACTGGTGTTAAACGTAGGGAATAGTATATTCCTTCAAAGTGTATACACTATAATTTTGGAAATTTAGAGAACTTAATTGACAAAGGGGAGAGAAACGAAAAGATATAAAATGAAACTTTTCTAGCCAAACCAAACTATGCCTTGTTCGCTACTCAAGTCGGGTTGGGTACATAAATCCTTTTTTCCAAATGAGGTTAAAAGGTCAGAATTGTTGCCAGTACTGAAGGGGCATAGAAAGGCACTTGCATTCCAGTTCTATTTTATTTATTTTTTTGGTCAAGCAGAAAATGAACAACCCAGTTCTATTCAGATGGGATGGAGAGTGGTAAATTAAGAAATTTACTCTTATCAATCCTGAAGCGATACCTTCCTCTATCCGTTACTCTTGTCAATCCTGAAACTATTCATTCGTCATTCCATCTTTGACTCTCTTCCATGCATGCGCATGAGTAGCTAGATTAACATAACCACCAACCATGACATCAACACAAACTTCAAGAATGAGATACTTAGTCCATCCTTCTGCTTCACTTATCTTTGTTTCTCTTTTTCAGTGGAGGACTGCGACTGAAGCGTGACATAACTGAGTATGGGGAATTTGTGCGCAGCTTCAATGCTCCTTCTGTTGACGAGAAATTTGAATTGTTAGGAATGTAAGTTACAGGGGTTGGTCTGATCTCAGGGATTTAATTTTGCGTGTTCTATCGTTATTTACTGTTGCGCGATATCTTTGCAGCATGGCCAATGTCTTTATTGTAGCTCCTGAAAGCCTTTCCTCTCTATTTGAGGGGACCCCAAGTATTCGGAAAGATGCACAAAGGTAAACAACGATATTGATTATGTTTTATTATATGTCAAATAACATATAGGATGTACTAGCTGCAGATTTTATATGCGCGGTCATGAAAATTGAAATAAGGGGGCATACCCTTTACTACGATCAGGGGCATTGCTTCGTGGATAGTCTTTGCTCTCTGCTCCTTAGTATTGAAAGGAGCTCCCGTGTCAAATACTTTCATTCCCACCCTTACACAACAATATGAAGACAAATTAGCTGTAGCTATAGCTAGAACTCGATTGTCTCCTAGTAATGCTAGTAGTAATTGGTAGACCCACAATATCTATACCTCCCATAGGCATCTTTCTCTATGGGACTCTCTCAAGTATTGATTGACTAGTACTGACGGTGGCTCCTCATCCAAGTAATGCATGTTTTACCAAAATAGTAGACGCAGCTTGAAACTTTAAGTTGGTTACTGACTTACTGTTAAGCTGTTAACAAATTTTGCAGAAGAAACACTTGATCCGACCAGACTCTAATGTAGGGACAAAAAAGGAAATCAGGGCATATCTCTCGAGGACGATGGAAACACTGATAATAATTGAAGGGCAATATGGCACTAATTTAAAACTAAAAGGACCACTAATTAAAACTAAAGGGGCAATAGATTTCACAGCTAATATATCATTTTGTAATAACTGCATTTTATCAAAGCTAAAGGTTGGGTCTGTCACTTATCCTCCTCTGCCCATTCCGCCAATGATTGGAGACTAGATGAGTTATGTTATTGTTTTTGTTGTAATATAAACAATACATCATTTAAGAAGACAATATACCGTCATACACCATCTTGTGACATTGCCAATATTATCTACTCCAAAGAATAAGAGATCGATAGTTATAAATCTACAATATTCTTGTCCACAATGTGTCATCCGAACTTGAATTTCACTTTTGTTTCAGAAGAAAAAAAACATTATATTTGTACCGGATTTGAAAATTTGCATTACACTTTTAGCTCTCTGTCTTCTATGTAGCCGTATTTCTTTTAGAAATGATAACCTGCATGATCCCGCGGCAAATTCAGGTTTATTCAGCTCAGGGAGGACTACAAGAGCGCAAAATTGGCGGCCAGACTTAGTTCCTTGTGGCCGAGTTCTAGTTGAAATGACTAGTCATTTTTAAGTAATCGATTCCTTTAGATCAACGAGTTCCACTGCTCACGAACCCGTACTTCAGCATCAGAGGATTGAGAAATATGTTGGTGGATAAGTTTATCATGAGGTCAATGAGCTTGCCCGCGGGAAAGATCTGCATTAGCTTTTCCAATTTTTTGTATCTTCTTAATGGTTCAGTAGTTTTTAACTTGGGTTTATTTTCATTTGCATATTCGATTTTGAGTGTATATTGCTGTGTACAAATGAATGAAAAGAACCCACTTGGTGGGTTTTATATTTTGTGTTCGAGAGTACAGATTATCGTACATCTCTGGTTTGAGTGTGATTTTCTTTTTTGGATGGTCGATGTCAATGTATGGCTGTAATTTTTTTGTGAATTTGACCGGATTGGCTCCAAGTTGATTGAAAATGTCAGTGGAGATTTGGATATCCAGAATCTTAAGTCGTCCACGCACTCTCTCTCTCTCTCTCTCTCTCTCTCTCTCTCTCACACACACACACACACACATTGATCTTACTGTGCGAGTGAAATGGATTGACGGAAAGGGGAGAAAGTAGGAAGTGGGAGGTTGATTTGCCATGGATTGCAATCGTCCTTTATGTCGATGGTATCTATCATTCAAAAGATTGTGTTTTGAACCCTTTTTAAAACCCCTCTCCCAGTAATATACAATTGGTTCATACGTACATGAACTTGCTTGTTTGTGCTATGTCCATGCGATAGGCGAGACACAGCAATTTCTGCCAAGAAATTGCCCAAACTAGATACTCGAACTTGACGGATGACTTGTTCGAGACATAAACATGTTACAAATGTAAACATAATTTCCCAATGTTGTTAGCTTGAAATCAAATCTTAAAACAGATTTTTGAATCCCGATAAGTTTTCAGTTGAAGAAGACAGATAGATGGCCCCACTGACCATTGCAAAAGGGGTCCATTATTGGCCTCTCATGTGTATCTATCCTGGTCTGTGTCAACCAATCCCAGCGATGTCACAATCCAAAATTTGGAGTCTCTGGTTCTATCCCGATTCCAGAGAGAGAGAGAGAGAGAGATGGGTAGTTGCAGTTGAGTGTAAATGTTTGACCGACGAAACAAAGGCTTGCTCAAGTTCAGTCAAACATACCGGAAGAGAGCTATCAGTGAAAAGTTTCTCAACCAACCAAACCCAATCCCCCCCCCCCCCCCCCCCACGGAGTCTTTTTGCTTCACACATTTCTATCAATATCGAAGAAGACATAAAGTACTTCACTTCGTTTTATCCATCAGAAGTCATAACTTAGCTTCACATCTATCCATCAAAGATCAAGAAGAAATTGATTCACCTACTGCAGAGTACTGTTTCATATGGAAGAGGGGATGGGTAACCGAGAATATCAGCGCGAGCATGAAAGCATTTTTCAAAAACATCTCAAGCTACTTAAATTTGTGAGATCGATAATTGATAACGGGAGCGGATACTACGAGGATTATGTACTAATAGAGCAGTGCTGGTGCCGGAAGGAGGGGATATGTGGTGGACTGGTGGTGGGTCCCATTGAAGTATACTTTATGTCATTTTTTTTTTATAGCAGCAGTAGTATTTTGGAGTGGTATTTATCCTTTCTCCTAAAATCATCATAGTGACTACTCGTGTAATTTATTTATTTATTTTTGATAATACTACTCGTGTAATTCATGTCCATGGAAATATATATATCCGGTAATGGTTAATGGTTAACAACTTCTGGATTTTGGCAACTCCGGAGTTGGCATGGTGGTCAAGGCCTGAGACTTAAGAGTTCGCATCCTCTCTTAGGTCTTCGGTTCGAAAATGCTGGAGTTATCAACTACTTTGTGGCCAGTGCGTTTAAAGTGTGCGTAAGCTGACTCGCACGCCTAAGTTGTCGAGAAAAAAACTAATAAATTTCAGCGGGAAAAAAAAATGATAGTACTATAATAAACCCACCATGTTTGACCAACAAAATATTTACTATAATAAACCCAATAATCAGCAAATACTAGTAAAAAATAAGCACAATTTTGTTACTATAAACAATTAAGTAACTTGTCTCGCCAAGCAAGGTTAACCAATCATCCAATAAAATAACGAACTGAAGTGCCTTGTATAATATTTTCGAGACCTCAAATAATGCCAAATAAGTTTTAAGTTTCAATACATATCTCGCAAATATCAATATATTTTATTGGATGTCGATGCACTTTTTACATACTTCAATAAGTCTACGTATATTTCTATCGACCACTCTCTAGCTGACCATTCCCCTCACATGTGTGGGGCCCATCCAGCAATTCAAATGAGTATTTATTTTTTAAATTAAAGGTAATGTATTATGAGATAATGACATATCTCGTAAAATAAAAAAGTAAATATTTAAAACATAAGAATCTTAACAGAACGAGACTTAAGGTTAGACCACAAGGGTGGTAGCCTAGTTGGCCAAAGTGAGTGGGATAAGTCCCCTCCTTCCATGTCCATGGACCTCGGTTCGAATCCCACCCATGCCACTGCTGGGTCTCTGTGTGGATTTGCATGGAGGGCCTTTGGCCAACTAGTCATCTTAGTAGTGCTGTGGTGACAGCATGTCCTCCCGAACAGTAGCTATGGCTAGAACCGGACATTCCACAGCGGGTAGGGAGCCCCTATGGTCACGTCCAAGGGGAGTCGCTACGTTGGTCGCCCCCTCCCGCCCTTTTGATTATCAAAAAAAAAAAAAGACTTAAGGTTAGCATTTTCCGAAAAAGAATATTGTTAACCGTCTGATTAAGATGCCATAGGATTCTACGGATGGAAAAGCATTTCCTCGGGTAGCAGTAGCATTTACTAAAGCACAGTGCACGCGTTATGCCCAGCAGCACCTTTACTGCAAAAAAAAAAAAAAAAAAAAAGAAGAAGAAGAAGAAGAACTGTTGGGTGGCCCCACACTATCAAAAGGGCCTCCTCAGTCCCCAAACCGCAATGATTCTCTAACTACACATAATTACACAAATTTTCTCACATCAAAACAAATGCGAGAGAGTTTGTGTAGTTGTGTGTAGCTGTAGCATAGTTGTTAAACCGGTATAGTGACTTCCCGATCAACAAATGAATCCACCCGATTTTGAATATTCGGACTGATCCGGTCAGGGAAAGAAATATTGATCTGTCACCATGTCGCGGGTTCATTCACAAGGCTTCTTCTACCCACCGAAATGCAAATTGAATTGGATCCCTCTCTCCCAATTATCTATCCCCTTCACACCCTTACGTGTCGTTTGCCGACGGGATACGTTTTTCAGAGGTATAATATAGGAGCAGATACATGATATAAAGGGGATTGTTGGTTATACATGTTTTGTTTTGGTATTGTATTGTATTGTATTGTATTGTATAGAAGGGAGGACATGCACATGGAGTGGTAATATTTGGTTTGTTTTTGTACGGTAGTTAATTAGGGTGGATAATGGACAAAAAGTGGTGTTCACGTTAATAAATAAGTTGTGCATTGCAACTTCTTAATTTTGTCTTTATTTAAGGCTCCGTTTGGAATCCATGGAAAGGAAAGGAAAGGAAAAGAAAGGAAAATTTAAAAAATTTCCTTTCCATTGTTTGGTTGGAAGAGAAACGGGGAAGAAAATAAGAATTTTCATTGTAATGAATAGTAAATTTTTCCTTTCATTTTCCTTCTCTTTTATTTTCTTTTTCTTTCTTTTCCTTTCTCCAAATTCCAAACAGAGCCTAAATTTTTTTTGCATTTTTTAAATTTTATGTCAAATTTGTATAGTATGATAGTTAGTAGTATTAATTTGTCTCAGAAAAGTAAAAAGTATTGGAGTACTTTGTCTTCCCACGTGTAAAATCGTCCACCACCGCTAGCGTTGGTCCTGTGTGCTGCTTAAAGGAGTTGAATTGTTTTAAAGCAGGAGAGGGCAAACGGGTAATCAAATGCCCGATAGAGTGTTCTAAAACAAAAAATTAATCGGCGAGGCGGTGCATATTTATCGCTTGAATGTCGTCGATCGCTTGATTAGCGCTTAGCGACTTTTAAAATATTGTCTCCTATGTACAATGCACCTGGTTAACTTCTATTTCACCCACCAAACACCGAATATACGTGATTCCGAAATAGGAGTATTTACATCTAGCGGATAGTAACATATTAGCCTTCCATATACCGTCGGCAAACGGGGCGTTATCACCTAAGTAGAGGCTAAGTTTATTATGCCCACCGTCACGCGCTTTTTACTCGCCTACGTTTTGAATTTCCATACTCTCGCGAATACCCCCGTAAATCAGCCATCGGCAAAAACCTAGTGGAACTCGGTCGAGTACACTAATAACAGCGTACTCGCTGCAAAATACGAACACCTGGACGTCGCAGAATTGTCGTTATTGGAGTCCACTTGTTTTTTTTTTTGTTTTTTTTTATTTTTTTTATTTTCTTTCATCCACTTCGTAAAATTCGTTTTCTTTCTTTTTGGGATGCCATTAACGACCACCAAATGGATGGTGGATGGTTTTGGTGCGCAAATAAGTACGAGAGAGGCACTTTTTGAATAACAAAATTTTAAAATTTTAAGGTTCGGAAATTTAAACGTCTAAAATGGGTAACGTAATACCCACCGCAAAACACTACTCCTAGGTGCTCTTAACAAACCGAAAATAATTACTAATAAAATTGGGGGATTAAAATAAAAAGTACTACTAGGTAATTAAATGAGATTTACAAATGGGGGATGGCTTTGGCCACCAATAGCCCAGCTTTGTAGTTCCGTCTTTGACTGTTTTCAATAGGTATACAAGTTTGTTCAAGTTTATTTAGGGCAGCTCTTGTGCAAACAAACGTAATATGTGAAATCTAAAATTTGGAAATTATTAATTTTCAGACGATTACTATTTCGCAGTATGATGGTTAACAGCGGCTCATTCTGTCAAGCTTGTTAGTTCGATCGTGGACAATCAGAGAAAATTCTTAACACTGTTGCAGATTTGTCTGGTTATCAACTTTATAATATTGAGCTTAAATGTACAAATAAACTGGTCCGAACATCGAATTACTTAAAAAAAAAATTAAAAAAAAATGAGATGCTGTTGGAGGCCGCCCAACATGGGTTTGGAGGGGAAGGTAATTCAACATGTAAAGCGTTTGGCACTTCAACTCTTGGCTAGACATTAGTATTTTTTTTTTTCTATTTTTTGTGGCTTGACTGAGATTAGGGATTTGGGTACAAACCAAAGGTTGAATTTTTGACCCTCTGACTGACAGATTGAACCAAAATCCTTTGCTCTTATACGAATGTGAACCCCTAAAGTACTATTCTGAATGTGAACCCAATTTTGTTTCTTTATATTTATACTCTTTGAGATTCCTTTTTTTTGATCTGCTCATTGATTTGTTAATTTGATTCCTTGTTCTAGGCTAATGTGAACGTGGGTACGACGTATTAAGGCAGCTGCACTATTACAGATCCTCTAAACAAAGTGTTTAAGCTCTGATTACAATTACAATTAAAACCTAGTATTAAAATTACTGTACTACTTTATTTCCCTTATGTTGTATCCCATTAATTCTTGGCATGGCACGTGAGTAGTGCGGTACCACCTCCCCACCAGCAAAAACTAGCATGGCCCAAGTGCGGTCGCGGAGCCAGAAAATTCTAAAATCAGTCTAATGGGCTGATAAGAATAAATGTGTGAATGTGTATTAAATGGTGTAAAAAGTACACAGAAATATGTGTTTTTCTTTCCTGCTTTCTAATGTATTTATCGTCAACCCAATGGGCTGATATTAGCAAAACCGATACGTAAAATATCAAATCAAATTTAGCCTATCTTGCTCGGTAGAATCGCTTGACCCCACTCCCTCTGTGTCCCTCCTTGCCCCCCTTGGGTTGTACCACTTGACCCCTTGCCCAAAACCTTTGTTGTGGTTTACATCTTGAATTGCTAAAAGCTTGGTGGAGAGAAAAGAGAGAGAGAGAGAGTAGATAATTAAGTGGGTAGTATTTATTCAATTTTTGTCTGGAATGGCCTCTGCAAATTGCCACGATGTTAGAATTTGGAGGTGGCAATTCCAACTCATATTTTACCCGCCCATATTTGACACGTGACCCGTTTCAATCAGAAATGCTAGAGGCACATCGGTGTGGCACACCTCAGTTACACCCCTCTCACATACAGGTAGG
Organism: Rhododendron molle; assembly: GCA_025413875.1. Taxonomy (NCBI): domain Eukaryota; kingdom Viridiplantae; phylum Streptophyta; class Magnoliopsida; order Ericales; family Ericaceae; genus Rhododendron; species Rhododendron molle. The sequence goes on along the minus strand of CM046394.1, from coordinate 1,231,312 downwards.
TCCTACTGGAACGGGTCCCACCTGTATGTGAGAGAGGTGTGGCTGAGGTGTGTCATACCTGATGTGCCTGTAGCACCTCTCCGTTTCAATCCGTCCAAACTCGCCCATTTGCCACCTCTATTAGAATCCATTCTGTAGACCTTTTCGTTCGAAAAGATACAAAAAACGAAAAATTACTTGAAAAAATCACATTCTGTAAAAAATAAAAATAAAAAAATCGATTCAATTCTCTTGCCCTCGGTGTGAAAATCACAAGTGCTATTGAACATTTCTCAGATACTTTATTCGTTCTTTTGAAGGTAAATTGACTTTCTGTTCCAATGAAGTTTAAGCCACTCGAAGAGACAATCTCTAGTCCACGCGTAGCTAAGCAGTTTTCAACGAAATTAAAGAGGGAATCAGTCAGCAGAGATACGCCTAAATTAGCCTGGATATCTCTCACCGTTAAAAAGAGAGTGACGCACTGGTGTCGTTCCGTTTTCTTTTTAAACTTTCTTTTTCAAAAAAACAAGGTAATTTCAAATTCAAGTATAATGAAAATGAAAAATAATTTTTTAATTTTTTTTTGCACCGTTTAAAATATCTTAATGAGATCATTAGATTCATATTGGTAGGAAAATTATTTGCGTAAACACATGATATTTGAACTTGAAATTACCTTCCTTTTCAAAAACTTCATTTTCCTAGAAACCGGAACGGCCACTTAAAACACAAAAAGCCAACGTTATTAATAGATACACGTAGCACAATTAATCACTTGATTTTGTTCAAGGTGGGGAAAAGGGTAATCATTCATTTCTTATTGTTAGATTTAAGATGCTTTGCTTAGATTAGGGGAAAACCACGCATAATTTGACAATCGGAGTTAAAGTTTTGTGCCCTACTAGATTTTACCTTTCACGATGCAACCAACCACGCGCACAAGCCATTGCGTGTGCTCCACGTTCCCAAGACCCAACCTTTTAGTCACATATTTTTTGTAGGGAAAAAAAAACCTTAGTCATAATCTTTCAAAATATTCTATGCTCGCTCAATTCTCGTACTGTATTTGTACTATTAATTTTTGCTTTCACGAATTTTAGTAGTTTGAGATGTAGTTTAAAAATGCTTTCACACTATGCTCTCACTCATGCACGTAAGAAAATCACGCGATTTGTTTCCATAATCGGATACTATAACTAGCTTGCACGAATCTCGACTAATTTCAGATATTTAAAGTTAATTGTCGGATAAATCTCCAGTGGCCTTAAGGTCCGGGATGCTGCTTTTGTTGATTTGAACTGGTGATCTCTTAAAAGACCCTTCTTTTAGTCACGTTCTCATGTCCATTTGGCCAAATTCTTTTTGCGTTGGAAATCACGTGATTTGTATCCAGCCATTTTTGATATCAACAACAAGAGAAAACAAAAAGAGACAAAATAAAAAGAATGCACTACTGGCCTCCACTTTTTCTTTCCTCTTCTCTCTCCTGTCGGTAGGTGGTAAGTATCTCACGAGTCACGATGACACATGGAAGAAGAAAATACGCATATGAACACAGACAGAGAGAAAGATATTTCTAGAGAGAGAGAGAGGGTGAGAGCGTGTGGACTTTGTCTAAGATGGTGCCACCGTTTTGACATTTTCACAAGTCAACCCCAAAGGGCCAAAATAAAAAGAAAAGCAGTTGTGGCGTCTAAAGAGAGAGAAAGGAGAGAGAGACACAGAGATCAAAAGATAAGCGTTGATATTGCCAACTCCCACTCTCTCTCTCTCTCTCTCTATAAATAATTATTGCTTTCCACTCCCTCTCTCTTAACCTCGAAAAGTCAGCGCCTTCTTTTGTCCCCTCTCTCTCTCTACTACTCTCTCTCTAGGGCAGAGCAAACACGGCAGAAGCAGGGGAATGGCGGATGATTGGGACCTACAAGCGGTGGTCAGAAGCTGCTCCGCCGCCACTGCCACCACCACCACCGCATCTACCTTTCTACCACAAGATGATCAATTCCTGTTCTTTCCAGATCCGTTTGAACAAAGAAGTAGTGAGAGAGTTGAAGAGTTGCATGAGCTGTTCAAGCCCTTTTTCCCCCAATTTCAAACCCTGACACCTCAAAACAACAGACCCATCTCACCTCTCTCTGTTCTTGGTGGCTTACAAGATCTATCACCACCACCACCACCACCACAACAACAAAGACGACAAGAAAAGCAGAAACAACATCATAAGCTGTCTGTTACTGGTTCAAGAGCTTTTATGGCTAATACTTCTACTACTGCTATTTCACATACCCCAAGCCCAAGGTCCAAGAAAAGGTAAAAACTTCTTCTCTTTTGGGTAAAATTGGTGTTATGATGTTCTCAATTGGAAAAGTGTGAGATTTGGGACGTACCCATCTCTTTGATTGAGCTCCTTTGGTGATTGTGCTTGTTGTTTCTCTCACAGGAAGAGCCAGATGAAAAGGGTTTGTGAAGTTCCAGCAGAGGGCTTGTCTTCTGATATGTGGTCTTGGAGGAAGTATGGGCAGAAACCCATCAAAGGCTCTCCATATCCGAGGTGGGTTTTCAATTTTTTGGCCAGAGAAGTTTTATTTCTTCTAATTATGATTTACATATGAGTTAATTTTCTTCCTTTGATACTTAAAAAGAAATGGTTCAATTTTGCTCTGACAAACAGAAAAGTTTTCTAATGAAGTGTGGGGTTTCATGTTTTTAGACCAGAAAATGTTTTACTTAATTGCGTTAAAATCAACGTTATTGAAGTACTTCCTCTGGCTTTTGAAAGCAAAATTTTCGTTGATTTAGGTAGTGCTTGTTCTTTCTTCGTCTTCTTTTTTTTTTTTTGGGTAGTATTGGACCAAATTGATTTGTTTTTCTTTGTGAATGAAACAGAGGATACTACAGATGTAGCACATCAAAGGGGTGTATGGCCCGGAAACAAGTGGAGCGAAACAGATCCGACCCGGGAATGTTCATTGTCACCTACACCAACGAGCACAACCACCCTATACCCACCCACCGGAACTCACTCGCCGGAATCAGCCGCCAAAAGCCTGCTACACCAGAAACCGTCGCAGCCGGTGAAACCCACAACAACCCCTCTTGCTCCGATCCGGTTTCTCCGGTGGAGAGCAGAGAAGAAGAGTTAGAAGATCTGATGGAAGAGAGAGAAGAAGATGAGTTGGGTGGTGTTTCTGATATGGTTATAAGTGATGATTTCTTTGAGGGTTTGGATGAGATCACCGGCCTGGCGGCCGGAGATTCCTCTCCGGATCACTTGCCGGCGAGTTTACCCTTCCCTTGGCGGGCCAACAACGCTACAACCACCACCGCAGGCGGTGGCTGAGTTTCTGGTTAAGTCTTACTTTATGCGAGCGCGAGCGTGAAAATGTTTCTCAAAAAATCTCAAACTATTAAAATCTCGAGACCGAAGATTAAGAGCGAAAACGAGAAGCAACTATGAAGGATTATGTGACTAAAGTCTTCCGAAAACATGATTCATTCGGAAGACATGGAATGGGAATGATGCTTTTTTCCCCCTTCATTTTAGACTTTTCGATTTGTTCTTTTTTTTTTCCTGTTAGTATTAGAGAGAGGGTTTCCACCAGTGCCAAAGAATCTCTATGACAATGTTTTGTACGTATAACGTATAATTCCCCCTTCCATTATAGACGAGTCTTGTAGAGGAAAAAAGCTGTTTTATTCCATGTTTCTAGATGCACTGTAATATAGCGACAGGAGTTTAGTTCTTCACAATCATGATTAATTTCTCTCTTGCCTTTTAATCGGCTTTGTATATCGGGTGATGATGTTATTGCCAGACACAAAACACAAGCATTTGTATGTGTCACAAGTGTTTCCTTCTTCATCGACGAATATACGCATGAAGGTAATGTGAATATATGTTGATTTTAGGGGGTCATCAAAATTTATATCCTCATTTCTAATGCACTCTAAGTTGCACAATCGGAACATGAAATTTGCGTGTGAAATAGTCGTACCGTTGTGTAATCGGAAGTTCATCGGAGATAAACCATCGAATATTGATTTTTTTTTGGATAAACCATCGAATATTGATCTTACTATAACGGGTATTATGCAATGGACTATCTGATCTAATGGTTCTAACGAACCGGTGACGGTGGTGAGAACTTCCTCATTTGTGTACTCATTGAGTAAATGGAATATACTGAAAACAGAGGAGGTCCCAGGGTCATAATTTTCAATCAATTATGTAGTAGTACTAGTAATTAGGGCGACTGGGCCAGCAATCCCCACGATGAATGCTTGACAATATCTGGGCTATGATTTCCATTTCAGGTTGTCCTATGAGTCGATGTGGTAACTATTTCTATAGTTAAACAACCACTCCAGTTCCTTGATTCTGAATGACAGTACCAAACAATCTCTGAAACGGTCTAAACAACAGAATCAAACTCACCGATCTGTGAATAGATTCCATTAGGGAAGTTTTAACTGATTTGTCTAAAGCCTGGTCAGCTTAACCATTAATAAATGAGAGAGAGAGAGAGAGAGAGAGAGAGAGAGAGAGCTTTGGCATGGACATGGATTTGTCTGTGGCCATAGCCCATAGGTCTGAGCTGTGAATTTGCTATATGCATTTACTACAACTATAGCCTCACGCAGGTCTTTCCACAGGACCTTGAAGACAGATCCAAGCACAAGTCCATCACAAAATTAACCACAATATTAAGCAAAATAAAAGGGTCAAAAGCAAGAGTGATTGACTGAGAAAAGGATAATGTTTATAAACCACAACATGCACAAGCATCAAACTCAATGAAATTGCAAATTCAAGACAAATGGCCGACCACGAAATTTCTATTTAACTTATTGCATTGTTTTCATAATGGGACTCATTAAATTGTCAAATCAAAGAAACTTCAGAACTTGCGTCATAATACAAATGTAACTCTTCCACTGACTTGAGATGAACTACGCACAAACGGAAATCCCTCCATTTTGGCCCCACGACATGTCGAGATTACTCAATGCTCCTAGCTTATTGCTCCAGACAGTTCTTCCCACCATACCTTGGCGCTGGAACAGTAATTTTCCCCAAAACATGGCTAAAATACTACTACCAAGAATGTCAAATTTTTCCGCTCTGTTTGAAGATCCCTAACCACTTCCGGGTCAAAGCAAGCACTCTACGCTATTGAGAGTGAAACTTCATATCCTTGGACAAAGCTTTTCAATTTTTCTGTTTCACCAACAGCAGGAAGCCAGTTAGTGAGAATCTCCATGGTGACATAATCGGGATTACAAGCTTGTTCGGTCATCTGATTCATAAGCTCAAATGCCTTCTCCAACCAATTAATATCCTGAAGTCCTTTCAACATTGCATTAAACGTGTTGGTATTTGGCCTCACCCCCTTATCCTTCATATCATCCATAAGAGACAGAGCAACTTCCACCTTCTTATTCTTGCATAGAGAATCGATCAGCATGTTGAAAATGGCGGTGTTAGGAGAAACCCTAGAACCAGAGCTCATCTCCCTAAATAGTTTCATAGCATTATCAAGGTTGCCAACCAAACAATATGCGTGAATCAAAGCCCCGTAAGTAACAACACTAGGCATAAGACCTTCATAAACCATCTTCCTCAAAAACTCATGGGCAGTCGAGAAATCGCCAACTTTGGTGAAATATGAAATCAAAGTATTGAATGTCACTCTGTCAGGCTTTACTCCAGCCTGCTCCATTTCCTTGAGCATCCCATAAGCTTTATACAACTTATTCTTCCTACAGAACCCACCAATCAGAATATTGTAACTCAAAACATCCAAACAAAACCCATTTTTCTTCATTACTGATGCAATAAAGCTAGCATCATCCAACCTTCCGGCTTGGGTCAGACCAGCTATCAAGGTGTGGTATACAATTGCATCGGGTGAACATTCTACTTTAGACATATCATTAAACAACTCCATTGCTTTGTCGATATTGTTGACATTACAAAAGGCATTTATCAAGGCTGTGTAAGTAATTGCATTACCTTTCAGACCTTTCCCTTGCATTTCATTAAAGAACTCCATTGCACTATTGATACGCCCGTGCTTGCACATACCACCAACCAAGGAGTTGAGGGTGATCACGTTTGGCAGCACTCCTTCCTTGTTCATCACATCAAAAAGCTCACGGGCCTTATCAATTTCACCAGCTTTGCAAAACCCACCAATGAGGCAATTGTATGTTACCGTATTCGGTTCACAGCCATGCGATCTCATCTGTTCCACCAAAACTAAACCCTTTTCCTGCCTTCCCACTTTACAAAATCCATCAATTAGAGTATTATAAAGGATTGTATCTGGTGTAACTGAAAATCCCTCACTTCCACTTCCTCCAGACATCTTCTCAAACATCTCCAACGCCTCATCAACCCTACGAAACTTACACAAATGATTAAGAAGAATACCAAACGTTATAACATCAGGCTGCACACCGTTTTCCTTCATCTCTGCCAAAAGTTTGTTCATTCTTGGAAAATCCCGGTTTCTTCTCAACCCAGTCAAAAGCGCATTACACGAAGGAGCTTGCACCTCGCCACCTGCGTTCATTACCTCATGTAACACATCCCAAGCCCGGTCAATTTTCCCGCTCCTACACAGCTTCGTGATCAATTGGGTAAGCCTCACCGGAGATGGGAAAACACGATGCTCCCCGAACTTCGAAACCAACCCAACAATTTCCTCCTCACTAACCCTCCTCCCGTTCACATCCCTCCGCAACAACCCACCCATAACAATATCCACAGTACTCTCATTAGGCGAAATTTTCCCATCTCGGCAAAGCAGCATTTCGTCGAGCACTTGGAAGGCATCATCGACCCTTCCAGCTCGCATCAACTCACCCAACAACACATTGCATATATGAGTGTTTCGCGAATCTGGGTCGAGTTCTTTGTACACGAGAATCGAATCTGAAACTAATCCAGCTCGGCCGAAGCACCGGACCAAAAGGGCCGCCGAATTGACATTAAGAGGAATGTTGTACTCTTTGAATGAGGTGAAGAGTTGGCTAACTTTTTCGGGCGAGTAATTGGGTTGATCGCGGCTTTCTGCGAGTTCGAAAATGGCTTGGAAAGAAGTGGAGAGAGAGTCAGGGTCCGGTGGTGCCGGCAAGGTGGTTCGAATGTAGTCTAAGAATTTGAGGGCTTCGGTGGTGGTGGCGAAGCTGCGGGTGATTTGGTAGAGAGAGGAAGGGGACAGAGAGTGAGAGGAGTGAGAGAGAAGGCTGCGGAGCTCGTCGTTGCTGGTCCAATTGGTTGGGTTGTTTTGTAGGATCGTTAGGATTTCAGTTACGAGTGTGTTGTTTGACGGCGGTGGTGGTGGGTCGTCGGCGGAGGAGGAGGAGAGGTGGCGGAGGAGTGGTGGATGATTAGAGGGGCGTATGTGTTTGAGAAGGTGGAGTGGGGTTGAGAGTCTCGAGGCCGCCATTGTTAAGCTTATTGTTGTGTTTTGAGAGTACTGGGTTCACTTTGGAGAGGACATACTGGGGAGCTTTTTAGGTTGTGTTTGTAAATTTATACAGTATTTTTTTGTTTTCTTTTCTCGGTCTGGAGGGGTTTTGCTAAACGAATATTCTTCTCTCCAATATAGCTAAAGACAAATCATTCACGCCGGAAGGGGAAAAGGAAAGAAAAGGAAAGGACAATTTGAGAAAAATGGGAAGAAATTTTTGACGTGGACAATACAATATACTCCTAGTTTGTAAGTTTATCCTCTTTTTTCTTCCCAAACAAAACGAGGAATTGTTTTTGCAAAGTAAGGTGGTAGTCAAATTGGTAGGACACGATGTACTTCTGCACAAGATCAATGGTCAAATGACACTAATAAACACTTTTCGCATATCCGCAAAAAAATAAAATAATAAAGAGACTTAAATTTCCCCTTCTAATCTTTTCTTTTCATCAAGTTCCAAACGAACTCTTAAACTTTGTTTGATTTCCCTTCTTGAAAAAAAAGGAGGGGAATTTTCTTTTGCTTTAACTTAATTTTCATTCTTCACATTTTTTTTTTTTGTAATTTCTTTTTTGCTTTTTCCTCAAGTATTTTTTTTTTCTTCTTTTGTCTTCTCTTTCATAAGTTCCGAACACTGCAACTAGAGGGCTTGTTCCCGTAATTGTTTAGAAGTATTTTATTTATTCTCCCATTACTACTACTACTACTAGTACCTGGTAATTCTAGTCTAGAAAAGAAAAGAAGAAGGTTTGTTTCTTCTCCGTTGGACTGCCACCTTATACTGTGTATGAGTACTTCGAAATAAGAACGATATTAATTTTTTTTTTTTTTTTGTCAATCGGTCGATAAAGAACGATATCATCTTAGAAAATGAAAAAGACACAGAAAAATCTGTTAAAGAAGTGCTAAAGTCAGTTCCCAACAGAGATCATGAAACATACAACCACACAATGAACTGGCGGAAAGCACCAGCGATATGGTTTTCATTAATTCATAGAGCAACAAAATACAGATGCAGTAAAACCTTAGCTAAACTAATTCCCGACGAATGGCCAATCACATTGCAGATATTTCCAATTTGAAATACACGCAATTATTTCACTGGTCAAGAGTTAGTTGGACAAAATGGCAAGACCTCAACAGCCACAAGAATGTTCTTGTTCCTCAAAATTTTCCTATCCGAGTAACGATGAATGATATGAAGACCGCTTACGATTCACTTCTCATTCAATTGTGTATTGGGCTACCTCCGACGTGCGATTCAACTGTCTCAATCTTCTCAGCAGCTGTAGCAGCTGCGGATGCTGCCTTTTCCAAACCCAACCTTTGTAGCTCAGTCAAGAAACCATCAACTTCAGCTGCATTAATTTTGTAAGGGGTGTGGGAAGGACCTGGGAATGACCCATTTCTTACTTCTTCCTTGTACTCTGAAAGAGCCTTGTTTATGACATCTCCCACACGTGCAAACTGCTTGCAGAACTTTGGGGTTACCTGCAAAAAGAAGAATTTCCAGAAGTCAGAAATATGGGTGTGCAACACAAACGGAAAACTTGTATTCGAAATGAACAAAGAAGGGTGTGGTGTGTCTCAATACTACTATCAGTTTAAAGCAAACATGATCCCATCGAAGTGGCTAACAGTTTCAGAAATGGCACTACCACATCATACTGGACAAAGATACTTATGAAGAAATTCTCTAAGGATGTCATTTTTCCTTCGGAAAGATATTTACATAGGAGGAGTAATTAAGAGTGGAAATGATGGAATTAACCTTGGCATGATGTGGGTGTTGCATCATTCCCAGTAAATCATGGTAAACTAACACCTGCATGGCAATGCGATCAAAAATTAGAAGTGTCCCAAGCCACCAGTGTCAAGTAGTATCAAATTAACTTACAAATCTAACATCAAGAATGGGATACAGAAAATGTCATATCCTAATTGAACCAAATAAGTCTACTTGCGTCAACACCATTACACAAAACTATTGGTTGAAAATAGGAGAAAACATGAGAACAGAAATAGTTTTCTTCCCTTGAAAAGGAACTCTATCAACGGTCAGAGAATCCAGCCATTCAACAGTGTCAGAAATGGTTAAGATAATCCAATTTTGCCTGTGCTCGAATGAGTAAAATTGCTATGAAGTTAAAATCGAGCAAAATTGCTATGAAGTTAAAATGCCCCAGAAGATTTTAACTGAATCATAAGTCATTAGTTTTCTTCAGTCACAATATGCTAATTGTTTCTGCTGTGAACAAACAAATACATGCGGAAACAATAGAATGAAGTTCAATATGCGAGAGTGACAGGTAAACAATCTCCTCTTTCTTGCGTTCCACTTGACCACAGCTTACAAAGAAGTGTTCCCATTTCTAATGGGAAAACAGAGAATAGTTCAGAATTTGAAAGTAATGGTTGTCTGGCTATATGTTGTTCCTCCACGAGAATAAGAATGAATGCGGATTCCAATCAATTTCCGATATCTTACACACACACGTCCGCAAGGAAGTTTAGTGTGCATTAAACTGAACCATTTTAAGACAACTATTTGGACATGAGAAGTATACAACAGCCATGATGACATATCACACCGCATGATTGACAATTATTTGGCCTTGGGAATACAGGTTTTTCTCGTTTCGCAAAACAGATTTTACATAGTTGGTAAAGCCTTATTGTGTAAAGAATAGCATATAGGGAGATGATAGATGTAAAGAATCAGTTAACCTGACCACTGCAGAAAGGTCCAGCCCCAATACCAATGGTGGGTATTCGGAGAGCAGATGTTGCAGCAGCAGCCACAGGTGCAGGCACACATTCCAAAACAACAGAAAAACACCCAGCTTCCTGCAGAGCCAGTGCAGTCTCAACAACCTACAGAAACAAAGTTAATTGAACATCACACCAAAATAGACTACATATATCCTCTGCGAGTAATACATTAGTATATGAAGTCACAAAGAATCTACCGATGTATAAATGTATGTACAAAGAGAGACACCTTGACAGCACTAGCGACATTCTTGCCTTGCGCCCTGAATCCACCAAGAACACTGATGGCCTGAGGAGTAAGCCCTACATGGCCCATTACGGCAATTCCGGCCTCCACAATAGCTTTAGCTGCTGTGATTCTTGACGGTGAACCCCCTTCCAATTTAATCGCATCCATTCCTCCTTCCTTCAGAACCCTAACTGCCGTATCAACTGCCTGCTCATAAGGAAAACTGCAACATCACCAACCATAGAACATTGAAACCCAAACTTAACATCTCAAGGTGCACCCTACTCCAAAAAATTAGCAATATGCTCTGCGCCTTGATACAGAGAAAGAAAGCATGAGAGCACCAATAGATCAATTGATTCAATTTTATATCGAAAGCATACACAATAGAGAAAGCATACGGTATCACACAAGTTAGCCCGCACCTTCATTATTAACAGTCAAAACATAATAAGAGATAAACTGATCAGACTTGGACAGAACATTAACCTTCCCAACTCTAGGGTCCCAGAACACCCAAATTCTGCCCCTGGTAGACCAATCATAATTTTTCACAACACTCCACTCTGAATTTAGAGCCCTAGCTATCCTTCCTCAGTTAACACGTTTCACTTTAGTCTCGACCCAACATTAATGGTACATGTAAAATAGGCAAAAACAAGGTTACAAAACCAAACCCATGGTATTTCATTAGCACTGAATGATTGACAGACGATTTATTGGCACTGAGGTGATTGACAATGCATTTTTTGGATAAGTCGATTAACTGTTTATTAAATTCTAAAAGCATCTTACATTGCATACAACGTGTGGTTGGATCCAGGTATTTAGCGAGAGGGAAATAAAATTGAGTACTCACAATACATTTCCAATAATGTGACATCCAACAGGATTTTAGACAATGTATTCATCAGTTTATCCTCATTTCCTTAACCCTCCAAAAAAAAATAGAGGACAGAAAACGCTTCTACTACTGTTCCCCCTTTTTCTTTACTTTTAGTTCCACGAGTCCCTTCACTTGATCCAAACACAAGCACAAACTGAACTCAAGAAAAACCCACTCCCAATTAGAGGACAACTACAAAAAACATTCTTCTCAAAAAAGAATAGGACCAGGAGAGATGAAGCACCCCGGGAGTGTAGAAGTGCTTTCAAAATGATGTTGGTTGTCGCTAGTATCAACGATTTTCTCTTTTGACATCTCTAATATGCCAACTAAACCAAACAATAGCTTTAGCTTGGCAAGAAACATAACACATAAATTTATAAAAGAGTTACAGATACCATAAGATAAATCTTCTTCTAATGGTTCGCTTTCCTCTATATCCTAAACAACCAATCAAAGCAATCCAATTAAAATATTTAGACATAAATACATAAGTAGAGACACCACCGTAGTGGGTAGTTCAAGGTTCAAAATTTAACAAGCAAGCCTATCAGGTCGAGTGGTGTTTCAAACATAATTGAAAAAAATTAACGAGCTTAAAGAATATACTTGTTAATCATTTAATCGATCAATACCTGATGAGTACTGGACTCGTAAGTTCCAAACGGGAGGTCCCCAACGAGCAACGGCGTCTTAGCCCCCCGCGCGACGGAGCGGCAATGGACGAGCATCTCGTCGAGTGTAATTGGTAAAGTCGTGTCGTAGCCGTGGACCACCATGGCGGCGGAGTCGCCGACGAGGCAGATGTCAATGCCGGCGGCGTCGAGGTGGACCGCGGAGGGGTAATCGTAGGCAGTGACCATGGTAATAGGCTCGCCCTTGCGATGCTTCTGCTTTAAGTGTGTTAGGGTCACCCTTTGGTTAGGGTTCTGGGTCCTGGGTCCTCCGTATACGGTGTTTTCTGGGACGTTGCTCATGCATCTGATGAGGTTGTGGAGGCGTGGTGCGGTGGGTTTGGTGACAGAGGCCATGGTTCTGGAGAGAAGTGCCATTGCAATTCGCAGAGAGAGAGAGAGAGAGAGGTTTAATTGGAATTGTGGTGTGGATTTATTGAAGGGAATGGAGCAGCCATTAATAAAGAATGCGCCACCTGCAAGTGGGAGAAAGAAATGGGTAAATGCAGATGTACTTCTCAACAACCTCCCGGTTTCTTGATTAAACTTGTACCTTGTGCTTCTGAATGAGTGTACAAGTAGTCTTCCAACTGCTGACCCAAAATCCCAAAATCCATATTTTGGGTATACATGTCATTACTTTTATGGTAGGCAGAGACGATTTGGAATCGTCAGAGTTGGGGGAGCTACCAACTGCTGACCCAAAATCCATATTTTTATGGTCGAGACAAAAGACTATTTGGAATCGTCGGGAGTTGGGGGAAAGGGACAGCAGCAGCCTGCTGTCTTGGCCAAGGGGGCCGTGCTCCGGTCTTACTCCAATGATCGGAAACATTCACTTCATAGAGTTCGTCGAGTTGAATATATATGTAAAAAATCAGCTCGATTAGATATCATTAAGTGCCTAATCAAAGCCTTTTTGTCTTGAAAAGAATAGATCCGAAACACTAGATCAAATCTACTAGAATCTATTATTGGCAATTTATATATGTTTCGATCAGGCACTTAATGATATTCGATCAAACTGATTTTTTTGCATACTTGTTTAATTTGACGAGGTCTACAAAATGAACGTTTTCGATTATCAGACCGGAACCAGAGCAGAGCCCCCTCAACCAAGACAGCACGTTGCTGTCTCTTCAAGGGAGCAGCTCCCCCAGTCCAGAATCGTCAAGTGATTATCTATGCACAGAAAAATTACTCATTTCGTCCCTATTTAATTGTCCGTTATGATTTTGCGCGTTCATTTTCAACAGTTTATATCTCTCAACGTATATTATGTTTTATGTTTTTGAAATTGTTGTCTTATAAAAAAAATTGAGATCTATCAAATAAGATCAATATTGCATATTTTTAACAATATACATTGAGAGATATAAGCCGTTGAAAATGTACGCAAAACCGTAATGGACAATTAAATGGGGACGAAGGGAGTACTGTATTTGGCAGCCTTGAGGATCGCCACATGGTACCCTTTATCCATTATGGAGTAAGTTTTTGTGGGTCTCAAGTACTTTTTGTGGGTCTCGAGTCCCTCTATTTTAGAAATGTTGGTATGACAGCGACTTGAGAGGAATGTGCTAAAGATAATCGTCGATGCGGTGGTTTGCAGGAGCTCAAGTATTATTGGCACAGGGGTTGTGGCTCGAAGGGACGATGGTCGAGTTATTGGTATTTCTCTGGCTCTTCATGATGGGATCAACTCGCCCAGAATTGCAGAGGCTTTGGCCATTCGAGATGGGTTAAATTTGGAGATTGCTCTAAAATGTCCTAAGGTGCTTATTGAATCGGACGCGAAGGCGATTGTGAGGAAATGTGATGATGATCAAGACCCTCCCGCCGACATTGCAATAGTTAGTCAAGATTGCTTAGTCTTGAAGAACTCATTCAGTTCATGTGATTTTGGTTTTGTTTAACATGATTGTAACAGGAGGTGCACATTATTGTGCTCAAAAAGCTCTTTCCAACAGCATGTCCGGTCTGTGGGCGTCCATTTTACCTCATAAGACTTGCATCTCTCTATGTTTAGACTCTGCCTATCAGATGAATAAAATTCTTCTCATATTTTGTCAAAAATAAAAAAGTACTTTTATGCGCCAATCATCTAATATTTCTGATAAGATCTTTTTTCTTTTTTTTTATATTTTTAAAATTTGTTGTTTAATTTTTTGTTGTAGCTTTTGGAATTAATTATTTGTCTCGATAAGAGGAATAAAAAAAAGTATAAAAGTATGAATCGGGATTGAAAAAAATTATATGAGATGACAAAAATACTAGCTGTTTGGTAATTTTTTTATATTTAGTGAAGTTTCTTGCTTTAGGTAATAATTTTTAGTACTTTTTTTGAATTTCTTTGGTCCGAGATGAATGAAAAATTTAACGTGATTCGAAACAAACATTCAAATGGATCTTTTTGATTATGTTTCCTATCTTGCAAAAAGTACCAAAATTAAAAAGGACGTGTTGTGCGCATGTAATAATTTTTACTTTTAATTTTTTTTTTTTTTGTTGTTGAGATGAATGAAAAATTTAACCACTGTGTTTGGTTTACAATTTTAAGATAAAAAAGTTCTATAGGTTTACATATTTTTTTGTCTTTAGTAATTTTTTTTAACATTTTAATAAACTCTTTTATTTTTTGAATTGAGGTACGCAATGTACGTCCAAAAAGTATAAAATAAGTAAAAAAATTTGACAAAAAATCACTAAAGACGAAAACAGTCAAAAATTTTAAAGAGATTATTTTTGAGAGGAGAACTAATAGCTTTGTTCGGTTTGGAACTCAAAAACCAAAATTTTGGAAAAAGTAACTTTTGTACTTTTTCTCTCTCAAACTTTTTAATCATTACTCTCATTTCTCACTCTATCTCTCTCCACAATCATTACTCTCATTTCTCTCTCTACATTTATTCAAAAACACTACTCAAAACACACAACCCAACAAAGACTAAAAAAAGTGAAACGTGATTCAAAATTTCAAACAAACATTCAAATGAATATTTTTTTATTATCATTTCCTATCGTGCCGCACAACACCTTCCCGGGTTCAACTAAAAACACCAATCACATAAATGTGTCTCAGACTACTAAAAGCACATCAAAAAGAAGAAATTGTGTTATATATAGAACAATTCAAACACAATCTCTCATATACATCACGCGTCTATACACACTAGTGGATGTGGGTGCCACATATATATGTGAGGTGTTGTTTCAAACACAACACCAAACACATATAAATTAGGAACACAATAATTCAACACAATACCTCACATACATGCGAGGTTCACATATAGCATTCTTGTATAAGCATATGTGAGCAATGCTATATGAGATAAACTTACTTATGGCTGTGCCGTAAAGAAGTTATTTGCAACAGGGAAAAAACGCCGCCGTTTTGAGCATACCAAAGGTACTGTTCCCACAAACTTATAGTATTAAAAAATATTTTAAAAAAAATTAAGTGCTCCAATTTTGAATCTGTTTGAACTAATGTGAAGATATTATTTTCTTGATTATTTTATTCTAAAAAGCCATAATTAATTTTTGGTTCTAATATGTGAGCCCTAAAGTATCTGCCATTCATTTAACTTTAGAGTTTTATTAGGACTCTCGTATGAAAGCCTTAGGGCCTGTTTGGATGAGGTTAAAACTAGAGGGGAAAAATAAGAGGGGGTAAATGGGAGGGCCCCACCCCATTTCCCCCCGTTTGGCATCCCATTTTTTCCCCCTGATAAGTTACTCCCCCCTCATCACTTTCCCCTGTTATTGGGTTTGCCAGGGATTAAATTTGGGCTCCTCCGGGGGTCCCCAAAAATAATCCGGGAGTAGAGGGGTATTTGTGGACGAAAACACCCCTCCTTATCCCCGGCTCTGCTGCCCCAGGACCATTGAAACGACGCCGTCTGCTTTTTTTTTAAAAAATCCACCATTCAATTTGCAATCCTAAAGAGCAGAAACGTAATTATGAAAGCCCTAAAGACAAAATTTGATCATGTCTCTTTAGAATAATATGATCAAAATAATAAGATTTTCACACCCGTTCAAACGGATTAAAAATTGGAGTACTTAATTTTTTAACCATATTTTTTAATATATAAATGGTCTCAAAAAATTAAGTGCTCCAATTTTTAATCCGTTTGAACAGGTGTGAAGATCTTATTATTTTGATCATATTATTCTAAAGAGATATGATCAAATTTTGTCTTTAGGGTTTTCATAATTACGTTTCTGCTCTTTAGGATTGCAAATTGAATGGTGGATTTTAAAAAAAAAAAGCATACGGCGTCGTTTCAATCCACGGCGGTTGATTTAATAATATTACAGTAATGGTATTTTGAAACACTAATTTTTGTTTAAAAACCAATTTTTTTTAAATAAAATTGTTAAATAATAATACTAAATTCGTTAATTTAGTATAAATAATATTACAGCTTTAATTGTGAAAGAATAATTAAATTTGTAACTAAATATAAAATGTAACACATAATTAATTTAGGAACCGCACAAGGACAAAAGGGTCATTTGACAGCTTTTTACATCATCCACCATTCCTTATCCAAACAACATACTATTTAATCCCCCCTCCATAAACATCACATCAATGTGGGTCATCCCTTATTAACTAACTAGTGTTACCCCGTGCCTACGGCACTATGCATTCCGGTTGGAATGGGATAGCATTTGTGTGATTTAGGTGAAAACTATGGGCACTTAACCGGAAAGTGGGAGGATGCACTACAGCCTTTGGATCAAATGAATCTCAGCCGTTTCAACAACTTGTCCCCACACCCTTCTGTTTTATAATAGAGATACCCCCTACTATCTTATCCCCCCTTATTAACTTATATCCCCAATTTTTTCCCCGCATCCAAACAGGCCTTTAAAGTCAAAAAATAATTATGGCATGCTTAAAATGGTGGCGTTTTTTCCCTGTTGCAAAGAACTTCTTTACGGCACATTTTCTCCTGCTGCAAAGAACTTCTTTACGGCACAACAGTAAGTAAAATTATCTCATGCTATATATACACAACTTTTAAATACAACTCTCAAATTTTGCTTCCGAAGCCGTTGGATACATATAGATTTACATGCATCGAATGATTTCCGATGTTATTATATCCGATCATGTTCGATAACCATGCTATAAAGCAGTTTCCCTCCTACGAATTCATAAAAATGGTTATTGATATCAGATTGAACTGATTTTTTTTTTTACAAGACCTCTAAAAAACATATTTTAAAATTTATGAGTATTTTTTCCATATTTTAATGGGTCCCATTGAATATAGTGTAAATGTGTAGTTTTTTTTTTTCGATCGCCATACATCAGCGGGGGTTAGTGGGGGTGTTAGGATTAACACGGGATCCAAAAGCTATCCAGGGTGTTAGGATTATCACGGGATCCAGAAGCTATCCATAGCTTGAGACCCAAAGGTATTGCTCCAGCAATATTAATACTCCGTTTGGTAACAAAAAAAGGTCCGGACTATTAGTCCGATCGGATTAATAGAGGGGGTATTAGGGGGTATTGCTAATACCTCGTGGGACTTGGTATTGAGGGGTATTAATAATCCAATTCCAACTCCTTCACATTACCAATCCCTTCTCTTTACAATTTCTTCTAACAATCCAATCCCATCATCTAATCCCATCTCAAACAAACATGATATTAATAATCCCATCCCAAACAAACATACTCATTATCAATCCCTTCTCATTACCAATCCCATCTCCTTACTCCTTACGAATCCCATCCATCTATCTCTGTTATCAAACGACGCCCAAAGGTATTGCTCCAGCAAGAGTGAAACCCAATACTTTCTCATAGGAGAGGGATGACATACCAATTGCATTGCACCGGACATTTTAGCATTTTTGTGGTTGTTTTACTTTCCACGTTAGGCAAATAAACAATGATTACAGCGGGCGCCTTGAGATGGGGAAAACACGGGAGCCGTCAAATCAAACGCGCCTTTACACTATCCCGTAAAGCCCCTCCGCACTGTAGTTTTCACCGCCCACTAAAATGAAAATGATAGTAATCCAAATCAAGCCAACCCTTCAACTCCGGCATTCTCCTCTAATAACTACTCTCTCGCCTTCACTGACTCCTCCAAAAACAAAACTCCTCCGTTTCTTCGCCGCTTTTCGGAGCTCCGTCGCCGCGCCGGCCGCCATGGACGGAACCAAGTCTACCGCCGTAGCTTCATGTCCGGAACACGTCGTCGGGAAGTGGTTCTCCGTGCCGGAGCTCCGGCTTCGCGACCATTACTTCACGGTCCCCCTCGACTACTCCCTCGATCACCGGACTTGCCCTAAGATCTCGGTTTTCGCTCGCGAGGTCGTATCAGGTACTGTTGCATTGATTCCGTTTGCTAATCAAGTTAATTATTGTTTCGTTGCTGGTTTACTTGGTAATTGGTTGATCTGAAAACTGTATTAGTGTTTCCCAGTGATCTTTTTTTTTTTTTTTTTGCTTGGGAAGATCATAGTTAAGTGTTTAGTGACTGCTTCTGATATGTAGTGTCAATGCCGATTGAATTGGTGTTTGGCTGGTGAGAAACAGTAGTTCCTTGTTATCTCTCGCTCAAGTTTCAATATTTGTGCTGGAAGTAAATTGGATATACTGACCGTGAGGCCATGTGAAAGGATCATTAGAGATTAGATGATGTGTCACTATGTTCTCTTGCTATTTACGCGAAGATTCCATTTGCAAGCATTAAGCAACGTTAAAAGCTTCGGTAGCCTACCAGATGTGAAAAAGCTTAGGAGTATATCATGTCTTACCCCTCCCAATACTGTTGAATTGTGATCAACGAGGAGTAACATTGTGGCAATGTCCTTCACTAATCAACTCTGGAGGTGTGCAAATCGTACCAAATAGTGTGAAAATCCATTTAAAAGTTGGACTTGCATATTTGCAACAAACTGGTTAAAATACTTGCAACCATTGCCGAGATCGATAAGCTCTAGACTTGTATCTATTGCAAATTGAAAGATTGTGTTTATGACTCTGTAATGTGCTTTATCTGTAGAGATAGTATTGTATACAAATTATACCTGCTTCTCATAGCCAACTTTTAAAATACTTCACTCTTCGAGTCATATTTTATGAGCCCTTTATGGATATTTTTAGCTTTGGTCGATTTTCTCTTACTCATTGGAACAGTCTGTTGCAGTTGGCAAAGAAGAACAATCACAACCATATCTATTATACTTGCAAGGTGGGCCAGGTTTTGAGTGCCCTAGACCTACTGAAGCTAGTGGATGGATAGGCAAAGCATGCCAAGACTATCGTGTAATATTGATGGATCAGGCATGCCTTTTCTTTTTGTTTGTGTTATATTCTTTTGTACAGACCGTTGTTGAACGTTTGATTATTGTACCTCCTATTATGGCTTGATGGGCTTCCAATGATATGATTTCTTTTTCAGAGAGGAACAGGCCTATCAACTCCTTTAACTACGTCATCCATGTTGCAAATGAAGTCTGGTGAAGATTTGGCAGACTACTTAAAACATTTTCGAGCTGACAATATAGTAAAGGATGCAGAATTCATTCGAACACATCTTGTGCCTGATGCTGGAACTTGGACTGTTTTGGGGCAGGTACTAATGTTACTCTTATGTTTTGGGTGGAGGGGATATGGTTGATATTTATCATGTAGAAAGTTGGGTTTTCCCACTCTGCATATGCCGTGTCTGACTAAACAGGTTCTTTGCTAAACTAATATTGGTATTAACGATTCAATGACATGCGCAGAGCTACGGTGGTTTTTGTGCTGTTACGTATCTGAGTTTTGCACCACAAGGACTGGAACAAGTCCTTCTCACTGGTGGAATTCCTCCAATCGGAAGTGGATGCAATGCAGATACTGTGTACAGAACATGCTTTGAACGGATAATTCATCAGAATGAAAAGTATTACAAGAGGTTTCCTCAGGATATTGAAAAAGTTCGTGAAGTTGTGAACTATTTGGCGGAGTCTGAAGGAGGCGGGGTGAGTTAATGTTGCAAAACTCCTTCTTGGTGTTTTTTTTCCTTTATTCTTATGATTTTTCGTTCTCTCTCTCTCTCTCTCTCTCATGCAGGTGCCTCTTCCATCAGGTGGCATCTTAACCCCAAGGGGACTCCAAACTCTTGGTCTTTCGGGTTTAGGATCTAGTACTGGTTTTGAGCGCTTGCATTATATGTAATTTCCATACCCTCATGTCTGCTGTTCAATAATTCACAATGCCATACCTCCCGGTAATTCTATGTGTTTTTTGGTACTAACTTGTGTAGGTTTGAGAGGGTCTGGGATCCTGTAATAGCTCCAGGAGCAACAAAGCAAATCAGTTACTACTTCTTGAATGCAGTAAGAAAATAGCTACTTTTTGTTTTTATTAATCTTGATCCTAATGTTTTAATGGGTGGTTGAGATGGTAACTTTTCAGTGGCTGCTTCACTTTTTCTAGTAATTTCTCCACGTTCCATTTCATTATACGTCCCCGGTGTGGTGGCATTAGATCATCTCATAGTTTTAAACAATTAGGAAATGAGCCCCAATTGTGTATATCAAGCTCCCACTCCCCCTTCAATCCGTCTCTTGATTCCGTCTCGCATAGGAATAGACAACAACTTACTCCAACAAGGTGCACAAACATGGACAACACAAAATTGCACAATGACAGAGAGAAGAGGTGGCAAGACTTGGACCCCCCGATTCCTTGGAATCGGAGGTAGATCTCCTATTGTCTGAATAGCTTAAGCTAGTAGAAAATGGTTCCAACGGTGCGTAGCAAAGTAATAGTTCATGAGTCTCCTCCCTACTCATTTGGAGGCAAGAAGAAGTTGAATAGTTCATTATTCACATTTATTAGTAGTGGTGAGAATCTTATTTATTTTTTCTCTTCAATGACAGAAATACTCCTGTAACATACAAATGATCTTCTTCTGCTCTCTCCTGTTTTCTGGTAAATGAATATCTCAACTAGTTTTCAAGATCAAGTTTTCATCCACAGAATTTTTGGGTTAACTGGTGCTTTAAATGCTATCCAGGATAAAGGAAAGTGAGTTTTTTTACCATCTAAAGGTCACCATTTGAACAAAATCAAGATCAGTATCAGTATTGGTTCTCACTGTACAGACACCTAGACAAACTCCTGTACACCACATGCCTGTGCAGGTGCACACAGACATACTCACTGGTACTGGGCACTAGTTAGAAGTTACTAACTAATACCAACAGTTGCGTTCACATGAGAGAGTGATTGCGTGATGTTGTTTTTGGATAAATTCAGGGACTTTACTTGGCACTGCAGTCTACTGACTTAATTCCACTTATAAATATGCAGTTTGAGAAGTGGTCGGATTATGATACAAATCCAATCTATGCTCTTCTACATGAGTCCATTTACTGTCAGGTAAATATTGTGTTCGCATTGAGTACTGCACGCTAACAAGGCGCGTTTCATTTCTTGTTTGTGTAACTTTTGCATCTGAACATATCTTGTATATGGATTCGTTTGTATAAACCTTCTTTACACTCTGTAAGTCTTAACCCCTTTTGACATGAAGGGTGCTTCATCACGATGGTCTGCTCACAGAATAAGGGCTGCGGAGGGGGTTCAATTTGATGCAATTAAGGCTGCAAAAGAGGGTCGCCCTGTGCTGTTCACGGGAGAGGTAGGAATGTATGAGTGTTATGCGTAGACAAAAGAAAATGCAGTTCTAGATCCATCTTTGAAAGGTAGAAGGTCACATAGGAGAAGCTCTAACATGCAGAATTAGATACATTTTAAAACCCTGCTATTCCAATGGTTAGTTCTTTTGAATGTTTGGAACTGGGAAAATGATCAACATTGAAATAACAGGAATTCAAAAGCTTATTGACAAGTCTTGTGGGGATTATATTTGGCTTTCCTAAATTAACAGACTATCTTTTTATCTGCATAAATGCCAGTATTCTCACCCTTCTTGCAGCAGTTCGAAACTCCCTGTTTATGTACTTTGTACCCTATAGTTATTGCTAAATTTTCTTTCTCCCCAAGATATATAAATGTTTCTAGAATTTGTTTGATGTGGTAATGTTTTCGCAAACTTCATGACCATTGCTTATTTCCATTTTGAGGCCTAATTTAAATTGAGACTCTTGTGCATGTCACATCACTTTGGGAACAAAAACCAAGTTGTATCACTAGAAAGATCGCTATCACTCAGTTGTATTGATTTCTAAAACTGAGGTCGCTGATTTTTAATTTGGTTGCATGTGGAGTATATATGTTCTCTCCACTTGATGTTATCTGGAGATTCAAAATGGTTTCATTAATTATATTGAGGAGCATGGCCCAAGAACTGCTAAAGTTAACTTGATGCAGAAGTGTTGCTTGCACCACTCTAAAGCGCTTGATTAGATCTAAACATGGTCTTTGCAGATGATATTTCCATGGATGTTCGAAGAAATTTTTGCCCTGAGGCATTTCAGAGATGCTGCTAATGTATTAGCAGAAAAGACAGATTGGCCTCCGCTTTATGACATTGCTTCACTAAACACTAATAAGGTCTGTGGTGCTGGCTTTTGTTGAAGTTTCTATTGGTGAATTTAGTCGTACTAATCATTTATAGAAGAAATGTTACAGTTTTCTACAGTCTATATAATTGTGCCTTTTCTCGTGAGAAACTTAGTATTGGAGTTAATCATTGTGCCAAAGTCCATGAATCCATTGCTTTGTTTTTTATATTTTTTATACAGTTGACACCAATTGGCTCAATATTATGTGCGCATAATTCATCTACGAGGGTTTTATTTTCTGGTTTATTAATAGTTTTCCTCCAAAAAATTGGCAGGTACCTGTTGCAGCCGCTGTGTATTACGAGGATATGTACGTAAACTTCAAGCTAGCAATGGAGACGGCTTCTCAGATAGCAGGGATCAGATTGTGGATAACCAACGAGTACATGCATTCTGGACTGCGAGACGCTGGGGGTCAAGTGTTTGATCATCTGACGGGAATGCTCAACGGAAAGAAGCCTTTATTTTGATGTCCCTTCACAATTCTCATTCATTATTAGATTTCATTGCAGTGTCATAGATCCTTGACATAATAAAGGTTACCGGGGATTATTTATTCGTGAGGGATTCGATTTGAAGCATGTTATGCAACTCTGTTATCCTCATTGGAGAACTTCAATCTAAATTGATTGTTGTGCCAAGAAACCATTCCAAAGTCGTATTCAAATGGGTTGGAGAGACTGAATCTTAACCACCATTTCAGACACTGGGTTATGTTGAGGGCCCTCTCGGAAGTCTCAAAAGTGCAAGAGATTTCTTGGGATCGGAGCTTGGTCTCAACTAAGTATTGATCATCCTCGTCAGGCGGGAATTTTCAGGATGTGCGAGAATTTTCTGGATGTGACATCCTATCTACTCGAATAGAAAAGAGAAAATGGCAATTCGTTAGTACTAATTGAAACTATTGATGACAGTAGAAGAGCTTGGTGCAAGACTTTCCCAGCTGTAAACAGAGCTTTGCCTTTTCTGTTTTCAATGTTTGGTTGCGCTTTTTTCTGCTTGTGTTTTTTTGTTTTTGTTTTTTGGGTCAATAAGGCTACATACACAATTTTTTATCACATCTAGCCACGCATGCTGTTGACTCAGTACACTTAAAAAGAGACTAAAAACTAAGAGGAGAAAGAGGAGGAACGATCACCACCCAGCCACCATCGGCAGCTCCAACCACCACCACCGCCACTGGAAGTGCCTCAAATCCATGGCCGGCGATCACCTACGCAACCCTTTGTAAAAATCGCCTTCCCAGACACAACCCTTCTCTCTTTCTGTATGCGTTTCCTCATCTTCAGTTTCCACGCTCAAACTTGTTCAGCAAAAAATATTTATTGATATACGATGGGGCTAAATTTTTTTTAACATAACCCCATTAAAAAAAAAAATTAAATTTTATAAATATTTTTTTTATGTCAAACCCGGGTGGACCCCACACGGGATGCAGTAAAACCGGTAAAAATGTGCGGGTAAGGAACAAAGTGGATATTTTCTACTCGTTCCCCCTAAAATTTATCAAACTACACAGTCCACTCCCGTCCTAATTTGTTGGTTACATGCATTAGCAAACCACGTCAGGGAGATTAACACACTCTCTCTCTTCTTCTTCTTCTTCTTCTCTCTCCTCTTCTGTTTCGAAGACTTTCTCAGAGCGATCGGACATGGCGAGTGACGGCGATCGCACAACTAATTTTTCTCGCACTTTCAAGTACTTATTCGGTTAGTTAACAATCTCTTTCTCTCTATCTCTAGCGAAATCTCTGTTTTAATCTATAGTTGTATTTATATTGTGTTCTGCATTGACAACAGCTACGCAGTTCTTGTCAAGGGGAATCCCGTTCATATTCAATTCATGGATCGTCAGACACCTCACTGAAAAAGACTATGCGGTAACCGTTTTCATTCCGAATTCCTCTTAGCTTTGTTTACTAATAATTCCATTTACTTGTGATTATTGCTAAGCTCAGATAATTCCACTTACTGGCGATTAGGTGAATAGCTCAGCTAGTATAGGTGCAAATGTTTTTTTTTTTTTTCCCCGGTTTTACAGACACGATGTCCGGCCCAGCGTATGCTCACCTTAACTAATCCCCGTCAAAGGCAGACCATCCACGCCGGGACTAGGGAATTTACAAGAAATTACTTTCTTGTGGCCTGACCCTGAGAATCGAACCTCGGTCAATTGTGTGGAGGGGCAAACCCACCATTCAACCGGACTAACCCTTAGGGCTAGGTGATAACGCTGTTATGTGTTCGGTAACCATTTTTAGGTTTCTGAAAATGTGCTTAAAAAGGTTTTGGATTTTATGTTAGAGCAACTTTACCTACCGTAGAATGCTGGCATGTACTATTTTACTTCACTGTTGACACATTTATATTTGGAGTTTCAATTTTAAATTTCAGGACTAAATTTTTACTGCTTAATCTATAGGTCTTATTGAAGTCCGTTACTTCAAAAAGATCCAACTGGACTATCAAAAAGCAGAATGTAAGATGGTGAACTTGGAAGTTCACGTGTCTTCATTTATATAGGTTGTCTATTTTCTAGGAATTTCTGGGATAGTGAGCTTCCATCAATCCGGGCTTACGTTTCTTTCCTTCCTATGCAGCTTTATGCTGTACAATTCCATCTATTTGTCACCTGTATCTTGTTCCTCAGTCGTGAAGGTTTTCGGCGAGCATGCATGAGAGCAGACATTAAATGGTACTTCCTCCTGCTTCAATTGAGGCAATTAGCTGTTCAGTTGACTGGTGTGTTTTAGCACTACCTGTTCTTTGTCCTTATTCTGAATTAGCTGTAACTTTTGTCACACACTTTTTGTATCCTCCACAATTTATGCTTTTAATGTATAAAGTGGTAAACTTATTTTTTCTTTGATACATGCATGCGAGACACTATCTTTTTATCGTGGCAGTGATGGTGGTTCAGCAGGAGAAAATGTGTCAAAACTTTTGATGGTAGCTTGGATGACGGTGCCGTTTGGAATATTTATTACAGTTGCGGCATGCATACTTGTCTTTTGGTGGCAAGAACTAAGTTATTCTAATCCATATGGGCAAGCTATCTTGATTAATGGTAAGCAGCAAATGTTTATTTGGAGTTTTGAATGCTGTATCATGTAGTTGGTAGGTTACGCAATTAGAAATCTGTCCTTGTGTCTTACAAGTTCAGTTCCAAACTTAATAGTGGATACTCCTAGTAAACTCTCTCTTTCAACTTGAAATCATTAGTTTGTTTATTGCATATTCTGTGTGGAAACCTACATTTAGGAAGAAAGACAAACATGGTTTGCAGCAATTTCATTGTCTGATGAGTGATGAGCCATGTTGTGGTGGTCTTAGGATTAGTGTTTAGCATGAAATGAAAGCTCTCATTCGTGTCTTCGAAAGTTTGATATCTGGGGTTAGTGCCTTTGCTTGTCAGGTCTTGCATGTATTTTGGAGCTATTGGCTGAGCCCTTGTACATTCTTTCTCAGAATTTGCTGTTTCTCAGACTGCGTTTGGTAGTTGAAACTGCAGCTACTCTTTCGCGTTGTATGACAACCTATATCCTCATTGTCAAGCAACCTGACATGGTAAAGTTCAAATGGATGATGTGACGACCTTTGTTGATTATGTTTCTCTGGTTTTTCATGTATTGTAGAATAGAATTAGAAGCTTGTTTAGGAACTTGTCGCTTTAAGGACTTTTTCAAATTCTCGCTGATATGTTAGCTTTTCACTGTTTATTTCTGCTAAGTTTCAATCATTACTGCCGTTCAAAAAAAAAAAAAGTTTCAATCATTACTTGAGTACTTGGCTTCTATTATCAGTCTCTCGATGTTAACCTGCAGGAGAAAGGGATTGTCTTTGCAGTATCACAAGCTGCGTATGGAGCTTGCTTGTTCTTTTGTTATTGGGGCTACTTCCTTCTTTTTCGTGTTATTAAGAGTTCTGATCTTTTGCCTTTCAGGTATAGATTTATTTCTTGTAATCTTTTTCTCCTGCGGCAGATGTTCTTTAATCATGTCGATTCAGGGAAGAGACAATGCTGTATAGGTGATAGTGAAATGAAAATTGAGCAAAATAGTCCCACAAAGCCATGTTGCCATGGCTGTCTTGAATAAGTTTTTGACGAGAGAGGAAAATTGGGTGATGCCTATTAGTTGCTCCAAGGATGAGTTGAAATAGTAGCATCATACTTCATTATACGCATACTCTTTTACCAGACCATTCACGTGTGTGTATTTTATGAAAGCTGAACTCCCTTCTTAGTCCTAGGCTCCTAGCATTCTCCTTACCAAGAAGAAATGACAAAAGAAGAAGACAATAGGGGAAGGGAGAGACCTGCCCTTGAGTCTATCTTTGTCATCCGTCCGTAATGTCCAACTTATTCCATATACTTATTCTAATTGTGGTTAACAGTAGTTACTTCCCTCTAGTCGCATCATACAACAATGTCATCCTCTTAAGAATAGCCACCTCTCTGGTATTTACTTTATGCGTAGCCTTGCTTTTTGAGACTTGTTAGTTTATAACTTATTAGTAGATGATGTATGTCATAAATTTAGCTTTTTTAAATAGGATTACTTCATATTACTGTGCCTCCTTATGTATGCATAATGTGCCAGATAGTGTGCAGTACATATCATTTGTCATGTGTGAAAAGAGGTTATCTTTGAGTTGGTTTAGGTTGCCGTATGTCTCAAACCAAGCTTCCGATCAGGTTTTCTCAAGCATGCTAGATGATGGCTCTGGCTCAGGTTGCATCTGGGTCAATCGATTCATGTTTGAGTACTAGTTTTCTATCGCTTATGTTATACTTTATCCCACATCGCTCATCTAAGCCACCCAAGCTTGGTTAATATATTCTAGAGGCTACTCCACCTATTGCCAATTAGCTTTAGGTTGGAACCCTCCAAGAAATCTAACAACTTATTAATCCTCGTTTTCTCTTATTATGTTTTTGGAGCTTTCGTTTTCTACATTGTTTTGACATGATGTGATTTTCTGTATCCCTTTAGTTCATGAAGGAGATTATTTGATTACATGTGCTTCTACAGAGTAGGATCCATCACAAATTATGATAGGCAGCTCTCGGACATGTGCATGTTGTTTACTATTCAATCCTTCCGAAAGTTGATTCTTCAAGAAGGAGAAAAGTTTGTCCTTGTATGGTTTGATACCACATATAACCAAGCTGTGTATGGACTTGTTGACAAATTAGGTAATTGAGGTCCAAATATCCTGTCCTAGTTTTTCTAATTTTCTTCTCACAAGTAGCAAAATAGATTCCGATGTAGAGTTATGTGGATTAAAGGAAAATATCTAGTTAGTATTGATCTGCATTCTCCTGCTGATTTTTTCTGACGATGTTGAAACACAACATCTTTTACATTTCAGGGAGCCTAGTGGTGAGGTTGATTTTTCTTCCCTTTGAAGAAAGTTCGTATGCTACATTTGCAAAGTCTGCAACAGGTTTATTTCTCTTCTTTCTGTTTGTTCCCTGGGAATTTTGTGTTTAGATTTCATCCTTACTGATTTTTTCTAGTTTTTCTTCTCTATTTGAGCTTTCTATCATGTCTTTCATATAGCCTTTTTTTATTCTTATTGGCTAGGTCCCTAAGATCTGTTCTCTAATTCTCAGACACATTTGTTCTTCTTATTCTGGGTTTTGGGATGGCAACCTAACTAGGTGGTCTACTCTTCGAGCATTAGAAAGCATGTGAATATAAAGAGAGGGGGTTGATTCTGCTGCCCCTTATTGCTTCGTTATCCTCCTGTGTACCCACTGTGTTTGAGGTTGAACGTGCCTGCATTCACCACTGCTAGGTGCTAATAGTACATGGCCCTTGGCTCTGCGTGGACCTCAGCCTCACCACCAAAGGATTAATCTCCAGGACCTCATATATCGCCACCTCTAAAGCAAAATCCACCACTTGAGATCTGTGACTTAATCTCCAATTCGCACTTACTCAAGGACAAAAGGACAACCAAGGCTGAGGCAGGACCTAGGACCCCACTTGGGATCACTCAAGGACTTGTGGCTTGGAGGCTAATAGAGCTTTTTTCCAAGACTCGTGTTATCTGTAGAAGCACACCCAGCATTGCATCAGACACAGAAGATGCACAAGGATGACGCCAACCTTCTAATCTCCTTTGATATTGTCGATGGACGTCCCTTGATGCTGTTGTTGTATGAGGGAGATCAGGGAGATCCCCCAATGCCAGGCATCCTTTGACTTCCCTTGATACGGGAGGGCATTGGTCAAGGGAAATTCCTCCAGGTTGTCAAACCAATGGGAAAGTGCCATCTGTCTGACGTGACCTTATCCACATGGCTTGGCTCGCCACATCTCTCAGCTTTTCTTGGTCACCCAGCCATGAACTTGTCATGATTATTAAACAAATGGAATTTAACCTTCCTTTGACTTATTGTTGGACACAAGTATGCTATTCGATTATTTCTTTTTATGCTCGTAATATACCATTTAAGTTAGAAATTTACTCTCTTATATTAAACTTCATCATCTTCCATGGATTAGCATAACACTGGTAATGGAACCTTCGAAATCTGTGGCAGTTACTACCTGGGCCATTTATTTTATCTTGTTTAATTTATTCTACCTTTTATGGAACTTGTTTAAATATTTTATTAAGGTCATTCTCATATATTTATTATTCGAGGTGTTGTACAAAATCAGTCACCAGCGTTAAAATGTTATTATCTGTCTTGAAAGGCTAAAGAAACCTTCTCAGATAGTAACTTTGTTGAGTAAAAGCTAGGTTTGATGACTGCATAATGTTATTTTTATCCATCATAGCAGTAAAACTTTATTTTTTCTTGGCAGCAGAAGATGCACGTAAAAGCTGGAAGTTAGGAAGTTCTCTAACAGATGCTCTGAAGCTCGTTTTGTTAATTGGTAAGGTTTATAGATTCTTATTTTCATTCTAGAATTTCAACTTCTTACTTGGTCTCTAGACTCTCTACTTTTTAGCACAGTTGTGCAGCCCCCAGTATTTGTTTGTTGAGGTTTTGCCTGGTCATTATGTATTAAGCACTAAACTAAGGAGTCTGACATTTTAAAATTATAGCATGGCTCATATACTAGAAAGCATTTTCTAGGTTACTACGCTTATACAGCTATGCATAATCATATACAAAGTCAATGTAGGCCCCATGGCAGAGGCCATAAAAGGGTTTGTACCAACATCCGTGCTGGGCATGACCAAACTTATCTCTGATTTATAAATAGTCATGTTACTAGTTGGACGATAAGATTTGCACCTGGGGTGGGAATAGTTGAAAATTTGACTGTAGTGTAGTGAACAACACTTGCAGCCCTCATTTCTTTGTCTTCCCTCTCTGTCGTCACTTTCCTTCTCTGTACAGCAACATATTGAGGATTCTGTTGATAGGGCTAATTGATTGAATTAAAAGCTTTTGCTTTTCTTTTTCATTAGTAGGGAATATTATTGATTAGATGAGTACCAATAGAGGGGCCATGACCCCATTGTTCATTATATATTCATCATATCCATATTACTGCAGAAAAGTATCCCAAATCGTCTCAACTAAAAGATCTAAAATTGTCTCTCAATCTGAGCTTCAAATGCTTCCACTCTCTCCCTCAAATAAACTACTATAGACAAAGAGGACAGTGTTCTTAACTTTGCATTTTTCGTTGTACGAACTTCCCATCCTATGCAACTAGCCGTCGTCTCAAGCCTGTAATTTCTAAATTCCCATGCCACCCAGGTAGGGATAAAGAATGACCAGATCTTAATATGAGAGGGTCTTTCTGAAGAAAGTCAATAAATGACCAGCTCTGTCTACTGCCCCACGGTAGCACAAAGCTTGAAATGAATGTGGAAGGTTGAGGTAGTATCAATGAAAGACCTGATGGAGAGTTTGCAATGGGATGTGTAAAGCACAAAGAAGCTGCTAGTTTGATGCGTTGCTGGAATAATGTGAGGGCGAGGGGTACGAGTTGTGGACCAGAATGGAGCATAATGGGCAGCAGATTCAGTTAGTTCAATGCTTTAGTGAGCTAGAATTTTTCAGTTTTATAGATACCAATTTTTTTTTCTAGGTGTATATACCCATAAACTTTTGTTTTTCTTTTTCCATTTGAGTTGGTGTAATTCTTGACTTCAAATGACAAATTATCTTGTTGAGTGAATGTCTTTTAAATTCTGTAATTTCCATTTCTGTTTCTTACTTTTGTTGGTTTCAGAATATACTTGATGTCTTGTAGGGCTTGTAGTCATGGCATTTGGCCCTTGCTATTCTTACTCTCTCATCAGATTGTTGTATGGCCAAAAATGGAGTGATGGAGAAGCATCAAGTGTCCTCCGATATTACTGCCTTTATGTCATTGGTTTGGCTATGAATGGTAAATTATTTACATAGTTTGTCTAATTATTATTCATGCCTGCATACTATATGCCTACATACAAATTATCTGAACTTTATATATACACGAAGGCATCATGTACCTCTGTGTTAATCATTTCGTTTTTCAGCATATGCTTGAGTTTTATGTACTGATGGGAAACACACAAGCTCTTCCACAAATTGCTCAGCACCCCTAGTTGTTTTAATCTCCCATGAGATCGTTCTTGAAAAAGCAGTGGCCCTTTACATAGCCACTTTGTGATGTATATTGAACTGAGATATAGCATATAGCTCAGCACGTCAACTATGGATTTATTTTCATGGTTTGGAATAAAAAACTTGTCATTGCTGGTCAAGAAGGTTAAGACAGCCTTGATATCAGGAAGGGATTTTCAGACTCCTTAGAAACTTTGCATCGGTCTATTATGCTTTAACTTAATGCGCAGAGGCAGAAATCAAACATGTATAGTTCCTCTTAAAATCACAGGATGGACTTCCTGCTGAAGTGACTGTAGGAAAATATTGAATTAAGGGTTGTCCTTTTAAGAAATACAAATATTACCTGACCTTGCTTTGAATCTTTGATGATGGGTCTTTCATTGGTTAACAGCGATGTTGGGTGATTGAATTTTCTTTACCGTAAGTAACTTAATTAAACCATGTAATTTCTGTTTGAGTGCGTGCCCAAATGTGACACTTTTCTTCGTGAAACACTTCAATTCATTAAGTTCGGATATCTAGCAAGCCCTAACTATGCAATGGCGTGTCAAAGCTGATGTTTCCATTTACTGAAGTTTGGAGATCTTTAACTATAACCTTTATGTAGAGTTGATTTCTTTGGTAGATTTCGAGTTGGGTGGTGACACATGTTAATGTTTAGGAACTTAAAATCTATCCCATTGATTCCTGAATCGGGAACCTCTGAAGCATTTCTGCATGCAGTTGCAACGGAGAACCAACTCAAGCGTTCAAATGACTCCTTACTTGTATTCTCAGTTATCTATCTTGCACTGAATGTATTTCTAATACGATCAGCTGGTTCAGTTGGTTTAATTGTTGCAAATTCCTTGAGTATCCTTTTTAACTTTGGTTTTTTTCTTTTATCAAGTTTATACTTTGGTTTGATAACAGCTAATATTTCATTTCCTTCTTGGAATTGTTGGTCTTTTTGCAGGTTGCTCAATGCGAGCTCTACATTGAGCATCATTGTATTTTTTTATTAGAGAAGTCACTATATTAGGCAACTCCTGTCAACATAGCGATGTTTTGCTCCATGTAAGCTTCATAAGATTAGTCATTTGTGTGGGGTTTGTGTGTGTGTAGTTTGGTGAGTGAAGTAGAGGGCAGTTTCATGTCTGTGTTTAGTATGCTTTAGCCAATGATGCTAATCGCTGAGATCAAATTTGGTAGTCTGCATTCTTAACTTCAATGAAGATATGATTTTGAGAATTATTTACTCAGCGGTATTCATCAAGCACTATTTTGAGGTATGTCTTTTGCTAGTGCAATTTGTTTGAACTTCCCTGCTATGATAGTTAATTAATTGCTGTAATTTTCTGGTGCATTTTTCACATACTTGATATTGCTACTCTGAATATCTTCGATACAGACTTGGTTTATTGGTTTACCTTTCCACAGGATTCTGCCTCATTTTCCTTTCGCAGCTGCTTGCCGTCAGGTTGGACAGTTCTGTTGTTTTCTGGCATAACCACTCTCGTTTCGGAGAAATTATTTGTGGATCATCAGAACTTCTGGCCATCATTTCTCATTCATCTCTCTGTTGGATTAACCTGCTTCTGTGTATCATCTGTTGTAATGTAAGTATAAGGACCTACTTCATCTTTCTACAATTGCAGTTAAATTTTATATGGCATTATTCGTCGTAGTTTGACATTCCAAGTACACTGAAGACAGCAATCTTCTTTTGTTTTTTGCACCAACAGTTATCGCCGTGAAAGTGCTTTCATAAACAAAATTGTACGCTTCCGCGACCATGTAGACTGAGAAGGACAGACAACTTTTTCCTTAACCTGATGAGGTGGGAACACAGCCATTGCGCTACTTTCTGTAGTTTTCTAGCTCTTTGTTTCACTTTGGATAGGTAATAAAGATTAACACGACATGCCTTTTTTAATGCAGCTACGTGCAAAACAAAATAGTTGTTGCAGCATGCTGAGACATGTACATGAGAAATGGTGATAGGGAAATTTTGATTCTTGGGTTGGTCCATGGCCACGTTGCTCTAATGCATTGAAACTTGAAAGAGATGTTGAGGAGCATGTACCGAAGCATGTTTAGCAATTTCTATTCCTTTGAAACATGGGCTTGATTTTTCAATTTCCGAGGCATTTGTACCTGCCATTAACTTTTCCTCCCTTTTATTTTTTGACTATCTTAATCCGGGACGGTTCAATGGACACCCGAAAAAACACCTAAAAAAACACCCCAAATCTCAATCTCATAGTTTCCGATCAAAATTTTAAGATCCGAACCGTTCAATATATGCAGAATGTGATTTTAAGGGTGCCCGCGAGAAATTAGCAAAAATTATGACCGCGAAGTGCTCGTTTTGAGCAGTTTTTAATTGTACCGTTCATTAAATTTAAGATAAAAACTGTTCAGATCAAGCCTTTTCCTATCATTTTTTTTGCTGATTTCTCGCGGGTACCCTTAAAATCACGTTCTGATCACATTGAGCAGCTCGGATCGTCAAAATTTGATCGAAAACTATGAGGTGTTTTTTAGGTGTTTTTTTGGGTGTCTCTTGAACCGCCCCGATCTTAATCTGTTTACAGATCAGGAAAGCTTATGGGAAGAAAATTCGAATCATGTCAACGGGATGTTCCAAAGTTCTTCTGTTAATTTATCCTTTTTCTTGATCAATCAAGGCTGTGGCTGTATATTGTAACCCTAGCAGGTTAATTTGGGGAAAGGATGTGCAACTCCCAAGGCCGTGTTTAGATCATGGGTGTCTGAAGGAATTCATCGAGGTTAAAGGAAATTTGTAAAATCTGTATCGTTTTTTTGAGTTCGTTATCAAATCGATTCCTTCACCATTCTTTTTTCCTTTTAAGAGTGCTGAGTCGGCCGCGGCTTGGTAAAATATTGTGTATGTAGCATTATTGTTTGAAATCTTAGTATCGTATCAATGAAGTTCTTCTTTCGGATGAAACGAATTTTTTTTCAGTACCAAGCGGGCACGGGTCACGTGGTGCCGAGCATACATCTCGGCCGTCCAAACGTGTTTTGGATGGCTTAGATATGTTTGGACTTGAGGGGGTGTTTTGGTAATTTTACACTAAAAAATTACCTAAATAGATTTAGACCGTCCAAAACACGTTTAGATGGCCGAGATGGTGCTTGGCACCACGTGGCCCGTGCCCACCCGGCACTGAAAAACTTCTCGATGGAAACACATTGATGGTGGGTCACACGTGCATATGTGTGGGGCTCATCATACTTGAATGTGTTTGTATGTTTGTTTGTGGTTGCTAGAAGAATTGGAATAGTTGGTGCTGCCTGCAACCAGCCGGTATACCATTTCTTCAATGGTGGCTCTCTCTCTCTCTCTCTCTCTCTCTCTCTCTCTTCTTATCATACTGTAAGTAGAAAAGTCTCCCTGGCTGGATTATACGGGTACGCAGTAGGTAGGGGTCAAAAAGTGGACTTTGATTTGATTGGTATTTCGGTGTTTTCCTCTTTGATTTTTCATGCAAACAAAACGCGTAGTAGAAGCCTGACGAATGATTTTTGAACTCCAGTGCAGAAGTTTTCATGGTTGTTCGGTTAAATAAGTCAAGTGGAGTATTTTTTTTGTTCTTATTTAATTTTTTTTTTGCATTTGTTAGTTTTCGTCAAATTTTTGGGAATTATTGTTTCATCATGACGAGAAGAATCTAATAAGTAAAAATTTACGATCAAAATTTAATTTTTTTTAAATAAAGACAAAAAAATTGGCTTATTTTGTCTTTATTAAAAAAAAGGTTTCGATTGTAATTTTTTACTTTTTAGATTTCTCTCGTCCAGACGAAGCAATAATCTCCAAAAAATTAATGAAAAATTAGCAAATGCGGGAAAAAAATTAAATAAAGACAAAAAAACAAGCCATTTGGGTTATTTAGCCGAACAATATTCTGTAAACTAGTTTTAGTGTCCAGAATTTTGAATTTCTCTATTAGAGATCTCAGAAACACCAAGAGTGGAGTGGACGAAATTAGCTTCAATATCTATATATTCTTTTCTTTTCCCGGGCTTAGGATCTAAAACTATAGCACAAATGACAACTTGGTGATAACTCCTTTTCAGCGTAATCATCGGGCTCGTACACATTAAGGAAGTTTGAAGAGAGAGAGAGAGAGAGAGAGAGAGGCCCGACAAAGAAGAACGTAAACAAGAATTGCAGTTCATGCATGGTGGCAATGGATTGAGAAGTGTATCGTTTGACCGGTACTAGACACCCAGAGAAAAAAGAGATTGGAAAAGATCGTCCACAATTGAATGACCCAAATAAGACGGAACAATTGGACACCTAATCCTTCCATAAGAAAATCACATCAAAAAATTGAATCCTCCTCGGATTTTGTTCGCCCTCTTGGGTAGAGGCAGACACAACACAAGGGGGTGCCGAAGTGCCTCGGCCCCTTACAATTCCAAATATTATACAGTATTAAAGATTAATTTGAAAAACTTCTATGAATCCGCCTTTGCAAATCTCTTGAGTGAAAAAATTCCTAAAGTTCTAATATATATTTTTGTGAAAAAATCCTCCTAAAATTTTAAGTAATAAGTTATTTTGTGGTTACGTGGATAAAGTTAAAGGGCAGATGTACGTGTTACGGAACCAGGATTTTACCCTAGCAGTGGCGAAATGTATACTAAAAAAATAAAAAGATGCATTACAATACTAATAGTCAATCGGCTCCACATAAAATTAAAATAGCATAACAACAACTATAGTAAATGATGTTTTTGCACATGGAGTGCGAAAAAAGACTAACTTTAATTTTGGGCACCGAAATGTCACTCTCCAAATTTATAATGTTACTCTCTAGATCCCTATATGGAAGATTCCTATATGAATTTTTCAAATTGATAACCGCACCCCCTTTTTGGAAGTGACATTATAAATTTGGGGAGTGACATAATTAAATTTCCTTAATTTTTTAGGATAAGTTGTTTTAGGGTTAGAGTGTGGAGTTTTTTTTTTTTTTTTCTTAATTACACATTATCATTTATATTATTTCACTTTGGCCCATTGAATTTAGTTTTGGAATAGTTTTTTGGATCCCCTTTGTTGAAGAAAAAAAATACTAGAAGATTTATGATTAGTATTTAATAAAAGATAAGGGCAAAAAAACCTAGCAGTGGCGAGATTATATAAGTTAGGGATAAAATTATTTTTTCACATATAATAATTACATTTTCTAAAATTTTTGCCGTGACGGCTACCATTACTAAACCCCTCTGGTTCCATCCTTATCGTGTAGACACCTCATCTCATCCTTATCGTGTAGACACCTGAGCATCTGTAATTTCCTTGGCAAGTAGCAGTATATAGTTATAGAATACTATAACTTTTATTCATTATCAATGTACAAATATAGCACCCACTAAGGACATATCTTGTGTCCACCGGCCACTGTTCTTTGTTCTTGGGAGAAGGTGCAAGTTTTTGTTCCCGCTGAATGATATTAGATTTTTTACACAGTGGAAAAGATTTGATAGAGAGCTCTTGATTTGTGTAAAAAAAAAAAACCCATGTAAAAGAGTTCTACGGAAATATAATAGTACCACTTATTTAGCATGTGAAAATGCAAGTTCTTTTAAAAAAAACAAAACAAAAGCGGACGGAGGGAGTAAAGAATATGCAAAATTTCACACATTTATAAGCACTTTTCTTGCTCTCGCAAGTTTATTTCCAAAGAATTCTATTGAAATACATATTTTTAGCATGAAAAAAAATATGCGAAGCACTTCTAATTTGTTGCTCTGGCAAGTTTAACAACTACTAGTTTTGTTTATTTTTGAATAACAAGGTGTCCCGAGTAAGTTTGCGCGCATCTCAAAGTAACCCTACAACACTTCTCATAGCTATTTAACAACTATTATTGAGCTTTCATTAGCATTATTCTTTTAAAAATTCAATCAACGACGACAAAGGGAAAAATGTAAGCATTCATCATTCCTCTTGCCAAAATCAGTAACAATCACATGCACCACATGCAAATATGCATGAAGGACAAAATCTAGAGAAGCAGATTACAAAAGAGCAGTCCAACTCATCATCCCCACTTCAAGGGTCTATTTCTGGATGCCTGACTTTGCTTACTTCTTCCCTGCAGCTTTGACCCTCCCCTATCCAAATCATGCCTTTAAAATGCCACACTTTCTCCACCCCATCTCATAACACCACCTCCATAGAGCAAAACCCAGCTTCCATAACTCCTAAATTCTCACCCTCTTATCACCCATTTCAATCTCAGTCTCAAATCTTCACCCTTCTCATCGTTCTTCAATCCGAACAAAAAGTCGTAATGGGCTGCACAAAAGAAATGCAAATTGTGCTGTTCCTTTTGCTAGCCTCTGCCACCACCTTGGCACTCGGGCAAGGCACTCGAGTGGGATTCTACTCCAGTTCCTGCCCGAGAGCCGAATCCATTGTCCAGGCGGCCGTGAGATCTCGTTTCCAGTCTGATCCCACAGTTGCACCGGGACTGCTCAGGATGCATTTCCATGATTGTTTTGTCCGGGGCTGTGATGCTTCTATCCTCATTGATGGCCCGGGAACCGAGAAAACGGCAGGAGCAAATAGCCGGTTGAGAGGAATCGAAGCCATTGATGATGCCAAGAAACAACTTGAAGCAGTGTGCCCTGGAGTTGTTTCATGTGCTGATATCCTTGCTCTTGCCACTCGTGATGCCGTGGTTTTGGTATGAATCACAAACTTAAATCATGTTACTATATGCAAAATGCTTACACAAACCACAAGAATTACATGAAATTGAGCGTATCATTGGTGTTAGATTCTCTGTTTTAAAGGAAGAATCTATCCGTTAAATCCCAATAAATACATTCCAACCTCACATTATGGTGGCAATCCAAGAATTATATGTGCAGTTGAGAGTACATTGACAAGAAGACATTAACTTCGCAAGAACAAAACACAATGGTTTCATGAGATCTCCTAATTTGGTGTATACTCGTGCACGTGAAGTCATAACTGTTTTCTTGAATGTTCCATGCAGACCTCCGGAAGGGGATGGCCGGTGCCTACGGGGCGGAGAGATGGGACGATTTCATTGAGTTCTGAGGCTTCCAGTTTACCGGGTCCCACTGAATCTGTAGACTCACAAAAGCAAAAATTTGCTGCAAAAGGACTCAACAGTCAAGATCTCGTAACTCTAGTTGGTATGTGCTGCAAAATTCCGACAATTTCAATGCAATGACCAAACTTATTCAATTGTAACCCACATGACACCACATTTGAATCTAAACCTTGACATTAACGTCCCCCCCGTCTATTTGTTATCACAGGAGGACACACTATTGGAACTACAGCATGCCAGTTCTTCCGACATAGGCTCAATAACTTCAACAACACTAATCCTGACCCCACAATTGACCCTGCCTTCCTTCCTCAACTCCGGTCACTCTGCCCAGAAAACGGTGATGGGTCCACGCTCGTGGGACTCGACAACGGTAGCCCTAACACTTTCGACACGTCTTTCTACTCAAACTTGAGGAGCGGAAGGGGAATACTCGAGTCGGACCAGATGCTATGGACGGATGCTTCAACAAAATCCTTTGTCCAGAGATACTTGGGAGTGAGAGGATTGCAGGCTTTGAATTTTAATGTGGAGTTTGGAAGAGCCATGGTGAAGATGAGCAATATCGAGGTGAAGACAGGAACTGATGGTGAAATTCGGCGCGTGTGCTCTAAAATCAATTAATTTGATTTGACCTTATGCGAAGCATTGTTCTTTTTTCCTTGAGAGATAAAGAGTTGCAAGAACGAATGCAATATTGGTTTTAGAAAGCAATAATAGACAAGCATTGTTGTGTGCTTTCAGAAGAAATCAAATGAAATTCCAACGACTTTTTCTTGACTAGTGTAATACAATGGTGATTAGCCACTTGATTATGAGGGGAGGGAACAACATATAGACAGGTAACTACTTGGTGTAAACACAATAACAGTAGAAGTAACATTAGAAAATGGACATGTATAAGAAGAGACATTGCACCTTTTCATTTGACTTGGCTTCCCAGAAAAGAAGTCAAGTGCACACAAATACCAAAGATTCAAAATAATACTCCCTCCGTCTCAATTTAAGTGTCCACCACAGTTTGCGTGCCATTTTCAATTAATGTATATTGCTAAAAATATGCAATATGGATCTTATTTGATAAATCTCAATTATTTCTATAAGATAATAATTTTAAAAACATGAAACATAATACTCCCTCCGTCCCTTTTTTATTGTCCAGTATTCCATTTTGGGCTGTCCCTTAATAAGTGTCCATTTTGTAAAGTTAGTGGGTAAAAATTGGTATATTGTCTATTTTGTCCCTAAAAGTAGATTCCTTTTTGAAAAGTAAGTGAGTAAAAGAGTAATGATAATGGGTAAGTAGGGAAAGTGGAGGAAAAAGTTGATGTGAAAGGTATAATGATGATGTCTTTTTAATAAGTTGGAGTTACGAAGCAGGACACTTAAAAAGGGACGGAGGGAGTATATGTTAAAGAGATATAAGTCATTAAACATGACACAAATCGTTGTAGACAGAAAGGTCAGAAAACCACCTGTATACAGCCGGATTATCTATTGCTTGGTCCAGAGGTAGCCATAGTACCTCTTCCACCGTATTAGAGTGTATAAGCGAAGAAGGGGGAGAAGCGAATACAGCTGCAAATAGCGATGCCAAAGCAACCTAAACCAGTCCCATTGCCCCTTACCTGGGGGTATAAGCGAATACACCCAAGATATACTGGATCCAATCGGCCCCTTAAATTACGATGGAGGGAGTAAAAATATGTTTTTCAGATTAGCTAAGTGTCCGACTTTGTTGATCATAGTTTCCGGTTGTGGTGGCCGGTGCTCGTTTGTGCTCACATGAACCAACCCAACGGATAACTATAAGGAAACGATGCATATGAAGTTTTCGGCTGATTCTATCGATCACAGTATCCAGTTGTCTTAGCCAATGCTCATTTTACTTGTCGCTTTGAACTCGTATTATCCTATTAATAAGAGGTTGCCTTATTCACGTAGGGTCCATAAAAGAGGTTTTCGCGTCGCCCTATCTCGCCATTCGTTTCGGTAATCAACAGTCTAGATTTTAAATAAACTATTCGCGAGAATAGTTTATTTAAAATTTGGACCAATCAAAATACTTTTGGACGGATAAGATTGTTCACCTTCATAAAAACTTTCTTTACAGAACCTCGTAAAGAAGTTTTAATGAAGTTCTTTTCTGTTGGAATTTTTTTGCATGGGGATATAACTACAAAATCTGGAAAGTGAGGGACATTTACTATGACTAAAAGATAAGGTACGATTGTGTAATTTTTCTATTTGCAGAAGATGATGGGCTACCGGCCCATCCAGTTAAACCAGAGAGATGCTCTAACGAGAAAAGAGAGAACAATTCTCAGAGTTCTCTCGTTCATAACCGGTGACTTGTAAAACCTAGCCCTGCTCTCTCTCTCTCTCTGTTCCATCTTCAGCTACCAACGCCACTCTCTCTCTCCTTCCTCTCCGATCCCCCATTTTCAGTTGATCTGAAATTATACATACACATTCTTAGAGAGACAGAGGAACCATTTTCAGCAATCTCTCACTAGATTTGAACTTGTATAGGCTTACAAAAATGCAGAGATCGTGTACGACGTTGGCTCGATCTCTCATACGTACGCGAGGGTTTTGCACATCCAACAGTGATAAGATCGTGGCCTCTGTCCTGTTCGAGCGGCTACCCGTTGTCGTTCCCAAAATCGATCCCGTTGTTTATGCTTTTCAAGAATTCTCGTAAGTTCCATTTTCATATTTTCCGTTTGGTTACATAGGTTTCGATTTTCGAATGTGAAAGAGATTCATTCGTTGGGTAAAGTAGAGCTTCTCATTTGGTGCGAATTCACGGGAGAAAATTGTCTGGTGACACCTCCTCCGTCTCATTTTATTTGTCCAATTTTGAAATTCGTTGCTTAGCAAAAACGCAATGAGTTTTAGAAAGTTTCTCACTTTCTAACATTTACCCTTCAATTTTTTTTCAATAGTCACTTTAATTAAAAAAAAAGAAAAGAAAGGGTAACAAGAGAAATTGGTTCATGCAAAAGTCAAATGGACAAATATTTTGGACATCCAAGAGTAGAGTGGACAAACAAATTGGTTCGAATTGGAATAGGGGGTTTAAAAACTGAATGATTGTTTACTTGAGGGTGTGCTTGCTGCTTCCGGATTCTTTGCTATCTGAATTTTGGCCATTCTTTTGGCTAACCTTGTCCTTTTGACTTATGGGTAAAAAACCATCTACAAATGCTAAAAGAAAGCTCATTTTACAGAAGCTGATTTGTTTATGGTTTTCTCTATTCAGCTCGTATCCTAAGTTCAGCCGCAATAACACTCACTGAGCGTAACCAAAGCATTTTGTGTTCTGTTGTTTTTCCTTGTCTTTTTGAAACACTATGATACAGTGAATTTGTTTTTTTCACTTAACCCTCAAACTATATGGGCGACTAGGATTGTAATTTGCTAGGTCTATGGTTAGTTTTTGGACATTTTACTCTTAGGCATGATTTATGAGCTACTTGTGAATGATTTATTTGTCTGAATGCTTTTAGGTTCCGTTGGAGACAGCAATATCGACGGGCATATCCAGACGACTTCTTGAAAAAATCTGATGCTAGGTAAAGTTTGTTAATTGTTTTCTGTTCTATCAGATTGCCTGTAGGTCTAAAGCCATCAAGCTAAATTATAGGAAACTTGAAGCATATGAGGTTAAGCATTGATTAATTTGTCATAGTTCGTTCGTGTATCTATGGTGAAATCTGATCCAATCCAGTATTCCACAAACTGATTGTTCTTGTTAATACAAGTCTGTGTCTATTTGAGCTTTAAGCTGTCCCTATCATTGTGTTACATCTGTGCTGCAACCAGGGGCAAAGGTGATTACCAAATTGATTATGTACCAGCTCCTCGGGTCACTGATGCGGACAAAACTAATGATAAGAGGTACACAAATTTTATAATTTACATGATCTACAATTGTTTTAGTTTTGGAAGGGTGAGTTGGTGGTGGACTAGTGGTTATGATATCAATGCTTTGCTAATTAAGCATATGTTATTTCTCTGCTTTAAGCACCCATTGGATCAATTAAGAGGACAAGATCCTTCACGGTAACAACACGAGCACCGTCATATTTATACATAATTTATTTTCTTGCATTTGCCAGATCTCCTTCCAAATGTTCCTGATTAGATAAAAATGGAAGTACTAATAAAAAACTTAATTAAGACTGGATGGGTCTAGTCTGCCTATAATGCTCAGCAAAGTAAACACGACAAAACATAATGTTTACATTAGCTTCAATCTCAGCACAGGACAGGAAGATTCTTAAGCTATGGACCTATGCATGTGGTTCTTTGAAGTACATAGTTTGATCTCTTACTTCTTTCTTGACCAAAATTTTCACTGCTTTTTTGTCAGCTGTGAGTGTTGCCCCTTCGGTATTTTATTATTTTGAACCTCTTCCCATCATTTTTAACTACGTTTGGGACAAGCTCCTTCTAATCTTCTTGTTGATTGGAAAGGGTCTGGTTGGTGCATTTTGGATTACCATACATCTTCCTAAGCTGGACTTGTGTTGTAGGCCGGGAAGGAGATTGGAAATAGGCATTTGTTGATCCTTACTTGTGACACAATCATGTTTGAATTTCAACTTTGTGTTTGCAGTCAACACAAAAGGATTTCTTTGACACAATGTTTGTCCAACTTACATTATTACGTATCTTTGGCAAGACAGGAATTGTAACTGAGGACTCATTTTGAATAATGATACATGGGGAGGGGGTAGAAGGATATAAACCTCGGGCCGGCCCTCAGCCTAGGCCAGTTGTGCATTCTGCTGGTTTATTACATCCAAGTCCCATAGTTTTTCAGGTTGCTTTTTGATGGTTTGATATTTATAAATCCTGACAGTTGGTTTTGAGAAATGCATATGATATGCCTGCTACTTAGTGGGACTTACTTCCAGACTGACATTTCAAGACATTTTGCTCCGTCTCTCCATTCAATCGTCAAAGCTTTTTGATGAATGGTTTTTCTTTTGTTTTCGTATCCCAAAGGTCATTACAGAGAGCACTTGACAGAAGGCTTTATCTTCTTCTCTACGGCAAGACAATTGCAGCTCCAGATGGGAAATCTGTGTGGCATTTTCCAGAAAAAGTTTATGAGTCAGAAGAGACATTGCGCAAGGTGAGAGTTGCTTCATACTAGTACTTATCTAATCCCTCTCCTCGTCTTTCTTCATGAGATATAACGGATCCGGAAATGTTTGCAGTGTGCCGAGTCTGCATTAAAATCCATCATAGGAGACCTTTCCAATACATATTTCGTCGGAAATGCTCCAATGGGCCACATGGTCTTACAGCCTACAGAGAATGCACAAGGTCTTCAATCTTTGAAGGTATGGAGTCAAACATGGTTTACTATTTGTACTAATAAGAGGCTTATAGTTGGGGTTTCATGCTTTATATTTTGACAATGCCTTTTCTTTTCTTTTCTTTTTTTATCTCGACTCTGTGAGCTTATTAGTCAAATCTTTTGATTTTGCCAGCGCTTCTTCTTCAAATCTCAAGTCATTGCTACCAACAAGTATAAGATCGGAAAGTGCGAGGATTTTGTTTGGGTGACCAAGGATGAACTGCTGGAGTACTTCCCTGAGCAAGCTGATTTCCTTAACAAGATGATCATCAGCTAATGCTTTGCCTTTTCGTTTATCCTGCAAATTTTGAACAAGATATTGTTTTGTGAATCTAATTTCTAGATGTATCTGTTTCATACCATGGGTAAAGCATGTGGTTGTATCCCTCCATCGTAGGATCAATTTTGTCCATCCTGAAAAACGGTTTAAGCCGACTAGAGCAGTATTAGGAGAAGGAAGGCAACATGATTCTTGTCCCGAGCGAGAACTAGATTTACTAGTTTACACTTTTGTTTGGCTCGGATTTATAGGAGTTCGGATTAAATCCGAACCCTTCATATCGAGATGGATGGTCGGATTCACCGCACTACAGCAACTCCCAATCCGGTTATGTCGCATTATGGTTTGATGATTTTTCTTGAAGTGATATCTCATTTATATTTAATGCCTCCCACATAGTATATGATCCGTATGTGATTCTTGATGAAGTAAGATGTGTCAAATTACGTGGTACCCAAATATTGTCCTCGTAAATATTTACCCAAAATGAGAGCAATTACTGTAGTAAATAAGGAGAAGTTGGCCGAGTAGATATATGACAATAAGTAATTTTTAGGTTAAATTCTCATAACTAGCAAAAAAAAAAAAAGAAAAAGAAAATTAACTCTATTCAATTTGAAAGAGAAAATTTATTGGAGACTGTCCGCAGAGATTTTGATTGTTCGGTCCATGTATTTGAGAGAGATAAAAAAAATATATATTATTAGAGATCGATCACATATATTTTGACTGTTCGTTTGGCCCACGTGGCAGTGTCATCAGACCGTCACCTTATAGTTACGCCTTTCTGGGGTTGATAAAGGCTGTAATCACAAAAGCAAAACTCTGTGGGGTTGCTGTAATTACTCTCTCCGTCCCTAAATAAGTGTCCGGCGTGCAAAACTAGGCCTTACAAAAGATGCATGTTTTTCGTTAAAAAATCTAATTTTTTTCCACAATC
This sequence comes from Rhododendron molle, assembly GCA_025413875.1. Taxonomy (NCBI): domain Eukaryota; kingdom Viridiplantae; phylum Streptophyta; class Magnoliopsida; order Ericales; family Ericaceae; genus Rhododendron; species Rhododendron molle. The sequence continues at coordinate 1,186,450 of CM046394.1, read as the reverse complement.
TAATAGAACCCATTGCTATCTATTGATTTGTGAAAAAAATTGATTTTTTTAACAAAGCAAATGCATTTTTTTAAAGGTCTAGGTTTGCGCGTCGGACATTTATTTAGGGACGGAGGGAGTATTAACTTGTGACATGAATAAAGAACGGGGCGGCTATTCGCAGCCCCGTATTTTCTCTCACAACTATACTCGACAGTTAGTTACCGAAATTGAGATACATTTTCAGAATCGAATTACCGAAATATAATCGTTTTTTCAACAGCTATTTACCGATAATGTATGCTCTGCAGTTGTTTACCGAAGATTGAACATATTTTCGGCATGTAGTTACTAAAATATAATCTTGTTTTCAACAACTATTTACTAAAATGTTATGTATGATTTTCAACAATTATTTTTCAAAATGTAATGGGCTAAGAGAGAAAATACGGAGCTACAAATAATCGCCCCCGTAAAGAAAAGCACAAACTTCATGAAATCGAAGCTCGGTCAAGACCATGTAAATATTTAATTGGAGCTGCATTTCTGGTTTGGTAAACAGTACCTCATCAAATAAATACTCGCATTTTGGCCATTTGAAGGTGTCCTAGCTAGTCTCCTAGAGAGAGAGAGAGTCTTTAATTAGGCCCATGCTTGCATGCTTTGCTTTGGTGTTAACGACGAACACATAAGTTGATATTGAGGGGCACGTTTCCTTCCACGAAAGGGCAGTTGAACAGAATTAGGTCAAATGTAGTTGGCCCTACAAACCACAAACCCCAATTGAGTGCAAGACAAGTTCTAATCAGAGAAGACCCTAGCTTGTTCCACTTTCTCACCACAACAACAATCTCTCTCTCTCTCTCTCTCTCTCTCTCTGCATGTAAGTGTGTAGGATCTGTCCAACCTCTTCTCACCTTCCACCACCCCTTCGAAGACCCATCTATATAGATGCAAAATCTTCAACATTCTCATTTCTCTCTGATCAGAAGTTGGACTCATTCTCTGTGGGCCTCATCATGGAGTGGAAAGAAATCCCACCACCAGGTCCACCACCACCACTCAACAACAACCCATCTGATTATCTCTTCACACCCTCGTTTCCATCCACCTCAATGCACCCTCCACCGCCCCAATCCCAACTCCTGCCGGATAATATCGACTGGGTTAGCCTGCTCTCCTGTCCAAACGGGCGCCTTAGCGATACGAAGCCATTATCTCCATATGCAGCAGCTCATTATGATGGGATGAAGGATGAAAGAGAGAGAAAGAGAGGGAGTAGGGTAAGAAAAGCAACCCGTCCTCGGTTCGCGTTCCAGACTAAGAGTGCGGATGATATATTGGATGATGGGTATCGTTGGAGGAAATATGGACAGAAAGCTGTCAAGAATAGCATCTATCCAAGGTGTGTTCCTAATACGTATATATATGCATTTCTTTTGCATGCACATTCATATTTCACTTGTATGATTGAAACATTCTTTTTTTAGAGTATATTGAGAACCATTAAAAGCGCAAAACCATGTTGATAGATATCGGTTTTATATAATTGAAGAACGCATTTAGATATCTTGAAAAAAAATCAATACACTGAATTTAAACCTATTTGTCTAAAGAAAAATATATTATGATCATGTATTGATTATCTCATCAGATCAATATACTTTTTGAATAATTGATGATCTCGATAAACTTTAAAAAAAAATAAATGGTTCTGATCATCTAAGTGGACGTGATCAGATAGGCCCAAAAATGAGCCCAACAATATAGTGCAGTCTTGTTTTTGGTATGAAAGAGGAGTTGGACTCTTCAAGTACAAAGGCTTGCATAACTGGACGTAGCCAGGATTTTCACGTAGCGAGAGCGAATATACACAATCAAAAAGATTTTAAAAAATTCACAATAATGTGAATTTCTACTAAATAAAAAATATACAAATTAAAATAACACCAATACATATAAAACTAAACGTATTTAGTGCCAAAAATAAAAAACATGTCTCTCATATCAACTTAGATTACAAAAATATTTACGTTTATCTAATCCTATTTACTAAAATCAGGCATTTTGAACCGTGCTCAAACTCCTCATGGTCATCATTGTGAATGGCTAGCTTTCCAGCAAGTTCTTTAGCTTGAATACCTCTAAATTGATCATGCTTTTTTAGGGGAGGAGCCAATGATATTAACAATAGTCAGATAAGAGAAGAATTGACCTGCTGATCGATACCTCTAAATTGATCATGCTTCTTTAGATGCCGCTAGCAATGCTAATTGGAGCCAATAAGCAAAGCAGTAAATATAATATGCAAATGGACACTCATTCCAAAATAAAACCTGCAAACCATTCCATCTTCCACAAATGTTACTAGCACCATCGTATCCTTGGCGACGGATATTTTGAAAGGCAAAAGAAATTTTATTAATCTTTGAAAATATAGAGTTACAAAGATTAAAGGGAACACGTGAAAAGAGGCATCGCAATAAAGAAAAAGCATTGCCGATCAAAAAAAAAATAAAGAGAAAGCATCCCAAATAAACAACCAAAATAAAAATTACGCAAGTTGACAAGGGATCAACACAAATTAATAAAAATTTTGCCCTGTGAGAATAGCAACCAAAATATAAAACTTTCCAATAGCAACTATGCAAAGTTGAATTCCTAGGATGAATTCCTTTCGTAACATGCGGTTGGATATTTTCAACATTATGGTACCATAGGTCGGGCACACGCATCAAGTCAGATTTTGCATGTTTTGACAAAATTGGATTAAACAAACAATAAACGGGAAGCTATTGTACATATTTTGTCAAAATTCGACTTGAGTACACATTGCGTGTGCCCGGCCTTTAATTTTATGCATGACAATCAAGTATGACATCATTTTTCTCTATTTGTCCAGCCATGGCTTTGTCTTCCACTACCAATTTTCAGTTCACACAAAAATTAATCTTCTACCTTGTTCCTTTTCGTTTTGGTAATCACAAAATAGCTTCTCTTTATTTCTTGACATAAGAGGGTGGTGTGGTGGTTAAGGTCCGAGATAACACATACAGGCTTCCTTGAATTTTAATTGGATTACAATATTGGACGGTGAGGTTGATTCCTAAAAATTAATCTAGATGAGAATAAGCTGACATAGACACTCTAGTCTCTAAATTATAAAATATAAATAAAAGTTTCAACAATCAAAGTTGTATAAAAAGAAGCAATCAAAACGGGTTTTTTTTTGGTAAATCGAAAATTAATCAAAAGACTTAAAAAAATAAAACTCACTTGTTAAGATGCAGTGTCCCGTGACCGATTGAACTGTAGCGTACTTTGTCTCTATCCACCAAGCATTTGCTATCAACTCACCGTCACCTTGTTTACATGAAAGACAAACAAAGCACATAAACGATAGCAAAGTACAACATTTTCTTTTGAATTTTACACCAGAAAAACAGAGAGACTATAGAGTAATGAAGCCTTTTTTACCGAGGAATTGAGTTGGTGTGGTTGTAGCAGGGCAGCGATTTTCGCGTCGATAAAAAGTGATGTGTTTGTAGTTTTACTTTGTTACCCTTGCCGTTACTTGTTGTTAATGGTAACTGAATGTGTTAAAACAGTGTTTTATGCATGACATTTTGGGAAAATGAAAATGTGAGCCAGCTTCACTTTTTAATCCACACCAAAAGGTGCTCCCCTTTATATATTACTCCATAGAATAGATGAAGAGCAAGAACGGTACTTATCTCAGGAATTTTTGCTATAGGTAAAAAATAATTACTCTTTCTTTTTTTTAACAAAAATAATGGGCGGCGATCGCCCCTATTAGCCCCCTGACCCCATCCTTGAACAGTACTCATGTAAAATCTCCAGTTTTGATGGGGGTGAGAGCACGGGATAATGGAAGACAGACCCAACGTTTGACTATGTATACACAAATCATAGCACTCTCTTCAAAAAAAAAGAAAAGAAAAAGAAAAAGAAAACGATTAAAAAGAGTGCATCTGGTCTCCAGATTTGTAATAATTTTGTGCTGATCATCCTATTGGACCTGGATTTGAACTATCACCTCTCTACGTGATTAATTCTAGTAGTATTTGTTTTTGAAATTTCTAATTAACCATCCTTTTTGCTCTTATTATCGCCACCGAACACGGGCAAAGGAGCTACTATAGGTGCACACATCACACATGCAATGTGAAGAAACAAGTTCAGAGGCTATCGAACGACACCGCCATCGTCGAGACCACGTACGAGGGAATCCATAACCACCCCTGCGAGCAGCTCATGCAAACTCTCACTCCTCTCCTCAGGCAAATGCAGTTCCTTTCAAGCTTCTGATCGATGATCGATCGGTCACCTAAATACTAGCAGCTAGCTAATCCACTGAAATACTACGTAGTTAGTCACATATATAATTACACAAATGGCATGTGCAATAGAATTCTGCACTTGAGAATATGTTAGCTAATGTATCAGAATTTGCTAATTAATGAAATATTAGGCGACACTAAAGAGACCAATTGTATTACATGCAGTCAAATCACTTTTTTCTTTGTAGAAGAAAATTGTGTGGACTTATATGTAAATGGACAAATTAATTAACCATCAATATATATACTGATTCTATGCTCTTGTTTTGTGCTATTTGCTATCTGATTAAATGGACATATACTCAATGTGCATGAGACCGAGGAAATTGATACGATCATCAGAGCCGTTGTTTTCCACAAAAAGTGCAAAACCAAACTGACTTGTGTTGCGGGTGTGCCAGGACTGAACGGCAGTCCAAACTGTTTTTAAGGCATTCGAGCCTCAAAATCTAACTTCTTTCAAGTGATCGTGCTAGGCCTAAAGGGTAAAAGCCCAGAGATGGTTCGTTGTTCGCCTTTGCTGGATAAGAACTTAGAATTTTCCTAACCGTTGTTAGAAAATGGAAAGAAAAAGAAACAAGGTGCTATGAAATTAAAACAACTTCATTAACGACTTAACGAAGTTTGGGTACAAAGATTATAACGAAAAGCTTGAACTTATGTTGCAATGGGTACAAACATTGTTTATAAAAGGAATGAAGTTGCACAACTCTTGAGGTCGTGGACCTTTGCCAAGGCCTTCTATCTTGGTATTTATAGGTAGTCACTTCTGGATTTGGATAGCTTCTAAATCCTCCAATGAATGCATGCCAATCGTCCTTTTCTTGCTTCTCACTCCAAGATTTCAGCTGGCGCCTGTGCTTGAGGCTTGAAATAAAACCTTTTCAGGCCTAAATCTTGTCACGAGGAAGATCTTTGGGGAAAAATCCGAGACCTTTCTGCAAAACCAACAGACTCCTCAACTACTTTCTTTAGTGTTGAGGTCCTTTGAAGGCTCAGGAATGGTCCCTTAAGGGAGCAGCTTCAATGCGAAAAGAATTTTCGGGACTTGGTCCATCCTTTCTTATGCACCAAGCTGAACAAAGCAAGGGAAAACTGCTTGTGAGCTGCTTGCCTTCAGCTAGCCCTTGATTGAAGGCTGACCTTGGAACTTCTGGCATGAGACCCATTCTTCCTCTAGCAAGCTTCCTCCAAAGCCTTATCCCACCACTTTTTCTAGAGGCTTCTCCGTGATTCTACACAAAAAGATATTGGGCCCAGGGCCACGCTGGGCCCTGAAAATGCATAGGGCCCGTCGTGAACCCTTTGTAGGCCTAACCCATGTACAGCCCAGTCCTTCTGACTCGCCTTTGGCCTTTCAAGAACACGCTCAGCATGATATTGGTCACTCTGGAACAGGCCTTTAACTGATTTGGACCTACTGAAACAAGGACCGAATGCCTTGCTCCTCGGTCTGAATGACCTTTATCGAGTTTATTGCGAAGGTTCAGGTTGTACCAAACATTCCCCAAATGGTGGCCATGAATCTGGGCCATGTTCTACAATAAAAAAAAAAGAAAGGCAAACAAATGCCTAGGGCTGAAACGAGCGCCTCTTTTAACTTTAATAGTGGCCTTTCACACCTCTGTTGGCATTTAAAAATCTTTTTCTTATTTTGGCCAAAATTGGGTGTAAACAGCAGTACAACCCCCCACAACTTGAAACGTTAAAGTGTGGTTGTGGTACACGTAAAGGCAAAATATAATGCTTGGCAAATTTGAATTGACGCGCGAGAGGATGCCAATATTACCCCCCTCTCTCTCCAACCTTCCGCCTCCCAAAAAGGGTTTCTGCCAGGGGCGGTGTCCCCTCCCCCCTTTTTCCCTCCGTTTTCCCTCCCACTTCTGCTCCTCCTCCACCTACTTTTGCTCTCTTTTTTCCTATTCACAAAATGGATCGGCGAGGTGATGCGGGTGGTCTTACTGGTGTAAAGGATCTAGACGCGCAGATTTCTCCATGTCATTTATGGGCACCGAATCGACAGCTGCTTGGCGATCGTCTTACGGGGTGTTCGGGCTACGTAGGTTCAGCGTCGGTAAGTTTCTCTTGAGTTTTCTATCTCTCGCTTTTTTGTTTTTCGAGCTCCATATCCTCGGTTTTTTTTGTCACACCCCTCCTTTGGCTCTCCTCCTCTTGTCTGTCTGGTTGCTCGTCCCCTAACCTATGTTTCTGCTCGCCGGGCTGGTCTACTGCTAGGTTTTCTAGATTTTTGCCTAACGGCAAGGTAGCTTTGCGGGGGTGGAAGGCGGAGAAGTTGGTGACCTGTCATGATCATTTGTCAAGCTTTCGTGGTTTTCTTAACGGCATTGGTGTGCTTCCGCGGCAGTGGGTGGTTGGTGCCGGTCGGTTGCTTGTGGTGGTGTGGTGGTGTTTGGAGGAGACTTTCCGGCTGGCGCGTTGGTGGGTCTGCCTGGTTTCTGGTGGCGAGGAGGTGGTCGGCGGCGGCTGGTGTACGTGCAATGAAAACTAGGATTTGGTTTTGGGCTTCTCAGACTGGGCTTTGTTGTAAATCTGGGCTTTTAGGTCATCTGATGAGCTTTAATGTTTTATTTGGGCGTTTAGGCCATCGAGCATTTATTTGGGCATTTTTTGCCCTAGGTGTATTATCTATCTTTGGTTGGACTCCCTTCCGATCCCCTTCCCCCTATCTTGTTGTACGAGGAGTACTATTCAAGGTTCTGAATACCATACCAACTAGAGTACCCATTTTTCCACTAAAATGATACATATCGATATCGGTGACATACCGGATGCTGTTTCGAATTTATCGTTATTAGTGTTATTATTCTACCTAAAAGAATTATAATATACACATTTATTAAAAATAAAATAAAAAGTACTCTGATACTGTCAGGTATTTACCGGTACCACGATATTGCCTGGTAATAAAAGCATAAAAAAAAATTAAAAGTAGTCCAGTATATTAGCCGGTACTAGTGTCCGGTAGCCTCTAAATTTCTTTTCTCTCACATACAGGTTAAGTAAAAATCAAAATTTATTTCTCTCCGCCTTTTGCATAATACGATTTGCACACATATTGTGTGTGCGCGCTCGGGCATTTAGTTATGTGAAGAGCCCCCATTTTGTATGAGGAAATCACAATCTAAAAGATGATCATTTTAATTGTATTCCTTTTATACTATAATAAATAAAATTTCAGCCCAACTTAATTAATTGCTTCATAATAAATGTCACCGCGTGGATGAAGTAGCGCGTTACGAATTGTTGGCAAATTAAAGAGCTCGAACCTAAGACCACTGACTGCAAAGAGAGAACAAATCCCTGCATCTGAGTCTTGACTGCCATGTCCATTCCTTGGGATTAAGATGATTATAAACTAACTCTAGAATAAAACAATGGAATGATGGTTTAACACTTGCTCCAATCGAAAAAATAGAAGAAAAAGGGCCTCGATCTACACTTTAGAAAAGAAATGCAAAACTTATTGGGAGAGAAAAGTAGTAATTGTACATGGAAATTTATGCGTGACTTTTGTTATACTAACATGGCACGAAAAAGAAAATGTACGTGGTGGTACGTTGTTTTTCCTATGTGGCTTTCTATGTGCATTGGTTGTGTGCCTATCAAGTGTTAATAAATACAGAGTATAATGCTGCAAAGTAACATAAAGTTTGTTTTTGTTTTTTTTTTTCCAATATTGTATATATCAGCGAGCGTTATCGGGGTGTTAGTAAATCAGTTCACAAGGTATTTCAGAGGCTATCTATAACCTTAAATTCCAAACGCTCACGACGGAATTCAAACCCTGACTCCAGGAGATGCCAGCCGGGCTCTAGCCCATTGGCATAAAGTTTATGAACACGCATTTAAAACACAATTTCGGATATCATTGAATCTTAACATTTTCACACACGATTATATCCAAAATTGTGGTTTAAAAATGTGTTTGTAGTATTGCTCAAAAAAATAATGAAACAATTTTACAACGTTCTTTTTTTGAGCACAGATCCTGAAAGGAAGGGAAGAAGGAGCCACCCTAATGGAATTCAATCCGTCACAATCGCACGCACGCACAAATCAAGGAACATTTCACGTCTCAATCAACTCTCTCTCTCTCTCTCTCTCTCTCTCTCTCTCTCTCTCTCTCTTTATTTTTTTCTCTCTCCCTATAAAACGCTTTCGTCTCCGATCCAAATCCTCTTTACTTTTCACTCTCTCGAAAAATAGTATACGGTATCTGTAAGAATATATATATCTCTGGTACGTGTGGGATTAATTGATTGTAATTACGTACAGTCACAGAGATGGCGCATTTGTTGGACAAGGCGAAGAACTTCGTGGCGGAGAAGGTGGCGAACATGAAGAAGCCGGAGGCCACCATCGACGACGTCGATCTCAAGGGTCTCGGCCGTGACGGCGTCAACTACTCCGCCAAGGTCTCCGTCGACAACCCTTACAGCCATTCCATCCCCATTTGTCAGGTCTCCTACGTCCTCAAAAGCGCCGGCAGGTCTACATCCATAACCATCTCTCTCTCTCTCTCTCTCTCTCTCTCTCTCTCTCTCTCTCTCGACGTCGATCTATATTTATGCGCACGTGTATAAATGTGTACTCCAATGGAGCATGTCTGTGTCCATCTGTATGCATGCACGCATGTGATTTGGATTTCTTACGCAAAAACCCAAAAAAAATTGTGATGTGGACTTGAGATGAATCGTTGATCTACTGATCTTGGACAAAAGCATCCGCAATGATCAATTATTTTTTTTATGTCGAGTTGCACCTAGGTCCTTGGAGAAATAAGGTCAGGAAATTCAACTTTGTTTTCGAAGATGCTAAATCTAACTATTTTAATGAATATTGACTTTTCACCGATGCCAAAACGAATGATCTAGAAAACGGATATGATAAATATTTGTCAATAGTTCATACTTTGATGTAGGATAAGATTGGGGCGTTTCTATATTTTATTTCTATTGATTTAGAATAAGATTTTTACCCAGAGTATTTTCATTTAGGTGAGAATTATTAACTTTCCGTATTTGGTTTGATTTTGATTTTCAACTTTATTAGGACCTTGGCCTACAAGAATTAGGATTTTATTTTAATTAATTATGAATTACTATTTTTCTTTAAAGCCACTTGTTTTGGCATTATTTAGAATTTCTTTGTTGGTAGGATTAATTTCTAGGGTTATGGTCTTATATAAAAGGCTATAACCAATTCAATTATTCAATAAAAATTCAAAGTTTTCTCTTCTTTTCCTTCTGCACAAGATGTGCTCTTGGATTTAAGTGTTTATCTCATTTGGAATAGTATCTTGTGAATTCCGTTGGGTCATACATGTTCCCAATACCATGTGGACTAGTACAGTTATATGATTGGAATGCTATATAATGATTTCCCTTATGGCAAACAGAGCCAATTCCTGAGGGAAGGCGAGGAAGGCAAGCAGTAGTAAAATTTTATATTCTACATATTAGGGGTCCCAAATTTTATACGTTGTTAAATTAGGTATAACAAAAAAATCTCATTATGTTAGTGTAATTACTGCTTTTGTTGTTAAAAAAAAAAAAAAAACAATTCTATTGAAGTTATACTTTCCATTCTTGTAATGATCAATACCTTCGTAAATTTAATCTACCTAATTATATTTTTTTTTCATTGTTTTATTACTTTACTACAGTATATTTTTATTTGCTCGTAAAAGTACTTAAAGCACCCCAATTTTGAAGTTCGTCTCGGGCCCCAAAAATGTCAGGGACGGCTGTGATGGTAACGAGCCACCAAAAAAGTATCGGCCTCTTTGAATACATCCTGGAACGTAAACGCGGGCTACCTGTTGCCATCAGGATACAAAAAACGAGTAAAACTACGTGATTCTCAAAATTCTCAGAAAATGGAAAGCTAGTACATGTATCAATATATGGATTACATTTCGGAGGCCGTGAACCCTAAGCTATAAAATAGTTCTCTTCTTGTATGAAGGCCACCTTATTCATTTTGAATAGAATTTACACGAGTATTCATATACCACCACCATTGTTCCTTGTAAAAGCAATAGAGAAATTTAACAACTTTTGGAGTACTTGACCGTTTGTTTCTTGGGCTGGGGCTAGTTCTTGCGATCGACTTGCATGCTCTTGCTGGTTTTGTTGATTCGTTAGTCTGATTTACCGCGACAGGGTGATTGCGTCGGGCACAATGGAGGACCCGGGATCGCTCAAGGGAAACGAGAAGACGTTGTTGAACGTGCCGGTGAAGGTTCCACACAGTGTGGTGGTGAGCTTGGTGAGGGATATAAGTTCGGATTGGGACATAGACTATGAACTCGAATTGGGTCTCACCGTCGACCTTCCCCTCGCCGGAGACTTCACCATTCCCCTCTCCACCAAGGGCGAGATCAAGCTCCCTTCCATCTCCGACTTCTGGAAAAGAGAATAAGCAAACCCACTACAGCTTCTTCGAAATAGCTACTAGTTGTTGGAGTACTTTTATACATGTTTGTCTCTTCATGATCCCAAAATTTTCTTTTTGGATATTAGACGGGTAATCTTATGTTTTTATTTTGAATGGAAATGAATCATCTCCAGTCTTGATTTTCGAACTGAATGATTCTGTCCAATTTTCAATAAGGGGTGGCTGCTTTTACTAGATCTATTTAAATTTTACGATATGGATTTTCATTTAACATACATATGCACCAATAAATAATCGTTATCTAGTCGATACAGTATTCAGAACTTTGTGTACAGTGTTGAAATATTATGTGCACGCCAACAATGTTACTCCCAATGGTGCAAATGTTTTCCGAGTAAATACTAGTGCCACACCATTTTGTATGTTCTCTCACGGTTCTTTTTATCTCACTAAATTACACAATGGACAGGACTTATGGTGAAAGACGTACAGCTAAACGTTATTTAAAATTTAAAATAGAATTCAAGCTCAGTTTGTTTAGAAGTAAAATATTTTTTAGTAAAATATTATACCCCTTTTTTGTTGTTTGGACAGAAAAAAGGAGAAAAATATTTTCAAGGTAAAACATTTTGCACCAACAGGGTGAAGTTGTTTTCCTCTAATTTTGGCCGTAAGTCATCTTTACATTTCACCCCCCGACGGTTCGACATTTCTCAAAACCACGTATTCCATTTTCTTATTCTCTCAAATCATATTAGATCCAAAGCGAGAGAGAGAGAGAGAGAGAGAGAGAGAGAGAGAGAGAGAGAGAGAGAGAGAGAGAGAGAGAGAGAGAGAGAGCGCTTACTGGATTAAAATATTTATAAACCAGCAATCTGCCATTGTTTTGAAAAATATTTTTTATGTGCCAACAAAACACTTGAAAATAAAATTCTAAAATTTGTTTTATGAAAAAAACATTTTACTACATGGTTTCCATCGAGACAAACGGTCAATATCGTTAAATATAGCACATGGTTTAACGAAGCATTGAAGAGCTCAAGATCTTGATAATTTTCATGATGTGAATGAATGAACTTGTGGGGCTTCTAGACTACTTGAAAATTCGTTTCCCAGACCTTTGATTTTTTCCCCTCAAGATGCGTACGTACGTGGTTGGCTTGCTAAAAAAGTCTGCAATTTAGACCCATGCATTCATCAGAAGCTTCATTCAATTTTCCTGAATGTCAAACCAAAGAACACATACGTACAATTCAACACGCTCAATTATCTTTTGACTAACACTATATATATATATACCTAATACCCATCTGCATATTTTTGCCAATCTCAAGTTCTGATCTTTATTACTATCTACATCTCTTCCGCACGTAAAATGGATGAAAAGGCTGAAATTGCTCCGGTAAACCTCTACCCCCGCAGCACTGACGGATTAGAATCTGCCACGACGTCATACGACGATGAAATTCGAAGGAAAAAGAGACGAAAGCGATTAGCATACATCGCAGCATTTGCAGTGTTCCAAACGGTCGTAATCCTCGTCTTCGCTCTAGTCGTGATGCGCGTAAGATCACCGGAGGTCGAAATAGATTCGGCCACCGTTGAAGAGCTGAGCGCGGGCCCTTCGTCTGATTACAACATGACCATCGTTGCCCTACTGAAAATAAAGAACAAGAATTTCGGCGACTACAAGTATGAAAGGACGGCCATGAATATCAGCCACGGTGGCGGGACGGTGGGAGAGGGGGTGATTTTGAAAGGAAAAGCCGAGGCGAGGGACACCGAGAAGGTGCAGGTTACGACGAGGGTTAGCTCGGTGGTCGCGCAGAGTCGCGAAGCGAGTTCGGGGATTTTGGTGCTCGAAAGCAAGGCTGCGTTGAGGGGTAAAGTGCACTTGATGAAGATGTGGGGGATACATTTTCCAATGATGAAGAAGAGGAAGGGGGCTGAGATGAATTGTGTTATAATGATCAATTTGGCTAGTGGGGTGGTTCAGGATATGGATTGTGATGACTGAGCTAGCTACAGTTCATTGTTTCATTTGCTTAATTTTGGATATATTTTTGTTTTAGGGTTTTGGTTCAATTTCTCTTTCTTGGACGATAATAAAGCGTGGGGGTAAACAGTTTGTGGTTAGGTCGGAAGTGTATGAATTGGTTGGCCGGTTCTCTGAACCCGGGGATCTTGCAGGGCGTCCTGTAGGGCAAATCGCAGCTGTTCGTGAGTGTTTTCGACGATCCGAATTCAAATGAAATTTTTTTGAGGAAAAGTTAAATTCTTCCTTTGAAAAGTTTCATTTGAATCCGGACCATTGAAAACACTCACCAACAGCTGTGGTATGCACTACATGCCCTGTAGTGCACCCTGCACCACAGGGTTTCCGGGTCCTGGTTCTCTTGGGTTGTAAGAATGAATAATTTATTAGAGATATAGATATTCATGGATTTGTAAATTTGTAATAAGTGAAAGAGTTATATCATGAAGTTCTTTTAATCTATATATATATATAACTGAATTAATGAAATGTTGAACGCGGCCCTGAACAGAATTCATAAAGTCCAGAATGTTGTAATTAATATTGTTTACACAGATTCAACCATTGAAATCTACAAAACCAACTAGCTTCTTCGAAATAGCTAGTCCCAGTTGTTGGAGTTTTACGTTAATAATGATCGCAAAATTCTCTCTTTGGATATTAGAAGTGTAATCTTATGTAGTTATTTTGAATGGAAATGGATCATCTCCGGTCTTGATATTGAACTAAATGATTTTGTACCGTTTTTACATAGGGACTTTGTGGTGCACCAATTCATTATGGGCCGGTCTTGTTTTGGAACTGAATGATTTTGTCCTGTTTTTGCATATATAGGAACTCCGTAGTGCGCCAATGTACTACATATGGGCTGGTCTTGGTTTTGAACGGAATGATTTTGTCTGGTTTTTACATGGGGATTCTACAGTGCGCCAATGCACAATGAGAATGTAGGACGCCTTGGTGTGCCAAATTGAAATTTTGTCATCTGTAGTAAGAAAGGGTTTTGTCAAGCGAATGACATCATTAGAACAACTTTGGTCCAAAATTCTACAAAATGAAGCTGCAGTAAGCGAAGAAAAGCCAAATGGTTCTTGACAATTTGGCTCATAAAAAAGTGATCTGCTGATCGCACGAACTTGTTGTCGTTGACTATTCTTGTTACCTCAATTTCTTGAAGGGTGCTTTGACATTTGGGTTCTTTTTTTTTTTCCCAAAGGTTAGAAGAGTTCCATTGATATAAGAAAGACCATTATGTCAGGATGAGAGTTTCCACGTATAGATAACTCTTTCACGCAGCACTCTTGGCCACACACTGAGCCACAGAGTTATTAACATATCTCATCCAACTCACACCGGGTTCAACAAACAACTAACCCAAACGACACCCACAAAGGGTGAGGAAGACCCACAAAGAGGAGAAAGACCCACATAGGAGAAACATAACTAAAACAGAAAATAACACCAAAAAAACCCAAAAACCTAACCCTAGCAAAAACACCACCGTTGCCGCAAAACACCACTACCGCCACACCGCAAATCTGTTGCCCTCAAACTATCAAGCCACCAAGCGAGCAAGCAGATGCGACCACAGACGGTAATGCCACGTCACGACCACGAGCCACAGATGTGACCACGTACGACAGACGTGCCCACCACCACCAAATGCCTCAGACAGCAACCCACCCCCATCAGCCGCTACAACACCACCACCAACAAAACATGGATGGTGGAGCCCAAATAGAGGAGGACAACGCAGAGGACCGGATCAGAAGGAACCGGCCACCATCAAAACCGCAAATGGATCCGACGGGAGATGGAGAAGAACCGGCCAGGGAGAGGGGGGAAGGAAGAAAAGAAGAGAGAGGAAAAGGAAGAACCGGATGGAGGCCGGCGGAAAAGAACCCTAGAAGAAAGGAGGAAGCTAGCAAAACAAAGTTTTTGTCGAATATCTTGAAATGTCTGTGCATTTTATTCATTTGTTAAACTTACCACTTCGTTGCAATTTTCATGTTACTAAAATGCCAAATGTTAGGATATCTCCAGCATAATCAAAATTGAATAATCAAAACTTGACACCTCGTCTTTTCGTTATCCATTCAAAGGGTTGTTAAGACCAAGTTCGCAATCAAGATTTATTTGGTGGAGGAGTTTAAGGTGAACCTTGGTGGCATTCGTAAGCTTAAGTTGTAGTTCGTGTTGAGGTGTTGTGTCTGTCCAACATTGTGTTGGATGGGCTAGTTATGTTTGCTTTCTTTTATTTCTCCCTCGATGTACACTTTCGAGTTTTTATAAAATGTTTCGTTTGTCGAGGGGAAAAAAAAAAAAAAGATTGACAATACGGTATATATCTTGATTACTTTATTATGGTCGATTGCTTTTTCATGACACGAGGGATAGAATAACTTGAATTAATTGATCAACATGGAGTTAAGGTATATACCATATATCACGCAGACCAGATTCACACATACTTGATTTAGGAAACTAACCTAGCTAGGTCACGTACGATTAAATATTGATGCAAGCTAGGAGCTAGGAATGAGATTCATTGTGTCAACCTCAAGGGAAAGGTGATATATTCCATATTCTGTCAACTTCTTCTCTTTCTCTGTTAGTATTTAATTGATGCATCCATCATTGGAATTCACAGGAAAAAGGAAGCAATTAATTAAGCACTAGACTTAATTAATTAATAAATAAAGCATTTCGATCTACCTGGGAGGTCTTCATTTGACTTCCTTCATATTTAATTGTTTTATAGGAGTATTATTTTTAATTTGTTGCTACCATTTTATTTAATTTGCTGTATGCTTAGTCTTGTCTTGTCTACTTCGATTTTTTTTTTTTTTTAATTCCTTAGTTTATAAAGGGCTCAGCTTCTCTCTTGGCAATTATTCCAATCGGAGACAGTATTAGGTCAAACTTCCAAAGTTTAATTTTATGTTTCGAACCGTTCAATTTTAATCCTGTATGCTTACATTAATTCGTATGAAAATTCATCATATCTATATATATACTCCATATATTTGTTGGCGACCTCAAATATATTGGTATTGTCGATCATTTGTGTCTCCGAAAAAAAAAATTAATTCGTATGTTTAGAAAATCATACTCGTCGTTGGATCTTTTAAAACAAATTTACTAGAGTTATGTGACCATGGTTATTGGATTCATACGAGTATTTTTTCAAATAGATGACACAATAAACTCATACACGCTGCAGGTGAATAACAATTGACAGGCAAAATGTGCGAAACCCACGGGAGCAAGGCGGATGGGAGCTCGGAAGGTGGCGTTACCTGCGGTGGCGACAGCACAAAAGGCAAATGTGGGTTGATGACGAAGGTGAGGGACTGGAGAGGCAAGAAGTTGAAGAACATACCGTACCCTGAAGACCCTAGCGTTGAATTGGAGGGGTTCACTCTTTCTCAGGGCCTCATCTTTAAGGCCCACTTTTCAGTTTACAACCCTCTCGCTTGCGGCATTCCCAAGTGGAAGTCCGCCCGTTACACTCTTAAATTTCCCAACAGCGACAGGTTTGGAATATGATCATTTCATTGTGTTTCATGAATCAATTACAAGTATACTCTACAAAAGATTTACAATATTAATTGTAGCTAGGCTGCTTAATTAGTTGTTTTTAATTAACAAATTCTGCGTGCTGTTGGGTTCAGTTCGAGTTCGGGTTCGGTTTGGCTTGACTATGTATCTCTATATATACGTTTTGTTGAAAAGGGAAATTGCTAATGGTAAAGTGCCCTCGAAGTTCCTGAGAGGAAAGAAGAAGACGACAGTGGACGTGACGATAAATGTTTCGCTGAACGATCTGGGAGATAAGTTGCAAGAAATAATGCTCCAAACTATAATTGATGGCCACCTAAAGGTTGAACTGGCATTGAAAATCACCTTCGGCTTTCCCATTATCGGAGAATCGTGTCCAATAAAAACCCAATTCCCGATCGACGTGCCGGTATCCAAGGTCCTGGACAAATGCTTGAGCCCTGCACTTTACAAACTGGTTCGAGTGGTATTGGATACTATCGCGGGCAATAAGAAGGACATACCTAAAGCTCTGTCCGAAATTTTAGATGCGCTAACGCATTATTACGATGATCAGAAGAAGGCTCTTGATCATGTTGCGGATGACCTGCAGAAAAACTGGGAACAGATGAATAACGCTGTTCAAGCTATCCAAAAATTGTTTAATCCCCAAGAAATTGTGGATGGCTTGATAGAACAAGGGGGACGTTTCATGAAGAGTGCATTTGATCAAATTTTCGAAAAGAAACCGTGACATTTTAAAGGGCCCGGTCGAAACTGGTGTGCTGATAAATAAATAAACTAGTCGGTCGATCTAGGGTTCGTGGCACTTGTGGCACTAGTGATGCCTCAGGTCATTCCACAAATAATTTGTACATCATGTAATGAGTGATATTATGCAAATAAAGAGCATCTGGAATTGCCACTAGCTAAAATATGGCTTCTTTTTTTTGTTTTTTGTTTGAGCAGAAGCTAAAATGGCTGGTTATATATAGCAGTATTTGTAAGGTAAAACAAAGCTTTTGTTTAAAAGCATGGATTGTTAAGGATTTGAATCCCATGCCGTACCAGTACCACTGTACCACCCAGTACATACCGTTTTTGAGCAAATTATATCGGCCGATAGATATCGATTTTGAGCCAATCATGTTCCCTAGACTGCAATTCTTTCCGACCGCAAACACCGGTCGGTACTAGACTATTTTAAATTTAATTTTTTTAGAGAAGACGTTATGCTAAATTTTCTAATGTGAAAAAATAACAACAATATCGATAAATCCGATACCTACCAATACTGGTACATACTGTAACAATAAAATTATCAGTATCTAGCTGATACGGACTCAAGTATTCAAGGTGTTGTGTACAGTGTCGCAAAAAAAGAGAAAGGATTATATATGCAGGGTAACAAGTCGCAAGTGTATGAATTGGTTGGTCCTCCTGGGTTGTAATAATGAAGAATTAGTGATACTGATATTCAAGGATTTTTGTAGCAAGTGAAAGGATTATATATATCATGAAGTTCTTTTAATCTATGGAGTCGGATTCTTCTCTCTTTGAACGCGGTCATGAACAGAATTCATAAAGCCTAAATTCATGAACGCAACGGTTCTTTTCAGAAGTACGAGGGCCAAGTTTATTCATTCGCAAAGAAAGAAAGAAAGAAATGATTGAGGTCAATGAGCAGTATGCTGTAATATTGTTTAGCCTGTTGAAGTAGAGAACAAGCAGATTTTTGGTGATTGTATATGGAATTGGTGCTTTCTGTTTTTTCGATTTTGGCTTTGGACAAGAAAGAAAGTGCTTGATGGAGATCTGGTTCTGATTGCTTTTGCCATGTTGCTTCTTTCTGGAGTATCTCACAACTTTCTGGGAAGAAATCTTGGATATGTACAAAAACAACTCTTATTTTCCCTCCACAGGTGGCAGTTATGAATCTACACAATTATACCATTTGTATAAATGATGACCTATTGTAACAACAATAACAAGCAACCCATCCCTAGTAGTAAAATGAATAAAGAAATGACCCCGCCTCTCGCACCAACTATGACAACAACAAAAAAAGGTGATAACTTCAAATTAATTACAAAATTTAACGCGGTGTCAGTATCTTGGAAGCAGTCTTGAGACCTGAGACGTGCGCTCTGAGGAATTAAGAGGAACTGTTGAAAACTCCGATTCTGATTGTTCAGACTGCAATATGTTTCTACCTGACAAAATGGGGCTGCTGTGGTTCAGGGATGGGCTTGACCTTGAGAAAGCAGAAGCAGCATTTGTTCTCGGATCAAGCACCGGTGAAGCGGCCAGTGTATCACTTGGACTTCTATTGTGCTGATTTCCATCGGATGCATTGGTGGCTCCTGCAGATTCCCTCTTCTCTCTTTCTTCTGTTTCTTTGAGGAGGAAATCAACCCAAAGATCTGCAAAGGACTGAGATAAAAGAAGAAACAAGAATTCATACTGGATTATTCTTCCATAGAATGAGCCGTGGCAATAAATAGGGACAGCAATATAACAATCCCAATCGACATTGTTCATCAGAATATCGTAAGCAAAGGCGTGTAGTTGGCAACTTATAAAAATGTCACTCTAGGACCTAAGTTCGTGGTTAATGTGTGCAAACAACTAGTTGTGTTTCGATCACGGATTTCTGAAGAGGGGCTTGCTGATAATAGAGAAGGTATGGGATTTCCATCTGCACGTTGAATACATACTACAACTGTTGATACCCACTGCATAATCCAAAGAATGCAGTAATCTTGTGGCAGGCTAGAATAAGAACTTTTATAAATAAATAAATAAATAATTAGGAGAAGTTGTGGCTTTTCATGGGTGGTTTTATCACTCAAAGAAACTCTAAGCTTACAACAAGGAGACTGTTGAGAACAGAACCAAAACAAACTGATAGCAGAACGAATGAATAATTATCAGACGAGATTGGAACCTGGTTTTCAGATGCCATATTTGCATTAGCTTCAGCCGAACCACTACCCAGTATGCCACCAACGAGCCGGCCTGGTAGACCCAGAACGCCACGAACAACACCTTTACCGGTACCTTGCTGAGCAACACCTATCCTTTGCTTATCCTCATCGGAAAATCCCAACATGCGAACCATAAGATCCAGAACCTGGCATCACCAGTATGTTAATCAGTGGATAAGCAGGATAAACAGAAAAAATTTGAGAAGAGTAGCTACTCCAACTATAATGGGGGAAGCAGTGGTGATGGAAACAGTGATCTTCTATGCATCTTCAATGCCCAAAAAATTAGTGTATAGAATATGGAAGAACTAGAATGAGAATGGACTAATTCACCTCTAATTAGGTCAGGGAGGTGAGATCTCAGGAGCATCATGGAAATTGAACAAGTAATGACCCTTTCATGGCTTATTCACATCCACTGATTTTTTGGGGAAAAATTATCTTTAGCTAAAAACCTGTGTGTTTGAGCCCACTAATATACTGACAAGCTTATGCACAAGTGTTTACGTACGTGTGCCACAAGGAAAACCTCTGGCTCTGGTACTCTAGTGTTCTTGTGTATGTTGAGGAATTGAAGAAACCTTCTCAAAAAATCATATGGAGTACCTCTTTGCTATGGTTTCTCTGGAAGTAGGTTACCAATAACTTGATCACTATTCGCCTGCCAAGATGCCAGTCAATCTGTCAATACAGACTTGCAGATTCCATAACATGACAAATTCAATGTATCAACTAAATATCTAAAAGCCACATTCAACTAAGCTTTGTACCCTTTTCTGACAGGCAACTTTGGAGACTCAAAATTCAGCCTCTTTACTGGGGGAATGCAACTTTTTTTTATAGCTAAGTTGGGGGAATGCGCCTTGGTCAGCTGGGATGTTAACTAGGGGGGACCTCTTGTCCACAGTACTTTGCCAAAGAACAATGCTATGAAAGATGAACTTGGAGTGACAGCAAGAAGCAAGTCATCTAAGATGGCAAAAGAAGCTACAGGCTGTAGGTTACAGCTGCAGCCAACAAAATCATGGAAAGTTTGGTAAAGGTGGTGATGTCAGCTAGCAGTAGAGTGGCTGTAGAAAGTTAAGTTGCATGCCTGATCTGTTATTAGAAGACCAATGGGACCCAGTGCCTTCAAACAGACACTAGAAAGAACATCCTTCAAGTATAATCGAACCAGTATGAGAGGATTTTTATAATATAACTTCTATGGCTTTCTGGGCATCATTTATAGAGATTTTTAAAACATCTTATGACTCCAGCCACGGACTGTGAGACGCAACGTTTCAAATAATCTCATCAATCATCATGTAACATCAAATCAAAGGTTGAATAGCAACACAATCCAAAAAAGAAATGCATGAACCATATTTTCATTATCTATCGAATATATTCCGATCATTAATACAACTTTTATGAGTGATCAAATGGAGTCTTCTGGAAAGATGGTAGAGCCTGAGACGGCAAAGGACCACCACTGTGGGGACGTGAGAGCAGAGGTGATCCTAGAATCTAGATAGAGAGAGAAAACGGCAAATTTCTTTGTTGCCGAAGGTTATATAGAGAATGCTTGATGCAATACACGGCTGAATGTCATATTTAACTAGCATGCATGGACAAGAAAAGGTGCCTCAATCCATTGGTTGAACAATCCAAATGTTTTTCAAGTATGGACTGCTACATGATCAGACATGCCCCTCCCTCCCTCCCTCTCTCCCTCTCCTACAGAATAAGAGCTCCAAGTTGTCTAAAATCCTGAAGCCCTCCTGTGGTACCCCATGCCACACTTACCCTGATGGGTTTTGTTCAAGGTTGCTGCAGTAGAATTGGGGTAACTTTGACAACCATGTGTATAAAGATAGGATATTAGCAACAGGCCACTCAAGAAAGTCAAAAGGGGAGCCAGGCAGATGTCATGCAAAAGAAATGCACGGCGAGAGAATGAACGTGCCTAATAGTTGCGGAGGGACTATGACATTGAAAATTAGAAGATATCTTTATCTTCAAAACCAATAAAAAGTGGACTATGACAGACAAAACTAAACAAAAGAGAACATGCAGAAACTAACCGGTCGACAAAATAATCGGAGTCCATTGACATCCTATTAATTCTTGACATGCTCTGCTCAAGAGCACGACGCAGTTTCGCATTGTCATCTTCAAGTTTATTTACTCTATTTCTTCCTTCTGCTAGCATCCTTTCAGCTTGTGAAAGCTTTTCCAATATACCTTCCTTCTCCTTGCGTAACATCTCTTCCTGTTGATGTGCACCCTGAAAGCAAAGACAAATTCACACCCAAGAAACTAGGGAAATCAGATTTGCACTTACGTGATATTCCAATATGTATATAAAGTCAGTCACGTAACATTGGTCTATTTTCAGTATTCATGACCCCATCAGATCAAAAAAATAATGTATCTTTGTGAATAAATTCCAGGCCCGACTACGAGTAATGGAACAACCACATGGAACAGAGGGATTAAGATTCAAGACCATGTACCTAATTCAAACAGAAACTTTACTACCAAACATATTAAGTACTAGAAACCTATAGATAGTAAACTGGAATGCCATTTGAATGTGCGAAATCTGTTTAGGCGAATGGGCTAGAAATTGCTACCGTTGACATTGCATATACACGTAAAGCTACTTGATAAGTTCTACTCTATACCACTAAAAAAATACTGACATGATGGATCTCTGTTTCAAAAGGGCAAGAACAAGGCATTTGATAGAATTCTAAAACATAAGTGAAGTACTACACCTTCAAAAGCTCAGCAAGTTTAGCTGATTCTTCTCTTGCATGTGCCAGATCTCCTTCCAAATGTTCCTGATCAGATAAAAGTGAAATTACCATAAAGAACGTAATTAAGACTGGATGGGTCTATTCTACCCAGAATGCTTCGTAAAGCAAAAGGACAAGACACAATGTTTACCTTAGCTTCAATTTCAGCATAGTACTGGCCTAACGCAGTTTGAAGATTTAAAAGTTCGACATTTTTGGCATCTATTGTACTGATAAAGCTTGTCATCTTTCTATTTTGGTCATCAATGATTTCTCTGTACTTTTGAAGCTCGTTGTTGTTTGCCATCTTAACTTCGTCTTGACTTGCAATTGCCTGCTTCAGAGCTTTCTGCAAATGAAGCATTTGTTGTTTCTGATACTCATTCTTTTCTCGTAGTTCCTCAATGATTTTATTGTCTTCATCCATCTTTTCTGATTCCTCAGATTCCTATGCAATATTGCAGCAAAAGAAACCGTTTACATTTCTGTTTGCATAAGATTGAAAAAGTTAAGCTTACTAGAGATGAAATGATCCACTGCTAGAATCTACGACTTGACATAAAGCCCGGAAAAGGCACAGCATACAGGTTCAAATAATGATGCTTTGAGTTTGACTCTGTAAACCGCATTAAATCAAAGAACATAATGTGGAATTTTCATATATATATGGGGCCGGTTCAAGGGACACAACTTTTGACACAAAATGTAATTGAAGCCCCATGCTAATAATCGGAGCCATTCAGTGGGGCTCCGATTACATTGTGTGTCAAATGTTGTGTCCCTTGAACCAACCCCTATATCCATATATATAGGCCTCCAGACACTTCATAAAACTCTTGAACTCTATTACGAAGTACTTAGCCTGCTTACATTATTTTCTAGAACTGTTATTAAAAATCCCTGCCTCAAGTCTGACTAAAAACCATATATCTTTATCTTTCCACATATGCAGGGGTCACAGTCAACACTTTCAAAGTTGTAAAACCTATACCGAAGTCTGAAAGAAGTTCATGCTCAGCAGAACATTGTAAACAAGAAGATATGCAACCTTATCTAATAAATGCTTCTTGAGACGGTTCAGTTCCTGTAATGCCTTGTCCCTTTTTTGTCGTGCCTCGTTCAAATCTTTCTCTAGTTTCCGCATCATTTGTTCCATCTCTTCTTTTCCAGGAAAACTTCCCAACGACTGGACATTCTGCATGAAAAACAATGGTTGGGAGAGTGAGGAAGCTTCAGAACTCTATCAACTGCCAGGTGTAAGGTACAATGTTACTAAACAATACCAGAACTACCTCATTCAAATGATTTGACTCCTTATTTGGATTTTCTTGAGCATCATGAGAGGAGTTGCTGGCTGTTTTCAACGCCGCTTGAAGCTCAACCTTCTCCATCTACCACAAATAAGATAACATTCAAACAGGCTCAAGGAGAAAGATTTCCAACCTTGTTCATTTTGGCTCGTAACATAAAAACAGGCTCACGGAACAAGGTTGCTATGAATGCTAATTTTACCCTCTGAAATCCATTTTTAGTTTGAAACCTGAAACCTTTACCAGATAACATAACACATGCACCCGTAGCTGGGAAAGCTATGAATGAAGTAAAGTACTAACCTTAAGATCGTAGTTTTCCTTCTCTAGGGATGCAATTACTCTTTTCAAACCTTCAGCAATATCATCATCTGCTTCTGCAGTCTCCCTTTTATTAAATTCCATCTGTAGTCGTCTTACTTCTGCTATTTTCTGATTCAATTCATCATGAATTTCATTCATCTCCTTGTTGGTCTGCAAGAAGAAACAATGCCAATGGGAGAGGGAAGAGATAGAGAGAAGAGTAAATGTAAGGTCAAGAACCCATGAAAATATGCATAAATAAAGATACTCCAACAAAAACAACATAGAAGCACAAAAAGAAAATGGAAGCTCAAACCATCAATACATTCCTTAGAGCACCTCTACATAATCCTGGGCTATGATAAAAAGATGTATTGGATGAATCACATGAAAACATGTACAAACAAATAATGTTAATGCAAAGAACGATTTATGTTACTTCCTGTTCATGGTTAACAATGTCAAGACAAAAATTCCCAGCACCATGTTAGGGATGCTAGCAGACTGCAGACTTAAGTTAAAAGCCCACCAGTTTAATCACCGTAACAGTTAAACTACAACTCATTAAGTTGCACTTCTTTGTAAAGCAAATAAAAATACCAAAATGTTATGGTCAGTTTTACTCAAAGCCATAAGCTATGTTACAGACTCCCGTACGGGTGGCAGTTGGGGGTGGGTCAAATCATCAAACCTCTAACTTAAGGATACGCAAACCCACTAAAAGAAGTATGTCGTAGAATTTAATCCTTGTGCTTTAAGTTCATTTAACCTTTTTATAGCGATTGATATCCAAAGAAAATGGTCTTGTCAAGTACTATTTCACCATAAGGGCTCCACGAGAAGTATGGGACACATATCCAGAACTTTGGCCAGGTGCCAAGTGCTCGACATTGGTACTTGATTTATTTTGAAGAATCCAAGTCATATAGCTTATAAGCAATGTCAGATCCATTTGAAGGATCTTCACCTCTTCCGCAAAATGTTCCAGCCAACAAAGAGCATGAACATATATAGGCCGGAGAACTTTACAAATGAGACAATGAAAATCTTTTGCTTACCCTCAAAGATTTTAATACTACAATGTAACACCCTAAATATTTGCCTCAAAATATGGAGGCTTATGTGTGTGCTATTCACTCATGGGAGTGCGCATGGGTGTTAAGGATGAGAGCACCCGTTAAAATAACCAAGAAGTGGTGCATTAAAGAGGGGGGGAAAAAAAAAAGACAAGTTAGAGAGGAAGAGATGTGATATACTAGGGTATATAAATGGGGAGGATATACTTGGAACTTTGGAAGGCAAAAAAACGGGGGGAGGGGCACAATTTTGGCTTGGTGGGTATATGTAAGAGTGACACGGATTGGGGAGAGGCAGATATTCTCTTAAAGTCTTGTGTATATATGTAGATTGCAGGTATGTATTTTCAGTTGCAAGGGAGGGGACGGAAAGTAATGGAAGTTCATGGGAGGTAATGTGTTAGTCAAGAGGTAGTGGGAAAAACAGGGCTGGAAGGAGGGATGGAAGGGGTGATAGGTAAAAAATGGGGGATCAAAGTTAATTAAAAGGTTATGCTTTTTAAGGTTATTAGTTGTTTGGCGCCAAGTAAGTTGGGTAATTGGTTAAATAATATCGTGTTTATTTAGCGGTATTTCAGAATTTCGGGTTGTTACATGAGATGTTACTTAGACAAAAACCAAAAACCAAAACTTGCATTACAAGGTTATTTATGTCACCAAAATAAGCAATAAAGAAACATTCAAGGAATCCTTTTCAATAACAGCATAAAAGAGCAAAAGTAATATATGATCATAACTTTATAACTTCAAAGGGGCAAATACACATCAGTTCTAATAGAAAGGAACAGGATTCAGAACTCACTTTGCTCTTTTCTACTTTCATTAAATTCAGCTCCTCCTGAAAGGATCCATTCAACTTCTGTTCCTCTAGGAATGAAAATGAGAATCAGTCAAGAAATTTAAGAAGACCTAACGTAATATTGCGGTTCGCCCAAAAGGAGTATGGAAATACCTCGTAACTGTAGCTGTATATTTGCTAACTTGGCATGTTCTTTCTCAAGTTCCAACCCTAAGCTTTTTATTTGCGACTCATGAGCTGCTTGCATTGCTGCCAGAGACCTGTTTTTCTCTTCTAACAAATCTGCAAGATCCTAGAAGGCATTCATATATCTGTTGTCAACTTCAATCATTATGGACAATGAAACCAGAACAAAACCTTATGATTGACTTCAAAAGAGGCAAGAAGGAAAAAATTAAGAAATTTACATCATGACCAGAATAAAGTGAGAGCTACTTAAAGAATGTGTAAACCAGAAACTTTAGCAAGGTAAACACAAATTCAATTTGGGAAAAAAGTATCAGTACCCAATCCATGGCAAAAGATAGCTGATGTGTTTATGTTAAGCATAAATCAGTTAAGCTAGATCCATATCAACACATGTAATCACTGAAGCAGAATAGATTAAACGCATCATTACCTTTTCATTACCCTGAATGTCAGAGCGTTTTGATTCTATCTTAGTTTGAGTAATATCAGGTTGCGTAGATTGTGTAATCCCATTGCTTAGTTCATCCTGTTTGGAGACCCCACCATTGATTGTTCGGCTGCCCACAGATCGATTTTTTACGGAGGCTTTCGGATGCCGATTGTGTGACTGATCAGTACTCCCCTGGACAAATCCCAGATAAGATCAATCAATACCCAAGTTCAATTCTTTTTCTGATGGGTAGACTAGGATACTAGAAGATGCATCTTTATTGGGGAAATGCAACCTAAGAATGTAAATAACAATAATCAAGTAAAATAACATAGTAAATGTAAATTACAATAACCAAGTAAAAAATAACATTATTTAGCCACAGTCATCTGGGGCTTAAACTTCCATATCTTCCATACAAGATTAATTCATAATACGAGGGGTAAAATCATAGAAAGACCTCTTAAGACCTCTCCATGTCAAAGAGTCAAATTAAAATATATTTGAATAAAGATTGATACCTTGACACCATTAGGGCTTTTTGTCTTGAAACTCTCATTTCTAGGTGAATTTGAAGCAGCATTTTTTGATTCCAGATTCCGTTTCAACAAGCCATTTTCCTCGTTCAATCTTAAAATCCAATCCTGCCAAATAAAATTGATAGTAATTAGAGCTAG
The DNA here is from genome assembly GCA_025413875.1 of Rhododendron molle. Taxonomy (NCBI): domain Eukaryota; kingdom Viridiplantae; phylum Streptophyta; class Magnoliopsida; order Ericales; family Ericaceae; genus Rhododendron; species Rhododendron molle. Next base: position 1,159,561 of record CM046394.1, on the reverse strand, counting down.
TTCCACAACACATACTTAAAAAATAAGTACTTATTTCACATTTTCAAACTCAAAAATAATGCAAATGAAAATTAATTTTTTGATTTTTTTTTGTACCGTTCAAAAGATCTCAATGAGATCTACCAAACAAGATCGATATTGCTAGGAAAATTATTTGTGTAAACATATTATTTTTGAGTTTGAAATTGCCTTCTTAAAAAATAAGTACTTAAAACGAGTTCTGGAACGGGCCTAACACTTGAAAAAGGCTCCGAGGACACTTATAGCTAGAAAGAGTGGCTAAGAGATTAGGTTGATATTTGGAGCAGTTCACTCGTCACTATGAGATGAAAGGACCAAACCAGATAGGTGGCTGGTTGTGCTACAGAGTTGCATAACCAACACTCCCATCAGCAATCACAGTGCAGCACAAACTTTCCTCCACGGTACTATTAAGACTCTTGGAAGAAAAACCATGACTACCCCAAATTTGAAAGTACTCCATTGAAGACATGGAAACATATCCACGAGACATATATGAACCAGAGTGATCTCAAGCATAGCCTAGAAACTTCTGTCTGGATGAAAATGTTACAATGGCTTTCAAGTCATAGGTAGAACATTTTAATACTGGACCTAAGTAACACCTAAAAATATCTTTAGATTTTCAGGCCCAGATTTGTCCAACAAACCATGTTGTCCAAAAGGGAAACCTTCAACAACCAAGGCATAACTATCAAAATAACAAACAAAGCAACAAAGGAAACCAGCCACAGAACAAAGAATTACCTCTTTTTCCTTCAATAAAGCTGCATAATTAACTGATAACGCCTTGATTTCTGACTCAGACTCCTGAAGCCTCTTGACTTCTTCCTTGTACTGCTCAATCTGCAACAACCACATAAATAGAAAATGCTGATATCATTCACGCATGAACTTTGCAATGAAGGAAAAGTCATACTAGCAATCAAGAGTGACTAGGCATGCCAATGAATCCAAAAAACCAAAGTACACATGCCGAGCGAAACCCGGATCCAAACTCAGTGAGGGCTCCAGCAGCTTCATTCAGACAGGCTGGACTTGCATGGATATAAATCAACAGAACTTTAATCTGAACTAGACATGCCCAAGGACTTAGAAGCCCAAGCCTCAAAGTCATAAATATCTACCCTAAGATCTATGTTAAATGGACTCCGGTGTGAGTATCAGGTGCGGGTGCAAGTCCAAGCGTCAGACCTTCCAAAACTGAAATCTTAGGATACTTGGATGTGTCCCCAAATTGGGTATGGCTACAGGGACATGAACACTTGTTTGTAGAATATATTGCGGAACATTTTCAGATTAACAATTGTAACTTGTATTTAAATAAGAAGGGATTAAGAAAATTTTGTTTTTACCATTTCCTGCCCATGTGAGACTAGAAATATCGCTTTTCTAGCTAATTTGACATTAATTTTTTGGTCATTATAATAACAAGTAGAGGATCCGAGTGCCAAAACGGATACGGGTGTTGGACACATCGACACGGTCACACGAGCCAAAATGACGGAACCATATAACATATCCTGCAAAATCTAAAATTCATTTAAGATGATTTTGTATTCGTCAGAATGGTTATTTACAAGGTTGCAACCTTAAATAACCACACCAAGAAAGTCACCACAAGGCCCTAGCCAAACTCCTTGCCTTACAATGTCTTCTGTCCAGATCAGCCAGCATAAGCGAGCCTTGGCATGCAATGTTGTGCAAAGACGTCCAATGGCATGCCCACTTCATCCATGGTGCCTAGCCTTGCCCCACAACCGGCTTTCCCCGACTTGTGGGCAAGCTTTCTGCTTTCCTCGAAGGGACACACCCCCAATCCACACCGGTCCACACACCGAATCGATTGGCGGACCTACCCAGCCCACGTGCCCCATTGGATAGAAGTAGTAGACTCGTAACCACGAGTCTGTTTTTGGCTGTCTTGTATAGACTCTAGAGTTATGCGACAGGTGTTAGTCTGTATTTAAATCTCCGTTTGGTGAGATTAGCAAGAATTCTCTTCTTGTTCTTTGTTTCCTAACTCTAACTCTCATCTAATTCAGCTGTTGCATATTTTACTTCGTTTTCCTTGTTTCATGTGCATTGCTGCCTTGATATCAGGCCTTAGTTACGTAATCCTTTGGTAGGATCCTCCGCTCTCAACCCTCACCCTCGTGAATTTTAGTAGTCTGAGATGCTTTTCAAAGACGCTTGCGCTCCCATTCACACACGTCCACACACATTATGTGACTTAGTATCAGACTTCTCATAGCTCGCAATGGAAGGGATATTATTCAGACTTCACATAGCTCGCTATTTTTCACTCGCATAGGGAGTTCTATTCCCAAATTCACAAAATTCCACAAGAAACCAAAGCTCTATCCCTAAAAAAACAGAAGCACACAACTCATAGCAGACAAACCAATGAATTCAGCAACATCGAACAAAATTGGCGAGGACGTTTCACAGATAGAAACCTAAAGACAACGGAATAATACCTCAGAATTATAGGGGGAACCGAATCCATTGGCCAGGGGAGAATGCGAAGCCGGACTGGAATGCGCGAAACTGTGAGAGGATCGGCGATCGGTGGAGAGATGACCGTTTCGATCCGGCGAATTGTAGATCTCGAGCGCTTCGTCATCGTCGTCGTCGTGAACGTCGAGCGCGATTTTGTGGAGGTTTTCTTTCACGTTCGCGATTGAACTCCACATCATTCAATCCGCCGACAATCCTCCCTCTCTCTGTGGAGTATATCCGTAGGGATACGTGTGTACGGTCGAATAGAGATTTTGGCTCCAAAATTATGAGAGATCTCAGGGGAACCTAGACAAGGGGAGGTGAGAGCATCGATTTTTTAGGGGACGCGAGAGAGAGAGAGAGACGAAGGTCGAAAGACTCGAAACAATTTCCCGAATTTTGTGAAGGTTGGGTAGATCTCTTGGAATAAAAGGGTAAGCGGGGGGGTTTTATTTACGATTTCAGTTACTCGGAGAAGGAGCCGTGTTAAGTACTAATTAAACAACTATTATCGCTTTCGCAGATTTCAATAACCTAAGTTGTTATTCAAAAAATGTTTTCACGCTTGCATTCGCAATCTCGCTCATGCACCGACTCTTAAATTATGTGTTGTTCATGGAAGGGATATGTAATCTATAGAAATATTCCCTCCATTCCTAATTGATAGTTTCTCATTCCACTTTTGAAATGTTCTAAAATGTTTGTCTCATTCCAAACATAGAAGTTGAAATTTGATAAAATTGCCAAAGTTTCCATCATATGTGAATACATTTTTTCCCTTTCTCATATGTGAATACAAATTGTGCAAAATAGATAGAATATAGGGGTGATGGTGAAAAATAGGTGTAATGATTACATATTCGCTAAAAAATTGAAATACCTAAAAGGAATTCTCATTTAGAAATGAAGAAAATACTAGCTTATCGGATGAGGTATTGATAGAACTAATGGAGTACCATATTTTCATCATTGGGGATGGGATTTCAGACTACTACCAGTGTCTCTGTACATGAGAATACGTAGTATTAGTCCTTGAATTACTAGTCCACTTGTTCGCTCTTTTTCTTAGAACTATTTATGTTAATGGTTAAAAAAAAATGCATTTATTAAATTGAAGAGTATGAGAATATTTTCCTAAACATTCTAACCTATGATGATAACAAACAAGTTAGATTAGAGCTCGATAGTCGAGACATCCTTTTTATGTAGAAGTATGACCGTATGAGGTTGAATGTGGCAAAAATTAAAACATGTGGACCAAAATAAAATGTTGCATAATACAAGCCTGCTAGTGTAATTACCCAAGAAACAGAAAATTCAGATTTCTATAAATAGTCGCCTTCTTCAACCATAGCCCCTACTAGGGTTGGCCTTCCGAGTGCTCTGCTCATCTTCTTCTTCTCTTCTTTCTTCTTCTTCTTCTTCTTCTTCTTCTGGCCTACCGAGTTCTCTGCTCCTGTTGGCCCTTCTTCTTCCTTCCCTGTTTCGACTTTTCGATTTACCCTTGCGTTCCTTTGGTCTGTAATTGCTATGAAGAAACCTGAAATTATATGATTGCGTAGATGATTAAAATCTCTAGCAACATGCTATTTACCATGGTTCGTCTGAGCATCCTCTCTCTCTCTCTCTCTCTCTCTCTCTCTCTAAAGTGATTGATGATAAGGATGTACATGAGTGTATATCTGTACATATACGTATAGTAGTGTTTGTTGTGTACTTATGTGGATGGCGAAGGTCCCAGCAGAGGGGGTAGCTCCATAACGAGGCCTCTCTAACAGTTGTTTCTACACTTTCCTTCGCAAAGTGATTGGCCGAATCGTAGGATGCCCAAACTGCTTCCTATTTTGGTGCATCTTGAACCCTCGGCTATATTTATGTATTTCTTTCAATTTTCAGTGTCTTTTAGCACATATTTCATATACAAATCTAATATTTATCTAAGGAGATTTTGTCCGGCCTCATGTGGATCTCAAAAAAAATAATGAAGACCTATATGCATCAGATGGTTTTGAACGTAGCTCTGTTGTCTGTGTTGAGATCTCTAGTGTCTTAAAATCCATGGTTTTTGTGTCCCTAGCAAACCTTGGAAGTAGAATAGCATCATTCAGACTTAAAAGTGGAGACAAGTTCTTCAGCTAAAATGAAAGTAAATGATGGTTTCATTTAATGTCTTTCTGCCAGTTTATTGGAAGAGCATCGTTACAGTTTAATTGCGTAAACAATGGGAACTGGAAGTGGAACATTCTCGGTTTGCTTGAACCCATGACTTGGTGCCCTGGAAAAGGACCGGGAACCATCAAGAATGATCCTTCAGGGTCCTTCAGGAACAGAACTGTATGAAAATGCCTTTGAACCCCAGAAAAATAGGAAAGATTGAGAAAGCTAATCACTAGCAAGACCACTTGACAGAGACTATGAACTATACAAGGCAGAGATGAGAAGATTTCAACTATATGGAGTATTATTTGACGGACTATAATGCAATCATTGGCAATTTAAGGTGCAAAGCAATGATGTTCCCAAGTGATGATCGTTTCAACAAGGCTTGGGTGGGGGCATGCTAAGAAAATCCCCCTTCATTAAATTTACTCATTTGGCTAACCCATACAGCATGAATACAGTTTGATAAGTCGACCGTATGTGGAAGGGTAAGAAGGAAAGTGAACAAAGAATACCAAGATTGAGTTCAACCATCAGTTGGAGAAAGAAAGGATGTTATTCAGTCAAACCAATACAATATCCAAGGTCGCAGTATCATGTTGCAAAATACGCAACAGATGCGACAATGTTATGCCACCAAACCAGAAAAAAAGTCGTGAATGATGTCAGGAAGGTAGGATGCCCATATCAGTCACCAACAAAAAGCAATCCAAACAGTCATTTAGGCTGCACAAGGTAGGAAGCCCATATTGCATCTGCTGGTTTTGGAGGTTGAACCCAGTGTCCTGGTATACGGCTGCACCAAAGCATGGCAAAAGAAAAAGATAGGTGAGTTTATCAACGTTGTAATCTGATGAAATGTGAAAAATGGATGAAGTAATGCAGCATTTAATATGACAACTGAGGCTGAGAATGCTTCACATCTTCAGCAATCATGAGATGATGCATAACATTATGGTGTATGAATTGCAAGGACAAAAGGGAACTTAAGAAAGAGATGTCAATACTGTAATCCAACCACAAGCGTTACTTTAGAAATCATAGTATCATACCTTAGATGTCAAATGCAAGCGTTACTAAGGACATCATACAAGTGTTACGTTATACCTTCATTACAGAATGGAGGGAGCAATTTTCTGAACCAACTGGGAGATACTTAACTTAATTGTAGGCATTTTGTATACTTATTGTAATTGAGTAGAAGGGCATTCTCTAAATGATCCGAGAGCCTAATGGACAAGACACTGGCATTACTTACTGAAGATTTACTGACAAACTAGGGTAAAATGCCAAAAGTTATATAAAACTCGAGAATCGTGATGATTTGTTAATCCTATTCGTAAAGATCTACTGACATACTGGAAATGGAACACTAATAACCTTAATAGCAGAACGTGATGTGCTTAGCAAAAAAAAAAAAAAACGTGATGGATCTGCTCATAAATGATTTCACCTAAATTAATGAACCTCTGGTTGGTTCACACTTTCTTACTTGGACTTTTTGTATGTGATTCATGCACTGTCCTCGACCTATCCTAAAGAGGCTAAAACTTCAACCAGCACATTCACAGGTAACCCAGCGGAACCTACTAAGACAGCCCAGAGCTCCCTCGCGCTCTTAGAATTGTACTCTGCAAGTGGATTGCATACACATTTATGTCACGTGACTCATGTCTTCCATATGTCCAAATATCTCAAGACCATAAAGGGCCAGGACTTTTCTCAGAGGATAGTCTCAATATTATCTTCAAAAATCTTGGGCGCGATGGCCCTTTCTTTTCCCAGTTGGATCTTTCTAAAAGAAACCACCACCCTCGATCTGGTTACTACCTACGCACTCATCAATCTAGGTGTTCAGCTGATTCCAGTAATAGAAAACTAATCTCACTATTTGATCGGAAGGACACCAGAAACACCAATATAAAAGCAAGCATTTTGGGGCAAGAAAGAATTAGTGATTTCACCTTCCCCCTGGTCCTATATATTGATCCCACGTTCTTCTAACCTGCATTCATGAAGAAATTATTTCAGTAAAACCAGGTAGCACTCGAGGACTCCGTAAGCAATGGAAATGAAGCGAACATCGGAAATACATATGAACTTCCGATTCTAGATGTAAAGGAGTATCTGGTTAACAGATAGCATATGGCATACCGCATACATGCAACCAAACCTGGAAAGTTGGAATGGAACTATCATACCAAAGCTAAGCCTTTTAAGTAAAACAGATACTGCTGCATGCATAGGCTACCCAATTATAGGACATTTACGATGTAAATAACCATCTAATCCTACTACAAATCATAGACATCTAGCCATCAAAATTACCAGCCTCTATGAAATTAAAAACCAGTTGCAATTACCTCAACAAGTGTTCCCAAATCCGTATTGCTGCCATGGTAATAGTGATAAAACTCAATTGGTAAACTTGCCACGGAATCATACACCCCACCATGGCTTTGTCCTTCTGATCCTTGATTTCCAGATTCCTTGTCAGTGACTATACCTGAGCCTCTTCTATTTTCACTTTCAGTAGTTTTGTCTTGACCATCCTCATTTCCACCTAAATCACCTGTTACAACTTTTGAGTCAGGCCCACAACCCTGAAAGCTTGTTCTAGATTCCTCAGCAGTTGCAATTGCACCCTTAGCAGCATCTGTATCAGATGCAGCTGTTGCTTGGCGCTCCTCTTCCTCAACTGCAGCTCGAACTCTTTCAAGGAACTTATCATCCTCCTCTGGGAGAAAATGGCCTGCACAATTCCAGAAACAACTGTGATTTAAATTTTAAAGTGAAGAGAGAATCACCGGACCTGATTGGAACATTGACTTTGTTCTAATGCATGAGCACCTAATTTAACTAAGCAAAGAGAATGACGATGCAAAGAACGGTGTATAAACTTGTATCGAATTTTGTTAAACATGAAACCTTGTTGTCTAAGAAACACAATAACAGCAAATCAATAATAAGACGGAGAACATTCTACACGGAGGCACAACTAGCTCAGGTTGGCAATCCTGCTCCCTTGAACGAAAACAGCAGTTTCTTTTTGGTTTTACTTTTTTTCAAGTAAAATGGCAGAATGCTATTGCTGAAGCTCCATAATGGAATATTAAGTTCGTAAAGATGAAGTTGCACGTGTCAGAAACAATTCAACCAAATTGTAATAGGCGAAAAGCATGTGTCTGAAATCTTCCATTTAACTACAACGTTGTAATAGTTAAACAACATAGAAAGTGAGTTTGTGTGAAGCTATGCAAAGCATCAAATGTTTGCATGATCTGGAAAAAAAGCTAAGCACAAGCCAAAGCATATACAAGTACTCTAAGTCACAAAATGGATGAAAATGCACACCTTGTTTTTTTAATTTTTGGATCCTGAGAGACCGCAACTCTTGCAACTTCTCCACAATCAATACAAGCTCAAGCTGAAAGTTGTAGTCGTAGTTATAATTTGGTTTCCCCAAGTGGAAAAATATGAAAAACATAAAAGCAGCAACAGTATTGCACATATGGAGATTTTAGCAAACAGATATCCATGTTGTCGATTAAAGGATGCTCAACTGAGGATTTGGAATTGTCCAAGAGACAAATAACAAGGTTAAATCATCTGCGAGGTCCGAGTGAACTTACTATAGAGTTCACCTCAAACAGAGGTCTTCTAATTAAACCTGTATGCGCGTGAACTTACTATAGAGTTCACCTCAAACAGAGGTCTTCTAATTAAACCTGTATGCGCTTACGCCTCCTCTATTGAGGACTATAATAAGTGGAATGAGGCCATGGTTGGAAGATGCATTTAAGATGTTTCAGAAGGCAACCAGACCGTGTCAAGCTTCAGTAACTCTCACGTGAATATCAAGGGGTCATATATTAAACATCAGAAATCAACTCTAGTAGTGCATTACTGTAATTCTCACCTCAGATTCTAATCTCTTCTTCTCTTCTTTTGCTTTAAGTTTTGCAATTTCTTTCATCTTTTCTACCTGCATTCACATATCCCTCAGGAAATAAAGATAATAATAAATCATGTGCATGCAAAATGTAGTTTACCATAAGCTGAAAAACGCCATACCTTAAAAATAAACGACCAACAAATTATTCAGAACAAAGAGGGTTTTCAAGAAGAAATGTATCTATCCAGAACTTAAAACCTTAAATCCATTTATATCTTTGACTTGCCCTTGTCCATCGTCATACCTCGAGAACATTGGAGGGTGCAAATAAAAAATGCACCGAGTTATCAAAAGAAAGTAAAGGATATAACTGGTGACCAGGGGCGGCGCCAGTATACAACTGGTGGGGTCGGCTGATCCCATGGGCCAAAAATTTTCGGCTACTTTGGTACTAGAAGTTTGGGGAAGTTTCGGGTTGGTTAGTGTAATGGACACCATATCAAGGGTATGAACCCAATCCATGAGAGTTGCACCGAATAATTATTCCTAAGGTCTGGGCCTCCCTCTCCCCTAGATGCAACTATTAATATGCAAGGGTTTAGTTTTAAGTTTGAGGAAAATAAGATTGGAGAATTAATAGTTTAATAAGGGAACTAACACACACACACAAAAAAAAAAAAGTATCCTTAAGAGTTATATGTATTCACTTATGAAGTTATGATTACACGTTTACTTACACTAGGGGTGACTAATGTAAAACCATCGTTAAATTCACGATTGACCCCATCGTGCATAATTCCTGGAGTCACCACTGCTGTTAACCCCTAAGTTAATTTTGTTAGTGACATTGGTTTCCTCTTCAGCCAACTATATGCTTGATCTCTCCGTATCAAAGAAAAGAGGTCACCCTCCTTTGCTAGCTCATTAACATGTGCTCTATCACCTTCTATGTTGTTCAAACAAATTCTGTGGGAGATGCTTTTGACCTCCTCGGTCAGTAGAATAAAGCCAAGCACATAATGCTAATAATGGTCCTGATGCCATCTAAATTGTGGGTGCAATTTCAAACAACCTCTCACTTCTGAAATAAAACCAGACCAATTACCGAAATCATCATTTTGATAAATTCCTAGCCACTTGTGTCCCACCAAGTGATGTTTTAAGTATGTTCTTGGCTTACTCGAGATGGATAAACTGAATCAAACTAAATGACATGGAACGGACTGAAAAAGGTGTCACAAAAAAGACAACCTATAATTAATGGTCAACAGTCTATTAAGGTTTGATTTCCCAGTACTCCAGGAAATTTAGCATAACCAAGTAGCATTGCTTGAAATGACCAAATATACATGTTTAGTACCTTTCGTTTTGCAATATCCTTCGCGATTTCTCTAGCCCTCCATTCATCAGCTTCTTGATCAGCTTGGTCCAATTGCTCACGCTCCTAAACACAATAGTGATTAAATAGAAGTAAACAACATAATCATCTTCCAGCATCAGATATAATAGGTATGTATTTATATAAATACATAGAGGAGGGGGGGGGGGGGATCAGATTGAAGATGTAACCACCTTCATAAGCATTTCTGCAATTCTCTTCCTCTTTCTCTTCCTCCATTGTTTGTTTCTTCTGGACTTCAGCATTTTATTACCTAATCGCACCACTGCAGACTTTTCCTCCCACGGAGTTGTTTCATTCGTGACAACTCTAAATGGCTCAAGTTGAGCTCCTAACTTCGACATTATAGCATTCGCAGCTCGCAATGAAAGTGACTCTTGTGATACCAAGTCCATTCTATTCTCTTCCAAAAACCTAGAAAGCCTCAACATCAAACCATCTTCTTCGCCCTCCATGGATCCTTCACAATCTTTTATCCTAATGAATGCCTCTAACTCTTTTTCCCTGTTCAAAATTAACATTTTGAATCACACCCAGTAATCTATACCGGCATACCACACACACTTCCGCAACCTTAGTGGGTTTCTGTTGCACTAGCAAGCCTTCGGGAGGAACAAGGAAATAGAAGCGAATTAGGATTAAAAAAAAAGTTGACAATTCAGAGGGGAAGTCAAGATTGATGTTTCTAACAATTTCTAACAATCACCATTTTTTATGCTTCTTGGCTCCTTCGTTGCAATAATTGGCTTCTACCATAAGTCTGTTGCAACAAACACCCACAAAATAGAGCTTCCTAAATTATTTTCTTAAAGCTTTTTAACCGGTTTTTGGCTCATAAGCATCAAGAAGGTCCACTGAGTAATTTGGCAAAGGTTCAATTTTTCAAAAAAAAATTAATAATATCAACTTTACACTGACAATTTTGCATTGAAATTTCGAGCAAAGGTACTACTCACATGGATTTTGCAAGTTCAATGGAGTCCCGTAACTCGTTGAGGCGATCACTCACATTTGTGGTTTCCCAAAAGGCACACGAAGGTGGAGGAGCTGGGGGTAGTATCGGAAACCATGGTTGAGGTAGGGTTGACGAGAACGGACCTGGGTTCATCTGAGCCATTGGATTCATCGGCGGCATAGAGTTACCAGTCTGCATCATCGCTTTTTCGTCTTCAAGCCCAAGAAAAAGCCGGAAATTGCACCATGAGCATAGAGTTTTGATCTTAGTTTGGACAAAGAGAGGGGGGGGGGGGGTTGATCTTGGCGAAAACGGGGACGACGAATGGCAATCGTTACATACTCGAGTTCCACAGACGCGAGGTCGAGCGAGTTTCAAGAATCCTCGCATAAAAGGGAGTCAACAAATTCAGTCATATTCAGAGCAGCATCAATGCAGCACTGATCGCAAATAACAACAAACAGAAGCAGCCAATATGTACAAAACAGAAGCATAAGAGTAATGAGGTTATCTATCATCACATAACTCAACCATATGTACACAACAGAAAGAAAGTTTTCATTTCAATTTTTCAACAGTCGTACACCCCTCGGGAGTGGTAGAAGTGATTTCCAAAGATGTCTTATAAAACAGCTATGTCACAGGAATGGAGTTGGCCCCAAGCATTCTTCATATCATTAATTTTCTACCATGGTTTTCTCTAAGTCTACAGAGTTCAGTTCATCCACTGGAATGCATGTTACCTTTCAAGGATAAACGTGAAGTAATATAACACACCCAATAATAAACACACATTGCTCATATAGCTAACAAAATGAGTATTAAACTTTAAAACCTATTAAAGTAATAAAAAGTAAGCGAACCTTACTCATATAGTATCAACTCTGTTTTTAGATAAAACAAATCTCAAAACGGCAAATTTGAAGCCGTCCAGTTGCCTATAGGACCTATACTTAATTACTTGACCACCTATGTTTTATCGTCATCCAACTCTTATCCATTTCTTATGACCGACAAATAACCTAAAAGGTTGAACAAGTCAATGTTCATGATAGAGTAATGAAACATAGGTTATACTATTTTTTTAATCTGAAACATGACTAATTCAATGTTCTATGCCTTATATGTCTTTTACCTTAATAACTGTAGGGAGAAAGCTGTCAAGACATAGGGAGAAAGGTGTCAAGACACCCACCCACAAAACCAGTCCAAATTGAACTTTAATTTCAATCCATTCAACCAACTAACGAGTAGGCTAATATATTCTACATTAAGCTGATGTGGTATGCTATGCTATGCTTGCTACAATCACCTTGTATTATTGTTTTTTCCCCACATGATCTGTTTGGAAAAGCAAGAAACGAGTTGATTTTTTAGGGGGTGGACACCAATTTGGGAGGAGCTAGTTAATTGGACAAAGTCCATAATGAGCCATAGCTGGAAACCCTTTGCACCATAAACACCCAAAAGAATCTCCACAAAATGCAAACATTTGAACAATCAAAAATTGTGGAATCAACAACACATGCAGCCCTTACCCAGTACCAGTAACTACCCAATTTCAACGCCAGCAACAGCAAAAGCAAAATTAGTACTCAAAATTATCATATTCGGCATTCCTAAAATCAGATTAGTGCTCAAGACGGAACACGTATTCCGTGAGGCGTTGGACTGTGTTTGGCTACATCATATCCTCGTGATAAAAATTAGTCCCAGACCCAAACGTGCACAAGGTAGGGCTTAGATCAACATATACAGAGAGAGAGAGAGAGGGGCGGGGGGGGGGAACAAACCTGGTGTGCACGATTGAAGCCCTAGGACACGAGAAATTGACCCATTAACGAGCAAAACAGTTCGCAATGCTTGAGATATTAATCTCCAGTTCGCGCGAAGCGATTGGGAGATCTGGCGCCTCTGATTTTGAAGGAGCAATTGGAATTTTTGGTGACCTAGGGCGGCAAGGATTGGCGCCTAAAGATTTCGCCAAACGCTGTTCTCCTTTAATGAAACGCTATAATTTTTTGAGCGCGAGACTCGGAGGGAGTGTTTACCTGTTTCTGAACAGGGAACACTATAATAACTCCTCTTTTACAGTACAGCCCCTTTGGCTGCCCAGGCGAGAAAGGAAAAGAAAAGGGAGCGATCTCCCTTATTATTATTATTAGTGAGAAAAGAAAAGAGAGTGGTGTAATTTCTTACCAACCCATCCAAATACACGTGAGAAATCAAACTCTCACCTCCATCTCCAACGGCCGGTCTCTTCTCTGGCAACTCTCCGGCGACCTGGAACTCTCCTCTCTTCTCCGGCGACCTGGAACTCTCCTCTCTCTTCTCCAGCGACTGCACAGCCACTGTTCCGACGACGAAAAACCGCCGTCGTAGCTCGCACGTGCTGCCGGAAGTTAAGCGAGTGAGATCTACTCTCACCCAAGCTCCCCACTCGCCTCTCTCTTCTCCTTTCTCACGGAATCGCGCCAAAAGTGGCGAGAAACAGAAACGGCCTTTGAGGGGGCTCCCGTCTCTCACCCTCTCTCGCCTTGTAGATCATACAAACGGAGGAGAGATTGAGTTCTCCCTCCTTCCCCTTTCTTTTCTCTCGAAATGCCTCTATCCAAACGAGTTGTTATAGAATAGACGAAAAAACCGCCACTACGTACGGTACCCATTTTAGTATTAGTTTTGTTTTATTTTCTAATCATTACCCTATATCTTTTTTCAATCATTACCCTATATCTTCAATTATTAATTTCATTTCTCTCTATCTCTCTCCAATCATTACCTTATTTCTCTCTCTACCCACTACTAAAACTAAACTAAACTAAACTCTCATTCAAACAAAGCCGGGCTATAACTTAATGCAATAAAAGCCCATATTTGTTGCAGTGGCAACTTCTAGTAGTCTAAATTGTTCCCTGTTTGCTGCTTCTGAATAAGTTTCTTGCTACTGAATTTCAACTCAATTTCCCTATATAGGTAATAGGATGCATATGCAACTCTCTACAATCCATTTGCAACCTGCTAAGCCATGCACCTTCTTTTTTCCTTTTTCTTTTTCTTTCTGTTTTTTGATAAGTGCGAGATCTTATTAAGCTCAACCAAAAGAATCAAAGTCAGGGATGAGATCCCATACAACAACCAACAAATACAACTGTAAAACTGCCAACAAATGAAACTTATACAGGAAAGAAAATTCTATCAGACAAGCCCTATTGTCCGGACAGAACTTTGTTCTTTAGAGATTGCTTCACATTCCTCCTTGAGCAAACAAAGTCTCTGACTCTCTAACATCATCTGCAATGCTTTTCATCACAAGACCCTGTCCTTTAGCTGGTCCCTGGAAAATCGGACAATTTCTCTCCCTCCAAAGGTCATACACAGTACCAGCCAATGAACACTTGAGAATTATACATCTCAAACTTTTGCCCTTCACATGCGTACAGTACCATTCAATAACCTCCTCCAAAGTATCAGGCATATCTTGAATCATGTTCTTGCTTACCAACTGCTGCCGCACACCTGTTGAGAATGAACAGTCAAAAAATAGGTGCTGGTGGAAGAACAGCAAGCCATAAGGTAAAGGACCATCTACGCACAGTGTTACCACTCGAACTGATCTTGTGCTAAGCCATGCACCTTATTATTAAGAGCACAGAATTGTGACCCACGTTGGAGGAGTAATAAGTCAATCCAATTCAGATGGTTTTGATAAATTTTCGATAAGTGAACTTAATAAACATCAAGATTGATGTTTTTAACAATCTCCATTTTTTATGCTTCTCGGCTCCTCCGTTGCAATAATTGGCTTCTACCAGTAGTCCGTTGCAACAAACACCCACAAAATAGAGCTTCCTAAATTATTTTCTTAAAGCTTTTTAACCGGTTTTTGGCTCATAAGCATAAAGAAGGTCCACTAAGTAACTTGGCAAAGGTTCAATTTTTCAAAAATAATACTAATAATAATAGGCAGCATAGAGTTACCAGTCTGCATCATCGCTTTTTCGTCTTCAAGCCCAAGAAAAAGCCGGAAATTGCACCAAGAGCATAGGGTTTTGATCTTAGTTTGGACACAGAGAGAGGGGGGGCGGGGGGGTTAATCTTGGGGAAAACGGGGACGACGACTGGCAATCGTTGCATACTCGAGTTCCACAGACGCGAGGTACCTCAACAAGTTCCAAGAATCCTCGCATCTTGAACACAGGAGGTTTCTCTAAACGACGTCGCGCCGATTTCGTTGCGACTTCGCAATTAGAACATGAGAAGTCTTCCAAAGTCTTGTAATTTGAAAATTGTGAACTGATTGATGGGTTATTTCTTAATCTAAACCGTTCGAGTTGTACGTCTCTTCGAGAAAATATAACATGCCAAAGGTAAAACAAATTTAATGCTGATTAATATGCCATCGGAGACAATCGGTGTGAAATTTTTGTTCGGAAAATTAAATTGGCCACACTGGATCAAATTCACTCCGAGAGAGGGTCCTCGCATGGAGATTACACTAAACGACGTTGTACGTGTTACGTTAAGACTTCTCATCTTTAAAGTGCGAAGTCCTTCAAAGCTTCGTCATACCGTAATTGGTAAATTGTGAACTCATTTCTGATTGATTTCTTGATCGGAACTATTTAAGTTGTAGATCTTGTTGAGATGATAAACCTTGTTGACGATTATATTAATCAAATGCTTATTACTATGTCATCGGAGATGATCAGTGTGAATTTTTTTTTAGGAAAATAGATCTGGTCGCACTCGATCAAACCCACTGTGTTATCCGCGAGCGAGAGAGCTAAATCCGTAAATTGTGAACTCATTAGAGGTTTATTTTTTGATCGTAACAGTTGCAGTTGTAGAGCTTTTCAAGTAGATAAACCGTGTTAAAGATCGTATTGATTGAATGCTGATTAGTACATTATCGGAGATAATCATAGTGAATTTGTCTTTATGAAAATAGACTTGGCCACACTAGAGCCAACCCATTTTGTTCAGCTGAAGTAGTTGCGGAAGGAATTGAAAACAGCCAAGTCTCTGATAATCGGATCTTCCATTCTTCAGTTTCAACTTTCAACCCTAAAGCTTTCTTCGTTCTTAATCCGTTGATGGTGTAGGACTCTTCGCACTCACTCTCAATTCCTGCTCTATGCTTGCGCTCTTACGGATTTTTAATAGTTTGCAATGTTTTTAAGTACTCTCACCCTCGTGCTTCTACTCACGTGCACACGCATTATGTGACTTAGCTTGCGAGCACCATTGCACTCAAAACGGAGATTTTCTGATAGTCTTGATTTTGAAGCAGCTGATATGATGATCTTTATAGATGATGCAGAAAAGTACAGTTCTTAAAAAAATGAAATCGGAGCAGAAATCTCGATATCTCAATCGGAGATCTACGTGTTTTTACCTTTCTCATCCTTGCTGTTATAATTAACCACTTCAATTAGTCTTTTTCTTACCGTGATCTTGTTCCAGAATCGTTCCTGATCTCTGCTGAACCATGTAAGACATGTCAGGATCTGATTTAACATTCTCGAAAGGTTCTGCACATTATGGAACTTTCGAAGGTAAACCGGCTAAATAAGTTTATCAGATGTTGATGCTTGGGTGGATTCCTTAGTCAGCGAATATTTTGCTTAGTTCGCATGCAAAAATGTGACTCAAATCTAGTAGTAAGAATTAAGATAAAACAATCAAAAAGACTGCGCAAAAAATTCACTAAGAAGTTAGGCCAAAGGAGTTTTAGTACATGGAAGAAAAGGATTACTTTGCTGCCACTGCTTGCTTTCCTCGATGTCTTTATAGATTGGCGCTGGTTTCTGCTTCTGTTACGTTGCTGTGTTCTGAGCTGCACCTGCTTACTGGAAAGATCGTTTCTCTTCTGTTGATGCTGCCTTGAAGAGTTACTGGTTCCTAGAGATGATGCTACTTCTCCTTCGTCTTTTGGTAAGCAAAGGGTCTTTCAAAAACATTCTAACCTATAAAAATTCACGAGAGCGCGAGCATAGTGCTGATGCTACTTTGGTTCAAGAGCTGCATATGGAATGCAGGTCCCGCTGGTGCATTGTAGCTTCACTTGGGTCTAATTGTTTGTTGGTTCTGCTCGGCTTTGGTTGTGGCTATCTGCTCCAGTACACCGTTTTACCACGTATTATTAAGAACACACTGGTTTTTCACTGACTTGGATATTAGACTGACTTGGTTCTTTACATTGGGGGGATGCCCTCCTTTTATAGGCATAAAAGGGCTTATTGCTGACATCACTGCTGACGTCATCTATACAAATAAGTCACACACCTATTACATCACTCCTGACAATCTACCTTTTCATCTTTCGTACTATTACGCTTATGGACAATACAACAGTACACAACAATAATATTCAACTGTACAAAACAGTACACACCAATTATACTCCTTACAACAGTACACCACAGTAAACACCAATAATTTCACCCCCTCCGGGAGCCAAAGGATAAAAGGACAGCAAACCATAAGATAAAGGACCATCTAGGCACAATGTTACCACTCCAAATGATCTTTGTGCTAAGCCATGCATGCACCTTATTATTAAGAGCACAGAATTGTGACCCACATTGGGGACAACCCCCATTTCCTATTTGCAAAGGTAAGTCAATCCAATTCTGATGGTTTTAATAAATTTTCGATCAAGTAAACTTAATAAATGAATCATATTTAGTTAGTACTAGACGAAACAAAGAGTTACCAGCTTTTTAAACCATGACTGATCGATGAATCAAATTTCTCTTGTGTAGTTTACATGTGTTATTCCCTGGCTGTGGAGTTCCTTGCATATTGTTCCGGTTTTTGTGTGTGTGGTGGTGGGGGTGTCCGAGTCAGTTTATGCGCACCTCAACCAATCTCTTCCCCACTCTGATCAAAGCCATGTCATCCGCGCCAGGACTAAGAAATTACATTCTTACGAACTGAACCCAAAAATCAAACTCCAATTAATTGCGAGAGAATAAATCCACCAACCCTTTGGACTGTTTGTGCTCCTCTAGTTGTTAATGTCTACATCTACACAAGCGGTAATGCAACATTTCGGACCGAAGCTAGCTATGTCGTGACCGAAGTTAAAGTCTTACCACCTGTGGATGGTTTTTATATATGAGTATGTTTAGCCCCAATAAAAGGCGATGGATACTCGTTTTTAGTTCTCTTTCTGCAGTCTGCACTACATATATAGCAAGCGCAGGCCCGGCCCAGTTGCAATTTAGAAAGCAGGCCGTCATATAATGGGCCTTGAATATGTACGGTGTATCTTACTAGCTCGAAAAAACAAATTTTTATGTGAGAGTTTATTTGGATATGAACATTTTCAGTTTTAACAAATGTTCTTAACATGTCCTTGGCGGGTATTAATTATCAAAACACATCCTGGGCCGTCATTTTCCCACAAATTTTCATCTGAGAGTTTATTTGGATATGAACATTTCTTCGTCTGAATATGGGATAGACCCACAACAGTCCAACATTGATCAGATTGAGTTGGATTATAGTAAAATTAATCAGAAGCCTTCCTCTATAATACTAGGTCCATTTCCTTTGAATTGGTTGGTTTTATTGTGGAGATGTGATGTGAGAAATTAACCCAAAGTCATCAAAGAAATACGGATACTGCATATAATGATTTACGTGTTACTCCTATGGTACTACTAAAATTGAGTACTGGCAATCGCGTTGAGATTCTTTCTTCCGTCGTGATGTTCTATAGCTCTTGTTTCGTTTAATCATTATGTCTATTAGAAGTTACTGGAAAAAAAAAATCATTGCTAAAAAAAAAAGTATACATATATCTTACCTTTAAAAAAAAAAAAAAAAAAAGACTTCATGTGTATGTACTGGACGCGGGGACTGTGTAGTGTGTACTGCACACCATCTGGATTATCCGTCTCGGTAATCAATGATCCGGATTGAAATGAAACTTTTCCGGGGATAACTCTTCTCGGAAGAAGTTTTTTAAAATTTAGACCATCCAAAACACTTTTGGATGGTTGAGATTTTGCACAGCAACGTGCTGGGCACGAACATGCCCCTGGTCTGTATACATTGGAGTTGTATTCGAAATTTTTAAGGTAAGAATGACTCTAGGCCCCGTTCCGCAAACGTAAATAAGTACTTATTTTTTAAGAAGACAATTTCAAGCTCAAAAATCATGCTCTTATGCAAATAATTTTCCTATCACTATGGATCTTGTTTGATAGATCTTATCGAGATCTTTAATACAGTGCAAAAAAAATAAAAAAATAATTTTTCATTTACATTATTTTTGAATTTGAAAATGTGAAATAAGCTGCTTATTTTTTAAGAAGGTTTCTGGATCGGAGCTAGGAATTGGCTTATTAGTCAAGAAGACTTTTAGAAATTGGTTTCCTCTCATTACTGACACGGAGCTACTTCATCAGTAGAATACATTGCTCATTTAGAACGATGTACAATTATTATTATATCTAATAAAATAGAATGGTTGTCTTGTGGCACCCTTTGTTCTAGGTGACATCCACCACACACATGCACACACGTTCACACATGCCGGTACATACGTTCACTATTCACACATCAAAAATGTTATTAAAAAATTAAGTGCTCCATTTTTCAATCCGGTTGAACCGATACGTAGTGCCGTGAGTACTGGTAAACACTAGTTATACATTAAGAAGTCCGAATACTTTCACAGCCTGTTTGGCTGGTAGATTTGGAGGAGGATTTGTAAGGCCACCTGATTAGGAGTCCTGGTCCCACACCAAGTCCGGTCTTTGGGTGGTTTTTTCGTCCGGTGGATTTGGATGGTGGTGGGATGACATATCCACTTGGAGGTGGATATCCTACCTCTCTTTAAGAAGAACAAGTTTGGAGTGATTTTCGCTTGCCAATTTCTGTCCCATTTGGACGATTTTGCCCCTTGATTGGTGGACATGCAGTGTTGCCGGCATGTCCATAATTGTAAAATCGGTTCATGCTGTGTCAGTGGGTAGGTGGCGTCATCTTGGTGTTTGGCGTGATCGTTGGGTGCTAGCTGTCTTCCTCACATTTTCTTCCCCTCTCTCCAGTTATCAACACTAGAGTCGATAACCTTTATATATATCTCTCTCTCTCTCTCTCTCTTACTAGATCACCGGACGCAACTGCCTTTGCACAGTCGAAAGATCTCCGGCCACAAACACAGCCATCGCGATGCCGGGAGGTAACTTGCATTCTCTGTTGTATAGGTTATCCTTATCTCTTACTGATCTCACATCATCTCCTTCTCTCTCTCTCATCTGAATCGTCTTTCTCTCTCTCTTTTCTTGCCTTGCAACAATTTTTCTACAAATTTTTAGTACAAAGCTGACCCCGTTTCAGATCTACAGTTTTTGGTAAGTTTGTTAAGATAATTTTGGTTTGTTCTTCTGGTTTTTCGATTTTTAGGTTGTTGGCTAGAATGGTTTTCTTGTGTGTTGGATTCGTCTTTGTGGAATGGTTGAGGCTTAGTGCGAGAACTCCTCAGCAACGCCTCCGATTTGAGCCTCCCTCTCTCTCTCTCTCTTTATTGATATATCTCGAGACTAGAATCATGCGTTGTTCCTATTCGTAATTTACTTTGCGCAACCAAAAAATATTAATAACTTAGGAATTGTAGGTGTTTTTTTCCCATACATGTATGAGAATTTGAGGGGGGTTTTCCCCAGCCAATGGACTTAGCCGAGGCTAATCTCATGGAACTTTTCTAAATTGGCTTGAAGAAGTTGTATAACTGGTGAGAATATTTGGGTGGTGCAGTGCTGGACTGTGGGGAGTTTGAAGGAGGGAAACACGTCCTACTTCATTCCAACATTTCGATGACTCCTTACCAAATCCTAAAGGTCTCGCTTGCCTTACCTCCTGTTTTTTCCTTTTCTTTGGTTTGTACTTCTGATTTCTGGTAATTAATGATTGGAGCTTGATACGGTTAGGTGGTTGTGTTGTCACTAATTTGTTGTGTATTTCATGCAGTTTCCAATTGATCTAGAGCATTTCGAGAAAAGAGAACAACTGAAGAAGAGTGGTCTTGCAAAGGTTAGAGTTCAGATTATGTGGCAGTGGTTGCACATCAGTCATGTTTCTGGCCTATTTGTTAACTGTGAACTATCATTTCTTTGTATGCAGGTCATTATGTTTTTGTCAAAGTCTGATGAGGAGACTACCAACAAAAAACTTGCGAAAGATTTGGTTGATAAATGGGTAATTGATTTTTTACTCTCCCTTCCCTTGGGCATGCATTTATCAATCAGTCTTCACATTCCTCTTCGATGGAGAATATATGTGTAAGTAATGAAACTTTGCAATTTTCATGTGGTTTTTCTGTAGGAACCCTGAAGAAATCCCGTGGAGCAAAACCGGGGCTGAGTTTGTTGTTGAGTCTACTGGAGTTTTCACTGACAAGGAAAAGGCTGCTGCCCACCTGAAGGTTTGATTTGATCTCCCATTTGTTTGTTGATTTTCTTTGTCTGATGGAAGTTTGAGAAGTCTTTATACATCGGGTTAGGTTGTTTAATTGGGTTGTAACTTGCAAGGATAACATAGTACAAAGTCCTCTCAATGACTGAATTGGGTTAATTTGTTCAATGAAGGGTTATCAAGGCTTTTGATTCATGTATGTGGTGATTGGGTATTGACTTTAATTGTGTGGATGGTGATCAGGGTGGGGCGAAGAAGGTGGTCATTTCTGCCCCAAGTAAGGATGCTCCTATGTTCGTTATGGGGGTGAATGAGAAGGATTACAAGCCCGATATCGATATTGTCTGCAATGCTAGCTGCACTACCAACTGTCTAGCTCCCCTGGCCAAGGTTACATCTAAACCAATCCAGGATTAGCCAGAATTGTTGGCTTAGTTAATATTTTCACATGGCTTTGCTCATAGTTTTCTGTTAAAACTTTTTGCAGGTTATTAATGATAGGTTTGGCATTGTTGAGGGTCTTATGACCACTGTTCACTCGATTACTGGTTAGTCGTTGCTCACATGGTTGTATATGCTTTTGAATATTGAGTTATGATGGATTTGATATCGTCTAAGTGTCTCTATTATATTGTCACAGCCACACAGAAGACTATTGATGGGCCATCAAGCAAGGACTGGAGGGGTGGAAGAGCTGCTTCCTTCAACATCATCCCCAGCAGCACTGGAGCCGCTAAGGTAGTTGTCGAAATACAAAGTTACTCTCACAATTGATGTGACAATTGTCGCTTGAACGAGATTTCAACTCAATCTTTTGCCTAGTCGTTGGATTTGTTGAATAGCAGGCAGCAACCACTGTAATTAGATGCAAAAATTTCAAAATGTTGAACACCCATATTGTGTTTTGTTAAACAACACTACGTTATAGGTTATGCGTTCTTGTTTGGTGAGATTTGACTGATTTTCTTGTTTTTCCCACTCTGGCAGGCAGTTGGAAAAGTTCTGCCAGCCCTGAATGGTAAGCTGACTGGAATGGCCTTTCGAGTTCCGACTGTTGATGTTTGTAAATGGGTAAGGTCTGCATGTGTTTGAGTAATGAAAATCGATAAAACTTGGTCTGCATGCTCAATGTTCTACTCCCTAGATCAGGTCGATGTATCATTAGGTTCTATTGCTTCTATTGTACAAACCTCAAAACATAGTATCATGTAACTACTTCTAACACCGTTCAATTCAACGAGCATGGCTTTTGCTATGTCCAAGGAACACAAAATCTATTTAAGTGCTACCCTTTTGTAATCTACTTCGCTACTAGCCCCTCTGCAGATAATCACAGGACCATTTATGTTAATGTAGCAAACTTATGTAACCTACTGTGGACAAGCCTTTTGCAAGCATAAATATAACCTACTTATATGCAGCTATATCCCAACAAAATTTAAAACCGATCAATTCAACGGGCAGGGCACACGTGCCTTGCACGTTGCAAAGTACCTAGTATAATTATAAGGATTGGGTTTTAGAGCCAGCATTGGCAAATCCGGGTGGATTTTGGTCTATTGTGCCCCTGAATCTCTCATTTGTGTGGTGTGTATTTCGAAAACATCCCTATCTATATCAGATTAAACTTATTTTATACATGAATGTTCAAAGTATTAAATAAATAGACCCTTGTAGAAATCAGCTCAAACGGAAATCAATAACCGGTAAAATAATATATATATGTTCTTTGGATCATTGTTAGTTATATAAACAATTTAAAAAAATTAAGTACTCCAATTTTCTACCCATTATAACCAATGCGAAAATGAGCCTTGTTCGTTTGGTAACTTTGGGTATTTTAGTTTTTATATTGGGCTGAGAGAGAAATATGGTAATGATTGGAGAGAGATGGTAATGATTAGAGAGAGATAGAGAGATACATGACATTAATAATTGGAGAAATAGGGTAATGATTGAAAAATAAAGTTAAAACAAAGTAAAGACGGGAAACGAACAAGTCCCTTATTTTTTTGATTATTTTATCGTAAAAATGTTATAATTAATATTTGTCTATAGGTCTCTCATAATTAAGTATATGTTCTTTATTTGGTTCTACAGCTCTCATAGGGTTTTCATATGATAGCCCTAGAGCCAAAAATTCATAATGTTCCTTTAAGAGATAAAATAATCAAAAAATTAGAATCTTCGCATCGGTTCAAACGGACTGAAAATTGGAACACTTAATTTGTAACTATTGTTATGGCTGAAAGTGGGTTATGTTGGGGTTTTTTATTTTCACTTTCCAATTACGTTTTCTTAATTTTGGTCGGAAAATCATATACTCAACCTTTGTATTCTAAAATGAAATTATTTTATCCTAAAATTAATGGTAATTATTAATTTATTCTAATTAATAAGAAATACACCAATTAATTTTGAGCATTGAAAAATCAAAGTGGGAACAATTCAGTCATTTAACATCTAATTCGTCATATCCACCATTCAAATCCCTTTTCTCAAAAAATACCCAAACACCGGATATGCAAATCCACCCTTCTTAGGAGTGGAGTCCACCATTCTTATGTATTCATCATCAAATTCACCCTCCTTTTATATCCATCTAAAACAAATCCGTCATCCAAACGGGCTGCAAGGAGAGATAGTACTTCAAATTGGGGAGGAGAAGGAATGACTCAAATCATTGGAAAAAATTTCAAAGCCGGATGGATACCACGTAGTGTTCACTTGGCGCATCCGAGTTGTCCATTGCATTTTTGGACGATAGGATTTGGAAAAAAAAAATGATAGAGAAAGTGTTGAGATGAGATGAGAAAGAGGGTTTCAATCCGAACCGTCCAAAATTGTATTGGACAGCCCCAATATGCCGAGCATAGGGATGGCAATCCTACCCACCCCGCCCCGAAGCGGTTTTTCCATCCCATTTTTGGGTATCGGGTCGGGGTCGGGGTAAAATTTCCTAACGGTCGGGAAAGGAGAGTCCTTACCGTAATACGGTAAGGGCGCCCTTATAAAAAGATTTTTTTGTGTGTGTGTGTGTATATATATATATATAATCTCCTTCAAATAAGGAGGTCCTTATTTTAGTTAAAATAAGGACCTCCCCATTTCTCTCATTTTCCGATTGAATTTTGATGATTCAAGCCGCTTAATGTGTTTAGAAGTGATTTTAAGGGTACCCGCAAGAAATCAGCAAAAAAAATGACCGGGAAGGGTTTGATTTGTGCAGTTTTTATTTGAACCATTCGATAAAAAATAAACAAAAACTGTTCGGATGAAGCCCTTTTCGATCTTTTTTTTTTGCTGATTTCACGCGAGTACCCTTAAAATCACATTCTGAATACATTGAGCGGCTCGAATCATCAAAATTCAATCGGGAAAGGGAGGTCCTCATTTTATTAAAATGAGGTGGTCCTTATTAGAAGGGGACTCATATATATATATTTATATACATGTCCTTTTATTTTTTTAGCATTAATCCAAAAAATAATATCTCTTTACTGTCAAGTAGCCTAATTAAATTTAAAAAATAAATAAAAATTGATATTTATCGGTGTTTAGTGGATTTTTTAAAAAGTTTTCTTCAAATATTTATAATAAATTCTACACAAAAAGAAATGAAATGAGGTATCAAAAATATTGATTGCAATTAAAAGTTTTGATAAAACCGCGATACCAAAAGACACAAAAATAATTTCAAAAATTTTATTTTTTTAGATAAATTTTATTCTTATTCAACACTTTTTTTACTTATACTTTAATTTTTTTAATTTTTACGGGACGGGGCGGGCCGTGTAAACCCGTTCCCCGATCGGGGCGGGAACGGGGTACCCAAAAAAAACCCGACTGGGGTCGGGGCGGGGCCGGAGGCAGGTAATGATTTTCGAGGCGGGGTCGGGGTATGTAAAAACCCGTCCCACCCCGTTGCCATTCCCACCCCGTTATCACGTGGGATACATTGACCCGGCACCGAAAAATTTCTCCAAATCATGGCATTGGAGCCGGAGGGCAGTTCGGTGGTGAAGGTACAAACTCTCATAAAGCTGTCCCCATGACCAAAAGCTTGTGTTTTTCACTTTGGGCCAAAGGAAGTATATCCGGACACAGAAAGTTTACACACACAGCAGATTTGTGCATAGATTTCATTGTGGGATTCACCAAGGGTTCCACACAAATTATCCGACCCGTTCATTAAATGTAAAATATTTTTTCAAGGGTTCTCGTAAAAAATAAGCTCAATCCGATACCTATAGGTGCTCAATCCAATCATTTAACTTTTCATTATCTAGAAATCTAAATGAAAAGTTAGATGGTTGGATGAAGTACCTATAGGTATCGGATTGATCTTATTTTTTACGGAGACTTTTGAAAAACTGTTTTACATTTAATGAACGGCTCGGATAATTTTTTTGGGACCCGTGGTGAGCCCCACAACGAAATCTGTGCACAGATCTGCTGTGTGTGTAGCATGTCTCATCCGGATAATTGCTTTGAGGTTGTCTTTTGATCTCTTTCCTTTCAAAAAAAAGAAAGGACAAAAACAACTGTCAAGCTTTCCACAAGGGTCAAGGTCGTCGGAAAATGGCGATTCTTTTTATTTGAAGCAATGGGTCTCATGTCATGTCCCCACCACCCTTGTGGAAATCAATTTGAAATTGAAAGAGCCAGCCGGTCAATAATAGCCATGGCTTTCACAACTAGTATTTACTACTACTCCATTTTAGTGGTTGTTGTAATTGCGTTTCGGAGTCCGTCTTATCCAAGCTTGACGACGTCCGCCAGGACCACTACCTTTTATACCCTCAAGGAAAAAACAGATACCCCACTAGTACGGTTACGCTATTCTTTTTCTTTCATTATTATTACAATAGGGCCCTGTTTGGATGGGGGATTTGGCCCCGGATTTGCCAAGCCCTCAGACTTGTTCTCCCCCTCTTCTTCTTCTCCCGTGTTTGGCTCTTCCAGGTTTTGGTAACGACAGGAAGTATCCCTGTCGCTAGTGAATCCGGGTGGCTTTTGACTGTTTTGCCCTTGAGTTTTCACTCTCCTCTCGCCCTCCCTGTTCCTCTACTCCTTTGCCATGGCCTTCTACTGCCCTTGTAATCGTAAGAGATTTGAGGGACCACCCTTCTTAACATATCACCCTTCATTACATATCTACATTCAAATCCCCCCCTCATTACAAATCCACCTAAAACAAATCCTCCATCCAAACGGGCCGTAGCAGTACTCCATTATTGCACAGACTTTATTATGCAATTCCACCACAATACCACAATTCATTTGAGAAACTTTTTGGTATCCCGGGGATACCAAGGGGATGGTATCCCCCTCCGGTCTATTTCCTATTTTCCGACTATTTTTCGATCACATGTGGATAATCGGCTCCGTTTATTTTGTAGAGTTTAGCGAGAACTATAATCATACCAAAAATCGTATTCATCAGACTTCAATACGTACATGATCGGCACGTGTGAAAATTGAAGAAAATCAAAATTGGGTCCAAAAACACACTGAATTCGCACCCAGTTTTGGTTTTTTTTCCCATTTTCACGTGTGCCGATCATATATCAAATAAAGTCTGATAAACACGATTTTTGGTATGATTATAGTTCTCTCCGAACTCTACAAAATGAATGGAACCGATTATTTACATGTAATCGGAAAATGGTCAAAAAATGGGAAATGGACCGGAGGGGGATACCAACCCCTTGCTATACCCGGGATACTTAAAAGTTTCTCCAATTCATTTTGGAGACCCCGCTTAACCGTTTGGTTTTTTAGATTGGGATGGTGGAGTCGCGCCTCAATCGCTGTTAAGAGTGCAGCTTACCGGTGAAATTTCAACACGTCGAAACTCTTACAGAGTTACAGGTAAAAATCTTTTAAATAAGCTGGACAAATATAAAAATATAGAGAGGCGGCGCGGTTTAGATTGACAAATTGTTCTGAAGAAGCCATTTCCTTGCTTTGGATGATATTGATTTTTCACACCCGTCATATTTTATATCTCCACTTTTTTTATTTTTTATTTTATCTTCGTTTAGGGCTTAAGATCTATTTTTCTACTTAGGCTTAGGGCGTAAGTTTTAATTTAGTCTATATATCCCACAAAAGTTTCAATCTCTCTCTTCTTCTTCTTTTCATTTCTGTTGCACCAAAAAAAATAAAAAAAAAGAAGGCACTTGGTTACTGGGACTAAAGGTTAGGCCGACTACTACTGTAATCTACAGATAGAATAACAAAAAATGCTAGCTTTCGCATATGGCTAAGACTCAATTAATTATTCTCGAAACATCATTAATTATTCTCGAAACATAATTCCAAGTTCCAACCACTTGCAGTTGGAAACTTAAAAAAAAAAAAAAAAAAGGAGAAGGGAAGTAACCAACCTACCTAAGGATGCTCGTACACTCACAGCACGTCGATTATAATAACAACGATAGTTTTATTTAGTACGCGTAGAACACGGAGATTTGTTGAGTTGGGTCCAGTCAAGTACTTTATTTATTAGTATTAATTACATTATGAGGGATGGTACGTATATGTACGTGATTTTGAAAAAGGTTCCATATTTTAATACGCAAAAGAGTTTGTGCGTAAGGTCTTAACTGTAATTAAATGGAATTTGCTGACCCATCTCTTTCTCTTTCTCTTTCTCTTTCTCAAGCCGTAGATGAAACGCACCAAATTTTTATACTCCACCTTTACAAGAAGATTCATTTGCTTTTTACCAAAACCATCCACTACCCTAACCCTAAAGGGATAGTGGTGTACTACCCACCTTCGAGACGTTGGATCGTGCAACTGACGGCTCGGATTCCATCTCGATAATGAATGACTCTCGGTCATAGGCAGCCAAGATGAGATCCGAGCTGTTGAATGCACGTTCTGACATCTCGAAATTGCACAGCATAGTGCTGTGAGGCACCAATCCGAAGTCGCTACCGTAAGTGCGGCCCTTTGTAGGGTTTTTTTTTTCATATATATATATATTTGGGCAATTTACCTCTAGGTCCAGAAAATAGAAAGTAATTCCCACCAAGTTTCCTCTAATTAACGAAATACTAAAACCCTATGAAAGTGCCTAAAACCCCCAATACTGAAAGTGCTTAACTCTTAGGGCACCCTATGAAAGTGCCTAAACCTCAGGGTACCCTATAAAAGTGCCTAAACCTCAGGGTACCTTATAAAAGTCCTAAATCGCTAAAACCCTATAATAGGAAAGCACACCTCCTATGGAAGTGCCTAAACCTAAACCCTATGGCTCTGAAATCACCTAAACCTAAACTCTAGGTACCTTAAACCCTAGGGTATCCTAAATCTAAAATCTTAAGGTACAACCTAGAGTACCCTAAAATCCTAAAATCACAGACTTAAGATTTTAGTGCAAGTTTTAGGGTACCCATTAGGGTACCATAAAACCCTAGCATACCCTAAAACCCTAGGGTGACATTTCTATTAATGGTAAATGTATTTTTGTAAAAGTGGACTTAGTGGTAATTAAGTATTTCATCTCTCCTTAATGGGAATTAAGTGTCACTTTTCTATACTTAGAGGTAATTTTCTCTATATATTTTTAAAGAATTGTCCATTTTGCCAAAAAAAAAAAAGGAATTTTTGGCAATGATTTTCACATTCTCAATTTTGATATGTACACTCCATTTCTTATTTTTTAGTCAAACTTTCATATGTAATTTTTGTCCACTAAAAGACAAAAAAGAGTGATGCATAAAAAGAGGTGTCAAAATTATTTTCCTTATTTTTTGCACCTCCCTTTTTATTCAAAAAAAATCCCTTTGTTCGTGCAAAACCAGCATTTATTTTGCAAGAAAAAAAATAATCAAGTAATCTAAAAAAGGAAATGCATTTAGATAAAAGCCAGGGGGTATGAAATTAATCTCCTATTCTTCTTCTATGAAAACAAAGGGAAAAAAAAAACATAGTCCACTGTGTTAGCTTTGAATCTCTAGAATCAACCTCTCTTTGTGCACGGTATTCAATAAATTTTATCAACAAATTAGCGAAATGATTTTGCCACACTATTTTTTGTTAATCCCACACCCTGCAAATGTATTTTTGCACCAAAAAATACACTTGCAGGGTGTGACATTAACAAAAAATGTGTGGCAAAATCACTAGCCACAAATTATTACACTCATTTTTGTATCTATTTCCCACTTAGAGCATCCGCAATGGGAATAATCAAAATCAATAACCAAAATGTGCCACGTCAGCATTTGATTATCCATTTAATTCATAATCAAACTTAACAACCTCTATTTCCACATTGGTTATTTTTGCATCCCTAACAAAAAAAAAATCCCAAAATACACAATGCACCTATGTCCAATCGCAAATGAGTTTCAATCATGCATCCGATCACACCAAATTATTTATCTCGATGATACGATTCCAATGAGAAGTGTTTTTGAGTTATTGAGTTTTGAGTTTCCTTATTAGGTTTGGTTATTGGTAAAAGTTGTTAAGTTTGGTTATGGAATGGGTGGAATTTGATTATTTGCTAAAAGACTTGTAATTTTGCTTATTACAATGTGAGGTGTTTTTTGAGCATTATTGTTAAGTTTGCTTATTCGCGTCCATTTGATTATTACAATGTGGATGCTCTTAGGCTCCATTTTGCTAAAGGTATTTTTTAAGTACCTGTTCTCCTCTTTATGAGAAGTGTCATTTTTTTTTCTCCTCTTTATGAGAAGTGTCATTTTTTTAATATATCTTCTTTAATTCAAAAAAATTGTACTTCTTTTGGATAATATATAGTATATAAAATACACCCTTATTATCCCAAAAATTTCTTTCGAAATTCTAACCCACACTCCATTCATGCATGTGATGTGGGATTCAAAGTCCCACCCTCCTTTCTTCCCCACTTTTAACATTCTCTTAAAGTATGAAGAAAAAAAGGAGGGAGTCATAGTAGTACTCCAATACAGTGGTCCCCATTGTCTGCTTTGCTCTTTAAATTCTTCGACGAAAAAAAAATACTCCTACTATCTAAGGTGAAATGTTTCCGTGCGACGCTCGTACCGTGCAAAATGGCATCGAAATCAGATCCGTTCAACCATGTGGAAACAGATCCGGTCAGGCTACGCATGCTTTCATCACGATGGTCGCCGAACGCGCCAATAATTCGTACAGACGGTGGCATAGGATCCTTCCCCGCTGGGGGAAAATTTCGTTCATTGCCCGCGTGGGTCATGGCGCGTGGTGCCATGCCCTTAATCGACATTTACTAGCATTAGAGCATACCTACTATCTATCCACATCGTGGCCGGGATTAGAAATTTGGGAATAACAATCGTAGTTCCCAAAAATATCTATGCACTGATGTACTATTATATTATACTAGTATAATAAAGATTAGCATCGACGGGGATAACTTTTCTTTACTATACTTTATTATTAAATTTTAAAAAAACTTAAATCAATGGAAAGACGCAATGTAATTAAAAAATATACTTTCATTTGGGTCGAATTCCCGATCTCCTATAATTTTAATCCTTGAGATAAGTCAGTCATATTTTTACGTGCTGTTAGTGGGACAATTAACAGTCAGTACGACAGTACCTTAAAAAATTAATTAATCGGCGGTGGGATGGTAATATCGCACGTTAACCTTTGAGGGAGGGGTTGGCCCATTGATTAAGATTTATAACTTATAATTTTGCTCCTTCCTAGAATTTTACACTCCGATTAACTTACGCGCAAATTGACTAATGTTTATAAAATCAATCTCACTCTCTGCTCCCCACTCTTTTAAGTATGTGGACCTCCCGCATTTTTGTGAGATGAACGAGCATTGCTCATAAAGCACAATTAATCTATCCAACCTTCATGGGTACACTTTTCACAATTATATTATTATTATTATTTTTTTTTAAAGATTCCACAAAAAATTATATACATGACTTTAACGGTGAGTTTCCATAAGAAAAATTAGAGCTCACACCAAATCTTTTGAAGGGCTTCTGACGCAGTGTAGTAGTAGATGAACAACTACTACTCCATTATAGAGGGACTCCTTCAAAGAGAATATCCTAAACAAAGAAGCCAAAATAAAGGATCCCAATCAATGATTCTTTCTTTCTTCAAAATGGGGAAAAAAAAAAAAAAAAAGCAATGATTTTTCTTGACTTATGCCTGTGGAATCTTTCCAGAAAAATCTGCCATGATTTGTACGACATCAGGCGAGACAATGGTCGTTTATGTGGTGCCGAAGGGGCCAGACCAAAGTTGCGCAATGGATAGCTTCTCAATGCTTTGATAGGAAAATTTTATTTCAGTCGGGTGTTATTCCGCCCAATCTTAATTTCATCTTGTGTAAAGACTTGACTTGAGCTTTCTATGAATTCACTTGACATTTTCAACCAAAAAAAAAAAAGAAAAAAAAAAAAGCTCAGTATTTCACGATGATTAAACATTGAAAATTATCCCGTGGGAAAAAAAAATATTGATAATTATTGGATTAAGGACCGGAATGAGAACATGGCCCGCTGTAGCGCGGAGCGGTGCCCCGCCCCAACTTAGCTCATTTTTTTTTCTAACATCTATTTGTTCCTACATAATCAAATCAAAATACTAGATCCGTCACCAATTGGGGTTATAAAAGGTGCGGCATTTTACAACGGTAGGGTGTCAAGTAGTTTGATGGAGTATAATAAACCATGTGTATGAATCTTTGACTTATGCTTTTTGAACATGAAAATTCCTAATCTAAGCTGACCAAGTGGAGAGGGGGGAGGCCAGGGGGGATGAGGGGTTGAGCCCTCACCAAACGAGCTGGGTAGGATACCACCCACTGCTCTTTGATTTGTGAAGTTTTTGGACCACTTCAAGGTTTATAGGTCTTAGGAAAGGAAACTGATTTATTTGCAATTAATTTTTGAAACCTCATACACAGCTGTCCTTCAATGGATTAACACAATTCCCATTTTTTGAAGCTATATAAAACTCTCATGGTTGGAAAACATAATTAAAGCTCAAAACATATCTTATTTTGGGAAGAAAAAATACATTCTTTTTTTTTTTTTCCCGTGCAAATTGTAGTACTATTTAGCCATAGAGACGGAGAAATTTGAGACGCGAGGGTGTTTCTCGGGCGAAAAAACGTAAGCTATTTTACCATCTTGTTCGCACTAATCAACAAATTTTGATATTTTTTAGTTTGTTGTTCACACTAACAACTTCTTCTTTCGCAATCCATCTATAACTTATTCATTACCGGAAATAACTTGATATTTCTCAACAACTTATTTACTTCTAAAAGCACCTAATAATTTGATTGCAATAATTTCCTTCTCAAAAATTATTCACTTCCGAAAATGCCCCTAAAAGAAATAACCAAACAAAAATCAAAACAAATAGTACTAGTACTGAATACGAGAGCCGGAAAGTTCTAGAATAGATGCCTGGTGGTGGGTTACTGGCATTGCGCCGGTATCCACACATGCTCTGCTTCACAATTCACATCCACATCTGACTTTACAGCCTTTGCCATTAAGTCATGAAAACCCTGCCCCAAAATATCTTAGCAACGAAAAAATGGTTCAATAATGGTTTACCAAAAAAAAGTTCAATAATTCTATCCTACTGCTCACCCTCACTGTAACCATCCAATAATAGACTGACAGCTTCCAACGGCTGTTTCTGAAACCATTCAGAGGGCACTCCTGTCTAAAGGTACCTCCACAGAAGCTCACTTTTCTATGGATCCGGATGTGCTGTCCCTTGAAGGGCCGAGGGGGCTCTGCTCCAGTCTTGGTACGACAATCGGAAACGTTTGCTTCGTAGAATTCGTCAATTTGAACAAGTATATAAAAAATCAGTTTGATTGGATATCTTTAAGTGCTTGATCGAAACACATATAACTTGCCAATAATGGGTTCTAGTAGATTTGATCCAGTGTTTCGGATCCATTTTTTCAAGACAAAAAGGTTTCGATTAAGCACTTAATGATATCCGATCGAGCTGATTCTTTACGTATGTGTTCAACTCGACAAGCTCTACGAAGTGAACGTTTCCGATTGTCAGAGCAAGACCGGAGCGGGACCCCCTCAGCCGAGATACCATGCTGTTGTCCCTTCAAGGAACAGCAACCCCCGTCCATCCGGATGACACAGTCCAAATTCATCCGCTCATTTGCTGTAACGAAACAAATCTAAATCATTCATTGTAGCAAATGAATGATCACAATATAAATTGTCTCGTCTAGCTCAAATGTTTAATATACTATTTGATGCAACAATGGATACTTTAAGCTGTCGTGAAAGTAAACAATTGACACTAAAAAATAACTTGAGTATAAAAAGAGAACGGGAGAGGGATGATGTTGTGCAGAAGATGGAAAGAGGGTGAGGGGGCTGGGAATTGATCCCGAGGTGAGCGTGGGGCTTTTACCACTGGGCTAGGCCACCACCCCACTCACCGGAGCAGGTGAGCGTGGAAGGGCCCAGACACCCCGTTCCTCGTAAACAAACGACCACACCTGATACAAACTCCATATCTAAACAAATTTTGTAACCGCTCTTCCAAGTTTTCAAGCGTATCTTAAACTAGGTTTAGAAAACAAGTCAAGCGCGTGAGTCTCCGAACGCGTCTAAGCCATCAATAAACGACCGACTCCTGTGGGCCCCGCTACCGTGCAACCCGCTCCTACACACATCCCTCTACTATATATCCCTGTCGCCGCTCTCTCTCCCTCTCTCTCTCTCTCCCTCCCTCTCTCTACATAGATCTGAAAACTACACCCACAATCTCAAACACCCACCAAGGAGAGAGAGAATAACACATTGCCGACAGATAGCAAAACCGAACCAAATCATAACAAAACACCCCTTCTCGGGGTTGTTTTGAATCTTAACACCCCATTTGGGTTTTGTTTTGTGTATTCCATTAACATAAGATTCTATCGTACGTTAGTTATACATATTTTCGTTGTGTGCGTAATCTTGCAATGGCGATGGAAAAGAAGTACGTAACGCAAGAGGAGTTGAAGCAGCACAACAAGCCGGGTGACTTGTGGATCTCTATCCAGGGCAAGGTTTACAACGTCACGGATTGGGCCAAGACGCACCCGGGCGGGGACATACCGCTCCTGAATCTGGCCGGACAAGACGCCACCGACGCATTCATCGCTTTCCATCCAGCTACCGCTTGGGCACACCTCGATCAGTTCTTCACAGGGTATCACCTCAAGGACTTCGTCGTTTCCGAGGTGTCCAAGGACTACAGGAAACTCGCCTCGGAGTTTTCCAAATTGGGTTTGTTCGAAAAGAAAGAGCACACCGTGGTTAAATCCCTCTTGTTTGTCACGTTGCTTTTTGTTGGGGCTGTCTATGGGGTTCTGGGTAGCAATAGCTTTTTCGTTCATATGGGTGCAGGGGCTTTGTTGGGATTTGCTTGGGTTCAGGTGGCTTATTTAGGTCATGATTCTGGTCATTATAACATGATGACAAGCAAGGGTTTCAATCAATTGGCTCAGATTCTGACTGGGAATTGCTTGACTGGGATCAGCATCGCTTGGTGGAAATGGACACATAATGCCCACCATATTGCCTGCAACAGCCTTGACTATGACCCTGATTTACAACACCTGCCCTTTTTCGCAGTCTCGACGAGCCTGTTCAAATCGATAACATCCGTCTTCTACGGAAGAGAATTGTCATTTGATACGATGGCTAAGTTTTGTGTGAGTTACCAGCACTACACGTTTTACCCCGTGATGTGTGTTGGAAGGATCAACCTGTTTATACAGACGTTCTTGTTGTTGTTCTCAAACAGAAAGGTGCCCAACAGGGCTCTCAACATATTGGGAATACTTGTGTTCTGGACTTGGTTTCCTCTCCTGGTTTCATGCCTACCCAATTGGACTGAGAGGATCCTATTCGTGCTGGTCAGTTTCGTGGTCACCTCAATTCAGCACATTCAGTTCTGTTTGAACCACTTCTCGGCAGATACTTACGTTGGGCCGCCTAAGGGGAACAATTGGTTTGAGAAACAGACGGCTGGGACGATCGACATATCATGCTCCTCGTGGATGGATTGGTTCCATGGTGGGCTTCAGTTTCAGCTGGAGCACCATTTGTTTCCCAGATTACCCAGGTGCCACTTGAGGAGGATTTCTCCTCTGGTGAAAGATCTTTGCAAGAAGCATGACTTGCCTTATAGGAGCTTTTCTTTCTATGATGCCAATGTGAGGACGATCAAGACGCTTCGCGAAGCAGCCGTACAGGCTAGGGGTTTGATATGGGAGGCTGTTAACACCCACGGATGAGGTTGATGATGGCGGAGAAGGTTTTATCAGTCATCCACCAGCACCTTATGGGGGTAATGATAATAATCTGTTTTGGGGTTGGGGAATTCCGGAAACAACAAATAAAAAATAGTAAACAACATTCTTTTTCTGTTTCGTTTTTGTTCTTAGCGGTTATTTGGATCCAAGTTGTTCTTAATTTTCACATACTCTGCTTCTGATTGAGTTTTCATCGGGATATTTGTTGAATTGTCAATTCTATTAAGATGTTATTGAGGGATGGTATAAATTTTGATATTATGTAAGCTCTCTATATAGTATTATGTAAATACCTCGGTGTTCTTCGATATTGATTAGCTTTATTTTATCTGATTGTTGATGCAAAATAAAAATACTTTCTTTCCCCTGCCTTTTTGTATCTCTAGGACTTGAGTTTCATGTAGCAAAAGAGGTTATTCTGCCGAGCCAATGAACTATTATCTCTATCACCAGAAACCGATATTGCTTCTCTGGCTTCCTAGGTTATTGAAGTAAAAGGGATCCAATCTAGTTTTTAATTTATGGCTTATGGAAGTTATACAGGACTTGGGGTTTGGAAATTTAAACAGGATAGGAACTCTGAAAATTTAGACGTTATTGCAGCTGTGAGAACCCTGGTATGGAGTTTAGAGTTGCTTCTTCGAGGAAGGATAACAGCCGTTATCATGTTATTGTACAATCACCGCATTGCAACTGCGTGGTTACATATCAGAAAACTAAAAGCATCCCTATCATAGCTTGAGTGTTGATGTTCCAGACTCCAGAGAGCAGAGTCTAGTTTAGAGTCACACCAACCTTCAACCATTCTCATGGCTTTTCCCTTTTAATATGTATGAACGGCTAGAACATGCAATGTTTAAACAGGATTCATATCTAATGGATAAAGTAGTCCTGTTGCTTGGGACCATTTGAATACTAAATAACATCTTTAGACCTGGCCTTTTAGTTTATGAGGCGTACCTACCCAGTATGATCAAATCGTACTTTGACCACAACATCACACCACCCTACTTGTCAGTTGTCGACGGAAGCACTTTGGAGGTGAGATCAGCTGCGGGAATGAACCTGCTTCCAGCTGCATCAGAACCAGTCGCAAGTCCCAGGAGACTCTTCTTAGCTGGAATAGCCTAACTCCACTGCTTCCAATCCTCAAGTTGACCAAATCCCCAGATGAGTATTGGCAAGGAGGAGGGTTGTAGAACTGAAACAAAGCGTAGTTGAAAATACCTGTCTTAAGGGCACCTCCAAACCAAGCATTGAGGAATGGGCACAAGAGAGTGGCACTAAGTAAACCTTCTTACCTCTATTTTTTTTATCCTGAAAGTTACCTAGGTAGCTGCCTAGCTCATTGTTCCTCCCTCTATATCGAAGTCAATTCTGTCCAAAACAGCAAGGCTAAGAGGGCAAGATGAGGATTGTGCTCCTAAAAAATTGTTCGAATAGATACGACTTAACTTGTCTAGCATCCTCGGAAGAGGCTGGGGAGTAACTCCCTGCCCCTCCTCCAGTATCACCTTGACTCCCTTTGACATGATTTTATATGTGAGCTTAGACTGGTGAACCCACTAGTATAGCGACCAGAACGACAGACAAGTTGATCGTATTATGTCGACATATTCGTTGCAAGTTTCACCAAGGTGCCTTCGTTTCCATTTTAACCCCAGTATGTAACGATTCCTCTTGCCTTAGAGCGTAGCAGTAGCGTTACTACCGAGAGGAAGGCTACTAGAATCATTTTCTTGAAGGCCTTTCTAAGCCGGGCCTCCTTGGGTTTTTTTTTTCCCCTTGCTAAGAGTAGGTAGATATTTGTGAACTGTGTTGCTTTTGTGCGTACCCATGTTCAAGGACAAGCCCTAAGGGTGGCTCAACACAGATGGATGGCTTCTACTTTGTGTTCATGTAGTGGTGCGTTGACCAGTCATTTAGCTCCAATTATCTGTGACAAATCTTAAGGAAATGTTTTAACGCA
The DNA here is from genome assembly GCA_025413875.1 of Rhododendron molle. Classification (NCBI taxonomy): domain Eukaryota; kingdom Viridiplantae; phylum Streptophyta; class Magnoliopsida; order Ericales; family Ericaceae; genus Rhododendron; species Rhododendron molle. The sequence continues at coordinate 1,121,921 of CM046394.1, read as the reverse complement.
GACAGATATGCACCATTGATTTTTTTCCATCCAAAGTTGGTTTTGTTCATATGCAATTCAATCTTAGCTATGATCCATTTGTGTTGTGACCTGTTCAACTAAAAGTTAAGTGCCTTTTTGCGCAGAGGGCTGTGCGTATGAGTGTATGGTTGCTGTCAAACTTGAATCATTCGTTTCCATAATATATGTCTTGAACTGTATGACGTTAAACATATGTGTGGGGTAAACCGTGTACAAGGCACCTTGGCGAAGAAGTCTGTTTTGTGCTTAACTGTGCCTACACCAAATTACCTGGCTTGGCTGTTTTTATGTTGTTTCAATTCATGTTCTAAGGAACCACCTAATTTGATGTGGCCTTGTTGGGGTTGATTCCTTCTCGGACAGGAATTTTCAAGATTGGATGGATACACACTTGTGATTGGATATTTTTTGTTGGGTGAGTCATCACGATGATAGGGGCTTTATTGCTACTAAGATTGACGGAGTCATTGTTTTCCTTTTCTCCCCTTTCTCAATTCCTTGATCTTTACATTAAACTGCGAATCATCATGATGGAAATAGCTTGTAATGCAGGCTGTGCAGCGACGCTGTTTCGAGCTTGTAAGGAAGGCTGTGCTGTGACACTAAACTGTGTCATTTTCTTCTGTTTCTCGCAACAATAGTGTTGCGCAACGTGTGGAGGATGTATTAAGAGCCGAGGCCCGCAAGGCCTGCCCTGCCCAAGAGATATTTTCATCGTAGCTTTTCTACTATCTTATTATGTGCTAGGAGAAAATATAATAGATGTTGCTGATAATTTAAATCATGAATCAAATGCTTTAGTATATCAAGTTCTGTATGGTTTAGTACGCGTACATGATATTCCACCATTACATTAAGTATCACGTGTTATTGTCATGTGGTCTCAACAATATCTCGAGATTTCCTTCTCCGCATTTTAAAAAAAAAAAAAGAAAAATTCTGTGAAAATTTGAATAATCAAACCTGTTTTTAAAGTTCATCTTACAAACAATTCTCTTCTCTTTTTTGACTCTCCTCAAGCTCAAATCCTGGGTACGCCCATAGAACGACAATTCACAGTGCATGTAATAAGGAGAACGAAAATGAAAACAAAATAACAATCCAATAATTCATATGTATATCAGCACCTTTTCAATACATTAATCTTGGCATTTAAGTAAAATTGCAAAAATCAACATTTTAAAGCACTTCCTTGAACCCTAGCTCGAATCTCACAACGATGACTTAGAAGTGAAAACGTTCATTTTGTCCGTTTCGCATATATAAAACTAATTTGATAACATGGCCAAGTATCATAATTTGAAAGTATACAGTCTATTTACAAATTTGGTAAACTCACTTCACCAGACCCCATCTGATTCTTTTTATGAACTTTTATTCAGAAAAAAAAAAATCGATCGAAGAATCGAATCGAATTATCAAAATAACAAATCCGTGTGAGGCCCAGTAAGTATAGGCTGGACGGCCCACCAGTTTTCTCTCTTTTCTGGGCCAGAAACTGGAAGCACGGCCCCTCTGATGAATAGAGTAGTCTTTTTTTTTTTGATCAGATGAATAGAGTAGTCTGGTCCTTCTATTCTTGTAAATTTTTTTTTGTTTTTGTTTTGTGTGCTTTATTCGTCTTTTTTGAATTTTTGTTAGATTTGCGTAATATTTTTTGGATTGGTCATCCATCTCGGTGAGATGAGTCTAAAAATTATAAAATTATGACAAAAAGAAAAAAAAACTAAAAGCGAAAAAAGTATCGAACAATTGTCTTATCTGTTTAAAGTATCGTCTTATTTGAATTTTTTCAACATTGGTTCACATTTTTATACTTTTTCGATTTGTCTTGTCGAGACAAACGATTAGCCCCAAAAATTGCGACCAAAAGATAAACAAAAAATTACGGAAAATAAAAAATATTGAAATAAGTTCATGAATTTTTACAAGAACGCAGCCTTACTCACGTTCAAAATGACATGCGCTCTCGCTTTAATTCCTCACAGTGAGCTTTCGCTCTCAATCGTTTTTCTTATCACTCGCTCTCCATCTTCACTCTAATGATTTTTAGTAGTAACTTTGGATGTGTTGTACCATGAATGTTCGTGCTTATACTCACACGTCCACGCGAATTAGGGATGATGATGTACAGTAGTGTATGCGGTACCGTGCTGCGCACCTTTGAGCCGTCGAATCTTGCATCAGACGGCTCTGATCTCATCTCGACAATGACCGATTTTCGATCGTTGAATGACGAGATGAGATTCGAGTCGTTAGATTTACGATTCGACGGCTCGACCGTGCGGGGTGCTGTACTGCACAGCACCAACGTACCCACCCCTATTGGGAATGGCTTGCAATAAAATTTGATGTCAGTTTTACTTGCAACTGACTCAAATAATAACTACCCGGGATGCTTCTCTCTCTCTCTCTCTCTCTCTCTCTCTAACCAAAAGCTAGCTTAGCTCCAAATCTACCTTAAGTTTCCATTATAACTTCTAAACACTCTTCTCTCTCTACTGATTTCATCAATTCTCACTTGAAGGCCAGAGACAGATGGAAGTGGAAGTGGAGCAGTCACGGCCAGACAATATGGAATCGATCACCTTCGACGAGGCGTCAATGGAACGAGGCAAGAGCTTCGTCACGGCATTGCAAGTTCGAATCTTTCACTTTATCTTCTCAAATTATTCTTTCAGATCTGTGTTCTTTTTTGCGGTACTAGTTCATCTATTATGTGAATACTAGTATTAGATACTTCAGTAATCATGGTTGACTTTTGATTTTTCCTGATTTCTGTCTGGTTGCTGAGCAGCTGAGAAAATTACATGAAAGGAGCCAAACTAAAATTTAAGAATTAGCTGAATAAATTCGTCGTACTTGGTGCAGTGGAAAGGAAGGTTTTGTTTGGCTCTCTGGATATGGATTTTTTTCCCTGGCTCTAGATTTTGTTTTCATATAAAATGAAGTTCTATTTTTATTTTTTTAGTTTGGTTAAAAATTTACTGGGCTTGATTTGTTTTGACTTTGTTGCGCTATACTAACTACATGCTCACAAATTTAAGTAGATTTTCATTTACTTTCGCCTCGCACAAATGACCCAGGGCAGACAATACATAGGAAAAACAAATTAGTGAGGAAAATACAAAATTTTAGTGCATATTTTGAACTCATGGGGTTCGCTTGACCCCTAAACACCAAGTAGAGCCTCCCCATGCCAGAGTAATCTCTATCGTAAATCATTCTCCTTTAGGCCATCCACAGTTGTATAATCAAAAAAGGATAACCAAAAGTTGACACATCAGCTTTTGATTATTCATTTAAGAGGTTGCTAAACTTAACAATGTTGAGCTTCACAATGGTCATTTCTAGTCCATAACCAAAATAAGGATCTACTATAATTTCACTCTCTCTCCCCTTCTGTTTCCTGCAATTCACTTCTCTCCATTTAAGGTTTTTTTGTGCAAAAATATATTGATTCCCTCTCTTAATTTTGGAAAAAAATCGGCGACTTTCTTCCCTCCTATTATGAATTTTTTGGGGAAAAAAAATAGAAATGGAAAAGAAGAGTGAAATACCTTAATCCGGTGATGATGAGTTGAATTGTAGATGATCGAGAGATATGAGTTTCACTTTTTGAGGGGAAGAAAGAGAAAATTGAAACACGCGTGTATACAAATTTTGGAACTAGTTAACTTATGTGGTGTGGAGTCCACAAATTTTGATTATTAAAAAAGGTTGCTAGTTTTGGTTATCCAAAACCCAAAATTTGATTATTTCTAAGAATGTTGCTAAGTTTGATTATACCATTGTGAGCCATCTTTTGCACTAATATTGTTAACTTTAAAAACAATTGGCTTTTGATTATACCACTGTGGATTAGTCTTGCTTGTTTGTATTTATTGAGTGTAAAACATTTTGAGCTAATGTAATGATTTGTGCTACTTATATTTTGTTATTTCTATCTTAATCTGTGCTTTCTACTTACCCTTTCATAAGTTCACTTTTTTACACATTAAGGGGCAATAGAGTAAATTCACACCAAATAAAGACAAAAAAAGGAGTGTATGTGATAAAAAGGGGAGTGTAGAAGTCAATTTTGTTCTTATATATCTAAAATCTCTATTCTATGTTGTCTAATGGAGGTGCTTGTCCAAGGATCCTTGTATATTTTCCTCAACCTGTTAATCCCTACCCGCGTAACAGACATACCTTACACTTGAAAAGCTATTATTGAAAGAAGTTGTTAGTATTCTTTCTCTTGAATCTAGATAGCTGTTCTCCGCTCACATTTGTTGTATGTCAGCACTTTCCTTAGTTGTTTAACAAAAAATTGTCGAGTTGATGCCAGCCTGATTCTTATGTTACTACTATTTCAGGAACTCAAGAATTTGAGGCCTCAATTATATTCTGCTGCAGAATACTGTGAGAAGTCTTATCTTCATAGCGAACAGAAACAGATGTGAGACCCACTGTAACTATTGCATTATTTGCACATCTTTGTGAATTTTAAAGCCTTTGGGTATTTAAGATTAGTCTGGTAACGGAGCAAAATCCCGCAGGTGACTACTTAATCCTTATTATGTATGTGGTGGGGTTGATTCCTCCGTCTAATGTCGTGTCAACAATCACATTTTGATTCAATCTTCCCTCACTTCAGCTAAACGGGAAAACAAACGGCATAGTGCTGGTGAGCCAGAGGTTGGCTGGATGGCACTTCAATGCTCAAGTCAGCCTCGCTCAGGAAATCGTGTAGTAGTAAAAGTATTAGTAGTGTTGTACCTCTTGACTCTTGTGTGTGATATCATCTTATTAGCGTCTCTGGATCCTTTGGAGACGTCGTGCATGACGTTTGTGCAGTGTCATATCGGTTTCTGCTTCGTGGACAATCACTGCCACCCCTGGCATCCACATGCTGCCGACTGATTCAAATGATCCAAATTGGCTGGGCCTTCTCTGACACTACTCGGCCCAGTAGCCACGTGCCTGCCATTCCGCAAGGTGGTCTCAAAGCCCCACCCAACCTGTTACCGGTCAAATGACTCACATATACATTTTCGGTATAACAGCCTAGATGGACTTTGGGGTTATAAAGATGTTCAGCCCGGTATTTGGACATTCCGTCCTCCACAATGTATGAGAGACCTAACCAGGCAATTTCTGGAATGGGTTTCAACTGACTGCTGAGGTTACAGTGAATAGTTTATTGAATTGTTTTCGTACCTTCTTAAGAAAGTTTTTTATAATGCAAACTCTCTTCGTAAAATGAGTGTTGGGATATACAATACATGGCTCCTACCTTCCCTATCAATCAGCAGCAGTTACCATGGGAACATTTAACTATTTAAGGATGTGATTCTATTTGATTTCTTTAACAAAGAATAGCCTAGAGATTAGACTTTAGAGAATGTGATGGAAAACGTCTACAAATTGACTGTTTCAAAAATTTTCTGCATCATGTATAGGATTAATGCTTCATAGCCATTGCAGGTTTTGCAGTCTACGGTTTATCCAATGGTAGCTATAGTAATAGTATAGCCTAGTGCCAATACTGTTTAAGATTGAATATTAAAAGTTTGCAGTTTGCACACCATTATGTTCAAAATTATTGAAATTTTTAGTTACTTTTCTGCTTTTACTGGAAGTTTAACTCAGAACTGTGTAGGGTCCTGGACAACTTGAAGGATTATGCTGTCCGAGCCCTTGTGAATGCTGTTGACCACCTTGGCACTGTAGCTTACAAATTAACTGATCTCCTTGAGCAACAAACTTTGGATGTCTCAACCATGGAGCTTAAGGTTTCATGTCTGAAACAGGTAACTTATATTGCAGTTTCTCTGGAAAAGTGGTCGTTTGAGGAAGAAGGTTACTTGGATAAAAACTGAAACTAGTTTTTTGGTGTAAGCAACTACTAACGTGCCAAACATACACGGATAGAGAAGGCCTCAGGCAGCAGCAGTTGTTAGCATTCATTCCGAGGCATCACAAACACTATACCTTGCCCAGTAAGACTAATTATTGCAGGGTTCTTTTAAGTGCTGCTCTATATGATTAGACATTTGGCATTATTTGTTTCCCTTTTGACCGTTTTATTGGTTTAACACCACAAGCTAGATTATGTCCACAAGAAAGTACAATTTAACCCACACGTAAGAACGGATGCCAGGCAAAGTCGTATTCAACCAAGACCTCGTCTTTACAATTCAGGTAACTATTTCTCCCCTGATGAATGCTTGATTCCTGTCACTACTTGTTTCAGTGCAGAGTCTTCATTGACTCAGCATCAAATTCGTATGTTAGCGCTTATTCTACTGCATTTACTGTAGGCAGCCTAGCTCCCACAACTCTGTCATGGCATTTGGCATCAGAAACCAAGTCTACCTTAAAAGATTCCTCATGTGCTTTGTCGAGGTTAGTCCATGTACCTAGTACGTAATACCAAAACGTGAGAGCTTAAGTTCTTTCATATTCGCCTATCAAACAAAGAAGTTCTTTCCATGTTATATTCCTGTGGAATTTTTGCCAAGAGAACTGCATGAGAGGTTGAAGGTTCAGGATATTATTTATCTTTCAGCAGTGAAGATCCAACAACTTCCAGCATTGCTTCTGGGGTCTTCCATTTAGTGGGTATGCATGTACATTTTGCTTGCAGTTGACTGCTCTTTGGATGGTGCATCTTCCTTGCGTGATGATGAAACCATGCTCCCACTGTTGTTTTTATAGATGCTGAAGAGAGCACCCGGATGAAATCCTCAGCAGTTCAATTCCAGTTGCCCAGCGGAGGGCATTCTAAAAGTGCAGCTATGCAAACATTCGGTACCGCACAGATGGTAATTTCAAATTGCCAAGTACTAAGACATGCCCATCGTTGTTCTAAGTTTATATCTGATAGGATTATAGTCCTATTGACAGAACAATTACAGATATGTTGTTTTCTTTGACCGTATCTCTAGCATGCTTGCTGGTCTTCAACTTGGTGGACTAAATTTTTCGTTCCAATTAAATGTTTCACATGTTATGTTCCATAAAATCTGTTCTGTATTTGATGTGCGTATTTTACTGCTGTACCACTTGTGAGTTGTAGAAAAACTTCATATGCTGCAAAATATCCTGCCTCCCTTGGGGACAATAAAATTGGGAAAGCTCTTACTGGATGTTATCCCTTTGCAGAACACCGTAGAGGGCTCCAAACCTTTGGCAGCTTCCAGGTCATTTGACGACCCAAGTCGGCAAGAGATTGTTCGTGCACCAATCCGCAGCAAGAGCCTGATATCAGCTTTCTTTGTAAAACAGAAGACACCCAAACTAAAGAGCGTCTCATGAATTCTCAAGCCATTCGACTAAGAGTTACCTGTCAGCAAACCACCCCCGGCGCATGGGCTTTTCGTCCTATTCATTCATTAATTGCGCACAAATCACCATTTCATTCCTTCTATTTGGCGTATAAATAACAAGAAGAAGTGCATTGTTTTAGGTAGTTGAAATTGTATGCTTCATGAAAAAACGGCTCAGATCAGCAGTTCTAGTGTGATGTGTCGTGTTCGATGCCATGTTTAGTAGCTGAATTCATATGCATAGCTCTAGGGTTAATTATATGCAATTAGATTGTGAATACTGATGAAGCCTTTGATGAGGTGAATATTTTTTAACTGTACCTTAGGTGATTACTATTCGCCGTTCCTTGCCTAGTTTGGTTGGTTTTGAAGATGCTCTTGATTCATCGGTCCTCGATAAGGACGTAACAATTCGCAAGTGAGGGCCCAGTATCTGTAATTTCAGGCCAGGAAATTTACTCCTCTCTTTGGAAAATGAAGACGGGGCTTGAATTGCTTGCTTAAAGTACCTTTGGAAGTCTACCAACGTGATGCATTTCCAGAAAATATCGTTTGGCCCCACTTCCAGTAACGTATGGACCATATGGAGCTCGTAAAAATGATCAGCTTCAATAACCTCTCTTTTTTTGAGGAACATGAACATGCTACACAGGTTGTAAACGAGCTAAGCCGAGCTAAGTTTTGTGGAGCTCAAGCTCGGCTTTTTTTACTTGGGCAATGAGCTGGGCTTAGCGATTTACTAAATGAGCCTCTTTAATTGGTGAGTCTCTCTTATGACAGAACCTCCTCCCCTGTTGATTCTCCGGCCAACCCCCCCAAATCCACCGCCATTTTCACCAAAACCACCCTGTTACTCCTCCTCCTATCCCTCCTCGTAATCCTGGACGTCTGCGCCCCATGGCTGGGCACGCCTCAATCTCTCTTCACCGCCTCTCCATCCTCCTCCCAGTCCTCTCTCTCGAAATGGAGAGACTACACACTGCCCGAGGCGGCGGTGAGGAGTGGCACCATTATCGTGTGTGCCGTGAGCCAGCCCTACCTGCCGTTTTTGAACGACTGGTTGATTAGCATTACGAGGCAGAAGCGTCACGAGCAGGTGCTTGTGATTGCTGAGGACTATGCTACGCTTTATGAGGTCAATGGGAAGTGGCCTGGCCATGCCGTGCTTGTTCCGCCGGCTCCCGATGCTCAGACTGCGCATAAGTTTGGGTCCCAGGTGCTTTTGGGTTTTGTAGTGTCTTGCATATTTTTAGTGAAAATTGGATTAGTTTACAGCTTGTGAATTGAATTTAGTTGGATGTAAATTTTGTATGATGATTAATTTTGTCGGTAGAAGTGGTATGATATGATTCAAACCTGTGGCGAAATAAAAAGTGAACCGATCGAGCTAAATTCCTACTGATACGCACGAGTGGTGTAATTAGCTGTTACACTCGAGTCCATGATTTTGGAAAGCTTGTCAGACCATCATATAGGCCACTTTGTATTCACATTATGCCTCTGTTATTGGGTTACATGATTGCATTGGCAATGTTGAATTTTGAGCACTGTTTTGGAGTTGGATGCTTAGTAGTACTCCTTTTGTTTAGTTGAGTAAGGCCATCCACAGTGGTATAATCAAAAAAAGATAACCAAAAGTTGACACATCAGCTTTTGATTATTCACTTAAGAGGTTGTTAAGCTTAATAATGTTGAGCTTCACAATGGTTACTTCTAGTCCATAACCAAAATAAGAGTCCACTACAATTTCACTCTCTCTCCTCCTCTGTTTCCTGTCATTCACTTCCCTCCATTTATGTTTTTTTGGGCAAAAATATATCGATTCTCTCTCTTAATTTTGGGGGAAAATCGGTGACTTTCTTCCCTCATATTATGAATTTTTTTTTGGGAAAAAAAAAAAGAAACGGGAAAGAAGAGTGAAATACCTTAATCCGGCGATGATAGGTTGAACTGTAGATGATCGAGAGATATAAGTTTCACTTTTTGAGAGAAAGAAAGAGAAATAGTTTGTTAGTGAAGTGAAGAAGATATAGAGTAGGAGAAGAAAAGAAGAAAAAATAACCAATTGAAATACGCGTGTATACAAAATTTGGAATTAGTTAACTTATGTGGTGTGGAGTCTACAAATTTTGATTATTGAAAAAGGTTGCTAGTTTTGGTTATCCAAAGCCTAAAATTTGATTATTTCTAAAGATATTGCTAAGTTTGATTATACCATTGTGAGTCATTTTTTGCACTAATATTGTTAACTTTCAAAACAATTGACTTTTGATTATACTGCTGTGGATGACCTAAGATAAAGGCTTCATGTCTTAGTTAAGGACGAATCTATCTTGGAATTGGCATTTGAAAGGCCTATTGATTAAGTGCTTGAGGGTACAAGGTATTTTGCTTTAAAACTGAAACAACTCTTAAATTTTTCCACCAGACTGGAGGGAGTAAATGTTTTCTGATCAAATAGAGGCTCTTTCCTACATTTGCTTAACCTTCAACTAACTTCGCCGAGAGGTCTTTCGCCCAACGACATCAGGGGATGCACTTAAGTGTTAGGAGAAATGAGGTCAGGAGTTCAACTCTTCCTCTAAGGTTTTAATCTAACAATTCTAATGATGCTGACTGTGGCGATCAAAAAAAGAAACCTTCAACTAACTTCGTCAACCACCTTGACAGAGAGCCTTCTCATTATGACTTGGTCACTTTCATTTTACGGGGATTCTTCAATTTTACTTCCCGTACACCCCGCCGCCTTCTGCAAATTTTGGAGCTTGGATATAATGTTATGTACAATGATGTTGATATTGTTTGGTTAACAGATCCATTTTCTTATCTGCAAGGGAAGCATGATGTGTGCTTCACAGATGACATGGCTGCAGTACGTATGATTACTTTACCTTCCTGTATTTTATTTGTAATACATCATAGGTAAGCAGGGATGGACCGTGCTGTGGCAGTATGATATCAAAAACTAAACATCCCACACAAACTCTGCGGCATAAACCCTCACGAAATGTTCAGGCTACGACTAGTTTTTATACTAAATTACCTCTGTCCTGATCCTTTTATACTAAACTGGATTCCAATGCCCCCCTAGTAGAGTAATTGTTTAGTTGATTATACTCTTTTAATAGTTTTTGCTAACGTTAACTCACTTGTCTACAGTCTGCCAAAGTAAAATGCTTCAGCTTCTTTCTTCTTTTTTATCAATCTCAGAGATATCAATCTCAGAGAGAGAGAGAGAGAGAAAATCACCTTGTTCGGAAGGCCATTTTGAATGTTTGTTTCAAAAACTTGTTTTTGAAAGGCAAAGCTGTGGGGCCAAAAGATGAGGGGCCTTCCAAGGCCGGGAACTACTTCTTTGACTTTATTTTCTGACACGCCAGTGTGGTGTACGAACCAAGGTAAAAAGGGGAAATAAAGATAAAGATATGAGGACAGACGGTCCCCGGACCGAAATCGTACCGACGGCCTCGGTCGGCCGTCTCCGGCCACCAGACGGCCGATCCGAGCCGTCCAAAAATTTTATAAAAAAAAACCGAGGGGGACCACGCGAAAATCAATGGCATCCGAAGTGTTTAAGGTGCTTGATCAAGTACCATTTTTTCGTGTATATATGTATATACACACGAATAGACATATATACACGAAAAAAGGTTGCTTGATCAAACACTTTACACACTTCGGATGCCATTGATTTTCGCGTTGGCCCCTCGGATTTTTTGTTTTAGAATTTTTGGACGGCTTGGATCGGTCATCCGGTGGCCGGAGACGGCCGACTGAGGCCGTCGGTACGATTTCGGTCCGGGGACCGTCGGTCCCAATAGCATTACTCGGGGAATAAATGGGAGTGCAAGCTAGTAAAAAGGTAAGAATGCTTATGGTAATTTGGTAATTTAACATAAAATGGCAAAATGCAAACCGAGAAAAGTACCTTTTTCCGTTCCTTTGTCTTTTTTCTTTTCTGACAGTCTGACTCCGGAGGGTCCCATTTATTTTGGAAATAACTCATCCAATCACATATTTTTACATTTTAACTCAAAATTTTCAATCCAAAATTGTCATCCAAACACAGTGAATGACTCCAAAGCTTCCTCAGGTATTAAAATATGCAACTCTCCCATTTGTTCCTCAAGGTAACGATTCCAAAGCTGTAAAGCCAAAACCAGATAAAATGGGGCCAAAAAATCATGCGTCTGCCGGGAGTCGAACCCGGGTCTATTGCTTGGAAGGCAATTATCCTAACCGTTGGACTACAAACGCTTATGCCATGGTAAGCTTCGAAACATTGAACTAAACTATAATACTTTGAAGTCCAGATCACTCCAATTTTTATAATTATTACTCCACTTCATTTGAGAACTGTTGGATTGTCGTTATCATTTTCAACTTTGCGAACGTAAATGCACTTGCCCCCAATTTACTACTATATTAATACTATTATCAACGTCAGTCGTACGACTCTTGCCTTGTTTTATTGTCATTGTCGTCAGCATTTGCATTCTTTTGACAAGTTTTATGAGGGAAGGAGTCAAAAATAGCGATGAATATAATTGACTAAAATAAATTAAGCCGGCCAAAAATTGTTGCAGTTTTTTTTATTTATCATACTCTAGTTTTCATTGGCATATTAATGCAAGATCGCTTATATTTATATTCTACGGTATGTTATTAGATAGTACAATCTCCTTTTACTGAAAAATTGCTTAAGCTTTGATTTATTCAAAAATCAACAAACGAGACTATTTTTTGATGGGTAACAAACGAAATATTGTACAAACGAATATAATCGACTATAATCGACGCTCCTATAATTTAGGAACATTTTTTGTGTGTGCGCTAAACTCGTGAACATAGCACTAATAGTAAGATTCCTTCAAAAAAAAATTAGAGGGCTTACCTAGACTTCTCAAATACACTGCCTTTTATTCTATTTTAGGCACCAAAATCTTAGCATTAATTTTTATTTCTTATGTAGTTGGTCTTTAGAAAGTAGAAAACAATTTAGCTTACCATTTTTCCCTCTATCGATAAAGGGGATAATACCTTATTTAATTGACTTTGGTGAGATTGAAAAAACAAAAACCATAACCATGAGGGGGTAGGTCTGTCTACCTCTTTGACTATTAGTATTATTATGTGACAAATCTTTGCCCAAAGATCAATGTAAAGAAACAGGAGATGATGCTAGGGGTCACATTAATGTGTTACACTTCAATGACACTCTTCTGACACATATGTGGGTCTTTAGAATTTATTGTAAAATTTTCATACATGTATGTGAGAGAAGTGTGACACATTGATGTGTCCCTAACATTTTACCGTACGATACCCCAAAACAATAATAAAAGAAAAGGTAAATGACACTGATGTGCTCTGTGGTTTCTGATAACAACAAAAGTCACCCCTCAACTTTTAAAAATAACACTGATCTCCCTTTTGCTTTGGGTTTTGGTATCAGGCTACTCCACTGGCACACAACGGCACTCTGACATCATCAATTTTGTTTTCCTATAATCGAATTTCCACCCTTACCCACTTTCAAAATAAGAAATAAACATGTCCAAGTACCCCACCCGATCACTACCTCCATAACCAACTTCTTGTCGTCCTCTTTCATTATCTTTCTTTCCCGACTCATCTCATCCCCTTTCTCTACCCGAGCTGACCAATATAACACGCTCCATTATTGACTTCAATTGTTCGACTCAAAAGGGAAGAAACAATAAAGTGCCATTAATCAATTTTGTAGCGGTTACAAGCTGGAATCCTGGTTTGCAAACCTCATTTTTTGGGGGCACATAGCAATATCATCTATTCCATGGAATTTAAGCATATGTACTCGTACATTAGGACAAAGAAATTCAGTAAACTTCAAGAAAAACAAAGAAATTAATAATGGAATGGAAGGAAGACATGATTAGGAGAGAAAGACCTGATTGAAAATAAAAAGATGTGTTGTGATGGAATGACTGTTATGGATAGAGAAAGGGTACCTGTTGGCATTCTATGCCTATCCCTAGAGGTTAGTAGTTATGGATGACAAAAGATGTATTCAATTGTGAAATTCTGTCTTATATTTTGGACGAGTCAACCTCAATTTTGAGTCCATACCAAAAAGGGTGTTCTCCCTTTATAGATAGAATAAATAGGTTCTCGTATCTCTCTCTTTTTGAATAACATCAACCAACCCGAATTTCCTTTAATAACTACCCATTGAACCCGACACATAGCATATCGTCTATTCTTTGCTGCTCCTTTTTTTTTTCTTGTCTCGATTTGGTGGTCATTACAGTATGGGAAAAAGTTGGCAAGTCACAACATGTGCTCTTTACTGAGCTAGGCCATGACACAAATGTCCTTGTTGTTGGGCATTACAAGGAACATACAATCCAAAAGGCCACAATAGTGGGTTCTTAAAATAAGCATTAAAAACAAAATGAGTATCCAAAGGCAATGGCGTGACTTGTGCTTGCCACTGAGCAAGGCTAGAGCTGGCACGACTTGTCCTCGTCAATCGGCCTTGCACGACACATGATTATCACTGGATAAGGCAAGGCAAGGCATGAGACAACATGTGCTTGTCACTGAGTTAGGCAAAGCACAAAATGACTAGTGCATGACAGTGGACTAGACAAGGCATTACACAACTTGTGCACAACATTGAGTTTTTATAGGCAAAGGTATAGCAAAACATTACAAGTAACCGGGGCTAGGGGAAGCATTAAACGTGTGTTTTGTCACCAGGTTAGGAAATACATGGCACGACAATAGCATGTCAACGTGCTGAGCAAGACATGACCTACACAAAATGTGCCCATCGACCTGTTCGACAAGAACTATCGCAATGTGTGCCCGTCACACGGTTAGGCAAATGCATGGCATATCTTCTGCTTTTCACAGGGCTAAGCGAGACAATGCCTTTTTTAGTTGGCGGAAAATTCATAGCTAACCTCTCATAATATATTTTTCTGTTCTATTTTTTATAATCCAACTCAGTTAAAAGTAGCAAGTGGAGTGGTAGTCCATTGGTAAACATCAATTACTCTCTTGCATTTGACTAAGGCTCAAACCTCACTAGCTACGACTAACACTGCAGACTTTAGTTGAGAAAAAAAGAGTTGAAAGTTAAGGGATAAAAATAGTAGAATGGTTGTAGTTATAATAGGGTCATAATATAGGGGGCAAAAGTAAAATTTCTCCAAACTAAGAAAGAAAATTATATTATAATATTCAACAATACGACTCACACAACAATCTAAATACAAGAATTTGCACAATCTCTTACATACATATGGGACCCACACATAGTAATATGTGTGGAGCCCACATGTATGTGAGAGATTGTGTAATAAATTACTCTCTTGCATTTGACCAAGACTCAAACCTCACTAGCTACGACTAACACTTCGAGATTTTCGTTGAGAAAAAAAGAGTTGAAAGTTAAGGGATAAAAATAGTAGAATGGTTGTAGTTATATGAAATAGGGTCATAATATAGGGGGCAAAAGTAAAATTTCTCCAAACTAAGAAAGAAAATTATATTATAATATTCAACAATGCTACTCACACAACAATCTAAATATAATTTACACAATCTCAAATACATATGGATTAACACAGTATATATATTATAATAAGTTGTTTTGCTTAGATTAAGAAATTGATTTTAGCACTTCAAAAACTAATGGAGGGGCATTTTGTGTATTAACACAGTATAATTTTGGAGTCCTTCTATCAATTTTTAGAGTGCCAAAATTACAATCCTTATATTATTGTGTAAGTATCATTTTTGTATAATATTATTAACTTTATAGAGACAAATCCCGAAATTCTTTCACTTATTATTCCCCGGTTCTTCAGCTCCTGTTCCTCTCCCTCTCTCTCTCTCTCTCTCCCTTCCCCCCTCCATAGCTGTCTCCTCACTCCACAAGCAAGATTTCTTTAATGGCAAAAAAACAAAATTGTTTCTGAGACACTCTTTTCACTATAACCAATTTCTCAAAACAGCAAAAAAGAGCGCCGACTTGGCGTCCCTCTCTTCCTCTGTTCTAAATCTTTTATTTCCATCTCTGTATATTTCTATAACGGTGGATATACATATATGTTATCAATTTGTGGGAGTGTTTGTTGATGGGACTCTAAATGGGTTCTCTTGATACTGGTTTTTCTTTGAAGAGGGAACAAAATTTACTTCGTTCTTCCCCGTTTGGTTCAAAACCCAGATCAAGATTTGCAAGACTGGTGTTGTTCAAGAGAATACATTATCTACAATGGGTTTGCACCGTTGCAGTTTTCTTCTTCTTTGTGGCTCTCTTTCAGATATTCTTGCCCAGTTCATTCATGGAAAACTCAGAGAATTCGGGTAGAGGAGGAGAGGTAGTATATTCTGGAGATTTGATGCTATTGAAGGAGATTGGTGGGTTAGATTTTGGGGAAGATATTATGCTTGAGGCATCGAAGCTTTTGGTTAAGTTCCAGAAAGAGTCTAATGAGGTCAATGTGAGCTCCAGAGGAGGAGGGAGATTTGGGTATAGAAAACCCAAGCTTGCTTTGGTAAGTGATATTTCGTACCAATTTTACGTTCATCTTGTTTTCTAGTGCTGGTTGGAATTAGTTTGATAGTCATACGGTTACCCGTTATTCTGCTGATATTTACTGGCAGGTGGGTTATTGTTCTTATGGGTTTCTTTTTTTGGGTTGAGTGTTTTGATATTCTGGGTTTGTAGCTTACTGAGTAGTGTAGCCATTGGGGTTTTAATCTGTACTGCTTTGTTTTCTACTTGTAGGTTTTTGCAGATCTATTAGTTGATCCACAACAGATACTGATGGTTAGTGTTGCTGTTGCTTTGCGGGAGATTGGGTATGAAATTGAGGTAATTTCATTGATCAGTGAAACTCTTCCTTACTTCTTCTTCTTCTGTTCTTTTTTCCTTTGAAGCGTTTAGGGAGGCATATTGGATTGGTTTATTTTATGGAATGAGCTTGTTGCATAATTTTTCATTGCTATAATATTTTGCCTAGTGCTCCTTAGGACATGCTTTTATAGGAGACTCAACTTACAGCACAGCTGGCAGGGTATTGAAATGGAACTTTACTCCCTCCATCCCTCATTTGTATTCCATTCCAATTTGCGATGTCCCAAACTAGGAGTCCTCTTTGAAGCATCAACAGTTTTTTTTTTTGTGCGCAAAACTATGCCTTGTGTACTTGAGAATGTAGTTAAACTTAATGCATTTATGGTATTTTCTATTATTGGTTTCGAGTGTATGGGTTTTTCCTGCTGGGTAATGGATCTTCTGGAAGGGGACGGCAGTCGCTCATGGTAGATGGTAGAAGGAAGAGTTAGGAGATGCTTCCTCTAGGCGTGGTGTGGCTCATTTGGAAGGAAAGTAATCGGCAACACTTTGGTGGCTTAGAAAGTCCTTTGCAAAAATAAATTGTACTACTGTTAGATTTTTTTTTAGTTGGGACTTGGGAGTCTAAGGAGGGAAGTTAAAGGCAAAGTCCCCTTCTTGACCAATTTTTGGATTTTTGTAGAGCTTATCTGTACACAAAGTGGTGTATCTGCTGTTTGAAGGGCTATAAAATTGTAGGAGCTAATGTGCAGAGAATCTAGAGGGGCAAATCTCTGAGCGAAATTGGCGCATCGGGTCACTCACTCACTCACTCACTTACAGAGTGTGTGCTTCTGTATCCTATTTGATTTGATGATTGGCAAAGTCAGACTAGGCTGGAATAATGCCAAGCAGGACATATTTGTTTCAAGCATCGCATCATTACCATCATGATCCTAAGTCCTGAAGTACTGCCTAGTCCCTTCTGTTCTCTGGAAACACTTGCCTGCTTCTTTAAGAAGTGGTATTGCGTGGCTATTACACTTTTATCCCATTGATCATAAATGTAGGTGTCTCAGCATTCTCTATTGTAATCATTGCAGGTTTACTCACTTGAAGATGGTCCTGTTCTTGCTATCTGGAAAAATATGGGTGTTCCCGTCACTATCTTCAAGGCAGATGTCGTCGTAGATTGGCTATCGTATGAGTGTCTTTGTTTATTTTTTCATACATAATCAACTAAAGACTAAAGCTTATCCTGGACTTTGTGAAACGATGACTAGTTTAGAATCATCCCAAGTACTATGATTTAGCAAAACACAAGAGCTTAGATCATTCTTTTGCTGTTAATGAACAATGCTCTCCTGGTCTTTATGTCATTTGAAGTTTCCCATCAGCCTCATTACTAGAAGGAAGTAAGGAACTAGTTTGGCTGCCTTAATAAAATGTACACGCCATAAGGAATTCCAAACTTCACCTAAAAGTCATGCAGCGTCCAAATTAATGGCTTGTTCTCTTTAGTTTTCAAAAAAAAAAAAAAATCAAAAAATTCCCCATAGATTCTCCCTACTTCCAATATTTCTCTCTCTATCTCTCTCCACTTATTACCCCAACTATTTTTCAAAAACCAAACCAAACACAACATAAGTGCTTCTTCTAAAGTGTTACTTTAGTTTTGGCATTTTGGTCTTATTACTTTTTGGGGACAATGAAGTTGTCGTACTGCTAATAAAATCTGTCTTATGTACTTTTCACAAATGAAAATAAATCCATAGCATTTTTTGGATGTCTCTTGAGTTTATAAACAAAGTTGATCGCAATATCCCCCCATTTTCTTCATTCTCACTACTGCATGTACCTATTGCAGCTATGATGGCACTATTGTGAACTCAATTGAAGCCAGGGAAGTCCTTTCTCAGTAAGTTGTAGTAATCTTTTTTTGAACTTCTTGGGATAAGTTCTTCCACCTGAAAGTATCCATTATCCTTTCTGAGTTGGAGTGAAATGTTTTAGTCGTTTCAGTCTTCTGCAGGAACCTTTCAAGTCCGTACCTCTTATATGGAGCATCCATGAAGGAACACTTGCTACTCATTTGAGACAATACATGTTGAGTGGCCAGTTTGAGCTTCTAAATGATTGGAAAAACTTCTTCAGCCGTGCTACTGTTGTGGTCTTCCCAAACTATGCGCTGCCAGTAAGACTTGTCCTACAAGTTCCTTCCATTGCTGTGGTTATATGAAGACATGGTGTCACAAGAAGGGCATTAAGAATAGAAAATTTAGTGCATTTGTAGGTATCAACTACCGAAAAACCAAAAAAATGTGCGTGCATTTGGATTTCATTAAACCAACAGGGATTGGGTGCTTTATAAAGATGTTATGAATCACACTCTTCCAATCAAGAGCACGGTGGACAGTCCAATAGAAGGAAAAAAAAAACCTTCAAATCTGATATCACCTTCTAATCATATATGCCTTTTGTTCTTGTTTCTGTTGTTTATCCCCTCCCTTGTCTCAGCTCCTAATCGTAATCATAACACTACAAGCTGACTTGGATGTCCGTCAATATTTTTTTGCAGATGTTGTACTCCGTGTGTGATTCTGGAAACTACTTTGTTATTCCGGGTACTCCTGCAGGAGCATGGGGAGCAGAAAACTTTATGGTATCGTACGAAGACAATCAACGCCTCAGGATGGATTATGGGCCTGATGACTTCATTATTGTGATTGTGGGAAGTCATTTTTTCTACAGCGGTTTGTGGCTGGAGCATGCCTTTGTCTTGGAGGCTTTATTACCATTATTAACAGACTTCCCATTTGATAACAATTCAAACTCTTATCTCAAAATCATCATAGTAAGTGGGGATTTGACTGGCAATTACAGTGTGGCTTTGGAGGTAAAGCTTTATTCAATAACTTAGGGTCTTTGACCTTTTCTTTTAGGACTTAATTGTTTTACTGCCTTCTTGGCTCGTGCATAACGTCTCTCTTTTTCCCACAGGCAATTGCTCTTAACTTAAGATACCCAAGGAACATAGTGAGGCATGTTGTCGATGAAGATGCGGACAGCGTTCTAAGCATGGCTGATCTTGTGATATATGGATCCTTCCTTGAAGAGCAATTTTTTCCGGACATTTTGGTAAAAGCTATGTGCCATGGAAAGCCAATCATTGCTCCAAATCTATCCATCATACATAAATATGTATGCTTCTTAATGCTGTTTTCTCTTTGCATATTCATATCTTGGGTGATTAATACCTGGATCACTAATTTCTATTATTCAAAACCTGCTTCTGTGGATTATTATTTGGATAGGGCTGACAGGCCGACGCCATTGTTGATCCCTGAGATTGAAACTTCTGTTATAGTGTGTTTTGTAGTTTTGATGTAAAACTTGTTCATTTGGTGAATAGTTGGTAAGTCTTCAGAAAAATAGCTACTGACTGACTTGGCGATAACAATTAGGTGGATGACAGGGTGAATGGTTTTATTTTCCCCAAGGAGAATATAAGGGTTCTCAAACAAATACTCTCACAATTGGTCTCAAAAGGGAAGTTAACAACTCTAGCTCGTGATATTGCATCAATGGGCAAGCGCACTGCTGAAAACCTTATGGTTTCGGAAACTATTGAAGGGTATGCTTCTCTAGTTGAAAATGTTCTCAAGCTCCCATCAGAAGTTGCGCTTTCCAAGGCTGTAACCGAAATCCCTAGCAAAATGAAAGAGAAATGGCAATGGCAACTGTTTGAGTTAATACCAAATTCAACACGGAAAAATAGAACTTTGAGAAGCCACAAGTTTTTGGAGAAGGTTGAAAAACAATGGACCCGTAACCAAACACGGGGTTCTGGTGCTGTATTTGGCACGAATGAAACATCATTATATCATTTTTTGGAGGAAGAAAAACAAATTGAGATGGCCAATACAAGGAAGAGAGGAGAAGAAGAAGTGGTAAGTGGCCCAGGAAGCACCGATTATCCATAAATTTGGGTTGGAGAATTTCTGATGGTTGCCTCTTTTATGATTGCCCTTACTCATTCTTGGGGATTTGATGCAGTTGAAGGACAGAACTGATCAACCTAGGGGAACATGGGAAGACGTGTATCGAAGTGCCAGAAAGGCGGATCGGTCCAAGAACAATTTGCATGAAAGGGATGATGGAGAGCTTGAAAGGACAGGCCAACCATTATGCATCTATGAACCATTCTTTGGGGAAGGAACCTGGCCTTTTTTGCACCGTTCTTCACTCTATCGCGGAGTTGGGCTGGTGAGTCACCATACTGATTATGTCATCCTTTCTTTTCTCCCACTGCACTGCTCAATCATGTTTAACTGATTCCTAGAAATCAAGATCCTAAGGCCCTGTTTTTGTCTGGATTAAAGCATCAGATTGGACAGTAAATTCAAGGGGTCACAAGAACTTGGGAATCCTGTCTTAGCCCCATGTTTGGATAAAAGAAATGAGAATTCTGAAAAATCCTTCATTGGTTGTTTCAAATTATTGTTTCCACATTTCGATAACGACAACAAAATACGTGTCTTTAAATTTCATAGATAAAGAAGAGACCCTCTTTTCGTATCTCACATGAACACACGGACTGGTTGATTGTAGTCCAACAAAGGTCGAAGGCATGGGGCAGACGATATCGATGCACCCTCTCGGCTTCCACTTCTTAACAACCCTTACTACAGAGATGTCCTTGGTGAATATGGAGCCTTTTTTGCAATAGCTAACCGTGTTGACCGCATCCACAAAAATGCATGGATAGGGTTCCAGTCATGGAGAGCAACGGCTAGGAAGGTATTATTTTTCGTACTCTTTCTCTCAGCACTTTCAGTTCCCTGATAATTTTTTACCTTGTGGTTGCTATTCCATTTTTCCTTTACCACATTGGAGATTGGATATAGGGTTTCAGAGTTTTCTGTTGAAAATGGACATTGGTCAGACATTTCTTTTGTTGCGAGTCATTATGCATCCGCTGGCTAATATGACCTTTAGTTGTCGTCAGTTGGACTTGTGACATTTAGATGAAATGGGGGATCATTTGACCCACTAACATTGATGAATTGCAACCTGCTGTTAAAACTTGTTGCAGAATTTTGTTAAACATTTAAAAAGAAATGTACAACACTGGACATATTTTTGTTGAAAATAAATGTGTCAGTTAGAATTTGGGATTTCCAAATCAAGAAGTTGTTGAAATACTCTTACATTTGTAGAATTTCACCAAAGAGTATGTACAAAATTTGTTTGTCTGATTCTTCTTTAAATTGAAACCTTCAAATCTTGGGAAGAGGATCCCAACATTGACAACTTGAAAACCTTCTTGCTCATTTCCTGCAATAGAGGTACCTGAAGATTGATTTGTGTCCTCCTTTAGACTCAAAGGTGAGATGAAACTTTCTTATATACTAGTTGTAGTACAAAGTTGGTTTAAATGAAACAATGTAGAGTGCTTTTTTTGTTTGTTACCCAGAAATTACAGAAGTGATGATTTCTGTGTGGTTTAAACTTGGTGTTGCTTGCTTCATAGCTAATATGGGGGGCTTAAACAGGATTCTTTGTCTAAGACTGCTGAAACTGCATTATTAGATGCTATCGAAGCACGCACTCATGGCGACACTCTCTACTTTTGGGTTCGTATGGATATGGATCCAAGAAACCCATTGCAACAGAATTTTTGGTCATTCTGTGATGCTATGAATGCTGGGAATTGCAAGTAAGAGTGGTTATATCTATTACCTAAATTTCGGTAAATGTTTTTGCAAAGTTTGCAATTTTTTTCGTGGGTTTCATTTTATCTTTGGAGGGGTTTACTTTTCTCCATATCATTATTGGCTGCAGATATGCTTTTTCTGAGACTCTAAGGAAGACGTACCGCATAAAGCACAATTTGACTTCTCTTCCTCCCATGCCTTTGGATGGAGACACGTGGTCTGTTATGAACAGTTGGGTTTTACCGACCAAGTCCTTCATGGAGTTTGTAATGTTTTCCAGGTTTGAAAATTGACATTATTGGTCCTCTACGAGAACGCTTGTTTCAATTTTACCTCTCAATACATATTTAAGCGTTCATTGACTAGTGAAATTGTGGGTACCATTGTTTGCAGAATGTTTGTAGATGCGCTGGACGCACAATTCTATGAAAAGCACAATCAAAGTGGACAGTGTTATCTGAGTTTATCCAAGGTGACTTTCTTCTACTTCAACAACTGTGTTCGTGTTTTCATCATTTCTGGTTTACAGATACCACTTCGTGCTCTGTTTTCCTTTTGTATATAAGATTGCAGACAACCAAAGAAAATCTTTTCAAAAGACAAAAACATAGCCGAAACATGATTCCCAGTTGTAGTCTTCAGCATTATCACCTAACGTAACCCGCAGAAGCAAAATGAAGTGAGGAAATTGATTCTAGAGCACAAGCTTTCTTTTGTTGTGTTAATTGGAAAATCATGGAAGTGAATAAAGACAGAGTTTTGAGAGCTATAGCCCCAGGATGGCATGCTCCTCATGAAAATGTTTCCTTGTGTTTGCTTGGAGGAACTAGGAACTAACGCTTGGATTTTCTTCTTCCTCGTCATTTTTGTTGTCTTTCCTTTTCGTCATTTGTCTCCTTCAGATTTCCGTATTGTGATCATCACTCTTTTCTTTATAGAGATTTTGACAATAAATATGAAAAAGAAAAATGACCACAAAAGTTGGAGGACCAGTAGTCCACCAAAGAAAAGATACAACCAGATAACACTACTTACAACTCTCCAATCTCTAGAAATTGGTTTAAAAAATGAGGTATTCCCCAAGAAGGACAAGATACCTAAGCTCACAAAGATGACGAATAACGCACTATTCTTGTGGCAGGACAAACATTGCTATTCCCGGGTGCTTGAGCTACTCATAAATGTGTGGGCATACCACAGTGCAAGGAGGATCGTGTATATGAATCCAGAGACCGGAGCCATGCATGAGCAACACAAGTTGAAGAGCAGGAGAGGTCAAATGTGGGTCAAATGGTTTTCGTATACCACGCTCAAGAGCATGGATGAGGATCTAGCAGAGGAGTATGATTCAGATCAGCCAAGGAGGCGGTGGTTGTGGCCATCAACGGGTGAGGTGTTCTGGCAAGGAGTGTATGAGAAGGAAAGGAAAAGAAGAAACCGAGAGAGAGAGGAGAGAACGCGACTGAGTAAGGAAAAACATGATAGGATGAAGAAAAGAAATCACCAACCTACTATAGGGAAGTACGTGAAGCCTCCACCAGAGGAGGGGGTGGAAGATTCTAAATCGACCGTGGCATTGAGATAGCATTGTTCTAATTGGCGTTGGTTATGAAGGTAAGTAGTCTGATTTTATGATTCAATTATTATTTTCGAGTGTAACCCCCTTCATTTTTTCATTCTCTGTCCGAAGGGATGCCTAGGGCTTGTGTTTCTCTATCGGAAGCCTTTGTATGTAACAGTTGCATCCTTCTAAATGCTTGAAATGTAAAGTAGCCGATCTGCTTCTTTTTTAACTTCTCGTGTAGCTCCTGTCGAAACAATATTAGAAAGAGGAATGCAGATAACTCATAAAACTCATCAGGGACTGTTTGTCTAACTTGGAAGTATATATGATATGTTGTTCCAAAAGCCTGCTTTGCGTTTTATGGGATGATGTGTTTGTTAGTTTCCATGGTTTTCATCTTTTTAATCGACCAATTTTGTGGTTTTCTTGGCTAGTCTGGACTCTTACGGGCTTATATGATTTTCTTGTGACTATAAAAATCTAGGATATGTCTAGATTCAGACACACAATACGCAAATTTTAGCCCCGATAACCAAACGAGCCCTTAGTTTACCCTACAAGCCTTCATATCCTTTTTCTATATCTTCACCCATCAACTTTCTGTAGTCAACTCCCAATCCTGAACCCACAAAGCAAGTGCTTCATGAAAGAGAGCATCCACCCTACTCACCCCGATGTCGAGTATCCTTGAGGCTCGGCGTGGTGGGATCTACAAACTTGAAACGCCATGCACTCTACCCTGACTGCCTCTTTGGAACTGCCTTTTTCGATCTAACCCTCAATCACGACGTTGACAGAACCGATGCGTTTGTCCTTTTCGAAACCTCCCAACGGAATAGATATAGAACACCATAGTAGGAGAAGGATTTATGGTCTCTGAATCGACGGTGAATGTGGGACTCATCGTTCCAAAGTTGGATTGGAGTCGCCGAGCATGTCGACCCTCGTGGTGAGCTTCTGTTTATGGGTTGATCCATGCAACAACGTAGGGTTTGGATGGTCTTGGTTGGTTTGGACTTGGAAGAGTTGTTGTGCTGAGATGAGTTGAGTTTTTTTTTTTTTTTTTTTAAACACAGAAGGATAAGAGAGTAATTCCACACACGCGCTAATGACTTAATCCAAACTCCTATTTGTCTAGAACATTGGTAACTACTTTCCATGGGTGTTTGGTTACATGCCGCTGGTCGTAGGTGGATTAGTCTCATCCTGTTTGGACGTGAGGTACTTCCTGTATTGTTTGGAAAAAAAATTGCTAAAATTAATTTTCATTTGCTTGTGGGGATTGACCAAAACAAAATTAGATTAAAAATTAAAGTACCAATGACGAACGAAATTTATTTCAATTGAGACATGTACACGATTGAGAATTTCGTACTCTCAAAAATAAATTTTTATTGTTTCATCTGAATTTTTGGTCACACAACAGTAATTTTACACGTCATCAAATCTAAACCAAAACCTTCATAAAAAAGAAACTAAATAAAAACCGGGGTGAAATCTTGTGAAAATCTAACCTTTCTTTTTGGGACAATGATTTTCGCGCTCCACATTTTACCGCAGGCGCTCCACCTTTTTGTGTTTTACACTGGAATATTGTAAGCAACACCCCAGTGTAAAAATGAAAAAGTGGAGCGCTTGCGGTAAAAAGTGGAGCGCGAAAATCAGTATCCTTCTTTTTGATTGGGTACGTATATAAGTATTATATATCCTAGTCGTAGCCATATGAGAAAGGAAGTGATTCGCTTTCAGTAGATCTCTGAGCACCGAGATCGGCCGAACACTTTCTGATCCAAAACGACGTCGTTTTGGCTCGACAGATCTCAGCTGTTGATTTGTAAGATCAACGACTCCGAAGGATGAGACAGGCCCCTGTCCGAATTTCCCTCGGACAGGGGATCTGGTCTCATCTCCAAGTAGGATTGGGAAACTAAACATCCACTAGTAATTGGAAACCCATAAGCCACTTCTTGTATACATAAACCCTACATGCACTCATTTTACCCAAAATTAAGAGAAGAGAGAGAGAGAGAGAGTCGAGAGAGAGAGAGATGGATTCTTGTACTCCTTCCTCTTCTTCAGGCAGAAGATCCAGAATGTTAGAAGTCACAATTATCTCAGCAAACTTGATCACCAAAAGCAGAGGCCCGTTCTACGTAAAGCTGTGGATCGTCGACCATCATAACTCCATGCTAAAAACCAAAAAGGTCTGTTCCTATTCCACCGGCTCCGGCTCCGGCTCCAAACCCATTTGGAACCAGAAATTCGTGTTCGCTATCCCCCACACATTCGTCGTCGACAACAAGGTTTCCTCTGTCTGGTTCGAGGTTTTCCGCGTCCGAAAAGGATTCCCCGACAAGTCCCTGGGAAAGGCCGAGGGGAAACTGCAACTGGAAAAAACCTTGAACGAAGAAAAGACCATCGAGGGTAACGACAATGAGGTTATTTACGACTCCTTGATCGAGAATGAGTATTTTTGTACCGATGAGGAAAGCGACAATGTCGAAGAAGAAGAAGAAGAAGAAGAGGAGGAGGAGGCAGAGGAAGTAGATTCGTGCGAGTTGAAGGGAACGGGGAGGGTGGGTGTAGGAGGAAGAGGAGGAGAGCTGAATGTGGAGATGGCTGTGCAGAAGGGGTTTTTATCGCGTGTGGGTCAGTGCAATTGGAGGGGATGGGCTATGGAGTATGATGAGTTCATGGGAACTACTTGTATTAAGAAGAAGAAGAGGAAGGAGAAGTCTCACTTCTTGATGTGTTTTGGTAAAACCACAACCAAGGATTAGGGAAACCAAAAGTACTGGAACGGAATATGATGATTCCGGATATAGATGAGTGTGGTTCTGGGGTCATTCGATCGATCTTTGTGGAGGGATATGCGGAGGGATATGTGTCGAACCACTCTAGACAAAGTTATGTGTCTTTTTATGGATTAATTTCTTTTGCATCTAACGCGCTGTGTTTATGTTTGCCTATTAATTTCGATTAGTATCGATCATGTTAGAAACTTCACGCGTAGGAGGAATTCATTCTTGTATGTAGTTGCATCTCAGCATTAGATATACGTGAGTGACGTATGGCAAGGTCCGCAAGGATATAGTATATAGTAATACGCTCTTGTCGTTTCAATTTCTACTATGTTATGCTGTGTTTGGTTTGGTTTTTGAAAAGTTTTTTAAAAAATAATAGGGGTAATAAGTAGAGAGAGATAGAGAGAGAAATGATAGAAGTAGGGGGAATCTAGGGAGAATCTAGTAGGTATTTTTTGAAAAATACTTTTTGAAAAGTGAAAGGAACAAGGCATTAGTCTTCGCAAGTATATATCTCCGTAGGTAAGCAGTTCTCTTATTAGTATTAGTATTATATATATTATACAGGTAGCTAGAGAGACCAAGGGGGGTTGGCTCGATGGATTAATGGACCCTCCCGACAATTGCATCGTCCTCATGTTTTACTAGTCTTAATTACTGATCCAGATTCATCTTTCCTTTTCTTTCTTAGAAGAAGGGTTTATGAACAAAAAGCTCTTTCATCGTGGAGTATTAGCACTGTTAAGTAACAGATACAACTATTACTGATTTGGTACGTACCAAATAAAAAAGAGCATAAAATGTTTGGTTTTATACCTTGGTCTTCCGATTTTACCCTGTTCATCTATTCTGCTAAACCCTTAGTTATGATGCGAGCCCCGTTTTGCTAAAGCTTTTTTTTTTTTAAGTACTTATTTTTTCGTTTTACAAGACAGATCATTATTTTACAATTACATCACATTTAATTCAAAAAACAAAAATCTAACACACCCCTTAGTTATGTTAAGGTGGGCCACCAATGGGGCTTAAACTTTTGGAAACTGGCTAGGGTGGGCAAAGAGATGGGTTGGAAACGGGCTCGAATTATTTGGACTTGTGCGAGGTTCCAGTGTAATGTCTTTGAGACATGAGTCAGATTAGTCAGAGATTGGGTAAGGGCCTATTTCCAGTGGACGAATATATATATATTTTTAATAAGGCAGGCTGCTCCTTTTGCTGTATTAAGGGCCTCACTCTTGCTTCAACTTAATTTTGGTATTTGTAGTCTTTTCATGGTATATTTCTGAAGTCATTTTCAGATCTACATCAGGCAAATAAACTTTGAAAATCATGCACTTATCCATGAACATTTGACGTTCTTCGATACACTTTCACATCTTTCTCGCTTAAATTGTTGTTACACTTTTTAACCTTAATAATAATAATAGTAACAGTCTAGATTTGTTGTTTTTCGCATTTTCATTTCAATAATGCCTATATTGTCCAAAAACAGAAAATACTACTCAAATGTTAAAATTTCTATATGTCACACGTCTTTACAAAACTTTTATAGTACAATTTTTCAAAGGGAATTAATTTTCACATCTTTTTTTTTTTTAAAATATCCACACTCCATTTTTTGACTTTTAGCAAAAAAATAAAAAAAACAAACACTTTCAACACAAAAAAAAAACCTTTTTCAAATCGGGCTTGTTCGTTTGGATATTTGTATTTTGAATTTTAGATTTTGAGTGGAGAGCGAGAGAGAGTAATTAAAGTAATGATTAAAAGAAAAATTATTAAAAATCGTGCGGAGAGAAGATCCAAAATCGCAAAATTCAAAACCAACAAGCTATTCAATTGTTAAACTACTGGAGCACTTTCTAAAAGGCGGTGACTAGCATTTATTATTCTTATATTTAGTACTACTCCATCAGGAGTTCCATAATTTTTGTTCATTGAACTTTTAAATGATTCAAATTTCCCTTTTTGCCCCTTCGTTGAAATAAAGTAATTTTTCTGAAAATTTAGAAGGTAAATCTAGAAATTTATAGTAGGAGTAGTACCTTTCAAGGTTTTTTTTAGATGTAATCATTGTGTTTCTAAAAATAGTAGAATTTTTGAAAGGGAGTTATTTTGTCACCTTTCTAAATTGATAACCTCACTCTAAAAATAGTTGAATTTTTGAAAGAGAATTAATTCAATGATTTTGGCACCCCTTAAAGAGTGCAGTTATTAGGGGTGAACAAAAAATTCGTCAAAACGCGAATCTAGTCCAAACCAATCCAAACCGAAAGGTTTGGTTCGGGTTTTTAGTAGTATGATTTGGTCATGGTTTAAAAAAATTAGAAATCGTGTTGTATGGTTTGGTTTGTGGATTCATGTTCACGGTTATGGTTCCAAACCGATCCGAACCGTATAATACATATAATTTAATTTAATTTAATTATAATTCACCAAATAAATATGAGAGCTTTAGTCAACTACTTTTCCAATTTATTGATCCTATAAAATTCATCATGATATTTAGTTTTTCTTCTCTGTCAAGATAATTTAGATTAACTAAACTTTTATATATCACAGACCATTCCTAATTTTCTAGGATTATTAATTTATCATACATAAAAAGCACATGGGATCACCAGATCAATCAGCTTACACTGTCCAATTTCTAAATTTTATTCCTATACTTCCTTCACTACCAAGACTTAAAAGGCGATTGTGGTATTTCACTCTTAATTAGTTGATTGATGTTAGTGTGTTTTAATAATTTGAATGAAATTGATTTTAATATAAATTTTCTTTTAATTTATCTTCGTAACTCATCTTCAAAAAAAAAATCGTAACTTTAAGTGCATTTTTTTTTTTTAAATGATAGCTTAATTCAAAACAAACCGTGATTTAAAGCCGAAATCAAACTGTACTTTAATGGTTTGGATTGGTTTGGGTCTATGCCTTTTATGGATTGGGTTGTAATGATTCTCTAAACTCATAATCCGTAAGTATTGATTTGGTTCTTGATTTACTATAAATCGAACCAATCCGGACCATGCTCACGCCTAGCGGTTATCAATTTGGGAGTAAATTGCTAATCCCCCCCCCCCGACACACCCCCCTCCCGGCCCCACCCCACTTTTCCCACATTACCCCCAGCCCCCTCTATCTCTCTCTCTCTCATTTTATTTTTTTGTTATAAAAATTTAAATGGTAATAACTTTTTTTTGACATATTTTTTAAAAATAAATTTTATATTTTTGAAATCTGCTCAACAAAACCTATCAAACGAGCCGAATATTGATGGTGAAATAATGGAAAATGGAAAAACTATATATTTTTGTGGTAGTTTAAATTGTATAAAGATGTTGAAAAATTAAATGTTCCAAAATTCAATTTGTTTGAACGAGTGGAAAGATTTTAGTTTTCTAATCATTTTATTCTAAATGGTCATAGTTAAATTTTGACTGTAGGGCTCTCGTTGGTTAACCTTAAGAGATATTTGATTCTACGACTTTCTTAGGGTCAATCAACGAAAGTCCTATAGTCAAAATTTAATTATGACCCTTTAGAATAAAATGATCAGAAAACTAAAATTTTTTCACCCGTTCAAACAGATTGAATTTTGGAACACTTAATTTTTCAACCTCTTTATACAGTTTAAACTACCACAAAAATATATAATTTTTTCATTTTCCATTATTTCACCATCAAGAAAAAGAAAGTCTTTTGCAATTTGCCTTTTTTTTTCCCCCCCTTTTTTTTCTTTCTTTCCAGTTTGCTTTTTTTTTTTCCGCTTTATTTCCTTTTATTGTTATCCAGTTTGAAATCTTTTTTCTTTTTTTTTTCCCGCTTTATTTCCTTTTATTTCTATCCAGTTTGAAATCTTTTTTATTCACGTCACACATTCTAATGAGCTCTATTTTGTGTTCAATGCAGTACAGATGCCCGATGATGCATTTTTTTTTGTCAAAAGAAGATGTTGATTGAGCTGTTACTGATTGCTTTATTTTATTTTAGTTTTTGATATATACAACTGGTGAATGTGGATGATTATATTGTGCAATATGGATAAAGCATTCAACCTCGTTTTTTCTAATAAAATGTCATCTTTTACTTTGAGAAACAACAACGGGTTTTCATAAAATTGTGATCTTATCATATAATTAATCACGGTTTTACATTCAAACCGTGATCTTCTAGTATCTTGTACCACGGTTTTAAGTCCTAACTGTGATCTTATAATACTTTTAACCACAGTTCTACATCTAAACCGTTATTTTATAGTAGCTTTAACCATTGTTCTTCTTTCAAACCGTAATCTTATCTTGTGTATCATCACACTTTTTGACTTTTAATATCAATTTGAACATATTTTTAATCACGGGCAAAAATTGTAATCAATATCTTGTGACTTTTAATAACGGCCGGATCAACCACGGTTTTAAAACCGTGATTAAATTATAACAATCACAGGTAAAACCCATGATCTTTTACATTTGTTGTAGTAGTGTTATTTGATATGGACTTGGAAAAATCAGGAAGAGAAATTTGAAATTCTACGGAAATATACACTCTACTAGTAGTTGCCCTTTTGTTTGTTTACGAAGAAATATACACTCTAAAAATTATTCGGTTGCTCGGTTGCCTAGACCACTGGCCACTTTTTGTTTTTTTTTTTTAATAATCGGATTGAGTTAACCAAAAAAAAAACAGAAGAGAGGTAAATGGAAAAAGAAATAAATAAAGAAAATAATTGAAAATTAAAAAAAAAGAAAAAAAATTCAAATTGAAAAGAAAGAAAAAGACTGGGAAAAAAAAAAAGAAAAAGACAAACGGTAAAAGAAAGAAAGAAGAGAGAGAGAAAGAAGGGGGGGTAAACTGGAAAATAGGCTGTGGGGCCGGGGAGGGATGTGTGTCAGGAGGAGGGATTAGCAGCTCTCATTTGGGAAGTTTTAAAATCAATTCCCTTCTCGAAATTGAAGAGATAGATTGGAAACGAGAGAATACTATATTGAAAAAAATCAATAAAGTCAACGGGGGTTGTTGCAACGTTTGCATTGGTAGCAGGGCAAAGGGAGAAGACAAAGTGATTGATTGAGCGATTGATTTGAATTTAACTCAATGTATTTTACACATGTACGAACCTCTGCTGAATACACAAAGTAAAAAGCAGAAGAAAGAGGACGGCCCACATTAGTCGTCGTGGGGATTGACAAAATCTAATGGCAAACAAAAGATTAGTAATTATACTAAAGTAATGTGGGCCTGATCCGTTCGAAATTTGAGAGAGATTTTTGAAAATAACGAGTTAAAAGAGATAGATAAATATTTTTTATTAAGAATCGTGCTCAAAAGGTTTGAGACTCTAAAATGAGCAAGGCGTCGGATTGATATAATCTGATGCAACGGCTGTCCTGGTTTTATCGATATGGCCATGTTTGGTGGAAGACAAAGAATCGGGTGTCCTTCCAAAGCTCTCCCCCTCTCTTGTGCTCCCTGGGAAAAAAAAAATTTACGGTAAAATCTTTTTGTTCTTAAAGCACAGTTGCCTGGCGTTTCAGTTATTTCCATCACATTTTAAAATAGGGTTAAAGGAAAAAATTACGGTAAGAAACCATGCGACAATGTTTCAAGACTTTTCTCTCTCCTCTGGTAACTTATCCTATTAGGGTTCGTTTATGTGCACCTTAATTATTTAGTAACGGAGGCGCTCATTTAAAATTAGGACAAGTCCCATATGTGGATTGACATCATTGGATTTGATAGCATTTAAAAATAACCCGAATATCATTTCCAAAAGAAATAAATTCTTAAATCTCAAATTTTGACCATCAAACCGACTCTTTAAGGTTTGCACAAAATTACTCAAGACACACGCAATAAACTGAGGATTTTGAGTACAAAAAGACAAAAAAGAGAAAGGGTTAACAAAAGAGAGGATTCGGCTCTTTCAGAATTGTATAGTTCGTGCTGAGCCGTGTGCGTGGTAGAATTTTTCAATCCTGGGTAGATACCACGCGATGTCCAGCCAGCATATTCGGGTCGTTTATTGCGATTTTGGACGGTTCAAATTTGAGGAGAGAAAAATAAGAGAAAGAGTGGTGGGGTTCGAGCGAGAGAGAGTGTTTCAATGTAGGATGTCAATAAATGTATTAAACGGTTCGAATTTGTCGAACGGGTACTACGTGGGTTACCCACCCGGCACCTGAAAATTTCTGGTGTGCGTGACCATTCTGGCTGTATGTGCAAGTATTGTGTACTTTTGTATGTCTCCGACACTCTTTGTACTTTACATAGCCATTGGGCGCAGGGCACACTTCATTCATTTGTTACTTATACTACTCCGTATTATTGACTTGCCTTCGCTTTGGCGTCAATTTCACTTCATCATTGACATCCCCGCAGGCTAGGCCACGCTACAGAGATTTTGATAACCGTGTGCTCGACTCGACTCGACTTGACTACTCTTAACTCTGTCTCACTCGTGCATAATTTACACGTAACCGCAGCTTACTAGACAATGGATAATACATACTACAAAATGTCAAAAAACTTGAGAGTTACGATTCACTATTTTACAATTATCAATGCACTTTTACATATATCTATTCGTCTTACACAGATATCAACGTAAATTTTCATACATTAACCATTGTTCGCTAGATTATGATTAGCATTTTCCTTACACGAAAACGCTCGCTTGTGCGTGTCTTTTCCCATCTAACCTGGTTTGAACTCACGTGAAACCCCCCTCCCCCCCCGGCCCAACAAGCTCCATGAAGACATACACTCAATTAATGGAGTTGATGTGCTTTTACCGAAAGTCTTCCAATTAATTGCAACCAAACAAACCCCACTTTAGCTATTATTTTCTGCGACAGTGGAGCAGCCCAACAATAGCTAAATAAGGGGGGGGAAAAAAAATGCTTATGTCGTGGATTCTGATGTAGTGATGAATCTCAAAGGACCCCACAAAGTGCACCCACCAATGGCATGTAGCCATTTGGTTTCTAGCTCTGGCATCCACACATTCTTCATCTCCTCATTGTTCACAAGACTTTAAGTAGCATTTTGTCGTGTCCTTGGGTTTTTTCATGTTTCTTCAAAACTCTCATTGTTATTCCCCTTATTTTTCCCAACTTTCTTCTTGTCTATCCTCAAATTTTCACAAGACTACAAGCATTGAGAACCCATGGGTTGGCTTGGTGGTCGAGGTCTAAGACTAACGAGTTTTACTCTCTTAAGTTTCAAGTTCAAAATCTCCCGGGTGTTATTAAGTCATTTGATGTTAGTTCATCCGAAACTTTGCTCTGAGTTTAATTGAGTTTCCCACAAATGGACGGTGAAATGGATCCTCAGAATTAGTTGAGCTGCCGGTCACCTCAAAAAAGGCTTCAAGCATTGAGGTGCTCGGTTTTGGCACCTTTTTGCAACTCTCTCTCATTCATTGATATCCTTCAATTTGCATGATGAGGGGTTGGAAATAGTTTCCTTTTGGCCCGCCGCCTGTGGGATCCATTTACGACTTGGTTGTGTTGTTTAATACACAGGTGAGAAGAAAGGCAAAACTTCTCGTGTTTTTGAGCCATACCCATTGGCTCTCTCACCACGTTAATTGTCTCTCTACCTATCATTGCACCTCTACCATCCTATATTCCTACTTCAAATGTCACAAAGCCAATTTTCCGATCTCTCTGTAGGCTAACTCAAAAGGATTCGAGCTAATCTTGATGATATAACTGCAACAAGTTAGCTACGTGGTCAAGAAATGAAGTTAGGCGTTTGAATTCAGAACTTACATGGCGAAAAACATATGGATGGAAAAGAAGATTACTTGCCCATATGCTTTAAGGATAACTAATCAAAAGATAATTCATAGAGAATATTTCAAGCACTTATCGCAATCATTGTGCAGCCTACAATAAAGTACATGAATCCCATAAATGAGTGTGTCAGATATTGTGGTCCAGAAATGAAGTTAGGCATTTGAATTCAAGATCTACACGGCGAAAAAAATATATGAATAGAAAAATATACTAACTTACACATGTTTTTTTAAGATAACTAATTATAAGATAATTCATGAAGAATATATATCCTCATACGCTTATCGCAATCATTGCAGAGTCTACCATAAAGTACATCCCATGACAATGTGGCTATGAGAGGTTTTGGAGCATGCTTAGATGAATGGAAATATTTTCCTCTTCCCTGCCCCTACAAAGAAGAGGGGGGTCACCTCTAAAATGTCCTTCAGTGCATCACCTTTTTTGAATTACACCTCCCTACCCACTTCTTGAATATGTTTGAAATGTATTTGGTGGCTTTTCCATGTCAAAAAACTTTTACACAACAAGACAAAACATTAAGTAGAAATATTTAAGTTGCCTGAAGGGAGATATCAATTAAACTATTGAAAGTGTGACATGACTTAATGTGCACAATATGGCTTGGCTGGAAAGAGGTGGTGTAGACTTGTAGTGGGGTTGCCACTACCCACTCCTCCTTTCCAGTTCTCTTTACTGCATATGCACCTTTGATACAGAATACAAAGGTCAATCCCCATTTACTTGGATCCAAATTCCTCTGTTTTTTTAGTCACCAGCTCATGAGGCACCACATTCTGTGCATTAGCAAAAAGGAAATTAGTTCTCAGTGTCTATTCTATTTGTATTAAGGGCTTTTGCAAAAGGTGAAGGAAATATATTGTTTATCTACCATTTTGTTTTCTAATGCTTGTTTTATTTGAGAATTAGCATCGGATCGCATATCCTATGGGTGTGTTCCGATCAATCCCTTTTTTCCTCTTGGGGGTTTTGTTATGTCATCATGAAGAGAAATAAAACATAAATAACGGTAAAAGAAGAAATTAAGCAATTGTTTTATGTTGACGTAATGTCGCCTACACTATTAAAATCTCTCATTTTAATATGGTTGTACATGACATCTACTTAAACATGTAGCGATCAAGAATGCCAGCATGCAATGATCAAAAAAAAAAAAAAAGAATGCCAGCATGCAAATTCATTGTTGCTATTTAAACCTTGAGTTTAAGTGGTTTTTACTCTTTTCTCATTACATCACATCACACTCTTAATGCTTAAATCTGACAACTTTCTTAATTAAAATGCTAACCATAACTCATAGAGTAGTGGATGCACACATAATGACAAAAAGGTTGGAGTTTTAATGCATTTCGCAAATATCGATGCATTGTTTTGCACATTTACGGTTGCCCATCGGCTATGGTTAGCATTTTTCAATAGAATAATCAAGAACTCAAACCATACTCTAGGTTGATCATAATCTTAAACTCCTAAAACACATATAATTATCTTGGTTTTCTCAAAATGATTTTTTACCCTTGAAAGTTGAATTTATAGAGACCGAAGATGCAACTCAGCCAAATGATTCACGGACACGGGGGACCTGTTAGTATAGGGGTGCACTACACGGGGTATAGTGCGAAATCCGAGCAATTCATCTCTACAATCCAACAATGTAGTGCAAAATCCGAGCAATTCATCTTTACAATCCAAAAGTGTTATTGTACCATTGATTGTTGGATTGTAGAGATGGATTGATCGGATTTTGCACTACACCCGTGTAGCGCACCCCTGCATGACATGGTCCCCAGTTCTATAGTTCACTACCTCAAATATGTACAAAGTGAGTTTCCACTTGAATTCTGATGTTTAAAAAGTAGATACGTGTATCACATGTGCATGTATGAATGAATATATAATCCATGTATGTGCACATATTGAGACCCCAGGGAGTAATAATATTTCTCAGTGCTAAGTTTCGAAAGTTTGAAAAATTGGAGCATGGGGTACTCGTATTGTGTATAATTAAACATTGAGCCTTGTGCATACACATCTTGACCTAATTCCTAAACCAGAGAAGCCCACATAGATCTGCTAGGTGAAAAATATAGCAAAAACTCTCACATATTGGCCAGCATAACTTTGCAAAAGGATTTCCCACTTTCTCCACGTTAGACTAGTAATAGACCGTGGTATTATTCGATGCGTGCATAAGCTGATCTGGACCTCTAATTATAAGGGGGGAAAATGAGTAATGGTCACAAGTATTCATAATGGCACTTTGTTTCCTTTTTCCGGTTCTCAACATTTTTTCCGGTTCTAGACATGATTTTAGGACATTATAATTTCATGAACTCATTTAGCAGCCCTTTCAAGAAAAAAAATTAGCTAGTTGTGTGACTAAAAAAATTAACGACTCATTGTAGCTAAAGAGTACAATCTAGATGTGGTAATTTGCCAATTCTACACTACACAGTAAGCATTCCCATTCCTTGTTGAGTTTTGGTTTGCCAAACGTAGCCTAAGGCTATTTATGGAAAGAAGTGGGCTACACTTTTTGTTATCCAATCTAGGTTTGGGACCAAATATCCTGTGAAGTAAAGAAGCATAGGTGGAATTTGAGAACGAGAATTAGGTTACCCAACAAAAATAAGAAATGGAACATCAGTTAGGTAAAGAAGTTATGTTGGCCTTGGTTCATCTAAAGAAATAGGGAAATGGACCCCAGAGAGTATTCTTCCACTTTCTCTAAGTAAGCAACTGAGAGAAGCAAAGAAGATTGCCCCTTGTGGCATTGGGGGGCAACCTTAGTTGTGCTGGTAAAGTATATACCCACAAAAGATGTGAAGAATATATATCATGAATGAATGAATACAAAGAAAGTGGAGGAAGCAAGGACTCACATGGAAGTAAATTAGTAATTATGGGATCAGAAATGCTAAGAGTACAAATGAAATAGTGCACATACGGTGTACATTTTCCGTGTGGGGCCCACTATGGGTCCCACATGAATGATCCGATTCGTTGATAAATTTTAAAATATCATTTGGAGCGCTCTTTCAAAAAAAAAAATCAGCTCGATAGAATATGTATAAATACTTGATCTAATCTTCTAACTTTTCATTGTCTAATTTCTGAATAAAAATTTAGAAGATCGGATCAATTACTTACACATATTCAATTGAGCTGATTTTTTCGCAAGGCCACTAGAAAAAATATTATAAAATTTATTAATGGACCGAATCATTTTGTGGGACCTGGAGTGGGCCCCATACGGCGATGTACACTGTATATACACCCTTTCGTTTGTACCAATTGCAGGACTCTTATGGAATATTGTGTTAATTAAACACGCATATAGTGTTTTGGGTCATATGATGCTTGTTATCAATCTAACAAAGTTTTGGTAAGTTGGGCAGAGATAATCCACCTTATTCATCATAATGGTTATGATATTTCAAACTCACCTTCTCAATATATATTCACGACGGACCATTATTTGATTTTCAGACTTCTAGCCTTCTTTATAAGGATTATTTGGTTAAAATGAACTCTTAGGGTAATTTGAAATTCTTAGGAAAAACTTCTACTTTTTGGGAATTATACGAAACTTTGATTATGAAGGAGAAGTAACCAAGATACTTTATCCCTAATAATAAGAAGGAAAGACAATATGACACCAACAAGGCAAACTCAAATTGCCAAAGTCCTTGCACATTTAAGAGTTCAAGGATTCAATTCTTTCCTCTTGCCTGAAGGCTTTGCCTCTTTATTTATGGTTGGTACTTATTGTATAGTAGGAGTAACATTGAATTTTCTCATTATTTGAAGCATTCTTTTTTATTTTTTTGATAATTAAAAGTGTTCGGGTCAGTTTACACACTTTTCAATTAATTTCTTTTTCAGTCCAATCATAAATAGACTATTCACGCGGGGACTAAAAAATTCACGAGTATTCACATTAATGTAAATCTCATCAACAATAAAAAGAAAAAGAGGAAAGGCAAAAAAATTATGAGACGTGCGATGAGTAAGACAGCATTATTTGCCTTTCGATTGCAGCCATTAAAATCCATCAATTCCTTTGAAAAACATCTTAACCACCCCCGGAACCCTCTCTCTCTCTCTCTCTCTCTCGTGAGTCTTGAAAATCCGCCTTCGTAGCTCGTTCCGCTGCCCGTGGTTTTTGTTAACACCGAAAGAGCGAAACGAAAGGAAACAAAGAAAATCGTAGCTAGCTCTCTCTCTCTCTCTCCACCTGGTAGTAGTTTAGGCATATTCATAGCCAAAATCCAAACCCGACCCATTTCAGGACCCTTCATTAGCTATTTGAGGAACGTTCGCTCAGTGCCTCTTTTTATAACGTTAAGAGCTATTAAAGATTCACTGCCATCTTCTCTCATTCCCCCCCTCTAAATCTTGCGATTTCATACAAATCTAGCGAGCCCATTTTGTGTGGCTGGAGAAGGGTTTCAGGTATGTCACTGATTCCTGTTCTTTTGTCGGATTTTGTTCTTGTCTCCTTTTTCATTTTTCTGGGCTTTTGCATGATGTTTCAATAGATTGGGTTCTTTAGGCATTATTGCTTTTTTTTTTAGTCAGTTAGCGGGGGATTTGATGTATGATGGTAGCTGCATAGTGGTTAGATCTCTTGCCTATGATTAAGATTTGGTTGTTAGCTTTCATCACACACCCGTTTAGGGTTTGGTGGAACTTTGGAGGTGTTTGATTTTGGATTGGTAAAGTAACATTATGCTTAAAAAATAAAAAAAAGCTTGGAAAGATTGGATTTTGTTACAGCTGTACGAGTTTTCATCTATTTGCCTTAAATTTGTTTAGGGGTTTTCATCACACACCCGTATAGGATTTGAAACTATGGAAGTGTTTGATCTTGGATTAATTGAAGTAACATTGTGCTGATAAATAGTTGAAAAGAGTTCACTTTCTTCTGGTTTTGCATGAGGGGTTTCAGTTTCTTTTATCCTTCTAGAGTTCCATTGAACTACTTCCTGGATTTTTTCTTATCCATTGTAAGTTGTTTGGAATAGCCCTTGGTACGAAAATCTTGAGGTTGAAGTTTTTCTTAATCTATTAGTTCAGGATGCTAAACTGGTACTAGCCGAATGGTTTTTGGTAGTTGCATAACTTGCATTTCTTTTTATTTTCCTCGTGTAGAATATTTCAAAATAGCTTGATTTCAATGCTGTGACCCTCTTGATATTGATTATGTACCCAGTTTTGCATGAATTTTGGTTTCTTCATAAAAGTTCCATCCTTTCCTTCTTATTGGCACAAAGGAAAACAATATACAAAACTAGTTCGATTGGCAGCCCTTAATTCTGTGAAATTTTTGTTGTTTTTATTTTTATTTGTTGGAGAAGTGGCGAAGCTGTTGTAAATTATCTAATGTACCAAGACATAGGCGCATGACTTCAGAAGTATTTTAGTGTTGAATTTGTCCGTAGTTCCTGTTTAAATGGTATACTTCATAATGTTTTTTGTTTTACCATTTGACCTTTCAATGGTGGAGGCAGCAGGATTATGATGATGTGGTTCTAATACATGATAAGCATACATAAAGTAACGAGGAGTCTTAGATTTCTGGTCTATTTTAAGTTGATCTAAATTCCTAATGTCCTCAATTTTGATATTTTCATGGTGCTTGCATCATTTTTTACGTGTATAATCTAACATGCAGTTGGTTCTGTTTGCTTAGTTTTGCCTCACTCCTATTGATCATGGAGGGTGAAACATCATGGGTTAGCCACTGCCTCGATGACAATGGGGGAGACAACGGGAATTTTAATTCATTCTTGGAGCTTAGTGATGAAGACAATAAAGAAAATACAGAGGTTTCCCTTGATTTAATCCTGCCTGATGACTTGTTGGAGCGAATCTTGACCTATCTCCCAGTGCCAGGCATTTTTAGAGCGGGCTCCGTATGTAAAAGATGGAATGAGATTGTTAATTCAAGAAGGTTTTTATGGAACTTCTCTCGTGTCTTATCACAAAAACCTTGGTATTTCATGTTTACTAGCTCAGGTGAGCCATTTGGATATGCCTATGATCCCCTCCTTAAAAAGTGGTATGGCATTGAACTCCCCTGTATCGAAACATCTAATTGGTTCATTGCTTCATCTTGTGGGTTGGTTTCCTTCATGGACAATGACAGCCGGAGTGAGCTATATATCTGTAACCCAATTACCAAGCGATACAGGAGGCTTCAAGAGCCCCCGGGCTTGAAATTTTCAGACTACAGTGCATTGGCTATATCAGTGAACAGGACGTCAAACAATTACTGTGTCTCAGTTGTGAAATCCAAACAAGTCCCTGGGGAATATTTCCAGTGGGATCTCTCAATTCATGTTTATGACTCTCAGACTAGGATTTGGGTAACTCACCTGACACAGGTTCTTCCTGGGTGGAGGGGTGGTGATGAGAGTGTGATCTGCGATGGGGTTTTGTACTTCTTGATTTACTCAACCGGAGGTGGAGCCCAAGAGAATCGCCACGGCCTAATCGCTTATAACCTCTCAAACCGGTCATCCCAGGATGAATTGCTTAAGAGTTCTATTCCGGTACCTTGTGCTCTCACATGCGGTCGTCTTATGAACCTCAGAGAGAAACTGGTTTTGGTTGGGGGAATTGGAAAACAAGATCGGCCTGATATAATAAAAGGGATTGGCATTTGGATTCTTAATGGGAAAGAGTGGGTAGAGATTGCCAGAATGCCCCATAGGCACTTTCAAGGCTTTGGGGAGTTTGATGATGTTTTTGCTAGCAGTGGTACGGATGACCTGGTTTACATTCAGAGCTATGGAGCTCCTACTCTTCTTGTTTTCGACATAAACCAGAAGCAATGGAAATGGTCCCAGAAATGCCCTGTTACAAAGAAGTTCCCGCTTCAGCTCTTTACTGGTTTTTGCTTTGAACCCAGGCTTGAAACTGTTCCATAGTTTTAACTTTTATTTGTCATTTGGGTTTTATGTGGTTCTGAATTTTTTTTGGCTTAAACTCTTATCTTTTTTGTTATTTACTTTGGCCTTTTGCGTTATTTACCGTGACAGAAAATGTATGAGCCGAGAAGGCTGCTTCGAGAAAATGGAAATATACTTTGCATTCAGAAATACAGTGGGAGTGTATGGAATTTTCAGATTGTTTTGGAATGAGAGTTGTTTTCTGACCTTGTCTTTTGCAAGAATCCTACTCATTTTTACAGCTCCCTCTGCTTTGCAAGGTTCGCCATTTTCCTGGGACTTAAAGGTCCGGTTTGGGTTGGTTGGTTAGTTTTGTTTTTTGTTTATTATCTGAAAGGAAAAAATTATCTTGGTTAGGTTTACTCTCTACACTTGCTTAGAGATTCACAGTTTGGTGTTCTTCTCCATGTACTCTTTCATCATCTGGGCTTTTTGCAAGAATCGTAGACCTTTATTCTTGTATAGGATGAACAAGTCCTGACTTTCTGGTTCTTTCACTTGGATTCAAATCTATCTGCATTGCGAGTATTGGACTGTCCGGAATAGCTACTGCAGAGAATCCGGATCCGGACCCTTTCTAGATCTGGTAACCCATTTCATGTCTTGAATTGCACAAGTATGGTGATGGGTGCTTTCTCTTTCCCAATACAAAAACTTCGTTTTACAATTCCGATGTTAAAATCTAGAGATGTCCTCCATATTGGTGACTTTTAGGAGTTCCTTTTTTTTCTTTCTTTCTTTCCACCACCAACTCTTCCTTTTGCTCTTTCTCTAATCAAATTGGGTAGCACATGATGGGGTTTGGTTATTTTTCAAGGTTTGGACCACCTAGTTTTTTCAAAATGCCAAATATTATAGCATGCCATACTGCCAGCGTGCGTTTTTCCACATGGGACTGAATCAACCGAATCCTTGGAACTGTATCGATGACAAGAATACCAAATGGCATGTGTATTTTTTCCTGAGGGAAAATTAGGCAAGACATGTGATGTTCTAGACCGATGAGGATGCTAAAAATGAATGGATCAGTGATCTTTATGTGGGTTTGGCATTTTTTTGACGTAATTGGATTCATTTGCGAAGTAATTGAGGCGAAAGCTGGCGAATTGAGCTCACCTGAAAGGTTTGGATCACACATTTGTTTAACTATGTTGCTT
Source organism: Rhododendron molle (assembly GCA_025413875.1). Taxonomy (NCBI): domain Eukaryota; kingdom Viridiplantae; phylum Streptophyta; class Magnoliopsida; order Ericales; family Ericaceae; genus Rhododendron; species Rhododendron molle. The sequence goes on along the minus strand of CM046394.1, from coordinate 1,079,733 downwards.
GTTATCTGAACTATAGGACGCATACGCAAGCCGCTCTCTCCTTTTGGCTTTAGTCCATTAGTTGAATTTGTTTTTTCGAAAATCGGATGTCCGGGCTAGCACGCGTGTCATTAGTTGGAGTCTTTCTTTGTTGGAACTTCTTGTAGTATGATTTTGCTCTTTGGATTGCATAAAACGAAATGTGCCAGCCAGGAAATCGGATCAGAGAAAGGACCCACTTCGGAAAATTTGATTACAAAGATGTGAAGCTGGCTTCCTCAAAGTACGTGTGAAAAAGAAAACTGGCATACTTCAATCACGGGTGTGAGCCGAAATTTAAAGGCAAAGGAAAGACTACGAGAAAGAAATCAACATTTTGTCGTTTGATTTTAAAGGGAAGGCAGAAGAAAATAAAGGCTACTGATTTTGCCACTCCCTTTTTTGTTAACGTCACTCTCCTTCAAGTATATTTTTGGTGCAAAAATATACTTACAGGGGAGTGGCGTAAACAAAAAAGGTGTGGCAAAATCATTTCCCAAAATAAAAAAGACAAGCTTACAAAGAGAGAGGAAAATGCAAGGGATTGGGTTTTTTTTTTTTTACACGAAAGGAAGGGATTGGTCAAGTGGTTTTGGTTTGAGACTTAGGAGTTTATTCCTTTTGGGATCTCATGTTCAATTTTTCATGCCAGCAACTTTTGGAGAAACCTCATTTTTACGCGCAAGCATATGAAATGACTATAAGAGGAGCTGTAAAAAAAAAAAAAAAAGGGCAGAATTTAGCTTACAACAAAATGTCATTTCTTTTATTTTTGTAACAAGTAGCATTGCCCCGTTCCAGAACAAAAAAAAGTCATTTTTTAAAAAGGCAATTTCAAGCTAAAAAATAATTGACTTATTAAAATCTAAAAATATGTAATACGGAGTATGAATTTTGTTTGAAAGTCTCGATGAGATCTTTTATACGGTGCAAAAAAAAAAATTCACAAATTTATTTTTCATTTACAATATTTTTTAGTTCGAAAATGTAAAATAAATACTTTTTTTTTTATTTTTATAAAAAAGTGTTCTGGAAAGGGGCCTGAATTACTAATGAGTTGTAAATTACAACAGGAAGCCCAAACTACAACCTCCTTTAAAATAAGCTACATATTACAAACAGTTAATATAAAGTTGAGCACTTGAGTGAATCCCCCATTGACTAGATGAACTAAAGTTTGTTTTCGCGAATCTTTTGAGTAGGTCATTTTACAATTTTTACTCACATATGTAACCTGAAATAATATCATTTAGTAAAAATAACTTGATTAGACAATAAATTTGGTGAGGACTAGAGACTAACAAAGGCTAAGTTGGATTTTTTTTTCTTCCTTTTTTCAAAATGGCATCCAAACAAGGCATAAATTAGCGAAAACTTTGTCTAGGTGCAGTTAAAAAGAAAAAAAGACTTCTGTTAGAGTTTACTACACCTGCTGCGCAAGTGTCTTTTGGGATTTGGAAAGTGGAAACAATGGAAAGCTTGGGAGAATTTAGTGTTAAGTGATCCAAGAATTTGTTCTCTTTGGCAAACGTACAAAATGTGGAACTTAGCCCCCAAAAAATACAAATTACATGGAGGAACGTCCGACTATGGGTACCGATACTTGGGGTATAGAAAAATGCACCGACGGTATGTGGGACCCATTTTTCAGTCAAGAATTATGACCTTTCGTTAATTTTAAGATAATTTTTCGAGTGATTCTGCAGAAAATCGGCTTAATTGAGTGTGTAAATAGTAAATTTAATCTTTCATTCAGAATTCATGATCCTAAATTTTGAATGAAGCTTGGGAGATGGGATCAACAGCTTACAGCTACACGACTCAACTGAGCTGATTTTTAGCAAGGCCGTTTGAAAAATTATTTTTTAAAATTATTGAATGAGTCAAATTACTTGAGTGGGATCCAAAAGTAAGTCCCTGTAACGACCCGGAATTTCAACCCAATTTTTTTCGAATAAAGAAATTATTATTTTAACTAAATAGTCTATAAGTAATGGATTATTTATAAAAATATAATTCGACTAAAACCTAGATTTATTTTTTTGTGATTAAAATTTATTTAAATGTTACATTAATTAACTTGTGACCGTATAATTGTTGTAATAACCCGAAAATCTTAAATTAATAAAAATATTAAAAGTATTATTTAATTCCAATAATATTAATTTCCTTATTAAATAAATAGTAGATAATTACAAAAAAATAGTGTCCTATCTAATTATCTCTATAAAAATATTTTATAATTGCATGCATGCATACAATAATTCTAAATCTCCCTCTCCTACTCCTACTCGATCTCTACCTCCTCCGTAACCCCAAAACCGAGTTAGATTCGTCCGTGTAGAAACCCAATTCGATTAGGACTCGATTTAATCTTTCTACATCAAATTCTCCTATAAATACAATACCACTCCGAACCTAGGGCACGTACCATACTCAACACCTTCCACGGAGTCTAAAAGGAGAGAAAAATCAGAGAGAAACAAAGCTCCAATCCATGGAGTTTTAGAGAGAGAAAGTGAGAGAGAGAAAAGTGGGTTTCGTGGTTTCGTTCGTCCGAGACTCAAATTGATCGATTGAATTACTTCCTACAATCCCAAGGATCCCCGAACATCAACCAATTCGGCCCCGAAGTTCCCCGATCGACGGAATTGAAGTCATCTTCTCCAAATTCAAGTTTTCGATCGAAAACGAATTTAATCCGAACCGCGGTACTATAATTCAATCCGAAGCCTCCTCTAAGTATATTAAGTGTTTATAGACATAACCCAATGACCCCCGTAGTCCCATGCATTGAAACAAGTGAGAAAAACAAAAAAAATCCAAAACATGCGGCCGCAAGGTGCGGGAATTCCAGCCGCAAGAACCAGGCGGCCAACCTTGCGGCCGCGAACCCTCCTCCGTCCAGCCGTGCGGTTTTGCGTGGTTTCGTTCCGAATCGATATTTTGACCTTCCAAACATGGTTTTTGACTCCCTAACTAATTTTCCTAGATTACCCATACTCTAAAGATCATACCTTGTTAGTTTTATATTTTTTTTATTTAATCTGATATTTATTAAATTTTTATTCGTTATCTTGTAACAATTTACAAACTAAAATTCATTGCGACCTTGTAAACTATTCCATAAATCCCCAAACTATTTTCCTAGTTTTCTAACATGTCAAAGGTCATAACTTACTGATTTCATAAACTTTTGATATTATTAGCTATTTATTTTATTTTTAACTAAGGATACAATCAAAAAAATAGTTACGACCTTACAAAAAATGTTTTTAACATCAAGAATATTTTATTAGACTTCTGACATCTCAGAAGTGATATGTTATTAAAATAAAATTTTATTTATTTGATTAACTATTTATTATTATTTAAGAGTTGTTTCTTAATAATAATACTGTAAAATATTATAAAGGAGGTTTAAAATTCCGAATAATTTTATTTAGACTTTTTACAGTTCTATAATGATATTCTGTAAATAAAAATGTATTTTAAATTATTTAATTATTTATTGTCTATTTATTCTTGTTTTGTCTATTAATTTAAATCTTTATATTTAAAATAATTCCGTGAGTGTTCAAACCCAACTTTTAGCACTCGAACTTATTATAGGGGACTGTTAGGACCTTTATTAAGGTTACGATAATTGTTCTATTATTTTAACTGATTAACGTATTTAATTAGTGTTTAATTAACTTAATTATTTATAAATAATTAATAGAAGCCTAGAAAATTATTTTTTTTAAATCCTAAATAAATAATCCTTACATTCTTAATGACTTTGTGACCATACGAGATTAAGGGCAACGGCCCAGTCATAAAAAGTTATGTGCTTGCATTGCTTATTAACTGTTTCGATCCGTCTGTTATTCGTTTTCAATTATTATTGTGATTGATATTGTATCAATATTTCATTTGAATGTTAGATTGGACCCTAGAGACATGGGGTGGTATACGATATAGAAATCACTTAGACGATGCTAAGTAATGGATAAATTGTGAAGTTTCTTTCTGTTTAGAGGTTGCCTGCAGGCGTGATATGAGAAATGATGAGATTGTGATGAGAATTGAAACTGGCGAGAGTCAGCTGATGAATTGAAACCGGCGAGAGTCCAGTGATGAATTGATAGATCGGCAAAGTTCAAGTGATGATTGTGAAATGGTTGTGATGTGGTTTATAAGATAAGCGAACCCTAGTTATTCCGGCATGATAAGCTTACCCTTGTTGTAGTTATTGGGGTGCACACTCTGCACATAACTTAGGTGTTCCTGCGACAACAAATGGAAGTGATCTCATGGGACCGAGCATGGCTAGTGGTTTGGGAGGAAAGATCTCGTGGAGAGATCTTAGATTTCATGTTAAGTTAATGGATAGCAATGAATCAAGTTATGTGAATTATATCTGTTTTACTTTTCGCACAATATATATTCTGTTTGCCTGCTAGCTGTAAAGCAAGGGGTGGTCAGTTGGATTATTTTACTGGGTGATTTATCACTCACGGATACGTCTGTATCCTGGCAAATCGATTGCTTCGGCGGTCAATCTGCTAGAGGGCGCAGGATTCAATGGAGGAGATTCAACGATGATGCAGTTCGACACGAAAAGAATATCAGTAATGAAGATCGAGGATGCTTAGGATTCGTATCAAGATTAGAGTCAGCTCTGAAGTTAATGTATTTTGATTCCGTAAAACTATCTTGAGATTGTATTAGCAAAAGCTTTATTTTGGAAAATCATATTTATTTAGCAAATTTTCTTGAGAAATTATTTTATATTGCACCCGAAAAGTCGGGACGTTACAGTCCCACATGCCGTTTGGTATTTCTCTGGTTTTGGTATTTTTGTTCCTTTTTTTTTGGGATTTATGTTAAACTTGTGTTGATTTTTTTATTTATTAATAGCTCGTCTTAACGAGAAAAATCTAAAAAGTAAAAAATTATGATCAAAATAAAAAAAAGAGTACTAAAGACGGGGAAAAATACCAAATAGCTAGTATTAATTCCTCTCTTCTAGCGAACGGCCTTGCTGAGCCCAATAATGTTTATTTCTCTTAAGAAGAGGCCCAAAGGCCAAGTCCCCAGTCCAATTCTACTCAAGGTTACCATCACTCAAACACGATTTTCTTATCAGATTTTGGAACCAATAGGAACTTCTTGCAAATGGCTAGTTAAAATATTTTAGTGGAGTAGCTCTTTAGCAGTAGGAAAATTCTTATTTTGGGTTTTTTTTTTTTTTTCCTTTTCTTTTTCTGCTCGGTTTTTTCTGTAGTGATCTTCCTAGTTTATTAACGAATGGCGGTGTTCAAGAGATATGGTGGTACAGCAGGGGATTAAATTGTGGTATCGAGAAATGTATTGGCATCGGTGGTATGATTATATAATGAATCGTATGGGAGCTCCGAAATCCGGTTTTATGTTTGCCTTTAATTAAAAAAAATAATAATGTTAAAATTATTTATGTTGGTATCAAAATCTAGTGAAAAAAGGTTTATTTGAGGCAAACGCTTATACTTGTTCAATTTAAAAAGCTCTTTTATTTTCTTTGACTACTTTACTCTTTTACTTTCAATTGAGGAGTATTAAAAAATTCTACGTGCTCTTAGCCCACGCGGCAACTCAATAATTAGGGATTGTTTGGCCAAAAAAGTCATTGGTTTTTCCGCTAAATTTTTTTTTGTCCTTATTCAAATTTTTTTCGTATCACTTGGCTTATCATCATTTTTTTTGGAGATTATTGCATTCTCATGACAAGAGGAATCTAAAAAGTAAAAAAATTTGGTCGAAATCCAAATTTTTTTGAATAAAGACGAAAAAAGTGGTTTTCCTGCCAATTTTCGTCGAAATTCAAAAAAAATTGGATTTCGATCAAAATTTTTTACTTTTTAGATTCCTCTTGTCATGAGGATGCAATAATCCTCCAAAAATTGATGATAAGCCAAGTGATACGAAAAAAATTTGAATAATAACGAAAAATAAGCTATTCTGACTTATTTGTCCGAACAACCCCTTCTTGTCGAGAACACGTAAAATTAGGAACGTTCCAATAACAAACTTGAGATGTCTCTATCTCCGTTAGCGACAAAGACATTCGGAATTTTGTCTCGGGTTTGATTGACAATTTGTTAATTCCACAAAGTCGGTGCGGGGTGGTGGTGGTGGGGTGAGGTGAGGACGTTAAGTAGGTGGTCGTGGTGGTAAACAACTTAATAAATTTAATCTTACTCATCATAAAAATAAACAAACGGGCCTTGAAAAGAAATACACAGCCAAGGAGCAAATGAATGCTCTGTTTTTTATTCGTTTTTGTTTTTCTTCTTGGGTAAATAAAGACAAACAAATACAGTAGGAGCAGAGTTATTGTTTGGGTGGCCTGGCATACTGGCATTTGAAGGTGTAGTGGGCCGAAATATCCACAATTTCAGAACGTCCAGAGGGGTCGTAGATCAATTTAATATTTGCTATGGACATGTCACTCTGTGGACCCATTCGCATCTGAAACTGCAGGAAGCACCTGGTTGGGAGGCAACCTCTCCGGGCTCGGTGGAGATCTCCTTGGGCTCGGTAGCCAAGCTCGGTTGCAACCTCCCCGGGCTCAGGAGCCAAGTTCGGTGGTATCCCTGGGCTCGGTGACAACCTCCCTGAGCTCGATAGCCAAGCTCGGTGGCAACCTCCCCAGGCTCAGAGGTCGTTTTCCTAACTTCCCTAACGTTCGGAGGTCGTTTTCCTAACGTTTCTAACATTCAGAAGTCATTTCCCTAACGTTCGGCGGTCGTGTCCCTAACGTTAGGCGATTATTTCCCTAACGTTCAGCTGAATTCTGCTCCCTAAAAATCTAACAAATATCCAAAGATCGATTTAGAAGTTTCTGGAAGCTTCTGTGAACAGGTGGAGGACATGTGTGATAAAGTAAATATCTTGACATGTGACGTCATCCGAATAGTATGATGCATGTAGCTGTACCACCTACCAATTCAGCACTCCAAACCGTGCCTATAAATACAAGGCCACCCTCTCATGTGAAAGGGTCTGGAAAAATGGAAAAGGAACACGCCTATCTCTATCTCTCTCTCCATACTTTCTTACTAAACTTCTCTTTTCTCCACTAACTGACTTGTTCGTCGGAGCTTCTCCCCAGAGGAACACTCCCCTCCGGTTTGCAGGTACCAAGTTGGGTGGCTAGCCTTGGTAGGGATCTCACAGGCTCGATAGAGATCTACCAGCCTCAGTAGGGATCTCACAGGCTCGGTAGAGATCTCCCAGCCTCGGTAGAAATCTCCAAGGCTCGGCAAGCATCTCTCCAAAGCTCGGTAAGCTCCTCTCCTAGGTTCGGTGGCCACCTTTCTAAGCTCGGTGGCAACCTCCCTAAGCTCGGTAGCCACCTCCCTAAGCTTGGAGGCAACCTCCCTAAGCTCGATTGGTGAAGCTCGGCAGCAACCTCCCCAAGCTCGGCAATAACCTCCCCAAGCTCGGTGGCAACCTCCTTAGGCTCGGCAGCAACCTTCTCAAGCTTGGCGGCAACCTCCCCAGGTTCGATGGAGAACTCCTCGGGCTTGGTAGAAACCTCTCCAGGTTAGATGGAAACCTCTCCAGATTCGGCAAGCATCCACACCGTTCAATAAGGGGAAGAAGGGTCAAGGGAGATTTCAGCCCCGCACAGAAGGTGATCAGGCTTGAATTTCCATTAAACCGAGCAAAAAGAAAAGAAAAAAGAAGAAGGTGATCAGGCTTTCTGTGTATCCTTTACCAGTGAAGCATTACCAAGTCGGGATGACAATTTGAACCGAACCGATGGGTACCCGAGCCATAACCAAAGTTTTCCCCTGAACCATAACCGAAATATTCCCCGCGGGTATGGGTATGGTTGAGGCCTTGGATAACCGAACGGGTATTGGTTCGGTTATGGTTTGTCTGGTACCCGATACCCGAATCGAACCGAAACAAATAAATTACATAAATACCCCTGCATATATATATATACACACATACACGTGAGTTAGGGTTTGGGGCTTTAGTCATTTCTCACTTCTCAAAGCCAAGAAAGGGGCGAAAATCAATCTGAGGTGCCAAGAAAAAAAATCAATCTGAGGTCTCTCTCTCTCCTTTCCCCTCTCTCTCTACAATTCCTAATTTCCTACCAGTCATCCTCACAGGTCCTACGCTGCCAACCGATCAGCCTCACCCCTCTCGCCTCATGCCGTCGATCAGCCTCACCTCTCTAGCCGAGTCGCCATCGATCTTCATCACTCAGGCACTCATCTCACCGTCCATCATCATCACTATGAAGAGGTGAAGACGGAGCTGATGTTGTCTCGTCGATCGTCTCTCAAACTGAGCCCGAGAACCAAGATCCGCCGCAACAAAACTACAAGTTCCATTTCTATTCCATATACGTTTATTTAACCGCTCGAATTTGATGTTTGTTTGGTCAATGAGTTGTGTTGCTTGATTAGTTTACAGAGATTCTAGATCTGCATTCTCTCTCTCTCTCTCTCTCTCTCTCTCTCTCTCTCGTAATAATCGGTTACCCATTCGGGTTTGGGGATTCCCCGAACCCCGTTTGGTTCGGTTACGGTTCATTCCTTCCCTCCCCGTTCTGGTATCGGGGCAGATTCGATTCGGCTTTCGATTTTGAGGATCGGGTACGAATATGCAAATATCCGCCCTGAATGCCCCGAATGCCATCCCTATTACCAAGCACTCCCCTCTCTCTCTCTCTCTCTCTCTCCAAACATGGGATGAGTAGTGCAAGTCGTATGCCTAACCATTCCCTCATCCCCAATAATCCTCTTTCCGAACAAGGCCTTAAACCTCTGATCCGTCCACTAAACCTATTTTGGCCAAATCGGCTATGTTGCATGTTTTTTTTTCTTTTATTTTAAAAAAAAATCGCATTTTTTAGTTTTTATGAAATTTTTGTAGCTTATTGGTTCTACTCGATAAGAGGAATCGGGAAAAAAAAAAAAAAACTCAGGATCAAAATTGATTATTATTTTTTGAATAAAGATAGAAAAAGTCACTTTTGGCTTATTTTATCTTCGTTCATAAAATTTTAAATTTTGATCATAGTTTTACTTTTCTAATTTCTTTCGTTGAATAGAAACAATAATTCAAAAAAAATTCCTGCAAAACTAGCAAATACAATTTTTTTGAATAAATAAAAAGCCAAAATAGGTAAAAGAGGCAGGATGTGCGTTTGGCTTAGTTTTTTAAAACTATTTTAATGCTTTCCATTTTAGATAATTTCTTTTATCGTATGGTCAACATTTTCTATTCTTTGTGTTTGTCTCAACGAGATAAACCGAAAAATAAATTTTCTTCTTTCTATGTTTTTTTCTGCTTTACGAAATAAGTTATTTTGCTCATCATACATCACCTTTAATTTAAAAAATAAATACTTATTCTTACTTTAGTTACTGAAACACACCTTAAATTGTATCAAATGTTCAGAACGGATGAAAAAAACAAACAACAAATTAATCGATAGTTAAACAAACAAGTGCTAATTATTGCACACAAATTTGAAGAGTATTGGTCAAGGGGTTAGAGATAATCTACGGAGCTCTTGCTCATGTAGCACTGTATAATAACTTCTCTACGATTTGCGACACCAAGGCCACAGCTGTCCCTATTCCTTTCCCTTTGCCTTTGTGCTGCAGCTGTCCCCCCTTTCTACAGCTCGCTCGCTCTCTCTCTCTCTCTCTCCTCCTCCTCCTCCACTCTCACTCTATAGTATAGCGCTCAAAAGCCGTCTCTCTCGATCAAAGATGGGACTGAGTTTCTCTCGCTTTCTCGTGTCCCACAGCGGCGGCCTCCCCGCCAGAAGGACCCTGACGATGACCCCTAGACTCTGCCGGCCGGTCCCTTCGGCATTCCCGGCTGCTGCCCCCCTCTCCTCCAGCCGCAGCCTCTTCAGCACCAAAGCTACCCCTCGCCCGCTCCAAACTGTCCCTCGCGACCTCGAATGCTACTTCGTCCTCATCGCCACTGCCGGGGGGAGGAGGACGTTTTCTTCTCCGCCGTGGACACGGATGACGTGCTCTACATCCGGCTTAACATGCCCGGAGTGAGCCGAGACGGTCTGGAAGTCCGCTTCGAGCCGACGAAGGACAAGCTGGTGGTGATAGGCAAACGGGTGCCGGATCCCAACATCGCCGAGATCGAGGTGGTGTACATCGTCCCGACCCGGTTCTTCTGCACTGAACGGATCGAGTATACCTTGAAGAGCGGCATGCTCGTCCTGTCCATTCCCAAGAAGTTGACGGGAGAGGTGGTGAGCAATGATGGCTTCGAGTTTCATTATCAACAACGCCGCCTTATTGATTTTGCTAATTAATCTTGCTGAATAGTATTATATATGGGTACGTACTACTGAGATATTGTAAATAAAATGGGTTTAGGTGGTTTTTTGGGGGATCTATTTGGTACATGGATATGCATGCATGATATATGTAAGAGGAATTTTGGGAAGTATGTCTCGGTAAGTTTAGTGGTAATTGATTGACAGAAAAAGAAGAAGTTTAGTGGTAATTAAAAAGTATGTTTATGGAGGCTGATCTTCTAAGAGAGTCTACTTGTTTTTGAATATTCTGGTAATGAACGGTGCAAAAAAAGGAACATCCGCTCCGCTTCACCATGCAAAGTTCTTCTTTTTGAAAAAAGTAATTGTTGTAATGATCATATTGTCCTAGCTTCCACTTCAACCTAGATTGGGTTGCTGACAAAATGGGGGAATGACAGTATTAGTATTGCCATTTCACGCAGGAGGCTGTGGGGCACAGAGACCAAAACGTTGTCGTTTTGGTTGAACATTTTTAAAAAATCGAAAATTTCACAAATCTAGAACAAGTTTTGTTTTTGGACCAAAAAAAAACAAATTACTTTTTCCAAAACTGGAACAGCCTCTGAGTATTGCGACCAGCATTAATTTGTATATATCAAATTTACAAATTGAATTTAAGTTGCCATTATGTATAGTGATTTGGCCCATAATTAGGGACATTCTGATTGCGAACAAATAGAATCCAACGTGTTTTTTTTTTTTTTTAAACAATATTTCTGGGCATTGGTAGGGCTGGGAAAACAATTCCTGTCCTCAGTTCTTGGTTTTCATCATCGATCGACGTGTTAATAATTCTGATGTCGTTTCACCGGAGCGTGCACATCCTCTGTACCAGGTGAACCAAATGATACAGTAGTTTGGTTAAAATGAATCAAAAAACTTGGCATCTACGCTTAGAATCTAGGAAAGTGTATGACTCTCGCTATACCGGTATTCTGAATTTGGCCTGGAGGTCTGGTTCTCTGCCTGGACTGCCTGCCCATATTAGTGACACCGGCTTTGTTGTGTAAATTGTTTCATACAACTGGATTTTATTGGATTGGGGGGGCCGTGTTAAAGCTAAGAACCTACCAGTGGTTTAATTTAGACATATTTGGAGGTTATCTCTCTTTATGAAAGATTCTGCACATTAATTGTTAATTACGGTTTTCTTATTGAATTGGACAAAGTATTAACTGTTTCATCGAGAAGTAATGTAAGTGTATTTGCTCCATTAATATATATGGTTAAAACCTGAGACTTGTTTGCTCCATTCCTAGATTTTAGGTTCGAAACCTCTTAGATCAAACTCTTTTGGGGTCAATCCATACAGAGCATTTACTCCGTCTTTAAGTGAGTCACGCTAGTGGACAACGGATTTATGGTTTACCAAAATTAGATGGCGTGTAAGTTGGCCGTGACACCCGTCCATACAGCTCATTTCTCTTAACCTTGTTGTCTCCAAGTTATTTTTGGAATTTTTAATGAAAATATGTGGCATTTTGATGTCTCTCTCTCTATATACACCGTGCGTTGATTCCACATTTATTGTCCGTTTTTTTTATATTTGAAAGCAAAAATATTACTCCACTCAATATGAAAAAATTAAAATGAAAACCAAAAAAAAATTGTTTTCAGAAAAGCTAATTCTGGAAAATAAACCAAAAATATCCTTGATTTTTCAACTCCAGTGATTGTTTTTGCGTAGTGATTTCGCTCTTCACAATTTTATAATCACACTCTTTTTCTTTTTTTGTACTTTTTTATGTCAATTTACAGGATCAACTTTTTATTTTTACAGTATATTCTTTCACAGTTGAAAGGACAAAATTATAAATTAACAATCCTAATCATTTATCAAAAAGGCTACACGTACAACTGTTGTGTTGATTGTGCAACAAATTCCGGCCGTTCAGATGTTTTTGGGCGGTGCTTTTAAAAAAGACTCTTCTCGAGAAAAGTAATTGCCTTGTTCTCTTTGCTTTTCAAAAAGCATTTTTCAAAAAAAAAATCCTAAATTTCTCCCACTTCTACGATTTCTCTCTTTCTCTTTCCACTTATTACCTTTACTATTTTTTAATTTTTTTTAAAACACAAACCAAACACAACACAACATATTTTTCAAAAAAGGATTTAAATAAATCTTGACCATTTATTTTAACAATAGACGAATAAAAAGACTGGCTGTGTCTTGTGTTCTATACAATGGTCGTACATGTAGCACTATTGCTTACTTTTTGCATTTTTCCTCATTGAGATAAAATTTGGAGGCAAAAAGTTAGTTATTTATGAAATCCACTCAGATCATGCCACCTCACCTAACGACTACTAATCTTCACACTTCCCCTAGACCCTTTTCTCACATACTAATAATTTCCCCCCATCGGATGGGGCCCATTGCTTTCGTTATCTCTCGGTCGTTTTACAGTACTCGGAGTCGAGACAAAATCGACTCGACAAATCCTCTCTCTCTCTCTCTCTCTCTCTGTACCAACTGGAGTGGACTGTGGAGTAACCATCCATCAATGGCTCGCTCGCTAGTACCTCTCATGCGACTCTGTTCAACCCTCCGCAGCTATTCTCCTATGCCGGCGGCCCCTTCTTTCTCTCGCCTTTTCTGCGCCAAATCCACCCCTCGCGGCCGTTGCTTCCTCGCCGTTGCACCCCCCACCGTCCCCGAATTCCACTCGTCTTCATGCTTCGGTAAATATCATCCTCTCCCTCTCCCTCTCTAGATCTATGTATTAATATGTGTGTTTTTGTATATTGTTTACACCCGTTTTTGGCACTCAGTTCTGGACAAGCATTGCAAGGCCATTTAATTATCTTTTAATTAAATTGGGCCAAAAAGTAGAGATGTATTGGACTAAGATTAATGAGCCAAGATAGTTTAATTGGGCCCGATTAATTTTAGCCCATGTCAGGTTAAAGATTGATTTTATGGGCTATGGGTCACATTATTTACAAGGTATATGGAGGCCCATTCAGTTTGTATAAGGCCTTTTATGAGTACTTGACCCGTAATTACTCGAATTAGTCTTCTGGAACAATTCCATAAAAAATGGAGTGAGTTAGGCTCCGTTCCGTAACTCAAATTAAGTACTTATTTTTTAATAAGGCAATTTCAAGCTCAAAAATTATGTGTTTACGTAAATAATTTTCCTATCACTATGGATCTTGTTTGATAGATCTCATTGAGATCTTTAATACGGTGCAAAAAAAATTTTAAAAATATTTTTTATTTACATTATTTTTGAGTTTGAAAATGTGAAATAAGCTGCTTATTTTTTAAGAAGGTTTCTGGAACGGGGCCTTAATGCCACATGGCCATTTGACCCGGTCAATGGCCCACGTTCTTTTTGTTCCACGGAAGCAGATCATGGGGGAAGCCCACCACTTTCACTAACTACCCATGATTGGGGGGTTAACATGTGCACCAGGGGGCTGACTTCCCATTAGCGCACGATGAGCAGTTGCATGGGACACTTGGCGCAACAAGAAGTAAGGCTGGAAAATTTACATGCAAAATCGTGAAGAACATTTCGGCCTATAAATACAAGTTTCGAAGGCTTAATCCGGGTCCACACACCAATCAAGCTCAACGCTTAAAATCAAAGCCTTCCCAGCGAAGCAACTATCTCTTTTTTCTCACCTTTACTCGGTTATTTCACCAAATAATTCGAGCTTCTATCTCTCTTGTATCCCAACTTTATTATTACGCAACATAATAAAGTTATTCATATCTCTCTCGTACCCCCAACTTTATTATTCCGATATAGTAAAGTAATTCTTACGATATTGTCTTCTTTTTCTCACACGGTGGGAAAATTCTAAGTCCACTTCGTTGTGGCAAACCACGAACCTCTTTGTGGCCTCACCCTTTGGGTCACACGCAGTCGCACTACATACGAAGTCAGATCGAGGCGCTCACGCCTTTCATACGTTGGACGCCGACAAGTCCTGGCACGCCCGCGCTCAGTCCTTGAGCCGTTTCCGAGCCAAACATCTTTTTGGCACGCCCGGTAGGACCCCAATCGTTTCAAGGGGTGTCACGTCGATTCATCAGCATGTCAATTCAATACATTGAATTGGATGTTGAAATTCGGCGTCTTAATGAAGAAATTCGTTGGCGCGATGATACAGTCGACGAGTTTGAAGATGAAATCTACCGTCTCGACCTAGAGAGGCTCCGACTCAATCATATGGAGGATGGGTATATCGACACACAAAACTCCTACATGGATGCAATTCGAAGGCTTGAAGATGAAGTTGACAGACTTGAAAATGAGGATCGCCAATTACGTCACGAGGTAAACCGTCTCTCTAGTGCTAAGTCACATGGCTATTCACATATCATGTCTTCAGACCTGCCCGAACAGCATGAATTCCAAAATGGTGGGCTTGATGATCCTCCTGCTCAGACCTTTAGGGGTCAAATTGAGGAAAGTATGAGCACTCAGTCCTATACCGTTGCATCCGACGAAGTACTCTCACAGGAGTTCATAGATCCCTTGCATGCATCCTTGCGTGAGATTGAACAATTGGTAATCAAGTCCAAGAAGGCCCTTAAGGACTCCAACAAGGCCTTTGAGGACTCTGACAAGGCCATTGAAAAGTTAAGGACTGATCTTCAAGATAAGAAGTCAACTCCTCTCCCACCACGGATATCACAATTTAGCACTTTAGGCCAAACTTTAGGTCTGAATGTCTCTAAGCAAGCTTCTAACAAGCACTTCAGACCTCCAGGCTTCTAAAAGCCCTTAGCTTCTAAAAGCCCTACACTCGGGGGGCAAGGAGGCCAAGGAATTGGACTCGGGGGGCAAAGGTCTCAACAAGCTCCAGCAAGCACATCAGGTCTCCATGCTTCTCTCAGTCCTTAACTTCTGAAAGTCTTGCACTCGGGGGGCAAAGTTCTCAGCTCAGTCTTTTGAGGATTCCCGGACGGCGCCAAGGCCTGGATGATACAGATTGTGGCAACAGTTTCAGATCTGAGCGCAACAGCCAACATTCAGGAGTGTTCCAAAAACTTTTGGATGGTAAGCTCTTTTCATGCTTGGAGGAGCGAGAAGATAGGTCTGTTTCAACGCAAAAGGAGTAAAATCTCAGACCTGAGATGAGTCAGAACATAAAAAGTCCTTTTATGAGGCAAGATCAACCCATTCTGTCCTCTCAAAAGCTTTCTCAAGTGCCTGAAGAGCTACCACATCCAGATTCAGTCCTAAGCCGTGAGCAGATAACAGATACAAATCAAGAACAATCCAGACCTGCCATCAGTCCTATGGGTAGGACTGAATCGGATGTTGCACCCATTCTAGAGCAAGAGGAACAGAATGAAGAGGAGGAAAGCAATGACACTATAGGGCTTGATACCGATTCATTTGTAATCGGAGATCCCCCTCCTCCCCCGATTCATGAAGGCCTTTTTGGCATTGTCCAAACCGCCAAAAGGCATTGCAAGCGTAGGCCAATTTTAGGCCTTAAGTGTGTAGAATTGCGCCCACGTTGGATTTGTGGGGCACACCAAAAGCGAGTATTATTCACTTGGCTTGCACAAAAACACCAAAGTGGTGTCAAGGAGGGCTAAGAACAAAGAAAAGTCCTTTATAGGCCGAACAAACACCTCTAAAATGTTCGGCCATGGCCTTTCAGTCCTTGAATAGGCCTTATCAGAGTTTTACTAGGCCTTTTTCAAGAGGTGGAGGCCTTTTTATTTCATTAAGCACGCTTGAAAGTTCAAAGCAGAGATTCAGACCTTCCAATATAAGGTTTAGTCCTTCCCAGACCTTTTCATTGTTCTATGGTTACTCTACAATAAGGCCTGGACATAGGACTCTGTTGGTGTAAGCAGGCCTTTTCTACAGGTACGAAAGGCCCTTTGAGCTCTTTGTCCAGGTGTGAGCCAATATTATGAGCATTTCAAACAGAGGTTCAGACCTTTCCCGTAGGATTGAATCACTATTATGAGCACTCAAAGTTGAGGTTCAGTCCTTCCAGTATGAGGTTCAGTCCTTCCAATATGAAGTTCAGTCCTTCCCAGGCCTTTTTTTGGTTTGATCGTTTTTCTACGATTAGACCTGAACACAGGCCTTTGTTGGTGGAAATAGGCCTGATAAAAGGTGGGAGCATTGGGATTCACCTTTGAGATAGGCACGACCATCATCAAATCACTCTAAGAAGCCCTGAAGGATGCAGAATGAGGCATTTATCTCTAAGAGAGGCCTTTGAAAGGTCTGTCCAAAGGCAGCTGGTAGACTCCTTCCAAGGTCTGAATTCAGAGAATTTTGTCAAAGGTCTGAAGGAAACATGGAAAATGCCTAATGCCTACTGAGTTCATAGGCAAGGCAAACAAAAGAAGATATGCTACAGAGGACTGTTTGGATGCCAAAAACAGTTTCATTTTTTATACACGCCTTGATCCTAAAAGTAAAGAATCAAGGCGCGGGGGGCATTGTTTACACCCGTTTTTGCCACTCAGTCCTGGACAAGCGTTGGAAGGCCATTTAATTATCTTTTAATTAAATTGGACCAAAAAGTAGAGATGTATTGGACTAAGATTAATGGGCCAAGATAGTTTAATTGGGCCCGATTAATTTTAGCCCATGTCAGGTTAAAGATTGATTTTATGGGCTATGGGTCACATTATTTACAAGGTATATGGAGGCCCATTCAGTTTGTATAAGGCCTTTTATGAGTACTTGACCCGTAATTACTCGAATTAGTCTTCTGGAACCATCCCATAAAAAATGGAATGAGTTAATGCCACATGGCCATTTGACCCGGTCAATGGCCCACGTTCTTTTTGTTCCACGGAAGCAGATCATGGGGGAAGCCCACCACTTTCATTAACTACCCATGATTGGGGGGTTGACATGTGCACCAGGGGGCTGACTTCCCATTAGCCCACGATGAGCAGTTGCATGGGACACTTGGCGCGACAAGAAGCAAGGCTGGAAAATTTACATGCAAAATCGTGAAGAACATTTCGGCCTATAAATACAAGTTTCGAAGGCTTAATCCGGGTCCACACACCAATCAAGCTCAACGCTTAAAATCAAAGCCTTCCCAGCGAAGCAACTATCTCTTTTTTCTCACCTTTACTCGGTTATTTCACCAAATAATTCGAGCTTCTATCTCTCTTGTATCCCAACTTTATTATTACGCAACATAATAAAGTTATTCATATCTCTCTCGTACCCCCTACTTTATTATTCCGATATAGTAAAGTAATTCTTACGATATTGTTTTCTTTTTCTCACACGGTTGGGAAATTCTAAGTCCACTTCGTTGTGGCAAACCACGAACCTCTTTGTGGCCTCACCCTTTGGGTCACACGCAGTCGCACTACATACGAAATCAGATCGAGGCGCTCACGCCTTTCATACGTTGGACGCCGACAAGTCCTGGCACGCCCGCGCTCAGTCCTTGAGCCGTTTCCGAGCCAAACATATATATATATATATATATATATATATAGCTGGTCGTTGATTTCGGCTCAAATGAGTGAATATTGAATGAAAATTGATTTGTGCTCCCTCTCCTGCAGAATCCGAGGACAACGTATTCATTCGGGTCTTGATGCCCGGAGTGGCGGAGGAGGATGTTGACGTCCACTTTGAGCGGAACAACGTGGTGATCCATGGCCTCAGGAAGGAGGAGGCGTACGAGGAGGGCGACACCGTGCACGTCAGCGACTTCGGCCTCCGCGTCGGGGCCTCGGAGCACTTGAAGCTCTCCGAGATGAAGGTTGTGATGAACAACGGCATTCTCAAGGTGGTGATCCCCAAGGCGGCCAAGGGAGGCGGTGGAGGGTTTTCTTGAGTACTGAGAAATATGGAATTTAATTAGTACTGTAGGTTTTTGCAACCTTTTTTTGGGTTTTTATTTTATTTTTTTTGCCGTTTCTGTTGTGAACTTCACTCTTCTGATGCCTAGCTAATTTCTTTATTAACGAATGGCGGTGTTCAAAAGATATGGTGGTACAGCGTATTAAATCGTATTAAATCCTGGTATCGGAAAACACATTGATATCGGTGGTACGATCATATAGTGTATCGGATCATTTCAGAACTACGAAATTCTGTTACGGAACAACTTTTAATTAAAACTCTGGTACAAGTTCCAATTAGAAAGGCATACGCTTCAATACAGAGATCAAAGTAGCGAATGGCGAATATCGTTAAAACACTTTTTGAGAGATTTCCCAATTTTCGAAAATTAAAACACTCCATATTAGCAGTAAGAGAAAAGGCCTCTTATTTACCGCGCGCTAGTAGATTATTGTAATGAGAAAGGCAGTATAGGAACAAAAAAGATTTATTTATTTGAGGCAAAACGCTTATACTTCTTCTCAACTTAAAAAGTTCTTTTATTTTCTTTGACTACCATTCTCTTTACTTTGAATTGAGGATAAATTTTTTAAAAATTGCTTGTGCGCTCAGCTCACGCAGCGACAAGTCGGTTATTATTGTCTGGAACACGTAAAATTTAGAATGTTTCAATGACAAACTTTGGAATGTCTCTATTGCTTACTGAGATGGGGGCATTCTCAATTTTGTCTCGATTTGATTGAGAATTTGTCAATTTCACCAAAGTCGGTGCGGGGTGGTGGTGGTGAGGGTGTCAAAGGAGGTGGTCGTGGTGGTAGTGAGTGTAATATACTAGTTGAAAGCTTTAAAAAATTTGAGATTTCTCGATTTCACAAGGGCAAATTGTTCAAAAAATACTTTAAGAGGTATAAGTCTCATGTGACAGGATTAACTAGGTTTTTAACATTTCATGAAACTTTTTGGAATGCAATCCCACAGAATAGGAGTTTTGGTTGAATCACCTATTTTTTAATATTGCTTGTTTAAAAAATATTTTAATACAGTTATTTGGCTGGCCCTTTAATTATTACTCCCTCCGTCCCTAAATAAGTGTCCGGCACGCAAAACTAGGCCTTACAAAAGATGCATATTTTTAATTAAGAAATTTAATTTTTTTTCACAATCTAATAGAACACGTTGCTATCTATTGATTTGTGAAAAAAATTTAATTTTTTTAACAAAACAAATACATTTTTTTGAAGGTCTAGGTTTGCGCGCCGGACACTTATTTAGGGACGGAGGGAGTACAAGATAATTTTCATAAGAACCAATTAATAGTGAAACAATTTAAATTAATCTTAATCTTACTTGAAAAGAAATACACAGCCAATGGGGCAACGAGCAAATGAATGCTGTTCTTCTTGTCTTGGCCTCTTGGGTAAACAAGACAAACGAATAAAACAGACAAATACAGTAGGAGGCTAGGAGCAGAGAGTCATTGTTTTGGTGGCCTGCCATTTGAAGGTGATCAGGCTTTCTGTGCATCCTTTACCAGTGAAGCAGCAACGACCAAGCACTCTCCTCTCTCTGTCTCATGTCAAACTTGGAGAAATTTCCGGGTACCGGGGAGATACCACGTATGACGTAGTTGTGCCTGGTCTAAGCAATACATTTGAGCCGTTCAAAAGTTGAAGTGGATAGTTCAGATGCACCAAGCGAGCATCACATGGCATCCATCCTGCCATGAAAAAATTCTCACAAACATGGAACGAGTAGTGCAAGCCCTGCCAGAATGCCTAACCATTTTCTCATCCCCAATAATTCTCTTTCGAAACAAGGCCTAAACCTAATCCGTCCACTAAACCTATTTTGGTCTAACGAGGCAAGTTGCTTATTTTTGTCTTTATTCAAAAAAATTCGTATTTGTTAGTTTTACAATAAATTTTTATAGATAGTTAATTGGTTCTACTTAACAAGAGGAATCGAAAAAATGTAAACTTGTGATCGAAATAAGCCACTTTTTAGCCTATTTTTGTCTTTATGTACAAAATTTTGAGTCTTTATCATAGCTTTTTACTTTCCGGATTTCTCTCGTCAAGTAGAAGTAATAATTCACCAAAAATTTACCCAAAAATAGGTAAATGAGGCGGAATGTGCGTTTGGCTTATCTTTTCTACTCCATCTGTCCCTTTTTAGAGTTCGGTATTCTATTTTGGGCTGTCCCTTAATAAGTATCAATTTTGTAAAGTTAATAAGTAAAAGTTATTGTATTTTCAATTTTGTCCCTAAAAGTGAATTCCATTTTGAAAAGTTAGTGAGGAAAAAATGTAATGATGATGTCTCCATAGAGGATAAATAGGAAAAACTGAGGAAAAAGTTAATATGAAATGTGTAATGATGATGTCTTTTTAATAAATCACTTAAAAATGAACGGAGGGAGTACTATTATGACACATTTTAATGGTTTTCATTTTTTGATAATTTCCTTTCAAGTTTTCTTATTAAATTAGTATATCAAAAGTTCAGAATTGATGAAAGAACAAAAACAACAAATTGATCGATAATTTTAATAAACTACACTAAATAAACATTTTTATGGAGTAGTAGTAGTATTTCTTACAGGCAAAATGCAATCAAATAGATCTGTTATTCGGCTCATACTCATGTAGTAGCACTGTATAACTTCTCTCCGATAAACGACACCAAGGCCACAGCTGTCCCTACTTCCTTCCCTTTGCCTTTGTGCGCATATGGCTCACAGCTGTCCCTACTCTCTCTGTGTACGATCACCTGACGACTGAGAGCCCAAGCACGCCTCTCTCTTCTCCTCCTCCTCCTCCACTGTCTCTCAGACTCTCACTCTATATCAGCCCTCAAAAGCCGTCTCTTTCTCTCATTCTCTCTCTCTGAAATCCTTTCAATCCATCAAACATGGGACTGGGTATCTCCCGCTTTGTCGTGTCCCGCAGCGGCGCCCTTCCGGCCAGAAGAACCATGATGACGCCTCGACTCCGCGGCCCGGTCGCTTCGGCTTTGCCGGCTGCAGCCCCCCTCTCCCGCAGCAGCCTCTTCAGCACCAAAGCAGGCAAAGCTACCCCTCGCCCGCTTCAAACTGTCCCTCTCGACCTCAAACACCACCCCGACTTCCACTACTCCGTCCCCATCGCCACCAGCCAGGAGCACGCTGCCTACTCCGCCGTGGACACGGATGACGTGCTCTACCTCCGGGTGAACATGCCCGGAGTGCCCCGAGACGGTGCGGAAGTCGGCTTCGACCCGACTACGGACAGGCTGGTGGTGAAGGGCCTACGGGTGGCGGATCCCGACATCGCCGAGACCATGGTGGCGTATGGGTGCGACGGGTTCGGCCTCTCGACCCAGTTCTTCTGCACTGACCGGATCGAGTATGCCATGAACAATGGCATGCTCGTCCTGTCCATTCCCAAGAAGGTGACGGGAGAGGTGGTGTGTTATGACGGCGCCACTTTCAGTATCAACAACAGCGCCTGATCGATTTTGGTAAATCTTGCTGAATATGGGTAGTACTCATATTGTAAATAAAATGGGTTTAGGTGGTTTTTTTGGGGGATCTATATGGTATATGAAAATGTAGAGGAATTTTATGAAGTACTCCGTATGTTTTTATTCCTAACCAGCTCCGTAAGTTTAGTGGTAATACTAAGTACTTATGTTTATGGAGCTGATCTTCTATTAGAGTGTACTTGTTTTTGAGTATTCTGGTAATCTTCATCTTTGTTTTGCTATGTATGGACTATGGACCTCTAAATTTAGTCACGTAGAAATCGGATGGAAATTAAAATACAAGGATGAAATACATTTTAGGTGTTTAACTCATATTTATGAAGTGTTTTTCGAGGAAGAATTGTAGGGCTAGGGAAAACGATTCCCGTCATCAGTTCTTGATTTTCGTCACAGATGTGTTAAGAATTCTGATGTCGTTTCACCAGAGCACGTCCTCTGTACCAAGTGAACCAAATGATACTCTGGTTAAAATGAATCAGAAAATTTAGTGTCTCCGTACGCTTAGAATCTAGGAAAGTGGATGACTCTCTCTATACCGGTATTCTGAATTTGGTCTAGAGGTCTGTTCTCTGGTTGGACTGCCCAGATTAGTGACACCGACTTCGTTATGTAAACTGCATGGATTTTGTTGGATTGGGGGGGGACGTGTTGAAGCTAAGAACCTTCCAGTGGTTTAGACATATTTGGAGGATATCTTTATGAAAGATTCTGTACATTGTTAATTGAGGATTTCTTATTGAATTGCACAAGTATTCACTGTTTCATCGAGATGTAATGTAAGTGTAGGGTGGCTGTCTTCCTAGAATAACTTGTCTTGATAGTATCCTCAATCAATTAAGAAGGAAAACATCTTTCCATGCTAGCTTGGTCTTGTGCTATATAAGAATACGAAGTCAAGTAAGACAACGCAGAACACCTCTCTACCAACATGATGCTCGTTGTCAGGGTAGAGTCGGTAGACACTTGCTTACTTCGTATTTTCCAATTTTTTTGTGCATCCGGAACCATCTCTGATTAACGGACCGTAGCGATTTGTTATCATCTTGATCTTACTGTTTACCTTCAGCACCTCTGTATCTTTATAGATTTGTTACTTTTAGTTTGGTACCAATTAGCTACTGAGGTGTACACTAGCGTTTTTGAACTTCCTAGTCATCTGAATTTTTGTCATTGTTGTTCATGAAGAGTGTCGAGGATTGGAAAAAGGAAATACAAGAGATATGCTCAGGTGTCCTTTTTACCGTGATGAACAGCCCTCCAGAAAATAGGTGTCAAATAATAACTTGCTTGTACAGTATATGAAGTCTCAAATAGCTCATAGTATAGATAGATATGCGCTATAATTAGCAATGACATCTACATTTTGGGGGAAATCTAGCAAGATTTATCCAAAAACAGTCAAGAGTTCATCCGTATTTGCATTTACTGTATGTTCCAGAAAACTTGGGGTAGCATTTATTATTAGAGGAGAGTAAATTCCATCCACCTGTGGTGGAAAACTCTTGGGTTTTTCACCACCATTAATTGTGGGTTCCTTCGTGCGTATATTATAGTAATCTGAACCGTTCATCTTGTAAGGCTCGCAATGTAATATATCTTCACAAAAAATCAGATTTATCGGAGTTGGATAGGTATAAAAAAAAAAAAATTGAAGTTTGGTTTAAAAAATCGACGGTAGATAAGTTTAAAGTTAAACTTTCCATAGCCGTTTGTTTTATAAACTAGGATTTAATTTTTAATATACCTATCGATATCCGATAATTATGATTTTTTGTGTGAATGTTCTACTATGCGGATCCTACAAGACGAACGGTTCAAATTACTGGAAAAAATACACAACGGGGCCCGCAATGCGTGGTGGAAACCCTATGGTTTCCACCTAAGGTGGAAAGAATTTTTTCTCATTATTAGGGTATGTGTAGGCACACTCGAACATGATCATTTGTGAAATTGAAGGGTTTGGCGGAAGGGGAAGTTGTACCCTTAGCGCAGTGGACTTTTGTGTTCTTCTGAAAAGTGGAAATTAGGTATTGGCACGAGAGATGCTACTTGCACAGATTGTGCACAAATCGCGTTGTGGGGCCCACTAAGGGTTCCATTCAAATAATCCGATCCGTTAATTATGTTTAAAACATTTTTTCAAGGGCCTTCGCGAAAAATTGGCTCAATCCGATACCTATAAGTGCTTGATCTAATCATCTAACTTTTCATTCCGGTTTTTAGAAAATGAAAAGTTCGACGATTACATTAAATACTTATACGTGTCGGATTGAGCTAATTTTTCGTGGGGGCATTTGAAAAAATGTTTTAAACATAATGAACGGCTCGGATTATTTGTATGGGACCCTTAGTGGGCCACACAACACGATCTGTGCACTATCTGTGCACAGATCTGCTGTGCAAATAGACTTTCTGTATTGGCACCTCCTTAAAAATGTGCAAATGTCTTGGGTTATGTACTCCGTAGATCGATACTGTGGATTTTCTCAGGATTGAATGTTCTGTGGTCTTGTGCTAACAGTGCTACGGAGTATTAATTGGATGCAAAGTAACTCCATTTTCTCTCGTCTGTCATTCAGAATCTTTGGGATTATCGTTTACAGTTTCTTTTCATCTCCTGCAATTTTCTTCCCCATAGTTTGAATAGAGGATGCATTCAGTACCCAATCATGAATTTATGTTGTAATTTTTTTTTTTTTGGTTGTGTTTTTTGGGTTTCTTTGGGGTTGTTGCATTGGAGATCTGTAGGGAATAACTTCTTTTCATTATGGGGTGAGTTTTTTGTGAAGACGATCAAAAGGCAAAAAAGAAGTTTTGTTTTGTAACTGAATGTCTAGTGGTTTGCTTTGAAATGTTATATGAGGTTATGGTTCTGGTAGTTTCCTAAAAAGATACCACAATCTGCATATTTTTTGGAAGTTTTTGTTGTAGTCAATTAGGAAGTACTTATCATCCTAGAAGAAGCAGCTAGGAACCTTACTCAACTACCAGGCAATGAAACACAAGTTTAATGTTATTCTTCTCTGTGTTCCTGTTATAGAATGGATTGTTGCAGCTTCGTTTTATCCAGTACTTTTTTCTTCGGATCTGGCTTCGATCCATCTATTAGAATCTATGGCAAGAACATGGAACAGAACATTGGATTGGATTATCCTTGCTTTGTGGATTTCAATTACCAGGGTCTTAAGTTGGAGTTTCTTTGTTGTTCCAGTGGCAGTTGGACTTTCTTTGTTTTGTCTTGTTCCATGGCTCATACAATTTGCTAACATGTTGCAAGGTTTTCTGAGTTCTGTTATGGTCATAGTGGAGTTTGAACTGAGAGAATCAGAGAAAACTTGGTAAAGTTCCGAAGGTCTGATTATTTCTGGTGCCTGATATCAATAAGCTATTTTCTAGGAGAAGGCCAAGGATTGTTTGTTGAGAACTGAGAACATGTCTTCTATTAGCAATGCTATGGGATTAGATCTATTCCCGGACACCTATGTATCCTCAAACCATGCGATGCATGTGGGCCTTTCGAATCAATTATCGGACTGTTCAGAACATATGTGTCCAGATTTCTACGCATGATTCTGTGCATATACTTGCTACGTCGTGTGGGGCAGAGTGTAACATCTGTTATACCTGGGATATTAGAATCCAATATGATTTTCAGCTCAAGGGAAGGCTCCCCATTCCCTTAGTCCTATTCTAGGTGAAAGATTCCAGGGCCAGATGGAGTGTAACATCTGTTGTCTTTGGGATACTAGAATCCAATAGTTACGTGGCTTTTTACCAAAACCATAACCTTATATACCATTTCAAAGCAAACCACTAGACATTCAGATGCAGAACTAAAACTTCTTTTTTACCTTTTGATTGTCCTTTTATCCTGGGACTTGGGTCCATCAACTTGCAAGAGGGTGGGCATGAATGTTTCTCTAGAGAAAAGGCCCACAGACCAAATCCCAGCTCAAGTCCGCACCCGGGCTCGCAGTCCGATCATCCATGGGCCAGGGTCTGGTTACTTAAATGGACCAGCCCAGTCTGAACTAGCAGCAGCAAAAGCTAAACTTGGTCCCGTCAGTTAGAAATTTTCTTCTTCCTCTGCATTTATCCGGCCCGAATGTTAAAAAATCTCTTCCGAGCATTCTTCAATTCTCTATCCTTCACCTTGTCACACGTTTCATAGGGCTGCCATGAAGGGCCTCAATCATGGATAAATGCCTATCAATTTTAGTTACAGATATGAAGATTTTTCATTCTTTTATTGTTTATGTGTGATAAGGACGTGGATTTATATCATCCTAGTGCAGTTGGCTATGGTATGTTACTATACGAATGGGGTGGAATAATAGTCCCGTGGTCCCAACATTTTACACTAATGATTAGTATGATTCTGACAGTTCGATACACACACAGAGATATAATTATATATACATTGAATGCGACTTGACAATATACGAAACACAACCTTCTAGGGATGAAACCTCCATCTTCGGAGTGAGATGGAAATTGTTATTGACTCACTTACATAACCTGACTTGCTCTTGTGTGAGGTTATACTACTCCATAAGTTTAAATCTAATCAGAGCGACTATAAGAATTGAAAACTTAGTTATGGGCAAGAGGTATGTTTAGCGGTTTCCACGGAATATAGTAATAGGATTCTAATCACGGTGTATTTGTTATGTTTCATAATTGCTATCGGAAAGAATTTTTCTACAGATTATTTTCGTATCCCAGCTAAACCGGCTAAACGAACTTATTTTTTATTTGCATTTGTAAAAGAAAATTAGCTCATACCCCTCTAGGCCGTAGGGAAACGTGGGAATAGTATAGTATCCAAAATGTATCCGTTGGAGGCGGGGACATAAACGATGCCAACCCATTAATTACTTACCTATATCTCAGTAAAATCATCATCCACATGGGAACCTAGATTTGCTAGACTATGGACCACGTACGACACACAGAAAAACAATTGAAGGCCTCTTCTGACAAATTCATGGACCCCACCCCATGCAAAAAGTTTTTGGGCTCAATTGTCGTGCAGGGGAGGGACTTTAATGTCCACCAATCATCAATACGAACGAAGACGAACTATGGAGTTTTACCCTTTCAAGGCTTCAGCCAAAATGATCTGAACCAAAGAACCAGTTCGGAGAAAGGAGGAGTAAAAAAATGGGTCTGTCTAGTCTGCTGGAACAGGCCCTACTAAAATTAAGGTAGCATTGAGTAGGGTCGGTGGGTTTACGTGTCACGCCCTCCGACAACTTGATGATTTTAATAAGAACCTAGTTTCCCCTTTTAGTCTTCCCCAAATATCCAGAGCACCCATCATCGCAAATCTCCATAGATTGTTTTAGGAATGCTTTTAACGTTTTTTAAGCCTCATTTTCTTCGAGGGAGCATGGCTGCCAAGAGGACGAAAATCCAGCTGCCAAGCCTGCCATGAATTTTTGAAGTCCAAGTGGCACACAGACTGGGGTGTGTGTGTGTTGAGAGAGAGAGAGAGAGAGAGAGAGAACTTGTGGTGTGTGGGTTGTGGTGAGTTTTGAGATAGTGGGTTTGAAAAAAGAACGAGGGAAATGACAAAGGGGTGAGTGAAACAGAGAAATTAAAAGTGGAGTCTAGCTAGATAGACAAAGAGGGATGGTAATAAAAGATTTTATTGTATCGATGAAAGGAAGTCAAGCACCAAGAATTTGAATTTTGGAAATTTGGAGAGAGAGAGATGGAGAGAGAGGAAAAAGGTAGAGCGAGAGAGGGGAAAAAGCAGGAGGAATTCATGGGAATAAAGTTGCAACGCGGAATTCTGGTTGGTAAAAGAGGGGGGACTTGTACTACTCCTTCACCCACATGGAAATTTGGGTCTGTTCAACCCCATGAGTGTAGTCGTACTGAGCAACAAGATCTCGTTTTTCAAACCAACGACACCACCACCACCACCACACTCTCTGCTAGGAAGCTCGGGGCTAATCTTTGGGAGGCTCTGCCCCTACTCACGGCGGCGAAGATGAGCAAAGTCGGTGGTGCTAGGTTCCCCCACCGCCGCCGGCGTAATCAGAAGGACAAGGGTTTTCAACTTCCTACCCAATTGGATGAAGAAATTCCTGGTAAACCACATGAGGAGGTACGTATTCTCTTTTCTTTTTTAATTTCGTGGGTTTTTTCTTCTGTTAAAGTACTTGTTAGTTGTTACCTAGGTTTCGTACTTGTTTGCTGTTTCTGCTGGGGCTGTGCTTGATTTTTATTTGTTTGAGGATTTTCTGTCCTTCTTTGGAGAGTGCTTGTTTGTCTTGTGCCTTTTTCCTTTCATTCTTTTTGGATGTATATATTGTTCAAGATATATTTATTTCAAGTTTTTTGCTTTTTGTATCTTCTGCTTTTCTGCTTGACACTGATTTAAACTAATCAAGCCAAGCACCAAGAATCTGAATTTTTGGAAATTTGGACTCTCCAAAAAGCAAAAAAAAAGAAGCTGATTTAAACTAATGAAGCCATGTCAAACATATCCACTTCTTGGTGAAATAATATGTTACTTAATATTGAGTGACTTGTTTCATTGAGATGTTAAGGACACACCTTTTTTTTTTTTATCATCATTAAGAACAAACACTTACATTACACCCTTTTGTAATACTCCTAACTTAGTTTTGACAGAGAATGTCTGTTAACATGATACTATAGAAGTCAAAAGTTCTCGTGTTCTCGACTCTCAAGCCCATCCGATAATTGCAATACTTGCACGTGTGCTGGCTAATCATGACGATGAGCCTGGCACATGTAACTGTTAGTGAATTTGGATTATTAGAATTCTTACACCCTATCTCATAACATCATGAGCTCTTACAAAACTCGGCGGTTAGAAATATAGAGAGGAGTAGAGAGTCTAGAGACCGATGGGAGCAAGCTTTCGTATTGTGCTCCTGCTTAGGTCCTGTCTATATCTATCAATGAAAATCGACCCTCATTGAAGCTGAGAAAGATCAATTTAGTATATAGGACTAGCTTTGGACAATTCACAAGCATTAGAAAAAAGGAGCGAGGCTTCAGTGTACTTCTGATTAGAGCTTTGATGACAAGAGTAGAAAGAATACTGACTAATCACATGGAAGGTGACAGCCCTTACAGTGTTTTGTTCTTTATTGCTTGAGCTTTTGGCTATATTTGTGGAAGCTCTAAATGCGATGAAGAGAAGGCCATCCTTTGAATCATGTATTTGTTATCTGATATCTTGTTTTGAGTTAACTCTCTTGTTGAAATTGTATTCCTCACCCTTTGCTTGATACTCGACCAAAATGATGAAATCTTACTAGTTAGAGCTGATGATGCCAATGGGCGATGGGATTTTGTTAGCTTCGGACCTTCAGTTGTGTAGCAGGAGCTGTGTTTGGTCCTGGATATGTGGAAGGATTTGTAAAGGGAAAAGGAAAAGAAGATATGTTATAAATATTTTTTAATATCTTTTTCATGTGCCTTTTCTTTTTGCTTCACGAATCCAAGATAAAAAACAAAGCACTTTCGTTAGTGCCATAAAAATGGAACTGAAATTTAAATCCCCATTCGCATCGTGAAAATAGATTGAATTTTGGAGTGGCCTTCACTAGTGCTTCTTAAAACTCAATAGTAGACAACACTTGCATTTTCAGTTGGTTGAGCTTAATTTGAGGTAAATTTCGTTAATAGATTGGTTAAATTGGCCGGCATAAGGATCACTAGAGAAAGCTGCCAGCTAGCATAACTTGTAAACCACACTTGCATCGGAGCATTTTTGTTTACTTTTATTGAAATTGGTTTGGGGTGGGGGTCTGGTCCAAGAAGGGTATTTAGGCTACGAGCCTATTTTCCCCTCCAGGAAGTGGTCCATCTGGTGAACAACGGGAAAGAATTTCAACATCTTGTTCGTGACTTGACTTTATGATGATATTCTTTTTCTGCTCTGGAAATATCAATCCTTGAAATGGAACTACATTTTAATTGGCAGTAGCACTTATCTTTCTAACCCTTTTGCTTGTCCAGCCAGAAAGTGATAGTAGTTTGAGAAGACATGTTGCAGCTTCACTGATTCAATACCATCGTGCCATTGAAAGAAATGGTCATGCCCTACAGCCTGTTTCTCCTGCCAGTTATAGTAGCTCAATGGAGGTAATAGACACTCTCCCTGTCCCTCTCCCTCTCCCCACCATCTGTACACACAAAATCACACCCAGACGGTGTGGAGAAAACAAACATAATGAATATCTGCGAAATTGTATAAGATATCCCATTCTGTAGTTTATATGGTTGTTTCGTTTACTGCTACTTTAATCCCATTTCTAATTCTTCTCAATCAGTTGAATTTAGAGAAAATACCCCATTGTTGGACCAGAATGAAACCTTTTGTCCTGCACAGGTAGCACCTTATAATCCTGCTATCACCCCATCTAGTTCTGTGGAGTTCAAGGGCCGACTTGGAGAATCAACTTTCAACCTTAAAACATCCACAGAGTTACTCAAAGTACTCAATCGCATCTGGAGTCTTGAAGAACAGCATGCATCCAATATCTCATTAGTGAATGCTATGAAAAGGGAACTGGAGCATTGCCATGCACGAAACAAAGAGTTACTGCGTGAAAAGAAAAGGACTCAACAAGAAATGGACGAGTTAATGAAGCAAGTTACTGCAGATAAAATTGGTAGAAAAAATAAGGAGCAAGATCGAATAAAGGCGGCAGTTCAGTCAGTGAGGGATGAGTTAGACGATGAGAGGAAGTTGAGAAAGCATTCTGAAAGCCTTCACCGGAAGCTAGCTCGAGAAATTTCTGAATTGAAAAGCTCCTTCTCTAGTGCTTTGAAAGACCTAGAAAGAGAGAAAAAAGCGCGAATTTTGCTGGAAGACTTATGCGATGAATTCGCTAAGGGAATAAGAGGTTATGAACAAGAGGTGAGGTTTTTGAAACACAAGCCTGAGAAGGATCGCGCTCATAGGGAAAGCCCTGACCGTTTGATCCTCCATCTTTCCGAAGCTTGGCTAGATGAACGGATGCAGATGAACCTTGCTGAACCTCAGTATGATCTTGCAAAGAAGAACACAATTGTGGATAAGCTGAGCCTTGAAATAGAAACCTTTCTTCGAGCCAGAAATTCTGTGGGTTCTATTAATATGAACGACTTAAGTATATCTCACAAAAAACCAATGGAAAGTAGCTTACGTATGCATTCTTCAGAGTCCTTTCACTTGAATGCGGCTGGAAGTGCTCCTCATAATGCCGATGAGGAGGAAGATTCTACTAGTAGTGATTCAAATTGCTTCGAATTAACTAGGGTTTCTAGTGGAAAGCAAAACATCAACGGTAGCTCTAAACAAAATGGGAATGATGTTTCAGAAAGCCATACTAGAGAAAAAGTCAGATCAAACTCTACAAAGAAGAAGGTCCAGTCGCGAGAAATTGGATCAGAAAACCTTGTTGAATTGACCGATTCACAGAAGTTTGAAATAAGTGAGGGTGCAAAAGTTCTTGAGGATATAAAGAAAAGAAGTACGGGGAATCCTGGACTGAATGGTAATCATATGTTCAGTAACTTGGCAAGAAATCATTCTTTGTCATTGCAAGGGGGAAAGCTACACGCGGAGAAAAATGGAACAGAAGATTCTCGTGGTCAATCGGCACTTCCAGGTCATGCTAGTCCTGTTCAACCGTGGGTATCCAGATTCACAACACCAGATATTGAAGTATCGGAGACTTCTTCTAGATGGCCTCAAAGCTTGGGAGAGAACACTTTGAAGGCTAAGCTCCTTGAAGCAAGGTTAGAGGGGCAGCGTTCTCACTCAAAACCAACTAAGAGTTCTTCATAGCCTGGTTGAACTGTCATTTGCCGGCCATAACAAGCTTTCCGACGAAGAAATTTTGGTTCTGTGAATACTGGCCGATGTCCTTGCAGTAATTTCGAAATAGGTGCCATGTTTATGCTTTATTTAAAAAATTTGGATTTACTATTGTAAATGATAAGATATTGTCATCCACATGTTTAGATCAGCTAGAATTCGAATGCTCTGTCAAAGATTTCGAACTGTACTGTGCATTTTGAAGTTCATTGTCTATGGAATTTGCTTTAACTTGCTATCATCAAATCTATTTACTATTTCTTGAATCATTTCTGAACTTGCAAGTGTTCAACTATCCACCCTCTTAACTTGGAAGAATTACCTGTTGTTAGTCTGAGAATGTTGTGTGAATGGCTCTGAGTCAATGTTGTCAGCACCTTGCAAAAGGTTTTCAGAAACAAGATTGGGTTATGGTGATTTTGCAAATTATCATGCTGCTTGATGTTTCTTAAGAAGGCAGTAGCATAGACACCTGTCGATCATCGTTTAGATTTGGTTTTGCCATCACCGGTTTCATCCTTATCACATTAGATTCTCATTTCAGGCTCTGAGCCTACTTTTGCATCGAAGTTATGGTTGCATATAGCCGTATATAGAGCGACGAAGCTGAGATGTAAATAAAATGGTTCTTTTGGATTGAAAGTAGCTTCTTTGATGCTTGCTAAGCTTAAACTGTGTGTTTTATAGCAGGGAGTACTTCTATATGACATTGGAATGTGGTAGATGTATGCTTCCTCATTATATCATTCATTTGGTCTCATATATGTGCCACTTGATTATGTCTGTGACTTTATGGCCTTCCCTCATGATATGATATTTCCAATAGTATGATTTTGTTGCCCCTTTCTTTTTTCTCCGATAAGTCAAACTAGCACTCCACCTCTTCCAAGTTTTAGAAGAAAAACACAAAGCAAATACAAACCCATGTGATCATTACCCATGGAAATTGGTATCTATCGTCAACTATTATTGGCTAACTTTTGTGGGCCTTTTTTGGGTTTTGTCTCGTGAGAGGAAAATTTTTCATGTTCAAATCCCTTCTCTATCACATGTATCGAATTCTATTCTAAGGGCCAAGGCTCCCCCGTATTCCCCTCCCTTTTCTTTCCCCCTTTACTGTGTATAGGCCACACTTAGTCGCTGACATTCGTCAAGCAGGCCATATGGAGGATCGGCTAATGATACCTCGACCCCGAAGCCTTCGGAGTATCTTTTTGATAGGCGACTCTATTTGTACGGGGAATTCGCTGCTGTGATTGATCTCACCCAGTGTCCCCCTCCTTACCCCACTTCATCCAAGATAAGTATTCGAGGAGGGGCCTAGTGCTCAGAGAATAATCTTTCTTTCGCGAGACAAAGTCCAATGAGACAAGAGAAGTTTGTTAATATAAAAACGCGAACAACAATTAACACAGCACGCTGATGTGGTACAACATTAGCAATCATGCGGTGCCACATCAGCATATTATGTAAATTGTTGTTCGCGTTGTTATGTTGTGTTATTGCCTTGCTCGTGGGACAGGGGTCGATGGGTGTAGGGTTGCTGTCTAAATTGTCATAAGTGACGTCGTTTTACATCTCATAGAGTGATACGGTTAAGGGTTAATTACTTGTAGTCCCCTTTATTTATACATATTTTTCACTTTGCCCCCTCCTATTATAAAACGCTACAACTTACCCCATTTATCTTCTAATTCCTAACACATAAGGTCTGTCGTTAGTCTGTGATCTAAAAAATGGGGCATGTGCATGTCATATGATTTGTACTACCAATTGGAGCACTTAATTTTTTCATAGGCAGTTTATATATTAAAAAATATGGTACGAAGATCTTATATCTATGATCATTTTATCCTGAAGGTTCATAATTAATTTTTGACTCTAGAACTCTCGTTAATTAGTCTTAAGAAAGTAGTAAAACCAAATATCTCTTAGGCTAACTAAAGAGAGCCCTAGAGTCAAAAATTAATTATGACCCTTTAGAATAAAATGATCAAAGGAATAAAATCTTCACACCGATTCAAATAGATTGAAAATTAGAGCACTTAATTTTTTTGCTCGGCTTTCCACCAAAGAGAGTCTTTCGGCCCTTTTTTTTAAACCCTTTGCAACCCCAAAATTATGTCATTTTGGTATCTCTATCACAGCTTTCACCGAATGAAGCTTCAACGAGAGAGAGAAAGAGAGAGAGGAGGAGGAGGAATGAATTGACAGAATGAGAGAGAGATGAACAAAGGTTTTGTTTTGTCTGTCTATATCTATTTTTATAGATCATATGTATTTATTAAATTTTTTTTTGTACAGATCATGTGACATTCACATGTCCCTTTGACGATTTTTTGGATCTCAGACAAACGGCAGGCCTTATGTGTTAGGAATTGGAAGATAAGGGGGTAGATTGTAGTGTTCTATAGAATGAGGGGATAAAGTGAAAAACGTATATAGATAAAGGGGGCAACAAGTAATTAACCCTTCGGTTAACGGGAAACGCGGTCGTTCTGGGAAAACCAACACAGTAGAGTCTGAGACCTGCAAATTGCGGCCATTAGAGAGAGAGAGAGAGCGAGAGAGAGTTGGTCTTGTGGTGGAAGATGGCGGCTACGTTCAGGTGGATACTGCAACTACACAAGGACGTTCCAAAAGCTGCGAAATTCTACTCAGAGGGTTTAGACTTCACCGTCAATGTCTGTACCCTTCGTTGGGCAGAACTTCAATCCGGTTCTCTCAAACTCGCTCTCTTACATTCCCCAAGGTTCTCTCTCTCTGTCTGTCTCTCTCTCTCTCTCTCTCTCTCATGGGTTTAATCATTTATTCGTAAATGGGCACCCTTTGCCGTCTCATTGATACTGCTATATGGTTCGATTTTGCGTTTTTGGTCGAGTGAAAGCGAAAGAATAGATTTTTTGTTGTAAAATTACCAAAAATTGATCACCAATTTACCCTGATTAGATTATGTCACAATTAGGTTGTTTCATCATCGTGTTGTTTCATATTCATTCCCTGAAACTTTGAAAACTGGGATTTGCTGTGCATAATTTCAGAAAGGTGAATATCGAGTTTATCACAAATGTTTGAGGCTGATTATATATATCTGGCATTCCCGTGAGTCAAATTATGATTTTTCAGTTGCTAGAGGCCGACACTGTACTCTAATGCCGAAGGTCACAAATTTTTATAGCAAATTTTCATTGGATATAAAAACAACTCAATGTTTTGTTGGACCTGTGAATACTTAGATTTGGTATTTATAGCTAGTTCTTTCGATGTATTTGTGATTAAGTTGGGAATGTTTACGTCACGATAGAAGCTTGGAGTAATGCCAATGTGAGCATTTAGGCATTGGTGAATCTGCATTTGCTGTTGATCGTGTCATCTCTTTTGTTGGAGTTAATGAATTTAACTCTGGCTTTATCAAAATCTTGACATTATTTCCCTAGTTCAACGAAATCACTGAATTATCGAGCATTTCATGGTGGAGAGGCATCCATCTCAAAACACGACATGGCTCGCTGTTACTGCATATTACCATGAATACCATATATTGCATTATTGCCCAATTTTTTCCTGGACTATTACCGCTTGCTTCTGTAATCTGTTGATGGCAAGATTACCGTAGTAAATGTTTGACGGGATGTATGAATATTTGTTGATAGTATCTTTGTTCGAAGTTTAATAGATGTAGTTTTCCATAGCTGTAAATGATCAAGCTCTAAGTATTTGGAACAAGGACAACTACCAAATGGTTACTACTTGGATCAAGTGGACGCCATGGAAACAAGTAGATGATATCTTTGAGAAACTGCCGCAAAAAGCAACACCTACATAGGACGATCAGATTCAGATAGTTTATCTGTTCTTATTAGAAAACCTTGGGGAGCAAACTGCTTCACCTAGCATATTTTGGGGCCTTACCATGTTTGATGTAGCTGAGGACGTATCTTATTATGCAGTGAGGCAGGGATCAATATTTTTGGCAATTCTTTAACATCTTCGTTTGAATGACATAGAAAGGTATCTTTCACGTATGCTCAAAGCCCGTTCAACGCCAGAATTCACCCTATGTAAGCATGTGACTCTTGTTCATGCCATGTGTGATCTTTCACTTTAAATCCTTGTCTGTTCCATTGGCACAATGATGTTAACTTTGCTCATTATGTGGAAAATGCTCCCGGGCTACCTGCTTCCGTGCCCATTATGGTGCATGTCTTTGCTTGAAAAATCAGCCTTCCTTTCAGAAGATGTACTCAATTTCGTTTTCGTGCATATGGGTCTGTGCGAATACAATTGTTTGAATTAGCTGCTAACTTGAGCGTTTCAGTGAACCTCCCCCGCAGAAGGGATACTCATCAGTCTTATCCTTCACAGTGACGGACATTAACAATACCGTGACAAAACTAATGGCTTTGGGTGCAGAGCTGGATGGTCCCATCAAATATGAGATCCATGGAAAGGTAAACTCCCAACTACAAAACATCCTATCTACCTTCTCTAGTTTTTGTAAGCTCGATTTTCGTAGTAATCACTATTATCTTCCCCCATACAATTAGTGGTAATTGTATACTGTGTTCAGAAACGAAAATCTAAGATACTTGATAAATGGTGCCTTCTGGCAGGTTGCAGCGATGCGTTGTGTTGATGGGCATATGGTGGGTCTTCATGAGCCTGCCTGAAAGTGCCTCACAGTGAGCAGTGTCCCTTTCCAAGCTTCGAAAGGAAGAAACCGCCTTTTAGGGAATCAAATTAATGAAAAGCCTCTGTTATTTGAAGACCCGGGGAATGCAAGAATAGGTTTCTGCCCTTCTCCATTTTGTTTAACTGCGATATATGAATGTTGATATGGATCAACTACGAGACGGGTAAAATTGGACAATATGTTTAGTTGTGGAGTGATGAGACGCGAATTTGAAGAAGAATTAGGCAATGTCAGAGAAGATATTAGGCAGTGTATGCTTTGCCACAAGCGGGGATATTAGGAGTGCATTAATTTCTTTTTTCTTCAAGGTTAGGTGTTTAGGGCCTTTCTTTGTTGTCGCCTTTGAACTTCAAAGAACAAGTAATGTACTAATTAGATATGCGAATGACTTCATATGAGTATCGACTATTAATAAAGCTGTCGAAGTTAAACCATCACGGTACAAACACAAGGCTGCATGGTTTTTAAGTATCAGCAATGAAAAATATGCATCAGTTCTTGTGATATTCCATATTTGGTGGCATTTCACTTCAAACTAAAAGAAAATTACTGAAAATGATGTTTTTCTTGGTTGTGAAATTTTTCATTTTTTTCAAGTATAGAAAAAACTTGCAAACTTCATGTTTTTGGCAAAAGTTGATGTGATTAGTAGACTCTAGATGCATATAACACTTATCCTGGTAAGAGTTCAAAGTTCAAACCCTGTATCCCCGAAAGTGTCTGTAGATGTGATTCCATTGAATCACATGAGAATCTTCATAGTCTCTTAAGATTGTCATTTGATAATATTAAAAAATACACGAACACTGATACAGGTATTTTTGGATACAATTTTTTTTAAGGGATTCTGTTAATTTAAGAAATCTTAGGCAATCCACAATAGTATAATCAAAGTTAATTGTTTTGAAAGTTAACATTGTTGGTACAAAAGATAGCTCACAATGGTATAATCAAACTTAGCAACATCCTTAGCAATAATCAAATTTTAAGCTTTGGATAACCAAAACTAGCAAAGCTTTTTCAATAATCATAATTTGTGGACTTCACACCACATAAGTTAACTAGTTCCAAAATTTGTATACACAGCATGTTTCAATTGGTATTTTCTTCTTCTCTTATTCGCCTACTCTATATCTTCTTCACTTTACCCACAAATTATCTCTCTTTCTTTCCCTCCAAAAGTGAAGCTCATATCTCTCGATCATCTACAATTTAACTCATCGTCGTCGGATTAAGGTATTTCACCCTTCTATCCTGTTTCTATTTTTCCCCCCAAAAAAAATTCATAATAGGAGAGAAGGAAGTCTCCGATTTTTTCCCCAAAATTAATGGAGGGAATCGATATATTTTTGTCCAAAAAAAAAACTTAAATGGAGGGAAATGAATGGTGGAAAACAGAGAGAGAGAGGGACTAAAATTGTAGGGGACCTCTTATTTTGGTTATGGACTAGAAGTGATTATTGTGAACCTCACCATTATTAAGCTTAACAACCTCTTAATTGAATAATTAAAAGCTGATGTGTCAACTTTTGATTATCTTTTTTTAATTATACCACTGTCGGTGTGGATGGCCTTAGAAACCACTACATGGGGAACCCACTAATTCTGTAATCATGATCTACATTACAAAAATACTCACTTTATAGTATATGACTATGTATGGTTTCAAACGAATGAAACCATAAATGTACAGAAAAGGGAGAGATGCTCGTCAGCACTACATCATCCCTGTTTATGGTCATTCCTAAAGGCTTGACAATCAACTAATCACTATTAGCCAGGTAGGTATTACAAATCGGGAGATCATTGAGTGCCTAGGGACAATGACATATGGTGGCCCAGCTCCTCTTTCCATCACAAATTAGTGCTGATGTGTGGTGGAAAGAGCAACTGGGACATCACGTGTCCTTGCCCCTGGGCACTAATAGTTTTCCATTACAAATCAATGACCAATAAATGTAGAAAAGGCAATGAGAAACATTAGAGATTCTTCCCACTACCTAATTCTTGCAATCCTCATATTAGGCAAGATAAATCCCATACTAGGATTTCATATTGATTACATATCTCTGACATTCAATTGTCAAGATTTCATGGTGAGCAATCTCTAGGGCTATATAAACCCCCCTCCCATCTCCCCCCTTGCCTCACAACCATTTTTTGGTCTGATTTGGTTTTTCCTTGGAAAAACATTCATTAATTAAGGTTCTTGTGCAAGGCTAATGGAGCTCTCTGTTACTCCAACTCAGAAGGAAATGAGGGTACTCCACACCTGCTAGTTCATGAATACCCCTGGCTGCGTTGTATTAGCGTTACGATAGAGAATCATACGGAGTTAATGGGCGCAGGCTAAGGGTGGGCATGAACTGGGAGATGAGGTGGCCTTGATCTTTTATGGATTGGAGTGAAGGGAGCTCCTATGGTCCTAACAATCTCTCATGTGTTGGATTTCTCTCTTTATGCTTCCCTTTGCATTTCACGTATTAGTAAACATTTTTATTTTCTCTCTCGTTCGAGCAGGTGACAAAATTCGAAGAAGATGGCATTTTGATGGCTGACATGCTTGCAAAGATTCAAGCGTAAAAGGCTACTCTTTTTCCAAAGATCTATCTGTGTAATACGTTTTCCTGTGAAAGTTTTCAGTAACTGCTCCGGCTAATTCTTGAGCGCATGTAAAAACTCTGTGTGTGTGTGTGTGTGTGTGAGAGAGAGAGAGAGAGAGAGAGAGAGAGAGAGAGAGAGAGAGAGAGAGAGATGAGATGCAATCAGATGTAGAGGATGGACGTGCGTGGTTGCATATATTGTGTAAACACATTTCTGTTTGTCTGGATGGCGGAATTCATCGAAACGTAATTAAAAGGACTTTTGACTTAGAATTTTGTTGATGTATGTGGTGGTTTGAGTCCGTTTATCTATGCACACGTTTTCTTTTTCCAAGCAGATTTGCGCATATAACTGAAAATACCGAAAACTTCTGATATGAAATTCCAGAGCCGTCCTGTTAGTCCTACATTAATTGCTACCCCCAAGCTTCTCATAGATCTTCTTGAGAAAGGTTTGTGAGAAACTGATAAATGCCTTCGGTGGAAATGGCATTACTAACCAAGCAACACCGATGGTTGTCTTAGAAAACCCTTTTGAGATAAGCCTTCGCATTTTCCGAACGTCACACGTACAATAACTCAATAAGTAGTAAGCGGTCCTTAACAAACCTCTTCTTCGCTTCCTCACCTACAATGTCGAGAAATTCTTGAATCAAAGGCAACACTAGAAAATAGATGGCATGCCAGTCAAACGTCCCACAACAGGCATTGTCCATACAGCCCCCTCCCCCTGGATTTCTGTACTTCCAAATGTAGACGTCAGGATCCAGTCTAGAACAATTGAAGGAACAAAACTCAATTAAGGCCCACGAATGGAGTGGCTTGCAGTTGACAAAATGATCTGGGTTGGATATGCTCTACAAACTGAACGTCTCTTCAGTTCATCATCGGTAGAGCTCATCGAGACACGCTACACCATTGTAGTGCACTTCGGAAACCCCTTGTCCCTTCTCAAGGACTACATCGATTTACTACTATATGAAATTCACAAAGTACACACGCAACTTTCTTTCTTTTTTTCGCCGTCTGTAGCGGAGTAATGTCTATTGAAGATTATCAGCATTTCCAACACCACTCAAATTAAACAAAATCATTGAGTAATTTCTCAATTTACCTTTGGTGGCCGGTGTTGGTTTTTTCTCTCTTTATCCCATCACATTGGTTTGAGGTGCCACCTTTGAATAGACTATTCCAGTCCCAAATAAGTAGTTATGAGTTGGTGGCCTACCAATATAATTAAATTAGGTTTATACTATACTACTCATCTCACCTCATTATGAGAGTTATTTTTTTTTTTTAATGAACTCTAGAATTATATATATAGCCGACGCACTAGCTTGATGGCTGTGCCTGCCTTGCATACTTTTTGCCGGTTGGTCAAAAAATCACACTCACTGGGATGAAATTATTGCAATTCATGATGGCTTTGTTGGAATCAATACATTGATTAGGTCACCTTATACTGTTTTACTAGGTTGATAAGTAAGAGATTTAGTGATAAGTACACTATATAGACATTTTATAAGCCTACAAGTCTATCTAATAGTTTTGTAAAGTTATAAGTTCACACAACCTAAATTCAGGATACCCTATGAAGGTGTCTAAAATCCTAAATCTTATGAGAATGCCTAAACCACTAAAACCCTATAATATGAAAGTGAACCCTAAAACCTTATAAAAATGCCTAAACCCTAAGATACCTACGCTAGGGTAATCTATCCTACCCTAGGGTACCCTATCCTATAATAAAAAAAGTTCACCCTAAAATCTTTTGAAAATGTCTAAACCCTAGGGTACCCTAAAATGGACTTGAAACCTTACAAAATTAATACTCCGCAGATGAACTTGTGGATTGATGAAGTTCACATAATAGACTTAATACTAATTTTCTATTGATAAATATATGTCACCAACAACGGACGTACATATATGTTGAGAAATCAACCAAGAAACCAAGAACGGAAAGTACAAAGATTTTACGTAGTGCAATTGCATCCACCACTCACAATAATTTTCCAATTGTATCAAATGATCAGGAGAATACAGGAGTTACATCGACTGTTGTGTATAACAAGTATTTAT
Organism: Rhododendron molle; assembly: GCA_025413875.1. Taxonomy (NCBI): domain Eukaryota; kingdom Viridiplantae; phylum Streptophyta; class Magnoliopsida; order Ericales; family Ericaceae; genus Rhododendron; species Rhododendron molle. The sequence goes on along the minus strand of CM046394.1, from coordinate 1,038,821 downwards.
AAGATATAATTTAGAGAAAATTACCTCTAAGTATAGAAAAGTGACACTTAATTCCCATTAAGGAGAGATGAAATACTTAATTACCACTAAGTCCACTTTTACAAAAATACATTTACCATTAATAGAAGTGTCACCCTAGGGTGTTAGGGTATGTTAGGGTTTTATGGTACCCTAATGGGTACCCTAGTACCCTTGGGTACCCTAGGATTTTAGGGTTTTAGGGTACCCTAGGATTTTAGGGTACCTTAAGATTTTAGATTTTAGGATACCCTAGGGTTTAAGGTACCCTAGAGTTTAGGTTTAGGTGCTTTCATAGAGCCCTAGGGTTTAGGTTTAAGCACTTTCATATGAGTTTTAGGGTGCACTTTCCTATTATAGGGTTTTAGCGATTTAGGCACTTTTATTGGGTACCCTAGAGTTTTAGGCACTTTTATAGGGTACCCTGAGGTTTAGGCACTTTCATAGGGTGCCCTAAGAGTTAAGCACTTTCAGTATTTGGGGTTTTAGGCACTTTCATAGGGTTTTAGTGTTTCGTTAATTAGAGGAGACTTGGTGGGAATTACTTTCTATTTTCTGGACCTAGAGGTAAATTGCCCTATAACTTACATCACTAATCGTTCGTAGAACCCTAAATAGTTATTAGTGCAGTTCAAATCAAACCGAAATTATATTTCTCAAACCCAACGACTGATAGAGAGACTTTGATGAAGAGATTACCTTTGACCTTGTGGTAGGTTTCAGATTGCATCAATATGGGAAGAGACTTGGAAAAGATCAATAATTCTAGTACCACGTACACTTACACACCCAAACAAACACCCATACTTACATGAGTAGTGGATTCCACACACACTTGTGTTAGTACAAGTGTGTGTGGGACCCACTACTCATATGAGTATGAGTGTTTGTTTGGGTGTGTAAGGTTGGAAAAAGATATCTTTTTTTGGCATCGACTTCACCCGGTACCTTTATTCTTAATATAATAAATAACAAACTCTCTTTCATATTTTCCTTTTTTTCCCAAAACTTAAGTAGAGTGCTTATCCAAACAATTTGTTTTAGAGAGATATATATTTTCTCTGTCCAAAAAACAAATTGAAGACTCAATTTCCTGTCTAAAGGATTTAATTAATTATAAAACACAATACACCCTAATTACCCAAAACACTGCCGGCAAAAAGTTACTGATTGAGAATGAGTAACTTGTAGAGGTGTCATTAGAATGCTTGTTTTTTGCTTGTTAGAGAAACATCTTTATAAATTCCGAAGTACCCCAAAAAAAAAAAAAAACCCATCTTTATAGAGGTTGAATTTTGGATTCACATGTTTCCAAAAATATGGGAAGCAACAATCGCACTCAAAAAAAGCACGACTTTTTTGTATTTCATCTTTTTTGTTTTTAATTAAAAAAAAAAACCATCTTTTTTGTTTTTAATTTTTGATTTTGTTCGGTAACAAGTTTCTACTTTTTTGTATTTCATAAACTTTTATAGAGTTTTTGTAAATTATGGAAATCACAAAAAGATGTTTTACCCAATTTTTTTTTGTCAAGAAACACAAATATTACCAAACATGTTTCTTGTTTTTGTTTTTTTGAAAACATAAACCTGTTTCTACTTCTAGCTTTTTGAAAACAAAAAATTGAAAAGGTTACCAAACGCACCTAAAATAATTAAATGTCAAACTAATAAAATTAACCATGAAAGATAAGAACCCTTGAAAGGCAGGTGAGGAGAATGGCAAAATGTTCACACCCTCTAGTCTTAGAAAGACTATAAAGTCGACAAATGCAGGACTTTTATACTAAACGATTTTTTACTATTTTAGTAATTTGTCAAATAATTGGTCATTGTATTCAGGTTTTAACAAAACTATTGTATTAAATTCAGACGGCGTTTGGACAAAATAATTCGAAAAAATTGTAAAGTCCCCAAAAAGATCCATTTATGTCGAAAAAACTTCAAGAAAGCAATTTTTTTTTTCTATGTTTAGTGTCTTTAGGTTCGATCTGTACTTTTATGCTTTTCTATTTCTCTCATCGAAATTAAACAAAAAAACAACAAAACACAAATAATATCCACTGTCTTGTTAAAACTCACTATTTTTTTGCAAAAAAAAAAAAAAATACTGTAAGTTAAACTGACCTCAGCCTTATAATACAAATAACATATACAAACCAAATAATGGCAAGCGGGGACATTGGGACTGGGACATGGGAATACTGCCAAGCAGGGTTATTTATCTCGGCATGCATGGTTCAAATTGAATCTGAGTACAAATAAATCTGAATCATTCATTGCTTGGCTGAAATCCAAACCGTCGATTTCCGAGATGAATGACCGGATCGAAAGCTTTGCACTACTGCCAAACACTAGTACATTCATAAGATTTCTTTCTTGTATTTCCATTTTTTTGTTCTTGTTCGCATCGAATTGCACTTGTCCGCATCGAATTGCTCTTGACCACATCGAATTACACTTAACCGCTAGAAATTGCATTGGCCGCATCGAATTGCACTTTGCCTCATCGAATTACATTCGTAGTAATACTATTTGATTTCCTTAATTAATCGTATCTCCGTAATACTGCTATAAAACAAATAGAAATACACCTTGACTCATCTCTCCCTCTCTCTCTCTCTCTCTCTCTCTCTCTCTCATAAGTTCTTGTCGGAAAGCTCGCATCCAAATCAAAGGGCAAAGTTCCATCTCTCTCTCTCTCTCTCTCTCTCCATTAGATTACGTTAGGGTTTCCCTCCTCCAAGGTTTCCCCAGCTCCCGTTTCTTCATCTTCTTCCTAGAGAGAGAGAGAGAATGAAAGATAAGAATTTGGATCTGTTCGATCCGAGGTCGGTCATGGACTCGGACTACTCCTCCAACGCCTCCGGCCGCGACGCCGACTTCGCCTTCGCGTTCAACGACAGCAATTTCTCCGACCGTCTGCTCCGGATCGAGATCATGGCCGACGCTCCCTCCGACGGGGCCGACGGCTGTCAGAGCCTCGCCGATTGGGCCCGCCATCGGAAGAGGAGGAGAGAAGATACCAAGAAACGTAACCGCTCCTTTCTTATTATACTCACTCCGTTCCATTTTGTTTGCCTTCGTGCGAAAAGTCGTGTTATTTTGACCTCGAACCTCTTTGCACGGATCAAAATTACTCGTTTGAGATTTTCCCAACGGTGCAAAAATAAAAAATAAAAAATTCGGGAAGTAGTTTATTTTTAATGGTTGAAATGGCACGGTCTTCCGTAGGAGACTTGTTGATGGTCAATTGATTGTTTCTTGTTTCTTTCCTGTCTTCGTGTCGTTTTGATTTAATTCATGGATATTTGGTTTTGTGGTGGTTGTTGCTCTTGCTTTAGTTGTTGAGGAAAGCAGGGGAGAAAGTTTGAAACTTTGGCGAGATTTATGTTTATGCATGCTAGTGTTGGGAAAAATAAGAAACTTTATTCAGCTGAGCGTTTATTCAACCATTTGGCTTGGTTTAGCTGAGTTTTCAGGGGTGAGTTATTTAATAAGCTCGGGTGTCATTGGGTTTTCAAGGTTTAGTGTAGTGGTTTTGTTGTTGAGAAAAACAGGGGACAGGAGAGTCAATTTGAAACTTTGGCGTGATATTTGTTTATGATAGTGTTGAGAAAATAGAACGAAACAATTTGGTTGAGTTTATGTGAGTTTTCGGGGGTGATTCATGTTTATGGAGGTGTTTACGTAGTGGGATTATTTTATAAGCGCAGTTCAATTAGTCTCAATTCTTCAAATTTTAGCTTGGAGAATTGTCGTGCACATTGTCTTGTCGACCTCAAAGTTGGCGGGGAAGTGATTTGAATATCATTATAGATAGCTTGTTTATTGAGTAATTACGATACGGTATCTTTTTAATGTTATGCTGCTGCAATTACATTGGCGTCTGGATTGTGTAGATGGCGTGACTGACATTTTTAGCTGACTGCATTAATTGTTGGCGGACGAGGAGTATTTGAATTTCGGATTGTCTTATGTTCCTTTCCTTTTTTTCTTCATGGTGGACCCTGTTTATTACCAGTTTTAAGAATCCCGCTTAGGCGTGAGGCAAATCGAAGCGACCTTGTGGTGCCTCCTGACCGTTGATGTGAGTTGCAGTACTTGAAGTGCATTTAAGGCCGACTGATCTGAGGCATGAGTCATGCGCTTTACATGTTTTAGCATTAAATAGATTTGATTAGTATTATGTCGTTTTGCGAATGCAGGGACAGAGGATTACAACTCTCAACTCATGTTTAATATTGATAAATAAATCTCTAACCAGATTTTAAACCCTTTAGTGAAGCTGCTGAGCAGAAACTCTAGAATGTGAAACATCTGTTTTTAATGGATGTCCGACGATTTTGTGAGTGTTCTGCTATTTGGAATATTGCTGTTATGTGTATTATTATTGGAATTTCACGACATTTATTCATGTTGAAATTTTTTGTATACTACATTTTACCATTTTGCTACAACTTGCACCTCGCTACAATGAGGCGCGGGTGCCACCTCATGCTTCAGTGATCCGGCAATGCTTCATCGTTCTTAATTTCAATTAGTTGTGTCTTAAATCTCATTGTGGACTGAATATTTGATTCCTCAATTGGGAGGAATGAGGATCCTCTCTGAGATTGATTCTTTTGCTACTGGCTTTATCTTGCATACTGTTACCCTTAACCCTTTTTTATACTTATGCCTATTTTGAGAAATTTTACTGATGTTGACTGACATTTTGCTTTATGTTTGGCTGTTTGCAGCTGTTGATGCTGCTGGATGCGCTGAGGAGCAGATTCTGAATTGTAACCTGGCTGACGTTGATGATGCAGGGTTTGAAAATGAAGATGAGGAACCTGTTGCAATGAATGAAGAATCACCTTCAGGTAGTAGAATGGTCATTACCTCGGTCCATATGTATGTTCTGTCAAGAAGAAACTGAAACGGTCACTTAGTAATTGATGCTAAATTATGAGTCTATGACATGTGAGAAGACAGATTGAACCATCATCCTCATATAGTTGGAGGCAGTTGGTGGGTATTTGGGCTGAGCCAAGCCCGTCTTTCCCGATGCCATTTGCACGGAATTAAAGCACCCCCTGAATAAGTCATTTCACTTATTGAATTCTCCAACCTGCGGTTTCTTTCTGCCCATTGTGTTCGCTACACTCCGTTCGTTTTGTGCTGCTTTCAAGAGCTAGCTTTCTTTCACCTAATTCTGGACTGGTTAATGCAAGAACTATAAATAAAGGACCAATTAGGCCATGAGAGACATTATGAAGTATTGCAAAAGAAAGGGCAGAGGCAAGGTTTCCTTTAAAGAGTTCATTTTCCGAAACCTAACTGAATGGAATTGTTACTTTCCAAAAATGCTTGCTGGTGCTCTTCACCAGAGCTTTTATAAAGCAACAAGAACTATGTGACAGTTGTGACTTAAAGAAGGTCAGAAATATACTTGTACATGCAAAAATAGACGTCAGGTGTGGCATCGAGTTGGTTCAACAATTGAATTGTTATCTGCAGAAATTAGTGCAGCCACTCTGATGCATCTTGTAATGGGAAAAGCCAACTTGATGCTAAAATGGTCCGGAAAGTACTAGCCGATGCCTGCTGGGTGAAAGGTAAGGAGCAATGAAGATGGGTTCGCTATAAATTCAAAGAAGGAATTGAATTAGGAAGTTATTTCAGTCCATTTGTTTTCATTGCCTTTTTACGATAAAGATGCTTCATTTTTTCTGCAGGATTATAAGTTGGAGTCTTAATTAATATGTTTTTTCTCATGTCCGAGATAAAGTATAACTAAGTTGTCCAGGTGGTTGCTTCCGTTGTTACCAATTTTACCGTTGAGATGTTAACAGCTTGCCAATTTATGTGCCACTACAGTTAGGTCTTGTTTGTTTTATTTGATCTTGTATTTCAAATTGTCAAGGCTTCATGTTATCTTTGCAGGCGATGAGGCTGCAAATAGCAATGACTCAAACTGGAGCATGGATTGTTCTACAGTTCTGACAGTTAAAACTTTACACATCAGTTCTCCAATTTTAGCAGCAAAAAGTCCATTTTTCTATAAGGTAAAGATCATTAGTTTCTTTACACGGGTTTCTTTGTCTGTTGTTCAAAGCCTGTGGATGAGATTCATTCCATCTTATTTTTAGCTCTTCTCAAATGGGATGAGGGAGTCAGAGCAGCGACACGTCACCTTACGAATCAATGCCTCTGGTATGGACTAAATCGCGACCATTTTACTTTCAGACAGTACTTTATGGTTGTTGAACTCCTGTTTGGTGTTAAACTTCGAAGTTTAGTTCTACAAGGCTAATCACTTCTTCATAAATGCATTTTCCTGTGGAATGGGTTACACAGGTTATGATAATTGAGAAGATGCCTTTCATCTTTAAAAAAAAAAATAGTAAAATAGTCTTTCCTAGTATATTATGGCTAGTTCCATTGGAACAGTTCATAGTGCTTAGGTATTGTGAAATGGAATCAGCACTATTAAATGGCTGTTTTTTGTATCTTAAATAACTGTCCCTTGTCCCCTCTTGGAACAGAGGAAGCTGCGCTCATGGAGCTCCTGAATTTCATGTATAGCAATACCTTATCTGCAACCACTGCTCCCGCTTTGCTTGATGTGTTGATGGCTGCCGACAAGTTTGAGGTTGCTTCATGCATGCGGCATTGCAGCCGATTATTACGGAATTTGCCCATGACACCAGAGTCTGCGTTGCTATATCTGGAGCTTCCTTCCAGTGTCTTAATGGCTGATGCAGTTCAGCCGTTGACAGATGCAGCAAAGCAGTTCCTTGCTGCTCGTTATAAAGACATTACTAAGTAAAAATTCTTTGTAACGTGTTCTCCTAGCTTGAAATTGCAGATATCTTTGCCTTATAACTTCTTTAATATTTCTTTCTTTCTTCCAGCGCTTTTCTTTTGCCCCTTTCTGGTTGGTTTCCTCTTTTTCATGCCTATGTGATTTGAATCACCTTGTTATTTTTAAGAATGTAGGTGAGTTAATTTGGCTTAACTAATGTCCTGTTCAACACAAGACCCGGAGAAGGTTTATAACATCATTTTCAGCTGAGTTGTTCTCATGACAGAGTCAGGCTTATTAGAGACCGTTATTATGTCAACTTGAAATTCATGTCCGAATTCCAGACCAATAGTGTTATCTTTGCAGATACTGTTCTTATGTTTAGCTTAATGAGATGACTGAGAGTCTGTGGGTGTAGAAATTTTTTGAAACAACTTCTTCAATGTAGGCTATGTCCGCAACATCTTCAAGGAATTAGTATGTCTTCTATTTGGCAAGTAGGTCGAAAGAAAAGCTGATAAATATGGGTATTGTGGTTCATAGTTAAGATTGAAGTGTAAAAAGCACATTAGTATTCTGCTCGATACAAACACCTGATCATATTTGGGAAAGTAACTCTTCTTGAGCTGTTCGGCCTTTCTAATTTCTGAGTATGTATCTTTTTCCACTTTTGGCCAGGTTCCAAGAAGAGGTAATGAGCTTACCCCTTGCTGGTATCGAAGCTATATTGGCAAGTGATGATCTCCAGGTCGCATCAGAAGATGCAGTATACGACCTTGTGCTGAAGTGGGCGAGGGCCCAGTACCCAAAACTGGAGGAGCGGAAGGAAATCTTGGGTTCACGTCTTGGTCGCTACATCCGCTTTCCTTACATGACCTGTCGCAAGCTCAAGAAGGTTTTAACATGCAACGACTTTGATCATGATCTTGCGTCCAAGGTCGTGCTAGAGTCTCTGTTTTTCAAAGCTGAGGCCCCACACCGACAACGGGCCCTTGCCGCGGAGGAGTCTGCTACCTCAAGCCGACGCTTTGTGGAACGGGCCTACAAGTACCGGCCCATTAAAGTGATCGAGTTTGAAATGCCACGTCACCAGTGTGTGGTTTACCTTGATTTAAAGCGCGAGGAATGCGCCAATTTGTTCCCAAACGGGAGAGTCTATTCTCAGGCTTTTCACTTAGGTGGCCAAGGTTTCTTCTTATCAGCGCATTGCAACATGGATCAGCAGAACTCGTCCAATTGTTTCGGGCTGTTTCTTGGAATGCAAGAAAAAGGGTCGGTCACTTTTGCTGTCGACTATGAGTTTTCGGCTAGATCAAAGCCAACGGAGGAGTACATTAGCAAGTACAAGGGAAATTACACTTTCACTGGTGGAAAGGCGGTTGGTTATCGTAACTTATTTGCTATATCATGGGTTTCTTTCATGGCTGAGGATAGTCTGTACTTCATCAATGGCATCCTCCATCTCAGGGCTGAGCTTACAATCAGGAACTGACAAACTGTTAAACTCTCTCTCTCTCTCTCTCAAACTTTCTGTTAATCTTTTTCTTCTTGGTAGGGCCAACCTTCTCTACCTTGGCTTTGTGACAAGCACTATAGGTGATGTTTAGATGTTAGCATTAACATTTCTAACTCAGTTGTGAGAAAGATTGTGCCTTCTTGTTGTTAGACATGGGCCAAATTGTGCTCTGGAATTGAGAAGTAGGAAGAGTTTTTGCGGTAATGCCTTCCGGGCCCTGTAAATGAATTCCTGGAATGGAAGGATTGCCTATTCTGACCTTTGTCAAACTTAATGCATTTTGATAATACACAGGGTGTTGTTTGTTTGGGTTTCTTTTTGGGCCCGTATCATGATCCTTGCGTTTGACAGGTTTAGGGTTTTATCTCTTAACTAAGTTGAATCTGCTACTGAGAACTATATCTTAGCATGGTGTAACATTTGGCTAAATGGGATTGATCTCACTCTTGCGTTACGCATTACAACCCATGCTTTGGGAATATATCATTCTCGTATTCTTTATAACCATTCCTTCGGATTCTACTTAGTTATCAAGATTGAAGGTACCCAGCCCAGCTGAATAGCCCTTTATCGATACTATTCTCGCATCTCAACCCTCTAATTCTCCCGTGCCCACGCAACTAATTCATCGGAGAACTAAGGTTGTAACCTCCACCACTCGGGGCCTCCCTGTCATTACCCTCACCCACCCCAACCTTCGCTTTGTGGCGCATCTTGCGCCCCTCCCAAGCCGCTGGCCACCTCTCCCAATCAATCAGCTCAACAGCACCTCCACGACCATTCTTGCCGCCTCATTTCTTTTTCACGTCCCATTGTGAATGCAGCCAATGGTTTTGCCATTCTTGTTTGCGTAAAACGCCTATCTGCACAGTCCTCCACCTCATCTGCCGTTCTTGCGTGCAAACTGTATTAGGCCGTGCAATGCAACTATGATGGGGGAAGGGGCTGAGGAGTTGGAGAGGTAAGGGAGAGTTTTGAAACTGCCGGTTGTTGCGAGGCTCGTGGTGGAGGATTGGATGGTGAACGATATACGAGATTGTAGGTGTGGCCTGAGATCCTTTCATGTGACGATTCCTCGTGTGATCCCTTATGTGGTTCAAAATATGACTTGGTATGGTCGCGGTCGATATTTGTAGGCTTTCGTGTGTTTACCATTCATGTCAAAAATCAAGTCGACAACAAATTGAAAGAAGTTTGGTTGAATTGTATTCGTTTAAAAAAATAATAATAACAATCAGAAAATTGACCATCTATTTCTCTTAATAACAAGATATTTTACTGTCACATGAAAAATCGAACGAATGATCATCACATGAGATAAGCCTCATTTGATATGTGTGGTAGGAAATGTTATTTTCGAATTTTAGGGAACTTCTATCCTAAATGATATTTCTGTTTTTTGGGTACAAGTGGAAACAAATTTTACTTATCCGGTTGTTGCGGTAGGAATAAAGTAGCGTGTATCCACAGATAGGATCTACAAATATCCAACTTCAAGAAATTAAAATCCCAAGTGGTATATTTTGTTTCTCGTCCAAATGGTAATCTTGGAACACAATTATTCTAGTATACAAATTGGAGTGCATTCTAAGATAATACTAAGAAACAAAAATAACTTTTTAATTATTAAAAATTCTGAAGAGTGCTAGAGTTAATGCTGCAAATAACACGAACAGCTTGAGCTCAGCTTGTTGAGAGCAGGGCTCGACTTCACTCGGCTCGTTTGTATAGGCTCGGCTCCTTTATAATACTCTCCCATCCCAAATTTTGGTCCCTCATTGTATCATAACCGGTTAAAAAATTGATTATATTTTTCAATTAGTAATACTTTATGTATGCAATATAAATTGTATTTGATAGATCTCAATTAGTTTTTTTAAATAATGTTTTAAAAATCACCCAAAAATTACAGATTACAAGATTGTGTATAATCAATTGAAAAATGACACTAACTCTCAAGAGAATAATAAATTAGTATGAAGGGAGTAATTGTTTAGCGAATGAACCGGACTTATTAAGAACTCGGCTTGTTTACAAACGACCGAATTCAAACACCACAAACAAATTCAAACACCACGAAAGCTTCGAATTCGACTTGACTCGTTTGCACCCCGGCGGCCAGAGCATAACTCATTTCCATTTAATTGATGGAGTATATAAAAAAAAATTTTGAGGTATCAGTTGGAGATGCTGTGCAGAAGTCCTACACGTAACTTCAACGCTAGCTTTTATAGAAAGAGAAACGCACTCAAAATCGAGGACCATAACCACATCTACGCACCCCGATCAGGAAACATCAACAGGAACCGTACGATCTAGGGCTTGACACCAGCCATGCCGAAGAACAAGGGAAAGGGAGGCAAGAACCGCAAGCGAGGCAAGAACGAGGCCGACGACGAGAAGCGCGAGCTCGTCTTCAAGGAAGACGGCCAGGAGTACGCCCAGGTCCTCCGCATGCTCGGAAACGGCCGGTGCGAGGCCACGTGCATCGACGGCACGAAGCGCCTGTGCCACATCAGGGGGAAGATGCACAAGAAGGTCTGGATCGCCGCCGGCGACATCATCCTCGTCGGCCTGAGGGATTACCAGGACGACAAGGCTGACGTCATCCTCAAGTACATGCCCGACGAGGCCAGGCTCTTGAAGGCGTACGGTGAGTTGCCGGAGAACACGAGGCTGAACGAGGGGATTGCTGGTGGGCTCGATGAGGAGGAGGACGGCGCTGGCGATGATTATATTGAGTTCGAGGATGAGGATATTGATAAGATCTAGGGTTCCGAAAGGTTTCTCGCCATCTCGACTTAATTTATGTACTCCTCCGTCCCAATTGGCTGTCCTTACGAAAAAGTCGTGCAATTTTTCAGATTAAATAATAGAGTAAGTCGGTACGTAATTTTTTTGAAGTTTTTTCACCAAATCTAAATTAAACTTGAAGAAGAACTTCAATTTGGTGCAAGAAATAAAAAAAATTATGCATGAAAAATACTTTATTTTTTGATTGCAAAATTGCACAACTATTTTTTGTATGGGACAAGCAATTTAAGATAGAGGAAGCATATATCATATCGTCTCCTTTCGTTCGATTGAGTATGAGTGTATTTGATATTTATGTGTAAGTTGTGAATTGACGTTGTGGCGGAATTGGGGATTCGCGGCTTAAGTCTAAGTCTGTAATCTATACTACTTGACGAGCTTGATGCAGTAATATTTGTGTTACCTTTCAATTATTCAGCTTTTTTAGGCTGAAGTTCCAATAATATGGTGCATGAATGTTGTAGTCTTGTAGTATGTTGCCTCCTTTGGTTTGATTTGGTATAAAGTTTGAATTGATGTGGTGGCGTGGCGTTATTCGGGATAAGTGGCTGAAGTCTGTGCTATTTGATGCAGTTATGTTGCGTAACTTGCTTTACCTTTCAATTATTCAGCATTTGCAATAACGTTTTGTTTTTGGCTTAAGTTTGATAAAATGGTGCATCAATGTTGTAGTACCTTGCTCAAAGGTTTGGGAATGAGTTTCTCTGTTTCAATTTACATCATATCTCCTATCTGAATCATTTTAGGGGTATGAGGGGGATTTGTGGCTGAAGTTTAGACTTTTATAGAAGTAAAGTTGATGCAATAATACTGTACTAGTTTTCCATTACTCTGGTTTGTAATTGATCTTCTTGTGTTGGATATCGGTGATCTTTTGCTCTGCTAGAGTTATTTGATGGAGTTATGTAATTTGCAAGTTGCTACTACTTTTTGTTTAATTTCATAGCAATTCTTGTGTGGTGCTGAAATAGGATATGTGTTGTGTTGGCTATTTGTCGGTATCTGGTGAAGATATGAAGCTTGCTTGGGCAATTGGTACACATGTGTTTTCCTTTCATTTGTTGCTTTGCAATAAGAGTAGACTCTATTTTATCCTGGTGAATTAGTTTCAGATGCAGGTGGTATTTTGACTAGATGGCAGTTGTACTTTGGTTTTATCCATTTGCAAGGCATGTCATTACCCAATTTATCATCTTGTCTTTTGCTTCATTTGTTTAGTTTTCATGTTTCCTGGACATAGCTCCAGGTAGATCCAAATCAGCTAACCAGGAAGAACTTATGCTGTGAGCAAGAAAAATTCTGGATTAGAGTTTTGCTCAGTTAGTGCTAAGATTTTTCACGAGGCATCAAGATGTATGTTAATGGGTTAGCGGAAGGTATGTGTCACGGGGTTAGTGGAAGATATGTGTCAAGGTGTCCAGTTCATCTATCGACAAAAATTATCTACTTGCTTGCAATTATTATACTACTAGTGCTAAGATGAGAAGCATCAACCATTTCCCCTATCCGTAAGCATTGTGAACTGCATCATTCACTGCAATCAACATGGTTGGACAAAGTTTGTACTGTACATCTGTTATGAATTGTTGGCTAGAATTCATGGTGATCATTGTTGACTGACGTTAAGGCCCCAAATTCGCAACATGTAGCAGTGTCGAGTGTAATGTCCAATTCATCACCTCGTCAATTGCCTACTAATGTTATGCATCTTGATCATATATGAGTTGTATTGCTACTTTTGTCCGTTCGTTGTGTTAAAATCGGAAACGGTATCTTCTTACAATCAAGGATCATCCTATTGGATTTATTTTGCATGCTACTATTCTACTTTTGCATAAGTCCACTGTCTACAAATATGTGTCGTTGCAGATCAATGGTGTTCGCATTTTACATGATTGATGACATGCATTTGAACACTATTATTGACAGCTTCATCTCTGTTTGGATTTGATCTAGAATAGATCCAGGAATGAGAGCCTACGGTATTGTTGTTTTGCTTGGGTCTCGAGTCGGTCTGCATAATTTGGCCTGATGTTAGCAAATGATTACATTGCTTTTGCTGCTTGTTTTCCCATTTGATGGGCATCTTCGCAAATGAATTCAAACTAGTTATACTGAGAGGACAAGGAACTTAGCCTCTGTTTGTAAATACATAAAGGAGGAGTTGGCCAGGATGTCATTTGATGTGAGGATTTCAATTTGGTTCCTTCTCTGTATTACTTGGTATTTGGTTCCTTCTCTGTATTACTTGGTTTTCGGCTGGCCTGGGCCTCTGGAAGTACTCTCTCAAGGGCCAAGACACGGTCTCTGTTCAGGTCTCAAGTCCAGCTCTCTCTCTCTCTCTCTCTCTCTCTCAAATCAACTCGAAGAAAGTTGAAGGGAACATTGGAGCTTCTTTGTTGCTCAGGTATCACCCACGCATCAGCCATTAGAACTTGAGCTCATAACAGGCTTCGAATGTCGATAAGGCTTCAGGAGTTTAAAGTGTAGAAGGATTCCACCCAAATGAGCCCTTATATGGCGTCACACTTGCAGAACAAAAGCCCCTGTGGCGGATAACATGAGACTGGGCTGCTATAGCAGCTTTTATTGATGCAAATTAGGCAACAAATAGTCGAGCAAATTGTATACGTTAGGCAACAAGTAGTCGAGCAAATTGTGCACACGTGGATACGAGCTGTTCATCCAGAAGCAGCCATTCAACTCGAGGACAGGTCAATTTGCTTGTGCAGAAATTCATCATATCATTTACCCAAATGACTCAGACGAGGTTGATCACAAGAAGTTGAAAATATACACATATCCAGTATGCAAAATCTGTTTGACCAGAGACAGAATCATGTCCTTGAAAAAGTGTCAAAATGCTATAAAAGCTGCTACAAAGTCTAAAGAGTAAAACGCTGCAGGACAAGGTCAAATGCCAAAATACAGAGCAGATATCACAAGATTATTGCAGGTAACAGGGTTGTTCATTGCTGTAATGTTATCAGGGATGAGCTTTGATTCCCAACCACCACACCTAATGGGGAAAAAAATGCTTTCTTGCACTGCAGGCTTTCTCCATCTGCACCAACAGAAAATGCAAGATGTGAGTAGTGGATTATAATTACAATACACAGAGCAGAAAATTATCATAACAACCCGGAATTTACATGTGACTTCTTGGGTTCTCATGCAAAATGATTTTGAGTCGTTAAGAGCATACAGAATTAATGCAAAGAATATTGATGGATATCACAAAAATAGATGTAGCACATTTCAAACCTACAACGGAGTGACAGGATTCTAACTACAATAATTGTAGTGAAACAACACACAAAAAGCATGACTCAAATGCCATGATGCTCGTCTTTGATTTATCTTATTTCCTTTTAGATATTCAATTCCAATAGGTAGCCGATTGCGAATGGAGTATCTAATGATACCGGATGAATTAACCTTTTTTTTTTTTTGATAACCGATGAATTAACTCAAACAACTGAGTTTCTGAAGACACAATGGCAGGGTGGATTCTGATAATGGTTTCTTTTTCCACTTAGCAGATGATTGTCCAACGTAAAACTTCTCTCACAATTCAAGGAAAGGATGGCTTGCTTTCCTCTCACAAATCATCATTGGAGTGGGAGTCTCAAGAGGCAAACCGAAATGCAGGCTTTTAAGGACAATCAACTGTTTTCTAAAGAGACAATGACTAACCATCCTCTTAACAGTCACCACGTACTACCGGATTCTATCTTCTTCTTTTTTTGGTAAGTGAGATCTGCATCAAAGCTCAAAAAACAGCCTGTTGGCACAGCAAACCTCTTGGACTTGAAGAGGTGAACAACTGTAAACCCCTAGCAAGAGAATTTTGAAGAACCAAAACACTAGGTATTCAAACTATAAAGAACCAATCATAACCTGAGAGGATAGGTACAAGAAGCTATGGAGGTCGCCGCTCTAGACACGTCATCTTTTGGCATTTCAAGCTCTTTTCCTGGAATGGTGCACCAACAATTCTTCAAAAGCTGTGCTGTTTTTCCACGCTCTACCTAGTTTAAGGAGCTTGACCTTTTCATCAAGTTTCTTCCATGTTCTTCCCCATGATCGGAGAATTCATGTTGACAGCATCATCCTTTCAGGCTACAGATTATATGTACAAAACGCCTCATCAAAATTAATTGTTTCTGAAGATCCCCATTATTTTGTCTAATCAAGGCACAAGTATCTTTGTTATCTTTACCCTATCTTCAAATATAAAATTCGCGATCTTAGCATTTAGCACTCTGTAACATAAAGTCTCAATGTTATGTGCAAAGCATTCCTACAGCACCCTGATACACCAAAATTAGGAAGCCCAACTAACAACTATGCTAAATCTTACAGTAATATTTTCCATCCAGTTATCCCCAATGGTGGTTGCCTCAGATTCTCAGAACTAGTTTTTCATGACACTTACACAAAAACAAAAGTTTTCGACCAAAACTAGTTTCCAAGATTCAGAAAGATCTTTTTGGTACTTCCTAAAGTTAGGTTCTTTTCCACAAACATAGCCACAAACAAGTATCCAAATCCATCAATCAAACCAATTTCTAAAAATTCAACACTACAGGCAAAACTTCCACAACCAATTCACAGAAAACCTAACCTCTCATCGCCGGAGCTTCTCCTTCCCCATGCTCTTCTTCGCTGCCTCATTAATGTTCTCAATATACCCTTCAATAGGTGGCGTCAATGTGGCCATAAACCGATTCACCGGAAACGGCGTCAAATCCGGCACCAAAGCCGCCTCCTTCAACCCCTCCGGCAGTGCCTCGATTGCCTCCTTCTTCAACCTCAACAGATTCGACTCAGCCGCCTGCCTCGCCCTGTGCCTCCTCATCAAAACCCTAGAATACTCCTTCGCCAGCCGCCGCCCGTCCTCCACCGTCAGCTCATACTTCATAAGCTTATCCGCGTCAACTAACCCCAACGTGATCAGATCCAAACCCGGTGGGCCCATAACCACACCCGCACCCGTATCCGACTCCGACTTCTTCTTTTTCATCGTTTCGATTTCTTTTGCCCTAGTTTTGCTCATCAGTCCCATTTTCTCTCGCTCGGCTTCACGTTCTCGTTCTTTGGGCTTCAAATGCCGGACCGGCGACGTGGCGTTCAGGCAGTTATCGACCATTTCTTCGAACTGGTTGAACCGCCTGCCTTCGCCCTTTTCCGACGCGTCTTCGGGTGATTTTCCCTTTTTGGTTGTGACCTTCGACCGCTTCAGTGGCGCTGCCGTTTTGAGCTTCGATTTGCCTTTTGCAGTTCCGCTGACTGAGCATTTTTGGATCAGTTGATGGGTCAAGAACTCGACGGATGAAGGCTTCAGTCTCCTGACGTCGATTACTCGCATCATTTTTTCTTCCAGAAAGAGCTTTATGGATCGGCGGTGGCAAATGGAGCTAGGGCTACGATTCGGAGTTCTGTATCGCCTGAGAAAACCCTAACAAAACCTCGCCCGGTCTCATTGACCACGAGGGCTTCTTAGCAAAATTAAATGAAATGTCTTTCTGAATTTTTTACCTCCAAAGTTCGGGAAATCCCGTTACCAGCCCCTATACTTTCTCTTCCTGTTACACAATTCGTCACACTTTTAGGCCTAATTTCTTGGCGAGTTTTTTATTGTTTTATTGGAATACAATTTTCACATTACATGGATCAGCTCGACAAAAGAAATTTAAAAAGTATAAATTATAGACCAAATTTAAAAAAAACTCATACTATTGTAAGATGAAGGGGAAAAAAAAAAACACACAGCTATCCTTATATAGTTTTGAGTATTTTTTGTCATTTAATATGAACATTTTTTCAATTTTGGTTTGTATTTATATACTCTTTCAAAGTTCTTTCCTCGAAAATTTGATCCAAATCTAACAAAAATTAAGAGAGAACAATAAAAAAGACTGCCAAAAAGTCGCAAAAAAGTTAGGTCAAATGAGTCTCAGTCAAATAATGTGAACATGAGGGTAAGTGGAGGTGCAATTGCGTGCGCATAAGCATCTTTCGAAGACCCCAAACTATTCAAAGTCGCAAGTACGAGGATTGAGAACGAAAGTGTTAAGTGAAGATTGAGATTTGGAGCGAAAATCTTACCATCATTGTTGCTCGACATCAAAATATGGATATTTGAGATAGAGTCTAACACATACCTTCAGATGGAAGGTCAGCCATCATTATTTTTAAAGCGCGGAACTGTAAAACTTTAAACTGTAAACGAAAATAGCCATTTCCCATAAGAAGCATGAAACTAACCACCATTCTCAAGTGATGACTTTGAATTGTCTTTCCCTTAGTTCTATGATCCTCATCACACTTTTCTTTTGTAATAACACTATATGAAACTTCAGACAACTCTTAACTGTTCTGGTAATTCCAGTAGTCCTCACGGCCGCGTGTTTTGGATCATGGACTCGCAATTTCAGAAGGGAAACATAAACATGGATCCTCCTGGGGAGATCTAGAAGGCAATTTAGGGCTATACATTCATCCATCTGAAAACAGAACCGCCCAATGTCTTATTTCGAAGATGAAGAATACAAGAGTATTAGGAATACATAAAAGACCTCTTCTACATTACACAACAATAAGCCTCTCGTGAAGGAGATCTAAAACCATTTGAAACAATGACTCGACTGCATGTAGGATGACTCTAACACCCAATTGCGTACATCTATTCGGTTCCAGCAATCTTCTTCTTCAAGGCTTCAATGTCTGTAGCCAGTTCTTTTCTACTTTGCTGAGGGAAAAAAAAATGTTTCTTTTGTCAGCAAAATAATTACTTGCTAGGCAACAACATTTGATACCCATACATGCGGTAGCTCACACAAGTTATCGCAAAAAATTGATAGCTGTGTTGTGCTCAGATGCCTAAGTTTGAGAAGAAGATTCAAATAAGAAACTCTTGAACAATGACAGCTTTTCGGACATACGACCTCTCAGCATTAGGTACATACAATAAGTAGTCACAACATGTTCCTAGAATCTATTTAGAATGAGGCTAATCAAGTTAAAAAAGAAACAATCCTGCCAATTTTTTAAAACGTTTTTGGATAGCTTGCGCCTTGCCCCATATATAAGCAAAGCCCCTGTGCCTTTTCCTTTTGATCAGATAAATAAATAGTATAACTTAAGTAATTAAAATACTAGATAAGCTTCAAATCATGTGAAATGGACGCATTAATTAGCTAGCAAACATTGTGTAATTTCCAATGGTTTAGTCAGACTACTGCAAAAATATATATTTTTTATTATGAGCTATACCAAAAAGGATTCTATGACATGGAAATCTATATTCAGAAGGAAGTATGAGCAGCTTCAAATAAGGATAGAAAACTGTTTGAAATTTTACCTTGAACAGAAGATATCGATAAACAAACCATCCGGTATATCCAAGTCCTACCAACTCCAGGATCTTTGGAAGCTGATACAAATTTCAGTGCAAAAAATAATCAACAGTTGAACAAAAGACCTCAAAAGAAACTGATTAATGATCTCCCGTGAGTAATCGTGCCAAGAGATTACAAACGGTAGACAAGAGATTACAAACGGTAGAGCAACATCCATGACTTCCAGTAGAAACATGCAGTATCCGTAAATCATATCACCTACCAAAGGGACTGAGTTGACGGCTCCAACAATAATTGAGGATAGCCAAACTGCAACTATAGCCCCACCCCCGTAGAGTATTACTGTAGATTTGTTCTCTACTGCATCCCACTATAGAACATCGCAGCAAAATAATTAGGAAAACAACAATACATCATTTAAAAGGCTAACTTGCTAAAAAGTCAGACCGGAAAAACTTCTCACAATAAGCAATGGAAGGAGAAACTGAAAAACAGGCAATGGGGAAGGTAATCATAGGAGAACTTCCAAACCTCCGGGGCATAGGCCTAATGTTTCCTTACCTTTTCCTTTAGATCACTGAATATCTCTCCGGCATCAACAGGAGGGGACGACTCCTCTGATGAAGAGGCTTTGACTTGAAATAGAGAAATCCTCCGGGGTTCTGTTTTAAGTTTAGACGAAAAAAAGAATTATCCAGATAAACATTATTATTCCTGAGAATAACATAACGAAGTCCATAAATCCACATTCAAGCAGTGTGCTATCCATCCACCAGACTCAAATCCAAATCCCCATTCCCCTAAGTTGGTTGCTGGAATATAGGACACTACTAAGCACTTGGGAAACTAAAAGTAATATTTGTTCTTTGACCATTTTGCATCGTAAATCTGTAAATTAAGCCTATCCAGCGAAGAATGAATGAATGCATAGTATGAGTCCATAGCCCAATGCTTTAGAGAAGCTTTGCAGCCCTTTTAGCAGTCAAATATGTACAAACTTTGAAACAGACATAAAATACTTCAACCAATCCCCAAGTTTGAGAAACAGGCCATCTAATTTTTATCTAATCCAACCCTTACAAGTGATTTCTCAAGTCCTTAAGCGCATCCAAGAAAAATGAAAACGTACTAGATATCAAAACATTCCACCGTTGAGATTTTGTATACAAAGTACTAAACTGAAAGAAATCAATTGGTATGTTCTTTCACTCCTTCATTTATGATCAATCGAAGACATGATCAACAGAAGTACAGAACAGCATGAAGAAGTTCAAGGGTCATGCTCACAAAGACCAATTTTCTTTCAAGGAATGCCTGAGAGAAGGCAGCAAAGAGGACAAAAAGAAGGGGCCTTTGCGAGAATGGAAAGGTTTAGGATTTCTCAATCTCAAGAAGCCTCTTATTCTGCTCTGTCCAAGCTCCAAAAGAAGGCACAACAAGAGCACATTCCAGATGTGTCACATGACATCTATTCAGACACCCAACACCAACTAATAAAAGACCTCCAGGAAGAGATCTGCACTAAGCTTAGTGTCACCATATGACTATGAAAACAATCAAACATCCCAAACCAGCTAAGCAATATCACTACCTAGTTACTGAGCAATTAGACCATAGTAGGTTCTGCATTCTAGCACGGTTACGGTCACTACCAAGTACAAGTATTTCTACCACTGCTTTAAATGATGATAAAGTGAATAAAAACTAGCAAACTAGCATTGGACACTGTTAAGTTACCACGAGTTCCAAAAGCTTAAGCTGTTAGGAAATGGACCTAAAAATGTATATCAAACTATTCAACAGACACAAGGTATCTATGAGGGTGAATACTCTACACTATAAGATTGAAAGATAGGACCTTTACTAATACCAGTCAAATCAATTGATTTATTCTCATGAACTCAATGTACGCCTTGTAAGGTTTGTTTCCATAAAGATTACCCGTTTGATAATGCCAAACCAATACACAGTACCCATGTCTAAGAAAGTTCTAATTACTGAAACTCAGAGCACGGCCGATAAGGCGAGTTTAAAGTAACTACAACCACGTGCTCGAAGAAATTCCCCAGAGAGAGGTAGCATACCCGAGATTTGTTTCAAGGAAGCGGAAACGCGCGGTGGCGGAAGGTTGGGTAAGGCGGAGCAGCGGGGAGTGACGGCGGAGGTGGGTAACCGACAGGGCATGAAGACGGCGGTGGCCGCCATGGATGTGGATGCTGTCGTTGCCATGTGAAATAGGACAACAAAACCCAATTGCGAAAAAATCCCTTTTGGCTCTTGCACCCCCTGTCCCTGATTATATCACCACCTCTCTTTCTCTATCTGTATCTATTTGGAGCAATTCTCTTTTCTGCTTTTTGCTCTTTGTGTTTCAACTGTCGAGATTTTTCTTTGGTTCCAACGCAACCACTCTTTGAGTTCTTTCTTTCTATCCACAATATTTTGGGGACACCGATTCGGCCAAGTGACACGTGGATGAATTGAGCCTCCTGATTGGCCCATTCCCTATCTTGAAAATCCACGTTTGAAGGGTTATGCACACTATGTTCCGTAGCCATTTTAGTTTTTGTTTTGTTTTGTTTTCTAATCATTATTCTATATTTTTCTTCAATCATTATCTTATATCTTCAATTATTAATTTTATTTCTTTCTCTATCTTTCTCCAATCATTATCCTATTTCTCTCTCTACCAATATCAAAACTAAACTAAATTAAACTCTCATCCAAACAAAGCCGCAGTCTTTCTCTTCTCCCTCATTTTTTTTGTTAGACTGTGGTAGTTCGGGTCAAATTACGTGCATTTTGTTTAATTGTCTTCTCAACACCGATACTATTAAATTCACAAGCAATTATTTTCTTGCAGTCTGATTTAACAAAATCTCCCCTTTATAAGGTGTAAATCTACCAACCAAACCGACTAATCCTTTGGGTGCTCTTTCTCCTCCCTCACACTCCACACACGTGTGCATGAAGGCCGATAAACAAATCGAAGTTTGGCTCAAGGACTGCCGTTCGTGGAATCAAGTGATTGTGGAGGGAGTTTTTATAAGAGGAAGTTTTTAGTTCAAATCGATAAAAATAATCGGCGTCTTGTTGGATTTCTTTCGATAACCGGATGTTCCGGTCAAGTATCTCGACTAATCCTGATGCTCTGAAGATAACGATCGGATAAATTCTCTTGTGGCCCCAAGGTTTTAAACGTTTAGCCTCCGTCATATTCAAAAATGCAACTTCATAAGAAACAATCACTTATTGTTTTTTTGTGTCCACTTGGCCAAACTCCTTGAGGTGATCTTATTGTAATCAATTCCTCAAATGCTAACCCTATTATTGTGGTGAAGTAAAATAATAGGAAATCAAGTTTAAATATTCATTTTGGTTTTTATTACTCCAAAGTTTGAAGTTTTGAACAAGTGATTAATCGTTCGGTCGATTTTTAATATTTATAGAATTCAAATTACTTGAAATCGATTTATGACTGGCCACTTGATGGATAACCTACCCAACCTTTAACAAACCTTTTAACATTTCAAATCAAACTTCGAACAGTAATTCACCACTCGACTCTTTTATTCAGTACTAATCTCGAAGCAATGTTTCGAAATTTTAGTCAAATTGAATTTAAAAAAATCCAAGTAAAAGTTTTTTCAATATTAAAAAGTGTTACATATCTTCTTCTTTTTTTTAACACAAAGTGTTACATATCAAATCAGTGAAATCATATTCCAAGTAATGCATACATAAAGATTTGCAGAAGTAAATGTTTTGTTTTTGTACACAATTGGATGCTAAAACTTCCCTAAACTTATATTTTCGAATTAGGCCTGCACTTTTCTCGTATTTTTCTCCATCTTTTGGGAGCCCTCCCCTTAAATTTGGTACCCTCCATAGTCCATTCTCCAACTTCTATTTGGAGGCCTCTAAGATGGTGGTGCTACCATGGTGGGTGGTGGTGACCAATGGCGGCAGTGGTGTAGTAGTGTAGGTGATGGGCCGCATAGCTATATGTGGTTTGTAGTGTATGAGCTAAGTCGAGCTTTGTAGTGTTTGAGCTCGGCTCGTTTGCATTTATAGAGGAGCCGAGCTTTTTCTAGCTAAGCAGAGTTTTTAAAGTGTAGACTGTAGAGCTCCACTAGTTTACTAAAAGAGTCTAAAACTCGAGCTCTGCTCAGTTATGTTTGGTTTAGTTTTTGAAAAGTTTTTTGAAAAATAGTAGAGATAATAAGTGGAGAGAGATAGAAAGAGAAATATTGAAAGTAGGGAGAATCTTGGGGAAATTTTTTGAAAAATTCTTTTTGAGTTGGGAAGAAAACAATGGCTTTGTTCGCTTTCCATTTTAACAAGCCAGGCCGAGCAACTTTTCACGAACAGCTCGGTTCGATTGTAGCCTCATCTACAACCCTTGCCTGTGAAAAAAACCGAGAGTACAGTCCGGCCCATTCTGCGCTTGGGCCAAACCACTTGGACAATCATGTACCCATTTTTAGGCACCAACCATTGACTACTTGGCCGAGTATTACGAGACTCTTAGTTGTTTAATACTGTTAACCATAACCAAGCAATGTGGCATGGAAATTAGCGACTGCCGACTGGCCACATAATAAAAATGCTTTACTTCCACAACAGATCAAGAAACGGCTGTTACTTTCACACACACAGAATATTTAGAGACTACCCAGGTCCATTCGGAGTCATGGTTTTCGAGTCTGGA
Organism: Rhododendron molle; assembly: GCA_025413875.1. Lineage (NCBI taxonomy): Eukaryota > Viridiplantae > Streptophyta > Magnoliopsida > Ericales > Ericaceae > Rhododendron > Rhododendron molle. Next base: position 1,015,609 of record CM046394.1, on the reverse strand, counting down.
CAAAAATTTGAACTTTTATTTTCTTATCATCTCCACACACACCTTTATCCTCAAACTCCTCCAAATTTGAATTTGTTTATCTCGATTTGGATCTGTACTGCTGATTGCGTATGTCTAACCGTGACTAAAATGTGTGAAAAAAGGTCGACGTGATTCAACCTTAAAAAGATACTTCAACGAGTTGTATTACGTTGTTTAAATAGTGCAAAATTATTCTTCCGTCGAATATGTTTGCATATCTTTCAGTGTCCTATCAAGGTTAATTTCTTTAGGATATTATCGTATGCTTGACACAGAGAATGAGCGGCTGCCGACTAGCGAATTGAGCGAGTTCTGCAAGGGGAATTTATTAAGCACGGTATATTATTATTAGCATAATAATAAAGTAGTACAACATCCAATTTTTCCTAAATAAGTACTTCCGCCGTCTCCGGCGGGTTTATCCTACCCCAAGCCTAGTTGGCACCGTCTTTTATGGCCATACTCTCTCTCTCTCTCTCTCTCTCTAACCAAATAGAAAAGAAACAATTAAACAATGCAGAGAACAACACAAATCCAACCCAAAAGAGAAGTCTTTCTTTTATGTTGCCAGTCTGATAATTCGCAACCTCTCTGCTTAGAATACAACCCCACCAAACACAGCCCCCTGCCCTACGCCAATCTTTTCTTTTCTTTCTTTTCTCCATTTAAAGTGACGACAACCCAGTCAATTCCCCAATCGAATCATTCCCAGCTGTGATTTCCCTGTATTTCTGTCTTCCTGACGTTAGTTTAGTCCAAGGCTTGATTACAACAGAATCAAAAAACCAAAACAGAGGAGACTCCTCCTCATGGGTTCCAAATGAGAACGCAAAACAGGCCATTGGGTTTATGTTAATGGGGTCGAAGAAATGTCGGCACATCATCTGGGTGACGTTCTTTCTATCTTGTATATCAAGATTTTTCGCTCAACCGACGAACAATAGCAGCTTTGATCCTGATTCTTTAGATGATATCTTTCGCTGCTATGCGTTCGATGAAGTGTCAAGGCATCTTACAGGTATTCTTTACAACGTTTCTCTGCCGGCTAATTTTTCCGGAATGGAACTTTCGTTTGTTCGACTTAGGACTAGGAAGTTTTGGCAGAACGGAGCCAATTTCAGCTATTTTCGCATTCCGCCCGGCAATTTGCCGGTGCCTTTCGTCGTGAGATTTTATTTGGTGTACCAAAATTTAGGCAATTGGTCGAATGTTTATTACAAGGTGCCAAACTACACATTCATCGCCCCTGTTGTTGGCCTCGTGCTGTACAATGCTTCACATTCAAGCCCAATCAGGCTTGATGTCGGTGCCAATAGGGACCCCATTTTGGTCCAATTTCCGTGGATTTCTTTTCCGGAGAATAAGAATGTCACATTGCAATGTGCTAGATTCGACGCGAATGGATCATTTGAATTGACCGAAATGACCTTGCCGAACGCGTGTGTTGCTAGGAACGACGGGCATTTTACGATTGTGGCGCCACCATCGCTACCGCCGCCGCCGTCACCTTCGCCGGTTAAGAGGAAGAAAGATGGGATTTGGAAGTTGTGGGTGCTGGGATTTGGATTGGGGATCTTGGGGATGATTATGGTGGCATTGTTTGGTTTTTTGACGTATAAGTTTTTGAAGAGGAGGAGAATGGGGAAGATGGAGAGACAGTCGGAAAGAAATGAGGCTTTGGAAACGACATGGATTGGGAGGAGTAAAATGCCTTCAGCAACAGGGATTAGAACTCAACCAACCATTGAGAATGAATATGTTCCTTAGACCCAACTTTTTGATCCTCGTACTCTTTCCTTTTGAAGTGAGAATATATATACCTTTCTTCTTCTTCTTTGTAGAAGTACATATACATATTTATTTGATTTTTGTGTAAGTTTCTGAATGTGTTTTTGGTGTTGTGAAGTTTTGACTGATCAGAGGGAAATTGTTTGGAACTTGTGAATTCTTTACCTGTTGAGGAATAAACATGACCCGTTGATGAGCACATTTCATCAAATTTGAAGATTCTTTTTGATTCCACAATATCTCCCGCTGGTTGAATCTCTTTGAGAAAACATATGCGTGGTCTGCGCGTGCAGCTATAAATTAACGGACGGCAAATTTGGTTCTTCTTATGCTCGTAAAATCCACCAAATATAGGATCTAGAAGACTAGATCAACCGCAAGATTTTAGTCTTTTTGGTACTGTCTTGTTATTTTTTTGGTCGTCTTCAGCACTTATGGTTACAAAATTATAACAAAAACTAGAAAACGCTAATTATTGTTTTTGTTCATTTTTCTCTTTTGTTACGAGAAACAGTTCGAAACAAACACTGTTATTGTTTCATGAAAAAAAAAAAACGGATTGTTTTTTGAAGATTTACTCATCTCAATAGAACTTTTGGGTTGTAAATGAAATTAAGCGAAAAATGAAAAAAAAAAAAAATGATACAACAAGAGCTGCCATGCATGGCCCAGTTCATTTATTTGTTGTTAATATTTCTATTTTGATGAGACCAATTAATCACCTGTTAAGGCATTGCTTTCTCTAAGAAAAGCAGGCGCATACGACACCTACAAGTATGTTTTATATTCAAGGGAATTGGTAAGTCCCTATCATTAGGAAATTATCTAAAGGGTTTAATCAAAGCCAACTGCTTAATCTAATATAGTCCACATTTTATAATACTGTCTTTCCAACTCACTGCATGACCTAATTCCTCCATCACATCCCATCATCATTGGAAGACAAATATACAGAAATATCCAAGGGATCCCGTAAAGCTCCAATGTACAACGAAATGTAGGACGTCAATCGAAATTTCGTCATCATGATTTTAACCGTTCAGTTTGTAGAAATTTCATAATTACAAACCATTCAGTTTCCATTCTTATATAGAAGAGAAGAGATTGATACGCTAGAGAGAAGATTGTAAAATACGAGTTGTCCCCACTTTTAGCTTATTTATTTTTTCTCCCTTTTCAATCTATCGCAAACACACACACCTACATACTCCACAAGCTCACACAACACTAGCGGGCATCTCTTCCACATGCACCCACCTTACAAAACTAAAAAGTTATTTAATTCTGACACAATCAATACATTAGCCCTAACATGCTTAAATCAAGCATAATCAAGATTGTTCAATTAGTAGAGGTTACAAACAAGAAGATGACCTTGAAGCTTGTCTTGCAAAGACCCTCCACAATAGAATGGGTAGACAAGGAATAGTCTATCCCCGTCAACGTCCTTCGCAAATCCAATCAATTGAACCACATTTGGGTGGTTGAACGTTGTCAAATGCTGACTCTCTGTCTGTCAAGACAAAATATACTTTTAGTTTGATACAAAAAAACATAAAAATAGAAACTTAAACATACTTTTTGTTAACCTCTACTTAACAAAATTGTTTAATAAGTAGAGGTTACAAACAAGAAAAAAGACCTTGAAGCTTGGCTTGCAAGGACCCTCCATGACTCCATCGTAGAAATGGGTAAACAAGGAAAAGCTTGTCCGGAGACTTTCAGTAACGAGTCTCCACACATAATTTATCCACACACATGCACACAGAAAAAGAAAAAAAAGAGCTTTCCAACGTCATCAATGTTCAAGTTTTAATTGTTTTTCACAAATATTATAGTCCAACTGCTTCGTATACCTGAAAATTTACTTGTCTAATGTCTACCCTACAGAGCACCTACATGGGCCCATATATTTCAAAGTTCGGCTCGGCTCGTTTAATGGCCGGCCGGCCCTGCTGGGCTAAAGAAAGGTTGCATGTCCACTTGCACAAAAAGAAGGCCCAGCAAGCAAACCTCACTTCCATTGGGCTACATTGTTTGTTTGGGCCTGCAGTTAAAGAGCACCTACATGGGCCCATATATTCAGAGTCTTTTTGCCGTTCTTTTTCCATAACGTTCTTACTACTCAGGGACATGCACTAGGGTGTGTTCTTTTTATTTTTATTTTTATTTGTTTGATCAGCTTTTCATTTTTTTTTTCCCCATAAGCACGGAAGGATAAGAGAGTAATTTCATTTACCACCCGTACTAGGATGGTGTGCTCCATTAACTAAAATAAGTACTTATTTTTTGAATTAAATATGATGTATTGTAGGAGAATGATTTGTCTCGTAAAGTAAAAAACTAAATATTTAAAAAATAAGAACCTTAGTTCCCGTTTGTTAAAAGTACTAGATGGGTGAGAATCGTAAGGAGATGAGATTCATAAAAAGATAGGATTAGTAAGAAGATAAAATTCGTAATTTGCATGTTTGTTTGGCACGGAATTAGATAATGAGATTATTAATATCATGTTTATTTCACATGGGATGTGATTGGATCGATAGTATACATTTCCATTTTTGTCTTTATGCAGAAGTGAAGGATAAAAAATAAATAGTAGATACTTAATTGTAAAAGTTTTAGAGACAAAATTAATTATGCCCCCTCAAAATAATATGATAAAAAAAATAAAATTTTTGTATCGATTCAAACGAATTAAAAACTGAATAACCAAAACTCATTGCAAGTGACACAATATCACTAATAGCTTGCTCAAAATGGAACATCGCACGCTGTAGAGCTGCACCATATATACTTCGAGATCGTACCACTGCCTACTGTATTTCAATTGTTCACTTCAAGGACAACACAACCAAGTTGAGCCATTAAAGTTTTTTGTATTTCCATTTGGGAAAGGATTTTGTCACTCTCTTTTTTGTTAACGCCACTCCCCTACAAGTGTATTTTTAGTGCAAAAATACAATTGCAGAGAAGTGGCGTTAACAAAAAAGAGAGTGACAAAATCAGCAGCCTTCCATTTTTATGAATAATTAACGTTGAGGAACTACTTTCTTTCCTCCTTGCATTCTAATGGAAACTACCTCCAACCCAAAAAAGAAAGAATTAAAAGAATACAAGCTTGGCAAGCCACAACATTATTTTAAATTGAAAATTTTTAATTCATTAATAACTCTCAGCGTATAATTCGGTTTTAGTTAGTTATTTTTCAAAAAATCTTGTTTTTCTTTCTTTTTTCTTATTTTGTTAGTTTCCCCGAATGTTTGGGAAACTTTAGTTTTTAAGTTAGAATAGTTCAACTTTTTATCAATAATAATATTATTCTCAGACTTTGTGTCTTTCTTGTAAATTTGTTTTTCTTGTAGATTCGAATTTCTACCTTGGTTTAGATTAGTACGCAATTCCGCTGCGACTAATCTCTTGCCAAATGTTAAATTTTACTAGCCAGTGTATAAACGTGGTGCTCTACCAGTCAGAACAGAAATCCAATGATCAAATCTAGGTCTATAATTCGGCACTTCTATTGAGTCAGGAAAGGTCGGGTAAGATTTGGCAAAGAGTCCTGCTACGAGCAGGGACAGTTTGCAGGGATCCGTGCAGAGACAATCGCGTTTAGCCTTATTTCGGGTCCCAAAAAATTCTAGAAAAATATTCATAAATTTTTGAATATTATTTTATGGGGCCATGTAAAAAATCAGCTCCTGCGGATATCGGTAAGTATTACTTTTGGATTCGTAGAGACGAACTGCTCAGTTTGCCCCTACGAATCCAAAAGTAATATTTACCGATATCCGCAGGAGCTGATTTTTTACATAGCCCCATAAAATAATATTCAAAAATTTATGAATATTTTTCTAAATTTTTTTGATCATATACGTGGTGTGCTAGCTTCGAGCTAGTTTTTCTTTTTTGAGTCTTGCTACGAGCAGGGACAGTTTGCAGGGATCCGTGCAGAGATAATCGCGTTTAGCCTTATTTCGGGTCCCAAAAAATTCTAGAAAAATATTCATAAATTTTTGAATATTATTTTATGGGGCCATGTAAAAAATCAGCTCCTGCGGATATCGGTAAGTATTACTTTTGGATTCGTAGGGACGAAACTGCTCGGTTTGCCTACGAATCCAAAAGTAATATTCACCGGTATACTTTTACATAATAAAATAATATTCAAAAATTTATGAATATTTCTAAAACCCGAAATAAGGCCAAACACGATTGTCTCTGCACGAATCCCTGCAAAGTGTCCCTGCTGTTAGTTTTTTTGTTTCGCAAAGAGTCCTGCTACGAGCAGGGACAGTTTGCAGGGATCCGTGCAGAGACAATCGCGTTTAGCCTTATTTCGGGTCCCAAAAAATTCTAGAAAAATATTCATAAATTTTTGAATATTATTTTATGGGGCCATGTAAAAAATCAGCTCCTGCGGATATCGGTAAGTATTACTTTTGGATTCGTAGAGACGAACTGCGGTTGCCTACGAATCCAAAAGTAATATTTACCGATATCCGTTGAATTTTACAGGAGCCCATAAAATAATATTCAAAAATTTATGAATATTTTTCTATGAAACCCGAAATAAGGCCAAACACGATTGTCTCTGCACGAATCCCTGCAAAGTGTCCCTGCTGTTAGTTTTTTTGTTTCGCAAAGAGTCCTGCTACGAGCAGGGACAGTTTGCAGGGATCCGTGCAGAGACAATCGCGTTTAGCCTTATTTCGGGTCCCAAAAAATTCTAGAAAAATATTCATAAATTTTTGAATATTATTTTATGGGGCCATGTAATAAATCACTTTCCTGCGGATATCGGAAAGTATTACTTTTGGATTCGTAGAGGCAAACTGCTAGTTTGCCCTCACGAATCCAAAAGTAATATTCACCGGTATCCGGACGAACTGAGCATAAAATAATATTCAAAAATTTATGAATATTTTTCTAAATTTTTTTGAAACCCGAAATAAGGCCAAACACGATTGTCTCTGCACGAATCCCTGCAAAGTGTCCCTGCTGTTAGTTTTTTTGTTTCGCAAAGAGTCCTGCTACGAGCAGGGACAGTTTGCAGGGATCCGTGCAGAGACAATCGCGTTTAGCCTTATTTCGGGTCCCAAAAAATTCTAGAAAAATATTCATAAATTTTTGAATATTATTTTATGGGGCCATGTAAAAAATCAGCTCCTGCGGATATCGGTAAGTATTACTTTTGGATTCGTAGAGACGAAGCTGCTCGTTTCTACGAATCCAAAAGTAATATTTACCGATATTACATAGCCCCATAAAATAATATTCAAAAATTTATGAATATTTTTCTAAATTTTTTTGAAACCCGAAATAAGGCCAAACACGATTGTCTCTGCACGAATCCCTGCAAAGTGTCCCTGCTGTTAGTTTTTTTGTTTGGCAAAAGCCGGCACCCAAGTTAGCCTCTGGTCGGTGTCAGGTCAGGATATCTATCTTCATTGATAAGGATATCACAGGTACACCCACATAGTACATATCTCCGTACATCGATACTATATATGCACGCGTTAATTAATTCGCAAATGCTACATTCAACCCATTGGGCTGTTGACGGTGGGAACACGCGCGCATCTGACAGAAGACAGTCTGCCTTTTCCGTTCTGTACACATCAACTTCTACTGATATCATAAATGCAAAGTGTAAATTATAAAACTAACCCCAATTTAGTACTCTCTGATCAAATGATCTACTGCTAGGCTACTAATGTCGTAGTCAGGGGCGGTGCTATGTGGGGGTTGGGGGATCCGTCCCTCCGGTCCAAGTTCTCCGAGCGTTCGGGTTTTAAAATATTTATTTTGTATATATTTGATTTTTAATATTATTTATAATTATCGTATATAGCTACTTATAATCTTAATAATTTTAGTTCGATTTGATAAAAAATCGGTTAGTTTATATCCTCATCTCTTAATTTCTTTCATAAATAAAAAATAAGCACATAATAGTTAATGTAGCCTAAAAAATTATTTCAATGTACAAATGTAATGATTTGAAAAACAAAAATTTTATTATATGCTAATAAGTATACGTTCCAATGAAAAATATATGTCTACTAAGCCGGCCCCCCGGAGTTAAAATCCTGGCTCCGTCACTGGGAATAATACAACTCTCTCTCTCTCTCTCTCTCTCTCACACACACACACACATCTTCATAGACTGCGATATGGAGATGAATGCTAGCAAAGAAGTTACTGAAACAATAATTCTAATACCACATCCACCTACACACCCAAACATTGTGCAGGGCCCACCACTCATGTGAGTTTTGAGGTGTGTATTTAGATGTGGTCATAGCAAAGTTGTTACCGAAACTACTGGCCTTCATAACCAGGCACCACACCCATCAATAAGGACGGACACGATGTAGGGACGGAGCTAGGATTAAACTAAAGGAGTGGCACTATTCAATTAGAGTTAACTAGTATTTTTTTTTTTTTTGTAATTAGGGGTGTAAACGAGCCGAGTCGAGCCGAGCTTTAGCGAGCTCGAGCTCGGCTCGTTTACTTAACGAGCCAAATATTCGAGCTCGAGCTCGGCTCGAGCCTTATCGAGCCGAGCCCTTAACGAGCCGAGCTTAGTAATTTACTAATCGAGCCTCTCTTTATCGAGCTGAGCCCTTAACGAGCCGAGTTTTTGTCGAACGAGCCGAGCTTGGCTCGGCTCGTTTAGTAAACGAGCCGGATACTCGAGCTCGAGCTCGGCTCGTTTACTAAACGAGTCGAGTCGAGCCGAGCCTTAACGAGCCGAGCCGAGCCGAGCTCGCGAGTAGCTCGGCTCACTTACAGCCCTATTTGCAATGCAGCGTGTTCCAGGCCATTTTGTGTGCACCTTGAACTAATCCATATAGCCCCTCTACAATCATTTCATACGTTTGCGCTTAAAGGTGAGGTGACCCCAAACTTGCTGGCAAGAAAAATCGGACATGAGACCTTAAGAACCTCGTTCCATTTAGATATTTTGGTTTTTTCATGTTTTGTCCTTATTCAATTTTTTTATTGCATTTGTTAATTTTGAATTTTTCTTGTTTTGTCCTTATTTAAAAAAAATTCGCATTTGTTAATTTTGCTACAAATTTTTGTGGATTATTTATTCATCTCGTCAAGACAAATAGAAAAAGTAAAAAAATTATAAATTTTATCCAAAATTCTTTAAAAATATTCAAGATAAAGTCCAAAAATCGGATTTTTTTGGCTATACGTTGTTGATATATTAAAAATATACAATTTTTTATTTTTTTTGCATTTCAAACAAGATCCATATTGTATATTTTTAAATTTTAATAAGTTTATCATTTTTGAGTTTGAAATTGCCTTCCTAAAAAATAAGAATTTTTTTTTCCAGAACGGGCCCTAAGGGCCTCTTCTGCAGGATTTAAAGAGAGCGAAACAGTGAAAATGGTTGCAACAGGGGTAATATGGTCATAGTAAAAAAAGATGACTGCACAGTGCTCATTTAGAAAACTGTGATAACAAAGGACAATGTACAGTTTTACAAATCATCTGACAATTGACGTGAATGATGGAAAGGACTAAATTACAAATTATATTCTCATTGAACGTCCACGTGCCCTTCTACCAATTTAAGAAACTTATTTTATTCCCTCTAATTGACAGCCCAATGGGCGTTTTATAGCAAGACCCAATCTGTGGCCCCTTGTTAGTAGGGGGCTGCAGTTTTACCTACCCGAAGCCGTGGCACACTAGAGTCAAGACGCATGTGCAATTATATTCTTTGTTTATTGCATGTAAACCAGTAGGCGGGGGGGGGGGCTGCTCCCCCCAAGAGGGGAGCAGCGTGCTGCTGCGCCCAGAAATGGGCTCACTCCGGTCTCGTTCCGATGATTGGAATCATTCACTTTGTAGAGCTCGTCGAGTAGAACGACCATGCAGAAAATCAGCTTAATCGGATATCATTAAGTGCCTGATCGAAGCCCATATAACTCTCCGTCCATGGGTTCAAGTGGATTTGATTCAGTGTTTCGGATCCATTCTTTTCAAGATAAAAAGGTTCCGATCAGGCACTTAATGATATCCGATTAACCTGATTTTTTGCATGGTCGTTCTACTCAACGAGCTCTACAAAGTGAACGATTCCGATTATCGGAACGAGACCGGAGTGGGCCCATTTCTGGGCGCAGCGGAGCACCCCCCAGTAAACCATGACACACAGGATTTTTTAGACTCGTTGAGAAAACGAGCCGAGCCGAGCTTGTACATTATAACGACTGTTTTGCTGCTCAACGAGGATCCCCTGTCCGAGTGATTTTCGGACAGGCGCCTGTCCCAGGCTTCCGAGCCGTTGATCTCGCAAATCAACGGTTCAGATCTGCCGAGCCAAAACGACGTCGTTTTGGAGCAAAAAGTGCTCGGCAGATCTGAACCGTTGATTTGCGAGATCAACGGCTCGGAGGTCTGGGACAGGCGCCTGTCCGAAAATCACTCGGACAGGGGATCTGGTCTCTTTGCTGCTGCATGTATAGTGAGTGGAAAATAGATAATACTAGGACAAACGACTGTTTTGCTGTATAAGTCTCGAAGCGAAAGAGAATCAAGGTTAGCCAAGCCAAGTTTTAAATCATTGAAGCACAGCTCGTTCAAAATTCGAAATGAACTTCGTTACAACCAAATGTGAACTCTACTACTTGAAGAGGCCCTTTATCGGCTTTCAAGGTCTTCTTTGTTAAGATCTAGTGCAGTAATGATAGCTCCAATGGTTGGGCAATCTCTTGGGGAGGATGAAGTACTGTTGCATGCTAACTTGACTTTATTTTGTACCAGGGCCGGCCTCGGGGTGAGTTCCGCAAGCCCCCGGCTAGGGCAACTCAAAAAAAAAAAAAAAACATTTCTATGTAAAAATATATTTATATGTATATTTTGACAAAGATATAACTCGATCGAAGGATCCTATTGGCTTGTTGGCTAGAAGTGTGTAGTTAAGTTCTTGCCTTCCGGGGTTTAATTCTTATGGCCTCCATTGGGGGATTCTTTTTTTCCTCTCAACAAATAGCTTTGCAATTAATGCTTCCAAAAATAGTTCTTAACTCTTGGGCTATGCTAAGAACAAAAAAAATGGATAAAGAAAATACCATTAAAGTGTTTGAGCCATTCATGTACACTTTAAAGGTCTTTTCTTTACACTTAGCATTTCTCTAACTCCTTTATGTTACTTTTCAATCTCTCTCTTTCCTCTTCATCGATCACAGTGCACCTACTTCTCTCTCTCTCTCTCTCTCTCTCTCTCTCTATTTGTCCATGAAGTGGAGTGGTGTTTGTCCATGCAAATAAATATAAAAAATATACATACACGTGTATATTATTTTTACACAGGACTCACAATGGTTATTTGCATATATATATATACACACATACATGCACAGGCACCACTTTAAAAAACTTCAATAAAAAAATTAACCAATTTTTAGTCTCGTTTGTACTTTTGCAAGTTGGCTTGTAATGTTTCTCTTTTCATTTTATTATTAAGCATTGAACAGTGATCAAAATAAAAAAAATTAACTTAATGAAAGCTAAAAAGAAATATAAATGCATTATAATCTTTATTTAATTAGATCATGCTAAATCATAAAGCGCTTTAACCAAGGTTAAATTTTTTATTTTGTTTTTTTTTTATAATTCAAACTAAAAGTACAATGTAATTTTGATTTTTTATTGAGTTATTTTTTAAAAAAATTTTTATGACTTAATAGTGAGCAGGCAACCAAGCTTAAGGTCGGGCTTGGGCAACCCAAATGTCGGGGCCGACACTGTCTTGTACTTGTGATTTTTGCAACCCAGTCTTTGATAACCTTTTATCTGTCAAATCTTTGAGTTTTGAATTGTCTTCAAAGTCATACTTAATGTGTTGGCCCGCAAACACGTTCATCATATGTTTCTTTCCTCTAGATACCTCCTTTTCAGATATACGTATCATTATAAGGACACCGAAGTTGTATATGTCGGATATAGTCATTGCTGGCTTTCCTGTAATGGAACAACAGAAATAGAAACACAAGTATAATCAGTTCAATTCAAATTTTTGGCTGAAATTTCATTTAGTACACTGGCTAGTTTTCATTGATAAAGTCATCAGTTCATGGTTCTATTAGACAACATACCAATGAATGTGGTATCTGCGTACTCCGGAGTTGCCTGTTGAAGTTTATTCCCTACTTGGACAGCAAGTCCAAAGTCACATATTATGGGATTTTGATCCTGCAGCAAGTCCAAACGGATGAATAGGTCTTTTGGTTCAAGACCCCAAACCGTCATTTTTTCTATGCATGTAATACCTGTCCAAACAGATTTAGTTCGGTTTGTAAGCTATAAAAACTTGAAACAGAACTGGTTTATAAAAATCAGAAAAATCACAAACCGGAATCGGACCAGATTTTCCGATCCAATTTTAAATATCAGCTCTACACTCATTTCCTCCCTTCAATAAAAACTCTAAAAACACCCTCAGGCTTAACTATATATTACATCATTCTCACTTGAGTGTCTCTCACACACTCAGGGATTGATTTGACTTCTCCATCTAACTACTCTATGTTGGGGGTAGGTCCGGGTGGTGAAGTTAAAGAAGAATAGGAAATGGAAGAAATGAGAGATGCTTCCTGCGTCAAAACAAAACCTCTCATGCAATCTTTTTTCTTAGAAACGGAAAGATGGAGCTTCGTCCTTTCACCCGAATAAAGATTTGGACAGCCTTTCGACTTATCCTATATAGGATAGGGACTTTTCTCTGTGGAGTACGAAAGCAAGTCTTGCAACCATAGGTTATATTCCTACCAGATTAGCAGCCTGTGTTTAGGTGGTCACAAAGGCCTTCCTTCTGGCCTTACTTCAGAACAATTATGGGACCCCAAGTACCAGCCTGAGTTCTCTCTGTTAATAAACAGGTGACTTCCTTTATTCAAGAAAGGAATACCCGACCAACTTACCTAGCATAAGAGAAAGGTAGGGTTCCAAACCTTCCGTCGATAAAGAACTTCCTACGCTATCACCACACACTTTCAAACACTTGCAAATGAACTCTCATGCCCTATTTATAGGAAGCTAACGGCTCTAGACAAAGAACAATTTAGAACACGAGTTTTAGAAGTTTTTGGAGAAATTTGAAAGACTCCATCATAATCCCTCCCTAAACTTTCAAAAGAATTTAGAAAGTTCTAGCATGCCTTGGACCACTCCGGAGAACTCTATAAGGTTCTAGAAGAGAATGGAATTCTAGAGAGGCCCGAAACGTTTCAAAAATATCTGGAGACTTCCAGAGAGTCGGTGATGACTCTCCACGCATAATTTGTCCACACACACAAGGGGGGAGCTTTCTGACGTCATCAAGGTTCAAGTTTTAGTTTTTTTTTTTTTTATCCGAAAACACATTTCATTAAAATGTCAAACGGCACTTACAGCGAATCCATCCAATTACAATGAAAGGGAGACTACAACCAACCCATCACCAAAAAATAAACAAGAAATACAGGGACAAAGAGACGCAAAGTGTCTAGATCCTAAGCGCGAGCCAGAGGCTCTTTTCTCACCGCCACTAAGGGTCGGGACACGAGGAGTTAGCAATCTATCCAACAGTCACCTCGGGATGGCGAAGAATCCAAATCAGAGACAAGCACTACAAAACCGATGGAAACAGATAAGAATTAGCAAAACAGAAAATGCAGCACCATGGTTGAAACCACTAAGCACGCCGGCCTGCTTCGGCCGAACCCCGCACACTGCCGGATATGGAGGCACAAACGACGTCGCGAACCAAAGAAAGAGATGACATCTCCGGCAAGCCTCTGCTGACACGCGAGGCTCCGAGCATGGAGATCGAGGTAGAAATCCTCCTGGGCTAAAACTACGATCAAACCATGACTTCACGGCGCCCGATGACTGCAAAACTTCTTCGGCCTCTTCAAATCCCCAGGGAAAACCCACGGCTGAAATTGTAGAACCCAGGCTCCAGGGCCAAGCCCCGGCCCTTATTCCACCTTATCCGAAGACAGGCCCCACGAGAGTTATTCGCCCACCGCCTCAACCCACCAGATCCGGGGGAGCCCCGGAGTGGTAACAAGCCGAACTGGGAACACCAGTCGGAGAAATCCGGACTAGCCGGAGAAGCAAAACAGAAAAACAGTAGAAAAACCAAACCCCTTCATCTCCTCCTCCATTATTAACCCAGACCCTAATCACTCCATACCCCGCACCCCCTGCACCACCATCAACGCCACCAACTGATCTGAAGGCTCGGAGGGAATCGAGCTGAAGGAGGAACATTGGCCTACGCCGATTCCTTCAAGTCGATCGCACACCACGAAAATCCCCAAATTAGAGGGCGAGAACAAGGGCTAAGAAAGGCGAGAATAAAGGGTGGAGAGAGAGGGGAGCTGGAGGAGGAGAGGAAAGGGGGAGCCAAAACTGGAGGAGCCTCCCCCCCCCCCCCCCCTGAAACCCTAATCAGAGGCGGCTGAGGATTCGGCTAAGTTTTAGTTGTTTCACAAATATTGTAGTCCAGCAGCTTCGTATACGATAGTTTTGTATATGAACCAGGTTCAGTTCGTTTGTAGACAAGCCAAGATCAAGGTCAAGTTTTAGGCTCATTAAGTAAACGAGCAGAGCTCGAACACTATAAAGCTCGGTTCGGTTCGGCTGGTTTGGTAAAGGCCCTACTGGGCTTAAGGAACGTTCCAGTTGAACAAAAAGAAGCGGCTTAATTTCAAGGACACCCCCTCAACTATCACATTTTGTCAACATCACCCCCTCAACTAAAAAACTCATCAACCTCACCCCCTCAACTAAAAAACTCATCAACCTCACCCCCTCAACTTTCATTTTCCAACAACTTCACCCCCTCCATCCAAATCTGTTAAGAAATGTTAATGTTTTGGACGGAAAAGAGGTAACTTGGATGGGAAAAAAAATTTAACCCTAAAATACCCATAATCCACCAAAACAACCCAGTAAACACCCCTACTTCTCTCTCATCTCTGCTAGTCTCTCTCTACTCCACCATGTCCTCCTCTCATTCATTCTGTGATTCCCAAACCCTAACCCAGAAATTTCAAAACCCATCTCGGATTAAAAAGAAAAAGCTATGAACCCCTCTCCCATCTCCTCTCCTACTCATCTCCTTTTTCCTACAACAAATCTGGATTTTTTCAAACCCAGATTTCTTCTCCTGCTACAATCTCATCACCCATATCCTCTCCTCTTCTCCCCCACTCATCTCCTATCTCCTTCTCCAAACCCAGATTTCAACCCACTACAATCTCATCACCCATATCCTCTGCTCTCCTCTCAGGATATCAAAATTCATAAAATTTCGTCACCAACTAGATCGAATTCAACCATAGCAGCCGTAAAAAAAACACAAAATTCCAAAAGTTGCTAATTTGTATTTCATTCATTCCTCTTCACAGTTTTATTGTCCGTAACCATTTCCAACATACTTGTCGAAATCACATTAAGCTATAGACGAACAACACAGAAACAGGTGTGCCAAAGATTGCAAGAGAATTTTTTATTAAGCCAAAAAAGAGTCAGATTATAACAGAAATAAGTTCGTAAGTTCGCACATCTGTACATTTCGCATATACGGGGATATATCCACGTATGTGCAAGGAGAGATTATCCCTACCCGTTTAAACACCGACCGTGGCTGCCGATCGGCGACCGTCGCGGCAGCCTTCGTCGTGCCCTGCGAATTCAAAATCGCGGACAACACTGCCTTCTTCGAGGTCGTTAGAGCGATGATCGAGTTGGAGGACGGCGTACCAGTCGCAGTGGTTATTGATCTGCTTTTCTGACGTGATTAAAACGTCGCCGACGGCGAGAATCTGGTCGGTGCTGTCGTGGAACAGGCCTGCCTCTTGGGTTAGGATTGCAAAGTCTCTGGACCCGTGCTTTGTCGATTGATTGGAGATGGTGGTCCATATCGGCGAGGGAGAGGAGAGAGAGGGGGGAGAAGATCGAAGAACAAAAAAAAATCTCAGTACAAAATCTTTTTTAACATAACATTATAACAAGGGTATTTTAGTCTTTTCACTCATTTCCGTCCAAAATTTAACGGATTTGAAGGGAGGGGGTGATGTTGATTGGTTTTGATAGTTGAGGGGGTGAGGTTGATGAGTTTTTTAGTTGAGGGGGTAATGTTGATAAAACATGATAGTTGAGGGGGTGTTTTTGAAATTAAACCAAAGGAAGCCCCAGCGAGCAATCCTCACTTCCACTGGGCTACATGTGTTTGTTCGGGCCCGCAGTTAAAGAGCACCAACATGGGCCCATATATTTACAGCTCTTCAAATACAGCGGATTTTTCTTCGAGAACAGGAGTCAGGAGGAAACAAAATTTTTTTGTAACTTTTCCTGGTTCGGGTCGGGTCAAATTTCTTCTTCTTTTTTTTTTTTTGGTTGGGGAGGGGTCACAAAAAAGTTGCCAGGTTCGGGAATATCATTGTAAGGATATCACATGTACACGCACATACATATCTCCATACATGGATACTATATTACTCCTCCCTCCATCCCGATTTATTTGTTCTCTTTTTGACTTATAAATGTCCCAAATTAACTGTTCAATTTCAAAATCAATGGATCGGATTTGGTTTCCTTAATAAGTTGAAAACCCGGGATTGAACAAATAAATCGGGACGGAGGGAGTAGTATATATGCACACGTTTATACTTTATACACGTACTGTAGTTTTATGAGAAATTGGGTTTGGTTGGTTGACTCTTAAATTTGTGTTTCTTAATTTTGATAATTTGTGGCCCCTTGTTAGTAGGGTTCTTTTTTTTTTTTTTGTGCTACACGACAAGCATGTGCAATCCTTTGTTGCAAATAAACCAATGCACATAGGATATTTGTGAAAATACCAAGAAAATAATTCCATCTTTTTGAAAAAGAGATGTTAACAACTAGGTACGTGTGTGCCTATGATAAAATAGCCATGAGGCTATTGGAAGTATCTTAATTCCCCTTGGGCACACCGACAGTTAGGATTTTAATTCCTTTTATTGACCCTTTTCTCCATTACCTATCAGCAGGGGTATTAAACGGACGGGTTTGAATCAAAATGGGTAAGTTTCAAGTGGGTCATCAGTAAATTGGGGAAAGAAAAAAGAAAAAACCCTGCTGTGCGGATGCTTTTGTTTGATTTTAAAACAATTGTATGGAAACGATGATGTAGGCGCTAGTGTAGTTCCAAACACTACAAATCCTCCTGTTCATTTGCCAAATCTTACACTATTTTGAATCTGGCCATCGTAGTATTGAGTGGTTCTCATCTCTACTGGAACCTATGAGAAGTATGAGACATTTCTCCAAATAAACGAAGATACAACTAGAACGAATGATTATTAATGCTTCAAAAACTTTTCCCACTTTCCAATTAGAACGAAGTATTAATGACTATTACAGTGACTTCCACTTTCCACGTACAAGATCTTCACCAGCACTGACAACATAACGCTGTGGGTATCCATATACACTTCTTCCTTCAAGTCGCCATGTTGAAATACATTTTTGATATTAAGCTGGTATAACGGCCAAGAGTGACTAGTTGTCAAACAAAGTAGGATCCAATTCGAATTAAGGTGAGCAACCGGAGACGAAATCTCCAACTAATGAATGCTCCATGGTTGTGCGACGTCTGTACCTTTTGCGATCAAGTGAGCCTTAAGCAAGGTTCTGATTACTGATACTGTATCGTTTAGTAGTATGGTAAGTACGGGGCTATTGTCTTCCCCGGTACTGTTTCGGATTAGTTCTAGAGTAAGCTCAAATATAAGGTTAACATGTTTCATATGACGATATAAATTTGCAAATAAAGATACCCTTTTTCTTCTTCTTTTTTTGGCTCAGCATGTAAATGAAGATACCATTTCAATCCTTTGCGTTCCTACTTTTCATATTTTTGTCATGTACCTCTTAACAGCTTAGTCACAAATTTGATCTCTTTTATATAAAATGTGTTTAAAGGCACATATTGATTTTCTTCTGATTATCATGTTTTGTTTTCCGTGCTACGAGCAGGTGATTGGTCCGAGAAAAGAGATGTTTTTGCGTACGGTGCTGTACTTCTGAGGCTTATCACAAAAACAGTGTATGATGGAGAGGAGCATTGTCGGCTGGGATTGGAGCATTTAATTTGTTTCTGGGCCTGGGTAGAGTACAATAAAAAACCCTAGTCTAAGTTCTTGTCGTTTCGCAGCAAAAAAAGGCATCAAAGACATCGCTCGCACGTACTGGGGAGTGTACAAAGAACGCAAGTCTTAGTCACTTGTGCACGAAAGTTTTAAGAGTGATCCATCCTTTGATGCTGGTGACGGAGTTGAAATCACAAAACTGGCTATTCGCTGCGTGCAACGAAGCTTGGAGCAACGACCAACCATGAAAGAAGTAGTTTCTTGTTTGAAAAATCTCAAATGTCTTGGTGATTCTCATGCCATGAGAGTCTGAGGAACTATGAATTACAACTGTGGCTGTGTGGGTTACAGTAAGTTTCTTCCCTGCGAGTATGTGCCCTTGATATAGTGCTATGCAACTTGCTGCTGCAAAATGTTTAGAACCCCTGACTTTGGCCTAGTCTGTTTTCCCGTTCCTGTCTAGCAATATGTCAAGCTTACCGATGTGGCGAATTTGATGATAAGTCCAAGGACATTTCTTAAAGTCAGGCTCCGTTTCTCCTTTCACTTTTTTGTCTTTCTCATTTTGTGTGTTTTGTACGTCTTTTATGAAGTTTTGATAGATTCGTGTCATACTTATTGGATTAATAGTCGTCAGTTTCAACGAAAAGAGTCTAAAAAACTTAAAAGCATCATCAAAAGCAAAAATAAGTCCATTAAAAGACAAAAAAAAAGTATGAAACAGTTATCTATTTTTTCTAAAGTTGTGTCGTATATGAATTTTTTCCAACATCGGTTCACATTTTAATATTTTTCTAATTTTTCTTGTCGAGATAAATGATTAACCCCATAAAATACAACAAAAAGCTCCACAAAATGATACAAAAAATAAAAAAACGTAATCCCGGCGTTTGAGCTTATGGCCGTGTTCATTTTAGGATTTTGATAATTAATACCTGTCAAGGACATTTTCAGTATTAACAAATGTTCTTAACATGTCCTTAACGGATATTAATTATCAAAATACGTCATAAGCTGTCATTTTCCCAATTAAGAACGTTTCTGGAAAAAGAATGGCTGAATATATGGGCCCATGTGGGTGCTCTTTAACTACGGGCCCAAACAAACACACGTAGCCCAATGGCAGTGAGGATTGCTTGCTGGGGATTCCAAATTGAGAGTCCCTTTTGGATTCCAACTATTTAAGGAGATATGTAATGATTACATTTATAATACCTATCATTTTTACTATCACCCATATATTCTACCTACTTTATAACACTTATATTCACCTATGAGGGACACTTTTGAAAAATCACCAATTTTTTCCTTCCATTTTTGGGAAAGGAATATCAATTTGGAACAACCCAAAATAGAACAATGGACTCTTAATTTGGAATGGATGGAGTATTAACAATCATTCTACAACCACAAACATTCATACAAACTTGCTTATATTCATATAGGGGTCCACACACACACTACACCTTCATATGTGGGCCCCACCAAAAAATATGAATGTGTCTAAGTGTTTGTGGTTGAATAATAGGAGTAATAATGGGGGGAAATGACAGCTAAGAACGTATTTTGATAATTAATACTCCATCCGTTACAAATTGAGAGTCCATTATTCTATTTTGGGTTGTTCCAAAATGATAGTCCTTTTCCAAAAATAGAAAGAAAAATTTGGTGATTTTTCAAAAGTGTCCCTTACAAGTGAATATAAGTGTTATAAAGTAGGTAAAATATAGGGGTAATGGTGAAAATGATAGACAATATAGGTGTAATCATTGCATGTTCCTTAAAATAATTGGAATCTCCAAGAGGGACTCTCAATTTAAAACGGAAGGAGCACCTATTAAAAAAAATTTTAACTTTAACAAATATTCTCAACATGTCTTATAATGGACGGAGTATTTATGTTTATTATAATTAGGTCGCACACAATGGCAATGGTTACTCATAATTTGATTGGACGGGGGAGTGTACGAGGGAGTAGGACCAGTAACAGGACAGCACGGCCGAGGAAACCACGTGGATTCTCGACGTAACTCGTGGGCCATCTTTCCTATCGGAAACGAAAAGTCTCTCTTGGTGAGCTGGCTACGCAACCCCCGGCTAGTGGGACCCACCCACCCTTGACTCCTTAGCAGGTGGCACGTCACTGCTTGGACCACGACCCCTCACCGACATCAGCAAACAAAAAAAAAGGCTTGTGGGGACCACTTTCACGGAAATACGTGTACAGATAGATGCCTTTTGGGCTTCGTTGGCACAGATACTCTGCTCCGAAAATCATCAAGCGGCGTGGCTGGTTTTTTACAGTAGGATTTAGTCCACTCCAGCCGTTGGATTGAATCTCACAGTGTAAAGTGGGTCTGAGAACCTTGATTTTTGCTTCTTTTTTTTTAGTACTAGTTTATTATTGGGTTTTTTTTTTTTTTTTTTAACGACAGGTGAGGCTACACGTGGCCCGGAGGTGACGTGGCGCAGAAAGCGTTGATATTGAGCATCTTAAGATTGGACGGCTGGGAGAGGAGATGGCAGGTAAGTGGGAGGGGGGTCGAATGGTGAAGTGCTCATCGCGTCGGAAGGAGTGGGTGCCAACGTGCGAACGAAATTGGAGTTTTCTTTTTGAGGTTTGATTTCCAACTTCACCCCACCTACAACTTGCTCCGGGGAAAAAAAAAAAAAAAAGAAAAGAAAAATAGGAACACATTTTAAAACACAACTTCGGACGGAAGTGAAGTATACAAATGTGTTCAGAATCGTTGAATGTGTGCATGTGTGGGTCCATAGACATCGAAAGATTTTGAACACATTCAAATTTGGAATTGCATTTTAGAGTTCTATCCGTAACATTAATTGGTCTATATGGCGTGCTGCGCACGATCCAAGCCATCGAATCATGCATTTGACGGATCGCATCACATCTCGGCTCTCGGACAGTGGCATGATCCCCCAATTCGCTCAAATGCTTTACTACACGCAGGAAGTTAGTACATTTTTATTCATTTTCACAACGAAAAAGACAGGTAAATCCAGTTGATGAATGGTGAAATATTTGTCTTTCCCCACAGGTTCTTAAAATGTCGTGAAAGTGAAATAGAATATATATGTGTAGGTTTTTAAATGGAGAAATTATATTTTCACAAGTCAACATCGATACGGAGTAGTATATTTTCAAAATGGAAAATTCTAAAATCAATTTATTGGATTGACAATAGTGAATAAGTGAATGTGTATTAAAAATATATAAAAATACATATTTTTCTTATTTTCTAATGTTTTTATCGTCGGCCCAATAGATTAACAATATCAAAGACGGTTTCAAAGTCTGCGAATTTGCTGATAAAAAAAAAAAAAAAAAAAATGAATCCGCGAATTTGAGGCATTCATGAAATATCTTGAGCTATCAAACAGGCCTTTACTCGTACGGGGCCCACCGCGGATTCAGAAGACCTATCCATTCCATTTAACTACTCCATCCAAGGCCACGTCAAACACAAAACTGTGTGCGTATTCGGTGCCGGTAGAAGAACCGTAGCCCGCTACGCATCGGTAGACATACACGTGTACGGCTGAAACGGCATTCGAATAAATAAATGTTGCCAAACGGGAATGTGGACGGGCCAACTCAACAACCACAATAAGGCTCCGTTCCAGAAACCTTTCTTAAAAAATAAGCAGCTTATTTCATATTTTCAAATTAAAAAATAATATAAATGAAAAATAATTTTTTAATTTTTCTTGCACCATATTAAAGATCTTGATGAAATCTATCAAACTAGATCCATATTGGTAGAAAAATTATTTAGATAAACACATTATTTTTGAGCTTGAAATTGTCTTCTTAAAAAATAAGGACTTATTTAAGGTTCCGGAACGGAGCATAAGCCCAATCCCACGGAATTTCCAGATATAGGTGCGGTGAAATTTCCTACAAATAATGATCACAAGGGATCGGAAAAATTGGTGTTTGACATGAGATCGAATGTTTGAATTCTACGGAAGCCAGCTATTTCAAAACCTTAAGGCTAACGAGAGTTATGCCCGATTGTTATTCTTAAAATTTCAAAATTGATCGAGTTGTCCATAAACTAACCA
Organism: Rhododendron molle; assembly: GCA_025413875.1. Taxonomy (NCBI): domain Eukaryota; kingdom Viridiplantae; phylum Streptophyta; class Magnoliopsida; order Ericales; family Ericaceae; genus Rhododendron; species Rhododendron molle. Next base: position 993,563 of record CM046394.1, on the reverse strand, counting down.
AAAATTATTACGGGAAAAAAATGGGACAAGTAATAATTGATGTGACGGGTAATACTTCACTGTCATTATATACGATCTGAGATGTGTATGCAATACCAATACGCGCGTCAATATACCAACACGTGTCCGTGACGTGGATATTGCCTTGGCGCCCTCGGCCCTCCCTTCTCCTCCTCCTCCTCCTCCTCCTCCATCACCCTCCTCTCTCTCCTCCCTTTCTCTCTCTAAAACCTCTGTGAGAACTGAACTGTTCGCTCCTCCTCAAATTTCTGGTGGGAGAAAGTAGATAGTTAATGCAGAATTCGAGAAGCTAGGACTCAGGATACTGCATGAGAAAAGTTTTTTTTTTTTTTGCTTTTCTGGATCGGAGAATTGTCGGAGCTCTTGGTGTTATACTGTTTTCTTCGTTTTAATTATCACAGCTTTTATATCTCCAGAAGCTGCTGGTTTGAGATTTGCAGGTATTGTGAGTTAGAATTTTGATTTTGTTATTAGTAGGTGTTGGAATTGCGGATTTACTTGTCGAATTTTTTTTTTGAGCTGAAAATTTGGTTCTTTTGTCGAATTTGTCTTGTTTCTGCTGAGGATTGTGAATGTTGAGCATGTTATGTAATGATTTGACTTAAGTCCTAGTTTTCACGTCACGTTAGCCGTAAATTTGCTCTGTATCACAGATATTGTTAATCACTTAATCAGGTTTAGTATTTTGGAGAAAGAGATAGTGGCCAAAGAAATGGAAAAAAAGGAAAAAGAATAGGAAAGTTTGGATCTATTCCGGATAAAGAATCGATTGCAGACACATAGAAGCTATTGATTTTCCCCTGTTTGGGAACTTTACAAATTGAACGATTTAGATCAGTTCAGATCACAATGATGAGATATCCATATAAAGCCCACCGAGGCGCACTATACCCCGTATACCTAGTGCATTACCGCACTAGGAAGACTCCTTGTCCTTGTTTCTGTTGAGTGCCCAGGGACTTTTTTGAGGTTTTGTTCAAGTGTTTGCTGCAGATTTGCCTACAACTTATAATGAGGGTCCGGCGTGGGATTCCAAGTTTGGGATGCAAATCCTTTTGATTATCTTAAAGTTTAGGATGGTGTGAGGAGTTTTAATAAAGAATAAATAAATTCGTCCAGCTCCTCTTTTGATCCACGAGTTATGGTAATAACAAATGGCTTATGATGGAGAAACACTGAGAATAGATTTTAGGTAATTCGTAATATGGAGATTATATCATTTGTCTTATGTAAAATATGTAGTGATTGCACTACAAGGATAGTTTTCATTTACTCCCTCCTTGGCATGTTGGATCGACAATACCTCATGATCTGGCAATTCTTTTCCAGATAATTGGGTACGGATGTGGAAAGGAAGCATTTTTGTCCTCCTCGTTTACTACGTAAGAATGACTAATGATGAATAATTGGCCTATCTAGAGTTTAGTTGAGCGATATTCTGTTATAGTGTTGCTTGGGCATGGTTTCTGCTCAATTGAAGGTCATATTTAAAAGGCTCTGAAAGCATATTTTTTGGGTGATACTTCATTTTGCTTGTGATGGTTAGGGGAAGGCCTTTCTTGTTGCTACTTATATTAGGAGATCAATCATTATCCTGGTTACGATTCGTCATTATAGGGTTTGTTAATCTTCATTTTGAATTCTAGGAGTAACTGTGAATGCGAGTTCAAGTATTTTGTTTTGGTTCTCCGCCACGAGACCATTCTATGCATGACTTATAATTAGCAAATACTTTGAGATCGTCTTCTGCTATTAACCTTGACCTTTTGCTAGTGGTGTGTAGAATTGAATTTTACTATGCTTCCGTGGTCATGAGTTTCTTAGTCCCTAGAGGCGGCATCTATCATTAAATCAGCAAGTCATTTTTCTGGTTAGCCATGTTTGCAGTGACAGCCACATGAGGAACTCCATAATTTTCAGGTTGCTAGCAATACCTTTTTTTGTGTGGGGGTTGCAATGTTTCGAGACGTTGGTAGATAGCCATTACTATTATTCCGTGGCACAGTCTGTTTATAATGCAACTCATTTTGTAAGTTGCTGCTTCATATAGCTGTCCTTAACACAACTGACTGATTGTTCAGTCAGAGAACTAGAAGACGTGGCTGTCAAAGCGTTTTTCCTCTGCGGCATCTCTCTATTTGTCAGGAGTTCCAGTTTGGTGGTTGATCATGGGAAAAAGTGACGACACAAGGCCTTCTAAACCTGAGAAACCATCTTCACCTCCACAGGTAAGCTGATAAATTCTGTTTGTTTCAGTTGGTGGGATGTTTGGACTTCCTAACTTCATCAAGTGCAACAATTGTATTTATCAACATATGAGTCTTAAGCGTATGGTTTTACTACTTTGTAGTATCATCACCTGAAGGCTACTGAATGGTCATTCCCTTTATATTTCAGGATCAGCCCAGCGTTCATGTCTATCCCGATTGGGCAGCCATGCAGGTTTTTCACCAACTGCACACACTCTTCCTTTATCACTATATAATTGCTCAAACATGAGTATCCTACACAAAGTTAAAGTGATCATTTTCTTCAAAATGTATAATTGAAGTAGTGATTCTAGATAGTGTGTGGTATACACAGGCATATTATGGCCCCAGAGTTCCTGTACCACCATATTTCAACTCAGCTGCTGCATCTGGTCATGCTCCTCACCCCTATATGTGGGGGCCACCACAGGTATCATCCTATTCATAGGCATTTCTATAATTTTGTATGAACTTTTTAGCTACTGCGAGTCATATAAAGTTGCAGAAGCAAGAATTCCGCACCGTTAACTAAGAATGATTTGTATATACATTCTCTCAGCATATGATGCCACCTTATGGACCGCCATATGCTGCAATCTATGCACATGGAGGTGTTTATGCACATACCGGAGTTCCTCTTGTAAGTCCGCTTTCGATTGGTTTTCATTATGTCCGGGAATCACAATAGACTGAGTTCATCTTAGAATGTTCTGTCCTCTCTTTTTGTTCTCCCAACTATATGCCGTATACTGACGATGAGCACTTAAATGGAATTAAGTTCATGAATTAAATGAAATTGTGAATGTTAGAGATCGTCTCACATTGGTTAATTAGAACCTTCAAAACTTGTATATGAGTCTGGGCAGTTTTTTCACTCATTGCCAATTGGTTTTGAGTTTCGGTCCCTTCAACATGGTATCAGAGCAAGGCTTTCAGAGGCAAAAGGACAAGATTCTTTTGATTGTTTGCCCCATTGTTTGTGCCTTAAGCCCACCTTGTTTCGTTGTTTGTTGTGGTCCCTATTTTATGAATCTGTTGTTTACCTCTCCACGTGTTACAACTTCCAAACCTAGTATGTGAGCCTGGGCGGCCTCTCCACTCATTGCCCATTGGTTTTGAGTTGGATGCTTTAACAATGAATGTAATGGCAAATTAAGTTGTAATTGGTAAGTGGTTGTTTTCCCTATCTATGAGTAATGCAGTGGCCAAAGAATTTAGATTCCCAATGATCTTTCATTTAAGCAATTTATCTGTTCATAGGAAAAAGGAGCTGCATTTGTTAGGGTAGGGACTACTATGTTTTCTAGCTGCGTAGGCTCATTGGGATGGATTTTGGATCTCATTTGTTTAGCAATGCAGGCTGGTACTCCATTCATGGAAACACCTACCAAGTCATCAGGACATACAGATCAAGGCACAGTGAAGAAATTGAAAGGGTTTGATGGGCTAGCAATGTCAATAGGCAACAGTAATGCCAACAGTGCTGACGGTGGAGCTAACCATGTGCAATCGCAGAGGTTGGTGTTCAACTAAATGGTTTTTATATGTGCCTTTACAGATTTGGAAGTCTGCCTTCTTTATCTTCCAAGATATAGGCCTCACTTAGACAGGTTAACTTGGAAGTGTTTTTTGCTCATGTGAACAGTTTAGAGACAGAAACTTCAAGTGATACAAGTAATGGTAATACAGCAGGGGTAAGAATCTGTCTCTCTGCTCACGCCTTTCTTTCCATCGGCTAGATCTTTCTCATCAGTTTGTTAATTTACACATAGTGGTATTTCTATTTACTATGAGGAAGAGGTTTGAAAGTCTTAGGGATTCCGCATCTTTTGCAGACTGGTCGTGTTAGGAAGAGGAGCCACGAGAAAACACCAACACTCGGTAAGATTTCTTCACTAAGATCAATCTGTTAAAGTGCAAGAGGTTCTGTCGTACCATGTTGAACATATGCATATGAACCCGTGCGCGACAATTAACTTGTTTTCCTGTTAATTGCCCCTATTGTCATACCGACAGGTGGAGGTGGGAAAACTGAAACACAGAATAGTCTAGATGTTCCTCCTGGTGTTAACAAGGCTGGTCCTGCGGTGATGCCACCAAATGAAGCCTGGTTACAGGTACAAATCTCTTCACATATTCCTCTTTAAATACTTATACTTTCCCCTCTTCTGCATCACATATATATGCTTTGGGCTTATTGAGTTCATTCAAAAAGATAAGATCAATGTATGTGCATCAGTAATGCTAATTAAGTTGTCCATGCTACGATCACGGATGCTCAGATGGCCTCATTCCTTGCTGTGAATCGGACTTGTTTCTTTGATTCTAATTCTTTTTTGGTGTTCTATATTCTATGATCAGAATGAGCGAGAGCTGAAACGGGAGAGGAGGAAACAATCGAATCGAGAATCTGCAAGAAGGTCCAGATTGAGGAGACAGGTGTAGTAAATATGAAAACAGACAACTTTGACGTTATGTCCGATCCTTTTTGCGCAGTACAGGACTTCATGCTGGATCTTGGTGTATGAAACTCTTGCTTTCATTTTTCTTGTCCAGGCTGAGGCTGAAGAACTTTCAGTGAAAGTAGAATCACTCAATGCCGATAATATGACGCTCAAGTCTGAAATTAGTCGACTAACTGAGATTTCAGAGAAACTGAAGCTTGAAAATGCTTCGCTAATGGTACACCATTTGCTTTCTTGATTGAACACTCAACAGCAGCTTGTTTGAATTTATCTCCTCTTTGGGTCTCATGAATGGGTTTGTACTTTGTAACTCAGGACAAAATGAAGAATGCTAAAGGAGGACGAACGGATGCAGTTATTTCAACTAAGGTAAGTGAGAAGAGGGTGCCTGGCGGTACTGAGAACCTGCTTTCTAGAGTCAACAATTCTGGATCTGTTGATAGAAGTGATGAAGGCGGTGAAATGTATGAGAAAAGCTCCAAATCAGGTGCAAAGCTCCATCAGCTTCTGGATGCAAGTCCAAGGGCAGATGCTGTGGCTGCTCGCTGATTGAGGAATTTACAACTGTTTGGCAGATTTTAATTTTAAGTGTTAAGCTGAATCGTGCAATTTGGCATAATTGTAAGCCCAAAATTGCCACTAACAGTAGTAGAGGAATGGAATAACAGGTTAGGATTGACGAACGGAAGACTCTTACTTTCACTTTGTGATGTAGCTCTCTCTGGGCAGAACTGGTGTGTTTTATTAGCTCAGAGTGCCGGGAAGGCCGCAAGAAGGTGGTGTAACTAAAAATTTGGGTTAGGCATATTGTCAGACTACATAAACCTGGTTTTCTGTAACTTAATGAGCTGTTTTATGAAACCCTTTATGACAATGGAGAAGTAGATGTATGTTTGCTGCAGTACTTTTCTATCTTGGGGACTTGTTATTTGGTTCTAAAGTTGTGAAAAATGGTGGTTGGAGGTTTTAACGAGGATTATCTCATTCCTCAACCACAGTTGGATCTGAATTGAATTTGGATTGCGGATGTTTGGTAGACCCCAATAATCTTGATATAATCTGTTCATAACTTGACCAAACTGAGATCCATTTTCCAAATTGAATCCAAAATTCTAGATATTTCTTGCATTCAGAGTATGTTTTGCAGTTGACAGGTCTCTATGTCCAGCCTACAATAGAATGGGAGTCAATAAAGGGCCGATGTCCAGCCTACAATAGAATGGGAGTCAATAAATGGCGGATGACCTCGGGACGACCGCCCTTATAATTTATTTTCCAAAAATTTAGAGTGATATAGGTTTGTCCGTTCAATATTTTCTTCCATAATCTAACACCCGCCCATCGGAATTCTATTACAAATGAATTTTACATCATGGAATTCTATTACAAATGAATTTTACATCATGCAAGAGCAATGAACATAAATTTTGATTATGACTTTTATAAAGAGATGAAACACTAACTTCTATATTGTCCTTCTGAAGCTTATTTCTTTATTTCTCTATCTATTTTCACTCATTATTCCAAAAATCTCTCCCGAACTTTTATCATTATCAAACAACTCAGCTCGTTGCTGATCAAAAAAAAAAAAACAACTCAGCTCGTTTCTGGGAGTCAAAATTTAATTTACACCATGAGCAATGTTAGGGTACATGAAAAGTTTTCTCAAAAATGTTCTCGAAAAAGAAAAATGAATGATATACATTCATTTTGATGTTTGGGTCCTACACACCGAATTAAATTCCAATCATTAATTTCACTTTCGGGCACATTTTCAGGGAAAAAAAAAATACTTTGGTGTTTACACCACCCATGCATGCATCAGAACCGCAGGTTAAGCCGACCTCAGAATAACCCCAACCCCAAGTCAACATCATGCCGCAGTGCGCAGGATAGTTAAACTGTTCTGCCAGTCATTTTCGAACTTGCGTCCGAACAAAACCTCCAAATTCGAATGAACGAGAGCCCGAAATCATAGAGGAGCGTTGAACAGAGGTGTGTCTGGTGACCGGACGGTCCTGGATGATGGAGCCAACAGAATGAACAATGCGCATCTGGCGTAATTTTTTTACCACGCGAAAGGAATTCTAACGTGCACCTTATGTTAAGTTGACTTGGGTCCACATAGCCCAAAGCTGCCAACATACAACATGAGTAATTATTAAATGTTCTTGGAACACCAATTTTTGTTTTTTGTGTGGGGTAATATTGGATACATCGACGGGAGTTAGTGGGATTTTGTAGGTTAGTCCATAAAAATTTTTAGAGGTTATTCATAACTTTGAATCCCAAACGTCCACGATGAAACTCGGACCATGGCCTCCCAGGAGGACCAATAGATGCCAACTAAGCTAGAGCCCATTAGCGCACCAATCTTTATCTAACCCAGCCGTGCTATCCACACAGATTTCTGTGCACAGATTTCAATGTAGGGCCCCCTTCGGCTCCTACACATAATCTGAAACGTTCATTAAATGTAAAATATTTTTTTAAAGATTCCCTCAAAAAATCAGCTCAATCCAATACTTATAGGGGCTCAATCCAATCATCTAACTTTTCATTCGGATTTCAGGATAATAAAAAGTTAGATAATTAGATCGATCATCCATATCAGATTGAGCTGATTTTTTGCAGATAACCATTGAAAAAATATTTTACATTTAATGAACGGTTTGAATCGTTTGTGTGAAATCTGTAATGAGCCCCACATAATGATCTTTACATGAAATGTGTATGAAAAGTCTGTTTAAACAGACTTTCTGTTATCTACCCCACATTTTTATAGAGTTCAGACATTTAATATTGGTTACACAAAAGTGTGTGACGGATTTGGACCTTGTAGTACAATGGTGCACTATATAAGCGAAATGTAGCATCTCAATTGTTCAAAAGCGTTCTTAATAGTCCAAATTAAAATAAAATATCCTATAAGAAAGAAGGGACCGGTTCTAGAGACAATAAATTTGACAATACTTTTGACAATATATTTTTCGGAGCCCCACGCAAATAATCGGAGCCGTTCAATTTGTTTAAAACATGTTTTTAAGGGTTTCCATAAAAAATCAACTCATTTGGATATCGGCAAGGGCTTGATCGGCTCATTCAATTTTATCCTGTCAAATTTGATAGGAATCAACTAAATGAGTCGATCAAGCCTTTACCGATATCCAAATGCGTTAATTTTTTATGGGACCCCTTAAAAACATGTTTTAAATATATTGAGCGGCTCCGATCATTTGTTTGAAGGTCCCACGTGGGGTTTCAAAAAATCTATTGTCAAAAGTATTGTCAAAAGAAAGATATGTATCATTTAAGATATTTTCGAAAATAGAAAGTCTACGGCCACCGAAGGCAAAACGCGGTAGCCGGCCACCGCATACTGCCGGGCCCATTCCGCCCACTGGACAGCCGATCCGAGCTGACCAAAAATTCTAAAAAAAAAAACAAGTGGGCCTACGCAAAAATCAATGGCATCCGATGTGTGTAGGTGCTCGATCAGAACTTCCAAAAATTAGATGATCCAAGCCGTTCACAAACGAATGATTGGTTCGAGCCCGGATGACATTGATTCTCGCATAAACCCTCTCATTTTTTTTTAGAATTTTTGGTCCGCTCGGATCGACCGTCCGGTGGCCGGAATGGGCCCGGCGGCGTGCGGTGGGCCTAGCATTGCTCTTTTAAAAATTTCAACCATTAATTATCAGAATGAGATGTACTGCATCGTTGTACCCTTGTGCTGTAGCCTTGCAGTCTACAGGTCCCCGCGTCGGCCCCAAGGCTACCTAGTAATAATTTTTCAGTAAAAGACAGATTCATAAAGATTTTTCCGGCTTTTGTCCCCCTCCCCTCTGATTCTCTAGAAGTTCTGTTCCAGAAACCTTCTTAAAAAATAAACAGTTTATTTTACATTTTCAAATTCAAAAATAATACTATAAATAAAAATTATTTTTTCAATTTTTTTTGCATCGTATAAAAGATCTTTCAAACAAGATCCATAATGCATATTTTTAGATTTTAATAAACTCTTGATTTTTGAGTTTGAAATTATCTTCTTAAAAAATAAAGACTTAAACTGCGTTCTGTAACGGAGCCTAGAAAATTTAGCCAACTTGTGTCTATCCCATGTGATGCATATAGTATCATTCACATACACCTACCTACCCTTGATGATGACTCCCAACTACTTAAAATTTTTCACTACAACTTATTTTTGCAGCAAGTCTATGGATACAAAAAAAAATTGGTACAGATTTTATACATAGACTTTTTGTGAAGTTCACTATAAGCCCCACACAAATGATCCGAGTCGATCATTAAATGTAAAATATTTTTTCAAGGGCTCCAATAAAAATTCAGCTCAATCCGATACTTATAGGTGTTCAATCCAATCATCTAATTTTTTATTTAGATTTCAGCATATGAAAAAGTTAGATGATTGGATCGAATATCTATAAGTATCGAATTGAACTGAATTTTTTCGTGAGGGCCCTTGAAAAAATATTTTACATTTAGTGAACGGCTCGGATTATTTTTATGGAACCCGTAGTGGGCCCCACGAAAAATCTATGTACAAAATCTGTACCAATTTTTCTGTACTCATAGACTTTTTGTTATTTTTGAGAAGTTGTTCACACTAAATTTTTTTATCAGAAATTAAATTCTTTTGACTGAGGTTCTAACTAGAATAAGTATTTATTTTTTGAATTAAAAATAATATATTGAGAGAAAGTGACATGTCTCGTAACAAGATAAATAAGTACTTACAAAAATGAAAAACCCTAAACTTGAACATCATACACATGTTCTCTAACACAACACGCAACACATTTTTTTGGCAACTTTTAATTTAGTGGGAAAAATTTCACTACAAATAGCTACTTCTAAAATGCACAATTCAGATCAACTAACCAGACCGAGTTGGCCCGATATTGGCCCCACAGGCTCTTAGCACTCCTGGCACCAGTTTGGAATTGGTGAAGACGAACCCACCATATAAAATGCTTTTATTTCGACCTTAACGGCTTTTAATGAAGTCCCCAATTATTCTTCGCACGTGCGTATCCAGCCTGGATTTTTATTTTGTGGGTGGTACATGCATGCATATCCGGGACCGGATTTCCGTCCATTTTGCTTTGGTCCATTTGGTGTATTCGGACGTCCAAAAGTATTTTGAACAATTCAAATTTAAAGGGGTGTTGTTTTAAAAAAAAATCCAAAGCATTCTCTTTAAATTTAGGCCGTCTAAAAATGTTTTGAACGATCTACTTGCATCAAATGAGCCGGACAAGTCCGAAGCCAAATAAACAGCACCTGGGTCCTGCATATCCATCCTAGATTCCCAACATATGGACGCTTGATCCATGTTTACATATGGGGGGCCCCCTTGTGGATGTCCCGGGCCCCATTTTAATTTTAAACTCTTGTGGCCCTTTTCAGTGTTAATAATAATCCTTGAGAGCTAGTCCATGGAATAGAATAGACAAAGGCAGGCATTTACTTAGATTTCAACTTTTGAATCCTATGTTTGTTGACTCTGTTCAAATGCATCTTTTCATTGTTTGATACCCATTTTTGGTTTGTTCAACCGCAAGCTATGATTGTAGAGGAGGATCAAAGATCTTTCATTGGGTTAATTTCTTCTACTGCTATCATAAGATTCCTCCTAGATTTTTTCAACCATATCATAGACTAATTCTCAATAACTATGTGCTCATGCATGATGCTTCATTGAAACTCTTGTGGTAATAGAAAGTGTAAACCATACTGACATCAAAGAGTTGAACAATAAGGAACCCTGCTATTCTGTCAAGTGTATCTAGATATTCATGCACATCAACTTGGACCGACAGTAAGGACCCCCATTTGTGGCCTAATCCATTCTTTATCTTCTTCCCTCTTTATCCACTCAAAAATTGTCCCCCCCTGTGTCCATGGATTCGATCGATTTCTTTGTCTCGAAATGCCCTTTCAAAATTTGACCGTTTGTACAACATCATGTACCTCACGTATTTCCACGTCCTTGTTTTCCAAAACACATAAAAAATTCGTTTCCTCTCTCACCTACTATTTCCATCCCTATGAATCTTATATTCAGTTCCTCGTATACTTCCATGCTGTTGCCTCTCCTCTCAAATCTTTAATAACTTCCTTCAATTAATGCATCATTGATTTATTAGCGCGTACTTTTGCTTCTCACTTTAATTCATCGGCATGCAGTGTAATTCTCGTTCTCTCTCCTTTCTTTGTTTTTTATTTATTATTCAGATTCCATTTCCAGTGAGAGCATGGTAGAGAACTGGTTTCTCTCAAAAATTTGAAATTTGAAGGCTCTGGTTGTCCTGTTTTTTTCACGTCTCCAAGTGGGTTTTAACAGTGTTTTAGGAATTTAGACTTTGATAATTCTTCACTGAAGTCGGTTTCTTCGAGTTTTGAGATTTGGATGCGAAATTGGGATTTGGGTTGTCTTCTTTTGACGAAAAGGTGAAGTTATTTTGGCAAATTGTCATCAAAGCAAAGGGTGCATTCAAAGCCTTTCTTGATTTGAGTTGTTTCTCCGTCTTTCACTACATGTGATTGTCTTTATTTAACACAAAAACGGCAAACTTCTTGGGATTTCTTTCTGGGTGGCGGGATTTGTGGCATTATTACCACCCACTTACCAAATCTTGCATTTTGGATGCATCTTTAAATGGTTTCAAGAAATGGAAATCTTCTTAGGTATTAACGCGTTTTGGGGTTTCTGGGTTGAGGGTTTTCTTGGATCCAGATACTATTGAGAGGGAAATCATGGGAAAGTTGAATTGGTAGTTGGGTTTTGAATTTCATTCACGAGATTCCAATTTCCTCACAAGAAAGGTGTTAGGAGGAGTTCAAATTTACCATCCTAGTGACATGTGCTTCCATTCATTCATGATTGTTGGTTTTTGTTGTTCTTGAGTTGTTCTTTTGGGTACTCAAAGTTCTTTAGAAAGTCTGTTTGGATAAAGGAAGTAGGAGAGCATTAGAAACTCTCTCTTATTTTTTCTTTTTTTTTAGGAAATGGGACATTCTGCTCCAGTTTGGGATCACAAGGCAGCAGTTGAATTGACAAAGGATTGGAATGGGATTGATCAAATCGTTCTTCGGAACCAACAAGGGGCTTCTGCAAGGGTGAGATCCTCTTCAATCATAACTTTTTTAAGTTTTGAGTCCATTGTACCTCTGATTCTTGATTTTCTTTGGTAGTAAATCAAATACCGGAAAACTGCTCGATTTGTTAGTCCAATACTTCAATGCTTATCAATGTGTGATTTAGGTGAGCTTGCACGGAGGTCAAGTCACTTCGTGGCGGAGTGATAGAGGTGAAGAACTTCTATTCACTAGTAACAAGGTAGAGTTTTCGAGTTTATGGTTGTCTGTATTGCTGTTGTGTGCTTTAGCATTATGTTCAACATCTTAGTTGTGGTCGAGAGCCAAGGTTGATTTAAGAGAAGTTCAATTTCTCTCGGTGTCATGGATAATTTCATAAATGACAGTGCTTAATGGTGGGGATTTGTAGTAAAATAGGTATATTGTAACCTTAATTGGTTTTTGAGGAGGGGAAGATCTCATGATGAACTATTCCAGAGAGTAGGAATATTCTCCAACACTGGGTGCCTCGTTTTGATTCAAAATTGCGAATACCTTCGGCTACTAACTTATATTTCGAGAATAATACAATTAAGTTGGGTCGAGTCCCCTCATCTCATAAGAAAATGGCTGTGTCACGAGTGTGTCAAGAAAAAAGGTGGTTCACACCTATCTTGGTCCTTTTATAGTTCTCTTTACTTATTGTGGTCCGTGCTGAGGTAATCAGTATCGATGGTAATTTATCTTGCTAGAATTCTGGTTCCAATTCCCCAATGAAATCAGGACTGCCTCTAATTTTCAGTTCTGCCATTCCATGATGTTTGGGAGAACAATTGCCGATGAAGTAATTTGATTGTTTGCCCATCAGCGTGGATCATCACTTGAATGTCTACATGTAATGATTTACTTGAGACTTGATGTCTATATAAGAGAATGACTTCATCTTTTTTATGGATTGTAGGCAATCTTTAAGCCTCCAAAAGCAATGCGGGGAGGAATTCCTATATGTTTCCCACAGGTCTCTTCAACCATTCCTTCGTGATTCTGATTACATACCATGCGTGTATCTTTGTGGTTTGTTTTATGGGGTCTGGATTTAATCGATGGCCTGTAAATGCTAGTGCAGTTTGGAAATTGCGGATCACTTGAGCAACATGGATTTGCAAGGAACAAAATCTGGACCATCGACAAGAATCCTCCTCCTTTACACCCAAATGATTCTCTTGGAAAATCCTTTGTTGACCTGGTACTCAAACCATCTGAAGAAGATCTGAAGTGCTGGCCACATAGGTACAACCTTTGATGCTTTACAATACCCACTTTTTGGTCTAATAATTCCGTTACTTAGTAGAATGAAGATTACGCTGCTCTTGGTTTTCAATAATCCCTATGGATCTCCGCCTAGTGCCCACTGTGCTGTTTGATTCTCTGGTTTCTTATCTATAGATTTTCCTATGACATTCTGCATTGTAGATAGAGGTTCTTAGAGCAGGGAAGAGGCATATAAGATCCATTATCATGTGGGCTCCAATGTTTTAAGTTTAAAGGGGGAATTTGGTGACCTGCTGTAAATTTCAGGATTCGTTCAGATTAATGACTTCAAAATGTCTACATGAAAATTTTAATGATTTGAATTGGCTCAAAATCACAGTAAAATATTTGTTTTTATGTCATAGTTGTCCTGACTTCAGAAAATAGTTGGTTGAGGATGTTTACAATGCATTCTTCAACATGTTTTCCACCAACATGATGTTCCTGTGTTCATTATGTTTACATATGAGGCTGATGAATTTCCTTATTTTTGTCAGTTTCGAGTACCATCTTAGGGTTTCTCTTGCAGCAGACGGAAAATTGACCTTGATATCGCGCATCCGAAACATCAATGGCAAGCCATTTAGTTTCTCATTTGCTTATCATACATACTTGTCTGTCTCTGACATAAGGTAAGCTATATTTTCTCTTGAACTTTGACTTCTGGCATGTAATGCTATTTATTACTATGGCTGTTTCTCCTCTCCCTAGTAGTTTAAATGCAGAAGTATCGCTCAAACTCTTGTTCTAGTTTCGTTCCACAAACCCTTTTAACAGATTTTGCCTAACGAAACCTTAATAAAGATGTATATATCATTGTGTCCATACTCTTTTTTCATAGAACAAAACAAATAGGAAGCATTATTAACAAAGGTTGCTGGGAATTTCTCTGCAATGGCAAAGGAGATGGATTGAATTTCCAGGACAAGATAGTGATGACTACTATCAGTTTTTCTGATGTTGAAAATAACTATCCCTTTCTATTAAAGATAAGTAATATTTCTGGAGTTACATGAAAGTGAGTTGTATATGCAGTGAAGTGAGGATTGAAGGGTTAGAAACGCTGGACTATCTGGACAACCTTTGCCAGAGAGAACGTTTCACAGAACAAGGAGACGCCATAACTTTTGAATCCGAGGTAAAAACTTCTTTTTATTATTTGGGTAGTGATATTATGGAGTTGCTTCGGAAGACATGAAATTAGGGGGATGGGTTGAATTTCCAATCCTTCCCCTCTAACTTGTATCCGTAGGGCAGTTCCACTAATAATGGGTCTGCAAAACACACAACATATTGTTCAATTGAATGGGGGAATTTTACTATGACTTAAAATATTAGTAATTGAAACAAAACGATTTGCTTCTCAAAGCCATATTAGGACTACTGGTAGGAATAGTTAACTTTATCTGTATCAAAGCAAGGTGAAGGATTTTGGCCTATAAGTCTGCCGTTTTAATTGTTTTTTCTCCCTTCTACAGGTGGATAGACTTTATCTTAGTTCTCCCAATGTCATCGCAGTCCTAGATCATGAGAGGAAAAGAACATATGTGATAAGGAAGGAAGGACTACCGGATGTTGGTAAGATGCCCCACGCCTCCACACAATGCTATCTATTCATACGTAAGGAAATGGAAAGAAAAAATTGAGATTTCTGATACTGCTTAGGCACAATCAACTTAGCTGGAATCAAATGGCTAACATTTAGTCGAAAATGACCAGTTTTGACTAATTTAAGAGATCAAGATAAACAAGGACCTGTCAATGGGGGGCCATCATTTTTGTTTTCTGTCCTGATTGGTTTCTATTTCATTTCTGAAACAGTGGTGTGGAATCCATGGGAGAAGAAATCAAGAGCAATGTCAGATTTTGGGGATGAGGAGTACAAACAGATGCTTTGTGTCAATGGGGCAGCAATTCTGAAACCAATCACTTTGAAGCCGGGTGAAGAATGGACTGGACGTTTGGAACTCACGGCTGTGCCTTCAAGTTTTTGTAGTGAGGGCCTTGGATCCCCTTTACAATAGGACTAACTGTTTCGGGTAAAAATATCGGCATAGGTGGTATCTCTGGGGTTTGTACGGTTGGTAGTATAGTTTGAGTTGTGTGACTGGGATCGTGATAGATCCCTAATGGAGAGCAGAAAGCCTATATTTTTGCTAGCATGCTGCTCCAATTTTGTTTTGTTTTCCTTTCTTTTTTGCGGGAAAATTTGGAGTTTATTCAGTCAAATATCCACTTCACTTGCACATTCTTCGCTATTTCTTCTCTTGGTTATTGCTAACTTCTGTTATTAATGTTCTCTGATCACTATTGCAAATGTAGATGGCATGAAATTACAAACGTCGTTTGTCTATGTAAATGTTCATGTTTGCATGTATGTAGTACCAAACAAACAGAAATATTTTGGAAATTGGGTTCTGACCTGTCCTTGTGTTTGTCAATCATTTTCCCATCTCATTTACATTTTCCCTGTTATAATACAAAATAGTACTCCTAGCACCTTCATCCTCCCATCTTTATTAACAATGTCAAACAAAGCAAAAAAGATAGAAACAGCACGGCCTTTCACATCCGGTAAGAAGCCTGCACAGGTGGTAACGGAAATTCCAAATTTAACAGCACTTATTTTGTGATGTCATTATGCCCAAAGGAAACAAAGGCAAAAACAAAAAGAAGAGAAGAAACATGGAGGATGACTTATGGAAGATGTGCTTGATATTGAGGATTCAATGTATGGAGAATTTGAGAATAATAGAGAGATAACCCAAATCGTCTAAACAAACTTTTCACATAGACATATGCTAAGACGAGGAATTCCAACAGTCCAAATGTCGTTCCTAGAAAAGAGTAACAAATCATCCACCCCTGAAAAGCAACCTTCTGGGGATGCGAAAGTCCACATCAGTTGATATTTGCAGTTCTGAGAGAGACACAGAAAACCTCATATCCCTCATATCAACACACATTTCATACATCAATTCAGCATCTAGAATTCCTCGTGCTGAGCCTTCATATGAGCAAGAGAGCCAGATCCCGAGCCAGAGCCTGCATCCCTGCAATATAGGAGGAAAGGAACCATTGTATGTGATTCCTTCTTAATTATTGACTACAAGGACAAAATTCTATCCTCCAAGAAAGATAAAAAGAACTGAGCAGCATTTTTGAAAGTGACATCAAATATTCAATAGGGCAGTAATCAGGGCAATAGTGTATTTCTCTCATTCACTATATCATAGTAGAAAACATCAGAAGGGCTCAAGTTTCTCACCCTTTACATGTTACACACCCCTCCGACACTCTAGCTGTTTAGTGTTTTCTAGTAATACCTGCCAAAAAAAACCACTAGCAATTCTTACATGCACATTGGAAAGTAGGACCTGGGGAATGAATCCTCTTAAAGTTTAAAAAACCATACAAGCAAATAAAGTTTATATGTCCTTACTTCCCGAATGTAGTTCGCTACTGCTTTGCAGCCTTCTATTGCAAGTTGCATTACGTTTTCAAAGGTATCCATGGGTAACTTAGCGTCCATCTGCAATAAAGAACCAAAATTTAGGAGTTCTTTAACACACACAAGAAACGCAGATGTGCAAGTTCTAATGTGGAACATGAATCTCATTTAAACTAGAGAAACAGCAGAGCGTAATCAACAGGTTGGATGAATAACTAGAAAAGGTAAAAGGAAAGGATTGGTCCATGATGGACGACGTATGAGATACTGGAATAAAATCGCATCATTTCCAAATCATAAAAATTGGCTTTACACTTGTAAGTTAAGTAAGCCAAGAAGAACAGATTTGCAATAGTGAATGAGTATGCAGGTTATCCTATGACGGCAACAAATGGATAGGTGATAACCTGAAGCAGAGTAACTTTATCCAACTTAGGTAAAATTCCTACTGTTACATCAGGGCCTCCAGCACTATCCTCAACATAATTTAGATCTGTTCATTCAGGAAATTTCTCAATTAACATGACCTTGTCTATAAAACTTGGGTCATACAAAATGAGAATCAGTTTGAAAAATACAGAGTCAAGAAACAAATGATTGATAACAACAAAGTGGGACTTATGGAATCACCAAGCAGAGGGGTGCTATTAAGATATCCAGCACTACATGAAGTGACAAGATCCCGCATAGGAATCCCAGCATCTGCAAGGGCCAAGGTCGCAGCATTTATGCATGCAGATCTCGTTCCTGCAGGCAATCAAACCCAAATTAGGGATGTTTTCCATCTTATGAGGACATTCATCACCTCAAAAAGAACTGAAAACAGCATAAATGTGGTCCCAACTCCCAATTATGTCAACTACAATGAATATGGGTTGGACTGGTGGAAGAGGAGGTAAAGATCTGAGCAAATATATAGGCAAGTGTCCACACACTACATTAGATTCGCTTCCATTTTCACTTACCTCCGTCTGCTTGGAGAACTTGGACAAAGATGTCTATCTGGAAAAAAACACAAATTTTTTATTATAAAAAAAAAAAGAACCTTTTAACCAAAGAAATTTCCAATCGTATGGGAAAGTTTCGCATAGCTTGCAGTAGAACCTGAGATCGAGGCATTAGGTGCGTTAATATGCAAGCTTCCATGGTCTGGCGAATAACCAGAGATATCTCCATTGATCGCCTGCATGTACAAAGAAGAGAACCAAATTGTCAGCATATTTAACCCACATTACAGCATCCAAATGTCCAAAAACAATTCTGATCACAATGTTTCCAATCGAATGGATGCTCTCAAAAAGGAGTAACCTGTCACCCTTTGGCTTTCTCATACGATCTCCGGTACTAAAATTAGCCATGCTATACTCACAACGGACCTGCAGTGTCAAGTGTCACATTAGAAACTAGCAGGAAAAATATTATCTTCGAATTAGCAGAACATTTACTAAACTTTGTACCAGGGCCTGATCACTAAGTTGTTGGCTCCTATTTTGGACCTGAAATGATTAAAGCATACATGTATGGAATGAGCAATGCATAAAGTTGGCATTACTATTATGCCATGATGAAAAAATTAATATAGCAAAGAGTTGTTAATATAAGAAAACTATGTCAAGGGGCATAGAGAGGGTACCTCTCTAGGACCATACACTGCAGCAATGACTTTGGTGTTACCCATTTCGAAAACAGCTGAACTGAAATAATTGAAGCACATATCACACTAAACCCGATTAATTAACCTCACCTTTAACGGAAACACGAAAACATAAATAAACAAGAAAGAAAGAACCAATGCCAATTCAACCAGGAGTTTCAGTACCCATCAGCCTTGGAAACGGCCCCTATTTCAGCTTTAATTTGTCTCATCTGAAGTTGGAAATTATGCATGTAAATACAACATAGAAGGAACAAATAAGAACAAGAATATAACACAAGGAAGTAATATCACCATAAATTCATAGCTAAAACTTGAGACTTTATGAGAGAGAGAGAGAGACCTCCAGGGGGCGGCGGCCATCTAGCCGGAGACCTTCGGGGCTCACGTACTCCATATCTGCAAAACGAGAGAGAGAGAGAGAGACGCAGTGACAGTGAGGGAAGGTTTTCGCAGAAACAGAACAGTACGGGTGATTTAGGGCTTACAACGGGCTTTCACTAAAAAAAACCAACATAAGCCCACTTTCCAACAAAAATAAGGTCTTTACTAGCCCAGCCCAGCCCAACATCTCAAGGTTCAAGGGCACGGCAGCAACACTTAGAACTTGTTCGTTTTGGAAATATAGATAATAATTGAAGAGAGATACATAAAAAAATAAAAGTAATGATTGAAGATAGAGAGGGTAATAATTACAACTCCAAAACCAAAATACCCAACCGAACGGGCTCTTAAGTACCTGGACACAATGTTAAAGAACCTGGTCGCAAGGTTGAACGGAATGTCATTTTTTTAGGGAAATTATTTGAGTGCGATAAATCTACCTCCCTCATGAAAATTAAACGGTGGGATGGAAGCGCAGTTCGGTAGAAAAAACAGCCGAGGATGGCAGCGGTAATGGAAGCGTCGACGTGGTGGTGGTGGTGGTGTTTGGTTCTCCTCCTTCACCTTCCATTTTATTGACTCAAAAATTTTTGGGTTGGAAAATGTTTAGATTTCGAAAAAGAGAGATGCTACAGGCACATCAGTGTGGCACACCTCAGCCACACCCCTCTCACATACAGGTGGGATCCATTTCAATGGAACCCACATGTATGTGAGAGGGGTGTAGCTGAGGTGTGCCACACCGATGTGCCTCTAGCATTTCTGATATGTATATGACTACATCGGTGTGGCACACCTCAGCTACACCCCTCTCACATACATGTGGGTTCCATTGAAATGGATCCCACCTGTATGTGAGAGGGGTGTGGCTGAGGTGTGCCACACTGATGTGCCTGTAGCATCTCTCTTCGAAAAATACCATTCAGAAAAATACAATAACTTTAATTAGTTGTAAACTAAAGAGGTATAGTTGAAACTTTTCCATCTTGGTGATTTCTAATTATGAAAAATCGCAAACACATTGGGACAGCTCAAAAAGAAAACGAGAGCAAGCAAAATGGGACATTGACCGGTACGGTGGCACCAAGATGGAAAAGTTTCAATTATACCTCTTTAGCAAAATGGGACATTGACCGGTACGGTGGCACCAAAGCGAAGAGAGATTTTTTTGAGCTGTACGGTGGCAAAATTCGCTTGAAAGCATAGAATTTTTTGCTCTTAGTACATTGACCGGTACGGTGGCACCAAATCGCAAATAACACCTCCGATGTTGTTGGGGAAGTACATACTGCATAATGTTTTTCGTATGAACTTATTGCGCTTAATTTAGGGGGACATATCATCTTGTCTAAGGACAAGACACCAACGACTCCAAAATTTGGGTGGCAAGAATCAAGATAGTATGTGAGTGGTTAATTATCAAAATAGCAAAGATTAGGCTGATTAAATCTATTTTATTTCTGACCATTCACTAATTGATGTGCGATGATTAATTAGTCAAGGGAGTTGAGGTCTACCTTCTGAACCGTTCTTTAGTTTTGCCTAGGGGTGAACAAAAAACCGACTGAACCGAACCGAATTAAAGAACCGAACCGAATTGATTCAATTTTTCGGTTTTTTGCAAAAACCGGTTCGGTTCGTAGAGGTTAAAATTTTCTGAAACCGGTTCGGTTCTCGGTTTTTGAAAATTTTAGGCGAACCGAACCGAACCGGTTTTTAAAATATATATATATATATATATCAAATATTTTAAAAAAATATATATATCTCACTAACCCTATTTCCTAACCCTAACTCGGTAACTCTCCTCAGTCCTCACTCTCTCTCACACGGTCACACCACAGCCGACACACACACACACTTTCTCTCTCTCTCTCTCTCTCTCTCGTCTGGTAGCGATGGCCGACTAGCTGGACCACTACCCAGTACCCACACCGATCGAACTTCGAGCTCTGGTTCACCACTTCACCGATCGAACTTCGGGCTCTGGTGAGATCTCTCTCTCTCTCTCTCTCTCTCTCTCTCTCTCTCTCTCTCTCTCTCTCTCTCTCTCTCTCGTATGTACTATGTAGTATGTATATAGCTGTAGATCTGTACTCTCTCTCTCTCTCTCTCGTATGTACTATGTAGTATGTATATAGCTGTGATCTGTACACAGAAATAATCTTGCGGGATTGTTTCTCTCAATGATGTGTTATTGTTCTTACAATTCTGAATTCTCCCATATGCTTGCTTGTTAGAGTCATCAGTCATGTATTAGGATTGGTTCTAGCTGGGACTCAGGGAGTGATATTGGCTTGTCATGGTTTGCTTTATGGTTTTTCCTCGTTACATTTGGTTTGCCTAATATGAAGTCTCATCTATTTTTTTGGTTTTTTTTTTTCCCGGGCTGGTATTGTTTTTTAATTGTTGAATTGTTTTTCAATGGGCTAATTTGTGTGTGTGGGCTGAATTTGATAAGGTCATTGAGGGTAGTGGGTTGGATTTGATTTTGAATGGGCTAAAATAGCTTTAAATGGGCTGAAATATCTCTAAATGGGCTTAAAAAAATTTTGTGGGCTGTAACATTATCATTGGGCTACCGTTTTTTAATTGGGCTTGGCCCAAAAAAGCCCAACTTTTGAGAACCGAACCGAACCGACCGAGAACCGAACTGACTTTCAAAATTCGGTTTCGGTTCTTTCCCCTCCCTAAACCGGTTTCATTCAGTTTCGTCAAAATCACCCCTGAACCGAACCGAACCGGTTACACCCCTAGTTTTGCCTTAACTAGTTGGGCCATCTTTTGTCCATGACTCTTGTGCCTGTGTGATATTCAATTCCACATTTATTTGCGTTTGTTGGCCTCAATAAAACACCGCAATTCTATGTTCGATGGTTGCAACATCACTTGGAGGTTGTCTGCTGTGTGAAAACGATTCTTATGAGAGGAGGTTGATTTTTTATAGGTGGGGAAAACCCATCAAATTGATTGAAAAATGCACTATGTTATAGGGCCACATACAAAGCATATTCAAAGAGAGAAACCCCACGGGCTATGCTGCCGACGAATCCTAAAGGAGAAACAGGGCCCGCCCGCCGCCCGATTGGTCTCCAATCTCTCTCCGTATGCCTTTTGAAGGATCGGCGAAAAGGAGGAGGATAATGACGATGATGCTTGGGCGTCATGCCCAATTGGTTCCCTGTATCTACCCTTCCCGATCTCTAACATGTGTCGCTAGATGAGATGATCATACTTGAATATCGTGTTTTCCGTTCTATGAAAATACTTTGTCCATATCTATGTGATGATAGTAATGCTTTTCGTGTTAGTATTATAATTGTAACCAAACTACTTACTTGGGGTTTTTTTTTTTTGAAAGGCTAATCTTCATTTAAAAATTCCAATGGATTAGAGATACAAGCAAAACAGGATTACAAGGAAATGACTAAAGTCATCCAAAATCAACTGCACATGCAGGTGAAACACAAGCAAATACAGAGACAAATCCAAGCCAAGGAGAACATCTCCAAACCCTAGGAATCACTAAACAAAGAAAGCAAGAGAGGCCGACTCATCCGAGCTCAGTTGAATTGCCAGCAAACGAGGAGGGATCGTTGTAGGGATCTCTGATCATTACGTCCCCGAAAAAACGCCACTAGGACATTCGCCTGAAAAATGAGCCGTCTCCGCCGGAAAAAGGCCGGCCACGGCGGCCACAGGTTGCAACCGAGCACAAAACCAAATAACAGAAATTATTAGCCCACCAACCATATCTGGGAAAACCAGATCGGTACAGACACCGAATTGGGAAAAACCAACCGGTAGAGATTTGAACATTGAAATTTTATGACTAGATGCCATAATACTACAAATGATTTATTTGAGCATTTTATGACACATGATAAATACTGTTGTATTTTTTTCTGGAACAAAAATAGGATATCTGTAACTGTAAGGGAGAATAAATGGGGTGAGCAGAATCCGATTCCAGATCCAATGAGCCGACAGCCTGTTTTTTTTTTATGCCATCAATTTAATTTCATCTCATTAATTTGTCAATAATATATTCCATTCGTTCCACATTGAGAGTACACCATGAAAAGTAATGTTATTTTTCAAATCAAAAAATCAACTACTTTCACGTATAATTTTTTGAATTTTTTTCGCTCCAAATTAAAGTACTAATCGAGATCTTTAATACTTTACAAAAAAAAATTTAAAACATTATATACGAAAATAATTAATTTTTTGATTTAAAAAGAGGTACAAGAGAGAAAGTGAGACTTCTCAGAAAAAATACAGCAGTGTTCCTTCCTTCAAAGCCTTCCCGCGCGCCAATGTCATCAACTACGAGCCGCGCGTGAATCTCGCGCTTGAATTTCTCCCTCCTCCGGTTTATCTTCCGTCTCTCCATTTCACCCACAACCAGACAGACAGATAACCCCTTCTCTCTCTCTCTCTCTCCTAGTTTTTGTTTTGGGAATGCTCTCCTCTTCGTCTCGTCATTCCCTCATTGGGATCTGCTTCCATTGCAAATTCAAAGATTTTAATTTCCCCGGAATTCCATCAATCAAAATGCCTTCCAAGTTCCAACATTAAAAACATCACCTCCATGCTTATTAACCTCTTCAATTCCATTCCATTCTTTACCGCAATTCAAGAAAGATCTTCGGAAATCTCCCCAAGTAAACCCCCCCCCTCATTAAATCCCACATTCACGTAATCTCGTTCCAATTCTCAAAAATCTACTAGCATTCTTTTCGCATCTAAATAAACACTACCCAATTCAATTGCCCCGTATTTATATTCCTCCCATACATTCATTCCTCTTACTAAAATTCTCTATTGGATATAGCACAGGTAGGACGCTTGTTCGAATTGAGCTCGAGTTTTCGGGGGGGAAATGACGGATCAAGCAAAGCCGGTTCTGAAAAAGCCTCCGGGCTACCGAGACCCAGCCGCTCCGGTCCAGGCCCCACCCAAACCACCTGCTCGGAAACCGCCCCAACCGATCCTTCCGATATCGCTCCGACCGAGAAAAAAACGACGGAGGTACTGCCGGTCCATCTGCTGCTACATTTGCCTCCTCATAATCATCGTCACTCTCCTCGCCGCCGTCGCCGCCTGCTGCTTCTACCTCTACTACGAGCCGCGCCTACCGGTTTTCCGCCTCCAGTCCCTTCAATTCCCCCTCTTCAACGTCACCTCGGGTCAAGACGGACCGGAGGTGAACTCCAGAGCTGTCGTCAGGATCGAGGTGAAAAATCCTAACAACTTTTTGCATGTGAATTACGGGAGAATCGAGGCGGATTTGAGCGCGGAGAATGTGGATTTGGGGACGGCGAGGTTGGCGGGGTTTACGCAGGGGAAGAAGAACACGACGGTAGTGAAGTTGACGACGGAGGTGAAGGGCGTGTTGGTTGGGAACGAGGCAGAGGCGAAGAGGCTGAAGGAAGGGGTGAGGAGCAAGGGGGTGGTGGTGGGGGCGGAGGTGAGGGTTGGGATTGGGATGGGTGCGAACGGGTGGAACACGGCTAGGGCGTCGGTCACGGCGGTGTGTGGGGGAGCGAGTTTGAAGGAGGTTGAGAATGGTGCTGTGCCTAAATGCAAAATCCTTTTCTTCAACTGGTATGTGCACACCAATTCAACATGATTGGTTAGTCTTTGAAGCAATGCTACACCAACACGACTTTAAAACGCAATTCCGGATACATATGCGTCCGGAGACGTTCGATGCACATGGGTTGAGATGCATCGAACAATGTCGGATACCATTGTGTCCGAAGTCGTGTTTGTGGACTTTTATAATTTCCGTTAGGGTGTAGTTTGCTAGAGCCTAGCCCATTTGTCCATGCTCTCTATCCCTCTCTGTCCTTATTTGCATCTCTTTCAATTGCTTTGATAGATTGATCCTAACAGCAGTGGTTTTAGGTCAAGAAAACTAATGTGCACGAAGTTTTTTTTAAAAACTGCTTATGCGCATCGACTAATTTCTGATATATATATTAACCCTAGGGTTCACTAAAAGGGCTAAGTTAAAGTCACAGACTAATCTGAGACCTAGAAGGAGTAAATTCCTAAATCCGAAGTCCATGCCAATCTTTGGGGTTGATGTGCAAGAACTTAGCTTGATTAAGTTACCTTGCATCTCCCTTGTCTTTAACAGAATGTGCATTTTTCCATTTGCTTAGATAGTACTAGTAGAATGTGCATTTTTCCATTTGCTTAGATAGTACTAGTAGCTGTTTTGAGTCTTGACCATGTCCTCATGTTTTTCTTTCTTTCCTTGTCTATCATGTAGGGATGTCTACAAATCAGATTTTTTTTTTGGATTCATTTATTCGCTGTGAATTTTGTTAGTTTCTGGTCAATTTTTTTGAAGAGACAAGCAATGAAAAATGACAAATTATAGATCACTAAAGACAACAATATAGCTAAAAACCAAAAGACATATTGGCACAACGTTAGTTGTTTGCATCGGTGCTTTCTAAAACTTATAAAAGAGGATTACTGTTAAGATAACGAGATCTTGTTAAAGATAATTCTTTGCAATTTTCATTAGCTTAGTTGTTTACATTCGTGAAGCCATGGATTACTGTATTCAGGCGTACCAATTGTTTCACATGCTCCAGTTGGGAGATATTTATAAATTGAAAACAGAATCTGATACAACACTTCCATGTCTCAAGTGGACACCTATGACTCCCCCATCCCCACCTCCTTTCCTTGTTTTGTTTGCGCATAGCATTCGTTTTCATGGAAAGTGATGATTCATGATTATACATTGTTGGGTATTTTTTCATAAAAAGAGTAGGCATGTATTTATGTATAGACTTCCTTGTGTGGTTAAGCATGAAAATGGGAGTATAATTTTCTTCATCCATTTAAAGGCGGGTGTACATGAGTGCATCTCCCACTATTCCTCTCACTGGGGAGGGGTTCAATGTTTCTGCTTGAATAGTGAGTTCCACTGCATTGGAACAGGTGTCGCGCAAATTAGTTCTCATCGAGTCATAAAATGTACTTTGGTGGAACGTGGTGAGTTACTCATGCATGCTTCTTGTCTAGAGATCACATGTTCCCCTCTGCTAACAATCTGAATCTGAAACTGTTGTCTTGCTGCAGGATCAACTTACCCATATAATGTGTGCAAATGGTTCATGTGTTCCAATCCTACCAATCCTATAAGAAGACATACTTATACAGTTTTTTGTGCGACACAGAGTTGAAAGGAGAGAGACTGGCTTGGTGTTAACTCTTGAGTCCTGATGAGGACCTTTGAGACTGCAATACTGCATATTTGGATTGTCTACCTAACTTTATATCTTGGATTTTCATTATCCTTTACTTGACAGATAGTACTATATTAAGGAAGTAGTGGAGGAAAAGATCAGTGTTGAATGCATCATTTCCTAACAATTGTCTCTGTGTACCTGTCATTGGCTCATGGTGCTTGCTGTGTGGGACAATAATATTGATAATCCACACATATGCATAAATGATATACCTATTTATGTGTCTCTTTCATGAGGGAATCCTGGGCATTATTAATGATGTCTTAAATTTTTTGGGTCAATTATTATGCTTGTGGGGTTTGGAAGTGGGGCTCTTTAGATTCCTGATGGAACTGCTAGGTAGCCTACCTGTTTCTTATTGTGAACAAGAAGTGTGAACTTGTGGTGTGTGCTAAAGTGAAAGGGCAACCTGTTGAGGTTACTGGAACCCTGGCTGCCTTGGAAGCAAGGATATTTGCTAGTATGTGTGAAGGAAAGATGTTGTGATGTACCTACCATCTTATTGGATGCATTTGGCCTGATTTTGTTGAAATGATGCTGCTTTTATCTTCTCTTAGGTGATCAATCACCATTCCAGCTGACTAGTTTCTTTCGGCTCTGCTCGGAACGGATTTCTACAATGATGAGAAAAAGGATGGGAAACTACGATGAAAACTTTTCCTCCTCCTTTACTGCAAGAAATCAATCTACTAGGTTTTTTTTTTTTTTTTTGAAAGGCAATCTACTAGGTTGTTCATACCAAAACGGATATCAGTAATTCTACTTTTGTTTTCTATTTGTCCGTTGTCAAATAAGATATGCAAAGGAGGTTGTCAGTAGTCTTCGTTAATGCTAATCAGTCTACTAGTCTTCGTTAATGCTAATCAGACTGTATCCTTCGTCATATTGAACATGTAAGGAGGTTGTCAGTAGTCCCTGGTTCACAATTGCTTGTAAATTGTTTCCCTGTATTCAGCTTGGGTGGCATGAAATAGCAGTGTGACGAAAAGAAGTTAGACGCAGAATTTCTTTGTAAAATACTGTAACCCATCTCCATTTGGGGTTTCCATTTTAGAGACTCAATTCTCATCCTCCATATTTGGAGAATCACCTCCCAAATGGGGACCCCTCTCCATATCTCTCCTTCACTAATATTCTACTCCCTCCGTCCCTAAATAAGTGTCTGGCGCGCAAAATTAGGCCTTACAAAAGATGCATGTTTTTAATTAAAAAATTTAATTTTTTTTCACAATCTTAAAAAAAATTTAATTTTTTTAACAAAACAAATGCACTTTTTTGAAAGCCTAGATTTGCGCGCCGGACACTTATTTAGGGACGGAGGGAGTAATTTTTTTTTTTTTTTGCTAGAATTTCGTCAATTACCTATAACTTTTTCATTATGCATCATTTTTCTATAAAATTGGTATTATTGGAAAGATAATAATAATATCTTCAAAATGAGTCAAATATTAAGTATATGTAAATGCATTTTAAAATAAAATCAAATGTAAATTCAAACTATTTGAACTCATAATATTATTTTGTCTCATTTATACTATCATGTCATTGTGTAGGTTTGAATAATGAGTTGAAATGAGAATAAAACATGCATCTAATGAAATGACGAAAGAAAAAAAAACAATATCGAACAATAAATGGAGAAAGAATTGGGGGAGTTTTGGAGGTGGAAAATGAAGAATTGGGTTGGAGTTGTTGATTTTCCAAAATTACCTTTTGAATAGAATATATTTTTTTGAGTCTCCAAAATGGAGAAAAAGTAAGAGATGGGTTGAAGATGCCCTTAGTGAAGGCTATAGTCATCGCTACTACACGATCCATCGATTTGTGAACAGTAAGTTGTTTAGCATCATCCCATTGCAAGGACTCATGGAAATGCTCTGGATAGTGCCACGGTACGGTGGTAATGCGTTTAACTACTCCAACCACGGCTTCTCTTTGTCGTGCTCGTTGTGTGTGTGTAGTAATACGTTTTAAAAAAGAAAGAGTAATTTTTGCACTCCCCTAAAATGTTAGCCGCATTTATAAGGAAATTTATTTTCACAATCCTCAAAAGTTTATAATTTGAGGAGGAGAATACAAAAATCAATTCTATGCTATAAACGATTTGGTGGGTGGGAAAATTACTCCCCTTAAAAAACCTCACCAAACCCATATATAAAGTTATATATATACTTTCTGGCTATGCCCTTGCCCTAATTTTTTTGCTTTTTCATTGCCACGTGTCCTTTCCACCACCTAGTTGTCGGTGTCATGTGAAGTTCTTTGGACATTTCAGAGTAGGTGTGGGGTTAAGCAGGGAAGCAAACAAGTCATTGGCCCAATGGGCTGGATCAAGCACACTCGGGTGGTCCCAAGAAGGTACCCACCAATCACACAGATGGACCTGGTCATAAAGTAACCATCCAATTGAATTACGGCCTAAGATATTTTGATAATTAATACTACACGTTAAATGTTCTCAGCATATTTTTAACAAGTATTAATTATCAAAAACACATTTCGAGTTGTCATTTTTTCAATCACTAAAACACAACTGTCCGTCCCGGGCACAAAAATTGTGTCCGGAATGATTTCCGACACAACTATTAGAAGCATATAGATCCACATCCATCTAACGCTAATTGTGTCGAAACAGACGGTTGAGATTGCCCGTTATCCTTCTTGTTTTAAAATGGTGCTATTACTTCTTGTTTCTTTTTCCCATAATACTAAGGCTCCGTTTGGAACATATGGAAAGGAAATGAAAAGAAAGGAAACATTGTTTGGTTGGAAAGGAAAATGTAAAGAAAATAAAGATTTTAAGTATAATAAATAGTGAATTTTCCCTCCCATTTTTCTCTTATTTTTCTTCCCTTTTATTTTCCTTTTTTTTCTTTTCCTCTCCTCAAGTTCCAAACAGAGCCTAATAATTGCCGCGTTAAGGACCAGAGACTGAAAGCGAAGAAGTCGTCGAATTGGATTCCAAATCCCCCAAATCCAGGTCAGCGCCTCCTCTGTCTCTCAACACGTTTTTGTTTTCCCTAATCACCTGCTCTCATCCGCGTATGTATTCGTGTATATATATATGTGTGTGTGTGTACTACATATGCTCACATCTATGCATACGCTGAACGATCGTCCTTTGTTCTTGTTCTTGTTGTTGTAGATCTCGGCGTTTCTCCCGATGGCTTCTAAACGGATCTTGAAGGAGCTCAAGGATCTCCAGAAGGATCCTCCCACCTCCTGCAGCGCCGGTATATACGTATAAATATCGATATCCATGTGTATTGGGCCTCAATTTGTTGCTTCGATTCGTTACTAGTGTTCTTTCAGGTCGATCTATGATTATATACCGATATAAACGCATGTAAAACTCTTGTATTGCATATTTTTGTGATTTCCTTTGGATTCCTTGGGATTTTGGCTTTTTCGTTGACTATTTCGTGATTGAAGAGTGAGTTGAAAACAAAATTAACAGATGTTCTACTGCTTGTTAATGATTAGCTGGAATTGACAGCTACACGAGTTTATGTATGCATGCATGCTTCTACATGTATATGTCTGATTGTGTTTACATGATGTATGCCACATATGTGAGTTCAACTCGATTGTTCCTATATGAGCTTGTTATATGAATAAATCCATATGTGTGGTCCCGTTGGGAGAGAAGGAAATAACTGAGAAGAGTCATTTGTATAACACTGGTTCAACTCGATTGTTCCTATATGAGCTTGTTATATGAATAAATCCATATGTGTGGTCCCGTTGGGAGAGAAGGAAATAACTGAGAAGAGTCATTTGTATAACACTGGGACTGTGTTTTTGTTTCTGCTCAATAAGGTTGCAGGGGATGATGGTAAAACAAGTCATAAGGGTGGGGCTACAGCGGGTACGAGTTGGGTGAGACCAAGGTAGTCTCCTTATTCCTGTGGGCTGTGGCAGGGCCTCTATTAATAGGTGACCTACTTCCTGTCGTTTTTGAAGAACTTTAGGAGTGAGTTCTGTGGCCTGATGGATTTATCCATGTAGAAAGATTTTGAGGGTCCTCTGCCTCTTTAGATTGACCAAGTTGAGGGTAGGAATAACAAGTCCCTTGGCTGCAACCTCATGAATTTAGTGCTGGTACATAAGATAGACATTGAGCTCAGAGCAGTGTTCTAAAACAAGGAATTAATCGGCTATTAATTGCTAGCAGGGCCTATCCGATTAGGTCCGACTAACGATTAATCGCCGATTATGCACTGATTAATCACCGATTAATCCTATTAATCGCTCGAAGGTGGCCGACCGCCTGACTAGTGCCTAGTGACTTTTAGAACATTGGCTCAAGGATACCCTAGGTGTCGCTCCAAAATGACTCTTGACGTAATCAATACATAACTTCCCAAGGTCATGCAAGTTCCTTTTAATGATCATTTCCAGGTTTGAGGCTAAGTACATCATATTTGGACCGTAAGAGCTCAACATGAGAAGGAGCAAAGTAGTATGGTTTGCCCTGAACTGGGTGGTATTTTGACTTGGATGCTGGCTGACACATGGTTACTTGAGGTGATCGTTGCTGCACTGGGTGGAAATAATTGATAACAATCCGTTATTCCTCACTTCCATCCTTTTTGAATGCGTAGAATTAGTAGTCCATTATGAAAAGTTAGATTTGATAACTCAGGGTGTTCAGACCAGCTTACGCACACCTCGACTAATCTCTAGGGGACCAATTCCATTGTTTGCAAGCCGGGGGTCCATGTAAAGCAGGGGCAAATCCCCGTATGGACTTGCCCCATAAAAGTTGATGGCACCTGATAGGTTTCAAACCTCAAACCTAAGAGGGAGCATTGAGAAGTTAGATTATTAATAGTAACACAGATTCAGGGAAAGTATAAGGAAGTGCTGCTTTATTACTTGAGCAAAACATAAGAGTCATTCTTCTTTAAAGTTGGATTTGAATGTTGGTCAAATATATGTTATGGACACAGTACAGAATGATGGGGAGATGATTCAAAACTTGAAATAGGTCGAGACTCGAATTACAGCTTTCTGTGGAGGTTATGGTTGACTTGTTGTAGAGCTCAAAGACTGAAAGGCGAGTTATTGTCCAATGAAGCAATCTGGAACAAGATATTTTGGTTTCCCCTCTCTCCCCTCCCACTCTCACACACACACACACACACACAGAGAGAGAAAATACACACATCTTAGAATTAGACATGCATGTACAGTTGTTTCCTCGCGGTAACCATATTGCCACTTGATTCTTATGCCTATTGAATGCTGCTTTTTTCTACCGGAGTCCTGCAATTTACTGTATGTTATCCTGTTAGAACTATTTGTTGGTTAGTGTCTTAAGTTGCATTCGTTATATTGATAGGCCCTGTTGCAGAGGACATGTTTCATTGGCAAGCAACAATAATGGGTCCCGCTGATAGTCCTTATGCAGGCGGTGTTTTTCTTGTTACAATTCATTTTCCTCCTGACTATCCATTTAAACCTCCCAAGGTACTGTAAGAATTTCTATTTGAAAGGGTTAATGCTATTTATTGATATGTTTACTAGCAGTTTCATGCTATGCCCTACTTTTGGGAATTTTTCTTTGATCAGCTCTTTGGAAATCTCATGTAGTAGTACACTAGTTATTTTTGTTTCACTACATGCTTTGATACTTGTCTTTAAAAAAAAATTACTTTGATATGAGTCATTGGTGCATATGCTTCGGTGATGTGGTGAGATGGATCTTCACATGGTATAGATATTGATTATAGAGGCCTTAGTGGGTCTGTGGCTGACAATGTTCCTAGTTTCTTTTTATTTGAACACTTCAGCATGCTTTTCCTTTTGGGATTCGTTCTTGCTTAGTTATTACCATAAATGGGATGGTTTCTTCGTTTTTCCTCTCTGCTGGCCAGGGTGGGGGATGTGGAATAAATTATTGCATGATATTTTACCTTGTCATTTTATTGCATTTGCAATGCAGAATAAAAATGAAGCCTAGTAGCGAGTAATGTCTTACACTCATAGTAATGTATGAGAAGCTGGTGCCCGATCGCCGGTCATGTCCAAAGATGAGCTGCTTTTGCGGGCAAGCTCAAGTCTACCTCATACGCTCTTCCTATGAACCAAGTTCAAATGCATTGCTTTTGGTTCAAATGCTTGTTTCTTGATGGATCCTTTGATACTTGCAATTTGCAAAGTTTCTTGAACAGTTCTTGATTTTCAAGAACTGTTCAAAATCTCATCCTCAATTGGCTTTTAGTCCTTTTAATCATATAAGAATTATTATAAATCAAAGCTTAGTGACAAGCTGTCTATCATATGAAAATCTTGCTTGGCTAATTTACAGTGTGGCTTGTAGGGTTAGCGTATCAATTTCAATCGAGTCCATAACATTTAACACTTTTCAACACCTTTTCCATTGGTCAACCTATTTCCTGAAATTTTAGATGTAGCTTTACAGCTTTAACCTCTTTCTGCTTCCTTCTGTGACTATTTTGCAGGTTGCATTCAGGACAAAAGTCTTTCATCCGAATATAAACAGCAATGGTAGTATTTGCCTTGATATCTTAAAGGAGCAGTGGAGTCCCGCTCTGACTATTTCCAAGGTTCTTATTTTATAAGCTTTCAGTTTCCTTACGGTGTATTATATGAGGGTTTTCAATTCCTGGAGAATCAGGCAATAGGATATTGTCAAGGAGATTATATTGAGTCTGTTAATTTACCACATGGATCTCCTTTTAGAGACGGGTGTCATGGTTGCCTAATGGTTATTGTTGATAAGGGAATAATCAATTCGTGTAGCTATTTTGTACTTGGGAAATCCCTTAGTAACTTAACATCATATCAGATTAGTAGTCCATCAGTAGCCTTCCATTTTTCTTTTGGCTCAAAATCTTCTCTCATGATTTTGAACTATTTGGACCCTTTTTCCTCCTCTATGCATCTTTTTTTTTTTTTGGAATGTTTTATTTATCTGAAAACACTTCTTAAGCGCGACACTAGGTTGAGTCACTGATATTCATGCATGACACAATATGCCCAAAGCTGCTGTTATGAGAATGCTTCAAATCATTCTCTCGTTTTTGCTTGATTCAACTCTATTGCTTGAGCGAAACTTTTCAGATGGATTTATTGAAACATATATCAATGCTATTTTCAGGTGCTACTGTCGATCTGTTCCTTGTTGACCGATCCAAACCCTGATGATCCATTGGTACCGGAGATTGCTCACATGTACAAGACAGACAAGGGAAAGTATGAGGCAACTGCAAGGAGCTGGACCCAGAAGTATGCCATGGGATAGTCTCTGCTCCTTTTTTAAGGATTCTAGGAGCTTGGTCTGACATCATGTAGAAATGAAATTTGCTTTGTCCTCTCTACCCCTGTAACGCACGAATGTGGGATTGAACTTTAGTTGTATGCTCCAAAAAAGAAACGAAGATGAATCCTTTGATTGTTTGAATGGAATTTAATCTATGAAACTAGGAAATAATGTCTATTTAACCATGTACCTATTCTACCGCATGATTTGGAATTGTTTCCAAAGTGGCGTAGCGTTATCTGTCTCAGCCCAATAATGGTTAGTTTGGTTTTTTATTTTTATTTTTTTCCTTTTCTTCCATATTTTGCTTGCTTCTGCCTATTTGGTCAAGTCTCATGTTCAACGGCTTCCGGAGATATACTGTGGACGATTTGATTGGGAAGGTAATTGTATCCATCATAACAAGCCATTTGACTGTCCATTTTTCATTTTCAAACACATGCATCTGTAATGCCAAATGTTTTCTAGCTTGGACGTTTCACGAAAAATGAACTTTGAATGAATAACCTAACGCACGAATCATGTTGATAGCCCCTAAAAGTTTTCATACAAGTTAAACCTCCAGCTTGCTATGGAAAACGATACGAAGTAATGGGGCCTTTAGGCATGAAATAAATGCCAGTGATCTCTACAGAAATGTCAAATTCCCTCAAGTTAGAGGGATAGATAATGCATGATTGCAATTTATAAAAGAAACTGATTTTTGTGGTCTCTACAGAAATGTCAAATTCCCTCAAGTTTAGAGGGATAGATAATGCATGATTGTAATTTATAAAGGAAACTGATTTTTGTGGCGCGCCAACAGTAGAAAGTGGAGTGCAAAAATCAAAATCTTTTATAAATCTGTTTTCCATTTTCTGAAAGAGAAATTATACGGTTGAGAGATAAATTTAGGAAGGAAAAGGGAGATCACGTGTGGAGAAAACCAAACAGATAGTACGGAGACCGAGGCAAAGGACAAGGTCTTCTGGGTTTCCTAGGAGTGGTAAATTCTTGAAACAGAGTACCAAACTGATCTGACTCTTTGCTTGGAGCCCAAGCTTCTGGTACAAACAAGATTTTTTTTGGTAGAAAGATTTTTTTTTTTTTTCTGTTACTATAAATTATTATGCTAGTAAAAGTCAAATACACCCTGCACCTGATATAAATTTTAAAATGGGAATATGATAATGAGACCCACGGATAATAGGAGTCTACTGGTATGCCTTTGAAACTACCATATGAGATACTCCGTGCATCTTGATGCATGCGATTTATATTTCAATCATGTAAAAAAAACTTGAAAGCTTATGTTTTGTTTGGTTTCGTCTTTTTTTTGTTTTGTTTTGAGAGTAATAGGGATTATAAGTGGAGAAAGATAGAGAGAGAAATGATTAGAAATAGGGAGAATCTTTTGAAAAATACTTTTCAAAAACTAAAACAAACAAGGTATTGATTGACGTCGGGCTACTGAATTACATATTCTTGCATTCGAATATTGGTTAGAATTCTTTAGTCTCACGGTACTGAATTGTTGTATTATGATACAACGAACGTTGATTTTTTTAAATTACACACTAGTCCGGTCAGCACTAAACTTATGTTTGTGTCACTTGTATTACATACAAGATGATGTTCTACTTTGTCAAATTTAAAAAACTCGAAAGTCAAAAATATCATGCGTGGCAGACTTGGAAATTCCTGCACCCCATCAGTTATGGAAATGAAATAGTGTCTCTAAATAAAACACGTTTATGTGATAGGATTATCTTTAAATTGCGAAGGTTTTTATGTTAATTCCACCGCCTCATAGAATTGTGCTTGATATGACCATCTCAGTGACTCCTTTCTGGCCAATTATTGAGTACTTTCGGAATATCATGTAGTACTGTCGCGCAGTACTCTCCGCAAATAAAAGATCGTCACCCTCCCAATCACTCAATAAAAATGAATTATGTCCATAATTACTGCATAAATTTTCGTTACGTAAATGGTTGAGAGTACTAAACAGACAACGCTAAGTGATATTCCGGGAACGCCGAACAATTACTCGTTTTTAGTGGGCTAAACATTCTTAAATGGTATATAGTCAAGTCAAAACAAATCAACTTGTTGGAGAAATTAACTGAAAAGGTGGTGCTAGCCGATTACTCAATTATCCTTTTAAGAAAAACTTGGAGTGCAAGTATACACCACTATGAGCGTGGGGGTATTTAAGTCGGTCCATCCTCTAATTTCAGATTTGGGGTGTGAGTGACTAATTCTCTTCCTTTTATCGATTTTTCAGGTAACTTCAAGAGATTTTTACTCTCACTCTTCAAGCCGCATTTAAAGATTCAAACTTTCTCTCTCATCGTTGCCAAAATTAAACAGAAACGTTTTGTAATCAATAAAAACAGAGACAGAAGAGGCAGAACGTTCACCACCGGAGCTGTGGTTACCGGTGAAAATGAGCGCCAAAACGTCACGTCTCGTTCGGATTTACGTGGCCGATGGGGACGCGACGGAGTCATCGAGCGACGAGGACGAGCCGTTCAGGTGTCGTAACGGAGTGAAGAAACGCGTGATTGAAATCAGATTCGAAGCTTGTTGCGAGAACGAGAAGAATCGTGCCGTTAGCAAGAAGAGGAGGCCAAAGAAGGGGGAGGAGAATACGGCGAAGAAGCAGTCGGAGAACGGGACGAAGTACCGCGGCGTGCGGCGGCGGTCGTGGGGGAAGTACGCGGCCGAGATACGAGACCCGTCGCGGGGGGCTAGGGTTTGGCTGGGGACTTACGCCACGGCAGAAGAGGCGGCGCTAGTGTACGACAAGGCGGCCATAAGGATACGCGGAGAGAACGCCATCACGAACTTCTTGAAATCTCCGGCGCCGGCGGCCGAGATCAAGGTTGTGTCCGTCACCGGCGGGTACGACTACGGCAACCTCTCGTCGCCGACCTCTGTTCTCTGTTTCAGTCACAAGGAAGAAGAAACAGAGCAGTTGAGAAGCGGTGGGGGCTGGAGACCAGCTGAGTCGGCGACGGAGGCTGTGAGTTTGCCGGACGATGATTGTTGCTTGCCGCTTGTGAGCTTGCCGGACGATGATTGTTGCTTGCCGCTGGATGATTGCTTCTTGAATGATTTCTTCGATTACCGGTCGCCGTCGCCGGTACTGCTCGAGGAAGTAATTGGTGACGTGGCGCACCCTGTTTTGGGTGGAGATTTGCGTGATTTTTCGGGTGGAAAATTGTACGAGGAGGTGATAAGTCACTTGCCGCCTCAGTCGGGTACTACGGAGGGTGGTTTCTGTGATTTTCCACCGGTCAACTTGGAAGAAGACTTTTGGTCTTGTTTGTGGAACGTGGATGACTTGCTTATTTGAACACCCTCTCCGATCCGATCAGATGATTGGTTCTAAATTGACAAAAAAAGTGTTTTCTTTGCAAGGAAAATGGATGGGAAAATTGGTTGGGTACAAATTCGTTTTCTGCCTTGCCAAGAAAATGTGGGGAAAATCTGACTAGATATATTCGGTACATAGGTGTTCTTGTTTTCAATTTAATCGATCTCTTTGGTAGTATTTATCAATTGTGGTTCTTCTTTCTTCTTCTGTATTTTTTTTCTGTTCAATCTGTGATTTTGAAGTTTCTCTCCAGTACATGGGTTGAGTTTTTTTCTTGTTCTTTTGTTACTGAGGAATTAACAATTAATAGGAGAATTATCTAAGGGTAAAATAGACTTGGAAGTTAGATTGGTGTGTAATTGACTACTGGTTTTAGATTTTGTGGGGCGCATGAGAGGTGCAAGTCAAAAGTTGTTGATGACTAGAAATCCGTTCATATCTCGAGATTTTTCTTCAAATGTAGGCAGATACAATCATGCATCTTGTTAATACTATGAGATAGTAGTAGGACTAAGATAAATACGCGATAAAAGTTTGTTGTAGTATCTACTCTCTTTTCGCGATGACTTATGTATATGCATTTGCGGGTCATTTATATATTTCACTTGATCAGTGCGCATGCACATACAATACGAACAGCAAAAAGAAAAGCTTAATCAGACTTTTTGTAGGGAGTTAGAGCTGCTGGATTTTTTTATTTATTTTTCTTGATAAATCATGGGCTCCGTAGACTATAGTTAAATTCCATAAAGCCCTGAACCGTCTTGGGGTCAACACACGAATTACGCGCGATAGTAATTGAAATTTGTGGGGTAATTAGTCTGGACAAAATCACAGATAATTTTAATTTAGAAAACTTTGATGTACATTGCACTTGATCTACCATTGGCATTGTAATAGATGTGTCCAATTCAGGGTCTAATTTGCAGCAGCATCAATTTCTTGAATTAGCCAAAATGTGTTCGGCAAACATATTATCATGGCCCCAGTGCATGCACTTTTCCATAGTTTAAGTCATTGCATTCATGATTAACCTAAGTTTGGGATCTGTTGACACATGAATGAAGTTGACAGTGGAATTGCCACATACAAGCCCTTCATAGGGAAGAAAAAGAAAGTAGTAAACGCCTCCCAAGATTACAACATGGTTACATTGATCAGGGGTTTGACTATCACCTGCGCACTATCGACTCCGGTGTTGAGCCGGTCCATGTGGGGCTGTGTCCTGACTTTAATACGACCCCTATTATTGGTCGGTTGGATTGGCCTCCCAAATTAATCTCACTATTGAGCGAGACACCAGCTATCAAAATAAAAATTCTAAATGAGTGGGAAGAAGTACAAGAACCAATTGTAAGTTGTAATGAAGTGGATAAAATTCTATCCCCGTTGAAAAACTACTGGTAGAAGAAATCATCAATCAAGAACATGAGGTCGGGTCGGGAATTGGTCTTCAAAAGTTCACCAAATCCTGTTGGGCTTCATGGTGGATGATGTCTTATGTATAGACAGGGTTTACAACTTAAGAGCAGCAATTGGTTCAGGTTTAAAATCGACCCTCAGACCCAAAATTCTCCTAACCTCAGCAGGAGTAAGTCTCCAGGTCTTCTCACCCCAGAAATCCAGAATCTCAGAAACCTTTTCTAAGTTCAAGATCGTTGCCATCTGGGTAAGGCGAGTAAATTTGTCCCGAACAGTCCTCTGAGTCATGCTTGAGAAATGGCTCACTAGCGCTCTCGTATCTCTGTCAAGTTGAAGACCTCCAAGCTGAAGGAACCTTTTTTGTATCATCATCACTTCAAGCCTCTTCACAATCAAGTCAATGACAAAATGAACGAATGAATTGTAATTATTTGCAGTCATTAGTGGCTGGAGCCATGCTACATTAGAGTCAGCAGAATGAAGAAGTCGCTGGACCCATGGGTCGTTCACCTCATTGTCAGCATATTCAGCCTCAGACAGCTCATAACTTATGGTTGCCACACTGTCTTATACCGGACGGATCCTACCTGTCACAGTTGCTACGAGTTGCTCCATTCCAACATTCAAGGCTTTTTTGAAGCTGTTGCTCATCTCGCCCAATTCAGACAAACAGGAGTTCACCCTCTCTACATCTGCTGGTGCAACAAATACCTGAAAAAATCCAAAACCAATTCATTCAACACACAAATAAGGATATCACACCCACATAGGAGATCTAAAGAAATTTACACCAATATTGAAAACCAACGTTGAGAATCTCTACTTTAGTTAGCAGAAGTTGCAACTAAATATCACATGGACATGGAAAAAGTATCAACTCTAAGAATACTACCACACGTCACCTGCCAAAAAAAATAATAAAAGACCCTTTAAGGATCTTCATCACAACATACTCTTTTAGAAATATGGTACTAAAAAAGTACAAAAAAAACTCGATAATGAGAAAGAATACAAAAAGGAAGAAAAAGACAATAGATAAGTGAGGGAAATCTTTTTATCTAGAAAAACTCTGATGATACAATGTAACTTGGCAACCGGGCATCATAACATCACCAAAGAAGTTCATCCTGTTAGAACTGTATCGGAGAGAGAAAAATTGTGAAGTACGCTAGTAAAACAGTGTCACCGTGAGGTAGGCTAGTTATTTGGGAAATACTGAGTGGCAATCAATTATAGGCATTGGAGTGCCAAGACAAGCTATTGATGAATCAAAATGAACATTTCCTCTCCAAAGGTGATAAGGAATAAAACAGATTGTTATTCAGTTCAACATCAGTCACAATCCAGTCTTTGCTCCAAAAACAGCTTTGCTCCAAGATTGGATTCTCTCACTTTATGCTGCAATGCATCAATGTACTCGCTGCCCAACAAACTCACTGCACTACCAAGAACTGCAATCACAGAATTGATGTTTGATGTGGACACGGACCTCCTACAGCAACTTTGGAAAACATAGAAGACATCATCCACCAGTGGTGAGGCTGTCATGTACGTGCTCGTCGATGTTTATAGCCTTCCTCACATTTTCCACCATAAAGAATCCCTCTAAAATGGCATAATACCCGCTAATCTCCTGAGCAACCTTACTGAAGTTTCCACTCCTAAAAGCTTTCATGGCTCTCAGACCCAACTCATCAACCGAACTCAAACCCCTGATCTTTGAGACCATGTGTTCCATGTAGTCTTCCCCCAATTGTGTAAGGGACAATATTTCTTCCATGTACAACTCAATCTCCATAGGATCAGGTCCTTCAACTCCGACAGAGAGCAAATTACTCTTATAACACTTAACCTCCGCAGTTAATTTAACTAATTTTCTATTATCCAAGTACTTTTTCAAAACTAAAGAACCCCTAGAATCGCATTCCTCTTGAAGTTCACATATTGCGTAAACGATTGCATCTTCCTCACACAGACTACGCAAAATCTCATCGTTTTCGTCTACAGCCAATACAATGTCTTTGAATAAGCTGGTCAAACATGCCACGAAGTTTACCTGGTTTTGATTTGCAGAGGGCATTTTCCTATTTGATAACTACTAATCTAAAACACGTTTCTCGATCAAAACATAAATAGATGAATCGCATTTTCAAAACCTGATGAAGTGGAGGATCGAGGGGTGGTCAAGCTGATCCACAGCCACCGATAATCTCTTCCGTACAGTGCGTTCGAGCTGATTTTTGTACGCCAATAGCTTCTCCCTCTAATCAGAACCCGAATCCTCGTACTTGGCATCAATTTGAAGGAAAGTGTGAACGTAATTGGCGGCGGACTCAAAGTCTTCGGAATCTAGGGCTTTAACGACGCCGTCGCCGTCGATGCAATTGGCCCTATAGACGATGGCGTCGATGAGGAGGAGGGTGTGGCTGACGCGTGACTGGGCGAGATCGAGGGTGCGGACGTTGCGGGTGACCTGGTCGGCGAGGTCAGAGGTGGATCGGAGGTTGGAGAGAGTGTGGTCGGAGTCGGACTTGATGACGGGGAGGACGTCGGCGGAGGATTTGTGGAGGTCGGAGAGGTGGTTGTTTAGATCGATGCGGTGGGAGAGGGTGGCGTCGAGGTTGAGGTCAAGGGTTCTCTGGTAGGATACGTATTCGTGGAGTAGCCGCGTTATTGATCCGACGTCGGATAGGTTGCGGGCGTATTCGAGAGATTCTGCAGTCCCAGGGACGGCTGCCATGGCTAGAGGGAGGGAGAGAGAGAGCGGTAGAGGCCTGGACACGACAATATAGTAGTAAAATGTTCATGTATCTCAACTCAACTATCCCTGAAAAACAACAAGCACCAGGAAGGGAGATGATGAACAGAAAAAATACTA
Organism: Rhododendron molle; assembly: GCA_025413875.1. Taxonomy (NCBI): domain Eukaryota; kingdom Viridiplantae; phylum Streptophyta; class Magnoliopsida; order Ericales; family Ericaceae; genus Rhododendron; species Rhododendron molle. The sequence goes on along the minus strand of CM046394.1, from coordinate 952,695 downwards.
CTCCAGGAGGGAGGGAGAGAAGTGTTTGGAACTTTGGGAAGGTGGGAGAAAAGATTGGGGGCGGGGGGGAAGAGCTCTGCTATCCGCAGAGAGGACAAAAATTGAACTGCGTACAATTCTATACTCTTGTTTTTTGGGAGGCGGGGGGCCTGCTCCCCTTCCTGCTCCGCCCGGAGTGGGGCCCACTCTGGGTCTCGCTCCGATGATCGCGATCGTTCACTTTGTAGAGCTCGTCGAGAAGAACAACCATGCAAAAAATCAGCTTAATTGGATATTATTAAGTACCTGATCGGAACCCATATAACTCTTGGTAACTCTCGGTCCATGGGTTCAAGTGGATTTGATCCAGTGTTTCGGATCCATTCTTTTCAAGATAAAAAGGTTCCGATCAGGCACTTGATGATATCCAATTAAGCTGATTTTTTACATGGTTGTTCTACTGAGCAATTCCGATCATCAAAGCGAGACCCGGAGTGGGCCCCACTCCGGGCGGAGCAGGAAGGGGAGCAGGCCCCCCGCCTCCTGTTTTTTGAACTCAAATTTTAGACTTATTTAGTAAATAAATCGAGTTCGAATAGCATAAAGTTTGGCCAAGGCCAATTAGGGGTACTCAAGCCGACGGATTTGGGCAACCCTGGCATGGGGCAACTGAAAGACAAAAAAAAAAAAATCATAAATTTTAAGTAAATGATAAATGCAACAAAGAAAAAATTTAGGAGTATGTTCCAACCAAAAAAAATTAGAAAGTTTTCTTGGACATTTGAAAACAATATTGACGAGAAAAGTAACAAAATTTATTTACAATCTTGATTTTATAAGGAAAAATGGCAGCCAAATCTGAGGTCGGGCTTAGGCAACCTACTCATATGTCGGGGCCGGCACTAAGCTAGGCTTGGATTGTTTGGACCCTAGAGCTAAGCCGAGTCCTACAAAGATGTGTGATTGAGAAGAATTTGAGACATGCAATAATTACTCCTCGTAAACTAATGGGCCTGTGGATGGAATTTCCATGAATTAGATTCTTAGGACCCGTTCTGCTTTTTCTCAAAAAAAAAAAAATTCAAAAAGAAAATAATTTTAAACTCAAATATAACGAAAATGAAAAATAATTTTTCAATTTATTTTGCACCGCTGAAAAGATTTCAATAAGATCTATCAAATAAAATCTATATTGGTAGATAAATTATTTACGTAAACAAATAATTTTTGACCTTGAAATTACCTTCTTTTAACGGACTCTCAGAATGCTAGGATTTGTGGGACGGATAATCACAGGGTAGGGGGATCTCCAAGAAGCATATCCTATTGACGAGGAGGGCCGAATCTAGCCCTAATACAAACCCCAGCAGCATTGCGGCACCCCTCCTCTCACTACCACCCACCCCTTAAACACCACCGATCTACAACCTCAAAAAATGTCCAAATATGTAGTCCTATCTATCGACAAGAGCAAGCCATCATCGTCGGAAAACTAATCAGTACTAGCGGCAGCAGAGGCAATCGCGAGCAATGTGGATCTTCTAACAGAAATAATCTTACGGATTCCTGCAAAATCCCTCATCAAATTCAAGTCCGTGTCCAAGCACTAGCTCTCCCTCATTTCCCTCTCCCAATTCGAACGCAACCACGCCCACAGAAATCCCTCTCCTTTGGTCTCGGGCATCTACTTAAAACGCAAATGTCCCCTTTCGTCATGCTTAAATGACCGAATTACCCCTGTCTCGGTTCACACCGGCCCCCAAAGAAGAACTCGTCTCCCTGACTCTCTCGTTCGTGGATAGGTTAGGATTTTCAACAAGCATAGTTCCCTCCTTCGATAGGTTAGGATTTTCAATAAGCATGGTTCACTCTTCCAATGGCTTGACGTTGTGCCAGTGTGGGGGTTGGAATTATCTTGTTTGTAATCTTACCACCCAAAAGCTCATGCCACTTCCAAAACCTGCCACCTTATCTGAATCAAATTATGACTACGGATCTTACTTGGTTTTTGATCCTACAAAATCACCTTACTACAAGGTGGTGGTGGTTAATTTGTTTTTCCAATTACCTTAATAGGAATACTACTATCCAGTTAGACTTAGACATGTACTCCTCCGAGAGTTCCACTTGGAAAAACAGTACATTTTACTACCTTATTACATGAGATCACTAGTGGCCAGGCATATGGAGCCGTTTGGAATGGAGGAGTTCTTTTGATGACTTGCAAGGGTTGGGCGAGTTGCACGAATCATGACCATTTCTACTTTCGATATGACATTAATGTGGCAGAGAAACGTCTGAGTACAGCTCGAGTGCCATTCTCGGAGGCTAGTCTTTTTGGATTCACTCGGTATTTCGGAGAATGTGGTCGTGATTTGCTTTTTATTCAATCTCCTTTTATATCGGAGTACAGAATTCAAAGTGTATAAAATGATGGATGGAGGAGAGAATTATTTTCAGTGGACTATCAAGTATGTGGTAGATCTAACACCCTTAATATTGCGGAATACAAGAAGCCGTAAATTAATTTGGTGGTAAGTGTTGTGAAGGGGTCAAATGAAAATGATCTCGGATTGGTGTTATACATTTCGGGCGCATTTATTTCCTATAATATCGAGTGCAAGACATCGAAGGTGCTTCGTGGTTTGTACCCGGGCGAATTTCCTATAATCATAGGAGGGGATCTTTTCAGACGTGCTTATCCATTCATCCAAAGTTCAATGCCTATTTGAGTGAAGTCCTACATGTTTAAACTAGCACAGTATGTCGTAATCTTTGCTTATGGATCCACCATTTCATATCTTGCTGCCTCTGGCTAGTTGTAGGAGGTTCCTGTTTAGCCATTTGACTTTTGAATGGTACTAGAAGACAGTATGGATGTTATCAATCGTGTAAAGATAATTTTTAAACCGCTGATTTAGTCACTTTATTTTTTTGTTAACGTCACTCTTCGATTCATTATAAAATTCTTCTCTATTTTTTTTGGAACTGCAAATTAATTTTTTTTTTGATCAGGTACTGCAAATTAATTGGTAACAAAAGAACCAGAAAAACGTATGCGATGACGCAAATTTTGATTTTTTCTCTCTGGAAAGTAGGAATGGTTGCCCTTGTGGACGGACACCTCTAACTACTTCCCCCTATGTTTGGCGCCCTTTGTTACACGCCACGAATCACCTCTCTCTCTCTCTCTCTCTCTCTACCTACACAAACACACGTAAGAGAAACCACGTAAACCGTCTTCTCCGTCTGTTCCTTCTCCTCCTTTAACAGGAACAGCTCTCTCGCACAGCTCATTACCTCAATCTCATTGATTTCTCCAGTAATTCCAAACACAACTTTCCAAGCTTCCATTTTGTTAGAGAAGAGAGAGGAAAAAAGGTCGGTTTGGGAAATGGTGAGCACGAGGCAGGGTCTTCCTCCTCCGTGGGTAAGCGCGGCAGCAGCAGCATCATCATCATCCAGAGTTGAAATCGACGGAAACGTCACCTCTGTTTCGGGGACTGAAGATTCATCATCGCAGTCTCATCATTCCAAGAAAACCCCAGCCGATTTCGATTTGGGTTTCGCAGAGAGGGCCTTCTCTGCTGCCGGTGCCGCCGTCCTCTCGGCCGTCCTCGTCAACCCTCTCGATGTCGCCAAGGTGTTTCATTTCACCCAAATTCATTACTAGTATTTATACCCACATGTTTCTGTTTTTCCTATTCCACATATTTGTAGTTTTCATTTGTGTAATTTGATTGAACTGAGGGATAAGCTTAGCTGTTTACTGCTCCTCCCCGCTCGGCACTGAAAAATTTTCCCTAGCCGTGGTGCCTGCTCGGCACTGAAAATTTTTCCCCAGATAAGTGTCCGGATAGCTAACATAAGCCTTTAAAAAATACGTTTTTTTTTCCCCCACAATTCAATAGATATCAATGAGTTTTAAGTTTTGAAAAAATTTGAATGTTTTAACGAAAAAGTGCATATTTTTAAAGGCCTAGATTGTGGGCCGGCCGGACACTTATTTAGGGTCGGCGGAGTAGTATCCTTGGTTTCTCATGTGTGCAGAAAGGACGCCTTTGTTTGGTTTCTCCTGTGTGCAGAAAGGAAGCCTTTGTTTGGAACTCGTAGAAAAGAAAAGAAGGGAAAATTAAAAAAAATTATCTTTTATTGTTTCGTTCGAGAGGAAAGTTACGAGAAAATGGCAAAATTAAGTGGTGAGCACAGTAAAATTTTCTCTACAATTTTACTCACATTTCCCTTCTCTTTGACAAATTCCAACATTCGCAGTAGTCATTTTGCCATAGTGTCTCCTTAATTGGGTCAAAAAAATTCCATTTAAATGAGGTCAAATTAATGTTTCAGGGTTCATTATATTGGTTTTTTTAACCAATTGGCGCTAGTTTAGTTGGATATGACTCTTGCATTTCACTAGGAGGTCAGTTCGAATCTCGCCACCTGTGCGTGAGTGTTCTTCACTTAGAGAGGCTCTTCGTTTCTTTATTTGTTTCTTCCATATGATGGGTTTATTTCTTGTATTGGTTGAGTTGTTGAATTTGATTATCTCGTGGACTCTTACAATTGATATAGTGTCTCGTGATTTGTACTTTGTAATTCATGCAGAATGTAAATGATCTCTCCTGTTGATTAACCTAAACAAAAAGTATTGGTTTTTTTGACTAAACAAATGCAGTGGATCCAATTAGAATCTGGCAGTGGAAAGATATAGACCACTGATAGTATTACTAGAATGATTTAACTTCAGATGTCTGGTGAACTCGATTGGTCTAATTTCTACTGGCTGTTTCCAGACAAGGTTGCAGGCGCAGGCTGCTGGCATCCCTTGCGATGATCTTCGCAGTATGGCATGTTTCGAAACAAACACGGTAAGTTCGCCGAGGTTACATCTTGATTTTCGCATTTCAATTATGAGCTGGTGGGACAACTTTCAGTTTTGCATCTGATGGATACGTGTCTTTATTTCTTCAAAGAAGGGATGAGTGTCACTAAAAGTCTCCTTGTTTCTATCTTATGAACTTTTTCTTTTGTTTTCATTTTATAAATTATCTGATTGGCATTTAACAATCGCAATGCATTCTCTAAAGACTATCGAAAGGAGTTCTTGGGGAGTCGAAAGGAAAAGGTCCAATTTCTAAGGAGACATGGTGGTGGAATGACGAGGTTCAAATTATAGTAAAAGCCAAGAAGGAGTGCTTCAAAAAGTGGCAAAAGGACTGGAATGAGGAAAAATTTCAGGGTTATAAGCAAGTTAGCCAGGAGGCTAAGAAAGCCGTTCGGAAGGCTAAATTGAAAGCCTATGAGAATTTCTACGATAGACTCGATAGTATAGATGGAGAAAAGATTATTTATAAATTTGCTAAGTCGCGAGAAAGGAGAGCTAGAAACATTTCTCAAGTTAAGTATATAAAAGATATTGATTCGGTGGTGTTGGTAAAAGACGAGACGATCATAGATAGATGAAAGTCGTATTTCGAGAAGTTGTTAAATGAGAAATATGAAGGAGGCTTTGGTGGGGAGGAAGTATATGTACCTGGCGAGAACATAGAATATGAATTCTATCGGAGAATACAAAAGTTCGAAATGGTTAAAAGTTTTGAAAAGGATGAAATCGGGTAAGGCCTTAGGACCAGATGGTATCCCTATTGAAGTGTGGAAAAGTCTAGGTGACCTGGGGGTGACTTGGTTGACGAAATTGTTTAATAAGATTATTATGACTAGGAAGATGCCCGACGAATGGAGAAAGAGGACGCTAGTACCTATCTATAAGAATAAAGGGGATATTTAAAGCTGCAACGACTATAGAGGTATTAAATTGATGAGTCACACGATGAAGTTGTGGGAGAGAGTTATTGAGCATCGCCTGAGGATGGTGACTACGGTGTCAGAGAAACAGTTTGGGTTCATGCCTGGGAGATCAACCATGGAAGCTATCTATCTATTAAAGAGAATGGTAGAAAGCACAGAATAAAGAAGAATGATCTCCATATGGTTTTCATAGACTTAGAAAAGGCCTATCACTAGAGACATCATATGGTGGGTTCTGGATAGAAAGAGAGTGACCAAAGGATATATCGAGGTGATTAGAGACATGTATGATAGTGTCGTCACTACTATTCGATCACCAGTAGGGGAAACAAGTGAATTTTCAATCACTGTCGGATTGCATCAAGGGTCAGCCTTGAGGCCGTACCTCTTTGCCTTAGTTATGGATGAATTAACTAGACAATTTCAGGAGGATATCCCTTGGTGTATAATATTTGCAGATGACATTGTCCTCGTAGATGAAACTGCTAGAGGTATTAATACGAAACTAAAAATTTGGAGGGAAGCATTGGAGTCAAAGGGTTTTCAAATAAGTAGGAGTAAAATTGAGTATATGGTGTGCAAGTTTAGTGGTACCAACAGTGCACTTGAAGAAAGAATGATGATCCAAGACTAGGAGATACCTAAGAGTGATCATTTTAAGTACTTAGGCTCAATTATTAGTAGTGATGGAGAGATTACCGGTGATGTAACCCATAGGATCTAAGTGGGGTGGCTCAAGTGGAGGAGCGCTATTGGTGTACTTTGTGACTAGAGGGTACCCACAAAATTGAAGGAAAAATTCTATGGAACTGCCATCAGACCAGCGATACTTTATGGGACAGAGTGTTGGCATATTAAGAAACAGTGAACAAGATGAGTGTAGCGGAAATGAGAATGTTGAGGTGCATGTGTGGTAAGACTAGACGAGACAGGATTAGAAATGAAACAGTTCTTGAGATGATAGGTGTAGCACCTATAGAAGAGAAGTTGAGGGAGAATAGGCTAAGGTGGTTTGGACATGTCCATCGTAGACCAGGAGATGCAGTAGTAAAGAGAGCGGATAGGATAGCTTTGGGTAGCAATGCTACGGGGAGGGATAGACCTAAATTGACATTAGATGCTGTGGTGCGCAAAAAATTGAGTATAGTAGGTTTGTGTGAACAAGTGGCTCTTGACAGAGCTCAATGGGAAAAAAAGATTCATGTAGCCGACCCCAAGTGATTGGGACATAAGGCTCGGATTGGTCTGGTTTGATTTGGTTTAATGCATTCTCTAAACACTTCGTCCATACATTTCCCCCTCCTATTCCATGGCTAAACTCCTCTTTAATTTTTATTGTTGTTTCTCATGTCTTTTCTATTAGACAGTCAATCGAAGATGAACTATAGCTATATACCGTGACATTTCTCCTTGTATTTACCTACTTTCTGCCGTTTGTGGGTTCTTTTCTGACTCCTTGTGCAATATGGGATAGGAACACCTTAGCATATATTTTTTCTACTCGGGGAGATTTGGCGTTACTGGAGTGGCATTCTGCTCACATGTCATTGGCCCTAGGTCAAATTATGAAATTCCCCTAATTAATTTGATTGTTTTAAATCATTCTTGTTTGAGAAAGAGGGAAAAGTGTTTAGGGTAAGTGGTTAGAGGTGTCCATCTAAGAAAGTTCAATAACTCTTTTACCCTTACTTACTAAGGACTACTATTAGCAACAACTACCATTGTCATCCACCTTTGTCTTATTTTACTAATCCGAATGTGTTATTCCGTCATTTTTTTATCTCGTGTTTTTCTCCACTATACAACTAATTTGTTGAAGTTGGGATTTAGTTTGTCCTAGGAAATTGTTGGTTTTCTCTGCTCAATACTTAGGACTAATAATTATTGGGGAAATGTGCAATTATTTTTAGATGCTTCCAGATATGAGATGTTCTCCGTCCTGCACTCGTGCAGTTCTTGGTGCTGAACCAGCATGTCATCCGGATTGTTCACGGTATACAGGCACAATAGACGTCTTCTACAAAGTTGTACGCCAGGTTGGCCATTTTACGGAATAGTGATGCATGTACTCACATTTTCATTTTTAGAAATCACATTACATCTATCTAAAATTGGTTTATGATTGAAGTGCTTGTATGTATTAGTTTCTATCCAATTAGACTATTTTGTGGAGAAAGTCCTAAGAAACTGGCCTTGGCGACCTGGTTTAGTACTAAACCAGACGATGTTATTCTTTCCAACAAGTCAAAGTGGACCCATCCTTGAAATGTATTTGGCTTTACATGTGAAGGCAATATGATGTTTCAAGTCAAGTTTACTGACTGAACAAGTGCATTAACATCATGATATTATTATGTGCCCCTTAACAAGTTTGATTGGCTTTTGGTTTCAAGTTATTCTTCTGATAACTAGAAGTTTCTATCAATTCTTGTTAATTGGGTTGCCACTTCGGATTACTAGAAAATTGTAATATTTGGTTTGTGCAGGCATATGTATAAGCTAACTAATGTTATAACTTATAAGGTGTTTAACGGGCATCAAAATGTGCAGGAAGGATTGGCAAGACTTTGGAGAGGCACGAATGCAAGTTTAGCATTGGCAGTGCCAACTGTAAGTTTGTTCTGACAAGAATTTCAGCTTCCTGCTTGAGGTCTCTTATAGGGCTTAACCCCACATATAGGTTTTAGAATAGGTTCTACTTTAGAACTTAAGAGCAAGATGTTACTGACATTTATTTTCTCATGAAAAAACCACTAGGTGGCGATCTACTTGCCTTTTTATGACATTTTGCGCAACTATTCAGAAGAATTCACTTCAAGGAATGCTCCAATCCTTACACCCTATGTCCCTTTAATTGCTGGCGCAGTTGCACGGTCTTTCGCTTGTATCACTTGCTACCCTATTGAACTTGCCAGAACACGTATGCAGGTATAAATACTTGTCATACAGAAATTGGTATTTCTTTCACATGTGTGACCTGCTGCATTTCTGACATGTAGAGCTCTATGTAGTGGCAGTATGCATATTATGTGGTTGGAAATTTCATTGACCCCCATTTTTTTCAATGATCCTCAAAAAAGGTGTATTGGATACATTAGTTTTGGTAAAGCCTGTGATTTAATTAATTCAGATATAACGAGCTACACTATGAAACTTCCTAGTTTTGATGAACAACTTCCAATGTTGGATCTTGAATTTGGTGGTTAGAGAACCTTTTAACTTCCTCTACTATGGTGTTGGAGATAACTTTTTCAGTTACCATATCAGCTTTTAGTACGTTTGTAATCTGTATTGAAGTTCTTCTCAACTGTAGGCATTCAAAGAGGCTAAAAATGTTGTGAAGCCTCCAGGAGTTTGGAAGACTTTGGCTGGGGTCGTCTCCCCTGTCAGGAGCACAAACAACCTTCAAAACTGTAAGTTGATCCTGGATTCAGATGTCAAAGGTTATGTGCACGTAAGTTTCATTTCATGGTCTGGCTGATATATTAATAAGCATACGTAACTTTCGACTGGGTAATCAAGCAGCCGTCCTCTGGCTGACTACTAGTTCAAGCCAATTCTTCTCAGTATTGAACACAACCCCCCCCTTCCGCATTAAATATCTGCTGGAAGATGGGCGATGGATGTTATCATGGAGGAAGCTTGTTGGAATAGTAGATGTAACTTTTCAATTTGCTTAATAGTTCCATTTTGATCCTCTTACAACCAATGCAAAAGCGCATGCTCCTGAGATGCATTTGTAGCAGGTAGTGGAAACAAGTAATTCTTTAAAAGTGTGGTGAAAGTAATTTTATTGACGGTGTTGTAGGTACACAGCTCAATATCAATGTCTTCTTTTGCCTTCTTTGTACTTCTTTTTCCCCTTATGAACTGGGAAGTTGAGCTTCCACATGCTGAAGTTTCCCCATGGAAATAGTACACGGAGGTACCACCGTATTTGTTACTAAATGAACAAGTCCGTATAGTAAGCGTTTTTGTCTGAACTCGCGAGTATGACAACCACCTCAAATAACCTATTTTTTGAGTTAATAATGTTAGGCAATAGGCACTTAAGAAACGTGTTGTGTAATTTCACACCCCCTCAAGCAAAAGGGAAAGAACACCCCGTTTGGGTAATTTGTGCATATTTTTGCTTAGCTCCTGGTTCTGATATCATTCTTTTATCTGGCAGTACAAAGTTACCGCTTCTTGTGGACAGGCCTTGGAGCACAACTTGCACGTGACGTTCCATTCTCCGTCATCTGCTGGGCAACCCTTGAGCCTGTGAGATTTCTTTGTTTTTTAGAACCGAAGGGATCACTGTGGTTCTTACTTGTGATTTAATGAGTTCTGAAGATTCAACATGATATGATTTTGGTTTTTGCTTCTATGCAGATGAGGAGAAGAATATTGGGTCTAATGGGTGATGAGCCCAGTGTGGCCAATGTACTGGGAGCAAACTTCTGTGCTGGCTTTGTTGCAGGAAGCCTTGCAGCTGCTGCTACATGTCCTTTAGATGTTGCCAAAACTAGGCGGCAGATAGAGGTTGGTTTTTTCATCTGAACTCTCTTGGCACACATTTTTGGTATTTCAATTTAGGACCATACTTTCGATAATAATAAAAAAGTAGGGCCAAATTTTAAATGTCTACATTGCTTCCTGCCAAAGACATGCATTCAAAGAGTATATATTTGTATCTGAAGTAATAATAGGAATGTTGTCGTCATTTATCTTCATATTCACTCGTCTCTCTCTTTTTTTTTTTTTTTGATCAGCTTCATATTCACTTGTCTTTACTCCAGTGCATGGCATATTGAACTGCTTTACGAAGAAAATTATGGGAGTATGTTGTGTAATCTCTAGTGTAATTCTTAGTTTATGACGTTAATAAGAACATATATCCTTTTTATAGAATAACAGTCGTAAGACTATTTTATCAAAGCTAATTTAGTGTACATGCACAACATAAGAGTTCTGACTCGGGTCTTGTTGATTACTGGATTTTTAGAAGGATCCTAGCCGAGCATTGAAGATGAACACAAAACAAACATTGCTTGAAATCTGGAGGTGCGTAACACTCTCCTTCCTTGTTCTACAGTCTCATTATTCGAGCATTGCTTCGACTACTAACTCATGGTCTTGAATCAGGGATGGAGGAATGAGGGGACTATTTACAGGAGTTGGTCCTCGTGTTGCTCGTGCTGGCCCTTCAGTTGGAATTGTGGTTTCGTTTTATGAAGTTGTCAAGTATGCTATGTATAAAAGACGGACAGTCCAATGAATACAGTAAGGACATGAATGATCCTTGTATCCAGAACCTCTTCATTTTCCATTAAAAGTACAAAGGACTTCAGCTAAAAAGGATGAAATTTTTTCTTGGATGCTGCAGCTCAAGTGGCAGCTGCTTCGAGCAAGAGTTGATCCATTCGGGCAATTCGCAAAGTTGAGGCTAATTACAGCAGGGGCAGGAAGATGATTGATTTATCGATTAAGTATAGATGATTCGGCATTACTTCTTCGGCACTTTCTTCTCTTTGTTGAGATGCAAAGGAAAAAGAATTAAGAGAGATTTCTTTTCGTCTTTTGTGAAAATAAAGTGATGGAGAGTGACATGCAGCGCGGGATTTTCGATTGCTGATTTATAAGAATTACATCACTTCTTGAGACGACATCCAGTCAATATTTACCTTCTTTCTACCTTTGAGAATGATGCACGTTGTGCCTTACTGTAATTGGGGAGCCAGAATTCCATAGGACGTAATCTTGAGAGAATTTGTAATCTAATTTCGTGTCTAATTCATCGAATCAAACCCCCCTTTGTACAATGTATTAAGGCCCCCCATTTGATTAGAAAACAGAGAGGATTAGAAACTAAAAGATAAGAAATTGTACGGAAGGTAACTTCTATCGATCTATTTTTCTCGGCGAAAGTCTTTCCGATTCATCTCGACACCAGAAAAAGTGAAAAAAGTGTTAATGGAATGGGTTCATAGCTTTAATAAAGTTTACTTGTATCAAATGCACGGGAGTACATGGTGTCTATTTACTTGCTACCACTCCACTTGCGAAGAACTAAAAACTTGGCAATATTGTAGCAAAAGAAATTACATGGGAACACCAAAAAGAAAAAACTCAAAAGTAGAAATAGTATTTCCAAACTACTAAATGATACTACCCCAAGGCCCAGCATTGAGCATTTACTCGAATTGAATTCCTTTCTCCATTCAATCCAAGAGAGAAACTTTAGAAAGAGTTGTAGGAAGAAGCATCCAAGGGATGAATGAGGTATGTGAGAACAAGGGCAGCAAGCATCAACACACAAGCAAGCCCCTGGTCAACTGAAGTTCCTGCAATACAACAAAAAGAAAAACCCATGACACCTTTAAGGATACAACAAAATAATCTCAAGCAAGAGATGGGGAGAAGAGCAGAAGTTGCCGAATTACAACTGTTCAATGAAAGACAAGTCAAATTGAACCTCGAGTGCCGTAAAATTACGAAACAAGTTAAAACAAGCACATAGATCTTTCTTGAAGTAGTGGGGGCTCCACTAACAACAATGCGTAAGCATATGAATGAGAGAGAGAGAGAGAGAGAGAGAGAGAGAGAGAGAGAGAGAGAGTCTAACCATCGCTGACAGGAGCAGGAGTAGGGGCCATCGACTGAGCGCCAGCGGCGGGGGGAACTACGGCGAAAACAATTGCGAACACGGCCAATAAAATTCCAATGAAAAACCTAGACGAGGCCATTCTCTCCCTCTCGAATGAAAAAGTAATCAGCAAAACAGAGAGAGAGAGAGAGAGAGAATTCGTTTGTTATTGTGAGATTGGGAGGAATTGGCGGTTAGTTATATTAGCATTTGTTTGGGGCCCACTTGCAAACGACCATGCCATGTGCCGCCTCCTAATTCCGACCTCAGCCATGTTGCTAAATTTGCAAAGTTCAGTCATTTCATGGGGTAGGGTTAGGTTGAGTGATTTATTTCATTTAGTATCCGTTATAAGCTTTAACCTAAAGTTTCAAATTTCAAATTTTTTATCCCTCTCTTTTTCTTTGGATTTTAAACTGTACATACTGTTTATAACCTAATACTAAAGTGTTTCCTTCTCCTCTGAACATGATTTGGCACAAACAAATCGAAACGAGTTTAACTTATCTACTACAGTATATATAACTTTCAAACAAAACATACATTTGAATCCTTGCCGAAGTGGAGTCAAATTTATTGTTCTAAACAATCATGAATAGCTGAACACCAAACAAATTCTTTGGGTTAACACGAGGTTATGAAGAAAGAAGAAGTATGGACCACCTATTATTATAGCCGAAAGGACCGGTTGTCTTTAATTCGTCTGAAGGCGGTCTACAAAAATGCACCTTGGCATTACTAGTAGATATGTACAAAAATCCAACTACAACAATTCCCTCTCGTCTCTCTTGTAAACATCTTACCTTGCGCATTTCCTTTTGCTTTAAGTTGGAGTATCAGTATTAGGGGAAAAAAACAAAAACACAACTCTTGGTTAAGAGAAATACCATGTTTGTAAATCCTTGTAAGTATTTTCTTTACTACAACTTTCTAATTGAATCATTGTTACCCAAACTTACATCGATTGGGAATGGAGAAAATTGGAGTATGATTTAAATACACATATCAGACATCTCCATCGAATAGTTCATATTCTGAATTGGATACAAAATTTCTTTATAAAGGTTGCACCAGAGTGACTTGAGCTCACCCTGCACATTTAACTGACTAAACACCAGCTAAATGTTGGTTGGCACATGGAATGCAGGCACAAAAACTACTATGTTGAATGCAAACTAAAACTGCATTTGACCCCTGGCTATGAAAGATAAATATTGCTACCATCAGACATTTGGAAGTTTCATTAATATACGAACATTTTGTGAGTCACAATACCGAGAGAACTTATAAGGAGTTTTAGGATTTACTATCAGTCACCTATTTTGACTTAAAGTCAGGCAGTTCATATGTTAACCTCAATTAACTTACAGTAAAATTTTCCACGCCAAAGTGGTCAAGTGAATGCAGAACCATATTCACATCAAGACCGATTCCAGTTTTTTCAGTCTTGAGTAAAAGGAACTTGTTATGCGAGCAAGGATGACAGGCAAAAATATCAAGCTAAACGCGAGCAGAAGCATATTCTTGCTAAGATACTTATATAATGGACATAATGGCAAAAATCATCCAAGATTTTCTCACATTAACATGTTACAATATATAAATGGGAACAACCCACACGTATGAAACGGCTTGATGAGCACAACCAGGAGCCAACATGAGGACAACACAGAAACATGCATGCACTGAAATATAGGCAGTAAACATTATGTGACACCATACTGCATAGGTGGGACCATATAAATATGTAACATCCAAGACAATATGTACCACACCAAGTAATTATTCGGTGGTGGTGGGACATCGTTACGTGGTGCCCCCAACACCTTTCCTCACCATACATTCATGTGGGGTAGATGCACTTTGTCCTGGGCCCCACATGAATGTGTGGTGAATGGTGTTGGGCACCACGTGTCGGTGCCCAAGGACCACCCAATAATTTTTTGTACCGCATGGCAGGCGTCTATATGAGTAGACAACAGACAACTTCCTCATCCAATAACTGTAAAACCAAATATACAGTAAGGATCTCTACTCAATTTCCCAGGTGCAGACTCATACAATAGTTAACCATACTAAACATGAACAAAAGTGGCAAGTTGCATGTCATATCATGTTTAAAAGGCAGAAAAACCAAATAAAAAGCTTATCAATCCCACTGTACCATCTTTTCCTTCCGGAAGCAAAAGCCACGTAACATACTAGTTTTGTTAACAGCTCACAATGCTAATTTTGGATCCACTGTTCCTGAAACATTGCCTTCTCCAGTCAAAATGTGGTCCGGATCCTGCATAAACATATGAAAACTCGCTGACATCAGTGATCAGCTATGAAGAATTAGAGATGGAAGACTCTGGGGGCCAGGGCAGATTTACCTCCATTCCCCATTTGATGTAGTCTGGAGACTCGCATGCTTTATATTCATCCACCAAACTCTCAATAATGTCCCTTGATTCATCAAACTCAGATAGATCATTGTCCTGCATGTTTCACGTTGTATGGGAATCAGACCTATGTCATAAAGTTATGCAAGCACTCTAGCATATCAGCCCAAAAAGAGACGCATCTATCTTGTGTCTCTCTCTGATGAAAAGGTATTGACTAGACTCGGAAACAATTAACCACTGGCTGCAGCCCAAAAGAAACGAAAATCAAGTAGCTTCTTTATCAGTTCTGGACCGTCAGCTACTTTTGCCCCATCTCAATCTGATTCTTTGAACATCATGTTCGCATGTAAACATGCCTCCTATGGTAAAGAACCCATGAGACAACCATCAAATGAGCTTCAACATCAAACAAAGTACAAGATTGTGTGGCGCTTGTGTTTTAAATCCCATTGACTTTTTTACATGGACACAAGCATGACTGGATGTCTAATCTCAAGTTTTCTAAAACAGAGAAAATAGGGCAATGTGCTCCCACAGAATTAAAAAAGTACCTAATTGTTTCCCATCTCAACCTACATGTCACTTTTGGACAGGAGTGCTTCAGTCACTAAAAAGAAACCTACGATTGATTAAATAGCCAGAGTTCTATTTTGACCTTTGATCACATGTGAGAACAGTAGCTGAAGAAGACAAGGAGTGTGTTAAATGACTTCCAGAGACGACCACCTTGTCAGTCATCTTAATGAAGTGGATCAGATACAATAGGTGCAGCATAAAGACTACAAGCTATGTATAGTAATCATCCAAAATAGTGATTCTTAAGACATCAACGAACGAGAGCTGAAATACGATTCTGTAGTAATGAGGTGGGAAACTTACAGCAAACATAGGGAACTTCCGATAGTTGTCAAGAAAGGCTTGTTTCTTTCTCAGCTTCTCATACTGGCTTAAACATTTGCTGAACAGGTGCCGGATACTAGTATGACTCGCAAGCATAAGTCCACTGACCTATAAATAAAAGGTGCACCATGTGTATTTTCGATAAATAGACTTCCAACATAAAATTGTTTCCAAAATGACAAATGGAAAAAGCATGTATCATGTCCTAAAGCATTCAAGTATAAACAACCAATAGCAAGTCAAAATCTCACCCTATGGGCAGTTTGAACATATGGAGATTTTCTAGACAAAGCAACCTGCATAAATAGGAAAGCACAAGATACCACCACATTCAAAGAAATCAGAAAAAATATGAGTCACACAGATCGGTAGCCCACCAAAATGCTTAGAAGAGCCATACCTGAATGCTTGCAGGACCCCATTCTATGAAATTAACAAGCTTCCTTTCACGTATTCTCTGCAAACTTTCATGAACCTGATTTGAGAAGCAAAAGGATCAGAATTTGTTTCATTCACAAAGGTCATCTCGACCGTCACCAACTCACCATCTTAGTAGGAAAACACCAACTTCACACCTGGATTATGGCCTATATCCAATCATTTTGAAGTGCAATGACTTACTAAATCTTGTATCCACCATGACTTCATCACTATGATAGGATTCAAAGCAAATGGAAAACCAGGCAGAATAAAAATTTCTGGAAAGCAATAAGTAAAATATTATCATTACCTGCGTGGGGTCTACTTCGCCTTGAATAATGTTCAATATTGAAATGTATTTGGCCTGACTGGCTTCTTTTGTCCGAGCATATGATGAAACCATGATATTCTTTGTCTGCAAAACAAACCCCGTCAGATTCATCAGTTCAACGTACATGCTTTATTGAAAGACAGAGAAGCAAGTTCCTCTTGCCTGCAAAAGTCTCCTCATAACATCTAGTACAGTAGTTTTCCGAATTAGATTAGCCTGCCAAGAAGAGATATATGAATGTATCAGACAACAACAGGTTTAATGATAGAAATGTGTGACTCATATGTACAAATGTTTTGCTGAAATACCTAAATCTTAAAAACAGTTCATAATTCAATTTCTCCAACTATCAAAGCTATTGATGAAGAACCAGAAAATTGGCATTGCACTTTAGTATCACATCTTTCACCAGGACAAGAATGCCTCCCAAAGAAAGATGAGAAAGGTATACCATTTTAAACTCTAAAACAAGTTCTGAGCAAATAATGCAAATAGATCAGCTCATGTGCTACAGAAGTGCTAATATTTAATCAAGTGAATTGCAAAAGAAATATAGCGAATGGGCGAATACTAACATGTAAAACTTACTTGACGCTCCACTGTAAGTGGTGTGTATCCAGTCATAAGAAAATGGCATCTTGGTGTTGGAATTAAAGAGGCAAGAAGGCCAACTAAGTCATTGTTCATATATCCAGGATACCGCAGCGTGGTCGTGCTCGCTGACATGACAGTAGAAACCAATGAATTTGTTTGAGCAAAAGTAGGATTTGAAAGATGAAGACGCTCTACCGCAATTCTATTAAGTGCAGTATTATCGAGAACGACGACACAATCAGCATTTAGGGTAAGTCGCTTAAGTGTCAGAAGCGAATTGTAAGGCTGGACCACCACATCACTTGTCTCCATCTGATTAGGAAAAACACTATATGTCTGAACAAGCTTTTTGCTGTAGCGATCATTCAGAGCCTCCAACAAATATGAACCCATACCTGCATGCAGTTAGCCGATTATTTATTCATGAGAAACCACTAAGTTAACACCAGTCAACAGAGAACGTGTCAGGTAGTTAAATAGTGCAATTCATGTCTTTTACACGAAGAAAGGAAAAGAGGAAGCAGCAAAGCTGATTTAGCGTGAGTGTCAGTTCGCCACATGAAATGGGGAATGGAAAATGAAGCATATCATTTTGGTTGATTCTACAATTGCAGTTGATGGATAGAATTCAGCTTCAGAAAAAGCACAAAGCATAGTGAGACGGTACACGAGAATAATGAACTTTTACAACATCAAGCTTCAACAATGCTTGATGATAAATATTAAAAAGGAAATGTTAAGAGAGTTGGACCTGAGCCTGTTCCCCCAGCAATTGAGTGGCATAAAACAAAACCCTCAAGACTATCACTTCCATCAGCTTCTCTGTCAATCATATCCATTATGTCCTCCTCAACTCCCTTCCCCTGGTCATAAAACGAGACGCAGTTTATAACTTACATGCCAAGAAGTGTAGGTACTAGGTATATAGAAGTCAAACATTAGTATGTACCTCAATTCCATGACCATCGAAAATGTAGTTAACGGCAAACAAATTTATAGCAATGAAGCAAGACAAACAAACACTTACAAATAACAAGTATAGTGTTTCCTTGTGAGTTTACGACATTTAACAAAAAGAAACATCTCTGGTAGAACCACAAGATTAGCCGAGAGTGTCTTGATAATCGAAACAGAGAATACAAAAGTAATGAACCTGATGATATCCACTAGCCCAATTGTTGCCAGCACCTCCACCATGATCTGAAACAAAGACATTCTCGTGATTGTACAGGTTTCTATATTCACCGTTCTGAATACCATTGATCACCCTGGGCTCCAAATCAATCAGCAAAGACCGTGGTACATAGTGTTGATCGTCAGCTTGGTAGAAAAACACATCTTTTCTGTCCCCTCCCTACAACATTTCAAACTATCTTATCACAAACCTCAATGCTCCACCATGGAACAATAAGATCAATATGTTCCAAGTGACTCTTTTCACTTCTAAAAGGCCAAAGCTTTAGCCCAAATATAAGACATGATGGTGCACAGGTATTGGTAGTAACTAATAATACCACTCCATGCCTAGAACATTACATTCCAGGGTTCATTTGAGCAATACTATACATAAGTAAAGCACCAGTTTCCCCACTGAAAATGCAAATGTACATTTTTGAACATCTGTTTTGTGATCTTGAGTCACAACGAAATGTTAATTTAAGCGAAATGTTAAAAAATCTTTACAATAGATAACCCAACAAAGGCAACGTCATAAAATTGAACCCAAAACACAACAAAATCTCACTTACTTTTAAGTAATCAATCACTAAAAGCAGACCAAAGGAAAGTAAAATTCAGCTTAACTAATAATGCTTCTTATTTTCTTCAAGTCCAAACATGAAGCACAGACCTTGACAATCCCGTTCATTTTCTCTTCCTTTTGACATAATTTCCGTTCTCGTCAACCAAAAGGATTTTCAAAACAGAAAAGGGAAAGAAGGAAATGAGTGAACAACACCTGAGTAGCAAAATCTTCGAGAATCCCGTCTTTGCTAATACCGTGCTCGAGGCAGAGTTGCTTCCAGAATTCCATCCCGATCTGGTTCCCGCATTGTCCCACTTGTAGAGTTATAATTTCTCGCGGCATTCTTCTTCTTCTTCTTCTTCTCTCTCTCTCTTCGTTTTCCTGTGAAAATTAGGGCTCCGATCTGAGAAAAAGTGGGACTAGTACTGGGGAGTATTCTTTCGAAAAAGATAGAGAGAGGGGGAAAGTGACGGACTTTTTCCCAGGAAGTGATTACTGCCACCGGCGCTCTGTGGGGGAAGTTGAAAATGATGAACTCTGTCTGCCGGCCAATATTAACGTGAGCTGTTGGTGCTATCTTACGCGGTATGTGTTGGTTAATATTGTCAATACTCCAGTAAAAGAACTTGTTTGGGCCCATGGTGGACGTAGAAGGCCCAATCCAGACAATCAACTGGCCGGCAACAACTCCAACTTTGTTCGGCCGAAGCATGCTAATAGGCCTATAGTGAATGGCCTGGCCCATGTTGGAACAAAATTACCTTTTTTCAAATGTTTAAGGGCCCGTTCCGGAAACCTTCTTAAAAAATAAATACTTATTTCTCAAACTTCTTATTCCACCTTCTTATTTTTCCCAAACAAAAAGTTTTTTTCATATTTTCAAACTCAAATATAACATAAAAGAAAATTTTTTTTTTTTTGCACCGTATTAAAGATCTCAATGAGATCTATCAAACAAGATCCATAGTGGTAGGAAAATTTTTTGCGTAACCCTATTTTTTTTGACCTGGAAGTTGCCCTATACAAACATAGCACTGTTGGTACACTACAAAGGGCGGTCGAATCGAAGCGCGGTGCCGGACGGCGATCAGGCCGTCAAACGCTGAGAATCATGGCATCAGGTGTGAAGGTGATCGAGCAATCTTTTCCATGTATATATGAGTAACAATATGTTTTGATACATACACGAATAAGGATTGCTCGGATCAAGCACCCTACACACCTCGGATGCCATTGATTCTCACGTTGGCCCCCTTGTTTTTTTATTCGGATCGGCCGTCCGGTGGCCGGAGACGACCCGGCGTGGCTGCCGGTTGATTTCCGGCCGTGGAGTGCTTGATCCAAACTCTTGGTTGAAAAATAAGAAGGCAGCAGTTTGTGGAATGAGGGTTCTTGTGGGACAAAAAACAAGCTCTTTTTCCGGTTCTGGAACGCACTCTAAAAATTATAGAATAACAATGCTGAATTATTGCATATTTCTGTTCATAACATTCAAAAACACTTCATATAATTGTAAAAATTACGTTTATTATGTCCCTTAGTACTCAAAGACAACTATAAAACGATGGCATATTTTTACGATCTTTTTAGAAAGTTTATTGAAATTATTTTAAACTACTCTCAAATAATGAATGGGTCTCCAATGATTAATGGAAAATGTTCAACACTCATTCATAAACCTAATATTAACATTTTCAAGAAATGGATGGTTGGGTGTTTTGATGATTCATGCCTTATTAATTGCAACTTTTGTAGCTGATAAAAAAGAAATTTGCAACTTAAGTTGTTCTTCAAATCCATAATGATATATTCGTGAACCCAGTTTTCACTGAAGGACATTTTTCACTACTATTTTGAGAGACGATTACATTCATTATTTAGTCAGGATCACAAACACATAATAAGACACATGCAGGTTACACACAACTTTGTTACAGGTGACTACAACCTTTCCAGCTTACTCAAATCATGCATCTACTCAATGTTTTGCAGCTATAACTCCTCACATGCGAATCCTTGTCTTATGCTATCCTCCACTAGTTAAAAACTTATTAGTGAGGCCACAAGAAGGCTCCAATGGCAAACTTCCTCTTGTGGCTGACATCTCCGGTGACCGGAAGTCCGTATTCAGTGAGCAAGCAGTCAAGCTTCCACTCCGGCATGGTCTCGTACTCAGCTTTGGTGTACCTTGGGTAATGCAAAGGCATTTGAAAGTATCCGTACTGCTCCTTGACATGGTACCCGTTTGTGCCGCCGCCAAGTTTTTGTGGTGGCCTGGCATAGGATTCCATACGTCTTCCACTCATATCTATCTTTACCACTATGATTCCCAACTTTTGTTGTGACAGTATACACACTGATATCAACATTACAGCCTATTTATAGAGTGTTGAGAGAGAGAGAGAGAGAGAGAGAGCAAGCATCGGGTAGTTATGCAATTAATATCTGAGAAAGCAAAGATTAAAGAGGAGATTCTTTTTTATTAAGGTGGTGACAACCACTTCTTGACAAACTAAAGATTGATTCTCCATTTACTCAAACGTTAAAACAGAGTAGCTGTTATTTAGGTCTGAAAACATTAACTTCAAATACTATACTACGGAGTACAAAAATAATAATAAAATAAAATTGGATGTCCCTCAAAAATAAATGAGGTTGGTTAGAGAAACCAAGGAAGAACATCAACCATTTGCATTATTGTACTGTTTTTCATTTCGGCCACAAAATGTCTCTCTCCACTTCAGTGTAGGACCAATTGTTTTGCCTGCTCTACAATCTGAATTGAGTATTTACCCTTCTTTGAGGGCACCAAGGGGCTCTGCCCCACACCCATGCTTCCCATAGGATGATAAATTGGGATATAAAGTCCATTCAATTATACTTATATACATCTTTATATAAGCATCATATAAATTTTGTAAACTTGCATCTAGAGAAGTCTTTACCAAGCAACCCTACTAAACCCATTCTTTGAGGCTGTATTGGATCACAAACTTATGCTAAGGGATTCGCAAAGGTAAAAAAAAAAAATTGATGTGAATAAGCTAAACCGAGCAGAAAACAAATAAAATTTTCTCCCATTAGTTTTCCTATTCCTTTCCCACGGGTAACCCCTCCACAATTCCAATGTCCAAGCCGAGCCCTATGAAAAAAGGTAAGAAGGAAGTAGGGAAACAATATGGGAGTGAAGATAAATAGGTAAGAGCATCAACAAGCACGCTCGTGCACACAAACGTTTTCAAGTTCCGGATGCAGAGAAGAGTTTGTAATATGCAACATCACTTAATGATGGCGTCTCTGATAAAATTCATCGCAAGGTAAAAACTAATTTTAAGTTTTAACCTTACCAAATAGTCAAATACCAACCAAAAGGGTCAAGGCAACAAAGCTAGATTAACTCTGCACTCTGCAGTAGTGAACTCATAAAATGGTGTTGGTGAAGGACAAGGGTTGCTAACCTTTCCAATGAACTATTCAGCATAACACCAAAGGCTTTTGTTTTTTGCTTTTTTGCGATGACATAATATATCAAAGCTTGATAACGACAATCCAGAACAACTTGCCACCCATATTCAATGAAACATTAAGTACATGCTTTGTTTTTGTCCACAAATTTGACTTCATGGACAAGAATCACTTTGTTCGACTCTTCAATCAGTGTATTTAGTGTATGTGCATCAACTGTATACATAGTGGTCATCAACAGGCTGCACCTTAATGACTAGTGATGGAAGATATTACTCAACTACCAAACATTATAGGCCACGGACTTTGCTGGATTTTGCAAACTAATTGACAGAGGAATACAAATGGCCTCTTGAATGAGAGCAAAATATAACACCAAAAGTGTGTTCCATATACCACCTGGCTTTGTATTTCATGTGACGGTTGGAAATCATTTCTTTTTCCACTTGAGAAAGAGGAAATTCACCATCCACAGCCTGTGTCGGTTCTGGGTTAGCTACAAGGATATGACATACAATCCACGAAAATGATATACGTACCGACCGGGGGGAGAGAAATCGTACCAACGGCCGTTGGCAGGCCGTCTCCGGCCAGGGACGGCCGATCTGAGCCGTCCAAAAATTCTATAAAAAAACCGATGGGGCTTACGCGAGAATCAACGGCATCCGATGTGTGTAGTGTGCTTGATCTAAACACCCTATTTTTCGTGTATATACATGCCATTGATTCTCAATATATACAAAAAAAGGGTGTTTAGATCAAACACCCTACACATATCGGATGCCGATGATTCTCGCGTAGGCCTCATTGGTTTTTTTTTTTAGAATTTTGAACGGATCAGATCGGCCGTCCGATCCCTCCCCTGTCGGTACATATAGCATTACTCTACAATCCATAGCTGGCTACTAGTTCTGGTATTTCGGTTCCGTATTCCAAGTAGAGGCGGCAATTTGCAACCCGACCCATGAAGCCACCCAAATTCGTCCACTCATAATTCATCCAAATCCCCCCATATTGTTTTTGTTTTATGGGTCATAAATGGGTAAACCACATTAACCCATATATCCATGCGTTTAAATGGATTTTAAATAGGTTCAAAATGAGTTAGACCCCAAAATAAAAACGTATCATCCAATTGTTGTTTCCTCTAGGCTGCACATTTTCTGCGATTTCACTATCTTGAGATGCTATAACTATGTAGACTTACAAAAAGGTCAATTGGGATGCACTTTAGAGACTTATCATACAAATCTGGCCCTTTCCACGTATCATTTCCCTCTCTTGCTAAATTATCGTTATCCACTGGTGTAACATGACTCTTTGTTTTCCTTCTTTTGTTTCCCTCTGTGCACCCAATGTTTCCGGATTAAATAGGGAAGGTTTGGAGAAGATTGGGTAATGGATGTGGAGGGAGAGAACCAGAGGGGTCCACAGGACAATGGCCCAAATCATATATACTTTTACTTTGTTTGGCAAGAGTGGGATAAAAGCAGAGTATCTGTTACTGTTGGATGAGAAGAGAGAGAATTCGATGGAAGAGGCATTAGCTAATACCACCCTCTCCATTGAACTAGTTGTCTTCCGAGAAAATTATGAATCCTAGAAAATAGTCCCGCAAATTCTCCGACAATCAACCGGGCCAGGCTGCTCCTGGGGGCTAGGGCATATATGTTCCCCCACACTCAACCTAACCCAATAGTTATGGCATCTAACATGACCATATAGGGAGACCGATAGAGCACCAAGGATGTTAGAAATCAAAAGATGGCCAGCCACTTGTGGGGTGCGCTACCAACCATCCACATATGTAATCTCGTATGACAAACCACCCCTAGTGAACTGCGCAAAATACCCTCCTAAACTCGCAGGAACTAGCAACCCCTAATGGGCTGAGCAATCTAACCGGTGTAAAGTCTTAGGGACTAACTGCCCTAGAGGTCTGACCACCACAACGACTAAACTTGAAAAGTAATGCCCTACCTACCACCAATTTGTATTAGGTGAGATGGTAAAACTCGGTCTCACAAGTTGCACGTTACAGCAATTGAACCACCACATTAATGAATATAAGTATACTTGCCAGTTAATCAATGTTCCATGCTTATTCCTTGTAGCTTCAACATTTAGTCACCAAAAAATTCTATCCCGATCAATATGGAACCAGTAATCCATGACAACTTCTATGTACCCAACATTGTGCAGAAATGATGCTTAAAGCTAGAACTAGTTGACCAGATCTACCAATTGCAGACTTGTACTTGGAAACTTAGTCTATATGATCTTCAGACAGCTTTGATACCACCATAACACTGCCACTTACAAAACAACCAAACCAACATTTTGAGAGGCCTTCACCTTGCCAACTTTGAACTACTCATACCACGACCACCTCTTCCGAACTAGCCATCAGTATGACATTCCTCTCATACTTGAATATGTCCAAAGGCATCATCCGCAGAGGCCTCATAAACTAAGAGCCAAAATACACATGCATATTTGGCTAGTCTATATTTCCCTGTTTGGAATTTAGTTAGATGAGTTACAAACTGAAATGCGGCTGGGTGTGATAATTACAAGGGATTATGGTGAATCCAGTCCAAAATGGTAAAGGTAATTTTCTATCCTTTGTCTTCTTAAAATCCCTATCATTTGTTTCATAACCAAATTTCACTCTATGCTAAGGCTCATAAATTCACAAAACTTTATCTCCTGTAAAACACCACATTGATT
Organism: Rhododendron molle; assembly: GCA_025413875.1. Taxonomy (NCBI): domain Eukaryota; kingdom Viridiplantae; phylum Streptophyta; class Magnoliopsida; order Ericales; family Ericaceae; genus Rhododendron; species Rhododendron molle. Next base: position 927,709 of record CM046394.1, on the reverse strand, counting down.
TTCTTGGAAAATGTAAACATACCATTGATACCACAGAAATGTTTTGCTTCAATGAAGATGAAACATCAGGAATCTGATTTTCGATCAACAGAAATGTCAATTACAGTCTGAGGACCCACTTTTGCAGTCAATGGCAAATCTACAAGCATGTTTGCAGGGGCAAAGTACATATGCAGAGACGTAATGCAAACTATAATCCCCAAAAAAAGCTGCACATACACAAGAAAAAGATAGAAAGTGAGTTACATAAGATCAACAATTGCCAAGTTGCCCTGCAAAGCAAGAAAAAAGTAATACGTGGTTGCCTGACAAAACCAGGACCACAATCTACTCGTGCAGATGTAGAAGCATAGAATGTGTGCAATATAACTCTATCTATTGACATGTATAGATCCTTGGGGACAAAATTCAGATGATTTGATTTAATGATGGAAGAGGTGGGCACCTATTAAAATGGAAATTGTTAACTCGTCTCTTTAGCAACATGGAAGCTAGCCCAGGACTATAGGATTCGTTTAACAACTTGGAATATAGGGACATTAACGGGAAAGACTAGGGAGCTAGTTGACACCATGCTTAAGAGAAGGATTAGTATAGCTTGCCTTCAGGAGACTAAGTGGGTAGGGGAGAAAGCTAAGGAGATAGATGACACATGTTATAAGCTTTACTATACGGGTAAGGATAGATATGAAAACGGGGTAGGTATCATAGTAGATAAACACCCGAGAGACTCGGTAGTTACAGTCACGAGGAAGGGAGATCGGATTATTTTAGTTAAGCTTGTGATCGGAGGGAGCATAGTTAATATTATTAGTGCTTACGCACCCCAAGTAGACTTGGATGATCTTGCTAAAGAGCAATTATGGGAGCAGATGGATGACGTGGTTCAAGAGATACCTTTTGGGGAGAAGCTATTTATAGGAGGCGATTTCAATGGTCATGTGGGAGGGCATAAGCAAGGGTATGAGAAGGTGAATAGCATTTCATTACCTTTAATAGCCAATAGAAGCCAAATCGACTATTTTCTTGCTAGAGGTGCAGACCGCTTGACATGTAAGGATTGTAAGGTTATTCCCGGAGAGAGTCTAGTGACACAGCATAGAATTTTGGTGTTAGATATTTGTCTCAAGGGGAATACTAGAAGGAGAAAGGAAACCAGTTGCCCACGGACTAAATGGTGGGGCCTAAAAGTGGAGAAATTAAAGGTATTCAAGGAAAGAACGTCTCAAGAAGTTCGGTGGGGATGGGGAGTGGAATGCGATAGTGACAGCATATGGAATACCATAGCCGACGGTATTAGAAGAATATCGAAAGAAGTTCTTGGAGAGTCGAAGGGAAAAGGTCCAATTTCTAAGGAGACATAGTGGTGGAATGACAAGGTTCAAACCATGATAAAAGCCAAGAAGGAGTGCTTCAAAAAGTGGCAAAAGGACCGGAATGAGAAAAATTTTCAGGGTTATAAGCAAGCTAGCAAGGAGGCTAAGAAAGCCGTTAGAGAGGCTAAGTTGAAAGCCTATGAGAATTTCTACGATAGACTCGATAGTAAAGATAGAGAAAAGATTATTTATAAATTTGCTAAGTCGCAAGAATGGAGAGCTAGAAACATTTTTCAAATTAAATGAAAAAGATATTGATTTGGTGGTATTGGTAAAAGACGAGGCGAACAGGGATAGATGGAAATCGTATTTCGAGAAGTTGTTAAATGAGAAACATGAAGGAGGCTTTGGTGGGGAAGAAGTGTATGTACCTGGTGAGAATATAGAATATGAATTCTATCGGAGAATACAAAAGTTTAAAGTGGTTAAAGCTAAAGGATGAAACCGGGTAAGGCCTTAGGACCAGATGGTATCCCCATTGAAGTGTGGAAAAGTCTAGGTGACCTGGGGGTAACTTGGTTGACGAAATTGTTTAACAAGATTATTATGACTATGAAGATGCCCGACGAATGGAGAAGGAGCATACTAGTACCTATCTATAAGAATAAATGGGATATTCAAAGCTGCAATAACTGTAGAGGCATTAAATTGATGAGTCACATGATGAAATTGTGGGAGAGAGTCATTGAGCATCGCCTGAGGATGGTGACTATGGTGTCAGAGAAACAATTTGGGTTCATGCCTAAGAGACCAACCATGGAAGCTATCTACCTATTAAGAAATGGTAGAAAAGCACAGAGCAAAAAAGAATGATTTCCATATGGTTTTCATAGACTTAGAAAAGGCTTATAATAGGGTGCCTAGAGACATCATATGGTGGGTTCTAGAGAGAAAGGGAGTGACCAAAGGGTATATCAAGGTGATTAGAGACATGTATGATGGTGCCGTCACTACCATTCAATCACCAGTAGGAGAAACAAGTGAATTTCCAATCACTGTCGGATTGCATCAAGGGTCAGCATTGAGCCCGTACCTCTTTGCCTTAGTTATGGATGAATTGATTAGACAACTTCAGGAGGATATCCCTTTGTGTATGATGTTTACAGATGACATTGTCCTTGTAGATGAAATCGCTGGAGGTGTTAATACGAAACTAGAAATTTGGAGGGAAGCATTGGAGTCAAAGGGTTTTCGAATAAGTAGGAGTAAAACTAAGTATATGGTGTGCAAGTTTAGTGGTACCAGCAGTGTGCTTAAAGAAATAGTGATGATCCAAGACCAAGAGATACCTAAGAGTGATCATTTTAGGTACTTAGGCTCAATTATTAGCAGTGATGAAGAGATTGCCGATGATGTGACCCATAGGATCCACGTGGGGTGGCTCAAGTGGATGAGTGCTACTGGTGTACTTTGTGACAAGAGGGTACCCACAAAATTGAAAGCGATACTTTATGGGACAGAGTGTTGGCCTATTAAGAAACAACAGGTAAACAAGATGAGTGTAGCGGATATGAGAATGTTGAGATGGATGTGTGGCAAGACTAGAAGAGACAGGCTTAGAAATGAAACGGTTCGTGAGATGGTAGGTGTAACACCTATAGAAGAAAAGTTGAGGGAGAATAGGCTAAGGTGGTTTGGGCATATTTACCGTAGACCAGGAGATGCAGTAGTAAAGAGAGCGGATAGGATAGCTTTGGGTAACATTGCTACGGAGAAGTGTAGACCTAAATTGACATTAGATGCTGTGGTGCGCAAAGATTTGAGTATAGTAGGTTTGTGTGAACAAGTGGCCCTCTACAGAACTCAATGGAGAAAAAGGATTCATGTAGCCGATCTCAAGTGATTGGGACATAAGGCTCGGATTGGTTTGGTCTCTTTAGAGACATACAAAGACATGTGCTCATAGTACCCAATGGAGAAACAATGATAGCCGTAAATAAATAAATACATTACTTTGGCGAGCCTATATGAACTTTCCTATACCACATGTCTGTTAAGCTACCTAATGTCCCCAAAGCTTAAGCTATTAGAGCATCTCTGGCCCTTACTCATATTTTCACCCAAAATCGAGTAAAAACTTAACAAAAGCTTCATTTGGTACGAAGCACTCCAATGGGCAAACCCAAATCTAAGTACAAATTTGAGTAAAAGCTTCATTAATAACATGATTGTAAATTTGAAAGGAAGAAAATAGTCTTGCAAAATTTGAGTAAAAATTGGAGTCTCCCTTGATTTGAGTAAAACTCAATTTGGTATAGGTTTGAGTCAAGGAGTGGAGTGAGTTTTAGTGGGGTTTCGCTCAATTTTTGAGTTTGAGTGAAAAAAAGGTTTAAGGACTGGAGATGCTCTTAGGAATTGGACCCAACAATGTATATTAAGCAATTCACTACCTCCCTCACATGCAACCCCATCTTGCACGGGGAGATGCAAACAACCGCACATGGAATGAAACAGATTGCAAAGCGGAGAACCAAAATGCAAATGGAGAACATCTGAACAAATTTAGACAACTATTTGAACCTAAGACCCCTCCCAACCTGAGCTCCAATACCACGTTAAGTTATCAATTGTCCCAAAAGCTTAAGTTATTAGGAAATGAGTCCAAAATATACATCAAGCTATTCAACAATCAGCTATCATAATCTAATACGAATGAACTAACTGGAAATGTTTAACATTAGAAAACAAAAGGACAAGAGCTTGACCACTGGGGGGGGAAAGGAAAAGTGAAAACAAACCATTGCGAAATTACCTGCAGTGTGGGCTTGAAACTAAAAAGGAATACAGATAACACCATTGTTAATAGCATCGCCATTGAAGTGGAATACACCTAAAAGTTGCAGCCAAAACTTACAAGTAAATAACAAAAAATGATGATATTAATGTTGCAATAGATGAGAACATAACTGTTGGCAATTGCCCACTAGCTCTATTTTTATTTTTATTTTTTTATGGGCAAAGGAAAATTTCATTACCATAAAGATAAAAAATGAAACCACTACAATAGGAAAAGAAAAGCATAGAGAGAGCTTCAAAGAGCACACAAGACTCTTCTAGTGCTACAACTCGCAAAATCTCAACCTACCCCCTTCACCTCTCGATTTTTTTCTATAAAAAACACAGAATAAGAACACAAAACGTCGGCCAGATGCCAAAAAAAACATCAAAAGCAACCAAAATCCATCCAGCACCGCTAGGTGAATAGACATTGAAGCACTTTCAAGCTAGATGAATATTGAATTCCAATTAGTGTTCAGTTAAAACATCTAAAGATGACTACAGAGTAGCATAACTACTTAACAAATAGCCTATAAGGACTGCAAGCCAGTAAAAGTGGTGTCACAAGGAAGCAACTGGGTTGCAATGTTTTGTAGAAACTGTTTAATTCAAATAGTACAAAGATATGAGAGAATATGTACTTAGGCAGGTGTATACGCATACTCTTCTATTTGGGACAAGACTTTGTTGAGTTGGCTATCTGATGCTCTCTATGTAGGACGAGGAAAAGGCTATCTATGAGGCACCAAATATGGAAATTGCAATGATCTCAGTGTAAGAAGAATTAGAACCATGGTCATTCATGTCTGATATTTTGATTAGTTACATCAAGTATGAGGTCAGTTTCCTATAAAGTCCCATAAAAAGGGGTATTTAAACAGTTGTCCATGTTCCAGACAAGCAAAAAAGTTTCGGCACATGGGTTGTATTAAAGGAGGTTGTAAGGTCAAAGTCCTTTGCTTTCAAGTATTTTCTTTTCGTCCTTCACAAATCAGGAGTTCCTCAAGTTTATCTAGAGTGATCCTTCTAAGTCCTAGTTTATCTGAGTATGTGCTCCTAACTCCAAGACCTACCCTTCTTGATCCATAAATCAATTACGACCCAAAAACAAGGAAGTAAATGTCGTTACTTTCCGGAGGGATGGAGAACTTGAAAGAATATATTTGATGCCTATGTGCCTTGACACAAACATATGGGCATGGATATGAGGCCTGACACATGTAAACACAAGGAGACAAAAATATTGCAACAAAAAGGAAGTGCCCATTGAGGTCATCCAGAGGATTGTGAGCCACTGAGAAGTGAACACTCCGAAATTCCAATTCATCAAAGGTTCATCCATAGTAAATAATGTGCGAGATGAATATCACCATGATGGAAAGAAGAATGGTATAGAAGACAACAAAAACTTAAGGGAGATACCTTCACTATGTTGTCAGCATATTTCATCAACCAGGAAACAAGAAGCCCAGTGGAACCCAAATTTAGCACCACCATCCATGTTATGATGCTGTATCCATTGAAAAGCCGTTCCCACCACGGTCCTTTCTCAAATCCGCCTCTGAAATCATCGAACAGTAGATGTCCCATGTTGAATATTGAACCAAACCTGAAAATATGAATGCCATTTCCTGAATCAACTTTAATGAATGTTTCAGTTCTGAACAAATTGTGACAGTGGAACTAACTTCACTTGCTTTACAACACTAGACTGTAGACACTTACGTTGTGGCATCCTCTAATGTCATAAAATCCAGTAAGTACGTTAAGTAGTACATCAAGTTACATCTCAATCAGACAATATTTCATTCTCATATCCCAGGTAGAGGTTAGCATTTCCAACCCAACCCAAAATTTACAAAGCAACTGATTAAAAAGTACCATTTGCAACCAATCCTTCCACACACTTCTTATTTTTTGTGTTCCTTTTTCTTTTTCCATTCTGTAAAAAAAAACACACACACACACACACACCAATGAACGGGAACATTCCTAACTCCTGATGATTCACCAAGGAAGATGTGGGGATGTTCATGTAAGTTTGAGTGTAAGTCATGAGAAGCTATGTTTTCACAAAGAAGGGACCTACGTGTATAATTGAACATTTTGCCAGTATAAACTGTCATTGTTCTTCTTCATCAAGAATTCCGTATACACGCCAGCTAATGCAGAAAGACAAGCTGACAATATCCCCAACATGTACCCTTGAATTGGAGATGAGAAGACAGAGTCACATGACGCGCCTCCACAGCCTTTAACCTAAATGATCAGCAAACAGAAAGAGGAATGGGTATTAGGATTGCAATTTCAGCATATCGCGTATCTTCACTCTAAGAAACCTGAAGTCAAGACAAATCTGTGCAATTGAGCATTGCAGAAGACATATCAACTGGTAAATTAGGTTTAGCTAACCCAAACCGTAGCATGACTGCCTACAGTTAAGCATTCTGTGAGCCATGTTTGCCAGATTCCGATGAGGTTGTATCCCGTCCTTATAAGACATTATTGAACTCTTTCTACCAGGTTATCAAGATACATCAGTCTAATTCAACAGGTCAAATAACTGAATTGCATCCTTGTTTATCAAATTGTGTTGAGTCCCAACACAAATTAGGAAAGGACTCATCGTATGACCAGAATCATTCCAGCTGTCTAAGGATAGTGAGGCTTTAACTCTTATATGGGAACACATACTCATGCAAACCATCCATTTATCGAGCTAATCGAGGAGTTGTAGTTTCCCTCATTTTATCATGCCAACCCTGGTTGTAACAGTGCTAGCTAGTTGTGGAAAAGCTCAATCACTTTAAACAAACTTAGAGTACGAGTTCAGAAAGCAAGTTTATAGAATGTATGACATGCTATGCATATAGGAAGCAAGATAAATAATGGAGACAGTAGATCCCAGTTGCACCTGGCTTGTTGTTGTTCCTACAGCCAAAAGAACAATTGCCAGCCACTGCAAATTAGAAAGTTTCCTCTTCAAGAACAGCCTAAAAACGTCAAGACAATAGTGAATTGACATTAACTAGAAAGGAATTCAAGTGCTAAAAAATTAGGTCTGATGTATATGTTGTTGACTGAGAGCAACACCTGAACAATATCCCAGTTGTGACAATCTTTAGATTGCCCAATATTTGATAGGTGGAGGTATCCACGTACGTCAGTGTAGCAAATTGAACATTATTGTGGATGAGGTATATGATCGATGGGATAGGGTACAAACGAACACTCTTCCAGTCTGTCGTCATTCTTGGTAAAGTTGATGTCTTGATCTCCCTCCAAAGAAGAAGAGCAGATACAATAAGCTGCAATTTAACAGTAGCGAATAGTCAAAAAGAGAGAACAAAAGGTCCAATGGGGGAAGCGAATATCATTGTACATTTTGCGTAAACTTTTTTTCTTTGAAAAATAAAATGCAAATCAGCTTTTGGTTTCTGAAACTTGCAAAAGTACCTTGAACACTTCAGCAAGAAAAGGAATGGTTGCATAGTCATATTTGTATCCCCCATTACTCTGTGACAATGTAGTCAAAATTCCCTGCAATAAATCAACAGACAATAGCAAGCAGTAAACTAGTCTGTTAGATCAAATGGTCAATTAGATACATACATTGCCTGTTCAAAGCCTAAAGCAAGCTACAAAAACTTAACCAGCAAACTTTCTTGAAGGGCTCAAGAACAGCAGGCAGAATTGTCAATCATATACAAGTTTCTCATCATCCAACCAACGGAAATCAAATATTTAGACAATAAAGGCTTCGTTTTCTACACTCTCAGTTTCTCTACTTATTCTGTTATCTTTCCTATCAATATTTTGCAGACCAACAGTTTCAAATGTGCATTGGTTCAAATGCACACAAGTTTTTTTTGCGTTTCAGAAGTAATTTCATTGGTTTTTGAGATCAAACACTTGCTTCCGCTAAACCTTAAAGTAGCATTTTGTATACCGCGAATCATGAAGTTCGACCATCAATATCAATTATCAGAGGAAAGAGATTAGGGTTAGAAAGAGACCTGAGAGCTGGTGAGGATGGTGAGAAGCCCAGCGACGACGTACCACTGCATCTCCTACACTGTCACGCAGCAGATCTACAACGGGGGCTTTTTCAGTTTTTCCGGTTTCCAACGACACATCCGTATTACGTAGTATTTTCCTTTTAATGACAGGTTTCCGTTGTCTTCCGTAAAGATCCCCGATTTTTGTGAAGTTGTCGAAACGGCCCCTGCTTCGGTTGATACTCTTTTATGTTTCTCGAAAATTGAGATATGATAATCTCCCTTGCAAATTTACTTATACATATTCCTTGACGTTGTGACCCATTTGGCCATATCGAGTCAAGACCAGAGGATAGGTTGGTTCATTAGTGATTCCAAAACACAGTTTTATCATAAAGAAAGTGAAACGGATGCCTCTAAGAAGAGAAATATTTGGAAAAGAAAAAAAAAAAGAAGCAAATTTATGCGGCTTATTCTTTCTTTTATTTTAAGATTAAGTTAGTTGTTTTTAATAATGATACTTAAAGTTGTTTAGCCTTAGTGTGCTAGTGATTATAAATTACCCTCTCGGCTCTCACATAGCCACAAAGTCCATCCATGGGACCATGACCACTTAGCCAGAGCCTCGGGTCTAGATTTATGAGGATTTTTCAGTGTTTGAAAGTTAGATTTGTGAAGAGATTTGCATGTGAAAAGGAAAAACAAAGAGAGATGATGATAACTTTTTGGATTCCATCCGCTTTCAATTTCTCTATAATCCATAGCCTCAATATCTGAACACAACTTAAGAAGATTTGGCTAATGCCACAACAATCGCATCTTTAGAACCTTCACAAACTTCAAGAATTAATTGGCACCAAATAGGATTTTCACAAAAGGAAAAGCTTTTTATAGCACTCCATCACCTCCCCAATATATCTATCTATCTATCTATCTATAACTATAAAGGTCGAAACTCGCGGGAACTCTTTACACAAAACGGCCAATAACTCCAACCCAAAGGGCTGCCAAGTGTTGGGTCATCAAAAATCTCTCCCCAGCAGTCCTCTGCGGATCTCTTTATTCCCTCCAGATTCTGAATCAACCATGGGCTTCCCATTTCCGCCCCTCATTCCATGTATTCAATTGGAGCACACCCAAAAGAACAAATGAATTTTTGGTCAAGAGTTTGCCGAGAAATTTCTGCATTTCTCTTGGGCATCTGTTAGAGGATCAAGGAAGCAAGAATCTGTCAAAAATCTTGTGAGTTTGTCGGGCATTGGTGATCATATCAAGGAATTTGAAGAGTCAGATTTCGTAATGGTTTGGCAAGAATTGGCCAAGAAATTTTGGGGTTCTTACCGGGCATTTGTCATCAGGTTGAAGGATTTGCTGCTTCAACAAATATTTGTCTAGCAGGCCTGCGTTTCCAAAGAAACAGTTTGTGAGTGAATTTCAACAATTATAATCTCTTTTCGTGTCCTAAGATCGTGCCTCGATTCAACAAAGTTCATGTTCGTAAATTCTGTTAATTTTTAAGTAATTTGAATACGCGAAATTCCCCATTCCCAGAATCTCTGAATTTTTCTTAATTTTCAACCAATTTGAATACCAAAAATTTCCCCATTTCCAGAATCTTTGACTTCCAATCTGGGTATGGAACAACTAAGGCAGATAGGAGAGGTAGTGGGAAGCTTGAAGGCTCTAATGGTATTCCAAGACGAAATACAGATCAATCCACGGCAATGCGGCTTGTTGCTTGACATGTTTTGTTTCGCTTATGAATCAATTGCAGAAGAGATGAGACAGAACCTGAGATTTGAAGAGAAACATACCAAATGGAAAATCCTCGAACAGCCATTGAGAGAGCTCCACAGGATTTTCAAAGAAGGAGAAATGTACATAAGGCAGAGCTTGGAAACCAGAGACCGGTGGGCTAAGGCCATCGCCCTCTATCAAGACACTGATTGCGTAGAATTTCACATCCACAACTTGCTCTGTTGCATTCCAATCGTTGTAGAGGCAATTGAATCCGCAGGAGAAATATCCGGGTGGGACCATGAGGAGACACAGAGGAAGAGGGTCATATATTCAATGAAGTATCAAAAGGATTGCAAAGACCCTAAAATTTTCCGGTGGAAATTCGGGAAGCAATACCTGGTATCACAGGATTTCTGTAATCGGTTAGCAGCTGTTTGGGAAGCAGATAGATGGAATCTTCTCAACAAAATCCAGGAGAAGAGGAAATCCGGTTTGACAAAGCATGAGAGGCAACTTGCTGATCTACTTTCCAAAAATTTGAACGAATCAGAATCGTTGAATTGTAAACTCTCGCCGTGTTCCATCTTGGTGGGGTCAAAGGATTACCAGGTGAGGAGGCGATTAGGGAGTGGAAGTCAGTACAAGGAGATCCAATGGTTAGGTGAGAGTTTTGCTCTGAGACACTTCCATGGGGACATTGAAGCATTAGTTCCAGAGATTTCCAAAGAAATGTCTCTCTCACACCCCAATGTAATGCACATCCATTGCGGCTTTACTGACGAGGAAAAGAAAGAGTGTTTTCTGGTAATGGAGCTAATGAATAGAGATCTCTCAATTTACATCAAGGAGATTTGTGGCCCAAGGAAACAACGAATTCCTTTCTCTCTTCCTGTTGCAGTTGATCTGATGCTTCAGATTGCAAGAGGGATGGAATATCTCCATTCGAAAGAAATATATCACGGAGATTTGAATCCTTCTAACATCCTTGTAAAACCAAGAAACGTCTCCACAGAAGGGTACCTACATGCAAAAGTTTCTGGATTCGGCCTATCATCCTCCATTAATCTCACCCAAAAGACATCTCCAAATCAGAATGGGACAATGCCTTTTATTTGGCATGCTCCGGAAATTTTAGCAGAGCAAGAACATTTGGGAAGCATTGGAAATTGTAGATATACGGCGAAGGCTGATGTGTATAGCTTTGGGATGATATGCTTTGAGCTTTTAACAGGGAAAGTGCCTTTTGAGGATAGTCACCTTCAAGGAGATAAGATGAGCCGGAATATTAGGACAGGAGAGAGGCCACTATTCCCATTCCCTTCGCCAAAATATCTGACCAGCTTGACAAAAAAATGTTGGCACACTGACCCGAATCAAAGGCCAAGTTTCTCATCCATTTGTAGGATTCTCAGATATATTAAGAGGTTCTTGGTGATGAACTACGAACTCAACCATCCGGACCCACCAATGCCGATGGTAGATTACATTGACATTGAGGCGGGCCTTTTAAAGAACTTTTCCGTGTGGGGGAGTTCGGACATGTTGCCGATATGGCAAATCCCATTCCAGATGTTTGCTTATAGAGTTGTGGAGAAAGAGAGAACAAGCACATGTCAAAAAGATACCTCTGAATCAGGTAGTGATGGAGCCTCAGCTTGTGGGGATGAGAATATGAGTGCGGACGACCAATTTTCGACGGTGAGCGAAAGGAAGTCTTTAGTCTCTCCTGAAACTTTGAACAGGAAACTATCCGCATTGAAGAAATCTACAGATGTCAAAGCCAACAAACAGCCAGGTAATCTCCAGCTTTATGATTGATTAAGCCAGATCTTTCTCTCTGAAAAGTGCAGACAAGCACATGAGGCGGCAATATTTCGACAGAAGTTACAAGAGGATCAAAACTATTTTGTGATGACAACAACAATTTCATCCATGATTGAAATTTCTAATCTTTTGAAGATAAAATCTCCATCAAGAACTCGTACTTTCTCATTCTTCTGTGAGAACATTGGACAGTAGTAACAAAAGGAGATATGCATTCAAGATTCCTACGGTCATAATAATACCGATTCCATGCATATCATCTGAATATATCTCGTTATCATGACTTCATAAGATACAACATCATTTAGATTAAATTAGAGCACAGTTCACAGATATTCATTCTCTAAAACACAGACAAGCATGAAAATGGAAATATAAGTCGCCTGTAAACAGAACAAGTTCTAGTAACTTCTGCTTGCCCTCGCTTTAACTGATTTCTAAAAATTTCATCCTATGCCGACGTCTTTATTGTACCTGTATATTACCATACGTAGACACTCCCCAAACAAAGTGCCTAGGTAGCTGAAACCCAGTGTATTATCTTTTGCCATCCTTTTTAGAGCAGAATGGCAAACCATGATCACTAATATTTTCCTGTGGCTTTGATTTTACAGGGACACCAAAAGGACGGTCATTAAAGCCTCCACAACTGTCTACTTGTGGACGCAGTATAAGAACGAATTCTGATGGGCAGCTACTGACCATGAGTCCGAAACCACGACGAAAATCAGGCCATGCCTCAGATTCTGAGCTACCATAGGCCCCCATAACTATTACTTACCTCCACAAGATATTTGCCCCCACCCAAAACAGATCTTCCCATTTAGTTTCCGATTTTGGATAGCCCCAGTATGTGGGAGGCTTGCCCGCTGGGTACCACCTTTTTGTAACATTGGCAGGCTATTTCTGCCACAACTTTAGCTGAGTTATTTAAGCTGAATTACAACAAGAAATTACCTTTCACGATGTTTTCTTTATAACAGCAAGGGATAATGGTCTACAATTTTCTCTTCAAGTGTCTCTACACAAGAAGGATGGATCATGGCTATTTCAATAAATCTACCGTTTCTCTCAGTTGAACAATTTTCTGCTTTTTAGAGAGTAAATCCATGCACGAGCCTATGAATACACGAGAATCTCCATTAAGTACAAAATTACAGCCCTTAGTTATCTTTAGTAAATCAATAATCAAGAAAAGTTCCCGTAAAACTAATAAACACGAAAATAATTTGAATAAAGAAAAAATAAAATGAAGGCAATTAGACATTTTTAGGGAAACTACCCCTTACAGTCACTGTTCAGAAACTCACAAACTGACCTTGAAGCACAAACTGAACTTGAATAAGCATCGTCCAGTTAAAGATATTAATCTTACCAACATAGAACAATACAACTTGGGGCCAACTCACAAACTGACCATGAAAAACCATGAAAAGGTGTGCGCAAACTGACCCGGAACAATCTACATTATCGGGAAAAAAAAAAAACAAATGCAAACATTATTCCACAGAACAATCAGTTCTGAAAGGCAGTAGAGCTAAAAAACATAGAGCTTACTCCAGTCATATGCACTTTTTGTCGACTTCCAATTCGGCCATAATCTTCCTCAACTACCAATGGGTTCTTTGCAAATCATCCAGAGAAAGTAGGGTTTAGCTGGATTGGAGTGGTTTTGATAGATGGCGGGGTTAAATTGAAGGGAGCCTTGTTGATACCTATGGCAGCCTATGAAAGTGCCTAAACCCTAGGGTACCCAATAAAAGTGCCTAAAACCATAGGGTACCCAATAAAAGTGCCTAAAACCCTAAGGTACCCTATAAAAGTGCCTAAAACCCTAGGGTATCTAATAAAAGTGCCTAAAACCCTAGGGTATCTAATAAAAGTGCCTAAATCGCTAAAACCCTATAATAGAAAAGTGAACCCTAAAACTCCTATGAAAGTACCTAAACCTAGGGTACCCTAAAACCCTAAAATCACAGGGTACCCTAAAACCCTAAAATCCTAGGATACCATAACACATTATATAGATAGTAAGGGGCAGTCGGGACATTTTTGTCCAGTAATGGACCCCCACCACTATAAATGTTACAGTAATGGACCTCCACCACTGTTACAATTTGGGTTGGACTAAACGTCAAAAATCACCATCAAAATCGACCTTACCCTAAATTGAAGGATAAGAAAGTAGGGACCCTCAACCTCTGGTTTTGAAGATGCGACGTCTAATCAACGAAACGGCGTCGTATAAATTCCTAGTTGTGGAACGCGGGTGGGATAGAAACGGGTTGATGGTTATGCTTCAGTGTGACCCAACCCATTTTAAGAAACACAGAAACAATAAGATTTGGAAAGATTAGATACTAATTTGAATTTAATTGGAACTATATTTCACATGGTTGATTCTTGTAACGAGATCCACAAGATGAATGTATCAGATCATTGAAATATTACTGATAGAGATAGAAATCGGCTGTGCAATCTCCCAAGAAAGGTTTTAAAACACCTCGCATGTTGAACCTGCGAAGTATGAGGATTGTGGTGAAATCTGGGCACTCTCCGAATTCCCAAGACGACGGAAGCTAGAGCTTCACCATTAAGGTTTGTTTTCATAATCCACAATATTTCGCCTGTTCTTCTCTATTTCCTGTCCAAGGTTATGCTGTAGTTGGAGAAGATAGACTCCGGGAAATTGTTTGGTAATTAAGTTTGTGGTTGGTTTCCGTAAAAGGTGTCATTAAGAACTGGTTTTTCTTAATTGTGAGGATAGCACGGCTACCCAAAGCTCCGTATAAACTCGCCCCAAATATTGGATAGCACTTGCGAGATTTCAAACTTGAGAAATTTGAAGAACATACTCCTATGTCCCATGACTTAATCACGAGGCAAATCTCTATGTCACCAGACTTCACCATGAGGCAAACCCATTGTAATAGGATTAACCCAGGGTTACACACGATTTTTAGTTTTTTGAGAATATTGAGGTAAACTACAAGATTAAATTAGGGAATAAAAAGGATAGTGAAAACAAAACTAAGTCAAATATGCTAAACCCATATACCAGTTTTATCAATGGAGAGGGGAGAAAGAACCCAAAAAAATGCTCAACTAACCCAATGATCAAACCCAATTATTAGCCAGCCATGTTCCTGGTTAGGGGCATCTTCTTCCTCCTCCTTTTTTTCACCATACACTTGTCAAAATATTACGTCTATTATCTGTTTATATTTTCTGTAGCATAAGCACTCACTTTTTTCTGAGGCACTTAGGCATTCTTAATGTAAACGCTTTTTGTGCAGGCCTTTGATCTGGAAAAAAATGGCTGAAACTGCCATAGAAAAAAATCAGGAAGAATGCAAGATGGTTGGAACAGATAATGAAGAAAACGGAGAGAATCGCGACTCTGATGCATATTTGGGAACAAGCACAACTTTTCTTGGCAAGCTCAACCTCGTTTTAATCCTCTCGTTCATGTCATTATCCGCGGAAGAGTGCATTGACTTTGAGGAGATTGAGAAAAATGAGAATGTCAAGTTTCCTGAAGCGAAAGACACCATATCAAGATTGCATGCTAGAAAGCGAGAAATAAACGAATTCAAGGTTGTTGAATCGCGAACACCAAGGTTTCAGACAAAGATAAGAGATTGCAGGTAAGATTTTTGCATTTGTAGTTTTTCATGTTTTATTCCACGGATATCACATGAGTAATCTTCGAAAACTAAATATATATAGTCTCGAGAGGATGTTTACTTAGGGTACCCTATAAAGATGTGAGTATAAAAACAATCACGTCTACAGGAGATTAAATGTTTCTCTACATTACTTTCAGGCACTGCAGAAGAATGTGAAGACAGTACAAGAACAAGCAACAGAGGAGGTAGATGTTGGAGACCAAATGCTGAATATTTTCTTTCGATGTCTTGAAAGGAAGTAGGGAGATTTAATCACCCCAGTTTACCTGCAAATTGATATGATTTTGATGGAGTGCGCCGTCATATTCATGAAATGAAAGTGGATCTTGTGCTTGCTTGGGAGAAATCTACATGCAATTTTCATGAGATTTGTATTTTGTGCTGTTGAACGAAGATACTCTTGATAGCGTCGTTTCTTCCAAATAGGCATTCTTGTGTTTTAGTTGTAAAATTTTGTTGCTGTATGCCTTCTTTCCTCCGGCAAACTAAGGGTCTGGTCCTTTCCTAGCGCTTCCCTGGTGTATTCCCCATTCAATGCACATCTGTGGAATACCTCTGCGGAAGAAATTGCTGTCCTCGTTTTGTTTACAATTTTATGTTCTCATTGTCTGGAAAATAGCGTTGGAAAACAAAGATGAATCTGCAATATATGATCTCTCTTGCATTGTGTGCATAACCATCCATAGAGAAGAAACAGGATTCCTAAACACAGAAAATAACAAGAATCACCAGACCAGTTAAAAAGCCTTATTCACTTGAATTGCTAAGCATGCAACTGCATTCGTTACATAGTTCCTCACAAATGCTTATTGACGTAAAGGGTGTGCATCAGCAGCTAAACTTTGATACAGGTTCAAGAGGGAAAATACATAGCTAAACAAAGGGGAAGGAAATGCGTTAAACACAGGCTCACACTGGTCTTTAAAACCCCCCCTCTCTCTCTCTCCCTCTCTCTCTGAGACAAGGGGACGGGACTCCCAGTCCCAGTTCACCTTGTCTCTCTCTCTCCTCCCCCCTGCCAGCAAAAATAGAACCCCTGTTGAACAGAGACCAGAGTTTCCAGCATGATCAGTCCGATATCCTCATCTCAACTCCTAAGATGTCCTTCACCTGTTCGTAGGTCACAAAAGCAATAGCTATGGATGGGACAACCTGAACAAGGATAAAAGTTAACGAGATCATCAGATTCCATTATTGTGACATTACATATACAAGGGTGATGCACATATAACTCAACTACAGTCCAGCTATTCCAACAAGCAAAGGTGGTTTCAGAAGCAGATTTTGTAATGATCCATCCAAAATGAAAGAATTGTCACCCGCACATCCATCCAAGCACAGCAGCAGGGAAACAAAGTCCAGGTGCCAAGTAGTGGAAGTTTGTTATACATTTTTAACGGTGACAACATGCTATAATACACTGCCTGTTCTCAGAAATTCACATTGCACACAACAAGATTTACTGGCCATAGTAATCGCGTGTCATCAAGAGTTGACCAGTGCGTGCCTCATTTACAGTGGTTTTAGACGCATAAACTTATCTGGAGGATATCTATAAGAGTCAAGCTGACACGAAAAGGCAAAAACACATATTTCGAGGCTTTCCACCATGTCCTCTAGCATTGCTTGTTTTCATCAACTACTTTCTTCTGTTA
This sequence comes from Rhododendron molle, assembly GCA_025413875.1. NCBI lineage: Eukaryota > Viridiplantae > Streptophyta > Magnoliopsida > Ericales > Ericaceae > Rhododendron > Rhododendron molle. Next base: position 910,649 of record CM046394.1, on the reverse strand, counting down.
GAAATTAGAACTAGATTTCATTCTGTCTAAACTTATCCAACTTATCAAATTGTGGTCACGTTATGTCTCAAGAGGGACCCGCAACACGTTTCTAGCAAACCTAGAAACTCTACCAGACAATTCCACCCTTTAAATATGTGTGCAACACTTGTGCTCAGTGGAAGGTCAAAGGATATTGAATAGTGAAAGGTAAGAGGGCATGTTATAAGACTGACCTTCACTGAATTGGGGACCAAACCCTTGTACAGTGCCCTGAAACCCTCATGCCGAACAGTTTTTCTGAACGTATCGATCATGCCTTTATACTCGAGTGAAGCCTTGCTCCTCCCATCCCCAGTGATAACAGAAGCAGCATTGTTCCATCCCACCATTTGCATCCTTCGACGAACGACATCAAGAGGGTAAGCAACAGTTTGGCCAACAGTTCCTGCTGCAGCTCCACATGCAAGCCTGGTGGTCACACTCAACTCAGAATCTTCAACAAGTCCAAAGGGTCTGGTTTTAATCAACCAATCCTTCAAAGATTCATACACAGCAAAGTTGAGACCCACATACGGAACCTGCAAATACCAAATCAGAGCATAAAGTTGTTGTACATGACCTAAGAAGGAAACATTAAATTCTTAATGATGTCTGTGGAAGGGGGAAACAGTGGTGTTCTATGTTTTTTTGTATGACCAACAAATAAAATAGACTGCCTGCTTCAACGTTCCAGCTAAGAAAGAAATAATACTCTTCCGCAAAAAAAGAATTAGATAGACACATGCTACATTCGAAAAGAAATAGCATAGGAGGTCAACAACGCTTGATCATGTGAGTACAATGAATATCGTCCCGACTCCCAAACCATGATGGCAAAGGAAAATGTCATGAGCCTGCAGGAAGTCTAATCCAAGGGTACAAGTGCATACAATTGCAACTATAACCGGCATGAGATGGTGCTACTGCCATGCTGAATTCAAGTACTAAAGTTGCAAATTTTGAAGACGTAGTAACTAAACAGCAAGCCACCTCTACATGCCTTCAAGCCCATAACCGGCAGGAGAATAGCTAAAAGCCAGTGATTAGCTGCCCATCTACAATTTAGAAAACCTGGATTACTTAGCTTGGAGACCCAGAAGATTTTATAAGCTGGAAGCTGAGAAGCTACTTGTATAAGTAGGAGTTCCCATCAGTTGAGACTTGAATTTCGCGAAAAGGACTCATGGTTTGCGTTGTCCTATTGCTTCCTGTTATTCGTACTCTGAAGTACCACACTACTTTATTTCGACTACTTTATTTCTGTCTTATTCGCATAAGGAAACTATTTGCTTATAAGAGCAAGCTGCTACGCTGGATTGTTAGAGCATGTATACTTCACATAGGACTCTAAAGTCATTCAGCAGAATATGGACACAAGATGGGCATTGACTATCCCTCACACGAGAGCCAAGCCAAAAGAAGGCTTTGAAAGTAGTTTCATCTCATGCTTCCATGACTCTAATCCAAATAGTTTCACACCCCATTTGATCTTCATGTTTTATCACTCAATTTACATTTGAGTTGGTAATTTATTCAATCAATTGAACAAAGTAATTTCACCATCGATTTCAACCCGACATTTAAGAAGGAATTATTCTATGTTGGGCTAAGCCAAGAGGAGCTTCAGGAATGCAGGCTCACAGCTTGACAGACTTTGGTCAAGGATATTTTGGATGCTCAAGTTGAATTTGGACCTTCCCTCTAGGGGTGGGAGTAGGAAAATCTCGGGCTGAGCTCACACTAGCCTGCAATCGCTTCATGTACTCTACTTGTCAGGTCTTTCCATGCTTTGCCATAATCAATCCAGTAAGTTTAAGGGAGAAGAGAATAAAAGACAATTGATGAATTTACATTGACACAACTCCTCTAAACTTGTCTATAAAATGGTAAAACTACCCATTTAGGTGAAGGCTATGATTTATGAAGATGACGTTAACAATGGTTTACTTCACTACTTTTACCTTGGGTGGTTAGAAGTTCACATACATGGATTTATTATGATTGTGCTAATCATGGAACAAGAAGACTTACAACTCCAATGACAGAAGGAAGCCAGCCCTTGTACAAAGCACGCGGGCCTTCCTCCCGCAGAACAGTCGATAAAGCATGAAACATTCCTCTGTACTGATAAGGAGACTTATCTGTCTGAAGAAGTAAGACAAAGGAACATGGGGTCATTCAACTGCAAAACGATGGGAGGAGCTACCCAAACTTCACTAGAAATCAAAACCCTTGACACTGACAAAGAGAATCATCAACCATAGAGAGAAGCCAAGTACCTGTACAGTCAGCCTGCCACGAACCATGTCCATAGGGTAAGTTGCTGACATGGCAACTATTCCAGCACAGGCTCCAGCTCCTAGGCGTAATACAGGAGTGAGCTGAGCATCATCTGCAGTGAAGTAGCAAAAACAATGTCTCAGATGATCCCCACATTCTTTGTTTTGTTTCATATACAGATAGATTTCAACAAATCAAAGAAAGCTCCAGCATTACTGTTTGACAATACACTTGACATGGAAGCAAGGATGCCTCTGATTATCAGAAATTAATGAGCTTATTTTATTTAATAATTTTCCAAAACGTTCATACACTTTACAGCCAGACAAAAGTGGTAATCAGAAGGAAACTAGGAATCCCCATTGCACATGAAGCAGAAACCTTAACTACTGCATATATGATACTTATAATCGAAAACACAAACTTCATAAGAAAATATTGTATGGTTAAAAAGGAAAATAATTTTTGTCCCATTGATCCTGGTTAAAAATTAAAAACTAAACAATGATCAATGCAGTGAAATATAGTCATAAGATGACCCAAAGACAGGCATTTTAACAAATTCCACACGACAAAAACACTAAATAAAAAGAGAACATATACAAACAATGGGCAGCAGCAATCTGGAAACACATCTTACAAGAAATAACAAGCTAATTTGGTTTTCTGATTATCAATAAACCAAAATGACAACTGCTTCTTACAATGTGCATAAAGCCACAAACTATTGAGTTGATGAGTAAATCCATGTAAAAAAAAGGCTTCTAAACGAAGACAACAGAGAAACAGAAAGGAAGTAAAATGGACATACCATTCCCAGTTTGCTGCTGGTAAAACAATAAGATAGCCCTGCCCAGCAGAAATAAAGAGATACTGAATAAGTGAATTGGATCAGCGATACCTAGATAGCTAAGGCAATAAAAAGAGAGATCCGCAAATTATATGACAGGTTTCAATGTAGCCATTTCTCAAGTACAAATAAACGCACACAGATAGTCCAGATCTAACAAGTTAAATTCACTTTCAAATCCTGAACAAATCATGTTCCACAAACAGTACAAGAATCAGTAAACTTGAAAATGCTGGAATCAGTAGTCAAAAAGAAGGAAATAATAATAATAATACTAAGTGGGAGACCCAAAGGTGTCAAGGGACCAACAAATATCATACTTGGAAGCTTGCTCGTAGCTGAAGAACTTGACTGCTGAGTTTGGTACAATACGGGCACAATTTGTACCGTTGCCCTTGAATAACCCTCTGAGGCCCTCGGCTCTCCATATGTACTTTAGGCCTTGAATAGTACCATTGTACTTTATGCTGTGCGGATTTTGTACCTGTACATCACAAGAGCCAACAAGAGTAAGACACAGTAAAGTGGACCAAACATCGTTTGAAATGCATTCATAAGATAGAAGTTGACAATTGCAGGGATCCTTCACAAGAAAAAATAAGTTTCACAATCATTTACAATTCAACTCCACCGTCAAATCAGCTGAGAGAGACAAGTACACAGCAGAAATGCTCTTGAAGTACACCAGGCAATTAGAGACTGGATTCAGCACATGCTGATGTTACAAAGGAACATCTCCTTTTTCAACAGAGAAAAGCAAGATCATCCATAAAGTACAACAGAGCATGATCAACGAATTTTATACTCATATCAAATGACTGTTGCTTGATACTGGATATCTTCCAAAAGCAGAACTTGTAGGGGATTCTTCAATGATGAGAATACAAGACCTACTAATTGAAGCCTTGTCAATGCCTCAAAAAATCAGACTTGACTGCTGCATTGTTTCGGTTTTTCATATAGCATAAAATGCGCGAATTTACCCATGATCACCTAAGGTTGATCATGAGTAGGGAGCAAAAGCTCCAACTGTCACTGAAGCAAATCTTTACAGGTAAATGATCTTTACCTGAAGCAATATTTTCAACCTTTCCAGGGGAGCTACAGCAGTGCGTGACCTGCATTAGACATGTAGGAATTCATTGGAAGATTAATGATAGCAAATTGCAACAATGTAAAGGGGCAGGCCAGTAGACTCGGAGTCTAAAGCAGCTTGATAGGACGACTAAATGACAAGTTTTTTAAGTTCAGCAATCGAATATCTAAACTAGAACAGGGGAACTTGTTGGGCTTGCTATACAAAGCATGTTATATATATGTACTCTTCAAAATTCGATACAGGGAGGAAACTAGTGTGAGCCATGGATGTATTCAACTACACAGTTGGGCAGCCACTTAAAAAATTCAGTGTCTTCTGTTCTTGTTGTCCGTTCTTGAATACTTTTTGCATTGTGTGTTTGTTAGCTTGGTCGATTTCTCGACAGAAGTTTCACGGGTTTTTTTTATATATAAATTTTGGACATGTAACTTATTTAGGGGGCACCTGATTCAGATCACTCGAATAATCTTTCAGCTACTTGGTTCAGCTAATTTAGCTTCCCATTTCCATTTTCTCAAAAACAATTACAGTTAGACGTAATTAAAGAAAAGGAAGAAGAAATTGCAATGTCCTGATTTTGAGGAAAACAAAACAAGGCATCGAATAACTACTTTCCGGTGCAGAAAAATACAATTTACGACATGAAGAAGTAAAAACTCGGACGCCTATATATTCTTTCAGTTACTCACTTACTTGGTTCAGCTAATTTATTCCATCAAATCCAATTACAATAACATATATAATTAAAAAAGGGAAGAAGAAATTGCTAAAACAAAACAGGGCATCGAACAAATATAATATCCAACGTTGGCAAAATTTTTTAAAAAAAAAGAAGTGAAAACTTACACGCCTCCAGCGACTCCTCCGGCGACGAGAGACTTGCAGATAGTGAGTACAGCATAACTCGGCGCCTTAACTCCCTGTCTGGCAAGCTTAGCCTCTTCAGCCAGAGTAACGATCGTCGAAACAGCCGATTCGCTCGTCTTCACGTCCTCCGAAGCCATCGAAACCCCTCTAGGTTAATGATCAATCAATCAAGGGCCGATCTAGATTTTCGCGAAGTACGATCACGAGGTGCGGCTACTACGGAAGAGAGAGAGTCTGCATTTCTCTCTCCGAGAATCGCAGGTGGCTGCGGCGGCTGCTACGACGGATAGAGAGAGAGAGTGATGAAACGCGGCACGGAGTGGGAGCTGTGTGCGCGACGGCGTCTGTTGTTGAACGGGGATGGTGTATGTGATATGTGTACGTGGATTCAGGTATTTTTAGTTATACGTACTCGCACAAGTACTCGCTACATATTTTAGCCACATGTTGGTCTTTTAGCCACATGTTGGATGGAGGGGGGGGGGGGGGAAAACTATTAACGGACCCGAGGGGGCGGGCGGGCGGATGAGCCTAGGCGATAAAATTCGTCTGCCAACGTGGCTTTGAACTCCTATATCAAGAAGTTTTGGGGGAAAAAAATAAATGTTGTTTAGTGCAATATTTTTATTTTTCGAAAAACTATACTATTACTTTTTAAAAATTAATAAAGATGCACATATATATAAAAAATCGAGTAGGTTTAGCGTTAATATATGATAATCTTTTTGGTAATAATACAGGGTAGGATTTGTATTGTATTGACAAATTTTGATATTGTTGCCTTAAACATGTTACAGATTTTGTCATGATGCCCGTCCTCCCAATCTTTCAATCCTACATTTGTTTTTGGATACTGTGAGGTATGTTTTTTGACAAAAAAAAATCTCTAGTTTTTCTACCAATCAAGCCTCAAAATATAAGTCTATTTCAAAACTTGTCTTTCGGTATTTCAAAATACACATTAGCTCATTTTTCAAAGCACACTGCTCCTTCCCTTCGTCCCAAATTCTTGGTCCTCTTTCACGATTTATGTCACTCAAACAATTGGCTATATCTTTTAATTTATAATATTTTTTATATCAAATAATTTAGAGGTGGCAAACGGGCGGGTCTGGGTGGGTTTGGGCGGGTTGAAACGGTTTGTGGGTCAAATATGGCGGGTCGAATATGGGTCAAAAAGTGAAGGGGTTGAGACGGGTCGGATCAAATATGGGTCTAGCCAAACCCAAACTCGCCCGACCCGATTTTTTTTTCCCTTCCCCTCTCTTCCTCCCATCCCATTCGGAAAAGTAAAATTTTATGATTAAAGCTCAATTTTTTTTAAAAAAAAATGAAGCAATTAGAGGCTAAAAAAACTTTTAAAAAATCAGGTTTTTACTTCTTTTTTTTTTCCATTTCCAAACAATAACATAACTTTGACGATGAGTCAGAGGCAGCATCAGAGAGTTGTTTGGAAGGCGATGATTGCAATAAAAAGAAATTTAAATATAAATTAGTTTGACCAAAACATAAAAAGATTTATTACAACAAAGTTTAATAAACCCTTTAACTTTTAATAGTAGAAATCACATTAAAAAAATTAAATGAAAAAAAATAACAGTAGGAGGCTTAAGCAAATTTTAAAAAGGGGAATTTGCACTTACACCCCTTGTACTATCACCGATTTGCACATACACCCCTTGTACTTTGGACCGAAGTGCAACTGTTAAAAATTCCGGTAAAATGGATGGAAAAACTACTGGCAGGAGATTTCTCTCCAAAATGAGGGAAAAAATACCCAAACTAACCCTGATAGGCATTTATAAGCCTTGTCAAACTCTCATTCCCAAAAACAGAGCATCCTAACCCCTCCCTTCCCCTAACCCACTCTCTCTAGTCTATTATTATCAACAGAAAAATAGCAACATATAGCACTATATCTCATGTCTAATCAGCCCTAAAACATTTGCAAATGTAGCAACACAAACACCTAGTAGCACAAAAAAAAAGAAGGATTTACACTGTCCAAATCCACAACATAAATGGCCAGCAAAAACCAAAAAAAAAAAAAAACCTTCAAATGCAGATATTTAGTACCAGGTAGTTCAAACTCAGTTTTTTTCCTAAACAAAAGTCACATAGAGTTACAAACTGACTTCAAACAGAGTTCAAAAACATAAGTCAACCTGAGAAATATGCAAAACAATCCTTTGCTGCTACTGTGAACTTTGGTTTGGGAACTCTGTTTAAAGTCAGTTTGTAATTCTGTGTGACTTTTGTTTAGGAAAAAAACTGAGTTTGAACTACCTGGTACTAAATATCTGCATTTGAAGTTTTTTTTTTTTGTCGTTGCTGGCCATTTTTGTTGTGGATTTGGATAGTGTTAGTCCATTTTTTTTTTGTGCTGCTGGGTCTTTGTGTTGCTACATCTACAGATATTTTGGGGCGGATTAGACATGAGATATAGTGCTAGATGTTGCTATTTTTTTGCTGATAATAATAGACTCTAGAGAGAGAGAGTGGGTTAGGGGAATGGAAGGGTTTGGATGCTCTGTTTTGGGGAATGAGAGTTTGACAGAGCTTATAAATGGCTATCAGGGTTAATTTGGGCATTTTTTCCTCATTTTAGAGGGAAATCTCCCGCCAGTAGTTTTTCCGTCCATTTTAACGGAATTTTTTCAGTCCAAAGTATAAGGGGTGTAAGTGCCTAAATTTAGAGTACAGGGGGTGCATGTGCAAATCGGTGATAGTACAAGGGGTGTAAGTGCAAATTCCCCTTTTAAAAAAAATGTCCCATGGAAAGACAAAGATGAATCAGAGCATTTGGTCCAAAAAATTGGCCATTAGTTTAACACAAAAATCATGATTGGAGGAGAGTGCAACAGAGAGAGAGAGAGAGAGAGAGAGAAGTGCGAAGCAGGGAAACATTTTCCCAAGTGGGAATTGTGAGTCTTAATGCAGGAAAAAGTAACACGTATTCCTTTAAAAAATAAGTTCAAAAATGAGAAAGGATAAGAAACGAACAGAGACAGACGGGTAAATCGGAGAAAGACGGGAGAGAGTGCGGGCTGAGACAGAGAGGTGTTGGGCTATTTTTAATTGTAACCTATAGTGAACCCACTCTCAACCCATATAAATATGGGTTGAACCGATATTAACCCATCACACAATATGGGCGGATTGGGTTGGGTTATAAATGAGCGGGTTTGGACGAATTAAGAAATATGAGTTTGGATTGCCACCTCTATCAAATATAGATCTTATTAAATAGATCGCAAATAATTTTATTAAATAAATTTTTTGAAATTGTACAAAAATATTATAGATTATGAGATAAATAATTGTTTGAGTAACACAAATCATGAAAAAAGATCAAGAATTTAGGACGAAAAAAATAAAAGATAAAATTTGAAGTATATTTATTAAAAAATGAAATGTCGAAATCATTTCTAGTACTAATATTTTCGGGAAAAATTGTCAGCTGGAGACGGAGCACGTGGGAGTAGCAACCACCAATAGCGACCTGTAGTGTACCACCCACTTTGTAAAGGAGATAATCGGGTTAGTATTTTGTCATAGAGAGAGAGAGAGAGAGAGAGAGAGAGTATCCTAAAACGGAAACCTAGATCTGACGGGCGTTTGCATTGCATGGTGTGCCTGCGCCAGCTGGTACTCCTCCCGTCACTTTCTGGTGAAGAATGCATCCCATTCACCACCACTACTTTGTCACCTATGGTTGGATGCTCAAGTTATTCAGTGATACTGGGCATGGAAAAATACTACTCTACTCCACTTGCAAAAAAGTTTACAAACACAGTTTTAAAATACAATTTTGAACAAAATTGCGTCCAAAACAATTTTGATGCATGTATACTCATATGCGCACCGAATAGTTCCAAACGAAATTGTGTACGGAGTTGTTTTAAACGTTGTATTGGTAGCTTTCCTCAAATACTTACTCTACTCCACAACTTGATTTCTCTCTTCTTTTTTAAATCATTACCCCACAACTTGATGAACGTGAAGGTAGGTTCTGAAGGCGAGATTTTAAAGTTCACAAAAAAAAAGTGCCAAAGGGCTTGTCATCCAATGATATTTCTCGGTTCTTCCTTGTGAGAGGCTAGGTTTCGAGTCCCGTCTGGATGTTTGGGTTTCAGGATTATAGATAGCCTTTTAACCATGGCGAACTAAACTATTAACTTTCCCTAATCCCGTTGATGTATACCATCTTGGCCAAAAAAAAAAAAATTACAAGAGAGGTGTTCTATAAAAATAATTTTACACAAAATGCAGTATTCAATTACAAAAATTAACCATAGATATCTGATTAAAAAAAATTCAAATGTATAGTGATTTATACCCCTAATCTATATCCCTTTTTTTCATTTTCAAAAAAATACGCCACCATTTTAGTACTTGTTCAATTTCTCGTAAATAAATGACACATTAAGAAATAGTTCAAATGATTAAAAAAATAATAATAAATTTGCGAAAATGAATTTCTTGTAGTACTAATCTGTCTTTATTTATTCCTTACCAATGCCTACTAGACTCTAGTTGTAATCATCTGTTAACTAAAATCCCCATAAATGCATTTTTCTAATCTTGAAACTAAGAGGCTAGAGCACCACGGCTAGTGTGGTTGGTCTCCTGAGTTCGAGTCTTCATGGTCATAGAAGAGGTGTTCGACTCCCGTTGTAACCCCTAACACGTGCTCCATTAATTCCTATTATAACCTCTAACATCCCATCAATTTGAAAAAAGAAGAAGAAGGAAACTCATGATGTAGGCTTAGCTAATAATGCATGGAGTGGGCCTGCAAGGCCCCTTAAACAAGGTGGATCAGATGGAATATATTCAGGTGGCCCAAAAAGGTCGAGGCCCAATATGAGGTTTCATATGGATGATTTTCGAGAAGTTCTATTGGATGCTCAACTGGGCCAGATTTGTGCAAAGAATTGCAAAGGCCTCTTACTTAAACAATCCGGGACCTCCCCAAGTTCTATAAACAACTGGTTTGTGCTCTTAGTCGCATAATCCTTCAAAAAAATCGTTTGTTTCCACTCTTAATTCTTGTTTTTGCAAATTTTAGTACTTTGAGATGTTTTTGGAAGGCGCTTTCACCCTCGTGCTCTCATTCCCTCTCCCACTCGCGCACTTGGAACTATATCACTCAGGATGTGTTTTCCTTAAACTAAATGGACTACAAACTAATAGCAATAGTCAAATTATTTTCACTAAATGACATTTCAGTTTATGTATGTAAGGAAAATGACATGCCTAAAAATCCGTAAATTATGGGCTTTTGTTTTATTTAGTCTATTTAGTTTAGCGAAGTAGACTGCTAGTGTTGCTGGTTGCAACAGTCGCTAATACCGCCTGGAAAATAATTTGAATGTTGACCCCATCTATTATTAGGTCCTTAATTTCAATTTGGAACGGCTGGATTTGATTGAAATGATGGATGAGTGAGCGGTCGTTTGGGTAAGTGTTCATCAATTGGTTAGTATATATCTATAAACTTGGTCAATATTCTTAACACCCAAATTGTATCTTTGAATGGCTGATCCGTCATCTGAAAGAAACACGAAAATCATTTACACACATATCAATGTTGTGTGCATACACGGAGTATTTTTTCTTTTTGTTACTTCGGAAATTCATAAACATATTAGTATATCATGTGTATTTTTTCGTAACATCTGTATTATAAAATAGAGCGGTTTTTGTTAAAAATATCTAGGCATACAAATGAGAGCAACCTCTATAACCGTTAGATTGCTTCATGTTAAATTTATAGCCATCAGATCAGTTTTTTTTTTCATAAAAAAAATACAGAAATTATTCTCCTAATAAATCTATCCCTCTCTATCCTCGATTACTTTTTAGGCAATATATATGTAAAATAATGTTTCCTTATCTGATCAAATATAAAAAATATCTCAAAATTGTAACCGACGCTTTTGTGGAGATTGTAATTATCCCGTAGAACAGTCGGTAGTACAGGAAACTTTATTTAAATTGAGACTATATTATATTTTGAAAGCCACAGATATCCGCTAGTATATTATATGTTTAGTACATAGAATATGTGAACAAACCTTCACATCCGCATCTGTCTTAATTTCCAATTTGTTACTCCTCCAATATTGCCTTATTTTAATAGGAGGTGATAGTGAGAGGGCAAATGAACAAATATTGAAATCTCTCTTTTTCAAAAACGTTAATTTTTTTACCTTTTGATGTGAAGGGTGGATATATCGATACTTTGCGGAATGAAACAAAAGGAGATGAATAATGGAAACTTCTTCCTTTTCAAAAACGTTTTCTCTCTCTCTCTCTCTCTCTCTCTCCTCTCCCTCTCTCTCTCTCTAGTCTAGTTAAAAAAGTGGATCGATTCTTGTGTGGAAGAAAACAAAAGGGGTCACTATTGGCTATTGGAGAAAATTGCCAGAGGCCAAGTGGGAAGCAAAGCACCACATATATATGTCCACCATGACAATGATCGAGAAGATAAATTGTGTAAAGATATATATGATGATGATAAATTCCAATACCGCCCGGAGCTAGATCATACAAATCGGGCACCCGGGGCGATAAGAACGAAAGCCCTATCCAAGGATGGGACCAGGGGTTTTAGTGGCGGCGGCCGTCACGACAAGAATTTTAAAAAATGTAAGTATTATACGTGGAAATTTTTTTTTATCCCCAACTTATATAATCTCGCCATTGCTAGGTTATTTATTTATTTACTTATTTATTATATACTGTACTAGTCATAAATCTTCTATTATTTTTTTTAAGAAAGGAGACCCAAAAATATATTCTAAATCTAAATTCAATGGGCCAAAGTGAAATAATATAAATGATGATGTATAATTAAGAAAAAAAAACTCGACATTCTAACCTTAAAATAACTTAACCTAAAAAATTAAAGGAATTTTATTATAATGTCACTCTCCAAATTTATAATGTCAGTCCCAAAAAGGAGCGCGGTTATTAATTTAGGAAATCTATATAGGGATTTTGGGAGTGACATTATAAATTTGGAAAGTGACGTTATCTTTGTGCATATCGATGTTCTAGACTATCAATGAAAGAAGCATGATAATGTGGGCATAAATTGAATTGGGTCTCTAGACCTATCCTCTCTCTGATGCCATTTGGTTTTGATTTGGGGGCATGGTTCTACAGTAAAATAGGTATAGGGGGCTACTGTTTAAGTGGTATTCTGACAGCCACTTTGTGCATATTTGCCAAAGGTTAGGTCTGTCTCCAATTTTCTCCTGCCCATACCTCCAATGATTGAGGACTACATGATCTCTGCTGTCGTTGTTGTTGTTGTGGTATTATCGATACCCAAAATTAAAGTTAGCTTTTTTCATATTCCATGTGCAAATGAAAAACATCATTTACTATAGTTTTTGTTATGTTATTTAAAATTTTTTTTTTGGAACGGATGACTATTAATATTGTAATGCATTTTTTTTTTATTTTTTTTAAGTATACATTTCGCCACTGCTAAAGTAAAATTCTGGTTCCGTCCTTGACCCTACCCCACAGCTACAACTACCTGCTAGCACTTCAAAAGGCTCGGATGATGTGTTGTTGCGTTCGAGTCTATTTTTTCTATAACACGAGCAAGACAGTGGATTCATACATTCGGAATCTTGGTGGTTTTCTCGTCAGCCGAAGATCAAGTGGAGTGAATTTGTTAGTATGTTTTTTTTGCACGCTGTTCAAGCACTGTGTGAATTGAAAGGTTGATAACCTTTTTTTTTTTATCAAGAAAGGTTGATAACTTGATAGACGCTACTACGACCCATTCGCATTCTCATTTTCTCTTCTTAATTTTATGGGTTTTTTTTTTTTATCACTAGGAAAAAAAGACGAAAGCATAGTCGTAGCTCGGGTGTTTCTGGTAGGCTATAAGTTTTGAGAAAGAACTTGTCGTTGACAAGTCGTTAGTTGTTTCAACTAACTAATAAGTTATTGAAAAATGTCAAGTTATTTTTACTAACCAATAAGTTGTAGATGGGGATGTGAGTGAAAAATTGTTCAAAAATGTAATGTTGTTTCTACTAATCAACAAGTTGTTGTCAAATTTAAGTTATTTCCACAAACTAATAACTTGTTGCTTGGTGTGAACAATAAGCTAAAATACCATAACTTGTTTGCCCAAAATTATTAGTGGAAATATGGCCCCATTGCAGTGAGGCTGAAAATTGTTTTACACATTTTGTGCTTGGGTCATTGACCTAATTCTATTCTTTTTGAACTGCGTCCAAGCAATGATTTGTTGAGAGTAAGGTTCTGAATACTGTACCAACTAGAGTATGGGTTTTTCTACTGGTGAGGTACCTAACGTTATCATGAGATATCGGTTAGCGTTTAAGATTCGTCACTATCAGAGTTATTTTTCCCAGTCAAACAATTTAATATAACATATGCATTTATTTTAAAAAAAAAATTAAAAGAAGTCTGGTATTGATTATTGGAAGAGAAAAATAAATTTAAAAGTACCCTGGTACTGTCCGGTATTGACCGATACCATCGTTATTGACAGTTCTGATCAGTACCGGTTGGTACTGGCTCGTGCCAACCGATAATTGAGCTTGAATGAAATTAGAGATGTACGGTACCGAATTTGGTCAATAATTGGTAAGTACGTTCTAGCCGGTACGGTACATGATTAAAAACCTTGATTGAGAGAATCCAGGTTTGGTGAAGTGATCTTGACTTGAGACTTGGGATTTGCTCTCTCTTAAAGTTTCAAGTTCAATTCTTCTTATCAACAACTCTTAGGCTACCTCACCCTCAAGCATAATCGTATGAAACAACTATGAGAAGGTCTGTAAGGATTAGTTCGAAGTGCGCGCAAACCAACCCGAAACATTCTGCATTACCAAAAAATAAAAAATAAAAATAAAACCTTGGTTGAGAGATCAAGAACGAAAGGGAAAGATAAAGTGGAAAGTGTGCCAATAGTTAAATCTTCCTGTTTTGGCACCCGATGATAATTCGCACAACAATTACATGATCCAAATGCGACCTTTATTTCAAGTGCTGTGGACGGATTTTGGATCATCTATCCGACTGAAAATGGCTGATCAGGACAAAATGACAAACTGGATTCGTACCATTCGAAGCCCCCATTGGCAAAATAAAACAAAAACGCACGTTGAATAGGAACACCAATACTCAGAGGAACGTTGGAATTTATATGGTTCTCAATTCTCATCCCCATAGAGATTGTGATGTCTCAAGCCCTGAAAAAATTTTCAGTGCCGGGTGGATACCACGTTGTGTCCGCTCGGCGCATCCGAACTATTTATTGCGTTTTTGGACCGTTCGAGAGAGAAAGTGTTGGGGTGAGAGGAGAGAGAGAGTTTCAATCCAAGCCGTCCAAAAGTATATTGGACGACCCGAATGTACTGAACGGGTACCACGTGAGACACACTCACGCGGAACCGAAAATTTTCTCCTCGGCCCTACATTCTCATTTCATTGAACTCCTTGAGCTCCTTTTTCCCTTGTCAGTTTTGCAGCACATTTGTTGCAAAAACCAACTACTCTTCCTGAAAGCTATTTGTTTTTGTCCACCTTTGATTGGTTTTTTTTTTTTTTGAAAGGCGCATGTGATAGAATTAACAAAATTAAAACAAGCTATGATGCTTATGTCGAAAGTTAGGCTGCAAAACGATGCAAAATCGTACGACAAAATTGTTCGTGTGGCTCCACAGATTTAGGGCTCATCCTCTTGTACCATGAGCGGGTTTCAACGGAAATTTTGGCATGTACATTATTTTTCAGGATTCGAAGGATCCCTTTTGGAGATTACGACATTATTTTTCAAGATTTAAAGGATCCCTTTTTGAGACTATGAGGCCATGCTCCCATCAAACCCAAGATTATAGCATTAACATCATACTTGTATACTTGTATACTTGTATCGGATTAAGTTATCTCTGATGCCTCATATTTCTCTAAACTTTGGACTCTCTCTCTCTCTCTCTCTCTACATAGTTTCCTTTCCTAGAGTAACAGCGCTTCGGGGGTGGGGATCCCGCCGCCCCTCTCCCCACCCCCCTCTCGTCGTCCTCCACCTCCGAACACCTCTACTTCCTCCGCCTGGCGCCGTGGATTCTGGATCTTCCCTCTCCCCTCCTCCGGCGCTGTTGTTGTTCGGATGGAGCGCCGGCCGTCGTCGTTCCTGCCCCTAGCAGCGCGCGTGGTGTGGTGCCTTCTTCAGCGACCTCGGCCTGTGTTGTGGTGGATTTGGTGGCAGCCGAGTCCTCTGGCTTCCGACCGGATGGCAATAAGAGAGGTATGCGGTGGTCTTGGAGTTAGGTTTTGCTTTTTGTTGTTGTTGGTTTCACCGGCTTCTTCCGGTTTGTCTCCGGCCGGTTTTCCCGGTTCGGATTTGTATCGGCTTGGTTCTCTAGGTCCGATGGGTGCGGTTGGTGGGTTAATAAGGTCAGGAGTAGCTTTTTCTGTTTGTTTGGCGTTTGGTGCGGGGTTTATCTCCGGCAGTCGTGTTGTTGGTGGCTGTGTTAATGGTGGTGGGTTGGCTGAGGTGTTGGTGGCCAGTGATCTTGCGCAGGACAACCCTCTTTCTGCGTTAGCGCTTTCTTGGTCCTCTCGCAGTTACAAATCTGTGCCTTTTGCCGCCGGCATATTTTTTTGGAATACGTTGGCGAGATTTGAAGCTTGCGGCGGTCAGTGGCGTCTGATTAGCAGGATTCGAGCGGCCGTTTGCATTGTTAGTTTAATTTCTTGTCCATGCGCGGTTTTTTCGCCCCTTGAGGGCTTGTTCTCTCGGTCCTTCTGGATCCAATTCACCCGGTCCTTTTGGATAACCCGTAAGTTGAGGTCTATACCCAACCGAGGGCTCCGGATCCGGTTATTGTACCCCTTGTGGGACTTGACTTAGTAATGGAAAGTTCCTTCTGATCAAAAAAAAAAAAAGTGATGATGTATTTTAAAAAATCTCTCTGGATATTATAATAATAATAATAATAATAATAATTAAAAAAAAACACGTGTTGGAATGCTAAATTAAAATGCAATCGTGAAAAATGAGGGGAAATAATTGATCACTCAAAATAAGAAAACTAACATCATCTACAAGTTCTCGAAAATTAAACTTCTAAAAAATTACCAAAATTGCGCAAAGAAACAAATATAAAACCACCATCATCTACAAGTTTTTGATAATGAAACGTCTAGAAAATTACCAAAATTGCGCAAAGAAACAAACATAAAACTCATATTCGAAGTTGTGGAACACTCCCAACTTGATTAAAAGAGAAGGGGTAGATTAGTAAAGAGTCCCAAAGTTTCATCCATGAGCAAATTAAGCACACACACTATCTAATTAAGGATGCATGATACTACGTAATAATTAGTAGGACCGCCAAATCCTTTCTAGTCGGCAGTTGTTAATTTTACTCTAAGAGATTTTGGAACCACGTGTGTCACGTGGGTTTTTTTGGGCCGAAGGTCCTATTCAATGACCCAACAATTCATTTCTAAGAATTCGGACCACCCATTCCTCCACGCAAGTGTAAAGTTTCAAAATTTGAGAATTGTTAAATAACGGCTGGCTAACCAATTGAGACTAGCTCAGTTAATTGGTCAGAATTTTTGCGTCTCACTAGTAGTTTAAGAGATCGAGTTTTTCCAAGTTCTTCCCTTGAAGGGTTTTTCATTTCATTTCTTTGTTTCTACCCTTTAATGGGCTTGATGTAGTGTTCCGGATTTGTACTATGTACTTCATATCTGATGTAAAATGATCTCTTCTATCAATTGACAAAACAAAAAACGGCTGGCTCATTTTCCCTCATTTCACACTAATGCTAATATATATATATATTTTTTTTTTGGCAGGAGAAAAAGAAAGGAAATGCTAAAATGGAGGAAAAGAAAGTGATAAGTAAAGATAGTAGATCCTTTTTTTCCTTTTGTTTGTAGTTGAGAGAGGAAAGCTTAATTTCTCTACCCTTTTTCTTTTTTAAAGAGTGCATAATGAATGGAACAAAGCTACGTTTATACTTAATCCGTTACGAGTATGGGTTTGCATACGTTTAAGATCAATATAAAGTAGAGCGTTTATAAGTCATTTTGTAACATATTCAGTGTACAGAGTCGTAGTCAAAATTTAAAATTTGAGATCAGCACAAGTTGACGGTACTCTTTTTGTAACACTAAATCCATTACGGACATGGGTCCGTCCATACAACGTGTAATATCAACAAACTTTCAACTGAAAGTCATTTCGCATTTATAATAAAGTGTCCAGGGTCGGGAGTCTTGGTGAAAAATTTGAGATTAGGACATGCCAACCACCACTTAAAAGTTCACTTAAGATGTTATTAAAGAGAGTTTAAAATGCAGTTAAAAGCCTCTTGAGTGCATGATTAAACTCTACAGGTACTCGGATGTTTGTGAAGGTGGGGAGGGCATTTGGCATCCAAACTCCTTCAAAGTGGACTGCTTTTCTTTTTGTGTGGGCTGATGATAGGGATAGCACTATAATAGCAACACTCCTCAGTAATTTCAAATCCAAGCATGAGATAGCATTTGGTTCAAAGAAAAAAAGGAAAAAGAAGAGGCAACCGACGTGGGCCCAATACGGAGTTCTGCATCTGGTTGCACCACATGTCGGCTGTCCTCTGAAAAGTCTACGTTTATCGTTCAAACATTCACCGTTTCCTCCTCTGCTCTAAATCTCACCGTCCAAAAGTGTTTTGAATGATCCGAATTTTAAAAAATTCTTCCAGAGTTTTTATAAATTTCAAATTATTGATTGTCGAGACGGACAGTTAGATATTAAGCGGTAAATATTACCGTGGGCGTGGTCTCGCTGCGTATCCACTACTAGTAGGCTGATTTCCTTTTTTTTCCAGACTTGTGGTGGATAATGGGCCCCTTACTAAGATTTTTGTAATTTAAAGGCATGGCCAGACAGGCCAGTGCGATGCATCTTCAACCATATGTTATGCTTTTTATACATTCGGGCGTTTTTCTAATTTGTAGTAGGGGCTATATTTGCAATAGAGACAAATGAACCTGTTCTAATCTAGATGAGAGAGGTTATGATGATTTTCCTAGCTTCAAAATGCAGTTTATAAATACTTTCGGCAAATATTTTTCTTGAAAATTTGCGAAAAGCCGAAATAAGACACGGGGATTTTGTAGTGTGGGGGGTGCACTACACCATTTATTGCCAAACGGACGGTCGAGATGCCACACTACCCCTGTCTGGAACCCCCACACTACAAGATTTTCAATTCCCTAAAAAGTAAAAACACTGTTTGTATGCTTTTACATTAATTTACCAGGGCAATGAATATATTAAAAAGAAAGAAGCAAAGTGATTTAAAAAAAAAAAAAAAAAAAAACCCTAGAAGGAAATCTTCAAAGTTTTCCAACTTCTACTTAACTATAGAAG
Organism: Rhododendron molle; assembly: GCA_025413875.1. NCBI lineage: Eukaryota > Viridiplantae > Streptophyta > Magnoliopsida > Ericales > Ericaceae > Rhododendron > Rhododendron molle. The sequence goes on along the minus strand of CM046394.1, from coordinate 892,100 downwards.
GGATATTTTTGAAGGGTTCCTTTTCCCATTTCAAAATGAAAAAAAAGGGGTTCCTTTAGAATATTGAAGAGATTGGAAATGATACTTTTGAAAGGTTCCTTTCCAATAGTGAAGTGATAGGAGGAATCAATTTGGAATAAAATGTTGCACTTAGGCAAAAATTGCAAGGTTTGAACTTCCAGAAAGATACAATTGGGGGGGTGGTGGGTATCCACTCAATTAAAGAGGCAATATGGCCGTTGGTGGGATCAAATCATCAAATGGGGCTAGAATAGAAAAATTTTACATTAAATTTTATGGAAATTTGGAGACAGGGGCCTTAAATCGAAATTGCTATGGGTATAACACTTGTACACCGTCTTGTGTGGAACTCATTTTGAGGTCACATGCAAATATGTCAAGTCTTTTAATTTGTTCAGAATATTTTTTAAAGGGCCCCTATAAAAAATCAGTTCAGCCAAATATCGGTAAGTGCTTGATCCATACGTTATTTTTTTAGTCGGTACGATTAGAAACCGAAAAAGAACCTATGGATTAAGCTGATATCTAGTCGAGCTAATTTTTACAGGAACTCTTCAAAAAAATTTTGAACAAATTGAACGGCTCAAATCGTTTGTGTGGGATTTTGAAATAGTCCCACACAAAGTGATGTACAAGTGTTGTACACAAACAGGGTTGGTCCACCCCCAAGGGTAGGCCTTGGGCATCCCAAAATTCCTAGTTTTAGGGCACCTAAATATTTTTACTACTTAATTTGATTATGACTCTTTTTTAAGAAACCTAAATAAAAGCATGGATAATGGATTGGACGTTTATGTTTTTTAGCAAAACGTGGGGTTAATTCACTACAAGAAAATCGAGATCTTGCAACGGTTTTGCTAGCAACGGTTCAAAAAACCGTTGGTATAGACGGTGTGTAGCAACGGTTTTCAAACCGTTACTATAAACAGGACTATAGCAACGGTTTTCATGCAACCGTTACTATATTACAAGACTATAGCAACGGTTTTTCCATAAATTGCTAAAATCGACCTATAACTTAGCGGTTTTCCATAACCGTTACTAAAAACCGACTATAGCAACGGTTTTCCATAACCGTTACTAAAAACCGGCCTATAGCAACGGTTTCCAATGACCGTTACTAGATTTTCACACCGCCAAAACCAATTTTCTTTCACGCGATCGGTTTTCCAAACCCGAACTAACAATCCAGACCGTTGATTTTATTTTTCATGTTGATTAAATCGTGTTCTCGTACAAATTTGGCTCGATCGGATTTAGAAAATTTCTTCATCGATGGACAATTTCATTAATAAAATGAATTTTTCTGTCCGATAAGTATGTAGCGATACTCGATTAACTTCATTCTTGAACGTACTTTAGCCACTCAACCGTGACACAATCATGATGATGAAAACCGTTGCTTTTGTTAGGGCTATTTTTCCTAAATTTTTGTTGGTATTTTTTTCGGTATTGTTTATTTAACGTATTTTTTTTAGCATTTTATGGTAATTTTTGAAATTAATCATTCACTTTGGACCGAAGTATAAAATTGTGGACCGAAGTTGAAAAAAAAATATCATATAAGATGACACTAAAGACAACAAATGTTAGTTGGTTGATATTTTTTCGCCCAAATTGATTTTTTATGCTTTTAATTGCATTTTTTTTTTAGTTTTTAGACTCATCTCATAGAAATAACTGACCAATCAAAAAATTTATGTGAATCTAAAAAGGCAAAATTCATATTGAAAAAAAAAAAAGGAAAACAGAGAGGTTTTTTTTTGGTACAAGGTGCATGTCAATTTATACCAATTTTAAAAGGTAATTATTTAACCTAGCGTTAAATTCTATGTAATAATAATTTCATTCTTTGTACAAATATTGAACTCCTTATTATGTAAAAAATAGGCGCTTCCGATCGGGAAATAAAAATGATACTCTATTAGAAGTGTTTGTATAGTATAAACCGGATTTAAAAAAAAGGATTTAAAAAGTCCGGTTAGTATAGTATAAATATTAAAAGGTTTAAGTTTTTACACAAGTTATGGGCTAGCACAGTTGGTTCGCGCATGCGCGCGCACACGCGAGGTCGGAGGTTCGATTCCCCGGAGGAGCAAAGGAGATTTCGCCTGCCACGCGGGCGCCACATCAGCGCCAAGTCAGCACCACGTGGGCGACAGGTGGATGCCACGTAAGCGCCACGTGGGAGACACGTGGATGCCACGTCAGCGCCACGTGGAGGCCACGTGGCCGCCACGTCATATTTTACCCAGATTTTAAAAAAAAAAAAAAACTTGCCTTTAGCAACGGTTACAACCGTTGCTAAAGAAACCGTTACTAAAAAAAAATCTATACCAACGCTCGACAAAACCGTTGCTATACCTCTACAGCAACGGATATATTGCAACGGTTTGGGCAACGGTTCTTCAACCGTTGGTATAGCCTGAACGGGTCTATACCAACGGTTTTTGGGTTCTATAGCAACGCTTTCGACCGTTGCTATAGAACGATTTTCTTGTAGTGATTGTAGTATGTGCACGAGGCTCAAATCCCAGATTTGTACTCCCTTGAGCATGAGTAACTCGTGACTCGCACCCGATCAATTGGTTTCCGGATCAATTTTTTCAAATTGCCTTCAGCCTCGGCCCATTTTCCCGAGCGCACAAGTCCTCTCCTTGCATCTAGCCACATTCACAAGCCCACTAAGGTGCACTGTCATTTATAGTAGAAAAAAGGTTTTGTAACTAGTCAATGTAGGACAAGGCAACCACAAGGTTTTAACAAAACACCAAAAATCGCAATAGATTATATACCCATTCTGACTGATGATATCCTCACATTCTGCATGTGTGAGGGGGCTAAAGCTCCACTCGTTCTAGTTTCTGAAGAAAGACCCAGATATCGCTTTAGATCACTAAATTTACCATTTTGGTATGTGATTATTGCTGTAGAAATTGTTAAGGAGTATTAAGTATTAAATCTTTTAGGACACGTCTCTTTTCATTAGGCCTTGGGTATTAAAAATTTTTGGGTTGACCCTGTAACACAAAAGTGTTGCACCCATAACAGGGCCCGTCTAAAATAAACTCCAACTTTTCCACACCATTCATCAATTTTTGAAAATATCCAAATACGTGTCGCGTCCGTTCGATTGACCGGTAAATATATACAATTTTTTTTTTTGTCAAACGAAAATATGGTAAATATATACATGGTCTTATAATTATTGAACCCATTTTTCTTCAACATGAGTCATTCAATGCAAGAGAAAATGGTAATGTGAAAGCTTGTACAGTATGTATTTGTTGTGAGTGCATGTGCGATGGTTGGGAGGATCAATAAATTTTCCCCGGCTACATCATGCGAATGAAGAACGCATCAGTACGGTATGGCCCTCATTTATTTTGAGGGGACTTTTCTTCTTTATCCGCTTTTATTTTTGAGGGGAGTTGTTTTTTTCTTTTTCTTTTTCTTTTTCCGAACGGGATAACCGATGCCATTGATAATTATCAGGAAAACAAACGAAGAACACATCCAGCATTAATTAACAAAGGCATGGACAGCCACAACGGCGGATAGGCTTTCCAAGTAGAAACACTTATCCTTCAAAACCCTTACAAGTCAAGTAATGAATCGCACAATTACCAACACCTGATAAAACTAAACTCACACACAGAGAAATAACACGTCAATCCCGCCATCGGATAACATCCACAAAGGAGAAGAAAACTTCCCGCAAAGGGAAGGAAATACTTCACAAGGAATAAATTCCGGCTACTGTCAATGCCACCAGAACTTGCTGCTGGGCAACTCATTAGCCAGAGAAGACCAATCCACCCTTGCATGATCATCTCGTCCCTAGATCTAAGCCCAACCCAGAGCGAATGAAGAAGTCTCATGAAAAGGCCTCACCAAGGTGCATGCATTCCAATGTTGTAGAGTTGGAAGAGAGTGTTATTTTGAGGGAAGAGGGAGCAAGATTATTACTAGTAGAATGAATTGCACGTTTTGGTGGCACCCAAGGGTCAGCCACTTTTCTTTTTGTACTTGATGAAAGAGAATAAAAAAGCGGTTTTCCCCGTCATCCCGTACTGATCATATCTTAATTACTGTACTTAGTTATTAACAAAATGTCATGTCATTGATTTTGTCCCACAATATCCATACCATGTACTCAAATCGATCCGTCGGTCGAGCACAAACTATGCTTAATTTTGGTCTTCATCTCTAATAATCTATATTCTCTACATTTTACGTTTTGTTGCTTCAATCTAATGATTCAAGTCATACTTATTTATGGTCAAAACGCGTACGTAGGAGAATTGATGACCAATCAAAAACTATACAAAGTTTGGAATGAGCCTATTTTATAGGATAATACACAAGCAAAGATGAAGGCCATTTGAATAAGTCCCATTCACACATCGATCAACGAAAGCAAAATGTAACTTTTAAATAAAGAATAAGCAACAAGACCAAAGGACCTGAACTATGTACAACCCTCAAAACATGGATCATTATAGTGTTCTATCAAATTATGACCGAAAGTCTGAATAATACCATTTGAATAATAGCGTTCACACATTGGTCAATGAAACAAAACATGGATCGTCATTCGCCATGGTGTTCTATCACACGATGGCAAAAAGTCAGAATAATATCATTCACACATCGGTCAATGAAAGCAAAACGTAAATACAAATAAAGAACAAGCAACAAGACCAAAGGATTGCACTACGTACAACCCTCAAAACATAGATCGCTATAGTGTTCTATCAAATTATGATCAAAAGTCTGTATCATACCATTTGAATAATATTGTTCACGATACATGGATTGCTATGGTGTTCTATCACACTAAGGCAGAAAGTCAGAATAATATCATTCACATATCGGTCGATGAAAGCAAAATATAAATAAAAATAGAGAACAAAAATATGGATTGCCATAGTGTTCTATAACACTATGACAAAAGTTAGAATTTAAAATTCTGTTTGACACGCCTTTATTAAATGAAATGCATTGATATACTTAATAGAAATTGATGGTTTTAAAAAGAAAATGTCGATGGGGGTTCTATATGGTTTTACAATTTGGACAAAAAAGAACTAATACAATCAGCGAAGTGCTACAATACACACCTTTTATTTGGGTATGTATCATATGTATCCTCATTGAAACATAAACACCCAAATGTTATGATTCCCAAAATGTTATGAATCTATTGCTAAAAAGTTACGAATCATATTGATGAAAAGTTGGCTTATTTACTTTTTTGGTCCCCAAAGTATTTCCGCTATGCCATTTTGATCCCCAATATTTCAATTGCTAACATTTGGTCCCCAAAATATCAATTTTGTCTTTAAATGGTTCCTGCGGCTCACGCCGTTCCTTCCCTCCGTCAAATTGGAGGGCAAGTTTGGTATATTGGGGACCAAAATGGCACAGCGAAAATACTTTGGGGACCAAAATGGCACAACAAAAATACTTTGGAGACCAAAAAAGAAAATAAAGCTATGGGGAGGGCGGTGAAATACCAAACTTGCCCTCCAATTTGACGGAGGGAAGGAACGGCGTGAGCGCAGGGACCATTTAGAGACAAAATTGATACTTTGGGGACCAAATGTTAGCAATTGGAATATTGGGGACCAAAATGGCACAACGGAAATACTTTAGGGACCAAAAAAGTCAAAAAGCCGTGAAAAGTTACGAATTTTTAGTATAAAAGTTATGATACGAAATAAAATGTTATGAATGACCTGTCCTACAAGTAATTTTTTATAAGGTGGCACAATATGAACCACACAATAGGTGCACATGGTATATACCTTAAAAGGGGTATATATTGAAGACTTTCCCATATAATTATAAAGAAAACGTAAAACATGTGTAGGGCGATCTTTTGGGCGGACGAGATAGATGAGTACAAATCGCTCGTCGTATCGATATAATTGGTTTTATTAATTCAACGACCGAGATTTTAGAAACAACCATGATACAATTACATCCAATTTCTACACCCAAATACACACCCACTCATATGATTTATGGCCCCCACACGCACTTACACATTCAGTATGTGCGGGAGTCACAAATCATGTGAGTTGTGTGTGAAAGTTGGGTGTGATTCTAGAATAATTGTTTTAGAAAACAACTCTAAAATCAAATAAGCTTATCCTGCGCTAGTCCCAGCCAAGATTAAACCTTCTTGAAAAGGGTACGTACTTTTTTACTTTTTAGCTATTTTCAAAATCCCAATCATCTGGTAAAGCAATATTGTACTACGGCTGAGTTTCGCTAAGTTTTTTGGATTTTTTTTAATTTTGTTCTTATTTAATTTTTTTTTTCATGTTTGTTAGTTTTGCGCCTAATTTTTATGAATTATTGATTCGTCTCGTCAAGACAAGTCGAAAGAGAAAAAAATTATGAATTTTACCCAAATATTTTTTGAAATATTCAAGATAAAGTTCGTGAATTACAAGGCATAGAATTTTCACTTTCCAAATCATTGACTTGTGGGAGTTTGAAATATGAAGCCTCAATAATCAAGAGATCAATGTCTGTCTAGGTGGCAAATTTGAATTTCACGGAGGTCAAACATTTCAAATTTTGGGGTCACTGGGGAGTTACCTAATTGTTAACTTCAGGGTCCCATAACTAGTCAAGATGCACGCGCATAAGTTTGCTCGGATATCTGATTATCAACAAAAATTAAAGAAGATCAAGGAAACCTTGACATTAATTTGTCGTATGATCACTTTAATTTTAAGGAGAGTACTGATCTAGCGAGCTGATGCTGACTTGACATGCATTTTGTGCTGGCAATATATATAATACCTGTTTGGCCAAAAAAGTCATTTGGCTTTCCTGCCAAATTTTTTTTGTCCTTATTCAAATTTTTTTCGTATCACTTGGCTTATCATCATTTTTTTGAAAATTATTGCATCCTCATGACAAGAGGAATCTAAAAAGTAAAAAATTTTGGTCAAAATCCAAATTTTTTTGAATAAAGACGAAAAAAGTGGCTTCCCACCAATTTTTGTTGAAATTCAAAAAAAATTGGATTTCGATCAAAATTTTTTACTTTTTAGATTCCTCTCGTCATAACGAATCAATAATCCCCAATAATTGACAATAAGTCACAAAATGCAAAAAAAAAAAAATTGAATAAAGACAAAAAATAAGTCACTTTGACTTTTTGACCAAACATATATATAATGCTGCCAGAGTGCCAGTACTGATAGATCGACAAAAAACTGAACATGAGATGAGTGGTTTAGATACACGCAATTCATTGAATTTATATTAACACTTTTTGGTACTAATGTTTTCCAAAACCCAATGATTCAAGAAAGAATTGTCCCTATAATGCATGCATTACATACTGTGTACCTTCCTTAATTGGTGCATGAGTGTGAGCTCTACAAACAGCACTAGCATTCCCCTCAGCCGGTATGGGCCTGTGTACTGACCATAAAATGATACACATTACACATATATTGGTGTTTTGTACTGGCCAAAATACCTCCTTATATATCGAAGCGGGGGGCCTGCTACCCTTTGGGGGAAAGCAGGGCCCTGCTGCCCCCCCGTTTGGGGCCTACTCCGGGCTCTCTCGGATAATCGGGATCGTTCACTTTGTAGCGCTCGTCGAGTAGAACAACCATGCAAAAAATCAACTTAATCGGACATCGTTAAGTGCCTAATCGGAGCCCATATAACTCTCGGTACATGGGTTTAAGTGGATTTGATTCAGTGTTTCGGTTCCATTCTTTTCAAGATAAAAAGGTTCCAATCAAGCACTTAACGATATCCTATTAAGTTGATTTTTTGCATGGATGTTCTACTCGACGAGCTCTACAAAATGAACGATCCCGATTATCGGAGAGAGCCCGAAGTGGGCCCCAAACGGGGGGCAGCAGGGCCCTGCTCTCCCCAAGGGGGAGCAGGCCCCCCGCGTCCCCTTATATATACTGGTCGATACCGGATGACCGGTTTGTACCGAGATCTCGGACGGTACACAAAAACTAGTTTATATTTTTTTCCCCTCGGCGAAAGGAATTTATTAATCATTAAAAAATATATACAAAGATTAAACGGACCAAGGGCACAATGACTAGTGCCACCTGAGACCCAGATGAGAAAATTAGAAAGGCAAGACGCCAACCAAAAGCAAAGACCGTACAAAAAAACAACCCAAGCCGAACCTCCTAAACCAGCACCTCAAAACCAAATGGCCTAAGACGGAAAAAAGCAACCTCCAATACGGAAAACACGAAACAAGAACGCTACTAGGAACCCCAAAATCAAAACGCCAAACCCGAACCTGAAACGCTACTAGTAGTGCGTTGTTTGTGCCTATTAGAGCATCTCCAATGCACCCTCCATTCCTCCATTTCTCCATTTGAGAGGATCATTTTTGGAGGAAATATCATTCCAACCCATCCTCTATTTTCTCCTCCATTTGAGAGGATCAAGTTTGGTACTCCAAATATGGAGGATGGAGAAAAAAATGAAGGATCCCATCCATTTCACTATTCACCCTCACCAAATCCCATTTTGTTCTTCAAATTAGTTTTGATACACTAATCCTTTATAAAATTGGTACCAATCAAAAGATATGTACAATATCTTCAAAATAAGACCCATATTGAGTATTTTTTAATGAAGTTAGAAAAATGAAATTTTGAGTTTTGGAGAGAAAGTGGGGAAGTTTGAGATTTGGGATGAGTTTTTAAAGAAATAGAAGTAAAAATAGAGTATTGGGTTGGAGTTAGATTTCCTCCAAAATCATTTTTGCAATAAAATATATTATTTTGATATTCTCAAATGAAGAAATGAAGGCAAAAATAGAATATTGGATTGGAGATGCTCTTAATTAGTAGTGGTGCAACTAGTACTAGTACTGTCTTGCAACCTAGACCATGCATGGCATTGACCATCCACAGGCTGGTCCCCAAAACATTTCCACTCATCAGTACTACTCAGTGTCACCAGGGCAAGTTAATAGTATATATCACCGGAAATGTTACAAACATAGACACCGCAGCCGTTTGATGTTGTGAGTTCCATGTGCATGCCATTGGACGACGCTACAAAAGTCATCTGTGGTCGGATTTATGTTTGGTGTTTATGTATGTAGCATTGCCGTAACATCATTTTTGCTTGTAGGTCCAAGACATTCTCCATAACTTTTTCTGAAATTGCCAGAATCTATATCTAAAATCCAATGTAGTAATATATAAACATGTAACATGCTTTCTCGATGTATCATCTCAATCCTAAATTAGTACTGCTACACACACAGATAATCTGTGCACAGATTTCGTTGTGAGGCCCACCACGGGTCTCATACAAATCATCCGAGCCGTGCATTAATTAAATGTAAAAAAAAATTTCAAGAGTCCCTGTAAAAAATAAACTTAATCCGATACTTATAGGTGTTTCATCCAACCATTTAACTTTTCATTCAGATTTTCGGATATTAAAAAGTTACATGGTTGGATCGAGCATCTATAGATATCGGATTGAGCTTATTTTTAATTGGGAACCTTGATAAAATATTTTACATTTAATGAGCGACTCGGATGATTTGTATGAAATCCGTGGTGGACTCCACAACAAAATCAAATTGTCTGTGTAGACTTTGTGATCCTAAAATGAAATACTCTATCCGTCCCAAAAAGAATGACAATTTTTGAAAGTCGTGTCATTTTTCGTCACTTATATCTTTCAATCCATAGTGTTTTTCATGAGTTTGAAAACTTTGTATAATAAATCTAATCGAGAACTATTAAACAAGATCCATATTGCATATTTTTTGAGATTTATATAAGGAATTGAAATTGGCACAGATATCCAAAATTGACATCCAATTTTAGACGGAGGGGGTAGCAGATTCCAATTTATGGAACTGTTTTTTTCTCTTTTGGCTGATCTGTACAGTACAATCAGCTGGGGAGAGGGGAAAAATTTTCAGTGCCGAGCGGGTACCACGTGGTTCCCGCTCGGCCATCCAAGCCGTCCATTTTATTTTTGAATGGCTTAGATTTGGAGAGAAAAAAGGAGAGAGAAAGTGTTTGGGGGAGAGGAGAGATAGTATTTTAATCCGAGTCATCCGGAAGTATATCGGACAGCTCGGATTCGCCAAGCGAGTGCCACGTGGACAATACCCGCTCAGCACTGAAAAATTCCTCGGGGAAAAGGAAAGAAAAACGGAAAACAAAGTAGACCCCATGACCGACAAACGCTGACACTCACACTGTCACACAACAGTTTTGTACTGATTTTGTGTACAGATTCGATGTGGGGCCTATTACAGGTCCTTCACAAATGATCTGAATCGTTCTGTAAATGTAAAATATTTTATCAAGGATTTTTACAAAAAATCAGCTCAACTCGATACCTGTAGATTCTCGATTAAATAATTTAATTTTCATTCGGATTCAAGGATAATGAAAAGTTATATAATTGGATCGAACAATTATAGGTATCGGATTGAGCTTATTTTTCGGGAAGAACCTTAAAAAATCATTTATAATTAATGAACAGCTCGAATTATTTGTGTGGCCCACACAAAAATCTGTGTTCAAAATCTGTGCATTTCTTATGTGTGAGTACCATTACTGATGACCGAAGAAGTGCAATCTGCATTGAGATATATTGGACAATATTGTGATCGAAAATATTAAAAACTTATAAACCCTGAAAAGTTAACGATCATATCGTCAGAAAATATTGTGATCGAAAATAAAATTTATGAATATTTTTCTAAATTTTTCTTGTGATCATGTTGAGGGACTCATTCACCAAATTAATTATGGAATTCAAGCCTAGATTTTAGATCACGGGTCATGTAAAAGTAGTACTTGTATCAAAGAGAACTTAGTATGTACTAAAGTGATCCCATAAAAAAAAAGAAAAAGAAAAAAAAAAGAGTGATCCGATAACAATGTCAAGCCACATGTTGCAAAATGCAATAGTAAAGGCATGTAGAAAGATGAGGGCCTTGTTCTCCTTGACGGACTTCGCGTTGGTGCTGTGCAGTGAGTTGTACAATACCATGCTGCGCACTTTTGAGCTGTCGGATCGTGCATTCAACGGCTCAGATCTAATCTCGGCAACCAACAATCGAGAGCCGTTAATTGCTGAGATGAGATCCGAGGCGTCGGATGCACTATCCGACAGCTTGAAGATGCGCAACTCAATACTGCATGCGCACACCACTGCATTGCACCATCCCCCAATTTCAACATGCATTTTGTGCTGGCAGCAGTATGCTGCCATAGTGCCAGTACTGATCATCAAGTTAATGTGATAGGACAAAAAACTGAACATCGGAGGAGTGGTTTAGACACACGCAATTCATTGTATTGGTACTATTAAAATGATTCAAGAAAGAATTGTCCTTATAATGCATACATTACATACTGTGTACCTTAATTCCCTTGGTGCATGCGTGTGAGGCCTACATATACAGCACTAGCATTCCCCTCGGCGTTGTGAATCTCAATCGTACCGGAACCATTTATACCAGCCGGTATGGGCCTATGTATTGGCCATGAAATGGTACACATTACACATATATTGGTGTTCTGTACTAGCAAAAGTATCTGCTTGTGTATACCGGTCGATACCGGATGACCGGGATCTCGGAGCGGTAAACAAAAACTAGTGTATTTTTTTCCCCTTTTGATAAAAATGCATAAATGTTAAGGTATTTGAACAAAATTTGGATTCTACTTTATATTAATCAAGTTAATTTGTTATTACAACTAGTATTAAGGTGTGTATCAAAATGTTATAAATTTTTTTATTTCTCGATTTAAAGTTTTGCAATTATACATAAGTATATTAAGAATATTTAAAAATGTATATCGCGATAAATCCGAAACAATACCGAGATACAAACTGATACTGGTACTGGTACGTACCGTCCCAATAGAAAAAATAGTACTCTTACCGGTACGAGATTGATGACTTTGATTCCCCTAGTCCCAACGTGGATGACATATCTATAATCGGATCAGGGAGAAAATTAGTCAAGTATCGCGTAAGCTGGCCCGAACATCCTTGACCGTCGAACCAAAAAAATCTTCTCATTTGAAAAGATCTAATGTTATCTTTATGTGACACAAAATGAGATCCATAATAATCTCATTCGACAATCTGAGCTTTCAACTTGTAAAAAGTGATCATGCGTTTATGATTTAGGCAAAACAATTACTCAGCATGGTTGGGCCAACGTATGTCAACTTATTTTTGGGATCAATTCTACCGTCTACTAGAGGGCCCTCTATTCATTGGATCGGAAATTAATAAATGATTGATCGAATAATACTCGTTAATTAGTTGTTAGAAGACAAAAGATTCAGATAGATAACTTATACTGATATTTTATCAACTTGATTATTGGTGTGGATCATAAACACATCGACACTTATAAAATGACAACTCAGAACCATGACAAATATCATTTTACATCACATAAAAAAAATCAACCGAAAGAACATCACATGGAAAAATCCCTCCTGCTATGTACGTATAGCTCTAGAAGTGCCTTTTCTTTTCTTTTCTTTTTTTTTTTTCCTGCTATGTACGTATAGCTCTAGTAGTGCCTTTTCTTTTCTTTTCTTTTTCTGCTAGGCAAAAGGAAATTATTAATCTCTGAAAAAAGGGAAAACTTTAAAATGGCACCTGAACTTTCACTCCAATGCCACCAAAACACCTAAACTTCACTTTATTTCAATTAAACACCTAGACTGTCAAAATCCCCAAATTGAGGCACCTGCTGTGAGTCTCCATCCATTTTCTTTACCAATTGGCTGATGTGACTCATTTCTAGCGTTAAAGGGCCCTACTAGACATGTTAGGAAGTGAGCTCAATGCTCACAATCACAACCCATGCCAACCTAATTCATTTATCTCACTAAAAGTGAAGTCATTTCCCTCCATTTCTCTCACTAAAAGTGAAGTAGGATTGGTATGAGTTGTGATTGTGTGCGTTGAGTTCACTTCCTAACATGTCTAGTGGAGCCCTTTAACGTCAGAAATGAGCCACATCAGCCAATTTGTGAAAGAAATGGATGGAGGCAAACAGCAGGTGCCTCAATTTGGGAATTTTGAAAGTCCAGGTGTTTAATTGAAATAAAATGAAGTTCAAGTGTTTCGGTAACATTAGAGTGAAAGTTCAGGTGCCATTTTGAAATTTTCTCTTGAAAAAAAGATACAAAAATTAAACGGACCAAGGAAACAACGACTAGCTCCACCCGAGACCTAGAGAAAAAAATCAGGACAGCAAGACGCCAATCAAAAGCAAAGACTTACAAAAAAAACCACCCAAGCCAAACCTTCTAAACCAGTACACAAACCGCAACACAAAACAAGAACACTACTAAAACCCTCAAAAGCAAAACGCTCAACCCAAAACCCGAAACGCTACTGGTAGGGCGTTGTTTGTGCGTATTAATTAGTAGTGGCACAACTAGCACTAGTACTGTCTTGCAACCCAGACCATGCATGGCATTGACCACCCACAGGCTGGTCCCCAAAACATTTCCACTCATCAGTATTCCCTTTGTTCCGATTTGTTTGTCTCCTTTTTAACTTTTTGTTAGCGTTTGACCTCTCAAAGAATTGTCTATAATTTTCAATTCGTAATGTTTTTAATATGCAATATGGATCTTATTTGATAAATCTCAATTAGTGTTATTATACAAAATCATGAAAAACATTATAAAATGTAAGATATATATAAGTATATTTTTGAAAGGCACAAATTTCGACAACTAGACAAACAAAAGTCATCCGTGGTCGGATTTATGTTTGGTGTTTATGTATGTAGCATTAATATAGCCGACCCCAAGTGATTGAGACATAAGGCTCGATTTGATTTGGTTTATGTATGTAGCATTGCCGTAACATTATCTTTGCCCGTTGGTCCAAGACATCCTCCATAGCTTTTTCTGAAATTGCCAGAATCTTATATCTAAAATCCAATGTACAATATGTAAACATGTAATATGCTTTCTCGATGTATCATCTCAATCCAAAAATGAGATAGCAGATTCCAATTTATGGAACTGTTTTTTTCTCTTTTGGCTGATCTGTACAGTACATATCAGCTGGGGAAAAGGAAAGGAAAAAGGAAAACAAATTAAGTAGTAGACCCCATGACCGAAGAAGTGCAATCTGCACTGAGACATATTGGACAATATTTGTGATCGAAAATATTAGAAACCTATAAAGAAACCCTGAAAAGTTATCGATCAAATCGGCAGAAAATATTGTGATCGAAAATAAAATTTATGAATATCTTTCTAAATCTTTCTTGTGATCATTCATGTTGAGGGACTCATTCACCGAATTGATTTTGGAATTCAAGCCTAGTAGATTGTAAATTACGGGTCATGTAAAAGTAGTACTTGTATTAAAGAGAACTTAGTATGTACTAATTAAAGTGATCCGATAAAAAAAAAAAAAGTGATCCGATAAAAATGTCTTGCCACATGTCGCAAAATGCATTAGTAAAGGCATATAGAAAGATGCTCGGCCTTGTTCTCCTTAGCTTTTTGGAGTTTTAATTTTTTTTTCTTCTTGTTTTGTCATTATTCGGATTATTTTTGTATTTGTTAGTTTTGGGTTTTATCTTTCATATTTTCAAAAATATTTGGCTAAAAGTAAAAAACATTGGGTTTTCCGATTTCTCCGGTTGAGACAAATTAATAACATATTCACAAAAATTTGATGCAAAATTAACAAACGAGAAAAAAAATTGAATAAGAACAAAATAAGGGGAAAAAACCCCTAAAAAACTTAGAAGAATAAGGCCGAGATGTCATTTATTTAATCACCCAAAGGACACAAGAGCTCAAACTTATCCCTTTCATGGCGGATCAAGAACATGTTCGGTGTTTCAGGTTTTGAAACCTACGGGAAAGTCGCACCAAAGAAAGGTAGCTAGATTACTGATAAATATAAAATTTCATAAAATATGAGATATGTATAATTCTTATAACGATTTTAGTACTTTTATTACCTACAACTATACCTTCAAAAAAAAAAAAAAACCTACAACTACTGTTGGGTCAGTTCATACGAAACTTTATCCTACATACTTTTAAATGGATTCCAGTTAGTGGACAGTGAAATTAATCGCCCAACATTCAGTTGAAATACGTTTAAACTGTTCCGAATAAACACATTTTTTCTTCCATTTGTTCATTCAAATTAAAAATCAAATATGCATGACAAACAGTTCTTAAAAGAACATTTTATTAAATGGGAATACGACAATAAGTAAATAAAATATCGAGATATATTTATGCATATTTGATTTGAGCCCTTTTTGGCCTATGTGAAGATTTCCTCCCTATGATGTCACAATAAAGTTTAGATTTGACGAGGAAAACCACAAATTCCGAGAGTGATTGCAAACGTACTTATTAATTGGTGCCACTATTGTAACCCTGTGGCCTTTTAATTAAACTATACAATTATGAGTTAGGAAACAGTCAGAAATTTTCGATAAGGACCAAAATTAGGAACCTATTAACAAGATAAACAATTGTACTTTTGCACCTTTGTCATTTTTTTAATTGATGTAAGATGAGACATAGTTTTGAGCAGATCATGATAACTCTTCCTTGAACCTGTTCAGTTTGAAAATATTCAGGAATAAAGATAACGACAATTGGTTGATTTACACAGAATATCCAAAAGTTGGCATATAAGAGAACACACTCTATAATTTCATTAATCATCAAAATTTGAATAGCCCTAAGTACAGACCGATCTAGGCTTCGGCTTACGGGGGCCAAGGCCCCCGCATAGTTTCGTTTTTATTTTATTTTATTTAAATTTTGATATCGATATTAGTTGTATTTCGCTTGAACACATAAATATTGTGTTTTGTATTGGGTGTTATTTAGACATTTATATGCTTTAGAATGTGTCCGTTATGGGTCCCAAAACCTAACCTGTCTCTCTGTGCACGATTTCTTATAAGCTTTACCTTCAATTATTAGTCTCCTTTTTCTTTTTATCCCTCTCACTCATTACCCAAAAAACTTCCCTTAAAACCCAAACCAAACAAACTATTGGATTCCCAAACCTTGAAATTTTAGAATCTTGTTGTTTATAGTTCGGCCCCTGTGTGTAGGAAATCATGTTCCGTCCTTGGCCCTAAGATTTACAACTCAACTTATAGTAGGAGAAATCCTACAAACTAGGAAATAAAGAAAAAGGAAACTACAAAATTATAATCGAGTTATTCTTCTTGATCAAATAATTCTTGAAAGGAAACTAAATTGAAAAACTAAATAATGTAGACACTTATTTTTATAATTGCAAGATTCCTAACAAAATAATGAACTTTACATTCTTTTTTAAAATAGTATAATCTTTTTATTCTGCATTTGTACTCCATCTCTTAATATATCGAATTGAATATAAGATGGCCCAATCACCCGGTTTTTTGAAAATAGAGATAAACTAAGATTAGGGATTTATGAAATATAGGGCTAACAAAAGACTAAGAGCAAGTTTATCAGCGGAGGAAAACTGTCGAAAAATGTACTCTAGCTAACCAAGGAGTGAAATTCTCACCTGCAGCAGCATTGCTAAAAGCCACGTTATAATCCATTCAGCTACAGTTGTTAGCTTCTTATGCCTAACAACTGTTCCTGAGCAACCCATTAAACAATTAGTTTCTCTCCTCCTCCTCTCTCTCTCTCCTCCTCCTCTCTCTCTCCAGTGAAGATAGACTTGGAAAAAATTGATATTTTAATAAAGAATAGGTAAAATAAATAGTATTGGTGTAGTGTTGAGAGAGATGTGAGTAGGTAAAATGAAAAAAGTGCACTGTTGATGAGCATTTTTACATTTTCATTGGTGTACATGCTCTAAAGTAGGGGAGTTGAAATTGGGGTCCATGGGAACTTGACATCATCAATATTCAATTTATCTAGCTATAGTAGCAGCCTGGATTGAGTGTAAAAGTAGGTAAATCTCAATCTATACTAGTAGCTAAGAAAAGTTCTCTAAAGACAAACGGAAGGTTGAAATTTTCTTCCCATATTGGGAGTTGGGATGGTACTGTGTAACGGTGCGCAACACGGTCATTGCACAGCACCAATCCAAAATTCACATACCGGATGCATTAACTATCGTCAGTTTTGATAATTGTATTCTGCATTAAATTGAATTCCCAAATGCTTACAAAAACTGAAAGACATATATAGGATCCTGTCAATGAAAATGTAAGGATGCAATTTACTAGTACAACGAAATTCAAGCCAATGGCCTTCTTCCTATTTTATGCTCCTACTTTTAATAAGGTCCACCCCGGCTTTTATAATTTGAACAAAATTATTTATTTCGACCATATCGGAAATCAAACTACAAAAGAATTGTTGGTCTCACATCGGTAATTAAACTACATGAGTAAGAGAATTTGTCCTTGTGAATATCGGATATTCAATATCCCCGCGTCATGTTTACTCGTTCCAAGCTTTGAATTTATATTTCAATCACATATATAGAACAATATATAATTTTTCACAACGATTGTCAAAACTTTATAAGCCTCTCGAAAGGAATGTTTGGGTCAAATCACGAGGGTCAGAGTACGTGGGAACCCGAATGAGGGTTGAATTACTTCACACATCGATCTCGAAATATTTTAATCTCTTTAGAATGATTTTTGGAAAAAAATAATGTGAAGATCAGGAGCTGAGCGATGTGGGACAAATCTAACAAAACATATCTTAAAAAGGAACGTTGGTATTCTAAAGTTCAATGCCTTGTTAAGTGTTGTTTCTGTGGGGAATAAAGCATATACCAGATGAAAAGTTGCCATTAAAGTCGAAATCATGTGTTGGTGGGCATAAATATCTATAGCTTACATAGATAAGAGCATAAATTAATTAAACTTATTCACTACAATTTACATAGAAAAATGTGTGTAAATACCTGAAATTTTATTTTTCTGAATGTAAATTTAAAATCAAGTTCACAACTTTGTGGGACTAATTTGTCATTTTACATGCTCAATAAATTCTTCCATTTCGATGTGTTATGACTTCTGAAACATTGAATGGATCATACGTACGTATTTGACTCCTGAAAACGTTGAATGGATCATACATGACCTGTGATTTTTGGTAGCATGGCTGGCATTAGTATTTTTTTTTTTTTTTGGTTCCTTCATAGACTTGAATATAATTCCTATTAAGTTCAGATTTGAACATTTATAGGAGTAACTAGTTTTCAACCTCAAGGTTGCCTAGGGGTCAAGGCCTGAGACTTATAATTTGTCTTATCGAAACGTCGTAACAAAAACGTTCTCGGATTTAAAACCTCGCAGATGCTATCAACTTCTTCGAGATCAATCCCATACAAAGCTTTGTTTTTTATTTTAATGGAGACCCTTGCTAGTGGGAGACGTGATTGGTCTCAGATGTTTAGCTGAGATGTTCGTGAGTTGGCTCGAACACTTGAATTATAAAAAAAAAATGTAACTAACTACAATTGATTTTTAATTAAGATTTATGTTTGTGAATTTTTAATTGAATACTCCCTCCGTCCCAAAATGTTTGTCCGGTCCGCAAAACGAAGATTAAAAAATAATGCATTTCTTCCAAAAAAATTTAAATTTCATAAATTTAAAGAACTCATCGATATCTAGTAAATTATTGAAAAAAGTTGGAGTTTTTCTTGCAAAAATTGTTTTATTTTTATGTCATCGTTTTACAGACCGGACAAATATTACGGGACGGAGGGAGTAATTTGTTTGGTGGGGGCAAGTGTAGACTCAAACAAAGGGTCAATTAAAAAATATTTTAAAAATTTTAGACCTCACAAAAAAATACGGAGTTAGTAATTTAGGACGGCGCATTTGGTCGACGGAGCTCGTAAACGCCTATATAAATGATTGCAACCCCGCTAGAATCTTCATCACTCCCCAACCTTCCATAGAGAGAGAAGCCAATCCCTCTCTCTCTCTCTCTCTCTCAACTAACCAATCCCTCTCCCTCTCTCCCTCTCTCTAAAAGTCTCTGACTAACTGTTTACCTCTGCTGTCCCATTCTCCTCCAGTGGTGTGCCTGACTTCCTCCTCAACCATCGGAAAGCTTTCTCCATTGTATGGCCCCTCTCCCCCCCCTCTCCTCTCCTCTCCTCTGTCTCTGCATATGTTTTTCTGCATACGGACGTACTCGTTTCGCGTAATTGATGCGATTGAATGAGATCGTACTGTTTATGTGCTTCGACTGGTGCTTTAATTCAGCTTTTAACTAAGCTTTCGGTTTAATTACTAGTTTTCTGTCAGTTTGTTCTTATTTTTTTTTTACGTAATTTGAGACTTTCATGGAAAAATTTTATTCGAAACTCTCTAGTGTGAAAGCGCGGTGTGATTCTCGTGGTTTCGCTTTTTGTCTTTCATTTACGTCTACGTTTGTGTATATGTATGCGTATGGGCACAGTACATCTCCAAGTCTCGATTTTTTTAACGCTTGTTATCTTTCTTTTTTGGAACGGCTTGTTATCATTCTTGTTGGACTTCTCTTCTGATACAATGAATTAGTACTCTTTTGGGATCCCGCTGTCCTTTTTGGACGGAATATTGATAATTTCGCGGTTGTTGAATAGAGGTCCTTATCAAAATCGATGCTTTTTGGTTGCAAATTTTTAATTTCTAACTTTAGTTGACCTCAGTCAACCATCCAAAACCGCTTTTCAGTCCCTGGATTTGGGAGTATACTTTTTGTCAACAATGGTAGACATTTTTCTAAAGGAGAACTTTCATCTTTCTTTGCCGTGTTGATTGAAAACTTGACTTTATAATGTGCTCTTTGTGATTGATCAATTAATTTACTGCTCTGATTACAATCTTGTTGAATATTCTCAAATATTGTTTCTAGATAGCCGGGATTTTGATAATTATGTAGATTATTTGGCAAATGTTGTTTCTAGATTGCCTGGGTTTTGTTGAAATTGTCTATTGGAATCATATGCTCGTGTTCATGCAGTGCACCATTGCTGCCTTTATTGTTATTGTGATTTGTTGGTCTGTTGATTAGTTGGGTGGGATTTCATTTTAGAGTTGTTTAATTGCCTCATAAACTGGCCACAAAACTAAGTATTCTATCACCAAATTATATAAAATTGTGGTGTACGTGGAATTATTCTTAATTTCGTTCACTTTTCAACGGCTGCAGTTGTTTGATATTTACAGAAGTCATTCATGTTGTTTCATCGTTCAATTTTTTTTCTTGAAACTTAATGGAGTTAGTTGACAATTGTAGCAGCAGTTAAAGCCTAAAGGTCTATGAGGATGTTGGAAAAGATGGACAAAAAATTTGACCCCGAGGAAATCATAGAAGAATTTGAGATGCTTACGAAGGATGCTGAGAGGGTTCAGAGAGAGACCCTGCATAAAATATTGGAAGAAAATGGCAGGGCGGAGTACTTGGAGAAATGGGGTCTTGATGGAAGAACCGACCCGGAGAGTTTCAAGGCTTGTGTGCCCCTTGTCACTCACAAGGATTTGGACCCTTACATTCAGAGGATCGCCGATGGTGATAATTCCCCCATTCTTACTGGAAAACCCATCACAACCATCTCATTAAGGTATTTTGAGTTTTAATTTAGGCTACATGTTAGCTTAATTCACTGAAAGGACAAGTTAACCAATTCTGTGTTTCTTGCAGTTCTGGTACCACTCAGGGAAAGCCCAAGTTTGTCCCTTTCAATGATGAATTGTTGGATTCAACCATGCAGATCTTTAAGACATCTTATGCTTTTAGAAACAGGTAATGCACACTGTATCATTTGTGTGTGGGTAATATTATGTGTGATTCTCGGCATTCTGCATTGCATATTTCACTTTTCCTTATTTTCGTTGTTCTTTTCCTTTTTGAGAAGTATCAATGAAGTTATGGAACTCCAACCTCGAGGTCTTCTTCATAGAAAAATGCTTAATGAATTACAAGTTTCATATTTGAATTCTTTAAAGCAGTCAATTAATCCCTTATAGTGAATTTGATCCTCAGCATGGATGTTTCAAAGATTGCTAGTTCTGGTTGTGAGACAAATGTACAGATATAAATATTGGTGTAGACCTTGTGTTTTTACATATCTGTGTAAGCCTTTGGTCAAAACTCCCGCACCCCTTCTCTGCCAATGTGCCATCTATATTTTGTTATGTTTGCCGGACAATTTGCATCTATAATATCAGTGTTTAAACATTTTCCAGCTTTTTCTCCTTGATACCTTGTTTTATTATCTGCTTATGTGTGGAACGACCTATTTCCAGGGAATTCCCAATTGGAAATGGTAAGGCCTTACAGTTCATCTACAGCAGCAAGCAGTTTGAAACGAACGGTGGTCTTGCTGCAGGCACTGCTACTACAAACGTGTATCGCAGTTTACAGTTCAAGAATACAATGAAGACAATGCGAACCCCATGTTGTAGCCCTGATGAAGTGATATTTGGTCCTGACTTCCAGCAGTCCTTATACTGCCATCTCTTAAGTGGGCTCATTTTCTGCGATGACATCCAGCTCGTGGGTTCTGCATTTGCACACAGCATTATCTATGCCTTCCGAACCTTTGAACAAGTATGGGAAGAACTATGTACTGACATAAGAAAAGGAGTTCTCACAAGCCGAATCACTGTCCCGTCTATCCGAACAGCTATGTCAAAACTGCTCAAGCCAAATCCTGAATTGGCTGACATGATCTATAAAAAGTGCATGGGGCTAACTAATTGGTACGGTTTAATACCAGAGCTATTTCCTAATGCCAAGTATGTTTATGGGATCATGACCGGGTCAATGGAACATTATTTGAAAAAACTGAGGCACTATTCGGGCAATTTACCGCTACTGAGCGCGGATTATGGGGCTTCTGAAGGGTGGATTGGAGCAAATGTGAACCCAAAATTGCCTCCCGAATCGGCCGCTTATGTTGTCCTTCCTAATATCGGGTATTTCGAGTTTATCCCCCTGAGGGAGAATGCTGAGGTTCTGAAGAAAGATGAAGTTGGATCCTTCCTTTCCATGGAGCCCAAAGCAGTTGGTCTGACTGAGGTCAAGGTTGGGGAGGAGTACGAGATCATTGTCACCAATTTTGCAGGTACTTAATCCT
This sequence comes from Rhododendron molle, assembly GCA_025413875.1. Classification (NCBI taxonomy): domain Eukaryota; kingdom Viridiplantae; phylum Streptophyta; class Magnoliopsida; order Ericales; family Ericaceae; genus Rhododendron; species Rhododendron molle. The sequence continues at coordinate 869,951 of CM046394.1, read as the reverse complement.
TTAGAGTAAAGGCGTGTCTTCTTATTGGTAATAGAAATGATCTGCTTCTTGCATTCTGAGAAGAACTGCAGAATTTTATTGCACTTTCCTCATGTCAAAATATTACACCCTAATGGAGGACCTTTCAGTTGCAATGGCAAATTCATGGTCATGGGTATAGAGTTATTTTATGGGGACCAGTAAAATAAGCTATCATTGGTTAATATATACATTCCCCTGTTTCCCTTGGATGCTTGCCATGTGGTTGTTGGATACAAGAAGACCTTGGGCAGGTCAGAGGTCTTTTTCTTTCTTCTCCCCATATTGCCTCGTTTTCTTCAATAGTCTAGGTTGTTTATATGGAGAACATGAACGAGCATATTTCATATTCGTTGGTCGTCGAGTTCACATGACCAAACTGGCTGCTTGAGACACAAATATCTATATTTTTTTTTGTATTATAGAATTTTCACATGCCCAGTTGATCTGCATGGCTTATTGGTTGGCATTTTTTTTTCCTCTAGTTAAACTTTGTTAATAGTGGTAGGTATTCTTTTTGTTTGTCCACCAATGTATGGCAGAAATTTTTTCCTTCTAGGCCATACAGAAGCCGACAAACCAAGAATAGTTTATTTCAGGTTCCATGTGGATGCCACTACTAGAGAAGATAATATAGTCTGCTTTTTGGACTTTAATGTAGTTTACTTGGATACAACTGAGTCTGACAAAGTAGCGCAATGGTTTTGTCTGTACTTATGCACGCATGTTTTTTCATATGCTAAAAGAATCCTCCAATTGTTTTCCATGGTTTCAAGCTGTAAGTGGAAGTCTTAATCTCAAGTCTCAGCACAACAAGAACATGTATGGATAGGTTGCATAATCCTCCAGTAGGAGGCTCCCACTGTCAATCTTCGCCCAACGCCGCTGCACTCAATCCTTGCTCTCATAAAACTAGTAGTTTGGCTACTGTTCTGAATCATTGCTCTCGTAAAACTAGTAGTATGGGATGTTTTCGTAAGACGCTCTTGCACTTTCGCTCATGTCCCCGAACCCGCTTTATGTGACTTAGGATACGAACAAGGGCAGTGGGAAGTACTCCTGAAAGAATCACATTAGGTAAACACTTCATTTTCATTTTTAGCTTAATTTACTGGTGTGGCATGTAGGAAAAGTTGATAAAGCTAGCAAACAGAATAACAGGCCTACACCATGTGACTAATGAACGCTGCTTAACTTTTCCATGTTAAATTTACGTGGTTTGAGAAGTTTTCTCGTTCCCCGACTTTCTTTTTTACATCGAAGAACAGCATTCTATGACTTAATAGTTTTCATTTGAATTTTCCCATTTGCACTTTCTATGCATATGTGCATAGGTTACTCCTGCATATGTTTACAATCTTCCTCTTAGCATGTTATTGCGATTTTAGTAAAATCTTACTAGTGGGGATTCAAATTCTTATGTACTGTCCAATTAAATTGCAGGTTTGTACCGGTATAGGTTGGGAGATGTGGTCAAGGTAAAGGGGTTCCACAACTCCACTCCAGAACTTCAATTTATTTGCAGGAGTAACCTTCTTCTCTCCATTAACATCGACAAAAACACCGAAAAAGACTTGCAGCTTGCCGTTGAAGCTGCAGCCAAACTGTTAGCAGAAGAAAAACTGGAGGTCGTTGATTTCACAAGCCATGTCGATGTATCAACAGATCCAGGTCACTATGTTATTTTCTGGGAAGTGACCGGGGAAGCAGGCAACGACCTTTTGAAAGAATGCTGCAACTGTTTGGACCGATCATTTGTGGATGCAGGGTATATGAGCTCGCGTAAGGTTAATTCCATTGGAGCGCTGGAGCTCAGAGTTGTTAAGAGGGGAACCTTCCACAAGATTCTAGATCACTTTGTCGGACAGGGAGGTGCCGTCAGCCAGTTCAAGACGCCACGTTGCGTGGGCCCCGCTAATAACAACGTGTTGCAGATCCTCAGTGGCAACGTGGTCAAGAGCTACTTCAGTTCTGCTTTTTAGCTTGAACATTGGTGTCATTTACTTTTTTATCATGTTATAAAGGAACTCAAATGTATACAAGGTCTTAAAAACATTGATAGTTTCTTTATCCATACAAATTCTCATAATGTACGATTTGAGTTTCAGTTCATGTTGATGATATGTATATAAAAGGTGCAGCTTTCGCAGGACATGTTGTGCCTTTTTTTACACTTGGGTTAGAATAACACAAACTACACCAGTTTATAATTATACATTCTGGAAGATGAGACAGCACTAGGGTTTAAGGCATACTGGCGTACGAAATGGTGTAGATATGTATCAAGTGTTTTCATAATTCATTGCAAGTGTTGCGCATGTATGATATAGCAGGTAGTGAATATTTCCCGGATCGATCCTTTAGCAAACGAAGAGCATGCAAGACATCCATTTTCCACATCTGGGTTGTTGATTCCACTATCCCAAGCTAGGTTTAGGTCATCCCTTAGAGCCCAAAGGACCGCTGCAATGACTGATGCATGGCTTTTCAATGTTTCTAGAAAATCCCCTGATCCATCTACCTTCCCTTTTCCATTTACTTGTTTTATTTGGTGATGGGGGTTTTGTGGTATGAATGCACATTATTTTAAGTCTATAACCAACCAGAAGGTGAAGAAGAAAGAGGGTACAAAGAAATCAAGTATGAACAGCAAGTTCATAAATTTAAGACTCTTTTGTGGTTAGTTATGCCAACAAAATGGGTGGGTTAGGTGCTCCCTTTTGGTGTAATTCATGTGATATTTTCCTTGTTATGACTGATTCATCATCTACTCAACAATAAACTTATAATTTTTCCCAGTTGGATTTTTTCATGTGAAAATGTCAAATACATTTTGATTGTTTTGGTTTTACGAAATGCCACTGCAACATCAGCAATTGTTGAGCCTGTTTTATATAAAAAGTTAAACAATTTTACCTTGTGTGTTTTGTAACCGGGTGTCTGAGCCAGCTTGCTCGCATCTCGACTTGGGGCTCTGAATTTAACGACCTGCAAACCTCAAGTGGCCCAAAGGTTTGGAATGTTTGGCTTTCGTGAGATTCGACTTTGCGACCTCTTGGAGGTTGCTGTTTCATGCCACTCGGCCAAAATCCTTAGGGGTGTACATTTTTCATAGAGTATTTCCTTGTTATGCAAATTACAGCTTAGATAATTATCAAATACAAAGCTAATCATACGTGCTTTATGTATTGTTGTTATGATAGAATATTAAATGAGCCTATCTGTCACTTCTTCAACAACTCTGGACATTGATTTTGCCAAGCAATGTTCAATAACACTGGTCATTCGGCACCCATCTACTTAAGCCAAAAGACAACCTTAGTCCAAAAAAATGGATAATCAACTACTCTCAGTGAGGGGCAAATTGGGAATTTCAATCTCTTAATTCTCCAAATTAAGGAATTCAATCCTGTAATGAAAAAATTGGCTGGCCGTTAAAGTAGGCCAGATTGAAATTTAAAATGCTTCTGACATCTATGAGTTGGCAACTCTCTTGATCAATAATCTCATATCCCCCTAAAACTCCAAAGAAAGTCCACAACTGAGATGAAAAAAAGAGAAGGATCCAAATCCAATGAAGGAAAAGGAGGAGGAGGAGGAGGAGAAGAAGAATCAATGAAGATATGGGATTGTGGAAGCCCTCTGTATGATTCATATGAATTGGTATCACTTGGCCATGTCATTGATAGACATATCATGGAATTGCCATCACTCAGTGGATCAAGGGGCTTAACAAAGCAGAGTAGTTCTCGTTCTTCAAATCTGATCTCATCAAAACAGGGAGGAGCCTCTGGCTTTGGAATGGCTAAAGGGTCTTCTTCAACTGTGAGCTGTTTCGGCGAATTCCCGGAGAAAGTTTTGTGGAAAACGAGGAGGGTGAATGGAGAGGCAGAAGAAAAGCCCAAGATGGTTAAACGTGGTGTTTTCTACAGAATATGGAAAAGGACAGGCTCATGGAGGAAATAGCTTTGCAAATGAGGGTAACATTTAGCTGAAAATGGGTACTTCTTGGTTTTATTTATAACCAATCTTTGCGCAAATGAGGGTCACACATATATTTGTGGATTCAAGAATTAGTTTTTGGTGTTCTTGCTTACTGTATCTAATATCTGCCAGAGGTTTTTACGAAGAAAAAAATACAACTCAGATATGTGTATACGCACGCGGACGCAACTGCCATGCGAAAGTGTAGTGTATGATTTGTATGCATGGATTTTGATCCATATATCTTGCATTAATCAAACATCCTATGCAAATATTTTGTACTAAAAGATTTGGTTAGATGACTCATGGAAAACCTCACCACAGTGCTGCCACAGACACTCCCCAACTCCTCGAGTGTATTCTTTCGATATTTATGTTTTAGGTATGATTTTGACATACTTTTCGTAAACAAAAATCTAATATTTTTATGGTCTGATCCCACCAAGTTATAGTATATTTTGAATATCCTCTTTATCGATATAAAATTGATTTTGTTCTGGTTTAAAATTAGTGCGGTGCGAAGATTTTTTCAATGTAATTTAGTTTTCAACATGTTGAGGGTGAAATTGTCATATTTTTTGATGCATAAATAATTTTGGATCCAAACTACTTGGGTTAACGTACAAGTAGTCGATTTAGACAAGTTTTTCAACGGTTCAAACCACGTCCAAAGAGGAATTCGGTAGTATTTGTGGCAAGACCGCAAAGTTTGGCCGTTTGTAAACTTTAAAGGATGCACCTGGGGCGCATAGAATTGTGCCTGAGGTGCATAAAAAATACACAATATGTCAACATTTACGGGTTTGTCCCCAACTCTGATTTGTGCGTGGTTTGAACCATTAAAAAGTTTGTTGAATCTACTTTCTAACCCAAGTAGTTTGGATCCTAATTCATTTGACGTAAAAAAATATGACCGTTTTATCCTCAATTGGTCGAAAAATAGATCATTTCGATAAAACGCTCACATCTCTCTTATTTTAAATCGGATAAAGACCTATTATATATCGATAATGAGGGTTTTCAAAATACTAGAAGATGGTGGAAACCAACCCTAAAAATAATAAACTTTAATTTATGAAAAGGGCCGGGTAGATAGCAGGCCACTACAACCATCCATCCACCACCGTCACTTCAATATGTACATCACCATCACTTCAATATCTACACCACCATCACTTCACCACCACTACCACCAACGCTACCCCTCTGCCGCGACCATTGCCACTCATGCAAACACCACTAGTGTATTTATGTTGTAGGGTAAGAGATTTTGTTAGATGGCTCATGGAGAACCTCACCACAGTGCTTGCTGGGCTGTTGATACAAAGCCCACCTATGCCCACAAATACAATTCAGTAAACAAGAAGGGCCACGAGTTGTGCCCACACTTAGCCCAGAGCACGAACCAAAAAAGGCCTTAGTCATTAGTCGATGTATTGACACAACTCAATAACCATTCGCAATGACATATCTAAGACAACACCAACTCATCTCTTTTCACAATTCAGGTCCGGGCTAGCTTATGTGTACTTTAATTAATTTTGGAGGATCAATTCCACCGTCCACTTACGGAGATTCCCATTAAAGACAGGACAATGTTCTGGACGGGCAAACCTCAAAGGAGTACTCTTCGTTCTTTTAAACCTAACCTACCTCTTTTCTCCAAAGGAAAACATAAACAGACTTCCTTGAGTTAGGCGTGACGGGGGCGTTCTGATAAAGACCCTAAGGTTGGGAAAATCTCTCAAGTACATGTAGATGCTCATCCTATACGTTAGGTAATTACCAGATCTCTCAGCACATTAATCACGCCTAAGTTGTGAAATTAGTCTCAAAAGAGAGTGAGAAACAATTGAATATTAACCATTGCTTTACGTAATTTATTATTTAATTATTTCGTTCCGTTCTATATAGACTCTTTCTTGACGTAATCAGAATTAATGAGCGTTTCGTTATGAGTTGAGTTCATGTGGGACTTTGCCTAGCTTCAATTGAGCCATCCGCTAGTGGAAGGTAACTAGGTAAGATTGATTCAAGATTTGTCGAGGTACGCACAGCCTGGTTCGAACCACTCGAATTATCAAAAATACGTTGAGAGAAGGTAGAGAGAGAACAGGTACCAAAGGAAAAGAACAAGAAAGTTACAAAAGCCTGAACTTACAAGTTTATGATTGTGGGTTGTTAAATCACAATCGAATGTGGATGGTCCCAGTTGGGCCGGACACTTGGTTATTTAATTTAATTTCTTTTTTTGTTTTTGATGTTGTAACAGAACCAAATATCGACAATCACACAACGGAAGGGGGTTTCGCAACGTCCCTCCGTTGGTGCAAATTTTCATGGCTGGAATCCTGATGGCATTGAAACTTGCAGATCTCTTGTCTTGTGAATCAATTAAGCAACGACGATGGTTAATTTATCTAAAATAAACTCCAAGGGGGTAAGCGTTAACCAACACGAAAAGCAATAAAGCAGGAAATTAGCAAAAGGAAAATATATAAATATTAATAGATCTTGAAAATGAAAGGGAACAAGTGGGAAAATATGAGTAGTTGAAGAGGATGGAAACTAGAAAGAATCAAAGATGAAGTGCATCATAAGTAATCTCGTTACTTTGGTCCTTTTTTTTTTTTTATCTTAAAAAAAAAAGCTAGGTTCTTTTATTCCTTATTATAGTTTTGGAAGAGATATACAAGTGATAGAAAAATGGTTCACCAGAATTTAATTCTTGGGGTCGGTAGTAAAAAAATAATTTTTTGTAAAATCTTTAGGTCCAGTGTGAATGGTCTGCCTTTGGATCCAAACTAATTAGGTTAGAAAGTAATCTAGTCAAGTTTTTTAACAGTTCAAATCATGTCCAAATTGGAGTTCGGGAGTGTTTGCGGCAAGACTGCAAAGTTTGGCCGTTTGTAAACTTTAGAGGATGCGCCCGGGTGCAATGAAGTGCGTCTGGGGCGCATAGAATTGAGTCTGGGGAGCATAAAAAGTAGACAATATGTCAAACTTCACGGGCTCACGAACACTCTCAAACTCCGATTTGTGTATGGTTTGAACCGTTAAAAAGCATGTCGAATCTACTTTCTAACTCAAGTAGTTTGGATCCTAATTTATTTTTACATAAAATGGTATAACCATTTTATACTTAGTTGGTCAAAAATTAAATTATTTCAGCAAAATGCTCATATCTCTTTCATTTTAAATCGGATAAAGACTTATTATGTATCTATAACGAGCGTTTTCAGAATACAAGAAGATGGTGGAACCCAATCAAAAAAGTAATACTAAATTATAGTTTAGGTAGAGGCCGATCAAAACACAATACTTATAATAAGGTAGAGAGCATGCATGAGAGTACTTGAGAGACATACAAAAATACACTAGTGCAGCATATATTATATATACGATTGGATGAATTACTATTGTCAAACACGAAATGAGATAGTTGGTTTTCAAGGGTTAGTCGAGATGCGCGTTAGTTGGTTCGGACACTTGAGTAATAATAAAAATAAAATAAAAACACAAAATGAAATAATGTCATGCATGGATGCTGTGGAAGATGTAGATAGTGTGGGTTGCCCTTGGGACCGTGGTCCAAGACAGAGCCATCCATGATATGAAAGATTCAAATTTACTTTTAAAAGCTCCATCCAACTATACTCCTATCTCTATTATGAGAAGACAAAAGCTGTCCACTCCTTCAAATCGGAGATATGATAAAGGCAGCTGGCCGGGCATGTGCAATTCATTTCATTTCATGGATGGTTGTAATTGTCCCCAATTCAGTTTTAGCCAAAAATATCAGAGCCCAAAGGACTAAAGAAATTCTTTTGGCTTTTCCTAGTGGGAATTAGTACAGACTATACAGAGTGCACCATATTTTGTTGATTTTGATTGGATATGGGTGTCTGAGAATAGTACTATACAGTTTTTCCCCCCCTCACAATTCGTCATCTTGAATTGGAGATTGTTAAATTCAAAAAAGAAGAAGAAAGAAAGAATGTTCACAAAATTTGGCATGGTCTTAAATTTGGTACTCTCTTCGTCCCTAAATAAATGTCCGGCTTCACTTTTTTCATTTTTTTTTAAACTTTGTTATATCTTTTAATTTATACTACCGTTTTTCATAATTTTCAAGATTTTGTCTAATAGAACCAATTGAGATCTACTATCAAATAAGATCCATATTGCATATAAAAAATAATATATACTTTGGAAGATATAAATAATTTTTTAAAATATCCGGAATAATAACATGGACATTTATTTAGGATGGAGGGAATACTTATTACGTAGTATAAATTCAGAAATCTTACTATGTGATCAAGAATAATGACCATGCATGGAAATAAACAAAAAAAAAAGCACTAAGGCTCCGTTTGGAACAAGCACACTGGAAGAGAAAAAAGAAGCGGACGATTTAATGATTTCGCGAAGAACCGATGCAACGATCAAAAAAAGAACCGATGCAGAAAGAACAATAACTGAGTTGGTTTGATTTTCTCAATTGTAAAACAAAAGTAAAACCCAATTTAACCAAGAAGATGGAGAAAGAGAAAATAAAGGGGGATAGGTATAAGGGTAGTAAAATGTTGACTTTATTCGAAGGGGTTAGCGGAGTGGCCTTAGGTTTTTTTTTTTTAAAAAGAATCAGGGAAAAGAAGAAAGTGTGTGAAACGGCTATAAAGATTAGTTCGAAATGCGCGCAAACTGATTCAGGACACTTTAGTATTACCCAAAAATGAAATAAATGCAAAAATAAAATGTTCATTTGTTTATTTTTGGTGGAAAAAGAAGAAAAACCCACCTTCCTTTCTCATGTATTAATGGCTTCATGTAGCTTGCCAGACCTGCAAAGAAGTTGAGGTCAAGGACGCCCCTCAAGACTTCAAATTACAACGCCATCTATTATTGCACTTAATTGCTTCTTCTTTTTTCTTTCTTTTTTTCTCTAAAAAAAAATTGCTTTTTTTTTTTTTAACGGGGAACAATCCTACAGTCAGATCACTAAATGAATTCGACTGCACAATCCAAACCTATAGGAAGCTAGCGCAATCATACCAATCACGATTCCTCGCTTACTTGACAGTACTCATCCTGTGAACCAACCCCTGCAACAATACAAAAAAGAAAATCAAAACCAAAATAACGATTTTCTTGGGTCGGTTGCTATTTGCGATAAAACAGCTCTCATCAGTCTGGTTCCATTGCCATTTTGTTGCTTCTCTCTCCGTCTTTCTAGTTTTCGATACCCCTTTTTTCAAGGTCTTAGTGACAACAAATTAACAAATCCAAAGCCATATGAAACCAATGAGGTTTGATTTCAAAAACAGCAACCCTTTCTCTTTTCCATCATTAGCCCACAAGCGCAACCATCTTTTTGTCAAGTTTGCTGTGTTTTCTCTCCTCTTGGGTCTGGCTTTTCGCCTCTTCGTTTCCAACCCTATTCGGTTTCCTTCAGAGACTACCGACCCTTCTTCTCTTGCTGCGCAGAACGCGACATTTCCACCTCCGGCGGATACGTCGTCGCCGGTTTCGAGTGATTTGCCGGTAGGTGAAATTTTGCCGGCGAATGAAAGCCTAACTTCTCAGAATGGTGAGCGAATTTTGTTTTTTAAACTCCCTCTGTTATTGCAACGCATCATACGTAACATGCAAATCAAATATGGGTTATATGTAATTCCTCTTGTACAAGTTGGGCTTGTTTTCAGGTGTGGTTGGAAAATTCATCTATTTCCTACATTGAATGTGAAATTGAGTGGGGTTCCCCAGATTTTCAACCTGTTTGATTAACAAAATTCAGCGTCTGGGAGAACAGATCATAGTTCTATTTTACTCTGTATTTTGGGGGATGGAAAGGTAGAGGTGTATTGGAGAATTCTGTTTTCGTTGAATTTAACATTGTTTCAATTGGTGGGTATTGAAGAATATGTGAAGCTATAGCTCTGAATACCGGTTTCACATTGTAGTCTACAGAGAGGGATAGATTTTCCTTTTCGTTTTTTGTTAAATCAAGTGTCCGAGCACATCGACTAATCCTGGGGGAACAATCCGATCCTCCACTTGCCGGGGCTCCCAATTAAAGCCAGAGCAAGCTCAGAGGGCCATTTGATACAGAGCTTTGTTTGGTAGTGTTCTAATGATACTATCATCATGCCCAAGTGACATCTTTGCATAAGCTGTGGTTTTGTACCCCCTTAATTTTTCTCATTCTCCCTGAATCGATTGGTAATCAGATCAACTGATTTTCATTTCTTGTGCACAATCTAGTTCGTTTATTATTATTTTATTATTTTTTATGGTCTGATCGACGAATTTTATTATTTTTTGTTTCATTTTTTGCATAATCTAGTTTCCATTTGGATTAAGATCAACTGACATTCTTTCGTTTTCTTGTTGAACAATCTATTCACAGCAGAATGCGATATATTTATGGGAGAATGGGTACCAGATTCCTCTGGTCCATATTACAGTAGTGAGAGTTGCCAACACATTGAAGCTCATCAGAATTGTAAGAAAAACGGCCGACCGGATTCGGATTATGTTCATTGGAGGTGGAAGCCCCGCGACTGTGAGTTACCTAAGTTTGATCCACGGAGATTTCTTGGTTTGATGAGGAATAAATCATTTGCTTTCATCGGGGATTCAATTTCGCGAAATCATGTGCAGTCATTGCTTTGCACTCTCTCGCAGGTAACATTTTAATATCTCTACAAGGCCAAATACATTCGAAGTGATCGATTTGGAGTAGCTGCTCAATTCTCCATTTTGCTGCTTGGTTTTGCTAGTTGTTTTTGGTAGTTGTTTCATTTGTTGATTTTTCTTTCCCTTTTCTTTATTTACCCATTCAAGCATTTACTAAAAATGTTCCTCCACATCCAATTTGCCATGTGTGTGAAAGACAAATTTATTTTGCCTGATTAGTTCTCCAAGATTAGTCGAGATGCACGTAAGCAGGCAAATTTGTTTTGCTTGATTGGTTCCTTGAAGTTTGAATATGATTCCACTTAGTCCGGTTTAACATCATCACTAAACTATTAAAAAAGGCTAAGTCCAATTTTTTTTTTTTTTTTAAACAAACAAGAAACCCCCCCCCGAGTCCCAACTGTAACTCTAATAGGAAACAGAATCAAGACCTAGACCAAAAACCTTAATCTCTCCCCCTACTCCGACAATCTAGGAGTGTAATAGAAACCGAAAGAATCCTCTCACAATCTGAGAGAATAGGTAATGGTAAAAGACCTTATGATCACCTCCACCTCCTCCATGCTTAGGAAATTATGGATCCATTTCACAAAGTAACTTTTCATCCTCTCAATCTAGATAGGCCAGGTCGGACTTGGGTCCCTATGGTGCATGTGTGTACTACAGGAGTGTAGTGCACGATCCGAGCCGTCTATCTCGACAATCCATGGTCTAGTTTTGATCAAGAATCCATGGATCTCCAGTAATTTCATGATGGGTGGGCAAGCGTACTTGCTACTGACTTGTGAACTTGTGCACATCGAATTCCTTTTTGTGCCAGCTGTGAGGTCATTTGGAAAATGATACCACCACCAACTTTGATAATGGATGATTGAAGTTGATCATCTTGTTTTAAGTGGTTCAGTAGTCACTCTCAAAAGTTAATTTTTTTTTTTTTTGGCATCTAATCACCTTGTGAATGATTTGGATTTTGGGTCTAGCTTCTTTGTTTTTCTTTAATTTTTTAATTAGTGATGATCCACATAGTTGTTGCCCTGTCTGTGTTTATAATAAATTAGCTTGTACTATAGATTACTTGGAAGCAATTAATGCCAATTAAACACTTGCTACCAATACAAAGCAAGAATGTACACCTACTTACATGCACTGTTCTTGTGAAGGATATTTACCTAAATTTCTCTGTTGGAATAATAATTTGGTCTAGGGTTCTCTAGCTTCTTTAGGAAACTTCACTTGGTGAGAAAGTTCAACAAGGTCCTAGGTGCAGCTCGTTTGTTAGTTGGAGTGATTCTATCAATGCCCATCTTCTGCTAACTTCTACCTTGAGAAGTATCATTCCATGAGTCGCCCCAATTGTCACAGTACTTTGCTCAAAAAGTGCTGGGCGGTGAACATATTACTACTTCATAGCAAGAAACAGAGAGGAGGAAAAACAGCACTTCAAATAAATTTGGGAACACTAATAGCCGATTCTCAATCATAAGGTATTAACGGAAGTTGTTACTCATAACTGATAAGCATATTATGCAGAATTAAGAGTGAAATGATTAATACTCCACATTAATAACCGGGTCCAGGCATTGAGTTGGTCCATTGTTTGGATGTACAAGGATCAACAGAAATCTGGCAGCTCTCATGTTTGTTTCATTTTTCATGTCACTATGTTGCATGGGTAATGCAATTGAAGGTAGTATTTTCACTGCAGGTGGAAGAAGCCGTGGAGGTCTACCATGACAAGGAATACAAATCCAAAAGATGGCATTTTCCCTCCCACAACTTCACTCTGTCAGTAATTTGGACTCCTTTCCTCATAAAAGCAGCAATTTTCGAAGATATAAATGGAGTTTCATCAGCTGACATTCAACTTCATCTTGACAAACTCGATACACTATGGACTGAACAATACACAAATTTCGATTATGTGATAATTGCTGGCGGAAAATGGTTTCTCAAAACAGCAATCTACTATGAAAACAACACGATCAAAGGCTGCCATTACTGCCCGGGCAAGAATTTAACAGAGTTAGGATTCGATCATGCCTACCGCAAAGCCCTACAATTGATTTTTAAGTTTGTTACAAATTCAAACCACAAAGCTCACGTATTGTTTAGAACTACCACGCCGGATCATTTTGAGAATGGAGAGTGGTTTAGTGGGGGCTACTGCAATAGAACCGGACCATTTAAAGAAGGCGAGGCTGATTTAAACTTCGTGGACACAACGTTGCGAAATATTGAGTTAGAAGAATTTGAGAAGGCAGTGGAAATAGGATCCGGTAAGGGGGTGACTTTGAAACTAGTGGACACAACCCATCTTTCATTGTTGAGACCTGATGGGCACCCGGGAGTTTACAGGGTGTTCCAGCCATTTGCCAAGGGTAAAAACGAAAAACTTCAGAATGATTGTTTGCATTGGTGCTTGCCCGGGCCAATAGAATCCTGGAATGAGTTGGTAATGCAAATGTTGTTCGGTGGTTGAGAATTATGACCAAGAAAAACAACTCTTCTTTGCCTTCAAATTTCTGGGTTTGAAAATTATGGCCTTATTGTGATCTTGATGAACTAAAACACTGAAAAGAAGAGGATCTCTGCCGTCTGGAATAACAAGGATCACATGATTGGCACGATTGTGTAGCAATAGAAGACACTAGCCCAGCAACTCTTTAGTGTGGGTTCAAGTTTGAACCCTAGGAGCTGGCTAGAAGTTAGAAACGGAGAAGCTAATACACAACAAAGATACAAGCGATTGTCTGTTAATTCCACAAAACCAGGGAGCTCAAAAGTCAATGCACTATGTATGCAGGTACTCATTTCTGTTTGTTGGAGAGTCAATGATTAGGTTTTACTTCTGCATTCTTGTAAGCATGTCTATTTCCGAGTACAGAGTTGCACGTGGTGTAAGTGCAAGGATTCAATACCCTCTTTGTACAATCTGAATTTTGTTGCATCCCTGACTGGGTTACATCATATGGTCCTTGTGTTCATTTTTCGAGTGAAGAGCTAACTGACCTTAATCAGAACAAAGATTGGAGTATCTGTGCTGTCGTATATGCTATTGGAATGGAGTTTCCTTCACAACAGAGATTGCAAGGGGAAACAGAGTCGGTTGAATGGTATAAAATAGCTAATGGAGATATGGGGAAATCTCGAATTTGACGTGCATGTATTATGAAGTGTAGCAGAAGATCGCGTAAACAACCAAACCCACCATGTTCCCTTGCAAACTCTAGCAGTGACCAACATAATAGAACTGTAGTATAAATTTTCCCCTGCCAGTTGGTATAGTGCTTCTTAAGTTGAGTTTGTGTTTGTGTTTGTCTCGAAGACTGTTCCTGAACTAAAACATCTATCTATGTATTGAAATTCTCAAGAAGGATGGTACACTCTGTTGCCAAACCGACAACAAAATTACCCGTATCCAAACACATAGGTATTAAAAATCTCATTAAGGATGGACATGTGCATTGCCAAATAAAAGAGGAAACGGGGATGGTGACGCAAGGGGTCCACAGCACCGTGATGTGTTCATTTATTTATTGGGAAAATGAAAAACCAATTACCACTTTTCCTTTTTCTTTTTCCGAACACACCCTACAAAAGAGTTCTATTAGTGGAGAGTTCTATTAATGTTTTCATTGAATGCAACTCACAACGCCATCTTTAATTGCATTAATGGTCAATTTTTCATACATCAATCCCCAGTTTCATGACAGGAAAATACACAAAACAAAATAACGATTTCTTGGGTTAGGTGCACGCGATATGCGATAAAACAACAGCTCTCACTGTGGTTCCATCTCCATTTTGTCATCTTCTTCTTCTTCTTATTCCCTCTTTCTAGTGTTGCAGAGACCTTTTTTTTCATGGTCTCAGTCACAAAACAAGAAATCCAAAAGTAAATGAAACCAATGACGTTTGATTCCAAAAACAACAACCCATTTTCGTTTTCATCACTAGCCCACAAGCGCAATCATGTTCTTGTGAAGTTTGCTGCTTTTTCTCTCCTTTTGGGTCTGGCTTTTCGGCTCTTCGTTTATAATCCTATCCAGTTTTCTTCAGAAACTACTCACCCTTCTCTTGTTGTACAAAACGTGACATTTCCACCTCCGCCGAATACGTCGCTGGTTTCGGGTCATTTACTGGTCGATGAAAGTTTTCCGGCAAGTGATAACATAACTTCTCAGAATGGTAAGTGGAAGTTGTTTCTTGCACTCTCTCTGAAATATGGCAATTTATCAAACACGAAATGCAAATTAAATACAGGTTATATTTCGTATTATACAAGTTTGGTTTTTCCCTTCGTTGTCAGTTAAATCCAAACTAGTCCTTGTTTTGACTGGTTGGAAAGCTCACATGAATGTGAACTTGCCAATAACAAGGATTTTCTTTCTTTTCTATTCTGAAAGTGGGATTCCCTAATTTCTCTTCCTTTTACTTTCTTTGCCATTCTTGGCCCCAAGAACAAGAAAGTATTTCAACCTGTTTGATGAAAAGAGGTACTGGAGACTCTTGTTTCATTGAACTTACAATATAGTAGTATTTTAGTTGGGTATTGAAGATTATGTGAAGTTATAGCTCTAAATACCAGTTTTGCAGTTTCACATGGTAATCTACACAGGGGATATGTTCTTCTATCTTTTTATTCTTTTGGTTTGACGGTTGAGGTGTCCAGGCCAACTTACGCGCACCACAACTAATCACTTCCCCGTTCCTGTCAAAGGCAAGCTATCTACGCCAGAACTAGAGAATTCACTAATAAATTATTTTCTTCTGGCCTGACTTCAAGAAATGTTATGCCCAAATGACATGTTCGCATTTTTGGTCAGACCAACTGATTTTCTTATATTTTGTAGAGTCTAGTTTTCATTTTTGATCAGATCAACTAATAATCATTCACACTCTTGAACAATCTAGTGACAAAAGAATGCGACATATTTACTGGACAATGGGTACCAGATTCCTCTGGTCCATTTTACACCAGTGAGAGCTGCAAACACATTGAAGCTCCTCAAAATTGTCTGAAAAACGGCCGCCCTGATTCGGATTATGTTCACTGGAGGTGGAAGCCCCGTGACTGTGAGTTACCAAAGTTTGATCCGCGAAAATTTCTTGATTTGATGAGGAACAAATCGTTTGCTTTCATCGGCGATTCAATTCAACGTAATCATCAGCAGTCATTGCTTTGCACTCTGTCAGTGGTAAAACTCCCAAACTTCAGAACTCTACAAGATCAAATGCATTTGTGACTTGTATAAATTTGGAGTAGCTGCTGAATTCTCTTTCTTGTTTTCCCTATTTGGTTATACCAGTTATATGGTGATAATGCATTTCTTTTTCTTTATTCCCGCATGCCCTCATTTACTACAAACGTTTCTCCACTTCCAATCTGCAATGTGTATCGAAGACAAATTTTGTTTGGGTTGATTGGTTCCTTCAACTTTGAATATAATTCCACATAGTACTGTGGCACATTATCACTATACCATTAAAAGGCTTAGTCCACTTAAAAAAAAAGTACTCCTATCAGTTTTGGTTGGTGAGAAAACTCAAGACCAAATACAAGAGGGAGCACAAAAAGGTAAACCCACAACTGTATTCCCAATACCCGAAAAGAGAAATCAGTAGTTTGGAGCACATCGAAGTGAATGTGACCCATTGATTTATCTTTTTGGAACATTTTCTGGTTCGCTTTTCAGACTACCTAGCATTATGGATCTCTAATAGGAAACAAAATCAAAACCTAGACCGAAAACCTGGGCTTGTTCTATTGGGTTCTCATAAACTTTCTCCCACACTGGCACAGTTTTCAATAAATTTCTCTCCACTTATTGCACATTTCTATCTATCTCTTTCTGCTCATTATCTGAAAACTTTCCCTCAAAACATTTACCAAATAACCCACATCTCCCACTAGCCCGGCCGCCTAGGAGTCGAACAAAAATCAAAAGAATCCTCTCACAACCCGAGAGGCTAGGTAATGGTGAAAGACCTTGTAGCTCTGCATTCTAGATCGAGATAGGACGAATCATATACAGTATTGCTTCATCCATCGTAAACTACCTTTGCTACTGCTGTCGACCCCCGCCTTGCCCATGCCTAAGAAATACTGGATCCGGTTTTGAGGATTTGGGCAAGACTACTCTTTTTTGGTTCTCACCTTGGTAGAAGGATTTCGTGGACATCGTGGTGTAGCTTTTCACCAAGTCGCTTTAGATAGGCCAGAAATTGATCTCTAGTAGTATCGGTTGGTGGGCAAGTCATGGTTACTAGCTACTGACTCGTGAATTTGTGCAGATTAAACCTTGGGGTTTGGCCCAATGGTTGTGTACCGCTTCTTTGCAGCATGACTGCATGAGGTCTAGGACTCGACTCCTATGACAGGAGGTTGGCCCTTGTAGTTATCTAACTAATACTAACATAATAACATCGTATCATCTGGCCCCCCAAAACAACCTGTGCCAATTGAATTCCTTTGCCGGCTGACAGTTCATTTGGAACATGATACCACCACCAACTTTGGTAGTGGATGATTGAAACTGATCACCTTGTCTTAAGTGGTTGTCATTCTCAAAAGTTAAAATTTTTGTATCACACACCTTGCGAATTATTTGGACTTTGGACTTGGTCCCTTTGCCTTTCTCCGATGTTTTAATTAGTGAGAGATGACCCACTTGATTGTTGCCTGGTCTGTGTTTACAATAATTTAGATTGTAGTATAGATTACTTGTAAGCAATTAATGCCACTTGTATCAAATCCAATACAAGAATGTCCAACTACTCATATGCAGCACTGTTCTTGTGAAAGGATATTTACCACCTCGTCTGATGTTAAATTCTCCGTTTAGAGTAAAATTCGATCTAGGTTTCTCTAGCCTCTTTACGAATTTCCACTTATTGGGATAGTTCAACAAGGTCCTAGGTGCAACTTCTCTTTCTTAAAATGGAGTCATCATTTTCCATCCTCTGCTAAGTTCTACCTTGAGAAGTAGTATCATTTTCAGTCCATTGGTCTTCTGCCCATTACCTCGTACTAGGTTGTTGTCCTCCACATGATTAGTCTTGCTTGAAAATGCTGGGTGGTGATCATACCAAGAAACAGTCAAACAGAGGAGGAAAAATAGCACTTTAAATAAATTTGGAGATTTTTTTTTTTTTTTGAGAATACATTGGAAAGCATAACAACATTGATGGAGCAAGTTTTACGTACCACTTTTATAGCCAATTCTCAAAATCCAGAATGGCGTTTGCGAAAGTTTTTACTCATAACTGATAATCATACTATGCAGAATTATGGGTGAAATGATCTGAAAGTTGGTGCCCGTAGGAATACCCATTATAGTGAAAGTATAAACATAAGTTGGTCCAATTGCAGCAATCATTTTATATCTTATTCTTCAATTTTCCATCGCTCCTTTTTCCTCAAAATAGTGACACATCAAAGTAATTTTCCTGTTCAAAACCTGAAATTTCACGTAGGGAACAAAACATGGTCCAACTGACTATATTAATTCTATCCTGGATGAAGACTCCACAATACCCAGATCAAGGCATTTAGTTGGTCCATTGTTTGAAAACACAAGGATGAAGGATCAACAGAATCTGGCTGCCTTCATGTTTGTTTCATTTTTTCAGAGAATTTTTCTTTTGCGTCATTCAGCGAAGATTTGGTTGCATGACTAATGCAATTGAAGGAAGTTTACTGAATTTTCATTGCAGGTAGAAGAAGCCGTGGAGGTCTACCATGACAAGGAACACAGATCCAGAAGATGGCATTTTTCCTCCCACAACTTTACTCTGTCAGTTTTTTTGAGTCCTTTCCTCCTAAAAGCTGCCATTCTTGAAGAGGGTGAAATTCATCTTCATCTCGACAAACTCGATACACAATGGAGTGAACAATACACAAATTTTGATTACGTGGTACTCGCAGGTGGGAAATGGTTTCCCAAAACAGCAACATACTATGAAAACAACACGATCAAAGGCTGCCATTACTGCCCGAGAAAGAATTTAACAGAGTTAGGATTTGATCATGCCTACCATAAAGCCCTACAGTTGATGTTTAACTTTGTTACAAGTTCAAACCACAAAGCACACGTATTATTTAGAACTACAGCGGCGGATCATTTTGAGAATGGAGAGTGGTATAGTGGGGGCTACTGCAATAGAACCAGACCATTTAAAGAAGGCGAGGCTGATTTTACCACCGAGGACACAACGTTGCGAGATGTTGAGTTAGAAGAATTTGAGAAGGCAGTGGAAATAGGATCCAGAAAGGGGGTGACTTTGAAACTACTGGACATAAATCACCTTTCATTGTTGAGACCTGATGGGCACCCAGGAGTTTATCTGCCATCCCAGCCGTTTGCCAAGGGTAAACACGAAAAACTTAAGAATGATTGTTTGCATTGGTGCCTGCCCGGGCCGATAGATTCCTGGAATGAGTTGCTAATGCAAATGTTGTTCAGTGGTTGAGAATTAAGAATAAGAAAAGAACCTCTTTTTCCTTCAAATTTCCTGGTTTGAAATTATGGGCTTATTGTGATCTTAATGATCTGAAGCGCTGAAAGGAAGAGGATCCCTGCCAACTGGAATAACAATGAAGGCTACTGTTTTAATATGGATTAAAGTTGAGCTAGCAAGAACGAAGCATAGGAGAAGAAATACGACAAAGATATCTTCACTTCGTGAGAGTTTTGAAATGTAATATCAAATTTTAAATGTGTAGTACTTTACTTTATCTTCATTGTAAAAATGTCAATTTTGCAGCATTACATTTCACCTAGTATTAGATTACATGTTACACATGGTGTAAGTGCGCAAGGATTTGATTAATCTTGGTAGAATCTGATTTTTTGTGCATCCATGACTGGAATGTGCGTTTCTTCTGATCATTTTCTCCAGTGAAGAATTGACCTTAATCAAGTCAAGTAACTTAGCTGTTTCATGTGATATTGGAATGGAATTTCCTTGAGATTAGGGATTGGAAGAGAAAAGAGACCTGTGTAGTTGGATGTTATCGAGCTAATAGTATTAAACTAGAAGACATATCATGAATTCATGATTGATCAGATTATAACCATGAAGGTCAAAACTAGGGCAATTCAACAAGCATGTAAAAATATGAAGCATAGCAGAAGATCATGTAAATATGGTATCCCACCGGGTTCCCTTACGTGCTCTACCTGTGACAAAGTTCATAGAACTGCAGTATAGGGTTTTACTTTTCATTTTGTATAATGCTTCTTGAGTTCAGTTCGTGTTTGTCTGAAAGACTCTTCATGAATTAAAACATAGAATATGTGTAAAAATCTCAATGAGGACACGGATGACAGAAGTTACCATATCTTCCACAAACAAGAATTGGAACAGAAAAAGGAGACTACAAGAATTGGGCCCATCCGTGTTAACTCATAACATCAATACACTCTCAAAAGCGTGCACACGCATGCAAATCAGCAACAAGCAACGAACGTCAGTAAGAAAAATATGTAACTTCTGATCCACAATTGAATTGCGAAACGGATCAAATATCTTCTCCTTTTTGATAAGTGGATCCAAACATCTTCTTATTCAATGCATACGCAAATTGTATCCAACGCAGCCATTAAAAACATAAATTTGAAAATGGTAAACCTAAAATAAAACCTGAAACAAGTTTAGATCACATTCAAGCCAAAGACTCCTCGCGCTCTTTCCTACTTGGTTGAAGGAGCTATATCTTGCTTGCTTGGCTCCACTTTAAGGAATGGGTCCTGCAAATTCAAATTAGGCAAACTAAATGTTAGCTAGGATATAATAATGCTCTTAAGAAAATTTAGCAACCCGAAAAAAGCAGTTAAAATAGCCTCAAAAGAAGTAGAAAGGAAGCTGAAGAGGGAGGAGGCCTATAGTTTTTTAAAGACTGCAGCATTACTTCTTCATTAAAGTAGCGTTGCAATGGAAAATGGAAAAGACTCATAAACTCATGCTCTTTGATTAGCATAACAATTGGGAGAATCTATGCATTAAGCTCATTTAAACAACTTTTTCTATCTTCTTGTTTTTGTTGATTGTTCCAGGGATACTGATGTAGTTTGCAATACAATTTGTAAGGACCCATCAATAACAGTTGATAAGCACTAAACTTGAACTGAAATTATAAAAAAAGAAAAAGAAAAGGGACAAATAAGGTCTGATGGCACCCACAGATGGTGCATTTCATCAACTCAGAGAAGGCAAGAGGCACACTTTATCAGCTATTTTCAAATGATACCAATTTAAGGAAATTCTAACTTTATCACCTTGAAACCAATTTAAGGAAATCCTAAATTCTAATTTTATCACCTTCAAACCAACTCTAAATCAACATAGCCTATTTTGCTGCAAAAAAAAAATGCAATTTGGTCATTCAAGATGCTAAGAAGTCACAACACCACCATCGATTGGCTCAATAAAATTTCAATCTTGTCATTGAAGAATACATCGCACTGAAAATCATTTGGACTTCAAATTACACGCGAATGGAGAAATCTAGAGAGAGAGAGAGAGAGAGAATACGTTCTGGACGAAGAGGTAGTTGACGACGACGGCCGTGACGACGATTGATCCCAAAATCGAAGCTGGTCCCGTTAGCAGACTCCATTTGCGGTATATCATCTTCTTCACACGCACACACTCTCTCTCCCTCTCTCTCCTCGATGGCGATCAAGAGAGAAGAACTGGAGAAGGCAATCGGCCCAATTGGACAAAGCTCGATGGGCCAATACTGGTGATGGGCTGCTTCTAGAGGCCTTCACGAAACGGTTATTGGGTGGCGGTTCTTGCATGTACTATCTCGGAGTCCACGGCAGAAAAAAAGAGCTTATACTATACTAGTTGTGATTATTTTTTCTTTCGTTATGCAGGGTGTTTCGGACCAATTTGTATACACCTCAAATTAATTTCTATAATCTCTCTCACAGCCATTTCACACCCTTACTCGTGCGTGGAGTGAAATACCCTCAAGAGTTATCGGCATGAATCGAACCTTAGGATGGAGTAAACACCTAAGTTCCAAACCACGACCACTTGATTACTTGGATGTACGAAACAAATGTGAATAGCCCCCCCTCCCACCATCTTCCTTCATTTTCTCCTTTCAATCTTCCATCTCCAGACTTCTCCTCTCTTCCTATTTTCTATCTACGTCCATGGTTATGAGGTGGTTGAAACTCTCTCATTTGGGAGTCAATAAAGCTACAGGTACAGCAGTCGCGCACAGACCATTTTTGCGCCCGTCTCAAGTCCTGCAAAAATGATCGGAGCCGCTCATTTTGTTCAAAATACTTCGTTTAGGGTCCCTGTAAAAAATCATCTCAATCCGATATCGGAAAGAGTGTTTATGAATCATCCAACTTTGCTTCAAAATTTAGCCTAAATATTGAAACAAAGTTGGATGATTCATAAATACCCTTCCCGATATGGGATTCAGTTGAGTTTTTACAGGGACCCTAAACGAAGTATTTTGAACAAAATAAGCGGCTCCGATCATTTTTGCGGGACCCGAGACGGTGCAAAAGTGGTATGTGCACGGCTGCTGTACACCAACTGCTGTACCAGTAGCAGCATTCTTTGGGAGTGAGACCTCCCACTCTCCCCATCATTTTTAGACTCAGAAACCAGATCTAGGGTTCTAGGTTTGGTTTCTTGGAATTAGTTCATCGGCGACGAAGACGGCATCTACGGCGACTTCTACCTTTAGTCTGCGGCGGAACGAGTTTGAGTTGGTGCAGCGGGTCATCCAGGAGGGTCTGCTCTATGTTCATACCTGGCCTCTCAACTTCGGCCTCTCCAACCCCTCTTCACAAGTGTGTTCGATGGGTCCAGCTCCAACGTCGTGGTTTTAGGCGATTTTTCCTTTTTTGGATTTGTTGTTTTAATTTGTTATTTTTGTATTTTTGGACCGATAGTATCCGCGTTTATTGTACTGTTTTCTTATATATAATATCTGTATTTTCTGGCGGATCAAAAGACTTACTAAATCTAACCCTGTTATATTGTAATCACCTATAATTTACCTGTCACTTTCTCTCTTTGAATGAAAAATAGATTTTCCACGAAGTTGTATGGGTCATAATTCTTTCATATTAATTAGTATATTAAATAGTATCAAACTAGTTATTTACATAATACAACGAGAGGTGCTACAGGCACATCAGGTGTGACACACTTTAGCCGCACCCCTCTCACATACAGGTAGGAGCAGTTCCAGTGGGACCCACCTAAATGTGAGAGGGATGTGACTGATATGTGTCATACCGATGTGCCTCTAGTATTTTTGGTAACACAAAATCTCGAGATCAAGGCACTCTATCCAATCCATGCGGCGAAAAATATGTCATTCTAGCTATTTGTTTGTGTAATTTGTTCTGGTACTAGAGATCAACCCCGAAGCGAGAAGAAGATGTCATTCAGGAGAAATTAAGAGGGAATATCGAACATTCGAATAACTAATGCTGCAGCAGTTACTTTCTAAGTAACATGAAAAAAAAGGCAACGACTTTACCAATGAAAAACAATCAAGGATCTATAGTCTATTTCCATCAGCGGGCAGGTGGAAGGAGTCCATTTTGAAATGTATTGAATACATATGTCACAAAAAGGAGATACTAAGGTGGACTCAAAATTTTAATTTAACCAACTACATAAGAGCCTTATAAATACGGTGCCATGTTAAGCCACTAATTACATATATTTCTTATATAACATGTGGGTCATCACAATGACTAACAGACAGTATATTTTGTGTAACTTGAGTTATTTTATAGTATCGTGTTTATGGCATTTCTTTTTTGAAATATTTAAATATTCATTCTTTTTATCCACGTCATGTAAGAATTCATCCCGCCTTTTTTTTCATGCTTATATTTTCATCATTTTAATGTGTAAATTACATTTCTTACTCTTTTCACTATTTTTAGGAATATAACATGATAAGTTGACCACATTGTAGACACCCTATTCTGGACCATCTAGATTAGTTTATATACGGTCTTTGATTCCCCAATGATGATTAAAGGTCAAGAACATCCGAGATTGATCGTGTGTTTGAGCTTTGAACATTCCGAATCTCGTTCAAACCCTTTCAAAACCTTTTTCGAACCCTTCGAGCCACGACCAAATTGCCTCAGCAAAACCCTGCTTCTGCACGCTGGTGATCAACTGACGCATGCTGGTTCATTGCCACGTGTCAGTCATCAAGCATGGAGCCAGTTTCCAGTGGCGCACGCCAGTCACACACTGCCGCACGCCAGTCAAATCCAATCAAATCACCTTTTTGCAACCACTTACTCGGGACTTTTGTGCCATCCTGACGTCGTCTACAACACTCCTGATGATTACTTCGTCCAAGGACGTTCCCTTCTCTCTCCTACAAGATCCATCACCTTATCCCATACATTTAATGCATGAAAGGCTTGCTCCCTCCTTGCCACCCCAAACAAGCCTTAAGGCTTCAACTGACCAGCCCTCTCTCTCAGTCTATATATACTCCCCTTGCATTTATTTGCAAGGGGTTAACAACATCAATAGCTTCTAAGCATTTTCTTCCTCTCTTTCTCTAGCTCTTCCTTGTTTTCTTTCATCCATTGAAAGACAAGACAAGGAAGATCAGTCACACTCCCTGCATTGCCATCTTCATCCTCTTTTCATCTCTCCATCCGAAGCTCAAAGCTCACACCATCATTCAATACTCAATCCAAAGGTATCCCATCTTTGTGTCCGTAAGTTGTTCAGACCTCTGAGGGGCGCTGGCTGGGTCAAGGCTGGTAATCAATACCAGTCCTGGCCCCAAAGCTGGCAAAGATTCAATGATCGTTCTCAGTGGTATGTGGCGCACGCCAGTTGCTTTGTGCCGTGCGCCAGTGATGGTTGCATGGCAATGCTGGCGTAGGGATCACAGATCACTCTTTTCTGCTTTACTTTTTGATTTGTTCACCCTGCAGTATGTTAAAACCAGTTTATTGCTTTTCTATATTGTAGAACTGTGTAGCTAGTTATCTGTTTAAACTGTTCAGTAAGGCTCCTGGGATCCTTCTGGTCGTGTTCCAGAACCCAGATGAAGCAAAGCCAAGCACTAGATAAATGGAACAAGTGGCGCACGGCGTTCATTGACTGGCGTGTGCCACCTGTACCAAGATCCAGTGGCTGGCCCTTGCTTCTCAGCTTAGTTATGGCCTTTGCTTGTGTAGACACCCTATTTTGGACTGTCCAGATTAGTTTACTTACGGTCTTTGATTCCCCTATGATGATTAATGGTCGAGAACATCCGAGGTTGATGGTGTGTTTGAGCTCTGAGCGTCCCGAACCTCGTTCAAACCCTTTCAAAGCCCCTTTCAAACCCTTCGAGCCAGAAACAAATGGCCTCAAAGAAACCGTGATCGGCCTGGTGATCAACCGACGCGCTGGTGCAAAGGCCACGTGTCGATCCATCAAGCTCAGAACCCGATTCCAGGTGGCGCACGCGTCGAAGTGGCGCCACGCGATCGTCCCGATCATATCACCTTTTCCGGGACCACTTTGCTCGAGACTTTTGTGGCCATCCTGACGTGTGCTACAGCTGATGATTGCATCGTCGAACGGTCTCCCCTTCTCTCTACACATCTCCCATCACCCTTCCTCTCATTAAAGAGAAGGAAGCCTTCCTTCCAAACCCAACCAGCCCCAAACCAGCTGGTTACCAGTCCCCTCTCTTCTATATATACTCCTCTCACTCTCTTGCAAAAGGTTCACCAAGTCAAGGGTTACACACATCAATAGCTCTAAAAGATCCCTCTTACTCTCTCTCTTATTTTCCTTGTTTTTCTTTCATCTAGTGAAAGACATAGCAAGGGAGATCGGTCACACAACCTACATTTCCATCTTCACCTACCATCCATCCATCCATTCATCTCAAGGCTCAAACCATCCATCAACCTCAAGCCAAAGGTATACCACCTTTTGACCCCTGAGGGGAGCTAGCGGGGTCAGTAGAGCCCAGTGGTAATAGATACCACACGATCTCAAAACTAACAAATAAGCAAGGTCGTGATAGGATCGATGGCGCACGCCTTGATCCACTTCTGACCTGCATGAGTCATGGTGTATGGCGGGGCGGTGTGAGGGACCACCGATCATCCATGTTTCACTTTCTTTTCGTTTCTGATCACCTTTAGCATGCTAAAAGCAGTTCTGATTTCCCTATCTTAGAAGCTGTAGTTAGTTGTCCGCTTCAAGCTGCGTAGTAAGGCCTTCCGGGATCTTCGGTCTGTTCTAACCAGGCAAGTAAAGCCAAACCTTTGGACCAAAAGGGCAAGTGGCGCCACGGTCATCTCTCGGCCGTCGGCGATGTTCACGAGCTCCAGTGGGCGGCCCTCGCTTCTGGCTCGATTCGCCTCTGTTTAATCCCCACTCTGTTTATGGGGTTTTCAGCCATTTATCTCTGTTTGATTTGTTCTGTGATTCTCAAACTGTATATATGTTGCTATATCAGCTGCGTGGTTTGTCTGGGTGTGCCTTGGTCCATTCAGAGCCCAGAGGGTTGAGTTCAAAAGCTGTGAGCTTGGGCCCACCGGCGACGCTTTGTCTATGGTGGCGCACGCAGTGTTTCCTAGTATGCGATGCTGGCGATGCATCTTTGGTTTATTCTGCGTGTCTCACTGCAGGTCGGTGTGTTCCGCCGCGCACTGCGAAGCGCTTGTTCTCAATCTATTATCATTATTCATATGACATTCACCACATTTTGCCATGCAAATATAACTTGCCATTTGTGAATCCCCATTAACTGCTCCCCCGCCCTAACTGGCTAATAAATGATCAAAGAGAGAAAAATGCAAATGTTTTACAAAATACCTGAGTAGAGACCGATCTTCGGATTGGGCGAGAGGGGTGCCATAAAACCCTTCCCCTCTCGTAACCTGGCTCCCAAACCTCAGACATCGAAGGTGACGACGGTCCAGTCTACAAGCCCTTTTCAAATCAAATCAAACAAAACGTGAACAAAAAACGTTTTCAAATCGGTTTCTTAGGTGTTTTCCGCAAAACCCGGGTGGCGACTCTCTCAAAACAGCATTTCGTCATGCTTTCAAACAAAAGGGCGCAAACCAAACTTTTCGTAAACTAAAAATGCGGGATTTTTAGGGGCGTGTGCCCACAGCTTGATCCTCACATTGTTTATGGGGTTTTCTGTCTATTTATTCATGTTTGATTTATTACTGTACCCTATAACTATATATACCCTCTGATATCAACTGCGTGGTCTGTCCTGGGTGAGCGTTGGTCCATTCTAGAGCCCAGAGGGTTGAGAATAGAAGCTGTGAGTTTGGGCTCACTGAAGTGCGCCAGTAGATGGGTGGCATGCGCCAGTTGTGTTGGCATGTGCTGGTCTGACCAGTGCATGCTGACACGTCGCTTGCGCATGTCACTTCCGGGCAGCACACTCCAGTTTGTCCAAAATACTCACAGAAGTGCTTGTTCTCAATCTATTATACATTATTCATAAACCATACATCTCATTTTGCCATGTAAATGCAACATGCCATTTGTTAATCCCCATTAATTGTTCCCCCGCCCTAATTAGCTAAAAGATGATCAAATAGAGAAAAATGCAAATGTTTTACAAAATACTTGAGTAGAGACCGATCTTAGGATTGGGCGAAAGGGGTGCCATAAAACCTTTCCCCTCTCGTAACCTGGCTCCCGAACCTCAGATATCGAACGTGACGACGGCCCAGTCTACAAATCTTTTCAAATCAAACAAACGTGACAAAAACGTTCTCAAAACCGATTTCTTGGGTATTTTCTGCAAAACTCGAGTGGCGACTCTCTCAAAACAGCATTTCGTCATGCTTTTCAAAGCAAAAAGGGCGCAACCCAGAATTTTTATGAACTAAAAATGGGATTTTTAGGGGCATGTGCCCACGCACATCTTTGCATTTTTTCTTCATTCTTCGAGTTGACCAACGGAACATAGCTAAATTATCATAAAAATATATATAACATGACATCCTCAAACCGTTAAATGGTTAAATTACCATGACATTACATGGTTAAATACTTATGTTTACATACTAAAATTCTTGGCCTATATAGACAAGAATTTTGGGATGTAAATTTCTTATATTTACATCCTAAAATTCTTGATCTGTATAGACAAGAATTTTGGGATGTAAATTACTTGTATTTACATCCCAAACTATCCTTATATGAATTGTTCCGCGCAGCGGCCTAACAGATTTCGCCGAAATTCCAAAATTTTTGTCTATACAGATCAAAAATTTTAGGATGTAAATTACTTATGTTTACATCCAAAAATTCTTAGCCTATATAGACAAGAATTTTGCGATGTAAACATAAGTATTTGTACATCCCAAATTATCCTTATATGAATTGGTTTGCGCAGCAGCCTAACAGATTTCGCCGGACTAGTTTCATGGTAAACCGTCTAAATAATTAACCATTAAATAATTTCTTGGTAAATAAACCAAATAATGAACCATAAAATGATAAGAACATACAGACATATTTCATAATAAATGCTACAAATAATTTACCATAAAATCGAAAAGCTTGTACTCCGTATTACATATATGGTTTAAAATCAAACCTATATATGGTTTAAAATATATACATACATACAATTAACAATACTCAAAGGACAATAGCGATATTAAAAGTATGAGAAAGATGAAATCATAAGTTGCTGAAAAAGACATAATGAATTCATAAGTAAAGAGGGAAATAAGGACGAATTTTTAAATCTCCCTTGCTTTTTTTAGGTGTTGCTGGGTCCACTTGTTCTATCTTAAATGCCTATGTGGAGCCATTTCTAAAATCTATTGATAGCATTTTCAAACATGAGATTTCATGTAATTTTGTTTTATATATATATACAACTTTTACTTATTGCTCATCTGTTAAAAGTATCTTAAGCACTTCTAAAAAGATTACTATTTTGAACAATTCATTCAACAGAAACCAAACAGATCTATGCAACACTTAGAGCATCCCCGTTGTAATAAGTAAATAGGTGTTGATAAGTAAATTTAATAACAATATTCAAAAAACACCTCACATTGTAATAAGCAAAATTATAAGTTTTTTAGCAAATAATCAATTCCACCCATTCTATAACCAAACTTAACAACTTTTACCAATAATCAAAACTTAATAACTCAAAAACACCCCACATTGATGTGGTCGGGTGCGTGATTGAAACTTGTTTACGATTGGACAAATGTGCATTGCGTATTGTGGGATTTTTTTTTATTAGGGATTAAAAAATAACCAATGTGGAGCTGAGGTAGAAATTGTTAAGTTTGATTATGAATTAAATAGATAATCAAATGCTGATGTGACACATTTTGATTATTAGTTTCAATTATTACCATTGTGGATGCTCTTATGACTTAACTCCTATCCACTTTGAACAACGTGATTTAGGCCCCGTTTGGACAAATAAGCCACTTTGGCTTATTTTTTGTCCTTATTCAAATTTTTTCCGCATTTTGTGGCTTATTGTCAATTTTTTGGATATTATTGCTTTGTTATGACGAGAGGAATCTAAAAAGTAAAAAATTTTGGCCAAAATCCAAACATTCGTCCTTCCCGCCAAAATTTGGCTTTCCCGCCAAATTTCGTCGAAATTTCAAAAAAATTGGATTTCGATCGAAATTTTTTACTTTTCCGATTCGTCTCGTCATAACGAAGCAATAATCCCCAAAAAATTGACAATAAGCCACAAAATGCGAAAAAAAATTGAATAAGGACAAAAAATAAAACACAGTGGCTTATTTGTCCAAACGCCCCCTTAGTGTGGACTAAAAACCTTAATTAGGGCACGTAATCTTTTGGTTAGATTCTTTCAATTTCCATTTCAAATTCTGATAATTTGAGATTTTATTGAAAAGTAATTTCACATTTTCGCTTTTCATTCACACGTGCATGAAGACATAGGATAAACCATGTCTACTTTGTGTTTTCATTCACACAAATTTTAACCATTTTTGAAAGGACATTAATTGAGCACATATTCAGTCTTGAAACTAGCAAATACTAGCAAAAGCTTTGACATATATGAAAGTTGTAGATTTTTACACTCCTCTTTTATTCAAAAAGCAATTCAACTCTTCTGGGAGTACTACTACAATAGGATTGTCTATATGGTACTTTTAATCATTTATACTATAGTAGGGTTGTCTATATGGTACTTCTAATCATTTATGCAGTAACAATCTTTATGATAGGGATGTTACCATTTACTTTTGCGGATGATTCAGAGATAAAAAAATGACTCATATTATGTGATGACGATCTTCTATTTAAGGAGAGTATTACATGTAATTCCCACGTGATGTTCCGAGAGTACCAAATAATTGGCTTTGCTTTGAATGGTCTGCTACTATTTTTGGTGGGGATTGGGGATTCCTGCAAAGCGGCCGACACTGCATGGCGTGTAGAGCGGTCGATCTAGCCGTCAATTTTGGTACCGAAAGCTCGGATTTAATCCGAACTCCTATTGATCCGAGCCGTTCATTGTTTAGATTAAAATCTGAGCTATCCATTGCCGATATGAACGGCCCGAATGCGTCCTATAGGGTCTGTAGGGCACCCCGCCCTACTAGATCCCCGGAATTGGTCTAGAGAGAGAAGTTATTATTCTAGAAACTAGTTGACATCAGGCTTACTTATGCTATTACATCACCCACATGAAGATGATGTGATGATAAAATGTGAACCACCCAAATCTCCACTGTTTTCATATACTACTTGTCTACTACAAAACCACCCCATTTCAGTTACAATAAATACATACAAATTAGACACACCCTTCAATCACCACAACAAAACAAAAACCAAAACATAAAAAAAGTCTAATGAAAAGCTCCATAATGCCTATATAAACCACCATTGCATCTCTCTCTCTCTCTCACCACTTCATCTCCTCCAAGAAACCTTTCATTTCAACACACTAAAGACATCATCTTTCTTGGTGGTAAGCGCCAACAAAAATGGAGCAAAAACCCCACATAGCCTTACTTCCCTCACCCGGCATGGGTCACCTCATCCCACTCGCCGAGTTCGCCAAGCGACTCGTCCTGAATCACAACTTCTCCGCAACCTTCTTGATCCCAACCGACGGCCCGTTGCCCGAAGCCCAGAAATCCTTTCTTGAATCCCTCACCCCCTCCGGCATATCGCACGTTCTCCTTTCTCCGGTCAACTTCGACGACTTGCCCGACGACGTTCGGATCGAGACCCGTATCTCCCTCTCCGTGACCCGCTCCCTCCCTTCCCTCCGCGACCAGATAAAATCACTCGTTTCGGGTCACCGGGTCGTCGCCTTCGTCGTTGATCTATTCGGTACCGATGCTTTTGACATGGCTATGGAATTCCAAATCTCTCCCTATATTTTCTTCCCATCCACGGCCATGGCCTTGTCACTATTCCTTTACTTGCCAGAGCTTGATTCCTCTGTTTCTTGCGAGTATAGAGATTTACCCGGCCCGGTTCGGATTCCGGGTTGCATACCGATCCACGGGAAGGACTTGCTGGACCCGGTTCAGGACCGAAAGGATGAGGCCTATAAATGGGTTATTCATCACACAAAACGGTACGGTTTGGCTGAGGGTATTATGGTCAATAGCTTCAAGGAATTGGAAGGTGGGGCAATTGGCGCTTTGCAAGAGAAAAAACCCGGAAAACCGCCCGTTTACCCGGTTGGGCCACTCATACAGATGGAGTCGGGTAGTGGGGACGACGGGTCGGGTTGTTTGAGTTGGTTGGATAATCAGCCACCTGGCTCTGTTTTGTTTATCTCGTTTGGGAGTGGTGGGACCCTCTCATATGATCAGCTCAATGAGCTTGCCTTGGGGTTGGAAATGAGTGAACAAAGATTCATATGGGTGGTTAGAAGTCCGAGTGATACAGCTGCTTATTCCTCTTTCTTCACTGTTCAAAGCAAAACTGACCCTTTTGCATTTTTACCAAAAGGGTTTGTAGACAGGACCAAGGGTAATGGCCTGCTGGTGCCATCTTGGGCACCACAGGCTCAAATCCTTAGCCATCGCTCGACCGGAGGGTTCCTAACCCATTGCGGTTGGAACTCGACGTTAGAGAGCGTGGTTCATGGCGTTCCGTTAATCGTTTGGCCACTTTATGCAGAGCAGAAGATGAATGCTGTGATGTTGACCGAGGATGTAAAAGTGGCGTTGAGGCCAAAGGTTGGTGAAAACGGTATAATTGGACGTGTTGAGATTGCCAAAGTCGTGAAGGGTCTAATGGAAGGGGAGGAAGGGAAGCAAGTTCGAACCCGAATGAGAGACCTAAAAGACGCTGCGGAAAGGGTTCTAAGCACTGACGGGTCTTCGACAAGGTCGCTCGATGAGTTGGCACAGAAGTGGAAGAACAAGATTAATTATGAAAATTGATTAGGTTAAGTCATTAGTGTCTGTCTACATGTTGGCTTTATTTCTTTCTCCTTGGTTTTTTTTTTAATTTCTTCCTATTGTCATATAAGGCCTTGTACAAGCGTGTATGCTCTTTATTGGTATTGAAGTGGCATTTATTTTTAGTCTTTTTTTCTGTTTTCTCTGTTGCTATGATTGTAGGGGGTAGTAGGTGAGATGGGTGCATCCACATGAAACATGCGGCATGCGGCAACAGCCAACGAGGCCAGAGGGATGGACCCCAGCCACTTATGAAATTTTGTTAGTAGCTCACAAAGGGGGGTTGCCAGTGCCACTGGGCATTAAAGAACTTGTTGGCTGCCATTGACGCCCATTAACATTCAATCATAGAACACATTGATTGGGTGTTGATGATAAAGTATCTGGTTATCTAAAAGAGAGAATCTTTTTCACGGTTCCGTTGTGAATAGTAATTGTTTACGACACTAATCGCGACCGTCCGTAAAAAACTGCCGTGAATAATTTTATCTCCGTCTAAAATGACCTCTTTAATCTTCTTTGGATTTCTTTTAATTTGTTAGTATTTTTTTAGTTTGATAGTACATAGGAAGAAAAAGAAAATTGCAAATCGAAATTAATATATGTCAATGTCTCATCCACCGAGAAAATTTGTAGCGTGAAGCAAAATACCTCATATTTAAGATTTAAATAACTAATCGAAGAAGTGGTGGTGGTTTTGATTTTGAAAGGCTTTGCCAAAAGCTTGCAAGTACTACTATTAGTTAGCTTTAGACAAAAATGATGACAATCATATGATCAATTTTAGTCAATCATGACTTCGCTTTGTGCATATGGTGTACTCCTATTCTGAAAGTAGCGACCCCTTTTTGAAGAGAAGAATTTGTTGTATTTCCCATATTTCGGTTGCCAATTTGATAACTATAAACATGCTCTCTTTTTTTTCCTGCTAATTTCTAACATGATAAACTCACGGGTCAAGTCACAATACACATCCTCTTTTTGGGAGTATATATGATATGAACCAATAAACGATTACCAAAGAGAGGAGACGTAACATTCACCACGAAGAGGTATGACATTTTGAACAAAAGAAAGACACAACATTTCACCACAAAGAGGCGTAACATTTTTGCCTCAATAGGCGTAACACCTATAAAGATGC
Organism: Rhododendron molle; assembly: GCA_025413875.1. Lineage (NCBI taxonomy): Eukaryota > Viridiplantae > Streptophyta > Magnoliopsida > Ericales > Ericaceae > Rhododendron > Rhododendron molle. The sequence goes on along the minus strand of CM046394.1, from coordinate 836,663 downwards.
ATACTGATAAGCACATAATATTGTATATTCTTGTGCTTAATACCTTCCATTTATCATATCATTATGTGTTTATTATTAAGTGTTTTAGATGTGATATTACGCATAAGATATGTTTCTCTTAATTTCAGATAATTTCAAATAAAGCGTATCAGTTTGACCCAAATTTAACTGGGAGACTTAAAGATTCATCCTCAGACCTTAACCGGCATATGTTTTCATCCCGGTCATTTTTCCAGGTTATGTTTTCATCCTCTAATTTTGATAAACCCCATCTTACCCTTGTAGGACTATATTTATGGAATTTATTTGTTTTTTGGGAGCCTATATAGGCAATGATTTTTGGGACTGAAAAATAACTTTGGAGGTCCCGTGCTGTAATTTATGAATACCTACACTTACCAAATCCCTAAAATCATGCTTTCCATATCTATTTCAAATCTTCCAGGTCCTAATTGCTATTTTCCGATTGTAAGTCATATCAAATCCCTAAATTTTTGCTTTCCAAATACTATTATAAGTAATTTCAAATTAGGATGAAAAAACCACCACACAATATCACATCCTCACCTCACGGAGAACAAATCTGAGAATTTATTTCTCATCCTCCGTCGACTTCGTCTTCCATCGTCCATCCTCCGTTGTCCATGCTCCATCCTTCATCTCTAGACTCAATCCTCCATCCTCGCCGATCGATTAAACACTAGTCATCGAAGGAGAAAGAACGATTTTTGAATGGTCCTAGTTCGTAAGTGCCCCAAATTCGTTTTTTTATGATTTAGATTGGCGTTTCAATGTTTCACTGCGTCGTCCAGTCGCCATCGTTGTCTACTCTTCTGCGATGTACTAGCGGATATCAGGAGGTGGAGATGGTGAAGTTGTTTATGATTATGTTATTGCTGTTGTAGATGATGATTTTGATGATTGAAAATTGGTTGATTGGGATAATAAAATGGATTTTCGTGCAATCTCCAGGTAATTGGCGAGCGGCGGTGCAAGCTGTGAACGATGACATGAATCCCCCAAAATTGCAGCGAGGGCAAGCGGCGGTGAGCAGCGATCGGCGGCGAGCATGGAGCGGCGGCGTTTGGGGAAGATGCACGGACGGGGCATGGGGTTAGATAACGTTGGGTCTGATTGGGTCGAGAACGTTGTAGTGGAGGAGACCGAGGCGGCAAGGCTTGGGGTTGTATTATGTACAAGCAGATGAAATCTGCCATGTTTATACGTTCATGTTTTTAGAAATCTGTCGTGTTTTGAAGTTCATGTTCAGATTCATGAAACATGACAGATTTTTATGTTCATGATTTTGTAGTTCATACCGAGGCGGCGAGGCTTGGGGTTGTATTACGTGCATGCAGATGAAATCTGCCATGGTTGAAGTACATGGCGGATTGCACATGCAACAGGGTACTTGAATCGATTTATGAAATCTGCCATAATTTTAAAGTTTATCTTTTGAAATCTGTCGTGTTTATGAAACCAATTTCATGGTGGAATCGATTTCACGTTTATTTGTTGGGATTAACTTTTGTCATGTTTTTATGGAATAGATGTTAGGTTTATTGATTCGAATTGCATCATGATCTTAAAAAGTCATGTTTTAATAATAAAATCGATTCCACAATTGCGAATAGATGTCACGAATATGATATGAGGCGATGGTTTCATGTATGTTATAAAAATCATGTATATAATTAACCATGAAACACTTATTATAAATTTCTTTCTATTCATGATGTATTTATTCAATGGGGATTCGATGTGTATATGGAATGGAATGGAATGGATTTCAATTAGTTTTAAAAAATTTTGGAAAGAAAGATAACAAATATTTGAATTATCCCCCTTCATTTTCAAATCATCAATCAAATCCCATTTAATTAGGAAACCATAATCACATAAAACCTAATTACATGCCACCTATTTAGGCAACATCTGTTATGCATATTTATATGTAAGGGTACTATTGGTACTAAAAAAGAGAAAGGATGAAAACATAAGTGCAAAAAAGTCAAAGGATAGAAACTTACGAGGAGTGACGCATGATGATGAATATTTAAAAACTCCAATTTAACTTAACCATTCGAGCGCACAAAAATGACCCCAAACAGACACCGTTATAATAAATCAATCAAGAGCATCGCACAACACTGGGTGTGCGAAACAATTCACGATGCGTGGGCCCATGGCTTTGCTCCTGTACGTTCGGTCAATTCATTTGAACCGGTCAAAGAAGAATTTGGAAGTTGGACTACTCGAAGGGCCGGGAATTCCTATTGCTAGTGTTTGAAATGTCCAACTGCCTATTCATCCGGAATTTATTGTGACAGACAATTCTGATATTTTCAAGGCAATGGAATGGATAAGAATTGAGTTTGAAATAGTAACAATGCTTTTCCATTTTATTCTTGGAATGTAGATAAAATCCTGGCCAAGTAACTTTTCTTATTGTATTTTATTTTTGGTTTATTTCAATTTGTTCAATTAATTGTGTGGCTGTTTATCATCATTTTGCTAAATGATTTTATTGAGTATCTAAGATCGGGTGTTTGTTTTCTTGCAATCTCAAACACTATGCCATATAATATTTTTCGTACAATATATAATTGAGAAATGATATATAGTCTATGCTTGAGGAGACAGGTTGTGCTTTGAGAATGTTATTGTAGTGTAGCATAGTGTAGAGTAGAATCGAAGACGATTAGTGACAGATCGTTCTTAGATTACCTAGTGAATAGTCGGAGCCGATTAGTGATAGGTTGTGCTTAGATTATTAGTTAGAGTCGGAGATGATCCGTGCTTTTCAAGATAGGTTATGTCGATGATTAATTATATTTATCCTCTTGGCGATTTTAGTGGGGCCGGTCGCTACCACGGACCACGGTTGAATGAATAGATCAAGACCTTAAACTAATACAATGCTAATGTTACAAAGCCCGGGTGGAATCAAGAGTCCAAGACCTTCTCTATCTCTTATCTTTGTCCTCCATTTCATTTTATGTTATTTCACTTTGTCCATCTTATATTTAAAAATCCAAAAATCATTTATCTTTTGCTCGGACTAAACTAGAAATTAATTTAAACACTTATTTCCCTATGGATCGATTCGGACTTCGTCACTATACTATGCAAATCTTTAGTTGTAATCCGGTTAATGTAAATAAATAATTGAATTTAACGGCCATTTAGTAAATTTCGACGACTACCGAATTGGTCCATCACATACCATATGCACCCCTAACCATAAAAAGACATAGTAACATTCACCAAAATAAGTTATGCTACCATATATTTTACATATAGAGACATAATATTGAGCAAATATAGGCATAACATTTTTCAAAACTAGTGGTTGTTACATTCAAGCATTTCTCTAAACTAACTTAAGCATCAAATTGAAGTCATTCAAAAATGGCAAACAAAATTAGGACACAAAATCGCATCGGAGGGTGTGTTGGCCGACACCACACCAGTGTTAAGTTCTCATTTGCAGGTGCGCAAGATCGAACGTGCCGGAAACCGACTCATCAGGAACCATGCACAAAGAAAAAGGCTTGGATCTGGAGACCCAAAGCGAACATAGTTCTCATGCATGAAACATTTCAAAGTTTTTAACTTTTAGTAGGCGCGATCATTAGGCATGCATGACATCAAAGGCTCCAAGTCTTAGTCCAAAGTTAAATTGGACAAAGTGAGGTGTTATCTTTCTAAATTAATTAAGCATATCTGAATAAGTGAGCAATACGCGTGATATATATAAATATAAACACGATTCATACGTTTATTATAAATATATATATAATTAAACATGATTCCTTAGTTGGTCGAAGTTAATTTATTAGGTTGTTTAAACACGATTCCTTTGAAAAAATTGTTAACATGATTACGTTGACTATAAATTGTATGACAAACAAAGACACATAGAGAAAAAGAAAAACAGAGTGACGTGATCTCACGTTCTAAGGAATCAGTTAATCTAACAACAATAATTTTCGCCCATGAAAAAACCTTCAAATTTCTTTTTTTTTATTTTGGAGATCAATTGCTACGGCGTCGTATTAACTTATTTGCTTAAAATAGTAAAATTTAACGAATATGTGTCCAATTTCGTCGAGAAAATAAGCTAGTAGAACGTTGTGCCAACTGAGTTAAGATTTCGTATATACAACAAAAAGTCTTCAAATTTGAGGATTTCAACTGACCGATAATTCCGGTCAAGGCATTCAATGTAAAAATTTCTTGAGAATATCATTTTGCGTATGGTTGCCCAATGTCTTTTTTACTTTTGGGAGATCAACTGTTACGGCGTCTTATTAACTGACTATTTGCTTAAAGTATTAAAATCTATTAACAAATATGTGTCCAGGTTCATCAAGACTTAAAAGAAAATAAGCTAATAATTAAAATGCGGTACCAATCGGGACCGGGCTAAGTTTTTGTGTATATAATAAAGGAGGTTATGAAAGAGAAGATACTCTTTGGACAATATTTAGGTTGACCAACTCCCCTCCTAATCGTTTAATTCATAGATTTTAATTGTATTTACTGGTTCTTCTTTCAAAGTTGTTTATTACCTAAATAAAAATAAAGGTGAATGGCAAAGGGAAAGATTTATTTTTTATGATTCTATGAATGATAATTGGACACCATCTGACCCTATGAATCTTTACGGATCAACTAGCCCTATATAATAAGTACAGGGACTTGCGGGAGGACTAAAGTTGTCAATAATTGGATGCCCTGCCTTTTTGAACAGAGACTATATTTTCACTTCAAAACAAATCTCTTTTAGGAGTACCTTTTTGTGATCTCTCCTTATCCAACTTTCTGTCTTCTTTTCCCTCCGCCCCCCACCAAATGAAAATGTTCCTCTAATGCCCTCATCTCAACATATCAACTTTGCTACTACCACACCCGTACAGAAAAACACTTGCGCACTCTCACTCGTAACTGAGAGTGCGTAAGTGTTAGTGTGTTTGGGCTCACACTCACTGGTGTGGGGTGTTTTTTTTTTTTTTTGATCAGGTTGGTGTGGGGTGTTTGGGTGGGGTTTTAGAAATTTTGCTTAATGTAAAGGAAGATATTTCTTGTGCGTGGGCCTCACCTCTCTAGTAAGTGAGGGTGTGTAAGTCTCTCTAGTAAGTGAGGGTGTGTAAGTGTTTGTATGTGGTTTTGGAGTTTCTGCTCAACATAAATTAAGGAAGATATTTGATGAAAGTCAGGGAAGATATTGGTGCCTTTCCATTCAGACATTGATTCCCACGGCATATAGCTAAACTAGTAATACTTTCTAAACATAGTCTAAATGAAGTATCAAACCTCACGTTTTTGAAGGTTTTTTGTGGATATAACGGTTATTTTTAACGTCATCTCACATGAGATGAGTCCCGGATATGCGTATAGTCCTACCTCATGCGAGAGCATTACAAATAACCGTGAATTAGAAAAAAATTTCCTTCTCCCAACAAAATCTAATTCTCAAAAATTTTCATTTTAAGAATAAGTTTCAAACATGATCCATCTAACCAAGTTCATAAAATACTCTAACACAATAAATGTTACCAAATCTATTTAATTCCGTTAGTTGCATTCAGGGATAGCATCAAAGATATTAAGAATGTATAATCATACGAGATTTTAACTCGAATTCAATTTTTTGAACTTCCACACACTCAAAAGTGACACTCCACTTGTTTCCTTAACTGACCTAGAAAAATAGAAACGCAAAATAATTCCAAGATTACATATAACCAAGTACGGAGTGGAGTTTGAAACTCTGTCTACCCAAAAGGTTCCAACAAAAAACCAACAATCTTCAATCTCAGACAGATCATGAAACTCCAAATCATCTAAACTAATAGCACAAGTTGTAACGACCCGGATTTTCAACCCAATTTTTTTCGAATAAAAAAATTACTTTTAATCCAATAGTCGATAGTAATCGATTAATTATTTAAAAGTGTAATTAGATTAAACTAAAACCTAGAATAATTTTTGGTAATTAAAATTAGTTTAGCATAATTATCTTATCTTGTCTATTCTATTTTAATTTATTTTTCTTGTTATACATACATATAATTGCATGCATGTACACTCCTACCATCCCTCCCTCTCCTACTCGATCTCTACCACCTCCGTAGCCCTTAAAAACGAGCTAAATTCGTCCATGCGAAAACCCGATTCGATTAGGACTCGAAATCATCCTTCTACATCAAAATTATCCTATAAATACATAACTATTTCAACCCTAGGGCACGCACGAAAATTCTCACATTCCAATCGTCCAGAAAAGAGAGGAAATCGAAAGGAAATCAAAACTCCAAAGCTATGGAGTTCTAGAGAGAAAAAAGAGAGAGAGGAAAGTGGGTTTCGTGGTTTCGTTCGTTCGAGACTCAAATTGATCGATAGAATTACTTCCTACAATCCGAAGGATCCCCGAACATCAACCAATTCGGCCCCGAAGTCCCCCGATCGACGGAATTGAAGTCGTCTTCTCCAAATTCAAGTTTTCGATCGAAAACGAATTTAATCCGAACCGAGGTACTATATTTCAATCCGAGCCCTCCTCTACGTATAAATATGTTTATTAGACATAACCCAAGATCCCCCGTGCCCCCATGCATCGAAAACCACGACGAAAAGCAAAAAAATAAAATCTGGGCAGCGACCTTGCGGCCGCAAGGTTCGGGATTTACCGCCGCAAGAACCAGCCCAGCGGACCTCGCGGCCGCGAACCCTCCTCGGCCAGTTTTTGCGGTTTGTTCTATATTGTTTCGAATGTGTTTTGCGACCTTTTTAAACATTGTTTTTGACCCCGAATTATTTTTCCTAGGTTACCCACACACTAAAAATCATACCTTGTTAGTTTCATATTTTTTTTATTTAATTTGCTATTTATTAAATTTTTATTCGTTATCTTGTAAGAATTTACAAACTAAAATTCATTGCGACCTTGTAAACTATTCCATAAATCCCCAAACTATTTTTCCTAGTTTTCTAACATGTCAAAGATCATAACTTACTGATTTCATAAACTTTTGATATTATGAGCTATTTATTTTATTTTTAATTAAAGATACAAACAAAAAATAGTTGCGACCTTATAATTAATGATTTCAACATCCAAACTATTTTTTCTAGACTTCTGACATCCTATAGATGATGTGTTATTAAAATAATAATTTAATTATTTCATTAACTAATTATTATTAATTACGCATTGCTTCTAAATAGAAATACTTTAAAATATTATTTAAGATGTTAAAAATTCCGAATAATTTTATTTAGACTTCTTACAGACCTAAGATGATACTTTGTTAAAATAAATATATTTTTAATTATTTAATTATTTATTATCTATTTATTCTTCTTTTGAGTATTAACTTAATCTTTTTATTTAAAATAACTACGTGAGCATCCAAACCCAACTTTTAGCACTCGAACTTATTATAGAGGACTGTTAGGGCCTTAATTAAGGTTACGATAATTATTTTAATATTTTAACTAATTAATGTATTTAATTAGTGCTTAATTAACTTAATTACTTATAATTAATTAATAGAAGTCTAGAAAATTATTATTAAATCTTAATTAAATAATTCTTACATTCTTAAAGACTTTGTGATCATATGAGATTAAGGGCAACGGCCCAGTCATAAAAAGTTATGTGATTGCATTGCTTATGAATTGTTTCGATCCATCTGTTATTTGTTTTAATTATGTTTTGTTTATAATTGATATTGTATCGATGCTTCAGTTGACTGTTAGATTGGACCCTAGGGACATGGGGTGGTATGCGAATTAGAAATCACGTAGACGATGTTAAGTAATGGATAAATTGTGAGGTTTATTTTTACTAAATCTTCCTGCAGGCGTGATGTTGTGATATGATGAGATTGTGATGAGAATTGATCTTGGCGGGTGTCCAGTGATGAATTGATAGATCGGCAAATCAAGTGATGATTGTGAAAAGAATTGTGATGTGGTTTATAAGATAGGCGAACCATAGTCGTGATTTAGTGATAAGCTTACCCCCTGTTGTAGTTATTGGGGGTGCACACTTGGGTACATAACTTAGGTGTTCTGCGACAACAAAGGGAAGTGATCTCATGGGGTGAGCATGGCTAGTGGTTGGGGAGGAAAGATCTCGTGGAGAGATCTTAGATTTCATGTTAAGTTAATGGATAGCAATGAATCAAGTTATGTGAATTATCTCTTTTTTACTTTTTCGCGCCATATATATTCTGTTTACTGCTAAATGTAAAGTAAGAGGGTGGTTGGGTTGGATTATTTCTTGGGTGATTTATCACTCACGGATACGTCAGTATCCTGGCAAATCGATTGCTTCGCCGATCAATTGCAGAAGGCGCAGGATTCAATGGAGGAGATTCAACGATGATGCAGTTCGACACGAAAAGAATATCAGTAATGAAGATCGAGGATGCTTAGGATTCGTATCAAGATTAGAGTCAGCTCTGAAGTTAGTGTATTTTGATTTAGTAGATCTATCTTGAAATTGTAATGGTTAAAGCTTTATTTTGGAAAATCATATTTATTTAGCAAATTTTCTCATAGAAATTATTTATTTTTCTCCCGAAAAGTCGGGGCGTTACACAAGTTGTATTGAATAACAATTTTGTTCTCTTACCTATTAGTTAAAAAGAAAAAGACTATGACGCGAAGAATTACTATTGGCCGCAAAGAATTACTTCTGGCCGTGAAGAATTACTCGTGACCGCAAAATATTAATCCTAGCCGGGAAGAAAATTACTCTTGACCGCATCGAATTACTTCTGGCCGCGAAGAATTACTCATGTCACAAACAATTACTCTTGGCCGCAAAAAATTACTCCTGGCAGCTACAAATTTCTCTTGGCCGCGTCAAATTACTCTTGGCCGTGCAATTCGATGCGGCCAAGAGTAATTTGACGCTGCCCAGTGCAATTCATAGCAGCCAAAAGTAATTCTTCGCGGTCAAGTGCTATTCGATGTGGCCAAGTACAATTTGTAGAGGCCAAGTGCAATTTGATACGGCCAAATGCAATTCGATGCGGCTAAAAGTAATTCTTGGTCAAGAGCAATTCTTTGCGGTCAAGAGTAATTCATCGTGGCTAGGAGTAATTTTTTGCAACTATGAGTAATTTTTTGCGGCCAATAGTAATTCTTGGCCAAGAGTAATTCTTTAAGAGTAATTCATCATGGCTAGGAGTAATTTTTTGTAGCCAATAGTAATTTTTGTTGAACTTCTAATCTCAGCCATTGGCTTTAATGGTTGAGACAGAGTATCTTTTTTTGTATCTCCGGAATGCTCTCCTATATATATTTTTCAAATTAGCACAGAATTTGGGAAGTTTTGGTATTCTTCTCTATTTATTTTGAAAAATCACAGAGACATTAATGTACAGTTGTTAGGAGTAAATAAACCCACACGGTAATTGTGTAATATGTGCAAAAAATGTAAGCACTTTACTGAAAGGAAGAGAATGAGCCTGAACCATTGGATCAAAATAATCATCCATTGCAACTTGTCTTTTGTTAAGTATGGATGGGTTATACACTCTTGTGTTATGTACTATAGAAAATTAAGATAAATAAAAAAATTAACTCCTATGCAGAAGCACACGCACATATATATTTTCGTTGGCTTTCAACTTTCAACCCGATGAAGGCAAATATGAAACTATGACTTAGAATCAAGATGCAACAAAATCAATACATCTGCTACCACCAATATATTGCAATGAATCAAATAACCAAATATATAATTAATCAGTTTTTTTTCCTCAATCACTCAACCAACTAAACATTTAGCAATTTGAATACATTTCAAAAAAAAAAAAATGACAGGGCGAGAAAGCGAGATAGCTAACCATATGTCTGAGAGAGAGTAATTTTGGATTCAAAATTGGAATCCATTTTGGAATTAACGTGTGAGGGAGAGAGATATAGCCCTAGATCACGGTAATCGTTTTTTATTGATACTTGTTAGGAAAGTAAGGAAAATTCGAAAATAAGGAATCAGAATAAGATTAGGAAATATTAATTATAGTTTTTCTTTCATCCTTCTTTCAAATATTCATTTTTTTCAAGTATATTTCTAGTCTTACTATCTGTAAATCTCAGCTATACAAAAAATATGCACAAATCCAATAGTCCAAAATATAGAGAATTCAAAAAGGGGAAATGACAGCCCATGACATGTTTTGATAATTAATACCCGTCAAGGACATGTTGAGAACATTTGCTAATGAGCAAAATGTCTTTGACGGATATTAATTATTAAAATACGTCATTTGCCGTTATTTTCTCATTAAAAAATCGCTGCTCCATATTATATAGATGGGTTGGTCCAAAAAATTTAAAACAGAAGGGCTCAAATTGATGGGTCACAGCGACTCTGTTTTACTATTTGTTTCTGTGGCCAAGGCACCATCTAGCCCACTGGGAACTGGTTTGGGCTTTCAAATAGCACTTCTACACCAGCATGCATAATAGGCCTTTCCAATTGAGTTAGCCAGCACAACTGGATTGGCCTCTCAACCAATATTTCCGTTCGTTTGGTGCAAATTGGGCCCAGAGTAGTAGCTGCCTTCCCTGCTCTTTTGCACTGCTACAGGAGGACTATCCATGAAAATTTAGCATGTTGGAATGCATTATCTGGTCTGTTGGTATGGTTAGGTACCTAGGTTAGCTTGAAACTTGGGTATGATCTTCATAAAGAGCGAACAACCCGAGTGCATATATGAGGTACAGAATACGCAAGTGTTTTCCTATTCTACTCCAGTTGTTTAGCTTTATATTTTTCGGGGTGAAGTACTATGGAACTGGAGCATTTCATGTGAGATAGTACAAGATTTTTAAGGCCATCGACAAGGTTAATGAGCACGAATGCAGCAATGTAATTGTCCACCTAAAATGTACACGTGTCTCATAACTTTGTTCTATATGATTGTTGAGTATATGACACATGTTCTTTATACGTTTAGAAGTCGGTGTGATAAGAGTGACGAGTCTAACTAGAATCAAGACTAGTTCACTACATTGAGTACTTAGAACTTCATACAATGGGCAATCGCCCTCACTCCAAAATGTTTATCAGAGATTCTAATCTTCTCAGCTAAGAAACAGAAACCAAAACTTCTAGACTTAGAAATTACATATTGTCCATCCCCAACTACAACACAACTCCCAAAGTAAAACTCTCTGAACCAGCATCAGAGTATTACTCGTATGAACAGTCTTTCCTCTCTCTTTCGATGCCGGCTAGGATCAAGAAAGTTAAGTGGATGCCACTCTTGATTTCTATCTTTCTGGGTATTTTGGACGGATGAATCTCCATGGCGTTAACTGAAGAATTCAGAAGTGTCGAATTGGAAATTCGGATCAAAGTCCACTTGATCAAGGGAGAAGAAGTCCAAATTTCCAGTGGGAGAATTTGTGACTGAAGTGGGAGCTGAAATAATCTCACTCAAATCAGATTCCGAAAGCTGCAAATCCCCTCCAAATCCAAAGTTGTCGTTGGGGAATTCCAACAATGAGAGGAATTCCAGGGAATCACTACCCAAGAAATTCTTCTCCTTGAGAGGCTCTGGAAAGGAAATGGTTTCAACATTTTGGGATTTACTGGGAGAAGAAGGAAAGGAAAATGAAGGAAAAGTCTCCTCCATGATGCCCATATCCTCAGTTTTAAAACCAGTTCCAAAGTTAAATAATGGAATCTGATTTTCTTCTAGTAGGTGAGGCTGGCATTGATCTTTCTTCTGTTTGGCAAATTCCTTTCCACTTGATGCCAAGGCTGGTGATTGGATGCAGGTGTGTCTTCCTCTGTATGTTATCTCAACTATTGAAGGGTCCGCATCTGATTTCTGCACTTGCTTTGTTGCCAAACAGCCTTGTACATGGCGATGAGTGCACCGGTAATATGCTCTGCAATTGCAACACAACACTCTTCGTTTTAGAGAAAAGAAAATTTGTGGTAGCTCCCATGTTTTCAGAAGCAAAAATAATAGCACAACGAGGATCCGTTTAGTTATCCCTATTTATTTGCTTATTTTGCATCTACATTGTAACGTATTTTAGTTCTTAATTCAAAGTCAAAGTAAGCAGGATAAGCTAGTGATCCATAACAGTAACCAAACAGCCCTTAGAAAGCACTCTTGAAAATTGTTTTGTTCTTTAATTTCGGCAATTGAAAGCGGGTTATTTTCAGAAACCCGGAAAGTTATAGCTTGGTTTTTAGGAACAGTTCGGCAATTGTACCGTCAATTGTACGAACTGTTCCTGATTGCAAGAAATGGGGAAAAAACAAAAAAACAGCAAAAACGGAAGCTTCTGTTACCTTGGAAAATTAGCTCCCAAGATATCTTTCTGGCCATATTTTCTCCAAGTGTAGCCGTCATCACCCGTCCCTTTTCCCGAGTAAACCCTTACTTGTTCAGTCCACCGAGGCGATGTCTTTCTGCAAATTCCCCACCAAAAAAGAAGAAGAAAGAAACTTTAGATCAAATTCATCCAAAAAAAGAAAAGAGAATAAGCTGAATTACAGGCACCCATAAGTGGTAGAGGCTAAAATTCACCTCTTTTTGTAAGCATCTTTGTGGCATTGATCTGAAGCCTCACTCATTGGGCTCCCAACAGTGAGAAGCTGTGGGGGTTCCAAAGTCCCAGCAACCTGTTGAAACTCTCCCGCAGAAGAATCCCCAAAATTTAGAATTGAAAGGGCTCTGTCATAAGTGGAAATTATCTTGTGAACCAGAAATTCACACGATTCAAGTGATGTCAATGGGCCAATGTGGTGTTTGAGCTGCTTTGTAAGCTCATACCCTTGGTGTAGCTCATTGACTAGAGTCTCTTGCTCCCACCCCCTGATTTTTTCCATTTGGAAATTGCAGGAAAAAGAAAAGAAAAAACCAACTGGTTTTGTGGAGTAGAAGGGGCTGAAATGATTTGATCAATTCAGATATATAAAGTAGCTGAAATGGGAAATGTAGATTAGATCAAGAAAATGTTTTAAAAAGGGGAGAAGTAACTGAAACACCAGAATTTGAACCTGGGTCTTAGATTTTTGCCCAGGAGGGTAGAGAGAGAGAGACAGACATAGAGATAGAGAGCTCTGAGGGGAAAACCACGGTTTATGAATGATGAGGTAGGAGAAAACAAAGGAATATAATATAGGAAGGGGGGGTGGGAAGGGGGAAGCTGATGTAAAAAGGGGAAAGCTGATGTCAAGAGAATTTTTTGACCGGAAAAAAAAAAAAAAAATCAAGAAGGTGCATTGTTTTTCCTTTTTTTAGAAAAGGTCATGGAAATTATAGATAAGGGGAGAGGAAAACCCAATTGCTGACCCGTTCAAATGGAGGGGAGGGCAATAAAGGCCCCATATCTTTACATACGTTCAAATGGAGGGGAGGGCAATAAAGGTCCCACATCTTTACATAACCCTTTGGACGGTGAAAAAAATACAAGACAGGAAGAGGAATTATTTTTCATCGAATCTCGTCATTTTTAATGAGATCTAACAAAAAAATAAGAAGAGTAAATCAATAAATCTTATTTTTGTACTTTTCTTCTAATTTCTCATCAAATTATTTAATCTAAATGATTAATTCGACTAGAAATCATAGCTGTTTTTTTCTTTTCTTTTCTCATAAAATCCCTTTATCGAAAGGGGCCGCTAATATTTGTCTACCATAAAAAAATCATAGAGGGGTGAATGTTAGGCTTTTTGGTTTTCTTGTACTATGAAATTAGGATATGAGCGTTTGGAAAAGTCGGAGAGATGGAGAGGGGGGAAGAACTGACCAAGAATCTTCAAGGATTCTTCCGCGTTGCTACTTCTTACTTGCTCTACTCCTACTCGCTATGAGAGAGAGAGAGAGAGAGAGAGAGAGTGAGTGACGTAGAAAGGTGGTGTCAAGTTCAACCCCTTTGCTTACGCCTGACTTCTGATAGGGCACCCGCGTATTGGAAAGTTCCTTTGCCATGTGCTTGCAAAATCATAGTACTAACTATTAAGCTTACTCTTGGTACTTTTTGAGTATAATGTGACATCGTCATGTGATACTTTATTTAAATAAAAATGTCGTCATAACGTAATGTGAGCCATCTTTTATTCATTAATCATTCAATAAAAATGAATAATTATGTCGTTATCGCATAAATTGTCGCTACGTAAATGATAGGAAGAACCACGTAGACAGAACCACGTGGTACTCTGAATATGCCAAATAGTTACTCATAACTACTAATCTTGTCCACGTAGTTATTTCATCTATTTTGGACAAGCTTTTTCTACAACTTATAGTGGAATTTTTTTTGTTTTTTTTATAGACAATGTTTACTTTCTGTACTTCCCAAATTAACTAAGTGAGGTTTATTGATTGCTGGATTTTGATGTTGATGCATTATTTTTTAATCGACGTAAAAAATAAAGAGTCAACAAGGACAAATAAAATGGTTGATGAGGATATTTTCGTCTTTGATAATTCAAAATAAATAACTAAAAAAGCAGTGAACCAACCAAGCTCCTAGTTGCTTTAGCCAAATCAAGCATTGCAAGGGTTCGTGTCCCTTTCACCATGTTTGATAATTGAATCATGTCTCAAAGATCTGCTCTCTCAAGATTTCAACTTGAATCGATCGGTATATAGGATTTGAGAACAATACCTCTGCTCTCAATCATTTACTTCTGTCTTACATAAAGTGTAGTATAGGCAGCTTGTTGCAAAAGTGGGATATCGATCCGTATGTAAGTACATGCCGTTTTTCTGCAGTATAAAGGTCTCGAGCTCGGATCAAGAAAAAAATTTGTCCCAAAATGCACGGTGTCTACATTTAGATGCTCTCCACGGTACTCCATATTAAGTGCTACGAATCTTGACCACTACATTGCCATTTTTTGAAGGAGTACTATTTAAACGACGGAACAACTAGAGATGAAGTTGGAGTAGATATCCCATCGATTGTCATCATCAAAATTTGGATGCTTCTTAACATTGGAGAACAAATAATAAATCCATCAGACGACCAAGCTCTCACAAAGTATAAGATGGAATTAATCACATTGTTAATGTGGTATTGAGAACACTACCTTGCTTTATATTAACCAGTTCACTCACATTGAGGTTATTGTCCACCCACCTTTTCATATGATTGAACAATATCGAACTGAACATGTAGATTGAGTAGTCACTCTCCGTTAGATGAAATTACTCAGTAATGCCCTTTTTAATTGGTTGTCAATCACACAAGACCTTATTTCTTTGTTGTATGTATCAGGGGATCTCCAGTGGAAAGCAATAGTAGGATGACATGATCAGGTTTTGAGAGGTGTATATGCCACCATAGACTAGATGGACAGGAAGTTGAAATAAACATGCATATTTCTATTTAGTAATAATGTATACTGTATATGTCTTGATCGAGGTCTCTCAATTCCAAGAAATTGCAAAGTAAAAAGGTAGGATGGTTCCAAAAGTGGTGTCTCAAAGTGTGAGATTCCATTCTCCTTCTAGACAGATGTGGACACCACCCTGACCTTTCTCTCTAGCTAACTAAACACACGGTTTTGGTGGGTAAGAGTACGCGTGTGCTTTGCGAGTATTATACAAGGGATTCATTTCCTTGCCCTGCCCTGCCCTACCTGGTCAAAAATTAGAAAAAATCGCTTTGAATACATTTCAATATTTCGCATGTAGTACATATCAATCATTTCTTTGGAGACTCTCTCTCTCTCTCTCACACACACACACACGGGACTACACGTACATAGACCCATTTCTCATGTTCAAAGTTTTCAAGGAAAGCAACCACACCATATAGTTGGAATAGTAGCTAGTGATCCAATTGATAACTGGTCTTAGTATGAATTAACTCGTCTCACAGGGTTAATATACTTGGAGCAAGTTTATCGGTCGTGAACAGTGCACATTTTTTTATTTAACCTACTCATATTTCTTTCAACACTATATCAACACTATTTATTTAACCTATTCTCGATTAAAATATATTTTCTTTCTTCTCCAACAGTGCACCAAAGTGCAGTTTTTAAAAAAAAAAAGAAAGAAAGAGGGAGAGAGTGGGACGGAGAGAGGAAAGAGAAAATAATGTTATAAATTAGGTAACTTTTGAACAGTTCTTCGCTTGTTATACAAAAGAACTGTAGCTGGAGCCACTATACCAACGCGTTTGCCTCATCTGCTGCAGGTCAACTTTTGTCCTTTTGATTAGCAAAAATACCTTTTTCTCCTCTTTACCTTACTTGATAAACTTGCTCTTAGGGTTGATTTGAATTAAAAAGTCATTTTTAACTCTCTTTTTTTTTATTCAAATTTTTTTCGCATTTATTAGTTTTGAGTCAAATTTTTGTGACTTAATGATCAAAAAAGTAAAAAATTATGATTAAAACTCCTAATTTTTTTCAAAAAGACAAGAATAAGTACAAAAAAAAAAAATTGTTTTTCTGACTTATTTTTGTCTTTATTTAAAAATTTATGAGTTTCGATCATAATTTTTTGTACAATTTCGATTCCTCTCGTCGAGACAAATCAGTAAGTCACAAAAGTTTGACGTAAAACAAACAAATGCAAAAAAATTCAAATAAAGGCTCCGTTTGTTTGGGCGTAATGTTTTCCAGTAAAATGTTTTATCTATTTTCCAGTGTTTGGTTGTGTAAAAAATTGGGAAAGCATTTTCCATCAATTGGATGAAAATGACTTACTCGTAAATCTTCTGTAAGTTATTTTCTGAAATGAACCTGCTACCTTCTACTGCATTTCTCATTGCTCAGTTTCTTTGATCGTCAGTCCTGACCCACGTGACCCACGTTCAATTCCAATGTTTTCAGATCTCTCCATCGTTTAAGCCCCCCTCTTTCTCTCTACACTATTTTTGTTGATTTCTAAAAACATTTTCAAGTGCCAACCAAACACCAAAAAATAAAAATTTAAATTTTGTTTTCTGAAAAAATATTTTACATTGTAAAACATTTTACACTGAAACAACCGGAGCCAAAGACAAAAAAAAAAACAGAGAAGAAGAAGAAGTTACTTTTGACTTTTCAATTCAATTCAAACCCTGGTGAAGATAATACCCAAATCACATCTCATAAGGTAATTTATATCCTATATATTATGTGATGCACCAAGGTCAATTATGTTGGAAAATTTGTGTATGAACTTGGAAAATTCGGAGGGTCTCCCTCGCAACCAAAGGTTCCTCTGTGGTTCGTCGTATCTGGACATTGTAGTTCAAAGGTCCATGGTTTTAAGGCTGGTTACTCCCCCATGATGTGAGGTTGGTTATGGTAGAATTCAACCCACCTATTCATTTCAGCAGTCCCAATTGTGTATTGATTTCTGACATCAACTCAAGGGTCTCTCCTTCGCTATAAATTGACCAGTCCTGCTTAAAGAGTTCTTCGCCAGCTCACAAATTCCTCATACCAACATTCTGAAATCGTTCTCGTGTGTGAGAGAGACAGGCAGACGCAAGTTACTTCGCCAATTGCCAAGGCTATCTATGGTGGTGTGTTCCATAAGCTGCGGTTCTAGCCAAATCATCTTGAAAGATAGATGCCGATTCAACCTCAACACTCTTCAGTAGGCCTCAAATTTGTTTTAATTAGATTGTGTGAAATACAGGATTCAATTTGCTATTGCATCGTGACTTCGTTACAGTGTATTCATTTCGTTTATGTCAATGAAAGTTGTATTCTCGTTACAGTTTGTATTTATTTCATCTTTCCTTTAGTAATTTAAGTTGATGGGATGCAACGTAAAGGGTACCAATAGCGCACGCCAGAGGTGTAACCTGCTTAATCTTGGATGGTTCTTGAGTGCAAAAAAGAGGAAGAACACAAACTCTCACATTTGGCCAGATAATACTACTACTACATCAAAACCATCTCCAGCTCCAAAAGCTTCACACAGTTCAGTAAAGAGCACCTGCACAGCGAACTTGAAAACTATTATAAAATCCGTTTTGCCCAAAGCATCTTTCTCTTTTTGCTCTTCAAAAAAATATCAGACCGAAAATAAGAATGGTAGTTTACAATATTCTTTAATACGTTGTAATATCTTTTCCAAAACTTTAAGGTTTTCCAATCATGCAAACAACCAAACATTCTTCTCTGGTCAAAATTTAAATTATTTCTCACAATATCCGTCAAGACGAGGAAGAAGAAGGAACACCAGCGCTAAAAAACAAAATTATCGAATTCAGTGAATACTTGTTCACCCAGTGGTCTAAGCATGGGAAGAAAAAAATAGCAGGAGCCAGTGAGTCCTCGGCTTTAATCAATAGCCCAATTCCTGCTTGTTCTCTTCTGTACCAACACAAGCCCAAAAGTAACTGCAAAGCTACCGCACAACTGCAACATACCTAATTATATTACAGGCACAATCAATAGTTCAACCACAACTAGTTATAAGATAAGGAAAACAAAAGTAAGTAGTCTGTTCTTGAAAGATTACCTTAGAACGCTCGTTTGAATTTCCTCACAAGAAAACTTAACACATTATGATTCCAGCAGAGCTCCACAAACATCAATTTGTTCCTAAAACACAGGGTCACACACAAACCTGCACACACACATAACACCAGCTTTTGAATTTCAACAGTGAAACATAATTTGGTGTGCTTGTCCATAATACCAGACAACACCAGCTATCTTCGAAAACATCATCAGTGAAACATAATCCAAGTTAGACAAACAAGCTAGGCTTAAACATGCAAAGCAAGATATATACAGGTATTTCTTCTTTCCTGCCATCATTTCCTTTTCCACGCGCACAACATGTGAAAGCAATCAACGGCAATGATACCAGTTATGGCTAAAAACTTCGGAATACCATAAGTACCTAAATCTCCACGCCTGGAAAGAACCTACTACCACTTCCCCACCAAGAAGTCTGTCAAATGTAATTTTATCGACAAAGAAGTATTACAAAAAGATCTTTGAGTGACAATTTGGATCGAATACCATTGGATGATAAAGTACACAGACAACATAAAATCTAGGGTGTATTGGCAGATAGAGTCATGGTCTTAAAAGGAATACAATTTCCTCAAAAGTAATGTCATCCAGGCAGGAAGGAGATACCACCGAACCAAACAGCAGGAGGTTTCCCTAGTTTTTCATTACTGTCCAAACCAACGGTTCTTACAGGCAATAGTTACACAATGCAATACCAGAAACATGAAGAAAACATATCCACTATACAGGCTCACAGCAAGGTAATCATGAACAATCAGTAACCAGGCTCCCGGTTTAGTATGCATCTAATCCACCATCTTTGGACATATGCGAGCAGAACAGAAAAATAACTCGCCTTCAATAAAACTCTTTCGACAGTATAGGTTAACGTTAAGAAAGGACATAATGAAATCAAATTAGGATTAGTCAATAAAAGTCTTTCGACAGTATAGGTCAACGTTAAGAAAGGACATAATGAAATCGAATTAGGATTAGTTCTGGCCCATGCGTTGCCAAACCAAAAGGATATGTATTTAAAAGAAGGGAGATTTAATGATAGGTCCACACCAAAGAAAAAGTTTTCTTTACATAAAATCCTGAAAAACTAGATCATATCGACACTAATATAAGAGACGATAAGTTCTAAGCACTAATGAGAAACAGTAGTAGATAGTTTATCTTTATCCTCCTTTGTTGATTCTTCAAACACTCAGTATTTTATTCTCCTAATTCCTTTTCCTTTAACTGCACCTCAAACATATTTCCCTTACCAAATTTTCTTAGCCCAATACCTTTTCTCCTCTATCAAGCAAACTAAGGCTTGACGTGCAAGGAACTAAGCGGAAGTAAAGCCCACTGATTCCAAGATCCTTCATCTGTTGGTTCTCAGCATCGCATGAAACCAGATTTCCACTCTTCGTTTCAAGCAAAACATCCCCATTATCCATAAGGTTCAGCGGCAACGAAATCTGTTCCCCTACAATGGAAACTTGTCTCATCCAAGAATCCACGACGCCATACTCCTGCATCAACCATACTTCCCACCGGTCGTCAAACTGGAAAAACAGAGACAGTGTCTCACCAGAAGCCGAAGCAGACAAGTGCAATTTGTCATAACCTATAGGGCGATTACTGGGCAATGCCATCTCTTTGAAAACCTCACCACTAATATCAAATGACATAATTGAATCGCGCAAATCACCAACCCTAGGCCTCTTGTAGGCCATCCAATGAACTCCTCCATTCACATACACATTGCTAGACCAACGATCAGGCATATAGCACGGCGCAACAGCTTCAATTTTCCTCCAATAATTCAACTCCATAGAGTATACCAATACATCAGGAATATCATCACTATCAACATCATACAAAATTTGAACAACTTTGAAATCACCCGCTTCCAAATCAAACCCAAACCCAACAACCATATGAGAGAAGCTATGACGATATCGATATCCCAAGCGTGAACAGGGCAATTTCTTGCACTTTCCAATGACCATGTTCCATAGAATTATATCAGCAGCAGGCGAATAGAAATCATTATCAAACAAACAAACTAACCCATTAGCGGAACCGACAATTTTAACGTACCCATACTCACCATGGCTGCTCTTGAATGGAAGTTGAAATTTCTTGTGCTCAACAAGGGTTTTACCTCCGTCTGCGAAGCTGGAGATAGAGCAGTACTGTTTCTTGAAGTCCAAGGATGATTTGTAGCAAAGGAGGAGGAAATTGTCATCTGGGAAAGGGTTGGATTTCGAGCGAGTCAAGTGGAGGCTGATGAATTGAGGGTGGTGGATGAGAGAGAGAAGTTGTTTGGACGAGAGAGAGAAACGGACGAGGGGTTTGACGGGGAGTCTCAAGAGGATGTCGAGCAACACGTCGCGGGGAAGGCTGGAGATATACATTGAAAATCAATGGATGGGATCCTTGATTTGGAACAAGGGTTTGCTAGCTCATCGTCCTTGCTTGCAACAATACACTGGCCTGTTTGTAAATATACACACGCAGTGCCGCCGGCCGGCCTTGAGTTGAAGGTCAACGCGCCGGATTTGGGGTTCGGCTGTGAGCATATCACACAAGTCTGGCGGCTCCATGTTATACATGAGTACTCAATTGAACACCCTAGACTTGGAGAAATTGTATATATAGCGTAGGGAATTCCTTGGTGTCTCCCCTCAAAAAGGATTAAAAATAGAGATGCCGTAATTTTTGACATAACAAAATCATTATGAGTATATTCAAAATTCATTACAAGCATGACAAAATCATAAAAAAGAGTAAAAGTTATGCCTTGGTTGGTTTTGGTTATGCAGTAGTTGGTTTTTATGCCAAAAAAAGTTACGGTGTCTTCTTTTTTAGGACAGACACGGAAGTGTTTTCCAAATGGTGTACTGTAAGTAGTACTCCTGCAAGTTTAAATTCTTTCCGGATGAGGTAAAAAACCCAATAGTTTCCGCCACTGATTGTGGCCATCACTCAACGTTTATTGTGATAATCTGAACCATTTATCTTGTAAGGCTCGCAAAATATCATACGCACGTTAAAAATTCAGCTTTATTGAACATTTATAGATATATATATATATATCAAAACTCTAATTTTAATTTACATAAATGGACAATTTAACTTAAAGAGTAAGTAATAGAATTCGGTCATTTGTTTTATAAATTAAAATTCAATTTTGGATATAACAATTGATGTCTGATCAAGCTAATTTTGCGTGATGATGCAACCCTTTCGGTAGTCGTTGAAGTTTACCAAACGGCCGTCAAATTCAATTATTTATAAACCGGACTATGACTAACGATTTGCATAGTATAGGGTGAAAGTCCGAGTCGATCCACAGGGAGCTCAAATATAGCTTGTTCGGATTGTAGGTATTGTAAGGTTTTTGGCGTTTAAGACGGCCAACTTTGGTATTTGATTTAAATGACGAAATTAAACTTGAAAATAACCTAGATTAAGATGGTCGAGTCAAGAGGGATTGATTTACCCATGACTTAGCCATTCAAACGGTTTCTTCGTCTAACTCAAGAGTGGACCGAAACCGTCCGGATTCCACTTGAAGTATTAAAGGCTGAAGACTACTTGTACCTCAATTCAATGCTCTAATTCAAATTGAACTCATTTAACGCAAGTGAGAGACGAAAAAAGATCGTTCGCACGCGTAGGATAATCAAGCACGTAGCATAAGGCGATAGACCTCATTGATCAAAGAAGCCACCAACCTCATGATCAAAGCTAGACATCATGTGTTTAATTCATTCAAAGCATTGAAATTAAGCTAAAGATTAAGAGAAACCATTTAAACGTCTAATCCATAGGGTGAACCTCACCCCGAGACCAAACCGATTAACTACTCACTCATAGCAAAAAGACTAGAAATTATGCTAGAAAAGGAAAACATGATTCACCGATAAAAACGGAAATAAACTTGATTTCTATAGAGATCCAATGCACACCAACAACATTAATACTTGGAAATTAAACAAACAACTTGGACTTACTTGTGTTCTTGAAGGAAAAGACTAGAAAAGCTTGAAGACATTAATGGAGTTCCTAGAAAGCAACTAAGGCCTAAAACTAACTAATGGCCTATAGTGTACATAATGGCCAATAAAGCTATTTAAAGGCTAAAACAATCAGCCAAAATATGGACCAAAAGGCCCCAAAAATATCCCAAAACCAAGCCTAAAATGGAAACTTTCCATAAAAGGAAAGTTGGAAAGTCAGGAACAAAATATCTTCTGGCCGCCTGCATGTAATCGATACCTTTGCCAAAGGTAATCGATACCTTCATTTTTTCCTTGCCTCGAGACCAATGTAATCGATACCATCACCTTAGGTAATCGATACCCTACAGTCTGGAGAAATTGTGGACCAAAACAGAGCACAGGTATCGATTACTTTCCTTCAGTAATCGATAACATCAACTTTAGGCAGACAGTAATCGATACCTAAGTCCCAAGTAATCGATACCCTCTGGCCCGATCAGCTACTGGAACAACTTTGGACCAAAGGTATCGATAACCTTTATAAGAGTAATCGATAACATGCTTCAGGAATTGCAAAATTCAGGCAAGCTTCAGCTTCAGCACACAGCTCCTCAGCAACTTCCAGCTTCTCAGCACCTTATTTTCATTCTCTAAATTTAAGTAAAGAAAAGGTAAAAGAAAGGTTTTTTCTTTACTTTAATTTTATTTAATGAAAATAAGAAAGTACCCCCCATTTGGAAACAATGGCATTACCAGAATTTCAAAATTCCATTTAAATCAAAATGTCAACCCCCCACTTTTAGTGTAAAATGGAAAACTGCACATTTTTCTCAAGAGAAAAAGGCTCGAAACATGACCTTGCTCTTCGAATAAAACCTTGTAACTTGGTAGTTACTCTTAGAAAAATTCAATGATCAATTACTGCCATTTTTAATCTCGAAAATCGAAACTTTTTCAGAAAGTCATTTTTCCATACTTAGACAGATTTTAAGGGGCCGACAGGGTCTTCGGGTACTTGGAAGCACTTGGGCCGTCCATGGCGTTGAAATGCTCTTATTTGCACGTTTTACCTGAAACATACAAAAACCTACCTTACGTGCAATATCGAATAAAGGATTAACTAAATGAACATAAATACTACAAAACCAGGGACTTAAGTACCAAGAATCTACATTATTGGGTGTTTATCACGTGAATATATTTATTTACGGACCCTATAAGATTAACGGTTCAAATTATTACGATGAACACTCGGTAGAGTCCACAATGGGCCGTGGTGAAAATCCCATGGATTCCGCCTCATCCTGATAGAACTTACACTCAACGTATTTTTTTTTTAAACGTACATCCTATGTAGTTGGGTATATAGTTAGGTATAATGTAGTTAATCTACTGTAGAAATGAACACCTTAGCCACATAACTTTACTTTCTTTGTTACCCATAATTTATCAATTTTAAATTAGTTGAACACATGAATTCAAAGAAACCTTACTTCGAATTTCTGATGCCGCCATCAGATGAATACCCTGACTAAAATTTCTAGAGGCGCCAGCAGGGTACGTTGTGCCTTAAATAGGGGAATAATATTGAGCATAGTCGCATCCTTCTTCTACCATGTTCGGGGAAATACTCAATTAAATTTTTTTTTAAACCTCCGAATCAACAGAACTCAACCCCCCATTGAAGGTGCTATTCCTCTCTCTCTTTCGGCTATATTGTAATTGAGTTGGGCCTCGGGTAATAGACGGTAGGATTGATACCCTAAAACTAGTTGATGTGCCCGTGCGGTGACCCAAACACATTATCAAGAAAAACACTTGTAACTACTACCTCCTCCACCCATCTATTCTTCCTTTTTTTGTTCTCTTTTGCTAAGCCAACGACAAGAGAATTTTCAGTGCAACAGCTTTCCTTCACCAACTATCAGAGTCTAGATTGGTTATACTTTTCAAGAGTTTATCCTAAGAGCGCCATCCAGAAAAAAAATCATGAAAGCGAATTTTCAATGAACCCTAATTTGATGTGGGAGGATGAATTCAACTAAAGGGTTTTGAACTCACGTGATAGAGAAGGGAAAAAAAAAAAAAAAAAAAGGTTTTAACCTCATATAATGGCGAGAATAAGAGAGAAGCTGTCAAGGTCCCAAAAACCGTAGTACTGGTTGAAGGCAGTGGCAGTGGTAGTAAAGGTGGTGGTCCGCGGCATTGGCACAACAACTAAAGGTTACGTCTCGGGATAGTTTTTCTGCACTAATATCTTGACAAGTTGAAAGGTATTCCAATTCCAAGCACACAACACACGAGAGCAATCAACGGCGATGATTCCATTTAAGGCTTAAAAACTTCGGAATACCACGAGTACCTAAATCTCCACACACAGAAAGAACCTACAACCAATTCCAAAAAAATATTACAAAAATGATCTTTTATGGACAAATTGGATTGAAGAGCAGTGAATGATGGAAGTACTCGAACAACATAGAACCTAGGTAGTTCTGAGTACTCAATACTCTGTAACGAAATTCTATGTCCGGTAGTGCAAAATATCAAGATGAGTTCGAATTCAATACCTTTAGCTCATGGTTAATTTGATGATAAGAATTCCTGTGTTCTAACTATTAGACTTGAAAAATGGGTTCAAGTCAACTTGCTCTTTCAGGTACTTGTTTCCCCAGCTATCCACATTTTACTCTCTCTTTTTTTACGCAAGACAAGCACCTACCACAATGAGAACACCAGGCAAGACAAGCACCTGCCTTCATAAAACCAATGCATGTCATCCAGGTAGGAGGGAGATACCACCCAAGCCAACAACAGGAGGTTTCCCTATTTTCCCAGTCCAACCCAAGGTTGTTGAAGGCAATAATCACCCGGGCAATACCACAAACATGAAGGAACCATATCCACCATGGTAGTAATGAATAACCAGTAATGATGCTCCTGTTTACTACGCGTATAATCCACCATCTTTGGACATATGCGTGGAGAACAGAAAGATAACTCGACTTCAATAGAACTCTTTGGACACCAAAGGTTAGAATTGAAAAAGGACACAATGAAATATTTGAATTTTGAATTTAGGATAAGTTCTGCTCCATGTGTTGCCAAACCATAACGATATGTACTTCAAAGTTAATTTGAACACCAAAGAATAAGTTCTTACAAGAGACAATAAGGCATAGGACACCAAAGAATAAGTTTTTACAAGAGACAATAAGGCATAAGCCCTAACGATTCAAGAAAAACGGCAGCACATAGTTTGTCTTGATCCTCGTTTATTGATTCTTCAAACACTCAGTACGTTATTCTTCTAATTTTCCCTTAACTGCAACTTAAAACATATTTCCATGCCAAATGTTCTTTTAGCCCAATAATTTTTCTCCTCTATCAAGCAAAATTAAGCTTGACGTGCAAGTAAATATGCGGAAGCCACTCTGAAGACTACTTATTCCAAGATCCTTCATCTGTTGGTTCTCAGCATCGCACGAAACCAGATTTCCGCTCTGCATTTCAAGCAAAACATTTCCATTATCCATAAGTTTCAGCGGCCATAAAATCTGTTCCCCTGCGAGGGAAAATTGTCTCATCCAAGAATCCAATCCACGACACCATTTATACTCTTGCATCAACCATGCTTCCCACTGGTTGCCGAACTTGAGAGACATAGAGAGTTTCTCACCAGAAGCCGAAGCAGACAACTGCAACTGATGAGTAAAGCAATTATTGGGCAACCCTCTATCTCTTTGGAATCCATTTGAATTTATTATTTTGTCCTTTTTTCAATACATTTCTTCACACATTCAAAGACAATATCGTAAATTTATATGGATAAAGACAAAAAAAAAAAAATAGTGTGAATATTTAAAAGGGAAATGTAGAAATCATTTTCCAATTGTGGTTCAGTCGGTTATTGTCCATTGTGGTCCAGCACACGGTGAGGATTAACTCTTGGGAATCCAAGGCTCCATATGAAGCCAGCGTGCTCTTAAACGGCACTGACGATCGTTCCTTAACGGAAAGCTCCAGCCACCAAACCATGGCTAACGACAAGCTTAAGAATTAAAAGTAGAGTAACCAGGAGTAGGATATATTCCCCATCAGAAAATAGAAAATAAAAAAATTATGAAAATTCCAACATAAATAATTACATTAGCATCAGTTATAATGACTTAGGGGTGCACATTTTGTGTCTTGACGTATCGTGTTCGGGTCATGACAAACGGGTGAGTATCCAAATACCGATGTATATTACTCCGTACTTAAATGTGTGACATCAACCTAACTTGCTAAAAATCATGTTGTATACGGATTGACACTGTTAATTCTATAGGTCAACAATATTTAAAGATGTGGATAAAATTATGAGCATGCCGTGTTCGGATTGATCCTTTTATCCAATTTAACTAGAACAAAAATAATAAAAAAATGCAAGAAAGAGATTTATATATTTATTTTTACCTTTTTCATGTTTTATTAGCTTGAAAATAATAAAAAGTGTAATAAAGGTATTTCTTTTTACAACACATCTAAGCATGGTTACCTCCCTTTAGCTTTCTCCCTAAAAACATAAATGAACTTTACTTTTGTGAAAATTGTCAATTTTTATTATTTTCAATGTTAATCAAACACGGAAAAAATAGAGTATTAGGAGTAAGTTTTTTCTCTTTCTTGCATTTTTTTAATCATTTTCACTCTAGTTAAATGGGATTAAAATTATCAACCGAAACATGGCATGCACATAATTTTAGGCACATCTTTAAAGATTATTAACTACAGGGGCTAACAATGTCAACCCGAACACAACACCGTTTCAAGCAGTTCAGGTTAATGTAAAAATATGTGATACATTTGAGTGAAGGAATTTCGACACTAACCCATTTGTCATGACTTGGACAAAATTGATAAGACGCGATGCCGTCTCCTACTTCAAATCATTATAATTAACGAAATCAGTTTACTAACGATGGTATTTTTCCTACCGTTTTGTTCTGGGGAATTCATCCAATTTGTGAATACTCTAGTATTTTTTATTCTTAAGCTTGGCGTCTTTTCTTAAGAGACATGGAGTAGATTGACTTTTCTCATTAACATGCAATTAGTAGTAGTACTTTAGTTCAATTAGTTTGACACTTAACGGAACGATCGTTAGTGCTGTTTAAGAGCAAATGTGAGGCTCCACGCTGGCTTCATATGGAGCCTTTGGATTCCCCAGAGTTAATCCTCACCGTGTACTAGTGGACCACAATGGACAATAACCCACTGTACTGGAGCTGAACCCGTAGTGCAGACCATGGAGTTGATTTGACTGAGTCTTTTCTGTTTTAGTTGGGTAGTCCCGGGTTGGCTTGCTTTGGAGTCTTGGGTCCTATTCGGTTGGTTAAATTTTGCGTTGCCAGATGGGTATATCTGACGTGGTTACAGCTTGGTACATCCGGATCGTCCAATACATTTATGGATGACTCAGATTGAAATTCTCTCCTCTCACCCCAACACTTTTTTTTTTCTTCAAATCCGAATTGTTCAAAAAAGCAATGTACGGCTCAAATGTGCAAAGAGAATATATTATTCTACCAAGGATTTGGTGACTGTATTTATCTAAAGTCATAACCAAACAAAGATATTTAATTTTGGTCCAATAGTAGGGCACCACTTGAATTAAATGTTGGTCTGACAAAGGTTGGGTTGATACAAGAACACTAGCAGAGATGTGATACGCTTGTGGTGCGGCATGTTTTTTCATCTTACCTACCTCAAAAATCTTGCTACGTTAACGAGGACGCACTGCCCCTGCAAAAATTGAGGTTGTCTCTCTTTACCTCAATTACGCTTTTTTTTTTTTTTAAAATTTGGAATTAAAAATTTGGAATTAACGACCCACTACTAACATACATGCAGTTTCATTTTTTTTTTTTTTTTTAATTCGAGCTTCAACACATACACATGCATACACACATATAGAGAGAGAGAGAAATGAAATTAGGAAGTCTCATGTATACAGTTCACTGACAAAAACACTTGTTGTGGGGAAAATGGCTAAGTTCAACAGAGAGAGAGAGAGAGATTCTCCCAACATAAAAAGGCTTTAGCAAGATTAATTAACGGGGCTTGTTCAATTGGGCTGTTCGTTTGCTGGCAAAAACTTGGCTATGGCTCATTAACCAAAACCTTTCGATTTCTTCAGCTTTCCTGCCCGGAATTCGCCCGGCTATCAACCCCCACCTGACCGCATTCAGCACCCATTATTATTATTTATTATTACTTCAAAAGGTAAAAAAGACATACCACGTACAATATACGACGTACTAGTATATAACCAAGAAATGGTAACTTGTTTTTATGTATTTTTTTCCATAGAAAAACTTGTTAGCATTTCTTGAAATCGATCAATATGACAAGATTTCATGTGAATTGAGCATTCGCATATAATGTGATGTCATATACGGGTTTGGTTCGTGTTAATATTGGCATATATGAGAAGCTGTAACAAAACATATTACTATTTTTAATATTTTAATTAGTAATAAACAGGTTAATTACCTGTCCCCAACAAGCTTGTGCATTCTGTAAATCATGTCTTCCTCTTGTTCGGTCATGTTTATGACTTCCCACTCAATGCTGCTCACCTCTGCTAAAAACATCACCACAGAGAGAAAAGAGAGAGAGAGAGAGCCATATATTAACCATTAGACAAGGAATAAAACAGAAAGTAATTACCCAGATCGAATTTTAAAGGAAAATGAATTAAGGAAAACCACCTTGGGAGCAAGTACAACAGTTATTGTGGGTAGTCTTCAGCTGCTTCCTCCGACGTTTATCCATGGGTTTTGATTAGCTAGCTAGAATATTAATTAGGGGCTAATGAAGAATAGGAAATGAAAGATACTGCAGGAGAGAGAAGAACCATAGAAAGGAAAAACAAGAGGAAAGTTTGTTGGTGAGGAGGAGGAGGAGGAGGAGGAGGAGCTATAGTGGTAACATTTATATACATATATTTGTAGTAGTAACTTTAAAACTACTCCAGCCAGGATAGGAAAGGAAACTTTTAAAATAATACTAGTACCATATGGAACGTACTCAAAAAATTGTGTCATGCAGAGAGAGAGAGAGAGAGAGAGAGAGAAAGAGCATGTAGAGATGGAACGGCTGGTCCTACCAAACAAACAAAATGCATGTATGTGGTTGACTTGTAGTTGTTCGTGTTTTGAATCTGCTGTAATAAGAACATACTCCAGTGCCTTGGTCGGACGGTTAAAGTAAAAAAAAAACCCTCGAGATTTGTTTCTTTTAAGGTTTTAATTTTAAAACTACTTACGTGTGATTAATTCTCGTGAGATCCGTTCGTCTATGTTTTCTTTTATTTTATTCTTTTCAGTTTTTAATAGACCTATAGTTAGTAGGCTGATCTTCTAAAAATTAATCGAAATGCAGGTAAACCAACTCGGATATCTCTTCGGCCAAAAGACAAAAGGCACCCTCTGTGGTACCAGATCCTCTGCCTTCGTGTTCCCCAAATTTCGGACTCAAGAAGAAGACATAATTACCACTTCGCTAAAGGAGATAGGACTTGCTGTTGATAGGGGCTGAACTGTATTTTCATGTGTTTGGCAGCCTTTTATCCACTACTTGTATAGCTTGTTCTCAGTTTTGTCTTAACGCTGTTGTATCCTGTGGCAATTTATCAGTAGTAACAAAACCTCTGAAGAGTTGGTGTAGTTTGGGTTGCATCATACAAAATGAGAGGTCCATATCTTTAGATTACTAAGCTCACCATCAAAAGTGGTTAAACTTATGGATTAATTAACTGTAGTTAAGAGCATTACTAAGTTCACTTAAGCCTAGTAAAATGTGCTTACTTAAAGTATTAGCATACTTTGGTTAGCTAAACTTATGGAATGCAAATACTATATACCAGAGTAGGGAGGTATCCCATTTTCTTATGGGTGCTTCGGAATAGCAAGTAGAAATTAAAGGTATCCAATTGTATGATACAAGTTTCAATTCATTGTATCTACATTTTTTCTTAACAATATAAAATGTGTTTCAAAAATATACGTATTAATCAATATTCGATGAACATGATTTTGCCATTTTGGCATGATTCATGATTTCAACAAGCTTTAAGAAGTAACAAGTCTTGATAATCCAAATCCATAGGCCTGAGAAAGATCCACAAATAACTAAGACAAGGCCAGTTCCATGAGGGAACCGGAGAGAATCTCTTTCTTGCAAACATACCTACAAATTCAACATCCAAATACGAGTTTTGACTTTACCTTATATATATCCTCTCTTCTTTTAATAACCGAATGTTCAGAAAAATCTCCAGTGACCCCAAAGTTCAGAATGTTTAGTTTGGATAAAATTCAAACTTTTTCGATTTCTTAAGACAAGCGCGCTTTTCAGTTGTTTTCTTTTTCCCCATTTGACGAAACTTTGGAGTTGACTAAACCATATATTGGTATTCAATTGTACAGTGAACATGACAATTTAGGTTACAAAATCCATGTGTGGTAATACAATAAAGTTCAAGAAGAAACAAAACCAGATACGCTTTTACCAACACTTTGTTTCTTTTATAATAAATAATAGGAGTACTAATCAAGTCCGTACAAGGTTTTTGAATTTGATGGTTCAGCTGAGACAACTTGTTTTCTAGTTACTAGAAAAAGAATAAAAATGTCAAATACCTACATTTTGGCAGCTTTCACGAGAGTTGCAAAGCTTTCTAATACGCCTTTCTTATGGGTGAAAGACAGATCAGCTTTTTCGCCAGTGGTAATCAGCTTTTTGAAAATAAGAGTGATGAGAGATAAATATAAAAAATTTATTGTGAACTGTGCGCATAAATTCTGAAAGACAGATCGATTTCTCTCTTTGCAACCTAGTCCCGAGAGATTGCCAAGTTTCAAGCTTAGGATATCTAGATTTATAATTCATCCATGTTGCCGCTTAAGCTACCCGTTGGAAGTTGTCTAATCCTCTTTTCCTTATCCATTTCCCTCCATGGATCTCCATCAGTGATTCAAACAAACACAGAAACGACAAGAGAATGTGCTTGAAAATAACTAACCATTAAAGTTGGTGATCTACCATCCACATCAGTGCTTCAAACGAACACCAAAAGGCTAGCTAGACTAGTGCATATAGTATAAAATAACCAGACAAGTGCATGAAATAACTCAGTGTAAATATGTATCCATCCTTCAAAGATAATTAAAAAAAAAAAAAGAAGTGAAAACAACAATTGTTTTGCCCATTTCATGAAGAAAAGACTCGGCAATGCTAGACAGCTTAAGTGGGTCACAGAGAACCGTACCCCTTTTTCTTTTCTGTCATTATTCTGAAAACTTGAAACAAAAACAACTCAACTAACAAGCTAGTTTCTGTTACAATTATTTGGGTCCGTCGATCCTTGTTCCTCTTGTTGGTTCAAATAGCAGTAATAGCATTGGTAATCTTATCACTAATATAAGTGCAGTTCTCTTAGGCTTTCCTCTCTGTTTATTGCGTATCGATTCACCCGTCTAGTGTCCATATAAAACCACATGAGATACCGCGCGTATTCCCCATCCTACCAGTCTCGTTGTCCAAATCACCCTTCTTCTACCACAAGAGATCAGGGACATAGCAGATGGAGGATTGGCACAGAGGCAATGAACAAGGCAATATCTTCGATCGTTTTCCAAGAGATTCAACCCCTAAGAAACTTGGCAATCGCTGTCCATGGGAATTGGAATTCGCATAAAATTAGAGCTAACAGCAGTCAAGACTCGAGAGTGCTGCTTCCGATATTGGTTCGTAGGAAAAAAAAGTCTGTCCATGTAATGTATAGTGATAGAATATTACACATGCATGAATGATTACATTACTTGGTGTGGGAAGTTGAAGATTGGCGAGAGATCCGAACAAACGTGCTTAAAGATTAGAACTACAGTTGGCCTTTGAGCAGGTATAGAATCTTTTAATCATCGGGATTTTGGAAGCTGTACTTCATAATTTAGTCATCAGTGTCGTGCTTGTGTCCATGATTTTTTCTCGCGATTAGATTTTCACGCAATTGATGTGTATGTGGTTGGATGATCTTCAAGTTCTAGGCAAATTTTTATTGCTTAAATAAACTTCGGTTAATTTGGTTAAAGCTATGTTCGATTAGAAACTTTCTGTCAGTTTGTTTTGCAACGCCCGACTTAAAAGCTACAACTACTACAAAAGCTGCCTCTGGATTGAACAGCACATCCAAAAGTTTTTTATTTTTTTAATCCGAAAAATCGCCTGACGGGCCAAATCCAAACCAAAGCATGATTCATGAGAGAAATAAAAAACGAATGAATCAAAGGTAACAAGAATGTTGTCCAGCTAATTTCAGCTAGGATCCTACGGACAATGTCACCACTATCCTATGGGTAATGATTAAAATGACCTACTGGAAAATCAAGTACAATCAATCACAGGCTTATGATAAAGGGGAAAGGTATCTTTTTCGAAGGGAGCTGATTTTGCCACACCCTAAATTGTTAACGTCACATCTCATGCAGTGTATTTTTGTACCAAAAAATACACTGCAGGGGTGTGGCGTTAATAATTTAGGGTGTGGCAATATCATTTCCCTTTTCCAAAGGATAATTCGAAGATTTTTGCACTGTTCCTACCGCTTGACGTCCTAGATACAAGAATGAAACTAGTTATTGCAATTTAAAAAAAAAATGCATAACAAGATATTTAACGGACAAATGGTGGCAATTTCATTTTAATTTGGTGTCCACTAGGAAGCATTTAAGGGTGATGGATAATTTTGGTTTCATTTCGGAAAACTATTTGTATTCAAGCAAGGGCAAAAGCCCATTTAATTTGTAGTTTAAACTTTCAAATTCGGATTTTTCAATTTGGCTCAGAACTACATGGGAAGAGAGACCTTTTTGTGGGACTCAGGCAAAGATGTGTCGTTCTCCCGCGGAGAGGGCAGTTGAGGCATATTTCATGAGTGCTGTACGTAATTGTAGACACCCTATTCTGAACTGTCCAGATTAGTTTATTTACGGTCTTTAATTCCCCCATGATGATTCATGGTCAGGAACATCCGAGATTGATGGTGTGTTTGAGCTCTGAGTGTTCCGAGCCTCGTTCAAATTCTTCCAAACCCCTTTTCCAATCCTGTGAGCCAGAAACAAATGGCTTCAGCAAAACCCTGCTTTCACACGCTGGTGATCAACTGACGCACGCTGGTTCGTTGCCATGTGTCAGACATCGAGCATCAAACCACCTTCCACAGGCGCACGCCAGTCATCAACTGGCGCAAGCCAGTAAACCCCAGTCACATCACCTTTTTACCAGCCACTTGCTCGGGACTT
Source organism: Rhododendron molle (assembly GCA_025413875.1). Classification (NCBI taxonomy): domain Eukaryota; kingdom Viridiplantae; phylum Streptophyta; class Magnoliopsida; order Ericales; family Ericaceae; genus Rhododendron; species Rhododendron molle. The sequence goes on along the minus strand of CM046394.1, from coordinate 802,842 downwards.
TTGTGCCACCCTGACGTGGGCTACAGCCCTTCTGATGATTACTTCGTCCAGGGCTGTTCCCTGCTCTCCCACAACACCCCTCAAGGCAAGTCTCATGCATTAAATGCATGGGAGGCTCCCCCTCCTTGCCACCCCAAACAATCCCTTATGCCCAACTGATTTCAGCCAGCCCACTGGCCTATATATACTCCCCTTGCATTTATTTGCAAGGGGTTAACATCCATAAAAGCTCTCAAGCTTCCTCCCCCTTTCTCTCTCTTGTTTTTTTTGTTTTTCTTTCAATTATTGAAAGACAAACGAAGGAAGATCAGTCATATACTTTGCATTGCCATCTTTATCCTTCCATTTCATGTTCAAACCACCCATCAATCTCATTCCAAAGGTATACCACCTTTGTTTCTGTAAACTGTTCAAATCCCTGAGAGGCGCTGACTGGGTCGAGGCTGGTAATCAATACCAGTCCTGGCCCCAAAGCTGGCAAAGATTCAATGATTGTGCTCGATGGGATGTGGCGCACGCCAGTCCTTTCATGCCGTGCACCAATTGTGACTGCATGGTAAGACTGGTGTGGGGATCACAGTCCACTCTTTTTCGAAAGGAGCTGATTTTGCCACACCCTAAATTGTTAATGTCACACCCTTTGCAGTGTATTTTAGCACCAAAAAATACACTGCAGGGATGTGACGTTAATAATTTAGGGTGTGGCAATATCATTTCCCTTTTCGAAAGGATAATTCGAAGATTTTTGCACTGTTCCTACGGCTTGACATCCTAGATACAAGAATGAAGCTAGTTATTGCAATTTAAAAAAAAAAATGCATAACAAGATTTTTAACGGACAAACGGTGGCAATTTCATTTTAATTTGGTGTCCACTAGGAAGCGTTTAAGGGTGATGGATAATTTTGGTTTCATTTCGGAAAACTATTTGTATTCAAGCAAGGGCAAAAGCCCTTTTAATGGGCGCCGCTATTTGCAGCGTACTTTGTGCCACTCGCAGTCGATTAAAATTTTTATCAAAAACGGACAAAAATGCCCTCATGCAGTTTGACCATTATACCCCTAAGATCTCATGTTATTTTACCATTTTACCCTTTAAAAATATTACACACAACCTATTACATACAACCACAAAAAATCTCCTGATTTCCCTTCATCCATCCCGAACACGTCCAGCCATCCCGTCCATCTCCCTTCTCCATTCAAGCTCCTCCATTTATATCCGTACTCAGCTACCATCACCCACCACCAGGCCCTCCCACCACCAGGCAAGTCTACCTATCTTCCTCCCCTCCTCTTCCTCCTACATTGTCACTGGAAATCTCAATTGCTTCATCTCCCTCCATTGATAAACAAGAAATAGGTGACTCATTAATACACCACAATTTGGAGTCAGAAGATCACACAATGGAAGTTGAGAAACAAGTCCAAGATGTTGTAGTGACGGAGCAAAAATCACAGCAAGAGTTAAGCCCGTCCTCCATTTTCAATTTCAGAAGGCCTCCATTTTCAATTTCAGTTCTAGCCCGACACAATTGGACACACAGTGCCAAAACTTTACTAACTTTTCGGATTATAATGTCTGAATTATGTACAACTATTCGGATATTAATATCTAAATATTGTCAATATTGTTGGACTCTTATATCCGAACATAGTGCTGTCAGAGTTTTCATTTCGTTCGGATAGTAGAATCCAATTAAAGGTACACAAATCAGATATTAAAGTCCGAACATGGGTATAAATTTCGGATAGTTGTTTCCGAAGTTATTGATCCAATTCGAACATTAGTATCCGAATTGTGTCATTGTATCTCTTAGTTTTCATCCGTAGTTACAGTCCTGCTTTGATACTGTCCGAACTCACCTCTTTGCTTGCTTTCAGTCCTTGAGCGGAACAGTCTCGCTACCTTTAAAGGTAGTAGTTACAGGAAGAAAAAGAAAAGAAAGAAGTTCGAAATCGAAACTTCGCTTTCATGATAGATACCGTACCATATACCAACGGGGCAAGAGAAGAAGAATAAACGCGGAGCGGGGGGGGGGGGGAGAGAGGGAGGGAGACGGGAGGTGGCGGTAATGGTGGGTAGGTGGGTGGTGGCGATACAGTGGGTAGTGGAGGAGCTGTGGTCTGGAACGGATTGGAGCTGTGGAAGAAAAGCTGTGGAAGAAAACCTAGATTAAAAAAGGAAAGGGAATGAACGGGATTGGAGCTGTGAGTGAATTGGGTTGTATGTTTATTGTATAGAAGGGCAAAAAGAGAAATTCAGGGAAATTTGTTGGCTACGAGTAGCAAATCCTTATAAGGTAGTGGTTTGTAGGTAGCAATTGACTGCGAGTAGCAAGAACTGGGCTGCGAATAGCGGCGGCCCTTTTAATTTGTAGTTTAAACTTTCAAATTCAGAAATTTCAATTTGGCTCAGAACTACATGGGAAGAGAGACTTTTTTGTGGGACTCAGGTAAAGATGTGTCCGTTCTCCCGCGGAGAGGGCAGTTGAGGCATATTTCATGAGTGCTGTACATAATTGTAGACACTCTATTCTGAACTGTCCAGATTAGTTTATTTACGGTCTTTAATTCCCCCATGATGATTCATGGTCAGGAACATCCGAGATTGATGGTGTGTTTGAGCTCTGAGCGTTCCGAGCTTCGTTCAAATTCTTCCAAACTCCTTTTCCAATCCTGTGAGCCAGAACCAAATGGTTTCAGCAAAACCCTGTTTTCACACGCTGGTGATCAACTGACGCACGCTGGTTCGTTGCCACGTGTCAATCATCGAGCATCAAACCACCTTCCACAGGCGCACGCCAGTCATCAACTGGCGCACGCCAGTAAACCCCAGTCACATCACCTTTTTACCAGCCACTTGCTCGGGACTTTTGTGCCACCCTGACGTGGGCTACAGCCCTTCTGATGATTACTTCGTCTAGGGCTGTTCCCTGCTCTCCCACAACACCCCTCAAGGCAAGTCTCATGCATTAAATGCATGGGAGGCTCCCCCTCCTTGCCACCCCAAACAATCCCTTATGCCCAACTGATTTCAGCCAGCCCACTGGCCTATATGTACTCCCATTGCATTTATTTGCAAGGGGTTAATATCCATAAAAGCTCTCAAGCTTCCTCCCCCTTTCTCTCTCTTGTTTTCTTTGTTTTTCTTTCAATTATTGAAAGACAAAGGAAGGGAGATCAGTCATATACTCTGCATTGCCATCTTCATCCTCCATTCATCCTTCCATTTCAAGTTCAAACCACCCATCAATCTCATTCCAAAGGTATACCACCTTTGTTTCTGTAAACTGTTCAGATCCCTGAGAGGCGCTGACTGGGTCGAGGCTGGTAATCAATACCAGTCCTGACCCCAAAGCTGGCAAAGATTCAATGATTGTGCTCGATGGGATGTGGCGCACGCCAGTCCTTTCATGCCGTGCACCAATTGTGACTGCATGGCAAGACTGGTGTGGGGATCACAGTCCACTCTTTTCTGCTATATTTTTGATCTGATCACCCTGCAGCATGTTAAAACCAGTTTTCTGTTTTTTCATATTTTAGAACTGTGTAGCTAGATATCCATTATAACTGTTCAGAAAGGCCACTGGGATCATTCTGGTCATGCTCCAGAACCCAGTTGATGCAAAACCAAACACTGGATGATGGCTACAACTGGCGCACGGGCATACATAACTGGCGTGCGCCTTTGTGTTTGCATCCAATGGTTGGCCTTTGTATTCCAGCTTAGCTCTGGCCTATATATGTTCTCCCCACACTGTTTATGGGGTTTTCAGTCTATTTGTTTCTGTTTAATTTGTTGATAAAGCCTGTAACTGTATATAAACTGTGATATCAACTGCGTGGTTTATCCTGGGTGTGCACTAGTCCATTCCAGAGCCCAGAGGGTTGAGAATAGAAGCTGTGAGTTTGGGCTCACTGAAGTGCGCCGGTCATCAATAGCGTGCGCCAGTTGTATTGGCATGTGCTGGTCTGACCAGTGCATGCTGATATGTTGCTTGCGCATGTCACTCCTGAGCAACGTACTCCAGTTTGCCCAAAACACTCACAGAAATGTTTGTTCTCAATCTATTATACATTGTTCATACATAATGCATCTCATTTTGCCATGTAAATACAACTTGTCATTATGCTAATCCCCATTACTTGTTCCCCCGCCCTAACTGGCTAAAAAATGATCAAAGAAAGAAAAATACAAATGTTTTACAAAAGAAAAATGCAAATGTTTTACAAAATGCCTGAGTAGAGACCGATCTCCGGATTGGGCGAGAGGGGTGCCATAAAACCCCTTTCCCTTTCGTAACCTGGCTCCTGAACCTCAGATATCGAAGGTGACGACGGTCTAGTCTACAAGCCTTTTTCAAATCAAACAAACGTGACGAAAACGCTTTCCAAACCGGTTTCTTGGGTGTTTTCCGCAAAACCCGAGTGGCGACTCTCACAAAACAGCATTTCGTCATGCTTTCCAAAGCAAAAGGAGCGCAACCTGAAATTTTCATAAACTAAAAATGGGATTTTTAAGGGCGTGTGCCCACAATAATTAATCCCATTCCATGTGTAATTTTACTACTTGATTCCGAACACAGTTACTTTACTTTGCTTATTTACTCCATCTCATTCTTCATCTTATTCTGACAATGAGATGGAGCTTGTGCTGCGCATTCAACAAAGCCATCACATTGTCCTTATTTGCTTGGTACTGCCCAAAAGGACCACAATCACAACAGGGTATAAGCCATTTTTCCGCATTCTTCCACGGTTCACCAATCAGCCCTAAAGTCGACAAAACATCAATGCAATGGCATATGGTCCACTATACAAATAGAATTATACCCCAGAAGCCACGAGCAAAGAGGAAGAATAATAGACTTTACCAGGAGTATAACAGTTCACCATCCCTTAAATCTGGGAAGTATGGTTTCGGCCAACTGTCCACAGAAAGTGTAACAATTCTCCTTCGAAATATAACGATCACATCACATTACTAACAATGATTTCACTGCAGATTTATGCACCCAGGATACTTGTGGCCCTGGGAATAGATAGCCAAACAATTGCCTCTTGAAGATAAAAGTCACAGACCTGCATTTGCTCGTCCTCGCATCATTTTCATTGCTATAATGTTTGTTTACAGTTGTGTAGCCTCGCATATAGCTTAGCAAGTTCGAGAGAGAGGGGGTAGGGGGGTACCGAACAGATTTTTGGGTTAATAAAGCTCTGGGTAACGAAGCAGGAGTAAAAAAATCCAGTGACAAATTCCTGTAGGATTTAATGACCAACCATGCATAAAGCTAGCTAGAAGCAATGAGCAAACCATTAGCATCTCATCTGAAAGGTAACGTTGATTGAGAAGAGCCTCAACTGATTAATAAACTCCCCCAAAATTCCTCCGGTTACATAAAAATGGAGAACAAATAGCCAAAATTAACATAACAATTTCTAGGGATAAACAATAAGATTGATCTCTACCTACAGAAGATCACAAAAGTAATCCAAACCTTGACCAATTTCCCAAATTGAGATGCCAGCACCCCATGAACGAGCTTCCTCCAGACGCATTGCTATGGAAGTCAGTGACGGGTAGAATACAGCATGCCTGACATGCTTATCGTCAGAGTATATGAAGAAATGCTCTGCACTGTTCTCATCCCACTGCAACAAAGGCCGGTGTAGTTCCAACAGAGACAGGTAATCACTTCCGACGATAGGTCCGCCACCTAAACCTGCAAATTCAGGAGATCAATCGTCTGCTGCCATGTATATGCACGTCATTATGAGTGTTCATCTGGAAGTAAGGTTGTATCTAGTAAACACCCTATCAAATACCACAGTCCAAGAATCAGAAATACTCCTTTGGGCAGGCTAAGGACTCCAGATATGAAATGCACGAGATTATGGATCATTAAAAAGGTCATTGGATTCATGATTACAGAGTTTTTGGAGTTTATTATAATTAAAGCATTCTCGACTTGGGCACGTTTCTGCCAAAGTCATATATTCCTCTCTGCAATCCAGATAATATGATGAAGTTGTTCAATGCATATAGCATATGCAGATCAAAAGCACTGACAAGGTCCCAGATGGGTTCATTTAAAATGAAGATGAGGCTCCTAAGGAGCCCCTTTTGGTACATCCAATAAAATTGAAACAAAACAAAGAAAGCCCCTGAGGAAGTGTGTCTACTTTCTCCAAAGTCAAGAAATTTGGAAACCCCAAGGACTCAGGGTCTTTTGAAATCGCCAATCATGGTGCTTTATTTGATTAATGATATCTTCCTTCATGTGCTCTGCTTAATCAGTCAAGAGCATCGGGTATAGTACAAATTTGTTAAGACCAAACATAAATTAATAGTTCTGAGATTAAACAAAGTGACATATACCTTCTGAGAGGCTGAAGTCGTTCCCGTAGAAATTGAGACCAACAAATATCTTATGAGCCAGGCTTCGAGCACCATTACTGTTGGGACCAAGGAGCAGCTGCACAGTAGAACGGATCCATTTCAGAGGTGCATTGGGACCCGGACGCTGAGGACCCGAGAAGTCATAGGTCATGAGTGAGAAACCATCTACGGCATCACTCAAGCTTTTAAGATCTTCCAGCCCAAAATCATGCGCTTGAAGTTTCTCTGAATATGGTGGACCTATAACGTACACTAGTTGTAAACGTTGTTGCTCACTGCTCCTCTCTAAGCTCACAGCATGAAGTGCTTGCCCAAGTTGCTTTATGAACTGAAGTGCCTAGACTTGCAAAGCAATAACGGTACCACGCACATCTTCAGTTGTCAGAAGATATAAAATGGCTTCATATATAATGGTAAATGTACAGGTTAAAATGCTAAAAACCAATTAACTGAAAAAGCACAGCCTTATCGCCCAAGACTTAAGAGCACAGTGTGCTCAAAAGGTTCTATATTACGTACAAATGAAGACAATATGATGAGAATATCTGCTATGACAATTAAAACATGAGTCAGGTATAACAACAGCAAGTTTTCTTCTTGATTTTGCTAAATTCTGCAGTATAGTACATTTGAAAACCCAAGAAAAGCAAAGGAAGGAGGCAGCCAAGGAAAGAAAAAGAGAGGAAAGTGATAGTAGAACTTGAAACAAAATGGCACGGCTAATTGCCAGGTGCATCAAAGAGAACCAAACCAATTAGTTTTTCGAAACTAGAGATTACAAATCATCTGTACAGAATAGGCTCTTAAGGTATCCTGGAATAAAAGATAATGAGATATTTGCAAGCCCCTGCGCTCTAGCTGATTAAATGTGGAAGATGGTGTGTACAAAGTTATTTTAAAGTAGCACAGCAAAGAATTGTTCAAAAGACACAGGAACACAACTGGGAGTATTCATGTACCATATCCCGCATGGCTGGATCTTGCAAGACTCCATAACCTGCCCACCTTGACCAAGATTCGAGAACAATACCATCATACTCCATTTCCCTGTAATTTAGAGAAGAGACACAAGTACTCAATCCCAAAAGTAGGAAGGTGTCTTGCTTGTGAAAATCATGTCATCCTCATATAACTAGAAAACAACTTGTTAAAAAGATCTGTTGCTGCATAGAAGGCTTACTTGCATTCTGCCACTATAAGATCGATAGCTTTATTCCTTTGCTTTTTCTTTTTCAGCAGCTCACTGGGTAATGCTTCCAGAACAACTCTTGGCAAAACCTATTTTGAGAGAGAGAGAGAGAGAGAGTCTGAAATTGAACTATTCCACACACAACGCTGGACAAAACTAGAAGCACGAGTACTTATGATCATAGTGGCCTCCGAGGGAAGATATTTCCCTCTAAATGCGAGGTGCTGCCAACTTTTCAAGTACAAGAATAGTTCAGAACATTCTAAACAAGAAACCAAGAACGTGAGCTGATGTTTCTGTTTCAAACACTCTAAATGTGTGTTCATTTTCATGAGCATCTTTTACTGGAACCAAAAAGTCATGCACTCTCTTCACTCATTCAACAAAGCCTCAAAAGTTTCACAATCAAATGAGAAGTCCATGAATTATTGAATAGTCATCTTCTATTAACAAGACATGGAAATCCCAAAAGTAGGAAAGTAGTAGATCAGCCTCATTCAACCTATGATAACATGCATTAATTATACCTGAGCATTTCCTTTCATTCTAAGATCCGAAATCCATTCTCTATCAACATTGTGTCTTCCCTCCAGAATTAACTTTGGCCCTTCGCTGGCAACAGAAAGAAGAAAAGATATGATACTTGACAATAAAGGCAGCCCCAGTATATATAGTTCAACTTCTCATACCTTAGTTTTGCCACAAACGTCCAAATTATGGGATCTCGGAGTCCCATTTTGCCAATCAGCCAAAAAGAAACAAAAAAACAAAACTAGCTATGTTGAGGATTTGTGCCAGCAACAATAAGCTCCATCCATAAAAGTAGGTCATTTGGCTGGCTGAGAACAGTTCATGACTATGGATCAACAGGAATTATGACCACGATAGTACTTTTATAAAACAGCTAAAATGAACAGTGACGAGAAATGCTTGAAATATTATATAACAAGTTTAATCCACCAGTGAGACTTAATTATGGCCATGATACTACTTCTGTAAGATAGTTAAAGCGAGCAGTGGCAGGAAAAGCTTGAAATCTCAAAAAACAAGTTTAATCCCTTCGAATCCTTCAGGTGTCAACCATAACCAAAGGGGTCAATATTTTCTAAAGAACCCAAAGGAGAAACTTCAGCCTCCCCATCAAGGCCTCAATACCTCTAAGATGCAGGACTTACTGAAGTGGATAACCAGAATTCAGACGCACCTCTTCAGATCATACCACACAGGCGACAAATGAGTAAACTTGGAGCTGAACCTCTTTGCAATTTCATAACCTCTTGAGTTCCTGCACCATTTATTATGTCTGACATGAATTCATATAAGCTCAAGGTTTGAATTGGCAAATATGGTTATCAAACAAATGCCAACAGTAGATAATAAATGCAGGATAGAGTAAAATCGACCCAAGAACTGACATGAATATGATAGTGGAAGAAATATATGTGGACAAATGAGCTTCTACAAATCACCATGAAAATTTAAATAACAGCTTTGCTAGCAAAAACACAACTATAGCACCAAACAAATTTCTGAGGTTCTCCCATAAGCTTTTCATTGATTGCAAACTTACATTTTTATTTTTTAGTGACAAAAATTAGTTTGACTGAGATTACAAGTTTCAGCTCCAAATCTAGTTCAGCTCGCTAAATGGCCAGCTGATAGAAGACAAAAATGTCCACAATATACAAGCCAATATTCCTAATTTCCTACCACGTATAAGCTATTAAAACACAAAGATGTCCACAATATACATATCCTAAGATGCTTTTTGTATCCTCCTCCTACCTTAAGAATTAGAACCGAACAAAAGGAAAGCCTAGGAAAACTCACAGAGCTTTTCTACCCAACATTACACACATTACCATTGGGTATGCAATCTTGTTTCAATCAAATAAGAGAATCTCCACTCATTCCTTAAATGTCGACCAAAATTTGTATTTGAGTAAATAACACCAAAACCATCTTTCCACTCCTTTTCCCAAACCTAAATGAGAACAAGTTTTACCCAAATGAAAGGAGACTCTTTTGTTCACTCAAATATCTCAAGGCCATTTTGTGGGCCTCAAAATTTACCGCTATCCCATGAACAAAGTTTTTAACCAAATTTAATGCTTAAATGCGAACTTTCTATTGGAATGTTTCATACCAAATGAAGTTTTAAGTCAAGGACAGTAAACGTCTATAACAATTAACCACTAGTACGCCTAATAAACTCAATTATAAAGGTTGATGACTTCGCTTTCAAATGAACCCAAAAAAAATTTACTTAAGAAATAAGCAAATTAATTTTACAAGATGAACCTACCATGGAGTAATGTAGGCCAGTACAACATTCGTAAAATGCCGGTGAGATGTATTCTCTGAGACCTTCGAATTTTCCTGAATTCCTAAACAAGAAATAGGTGAAATACCACAAAGTTCTATCTCAACCACAACTACAATTAAAAAACAATATGTGTGCCCACACTCATGTACCTATACATAAATGAGACATCTATATATACTCCCTCCGTCCCATATTGTTCGCTCTTTACGGGAACTCAACTTTTTAAGGAAACATGTAATTGATGCAGGTCTCTGTAGAAAATTTGATGAGATTCCCAACACTACCCGTTATTATCTACCTTTAAACTGCTTTTAATCATTTATCAGTGTTAGTTTGCGAAAATTTACACCTGAGGGGAAATCCCAAAATATAATACCAAGCAAGCAAAATGGGAAGGATGTCAGTCTTGACAACTGTGTGGGAGAGAGAGATGGAAACACGTACAGTAAGAACTTCGAGGTAACTGATGTCAGTCTTGACGAAGCCAGGTTGGTGTACGTGTGGGAGAGAAGCGTCCGTACGTGAAGCGTATCGAGTACGGTATACAAATAGGGAAATCAAAGTAGAGACTGTGAAGAAGATAACGACGACGATAGAGAAGAAATTGCGATCGTGGTTGGATTTAGAACTAGCTGATTGTGTGGTCAGGTCTTCTCGATTTGACAGTTCGACTCGGTCCCGACGGCGATCCGAACCGGCGGCGACTCGCCTCTCTGGCCTCTTACCCACCATATCCTCCGGCGCCTCCGATCACAACTGGGTCAACAGATCAAGAACAAGAATGATGTACTTTTCCGGGTAAAATGCACTTTTATCCTCTCAGTTATTCCATCTTTCTTTATGTCCCTCAAGTTAACAAATCAAACTAAAATGTCCTTCAAGTATTTAAATCAGTATGTTAAAAAGGGAATTGATATTCATATTCCCTTATTTGTCCCTTATTTTTGTTTTTTAGTGTTAAAAGTGTATATATTTTTTTGCTAAAAGTCAAAGGAGGTGTGGATAACAAAAAAAGAAGTGTAAATATTAATTTTATATTAAAAATTATAAATTTGATTGATGGAAGTGTAATGTAAAGCTCTTGTATAGATTGGCGATGTGGGCACAAATAATATTCTGCGGCTAAATCACTTTTTCGCCCACTTAACAGACAACCAAGGCTTAAATTGAGAGTTAAATCAATTAAATTTTTTTTTCTTCCATGAATGGAGTTTTTGAACAAAGGGATTGGGGGTAATCTGACATGGGAATAATGGAATGATACTTGGGTGGAACAATTTCAAAAAATAACTTCTATCAATTTCTCGCTTCTTCTCTCCATTTTCAAAATTTTCTTCCAAGGCAATGCTCTGTTTTGGCTCAAGATGACGTGATGATATTTGTGTATATATCACCGGCATATGTTATGAATAACTTTCATCAAATAGCCAATCTTCAAAGTGTCCTTATTATGTTATAGTTTCCGACCCCAATTGTGGTGCACGTAAGCTTAGAAAAGTTGGGCAAAGCCGGTGGTTACACCCATAGCACACATTCGCAACACCTTCGTAGCCTAGGTTCATGGGTTTTTCAAGGAAGAATGGGTGGGGTGGGGTTTAGTTGACATACTTTAAAGTTGATTTAGCTTGAATTCTTAATTTAGGGACGAGATGGACAAAAAGTGTATAGTTTAGGGAATAAAAGTGCATGTTAGGCTAAACTTCTGTCGTCAAGACAACTATACCCTCCCATTTTTAGTTTGTTACCCTCCAAGTCCCTTGGGACAAGATAATGTTTTGGTCACAGAATCAGGAATATCTGCGGAGAGGGTTTTTCCATTGATAAACCCCAACCTGCTTCATCTCCCAATCTTCTTGTATACCTGGTAAGTAATCATCTTCTTCATCCATTGTATACCTCTTACCATTTTCTCTCTCTAACTTCACTTGTGTGTATACGAATTGCCTCTCTCTCCCGTATTCCTATAAAGAGACTGATTATGAATGAGCAATACTTGCTGGGATTATATTCCTAGGGTTTCTCTGCTTTGCGTATAGCTATTGTTATCTTTACTGCTTAAACGTCCTCATTTTCTTTCTCTTCTGAAAGAAAGAGACTGATTATGGAGCCCAAACTGTTTCTGTCAACATCACCATCTATTGCTACTATACCCTTTTTCGGCTCATTCAAGTCGACATTCACTAAGAAACCAAAGCTTTCTTCAAAAACCCACGTTTTTCTACCGTGGTATGGATCATGGAACACACCATTTCTGGGTCAAAGTTTGAGTTCACTGGAAAAACATTTTCCTTTTGGTAATGTACCGAGAACCCGCGTTCCATTTGGTCCGATAAGAGCTGCTGTCAAGAGAAGAAAAGAGATTCCTTTCGATAGTGTGATACAGAGGGATAAGAAGCTTAAATTGGTTATGAAGATCAGGAAAATTCTGGTGAGTAACCCCGATAGGATAATGGCGCTTCGTGACATGGGTAGGTATAGAAAGGCACTAGGTCTTCAGAAAAGGCGGCGATTTATCGCCTTATTGAGGAAGTATCCAGCGATTTTTGAGATTGTGGAAGAAGGGGCTTACTCGCTCCAGTTCAAGTTGACACCCGAGGCAGAAAGGCTTTATATGGAGGAGTTGAGGATTAGGAATCAGATGGAGGATGTTTTGGTCGTTAAGTTGCGAAAGTTGTTGATGATGTCGTTGGAGAAGCGTATTCTTGTCGAAAAGATTTCCCATTTGATGTCTGATTTCGGGCTTCCTCAAGAATTCCGAGACACAATTTGCCGCCGGTACCCACAATATTTTAAAGTTGTTATGACTGGACGAGGCCATGCTCTAGAGCTTACTCATTGGGATCCTGAACTTGCTGTTTCTGCGGCTGAACTAGCCGAGGAGGAGAATCGGTATAGAGAGTTAGATGCGAAAGATCTGATAATAGATAGACCACCGAAGTTTAATAGAGTAATGCTGCCCAAGGGCCTTAATCTTTCCAGAGGCGAAATGCGGAGGATTGGTCAGTTTAGAGACATGCCTTATATATCACCTTACTCTGATTTTTCAGCATTAAGGTCTGGTACGCGGGAGAAAGAAAAGCATGCATGTGGGGTGATTCATGAAATCTTGAGCCTAACCATCGAGAAGAAAACTCTGGTGGACCACCTCACTCATTTTCGCGAAGAGTTTAGATTCTCTCAGCAGCTGAGGGGGATGTTGATTAGGCATCCTGATATGTTCTACGTCTCCTTGAAAGGAGAGAGAGATTCAGTCTTCCTTCGAGAAGCATATCGCGATTCGCACTTGGTCGAGAAGGATCAATTGTTGCTTAATAAGGAGAAGCTCCGTTCACTTGTTGCTGTTCCACGATTTCCAAGAAGAGGTGTTCCCAGGACTGATGGCGATGGAGCAGAGGGAACTGATGAGCCAGTTGAAGGAAGCAGGGAAGAGGGTGGAAAAGAATGGTTTGATATTGATGACATGGTGGGTGATGAATTTGATGAGGAGGATGATGATTATGATGATGGGGACGATCTTGATGATGAGTACGATACTGATGATTTAGAAGGCGATGACGATGAGGTTCCCCCAGACTTTGACGAAGATGGTGGAAGTGTGAGAATTGGAGTCAGCAAATTACCTAAACAGGTAGAGAATTTGAAGAAAGAAGAAAAGGTGCTTGAATTTCCAGATGGTCGGCCTAGAGAGCGCTGGTGAAAGTGGTAGGAAATCAATTTGTATTTCTCTAGTTTTGGGTACGGAGGTGTAAATGCAGTTAAATTGTTGCATTTGGAGTGTATTAGAACAGGTGTTTTGTCCTCCTAGAAGCAAAAATGCACTTCACCATTTGGAGGGTTCTGCATTTTTGTGCCATTGTGAATCATGGATCTTCGTCCTCATATTTAAAGCCCAGGAAACTGCTTGAGAAAGAGACATCGTCTGAAATTATGTTGTTTTGATATAAATTTAATTATTTACTTGCCATACCATCATGATTTTAAACTGAACATTTGTGTGGCTGTTGTATCGGTAAGCTTCTTCTGGTATGCTATAAAAATATGAGTTTGTTTCATGTTGGAGAGCACAAATAGGTTAGTTTTAGTTTGCCCCCAATATAGATGATACTTGGTAGCCTTAATTCCATTGTTTAGATTATGTATTTGCTGAGATTTAATAGGGACTGTGGCCTCAAAGATTGGATTATGACCTGGCAATAAGATGCTTGGAACTTTGGAAGCATCAAGGAAGAAAACCTAACATGTTCTTACTCAACAGTAAGATTGTTAAATAACATCTACTTCTTGGAATGTCATTTTAACGTTTTAAACCATTAACAAGCTTTTAATTGGTTTTACTTGTTTCATCGGTAGCTTAAAATGTATCTGATCTTTATGGTGTCTCCCTTCCTCCAGCTTACATTTTCTGGATTATTTTGTGAAACTAATTGAAGGCTACTATGTGTTCCGCATAGTCAAGCTTAGTCAAATCACTGTTATTAGATCTTCTTCAACTTTTTTTCGGCATCATTCAACATTCTAATTTGCTCTTTTAGCTGGGGGTTTTTTTTTTTTTTGATCAGCTGCTTGTTTGATTGACTTCTTCCCTAGGACCTTCTTGGACATTAGATAAAAGGGGAAAGAGTAGAGAGGGCTTGGATAAACATAACTAGTTTCTTATTACAGTTTGCCATGACAGATTTATCAGTCAGGAACCTTTTGAAAGTGCTAATGTTAGTTTTGAACTCAAATGATAATTGTCCGACTTTCATACCTGAGTTAGCTTCTGCCTGAGCTTTGAACTGTACTGAGCTTTGCATAATGGGTTGGGATCTGCGAGATAGGAGGCCAAGGGTAAAGACTCTAGCTTTCAGTTTAGGTGTGTTCACGGTTGTCGTCATGACTCTATCATGCTTAGCTCACTCTTATCTTCAGCACTGCTTCCATGTTTACTCTTAGACTGTGTCATTAGATTATGATTTTGGGGAAAGGGAAAGAAACAAAACCAAATTTTATACTACATAATATGTTAGTTTGATTCTAAAGAATCCTAATAAACCTCGTAAGTTCACAACCACCTAACACAGTCGATCCTATTCCTCGTTAGTTTAGAGGTGAGATGCCGCACATCTCTAAATACTACATTAGCAGGTTAGCAGGGTGATCACCGACTGAGAAGATTGAGAATAAACTGGCATGAATTGTTCTTACAACCCTACTACGGCCAGCGACCGAGCAGTACCAACGGTGCACCGACCATCACGCGGGGGCTACTCAGGGTCCCGCACGGATGATCCGAGTTATTCAATAATTTAAATAAAAAAAAAAAACGAGTAGGCATGTGAAAAATCAGCTCAATCCAATACGTGTAGGTGCTCGATCTAATCTTCTAATTTTTCATTCAAATTCAGGATCTTGTATTGGTAAAGAAACTCTGGATTTACGAACATAATGCCTTTTAATGGCTTTGAATGAAAAACATATCAGCTTTCTACTTGAAACCTGCTTCCTTTTAGTAGCCGACTTTCATTCTGTTCAATTTGAAGTCGCTTAGTTTACGTGTATGGCTCGAATTCTTCATGTTTGTTGATTAGTTCATTCAACTATTTTTGCTATAAATTTGGACATTTTGGGTAGGATACATAAAAATTATCCATGAAAGTGTTCATAAAATTAAAATGAAGTGTTTGGACTCACAGTGCCTTCATTTTCTTTTCATGAATAGTTTTCATTTATCGTATCAATCCTTAAATTTGGAACCCCAGAAATCAAAATCAAATCACATTTTGTCTACGGTATTGGCAAAGCAAGAAATGTTTTTCAAAACAAAATACTACTCCTACATTGGTGCAAAATCATTTTAGCTCAATTACTAATTCTCTAACACGGAAACGAACTTTCTGATTTTTCTCTTGATCTCGGATGATTTCCAAACCGGAATAAACAATCAAACCGAACCACTAAAAATTTAGTTTGACATTGTTTAATTTGCAAAATGTCCAAACTAAAATATCTGACTTAATTAAATAAAAATGCTTAATTCAGAACAAACGGACTGTTTACCCCCTCATGGCTCAATAGGAATGGCAACGGAGCGGGGCGGGTTTTTGCATACCCCGACCCGAAAATCATTTCCCGACCCCGACCGGGTTTTTTTGGGCACCCCCGTTCCCGCCCCGATCGGGGAACGGGTTTACCCGCCCCGCCCCGTAAAAATTTAAAAAAAAAAATTAAAGTATAAGTAAAAAAGTAAAAAATCCACTTAACACCAATAAATATCAATTTTTATTTCTTTTTTAAATTTAATTAAGCTACTTGATAGTAAAGAAACATTGTTTTTTGAATCAATACTAAAAAAATGAAAGAACATGTATATAAATATAAATATATATATATCTTTTTTCATTGAACCATTCCCTATATATATATATATATATATATATACACACACACACACGCAGGGTCGGGTAATTTCGGGGCAGGGTATTTTAGCCCCGAACCCGGACGGATTTGAAATTTTTTACCCCGACCCAATACCCAAAAATGGGGTGGAAAACCCGCCCCGTTTGGAGCGGGGCAGGTTCGGGGCGGGGCAGTTACAACTGCCGTCCCTACGTCACTGACACTACATTTAGAGAGAGAGGAGAGAGAAAGGAGGAGAGATAGTGTTTTGATCTCGTCCGTTCGAGAGGAGAAATTATTTCGTGCCCTTGGGGCAACATGTGTCCTTGCCCCGCACATCCGAGCCGTTCGTACGGTACCCAAACAGCTCGGATTTAGTGAGAGAAAGGAGAGAGAGAAAGGGGAGAGAGAAAGGAGGAGAGATAGTGTTTTGATCTCGTCCGTTCGATACCCGAACGGACGGCTCGGATGTGCCCGAGGGGCACCACATCAGCTCCTGCCTCGGCGGCAAGAAATAATTTCTCGAGAGAGAGAGAGAGAGAGAGAGAGAGGATAAGCCTTATCCACTGGATATCTGAGCCCTGGTATACTTTTCAGGAAACTATCAACTCCAATTTCCTCTTTAGTAGTTTAGTCTAACTAATCTTTCTTCGCAGCTTCGTAGCCCAACTTCAGTTCTGTTCACAGCTGTCTCACATTCATGGGGACAATCCCTCAATTGCACCCCATCAATCCATCACCACTCCAAAATCCACCCACCACCAAGAAACCCAGAAGCCATTCCACCACGTTTAGCATTCTTAGAGTTGCAGAGACCCAGCTCTCTACTTCTCTTCCGCCATTTCATTGTTTAAATGGTTATCACGAACCTAATTCCTTGAACTCAGTCAAAATAATGCATGCCCAGATAGCAAAAATGGCCAAAGACAAGAATTCAGATGCCAAAATGCAATCTTTGATCACATCTTACTTAATTTTTGGCGATTTTCGTTCATCTGCTATGGTTTTCTTTCTGGGTTTCGCACAAAACTACCTTCACTGGAATTCTTTTGTGAAGGAATTCACTAGTTTTGGGGGAGACCCATTTGAAATTCTTGAGGTTTTCTGTCAGTTGCATAATAGAAGAGTGAGCTTTGGAAGTAGAGTTCTCACTATTGTTTTGAAACTTTGTGCAAATGTAAGGGTTGTATGGTTAGGTATGGAAGTTCATGCATCTTTGATTAAGAGGGGATTTGACATGGATGTCTACTCCAAGTGTGCACTGATGAACTTTTATGGTTGCTGTTGGGGCATTGAATATGCAAATCAGGCGTTTGATGAAGTGCCTGACCAAGAGGGTCTATTGTGGAATGAGGCAGTTTTGGTGAATTTGAGAAATGAGAAATGGGTGGAGGCTCTACAATTGTTTAAGGAAATGCAGTTTTCATTTGTGAAAGCCAATAGCGTTACACTTGCTAAAGTTGTGCAAGCCTGCGGAAAAGTGGAAGGTCTGGATCTAGGAAAGCAGATTCATGGATATATCATTCGAAGCGCATTAGAATCAAATGTATGGGTATGTAATTCACTAATTGGAATGTACTCGAGAAACAATAGCCTTGAACTTGCTAGAGCAGTTTTTGATTCGATGGAAAAGCGTAACTTGTCTTCATGGAACTCAATCATCTCTAGCCATACTGCACTTGGTCATCTACATGATGCACAGAAACTGTTTTCCGACATGGAGAGTTGTAATATGGATCCGGACATTATAACCTGGAATTCCCTTATGTCAGGTCATTTACATCGTGGTTTATACCGAGAAGTCCTGATTCTTTTGCAGAGGATGCAAGCTGCTGGTTTGAAACCTAGCTCTAGCTCTATCACCAGCGGTCTTCAAGCAATTAGTGAATTGAGTTACTTGAGTCTTGGGAAGGAATTACATTGTTATGTGGTAAGAAATGGATTTAGCAATGATTTATATGTGGGAACTTCACTGCTTGATATGTATGTGAAGAATGATAGTCTAACCTACGCACAAGCTGTTTTCGATAGTATGATGAATAGAAATATCTTCGCTTGGAATTCATTAATTTCAGGATATTCCTTCGCAGGCCAATTCGAAGACGCCATACAAATGTTGAACCGGATGGAAAGGGCAGGAATTAAACCAGATTTAGTGACATATAATGGTCTGGTTTTCGGGTATTCAACGTGGGGCCGCAATAAGGAAGCTCTGTCCATGATTCACCATATGAAAGTTTCAGGCTTGACTCCAAACGTTGTCACTTGGACCTCTCTAATATCTGGTTGCACACAGAAAGGAAACTTTATGGATGCACTTGATTTTTCCATCCAAATGCAAGAAGATGGTATCAACCCTAACTCGGTCACCATTTCCACCTTACTTCGAGCCTGTGCCAGCCTATCTTCGCTACAGAAGGGAAAAGAGATACACTGTATGGCAATTAGAAATGGCTTCATGGAAGAGGTAAATGTAAATACAGCTCTAATTGACATGTACGCTAAGAGTGGCAGCCTTGCGAGTGCCTATGAGGTCTTTGGAAAAATCCAAGACAAAACATTGGCTTCTTGGAATTGCATGATCATGGGTTTTTCTATCTACGGCCAAGGAAAAGAGGCGATTTCACTTTTCAATGAAATGCAAGAAGCGGGTATTCGGCCTGATGCTATTACCTTCACAGCTCTCCTCTCTGGTTGCAAGCACTCAGGTCTAGTAAATGAAGGATGGAAATATTTCGACAGTATGAAGGTAGATCACAACATAATCCCCACAATTGAGCATTACTCCTGCATGGTTGATCTTCTTGGAAAATGTGGGTATCTTGATGAAGCTTGGGACTTTATTGAAAGGATGCCTATGACGCCAGATGCCAACGTTTGGGGCGCTCTTCTTGGATCATGCCGAATCCATGGAAATTTAAAGCTTGCAGAAATTGCAGCAAAGAACCTTTTCAAGTTAGAACCACATAACCCTGCCAATTATTTACTGATGATGAACTTGTATGCGGCTTCAGGTAGATGGGAGGATGTAGACAACATTAGAGATTTGATGGGTGTGAAAATGGCGACACTTGGGCGATGGAGTTGGATACAAATCAATGCGAAAATTCACTTGTTCTATTCCAAAGGAAAAGCTCACCCAGACGAAGGAGAGATATATTTCGAGTTATATCAGTTGATTTCAGAAATGAAAAGTTCGGGTTACATCCCAGATCTGAAATGCGTAATCCAGGATATTGATTATGACGAAAAGGAGAAGTTGTTGCTTGCTCACACGGAAAAATTGGCCATTACATATGGACTGCTAAAGACGAGAAGCTCTTCACCTATTAGGGTGATCCAGAACACGAGAGTCTGTTCTGACTGTCATACAGTAGCCAAATATATCTCCATGCTAAGAAGACGCGAAATTTTCCTCAAAGATGGTGTCCGGTTTCACCACTTCAGAGAGGGGAAATGTTCCTGCAATGACTTGTGGTAGTGGGGGAAGAACTGTGGAGTTTATGAGCATTGTTTTACGGGTTCAATGGTGAAAAGTAGGTGGATTTGGTTAGGTTGGTGGAAAATTATCAAACAGAAAGGGGATGCCAAGGAAGAATTGTTGTCCATCAGTTTGAGATGATTGTCTGCAAGAGAGCTGTCAATGCAAAAGGGTGGGGATTGTGAGGCATTTTTGAAGATAGTAAGGTCATAAATATGAAGACACCTACACTGTCTAGCATATCGAAGAGGCCTGGAGTTTTAAGCCGTGTCTGGATCTTGTATTTATCAATCGAAACAAAAGTACTTTCAAGACTCGTTGTGGATAATGAAAAATTCATGAAGTATTTACCGAATGCCTAATTATTTTCTTTCCTTTTCCGACCCCAAGAGGAAAGAGGAGAAAGTGCACTTTAATTTTTATTTTCTGCTCCAGCTTATATCTTATCTGCCAACAACAGGGAAGAGTAAAATCTGCTTTCCATCGTGTTTTAAGAGGGAGCTAGGGTTGGATTGAATCACTTCTGCTTGGACAGTTTCCTTGAATTAAGTTGAATAAGAGTCAAAGTTATTGATATTGCAATCTCAAAACTCTTAAACTGTCAGCAGAAACAGTTGCATTACAATATGTAGGATCTGCATTTAGTTTACTGATGTTAGATACACTCCATAAACTACGTATAAATGCAAATGCCCGGCAACATGATTGAGCCCATTTATTTGACTGAACTAAAGTGAAACTGAAAGGTTATACTATTTCATCATACGTTTGATTTTATCGTACTCGTGTTGACATATATCAGGATCCCGGCCGATCATTAGTACCCATCGGCATGGGCACATACGGTAAAGCAAGGGACATGACATACATACTTCATAAAACAAAACTTATAACATACATGGACTTCAAACAAATATGTTCCACACCTCTTGCATACCTTACTGTAAGTGGCAGCTTTTTGCAATAGGTTTTTATGTTCATCGGTTGAGAACTGAAGCAAGTACATTTTGAAATTGAGTCCACGGCAAGTGACAACAGAAGGAACGCAATACCAATACAAATCCAGTCCATAGCGAACATTGTAAACATTTATATACAAATTACATTACAATAACTTAATACACAATGCTCAAGGCCCAATACACAACTGTGGAAGAGACCAGAGTTTTATCAGACGTGCTTGTCCAGAGTATGATGATGAAGAAGGAAAATGACAGAACTACAAGCATGACTGGTCAAAACTTTTGAGGAAGAGGAAGATCAGCCCCAACCAATGTCTACAAATCTTCTGGGTAACTGAAACCTCGCCAGACAGGGACTAAAATACTTTCAAATCCTTCTCACTCGCAAACTCGGACTCGAGTAACGATACCGGACTCCTCATGAATGGCAGCCAGTCTCTCTGAGACTTCAGCCAAAGATTTGAGGTTGCAGTTGATCAGGGCCCTAACGAAGTAGCATGTCTCATCTTTAGTGTTCCCATCAGGTACATCCACAACAAATGACTCTATCACAAGAGTCCCGGGTCTGCCATCAACTATCTCAGGATGGACAGTAATGATTGAAGAGTAGTTCTGCAAAATAACGTAACAAAACCCCCATAAGTTTGGCGTTCCTCAACAACTGCACGATTGGAAGTATCAAAACAAAAGAAAGCCAGAAAATACACAACTATAACGGTGAAACGGTGATGGAGCCAATCAGAAGTAGGTACGTCTTTAGTCTTCTTACATAATCATCTAAGTGAAACACAAAATTATGGCAAACGACAATGGATTTCTTGAACAGTGTATCAAAGGATGGCCCATCATCGGGAGATGGGAGTTAAGTTCTACATTGGCAGTTATCCATATTCACCAAGGAAACATGTCAGTAACTGTTTTGACTAATGCTTGTCTAAGAGAACTTGGAAAAGTAGCAACATCTTTTCAGAATAAACAAGTTCATGATTTGATTAAATTTTGTTGTTAAATCAAATACTCCTATGTTTTAACGGTTGAAAAAGTGGAGCCATGATTGGTCCAGCGGCCGCTCAAAACAGTCGTTGGAGGGGACGACATATCCTCTTATCGTTAATCTATAAACCAGGTACAATTATTCTTCCCATGAGCTTACATAGCCCCACATTATCAAGCCTATAATCACATGGGCCCAAGACTTCGTGTATTATCAATCCAGTGAACATAAACAAAATTTAGGGCATTCATCTTAGCAATAGATGATTCTAACTCTCTAAAAAGTAAAAACAGCAACAAAAAATTTACAGTCAAAACATGGCAGAAACATTTTTCCATAGTTTAATGAAGATAGGCTGCAGGGGGAAGCACAGAAAAAAGAAGAAAGAGAAAAAACCATACCCTCAGCCTGTGATCACCACCAACAATCCTGATTCCAAGGATATGCTCCTCATCATCAAGCAGTTCCAACCTTTCGGTGCTAGTGGTGGCTGGAAGCCCTGACTTCACATTCACCTGTCTGAGACTTCCAATATTAAGTTCACCTTGCATGGTGCATTTGCTTACAAAGGGTTTGTAACCCTGTGGCTGATCGAAACGCCTCACCAACGACCAAACCTAACCAAAGAAAATAGTTCCTCATAAGAAAAACTCCATCTCCCTAGAAAAGAAAGAACAAAAAACTTCTAACCACAAAATAACATCTAGATGACCACCATTCCCATAATTTTCCAAGAAACCCATGTTTACAGAAGCGGGGGAAAAAGAAAAAAAATTCAACTCCGTTTAACTCCAATTTTTAACTTCCAAATGTCAAACTTTTCAGGTCCTTAACTACCCTTGAAAAATTATCGGCAACCACAAACATATACACCAGCTCAAATTACAATCAAGAATATATAACACCGACTTAGACAACTAATCCTCAAGATATGAACCACTTTTAGGTGCTACAAAGGGATGAACTAAAAACCACATAACAAGACATGCCTTTACATTCACTAAATGAACTCTCACACAAAAATTCAAACAAACACCCTTAGAAACGAAACAAAACCAAACGAATTGAATGGAGTGTAGTATCTCAAATCTAGATCAGCAAATAACAACCTAAACAAACTTTTTTAACTACTGAATAACCTCTAGATGACCACCATTCCCATAATTGGCCTAGAAAACCATGTTTAAAGAATCGAAGGATAAAAATTTATTTACACCGTTTTGACTCCAATTTTTCACTTCCAAATGTCAAACTCTTCAAGTCCTTAAATTTCCTTGAAAATTGTTGGCTACCCCACACATACACACCAGCTCAAACTATAAAGATCATCAATTCAGAAAACCCGTCCTCAATATATGAACCTCTTTCAGGCGCTATAAAGGGATGAACTTAAAACCGCATCACAAGACATACCTTTAAATTCGCGAAACGAAATATCAAACTCGAATTCAAACAAATACCCTCAGAAACGAAAGAAATCAAACGAATTGATCCCAATTTGCATCTCAAATGTGCATCAGAAAATAAATCAGGAATTCTCCATCCCATCACAACAATTCGTTCCATGCAATTAACCGCAAATCAAACAAATTAGAACACACAGCAAATCGCACACTCAATTGCCTAATCCATGCACGTATGTCTGTATCTACATCCGTACACACACTCACGACTTCATATATGAAGAGAGACGGGGAGAGAGGGATAGGGATATACGAGATCAACGGGGGCTATGATGTGCTTGACAAGAGCGGACGTGCACTGATTCTCGTTAAGCTCGTGCTTGTGGTGCCTCCTTATGTACTCATGAATCTCCATTATTGTTAGTATTTCTCTCCAAGAATCAAAATCACCACAATTATCTCGAACCGCTTTAAATCCACGCCTTCTCTCGATTCAGATAACGTTAACCCCTCTCTATCTCTATCTCTCTATCTCTATCTATGTGGTTCAGTTCATCAGCTTGAGTTTTGACTTGGGGAAGAAAGAGAGAGAGAGAGAGAGAGAGAGAAAAAAAAGATCTAATCTAGTATGATACAGTCCGCCGACAGCGCTATGCCCGAAAAGCAATTCTTCCGATTAAAAAAATAAAATAAACAATTTTATCTCCGCGTTGCTTTTATTGGTGAAAAGAGAGAAACGTGTCTAACAGGACGGGGCTGTGATCGTTACCGTGGTGACAGACTAATTGGAACCGTTGTGAACTGAAGATGAACCCTCAATATAGTTTACCGTGGTGACAGACTAGTGGGGTTGGGCATTAAGCGTGTGGGGTCCAGCTTACTGAACATGCACCGACCAGGAGTGTTTTTTATTTTTATTTTTATTTTTATTTTAGAAGTGTAAAAACATGATGGAAGTGGAGATCATACACACATCACACATGATGAGTTTAGTAATTTCTATTTCGTGAATATTTTATCTCTAGATTTTTTTTTTGTTTTATGTTTGTTTATTACGTTTTTTTTTCTTTCAATATTGTAAATATCCGCGACAATTAGCGGAATGTTAGTAACCACAACACCACCTCCCGTGGGGTTTGAACTTCCGCCACCACTGTTGGGGGAGGGTGAGAAAGCCAATTGCGCTAGCCTGGCTTCTCAAGCAAGTTGTTTATTACGACATTTACGCAGCACTTTTTTGTGCAAATTAATGCTCCACAAAACGTACAAAATGCAGCAATTATACGAAAATGCTAAGAGTACCGACAAAATGGGTACCGATGAGGTACCAACGGGCATGTGAGGCTCCACTCTGGGTCCAGCATAGATGATCCAAGTCGTTCAATAAAATTTTTAAAAAAAATCAGGGGGACCTCGTGAAAAATTAGCTCAATCCGATACGTGTAAGTGTTCGATCTAATCTTCTCATTTTTCATTCAAATTACAAGATCACTCTTTCATTTAGGGTGCCTCAGCCACATGGTATACCATATTCCATTAAATTGATATTAGTGTTAGGATACAAGTCTAAGTTTTGGAGGGAAAAAAAAAAAAAGAAAAGAAGAGATTTTGTCCTATGAATTTAAACGATCTTTTTTTTTTTTTTAATGCGAAGAGATTAAGATCTTGTAATCCAAATGAAAAATGAGAAGATTGAATCGATTCTCTACACATATCAAATTGAGCTGATTTTTCACAACCCTATTCATTTTTAAAAAAAAAAGGTATTGAATAGCTTGAATTATCCATGCAAAATCTGAAGTGGGTCCTGCGTACCTGGCAGTATCCCATCGATACTCATTTTGTAAGTACCAATAATAAGACTCATTTTTTTATATCAATATCTTATTTCTTTTATAATTTAGGTGATTGGATATAAGTTTACGACCATCTCAACTAATCATGCGAGCCAAACTTCACCATCCACATGAGGAACCCAATTAGATTTGAAGCAAAATTCTGCATGAATTAACCTCAAAAGAGTTAATAGTACCTAAAATATTTCAAGATTTGGCTAGCACCTTGAGATTTATTTATTTATTTATTTATTTATCATTATCTACTTCCTAAAGTTGCCATTTTTGTTTCTAGGTACTACCATTTGTATGTACTTGTTGCCTAAATTGTCCACATGTACCAAAAACAAACTGTGTGGTGGTTCATTTTCCTTGAAAAGCGTAATGAAAAATTGTGGTGCACACATTTTTGTATTCCTTTCGCGGTAGGAAACTAATAGTAATACCTACTACCCAAACAAGAGAGTAAATACTGTTTGAATGCAAATTTGTGTGAATGCCGATTGGCCACGACAATCTCAACCCCACGATTAGCTTCACCTTGTCGTTTTCTTTCTCACCCCAATAATTACTCCCACTCCGTTCGTTTTGGAATTTTAGATTTGAACTTGTAGATAATAAGTGTAGAGAAAAATAAAATAATGATTGAAAATATAGGTAATGATTGAAGAGAGATGGAGAGAAAAATAAGAATAATAATTAAAGAAAAATAGAATAATTATTAAAATTCAAAATCCAAAACTTTTAACCAATCGTGTCTCTTCCACCTTGTATTATGTTTTTGGATGGGATCCCTTTAGAGCATCCACAGTGGAATAAGCAAAACAAAATGTTGTTAAATTTAGTAATAATATTTGCTCAAAAAAGTACTCACATTGAAATAACCAAAATTAACATCTTAGAGCATCAGCAATGGAATAAACAAATGTGAATAATCAAAACATGCCACATCAGATTTTGATTATCCATTTAGAGGTTGCTAAAGTTAGCAATGTCAAATCCCACATTGGTTATTTTTTGCCCATAATCAAAACCAATGGGCCCTCCAAACTTTTTCCCTTCATTTCATGCATATTTTTTGAAAAAGCGATTTTTGAAGGGAAAAAACAATATATGTTAGAAACAGTTCAAAAAATATATAGTTTTTCAAAACGAAAAAAAGTTTTTCAAAAAACACTCACTTTGCTCACTTAAAAACTGTAAATACAATTTTGGAATTTTTGAAAGAATTGTATTTACACAAATAGTTTTAAAATTTTAAAAACTATAAATACAGTTCTTTAAAAACAGATTTTGTGTAAAAAATAGTTTTTTGAAAAATACACTTTATTTACTTGCAGTTTCTAAAATTTTTGAAAATTTGTTTTCTGTAAAAAAAAGTTTCTAAAAAAAAATCTAGAAGTTACAGTTTTTTAAAATTATTTTTTGAAAACATTGTTTCGAGAGAGAGAGAGAAAAGATTTTTGTGTAATGTTGGTGTACTTGATTGAGAGATAAAATTTGGTTATTGACAAAATATTGCTAGTTTTGATTATTGAAGAGTCAAAATTTGATGAGTTGATAAGAGGTTGCTAGGTTTGGTTATTCCAATGTGAGCACTTTTTTGATCCAACATTGCTAACTTTAACAATTTTTTGTTTTGCTTATTCCACTGTGGATGCTCTTAACAGCTCATCAAATTTTTGCTTTTGAATAATCAAAATTAACAACCTTTTGCCAATAACCAAATTTAATGATTACCTTTTCTCAATCAAATACACCCATCATTACACAAAAATCTTCTCTCTTTTTCTCAACAATGTTTTCAAAAAATTATTATAAAAAATTATTCTTACTATTCTTTCACGAACTTTTTCTACAAAAAAAAAAAAAATGTCTTTTTTCAACTATTTTTAACTTAAACTGTTTTTTTTTCCTTCTAAAAACTGTTTAATAAACTCTCTTTTTTCAAGAACAAATATTTTTTTTATAAAAACTGTTTTTAACATAAACTAGTTTTTCAAAAGATTTACGTGAAATGGAGGGAAAAAGTTTGGAGAAAACTCAGGGAAGGAAGCAATGGCCAGTCCCATTGGTTTTTGATTATGAGCAAAAAATAACCAATGTGAGACTTGATATTGCTAACTTTATAGCAACCTCTAAATGAATAATCAAAATCTGATGTGGCATGTTTTGATTATTTACTTTTGCTTATTCCACTGCGGATGCTCTAAACGCCCTGTTTGATAATCATATTAGCATTTGGGATTGAATTACCAATCTCATGAGATTATTAATACTGTGTTTGGTAACCCAAAATGAGTTGGGATTATTAGTTCTTAGGACTAGCAAAGTGAGTATTAGGGAGTATTGAGAAGGGCCTCTCCCACTTGGTATTAACAATCCAATCCTCTCATTGCCAATGCACAAATACGAAAATAACTTTCACCAATCCCATTTCCTTACCAATCCTATCCCATGTGAAGGGCAAAAACGAAAATGTATACTACCAATCCAATTATATCATGTGTGAAACAAACATGATATTAATAATTTCATCACAGACAAACATACTCATCACCAATATCATCTCCTTACCAATCCCTTTTCATTACCAATCCCAATCCTAATCTCATCTCCTTACGAATCCTAACCACCTATCACTGTTATTAAACGGGGCCTCAATATTTTAGTACTTATTTGGGTACGAGAAGATAGTAACAGTTAAGGCCATGTTCTCACTAATTTTTTGTGAGAAAACGTAGGTTATTATACCATTTTATTCACATTAATCAACAAGTTTTAATGTTACACGGTCTTGGGTAGAAATCAACTCCAAAAACTAGCTATTGAGGTGAAAGTGCTCTCACGCATATATTCTTTATATTACTTTGGTACCCAAGTAATGTGGGACTTTGCTTCACACCTTCCCTCATGCCCAGCATGCTCATTTGATAGCACATGCCGTGTGCAGGTCAGAAACACACACCCTATCCATCCTTGGCATACCCGGCTTTGATACCATGTTAACTTGTTGTTAACGCTAACTTAACAACTTGTCAACAACAACTTTTTTCTGAATAATTTTTTCACTCACATACTCATCTACAATTTATTCACTATCGAAAACAACTTGATATTTCTCAATTCTCAACAATTTATTTCTACTGAGAATAGCTATCGACTTTTTTTTTTTTGGTAACCGAGAAACAACCTGCAGTCGAGCCACTATTGGACCTAATTGCGCAATTCAAACCTCGGGGGAGACTAACACAGCAACCTACCACAATGGCCCCCTAATCATAGTTTACCTTCAGGAGGAATCGAATCTAACTATGTTGCAAGTACGTCATTACTATGTTCACAACTCATTGATGGATAACAGCTATCAACTTGATTATAACAAATTTTTTATCAAAAATTATTCACCACCGAAAATGTCCCTAAATGTGGGTGAATATAGATGCAATTGGGGGCATGGTCTGTTTGATATTTTGATTATGTGGATTAGGTAAGGTGAATGATTGATGGATTTGTGAAAGCTTATTTTTTTACAGTTATATAAACACATGAAATTGATGGGTGAATGATTGATTTAAACTCAAGAAAAAGTAGACGATATATTTTAGTAGTAACTTACGAAATGGACCAACGAGGCTAGCTCAATTTGCGGGAGTCCTTGCACCCAGCAGTTTTTTTATTCTTTTTTCTTACTTGAATGCTCTGTCTTTTTATTTAGAGTTGTATTTGTAATTGTGCACTTATAAAAAGCATCTCCAATCCAATACTTCATTTTTACCTTTATTTCTTCTTCCTTTGAGAAGATCAAAATAACGTATTTTTATTATGAAAGTGATTTTGAAGGAAATCTAACTCCAACCCAATACACTATTTCTGTCTCTATCTTTTTAAAAACTCACTTCACCACATACCCTCCAAAATTTAAATTCTCATTTTTCTACTGTTATTTAAAAAATATATTCAATATTGGTCTTATTTTAAAAAAATTGTAAATAGGAGTATCTTTTAATTGGCGCAAATTTTATTAAAAGCAAATGTATCAAACTAATTTGATGAATAAAATGAGTTTGAAAAGGGTGAATAGTGAAATGGAGAAGCCTTTAAGGTAAGGCCTCTCGTCAACCTCTAAACCAAGAGTTTATCTTCATTAGTAAGAATTATGTTCTGTGAGAAATTTAGAGATCCTCTATTTTTTTCCTTTTCTCCAAATTTGGAGTATCAAACTTGGTCCTCTACAATGGCGGATGAGTTGGAGTTGTATTTTCTCAAAATATAGTCCTTGCAAATGAAGAAATTGAGAGTGGATTGGAGATATCTTAAAAGCATATCCAATCCACCTTCTATTTCTTCAAATATAGAGGAAGAACAAGTTCAACACATCCTTTATTTCACATTTTTTCCTCCATTTCACCTTTATGGGAATTAATAATGATTCGAAATGCGTCGTCACCCCTCTAAAATAGAGCGTTGGACTCCTCTACCCTTTATATTTGGAGGAGTGAGGACACACTTTGTATTGGGAGGAAAAAATAGAGTCCAACCCTCTATTTTAGAAGGTCGATGGCACACTCCGTGTCACTATTCACCCTCACAAAGATAAAATTGATGATTGAAAAAGTAGATTTGAAGGGGGAAATGGAGATATGTAACATGCATTGGAGATGCCGTAAGAGATATCTTACCATTATTTAAAATGTCTGATGTATTGATAAAATGGAGTATTGATAAACCCCTCATTAGAAATTCATGGAATTACTCACTTGTAAGATTCTATAATACACATTTCGTAGTCTAACCAAGCAAACGGTGATAGGCATTTCGAGAAATGAGTCCAATCCTTACATACGTCATACTCCTAACTAACATAATTTAAGAGTTTTTGGACATGTCCAACATTAATAAGGCATGAAACCGAAAAGAGATGTAGTAATACAAACGAAAGTATTGAGACCAATCCAGAACGAGTTATTCGGTGCTTCTGGGCATCTTCAACAATGAGTATGATTCATATGAATCTTTAATTATGATGCGTCAACGTGTTGAAACATTACTTGATGATATCTTCGAATTACCAATTTTACTGAATAATTTACTCCATTTTGTACCAAGAAAGGGTACTACAAATCTTATGTTGATGATCCGACCTGAAATGAATCAAATGAATGATAACCTGCCGCAAGGACGACTTATTAGTGAACGAAATGTCTCTCTCAAGGCAGATACCTACCAAAAGTAATACAGTATCTAACTCCACATATGCGTTTAAGGACACAATTTTTGTATATTTAAATAAAGATGGAGAATCAGATTCAATCTTGGGGCCATATTCATTGTTCCTGTCGCATTGGTTGCCAAAAGTGCCTCCACCTTGTTCCAACTGACAGAATACCACACTAAATAAAAAAAAAGGGTTGGATTTCCTTTCAGTGTTTGTCGCAGCGGTTATTTCCTGGTCATCTAACAAGAGATATCAAGGATTGAGTCTGTTAGAGGCGCTTGGAGTTAAGGGTTATAGACAACTTCTGAACTCCCTGTGTCCTAACTATATAACTCCTCTGCTAACCCCCCACTAATATATACAAAATATTGGCAGTATTTGTCGCAGAGTCTAATTTTTTTCATAATGAAGTAGCATCTCTTACAAGTCAAACACTTTATGGGACTCACATTTAATTGCAAGACTAACACCTCCAAAATAAAAGCCCGCGGGGGTGTGTGTGCGCACGTGTGTGTTACCAGGACTGAGGAAAAAGGGATCTAGAGAGACTTGACCGGGGAATAGTTGTGGTGTGTTTTTTTTAACTAGATGTCGCGTAACTGGACAAATTCTCCAATGACCCTAATGTTTCAACTTTCAAATGTTTAGCTAGCATTCGTAGAATTCGAACATGCAATCTCACGAAGAACAAACGGTTAATCTTGAATTGCTTGTGATAATTTTGGGAAAATGATGTATTCCAGTAATCTTGTTTTACGTGTACATGCGAGATCTCTACGCTATATGCTTTCCGTCCATGTATATTTGGATAGATAAAGAACCTCAGGAAATTGTTTAATTCCATGATCTTATCCATTGTAGTCATTGCAATTTCTGGCGTCAAGTTCAATTTGTTTACTTTACCCATTCCCACATATGTAGGTGTTGTTCTGTATATCTCCATTCTAGTGCTCATTTAGCTGTTTAATCATTTCGGGAAGAAGATAGTACTCTCTCCGTCTCTTATTAAGTGTTTTGTATTTTATTTTTGGCTATTCTTAAATAAGTATCTTTTTGTAAAGTTAGTGGTTAAAAATTGGTACATTTTCTATTTTGCCCTTAAAAGTAGATTTTCTTTTGAAAAGTGTAATGATGATGTCTCCATAGAGGATAAGTATAGAAAGTAATATTTTGGAAGTACAATTATGTTGACTTCTAAAACTTCGTGAAAGTCAAATTAAGACACTTAAAAAAAGACGGGGGGAGTATAATATAGGGTCACAATTGGATCAGACCGTGCTGTTGTATCCTTTATGAACTATTTTTGGGCCTGTTATGACAGCCACGAAGTAGAGAATAAACAAATCGACCAACAAGCGATCAAAACAAGGACACAAAGATACATGCGGTTCAGCTCAAGCACCATGCAAGAATATACTCCACGAACGAAGAGCGAGAGAGGATTTACTATGAACGAGGAGATGTTACAAAGAGCCGACTATACCCGTGACTCTCATCGAAGCGCCAAACGATATTCAAGGATAAATCTCTTATGAAACCCGAAAGGGAACACAAACCCTTATCCAAAGAGATAACTCAAAACCCTAATATCAAGCCTCAAAAACATGATGAACAAAGAACTTCACAATAAGACCCAAAGGAGTTTCCCCTTAATGGACCCAAAAGGAATTAATCCTAAGAACCCCCAAGGTCCTTGTTTATAATAAAGGAAAATGACGATTAAGGGCGTGTTTTGATAATTAATATTCGCCAATAACATATTGAGAACATTTGTTAATACTAAAAATGTCTTTGACTATTTTTATCAAAATACATCATAAACTATCATTTTCCCTTATAATAAATTAATAACTAAATAAACCTAAACAGACTTAGAACAAAATTTTAGTCATATAAGCCTAAACCGACTCCCATAAGCCCTTGTTCGGTTTGGAATTCCAAACCTAGGATTTTGGATGAAGTAATTTTTCTACTTTTTCTCTCTCTAACTTTTCAATCATTAATTTCATTTTTCACTCTATCTCTCTCTACTTTTTACTTCTCTCTACAATCATTACTCTTATTTCTCTCTCTACCTTTATTCAAAAACACAATTCAAAACCCACAACCGAACAAAAACTGTTCAAATCACTTTCCAACAGGGCCTACCGGACACAATCAACTCAGAAAAAACGTGATGGCGCACCGGATTGATACTTATTTTGGTGAATACAAATATGGGTCGCGATCATGTGTGTTGATTGATATCGAATAAACGAACGTGACTTTTAACATAACAGGTGTTTCTTGATAGACATTCATGTCGGCCGGCCCAGATGATATACACAAAAGGACCCCCACCCAGCAGCATGGTGCTAAGGATTGCCAAACAATGTTGCAAAATCTTGACACAAGGCCCAATGGGCCTTAGCAATCCGTGATGCTATTCTGTGATCTTCAATCGATGGGCTGTTGGAATTGGGCACTTGGTGAACACAAAGAGGACCAACACAAATTTATGGAGTGCAATGTTTTATTTGGAGGGAACAAAATGCTTTAAAGTTGTGCGTACATACAAACATGAGAATAACTTATTCACGCGCTTGAGGAGTCATTAATAAGTTTTACGGAGATCAATCTCGCGCATCCAAAAGTGTTTTGAACGATCCGGATGAAAAACAAACTATTAACGGTCAAAGTTTGAAAACATATCTCAATCATTGATTGTCGAGGCAGACGTATGAGATTGAATAACTTATTCTCTACAAACATATGTGGATCTAATGACGATTTTACAAATGCTATGATGACCCCACGTGCATCAAACAGATCCGAACACATCTATGTCTGAAAACCCAACACACGGCATCATGCCAGGTTGCAAAAAAAAACTGAAGTGGACTTTAATTAAAATCAGCTGTTTCCTTGTTTTTCCTTGGAAATTCCACACACATAGTTATTGCCTGCACGTACGGCCGAATTTTGATTGTGAGCTAGATTGACAGTACAACCAAGTAGGCTACAATACATTAGGAGAGGAGCTGGACCATGCATGAGAATAATTAAGAGATCTTATTAATTACTCTCCGGTTTCGAGATTTATTTCTCCCCCTTTTTGACTTATGCATCTCCCAAATTGACCGTTCAATTTCAAAATCAATGGATTAGAATATATAAGTTTTCAAATCAATGGATAGGATTTAGTTTCCTTAATAAGTTGAAAACCCGAAATTGAACAAACAAATCGGGACGAATGAAGTACCCAGGTTAGTTAGGCTTTCTCCTCCTATAGCCTGTTAGGTACATTTTGAAATGGAGGAGATCGAGGAGGTAATTAAGAAGGGAGGAATATCATAAAGACACAAGTATATGTATTAATGTGATGACAAATGGAATAAGGTTTTACAGTCATCGAATTTTTTATCAGAAAAAAAAAAATGAAAAAAGAAAAAGAAAAGACAGTCATAGTTTTACAACAATAATCACCAATACTATTGGAGGATTATACGAGCTAGCTAGGGCTACAAGATAAATAGCTACAATATTCCTGTTAGTTTATGCGCACACGTGGTAAAAGTATATACCAACAAGGGAAGTGGTGTAAACTTAGGACTTAATTGGACAAAGCCCAAGTTCGAGTCTTCACAGTTTTTATTGGGGCTAAACATACTCCTAACATCACTTACATATGGTGAGACTTTGTTTTTGGACCGAACGCAGGTGCAATGACATCTTCTACAAAATAATGGTGTGGTGATGGACATCTCCGGTGGAGGTGACGGAGTACCATATCTGCCCTTCCACTTGTGTACAAAAAATCACATTGCGAAAGCACGAAAAGGGTGCTATAACAATTCATGAAAGAGCCATAAAATGCGCCTTGCATAAACTAGAGGCGCATTAATTGTGATTCACACATGGCAAGAGAGGTGAAATGTCACTGAAATCCAAGCAGCTAGCTGAAAACTTTCCACCAGTTTTCTGCCCGATGCTACCGGTATTGGGGGGGCAGAGAGAGAGAAACAAACAAACAGCAGAAACTAGAGGCGCGCACCACCCCCGGTGGCGAATGGTGGTGCTTTAGTCCCCATGCAACCGCACATTTGGCACCACAACTCTCCCGAGTTTACCATAATAACCCCCGACCCCTTCTACGCCTTTACAAATATCTCAACTGCCTCATTTAAGAATCAGACTAAACTACCCCTCACTCGTTTGATTTACAGGGAATATCCCATGAAGGTAACAAACTTGCAAATGGGCAAGAGTCAGGCTGTGTTCTCTTTTAACTTAACTTAAATCTATGAGTTTTATTCTTATTTGAATTTTTTTTTTATATTTGTTAATTTCGCACCAATTTTTTGTAAGTTATTGATTTGTTTCGACGAGAGAAATTGAAAAAGTAAATTTTTTTTACTTTTACCCAAACATTTTGAAAAATAACCAATGCGAAAAAAATTTAAATAAAGACAAAACTTTCAGATTAAATTAAGATCAAGAGAACGCAGCCTCAAGACATAACATAAGAATCCAAAAACTACCTAATGATTACCATTAACCTGGTGTTACTTTGCTGAACACAGAAAACTAGTTTTTTTTTTGAGGCGCACCTCGACTAATTTTGAAAACCATAAATCTATCCATCCACTAGCGGGGGGCATCACTTGAAGCCGGAGCAAATACTCCATTTGGACTAGCCTTAGAGAAATTGATAGCATCTGAGAAGTTTCGAATTTGAGATTTTAAGAGGGAGCAAACTACTAAATCTCAGGCCTTGACCACTAGACTAACCTCTTAATGGTAGAAAACTAGTTAAGTTGGGTGAGAGAAGCATTGTTGAGTTTGTGAAACCTGGTTCAACTTTGAATTGTGGCTTTGCTGACTATATTGGAGATCAAGAGCAGCACCCTCGAAACCTATATTTAACGGGGTATCACTATAATGGGTAGCGTAAACCCTAATTATAAATTAATACATCTTACATTCTGGTTCTCCATTCTTCACTTTCATACATGGTGAAAGATGATGTTAGCTATGTACGCAGTATGTACTTAGTTAATTACACAACCTCAGAACCACATGTCCTGTCTTTGTTATTTGCGTTCTTTTTTCTTTAGTGTTCTTCCCGTTGTGTGTGTTGTGGTTTTGGCCGATTTCTCAACAAGCATTACAACAATTAAGTAGTTTACCACCCGAGCTTGCAGGTTCGATCCCCATCTCTACCAAAAATACTTGGAGTCGTTGGAGGTTTATTTGGTTGTTAACTTTAAGGCTTTGAAATTAATTGAGTTACATGCACATAGACTGACATAAACTTCCGATCATCAAAAAATTTAAAAAAAAAAAAAAATCGAAAGAGGGTTGAGGGGAAATTATAAGAGTTTTGAAAGTGTGAAGAATATGGAGGCTTAAATATCGTTTGGTGCTCTCTTCAATATAACGTGCAATTTACCACAAATATTCATATAAATATATGTGTGTATATATCAAATATAGAATCTCCATACAGATTAGTATATAATGAGCCACTTCTCAATTAACTTGCCTTTTTCTTTTTCTTTTTTTCTCCTTAATAAATGCAAATATCAAAGCTCACACTCTTGGACCATATCTTGATTAGCTCATCTACCCACAGGAATTTACTTTCGTTAAGTAATGGGAATGATTCTGAGAAGTAAAGAAAATACTCCTAGCTAGCTAGCTAGATCTGATCATTTAATTAAGAAAAATAAATTCGTTAATTACTATATATATATATATATATATATATATAACCACCAAAGTAATATTTGGTTGAACCAAATTGATGAGTCATTTTTCTTCAAAACGTCGACTAAAGTCTCCCCATGTCTTGTGACTATGCCCAAAAACGTTTGTTTATTCCTGCCCAAAATAACAAAACCAAATATCTTTCTTTTTTTTCCTACCTACTTGTGGGAAATTAATACTCTTACTGAAAAAACACAAAGGGCAATTGTGTCCAGTAAAAATATGTAGATTCGAAGGAGAGAGAGAGAGAGAGAGAGAGGGAGGGGGGAGAGACACGTGATTAGATTCCCCTTCCTTCCTCCTCATGCTGGTTTTGTGATTCCCTTCTTCTTTTCTTTCACGCAGTAGTATATACTAGTATATAAATAAGGCGAATGCAGGGAACCATCACTATCTCATGAGAGAGAGAGAGAGAGAGAGAGATAGAGTATATATACTTATTACATGCATTTGTTTTATATATATATACTTAGTCCGAGAGAGCTTTAATTTACGTGTGCACAAATCGGTCTCTGTATATATATATATATATATATATATAAAGTTATATAGAGAGGAGAGAGAGAGAGAGAGAGGGAGGGAGAGAAGAATCTGTTATTTATGTGTGAGCATTACATTGTGTGGATCTGTTACGTTCCTGCTGCGACATGTCTCCGCTGATGGAGGCTTTCGCAGCAGACCACTAGCCTCTCTCTCTCTCTCTCTCTGATTTGCACGAGATGTGGATTTGATGAGCTACGTATGGAGTTGACGCACCTATCATCATCTTGAGAGAAGCGATCTCCACCGTGTGGTTCGTCCTCCCACGGAGCGATTCCATGATAAATCAAATTGGACGCGATCGTTGTTGAAATTAATAATTTCCAGGTATATGTCGTGATGATCATTTGATTGCAGTTTGCCATTTCAATTTCTACATTGCGAATCTGGAGACGTCCAACCAACTCTGCTAGGTACGTATCTAACAACTCCGCATTAGGACACCAACTCTCTTGTGTTTTGGCCTACATTCATATGGTTTATATACCCTAAAAAGTTGAATAATTTATGACTAGTGTATTTCGTCCCTTCTCATTCAACAACCACCCCCCCAAGGTTACATAAATTTTTGTTTCAATATTGCAAACTTATCCATACGGCTAGCATTGCGCATATTCGTGTGTATATGGAGAAGTCACAATCTGTTAAATCACATTCTCTGTTGTTTTCAGGTCTATTGTTTGACATTAATTTTATTAATTCGATATCATTTTGATGTTTTTGTTATTGCGACATCGTCAACCCCGGCTCTCTATATCTCCATTTCTTAAAAATTTGGAAGAGAAACGAACGCCACGGTGGAGAACTCTCCACCCAATCCTCCTCCTCTTCCTTGGAGGATGGGGATCTTCCATTTCGCTACTCGATCTCCTTTTTCAAATCACATATTCATCAAATGAGAGTACGTGTACATTTCTTCTTCTTCTTCTTTATAAAATTAGTACCATTAAAAAAATATTCACTTTACCTGTAAAATAAGATCCCTGTTGAATATTTTCAATAAAGGTTGGAATACAAGAATACGAATTCTGGAGGAAAGTGGCGAATGTTTCAGACTTTCAGGTTTGAAATGAGTTTTCTAAAGTATAGAAGAATATTGGGTTGGAGTTATAGAAAAAATCCTCCAAAACCCACCCCTTTGTTTGGTATAATAAGATAATTTGATACTCTTGAGAAATGGAGGTGAAAATAGAGTATTGAATCAGAGATGCTCTTAGTATCCAGTAGCTGCCATTTTATCGACAAGGAAAAAAATTTAACGGCAGAGTCGTGAATAGTTGTTTGCGGAGTCAATCGCGACCGTTCAAAAATGTTTTGGACGATCTGAATGTTAATAAAACTTTTTCGGGAAAGAGTTAAACTTTTCATTAATATCCGAACCGTCCAGAACACTTTTAGACGATCGCGATTGGTTGCTGTCGTAAACAACTTGTTCACGGTCGAACCGTGAATAAGTTTCTCGCTTCATAAACAAAACTAAAGCAATAGGATTATACAAACAAAATACGGAGTATTTCTTTGGCGAATTTCTTCGAATTTGGTCCGTTTTTTTTTTCTTTCTAATTTCCATCGAGAGGAATAAGATGAAATAAAAAGGCACTACAAAATATAACTAGAAGTTGAACCAAAAACTCACTCAAAATGAGAGTAGAGCGCGCGGGAAATAAGAGTTGACTCTTTAGACGGTGCACTCTAGTAGATTTCTGTATTTGATGAGATTAATTAATTAACTTCAATACTGTTAAGGGCACTCCCACTTTTACTTGGTTGTCTAGGCTTTTGCTGAGTCGTAGGTCTGTCGTAGGAGCATCCGCAATGTAATAATTAAAATTGGATAACCAAAAGTTACCACATCATCTTTTGTTTATTCATTTAAGACATTGCTAAGGTTAGCAATGTAGATATTCACAATGTAATAATCAAAATTGAATAACTAAAACTTGTCACATCACCTTTTTAAATTACAAAATTCTAAAAACTAAAATTTTTGACAATAATTTGAATACTCTTTTTTGAAAAAAAAAAAAGAACAGTTTTTTTAAGAAAATAGTTAACAGTTTTAGAAAAACATTTTTTATAAAAAAAATTATTAGAAACAGTTTAAAAAATTAGAAACCGTTTAAAAAAAAGTTTTTTTTGGTGTAAAAACACTTTAAAAAAATTTGTAAATACTATTTTTTTGAAAGTTTCTGAAAAAAAAAAATAATTTTTAAAAATAATTTTCTGGAAACATAGTTGAGAGATAGAAGGTTTTTATGTAATGATGGGTGTACTTGATTAGGAAAATATGGAAACCATTAGATTTGATTATTGGTAAAAAGGTTGCTAGTTTTGATTATTCAAAGGCCAAAATTTGATTAGTTGTTAAGAGGTTGCTAAGTTTAGATATTACAATGTAAGCACTTTTTTGAGCAAATATTGTTTAACTTTAGCAACTTTTTAGTTTTGATTATTACATTGTGGATGTTCTAATATTTTTGTTCTAAAAAAATGATGAACGAGGTGAATATACCACCCATATTTTAACAAGGGAAAACAAATATCTTCTCCTTAAGTGCATCTAAAAATTTTAGCAGATCCGTCACTTTTTAAACACAAAAGTGTTCTTTGCTACCTCATAGGAGTACAACGGAGTAGATTATTTAAACATGACCCTTCAAACAATATTTTTGCAATAAAAAATGATAACCAGTACACAATAGATAAGAATTAAAGTGGAAGTTTTATGCAATATAAATAATACTAGTTTGGCATTTGAAGGGTGAGAAATAAAATTTGAACGGTAAGATGGGAGTCTGAAAGTCTATTGGAGTATGTAAAAAGCATAAAAAAAAAAAATAATAATAATAATAATAAACCTTCAAATCTTTTAATATTTGAAGTTTTGAGGAATTTGCTAGAGATTGCATAGAAAATGGACAACTCCGGCCTCCCAATGGGAGGAATGCAACCCTCAAATCGCGTGTCTACGACTACCATATCAAGCTTGATTTTGTCATTGACATTTTTTTACTTGCAATCACGCCAGATTTTGTCATGACTCATGACATTTTTTTAACATGCAATCGCGCCAACCGCGTCCCAACCCGTTTGATTATGATTTACTAGCATGACGTTTGAGGATCATTAGGATCGGCATAGCTCACACGTTTAACAAGTCAGTTAAGTCTTCAAAGTTTTTTTCTCTACATGAACATAACACCACACAACACCCACCCCTACTTAATAGTATAAGTTATTGAAGGGTCAAAGTTTTATGTATGATCTATATCTGTTGGTATTAGCCGTGTGATGAAACCAAGCCTTCAATCGCCGCATATATTGGCACTGGGGAGGTTTGTCCCATGAAATAAGTGAAATCACTGGTATACCCTCATCTATATGCAGTTATAAGCATGTAATGCCTGGATAACTTAGTCAATTCAACAGATTGTACGTTGTAAACCGGTATCATCATTTATGATCTCGTTGTAAACAAGGTGCATTTTTGGCTGGCCTCTTTATAAGTTGCTTTTCCTCAATTAACAATTCCACCAAACTAAAAAAGGGAGAAAGACAGAGAGAGGAGAGAGAGAGAGTGGGCAAGAGAGAGAGGGAGAGGGAGGGAGGGATCCTCACTAACGAAATTGTTCATTTCCAGGCATTTCAAAGTGAGGATATATAGTCATGGAATGCACTTCATTTTCCATCACTAGCTCTCCACTTCCCACAGTGGCAAAGGATACACTACAAGAACACCATGGCCTTCGCCGGACTTTTTCTGGCATGGACTTGTGCGCCCGAGCCAGAATGAAAAGGTCGTATTCCGACAACCACATCGTCCACTCCATCAACCGCTCTCGAGCCTCTACAACCGAGCCGCAGATGAAAAACAGCCGATCAATGGGGTTTTTCAATTTCAAGTTAGCAGGACCAATTTTCCCAAACTCTCTCCGATCGTTTCTCTTTGATGAGGACACGAATAAGGACATGGACATGGCAGAGACCACGACTAAGAAGACAGATATGCCGGAGGAGAACTCGTTCGAGAGTGATGATGAAGACGAAGCGGAAATGAAGAAGAGAGTGAATTGGATTGAAAGGATAGTGGAGATTCGGAGTCATTGGAGAGAGAGGCAACAGAAAGCTAATTTTCACAGTGATGGAGTGATTGATCAAGATTGGGATGAAGATCATGAGGGTGGCTGTGAAGCGGACTATAGCGACGAAGAAGAAGAGGGGAATACGAAAATTGATTCTGAGTCGTTCTCGAGGTTGTTGGTTCAAGTTCCTTGGTCCGATGCTAAGCGTTTCTCTCAACTGGCCTTCCTTTGCAACATGGCATATGCCATACCGGACATCGAGGTACGTTTTGTCTTCAGAGTAATACTATACAAAGAAATTACTGTACTTGACAATATTCACAAACAGAATGATGCAGTGCCACTTTGTAGTTCTTAAATTTGAAATCAGAACACCCTCCATTCACTCATAGTTATCCCTCCACCTCAGTGTTCTGGATTAGTTTTCTTATTCAAAAATTCTAATCTGAATCTACTTGTTAGGTGTAATTAGGAGGACCATAATGACCTAGCATTTCAATTCCTCCATCCCTAAATAGTAGACCGATCAGTAGAGTTTCGATCATACCAATTAGGAGAGATTGTCACAATATTGCTGCACACATTTATTAGAAGAACAATTCCCTCCTTCAAATAGAACTATAGCATGGGAACTACAGAACAAGTTTATTCTGAAGCCTCACAAGTGAATATCCTCCTATGGTCTCATCTAGTACAGAACCCTCCATCCAATAATTTCACTTTTCATGCCCCTCAGGAACTAGTCTCTGCTAATGATCTCCATCAACAGAAGATACCGATAGCCGGTAACAAGAATATTTTTTTTATTTTTTTTTGATAAGTAACAAGAATATTTGTGAATGACAACTTTCTAGTCAATTTGCTTTAGCTTTTTGATCGCGTATATGTAAGTAATTTGATCTGGCTTAACATGTAGGCCAAGGATTTAAGAAGACAATATGGCCTCTACTTTGTAACCTCCTCCTTGGAGAAGAAATCAAAGGCGGCAGCACTAAAAGCCAAACTTGATCAAGACTTGACTCGCGAACCTGTTGCTTCCTCAGCTACTATTGTGTCGAATGGAGGAAAGGCTGTGAAATCTCCGGAGAAATGTCCAAATTGCCCTGCCATTGCATATGAGATTGCTGCTTCAGCTGCATCTTATGTCCAATCTTGCTCCGACGACCTTTTACCCCTTGGCTACGAAAACAAACAAGGAGGAGA
The DNA here is from genome assembly GCA_025413875.1 of Rhododendron molle. Taxonomy (NCBI): domain Eukaryota; kingdom Viridiplantae; phylum Streptophyta; class Magnoliopsida; order Ericales; family Ericaceae; genus Rhododendron; species Rhododendron molle. The sequence goes on along the minus strand of CM046394.1, from coordinate 761,081 downwards.
TGACAGGGATTTATATGGCAATGAAGCGTACCGAAAAGAGGAGGGAGGGAGTTGTTCACCTCGAGTGTACAAATCGGAGGTGGCTGCATATGTCACAGCAGCGTCAACTATGACAGCAGTGGTAGCTGCAGGTGAGAAAGATAAACAGGAGGCGGCTAAGGACCTCCAATCACTTCATTCATCACCCTGTGAATGGTTTATTTGTGATGATCCGAGCACATATACTCGTCAATTCATCATCCAGGTAATTGATCCATAGATATCTCAATATCTATGCTTTTATATCAATTTCAGCAATTTCTCTCTTAAACCTATTTGTATAGTCATTCAATTAACATGTTAGTTCTCCAAAATTACAGGGATCGGACTCTGTCGCATCGTGGCACGCAAATCTCTTTTTTGAACCTACAAAATTTGAGGTAAGCATAAGCGTAAAACTCCCAACACTTGTCTTAGAGTTCTTTCACACGAATAAGACAGAAACATTGAGGAAAAGCCAGAACAATTCAGGAAAATTTGTCTTTCTTGTAGGGGACAAATGCGCTTGTCCATAGAGGAATTTACGAAGCAGCTAAGGGAATATACGAGCAATTCATGCCAGAAATCATGGAGCACAAACGTAAATTTGGGGAACGTGCAAAGTTTCAATTCACGGGTCATTCTCTTGGCGGTAGTCTTTCCCTATTGGTTAACTTGATGCTCTTGACAAGGAAAGTAGTCAAGCCCTCTGCTCTGCGGCCAGTTGTCACCTTCGGATCGCCATTTGTATTCTGTGGAGGCCATAGGATTCTTGATGAGTTGGGATTGGATGAGGACCGAGTTCACTTTGTGATGATGCATAGAGATATCGTCCCAAGAGCATTTGCGTGCAATTACCCAAACAGTGTCGCCCAACTCCTTAAGCGCTTGTGTGGCACTTTTCAATCCCACCCATGCCTCAATAAGAAGGTAGATATCCTCACACAACTCTTTTATTTCTAATTTTCACAAAGGCCTGCCCTCTCTAATGCCATTTGGTTTTGATTTGGGGGCATGGTTCCGTAGCAAAACAGGTATAGGAGGCACTGTTTCAATGGTATTTTGAGTGCAACCACTTTTTGCATATTGCCAAAAATTAGGTCTGTCTCCAATCCTCCCTACCTATACCCCCAATGATTGGGGACTACATGGATTCTGTTGTTGTTGTTGATGTTTAAAGCCGTGGATTCATATGCGTCCCTCGGTTATTTTGGATCTACCTTTTGCTGGGCATCCAAGGCTGGCACATTCAAACCTCAACGTAAAAGCCCTGCCATTAAACTAAACAAAATATAGGGAGAAACCCATTTTGCTTTAAAGATAGGTAAGTCATTTCTGAATCTTCATTCAGCAATCTAACCCTTTTTAATATGACTTTCTCTGCAGAAATTGTTGTACTCTCCGATGGGTAAAATATTCATTCTCCAACCAGATGAAAAGTCCTCTCCTCCTCACCCTTTACTCCCTTCAGGGAGTGCCTTCTACGCCGTTGAAAATACCCGATGCAGCTTTACCCAAAATGCTCTCAAAGCCTTTCTCAATTCTCCCCACCCACTAGAAACCTTAAGCAACCCTACTGCCTACGGCTCAGAAGGTACAATCCTCAGAGACCACGATTCAAGCAATTATCTGAAAGCAGTCAATGGGGTTATTAGGCAGCACACAAAGACGGTTGTGAGGAAACAGGGAAGTCTCTTGTGGCCACTGTTGACTACAGAATCTCCACGTGCATGGAGCCATGAACATAATCTAGAGGAAAACAGGGTGGTAAAACAGGAGGTGATGACTAGCGTCTAAACCTTTTCTGAAGATTTGCTACCACAAAATCTAGAGTTATAATGTCCAAAAGAACTCGAGTTTGGGGTAAATTTTCCCGAAACTCCATGTATATTTTGCCTAACTGTCTCAGTAAGTGATTGTATTTGTATGTTGTTCATCAATTTATCAAGTTACAGTTGATAAAATCTCTAATAAAACGTCTATATACTTGTACAAGCTATACTCAAAAGATGTTTTTCCAAGTTAGAAGAATGTACTAGTGTTCCAATTAATGGCCTATGTTGTCATCTATGTTTCCAAAAAGATGCAAAAACGCATGGCTAGGAACAGTATCTCAGCCCTACCTGGGATCTGGTTCCTCCCTCAGGAAATAACATCTGCTGTAAAGGATACAAATCAACTTGCCCCTCTCTCTAAAGCGGCTTATGCACTCCACTCGTTACCACTAAACGCACTCCCCTCGTTACCACTAAACAACGAAATGACGAAGCCAGGAGCGGGATGAAGCCAAGAGCGGAAAGAGGGACTTGAACCCTCAACCTTGGCAAGGCTATGCTCTACCATTAAATTACCAAAACAGGTAGAGAATTTGGAGAATGAAGAAAAGATGCTTGCATTTCCAGATGGTTAGCCTAGAGAGCGCTAGTGAAAGTGGTAGGAAATCAATTTGTATTTCTCTAGTTTTGCGTACAGAGTGTAAATGAAGTTAAATAGTTGCATTTGGAGTGTATTAGAACAGGTGTTTTGTCCTCCTAGAAGCAAAAATGCACATCACCCCTTGGAGGGTTCTGCATTTTTGTGCCCATGTGAATCGTGGATCTTCTTCCTCATGTTTAAGGTCCAGGAAACCGCTTGAGAAAGAGGCATAGTCTGAAATTATGTGATATAAATTTAATTATTTACTTGCCTTACCATCATGATTTTAAACTGAACATTTGTGTGGCTGTTGTATCGGTAAGCTTCTTCTGGTATGCTATAAAAATATGAGTTTGTTTCATGTCGGAGAGCACAAATAGGTTAGTTTTAGTTTGCCTCCAATACAGATGGTACTTGGTAGCCTTATTTCCATTGTTTAGCTTATGTATTAGCTGAGATTTAATAGGGACTGTGGCCATGAAGTTGGATTATGACCTGGCAATAAGATATTTGGAAATTTGGACAAGCATAAAGGAAGTAACATTTGATATTCATACTTAACAGTAAGATTGTTAACTAACATCTACTTCTTGGAATGCTTGTCATTTTAACGTTTTAAACCATTAACAAGCTATAAATTGGTTTTACTTGTTTCATCGGTAGCTTAAAATGTATCTGATCTTTGTGGTATCTCCCTTCCTCCAGCTTACATTTTCTGGATTATTTTGTGAAACTAGTTGAAGGCTACTATGTAGTACACATTGTAAAGCTTAGTCATATAACTGTTACTAGATCTTCTTCAACTTTTTTCGGCATCATACGACATTCTAATTTGCTCTTTAAGCCGATGTTAGCTGCTTGTTTGATTGACTTCTTCCCTAGGACCTACTTGGACATTAGATAAAAGGGGAAAGAGAAGAGAGGGCTTGGATAAACATAACTAGTTTCTTATATCTGTTTAAGAAGATAGATTTATCAGTCACTAATACAGGGACCTTTTGAAAGTGCTAATATTGGTTTTGAACTCAAATGATGATTGTCAGACTTTCATACCTGAGTTAGCTTCTGACACAGCTTTGAACTGTACTGAGCTTTGCATACTGGGTTGGGATCACCTAGATAGGAGGCCAAGGGTAAAGACTCTAGTTTTCAGTTTCTAAGCACTCTATGTGATGGGTAATTTGTGTTCATGGTTGTTGCCGTCATAACTTATCACTTGTATCTCCTTTTTCATGCTTGGCCAACTGGTATCTTCAGCACTGCTTACATGTTTACTCTTAGACTCCGTTATTAGATTATGATTTGGAGGAAAGGGAAAGAATCAAAACCAAATTTTATACATGATACGTGTAGTTTGATTCTAACGAATCCCACTAAACCTTGTTAGTTCACAACTCAAGCCACCTAACTCCTATTCCTCTCTACTTGAAACTTTCTCAGGGCTGTTTGGACAAATAAGTCACTGTGGCTTATTTTTTGTCCTTACTCAAATTTTTTTCGCATTTTGTGGCTTATTGTCAATTTTTTGGGGATTATTGCTTCGTTATGACGAGAGGAATCGGAAAAGTAAAAAATTTTGATCGAAATCCAATTTTTTTGGAATTTCGACGAAATTTGGCGGAAAAGCCACGTTTTCGTCTTTTTGTGTAAAAATTTGGATTTCGACTCAAATTTTTTACTTTTTAGATTCCTCTCGTCATAACGAAGCAATAATCCCCAAAAAATTGACAATAAGCCACAAAATGCGAAAAAAATTTGAATAAGGACAAAAAATAAGCCAAAGTGGCTTATTTGGGCAAACAACCCTAAGTGATGTCATGCTTACCATGCAATACACTTTTTGATAAGCATGACATCACTTTGTGGTGGGATCTACATCATTCCAACCAACAGAAAGGAAGGTAATGTTCACCCTCTTAAGTGGAGGGTGAACAAAACTCAACTCTACTGGACATCTCAATTTCTAGAACATTATCTTCTGCTAAATACGTTAGCATTCATTGTTCATCTGAAACTAATGCATCAAGGAATATTGGGTGAAAAAGTTACAGCGTCAACAATAAGTTGGTGGAGGAAAGGAAGGCTCAACTTACATGAAGTTACAAAGTACAAACCCAAGCAGTACACAAAAACTACAGACAGCCACATTATTTACCCTCGGCAGCCATCTTTTTCTTTATCTCGTGCGCAGCATTGAATATGCCATCGGTTTTCTTGTTGCAAACGAAGCACTTTTTGTTCTTGGCATGATGCTGTGAAATAAAGGAAGAGACAATTAAAATATTATAAGGTGAAGAAGCAAATGTATCATGGCAATAACTCTAATACCTTTGAAAGGCTTAAGAGGATTCAAATATTTCCCAAGCATGCTACAAGGCTTTATCATTTTTTCTAAGCAAGCACAAGAAGTTGCACAAAGAAAAACAGCTAATGACAAACAGCAATAAAACACAATACAGTACAGCACAGAGGGTTGAACATCACTTAGCACTTAATACAATCACTTCTAAACAGTGTTCGACTCCTTGGGGCCACTCATCACGACCTTTAATCTTCGAACAATGCTTTTCACGTGTTCTCTCTGGCTTTACCAATAATATCTCTGATCTTAATATTGAGATTCTTCTCTTTGAAAGGTTTCCTAAACTAACCAATGGAAACAAGGATACCATTAACAGGCTTCTAAATTTAACCTTCGCACCACATTGGAAATTCGTATTCCTCCAGTCATCACCAAAGAACTAATCTCAACCAAACTACTAACCCTTTCCTCCCCACAACCTATCTTCAATCCCTGAAGTCTGGCCAGTGGCCACCTCATCAAAATGCATCACCACCTCTTCACCCGGCTAACATACAGAGAACATACCTGTGTGTTCCATTGCCATCTCCAAAATTGGAATTTTCCCAAAATCGAATTTTATTTCTTCCCCCGGACTTACTAGTCTGGGCAACGGAAATTTTGTTTGCCTGTAACATAACAGTTCTGCTCCTAAAGATGAACTTGTTTGAGGGAAACATTTCATAAACTTTGGTTATGATAGTTTTCTCTTTATACATGTTGCCAACTCCAAAAATATTCATCCGGAATAGTAACACCACAAACATGTTTAACCCAAGTAGACTTTTAGCAAGTCATCTCTATTTCTCTACAGTTGAGTCCATTAAAGGGGACTTTCCTCTCCCGACCCCCCAAACTATTAGGTTCTGTTATTTTTCAACCTCCTATGGTTGCTCTTACAAATGTATATTCCATCTATCTGATAATCACAAAACCAGTACCAGTATGGGAAGACCTGACAAGAAGCCAAAAGACAAGGAACACTCTAGCACTAACACGATTTTGACCGGAAAAAGAAAAGAGCATAAGAGGGCTTCTTACCCTCAAAGCGCAATGCTCACAGAAGTAGTGCTTGCACCTGGTTACAACAGGATCAACAAAAGGCTGCCTGCATATGAAACAAGCAAATGGCAACGAATCCTCATCATCTTCATCACTCTGGTCCGCAACCCCCTCATCCATGTCATCTCCTCCCAGGGCCAAATTTCCCTTTCTTGCCTTTTCAGCTTCCTCCCAATCCTTTTCCATCTGCCATCCCGACTTATAATCCCCCCGATCATGCATGAACTTACAAGAATCTCCGTACCCACAGTAACCAGTCTCTTTATAATCCTTACAAATGTCTGGCTGGTAGTCAAACCTGGCTGAAACTCGTATGTGAGCAGAAGCCCGAAGAGGCCCATGTGATCCACCGGCTTTCTCCGAAGAAACGGTTTGCTCCCTACGGAACCCAGCTTTGTAATCAGTATACCCATGAATTCCTTTATACAGCTTTTCACCTTCAGGATTCTTGCTTTTCCCCTTCAAACCCGCCTCTGCTTGCTTAAGTACTTTCTCTCGAATCGCTCGAGCATCTCTTGAGAAGTCAGTCTCAGTTTCCAGAGTCGCAGTTGCCCTGCTATCATCTTGAACTTGAATTTCTTTTGAGGACTCAAATTGAAAGATTGGAGCGCTAGACTCCGCATTTGACTCAGAGGACAGTGAGCGTTTTGAGGCTCCTGTGGAGAAATGAAGCTTATTATCAGGCCTTGGAGGCTTTTTCTTATTATGTACCAGCGAATTCTCAGCTTTAGAATCTTCATCTTCATTGTCATTTTCATCTAATGTCCGCTTTCGGATATTCTTATTCTTTGATGGCTTTCTGAAGAAATTGCAGACTGCAAAGTACAGAATGAGTAAGTACTCCTTGACAAGAGCATATAGAAAATGACATACAACAAAAGGTGGAAACACTACAAATAACACCATACCTGCTTCAGACTGTTGTTGGGGTTCGCACGAGTCTGCCATTGACAGTTGGGCCAAAGGTTCAAAACCTACAGATGCAGAACAAAGAGATATATGAGATGTTTCTTCTATCCCAGACACACATTACAGAATAACTGACAAATAAACAGAAGTTTAGCCCTTTCAAGGGATCAGTCATTATTCCAAAGATGTCCAAGTAAAATGCATACTCAACCTTGATACTTTGAGGAGTCGTTATTTGCTAAACGTTGAGAATTAAACACAAACGCAACCCAACAGTGTCCACCATTATTGACAAGAAAATCTGCTACCTTATTGTATTGAATAAGAAATGAGGTAATGTTGATCATCAAAGAATATTCGTTCAGTGGTCCAATTTGCAGCCAACTGTGTGATTGCTTCCAAAAACTAACCATGAGAAGTGGTGTATCCATCCCCGCACACATGGTCATTTTTCCCTTCTTTTTATACCACATAGCCCCAGCATCGAGGTCGGCGACAAGAAAACAAATGTGATATGTAGAATAGCCATCAATAAAAAAGAATATTCAGACTGGACTTAACCTCATTATTTCATCTTGTTGAATTATTCTAAGATATCCCAATTGTCTTTACAAATGCCACTCACCACTGGAAACTACAAAATATCCGCAGAAGGGAACAAATAAAGCAATGATTGTGTAGCTATAAATTTGATAAATCAAAATGCACCCATAAATATTTCGTTTTCCAAAAGGGATCACCAGTAGATCGACAAGGGTCACAAATTGCACCTCTCATAATTATAAAAAAGTTTCCATATAAGGTTATGCATCATTTTCTTTTTGCATAGAACGGGAATCTTTTGCATTGCTCATCAACGAATGTATACAAGATCTTAAGGTCCCCTAGCATTGTCCCCATGCCGAAACAAGAACAAGTTTACTTCAACCCGATATTCGGCATTGGGTGATGTTTCATACTATACATAGGGCCAGCAGATCAATTTAATCCAATTTTCGAAACAGAAACATTCCGATATGGAATCAAAACATTGACCAACATCTCTACTCATACGTATCAATATCTACACTCATACAGTCCTACGCATATCGTTTAGACGACCATGAGTTATCAAATTAAATAAATAGACGGCTATCATAGGTAGATAAGAGGAGAGAGAATAGATTGAGCTGGTTTAAAAGGTCTATTGCATATGGCATCGATATCATTAAGGTCTATGGTGGCATTAAGATGAATGTAAACCGTATATGGTGGCATTAAGATGAATGTAAACTAAAAGTGACCTCAGAGGCAGTAATTTGAAAAGACCTAAGTTTGTCAAACATCACAAAACAAGATACCCTTGAAAAGGCTTAATGGATAAAAACAAATTCATGTAGCATATGCAAGACAGAAGAGCAAGCAGGGCCAGCCCTTGATAGAAGCCTAGAAAGCAACTGCTTCAGACCCTCAAAAGAATGCTAAGAAGAAGACCCACCTAAAAGAATGGGACTACTGCATCTGCGTCAAATTGATTCACTCTTGGTGTGTGCATTGAACATCCCAATCAACTCTTTCAAAGGACTGATTATTTACTAGGCCCCAAACATATCAGGTTTAAGTATCTAAATTAAGGGCAAAATAATCAGCAATCACATATATAGACGACGCGCGCGAGAGAGAGAGGTGTACCTGCTCGACTTTGGGCCGGTTCCGATCGCGGTAGAAATGGCGTATATGTGTACGACTGTGCGTATGTGTGTGGCCGCGATTAGAAGGAAAACCCTAGAATTTGACCCTTGTTACAAACTACTCCTGGTGGTTCAACCTTTTTCAATTCAAAGTAATGAACTTTAATTTAACAACAATTTTAACCTTGTATATATAATACTCAACCTCCCCAACGGAACATACCATATGAATGCATCTGAATTTGTTGAAAATAAGTAGTAATTTTTAGTGACAACACCACATTAAGGGGTCGCTTGGATGCCGGAGAAGGAAGGGGGATTAGTTATCACCCCTCTCTAAGACCTATGCCCATCTCTAAGACCTGGTTTGGGAAGCCAAAACCCAGGGGTCTTCGTTTAGCCCCTTTCTTGCGTAAGACCGTATAAGAGGGCAATGGGGGGTATTATTTTCGGATAGGGTTTGAGGTGTCCACAAATTATCCCCCCAATCCCCCTCCTTCTTGGACGATTTTATCCCTCCTAATCCCCTCCCCCAACCCCCAACCCGCCTGGGTTTCGTCTACTGCAACAACAGACAGTGAAGCAGGAAGAAGAAGAAGAGCACCAACAGATTGAAGATCGAACCTGTGATGTTCAGCCGGGATCGGAGAAAGGGAGTGCCGTAGTTCTTCTTGTTCTTCTTATTCTTCTTGTCTGCCTCTTCCTCTTTCCTCTTCTTCTCCCGTTCTCTGTCTCTCTCTCTCTCTCTGAAACGCTGCCTGGGAAGTGACAAGAACACGGGGAAAAAGAAAAGAAAAATTATCATGTGCATGTGTGACCATGTGCTCTCATATCCCCTACTCATAATCAATTATTCTCTCCGTTCCAATTTAAAGATATAACTCGTTTTTTAGCCGGTTAAAATAGAACGAGAGACAATTAATTTGGGACGAAGGGAGTACTAAAATACATATTTTTTATTAAATTATAAAATCTAAATTAAAGAAAGGTATTAAAATTTCCCCACTAAAAAAACAAAATTAAAAAAATGTATTAAGAATGATTTTTAATTTTTTATGCTTTTTAAATTAATTATTTAATTAGTAAACTGAATTATTATTGTTTAATTAGGAAAAAGTAATTAAATTTATTAAATTTTGCAATTTTATATTTAATTTAATGACTAATCTAATTTCATGCCATATAAGGGCAAAATGGTCATTTGACAGCTTTTTATATCATCCATCCTTCCTTATACCTTCTATTAATCCTCCATCAAATTGGTCTACAATCCATTTTGGACCAGCCCACTTGGATTCTAGCCCAGCTTCTTTTACCGTGCTGGGCGTGGTCCATTAGATTGTTTTATTTAAAGTCTAAGGTCCTTGAATTTACTATTTTAGCCTTTTGTATTTAAAACTAGGGTAATTACATTCAAATCTCGCGCTGTCTCTGAATTTACGTTCAAATGGCGCGTTGAAGGCCAGGGCTGGCGATCGTCTCTCTCTCTCTCTCTCTCTGGCGATCGTCTCTCTCTCTCTCTGGATCTCTCTCTTTCTCGATCTCTCTCGATCTCTCTCAGGTACGTCTCTCTCTCTGGATCTCTCTCTCTCTTGATTTATCTCATGTACGTCTCTCTCTCTCTCTTTCATTGTTGCTTTTTTTGCAAGTTATGGCTTAGTTTTGAGTTTGTGCGATGTTGCTTCCGTTTTGGGTTTGTGCAATTTTTTGGAGTTGTGCGGGCTGTCATTGTTCAGTAATGCTGTAGTTGATTTACTGGCACAATGATCGTTTGTGTATTGACATATTTGTATCTGTTAGTCTATCTGTATATCTGTCATGTTGTTTTTGTTCGTATATTTGTATTTGTATCTGTCAGCATGTTTTTATTGGCATGTTTGTATCTGTTAGTCTCTCTGTGTCTCTGTGCTTTTGTTCTGTATCTGTCAGCATGTTTGTGTATCTGTATCCCTGTATCTCTCTGTTTTGTTTGGTATATGTGTTTATATCTGTTCTGTCCTGCTATACCTTTGTTTTTTATTTGTTTTTGCAGAGTAGGATTACTCTATTTCAATGGCTTCTTCAGTTATATTGATGTGCAAATATGGTGAAGTTACTCTAGTTGTCATGGCTACAAGAGGTTTTGGTTTCAATGATCTGGTGGAAAGCATTCATAGAAAGTGGCAGAATTTGGGTAGTTTTGAGCTTTTTTATGCTGTTGCTGACCATAATAATTGCATTCTAGACAATGACGAAGACTTTTGTAGCATGATTGCATTAGCTGCTGCATATGGTGTGACTTGTATTGATGTATCTGTTGGGGTTATTTCTTCTACAATTAAATGTGGTACAAGTTTCGGTGAACAAAACGGTGAATGTGTTAGGAGTTTTGAATATGGTGAGTGTAGTAATTTTCAAGGAGAGGAAGAAGATCCTCTTGATAAATTTTGTGCTCATCATGAGACGGTCCGTCTTTCAGCCGAATGGGTTAATTTGCTTAAGTGTGTTGGTCAAGAATTCAGAGGTGGTGTAGTTGAATTTAAGGCTTGTTTGTGCAAATATGCCGTTGAGGTTGGTTTCAAGTTTAAATATCTGAAAAATGACAAATCAAGAGTAACAGCCGAGTGTTGTAAGAAGTTGGATGGTTGTACGTGGTTTATTCACGCTAGCTTGGAGAGATCAAATGATTTTTTTGTTATTAGGGAGTTTCATAAAGAGCACAACTGTCTTGGTACCTTTTTTAGTTCAAAAAACTCTCGGATGACCTCAAAACTTATTGCGAAAGAGATTGTTGAGGAGGTTCGCTCGAAGCCATCTTATACACCGATAGAGTGTGTGAAACATTTTGAGGGACGGTATGGTTGTTTGATTGGTTATTACCACGCATGGTTAGCTGTTGAGAAAGCAAATAACGACTTTTATGGTGATTTTCAATTATCGTTTGACAAACTCCGCTGGTATGCTGAGGAATTGAAGGAGAAAAACCCGGGGACTGTTATGGATGTGGAATATTGCAATGAGACTAATCAGTTTATAAGGTTTTTCCTGGCTTTTGATGCATGCATTAAAGGTTTCAACTATTGTCGTCCTATTTTGGCTGTTGATGGTACCTTTTTGAAGGGAGATACAAAGGAACTCTTCTCTCAGCTATAGGAAAGGATGCCGATCAAGGTTAGTTACTGTTTTTTGTTGCTTGTTGTATCTGTTAGTCTCTTGGTATCTCTGTCAGCATGTTCATGTATCTGTTGACAACTTGACATATTGGTTTTGTTGGTATATCTCTTTGTTTTGGTATATCTGTTGTTTTGGTAAATCTGTTGTTTTGGTATATTTGTTGTTCAAACAGTTGATAAACTATTTTTTGTTATTGCTTGTTTTATCTGTTAGTCTCTTGGTATCTTTGTCAGCATGTTCGTGTATCTGTTGTTGATTTTGTTGTATCTCTTAGTCTCTTGACATGTTGTTTTTGTTGATATATTTGTGTATCTGTCTCTTTGTTTGGTATATCTGTTGTTGGTACAGTTGATAATGTTTTTTGTTGTTGCCTTTTGTTGGAGTAGGATTATTTCCTCTTGCTATCGGTGTTGTTGACTCTGAGACTGAGGCAAATTGGCAATGGTTTTTGGAGAAGCTGTCAACAGTTATTACGTGCTCTCGGCCTCTTACATTCTTTACAGATCGTCACTCTGGTCTTGTAAAATATGTGCCTACAGTTTTCCCAACTGGCTATCACTCTTACTGCTTGCAGCATTTGAAGGGAAACCTTAGGGATAAGCTTTCAGGTCGACTCTCGAATGGGTTTAGGGAGAAAGTAGTCAATCTTTTCAATGATTGTGCACATGCTCCTACGGTGATAACTTTTGCCAAGGCTCTTGAAGAGCTATGTACTGTTGGTGGAGCGAGTGCAAAGAATTTTGTTGACTCATTGCCACTTGAGAGATGGACAAATACTATGGAATACAGCAGTGACTTGGTAAATTTCACCAAGACCAAATTCTCAGTCTCTTTTAAATTCATTATTTGCACAATATGTGAGTTGGTTGATAAGATAAGGGTGCTAATCATGGAGCAGATGTGTAATAGGAGACTACTATCAAACAAGTGGAGTAGCTATGTTTGTCCTGTAATGGAGAAAAAGTTGGTTGACTGTTTCAATAAAGGTCGAACTTGGCATGTGGCAGCAGCAAACGATGATATTTTTGAGGTTTTTTCTCAGCCGACTATTGTGGTTGATCTTATGAAGAGGACATGCACGTGCTGCCGTTGGCAGCTTCATCTTTTTCCATGTGTGCATGCTGTTACAGTTATTCAAAAGACGGAAAAGCAAATGTACGATTACTTTGATCCCTATTATACCATCGAGGCTTTCCAATTGTCGTATGAAGGTACAATAAACCCGGTCCCCACTCTTGGAGCTCCGGTGATCACGAAAGAATCTGCCATCATTCTTCCTCCTAAAACAAGGAGGCCACGTGGGAGGCCAAAAGTTGCGAGAATCCGATCAAGGGGTGAGAAAGTAAGGCAAATGGTGTGCGGGAGGTGTGGGAAGTTAGGAAAACACAACAGAAGGACTTGCAAAGAGGCCGTTGATTGATGATTCTTTGATTGCTATTCTTGCATTTTCTAGATACACTTTGTAATTGACTTTCATTTGGATATAAATCTAGGTGGTTCATTTACTGCAGTCATTTTGTGTATCTGTTAAAGAGGCTGTTGATTTATGATTCTTTGATTGCTATTCTTGCGTTTTCTAGATACACTTTGTAATTGACTTTCATTTGGATATAAATCAAGGTGGTTCATTTACTGCAGTCATTTTCTGTATCTGTTTGAATGTTGGTATAACTGTATCTGTTTAAAAAGGTATATTGGTACATGTGTATCTGTTTTATGTTGGTATATCTGTTTATTTCTTTACGTTGGTATATTGGTGTATCTGTATGTGTATGTCGGTGTATCTATTGGTGGTATGTCTGTATCTGTTGTTACATTAGTGTATCTGTTTTACGTTGGTATATCTGTTTATATCTTTACGTTGGTATATTGGTGTATCTGTACGTGTATGTCGGTGTATCTATTGGTGGTATGTCTGTATCTGTTGTTGCATTAGTGTATCTGAAAGATTTCTCTCAAACCGTACATACGATTTTCATCATTGTCCAGAATGCACTTTGTAATTGACTTTCATTTGGGAATAAATTGAGTTGGTTCATTTACTGTCATTTGTGTATCCATTTGAACATTGGCATATCTGTATGTATCTATGTTATTTTGGTATATGTGTATCCATTAGACCCAGTGTTCATGCAATATGGCAAAAGCGTGGTGTTGAAATTGGGTAGATCTTCAGCTGCAAAGGTATACTCTATCTTTAAGGATGGGAATTGGAAATGGCATATGGCCATGAATAATGTAATCCATGAACATGATGGACGACATTCCAGACATGATCAGGTGGATGCCTACTGAGAATAATTTTACAAATGAAAAACAAGAGATATAAAGATTAATTCTACTTCAGTAAAGATCATAACCATTGTGGTCGACAACAAAAAATATGTACAACCATTGGTATGACAAATTCCAATTGTTTGGAGCCAAGCATTCACATATACAGACTAATTCTACTTCATAACTCTTGTCGTCCAGTTTGAGGATAACAGTATACCACCGGACACTAAAAAAATATGTACAACTCTTGGTATGGACAAAAAAAACTTGAATTCTTCAGCATCCTGTACATGCTTAAACTGCCATTCCGTGCATTAGCTGCTTGCTTTTCCATTCTTCTGTCGACCATGTTCTGGGCTTGTCATTCAAGAATATATGGATCAATTCAGCTCTGAATTTTTTAAGATTTTCCACAGTGAGATATGTTGGGACGGGCTTCTGTTCCGCAAGTTGTTTAATGATATAGCACACAATTATTCCACAATCAACCCTGTAGAATTCAAAGAAAGCAGGTCGAAGAAGAGAAGAGTTTAGAAACACAACAATGGTGATAGATACACCAACACAAAATTAGAACAGAAGCTTACGATCCAGGTTGTTGCTGAGGCGTATCATCAACGGAGCTTATTGGAGCACTGAGTGTGTTGGTTGGAAACAGTGTTGGTTTAGGTGTAGGAAAGAGTTCAAAACTTGGTAGTTTACCAAGAGTCAACTTTTTCATTTGCTTTTCCACATACTCTTTCTACATTTTGTAAAAAACAGCAAAAAAATTTTAATGCTATGATTGAGGGATGGATTACTAGACAACAGATAAAAGGTAAGTTATGTACCACTATGGAGGCATCTGTCAAGTAAGGATCCTTCTTTTTCTTGGGCTTCGTCAAAGAGTTATAGTGCATCCATTGTTGTTTGGAAGTATCGTAGACCAGAAGAGTCCAATGGTCAGGAACTTTCACTTTTCTGCCTCCCATTGAATTCACCGGAAATATGAGATATTTGTAGAATGCAACACCATTTATGTTGATGACTTTGTCTAGTTCTTCCAGCTTTCCGTTGATTAAATTTTCTTTTGCATCAGCTTTTTCTTTGATTAATGTCTGTAAAAAAAGAATGTATTTCACATATCATCAGATATTGGGATAGCATATATCTGTTCTCAGTTGACAAATATGGAATATTAAACAGCTCGCATACCCAACAGGTGGATGTAATGTAAAAGCAGTTCTCCTGTGTTCTTGCTGTCTTTTCTTCCCGTCTTTCCAAAATATAAGTGAGCCCATTAATGCACTGCAATAGATGTACCAAACATGCTTAAAAAGACCTACAAACAGACTTACATTGTTCCAAACTACAAAAACTACCAAACAGATGTACAAAACATGCTTAAAACAGATATACTAAGTGTACTAACAGATATAGATATACCAACAGACCAGCATTGCTTCAAACTACAAGAATCAAACAGATTTACCAACATGCAGATATACAAAACCAACTTAGAAACCAGCAGATATACAGACGTATTAACAGATACACTGACATAAAATCAGATACAAGTAAAAATAGTTCTTTTGGTGTTACCGTGTTTCCAATATCACCCTCGTTCAACAGATTCAGGATGTCTTCGATTGTAACTGTATCATTGTTGACTTGGTTGTGCCAGACGAAAGATCTGCGATTGCCAGAAGAAAAGATGTATTAAATGGAATGAAATTTGTGAATTTTACTCGATATGAATCTAGGTTTGCTGATTTCACTTACTTTTTGTCTCCTTTCTCAAATTCATAAATTGTGTCCAGTAGCTCCATATCTTCCTTTGAAATGTAATTGAACAGCTTTGTCATTTCAAATACAGAATTGCTTTTCTTTATTTCCTTTTGGTTCTTTCTATAGTAGATGAACTCTTCCTCCGTCTTCACTGTTCTGTCATCTTTGCCCTTGAGATCTTTTACCATTGACGGCGGGTCAATATCATCTTGCTCTCTCTTCCTTTTCTTTTTTTCCTTCCTTTCTCCTTCCTGCGTGTCTTTGAAGATTTGGCAGATCGTTTTGTCAATGACTTCGTCAGGCAAAATTTCATCATGCAATCCAGTTGCTATCTCAATTCTTTCGCTGACAGTTAGATCAACTCCTCCTTCCTTGCCCTCCAAATCTTCTTGCCTTTTCTCTATGTCTCCTTCTTTGTCCTGACAAAGTGAATTAGGCATTTATGATTTATGTGTGTAACTAATGTACAGATACATATATGACAAGGCAAAGAGATATACAAAAAAACTAACAGATACAGATATAACTAAACAAATACCAACAGATATAGCAACATAGCATCTTATGTGGTATTCTTGTGTAACCATATGGGTTACCATGTCATCTAGGCCATCATCATGCAATCCAGTTGCTATCTCAACTCTTTCGCTGATACTTCGATCAACTCCTCCTTCCTTGCTCTCCTCATCTTCTTGCCTTTTCTCTTTGTCTCCTTCTTTATCCTGACAAAGTGAATTAGGCATTGTTATGATTTATGTGTGTAACTAATGTACAGATACATATATGACAAGGCATACAGATATACCAAAAGACTAACAGATACATATATAACTAAACAAATACCAACAGATATACAAACAGATATAGCAACATAGCATCTTATGTGGTATTCTTGTGTAACCATATGGGTTACCATGTCATCTAGGCCATCATCATGCAATTCAGTTGCTATCTCAACTCTTTCGCTGATACTTCGATCAACTCCTCCTTCCTTGCTCTCCTCATCTTCTTGCCTTTTCTCTTTGTCTCTTTCTTTGTCCTGACAAAGTGAATTAGGCATTGTTATGATTTATGTGTGTAACTAATGTACAGATACATATATGACAAGGCATACAGATATGCGAAAAAACTAACAGATACAGATATAACTAAACAAATACCAACAGATATACAAACAGATATACAAACAGATATAGCAACATACTTATGAAGAGATGTTTTTCTTACGTGGTATTCTTGTGTAACCATATGGGTTACTATGTCATCTAGGCCATCTTCCAAACTTGCTTTGTCTTTTTCAGATTTTTCAAGTTTTTCCTCCAATAAGTCGTTGTTGACGTACA
The DNA here is from genome assembly GCA_025413875.1 of Rhododendron molle. NCBI lineage: Eukaryota > Viridiplantae > Streptophyta > Magnoliopsida > Ericales > Ericaceae > Rhododendron > Rhododendron molle. Next base: position 744,126 of record CM046394.1, on the reverse strand, counting down.
AACCTCCTATCTCAACCTCCTTTTGCACAATTTCTTTCTGCAGGATACCCTTTTCAACATGTACTGTCCCGACTTCTGTTTCATAGTCAAATATTTGCTCAGCAGCGTCTTGATACGGTACATGGTCCTTTTCAAGTTCGGCTATTTTTTGTTGCAAAGTTTGAATTACTTTGTCCTTTTCCTTCGATTCTTCCTTCAACCTGTCAATTTCTTTGAGTAGGTCGGAAATTAGGTTGTTGGTATCATTATTAGTCTCCTCAACCCCCTCGTCGTTCTCAGATTTCGATCCATCGTGGTCCAAGCTGCACTTCCGAGTGTCATCATCCTTCACATCACTCTCAACTTCAATTTGATCTAGAAAATACAACAACTTCTTCTCTTTCTCGTTGTTGGGCTCCAATTCTGCATCATTTACCATTTCTGGATTAAGGAATTCCAACGGTGTTCGTGCCAACGCTTCTGGTAAATCACTCATATCCCACTTCATAAACCTTGGACAATGGTCTTTTGATTGTTGCATATTCATTATGCTTGTATGCTCGCAGAGCCAGTACTGCATTCAAGTAAAGTAGCTTTCACTGTAGAATTCTAATATAAAACAGATACAGATACATATACCAATATAAAACAGATACAGATACAGATATACCGATATAAAATAGATACAGATATAGCAACAAACATGACATTAAACTACAAAGGGAACTACAAATAGAAGAGATATTCACCAGTAGTCCAAGTACACATCCACCAACAGTTGTTGGATTTGTATGCTTTGTATCAAGCTCTTTGACCAGGTGCTCTGTAATGAATGTTGACCATGCATACGTTGTGGATGTGTTGAGATCCTCAATGAATGGACAATAAGCCCAGCTTAATTTTGGTTGTGAGAGTGGGACAAAGATTGTTGCAAGAACCAACAGCATTAGCACACGTGCAATGTCCTGCGCACTTTCACTAGAATGTGTTGTAAAAGCTTTTCTCAAGAATTTCTTCATCCTTGAAACTAACATTTCCTTTTGTTTTTTGAAGACTCTGTTGAAAAAATCTGAATTTGGCCTTCTCGGGTTCCCCTGGAGGTGTATTTTGATTGGTCCAGATTTGATTCCAAAGATAAGTGTCAAATCCTTGGCATTTATCTTAACTGATTTGCCACCAAGATCAAAGTATCCCTCCCCTTTGTACTTTTCGACCAACTTCAATGTAATTTCATCGCTTTTCCTCACGAAAAGTTTATTAATTTCCGGTTTGGTCATTGCAAACAAGAGATTTGCAAAAGGGGTTTTTTTGATCTCACGAACTTGGAGAGGAGTGAATTTTCTGCGTTTCAGAAGCCGTAAAAGGCTGACGAGATTAGACCTGCAGGAGGTTTGTACAAATGGGATAATGTTATACAGAGAAACCAACATAAAACAGATGCACCAAAATAAAAACAGATACACCAATAATGGAATAGATACAGAGAAACCAACATCAAACAGATGCACCAATATAAAAACAAATACACCAGTAATGTAACAAATGCAGATAAACTAACATAAAACAGATGCACCAATATAAAAACAGATACCTGTATTGGCAGCTCTCTTTTTTGATCTCAACAACTTCTTCGTTCTCCTGCTTCTCCTCTTTCCCTTCTTGATGTTTTACCCTTTTTTTAGGAAGACGGGGGCTGGACTTCTTCTTTTTTTGCTTTACCTTGACAAACTTGTCTTCCTCCTCGTCTTCCTCAACATCTTCCACATCTTCCTTATCTTCCTCCTCGTCTTCCTCACTTTCTTTCTCGTCTTCCTCCTCGTCTTTCTCCTCGTCTTCTTCATCTTCTTCCTCGTTTCCAGTCTGTTTGTTTTTGTCTGATTTTTGAGCATGTTTCTTTTTTATTTCAATTGTCGTTTCCATTTTCTTTGACACCCTTGTCGTTCTTATTTCTCTTTTGGTAAGAGCTCTTGTTATTCTCCTCGATTGAGTTTTTTTAACAGGTGATTTCTTTGAATCCCTCCCTTTCTGTGGCGTTTCGATGTTACTCTTCTCCTGTTTAGCTTCCTTTATTTGTGTTTCACCATCATCATCTTGATTTCTTGTTATTCTCGTCGAATGAGTTTTTTTAACAGGTGATTTCTGTGAAGCCCTCCTTTTCTGTGGCGTTTCGATGTCATTCTTCTTCTGTTCAGTTTCCTTTATTTGTGTTTCACCATCATCATCTTCCTTTTGATCTATTGTTTTCTTTACAGCAATTGCAGGTGACTTCTTTCTTGGTCGCATCTTAAATCTTACCTTTTTTGCCTCTATCGGTCTAATCGATTCTACTATATCTTTCTGTTCAAAATAAAAAACACAAATCCAAAATAAATATAAAAAACAGATATACAATCTATATTAACATATAAACAGATACCAACATTGGTACATAATTCCAAAAGACCAACCAGATGTACTAACATGCTTGCAAAAAGCAAACAAATATACCAACACAAAACAACAGATATACAAAGTGTACTAACAGATATAGAGATACCAACAGACCTACATGGTCCAAACTACCAAACAGATGTACCAAACATGCTTAAAAAGAGATATACCAACTGTGCTAACAGATACAGAGCTAAAACAGACCTACATTGTTCCAAACTACCAAACAGATGTACCAAACATGCTTCAAACAGATATAGCAAGTGTACTAACAGATACAGATGTACAAACAGACCTACATTGTTCAAAACAGATGTACCAAACATGCTTAAAAAGAGATATACCAACTGTACTAACAGATACAGACCTAAAACAGACCTACATTGTTCTACAAAAACTACCAAACAGATGTACCAAACATACTTAAAAAAGATATACTAAGTGTACTAACAGATACAGACCTAGAGAATCAGCTGTGAAACCAACCGACCAACATTGCTTCAAACTACAAGAATCGAACAGATTTACCAATATGCATTCAGATACAGCATGAATCCTAAGTTAGAAGGAGATGGAGAAGACGATAATGAACTCAACAACAACGATGATGAACTCAACAATGACGATGAGAAATCAAAACGAGAACATGCATTCAGATACAGACATGAAACCCTAAGATGGAGAAGACAATGATGAACTCGATCAAGAGGATTAGAAGTGAAAACAAGGTCGATTAACTCACCGGACGTTCCATTAGTGATCGATCAATCGAAATGAAAACGATCTGCTGATTCTCTGTCGATTCTCTCTCTCCCTTTTCGATTCTCTCTCTCCCTTTTCGTTTCCAGAGAAGTTTTGCGTACAGTGAAGTTTTGAGAGTCGTACAGTGAAGTTTTGCTGACGTGTTCCTTTTTGTAATTTTTGGGCTCGCGTGTTTGGGCTCGCGTGATGTAGGGGTTTTTTTGTAAATTCTGGACAGAATGTCCTTTAGACTTTAAGGAAAAATATTTATGTCCTTATTATAGTAAAAAATCTTATAGTATGTCCTCCTACTCAATTTACCCAAACAAGTATTATTTATCTCCTTCTCTAATATTTCATCCAAACAACCTACTAGTTAATCTCCTCTATAAACATTACGTCGGTCATTTCTTATTAACTGATACCCCTATTAAGATTAATTAATATTTACTATGCCCCACATTATAGTATTTTCGTGTAGTTAAATATATGTAACTAAAACCTAGTCAGCCTTTTCACCTGTAAATCAGAGTATCCGCCTTCACTTTTATATTCAAACACAAAACTTGACAAAACAATAAAGCATTTATGATAAAATTGTTAGACTTGATTTTTTTTTTTTTAAACTCGGTTAGACTTGATTCAACGTGCTCACAATTTTGAGTTGCGATAATTAAATAATGGTTAGCAAATTAATTATAAGAGTCGAACTTGTCATAATTAGGTGTTGTGCGTATTTAAAGGACAGTTAGCAATTGTGAGACTCAAACAATAAAGGCCAACAATGATGGAAGCACAAGGCAATAATGAGTTTTTTTGCAACTTTTATACTATGATTTTGCGCCAACAAGAGCTCGAAGAAAAGTATATGGTGGTTTGTGAGGATTGACATAGTAAAACAAGTTTCAGTGAAAATAAACACATATAAAAAAAAAATACAAAATGAAATGAAAATAACATGGTACTAATACACGAGACGAACACAAGTCAATTTTTAGAATTTTTAATTTCCTTCGTTAAATTTTTAGCAAACGCAAGCTCAAGCTCAATAAAAATTGGTCAGGGTTCAGGTGCTACGATGCAGGTGTCTAATGCTAATTATAGAATCATGTGCAAACTACATATATTCTTCGATACTTTTAGGGAATTGATTTTGCCACTCATCTTTTTATCAAGACACACATGAAAGTGACATTAACAAAAATGGAAGTGACAAAATCAATCTCCTACTTTTATAGGTAATTGAAATTAGTACAAGTAATTAAGAAGATCATAAAAGGGTGTTTAGTATTTTCCAAGAAGTGAGGAGCATTGGTATAAATTTGTTTTTTTTCACATCCATTGATCATCAATTTGCTTCATTTTCCAACCCCCTTGCAACTATTCATTTCAGATTTAAGTATTGACCATGCATTAATTAATTAATTAACTAATTTGATCTACGAGTATTCAGATTTCATCATCATCTATGATTGCCCTACTCTTCCCATAAAAAGATTGCCGTAAACCCCTATAACTCTTTCTATTTGCAGAAACCGCAAGCAAGCAAGCAAATCCCCAACGTCAACCCCCTTCTCTCTCTCTCTCTCTCTCTCTCTCTCTCTCTCTCTCCTGATATCTGATTCGCACCACCACGCCCGCAAATACCCGATTTTTTAACATCTCTATCAACGATCCCCAACAGCATCAATAACATCCGGTGCTTCAATCCGATACATTTATTTTTTACATTTTTTGTCGAATTCCTGATTCGTCGACATTTAACTATTCCTTATTTCGCACCAAATTCGCTGCGTCCCCATAATAATAACTGCAATCAGTTCCACTTAGGGTTTGTTTTCAATCTATCCCGATGTGGTGATCCCTAACTTGTACTCCGTACTTCATTTCCATTTCGTTTATTGCTTTCTATCTCTTCGTATTATTCCCTCCAAAATAGCATTCTTTTTTCCAATTTCATTTTCGACTAAAATGGATAAGGGTACACTCTGAGAGTTTTTCTTTTTGCAAGTTTTTTCACTATTTAAAGTTGAATATTGGTCAAAGTGAAGCCTGTTACCGTTTCATCTGCGTTTACTATCTCTCAACATAAAAGTTTTGTTCGTTGGGGGGTTTTCATCCCTGTTTGCTATAAAAGAAAAAAGAAAAAAGAAAAAAGAGAGAGATTATAAAACATATCAAGTTTTGTGCTTTTGGCGGTTTCTTTGTTGCTTTGGGTGCAAAATAGGAACCAGCATAGTACAGGGAGCCGATAGCCACGTCCATGGGCGAGGATGAGGGCTGGGCAGAGCCAAGTGGGCTACTACGGCCAAATGGCCTATTGGACAATGCAGGTCCGGTGATTCGAGTTCTCGACTCGGAGAGATGGTCAAAGGCGGAGGAGAGAACTGCAGAGCTCATTGCCTGCATTCAGCCCAACCCACCATCGGAAGGACGCCGGACTGCTGTTGCCGATTACGTGCAACGGCTCATTATGAAGTGCTTCCCATGCCAGGTAGTTCTTTTACTTTGAAATCTTTCCTTTGTGTTGCGGCGATTCTTGATGCAGATTTTTGGGTTCTATTTTTCGTAGGTGGCTTTGTTCTTTGGGAACTGCTAATAACTTGTCAATGCGTGCCGGTTATCCACGGTACTTGTAATGAAGTGTATAAAATAGTGGGGGGAAAGTGTGTAGACAAACGTGGCGTCTCGAAGTATGTGACATGTATGTGAAGATTCTAAAGTTTTGGGCATTATCTCTACCTTAACCATAACCTGTAGTCCGTGGTTAGCAAGATCCTTGTTCTTTGCTGTGGGTGTCATTTGGGGTATGATACACGTGCAATAACAATAACAAATATGCAATAAGAGATCACTTCAGAACAAATATGCAATTAAGGGTCCTTAATTGGCAAATGTCATCGTCGAGAGATGACCATAGATTTATTGAAATGGTAAGACCAAATTGTAGCCAAGTATAATGCTTGAGATTGTGCTTCCTCGATTTGAGCTTTTTGTGCACAGTAGTGTAGTTGGAGAATTGTCAAAGTTTTTTTGTTTGGGAAGCTAAGAGTTCCATTTTAGAGCAAACATAACAAGAACAACGATGGCATTTTTATTCCTAATTCAAGACTGAGAGGGGAAAAGTTGTTGTGCAATAACCCAGTTTACTTTTTGTATGCTTTATTTATGTGATATGTAGTTTTCACAAAACATGCAGTAATTCTAATTTTGAATTTCCTGTTCTTAATTAGACCGCAATTGATTGTTACACAAAGCTTAGTTTGGTTTGGTTACTTCGAATTCTCTACAGGTGTTCACTTTTGGGTCTGTACCCCTCAAGACTTATTTACCCGATGGAGACATTGACTTATCGGCCTTCAGTAACAATGGGGACTTGAAGGACACATGGGCTAATCATGTTCGTGATATGCTGAAGGGTGAGGAAGAGAATGAGAATGCTGAATTTCGTGTAAAGGAAGTTCAGTATATTCAAGCAGAAGTACATCCTTTTTTGAACCCTCATGTTCTATTGTTTTGTACTTCCCTTTTTGTTTCCTGTCTCCCTAGCAACATTTTTTTTGCTGAGTTGCGATTGTTGATATGCTTGTTCTACATGACACTTATCTCCATTAGCTTGGTTCATAGTTAGTGGTACTTGTTTCAATGGGAATTCGATTTATGACGTCCTACTTGACAATATTTTTCAACAGAGCGAACCAAAAAAATCAGCAGAATTTTCCTTGACTTTTGAAACTCTATCCTTCCGTCACATGGATTTTGTAAGTGTTTGTTCCACCTTGTTGGCATGGCATCAACTCTTTGCTGGATATTGTAGCATCTCTTTTTGCACAATGGTGGGACTAGTGTCACAGTTGTGACTTATTAGACCTATGGAAGTTTTGTGGATGGTGAGTCAACTTATGTTGGTAGACAAGATTGTGGTGTCTAAAGTTTTAGATAGTGGGCTGCTATGTTTTTATCTGAGAAGAACCTCTACCATCACGTGGTTTACATTTAAAGCTTATCCTAACCAAAACGAGCCTTGTATCCCAATCAATTGTGGTTGGCTACATGAATCCTGTTTTCCATTGAGCTCTGTCCAGGGCTACCTGTTCACTTAGATTTAGTAAGTCCAAGTCCTTCCCTATCACGGCATCCAAAGTCAGTTTATTTAAAGCTTATCCTAGTTTCTCTTAAATGAATATGAATCTCCTTGCATTGCAAACGAGTCAAGTGACATGTAAACATGAATCCCTCTTCCTTATCGTTGCTCTTTTGTTCTCATCTAATTGCAGGTAAAGATAATAAAGTGTCTTGTGGAAAATATTGTTGTAGACATATCCTTTAATCAGCTTGGTGGGCTATGCACTCTTTGTTTCCTAGAGGAGGTCAGTTATTTGTTTCACCACCTTCAATTTTCTTTTGTATAAGAAATAACCTTCAAACTACTCGTATGTAGAAAAACCTTCAACAAAAATTCAGTATGAAAAACTCTGATGATGTTAGGTTGCCTGTACTGGACGGAAATTTCTGGTCTGCAGGTTGATCATTTGATTAGTCAGAATCATTTACTCAAGCGTAGCATTATATTGATCAAGGCGTGGTGTTACTATGAGAGCCGTATACTGGGTGCTCACCATGGACTTATTTCAACTTATGCGCTGGAGACCTTGGTTCTTTACATTTTTCATGTTTTCAACAATTCCTTTACTGGACCACTAGAGGTTGGTATGGTTACTTTTTCCATTTTGCTCTTTTTCAGATGATTTTCCATCTGAAATATTTAATTTGCTATTTCAGGTCCTTTACCGTTTTCTGGAGTTCTTTAGTAACTTTGACTGGGATAACTTTTGTGTAAGTCTATGGGGTCCTGTACCCATTAGATCACTTCCAGATGTGACAGGTAATAGCAGATTGTAGCTTGCCATCTCTTTCCTTGTTGAATGACCCTGTAGGAATACTTTTGCGCAATCTGCCTTTTCTGATACTTAGATTTGAATGTTTTACAGCTGAACATCCCAGAAAGGATAAGGGAGAGTTACTACTTAGCAAATCATTTCGCGACGCTTGTAGCTCAGTCTACGCTGTTTTCCCAAGTGGCCTAGAAAATCAGGGCCAGCATTTTGTTTCCAAACATTTCAATGTTATTGATCCATTACGCGTAAACAACAACCTTGGGCGTAGTGTTAGTAAAGGTACTTGTTGAACACTATGTACTAGTTCAAACTCTTGAATCTTGACTGCTTCCTGTCCTCGAGAATGATTTCTGCCTTCTCGGTTGTTACATTGCATGTTAGTTATTTATGGATTGGTTGCCACTTTAAATATATTGATTTTAATTTGTTTTATACCAGGTAATTTTTTTAGAATACGAAGTGCATTTGCATTTGGGGCGAAAAGGCTCGCAAGATTACTTCACTGCCCCAAAGAGAACCTAGTTTATGAAGTAAATCAGTTCTTTATGAACACATGGGATAGACATGGCAGTGGTAATCGCCCTGATGCGCCAAGAACTGACTTGTGGTACTTGACATTATCAACTCCACATCAACTACACAGGCCCGAGAATCTGAAAAACATTCCAAGTGCCAAAACGTTGAATGACAATTCTTCTGGTCGTGATGTTGAAGTTGATGAATCCCGTTTACATAATATTTCCTCCCAACATAGCAATCTTTCTGCAGAAAACACATCTAGAAGTCCCAACATTTTTGCAGCTCTTCCTACTGAAAGCCAAAAGACTTATGGCAATCTGAACAGCTCTAGGGTATCAGATCCAGTTGCACGAGAAGTTAGTTCTAATTTGGGCATGCATCAGAGAAGTTTTAGATCTCATCATTTGGTAAATGATATTCAGGGTAGGTTTCTTTTCGCGAGGACACGTTCTAGTCCTGAGCTTTCGGACACATACAGTGATGTCTCTTCTCGAGGAAGGCATTACAGAACACCAGAAAATGGGAAAACTCAGCCTACCTCCACAAGACAGGATAGTAGCAGGTGGAATAATCAAAGATCTGAACTTTTAATAAACCATAGTTCTCAATCTTCCACTGATGATCCTGCACCTATCCAAGAAATTCCATTCAATCAAAGCCTCGAGTCTGCTGTTGACTCGACCAGTGGTTTCTATAGGCATCAGCGTGATTTGGGTGGTGATGAATTTGCTTCTGTAAGTGGGACCCATGGGATGCATCAGGAAGAGCAAGATCTTGTCAACTTGATGGCATCTTCAAGCCTTAATGGACAGGTTCATGTGCCGCTGAATTTAGCATCGCCTCACCGACCTATTCAAATATCACCATCCATTCTAGCTTCAATGGAATATGCTCAGAGGACTTTGGCTGGAATGGTTCCCCAAAATGTATCCTCGATTGATCCTTCTTTTTCAAACATGCAATTTCCTCAAGGTTTCGTGTCTCCACCACTGACCCATTACTTTCCTGGATTGACCCAAAATTTTCCCGATGCTATTGAACCGGGAAATAGAAATTTCGGTTCCATGGAGATGAAAACAGGAGAGGTCCATCATGGTTTCTGGAAGGATGTGGGTTCCACGGAAGGCTTTGAGTCTGATAGTGGACATCATGACATTCTTCAGTCCGATGAGAAGCCAGAGTCAAGTGTTAATTTTGTTCCATCATCTCAGTTAAGTGGTTCAGGTAGCTCAATGAGAGTTAAGCAGAGGTCCACCAAAGAAAACCGAGGATCAATGCAGGAAGATCGCGAATATGGTTTCCCATATCAAGATAACGGAGGAAAGGGCGTTTACTTTGATGACAGAACTACAAGTCCAAGGTTCTCATCCGCTGCCCACAGTAGTTCTCTAAGAAGTAAAACTTCTTCAGAGAGTTCTTGGGATGGATCATCAGCAAAGGTCTCAAAGTCTACAAGGGAAAAGAGGGGAAAGAAAACAGTTGTTGCCGAGATTTCTTCTACGTATGGAAAATATAGAAACGTGTCCGAAAATACTAATCAAGTTGAGGAGGATGAGAGTGACTGGAATTCCCTATCAACCATGAGTGGTGAGATGGAAGAAAGAAACTCAGGACCTCAGCCTTTTGGAAACTTACGCGGCCTGAGGCCGCACGTATCCGGCTATGATTTAGCTCAGACAAGTGGGTCGGACTCCATGATACCCATTGCTCCGGTGCTCTTAGGTCCTGGTTCTCGTGAAAGCTCGTTGGATAATTCTGGGGGGGTTCCTTTTGCATTTTATCCCACAGGGCCACCTGTTCCATTTATTACAATGCTTCCTTTCTATAATGTTCCACCTGAAATGAGAACTTCGGATTCATCGACGAGCCATTTTAGTGGTGAAGATAATTTGATTTCATCTGAGGAGATTGATCATTCTGAGCAATTAAGTACTACTAGTTCTTCAATGAGGGCTGCTTTTGTTGGGACTGGTAATGAACATAAATCCGATATTCTTAACAGCGATTTTACTAGCCACTGGCAAAATTTGCAGTTTGGGCGGTTTTGCCAAAACCCACGTTACCATGGGCCTTTGAATTATCATTCACCCGTTGTTGTGCCACCTATGTACCTGCAAGGCCGTGTACCATGGGATGGTCCGGGAAGACCGGTTTCAGCCAATACCAACGCACTTACTCAGATAATGGGTTATGGCCATCGCCTTATTCCCGTTGCTCCACTCCAACATGTTCCCAACAGACCTCCCAATGTCTATCAACAGCATGCTGATGAGGTCCCAAGATATCGTAGTGGGACTGGAACCTATTTGCCGAATCCTGTAAGATAGTTCTTCATGTTGTCTATGGCCATTGTGTTTAATTCTGCTATTTTTCGGCTATAAGTCTGTTTACTGCTCTTTATACTGATAAAAAGGTCAAGTACCATATTGCTGGACAAAATGTGTTCTGTATGTTTGACGCTTGTGTTTCTCACATGCTACCGTAGCCTACAGAATGGACTAGGCTTACAGAAAGTACCAACTCTCTGATGCGTCTATTTATTGTGTTCTTCACTTGCATTGCTTGATTAATGGGGCTGTGGGACGGTGGATTGATGTTCATTAATTGTTGCAAGGTTATCATGTCCAATTTTGACCAATGCTGTGAACATAGTGGTTGCTGTAATCGTTAATTTGTTTGGTTAAACTTTAATTTAGAAAATGACCATAGTACATTAGGGATAGCTGTTTGCCAGCAAGTTTTTGCAGTCCTAGAGACACCTTGCCATCAACATGTTATGGCGCCATGGCCATGGTTTGGTAAGAGCAAGAAGAAACACTTGTTCCTGTTTTGGTGGGTTGGGCATGCTTGTTATTATTAGTTTGAATTCAGCTATAGTAACATTTATACAGTTAGCTTCTCATTGAATCGCTTATGTTGAACTTACTTTTTTTCAGAAGGTTTCCGTTAGGGACCGAAATTCTTCAGGTGCCAGAAGGGGAAGTTACCACAATGATAGAAGTGACAACCATGGTGATAGAGAGGGGAAATGGAATAACTCCTCAAAATCAAGAGCTGCTGGGCGCCATCACAGTCGCAGCCAAACCGAGAAGTCAAGCTCGCGGTTGCAATCACATTCCCAAAATGGTCCATCGCACTCTGACTCCAGTCATGCTCCTCCCAACATGGCATATAGCATGTATCAGTTACCAGTCATGAACCCTAGTGGAATTTCATCAAATGGACAAACTCTTCCATCTGTTGTCATGCTATACCCTTTTGACCATAACGCAAGTTATAGTTCACATACTGAACAGCTTGAGTTTGGGTCTCTTGGGCCAGTGGGTTTCACCTGTACGAACGAACGACAGCTAAGCGAGGGAAGTCAAGCCAAAGAACAACGGTTTCACAGGGCCTCTGTTGTGCGGTCGTCCCCAGATCAGCCATCTTCACCCCATCTCCAAAGGTAATTCCTCCTTTTAAAGCTCATACGAAGTTGGTTTGACGACTATTTGTGCCGTATAGTAAATATGGACTCATTTTCACAGTGTCACTAGATAACACTAAATATTTCCAAAATCTGCACGTTCTTGTTCCGAAGCAGGGAGTTTATTAATCTAAATGGATCCTGAAATCCTTTTTCTAGCCTCAGGTACAGGTAATAGGCTAATAAACTGAATGAACAATCTATGGAAACTGGACTTTTTCAAGGATGGATGTTGTAGTACATAATGCTTCTAGGAAAGGGTTGCTCTTGATCATCATTAGTTGGAATTAAGTCAAAAGGGTTGCTTCTCCAATTGGCTCCATTAAAAGCCATGTCCTTAGTTAAGCCAATGCGACCTTCTTTCAGCCTCAACCTATATCCTATTTTGCTCACTTCTTAATACGTTACTATCTTCATAGACTTCAAGTCTACTTGTGTCTTGTTGCCCGTGTATGTACATGGTGGACCATCGAAATTGACTCTCTTGTTGTATATTTAATTGCTTCAACTTTTCCTCAATGGAACTTAAGTATAATATTAGCAGTATGCTTGCCTTGGTGATGTTTACAAATTAGCATGTGAAGCCCTTCTCACCTTTGCGGGAACACAGGATAAGAAACTAGTGGGATTGGTCTTTTCGAGCCTAGGTTGTGGTGTGTTTTGATGCTCTTGGTTACCCCTGGTTTAGAAAGTTCTCAGGTTTAATTGGCTGACAAATAGTAGATGACCCTTCTAGAAGAGCTATTTTAGCTGATTAGAATGAAACTGGACTGAATGTTTAATGCTGTGGCTGTATATATCTTGCTTACCAATTGCTTTCTCTTTCATTCCTTCGCTTCCAATAAAGCACTGGAATCACATTGTGATGCTGTCAATGTATTATCTTAACAGGAGGCTTTGATTATTTTGCCAGATCGGTGGCCCAAAGGAACTATGAGTTGAAAGAAGAGGATTTCCCACCCCTTGCATTTCCGAACCAGGTAGAAAATGATTAAATCATAATGAGAAAGCTTCTAACTACCAAGCCTTGTTGTCACGTCATTCAAAAAAGGAAACACCTGGTATCTTGATAAGATGATTGCTTAAATCTTGCAAACTAATACGGTCACCCTCAATGCTAGTTTAGCACGTGTATGTAAACTACCAAGTCATATCTAACCCACAGCCTTTTCTGACAACGTGGAAGTGTGGTGGGAAGGGGGAAGCTGGACCTGTTCAGATTTTTCTCTTTTTTTCGGGTTTCCTTATAGGGCTTGACGATTGTATTACCCCTTGAGAACTCTCATGTGGTTAAGAAAATAGGGTTTTACGTTGTTATAACGCTATTATAGTCAGGCATATCTTCACACTGTCGTAGGGTTTTGATTGATAAATTCCCTGTGCACTTACCGCCTTTAGCTCTTGTTCAGGACGTTAACAGTGTAACAACAGCAGCTTGGTTAAGATGAAATTAGATGTCAAAGAACTCCATATTTCATCAAAGCATGAATGGGTCTCATATTTTTATGGACATAATAGTTGTATCGTGCACGGTGATTAGCAACAAATTTTTGCGTTGTTTTTCTTTAATCCTCGGTTTTCATGTGATTACACCTGAAGAGTTCCCTGTGAGTAAAATGGCCATCTCACCTGTCTTTGCAAATGTTATTAATGTGTAAGACCAATTAAAAAGCCTCTTGGTTATTCCCTTTTTATTTGTTGTTTTACTAGAAGCCATGAGCTTAGGCGGTAATGCTTTCTCCTGTACTCGGAACTCTGAGATTTAAAGATTCCATGGGAAAATTGGGAAATGTCATAAACAATCGCGTTGTATTATTACTATGAATATTGCTGCGGACAAGAACTGATGCTTTCAATGGGTTGGGACTTGCACGTTACATACATGTTTCAACGAGACACACACACACCCTCTCTCTCTTTCTCTCTCTCTCTCTCTCTCTCTCTCTCTCTCTCTGTGAAATTCTAGAGTTTTGAAGGTGAATGCTATATCTTCCAAAGTATGGATGGTAAGGAGTAAGGTCAGAAAGCTGTAGTCACATGAATGGTTGAGTCTTGATGCCTCGGTTGAAGTTGGGTCCTCTCGCAAAATGAGATTCTATCATGTGACCACTCCTTGGGTAATCTGGATCCTCTCCCAAAATGAGTTTCTATCATGTGACAATTCCTTATGTAATCGGATCCAGTGCGTTTCTATTTGATGAGTGGATCTTAATTCCTTACCTTTTTTTTTTTTTTTCAGGAGAAAAAAGAGAACACCATCATATGTAGGGTTTTATAGAGAAAGTTATCGAGATGTTAAAGATACATATACTAGTATTTTAAGAAACTATATCCAGAAACAGACAGCACCACAACATTAGATGAGCAATTCAGAGATACCTAAACGGCTAAACCTAGCAAAGAGCTATAGGGAGTTCATTCAGAATTGAGAATCTCGACCAGAACAAATTCTCTCATTCACCACCTTGCATTGAGCACCTCAACAAATGCATTCTCTTGTTTAGACTCTCGAGTCTCCAATTTCACCTTGAAGAATGAAGATCATGTGCTTGCAATAAAAAAGATGCCAAACTGGGTCCCTCATCTAGCTAGGCTGGGTTTCCCCTATTGTCTAAAAAGACAAGGGTGAGTTGCCCAGGTTCACTTCAGCTCCAGTTTTTTTTGCCTCCAGTCCGGTCCAGTTTTGGGTCGTTGAGTTCGTCGAATATGTCATCCACGCCAAAAATTAGCTTCACCGAACATCAATAGGTACATGGATGAAACAAATTTGTACATGAAAAAAATGGGCAATTATTAATTTTAACTTAATTTTTGTCATCGCTTTTTTCATGTACAAATCTGTTTTATCTATGTATCTATTGATGTTCGGTGAAGCTAATTTTTGGCGTGGATGACAAATTCGACGAGCTCTACAAAATAAACGATTCCAATCATTGTTGTGAACCCGGGAGGGGCCCACAACGGCCCAAAACTGGACCGGACTGGAGCCAAAAAAACTGGAGCTGAAGTGAACCCGAGTTGCCCTTATGAAGTTTGTCTATAGCTTATCAACTTTAGACAAGTTGTTCCGGCTATTTGGACTTTTAAATGTGAGTGAGAAGAATGAGATGTCTCAAAATTCATGCTTTTGTAGTATTTAGCCCGTTTTAGACAACAAAAACCACAAATTTCAAGACAGGCCAATCTCCTGACAGGCTGACATACATATACTAAAAGTCTATTTAGCAGAAACTTGTCTAAAATCCTTAAACTATAGGCAAACTTTTTTGGGAAAAACCACCATTAGTGTTTGTTATTGGAAGAAGTGTTTTTCGTTTCCCATTACATGTTTAACAATATCAAACCTTTTGCGCACAGAATTATAGCCACAGGAATAACTCAATTCAGTCTTCAGAATCAATAGATCAAAATATTGGTTCATTGGAAAAATGCTAGATTCTCTCACTTTCCAGTACAAGGAAACAATAGAAAGCAAATGCTGATATACTCTTTATCTTTTTCCTGGATGTTTCAACGAATACGAACACAGATCAATTCCTTGTATGAATTACATAATTGGGACGAGGCCTAAGCTTTTAGAGTAGGGTTAATGGTGTAACCATTTTCCTTCAGGTCACAACAGAAATTATGAGACAAGAGAAGCATACCAAAATTTGTAAATCTATTTAGAACGCAAACCAGGAATATTTCTCAGTCCCATTTTACCAAGGACAAGCTTGGGAATTGCTGGAGGGTTGTCGAGCCCCATGCATCGGCTGAACTCATTAGCAAGCTCCACAAGTCTGTACTTGTCCCGACCCACAATCTTATTAGAATTGTAGTAACCAAGCCATGCCTGGTATGCTGCTTCTTTGTTTTTCATCTCTACATGAGACAATGCTCGTTCCACCTGTTCGGTCATTCGTTACTAACTAACAGTTTCCTCAACAGTTACCAGTACTATAAGGATTTGCATAAACAAGACAAAATTTCTTTATCAAATTAGAGAACATGAACTGACTAAGAACAGGAATCTATATAATAAAACAGAGAAGTTTTTGACAAAATGTCTAGGCATACAAATAAAGTAACATCCACGGCCGTCCGATCATATTTTCATGTCAAGATTGTAGCCATCAGGTCATTTCTTTTCAAAAGATACAAAGAATATTTTGCTAAGAAATCTACCCCATCTCTCCTCACTTTAAATGTTGCCTTTTGTTATTACGAAAACGCCTCAAATTGATAACTAACGCTATCTGAGCGGGTAGTTTATTTACGTTGAGATGATTTTATGTTCTGACGTGCCTTTAGGCACATGCATCCGCTAGTTTGCATATAAAAGATAGTATTCCTTTGTCCACGTAGACGACGTGAGCTGACTATTACCAAGAATTTGCGCATAAAATAGGGCATGTCCATGTCTAAATAGAAGAGATAAGCCAACTTGTTTAGCTGGAAAAGTTTCTTGCCATTATTTGGCTGATGGGTGGGGAAGAAGAAGAACCAAGATAGAAATTGAAGATTAGGAATTCACGATGAGGAAGAACTGTAAATTCTGCTTATACTAACCTTTTTGTTTGTCTCTGGATCAATCGAAGGTATCTGGGCTTTTGCAATTGGCAAATCCTTAATAGAAGACAAAAAGGATTCCTCCCAAGGTGCCAATAGCAATATGCCCTGGCCTTCTTTACCTTTACGACCGGTTCTACCAAGTCGATGCACGTACTGCTCTCTATCAGATGGCAAGCCAACCTGCAATCGCAAATATGCTTTCTTTCAAATAGTGGGAAACCGAAAAATAAGAATGGTATCTTTAATTCTGTACAAAATACATCAACACAGATTTCGAGAGAAGAATCTCCTCACTCATTTAGTATAGCTTTAGAAATGTCCAACTCAATCAGCGGACTAAAGATGATGTACTCGCAGGCACCACTATATATACGGGAATCAGACATATCCGTTAATATGCTTTTGTAAAAATGACTGCATTATTCATCGATTCAGTAATATTCAAGTTTCAACAGAGAAAGAATTAATCCCAACCATATATAAACAACCAAGTGATTCAACTTCTTAAACACTAGGAATTAAGAAATCAACATGATACCTGTATGACAAGAGTAACATCGGGATAATCAACACCACGTGCAGAAACATCAGAAGTCACAAGAATAAGGCCCTTTGACTTCCGGAATTCATCAGAGACCCTTGTTCTATAACTTTGTGGCTTCCTAGAATGGATCTCTCGAACATTGAGATTGAGCTCACCAAGGAGGTCAGCAACTAGCCGCGTGACCATTGCAGTTGTGCAGAACACAAGAACCTGCAAAAAAAAATAAAATTCTGGGGCAAACATCAAAACGCTGACAAACAAGTGTCCTGGACATTAAGAGCAAGACCGCAATCTCACTGCAAAACGATACACTCACTAGCAAACCAACATGATCAACGCCAACCCAGAAACAGTTATTTTGAAACCAAAAAATTAGCCAAGCAAAAAGTTTACCCATGCAAGTATATAGCACTTCAGTACTTCTCAAAAAAAAAAAAATAATAATAATAATTGAAACAAATAAAATAATCTATTTGAGAATATTTAGGCTAAGATAATGCAGAGAAGAGGCTTTTCGACTGCACTGTACCTTGTAATCTACATCATCTGCGATATGCTCTTTCAGTAGAACATACAGTAGTGGAAAATGCTTGTCCAATGGAGCAACTAGATGCATCTGACTGACCTACAATTATCCAATACTTAAGGATTCAAGATTACAGAATCAATATATTAGTAAAACAATTGCAGATAGCCTTCAGCATACCTGTGCGTTTGTCTCCTCAGTACCCTCTCCAACTGTATCGATAAATTCATGATCTCTTTTCAAAGCAATATGGCAAATTTGCCGGACCTACGTATCAGAAAGCATAATCAAAATTTCTCTCTGAGAAGAAAGTAACAGAACTTGTTACCACACGAAAGAAAAAGTAAGTAAAAACCTCTTTTGGAACAGTAGCAGAAAACAGAAGTGTTTGACGTTGTTTTGGAACAGAAGCTATGATCCTCTCTATATCTTTGCGGAAACCCATATCTAGTAAATGATCAGCTTCATCAAGCACAAGAACTTTCAAACCCATGAGCCGAGTTGCAAATCCTGCAGTATTCTCAATGTGATCTTTGAGTCTTCCAGGAGTAGCAATAAGAATCTGAGTAAGTAAATTATATCAGCTTAAATAAATCTAAGTATACCAAGAAAAAATAAATGAGGGGTGGTGGTACAAGTTGATGCATACTGCTACATATGCAGACAAGTGAACAGTTCAAGTTTTTAATGGGTTGTAACAAAGATCCTTTTCCAGTGGAAATTACAATCGAGTAAATCGACATTAAACTTTTATTTGTTCTCTCTGCTAGTACTTTCAACAACATTCTGCCTGGATGTTTGCTGATTTAATTTGCAATGAGAATCATAAATCATATTTCACACATGCCCTGGTGGATCTCCTAACATGGTGCAATAAAAATCAATGCGCCAAAATTCATAACGTTGCATCATCTCTTACAAATTAGTTGCTATGATGAGAAACTCACCTGACATGGATTGGCTTGTATACGTTTCTGCTCTAGAGTAAGTCTTGTACCTCCTATAACTACTTGGACACCAATTGAAGGATGATACTTCAACAAGGTGTTAGCCTCTGCAGCTGCTTGACTAGCGAGCTCTCGAGTTGGGCATATTACCAGCACAATAATTGGGGGTCTCTTTTGATCACTATCCACAGGGGGTGTTTTGACTACCACTTCAATCGATGGAAGCTGGGAAAAGAAAAAAAAAACAATGAGCTACCTTAAAAAACACCAGTTATAAGGTAATAGGATTCACCAAATAGGCCAACATTAACAGAGTAAGAAAGCCCTCAATTCTAGACAAGGCTTTGTTGACAATTAACTTCACATGTACGCCCAAAGATAAAGTGTTTTTACCAAAAATGCAACAGTTTTCCCAGTGCCAGTTTTTGCCTTGGCGAGAACATCCTTACCTACAAAACATCATCGATAAAAACAGGTCACATGTAGAGAGAAGAATGTATCATGGATTACAATAATTTAAAAGCATGTAAGTTCTTAGAATCTACTCATGTTAGGTTCAAAATCACTTTCTACTTCATACGCTACGAAAGCTGCCAAAAAAAAAAAGAATGGAACTCACTGGATGTAAAAAAAGCACCAAACCAGTGAAACCATTCAGATCTAGAAAGTTTTACCATTAGCAATCCTCAATTTTAAACTTTCCTCCTCCTTTTTCTCGTTTCTCTTTTGTTTTTCGATTTTGGAATAGGTCCAATAGGATGTGACACACCTTAAACGATTTCAGAGAACAATGATCGGAGCTCCTAGCCTAACGAATGAATTACTAAAAGCCAAGTTCCATTCAACCTTTCATCCATTAGTAAATTTGTACAAACCACAGGGAAAAAAACATGTACCAATTGGTTGTACATCTAAAAATACTATGAAAACTGTAGTCAGTCTCCTGAATGAACCTTAACATTAAAATAATTAATAATGGAAGAGATAAAATAGTTTAAGCTTTAGCACAAGCCTTCCTTAAAATAATTAGACAGGCTAGGAAAACTAAACCTTTAAGAATGACAGGAAGTGTTGCCTCTTGCACCACAGTCATCATCTCGTATCCAGCATCTTTAATTCCTTTCAATGAAGAGGGAGAAACTGAACATTGATCAAACCTAAGGACATTAAAAAAAACCAAACGTCAACAAAGCAAAAGAATAGGCTGGATATCAATACAAATTACTAAAAAGGGCCTCACATGCAAACTATTCCAAGCAAAACTCCTTGTCATTTAATTCTATCTAAGGGCCATATCCTTTCTGATTCCCCAACAATCGTGCATTCACAATCACCTCAACCAAACAGAGCAGCCAAAGGTCGTTCCCTAGATATTTACCATGTATGACTTGTAGTTCAGTAGATGAACAATGGCACCTCGGATTTGCAACAGCTTATTATTGTTGCCCATACATAAATAATAACATGCAGGTAAACATATACAAGTATAAAGAGTTTATTGGTATTGCCCTTCCAGTCTGCCAAACTGCCTTAGTTTAATTTATTGAACAAATGCTTCTACTTGCCCGGTAGTTTGTACCACAGAGTATGGCTCTTTGTATCAATCCCAAACCTTTTTCTTCCACTTGAAAATTGAAATACAAACAAGTACAACAAAACTCTGTCAACTCTATCCGCTTCAATCTTGTTTTCAATCTTCCTTCACATGTAGCCGAAGAAAATTTTCGACAATGTATTGACTGTCGAGTTCACTGAACACCCTAATTCTTGATTATACTTTTACTGATTACATTTACATTTTTCACAAATTATAAGTACCTCAGTCCATCGGCAACCTTCCAAGCAGTATGGCAATCAAGTGCAATTTTGGATAAATAAACAAAAGAGCAACAGCCTTTTTTGCTTATCTACTTACACCTCAGGGAACAACTAAGCACCTCCCTTTTATAAATTCCTGCAATTCTTAGCATAAGGTTTCCTCTTACCCAAAGTTTCTTCTTTACATTTATGCAGCCCTGCATATCCAATCTACTGTCCTCTACTCAAAAAACCAAAACATGAGATATTCCTCAAAACAGCAGTAACACAAATGCAGGAGATTGGAATAACAAAAAAAAAACTACAACAGTTAGAATGTTCGGAACAAAACCTGGTCTCGCTCAAGTATGAGTCACTTCTGCCAGGCGAACTAGGCACAGCCTGTGAACTAGCTTGTTCCTTTCCGGCAAAGAGAGAACCTGCATTCTTGAGCATATCATCATCATCACTACCGTCACCATCCTCTTCTTCTCCCTCACTGTCTTCTTCACTTATCAAATCACTAAAGCTCTTCATTAACCCCCGTTCCCCTCCCTCGTCATCATCACCAATTTCTTCGTCTGAGGTCACCAAACCACCTTTTGTCAAACTTTTCCCGCTTCCCTTCAATCCACTACTACCGTTACTCCTACCCCCTCGTACCCCTCTGTCCCACCCATACCCAAAATCTGAACCCCTCCCACCTTTCTTTGCTAACCTCCCTTCCCCTTCATCATCATCATCATCACCAATTTCTTCGTCTGAGGTCACCAAACCGCCTTTTCTCAAACTTTTCCCGCTACCCCTTAATCCACTACTTCTATCACTCCTAGCCCCTCGCCCCCCTCTGTCCCGCCCATACCTAGTATCCGAACCCCTCACACCTCTCTTAGTTAACCTCCCTTCCCCTTCCTCCTCACTATCATCACCAATTTCCTCCTCTGAGGTCACAAACCCCCCTCTTTGCATACTTTTCCCACCTTTGTTCAATCCACCACTGCCTCGGCCATTACCCCTACCTCCTCCTCCCCCTCGGTCCCGCCCATACCCAAATTCCGAACTTCGCCCACCTCTCTTAGACATTGTCGAATCCTTCTCCCCTTGCCAACCATTGTCTCTCCTCCGTGACACAAACCCATCATCCTTCCCCTCGAATTTACCACCAAACCGTGTTTTCTCCCTCGAATATGAATCCCTGCCCGTTAGCCTATTGGAAGTTGAATAATCATCCGAATCACCATCCCTTTGCCTCTTAAAGGACGAAAACCTAGCCCCATCCCTCCCACTTCTCTCATCCCTACCCCTACCCCTATCACTACCTCTACCTCTACCTCCACCTCTATCTCTACCCGAACCACTGCCACTATCATCATCATGAGTACGAAACGAGTTCGATCTCAGCCCACTGACCCAATCACTGAGTTCAGCCTCATCGTCAATAAGGCTCTTCGAAGCCCTGACCTCGGCCCCCGAACTGGACCGACCACTGGTCGAAAACCGACGAAAGCCGAGATATTCTGTTGGGAGCCCTAATCGTGTGGAGAGAGATTGGTACTTGAGCTTGTGAGGGAACATCCGGGAGAAAACGGGGATGACACGAGAGGAGTAGTGTTTGAGGGACGGGTTGGCGGGCTTCATGGTGGAGAAACGGGATAGCGGAAGTGACTGGTTGAGGAGACGGAGGTGTGGGAGGAGCTTGACGGGCATGCTACGGTGGACTTTTTGAGAGAGATTAAAGCCTAAAAAAAAAAACCTGGATTTTCCAGTTAACGGTGGTGGAATGGGCAATGAGGGGTGTTATTGGGGGAAGTTTATACTGTAGGGGTTTTAGAGTTTAGACGTTAGGGGTTGCAGCGACGATAGAGAGAGAGAGAGAGAGAGAGAGTCAGTGTGAGACGGAGAGGGTTTTATTAGGGTTTAAGGCGCCCGCCCTCTCAGCTTCTGATGGAGACTGGGAAACTGAAACAAAAGGCTCTTCTAGTTCTGGTCATTAGGGCTCATATAAACGGACAAGGGGTCCTCATGTGCCTTTCTTTGTTTAAAGTCCACACATACTAGTGTATTAGAATGTGATGACCTTAATACACACATAGCAGCGTCGTAAAAAATTGTGTCAATTAGACATCGATAACACAATTAGCAAATCACGTTTTTCTTTAAGCCTCGTTCAAATTACGAGAGATGACGAAAAAAATCAATTTTTGCATGTTCGGTTACTACGATAATAGTGGAAATCCTAAAAATGTTTTTCCTTCCATGACTCTTTTTCAAAAAATTCATCCCATAACAAGGAGTATGAAATTTATTTTCCTGGGAAAAGATTTCGCTGGCGAATAACACTTCCCTCTTTCTGACAATCACTTTTTGGGCACCAATATCAATTTCCTCTCCTCTCTTTCTTATCTTATCTTAGTAGTGGGTTGACGTTCAATTTATCTTTTCTTTTCTCTGTTTTCTTCTTGGCAAGGTAAATCTTCGATCTCAATTTTTTCATTCAAGATTAAATCAATATCTAGATTTTATTTGTATGGTCCCGAATAATTAACCATTCTTAGTCGGAATTCAAGACTTATTTCAAGTAAATAAGTATCACTAGGTATATGATTTTCAAAAACATGGTGATTATTAATTTATAAAGTTACTTTTGCCAAAGTTTGTCATGGGACAAACAACTTTTCCACAATTTTCCTTTTCGTGGTAAATGAACAAACTCATTTTGGTTTTTCTGCGAAAATCCTTTGTCAAATGAGCACTCACAAAAACATTAAATTTTTTTTTTTTTTACTTTACTTTAATTCACTTTTCTCGGGATTAACTTTTCAAGCTTAACAATCTTGGCAAATGAATAGAGCCTTAATAAATGAACAACAACTAAAATTTGAAATATACGCACCAAAATTATTTGATTTCATCAATAAGCTACCACTGCTGATCGACTTGATTTTAAATTGGAGTTGAACACGAATTCAAAGTCAACCCGCTTGGTTGTTCACGAGCTCTACCTGTTATTGGATTTTGAGGACTAACGTCTCGGTTCGTAGTTTTGAAATTGGAAGCAGAGGGCTGCTATGAATAAAATACAACATCGTACAACAACTCGCAATCTCACCGTTCAAAAGTATTTTGGAAGGTCCGGATTTTAAAAGAACTTTTGCTGGGAATGGAAGAGTTTTTTTTTAAATCCAAACCATAGATTGCCAAGACAAACGATGAGATAGGACACAGCTGCACACTGCTTTGTTTGCTCACAGCAACCCTCGCTTCCTTTGAAATTAGTTACGAATTTACAGAATTTACAGCTTGAGAAGTGTTTTTGACAATTAATTAATTCGTGTATTTTATTAAACTACTCTTAGCGTTGCAAGTGGAGTGATTGATCAGCCATAAACACCATGTACTCCCATGTATAATGAGTATGACCGGAGTTCAAACCTCACTAACTACAACTAACACTATTGACCTTCGCCGAGGAAAAAAAACCACACTTTTAAGAGTTGAAAAACTTGTTAAACAAAAGCAGTACATCCAATTAACTAAGCAAAAGAAACACTAGCAAAGCTTCCATTTGATCAGCTACATGATGTTCCAAAGAAACTACTGAAACAAGAGTCCTTCATTCAGCATGTAGCACATATTGATCATCAACTATACTTGGCAGAATTGGAACCCAGAATCCCATTACATTACACCGGATAAAAACAAGACCTATACGAAATAGGCAGCCTTCCCATAATTTTACAGGCTCATCACCCATGATTCACTTGAAAGTTTTCTCCCTGGTGATCCATTTCTCCCCATATATCTCACTGGTCGTATCATGATTGGATAAAAAGGATGGAGGTAATAATACTATACTGCGATGGTATAAAAAAAAAAAAAATTCACCCCAAAAAGAAACAAGTGTCTCCCTTTTCGCACATTAGATTAGAGTAGGATAGGTTTATGGGCACCTTTCGAGTCCACCCTTTGGGTTCCATCCTCTATATTCAGACACCACTCCTTTATAGTTTATACCATTTCCGTTTCCCCTTCTATATTTAGCCTTCTTGTCTAAAGAAGAATTTTTACGCCACCTGACCAGACGAAACAAGAATTTGTTAACCTCCGATGGATTACGCAGAGAGTATAATGCCATCGTGTCCTTTGGAGTGGATGAAACAACAATGGGATAGCCGTCTCCTCTATTCCTTATAGCCTGTGAATATCCAATTACGAAATAAACTAGAACGTGAGAAATGCTAATGAAGGGGGGGAAAACCCAGCAAACATTATACATGAAAGTATGAAACCATTAAAGCGTAGTTGATGATGGAAAAACAGTAGTTGATACCTTAAAAGCGTCTTCATCAGTTCGATCATCTCCAATGTAGATAGGAAGGACATCACTAGAGGCTCCGAGTCCTAGTGTGTCGAGTAAGTAATTTAAAGCATGACCTTTATCCCACTCCATATCAGGACGTATCTCAAGCACCTGTACAAATCCCACCCCCAAAAGGTATCAAAATAGGTCAAGAAAATGGGATAAAATGATTGTTTCCTGGAACTATAATGGAGATTATAAGAACCTTTTTGCCCTTTGACATGTGAAACTCTTTGTATTCTTCAAGTACAGAATTTACCAGCTTTTCGAGGGTGCAAAAGTCCTGCATTTTAAACTCTACGCTAATAAGCTACAGTTATCTAAGTCGCAAGTGATTTTTTTTCCCCGTCTCACCATTTATGAACACGAACGGCACGTACCTCATCACGTACTTGTCTGTAATGTACAGAAATGCAGAACTTATTGTTTTCAATCACAACGCCTCTTATACTTCTAGTCTTCTCACTCAACACGCATAATATCTGCCACAAGCACATGATAAGTTAAATACACATGAGAAGAGGAAGAAAGAGAACTGACAATAGGTTTTCCAAAACAGTGGACTGATCATCCGCTAGAGGTTTCATTAGTGATGAAATGCAACTAAACCTGTTCACCACCAACCTTATGAATTGCTGGCAAATACTTTATCGCCGGTTGGAAGATAACTACTTCATTACCCTATGTAAAGAAACCATGTTACATTTTCTCGTTAGGTCAGTTATGGTCGATTCAACCATATCAAAGCAATTCTTTATAGTAGAACAAAGCAATTCTCACCTCTGTATCAGCAACACTGGTTTGGTGCTTGGGCTGTCCATTGTTAATAGACTGCACTGGAGCTGCTATATCCAATCCATGACTTCCAGCATAGTAAAGACCGTCTAGTTCTACAAAGTCGTACACCTAGAAGAGGAAAATAAGATGTTCCATTACTTGTGTAACAATACATAGAATATGCAACTTGTTAATTTTTGGTCTATAGTATCACCTTATCACGGCTCCTTCCACTTATAATTGCAGTGGGAAAATAACTGGCAACTTCACGCACTGCCATTCGCATCTGTAATGTTTCTCACAATTTTCATTACTCAGGTCAAATTTCATTATCGCCATGGCCTATGAGTCTTAATTATGTATCAAATTATACCCAGAGTTCATACTCACAAAGAATAGGAACTTTCACAATGAACCATAGACATGATATCTCATGAGTAGAAGACTATTCACCTTATTGGTCATGAAAGCCTTTTCAGGATTTTCCACGATATCCGATAGCGTTCCATCATAATCCAAAAACACTACCATCTTTCTCCCTTTTGCAATGCTCGTCATGAATTTGAATGTGTCCAAGGCAGAAGGATGCTTTAGCTGTAGCCAAAAAATGGATAAATATAAGGTCAACATCGTCTAATGTAAACATGGGAGAAGAGGAATGGTGCAGAAAACATGGTTTCAAGATGTAAAATGGGAAAATCTGTACCACAACATAAATCAATAATGTCTATTACACGATGTGCTAAGATGAACAACAAAGGAAATTAGTACTTTGGCTGGCGATGAAGAACCATGCTGAGTCTACAGCTAATTGTCTCAATTTGAAGATGAAAATCAAAATGACTATGCAGAACTTACCAGCCACGAGCCATATGGATCCAAAATAGAATTTCCATTCTCAATTGCTGGTAATTGCAGCAATCCCATCTCTGTACAATCAAGTGCAAAATTTACGTCTACCTGCAAGAACATTTTTCAGTTAGATAGTTGAAGTTGATAACAGTAAGTTGGTTTCTG
The DNA here is from genome assembly GCA_025413875.1 of Rhododendron molle. NCBI lineage: Eukaryota > Viridiplantae > Streptophyta > Magnoliopsida > Ericales > Ericaceae > Rhododendron > Rhododendron molle. The sequence goes on along the minus strand of CM046394.1, from coordinate 717,571 downwards.
GAGTACTAATATCAAACCGAATTCTGTAAGACAGGTTCCAAGACGAATGCTACATTTAACTTCCTATGAAATCAAGCTATTTATTTTGACTTGGCTTCCCATGTCGACTTTGTATTGTGGAAAACAATATCAGTAAGATGCTTCAGTTTTTTGCTCATGTGTAGGTAATATCTTACTACCTATTGCTTTTCCATTTGGATTTGTTGCAGAGAAAAAAACTTGAGGGGGAAGAAGCCTCTTGATAACTACATGAACTTGTGGGCACCTAGCAGAGGTTTTCTATTCTTCTCAGGGTAGTTGGATTATATGCATACCCTTTATTCGAAAATGATTGTATAACTCGAAGACATCGAAGGGATATTTTTATATGTCAAATTTGATGACTCATCATGTGATTGTCTTTGATGCATTACTATTCTCTGACTCAGCTGCTACTGACTGAGCCTAACTAGAAACTAAATTAAAGTTTGTTTATTGGAACTTCATTTGGCTGCGCTCAACCATCAATTCATCAAATAAAACTGACGCTGCCAACTAAATTTTAAATTCTTCAAGCAAACATCAATAATTGTTGTCAGCTGTTTTGACATATAATCGATGCAGTGAGCATTTTCTATGGTTAGTTTATTCATTTCAGGAGCTCCATACGATGCTTTCAACTACCTTCATGTTAGTGCCCATGTTAAAATATTCAACCTGATCTGCCATGTGTTGAAGAGAGAATTGGAAGGTTGAGTTGACTATACCCATACTTCTACCAGAGCCTTGCCTTGGCCATGGCTGAATGACGTCAGTCTTGCGTTGAATCTCACTCACACAAGAAAAGGAAAAGCAAGAGGAAGCTATGAGGCAAGTGATCTACTGACCCAAATGCAAAAAGATCAGAAGAGCTTTAAAGAGAAACTTCGAGACTTAAAAGCATCTATTTGAGATGCTGTGCTCTTCTCGTCCATTTTTACAGTGATACCAATCCGACTTCGTCCATCTGTGATACTTCAAATTAACAAAATCCAGGATGTGGGAAGGGGGAGACCCTAAGTTAGGCCATTTTACTAGGCCACCAGAATTCTTTTGAAACCAGGGGCGCTCAAATATATTGCAGGAGTACTTCGTGCTGGATAAGCTACTGACTCTATGAATCTTATTGCAACTTTACTACTCCCTCCCTCTTTTCCATAATTTTAGTCCACCTTTCCATTTTGAGATGTCCCAAACTGCATGTCCACTTTGAAGAGTCAAAGCCAAAATTTTACGGAGTAAACTATCTTTCATGAGTGGGTTTGAGCATTTTGAAAGGTCTAGATAGGGACAATTTCAAAAAGTCTAGAACCAAAAACAAACTGCAAAAACACTTATACAAACACACAAATAAATATGCGGGGCTCACACACGCTACACCACTAGTGTGCGTGGTCCCACGCTTTTATGTGAGTGTGTGTATTTTGTTTGTGGTTCTAGACTTCTTGTTGACAACTTCGGTAAGAAATACCCTTTGATTTGACTTAAAAGTGCATTAAATGTTTGTTGCATTAAAAAGTTAGAATTTCAAAAAGGGACTAAAATTATGGGACGGAGGGGTACAAGATTTATGGCTTCCACAGTCTTTTAATGGTTTTTATTTTCAGCCTAGCCATCTATCAGGTTTTTTTCTCCAACATTTGACAAGAAACTTTCAGCTCCAACTAAATTCTGAAGGTTGCATCATTCTCGTTAAGCCATCCATTAATTGTAACATTGTTTTCTTAGCTAATCATCACAAAACATGCCCTAACAAGTAGGTGACCTTGAATCAAACTAGTTAGAGGAAAGCATGCAATTTCCAACTTTCCCAGCAAATACCAAACAAAACATCATCAAATAATACAATGACGAATGCGTATAAAGCATGCAATTTCAAACTTTTAATTTTTTTTTTTGCTAAGCAATTTCAAACTTTATTACCAATACCAAACAAATCACCATCAAATAATACAATGACGAATGTGTATATTGTACCATAACCACTACTAGCATATTAAAAACCAATCAAAACATGCCCCAATAAATAAATTTAGGCTCAAGTCACATCGTAGAAAATAGTAAAGTCCAAACTTCTTCCCCAACTATGAGTTGACTTGCCAAGAATGACATGTTGGCATGTTTGGCACTGTTTTCATTTTCTGTTCTATGTTTTCACTATTCAGAGAATTAGAAAACAAGTGTGAAAGTACTTTCCCAAAAGAAACTTATCAAAATCCAGGAAACAAGAAAACTATGCTTTTGAATTTTTTTGTAACAACACTATGCATAATAATCCAACAATTATAGAGATTATGTTGACAAATACTAATTTTGTACCTGTTCCCTTCCTAGTCAACGAGAATTTGTTAAAATTTTTTTATGGTTTTTGCTTCCGAAGTAGAGAAGAAAGAAAATGAAACACTACCAAACATAACCTAACATTATTAGTCCAACCAACCAAATATGGCTGAAGGGGTTTGCTGCTTATGGCCGCAGTGGTGAATGTGTCCCCTAATCCCAGAGGCAATGCAACCCCAAACAAACCTGGCGCTTATTTTTGGTGCAAAAAGTGGCCAGTTCTTGTACAGATATTGAAGCGTGTCTACTACTTCCTCAAAAGAAAAAGTGGGCCTGTTGTGTTCTATTCTAACTATACGCTTATTCTTTCTCCTTTTTATAGGTTGAACAATCACAAGGATCTATGGTGTCAAAGTGAACTTGAAAATTCAGGGTGCCTAATTTACATGGACCTCCAAACCATATGTGCACCGTCAGATTATTTGCGTGGGACCCCGGAGTGGGCCCGACACACCGTATGTGCACCGTCGGTACCCATCCATTTCATTGGTACCCATAGAAGGTCTCTTTACTGCTTGTGAATAGAAACCCAACTGAGAGAAACTAAGAAAGCATCATCTGTATAACCTCTAGTTCCCTAACGTGCCGGGAAAAAAGAACAACAAAAAACAAAAAGCCAATGCAGTATTGACGCATTCACTCCATGATGGCCCTAAATCAGAACAATAAACAAAAAACTACTACTAATACTACGAAAACCTAGAGCGCGTTTCCACTGTATTATTCGACTACAGGCTAATAGCAATAATCAAGTTGTTTTCGCTAAATGGTATTATTTGATGTATTTGAGGAGAATGAGCTACCTAGAAATCAATGAAAACATGGGCTTTATAAGTCCATTTAGTTTAGAGCGGAAACGCCCCCTAGTCGTGAAAACAGCCATTGTAAGAGCAAATCCACCCTTTTGTGCCTAATCTCATTCCAAAGCCGTGCCAAATTTTGCATCAACTTTGGCAATAGCCAAACTTGCCAAAATTATCCAAGTCATTTGATTTCCATTAAGAAAATGGGGTGGGTTTAATCTAAAATGGTCTGCTTTTGAGATTATGCTAAAATGACTCCAAACCGATGTAGCAACATTGTTACTCCATCCATCCCATTCTGCTTGCTTGTTAAGGAAAGTCGTGCATTTTGACCTTTAAAAAAAAAGGATTTCGAGGATATTTTTCCGAACTCTTCAACACTGTTGAAAAGTATCTTCTGAATGGTGATTTTTTTTATTATTTAATTTCTGGAGTTCAAAATGACACTGTTTCCGTAGGAAGCAAACAAAATGTAACAGAGGGAGGTTTTTTTCTAATAAACTTTTTGATACCGTGAAACGCGACCATTTTAGCACCAACCGGTGGACTTGCTTTCCAATGTCAATCGAAATTAAGCGCGACATATTGCATTTTTGCAGAAATTGAACACCAATGTGGACTCTGGTTGACTGTGTGTGAATGTGTGTCTGAGAGAGAGAGAGAGCGAGAGAGCAGTTTGAGTGTTCAGTTACTATTTTTTTAGTGGAAGGGCAACAAATATATACTGTAATATTGGTATGACAGTGCATGTAATAATACAAATGAAAAAGACCTATCGACAAATAACACATCTAAATCGAATGAAGGTTAAACCAACGATAAATTAATTAGACGATCATATGCTAGAGAAGCGTATGCAACTATGCAAGAAGTCGATGAGCGACTTCTGATTATTAAATTGCAAGGAAGAAAAGCGACAATGAAACATTGTGAAGGTGCAAACATAAAGGCTTACCGGGGTTAACTGTGCTGTTCTTGGAACTGTGTCTAGGCGTATGAATATGTGATACTCGTACCACCTTATAATACGGGAGTCAGGAGCCTTACGCTTTGCATTCACAAACACACACACAGAGGGGATGGAGGGAAGATCGAGGAAATAGGAATGGGCTAAAGGCGCGACTTGAGGGGATTTTCGGAAAGCTTCCAATTTCCATAACACCTCAACTTTCCTATTTTCTATACCAGGATTGTGCCAGTTCCATGCATGTGATAAAAAAAGAAATACATTAAATTTTTCGGTCCCGTGGCCGTAAATCGAATGGACACATGCTAGTTGATAAAAACATAGTTTAATAGTATTTTTTTTATCTCGTGTCCAATGCACGCTAGCATTGATCTCATTCTATAAATTAATTAAAAAACATAAAGATTAAAATCTTTCCACTTGTGGTGGCACTTTTCTACCACCGCCTTTTCTGGTCCTACAACATGTTTATTATTGATCTGAACTGTTCATCTTGTAGACCCCACATAATAATGTATCCATGCAAAAAATAAACTTGATCCAATATCGATAGGAGTATCAAAATTTGAATTTTGCTTTGTAAAATGGATAGTTTATCTTTATTATTATTGACAAAAATCATATTGTCTATTTTATAAACCAAAATTCAAATTTTGATATAACTATCGAGTTTCGATGAAGCTGATTGTTTGCTTGGCAATATTATTGACCTCGTCGTTCCGTGTCAAAAATATATTTATAAAACTGAGAATTAACTACTACTCCGTAGAATAGTGGTTAAGACCCAGTATCGTTCCGACGGAGACAGTATGGCTGAGTTACGACAAATTCGATTAATTTTTAGATTAATTCAAGCAAAAGAAGTTTGGTTGTTTGAATTTGGAGAGTTTATTAAACTAAGAGAATAAATTAAATGGAAAGTTTGTAACGATTGGAAAGAAAATCTAGGGTTCGAATCCACCTCGACCGCATAACTCCAACATGCATAGGCGAGATTAATTATTCGAATCAAACGGGATTATTATTAGGGCTTCCAAACCCTAGCAGTAATCATCTAGAAAATAATTGAGTTGTTAAAAGGTATAAATTATCCCATAGCACGGACCGTCTCAGAAGTACGGTCTGGCCGCCAACTACAATCAATGAAAACCAATGTATAACTCGTATTTGAAAGCATGCATACAAATACTCAATAGATTAAAACCATCAAAATCATTCCATTCAGTTGAAACGGAAAGGATTCTTAGTTATACAATCGATCCGAATAATAAACCTAAAACCCATACATAAAATAGAGTTACTTGAAGCGAGATTTCATCTTCCCCCTAGACAAGGGATTTAGCCGGCCATGAAAAAAAAGATGAAATCGGGATTGAAGAAGACATGGAAGCCGTCAACAAATCTCCCTTCTCCCTGTCTCGCCTCTAATTTCTGTCGTTCTCCTCCTGGAAAAGAACGTAGCTTTTCTACTCTCCCCCTAGCCGACTGATCTCCTCAGCGTCCCCCGTTACGTGCGTGTATATTACTCCTTTTATATGCTGTCGAGGCAAAACCTATTTTCCCTTTTTTTATTCGTACATCCCCGAGTTCTTTTTGTTTTTTTCAATCGTCTTACATCAGCGGGGGTTAGTGGGAGGTGTTAGGATTAGCACGGGTCTAAAAGCTATCCATAGCTTGAGACCCAGGGGTGTTGCTCCAGCAGGAGTCGAACCCAGGACCTCCCCCATTAGGGAGAGATGACATACCAACTGCACTAGGCAGTGGTTGTCGTACATCCCCCAGTTCACCCGGGAAAACAATTCCTTTTACTCTTTCTCCCTCAGTCGAGGCTTGAATTGTAATCAAACATAAAAATAACTTCTGGCCCCACCAATTCCACATGTATTAACACGAGCAAAATTCATAAACCCAAGTCTATTGCTAATTTATTTTCTCCACCGAATATATGGTCACCAATCTTCGCGACAATACTCTATAAGACCTTTCAATTTGTACGTTTTCGTGCTCATCGGACTCCAAGGCCTACAAACACCACAAACCACTAAAATACGTCAAGTAACAATATAAACCGACCAACAAGGCATAAATTAGAAGGATTAAATGGGTGCTTTTCAGCACCTATCAATTATACTATGGGTCTTATCATATTACAATAATAGACGCAAGATAGGACCTATAATGAACGATGGTAGAAAAGTGGGGTTTTACACCAGCGGTGTATAAAATTTATTATCAAAAACATATTTGTGTGAAAAATGAGTTTGGAGTATTGTGCCCCAGAAGAAGTATGGAATAATTTTTCATCCATATTCAACCCCGACATCTCCCTCCCTCCCTCCCTCTCCCACCGTCCCACGCTTCTCTCTCTCTTTTATTAAAACCCTTTCCCTCTCTCAACTACTCACTCTATAAAGTTCAAGCTATACCGGCTTTGTTTGATTGGTAGTTTAGTTTAGTTTAGTTTTGGTAGTGGGTAGAGAGAAAATAGGGTAATGATTGGAGAGAAATAGAGAGAGAAATAAAATTAATAATTGGAGATATAGAATAATAATTGAAAAACAAAACTAAAACTAAAGATAAATGACAACCGAATACAGCACCATATTTGTTGTCTTATTGATTGATAGTACAATGTTCTGTTATGGAGTAATTATGTAGGAGTATTCTTTTTTAAAGTCTCAAAATCTCGTCCGGAAAAGATTGTTGTTCTTTCACGTTGCTGGAAAATAAATAGATTTTAAGATTGGACCATAATTTTCCAAGTTGTAATTCTTGATTTTCTCGCACAGAAAGAAAGGTCTCTCGTAAAGAACTTTCCTTTTTAGGACTTCTATATCGAAAAGTATTTCTACCATTTATTGAGAATTGGGAATCATAATTGGAAGTTAATAATCTCCCACTTCATATACTAGGTGGTATTTTTTCATAGCAGGCCACGTAGAGTCAAATATAGTAGTACTATTTGCTCTTTTATTTTATTTTCAATATTACATCCACATGTATTTTAATGGGCTTTGGCCTTTGTTGCTGAAGTTGAGGCTTGGGAAAATGACAGTCAGTCCATGACGTGTTTTAATAATTAATACCCGCCTAGAACATTTTCAGCATTAACACGTCCTCGGCCGTTATTTTCCCTAGAGGCTTTGGTGGTTTGAGGCCCACAAAACCAACCCAATCCAGCTTCAACCTTTGACAATCAAGTTTTAAGCCCATTAACAGTATCGATGATTGTGTCTCGAAATCTCTGGCCCATTACGTCCAAATGGAACCCCCATGGCCATAATGGAGGACGACTGATCTTTGGTTCCTGGAGTTTTTTGTAGGCCGATTTCCGGAAATTGGAGAATCAACCATCAGTGAATATTAAGCGGAAAGAAGGTGGATCAACCATCGGTGAATATAAGTTATATAACGGTCGTAAGCAACACACGTAAAACCAACTATAGACTGGGCTATTAACATGTCGAGAGTTTTTTGATTGAACAATAATAAAAACAAAAAGCTCTCCATTTGTTAACGAGTCGAGAGTTTGTTTCGAGATCATAGGAGCTATGATTGGTGTTTTTAGAATCCATTATGTCGAAATGCTTTATAAGAAAAAATGATCGAGAGAGAATGCAGAATTCAAAATTACTCCGATCCCGTGAGAATTTTTAGAATTATAATTATATTTTGGGGCTTAACCTTATGGCCGGCACACTAGATTCATTGCATATAAAGTCGTACCAATTGTTTCATCCCAATAATTCAAAAAGCAGGAAAATGACAGTGCAGCTCAATCGTACGTACTTGGTCAACGTCGCTGACCTTAATATGGTCTAAACAAATAAAGAAACTAGGGCTCCGTCTGTTTGGCGTAAAATATTTTACTCTATTTTCCTGTGTTTGGTTGTGTAAAAAAGGCTTCATTTGTTTGGACGTAAAATATTTTTCAGTAAAATGTTTTACCTATTTTCCAATATTTGGTTGTGTATATAGAAAATGATGAAAATATTTTACATGTAAAATATTTTTCATTAATTGGATGAAAATAACTTACCCTTAAATCTTCCGAAATAAACCCGTTGTCTTTTAATGCAATTTTCATTGGTCAGTTTCCTCGATCGTCCGTCCTAACCCAAGTTCAATTCCAATATTCTCAAATCTCTCACCGTTTAAGCCTCATCTCTCTCCCTACACTATTTTATCGATTTTTGAAAATATTTTTCAAGTGCCAACCAAACACCGAAAAATAAAAATTTGAAGTTTCTTTTTTTAAAAAATATTTTACATTGTAAAACATTTTACTTTGAAACAAACGGAGCCTAATTGAATGAAAATAACTTACCCTTAAACTTTTGTAAGTTATTTTCCGAAATGAACCCGTTGCCTTCTACTGCAATTCTCATTGCTCAATTTCCTCGATCGTCAGTCCTGACCTACGTTCAATTCCAATATTTTCAGATCTCTCTACCGTTTAAGCCCTCTCTCTCTCTATATATACTATTTTGTTGATTTCTGAAAATAATTTTCAAGTGCCAACTAAATACCAAAAAATAAAAGTTTAAATTTTGTTTTCTGAAAAAATATTTTACATCAAAACAAACGGAGCCTACGGGTCAATTGTTTTAGGTAAAAATATCTAGCAGACCAGGGACCGTAATCAATATCTTAGGGTTTTTTGGAGGTCAGACGTAACGTTTTCCTTGTGCATGCACTTTGAAAATTTGCAAAAAATGGAAGGTTCATTGGAATCAGTTCAAATTAGAAGAAGGGGCCTTTCAAAATTGGGGGCAAGACATGTTCTATGCTTCAATTCTTCGATGTATAATTAATGGACTGCACCGTACAACGAGTAAAGATTGAGATTCGGTAAACTAAGGTTCTGAATATTGTACCGACTCAGTTTCAGTACTGATTTTTTTTACTAGTCCGGTACATACCGGTATTGATGAGACACCTACATATAGGTACTGATGAGATACCGAGTGCTGGTTTGAATTTATCACTATTAATGTTTTTTCACTTAAGAGAATTTATAGTATAATATGCATATTTAAATTTAAAAAATAACAGTATGGTATTTGTCCGGTATTGACCTATATCTCTGGTACCTTCTAGTATTGACTGGCACCGACTGATATTTGAGTCAGAACAAAAGTGTAGGGCATCAAATTTGGACAATACCAGTACGTATTGGTGCCGGCCAGTACGATACGAGATTCATAACCTTGGGATAAACGATTGGGACCTACGAGAAATACAAAGGTTCTTATTACAAATGCTTGATCTATATATACACATTGTTCTTTAAAAAAAAAAAAAAACCAACCTCTTGTTTTTTTTGGAGTGGCTATCCACTTTTTTTCTTTTTTTTTTGGAAGGTATGTATGGCAGTGACGGCTTTAGAAATTTTTAACAAGATGTTCACGAATTACCTTAACTCTACTGGCTATATTAACCAGTAGTATATACACAAAAAATCATGTAGTAGTAGGAATAGTGTGATTAGAAAAATAATATGCATAAGGTTTTACAATTGTTTTTTGACGGAATTTTACATTTTGAACAAAAAATGTTAACCTAGTGCATAAATCTACTAATATTCGAAACGGGAATATTGTAGCGAATGAGTTGGTACAGATCTTTTTGAACATATTCACTTCTTTTTCGAGCTGCCTTTGAGAGAAAATCCATGAAACGATACTGATACTAATAGATTATTCTTTTTTCTCTTTAATTTTTAATTTGTCATTCGCTAGGAATATGTATATATCTTTTTTGAACTAAAATATTAGGTCTTCAATTATGAAGTACCCTGAACTGATGGGTGTTTCGTAATATGGGGTTGAATGTTCAAATAAATCCTAAAATCAAATTAACACTAATGAAATTCAAAAGTCAAATAAAATTAGGGTGTTTACTCTACCACCCTTCTCAAAGGGTGGAGCCGCCTATGTGCTCGGCATGAAAAATTCAAGTTTTCTGTTTTTACTTGAAGAAAAACAAAATATTACAAGAGTATGATAATTATTAAAAAAAAAAAAAAAAAAACAGAGCCTAACGCTAGGTTTAGTTGTAAACGTGAAGTGAAACTGATTCTGTGCAAGTCTCAATCCCAATTAGTACAAAATAAAAAATTCGGGACTGATTAAAATAATAAATGGTAGTTTGCATATACTATACTAATAATTAATAATAAAAACTAGTCAAAATATGGTGGTTTGCATATACATACATACTTTTATTGATAAGTTATTTGAGAAGGAAATAAAATAATAGATCAGGGCCATATAAGAAGACCCTCTAGCTAGGGATGGCAACGGGATAGATTGGAGACGGATATTGACATATCTGAATCCGAACCTTTCACCCGACCTCCGAATCTGCCGCGATTCCCGATTGGATATATTTTCGGTCCTCTGAATCCACCCCGAACGGAGTACGGAGATCCAATCGGAGATTCGGATATCCGAATTGGGGGGGGTGGAATTATCAATTTTTTGATAAAAAGAGTATTCGGGGATAGATCACGGTGGATCGGGGATGGAGATCGGATTCGGGGCGGATTGGATCGGAGGCAGACTTACCTCCGAATCTGATCCGATCTCCGAATTTTTTTTTAAAAAAAAAATAATAAATCCGTATCAGTCCCGATATCCGAAAAATTCAATCCGTTTGGAACGGATAACGAATCGGATACGAAAGGGCCATCCCTACCTCTAGCGTAGATGTAGGACTCATTCGATACATAGGAATACTTTTCTGGAGTATATTTGATTTTTCCCCTCTTTGCAAGAATACTTTACCCTTAATTAATTAAACTTGGTCAATTTTGACTAATCCTTCCCATGGGATGATAGTCAAGTAAAACTCAAAGCAATTCCAGTTAGACCATTCATTTACAAGTGTTTGCAATTGATTTCATACACACGCTATAACAATGCCACATTTCCGACTTTGTAATTACGACAATGCCGCATTTCCTTACATTATTCTATATCCACTCCAAAATAAAAAACCAAGCATATAAATACATATCTCATTTTTTTATAAATTACTACTCAAATAAACCATCAACAACATATTCCCCTCACACTCTATATATTCGATCACCAAAACTAATCCAGCCGGCAAATGGCTCGGAAAGCCCTACAAGCAATACCGAGACTCCACGGGGTTGTTGTTTATATAATCCCATGGGCATTGCGATGTGACATCCAGGACTAATCTTATCTTAATATTAATATAAAGCTGTGCGAAAGCTGATCTGAATATCTGATTATAAAAAATTTACATAGGAGTATTTCTTTATCTGATCCTAATCGTGAACCCCACATATTTAGTACTAGTTTCCAAACATAAAATCGAGCCCTCTCCTTAATTCTCTCGTGGCATTCTCTTAATGAAATATTATTTTTGTTCCCCTAAACTTTGGTAAATACCAAAAGTTAGAAAGGAAAAAAAAAAAACTACTCAAAATCCCTTTCATGCTCAACTATTCTTTCATTAAACTTTTACATTTGTTGTTAAATCATAAATAAATAATGAGGAGTGAATAATAATAGAATTTTTTTTTCTTTTCTTACTTCCTTACGTAGCTAGCACGGCTAGGACGGTTGTAGAATTTATGAACTTGTTCAGAGCGTGGGGGCCCATTGATAACGTACCCAATGAATTGTCCCATAGCTGACTATAACGACTACTCTCCCGCCAACTCCTTTCTCTCTCTCTCTCTCTCTCTCTCTCTCCCAAAAAGAGGAAAGAGACGAGCAAAGTCCGTAAAGACCACAGCAGTCTCCATGAAGTTTCTCAAAATCGAATTAGACTTTGCTTGACGACTCCATTAAAAAAAAAAACTGTTTCTAACGTACTCTTTGTTTCCGTATTCTGTTTGATGATTCCCGAGAGACGTTGGAAAATCGGAGCGAAGAGATTGTGCCTTTGGAGTATAGACTAGAGACTCCTTGCTAGTTGCTTCTATTGAATTTCGCAGTTTCGATTGTTCTTAGCGAAGGTGAGGGTTTTCCCGACGTACTTCTAATTTACCGGGCCAGCATCGGTCATCAGGCATGCGCAAAACCTTTGACTGTCCATTTGTTTTCCTTTGTTTCTCCGTCTTCTCTGCAACCAAACCGAAAAATTAAATTTTTCTTTCTTTTTTTACACTGCTGCATTTCTTAATGTACCTTTATTAGCTTGGAATTAATATATCTCTCTTGATTCTTGAATTACTAGCTCCTCTTTCCTGCCAAATAAAGTTCGTTTCGAAACTGGCGAATCAGGACATGCGTGTTTTTAGTTCATTACTCTCTCTCTCTCTCTCGGATTTTAGAAGTGAAAATGTTTTTAAATGCTATGAATTGTGCGCTCATTTGGCATGATAATCTGTGTTTTTGTTATCGGAGTGGCTTAATATGATTATTTGTATTTATATTAACAACTAATAATGGAGGGTGACATAAAAGGGTAGTACTGTCGTGTTTTACTCTTAATTGTACTTGAAGAGCGGTTGTTTTGTTACATTAATATCCCTATTAAATAGTCCCTACTTGGTTTTTCTTATTGATTAACTGATGCATTGTTGGAAGTGGCTCAAACAGGACTTGAAACTCGTCACACATGAATTTGATTTGTTGTTTATAATTAAATTAATGATGCGTATCTATGCATTTCCTCATCCATATGCAAATTAAATTCTGGGCCGATACATGTTTTGATATTGCAAAAAGTGTCAACGAACTCATGTAGGTGATCGTACGTAATTGATTGAGTTTTAAGGGTCGGTCTGGTTTGTTTATTTATTTGTTTTTGCTGCGCCTCTTCATTTGGTGATGGTAAGGGTGGTCTTTTGCAGGGTTTGATCATAGGATGCTTGAAAGCTGCAAGTAAAGTCCACCTAAATCTACTGGTGAAATATTTGTATCGGACAACCTACAACAAATTACCTGGAGATATGGATTTCCAACGAGAAAAATTTGTGAGGTTAGTTCTTTGAGCCTCCGTTCCTACATCTTCATGTTCTACTGGTGTTGTTTCTAACACTGAGTCCATATGGTATTTTTCCCTTCTTTACGGGGAACAAGAAAACTACTATATATATCGTATCTTTTTGATTGATATTTTGGTTGGAGAGTAAACCTGTCAACAAGTCTCTTATGTGAAGGTGCTAATGTCATGACAGCCTCCTAATGCACAAAAGGCATCACACTAGTGCTCTCATTTTGACTTGGGGGTCTAGGTGTACAAGAAAATGGGCATTTATTTTTTCTAACGCAATCGATATCCAAAGTAACCAATCTTCCAATTGGTAGCTTCCTATCACAGATCTCCAGTTATGCATCTGCTCACCCCGAGTAATGCAGTACTGATGGCTAGTATCACCCCGTCCAGCCATACTTTTGTACGGACCACTTTGTAGACTTGTTCTTCCCATCTTCTTGCTCATTCTGTTTTGTTCTGTTCTTTTGGTATTAATCTTTTTTGTTTTGTCTCCCATGGTATATCTTTCTATCTTTTAATTGGATTTGAATGGATCTGTTGAAGGGTGAAGCGCTTAATACCTTCTTACTGAGACTTGGTTTTTTTATACCTCTTGTGCTGACTGTTTTCAACAGGTTTGAGGATTGGAAATCAGACCAATCTTCAAGTTCTGAGCGGCAATATTCTACTGAGGATAGAATTGGGACAAGGAGTAGATCAATGATAGGCTCAGTAGTGGGATGTATGCGAAGTGGATTTGAGAGGGTCTCCAAAGGAATTAAAAACTTTAAAACATTTTCAGGCACCTATCGACGAGATGATCAGCCAACAAAAGAATTGGGTAGTAGGGTAAAGATTCTCGACCCGCAGGGGAAGCTTCTTCAGAGATGGAATAAAATATTTGTAGTCACTTGTGTGATTGCCATGGCCGTGGATCCATTATTCTTTTACATCCCAGTGATTGATCGAGATGCGCAATGCCTCAGTTTGGACAACAAATTGGACATCATTGCTTGCGTTCTTCGCACATTCGTTGATATCTTCTACATCCTTCACATTATCTTTCAATTCCGGACAGGGTTTATTGCCCCTTCTTCACGAGTATTTGGGAGGGGCGAGCTAATTGATGATCCTCGTGCTATAGCGAAAAAATACCTGTCCTCCTACTTCATTATCGACGTTTTATCAATCCTACCCCTCCCACAGGTATGTGCTTTTTCAAGTGAACTGGGCTATAACTAGCATACAGTGCTTATGCATTATTACAAATAATCAATCCCCAAGGAAGCATCTACTTTCATACTCTGACGCTATGTTTTAGTCATTAGTAGTTGTAAAATTGCTTTTTCCGGGTTTTAGATTTGCCATTCATGTTGAGCTCTAATTTTAATTTTATTGAGATGGATGAAATCAAGATTTAAGGCATTTTTTTAGGTCTTTACTATTCGATTCTCATTAGTCAATTACATTAAGAAAACGCTGATGTTAATGGCATCTTCTGATTTTCCGTTTAACCTCTTCAGGTGGCGATCTTTGTCATTATCCCCCAAACCAATGGCCCGGTTGCACTGGTTACAAAGGAATTCTTGAAGGCTGTTATTTTCTGCCAATATGTGCCTAGGCTTCTTCGAATCTGCCCTCTATACAAAGAAGTGACCAGAACAGCTGGCATATTTGCAGAAACAGCTTGGGCTGGAGCTGCCTTTAATCTCTTAATATATATGCTAGCCAGTCATGTAAGTTTCATTTGATCATTTATTTTTACAAAGAGTCTTCGAGAAATCTGACACTCATGAAAACCATTTTTCTGTTATGTTTGTAACTTTGATAGTTGTCTGGCTTTGCTCTCTTTTAAGTGTATTGCTTTGTGTTGGTGTTGCGTTTAGCGATTTTTGTGGTACGTACATATGGGTAGAATTTGATCACTGCTACAGGATCATTGGGGCATTGAAACTCTTGACATGCGAGAGGAACAACCATTCGTAGAAGGTTTTGTGGGAGATGATGACATTTCAGATCAATATGATTTGCTGAATGAGTTTAACTATTGAATCTTCCTTTTTCCCAGCTTATTATGTTGGTTGTTGTAGGGAAATATGGTCAATCCAAATAACTGCTTCAGTTCTCAAGTATTGTGATGAGTTGTTTTATTTACGTGGGCTTTGACAGAATAAATCTACGTATCATAGCTGATATCTTGTTTACTAGAAAGTTTCTTAATGACGTTTTCATTGCATCAGACACAGAGAATTTCTATAATAACGTCTATACTTCTAACAGTAAAATGAATCTTGTTTACCAGATTGTTGGAGCCATCTGGTACTTGTTCGCAATAGAACGGCAAGATAGGTGCTGGCAGGATGCATGTATAGACAATTGCAGCAGATTATACTGCAGAGAAGGAGGTGGCCGAGTCTTACTTCAGGCAGGCTCTTGCGCTCTTCTTGAGCCCAGTGGAATAAAACACTCATCAGATTTCGACTTTGGAATATTTCTCGATGCTCATAAGTCTCATATAGTGGACAAAGGAGACTTTCCAAAGAAGTTTTTCTACTGCTTTTGGTGGGGACTGCGAAGTCTAAGGTTGGCACATGTTTGATCCTTCTGTCCTTGAGTTACTTTAGTTCAGTGATTTGATGCTTTGTAGTAACCGGTTTCATTGGGATCAAAAGGAAAACTGCATAACTGACTGTAGATACCATCTTCAGTACTTTCTGGTACTTTCTTGATGACGTTCAGCATTTAGAAAAATTCTCCTAAAAAACTTTATTACTGTGAAATTTGGGGCTTAGTGATTTCCACGTTTACTCTTCCTTCAGTTCTCTTGGGCAGAACCTCAAGACGAGCACTTTTCCTGGGGAGATTATCTTTGCTGTTTCCATTTCAATCCTAGGATTGGTTCTGTTTTCATTGCTCATTGGCAATATGCAGGTAAATGCTTCATCCCCATTCCAAAACTCTTCGTGCATTTATGCATTCCTTTCCCTTTCACATCCTCACAAAAGTACATTATTGTATTCTTCTGTGTTGAAATTGATGCTGAAGTGCTAAACACTTGTTTCACGGACTGCACAGAAATATCTGCAATCTATAACAAAAAGAGTAGAAGAGATGAGAGTCAAAAGGCGGGATGCGGAGCAGTGGATGTCCCACCGTATGCTCCCTGAGAACCTAAGGGAGCGGATTAGGCGCCATGAACAGTACAAATGGCAAGAAACCAGAGGTGTCGAGGAAGAGTCTTTGATTAGTAACCTTCCTAAAGACATCAGGAGGGACCTAAAGCGCCATCTTTGCTGGTCTTTGCTCAAAAGGGTATGAGTGATTTCTCTAAATTCTATCTGTTTAAGCACTATTCTTAACAGTGAGTGAATTGGGAAGGACTTTTGTGATACTCTGAACTCATTTGTTATGGACTTATGCTTTTAGGTGCCAATGTTCGAGAAAATGGACGAACAATTATTGGATGCAATGTGCGATCGTCTTAAGCCAGTTCTTTACACACAGACTAGCTTCATAGTTCGTGAAGGGGATCCAGTTGATGAGATGCTCTTTGTCATGAGAGGCAGTATTTTGACGGTGACCACCAATGGTGGAAGAACTGGCTTTTTCAACTCTGTTGTTCTCACGGCGGGTGACTTTTGTGGAGAAGAGCTTTTTACATGGGCTTTGGACCCCAAATCTTCCTCCCCCAAATTTTCCTCAAGTCTTCCCACCTCAACCCGAACTGCTGAAGCCATAACAGATGTTGAAGCTTTTGCCCTTGTGGCTGATGACCTGAAGTTTGTAGCTTCACAGTTCCGGCGTCTTCACAGCAAGCAGCTCCAGCACAATTTCAGGTATTACATTCAATTTGTCTTACTATTGAGGTTTATGTTCGGGGTCAAGAAATTTCTTTTTCATGTCCATCGAAACAGCCAAAACATTTATCTTTCCTAGGAGATGGTTAATAAATGTTACTACGTAATACAAACCAAAAAAGGGGGAGATTAGCTTAAATTTCAACTACAAGCATCCAATTGAAACAATATCCGTCATAGTATGATCACGATTTGGTAACATTACTATTGTGCTTGACACAATTTCAGGTTCTACTCACAACAGTGGAGGACATGGGGAGCCTGTTTTATACAAGCAGCATGGCGGCAGCATTGTAGGAGGAAGGCTGAGAAGTTGTTGCATGAGGAAGAAGATAGGTTGCAGGATGCTCTGGCAAAGGAGGTTGGAACTTCACCAAGTCTTGGTGCTACCATTTATGCATCCAAGTTTGCCGCCAATGCACTAAGGGCCCTACGTCGCAGTCGTGCACCCAGTCCCAAATTGCCACCTAGGGTCCCGGCTTTACTGCTCCAAAAACCATCAGAGCCTGATTTTACTGCCGAGGAACATTGAAATTCTCAAAAACATTTCACTTACAGTACTCAGCAACAGGTCTTGCTCTTACTAGTACTTCTATTTTTGCTGCCCTGTCCATTATTTACAGACTTCCAAATAGAAACCTCAGAATAAATGGGTGTAAATATCATGTTTTTATACCTATCACAGAACAGTATATATTACAGGCTTTTGTTTAGCATGATCATCAAAAGAGTTTCTTGTACACCCAGTCCTTCCTGGATCAATACTATATTCTAACACTTCTCTTTGGAGAAATTTTGCACACATCTGTGATTCAGCATGTTTCTCAAGGCCCAAAATTAGACATCTCATTCAGGTGAATGCATGATAAGTTAGCAGAACAGGGATAGCGACATCATAACGTTGGCCTTTGGAACATTTATTCTTAAAACTGTGAGAGATTTTCACTAATGTTTGTGTTCAACATGTCTGAGATTTTATTATTGTGAACGGAGTTTGTCTCTTCGTATTTTTTTGGCTTTTGGCTTAGACGTTACTTTTCTTTGCATGATTTGGTGACTTCTGGGGTGAGTTGTATAACTCTGAGTTTTAGGAGTATCTTTTTGATACATTCCAGTGTCCAACGTTGCATTAATCCTTTACAACAAAAAGATCATCATTCATCCAAACTTATCATTGTCTGGGAAAGAAGTATAACTGTATAATACATATCAGCAGAAAATAGAACTAGCCAAAATATACATCAGTGAGTAAGGCAAACTAATCGCCAGCAGGTATTCAGATCTGCCCCGCGAATTAACATTCCATAGAGCATCTTGCAAAGACTTTCCTTATATTTCAGAGATTTCACCATCCAAGATAGCCAAAACACAAAGTCGGAATGCTGAAATAGTGTAAAACCTTTGGGAATACAAGTTGACGAGCACATCCCTAGGCAGCACGAACGTCTCTGCATCATCAGATTGCTTCCTTTACACGTTTGTATAAACTGTTGATAACATTCTGCAATAAACAGTCTTTGTTCAGCATCAATTGATTCAGGGGTAGTTTCCCAAAAGTACTAATCAAGTTTCCCAAAAGTGCTAAAATGTTATGATATTGAAGGTAATAAAAGGGCTAAAAGTGCTTTTTCAGAGAAATGAGTGGGCTTTTTGCCCTAAAAAGTAGCCCGGGCTACTTTTGGGTTCCCTCAATTCCAAGCGTACACCTTCCACCAATTCCAAGCATACACGTTCCACCCCATACACAAATAGGACAGAGGGAGAGAAGTACGTATCTACTATCAAGTATCAACATGTACTACTACGCACAATCTCAAATTTCAGGCATGTTCTCCATCTTGAACACAAGTTAGAAGACGAAGACAGCAAAATACAATAGATATAAGCTGCTGACTAAAAATACTAATGAACCATCTTTTCCAAAATGCACGGCAAAGAATAGGATTTAAAAACATCATACCACATTTCAAATCTTTTCTATATTTAGCAAAGTGGGACTTTTGTTTCCCTGGATAGTAAATATGCCCTAAAGGTGAGTGTAGCTATGGAAATTGAACAATTCGGCTTAAATGAATAGTCCATAACCAAGTGAGAATACCATCTGTTGCTCCATAAAGCATTCTATGGTCTTAATAAGAGGAGGTAGAGTGAAAGAACCCTCGTTTCCACTGCAATATAAGTAGCCAACTCCTGCCTCCCTCCCCGCAGAATAAGGGTCCTCTCAAAACAAATAATTAAAGAAAAAGTCTTCCAAGGGACGGAGAGGAGGATTTCAAGGAGGAGGTACGAGTGTCTTATCCTAGAAAGAAATTTTGCTGGATTTGATCTGATCCAAAAGCTTAATCCAAACTGCAAGCAGTTTGTCATAAAAGCAGGAGGTCATTTTGGACATCAAAATCTAATGATAAAGAAGGGCGCACCCTTTGGAGTCCGAAAAGTAGGAGTTTGTCGCAAAAAGGTAATCGTCAGGAGTGCAACAGATAAAACAAAAGAGAGGGCACTCTCTAAGTCATATACTTAATATGGTATTACACCAAACCAAACCAAACCAATCCGAGTCTTATGTCCCAATCACTTGGAGTCGGCTACATGAATCCTTTTTCTCCATTGAGCTCTGTCGAGGGCCACTTGTTCACACAAACCTACTATACTCAAATCTTTGCGCACCACAGCATCTAATGTCAATTTAGGTCTACCCCTCCCCGTAGCATTGCCACCCAAAGCAATCCTATCCGTTCTCTTTACTATTGCATCTCCTAGTCTACGGTAGACATGCCCAAACCACCTTAGCCTATTCTCCCTCAACTTCTCTTCTATAGATGCTACACCTACCATCTCACGAACCGTTTCATTTCTAATCCTGTCTCGTCTAGTCATACCACACATCCACCTCAACATTCTCATTTCCACTACACTCATTTTGTTCACCTGTTGTTTCTACTTAATATGTTATTACACTATAAGACAAAAAAAAAAGTGAAACTATACACTTTATAGATCTTTTGAGAACAACATTTTTTAGGCAAATGACTAACAGCTGCAATCAAAGCTTTCCTTGGAAAGATTGCAATGATCATTGTTATTCCCTGGTTAGGAATAAGCAAATGCATATATCTTTCGTTGTGATATATCCACTTAAGAAAATCCTCGCAAATGGGAAAACATCATCCGCAGTAGTTCCATTAACTATTGGACACAAAGATCAAACATCGTTACACATGCTACTTCCCCACTTGTCTCAGAGTCTTTGGCCAATCTAAGTGCGCAGATCACAGGAGCTTACCTGATAGTATTTGAGAAACTTGTCCCTCTTCTTCTTGAAAGTTGGGGTGAGAAGATCTCGGTCCATGTCAAATGGTATTGGGTCAAGGTGGACACCTTTTATCAACTCAAAACCTTTTAGCTGCAAAGAGATCAAGATAAGTTAGGGACACAAAAATTTCATATAGCTATTTGGTTTCATTCATGCAACCTTTTAATTGCAACTTTCAATACAGAGTATACTTGTTTTGTGTACAACCACAGAACAGCATGTTAAGAGAGAGAAAGGAACCTTCTTTTCTTTTCCAGTCTTAGTAAGTTCTTCAAGAATGAACGCTTTTGCCTTGGGATTCTCACAAAGGGAACTAAAATTGGCAGTCACTCCATTCTCTTCAGCCCAATGTACCAAAAATTGCTCATTGGGGTTCACAACAGCTACAAGGTAGGACTCGTAACTGTTCCCATATATCCATATCTGTAAAATGTTGGCAGAATAATTCCTCGGAAAAATTAAAACAGTCCGCAAAGTTTAGCAGAGAAAAAGAAACAGAAAATGCCACATTTCCACTACTACCATGTCATATGCTGCTCCTAGAAGATAATGGGACCTGGAATGCTCTACACTTGTCTCTTATGAAAGTAGAGTGACGAACCAAGCAGGCAATTAGATAATAGGGAAAGCACATGATATCATGATGACATTAGGCTTCGTAACAAGATCTACCTTTTTCCCTCTTCCTTATATTAATTCCAAATGACGAAAGAGAAAAAACCATTGTACAAACATGGACAATTCAATCTGAGGAGCCTGAAGGAACTCGGGGCACAGAACCAACCATTGCTGTGGTGCCTTTAAGTGGCAGCCCTGAGAGGACTCTCATTGTAACACTTTGGCAGTCTGTATCATACTATCATGGACTTGCAGAGATTTTTATGGATGGAAACCAAAAGGTAGCAGTATTGTTTTCCCTACTATTTTCCTTTCCCTCCATGAAGCCCTAAAAATGTATGATATACCTTATCTGATTGTAATAACGTTTGTCTGTTAAGGTTCGATCCAATGGTTTGATCAAATAAGCTGTATCATCAGCAATTGAAACAATCAATATTTTTCCTAGGAGAGACACTTCCAAATGCACAGGTTGTAGGACATGTAAAGGTTGAAACAGGGGCATGGAGGCCAAACTTCATATAGGAAGATACATCGACTGCTAATGTTTTATCACATGAAGTGCTCCATAAGAGTTGCGCAATGGTTAAGACTTTTCCAAATAAGAGTTCGAAGGCAGTTAAAGGCCCGCAATACTTCATGGTGGAGAATCTAGACCAGCCAAGACAATGCATTTTTTGGGACATGTGTATATCCAAACTGAGGAAAGTTGCAGTGACTTGTCCTTTGTTTGTTCAATCGTTTCTAGCCAAGAAAAAAGAAAATAATGCATGAACAAGATTTTTAAGTAGTGAAATAGCATCACTTACAACAAAGGTGAACTCGTTTATGATGATCATAGTACGGTGTAATGAAGAGATGAGTGGAAAAAAGGAAGGATATTTATTGACCCCAAGAATCATATTGAAAGGTTATAGAGTTTATATGCATACCGAATCAATACCAGAAACACGAGAATATATATTTTCCAGATTCTCAACTGATACATATTCGCCTTGTGAAAGCTTGAAAATGTTTTTCTTGCGGTCGATAATTTTCATGCTTCCATCTGGTTGCCATTCACCAATATCACCTACAGAATTTTATTTGTTAAGAGCAACATTATAATAGAACCAATCTGAAAATAGGGGAAAAACTTGTACACAAACATGAACTTTGATGAAGACAACCTGTGTGGAACCATCCATCAACCAACACCTCTCTAGTGAGGTCCTCACGTTTGTAGTACCCTGAGAACAGAACATTTCCTCGTATACATATTTCACCGCAAGGGGTGCTTGATAGGGCATCATATCCCATTTCAGGAACAGATTCTAGGCACACATCCACATTTGGCAATGGAGGACCGACTGTACCAATCATTGCCAGTTCATCTGGCTTTGAAACGAAGGACCCCGCACAAGTTTCTGTTAAACCTATAGAACATTTAACAAGATGAGCCATCTTTGCAATTGATACATAGATGCCAAATTCAGTGCATATTTTAGTCAAATTCGAAAAAGTTGAAGGTGGTACAACCACGAGAGAGGGGTATCTCTTTTCTAACAATTCACGTATCATGGGGAAAAGTAGGGTACATTTTGGTCTACCAACTACTGGTTCATGGTGGTCGAATAGGCCCCCTGATCCTCTGCAAACCTGCTGAGGGAGGACTATCATTTGAATGCAGTTAATTAAGGCAGTTCTTTGCATAAAAATCCACAAGCAGAGCTTGCTTATCATGTATCATGCTCGAGGATCTGTAACATGCTACGAGATCTACATTTATACACATAGTAGATGAATAAGAAATTATAAGACAGAATGTCATGGCTAGCTGAGCTGCCCAAGTTCATGGTTGTCAATGAAAAGCCATTCTTGAAAAAGTTATTGTAATTTGCCAAATCATTGCTGAATGACAGGTTGCATCACATTATGATTGAAAAGTGTACATACCATATCCTTGTAAAACGTGAGCACATGAAACCACTCGTAGAAAGGTTTCTACATAGGTAGCCAGTGGTGCCGCTCCAGATAGAATGAGACGTACATTTCCTCCTAGACCTTCTTTTACCTGGATCCATAATTAGCCAAATTGAAGAGTAAATTTGAGCTGAGGCCAAAATCCAATGGGAAACTATAGGAGTTCGAAATGCAGTATTAAAATACTAGCACTACCTTACTGAAAACAATTTTATCAAAAATTGGAGCTGCCTCTGCATGTTTGTATCCTTTATTCATGTTACGCAGTTTACTGCAGATTTCACATCCAGGATCAATAAGGAGATATGAGAAGGCAATGGCAAGCTTTCTACAATAACAGGAATGCACCAGTGTGTTTTATAAGCATCAAACACACATCAAGATTCCAAAAAGCACGGCCAGGACTATTGCAGATTTATCCATTTACCTAACTGGATGCCAAAAGGAATTTGTCAAGGCAAATAGAGTCACAATGCTTAGTTAATAAGGCTGATGTAAAGTTATACTCCTCCTTTTGAGGTAATAGGTCTCACAAATCCTAGCAAAGTGGATTCATACTCCAAGGAATACATAAAGAATCTTAGAAAGCAAAAAACATAACAATTTTCTCCTAATCTTTTAGCTTCTCTATGAAACACTGCTAAAGGACAGGAGGACGAGGAACTTGAGCAAGGGTGGAATAGCTGAATTGGGTAGTAGATTCTCGGGGTGTGTTGTTAAAAAATGCTCAGGATCAAAAGGAGTTGCTACAGTATATCTAATAGAACAAGCTTGTCGCATCTCTTGTTTGATGTAACTTTGAATAGGTTACATGAAGCAAATGGCACTTACTATGAGTATGCAAGGTTAAACAATGCATTTTTGACAAAACCCGCAGAAGAAGTCTTCTCAACCAAACCTGAAAACACAAGTAGTTATGAATTTACGCATCAAATACTAAACAAAAATGCAGCCTAGTCTCAAGTAGATATATTTGTTTCTGGATAAGACAACAGAAAGTTTCTCAACAGTGAACTTGAAGAATTGCTATGGTAATGATAAATGAATATAGCAACGCCATTTTGGCTTCTGTAATAGTCACATAAAGAACTACTTGGCCATCTAGTGCTTAGGTTAGAGTAAGACCCACTGTAAGCTGGTCTTCAACCCCTAACACAGAAACCATACTTAATCTGCATGTAGAGGACAATAACATGTTTTCAAACTGAATCAACATTCAGGTTAATCATGTTTGTAACTTTTACCTGAATATATCCTGTCTAAGACACGCGGAACAGCACAAAAAACAGTTGGTTTTAGTTCTCTGAGGTCTTCAATCAGTAGTTTAATATCCTGGACACACAATTGGTGAAAGATGTTACAGTGAACAATTCAAAAACAACACTATTTTGTCGTCCATATCTTACCCCACGCCAAAATCCTATTGAGGCTCCAGTGGAAATGAACACTTCCTCTATGACTCGATCGAATATATGTGCTAGAGGAAGATATGAAAAAAACACGTCCCTCTCACTAAACTGCACAAAGAAAAAGAAAAAAGAACTTACAGAA
The DNA here is from genome assembly GCA_025413875.1 of Rhododendron molle. NCBI lineage: Eukaryota > Viridiplantae > Streptophyta > Magnoliopsida > Ericales > Ericaceae > Rhododendron > Rhododendron molle. Next base: position 693,181 of record CM046394.1, on the reverse strand, counting down.
AAAAAGGATTGAAGACAATCACCGTATCATGTCACCGACTACAGAATATGTCAGGTTCAACTCTCAACTTTGAAACTATCTTACCTGGTCATTCATGCTCTCAAGTGAGTGATTTTGTGCCGATATGATTGAAAGAATGCTCTCATGGGATATCATCACTCCCTTTGGGTCACCAGTTGTGCCACTCGTATACATAATTGTACAAATATCTGTTTTCTTCTTAGTTGGGAGATCAAAGTGTTCATTCTTTCCCTACAAGAGCATGTGAATTATTAACTAGAATTATATGCCGTCTGCGGCAGTAGTATCACCAAAGGTATACAATCTACTATATAGCATTGATAGTGTTGAATGCTGATACAAGGAAAAAAAGAAAAGAAACAGGACACGTTTTATTATATGGCAGTTATGAGGCCAATAAACGGTATACATGACATGTCCAGTATCTCCAAATCTTTGAGAATGAGGGAATCTAGAGCCCAGCCAGTTTATCACCAGAGGTGGTTACCCTGGATTGCCATTCAGAACTTGAGTTTCAAAATCAATGACTCAAAGCTAATATTAATCACATCTTAAGCTGATTGATAAATGACAGGGGTAAACAGTACATACGTGACACCAAGAAAGTTATACAAGGATCAAGATAGCGTTCATCCAGCCAACCTCAAGTATAGGGGATTTAAGACTTTATCAAGTTGTCAATCCTCAAGTGAAAGGGATGTTTGGTATAGGATCAAGTAACCTTTTGGGTAGATAATTGAGCAAATAAAACATCAAGAAGCACGCATAGAGCACACAAACAAGCAGAAGGGCAAGCATATGCAAAGAGGTAGTTATAACTCAGTGGGGAAAATAGAACTATAAGATCCAAGGTTGTCAAATCGTGAATCGAAATGGTCCTTTTCTGCATCATGAATCCAATCGAATCGTGAATCACTCCAATTCGGTCATGATTTCTATAATGCATGGAAACATGTTTATTGTTTTAGGGTAATGAAAATGTATACTATAAATTAAGTTTTAGACCTAAATCAATAAAAAGCTTTCTTCTAAATGATGATTTGACAATAATGTGGATTACATAGGTAAGCTACTTCTATTGCAACTTCCAAGAGTTGAAGATTCGTGAATCCTACTTATGGTCCTTTTTGTGAAAAGAGTTAAAAGTACAAAACAAACCTTTAGAAGGTCTATAAGGTGGTTGTATTCCATTTTTCATTTTTATTCGCTATCACTCTCATAATAAATCTCCCTTTCTTATTACCTATAATATACATGAGGAGAAAATAGACTAAACATGACATATAACGATACTATAGACCTTAAAAAAATAGCTTGAACCAACCAAAAAGCAAAAAAATAGTCAAAAATGAATTCATGAAATTTTAAGTCAATCTAACGATTCACTGATTGCTATTTCCGATTCAGGCAGCCTATTCGTATCGATTACTCATTGAATCGTATCGAATCGTACGATTCTAACAACCATGATAAGATCTGCAGCTAAAATCTGCCCCAAATAACCTCTCTACAGTCAAGTATTGGTCAAACAGTATACAATGTCCTGCTAATGATGACAAAGTAAATAGAAAAATAATAGTCTATACTGCAATGAAAAAAGGTGTGATGCTGTGATATGAGAAAAATTCTACTTGAACAATTTGAAAAAGCATATTGGAAAAGGTCAGCTTACCAGTTGTGAAAACTGATCCCAAGAATATAATGCCAGACCAAAACTCTCAGCTGCCTTCTTTTGTTCTGCAGTAACCTTGCCAAAGCTCACAAGAGCTTCATAACAGAATGAAGACATGAGTAAGTTCAGTATTCCTTCTATTAAGAGAAGCAGACAAGTGCAACTTACTTTTCAAATACTTCATGGTATTAGGAAAGGTTTTCAGGACCTGGAAGTAAAAGCCAAAGAAATAAACAACTATATAGAAAGTTTATAGAAACAAGTTTGAAGTATGAAATTGATGTCAACATTGACGAAAGAACAAGAAGCAAAGAACACAAACTCCCAAAACTCTCTGGACCTATCATTTTGAGTAATATGGAGATGATTGCTTACCTCAGGAATTTTAGTTTCTTCCACGAAGGTTATTGAAATCTCTGCATGACAAATGATATATTCCACCGCACCAGCACCTTCAAATATAGAAAAATGTTTGTCAAACTTCCACAAGACCTATGCTTTAATAACTTTGCACGAGATTGTGGTTAAGGATGTGACACTTGTGATATTTGACAGACATTTCACCAAACTCCAAAGCTATGTCAACGTCAAGGGCAATCCATTACTAGAATGTAATAGAGTTGTACTAACATAGATACACAAACACCAAAATACATGAAGACACAATCATACTGTCCAACAGATGTAAGTAAGGCGGCTGGACAGAAATGATTTCATTAAGGTGTTCTTCCTCTAGAGTTTGGCTTCGTCTCTCTCTCTCTCTCTCTCTCTTGTTATTTTACATTTACTTTGATCGCAACATCATTTTCCTATATTTACGTAGCATTAACATTACATAAATGTCATAACCAGTCACATTAGAGAAACATATTAGCCCCTACCATTGCTTGCTCAGCCCCCAACATGTCATGATGATGTGAACAAGACTTCAATCTCTTCCATGGAGAATGGGAATAATCAAACAAGTTCCTTTCCATACTGAGGTAATAGACTGATATCTTCCACAGAGTATGGGAATAATCAAACAAGGTGTCTTTCCATACGAAGGTAACATCACTAAACCCAACCAATGCGATTTCTGATCTTTATCGATGGGTCAATGACAGTATCTGAAGAGATGCTATGTTTTTGCATTTTACAATAAGAGTTACTACATAAGTTCTATGCAGCATAACAGAACCCCTTTGGCATTAGTTATTTGACAGTTTTGTTCCATGTTGGACAAGTAACAACCATTAATGATAACAATGAGTCACTGACACCATGTCCGTGTTCATGATGTACTAATCCCAACTACAACAGTTTTGTTCCATGTTGGACAAGTAACAACCATTAATGATAACAATAAGTCACTGACACCATGTCTGTGTTCGTGATGTACTAATCCCAACTACAGGCCATCCAATGTGAACATACATAATCCTTCTAAAATGACCTGTTAAATGCCTTACACACGGAGTCAACACACGCACACACACAAAGGCATGTGAGTACATACACACACAAACACGCCATGGAAACTGCGTACCTAAAGTGTCGTATAAGGGAACACAGTAAAGTCCGTGGGCATTGCAGGCCTGTAAGATGGGAATGTATTACATCAAAATGTCAGCTAAATATCAAAAGTTACTCAGAAACAGAATACAAAATTTCCCTTCACTTCCAGAGGTAGCACGAAATATTTATATGCATATAGAGGCAAAGGACTGCTTAAAGGGGATATACAAGGAAAGAAAATGTAACAGGTCACAGCACTGTATTTTGAGCAAAAAAGTAAATCGTTTACTTGGTGTTGATGCATTGGTATCTACCTGCATACTTACAACCCATTTGACGCAGTTGGCACCATAGATTCCACATCTTGCACCCTTCATAAGGAATTATACTAGAGTTAGCATGTACTCATACATCCAACTTTGAAGCAAACTATCAACGTCATAGGCCATTGCAAACCAGTGAAGATATTTATGCAAAGCTCATATTCCAAATCCATTAGACCACTAAATTACACATCCAAACTTTTTCCATCAAGAACTATTGGAAGCGCAGAACTCAAACTTTCCAATGGGCAATGTTGCCGAAGAGAACTAGTGTCAGAAGTAGAGAAGCCAAAGGCTTACCACTCTGCAGAGAAAACTATAGTGAAGTTGAGCTAATTCAAAGTTTAAAGGTGTAGCCTTGGCACATAATCGGTACATTCTCAGTTTTAGACTTGAAAACTCACGGCAACCGCTAATTGATAGTGACAGTGAACATCACATTTGAATTGGTACAGACCCAATTACTTACTTGCTTAACACCACAACTGCGGATGGAAGCTCCAACCTTCGACACTATATCATATACATCCTCATAAGTTAACCACACATATCCACCAGCCTGTAGAGAATAAGAATGCCATCACTTATACAACCAAAAAGATAGAGGAAGTAAAGAAACAATCTTAAAGGGCAATAGTCAATGCACCTTCCCGTTAACAATCTCGCGCTCTCCGAGCATCTTGTTTCTTGGATATTTCTCAACAGAAACACTGCAACAAGGTCACAAGTGCATTAGCCTCACCACAAACTTTTGCTGATCAGTCCAGTTTGATTCAATTCCTAACCATCAACTTCGCCCTAGGTTTTCAGGTTGTTAATCAAAGAAACACAAAATTTACGAAAGGAGCATCAACAGAAGAATTTGCGTGTATATGTATTCTACCTCGAATCCGACGAACGTAAATTTGCGTTCTCTTTCTCCTTCCTTTCACGAAAAACCAAAGATAGTCCTTCAATTTCCGGCCGAAAACCATGATTATTTTGGCGGAAGAACAATGGTAGGCGAATGGAGGCTGGTTAGTAGTAGTAGAGTAGATGAAGGAGAAGGAAGGTCCCCGCCGCCGCCGGAAAATCGGTTGGGCAGGTCCTTTCGTATCAGGCTTGCTAGGTGGCCCAGCCCCGGCCTTTTATCAGAACAGTGGGTGGGATGGGGCTAACACGCTTCCGTTGGAAAAAACATTCAGTGCCGAGCGGGTACAAGTGGTGCCCGCTCGAGCATCTGAGCCGTTCATTTTATTTTTGAACAGCTCATATTTTAGAGAGAGAAAATGTTGGGATAAAAGGAAAGAAAATTTCAATCCGAGCTGTTAAAAGTATATCGAACGGCTCGAATACACCGAGCGAATACCACGTGAGATATATCCGTTCGATACTGAAAAATCTCTCCGTTGGTGCCCTAGGAGTTGGGGCACGTCCGATGCGATGTGTGCAATTCGATTTGTTGTTAGATGAGAACATATTCGGGTGAGTTATGTAAACGTCAAATTTTTCGTAAAGGTAACTTAATTAAATTCATGTTTAACCATCACTCAAATTCGTACTCTGGAATGTGTTATTCTTTTCCTTTACCCAAATCGAGGGAGACAATTTCGTTTACAAATAAAGCCTATCATGTAACTTTGAAACAAAAATAAAATAAAATGACCATTCTACTCATAAATTATGTAAAGCATCTCGAAGGTTTAGCAAAATTAGTTCTTGTAAATGGACCTCCGAGAAGGTTGTGACTTGTGAGAGTAGTGATTAGTGAGTGGATTTTGTTTTCAATTCAAGGAGTATTATGTACATCCTCTGTGGAGAGGAACCATACAAAAAAGAGGTAGATTTGGTGATAGGTCCACTGTAGAGATTTTATAAACTTGAAAGGAAAACGTTGCAGTTACTACCATTTTTTACTTGATTAATTGGTTTATGGAGGAGATATATTGCCCTCTTTAGCTTTGCGGTTATTCCCTTGTGAATGATATTTCAATTGTAATTAGAGTTATTTCATTAGATATTTTCACTTATATTACAATGTTTGACACGATGACAAAATAGAGAGACACGAATAGATATATTAGAATAGATGACAATGGCGATACGTTCAATTAAATTTACATAAAAAGAAAGAATATAAGTACATCTTTTAACTATTAAAGCCAGCCTTAATGATCCAGTGGTGACCGTGCATGGCCCAACAGTTCGAAGTTTTTAATGAACATTTAAGGGTTTTCTTTGATAATACCAAAATGGGGTGGTATTGCCTGGGGACAAAAAAATGATGGTGGAGTTTCTGAAAATGCATGATATTATGCTGGCTGTTGGGCCAATCTTCACATTTTATAGGGATCCAAACAACAAATATTGCCGCATGTACGTAAGAATTTAGTGCATCATGCATGATATTGACATGAATGAATTTCTGATCTTCTTTCCATCTCATCAACCCATGTTTCAATATTGTTAACAAAAGCCATATATGAAATCGTGTCAACTAACTTAATTTACAAGGGAATTAACCTCACCGGAAGACATCCCAGCAACTCTCGATTCCGGCAGTTGGTGGCCGAAAACCATCTTTCGCTATTACGTTACGGTAAACTGGTCCAACCGACGGCCTCCCGCCGGTCGCCTCCTTCGCCTTCTCGACCTCAACCACGAACTCCTTCTCTTGTGCCATTAATATTGCTCTGATTAATGAACCAGCAAACTACGAACTCTGGTCTAGCTACTTTGTTTTCAATACTTATATATATATATATATATAGGGAGAGAAAAAGTTATAAGCAAAAAAGTCATCAGTTACTTGTGCTATCTTTTTCTCTAAAGTAAAGTGGGGCTTTGGTGGCCAAATTGGAAAAACGTTAGATCAGAAGGCAACCATAATTATGGTCCATGGACTAGACTTAATTAGAGCGGTTTTGGTGGCCAAATATTGCTTACCGACGGATACAATAAATTTTCTTGGTAAGATGGATGTAACCAAAGTTGTTTGCAGGTGGTTGAGGAATTTAAAGTTTTTTCTTTCCCTTTAAGAATTTTTCAAAAACCTGATTATTACTATCCGTAATCAAATTTCAAATCTAGTGTGTGTACCAGAAACAATTTTGAACCAATTAATTTATTCAAATTTTCTTTAAGAAATGTTTGACCAAGTTTGATAGGCCTTAAAACCAATTGCTTTGGGCTCTCTACTATTAGAATTAGTTTAGCTTTCAATGGGTTTATGTGGTACAGTTCAATTCACCAGGCCTAAACCACAATGGGTAAAATGGACTTTGCCTATAAACTTCTTGCACATTTTTTTTTTTTAAAATCCGCAAACACGCCTTAAAGGCACTTCTTGCACAATTGGAGACATATAAACTTATCTATGGAACTAGTTCTCGGCTGTGAGCGGTTCGGCGGCGTCTGCGGCGGGTTCAGCCCTTCAGTCTATGGCGGCATGAGCTCAAGTTGGTGCGGCGGGTCATCTCGAGAGTTGCTCTTCTCATACCTTGCCTCTCCCTTTGGTCTCTTCACCCACCTTCATGAGTGTGATTGACGGATCCGGCTCCGGCATTTGGTTCCATGCGGCTTTTTGTTTTGTTATTTTGTTTTGTTGATTTTTGTATTTCTTGACCGGTAGTGTCCTTTGTTGTAGTTGTAGAGTTTGTTTATTTAATATGAATCTCAAGTTTATTGTTGGTAAAAAAAAAAAAAAAAAGAAGTAGAGAGAGAGAGAGTCCTTGTGTCAGGAATGCTAAAAGGGTATTTTAGTCTTTTCAACACTTAGATTCCGTCACAGTGAGAGGACAACTTTCACAATTCACTGTACTGTTTACACCATATTTCACCGTCTGTCGATGATCGACTGAAAGGTGACAATTATGAGAATGATTCCTATTTTATTATTATTAAGTATTCGTATTAATATTAGAACTAGTATTAGTATTTCTTTTATTGTTATTTGCATGCAGTACACTTGGCTTGCTCCTACACATGTGGAAGTTAAAAGGACACTTGTCATGCTTCTACACATTTGAAGGGAAGTGGAAAGTTATTTTGACAAGTGGAAACAAATAATTGAATGAAGACTAGTGGAGAAGTTAGGAAGTTATTTTCTACGTTTGTTGTTTTCTATAAATAGTCTTTTAAGGCTTCATTGTAAACTCTCTCCAACAAATCAAAGTCTATCTTTATTTGTCTTAATTTTTGGAACTACTAACCCGTTCGGGTTATAATTAGGAGTAGGAGTAGGATTAACTTAATTTTCTTACTTTTAATGAGGATCCGTCCTTCTTGATTGTAATTCTACCTTGAAAAATAACAAAGTCCATTTGTTATGTTTCTTCCGCTCCATTCCACTTTACTAAACCATCAATCCACTCCGCCCAATCGATATCACCAATCTCACATTTGACTCGACCGCCATTTCTTTCCGGTGAAGTCCTGAAATACGGCGTGGAACCACAAATCCGTCTTGCGGAGACATAGCCGCATTTGCCCTTATTTTTAGTTATTGGCATTGTTTCCCGAAATCTCTGTCAATTTCGACTGAGGGAAAAATTGGTAAACACGTACCAATTTGGTATTAAAGTTCGTCCCTTCCACTAATTTGAGGTGTCCCCCTGCGACAAAATAGTTTTGCAACGAAGTTTGCATCATGCATGTGTATTTATATTCTCTTGAACAAAGTTTTTGTCCATCACGTTGTATCAATTTTTCATAGCTCTCGGACGGCATCATCTAGATAGTTGGCCCTTGAGAATGATCGTCGATACGGCTCAATGCCAAATATGACATCCTTTCCCTCGTAGAAATCTGCCTTGATAATGTCCTTGCGATAAACAATCACATGACCTTCTTTTGTCAGGAACTGAATTCAAAAAATCCCAATGTTATGCATATCAATCTCCCTGCCCGAATGTCCTGTTACCAGCATTCAATTTGTATACAAATTAGGAATTTTAAAGAGCAACGATAATAATGCGTATCACGTACTCTATCATGCAGTCGCCATCTAATAGTACCAAAGTCATGCAACCCAACTTCCACTAAAAGTTGTTGAATTGGGATGGTGCACTTTAAGCCAAGGCGTCATACCCACAGAACCAATTTCAATGTCATACCTGCAATTTGAAAAAAACTGATATATTCCTCAACCAGATTTGCTCCAGTTAATTTGGGATATGGTGAATTCTACAAAGCTTTAAAAAAACAAAAAAAAAAAGGCTTCAGTTTCCTTAAAATAGTATTAACACGCCCTTCTACCTCAACCACGTCCAACATGTGAGTGCATCGCCATTACGCATGCGTTTATATACGTATGGATGTACAACACACTTTTCACCATTTTCTCTTCAAATGTTGACCTCAAACTTCATTTCTTATGGGGGTCACAACAATTGGACTCACAATGGGTTTGCAAAAGATAATTGAAGCATGTTTTTTCCGATGCAATTCCTAGTTTTGCCCAGTGGAGAAAATTGTACGATATCTTTTTTGTAACTTTACATGATTGCGTGACATAATGTATGAGGTTAACGATAAATGTGTCCAGAAGAAACCTGCATGATGATGTCATTTTTCTTCCCAAACGGTACTTATTATCATAGTTTGCTTGCTTTTCTTTAGTTTTTCCATGCTCTGTCTTGAGGTGGCACTTGTGTGGGCCCTGCTGGTCTTTGTGTAGTTTGCAGGGTTATGCTAATTGCGCCCAAAAGAAGGCTTCTGCGGTAACTAGCACGGGAAGAAATTCTTCTTGTTGATCCTTCCTCTAACTATGAAAGACTTTTGCTGCCATGCTTTACGCATCTAGCTTGAACTTAAATACCCTTACGGGCTCTATCTTTGGTAGTTTGGTTATTGATGCATGTAGCTTGGCCGTTCACAGTAGCCATGTGAGATTTTTTCATGATTGTGATGCACTCCTCTGTAATGATGTCACAAGCATCTCGGTCTCTTTGTCTTCAGCATTGTTGCCATTCGATTGCACCGTCTCAATTCTCGTATCATAAAGAAAGAGGGATGTGCTGCGTGCAATATTCCTAACATGGTTTTAATTTTAAAGTTCATTAGTTTCTGGAGGATTCATTTTTCATTAGGTTTATGGTTTTGCAGTTGGCAGGTGAATCATGGGCTTTGCATTCTTGCTTGTTTTCTGTTTCATCAAAGCTTTTGGCTTGAGCGTCGCTTGTTTGAAGCTGTGTTGGACTCTCGTGGACATTGTGTTGTAATCATTCTGGACTTCATTGTAAAGCCCTCTGTGCTGGAAATTGGGTTAGTTTTTTCACGTGCAGGAGGGAGTTAGGTGTTGCAGTCGAAGTTTTGTCAACTGGACACATATAGCTGACGAGCAATGCTAGGGACAAAGATATACGTGAGATTCACACACATCGAAGGGCTTTTAACACAGATCCGTGTGCAAAGCATTTTCATTACCGGACACCCCACATTTCCCAGGGAGGAGTGAGATCTTTGATCGATCGTATGATCTGATTTTACTGAAGATGCAAGCTTGATGCAGTTGCAGATGTATACCTATCTAATTGTGTATTCGCCGGGGCACAATAAAATTACATTTCATCGAATATTTGAAGGATCCGGCCATGTAATTTGATACACAACTGGACAAATCAGTTAAGCACCAAGCACGAGTACTTCTAATTACAATTTAGTAAGTTGCTTAAAAGGTAATTACGTATTAGTGGTTTAACAAACTTCGAGGTTCAAGCTTAGAGTCGGAAGTGCGTGTTGAGTACACAGATCTGGCCGGTGGAACATCGTGCGAGGAAACTGTTGACGAAAGAGGCTGGAAATTTGTGTTCCCGACAAACCAGTATAGAGCCCATTTCAGATTGCAGAGTGTGTACTTAAGAGCTTTAGTCCAATTCTCCTGCTTGTTGAAGCTCTGTGTGATAGAGTAGCTTTCCACTCTATCATTCTCAATCCTGTAAGAAATCGCGCTATAAGTGGCCAGCCAAAAAAAAAATTGTTTCATCACAGTCTATGTTTCTTTCCGTCTGTCAATTTTGTTTATACAGATGAAACTGTTTTTATTCTTCTGGAATCACCACAACAGATGTAACTGTTATCAACTACTAGAATTTTCCAAAAGCCAAAACAAGGAAACATTCATGTGGAGAAATAACTAGAGTTGAGCAGTCTTACGATCTTGGCTAAGGCATACACGAACATATTCACCAGTGATGTAATTAAATTTTCCGGCACACAGAAATACAGAATGACTTACTTAAAAGGCAGCTTGAAACATTTCTCGGGCGGTATGTTGTTTTCCCTGTCCTTGGAATTTGCAAACTGGGCAAACTCCTTAAGACAAGTCAAGAACAATGTCATTGCTTTGTCGTAGCGAGTGCTCCAAAACAAGTTCACCGGACCAAACCTAAGAAAACTTGCATCAGATCATTCCACAGGCAATAGAAAAACATGAGAATTGAAGAGAATAAGTGGGCCAAATATCCAATCCAGACTCCAGAAATACAGTACACTTCCAGCACCATGTACTGCTAAGTACTAGTGCTTTATTCAAATCCAAGCTGCATCTACATTGAAGTTCTGAGTGGATTCCAACAGGCAAATGAAGTGTGTACATACAGTTCATAGGTGTTGTTGCCGCTGTCCATGATTCGAGGATAGCTCCCCATGGGAAGAATTTTTATGCGATATCTGAATGCCAGTTAATTAAGTATGTAACACAAGCCAATCAATACAGATCACGTTTGATAGAATGATGTGGGCAGATTTGGCTTCACATCAATAAGCATTCCTAGGTTCTATTCAACAGGACAAAAATAAGAAGAAACTTTTCCCAAAACATTAATACAAGGGGACAAGAACAAAAATTTCAACAGGCAATTTCCTAGCAACCTTTTCCAGTTATAAATGCAACGAGAAGCATTCATCTCGACATCAAAAGGATGAGAGAGAAAGAAAAAGAAAAAAGAAATTACAGAGTTCATTCTTTCTAGGCAGTTCATAATTCAATACCCACAGTTTTACCTACTAGGCAATCTTATATTCCACAGAAAGCTTCTTACGACCAGTGGGAAACTTTAGCCAAGCTTTTGAAGGAAGTTTCAGCATAAAGTATAGTCACACAGCTTATAGAAGAAATAGAAAAATTGGCAATGCTTACCTCTTAAAAAACCAAGTTAAGGTCTCACTCTATTTCATAACTAGTAACCCAACATAGTTCCAGCAATCTAACAGAAAGATGTTTTTAGACGACAATGGAGACAGCACACACTTTACACATACTCTCCAACTAGTTTATTTCAATCTAACTTTTCGAAGTGCAATTCACCTAGGTCGCTCATGGCATACAAAGTTGAACAAATATACAATTCTCTGTTCAGTTGCCTGAAGGAGCTACCAACAGAAGGAAATTCAATTCAATTCACTGAGAGAAACACAGCGAAGAAGAACCTCTCCAAGAAAAAAGGATACGGGAATTTTGGCCGAAAATATTGAGCCATAGTGTGGAGAAGAAGACATGCTTGGCCCCAAGCGGCATTTATCTCATCCCATTCAACCTAAGCATTTCCAAAAATGGTACATGCTGTTAGAAAGATAGCGACAAAGACAAAGAGATACACAATGAGTTCATCCCAAATAATTAATTGGAGAAGTGGGATAGGAATGGTGAATGACTTATCGGCTTTTTGGGAATAAATGCATAATGAGGATTTCACAAATCAACACAAATGATTGCCAGACTTAGGTACTTTATCATGTCTACCAGAACACTGCATGTCTGCAGCACTCGCCATCGCAACTTCCCCTAGTTAACTGCTTCAACTATTTTTACTACATGAGACCCAATGTCCCTTACTTGCATAAACACATCGCATAAAGAAATACAGACATTTGAATCTTAAATGAATCCAAAGTATCTGAGAAATAAAAAGAAAATCCAAATGAGTCAAAAAAAATTCATTCCTGATTCCTAACACTTCCATTTGTTAGGTGCACAAGACACTGGTAGAGACATCTAAATTGACCCATCCAAGGACACTTTCTAATTAAGTTCCCTACTTTCGTACCGGAATCTTAGGAAGTCTTCCCAAACGGAAGTTGTTGATTGTTCCAAAATCTCCATCATACCATATAGGGAAGGCATCATTGAGCACATTAGTGCGCTTCAACAACTCTAAATGTGCTTGTGAAACTTCAATTTTGGCCAAAATTGCATCCCTCTCCTCCTGTTTAACGAAAAACCAAGTTAACAAGCCAAAGACATGTGTTGAAAAGTCAGAAAACATTTTCAATTAAAAGCAGAGAGATAGTACTAAACTTACTCCACATTTAAAGTTCAGAAAAAACAAACCCCCTGTAGATAGTCAGTTTGGTTGATGGATGAGAATGAGGGGTGCCTAGGCTTAACATATCAAAGTATAATGTGGGTGGTAGTAATATTTACCTCATCCACAACACGAAAAAGATTCTCAAATGGAAATTCATCACAAAATATTCATAATTGCTGTGCAGTAAAATCATCACCTTCCCCAAATACAAACACCCAAGCACAGAGAAAATAGGACAAAACAAAACCAATCTTCTGCTTCAACAATAAAAGGTTCACTACACTACCTTAGTTGGCACACCAGGGGATTGGCAGAAATCCAATATATGACAATTGACAAGTATGTATTGTGGCAGTCACTCAACAAGCAAAAATATCCCCAATTGACAAAACTTCAAACTCCAGGATAGTGTATTAGGGCAATTAGTAATAACCACGAAGAAAACTAAAGAAGAGGGTTAACAGAACACACCTGATGAGAAATTAACTGAAACTGAAAATTATTGAACTCGTGCCAATACCTGACACACATGAACGAAAGGAAAAATTTATTAACCAAGGATTTTGGGGTGTAGGATTATATATGTGCCTATATGTGTGTGTGTATATATATATAAACACACACATACACACACAAGTATATGTATTGTTTAAACTTCGTTAAATAAATTATCATTTCATCAAAAGCCAAATATTGAGGCCACTTTACTGAACAATTTTACGAGAAGAAGAAACTCACCGCTCTTCCAACTCCTTAAAGCGGCTAGATTTTAACTCTAATTCCTTCAGTTCTGCAGTCATTTGAGCACATTGCTTTTCTGTTTCTTCAATAGCAGCTTCAAGTTTTTGTTCTTCTTCTTCAATCTGAAATAGCAACCAAGGAGACTATATGAATATCTTGAACCCCAAAATGCACCTTTTCTAATTAAAAGTTCAAGTACCAAGTGATAGGCATATCCAGAAGAAAATACACAAAAATGCATGCGTGACCTGCCCCAAACGTTCCATAAACCACTTATCACCCACAAGATTGTGCAAAGATAACACATAGGTGTTTTAGTGCAGTTAAGCCAATAAGATCAAAGTCAACCATAGCGTTGCCAATATTGTACCATAAGTATGGATTTTTCACATATTTTGTGGACTCTTGCTTTTCTGTTCAGAGCACTCATAACATGGAGGGACAGAAAATAAATCAATAAAAGCAACACCATAAAGAAACCTAAAATTGGTTTATGACATCACAACAACAGCTACAGTGATCATTGCATATTACTCACGATCCATAAACACTGCCTAGAAGTGGTCATGCAATTGATATATAAATACTTCCAAAAAGTAACACTCCAACACGTCCACTCATCCCCCAGATTTTGGGAAATCATCCTCTCTGAATTAAAAAAAGGCTGTCCATTCGTCTAAAAGAGTTAAAGACAAATAATCATCGGCTAATTCATTTGACAATTTATTTTATGGACAGGAAACCCCACAACGTGTTTTCTGCATGGCACTGGTTAAGAATCAATGCACCTTGAGTTTCTCCTTGAGAAAATCAGCCTCGCTAAGAACATTTCGAGACTCCCCCTCCAAGCGCCGCAGACAGGCTTCATATGCTTTGATGTCTCTGTTCACATCCTCAACCTCCTTATCAAGTTTATCAGATAGCACCCTCATGCACTCCAGGCATAAAGGTTGCTCAACCTAAAAGGGGAAAAAAAAAATCATACGCCAAAATCTTGGGCACCAACTCTTCAACCTAAAAGCAAATGTAAACAAATAGACATCAATAATGCAAGAGTAATTTCTGAAAGAAACAAATTTTCAAGGCAATTCTATTTACTGCTTTGAAGTTTGTTTGGCATGAAGAAGGTACTACTACTTCATACCTGCGTCTGAGTTGTGGCAATATCAAATGCACGCTTTAGGACAGTTATCGTTGTGTGAAACCCAGATTTGTTTGGCTGCATGGGAGCACCAGTGGTACCCTCAGACGATGGCGATTGAGCCCCCCCTCCATCAGATATAGAGTCACTCTTGTAGACTGAAGCTGCCGGCGGAGGCAGCACCACAAATGACTCCTCCATTGTTTTCCCAGACTGGCTTGTCTCAGGCTGCAACCCTCCAGCACGCAGACGAGGAGGCACCCCAGGCACTTGATTTCTTTGCTGTGGCAATACAACAAAGGACTGGTCCATCCGTGTCGACGCCAGCACACTGCCACCACTGTGCATTGAAGAACCCTGCATTCCTGCATGGTTTTTTTTTTTTGGTAAATGATGCATTTTATAGCCAACCAAGCAAAAACTCAGGGGAGGAAAACCCCATTACAATCAAACTTTACAAAGAAAGCCCACAACAAACTACTAAACGTCAAAACCCCTAAGGGACAGAATTCCCCAACATTTTAGAAGAGATTTGCCAAAGATTACAAATACTTTGGTTCTCAATTGTGTTGGGGATATTCCTCCATGTATAGATTCTAGGCCTCAGATTTTCTTGTATGCAGGCAAAGATTTCATCTGGACTCTTAGAGTCCCCACCAAACACTTGTGAGTTCCTTTCAAGCCAAATAAAGTACACCCTAGCGGCAAAAGCTAGCTTGAATGTAAGAGCCCGAAAAGCTGCCCCTTTACTGAAATTGAGAGCCCAATCCAGTTCATCCTCCCATTTACTAGCTGGCCTATGAATCTGAAACTTGTTGAGAATAGACTCCCAAATCTGCCTAGAAAAATGGCAGTTAAAGAAAAGACGAGCAACAGATTCCTCAGTCTGAGAGGAGAGAAAGCAGAGGGAATCAATTTGCATACCCCACCTCTTGAGCCTGTCTCTAGTAGCAAGCCTCTTAAGGCAAGCAACCCAAAGAATAAAAGCCCATTTTGGAACATTTTGGGAATACCAGACAAAGGAAGACCATCTTACCTTTGGGTTTTTATTCCTTATAGCTTCCGTAGAGTAAAGACCAGTAGAAGAGATGGACCAAGTAATCAGATCATCACCATCCCCCAAAGTTAAAGTAGGGGTTGAGGATTGAATTTGCTTAATTGTCCTGTTTCTGGCCCTAGGCCAGTGCCACTCACCACTTACAATATAAGAACTAGCTTTATCATATAAAGAGGAACCAAGTCTAGATAAAGACCTGTCATCGAAGAGTTTGTAGAGGGGACCATTTGGATGCCAACTATCAAGCCAAATGAAGGTAGCTTGCCCGTTTCCAATAGAATGTTTAACAAAGTTCTGCCCCAAATTCCTTAGTTTCATCAGTTTTCTAACTGTCCAAGAACAATCATTTGGGATAGGCATATGCCAGAAGTTGCGGCTTTTAATAATGTAACTATGAATCCATTGGACCCAAAGAGTTTCCTTGTTTTTGCTCAAGGCCCACAGGTGTCTCAGCATTGTAGTCTGGTTCCATAACTTCAAGGACTTGAAACCTAGTCCTCCTTCAGATTTCGGGGTACAGATTTCCAACCACTTCACTTTTGCCCCAGTTTTTTTAAGTACTAGACCTGACCAAAGAAAAGCCCTCAGTAATGCCTCCACTTCCTTTAAGATTTTTTGGGGAAGAATGAACAAAGAGCACCAGTATGTTTGCATGCTGAAGAAAACTGACTGAATCAACAAAGCTCGTACCTCAATCTGGTGGATATAAGAGACACTCCAAGATACTTGACTGGCAAAGATCCCTCAGGGATAGGGAGGATATTTAAGATAGCAGTTTTCAGTTGCGTACCAAGTTACCAACCCCAGAGAAGAAGAACTAACTTTTTTGGAGAGTAGGTTTTAACCTCCAATTGGTAATTGAAGTTGGACAATAAAAGCAGTATCTATTTCTCTAACATCATAATCATGTCTTGATAACAGGTCAAATAAAGCTTCACAGATGGAAGAATACTCGCATCTGACAAAACCACCAAACAAAAAGTCATCCAAATGTAGTAAGGGGATGATCTTATAAATGGAAACCCAGCTTGTGCAAGAACTCAAATCTAAATCTGCATGCAGTGCTGGATCCTGGGAGTCAGGCCAATCGCACCTCCAAAACCAACTAAAATCCCTATGTAATACCAACAATTGGTTACAAAATCGTGATATTATAAGGGTTCTCACCCCAAAATTCAAATTATACAAATCTGCGCCCCAAACTTGAAATTCTTGATCCGTGCTTGTATGCATGTAACTCAGACTGAACGATTTTAGTACAAAAAAAGACTCTAAACTTGCCCAAAAGTAAAAAGCTTTCTTGATATAAAATCAAAAGTGAGTACTAGAAAGTTAAGACAAATTCCCTACTCTTACACGTCTATAGATATGCGCATATATATGCAGGAAAGCAAGCAGCCAGAGGACAAACAATCGCGTTGAGGATAAAACCACTTACTTAATTCAGCTCATGTGCAAACTCAAGCATGTTTGAGCAGTCAGTCAATTTGAAAACCTAAAGACAACTCTTTCATACAACTTTATGCCAGCACGAAACGAATTGGACTTCATAATCGAGAAGGGGCAGGCAAAACGTCGAATTAATCAATTAACAATTGGAATCTTGTATACATGTCATATATGCATTGAAATATATATATATAGAGAGAGAGAGAGAGAAAGAGAGAGAGAGAGAGAGACCGGAGCGAGAGGAGGAGTCGTTGAGGAACTTGTCAGCGTAAGAATCGACGCCGACGATGCAGAGATTGTTGCGACAGTTCTGGCAGGCCCATCTTGGGAGGTTCGGGTCCACCGGAAATGTCCGGCCCTTATCCCCTGTATTGTTATTGTTCTTCATCGGCTAGTTTTTGCATCTGCCAGTTTCTACTGCTGATTTGATGGTGCAATTTGCGCAGAAAGAGAGAGAGAGAGAGAGAGAGAGAGAGAGAGAGAAGAGAGAAAAGAGAGAGAGAGGAAGGGAGGGAGGAGTTGTTCACTTCTGCAAGGTAAAGACAATCGTGGCGATTTCTGGGATTCGTGTTTTTGTCAGATAAACCGAACTGTTTCGGGTTTTATTACTGTGTATCCGGATCCGGACTCGTTTTAACTAGGGGTGCACACCGGCCCGGTAGTTGGAGTAAGTTTAGATCAGAGATTTAGAGAAGAAGCTTATATTATCAAAGGTATGAAAGGACGCCCGAATTAGTAAATGGGATGGGTTTGGAAAATACTTTTAAAGCCCGGCCCGATAACAATAAATTTACAAAACCCCCGCCTACTAGTACTAATATATATATATATTAACCACACGTTAGGGTTACGGTTCTTCGTAGAGCGGAACGGAAGATCTTGCGCTTTCAAAGGTACCAAGTTTATTCTTTCTTCTTGCTCTTCAATTTTCTACCTTTTTTCTTCTAACAGTTGTTTGGAAAAAAAAAATATTATTAGAACTTTTACGGGTCTGTTTTAATATTGGTGTGATGACTTACAACTTGAAGTCTATTTATTTCGGTTGTGAATTCAAATTTTTGATAGTTATTTTTGATTAATTTATTTGTGGGATACAATGCTTTAGAAAAATTAATGGGTTTATTGGACGGGTTTGGGAAATGAAATCTTAATTGGACAGGGCTTGGGATCATAAATTGAAGCCCGATTAGTAATTGAGCGGGCTTGGGTATGAGCAAGTCTCGTTATTATATAGTGTAAGCCCGGCCCGATGTTTGTGCAGCCCTAGTTTTAACACTAGTTTTCCTAGGTAAATAATTTTATTTTAAAACACAAGCTATTGAATTTTACTTGTCCAAAACAATAAGAGAATGACCTTTAGGGAAAATAAGGATCCTCAGCGAAAAAAGGAAAGAGAGGGATGGGGTTTCTCTTGCTTTTGGCATAGCGGGCTTTTAGTGGGGGCTTGCACGACAGGCTATTAGTTCAGTGGCAGAGTGCGTCCCTAATAATTGCGTCATTGTGGACTCAAAAAAAAAAAATCAAGCAAAAATAAACTGAAAACAATTGTCAAAATCTTTCGATTTATCAAATTAATTAAGTAGCACAACAAAATAAAAGTAACTTTTGTCTTTGCTTCAACTTTTGCTTGTTCATCATCTAATTAGACAATATACTCTTTGTGAGATGGTTCATTTATTCATGTTAATTAATCATCCAATGAAATGATTTATGTACACACTTTACTTAAAAACAATATGATCATATGTTTGTTGCATTTAAACTATTTCCATATAAAATTAGGAGGTTTTAAGGAAATCAAAAAAGTAAAGGAGAAATTTTTTCCATCATCACCAAAACGAACATGTCATGAAAGTGATCAAATTGCACTTTGCTTTTTCATAGCACTATTGATAAATTGCTTTAAAAAACCTCTATTGATAATTGTTGATTTAGGTGTTTTGGTTAAATAATTGAGCCATATTATTTTTCTTGCTTAAAAAGTTTAGTTAATTTTTTTTTTTGGATTTCTCTCATCGAGATGAACCAATAATTCACAAAAAAAATCGACGCAAAATTAATACTCTCTCCATCCCAGTATGTTTGTCCAATTTTGACATACGTGTTATTCAAAAAATTGTCTATATCTCACAATCTATAATATTTTATATAGTTTCAAAGACATCATATTTTATATCTAATTAAAATCTATTAAATAAGATCCATATTACATAAAAAAATATTATAAATTAAAACATATAGGAAATTTTGTGAGAGATCTCAAATAGTGAAAATGGACAAACAAATCGGAACGGAAGAAGTACATGCAGAAAAAATTAAATAAGGACAATATAATAATTTGGCTCAATTATTTAGCCAAAACGGTACAACATTTTTGTTGCTATATGGCTGACCCGAGCCCGTTCCGATCCGATTGATAGGGTAACGGGTAACCACTTTAGATTCTAGGGCTTATATATATATATCTGACCAATATGTACTAAATAATTACTCCTCTTCATCTCTCTCTCCCGTTCCGATCCGATTGATAGGGTAACGGGTAACCACTTTAGATTCTAGGGCTTATATATATATATATCTGACCAATATGTACTAAATAATTACTCCTCTTCATCTCTCTCTCCCGTTCCGATCCTTGTAATTCAGATCGAGCGAGAGACGAATACATCTTCATCGATCGAAAGGGAGAAATTCTATAACTCGATCATGGAGGAGACGTACCAAATCTACGTCAAACTCCTAGACGGCAAACACCGAGCCCTAAATTTCCCATCCCCATCGATCCCCCTCCTCTCCGTCAAGAACCAAATCCGCCAGCTCACTGGCGTTCCGATTTCCCAACAGCGACTACTAACCGGCACTAAACAACTCGACGAAGACTCCTCGTCCCACCTCCTCCACCCCTCCGACGGCGGGCCCCACCCGACGCTCCACCTCCTCCTCCGCCTCCGCGGTGGCAAGGGCGGGTTCGGCTCCCTCCTCCGCGGCGCCGCCACCAAGGCCGGCCAGAAGAAGACCAACAACTTCGACGCGTGCCGCGACATGAGCGGGCGGCGGCTGAGGCACGTGAACGCGGAGAAGAAGCTGGAGGAGTGGAAGGCCGAGGCGGAGGAGAGGAGGTTGGAGAAGGTCGCGGAGGAGTTTATCAAGAAGAAGGCGAAGGCGGCGGGGAAGAAGGCGGGAGTGGTCGGGGAAGCGGAGAAGTACGTGGAGAAGTATAGGGAGGAGTCGGCGAGGTGTATGGAGGCAGTTGAGAAGGCGGTGAGGGAAGCGGTTGGGAATTCGAAGAGGAAGGTCGCGGCGGGTGGAGTGGGGGGTTCCGATGCCAAGAGGTTAAAGATATGGTAAAGCACTTCAATTCTTTTTGTTCTTGGTTTAGGTTTCTATGGTTGTTAATTTGTTATGTGGGTAGCTAATAGTATCTGAAGAGACTTGATAATACTCGTACATGTGGGAAGTTACAACTTACGACTATCCGGGTTCTCCTCAAAGGGTGAGACCGATGCAAATATTTAATAACTAGATGCCCGGGGGTGTGCAATGCTTGTGCAAAACTTATTACACAAAAGAGGAAAAGAGGAAAATCTGCAATTGAGTTTAATCTCTAGCAAAATTTGACTTGAGGAAGTAGAGAAGAGGGGAGAAGAAAGCAGTTTTTTTTGTTGTCCTTGAGCAGTTCTTTTTTGGCAGTTTAAAGGGGTGGTTCAGGAAATAAACATGTGAGCCAGCCTCAAACTCACCTTCACCCCACAAAGGGGTGTTCCCTTTATAATAGTCATTAATGGTATAGATACATAGGTTAATGAAAGGTCATCTAGGTAGTTTTGTCTTCTTTGGTTCTAGAACAAATATGACAATAGTTCTTGACAAGAGAGGAAACACAAATGAATTTTTTTGGCTTTATCGATATGTAGATAAGGATATGTCATTGTTGTTTGATGAGAGTAGCTCGAACTTATATTTGATAGCTTACTGATGGATTTCAAGATTGACTTTGTGAATTTACAACAGTAGATTGGTAGTAACCATTTACCATTGAGTATTTTGTGGGGGGGGTGAATTCCACTAAAATCCTTGAACGGTGTGGGGGCGCGTCGAGTCTGGATAGGTTCCTGCCGAGCGTGAGGAGGTTGCCACCGAGCTTGACACCTGCAAACCGGAGGGGGGTTCCTCCGGGTAGAGCCTCCGACGAGCTAGTTAGTACCCGAGGAAGATAAAACGAAACGTAAAGCGAAGAATGTAAACTCTTTATGTAAGAGAGGAGAGGAGAGAGATGTACCTTAGGTGAGGGGGGGAGCCTTGTATTTATAGAGAAAATGAGAGACTTAATGGCTAAGTCTCGGCTATTAATAGAAAGTTACTATAAATGGAAGAAACGACTATTAATAGCAGGTTACCATAAGTGGAGGGTTAGGTGGCGAGTAAAGGAAGCTTCCAGAAGCTTCTAGAAGGTCGTGACTTGTCGCGTCCATGTACCGAGCAATAGCAGTACATTCCGAGCAATAACGAGCGTCCATATATTTTACCGAACGATAAAGGTGTTTGCCGAGTAGGTGAAGTAATCCGAGCAATACGAAGAACCTCCGAGCGATACAAAGAGCTGCCGAAGAAGGCTAAGGTTGGCCGAAGAACCAAGTGATAATAAGAACTCCCGAGTAATGATAAAACTGCCGAGCGATAATAAGACAAACGTTCGGCAATACTTGTGGGATAATACTTGTTGAAATCGTTTTGCGGTAATGACACAACACCTTATGATTCTTCCGAGATATGATGGTACCCCTTTTGGCTTTTATGAACTGAGGGATATTTCAGCCCACTACATATTTCAATGCAGGATAATAGTCATACGAGCACGCCAACATTGTATGTTCATTTGACCTCTAATCCATCTTTTGCTTTACTTTCACAAGGCATCTATTATGAACCTTCTTTATAGTCATAGGAATTGAACATCGAATCCCTTTGTTTGATGTCCACATATATCCAAGCAGAACCTTGGACTAACCTTGTAGGAGCAGCAAAGGATCCCAATAGCTCTTTTGCTGCTTAATTAAGCTGTCCCTTTGTTTTGAATGTTATTTACTATAAACAGAATTGAAGCCGCAATATATTATCACAACATGCCCAACTGTCTAACCTGGGGATCTTGCATATGTTTTTTTTCATTTCTGATTTTTTTTTATTGGTTCATTTTGATAGGATGGGGAAGAGAACAGTTGGTGGCAGTGGTAGTGATGATTCAGATGAGGATGACAGCGACGACAATGAAGAGGAGGAGAAAGAGAAATCTGTTATTTTAGATGGTGATAACCATTTGGGCTCAAGTAAGGAAGCTGAGGGTAGTCTGGACTCTGTTACTGGCCGGAAACTGGATGGAGAACCTTCTGTTGGAGGTTCTTCTGAGAGTGGTTCTGAGGGAGAGGATTCTGCTGTAAGGAGTTCATTTTTTGTTGACAATTCTGATGCGGTCATGGCTGGCTGTGAAAGCAATGGTGCTAGCGAACCAATTTTAGAGACTCAGGGAGAAATGATGGTGGCGAATGTAGATACATCTTTCACAGAGGAGGCAGCTGTGTCTGGGACTGAACCCTTTAAGGCTGAGAAGCAAGAATCCAATAGACCCGAGTCTGGTAATCTGGAGGACACATTTGGTCTGAAAAATTCTAGCTCTGAAGATGGGGGAGCTTTGGAATGTGGAACAACTGATGCAGAGGCTGGTCTAAAATTAGTATCTGAAAGAGCCGTTCACAAAGAAAGTGTGGTGATGAGCACGGATGTCTCAGATGTTGTGAAGCCACTAAATTACGATGAGTTTAATTTGGCAGCCGAGTTGGAGGTACGATCTTGATTACCATTTTTTTCTCCAGGCTATGGTCTTTGTGTATTGGTGGCAAGTACGTTCGTTTTACGTGCTCTAATTTGGAGTTCTTATTCCATATTTTCTGAAACATCTGTCACTTCGGTCAGATTTATTCTGAATACATTATGCAGTCTACTATTTGTATTACTACGAATGCCAATAATATTCATCTTCCAAAATATTAGAACTTGATATCTTTAAGAATGTACTATTTAGTCTATTATATAAGGTGGGCTCTCTTTAATCAGTTAATCTTAATCTTTCTTCTTTTCTTTTCTTTTCTCCGTAGAAGTGTTTTGAGTCTTGCAACTAACATCTTGTTTTAACCTTGTTCATCAAGGGTTTGTCCCCTCCTTGAGGGAACTCTCTAGGCGTATAGATTTGCCCATGACTACATTCATTCAAACGTGATTTGCTGTTCTTTCACCGATGATATTTTTGGTGGGATTTTTTTTCAGCCTCATCCATGGGTTACTTTTATCTTTTTTTCTTCTTTTAAAAACAAAATGGTATGATTTCCAACTCTTTTATATATTTTGTGAATTGCAAGTTCCAACTTATTTCTCTTGCCGTTGAAGTCTTTGTGGAAGCATGTTTGGCGGAAGCACTTGTTCAGGGAGAAGTGCATTCAGTGTCCAAGCTTTTGATTATCTCCCCATGCCATTATTTTCAAATTTTTCTTTTCAAGGCTTGTTTTGGGAAACAACACATCCTTCAGCTCTTCAAGTGTAACCACAGGGCACACGTTTATGTCCTTATGTGACTTTGCTAAATAAATGTTTTTACTTTTATTGTTTTCTGTGGGTGCATGTTTAGAAAGCTCTTGTTGAATGTAAAATCATTGTCTGAATGCTCTCCATGGTTGCTGTCTGCTTTTTATTTCCTTTTATTTCACCAAGTATGAATAGCAATAGCATGTACTGTTAACTTGGCCTTTGCACAGGTTCAAGAATAAGTTCTGAAAAAACTCTCCTTGGTAGGTAGGTCTAAATTTCGATGGATATCGGATTCACTTTAAAATTGGTAGGATTAGTGTTTGTCTGCCATCTATATGACACTTCCCAAGTTGCGATATGTTCCTTGTGGGTATATCTAATTTGTTGAGTAGATGCTTCAACCTATAATCAGACCTATGTTTTTCGAATCTTTGGGCAAAACCAAGCCATTTTCATGATTAGTTGTCCCTCTGTTGCACCATAAGCTGTGAGTTGTGAAGAGTTTCATGTGGAAATTCATTTCTGGTTTATCTGTTTTAGGAAAAGAAAACTTATTTGTATGTGCCAATAAGACGACAATTTGTGTGAAAATTAAAATTTGGTTATTCAGTCATGGAGGGAGCTAGTTATTTTCTTTGGATTTGGCTGTTGCAAGTGCATATGTTCGTTTCTGCTGGAAATTCTTCCTTCCCTGAAAAGTTAAAGTGAGCTGTGGCCCGGGAGTAGCAAATAAAACCTTGCAGTCTTCAACATGAGTTGCATTCATACATGTTTGCTGTCAAGTTATCTGGTCGCAACTTTGATATTAGCTTTTTTTCCTTCAACAAGCGCTGGTCTTTTTTTCCTTGCAAGCTGCTGCTTGCAGTGGATTTGGAACAATATCGTAATTGGTAGTTGAAACAGGACTTTGTTCTTGAACCATACTGTGTTTCTTTGATGACGTGCTCCTGCTCCTCTTTTTTTACTGGCATGTAGAAAAGCAAATATTATGAATGATGAACTTGGCGCAATTTTCTTACTTCACCAGATTATTAGTTTTGATGTCTTGTGGCTGTTGTGTCGTGAAGCTGCCAATAGAACCTCTACTTTCCGCAGAATGGACAACTAATAATTTTGGCAACTTTCTGGTATGTTTGTAGGCTCTTGGCATGGAAAGATTGAAATCTGAGCTGCAATCACGCGGGCTGAAATGCGGGGGTACATTGCAAGAGCGTGCTGCCAGGCTTTTCCTACTCAAAACCACACCTTTGGAGATGCTTCCAAAGAAGCTGCTTGCCAAGAAATGAATAATTCGAAGCCAAATCATTATTTTCATGGCTTTGTATGCCTCTCTTTGGAAGTGGTTAATTTTGAGTTCCAATTTACAGTGACTGCTCACGACTTGAGCAAAATAACAGAATGTTGATTTGAGGTGTCCCAAAATTAGATTTCGTTTGCTGTGGCACACATCTTGACTGTTGCTCCGAGATTTGTCAATATACTTGCGACTCTGTAAGATATGATTGTTGAACTGCTTGACTGAGGAAAGATTATCAATAATGCCTAGATTTCAAGTATCAGCTATATGAATGTCAAGGGTGGTGTTATGTTACACTCATGTACAGTGTGTGTGTTCACGAAACTCTAGAGGTAGATTTTGAGATTTTTGCTTTTAAATGTCCGTAGTGTTTGTCAAAAATTCATGTCTGACAGATTTAAAAGGAGTCTAAAATCTGATTCTAGAGAAGCTAGGTTTGTGGTGCTTTTCATATAGATTTTAAATTGTAAGTATTCTGAAAGGTAATTTTCAACTTTTTGTAGTAAGCAGCACTAGGTTTCGCTTAGATCTAAAACTTAAAATTTGCAGAATAATCTAAAAATTGTAATCTATAATACTTTGTATCAAGAGCTATTGCAAACACGGTATTTCCCTGTGACTGCGTATCATATCAAAAAAATTACATTTACAAGGTATTTTGCTTTATGTACACCACTCAACCTGCTAATTTTTTCTTTTTTTTTTTGGATCCGCAAACGAATGCAATTCAAAACCACTAGTCTGCCTAGGAGAAACGAAAGCACACTCCAAACATTAACAAAACTCACGAATCAAACTGGTTGCAGAACACCATGAGCAGGAGATGGGGAATTCCTGCAAACTGGGCATGAATTGTTCAATCTAAGCCACTCATCAATGCAACCAGCGTGAAAGCAATGCTGGCACTCCGGTATACATCTGACAACCTCTTCCGCGCGATAATCTGACAAGCATATCGGGCAAGTTCCGTCATTTGGCCCCATGGGGAGACGCCGGCTTTCACCGAGAACTACTTTGGTGTATGATTCAATGGTGGATTGGTCTAAGCCCAAAATTGCAGTGTCGGATGGCTGCAGTGTTACTGTCGGATCGAAGTTTTGCTGCCAGGCCACGCCGTGGCTCCGCCTTCCGTGGATTAAGCATATGCATGCTGTACAGAATGCGCATACGATGGTTGGAATGGCTACGGTGAGGGAGATCATCTTGAGCAATCGAAGATGGTCAGTCATGTCTGCCAATCAAATACGTTTCATCACATAAGGCTTGGTTTGATTTGGTTTAGATATTTGGTTGTACTAAATCCTAAAGCTGTCAAAAGATTTGTTTCATATGCAATATTTCATTTGTTACTTCCAATGAAATAACTAAATTAAGAGGTTTAACTATACAGTACATTTGCACTGATAAATGTAATTTTGCTTTATAATTGAATATCCCAAAGACTATATTTTTGTAAACGACTCATGATATCCTTATTCATCCTACTATCAACTCTCGAAAAAAAGAAAACGTTTGGCATTTGTAAACATTTGAAGCAAGTTGAGGCAGTTTGAAAATTTCTTGTGGGGGTAAAAATAACAAATTTTGCTGCAAATTATCAAATATCATTGTGAGAAATAAAAGCGAGTAGGGTTAAATGATCCCACTTGTTGTAACTTACTCCCAAGGTTGAAGTCCCGAGAATATTTAGGCCCCGTTTGATAACGGGTTTGAGGGTTGGGATTGGAGTAATAATCCCATGGGACTATTAATACTCCGTTTGGTAACAAAAAAAGGTCCGGACTATTAGTCCGATCGGATTAATAGAGGGGGTATTAGGGGGTATTGCTAATACCCCGTGGGACTTGGTATTGAGGGGTATTAATAATCCAATCCCAACTCCTTCACATTACCAATCCCTTCTCTTTACCAATTCCTTCTAACAATCCAATCCCATCTCAAACAAACATGATATTAATAATCCCATCATCTAATCCCATCCCAAACAAACATACTCATTATCAATCCCTTCTCATTACCAATCCCATCTCCTTACGAATCCCAATCCTAATCCCATCTCCTTACGAATCCCATCCATCTATCTCTGTTATCAAACGAGGCCTTAGTGTTGTGGAAGAACACTACTGTCATTAATCTTTCTAGAGCGAGAAAGCTTTCTTCTCTAGATTTGCATGCCATGCGGCCCCCCCTTTTCTTCCTTCCCCTCCCCCGGTGGTAGTCGGTGGTTAAGACTCCCCCCAGTAAGAGAGAACTCATATTCTCCTCATCGATCATTTTTAGACTACCCAACACCAATCTATGGTTGCCTTACAAACCCGGCGACGATCGACGACAGACATCGACTTCAACTTTTGGAGATTTTTTTCTTTTAATTTCCTCCCCTGTTTTTGCTTTTCTTAATTTGTACTCTTTGTTTTCTTTCTTAATATCAATAGTATTACTTATGTCTCTGCTTCCTCGAGGTAAATCAATGTAAAAATTAAGGAATAAGAAATCACTATATCCGCATTGTGTTGTGTTGCTTGACTAGAATTGAAGTTGTCACGGGGGCGGAGCTAGCCGGTGATGCCACCCCCACCCCAGTTTCGACTTTCAACCCAAAATATCGATCCACTAGGATAATTCGGTTAGGCACATACTATACTGCATTCGGCAAATTCATATTTTATATACTGATAATGTAAAAGATTGCTTTCTAAGAATTGATCGATTTGAACCATAAGAATAATATCTCAAATGGCTTTCCAACACCATTCTAATAATGAAGATCTTCATTCCAACACCACTCTAATAATGAAGATCTTCATTCCAACACCACTATGTTTTCTTTTTTCCTTTGTTTTTTTATTCATAGTGTCCCGGACCAACATGCGTGCATCTCATATTAATTCCTACTTTTTCTTACCCAATCTTTTCACTCCCAGCTGTGAGAGTGAGATGACTCCAATGAGAATCGACTAAAATATTAAAAGAGACCAAACCCCTAAGTTTCAAAACAAGACTATCCCTAAAGTTTGGGTTATAACCACGGAATCAGAAACATATATCCCGTAGAACACTTCCTGAAGTGCACCCTACATGGAACATCTAAACCGTCCACGAGTATTTTCAACTGTCCGAATTTAACATAAACTCTTCCCCTACAAGATCTTCGGATCCTAGAACCACTCTGTTTTCGGTAGCTGGGCCGCTGGGGTCCTAAAAGTAGAAGCTCCTGTGTTATTGGCCAGCTCATTCTCTGTTGACCTAGTTTTTTTGTCAGTCGAACCTCCTGATTTTCTATTGCCTGTGGATGGATATTTAATCATTATCTCCAGTTAAGTCCATTACACAAACCAAGATCATAGATTATATATGACCTTTGATTAACCAAACTGTACTGTACTCATTTATTTATTTAATAAATTACTAATTTAAACAACTGACGGCCCCGATGAGAATATCTTAACCCTGAGCCAACTAGATACAGTAATTTACAATAAATAGCCTTCAATGACAATTTCTCCATTTTTTGATTTTTGGATAATTCATAATCGAAATCTATAAAAATGTACGAAAAATATGTGAAAAACAAATTATGTATTCGAGTAGTGCCAAATCTGATAACTATATTGTCCATGTGTGCATTTGTATTTAACCAACATGCCCTATTCCATTGTTCATACAAATATGGATATATGTGGATGTTTTGTTATTTATTTATGATGACACAATAGTGATATACAAATACAGTTAAATGCAATTTATGTCATTATTCAAATTGTTTTCACCTTTTGTGCCAATTTTTTTTGTATTACTATTTCGTCTTGACAAGAAAAAATAGAAGAACAAAAAATGATCGAAACAACTAAAAATTTTAAATAAATAAAAATAATAATCCAAAAAATCTGTCAGTTTTGGATTGTTTTGGTCTTTAGTGAAAGTTTTGATCTTAATTTTTCACTTTCTAGATACTTCTCTTCGAGACCAACTAATAATCACACACACACACAAAAAAAAAAGAGAGAGAGAGAGAGAGAGAGAGAGAGAGAGAGAGAAAAAAAGTAATGCAGAAGAATTATTAGACCAAATTAACCACCCTGATCCAAGTTCCAAACAATAAAGCTTATAAAGTCTACAAATGAAAGTCAACAGATCGAGGGGCGTAATTAATTACCTGTTCCAGGACTATCAAAGCACATTACTTGTTGACTTGTATTATTCTGAAATCCACACATAGCCCCCTGCGCTTCACAATCTTCACAGTTGGGTACATCCCAATACAGCTGAAGATCACCGTTAAGCCCAGACGTAAATCCAGACTCAGATTGCTTTGGCGAAGAAACCGGTATCGGCATTGTAACAAGTACTTTGCAGTACTTTGACGCCAATATTTCCACCAGAGTATTCGAAGAAGTTGCTAAGGTCGTGTTTGTTGAATTACTCAAACAATGAACAGCGGTAAATCTAGACTGTGTGAAAGCCGTTGGGCATACCATGAACGTGTAGTTGATATGATAAGCAACCCGGAAAGGAGTCCCAGAAAGGTTAAAGTCCATAAGCCGCCTTGGAAGGCAATTGGATGGGTCATAGAGCAGGATTTCTTGTGCTTGGTAGTCGATACTGCGAACGAAGAATTCTCCGGAATAAGGAAATCTTATAACCGTATTGCCTTGGTTGTCGCAGCTTAGATTAAAGCCGGGATAGACGCAGTTTGGCGAGGCTCCGGGGAGTAGTGCTTGGAAAGGGAATCGAATGGTGAAGTTGCTGTTGAAACAAATGAAAGTTGGGCAACTAGGAGTAGTATTCACTGCAGAAATGAGAGGAAAAAGGAGAAAGACAGAGAGGAGGAAGTTGAAGATGTCCATATGTATTTCAAAAGGATTGAGTCCAAAAGGATGGGAAGCACTTATAAATTATGCTCAAGGATATATATAAGTATATTTTAAATATCAAGGACTTCACTTAATTAAAGTATTTTTGTAAAGTCAGAAGATCATGGCAATTTTTTTATGTGTTTTTTAAACTATTATGTGGACCTCGACCTCCAATAAGTTAATTGATGGTGGCCATTAATTAATTATTCAATTAAGCAGGCATCAGAGTTAAAATTTAAAAAAAAAAAAAACTCATTTGAATCTATTTTTTTCACGCACCCATTTGGGTCGATCGCTAGCTTATTTGCTTAACAAAACGCAACATAAACTAAACTAAAATTTCTAATTTTCCTTCTTTTCTTTCACTTTCTTCAAGTTCCAAATAAAGATTAATAATAAATCTATTCACGTCACTTCAGCCTCCTCCCCCCAGGCGGCAACTGGCGACCTGGTTTATAAAATTTGTTTTCGCACAAATCCATATGCATTTCACCCACTCATCTCAATGTTGAAGCCAAGATCGAACTGAAATTATTTCTCCAGAGGTTTGAGATTATCCTCTTCCAAAAGTTGGGGCTTTTTTTTCAAGTTTAAGCATTTCTCCAAATCTCTTTGTTTTGTTTTATTTCTACTTTATTATTATTATTATTTTTTTTGATTTGGAGTATTTGGTTGTTTTTCAGCACGTTTCTTCCCCAAAACTGTTCTCCTCAATCTGGAACACGATATATAGTATATTTTTGGTTTGAAAGGAAAAAACCGAATGAACCGACCTGTATATGTAAACAACTCATGAGTCCAGAACCTATAGGGCAGCGTGAATTGTTGATAAATAAGGATGACATTAACGCGGTTTATAGAGCTTATTATGCATGTTCAGAAGTATGATGTAAATACGATAGGAGTCCAGGCTCTCCAATCATTAGAGAGAACACTCTCTCCATTTCCGATCCGTAAAAATTTCTTATGATCTCACACATTAATGATCGAAACAGTTTATTTTTGTTTTGCTTGTTGAGAACATGGAGTATGACAAAAATCAAGTTTATTGAACGCATTATGTATCTTGCAAAATATAATATTGCAACACTGGAACAAAACTCTTTTATAAATTTTTTGCAATATAAATCTGTTTCGAAATCATATCAAACAATAATTGATCAAACTGAATTTTGGCATGCTTGATGCTCTCAGTGAATTAAAAATTACGAACAAACCCGATCATTGAAATGTGGTCGAAAAAGTTCTTTTCAAACCGGGATTGGAGAGTGTTCTCTCCAATCAATTTAAAGGGATTGGAGAGAGTCTTTACCATCCACTTCTTTTGCTCCTCTTCATATTTTTATTAGGAGCTTAATTTTCTCATGATTTTAAATTGAAATTCTCCACTTTTTGGCCTTAAAACTGATGATATAACTTTTGGAAAACATGTTTTAAGGTGGAACATTGTTAACTAGAAATCATAGCGAGCATAATGTGATAAATAGGATAAAACCATGTTTATTAATAACGAGTTTTTAAGTTCTAAAAGCCCACTGAGTGATCTCATGCGCCACACTATTTGATGAGCTACCGGAAAAGGAGGCTCGCTATCCAGGATTAGAAGAGAACATGGATCTAACATGTAAATAAAAAATATCGTTAACCTCTACTTGGGAATCTCCCCCCCCCCCGGAATAACAAAACTCCATTCTTCGACACCATCCCAGCTAGGTTGCAGCCAAGGATGGGACCGAGGGGTCTAGTGGTGACGACCGCCACGACAAGAATTTTAGAAAATGCAATTATTATATGTAAAAAAAATTATGCTCAACTTATATAGCCTCGCCACCCCTAAATTTTTTTAGTATATATTTTGCTAGTGCTAGGATAAAATCCTGGTTCCGTTATTGGTTGCAGCCATGCGAGCTGCTTCAACTTCAGCAACAAGAGCTGAATTAGAAAGGAATTCCTTAATTGAGCCCTAAGCTGACGAATGGTCGAGGCACGGGCTAGCTAGCCCTCGACAATTTCAAACTAAACCTTTCATGGAGAAAGGCAATGAACTTATAAACTTGGATAGAAGAGGGGAGAGAAGGACTGAGAGCTTGGGTCTGTGGAAAAGGGAAAGGAAATATCGATTACCTGTAGGGTGGAGTAGGTACGGTACCGTGATTGATGGCTGAAGATGGAAGATGTGTACTGGCAGCTGAAGAAACCAAGATATATGCAAATCGAAATTGGAAGTGGAAAACAGAATATCGATCGAACTAGCTGTGGAGTAGCTGAACTATTAATTGGAAGGCACTGATATGAGTAGCTGAACTAGCTGTGGTTTGTTTGCAAATGGGAGTCTCTAATTTTAGGGGTTATTTCAGGGTGGGATGAGGGAAAGGTAGAGGCAGTAGAGGAGATTGGAATAGAAAGCTCCCATTGTAGATAAGAAGCTCTACCCAAGCCCTACATCGGTGGCACCTCGACTGCAATTTTGTTCATCCTCCTTAAAAGAGGGTGAACATTACTTTCTTTTCTATTTCTATTGGTTGACATGGTGTAGATCTCACATATGCAATACACTTTTTGATAAACATGACATCACTTTGTGGTGAGATTCATACACTTTGTGGTGGGATCCACACAATTTCAACCAATAGGAAGAAAAGTAATATTCACCCTCTTAAGTGGAGGGTGAACAAAACTCAACTCGTGACACCTCTATTCATCCTTTTGGTTGTATGTGTAAAATGTGTGGCAAGTGTAGTCTCCTAGTCTACAAGTAGAAGCTTCATATTTCAATGATTTGGAGGTATGAATTGCTCTCCATTTTGGAGAACTAGCACTCATTTTGGGTCTCTCTCTGAATGGGAGATACACTCCTATATATAGCGACTATTTTTATTTTTTTCTCTCTGAAAGGAGATATAGTGACTATTTTTATTTTGGAGAATTGCCGAATTCGCCCTCATTTTGGGTCTCTCTCTGAAAGGGAGACTATTTTTTTTTTTTTCTTACTCTATATATTGTTGAATGGCTTTGGTTATAGAAATAAGAAAGTGGTTGGGGATAAGAAATAAGTTAATTTACTTTCTGATTCACAAAATATTTCGACTTAGACAAAACTATTATATGTATGCCTAATAAAAAGTTTGGTATGTGTATTATTATATGTATGCCTTAATGAAAAGTTTGGTTTCTACGTGTTCTGTACTTCTATTTTATGTAATTAACTTGAAACTTTATGAATACGCACCCATCAGGAGTGACATCGAGTGGTTTCAAGGTCATAATTGTCAGAATTTTGCAGCAAATTGTAGGATCGACGACTAAGGTAATTAAGTTCATCAATGAGTATCTCTTTTTTGTTTGTAAACTCTATATCTCATCAATTCTCTGCTCTAATTACATTATTGTTGCATTATTTTTCCTGCAATGTGGAAAAGATTATTTGTATGCCTAATAAAAAGTTCTAGTTTCTATGTGTTCTGTAAACAACAATTACGTACGTTCATTTATTCAACTTAGTGGTGGAGGCCCTAATTTACCCCGACTCGGTCATATTATGCGTTTTAAATTCATTTGTTGGAGATCCATCGATAGGAATTGACATGGAAACATTAGAACAACATTCCTTGACCCATTGACACCACTTACTTCGACATCCCACCTTATTAAGTATGTTTGTAGAAATCCCCAATTGACTGAATCATAGGCCCTTTCAAAATCTTCTGCTATGAGCAGGGACAACTTGCAGGGACTCATGCAGAGACAATCGCGTTTGGCCCTATTCTAGGCCCCCAAAAAATCTAGAAAAATATCCATAAATTTTTGAATATTATTTTATGGGGCCCTATAAAAAATCAGCTCTTGCGGATATCGATAAATATTACTTTTGGATTCGTAGGGGCGAATTGCTCAGTTTGCCCCCACGAATCCAAAAGTAATACTTACCGATATCCGCAGGAGTTGATTTTTTACAAGGTCCCATAAAATAATATTCAAAAATTTATGGATATTTTTCTAGATTTTTTTGGGACCCGGAATGGGGCCAAACGCGATTGTCTCTGCACAGATCCCTGCAAGTTGTCCCTGCTCTTAGTATTTTTGTTTCAAAATCTACTGTAAGAATCAAATTGCCCAACATCCATAATAACTTCATTGTCAATGAGCACAACATCCATAATCTGTTTATGGAACACAAAACAATCTAATTAAATGAACAAACACATAACTTAAAAATAACCAGGCTCAATATTGTTACCTGGATAAGTTTATTTATTAGCCTCAAATTTTTGTTTTCACCTTCCAATAAGTATGAAACAGTCCTGGAAACATATTCCTAATTGAGCGGAAAACCAAAGATTTTGTCATCTTTGGAATATCTCTCCTCGAATTCTGGGTATTACCACTTGTTAAAGTGGTTTGATTCTTTTGTAGTTTGTAATAGGTTTTCTTTGTACAGTTTTTTTTTTGTATAGTGGGGTTATCCTTGTGGTTTTTGGATGGTTGGTTATAAAATGCATCATTTACCCAAAAAAAGTATGAAACATTCCAGTGCTAAGTGCGAGAATCTCTTTCACCCCTTGTAGTTCCATTGTGTTTGAAAAATAGAATAATAATTGTTAAACAAATTGAAAGTTCGTGTATAACTCCAAAATGAAACATAAATATAACCGAGTGATAACATGAAGTTCTCCTCTCCGCGAGGGTGCTGGATTCAAATCATTCTCAGCATGACAGCATGGTTTCATTGTGTTCATTTTTCGAGATCCAATGGTCTGGAACACTAACATTGAAGTTATCAACCCATCTCTCATTCTAGGACCCAGTTTTGCTCAGCCATTTTTGCCACAATTCCCTTGCTAAATCCTTCGAACTTCCCAGCATTGTCGCACTAACCCTATCCTTAAGGAGCAGACTATATGGAATAAACATCATAATGTCTATGGTGCAGATGAATGACTCGTGCATTTGTGGGGGGTCATAAAAAACGGATGCAGAAATATGTCATTGAGATTTTATAATGTCAATGGTGCAGATGAAAGACTCGTGCATTTGATCTCAATGGCATATTGCTGCATCCGTTTTTTATGACCCTACAAATGCACGAGTCCTTCATTTGCAGCATGGACATTATAATGTTTGAACATAGTATTCCCTATAGTATGCTCCTTAAGGATAGGGTTAGTGTACATGACAGTATTGCTGAGATGTTGTAAGGATTTAGCAAGGGAATTGTAACAAGAATGGTTGATTGAAGCTGGATCGTGGAATGGGAGATGATGGGTTGATACTTTCAATATTAGTGTTTTAGGCCATTGGTTCTCGAATAATGATAAAGAAGGAAACCATGCTGAGAATGATTCAAAATTTGATCTAGCACCCTCGCGGAGAGGAGAACTTCATGTAATCGGTTGGTTATATTTATTTTGAACTCATACATGAACTTTCAGTTTGTTTAACAATAATTTTTCCTTTTTTCAAAAATAATGAAACTATAGGGAGATTTATTTATCCCCAATGTTAATGTAATTGGCGATTTCTTGATGCGACAAACCGTTAGAGTCTATATTTATTCTTTTTCCGTTTGGGTTTGGGAGGTGATTTTATTTTGTATTAGATTAGATACTCCGCCCGTTGGTTCAAGAGTTGATCCCAAAGGCCATGCAGTGCATTTTGCTTGGAATGTGATTGGAAATGTATATGCATCTTATGTGCATTTAGCTTAATATTTTTCCATGCATCATTAAAGCTTTTTAATGTCTTAATCTTTTGTGAAATCTCATGTTTGCACTAATCTTATATTATTGGCCTTGTTTATTTGAAGGGAAATTTTGTCTAATTCTTTTTAAGTGCTTGCGCCTTAGCAGCGCCTTAACAGACTAAGGCACTTGCACACGTGTTAAGAGCGCCTTAGTAGTGCCTTAGCAGACTAAAACCCTTGTGCGCGTACTAAGAGCGCCTCAATAGGGCACTCCAGAATTTTCCTTGCTTGGTCATATATAAGCTTCTTTTTCATCATTTTAGGTCACAAGAGTGATATAGCCCACTTTAGAAAGAGAAAGCATTATCTCTTTTGCTCTTGTGCTTTCATTTGCATTTGGATGATTTGAATCTTGCATTCAATCATCTTTGTTCAATCTAGAGAAATACTTTCTTAATCCATGTATTCTCTCTAGGTTGATTCTTTTGCATAAGAATCTTCACTTTACAAAATTGATACTTTCATGCCTATGAATCTACATGGCCGGATGATACCAGAGCCGTTTTAGAGTGGAGATCGAGATGGTGTTGCTCGAGGAGTCCATGGAATCAAAAAGGAGCACGAGGTGCTAGGCAAGAAGCGGAGTTAGGTGTAACTTGGGGTAAAGTTGGTGATTCCTAACTTGTTGTTTTTTGCCTAACCTTTTGATTTATGGAAATTTGAGTAGATTAGGCCGTGATTTTATGCTTAGGGTGTGTTTGACCCTAAGTAGTTTCCACGTATATCTCGGTATTTGTGTTCTTTAGTTTTATCACTATTTACTTATATTGTTGAATTGAATAGTGTGGCTTGGAGATTGAATAGTTGTGTTTGAGTCGGGGTTGAGTTAATTTTAAATTGGTCGTCCCATTCACACCACCCCCCCCCCCCCCCGGGACTTTGTAGTGCATTAGATAATTTCACCTGGAGTGAATGAGACTCATGCACTTAAAATCTTAAAAGAGACCAAACCCTTAAGTTTCAAGACAAGACCATCCCTAAGGTTTGGGTTAGAACCACGGCATCAGAAATATATCTCGTAGGACGCTTCCAATAGTGCACCGTGCAGGGAACATCCAAACCGTACACAAGTGTTTTCAACCATCTGAATTTAATATAAACTCTTCCCCTGAAAGATCTCCGGATCCTAGAACCCCTCTGTTTTCGGTTGCTGGGGTCCTAAAAACGGAAGCTCCTGTGTTATTGGCCGGCTCATTCTCTGTTGACCTAGTTTTTTTGTAGTCGAACCTCCTGATTTTCTATTGCCTGTGGATGGATGTTTAATCATTATCTCCAGTTTCAATTACTGAAACCAAGATCATAGATTGTGACCTTTGATTAACCAAACTGTACTGTACTCATTTATTTATTTAATAAATTAC
The DNA here is from genome assembly GCA_025413875.1 of Rhododendron molle. NCBI lineage: Eukaryota > Viridiplantae > Streptophyta > Magnoliopsida > Ericales > Ericaceae > Rhododendron > Rhododendron molle. Next base: position 656,160 of record CM046394.1, on the reverse strand, counting down.
TAATTTAAACAACTGCCGGCCCCGATGAGAATATCTTAACCCTGAGCCAACTAGATACAGTAATTTACAATAAATAGCCTTCAATGACAATTTCTCCATTTTTTGATTTTTGGATAATTCATGATCGAATCATCATCATCCGTTGATTATCACGCTATATTAACTCTACCCGCACTTCATGTCCCCCCTCTCTCTCTCCCCAAATTGTTCCATCCAGAACAACAGACCATCATCTCTCTCCACAGTCCACACCTGACACCACGGATGAAAATTTTCACTAAAAAGCTGAACCGATCGACCGAACCGAAGCATTTTTAGTAAAATTCGATCGGTTTTATTGCTACCTTGGTTCGGTTTGATTTTGATTTTTCAAAAAAAATAATTTGAGTTTTTTAGTAAACAAAAACTTTTTTCACCAACTGAACCAAATTCAATTGATATGGGACAATCAATACTCAGATCTTAGTCTTTCATTCGTTTAGCCCAAGACTAATCACTGCCGTTCATATCATCACCTGCTTACAGGACACAAGGGCCCGTTTCATAAACGAATTGGAGGTTGGGATTGGATTACGAAGGCGATGATATTAATAATTCTTTGTTTGGTTTCCAAAATTGGTCCGGATTGGAAGTCCCATGGGATAAACAATCCGGCCTTTAGGGGGTATTAGCAATATCCCGTGGGACTTGGTATTAATAGTCCAATCCCAACTCCTTCACATTACCAATTCCTTCTCATTACCAATTTCTTCTATCAATCCAATCTCATCTCAAACAAACATGATATTAATAATCCTATCATTTAATCCTATCCCAAACAAACATACTCATCATCAATTCCTTCTCATTAACAATCCCTTCTCATTATCAATCACAATCATAATCTCATCTTCTTACGAATCCCATCAATTTATGATTGTTATCAAATGAGGCCAAGAATCCTAAAACTTTGTTTGGAAGTTGATGAAAGTGGGAGAAAATAAGAGAAAGTAAAATGGATTGCAACCCAACAATAGAAGAGAAATTTTTTTAATTTGCCCTTCTTTTCTTTCATTTTCCTCTGGTTACAAACAAAGCTTAATAAATCTATTCACGCCACTTCAGTTCCCTCTCGTCTACGAAATTTGTTTTCGAACAAATCCATACGCATTTCACCCACTCATCTCAATGTAGAAGCCAAGATCGACATCTCAACTGAAATTATTTCACCAGAGGTTTGAGATTATCCTCTTCCAACAGTTGGGCTTTTTAAAGTTTAAGCATTTCTCCAAATCTCTTTGTTTTGTTTTATTTCTACTTCATTTTTTCTTGATTTGGAGAATTTGGCTGTTTTTTTGGCACATTTCTTCCCCAAAACTGTTATGAATGATCTCCTATTCTCCTCAATCCGATACAAGATATTTGTTTTTGGTTTGAAAGGAAAAATCGAATGAACCGACCGAACCGAACCACTCCGACTACCAACTGAACAGAGCAGTCATTCCTACTGATCTGTCGGTGTCGGTTTGAAATATCCAAAAGTCAACTTGGTTGGTTTGGTGCGAAAATAGGCTAAAAAAATGACCGAACCGAACCGATTTCATCTCTAAATTATCAACGGTTGGAAAATATTAGAGGATATAATATTTTTTTAAGTGTGAATGGAAATTGATTTACAGTATTTTGGAGTTGCATATTTTCATTGGCACTAGTTTGCCGTGGACGGACGCGTCTTTTACGAACAAATGTGTTTCTTTCCTTGTTGACTCTATGGAAAGTCACCAGTTGGCCTATAAATATCATTTATATATTTCATCTCTATTTCATTTTTTAGTGGATTGATTTTCCTTCCATTCGAGTCCATACATATGAGAGAGTACAAACATAAGGAAATTCAACAGACCCATCAATTGTAGTGCTGCTTCTGTGGGGAGTTTGATCAAGTAGTGCTGGGAGATAGATGATCAAGTAGTGCTGTGAGATAGATGTGAGCAAACCGTAAGCATCGTAGAGGGAACGAATCTGTCTTAAGTATAGAGTGTCACACTTGCCTTTGATCACAGTTTTGATGCATCCATTTTCAAGTTTTGAGTTTCGATGTTATTGCATTCATATTATTGATTTTATCACAAAAAAGTAAGCATTTATTCTAACATCAACAACAAATTAACCGGGTAATATACCAATGCCAAACCCATTGAAATAAGTATATACTCCTATAATTAAGTTCAACTACAGATAGAAGGCAAGGAGACTCAGAAAGGACACATGGTTAAACTTCAGGTTACAACGGAGAATGTTATGCAGTAGTGCACTTTTAAGACTGATTTAACTTAATATACACCAACCTCGCCAAAGGGAAAGTGCAATTTAAACGTCAAGCCAACATCATCGACCTCTCTTTCTAATTCAGCAGTCTTGAGGGACTCGGTTAACGATTCAAAAACCTGCTCCTTCAAAGGGAGACGATCAGAGTCTCATCTCAAAGCGCTTGTTGTAGTATAATAGGCTAGCACTCTTTTGCTTATGGAGAAGCAGCCACTTTTTGTCTCATGAATGGCGGCCCAAGCTAGCTGCAAAGTGGTAAATGAAGTTCAGGCAACTCAATCTACACAATTTTTTTTCCAATAATCAACGTCAAGTTCATTTAGCTTATGCCACTTTATTGCACATTTTTTGTCAGCTTTGTTATGATTACCAATATCATCTTCATGCTTATTCGGGTCCTTAAACATGCTCAGGCATTCTTCCTTCCGATACTTGCCAATATACGGGACCTAAGAAAATATCACAAAAAATGCACATTAACGTTGTTTCATATGCATGATTATTGTTAGTATGAGATTTCTTGTATGATATATTCGATTGCTGGCTAATCTTGGAACAAATTTTCCTTCTTTTTTGTTTTTGTTTTTTTGTTTCCTTTCCTAGGGCAATAAAAAGAACGAGGACTTTATTGTCACTTTGGATTCCTAAGCTCGAGTGGAGTACTGGGACTGACATCGATTTTCTTGTTTTTGTTTTGATTTATTGTTTGGTTGTACTTAGTTTCTCAAATTTTAATATAACTGGGATGGTCGTTTGTTGAAAAAAATAAAATAAATAAAGAACAATTGCAAGGGATGAGCAACTTTTTGGAAAGGAGGGATAAAGGAATTAATGTCACTTGCCCCCATTTGTTATCGAAGGGTATTCAAATGGTTTGGTTTTCGAGGTGTAGATTGTGTACAATGGGGAGATCTTGTGAGGAAGAAGATCAGCTCTTTGATACCCATGAAGACATCACCTCTGCATCTGATTCTGGCTCTGATGGGCCTGAGAACTTCGATTTTAGTTCAAGGGTTGGTGATTTTATCCCTGCTGGAGTTGGTTTTCAGGTCTGGGTTAATGATCCTGAAAGCATATGTGAGCGCCGTAAGAAGTTCCTGAAAGGCTGAAATGGATGGGTGCAAGTTCAGAAGAAAAACAGGAGGGTTATCAAGATGCCAATTGTGATTAAATGGAAGTGGAGACTGAAAGAATTATCGAAAATACCGGTCCTTTTTAGAAAATCGGGTTTTGATGATGGTTATTCATCGAGTCAATCGCCCATGTCTTATTGCTCGAATGAGGCGCTCTAGCGTTGTTAGATGGTGCATTAGAGAAGAATTTTTTATGCAGAATAAATATTCTGGATGATGGTACTGAGGTCATTGTGGATGACCCGGTGCAAGATGGGTTGCTGAGAAGCTAGACTTCGTGAAGTGGGGCACAAATCGTTTGATTCCTTTTGAAAAGTTTGGGAAAACTCTGGGATTATCCCCTCCGGTTCAGCAAGTCGTGCGGACAGAAGTCCAAGAGTTTTGCAATTCGGAGAAGGTAATGAAACAAGTAGAAGGGGGATGGTTGAGGAGATCAGCTACTGTGGCCTGCATTGTTGATAGAAAAGTACAAGCTGGTAATTTGAAATCTTGTGATTCCCATCCAATTATAGGAGCCAGGACTGAAAATGTTAAGGCATACAAAAAGAGATCCAAAGAACTTTCAGCCCTTTATATTGGACAAGATATATTAGCGCGAAGGATCAATTTTGACTTATGAAATTCAGCCGTGACGGTAAGTACCTTGCAAGTGCTGGTGAAGATCGAATTTTGTGTGTATGGGAAGTGACAGAATCAGGAAGATCCGACCGATGAGCTTCATGTTCCTAAGTTTGATCCTTCGTCTATATAATTCACTGTTAATCATCTGGCAGAACTAGTTCCCCTCTTTGAAGCTAAGGAGAAAATGGGTAGATTATGGAGTCTGAGGAAAACATCAGACCCAACTTGATCGGATTGTCGCTCGGAGAAGAAGTCGGAGCTACTATCTGATCAATCGTCTTGCCCAAAATGCTTGATCTACTTGGAATTGCTTCGTAGCTATACGTAATGAAAAGAGGGCAATTGGAATTGCTTTGTAGCTATATGCTCAAGAAGAATTGCTTTGTTTCACATGCTGTGCAGTTTTAGCTTTTGGTCTCTTTCTGGGTTCTCTCTGCTCTAGCTCCTACCATCCCATGGAAAGAATGTTGTTTCTGGAGTTTATGGTTTTATGTGTTGGTGCTGAATTTATTATTATGTTCCTTTTTTCTTTGTTGGAAATAATTATGTTCATCCATCTTGTTGAATTGTAATCAGAGACTTGATTACTCTTTTGTCACCAGACGGGGTTGCTAGGGAATGCTGAAGTCTTTTCGACGTTGTAAATTTTTCTTGGTTATTTAGTCAATCTCCGGTGGTGAATTTTTTGAAGAGCAAAACAAATTTTATTAATCTTTGAAAATAAATTATAAAGGTTAAAAGGACGCTAAGCATGAGGCGTCTCATCAAGAAGGCAAAGGGCAAACCAAAAAAAGGCAACCCTGCACATTGACGGTCATATGCCGCATGGAGCCATGGACCCAAAGAGGAAAAACCACCCGAGATTGGCAAGAACAAACCAATACATAAAGGGAACTCCAAAACTCATCTACTGAAGATAACTAGTATCCACCCTCACGAAAAACCGGCCACCAAACCCGGAACCTACTAAAACACCCATGACACACATCCCCCTAAAATGGCAAAGGATCAAGCTCCATGCTGAGGAGTGCAAATATTAGCTCTTTCATCGTCCTCAGCTTCCAATGCCGTGATTTTGCTAACGACTTCCTCATCATCACCCATATAATCGACACCCACAATCTTGTTAATAGCCCAAACAGCCTCATCCACACTAAGACAAATCAAGTTCCTACTGTTATGCCTTCAAAAGATAACGCAGTACCTGTTGCTGTCGATCGGAACAGAACACAATTTTGCTTCTTTCTGCTGCCCCTCCTCTTAGATTTCAGAATGCCCAACATATCTTCCTTTCTCAGTATCCTTAACACTATCAGTAGGATTGAAGTCCACAAGCAATTGGATGCCCTCAATTTTAGCCTGATCTTCCACCTCCTCCAGGTCCACAAGCAATTGGATGCCCTCAATTTTAGCATGATCTTCCACCTCCTCCAATGGAGAATTGCCACCAAGTTTGTGTAATGTGAGCGTTTAAATGTGACTGTTTGGCAATCTCTTTCTTGATTTGCATAAGTGCAAAATTCCATGACGTTTCTTCCTGAATGTCAAGTGGACGGGATGCTTACCAATTTTTGGCAATGGAAATGGCAAACAATTTTTCTTGACAAATAGTTGTATCTAGCAATGGTAGCTTGTTTAGAAGATCATTTGAGCAGCTCTTACAAAACATTTCTACTTTCTTTTAAAACAGAGAAGTTTTCACCTAAGTTGAGCATCATAGCATTTGTGATGTAGGAGATTTCCTTTAGGATTCATACTTGAGGAAGCGTGATCGAGCTTAATGAATTCAGCCACATATTATAACCATATTTTGGTGTGCTTTCTGTATGTTGACGTTGAAAGAAATTTGGAAAGCACGCAGAAATTACCATCTTGGGATCGTCTCTCTGCAGGTGTCTCTTTTACTGTATGTCTATATGAGTTTCACAAAATTATGTTCCATACCTTTTGTATCCTTTCCGTACCAAATATTTTATTCTTTCTTTGTTCTACTTCTAATGCAGCCGATTTTAATATTTGGGTTTTCAGGATCCATGCCCATTGATTGTGCGAGTCAGTGGGCAAGAATTAGCTCCTCCCACCACAATCCAGCAATCGTACGTGAACCTCTAGCTCTCTGGTTGGCTAACACGTTTCAGACCCTGTTCAGTTCAATGCGTTTTCTTCCGACCAGGAGAAAACAATGGAGTAGTAGTAAAAATCAGGGATTATTGGGGTGGAAGTGTGCGGTGGTTGTCGTAGACTTATTGAGAATCAACCAACCTGCACGTGGAATACAATGGAGGAGGAGGAGATACGTACCAATCATCATCTTTATGAAGAATTACCTAAAACAACTTTTACTTTAGTCCAAAGTCAAGTGTATGCACAACCAACAGCCCCACTCATTTGGAATTTGTTGAGTAAATGAGAAGAAGAATGTCCTGATTGATATGGTCACTGAGTTGACTATTTTTGTTTCGTGCTTTTAAGTCCTGAATATGTGTGCCAATTTCCGAAATACTTCTTGTTAGGAGAGATGGGAATGTCGGCTCTTTAGTCTTTAATAATTACTTGCCGATCGAGATTTTGTACCGATTAATCTCTCAAGTACGTACATGTAGTTTTCATATCTCACGTAAAACCATAACCCCCAAATACCACTTGTACATGGAGTAAAAGCCTACCTGACGAATCGAGAGAAACAAAACAGAATCACAACAATCTGGGATGGATTTTACGAAAATCGCGCGTGCCCATTAATCGGTAAATGCATGCGGGTTAGGATCAGTTGAACGTTAGGAAAATGATCAAGTCAAATGACCTCTAACATTGTTAAAATCAAGCGATTTGTTTTAAGGAGAGAAGTTGCTGAGTGTACGGCGGGGCCAAAAGGAATGGGTGGTGCAAATCAAATTATCCATCCATCAAACATCATCGTCAAGGAATATGGTGGTGGGTTATCTACCCGCAAGAGACACAAAACGAACACCTCGAATCTCAATTCAAACATGACTTGCACCGTTGGACCATTCCTCTCAATCATCGCAACTGGTAGAATTAATGACGCAACGGAATTCACAAGAGATTAGTTAGCCTACTAGTCCAAACGAGATAAACAACTCGAGTCCACAAGTAAACCTTGTGCACAAGGAAAAGAGAGAAAAACTCTGAATATTATTGATGTACAAAATGATCAAAACATTAGGTTAAAGCCGAAAAATGAAAAGTCCCATAATTTGGGGAAACTCTTAAAATGGAAAACGGGAAAGAAAAACAAGACTTTTCCGAAAAGAACCAACTAAAAAGGAATTACCGACTAAGAGTTATTAACGAATTAAATTTTTTCTAAAACGGCAAAAATATCAAATTGCCCTAAACAAAGGTGTGTGGCCCGAGATCTCCGACCTGCAACTTCCTCCGTTGGATTGGATAACGCCTAGCTTCCTCACCTTATCCTGCACAGGGAACGCACAACTAAGACTAGGCCGGGGTTACCCCGGCAAGGCCCTCCGGCGAGAGGATAAGTATATGCAGAGAAGAAGGCAAGGGATTAGGGTTGAGTGTGTGTAGAAGCATCTACCTCTTAGGGTTGCCATCCGTTGGTATTTATAGGGCTTCCTTGACTTGCTCTCCAAGTACGATCATGTGCCTTGCACGGGTCGAATGACGTTGTTGTAACGTCATTAGGTAGATCTGATAACCGTTTTGGGTGTGAGTTGGCATTCCCATGTGCGCTCATCATTATCCATCGTAACCGTTTCCACTCGTGAGGGGCACATGTCCTCGCAGGTGGCCGAACCTGATGAGCAACTTCTGCGGAAGACATGCCCGAGCACGAGAGAAAGTGACGATGCTGGGTTGGCTCGGCATAAAGCCGAGCCCAAGGTGAAGCAAATGGAGAACGGCGGATGGCCTCGGCAAAGAACCGACCCTGGACGAAGCGCGGCCATGGAGAGAGGTGGAATAGTTGGGATAGGCGCGGTCAGCCATGTTCGGCCCGCTACAAAAGGAGTTAGGTCGAAAAACACATCGGTCACGACTTAGGGTAGTGAGTATTGACCGCAACACAAAAAATAAGTCAGCCCACCAGATTTGGGCCCGATCGGAGCTCGTCCAAATTTTGCAAATTGGATAATTTGCAATTAAGTATCGCTTAGGCTTCCGAGGCTTTGTTCGGTCCAATTAATCATAAGTGTTCTACATCAACTAAAAAAGGAAAACAAAGTGAGGAAAAAAGTGCAAAAGTGAGACTTGAATCCGGATCATATGTCGCGAGAACCTTCACTGAATCATTTTGCCTCGTGCAATTTTACTCAAAATAATTAGAAACGCCTTAGAAGTGTGATCAAAAATCAAAATCACGGTTTGGATTTACTAAAGAAGTTTGTTCCATGAGTTATTAGTTACTCTAGTTAATAGTTAGAGCTCCAAAATGTAACTTTTTGGGTATTAATTCATCGGGCTCTTGAAAATGGGGGACTAACCTCACTGTCAAAATGCCTAAGAGCATCTCCGACCCATCTTCTTCTGTTCTTCCATTTGAGAGTATAAAAAAAAAATTATGGCTCAATGAACAAGTGATTTTGGAGGATTAACAATTGCAACCCAATTCTTCCTCTAATTTTTTTATGTAGAAAAATGCTAATAACAACTAAATGGGTTGTCAACAAGGTAGGAAAACAACAAAAACACATTGTTTCTATATTATAAAGTGCGTTGATACATGTTAAAAACTTAAAAATGCATCATAATTTTTTTTTTTTTATGCTTCTTGCCTTATTGACAATCCAATAGCATAATAATTTTCAAGAAAACTCAAACTTCACCACTTTCTCTCTAAAATTCAAATTCTTGTCTTCCTAACTTTATAAAAAATAAACACGCATTATTGGTCTTGTTTTATGGATATTGTAGAGGAAAGTCCACTTTCACCTCCTGTGGTTATCGTCATGTGCGGATACATCCCCTGTGATTTAAAAATGTGCACATAACCCCCTGTGGTTTTCAAATTGTGCGGATAGACCCCCTGCCGTTGTATTTTCCATCCATTTTAACGGAAACAACATTAAAGGACCGTTATACCCCTCACACGTCCCTTGATTCTTCTTCTTGTTTAAATCTAATCACACCATCCCGTATACCAAAAATTGAATCCAAACCGTTGATATTATAAATTTTGACGAGTACTGCGTCTATGCCAAAATTCAAGTCAATCAAAAAATGAAAAGCTTATGGTCAAATCGATTTTGTTATGAAATGAAAATTTCAAATTTGAATTTACTACAAGTTAGATCACTGGGTTATTGATGCCTGATCGAGATGATTTTTTACAGAGATACTCTATTCTTTATTTAATACATTATGAACGACTCAGATTACATTCTAGAGGTGTGTGAAATACACCTCCGTTAAAATGGATGGAAAATATGACGGCAGGGGGTCTATCCGCACAATTTGAAAACCACAGGGGGTTATGTGCACACTTTTAAACCACAGGGGGTGTATCCGCACATGGCGATAACCATAGGGGGTGAAAGTAGACTTTCCTCGATATTGTATATATATATATTTTGATTGGTACCAGTTTTCATAAAAAATCAACATATCAAAACTAATTTGATGAATAAAAAGAGATTTGGAGAGGAAGAATTGTGAAATGCATTAATTCCTCCAAAATGAATATTCGCTCAAATGGAGAAATGAAAAATGGAAGGTGGCCTGGTTGGAGATGCCCAAAAGAGAAAATGTACTTGAAGTCGATTGTCCATTCATACATTCTCTCTCTTTTTGATAAATTATTGTGTCTTGAGTAATTATTCATCTATGTCCCGTCCAACCTTTCTACTAAATACTAGTACTGGAAAAAGGCTGAAGTGATCGATCAAATCATGGAATCTCAATATTTAAGTGAGATAAGGAACCTAACAGTGGAATGTTTTTAATTTTTTTTAATATATATACATCCCAGATTCCAGAATCTCCCACTAGAATGAGATAGGGGAGCCGAGCCCCTGGTTCTCACTTTCCTTGTAGAAGTTTGGTGGATCATACACTTGAGTACTCATGGTCTTTGTACTACTGTTACATTAAATATTACTATACTAAAATATTTTGATAAAATGGCTAGTAAGATATATGTTGGATGATGCAAATAACCTTGAAAATGAAAGAGAAAGTAATGATGTAAGGGAGCAATAACCTCTTGTTAGCGCATTGCCCCTTTACTTTATTACCCATTTTGTATTACGACTCAAGAAAGAATTGGTTGAGTGTCTCGGGTTAGCATAGTTCGAATAGCCCGTCCTAAAGGGTGTATACCTATGTTTTCTTATTCAAAACACCGCTAACTAGCTCATACAAGTATAGCCGAAAGAAGTCGCTACGGTAGGACGGACTTCTTTATCTTTCAAATAAGGAATGAGGGACGGTCCTCTCCAGGTAGTTTTCGGGCCCTCCCAGGATCCGTTTTGATGATCGAGACTGTTAATATTTTAGACCTCATTGAGAACATAGGCATGCAAACAATCATGCTAGTTGGATATCTTTTGACATCTTCTCGAAACATATTTATCTCTATCAAAATGGATTTTATCCAGTGTTAATACAATATTCTTAGAACCCATTTTTCTCAAGATAAATGTGTTTTGAAAATTTATTAAATAATATCTGATTAACACAATTTGGACGTATCCGATGTTCTCGACAAGGTCTAAAATATGAACAATCTCGATCATCAAAACGGATCCGAGAAGGACCCGAAAACCGCCAGACAAGAACGTCGTATCCCTTTTGAGGGTGGAAGGATCCCATCCCCCTTTGAAAAGAAAGCTAATCCCTGAGATGATGGAGTGTAACCATTCACAGTTTGTTCATTCAACCCTAACATAAGCTAATGCCATTTAAATCCCGTGACTCTGAGTTCTTATACTGGAAACTCATTAGAAATGTGATCAAATAGTAAAAATCGCAGTTTGGATTTAGTAAAAGAGTTTTGTACACTGTAGTTATTACTCAAGCTACAGCCCTAAAATGTTATATATAATTTCGCGGATATTTTATTTGGGATTTTGAAAAATGGAGGAACTTAATTGTTTAAACCTCATTGCCTCTCGTTTAAATTGCCAGCCAAGGGAGCGAGATAAGGCAGTTGAAGTCGATGGCCATATTGTCATTTTTTTCAATAGCTCTTGATGCATGTTTGAGTCAGCTTTTACGTACACACACGTACCTCGACTAATCTCCAGCTATACATGTTTGTATGTATCTGTCACTGTTCGTATTATTTCAGTGGTGTCGATCATGTCCACCCTTTCTTCTACTAGTGGAAGTGAAGCATGGAACGATTGGAAACCTGATAGTCCAATGTACGTTTTCTAATCACCTTGCCTTATGAAACTAGCTAGTTAATTAGAAGGCTAATCCCTAGCTGAGATGATGGCCTGGGGTTGCGGTCATGTATCCATTCAAGTTCCCTATTATAAGCTAATGTCTATTAAATTAAGGCTACTGATTTTGTCACTTCCTTTTTTGTTAATACCACCCTCTTGTAAGTGTATTTTTCACCTCTAATTGTATCGATCGATTTTTTGTCGTGGTACTTGCATTTGTTATTAGTACGTACTTCCTACTGGGTAGTATTAAAATTAGGGCAAAGTCCACTTTGACTTCTATGGTTATCGCCATGTGCGGATACCTTTTCATGGTTCAAAATTGACCACATAATCTACCCGTGATTTTGAAAATGTGCGGATAGACCCTCTACCGTCATGTTTTTCATCCATATTAACGGACATAACATTAAAAGATTGATATACCCTCATCATATCTCTTGGTTCTTCTTCTTTTTTAAATCTAATCACACTATCTCTTATACTAAAAATTAAATCCAAATCGTTGATATTGTAAATTTTACCGAGTACTACATATATGCAAAAATTCAAGTCAATCAAAAAATGAAAAGCTCATGGTCAAATCGATTTTGTTATAAAATCAAAATTTCAAATTTGAATTTACTAAAAATTAGATCATTGGGTTATTGATGCATAATCAAGATGATTTTTTACAGAGATACTCTATTCTTTATTTAATACATTATGAACGACTCAGATTACATTCTAGAGGCGTGTGAGATACACTTCCGTTAATATGGATGGAAAGCATGACGGCAAGGGGTCTATCTGCACATTTTTAAAACCACAGGTAGGTTATGTAGTCGTTTTGAACCATGAGGGGAGTATCCGCACACGGCGATAACCACAGGAGGTCAAAGTGGACTTTGCCTTTAAAATTATGGGTCAGCCCTTCTTTGAACACTCAACTCAAATATTAATGAACACCTAATTCTAGTAGTCTTTAATACCTAACCCAAAATCAGTTTAACACTCAATCACAACCTAACTGCAGTCCATCAATCCAGGTAATTTATATTTGAACACCTAACGCATTACCTCAAATAAGCTCATAATCATAATAATAAAATTGAAAAAGAAAGAGAAAAAGAAAAATCTATTGGTGTAAGTATTATGCTCTGGGTTCTCTCTCAATCTTTATTATCGATGGTTTAAATGTGTTAGTTTCGCATTTATGACAATAACTACTTTATTTTATTTTATTTTGTCTAATTAGCTTATAGAATTACAGACAAAGTTTTTACAAAAAAAACCCACCTACATTGCAAACTCTGTTTAACTTGAACAATATTCTTTCGAATTTAAGACTACGATAGAAAAATCTTATCATGTCATCCTAAAGAACAACATATTTTTGAGAAAGTCAGCTCCAACATATTCGCTATAATTTATTTCAAAAGGATTTTAGTAAATTGATACCCGGTTAAACATTGACACAAAATATGAGAACTGTAAAATTTTACACACTCTATTCTCAAAACACTGTCTACTACTCAATACGACAACTATCAAAAACTAATATTTTTTGTTAAAAAAATATTATATATTTTTAAGTTACCATTTTGTCTCATAGTTAATTTTTTGAGAATAGATGTTATGTTTTTTGACAACACTATTTATACAAGCAGATGCGATTTTGTACATATATTACTGGCTAAAGTGATTTTTAAACACCCTATTATAAATTTGTGAAACCACCACGGCTGGTAGGGTTGTTTGCACCATTTTGTAGGAGGCGGGGGGGACCTGCTCCCCCCCTTCCTGCTCCCCTTCCTGCTCCGCCCGGAGTGGGGCCCACTCCGGGTCTTGCTCCGATAATCGGGATCGTTCATTTTGTAGAGCTCGTCGAGTAGAACAACCATGCAAAAAATCAGCTTAATTGGATATCATTAAGTGTCTGATCGGAACCCATATAACTCTTGGTAACTCTCGGTCCATGGGTTCAAGTGGATTTGATCCAGTGTTTCGGATCCATTCTTTTCAAGATAAAAAGGTTCCGATCAGGCACTTAATGATATCCAATTAAGCTGATTTTTTGCATGGTTGTTCTACTCGACGAGCTCTACAAAGTGAACGATTCCGATCATCGGAGCGAGACTCGAAGTGGGCCCCACTCCGGACGGAGCAGGAAGGGGGAGCAGGCCCCCCTCCTCCCATTTTGTATTGGCGGTCGTTTGTTTGATTGTATGCCGTTTGCAGTATCTTACGTGGAGTATTTGATTTGACATGTTCGAAGTTTCCCCTTTCTCGGAAAACAAACAACAAAACAAGTATGAGTTGGGAAATAAAAACCACTAGCCAATCCGACTTGTGCTTGCTGTTTTACCAATCCGGTGCAAATAATAAATGTCTGCAAAGGCTGTTGTCTGCTGATGTACAGGTTCGTGATTGAGAGATACTGTTCATCCTCTAGAACCTATATTTATACCAAAAAAAAAAAAAAAAAATCAGCTTGATTGGACATCAATATAGATCAATTAAAAGTTGAATTTTAGTCTGTAAAATGGACGGTCTGATCTTGTCAAGTTAAACTATTCGTGACCATCCGTTTTATTATAAACTAAAATTTAAATTTTGATACACCGATCAATGTCCTGTGAAGTTAATTTTTTTAAAATGAGAACACTATTCTGTGGAAACTACAAGATGAACGGCTTAGATTGGCAATTAACTCATTGTGGGGCCCAAAATGATGTGAAAAATCCATAGTTTCCGTCGCCGGCAGGAGGAATTTAATCTTGAGAGAGATTGCCTAGTGTGTTGTGTGGATCCCAATTAACAAGGAGGTTGGCTTATTCACTTATTCACAAAGTTGTACGATCTCGGCTGTCCATTTCGGCTATAGATGGTCCAGATTTAAATGAAATTTTTCTCGGAACGAGTTAAACTCTTTCCCGACAAAGTTTCATTAACATCCAGGCTGTCCAAAACTTTCTTGGACAATTGTGATTTACCTCCGTAAACAACTGTTCACGGAACTCTTCGCGAAAAAGATTTTCATTAACAAGTGGTCCTCTCAATCTCCTAACATGCAGTTTTTGGAGTAGAAATTTGATTGGAGGTAATTAATGGAGGAGCTTGAAGCTGTGTAAATAAACATATCTATCATGAACTAAACCACCGATTTCGGTGGTAGATTTATATATTTATCTTTGTATTCTTAATTGTATTGTTAATCTATTTTATACGAATTTGATAGAGGTTGCTTTATCACCGGATTGTAAACTCTTTCTAGTTCAATTCCATTTGAACAAAAAAAAAATAATCACTACTACAATAATCGTAAAAGATGATAGTTTAAAAGTGTCATTAAACGTGAAAGATGACAGTTTTGAAACTGTCATCTATGGAGCTGTCATTAAAAGTCTAAATCTTAAAATGACAGTTTGAAATTGTCATTAATATCTATAAAGATGACGCTTAATCTGTCATATTTGTGATAAAAGATGATATTTTTAATCCGTCATCTTTAATCGCAAAGATGACGGATTTAAACTGTCATTTTATTTGTTCTCCATTCAAGAAAAAAAAAAAACCAATTCTATTTCGAATGCGTGGCCACCCACGTGCCTCTCGCATGGCCACCCAGTGGCACTTGTGTGTCGCCTACTTAACACTTGTGTGGCCAGCAAATATTTGCTTGCCCCAGGACTTGAACTCAAGAACAGAAGTTCCTCGCGCGCATGTTACCAACTGAGCTAGCACGCTTATTGTTAACAAAAGACAAACAAAAATATGTATACTATATTTTCGAAAATTTTAAGATGAGCACTTTTAATGTCAGTTTTGGATGAAACTGTCATCGTAGACATTGAAAGTATGAGATGACAGTTTCAAACTATCATCTTATAAGTTTTTATGACGCTTTTTGACTGTCATCTTTTATGATCAACTGCAATGTCAATTCTAATTAAAACTGTCATTAAAAGGGCTTAGTTTTAATGTCGTTTTTAAGGAAAACTGTCATTAAAAGGTTTCCCATATGAGCTTCCGGAAGCGCCATATTTTAATGTCAGTTTTAAGTAAAAACTGACATTAAAGAAAAAGATAATAATGTCACTTTTATTCTAAACCGTCATCTTATATCGCAAAGATGACAGTTTGTAAGATGGACTGTCATCAAAAGTCTACCATCATATTTTCGATGACAGTTTTACAAAAACTGTCTTGTAAACTCTTTCTAGTTCAATTCCGTTTGAACAAAAAAAAAAAAGAAATAAACTCTTTCTAGTTTAATGCAACGTTCATTTACCGGGAAAAAATTTTGAGGCACGTAGAAGGTAGAAACAGCCTCCATATTTTATTTATATTGTATGCAAAATATCGTCAAGATAATTACTGTATAGGGCAGAAACTGCCATAAAATGCCACATAACTCTGACTGCTAAATCTCCACCCTTCCTTCCTTATCACACTACCATCATCCTCTATATCTCTTGCTCTCTCCCTATTCCTTCAATTTCAACCTATCCAATTGTGAAATTCTCTTTCATTATCCGCTCTCTGAAATCCCTCAATACACTACTCTTTTCCATACTTGCATACCCTCTACTTACCTGGCTCCGGGCTCTACTCTGTTTTTGATGATGTCTCCCTTTTCGCTTATTTAATGCAGCTATAAAGACCCGTTTATATCAATTCTTCATTTCTCCGAATCTTTTTTTCTCTTAGCTATCTGGTAATTCCTCTGAATCTCCACTGAACTAGCACTAGTCCTTTTTGGTCATTTTAATGTTTTCCAGTGAAATCTGACGTTTCCTCGATTGGTTTAGCGAGGTTGAGAGACCTTTTCATTGGGTACATATTCTATTTCATCCTGAATTTGCTTTTCTTGAACTGGACGCAATAAATGGAGCGGATTTAAAACTGTGTTTTCTTTAGTATGACAATGGCATGATATTTGGGATTAGTAAAAGTAGGAGTAGTAATACTTTTGCAAGTGAAATCGATTCTTGTAGCTTATGGGTTTTTGATGGTTCTGTTGAAAAGGCATAGTTGAGAGCTTGGAGTTCATCGAACTGAAGCTGCAAATGGCACCTAAGAATGGTCGTGGAAAGACGAAAGGCGATAAGAAGAAGAAAGAAGAAAAGGGTATTGATTTTTGTTACTGGAAAATTAAGCCGTCTTTATCGATATCCACACATTAATATTGCCATGATTTTGGACAATCTATCTGTCTTTGTTCATTCGTTGTTGTTTGTGAATTTGCAGTTCTTCCAGTTGTTTTGGATGTAACGGTAAACCTCCCCGACGAGACTCATGTTGTTTTGAAGGTTGGGCGCTTCTGAACTCATAGCTCTTCTCCTTTTCTTCTAGTAACTACTAGGGTATGTTTGGAACCCGAGGAAAGGAAAGGAAAAGAAAGGAAAATTAAAAAATTTTCCTTTCCATTGTTTGGTTTGAAGAGAAAAGGGGAGGAAAATAATAATTTTTAGTTTTATGAATAGTAAATTTTCCTTCCCATTTTCCTCTCATTTTCCTTTCATTTTATTTTCTTTTCCTTTCTTTTCCTTTCCCTAGGTTCCAAACAGATCGCTAGTTGAGTAATATCTCTTGGGCTATCGTAATTTTTTGTTCTCTTTCACAATTGTTTTTGACATGAATACATCATCCAAACACTTCGAGAGTGTCTCGTGGACTTCCCTATGCTTATTCTTTCATTTTATTTTTTTAACTGTATGGTTTTGTATATATTTCATTATTTCTGTACGTGTTAAACTATTTCAGGTCTATGGTTTTATGAACTAGTAGTTCAAATTTAATGTAGTGGAGAATTTTATTTTATTTTATTTTTTTTAAATGAAGTCGGAAAACAAGAATTTGCCATGTTTATGTTCCAATATGGAGTGCAATCTTCAGAGGCTCTTTGATTTCGTCACGAACAAAACTACAAAAGATTTAAGTTGTTCAACGTGCTTGACGTTTTCGGTGATTCACATGGCTAAATGGCGTGTACACGCACGTTACATACATAATTGAATGGTCACTGACAATTCCGTATCTAAGATGTTATTGGCAGTATTCAAGAGATATTGACCAATGAGTTTGTTGTACTTGTGGAACCAAGATTTTCTTGAGTTAAGAAATATTTTAATATATTCCAATTTTTTATGAATGTTGGAATTTATAGAAAATAAAAACTCCCTTATTACTGACCGTATGAGGTTACCCATCAAGTTGGCTGTTCAATATTTTGTAGTACCTACTCTAGCTATTGTTACCTTTCTGTGTTTATGTCATACAGTAACTTGTTTGCTTCCACTTACCCATTATTCCTTTATTATTGCTGGTAAGCTAAATATGTGAGACAAAATTGTTATCTTTGACAGGGGATATCGACAGACAGGATCATTGACATTCGTCGACTATTATCTGTGAACACAATGACTTGTAGTATCACCAATTTTTCTTTGTCCCATGAGGTAATTCTAACACCAATGTCAAACTCCGTGGACTTCTGCACTTGGATCTGGAGAAGCGTGTGCGGTTCAGATTGAACCGTTTATTTTGATAATCAATTATTTAAATTTGTTGAATTTTTTACCGGTAAGAGTATATTCTTATCGGTAAGAATATGAAAATAAATCTAAACCATTAAAAATATCATCCGACGGTTACAATCACTTGAATCGCATCTTTGCAGTCCTAAACTGGGTCGCAGACAAGCCAGATTCTTTTCAGGAAATCTTGTCCTATTTAAAATTCAGTTCTTTTCGAATTTTTCATTGTTTTTTCCCATTTACTAAACAGATAAGGGGGCCGCAGTTAAAAGATACGGTGGATGTTGCCGCACTCAAGCCGTGCCTCCTCACTCTAGTAGAAGGTACCCAAAACACATCATACGACAGCGTTTTACTAAACCACAGCCTATCGTTGTGATATCCCCGTTTTACCCTCGTATTGTTTTCCCCACTGTTATCGTAACAGAGGACTACGACGAGGAGAGCGCGACGGCGCACGTTAGAAGGGTGCTGGACATAGTGGCCTGCACGACGAGCTTCGGTCCGTCGGCGATCAAGGACTCCAAGGCCGAGTCCTGCAAGAATGGGCGGGGTGCGCAGGATACCAAGACCGGAAAGAAGTCGGGGAAATCTGCGGCGAACAACAATCAGTCATCATCGCCGCCTCAGTCGCCGTCGCCACAAGCTTCGAAAGATGCGTCGGTGGAAGGAGAGGGAGAGATAAGCAACTCTTGCCCTAGACTTGGTAGCTTCTACGAGTTCTTTTCTCTCTCTCATCTCACGCCTCCACTCCAATGTAATTTCTCTCTCTCTCTCTCTCTCTCTCTCTGTGTGCGCGCTTGCTTGCTAGTTGTTAAGTTGAGCACAAATGGAGATGATGAATGGTGCCGAACCAAGCTACTCGAGTTCGGTCAAATCGGTTTGTTATATGAACAAACCAAGCTTGAACCTCTTTTTTATTTTTTTTCCAGCTCATTAAGCTTTCAAATCAAGCTTAAACAAGCTACTACTCGATTGTTTTGACTTATGATGTATGAAAATTTAAGCTACTACTCGATTGTTTTGACTTATGATGTATGAAAATTTAAGCTACGTGAGACGGGCTCCTGTTCGGCTTGATTAAAGCTCGTTCGAGATGGACTCATCTCATAAATAAGCTAAGTTTAAACACGTTTTGATGCTCATTAAGCTGCTCGTGTTCGACTCGTTTATCACCTAATGATGAATTAATATTTGATTCAAATTGTGGATGTGATCCAACGCGGGAAAGTTAATATCTGTTAAGTAGTTGGCTTTGGGTAATTTTTACTAAAATAGAGAAACAAAGAAAATTTGGGAGCTTTTTTGGGTGCTCAACAAGCCAAAATGCTTACTTCTTATGCTATCCCAAACAAAACCTATTAACCTAACTAAAATGCTTGTTTATGTGCTTGAGGAGGTCGGTTTGTCATTTCGTGGGATGGGATGGGGATTAAGGCATCATTTTTCTGGGAAAAAACAGATTATACTAAAGCGGGAAAGAACCACTTCTAGTTCATGTTGTTTTTCACAGTCGGGGGGATAGTCATACTCGAAATGAGGATTACTTATTGGAATCTTATTTTTGCAGTCATAAGGAGATCAACAAGAGAACACGATGATGAGATTTTGGCGGACCATCATCTTTTCTCGCTTGAAGTAAGGGCTTCCTGAACTGATTTATGTTCTACATACTACAGGACCTTTCAGTTTTAACTATTGGCACTGCCATTAAAATTTAAAACCATCGTAAAAATGCATTGTGGATGAGCAGGTAAAGCTTTGCAATGGAAAGCTGGTTTTTGTTGAAGCTTGCAGAAAAGGATTCTGTAGTGTTGGGAAGCAGCGGATTCTTTGTCACAGTCTCGTTGATTTGTTGCGACAACTCAGTAGAGCTTTCGATAATGTTAGCTTTGCAGACTTGCTTATTGTGGTTCATTTCTTTGTGTTCTGATTTTGCTTGGTTCTTCTATTTCATCTGGGATTGTTAATATTTTCATGTTCTAAATTCAATGGATGTTTACTCAAGAGCATCGGTTAACATTGGAGTATCTTTTACCTTTGCTGCAAAAATCAAATGCTTTGAATTCAGATTTTCCGAACATGTATTTTTGATGCAAGTTAGGTTTGATATTGCTTTTCACTGATAAGATTCAATAACTTGGACTTCACCTCCTTTCCTGAACTTGGAAAAAGTGAAATGGAGCTAATCCTTGTTCGTCAGTATCCTACTCAATGGTCAACACTACCACATTCCGCTACCTTGTGCAGAATACTTCTTCTGTGCAATTCCTAGGAACAGCCTTTGCTTGGAAACCTGAATTGGTCATGTCTGAGGATTATTGATAAGATTATGAAGACATGTTTGGACAATGCGCTGCCACCAATTAATCCATAACGGGTAGCATGTTAACAACTAAAACTAATGTTCGTATTACTTGGGGAGATTTGCAACTCTCTTAGAAGTCAAAATTGGCGACAGTTCTGGGATCTCGGGCAGATGACATTTCGACATCTTAGCGGCTTTAGCATTATTGAATGAGTAGTCTCTGAATGCAAATAATCTACTATTGATCTCAGAATCTCTCAACTGAGCTCAATGGAGACAGCATATTCCTATAGTGAACCCAATTGATTGGGTCTTGAAAGCCCAGTTTGTTTGGTTTGATATTTACATCCTGGTTTTAAATTACTCTATTGAACAAGTGAAGAAATTCAATTTGGGTTTTTCACCGGTTGTACCAGAATTTGAAGATTACTCTTTTCCTTTTCTTTTCTTTTTCGGTTTTTTTTTGCTTGTTCTGGCATCATGCTTCTTCCTTTGGTTTGTCAAAAATCTTGTTGAAGGATTAACACAACTTACTTCTCATTCTCAGGCCTATGATGATCTCATGAAAGCATTCTCAGAACGAAACAAGGTAAACGATAGAGGCTGTGAATTTATTTCTGACCCTAACTTACTACAAACTAAACTTACTAGATATTCTAGGGGAGTGTGTTGCATAATTATTTGGTCCATTATTCTGGCTACGTGGGTTGACAATATTTTTAACCAATTGGTCGGAACTCTTGCTGCAGTTTGGCAATCTTCCTTACGGATTCAGAGCCAACACCTGGCTCATCCCTCCTGTTGCAGCGCAATCACCATCAATATTTCCTCCTCTCCCTGTGGAGGATGAAGCTTGGGGAGGAAATGGGGGTGGCCTGGGAAGAGATGGCAAAAGTGATTTATTGCCTTGGGGTAATGAGTTTTTGTCTCTTTCATCCATGCCTTGCAAGACAGCAGAGGAAAGGCAGATCCGAGATAGAAAAGTTTTCCTTCTTCACAGCCTATTTGTAGATGTTGCCATTTTCAGAGCAATTTCAGCTGTGCGTCATGTAATGGGAAAGTCCGAACTAACCCATCCATCCTTAAACAGTGAAATTATTTACAGTGAAAGAGTAGGGGACTTAAGCGTAAGTATAATGAAAGATTCTACGAGTGCGAGTTGCAAAGTAGATACTAAGATAGATGGAATTCAAGCAATTGGATCAGATCAAAAGAATTTGGTAGAAAGAAACCTATTGAAAGGAGTCACGGCAGATGAAAATACTGCTGCCCAGGTAACGTTGTGTATGGAAGCTTATATTTTATACAGAAAAACTGGGATTGTCTTCTTTCATATTAAGTTTGTTTCTGTTAATATGCTTGAAGAACATTGAACATTGTGCGTGCAGGACATTGCTACTCTAGGTGTTATTAATGTGAGATACGGTGGTTACATTGCGGTAGTTAAAGTTGAGGGGAGAGGGGATATTCAAATGGATCATCCATTGGATAGCTCTGAACTTCTTGATCAGCCTGAAGGCGGTGCCAATGCCCTCAATATCAACAGGTTTTAACTGATCTCTATTGCTTGGTCGGTTGGTTGGCATTATGTTGTTTTGGATGATAATATACCAAAGTATATAAGCCCTTAAAGCCACATGTTTCTTTAGTTTTTTCCAACTATCTATAAGGCTGTATTTGTGGTTTGATGTGGAACTGTAAATGCTCTTGTTCTTTTGAAGAACTCTCATTATCTTTTCTATGAAATGTATCAACACTTGAGAGTTGGGCACTTTCCTGAGTTTGGCTTGCAACTTGCTGTATGAGATGAGTCAGTCATGGTTGAGGTGTTTTAAGCTTCATCTCTTCAAATTTCAACACGGATTTGCTCTTAATTTCAATCCTTGGTCTTTTAATGTGAAATATTCATTTGGTGGGGTACTTAGATATGCGTGAATTTAACAGTTGTTTGCTTGATTTATCACCCTGTACCTTCCAGTTACCAAAATTTCACTATGTGTTTTCTAGGGCAAGAACATGCTCTTTCATATGTGGTATTTTTTTTTTTTTTGCTCTCTTGACTAACTATAATTATCCTTCCTTTTTACTACAAACCTTTTCATTTACAGTTTAAGGTTGCTTCTTCACAAGAAAGTAGATTCAGAAAACATTAAAGCAGTACCTTGTTCTGATACTTTAGAACGGGAAGAGATCAATTCTTCCCGAGCTTCTGTGGAGAGACTATTGGAAAAAAGTCTAGCTAAGCTTCAGGAGGAGGAGTTAGAAGGGGACATTTTTGTGAGGTGGGAACTTGGAGCCTGCTGGATACAACATTTGCAAGATCAAAAAAACGCAGAGAAGGATAAGAAGCCATCTAGTGAGAAGCCCAAAAAAGAGATGAAGGTTGAGGGACTTGGAACACCTCTTAAATCCCTTAAGAACAGCAAGAAGAATTTGGATGGAAGTAATATGAAACTACAATCAGAGAACTCAATGTCAGATGCAGTTGTCAACGGGGAAGCAGAAAATGCCGTATCACCGTCTCTACAAGCTCAGCTAGAGACAACTGCCAATGAAAATGAACTTGTCCTAAAGAGGTTGTTGTCTGATCCTGCTTTTACTCGTTTGAAAGAGTCAGAAACTGGTCTTCACCGCAAGGTAGTGTTTTTAATGTGATAGTATCGATGTTCAGGACTCTCTCTCTCTCCCAATGTATCATGTACTGACCTACTGCTTGCTATTGATAGTCGGTGCAAGAGCTGATGGACTTGTCTCAGAGATATTACAATGAAGTTGCTCTTCCGAAACTGGTAATGAAAGAACAACTTTTTATCAAACGTTTGATCCATCTGATACATGCCTATTTCCATGATTTGATGCAACTTCTAGGATTTAATTGTATGAAACAGGTTGCAGATTTTGGTTCCTTGGAACTCTCACCAGTTGATGGTCGGACTCTGACTGATTTCATGCATACCAGAGGACTGCGGATGCGCTCTCTGGGACAAGTGGTAAACGCCTTATGGCTACACAAACTTTTGATTCCATGATTTCTTGTTACCTAACCAAGCCTTGAGTCCCAATCCATGGGAGTCGGCTGCATGAATTCTCTTTCTTCATTGAGCTCTGTCAATTGTGTTCCGTCATACCCAACAAATTTGAATCCTTTTGAACTACCTCCTCTTAAGTCAATTATGGTCTGCCTCCACTTAGTGCTACCCTATATATTGTAATCATATCACTCCTTCCAACTACCGCATCTACCAAATTAGATAGACATGTGCCACACTCTCTTATCTTATCTTCTATCGGCGCTACCCCTACCATTCTGCAAAGATTTTCATTTCTAATTTTATATTGTAAAGTCTAACCACATAGCCATCTCAATATTCTCATTCTGCGAAGGCTTTGCTTGTTTTTCTCATTACGTACGACAATTGTGCAAAGAAAAAGGCACCATGGGTGCGCCCATATATAAGTAACACACAAACAATAACACTACCCTTGTATTCCCCAATAGATGGGGTTATGGGCAGGGAGGACTTGAGAATATCTAACCTTTGGCAATAAATGAACAAAATGGCTGCTCTCAGAAAGTCTTACCGCTGAAGTAGCGGCCCCTTTATACCTCCAAAAATTGAAAAACAAGGGATGTAATGCCCATATATGTGTTACAAGGGGAAACAAAATAAAATAAAATGGTCACCTAGACATCATACCTACTCCAAAGACTCCACAAAATCTGGATTTTGGTTTAAGCACTGATCAACTCCACTTGAGAACCAACTATAGAAAACGGCCAAATTCTGTTCTGCTATTTAAAAATAGGAGTGCATTACAAGTTCTCTGATTGGGTTCTCCCCGACTAGACCGCCTCTAAGAAGCACGGACACTTCTCTAATTGTAGCCCCCCTGGTTCCCTTTGAGAACTATGTAGTTCAGAACTGTATCCCAACTTCACATGGTTCCTTTAAGAATTATATGCCTCAGTTATAAGCTGAGAAAAGGAGAAATATTGAACTACAAAATACTGCTTGTTGGACATGCCCCATTGAGTGATCATTGCTATTTCTTTTTTCTTGACCAGGTTAAGCTTTCAGAAAAGTTATCGCATGTGCAATCTCTCTGTATCCATGAGATGATAGTACGAGCTTTTAAGCACATTCTGCAGGCGGTGATTGCTGCTGCTATTAGTGCACAGGAAAAGGCTCTGTCAATTGCAGCTGCCTTAAATCTGATGCTTGGAGTCCCTGAAAATGAGCAATCAAACCAATCATGTAATGTCCATTCTCTAGTCTGGAAATGGCTGGAAGTATTTGTAAAGAAGAGATATGAATGGGATCTCAGCAGTTTAAACTACAAAGATGTGAGGAAATTTGCAATTCTTCGTGGGTTGTGCCACAAGGTACATGTCACTGACCTTTGAGTTTCGCGTTGGCTGCATTCTAAGAGAAATTGAGCAGGATCCTTCTTTTTGAAATAAAAGCCCATCTCTCAAGAGTACTAAAAGCCAAGACCAGTGCCTAATTTTAGAAAAAACACGTTTAGGATAATTTGAAGTTGGACTGTTGGAGGCTGCATTCCACAGTTTAGAGATTGGCATCTGAAGTTGCTAAATTCTGAGAGGAAATTCTCATTAGAAAAAACTTTAAATGTTTGCAATGACATAGTGTTGTTTTTTATTCAGTAAATTTTTACGTCCATGATAGAATAGTGCGATGAGTAATCTGTATCTGATGAAAGAAAAACGAAATGCACATCATATGTTCTGTGGTTAGTGGCAGATAAACAATGACAAACTGCATTTGTTCTGTTCCAGGTGGGTATCGAGCTGGTTCCAAAGGACTATGACATGAATTCCCCAGAGCCTTTCCGGAAAGTAGACATTGTCAGTCTAGTACCGGTGCATAAGGTGATGAACTGTTTTACTTGGTAAACAATTATGCATTTAATTCTATTTTTTCATCTATGAATTGGACAGTAATCAAATCAAACCAAACTCACCCTTATGTCCCAATCAATTGTGGTTGGATGCATGTGTTCTCCATATCTCTTCCAGTTAAATTTAGTTAGTTCATCTCGGTTATGAGTTATTCCCCTCTCCCAAGCATTCCCAGTAACAGTTTCTTATCGTTGCATCTGCCAGTCTTCGTAGCACTTGGCCAAACCATGTTAGGATATTACCTCTCAACCTATCTTCATTGGTGGTAGTCCTACTATTGCCCCAATGGTTCATGTTGAATTATATTATTCCTGGTCTTACAACTTGAGCCGCACAAATCAAATCTAAACATCTTTATCTCAGCTATGCTGATATAATTAATGTGTTGTTTTGCCTGAGTTTTGTTTCATAGAGCATTTCTAGCCTTATTGCTGTTCTATATAACTTTTAGTTGTCTATCAGCCGTGTAATATGCCAGAAGCACCCATCTTCTTTAGCCAACCTACTTTGATAATGGATTGCCACTGCTTTGTAAAATCTTGTATTTATCTGTTTCTTTGCAGCAAGCAGCTTGCTCATCTGCAGATGGACGGCAGCTCTTGGAATCATCAAAAACAGCATTGGACAAGGGAAAACTTGAAGATGCAGTCAGTTATGGGGCAAAGGTACTTGATAACTAAAAATATTGTGATCTATTCTGTTTTGGTATCAAATCGTATTTACTTGCTTCAGCAAGTCTGTTCCTGTGATCTGTCCACTGGGTGAGCTGTGTATTATGGTTTATTTCTCTGATGTTTCCAGGCTCTTGCAAAGCTGGTAGCAGTTTGTGGTCCTTACCATCGAATGACAGCAGGAGCTTATAGCCTTCTTGCTGTAGTTTTGTATCATACTGGAGACTTCAATCAGGTTCATCATCTATTCTTGTTTTCGTTTTCTAGGAATGTCCAAGACGGACAGAAGTTTGTGATGTAGAACTGGTCGCAAACCCTAGGTAACCTTGTACATATAGGTGAAACAAAACCTTAGGTATCCCTGTACCTAAAGGTGAATTGGAATCCCTTTGCAAACTCAAGAAACAATACTTTTATTCATTCGATCAATGATCCAAACCGAGGATGAGATTCTTTATAAATAGTTTCTCACAAAGTGATGTAGGACAAGATTGGAGAGTTTCTATATTTTATTAATGAAAAGTTGAATAATTCAATTTTTAGCCCTTAGGCCTACACCCTTATTTATACTAGTAGGAGTCCTAACAATAAGGTAACTACTTAGAGTGGAGACCAAGCAAAACAATACTTGGAAACCAAGACTAACAAAATTAAAAGACTGATAGGAATATGCCTAAACAAGCAGCATTAAAAGAGGAATTCCTAAAATGCATAATTCCTAAAATAAAGTTTCCATATATTTGAAATCTCCTAAATTTTTGTCCTACATCACAAAGAGATAACAACTGACTAAGATAAAGATAACCTAACAATACTGATAAACAGGATAAAATTCTAAATAAGAGTCTATCTAGATGAATACTAAATAGACAAATATAATAAGATCTGTAGTTGGGCCCATAGATGTCATCATCCATCCACGAGGACACTGGTTGGGCTATCTTCCAACTCTGGTGCTGGTAGACAGTAGACTTGAGAGATTGGGCTTGGGCCCTGGTGTTCGCCCACAAGATTCCACTTACTGTATGGAATTCTTTTAATTCATTTCTGGCAATAGTTACAACTATCCATCATATTTTTCAACATTGCTTGGACATCTCTTTTAGAAGGAAAAAGTAAAATGCAAATGCAACGCACGTGTAAAAGAAGATTAAAACAATACGAGGTGGAATCAGACAACTAGAATAGGCTGAAAATTAGCTCGAATACCCATGTCTCAGTCCCAACAGAGAAGGCGAGGGCATTCTATTATCTGCAGACAATTAGCCAAAAGCTGTTGTACAAACTGGAGCAACCATTTCCCTTCAAAAGATGCTACGGTCACCTTAAGAAAATTCATGCCTTCTATATTTACTCTAATGCGATAGTATTCTTCTTAGCTAATTGAAGATAAAATGAACAATCTGCCCTCGAAGTTAACACATTAAAAATTAAAAATACCACTTGATGTCTTAAGATAGAAGTATGATGACCAAGTACCTTAACTAGAACTGAAATGGCCGACACAAACTGAATATCTAAAAGGAAAGTCAAACACAAACTAAATATCTAAAAGGAAAGTCAAACACAGACTAAATATCTAAAAGGAAAGTCAAATTACAAAAGGAAACAGGCCCCCAAAGAACTAAATAAACATGCAAAGTGACCGCATTATTATTAGCTGATTTGAGTAGGATCTGTACTAAAATTGCTAGTCCTTGATTATCATACGCATGATTTGCATAGTAACTTATAAACTTATAAAAACCCTTTCTAAGAAATACATGCTAGATTTGCTGCTAGACTTCTATTTCCAGCCCAAGCATCCAAACTTCAAGTAATTTTACTCTTTGATTTCTTATTTTCATCTCATTAAAGTAGATACATCAAGATATAGTCAATTCATAGAGCCCCAATTGCAGGCCACAATTTATCAGCAAAAAGCATTGGATATTAACGAGAGAGAATTAGGACTTGATCATCCGGACACAATGAAGAGTTATGGGGATCTTGCTGTGTTCTATTACAGACTTCAGCACACAGAGCTAGCTCTTAAGTAAGTTTTGATTTGTTGTCTAGCATTGTGTTCCATAGTTAAGGCTGCATGTAGTTTTCATGGTTTTTGTTTTTGTGTAGCATTGTGTTTCATATTTGTAGTTTCATAGTATGTGTATGCAAAACTAGTTGGTTACTCTTTGCGTTGCTATTTCTGTGACAATAAATTGAGCTCTGTATTTATTTTGGTTGACATGAAATACATGACCACGGACTCTGTCATCAAGATTAAGCTTTTCATTCTTCTAATGAGTGGATTTCATAATGGCATGTTCAGATATGTGAAGCGTGCTCTTTATCTGTTACATCTCACATGTGGACCATCACATCCGAATACTGCTGCAACATACATCAACGTGGCTATGATGGAGGAAGGCCTGGGAAATGTGCATATTGCTCTCAGATATCTCCACAAAGCTCTGAAGTGTAACCAAAGGTTACTTGGCCCAGATCATATTCAGGTCCTTTTTCATAGCTGGTTTCCATCATCAGTTATCTGCTTGTGTGTCATATGCTCGATTAGATATGAATTGATTGTGGAAGAAGACTAGGATTGGTATGATTCTATTTGATTCAAGAAATATTCTCTCTTTAGCCTAGTGAGCATAAAAATAAGGGAAGTGCTACAATACACACCCCTTATTTCGGTGTGTATCATATGCCTTAGAGGAGTATTTAAAATGCACGCGACTGTTGCTCTGCCCTTTAAGGCACGTGCTGGCCCCAATCAAATAATACATACATACCGATGCTCAAATATGCTGGTACATGATCCTAATGAACTATTTGCCTGTTGGTGTTCCCTTCTTGTGGCCAAAAAGTTGAGTTTGAATTTGTTGACTAAGTTACTACGATCGTAGTTATGCACTTTTCATTGAAGCTTTCTTGCATATTAACATTTTACGGTAGATCACTAGTACTACCACAAGATTGATGAACTCAGTCTTGAGATTATGTAAACACCGGTTGACGATTTGAATGTCAATTGTGCAGAGATACAGGATAATTATTGGTAGGGTTTTTAGTCGACGAAAAGGAAATAGAGATAAAAAATTAAAAAAGAATTTCATTTTTTGAGTAAACCTCAGGTAGTGGGCTGTGATTACCAGATAGATGGGTGGATGTGCAACCTTAGAAGTTGTTAATCAATTTGTTTATAAGCATAATGCCTGGAATTGGATACTACATATTCCATATCTCTGATCTCTATTATTGTTGTTTCTGCTTAACCAGCAAGGTTGAGCACTGCTGATGCTTGTTCGCTACCTTTATTACAGTGTCCTTGCTGATTGATATGGATTTTCAGTTTCTGGTGTGTCGTCAAGACCTAATTCTTTCTCTTCTATTACTTTCCAGACAGCCGCAAGTTACCATGCCATAGCAATAGCACTCTCATTGATGGAAGCCTACCCTTTGAGTGTTCAGCATGAACAGACAACCTTGCAAATCCTCAGAGCTAAGTTGGGCCCAGATGACCTACGTACGCAGGTAGTCCCTTTTCATTGATCCAGTGAACTAATTTAGTGATTAGGATTATGTATTTTTGTTTCCCTCTTTGCTACTTTGCGATAGACGTATGTGGGTAAAAGCCGTAAATCATAATGTGATGGTGCTTGCTATTGCATCCCATGAATGATGATAAAACTTAACTGTTATCTTTAGAGGTAGTTTGTTAGTGTTGGTCCAAAAGCAACACAAGAGGGGGGGTGAATTGGGTGTCACACTGACTTTCTACAATTTAAAAAACTAAATGCAAGATAGAAACAAATCAACGCTGCAGCACAATATTTGAGTCGACTCAAACCAGTCAGCAATACTATAATCAAAGTAGATGGAGCTAGCTCAATATCTAAAAGAAAAACAGAGAACTAAGTAACAGATTTTTAGAGCTTCAATAATAGGCTAATCAACCAATTTTGGCAAGCTATTCTACTCCAAGTCTGTTTTCAGTGATTTATCAATTTGCTTATGCAATGTAGAAATGCAAGAACAGAAAGGAAAAGAGTAAGGGATAGAGAAAATTAACACGAGGATTTTATAGTGGTTCGGTCCGCAACTTCACGGCCTACTCCACTCCCCAAGTGCCCTACTCAGGAATTGTTGCACTATCTCCAATAGTCTTTACAAACCTCTAGCTTCCCGGGTGCTAGAGAACCTTACAACGAGCGATTACTCCGAATCCACTCCCAACTAGCTAAGACTCTGGCGCTAATTACACCTAAACCCATATGATTTTTTCTACCCAAAAATCACTCACAAAAAACGGTTTCAATCTCAGACAAGGGTGTGAAATCCCTTTTACAATATGGTTCAAAGATAACACTCAAGCTAGTGTAGAATATGCAAAGATAAAGCTCTCAATATGATTGACAGATTTTCAAGAGATAGCTCACTGTGATGTTCTTCAAGAGTTGTGTATATCTGCACTTGTTCTTGTTCTCCTTTTTAACATGGAATCCCCATTTGAACATTGAATGATTTCCTCTTAACCGTTGCATAAAATCAGCCCATAATCTTTCCATCTTTATAATCCAGCAATCAATCCCCTTTCCTTACGGAGCTCTTCCAGCCGTTGGAAAAATAGGAAGAGATTTTCCTTATCTCTCTCCTTCTTCAATTTTCTAGTCTATTGGAGATAGGAATCTTGAGGAAGAGAAACCCTTTAATTTGTGTCTTCAATAGACCCAAATTTTCACTTTTGATTTTCATATCAGACAAGGAAATCTTGATTCTTTCCTTTCATTGTATCTATTGCCTCTTTCTTGCTCATAAACATAGAACCCTAGGCTTTGGAATAAAATCCCCTCTATAGAGCACAACTTCGTAAATCTTAGATATGAAAGAATTGCTCATAAGTCTTTATAATAATGACTAATGACAGAATTAGCCCAATAGAAATATATTATTTCAATGAAACCAATTGACTAATGTAATTCTAATTAGGTTGTGTTTGTTATCATCAAAATCAAGAACCTTGGGGCTAACAGTTAGCATTCTTAAATTTTTAGCTTTGGTTATGTCAAGTGTATGTCTTCAATTATGTACCAAATAGTTGGCAAGGCTGGCAATGAATTTTTTGTTTTTTCCCTTTTGTTTTGTTTCCAAACTCTGGTTCAAATTTGCTTCAATTACTTCTATTCAATGTTACTTCTATTCAATGTTACCCTCTTGCCCTCCCTCAAAAATGTTTTTCTGTCCACAAATGGTTGTGAACTTTCTATCTGAATGTCTCAGGATGCTGCTGCTTGGCTTGAGTACTTTGAGTCCAAGGCTTTTGAGCAGCAAGAAGCTGCAAGGAATGGGACTCGAAAGCCAGATGCATCCATAGCCAGCAAAGGCCACTTAAGGTATACCAGTTTTTGCTAACAATATGAACCTTTATCCAGTTGTTGGTTACTGGCACTTAGCTAACTATGTGAACCTTCATAAACTTTTGGTTCTCATTCCCTAGCTTGTTTCTTTCCATTAGAGTTTATTTGAGCTGGGCCCATATTCCTACCAATTGCAGATTTACAATATATTGTAGTAGTAAAACACCGGTTGACAGTGACATTAGAAAGTAAATTGGTTCTAGAGTATGCCATGCAGAAAAAGTACCCTAGTAAAATATTGGCATTGAGAGGATCAATATTCAGTAGGTTTTCTTAGAATCTTATGACTGGCAAACAGTGTGGACTCTAATCTTCCTGCCTCATTGGGTACACCCACTGGTACCTCACGGCCTAAAAGGCTGGTGGTACTGGGCTATCTTTATGACTGCAGTTATTTTGTCAATACTAAAATGATTGTTAGTTACTTACACTCTCTTTTCAGTGCTCTTGACCTTGTTTCATGTGGCAGTGTCTCAGATTTGCTCGACTATATTAATCCAAATCATGATGTCAAAGGCAAAGATGCTGTGGCCATAAAGAGGAAAGCCTACTTAGTGAAGGTATGACGAGTCATCTCTTTATTTTGTACGACGAATGGTTAAATGCAAGAATGCCAACGAGATGTTGATAATCAGGTTCTCTTAAATTTGCCCAACATTAATGGTGGGCATGAAAGGATTTTCCATCTGCCTGTGGCTGGCTTGCGGACTATTTGTCCTACTCAGTTGTTGTCGTAATTGGTCCTCTATATATGAGAAAATCATTCTGAAAGGAAAGTTTAGATAGCGAAGTACCAGAATGAGAGAACAAAATGCCATACCTAGATAACTTAGAGCAAAAACTTATTCCTCTGATGTTTGCTAATTTACCTATTTCTCTCAATTTCTTCAACCTTTTGCAATCCAAATTTTGTTAGAGGTTTGCATCATAGTTCTGTTGCAACTCCACAACACTTTACGTCGTCACCGCTAAGACTCAGAGACAAGTTTTTTCTACATCTCTTTTGTTTTTCATATACAAATTTTCTCAATGTTATCCAGGGGTTCTAAACCCCCACAATTTGATGGAAGAAATACACTGTCATCAATGTCTGTATTTTACCTTTAGTTTCTTTTCTTCTATTAAGTGGATACATCATCTCTTTTGAGCAGATACGAACTTTTTTTGTCAACAGAGATGCAAGGTTTAATCCCTTAAGTGTATTCACCTTTGTTTCTTGTTGTACACTATATGAAGCCGAAGTTCAATATTTTCTCTATATATGTGAAGCTAATCAAATTGTGATTTGCACATGAAGGACAAATCTTACCAAAACTTCAGCATTGCAAGTTCTGAGGTACCTCCAAAAGATGCTGAAGATGGGAAAACAATTCCTGAACTCGAATTTGATGCAAAGATGAACGACGAAACCACCTCTCCACCAGTTGAGTCCACCAATCCTGTGGATGAAGAAACTATTGACAAACTGCCAGTTCAGTTCAAACATCCTGTTGAGGAGGAAACTGCCACGGAAAAGCCAATAGTTGCCGTTGAAATTTTGTCTGAACCACAGGGTGAAGGAGAAGATGGATGGCAGTCAGTTCAAAGACCAAGATCAGCTGGCTCATATGGGCGGCGGTTAAGACAACGACGGGCAACTGTCACCAAGGTGTATGGTTATCAGAAAAAAGATGTGGTGGGTCCTGAATCGAATAATACTAGATCGAAGAGTATCTATCAGAATACTAAGTATTACCTGCTAAAGAAACGAACAGTGTCCCCAGGAAGTTATGCCGATTACCACCCAATGAAGGGTCCCTCCCCAACTACTAAATTTGGGAGAAGAATAGTGAAAGCAGTGACATACAGAGTTAAGTCTGTATCTTCATCTACCAAAGATGCTGATGCACCAGAGGTCTCCATAAAGGAAGGGGAGGCATTGAGATCACCTTTGGAACCCTGTCCAGTTTCTTCACCAAAGGAAATTGGACATAGATTGCAGAGAAGTTCAATAGTTAGTCTTGGAAAATCTCCATCGTACAAGGAAGTTGCGGTGGCCCCACCAGGTACTATTCCTATGCTGCAGGTTAGGGAGTCCCAGAATGATGTTTCTGACAACAAAGAGCTTGGTGTTGAAAAACAAGGATTGGATATGGATGGATTTAAAGAAAACGCTGAAGGTTTAATGGAGGCTAAAAGCATAACTGACGAGAAATTTGAAAATTCTGTAAGAAATCCTGTAGATGAGTCTAGCGATGGTGTTGAAGTTGTTAACAAGAATGGAGAAAACGTAGCCACAGTAACAGAGGCTGACAACATAACAGGAGGGAAATGTGAGAATCATGTATTAAATTCCAAAGATGGCTCGAGTGGTCGAATTGAAGTTGTTGAAAAGAATGAAGAAACTAAGTCAAGCAATGCAATGTTGGATAAAGATTCTGAGATTGTGTGTGGAAATGTGGAAGTGGTTAATTCTAGCTGTTTGGAGGTTAATCAAGTCGAAGTTGTTGACATGAAGGAAGAAACTAAGTCAAACAAAGTGCAGTTGCATGAAGATTCTGAGAATGCATCCACACATACAGAAGGGGTTTATTCTAGCAATGTGGAGGTTGATCAAGTGGTTCAGAAGAGCATTGAAACCAATGAAGTGCCGAATTCAGTCGATGCTCCCCGAGTCGAGCTCTGTGACAATGATGCATCTAGCGTAACTTCCAAATCTGACAAAATTTTGGTTCCCACTTTGGAAGGAGTTGAGGATTTAAAAGAAAGATCCTCAGTTTCTTTTTCAGGTGACGCTCTGGAGTCCCCCACCAAAAAGCTGTCCGCATCAGCAGCTCCATTCAACCCATCACAAGCCATTGCGCGCGCAGCACCAGTGGCGATGAACATTACTCTCCCTTCTGGTCCTGGAGCTGTGGGCCCATGGCCGTTGAACATGACTTTTCACCCAGGGTCTCCTACTGTCTTAGCTACTGTTAATCCAATGTGCTCCTCCCCTCACCACCCATACCCATCACCTCCACCAACTACTCCAAACATGATACACTCATTGCCGTTTTTGTACCCTACATATACTCAAGCCCAAGCCGTGACTACCACGACATTCCCTATGAGTAGTGGCGGCTCCTTTCACCCTAGTCATTTTGCTTGGCAACGGAACATGAACCCTCATGAATACATGCCTAGCCCCGTTTGGCCTGGGTTCCATCGAGTGGAGTTCTCTGTCTCACCAACTGTTGTTGAGCCGTTTGCTGATCCCATTTTGGGGCCGAAGGAACACATTGATACTCCTGAGAGCTTGCCTTTGGCTCCAAACCTGCCAGTAGACATTACCGATGGTGCTGAAATTAAAAAAGAATTGGATCTTCTGGCATCAGAGGTAGTGGAAAACGTAAATGAGGTCGCTGCAATTGAATCCGCAAATGAGAAGGAAGATAATGATTTGAATCCATGTTTTGTGAGTCATGGGAATCAGCTGAATCCTGTTAGCTCTCTCAGCGGAAATTCTGGAACCAGTTGCTATAATCAGGTGGCAAGACCACCTTGGCAAGTTGACAGCGAGAAAACCATCAACATTTTGATTAGGGGGAAAAGAAACCGAAAGCAGACTCTGCGAATGCCAATAAGTTTGCTCAAGAGACCGTATAGTTCTCAGC
This sequence comes from Rhododendron molle, assembly GCA_025413875.1. Taxonomy (NCBI): domain Eukaryota; kingdom Viridiplantae; phylum Streptophyta; class Magnoliopsida; order Ericales; family Ericaceae; genus Rhododendron; species Rhododendron molle. Next base: position 621,268 of record CM046394.1, on the reverse strand, counting down.
CTTTCAAAGTCGTACATAGCAGAGTGGTCCGAGAGAATGAAGCTCTCAAGTCTACCAGTATTTCTTCGAATGGAAATGGTACAGCTACTGTCGAGTAAGCAAATTTTTGCTGCTCCTACTGGTTCAGAATAGTGGGATGACTCAGAGAAAATTGAGAATTCGTCCCTTAATCGCTGACAAACAACTTAGTCGCACCTTGAAGTTTCCCGGTTCCACAGTCGAAAGTTCCTTTATCAGTTACACCACTTCATCAAATATTGCAGGTTAGTCCTCTACAAGCTAAGCCTTTCTTTTATGTTGCCAATTTTTTTAAGGAAACAATGAAGATGTAATGAGTCTTTGGGAAAATCAGTTTCCATCATCATGGGTTACAGTTATCTTTTTGAAGCTTTTGAGGGTAACAAGCAATGAAGTAGGAAAGACGTCCATCATCAATTTTAGTTACAAGATCGGAATTATAACACAAAAAAGGAATCATACCCGTCTTGATTCCAGAATACTATGGTCTCCTAAGCTGCTATACTGGTAGCACAAGCAGCTACAAAACATTAAAGTGTTTCTCTCTTTGGATTTAACTATTTATGGTTGAACTTTGGGCCCTTTATCAAACATAAGGCCTTATCGTTTTATTTCAGCTTTGAACTTCTCTTTGTAGATATTCCAGCAAATAGATATAAAAATGCATAATTGGGCGGTGTTTCCTAGTTTCATATGTAGGTCTTACAGTTGCTCTTTTCTTCTCACTTTGCTATATTCTAGATAAAGCTTATAGAAAGGCAGGTGGTATTATGTTTCATTTTACAATTCAAAAATGGTTCCGTGAGCAGGAAAAAACAAGTAAAAAACAGTTTCAGTGTGAAGTAAAACTTATCCTTTAATCACTTTGAGTTTGGATCTTGTGATGTACATACCAAATTTTGATGGAAAGAAATAACCTGAAACAAGCTGATTTAGTGTTTCCTCGCACTAATCTGTTTCTACGGTTGCCTGTTGAATTGCTACATGTATTCAATTTAACAACATTAAAGCATTTTCTAGTGCATCGTGTAAGATGAAAGATCAGCTTCTAGCTACTGGTGGCCTTAGCTGCTGAAAGAGTGCAAATCAACTTTTTTAAACCTGCATAATATTGCTAGGGAAATGATTTTGCCACTTCCTTTTTTTGTTAACGGCACTCCCCTGCAAATGTGCAAAAATACACTTGCAGGAGAGTGCAGTTAACAAAAAAGAGAGTGGCAAAATCAGCAGCCTATTGCTATTGAAATTGATAAATGATATACTTGCTAGAATACAATGACACACATGCAGTGTAAGAGATAAAGAACAAACTCACTACTTAATACTTAGCTTTTCCATGCGACAGATGGCTGATCCTTGGTTTTCTTGACGTGCAGGTTTACAGCAGCAAACTTGGTTTTTGGAATTTGAAAGGCATCTTTTTAGTCCATGACATATTCTAGTTAGGAAGTTTTGACATTCTGTTCATGAGAAGAAAAACTGAAAACAATGAGTTTTCTTTTATTTCTGATGATTTATTCGATTTAACTGTATACAAATTGAGCACTTTCTTTCCTTTCAATGCTGGTGGTTATGTAATCCACCTGCAAGTTGACTCTGTTGTAGTATTTGGAATCAGTAGAAATATTTTGGCAAAATCCTTGTATCTACTTTTTATACACTTTCATATTGCTTTTCTGTTTGTGAAGTAAGGACCAATTTAAAGGGCTGGATATAGGGACTCTCTCTCTCTCTCTCTCTCTCTCTCTCTCTCACACACACACACACACACACACACACACACATTGTCATTGTAGATTATTGTATGCGATGGAAGGGCAGAGAGATTAAGAAGAGTTATTGTGTTCCCTAGATGTCATAACGAGGAAGATATAGCAACACCAACAGATGGTGCAGCTGAATCAAGCAAAAGGAGAGATTGTGGACAGTTATCCTTTTGGCATTAGAAGTCGGGCAATTTGAGCCCTTGCAACGACATAATATTATGCTTATTTCTAGATTTCCACTATAAGGTTCTTGTGTAAGTGTTCCGGAACGTGATCATTTCCAATGAAGATTAATTTGTAGAAGCATATCCGCTGCTGTACATATGCCTAAGCATTCATCGCCACATAAACAAGAACAGGGTTGAAGAAAGAATCATGGTCTCAAACAACCAAATAAATATCCCAACAAATAAACCTGCACTACCATGTGAAGCAGCAACCTTGTTTAGTACTCTAAAGGTAGAAAGAGCTCTCTATCAACTTGTCCAGGAAGAGAGACAAGATTTAACAGAGAAGTAAGAAGAAATCAAGAGCGGATCAAAAAAAAAGAAGAAGAAATCAAGAGCGGATCAAAAAAAAAGAAGAAATCAAGATAACGCTATAGACACATTGTGAACATATATACTTCTGAATTGATTCTTCTCATTTGTGCTGTGATAGATGACAGTTTTCAACCTCGCTAACGTTTGGAAGAACATAAAAGGATTTCAATAAACGATCAATAGATAAATCAAGTCATTCTAAAAATATGTTCCTCACCACTCTTCTCATCAATCTTAATAACCCATTTGCTTTTACCACCACCCTTCTTCCCTGACCCACCTCTTGCTCTAGAAGAATAACTTCCTTTGCTCTGATTTCTCTTCCAAGTCACATCATTGCTCTTCCCTATCATAGTAACCTCCATTCCTTTCCCGATCGGATGTTTCATTGACCGCACTTTCCCTTTATTTTCCATTCCTTTCACATGCCCCTCCAGCCCTTTTCTCCCCTCCGCCAAATTATCCGCCACTACCACTGATCTCGTGGGATTCACATCCAACAACTCAAGAAAATTCGCGTAGTTGTCGGTTTTGCAATCGACGAGGGAAAAATCAATGTTTTCATAATTTGGCAAGACTTCAACTGGGTCGCCTGTTTTGAATTCCACCATGTCGTTTAGACCTGAATCATCTATTACTTTCTGTGATTTGTCGAGTCTTGGTTCTGGAAGAATGCACACAAGCTTGCCTCCAGTTTGTCTAGCTGCTGCTGCTAATGCTATTGTTGATGAGGATGCCTCAGGTGTGACTTCAACAATGAGCTTTGCATTCATGCCTGCTGCTAAGGCTGATATGAATTCCTTGCTCTCAGGCTCTGTTGTCGAACATGAACAGTTTTGTTCTTGTTGATTGCACTGCAAGGACAAAAAGGTCAGTAGAGTTGGCCCCTATAATGTTTGAAAACACAATCGTGACAACACAAGGGTATATCTTTAAGGCATGGGATTTTTTTGTGTCTCTCGAGATTCTCAGCACGACATTAGGCTGGGAGTGCATTTAGAAAGATCTAGTAATCAGCTGCACTGAGTCTATTGGACCATATGTTGATAAAATCTTCGTAAGTAAAAAGGTCTACACTCTACAGCAACAAGTTAAAGCACGAATACAATGGTAGTCTTGGTAGAACATTTATTCAAGAGTAGTTAGCATGTGGGTACGTGAAGTGTGTACAAATAATGGTTTCCCATTACAAACTCTTCTGGCTACCCTATGTCTCTTGTTTACAGGTTGACACATTTTCCATCACTTTTACCTTTTAGATGTGATCTCTCTCTCTCTCTCTGTGCGCGCACGCGCATTTGCCCACTTTTTTCATGCTAGTGTCCCTTTTCCCCCCTTATTTAAGCCGTGTTGTAAGGAAGCAAGAGAATTTCTGCAAATCTCTTCCCAATCCTTGATCAAAAAGTGAACAACAGAGAGCAAAATTGTTCTTTCAGGAGAGGAAACGACTTATTTGGAAGATTGCAAATCACAGCATCTCTGAAATCACAACTATGCTGACCGCACAGTCCTCCTCCATACATACACCTAACTACAATATCTACCATACTAACATCGTCCTATTACAATCAAATTACGCTTCTTGTAATTAAGAGACAATACATAATGCCTCGTGAAATCTTCTGCCTTTTACCCAAACAACACGGGAAAATATCTTAAGGATCATCAATACCAATCAGTCAATCAATCATAATGAGTTCTTTTTGTTCTTGGTAAATAGATCACAATACGAATTTCTATGCACAAGACCCTGCAGAGGCAAATAGAGCTTTGGCGCATTTTCGTTTCTATGCACAAGACCAATAAGCAAAACCCATATGCTCAGGTACCAAAACACATACATTCAAACCCGCAATCTTGTATCTTTTTTGTGTGTACGGTATTAGCATATCTACGAGGAAAAAAAAACACACACACACACACAATAAAATCAAGAATGACAAATGGCAAGAGGGACATACTCACATACCAGTTTAACAGTATCAAGATATGCATTTCTGGCAGAATCTGGAGACCAATCCATCCTAAGCTTGTGATGACCTAGGAAAATGCAAACCCCAATTCAAATTCAGAGGTGCGTGTAAACTGGGCCGGAGACGTGGGTTATCAACGTAACGTATGATATGATGTATTGATGAGAAAGGATTTCCTCAATTTGCCGCGTCTGTGTTTGTTTTTTCTTGACTGGGGTTTTTCCTTTGAAAAAATCCTGCTTGTGTTTTCAGGTGTGAGAAAATTGCGTTGGATATATATTGTGGAGGTGGAGGTGGTGGTGATGGCAGAGGAGAAACCGTGGCCGAATCTCAAGGAAACTAACTTCTCTATTTGGGAAATCCTATTTTGACCATTGACGCCCCCGATGTTTGTCTCCCATTTCACTATGGCCCTCAACCATGAAAACAACAAAATCACATCCTAATCTACTTATTTTTTGTAGTTGTCATGGCCACGTCCTATCCTTTGATTCATTTTTGAAGTCAATGTCGATCTTTTGTCTGTTTCATTCCCTAGCTACGTAAAAAGACACTCTTAAAACCATGCTACGGGCATTTATCTCAATTTGTTGTCTTTTTCAAATATATATCGTCATTTTTTAGTTCAAAATTTCTTGTCTATTTCATGGACCAATTGAACAATAGAGATTTTATTCTAGAGCCTACCTTCAAGATTTAAACTCGGTATTTACCTCATAGCTACAAGACTTAAGAATTTCATATTGTTGGTAAGTAATCAAGGAATTTTGAACATCTTCATTGGCAAAATGTTACTCCTTGTTATCTTTTTTGGTCACTGTCTAAGTGTGATGTTGGGAGGACAAAAATAAGAGAGGTGATCTGGTCGATAAAGGGCAAAACTATATTCAGGACTTGTTTTTGTAGCTCCTTTTGCTTTTTTTTTTTTTTTGTCGTTTTGCTTGTTGGTTCTTGTCTGTTTCACATCAAAAAAATAACCCCACAAATGCACTGGATTAAAATCTCACAAGTAAATCGCTCGATTGCTCATCATAAAGCACATGATTGCTTGCATTTCATCTATCTAACCGTGAATATTGGGTCCGGAAGTGTCCAATTTTCCCCCTGTGCATGCATCAGTCATTTGCAATTGAGTATGCGTTAGTTTACTTTACTCTCTCATCCAGTTTCATAGATTGTCCAGCCAGAGTCGTTTTATGGGTAATCATTTCGAACTCTAGTAGCAATATATTACCTCACATAATATTGAATTCCACTGATGAAATTTATAACGGGATCCACCAATCATGTGAGAGGAGAGGCATTATTCTCGGAGTAATAAATAATTTTTCAGTACGCAGGTTTTGTACCACAATCAATCGAACATTGCTGTGTGCACACGGCCTTACAAGACTTTGTAACTTCAGTTAATTAAAAGGGCAGTGAAAGAACATCTAACCAGAATAATGTTCGGGCAAAAGTAAGAGGAAGGACCAAAAGTGGAATAAATAAGTGAAGACCGCAAATAAGAACAGAATCAGAAATCTCATATGCAAGCCTCGGGACCAACAATACCAATACAACAGAGTGGATATAAAAGAGTAGTGCACCATATCAATCTCTGTAGAAGTTAAGCATAAAGACAAGGCAAAATAAGGCATCAGCCCTTCCCTTGTGTTGACTTATAAGGAACTATAAGTCATGAATGAAAGAATCTGACTCCTCCTCTTACTGATTTGTATTACTGATTAAAGAAAAGTGGGAAGAATAGACTTCTCCCTCTATTTAGACCAGGCAACTGCATCGATCTCTGATTGGGCGGATCTGTATAGCTCCAGTCTCTTAGCGAGGTTAACACGCCGCTGCATTATTGCTGGATCCTCATCCAATAACGAGCCCAACTGCTTCACCTGCAAAACAAGTCGGAAATATACATAAGCACCATGTCCTTTTCCATTCTCTCTTATTCTTTTTGAAGCCCAAGGATTTGGAAGAAACCCTCACCTCCTTTTTTCCCAAGTCCGTGAAGAAATGATCAAGTAAGCTACGCTTGGCCTCACGCACTTGACAATACACAATGGATTTTGGAATAGAGTTCCTTAAACTTCCGCAGACCATGTGGACATAAGACAAGACAGTTGTTCCTGTTGGGCAATAGAGATACAGCCTTAATGAGGATCAAGATCTGTTGGGTTAAGTGGATAATGTGGACACTATTCAATATTTCCATTCGTACTTAAAACTACTGTGACTTTCTTAATCCTTCCCACTTACCAACTCGTCTAAGGTATGACTCATTGTATCGATCAAATATTGAATGTGTTGGATTTCCACCCTTGTCAACATCTTGTGGAAGCTTGCGGAAGAAATCAACTGTCAGATAACTATACTCCATTTCAACTAGTTGCAAAGTTGCTCTCCTGCTTTCTTCCTTCATCCTGTCTAGAGACTCGCAGGCTGCATTTGAAACCTCCACTCTAAGGGTAGGATACTGCTTGAGTTCCTGCACAACATGAATTCATAGGATTTGATGATTCAAATTTGAAAATATTTTTGCACACCAACCCTCCATCAAGTTTAATACCATTTTCCTTTGCATTTCATGACTCTTCAGCAAACCAGGAAATCAAAACATTATACTAATTCGTAACCCTAATTACAGTTTTACCCTTGTGCATGATGGAAGCAAAACCCAGAAACACACTATAAATGGGGAAGAACTAGGGACTTGCCATGGTCTCATTGATTGACTTGTGAACCAGTTCCTTCAGAATGGCATGAACCTGTATCATTGTGGGAAAAAAAGTTATCAAGCTAAGTAAAGTGCAGCCTCATAATCAAATCATGCTTTTGGATTGGTTGCAGAAAATAACTCCATACACTATCAGTTCCCACAAACCACCCTCTTAGTAGTAGTACCAACCAATCAGCATTCTCCCCTCTATAAAAGAATTGCCTCTAGACGAAGATGTAAGGCAAAAGCCCACAACCAAGAAATCCAAGCTGAACTAGCCTTAACAGTGCTACTCAGCACTTAAAAAATTAGAACCCATGCCATGCCAAGCTCAATCTCCACCTGATCTTGATTAAGCTCAGCTTAAAAAGAATCGTCAAAATGCCAGTGGCAAAGCATGAGCGATGTGAAAACATAGTGCAATTACCAAGCGCATCAAATTTCAGTGTGAACATAAACATAGTACTATAGTAGGCTACATACCGCATCAACAGCAGCCTCGGCAGGGCCTTTAATGGTAATAAGTGAAGATTCAATAAGACGGCGATATCCTTGTTCAGGAGCTATTAAATGAGGTTGATAACCATCAGCTTCAGTGATTAGCTTTCGTACATTCTCCATTGAAAGCTGCTTGTCAAATTGCAACCTTTTCAAGGCAGCAGGAAGTTGATTATCAAATACATTGTAGATTTTATCTCCACCAGGGCGTCTGCAGAAATCAATGATCATGATAAACAACAGGGTAGGTCGATTTTGAACATTAAACGAGGGGAATAATGAATTAAAATGGATAAAACACTTCAGTGTGCATACATGCCATCAAGATGTTCTTTGAATATTCCATCAAAAGCACGACAGATTTCCATACTCATGTATAATTTGCCCTGCATAATTTAGACATAGAAGGCATCATGACAAAAGCTAGTTATAGCAAGAGTAACCAGGGAACAGTCACCAAGCATCTTAAAAACTCTAAATGAGCATGTCTGGTGAGAAAACTCCAGTTCATTCTAGCCTGCTAACTGGCTGAATATGAAAGATGGAACACCAAATAATTATATAGGCTGGTAACGAGCCTTTCTATGAAAACGTCTCATCTCGCCTTTATGCATTAAACCAACCGGACAGTATTCTTGGAAAAAAACCAAGAGAGTAAAAAATTCCTTACCCCAGCATCAGTGGCAACAGGCTTCCCAAGACGGCTCAACTCCGTTTCCAGTTCGATAATAGTTTTGTTAATCAGAGACTGAAGGCCTGGGATTCGAGACTTGATAACTTGTTCTAAATGCTGAATTCATGCAGAGAGTATCAGACATGCTATGAGAACAAAAATTACCCATAACCTAAACAGTCACCAACAAGAGTGTACAAAATTTGTTAAAACCAGAAGGGTGTGGGATTTTGTACCTTTGAAAGCATCTTTCCTAGATGCTCAGAACCCATCCTGTGAGCAAGATGCTTGTACTCAGGGGTGTTGGCAAAGTACTCCCGTTCTCTACGACGAGCGGCAATCATATCAGTGTTTTTGTTAATATCGGCTTGAGATCGATTAACAACGCCAACCCAAGGAAACTGTAGCTTAAATGCTCTTCCTTCCAAGATCTGAAAATAATCTCAATCAAATTTAAACAATTCTATTTTTTGCAAAAAACAGATTATAGATGACGCTATGAAACTACATTATTCTCTCTCAAAACGAGTTTACAGAGTAAGAATCCACCCGTGTATGAAGCGCCATCAAAAATTCTCTAATTTCCAGAATAAATAAACGCCAGGGTGAAAAAATAGCAAGGAATAGGTCGTAGACAAACAGTGACCTTCACATTTTCATCATTATGCTCTTATCACTAATGTAAAATGGGAAAAAAAAATTAAATTAAATAAGGTTTCTATAACTCCACACAAAATAGAAGACTTCGTCATCCACTCGAATTCCTAGTTGCAACACACTTCGAACTAAAATTGTGAAATGTGAAATCATTCTGGTCATACAAATCTAAAAGAAACTTACTTCAACTGCATCTGTACCCTTGTCCATGAGATCAATCTTCGTTAAGACTCCAAATGTCCTGTCTCCTGGAAAAATGACCACCACATAAATTGAAATTCAGAACTATTCCTCTTTCATCGACTAGAGTACTAGACTAAGTGATGTGCCAGTTCCATCATTGGACAGCTGTCATCATCTTCCCAAATGATGGAATACACTGAACTCAAGGGAGTAGAAGTTCTCAATCTCAAGAGAGTATGCAGTCTCGAAGATTGATGCAACAAGCAACCCACTAGAACTATAGATATGGAAGTAACAGTTGCACATGCACTCACATTGCACAAGCATTTAGAGTACTGTATAAAATAGTCCAAAGTATCCAGATCAAAATCATGATAAGAAAAAAGACCTAGAACCATAAATTTAACTAGACCATAAAGAACAATCAATTCAACTAGACAAGCATGAGCGAGTCCATAAAATTGCCTGAAATTGCATCATGAGAAATCATACCTTTGGGATCTACTTCACGAGAAATCTTAATCGCATCAGACGTAGCAAGATCTTGATTCGCAGGAGAAATTGCCAGAATTATACAGTTGGGCTGCAAGGAACGAGACGAAGATCAATAAAATAATTTGTTTCATGAAAGTTGATCCTGCTAAAGGCATCCCACGCAAAACCAATTAGTCATGAGTGAAGAGGCCGCTCACACTCATATACTAGTTTTGGAAGCATTATTTAATTCATGTGGGACAAGATCTCAATACTCCCCTGCACATGTGACCCCCAACTCGCAGGTGGAGTGGTTAACTATGGATACGTACCATAGGTATCACAAGCACAAGAAGTGAGCTTTTGGCACAAACAAGAGAGAATCAACCACCAATAAAATAGAGTCTCGCAAAAATTCTTACATAGTTGGCTTTTATACCATGTTAAAGCAACCAATTCACAATGAGCAAGGAGCCTGAAAGGGCTCCTACAGTAGTTTGAAATTGATGTGGAATAACCACTAACCATATCCCACATGGAGCATTATGAACTGAGAAGCAAGCATCTGAAACCAAGTAATTGAATCGCTACCACATGCCGAATAAGAATGCATGTCACTTCTTCAAATAAACGTATGAAAGAGTCTTCTCATTATTTCTCAAGTTTTGAACTAAACTCAAACTCCTTAGCATTGTTTCCTACGACATACAAAAGAGGTTCCAGCATTGCTTCCTAAATTTCATATAATCCCAAAACAAAACAGAAAGAAATTGAAATAGTATATTACCTTCTCAATATAGGCCCGAACCATATTCTCAATGTCTTGCACAATGCTATCAGACTGACCCTCTGCAATGATCCACACAATCAGCATCATAGATGAGTTATTGAAGAACTGACTGGGTAGAAATTTAAGAGGAAGGCCAAAGAAATGCTATGCCAAATGGATTATGTAAAGAAAATCAAGACATGCAAAAGTTGAGACTGCTCTCTCACCGACAGCTACTTTTGTAAGCCCAGGGAGATCAATCAGCGTCAGGTTCACAACTGCAAAGCCACAGAATCACAATAATGAGATGAAGAAAAAGCAGATTTCCACATTTAGCGAATAGGTGAATTCCAAGGTGAATGCAAAATTTTGTGCCAAAGGTAAGATTATAGGTGGAAGGGACAGAAAGGCAGAAATGAGATTTTGAAGCACTCACTGCGCAGTCATTCAACTATGAAATGAGATAATAACTTAAAAGTATAAGACGATTATTTAAATTACTAATGCAGTAACTACTATAACTAACACTTTTCTAAGTCAAAACTCTAGTATCTGTCAGAAAACAGGGATGCTAATAGCATTGCCCAGAATACCGATACATCACTAAGTAAACTAAGAACTTTTTTCTCTTGTCCTGTTGTCCACCTTGCTGATGTTGGCAGACATCCATCTTCCCTCATTATCCATGTTAAACACAATTGGGTGTTCTCAATTCATCCCCTCACTTAAATGGGACTGACGATTCAAAATCTTATGCTCTATTTGATTCAACACTCTAACCCTACTTACAGTAATGCTATAGCATAACCTTCTACAGAGTCTACCACATCATTTTAGGTATTTACCTATACTCTTATCTCCCAACTTGATAAATCAACACCGAAGGCATATACAAGACTTTCATCTACTCTATTCAAATCATTCACACGAATTACACATCCATCATACATGCCACAAACGTTACCACTTGAAATTCCAATCTAACAGCAGGTTAGTTGTGCAGGAATTATTTTCACAGACGATTAGAAAGTGCATGTTGTTGTTTGGTTCTCCTAAAACCATTGTGTGTGTGTGTGTGTGTGTTTTTCCTTTTTTGATAAGTAGGCAAGTAACAGCTTAAAAGCATCGTACTAAAAGCTTAAAACAAAAATCGCTTCCATGATCAAACTCAGCCGCGTAAGACAAAGTGTCTGAAACATCTTCTAAGATGCTTTAAACTGTAAGTCCCAGTGCTTTCACATGTACTGTATGGACCTTAATTTCAAAACGTCATTTCTTCTAGCCTATAGGAGGATTTTTGCTACCTAACATACATTTAATACAAAGAATTAAGACAGAACTGGAAAGATTAAAAGAGCATGACTCGCAGTCCTATCTCACCATATGGGGAATAGATACTGAGATAAATTGGAACACTAGAAATTTGTTTTGAACGGCCAGTCTCCCGATCAGTCTCATCAGCAATCTCCTTCCTCACGGCAGCTGCACAAGATACAACTAAAATTTAGCCTTTGAGATTTAACATATATAAATCAAACTTGAAGCAATGACACATATACACAGTAAGATGGAGAACTGTTTCAATGAACTACTGACTGGCATTTAGATTAAGGTTCATCTCAATTAAATCATTATTTGTAAACATAATAGCAGGCTTTCTAAAACACGAAAACAAATAGGGGTAATGCGACTTGGAGTAAGCTAACAAACTTCAAAAAAAAAAAAAAGAGATCATTTCCTTGCGAAAGACATACCAAAATCAGTGAACCTCTTTCGTGGGACGTGCATGAATTCAGCATATTCCCTTCCTTCATCAATCCTATGAAGCTGTAGCACAAGAGGACGCCGGGTAACAATTCCTACATGCAATAGCCACACATTATATCTTGGGTTTATTGCATATAGATGTCAATGATAATCAAAACATTAAAACCACGCATTGACAACAAATACAAACTTTGGAATCATTATTACCAGATCCACGAGGCAAAAAGTCCTTCCCTACAATGCTCTCCAGCACTGAAGATTTCCCGGAACTCTACAAACCATTAAAGAGTGGGACGGTAAATGCACAATGTGCGAAAGATCAAATGAAAGATTAATTAATCTGCACAATGCAGTTTACACTCTACCCCAATATACGAAGTCGTTTGATTCAAAGCATCGACCCGAACAAAATGAACAATCCAAATTCCACATGCCAATACTAACATATCTGAAGTATAATGCAGCAAAGATATCAGTAGAACCAGTGGTTTGAACCAATGGAATACGGATAGTGGCAGAATTAAATTGAACTGATATGTGGTTTAGGAAGTTTGACTTTCACATTCAAATTCCAACCAAGTAAAGGCAACACCTCCGTATAAAGATCAAAAAGAAATATGGTATGTGCGCTTTCACTTTGCTACACCGCTTATTTATAAGCTTAATTATTCAGCTTTTTTCACACTCTGTATCTGAAATACGATAACCTAACTAACCAACGAATTGAACAGAAAAAAATGAGAGCTTCAGCTCTAATATCCGACTTAGCCAAAACGAAAACCAAATGCGATAACCGAAAATTGAATATTTCGGACAAAATTAAAGATCTGAAAACGGTGATAGAGGAACACGATTGTCCAGATCTATACAAATATATACGTATAGAGAGAGAGAGAGAGAGAGAGGGAGAGAAGTTGGTAGATGAGGTGAGATCTGACCTGACCACCGACGACGGCGATGGAAGGAAGAGCGTCCCAGAGAGTGGGCAAAGCGCTCTCTTCGCCGTGATCTCCTAAAGCTGTGCACGCTCTCTGTAGTTTGTTTACCAGAACTATCAGATTCTCCATTATCGCTGACCACGGTTTTCAGAAGCTGTTGTCGTCGATCCCTAATTTGAAACGTAGGTCAAGGAGATTCTGCAATATTGAAGACGGAGACGATTATGGAGAGAGAGAGAGAGAGAGAGAGTTGAGTAATAAGATGAGGAGGGCAAGGAACCGACGTGGAAAATTCAAAAGAAGAACCGCCTGCTCGATGGTGATGGGGCCTGGTGGTGCGTGACCGTCACCAATTTTTTATAGTATTTTCGAATGGAAGGGGAAAAAGGGAAGGGAAAAAAAAAACTAGATCTGGACCTGTTCGGTTAATTAAAGGAAAATTTATATAAATGGTTCTTTTAATTTTATTCGAGTCTTTTTTTTATTTTTTAATTATTAATTACAATTTTTTAGACCTTCAAATTTGGTTTTGTACCAAATTAGTCCAATTAATAATTTATGTCAGTCAAATTGAACGGAAAGAATCAGATTGATAGCAGTTTAGACGTTGCAGTTCGTATCAAGTTAGTCCAATTGATAACGTTTTCCCTCAATTTGAATTTTTTTCATAAAGTTTGGTTAACAGACATTATCAATTGGACTAACTTGATACGAAAGTTAAATTTGAAGGTCAAAAAAATTACAATTAATATTTATTAGAGGATAAAAATGAGACTCGAATAAAAATAGAAGTAATTAACCGGAACAAAACGATGACCTGTTTGGTTGGCTACTTCAGTTTTCTCTTCCTTAAATGGAGGTAAAGCAGTCTTTCCTTGTCCTAAGTAGATGATCCGCTAACGGAGGATTTTGATACTCCGCTAGTTTTGTTGGAATCGAAAACTCGACAGGGGTACACACAAGGCTATAGGATATTATCTATGCTTTTCAAGAGTGTTTTTAACGGTTTAAATAAAATAAAAAACAGTGCTATCTATAAAGACATTTTAAAACAGATCATGCACGAATTTTTGTTTGGAGTCCACTATGGGTTCCACAAAAATGATCCAATCCATCCATTAAATGCTCAATCTGATACTTGTAAGTATTTGATTCAATCATCTAACTTTTCATAATCCTGTAATTTAAATAAAAAAATTAAATGATTGGATCGAGTACCTATATATCAGATTGAGCTAATTTTAAGCAAGGACCTTTGAAAAAATATTTTACATTTAATAAACGGCTCAGATCATTTGTGTGTGACCCTTAGTGAGCTCCACACACAAAATCTCTGCTCAATCTGTTTTGAAAATGTCTGTGTGAACAGACTTTTCCAAAAAAAAAAACTCTTCCCAAGAGTAGGATAGGGAATGAGAATATTCTTTCTTGGAAGAGTTTTTTTTAAATTCTGTAACGGTTGGCATGATGCATTGAAACCCTATAGTACAAAGATACACTACAGAACTTTCGAACATAACACTCCGTATATGTTTAAGGATTGATGAATGAACAAAGCTATCCGACTTTAGACTTCTGGGTTTTTCTTGTAGGATTAGGGGGACAGCTGTGTGCTAATCCCCCCGACACACACACCCCCCGGGTCCCACACCAAATTACCCCCCCCACCCTCCCCCCCCCCCCTTCACCCCGCATGGCCCCCCCCCCCCCCTTTTCCCGTTTTTCTTCCGGGGTTAACGGGGGCCCACCCCCCCCCCCCCTTTTTTTTTTTTTTTTTGCCTACCCCCGCCCCTTTCTACTCCTTTTACCCGGCCCCCCCTCCATTCCTTCTCCCTTCCCTTCCTTAAAACCCGGCCCATCAACTGGCCCCCCATTTAAAACACCCCCATTTTGTAATTTTTATTTTTATTTAATTATTTTTGAACCATGGAGCAAATATATGGGGGGGGGGGGCCCGCCATACGGGATGGGAAGAGAGGTCCTCATTTTCCTATAAATAGGACCCTTTGTGAAACCATTTAATTCACACCTTGAATTTCTCCAACTTTTCTCTCTCGAAACCTTGTGTTTGTTCTTTGTTATAACTTTGTTCTTAGTATTCTTGAGTTTATTCTTTAGTTTTTCAAGAAACTCAACCCAAGGCCGCCATCAAACTACTACCTGACCAGTCTCTCGATCCAAAAAGTTTTGTAATTTAGTCAATATTTAGTTTCGAGGGAAAAAGAAAGTCTTTTCTTTTCTCTTTCGAAGCTACCGTAAGAAGTCATTTCGTTCGATAGCCACATTCACCTTCCATAAGCCGATGTAATTTCCTTTCCGTAGCCATACTATCCGCTAAGAAGAACGGTAAAATATTTCTAGTCACCTTTTCTAGTCAAAATTTTAGTTATATATTTTTTTTTTGTTTAAAAATGCATGTTAAGTTAAAGTATTAAAAATAGCCGTAAAATATTTCTAACACTATGCTTTACGATTGTTTTTACGACTGTGGAGTAACCAGAGGCTAACACCCTCGAAAGTTTGTCAACAAGTCTGGCTTCGTGCCGACTAAGGAAGGAATGGTGATTCTAACTGGATTCGTCCGACCATCCGACCTGGGACTTTCCTGGTTATTTCTATGTCAAATATAATCCAGAAAAATTAGAATAATGATTTTCGGTGAAAATTAACGACTTATTAATTCAAGAAAAAATATGTGTTTTTGGACTTCCCTCAAAAGAAGAAAGAATAATTTGATTAAGAACATGGTTACTTAGGCTTTCCTCACAGACTGTGTACATAAAATTTTGTAAGAACGCCGCAGCGAAAAATTCGGGGCGGAACAATGGATGACTACAACTTTTTAATTTCAGATTGGTCATTTGAGAATGATGTTCGTAGTGAGGAGAGCATCTCCAACAATAGTCGCGATTATACACCCGAATTTACCACCGATCAGGTTAGTTTTTATTGTTAATGTTTTGCATATTCGTTATTTATGTTAAAATTGGATACTTATACATAGTTATTTTTTTTATATAGATTTTTGAAAGTAGAGAAGAGACGTTAGCTTGGATGCGAAGCGTTGGTCTAAAATATGGTATTGTGGTCGTCATTTTAAATTCTGTTAAGTTAAAAGGTGGCAAATTGCCGAAATGCATTCTTGGTTGTGAAAGAGGAGAAAAGTACGAACCGCCACGTAATCTGATTGAAGGGCAATCCTTGCAAAGAAACACTGGAACTAAAAAATGCGATTGTCCATTTCAACTACGAAGTATACCAGAACATCCATACGGTATCAGGTGGGGTTTAGAAGTTATTCATGGTGTCCATAACCATGAAATAGCAAAACATATGGAGGGCCATGAGTACCCGTCAAGGCTAAAACCAAGAGAGAAACAATTTGTGGTTGACATGGCCAACAGCACCGCCCCTCGTGAGATTCTTAATATTTTGAAGCAAAAAGACCCGTCAAACACTACGGGAATCAAGAGCGTTTATAACGCCATTTTTGCAAACAAAGCAACCAAACTGGATGGTCTAACTCCTATTCAGTATGTCATAAATCAATTACTTAAGAAAGATTACCTCCATGAATTTCGTACAAATCCAGATACGAACGAAATCACATATATTATTTTGGTTCATCCTGTGAGCCTGGAGCTATATGTCAACTTTCCGTCCATATTGATCATTGAAGCCACATACAAGACCAATGAGTATCGAATACCATTATTGGAGGTTGTGGGTATCACATCCACATTGCGAAGTTACTCGCTTATGTTCGCATATCTTAGTAATGAAAGACAAGAGACACTGACATGGGTATTGGATATCTTAAAAAATTGGATGCTTCAAAAGGGGGCATTGTTGCCATTAGTGTTTGTTTCAGATCGGGATTTAGCGCTTATGAACGCCATTGAAGTATGTTTCCCCACGGCACGTCACATCCTATGTATTTGGCACATAAATCAGTGCGTCATGAAGAACTGCAGCCGCGTGCTTGGTCCGGAATGGAAGCGCTTTCTCATGTCATGACACTCACTTATCAATTCATCTACACATTCGTCTTTCGAACAGAAGTGGCAAGCCATGTACGACGATTTCCGCCAATTCCCGACTGTCATAACTTACTTGTGGCAAACTTGGTTAAGGTCGTACAAAGAGCGATTTGTTTCAGCATGGATAGATACTTGTATGCACCTTGGAAGCAATTCAAGTCAAAGGTATAATCGATTTTTAACTTTACTAGTAAAATTTTGTGCATTTCTCTACTACACTAACAAATACTTTTTGATATTTTCCTATTTAAACACAGTGCATTATTCTATTACAGGGCAGAGTCTGCACATGCGAGGCTAAAGCGATATTTGGGGGATACAATGTCATCGCTACCAACATCTTTTGATAAAATAGAAAAGATGTTGAAAAATCAGTTCGGGGAGATTAAGAAGTCGTTCGAGAAATCATTGCACATTCCACGCCGCAAACAAATACATGACGGCATTTTTGATCAGGTAAGGTGTCGTATTTCATTAGAGGCAATGGAGTTCATACATGAACAGTTAGAAAGCGCTTTAGAAGTATCCCCCCACATTGGCGGCTATTGCAATTGTACGATCAAAATCACACACGGATTGCCATGCATGCACGATCTAGCATATTATCGTTCCATTTCAACTCCAATTCCGTTATGGAGTATCCACGCTCATTGGACTAGGTTATCTATGCACGCAACCGAGTTTAATGAGGACGGAACACGACCTGACAGGACATCTCAGGTCGTTGAGATATTAGATGTGATGGATCCAAGTATGCGAGAGCATATCATAGACAGGATTATAGATATGGCAGATCCATCTCGTAGCACAGTTCGACCTCCATCGTACAACACAGAACATAGGGGTCGACCTGTAGGTAGAGATGAGCAAAGCACATGTCGCATACCTTCTTTCTCAGAAGCATCCACTTCAGGATCAAGGACTGCAACATCGCGAGTGAGAGGGAGAGGGAGACGTGGGAGGGGTTCGGGGGTTCCCAACACTCAATTTACAGTTTCACCCATTCCTGATTGCTACATTCAGCAATTACCTCAGGCTTATCAGCGTTATGTTTCCCACACTGTTGATGTGCTTGGTGATGGTCATTGTGGATTCAGGGCGATAGCTGCACAAATCGGGTATAGTGAAAATGATTGGAGGAGAGTACGAGAGGAGCTTAGTGAAGAGATTGAACAAAATTTTGATTTATACAGGAGGGTTTTTCCAGTACATGATTGGGCAAACCGTCTACTAATCTTACTGAATTGGTTCGGGCCTACGGCACCACAGGCACATTAGATGGAGGCTATGACTTTAGGAATTATCATCGCAACAAGGTACAATCTTGTACTGCATACATTTGATAAGGATGTTTACGGTTGTTTTACTCATTTGCCATTGAGGTCCCCTCCAGTTCCAGTAGAATACCGCCGGGAAATTGCTATTGCCCGTGTTAACAACGATCACTTTGTGCAAGTTTTCTTAGAACCTCATCACCCTGTACCACCCATTCCAATATGGTGGGAGCAGCATAAATCGGACGAGGCTACAGGATGGGCTGCCAGTTATGGAACACACTTGCAATTGTGGTACCAAGTAATGGGTATAAATACACCGGGAGCAGCATTTGGAGGAGATATTGATTAGAATTTTTGTTTTTATGTATTTTCATGTTTTGACAATATGTACTCAATTATAATAAAATGAAATTTTGTTTCAATTTACTATTATTGTTCATTACAAGTTATTTTTATTATTTCATTGTTAAAACAAATTAATTAACTAATTAAAATAATATAATTTTATTAAGTATAAAGTCAATTTTAATTGAAAATAAAATTTGACTTAACCACAAAAAATAGAAAGAAGGGAGGCAAATGGGAAAAGAAACAAATAAAGAAAATAATTGAAAATTAAGAAAGGAAAAAAAATTCAAAATGAAAAAAATAAAAGGAAATAAAAAGGAAAAAAAATTTCAAATTGGAAAGGAAAAAAGGAAATAAAAAAGGGAAAAAAAAAACTAACTGAAAAGTAAGAAAGAAAAGCAAAACAAAAAATAAAATAAAGAAAGCAAAACCGGCACAGGAGAGAGAAGGAAACAAAAAAAAAAGAAGAAAAGAAAGCAGAACGAAAACCGGCACGGGGGGGAAGGAAAAAAAAAAAAGAAAAAAAGAAAAGAAAGCAGAACCGGCAGGAGGGGGGGTGGTGGGGGGTGGAGGGTAAAAGTGGAATTGGGAAGTGGAGCCGGAGGGGTGTGTCAGGGGGGATTAGCAATTTTCTTTCTCGTAGGATTAGGGGGACAGCTGTGAAAACGGAGAAATTATTCCTTGCCCCAAGGGCAACACATGGCCGTGCCACAACATATCCGAGCCGTCCGTTCGATATCCGGACGGCTCGGATTTAGTGAGAGAAAGCAGAGAGAGAAAGGAGGAGAGAGGGTGTTTTAATCTCATCCATTCAGTACCCGAACGGGCGGCTCGGATCGTGCCGAGGGGCACCACTTCACCCCTGCCCCAGGGGCATTGAATAATTTCTCGTGAAAACGACATACTTTTAGCCCCAACTCACAGACCATTACATTTTGGGGCTTCAAACTCTACTTTGAACACATCTTGGGTATTTTGGCCTAACTTAGGCCTTGTTCGGTTTGGAATTTTAAATTCAAAATTTTGAAAAAAGTAATTTTTTTACTTTTTCTCTCTCTAATTTTTCAATCATTATTCTCGTTTTTCACTCTATCTCTCTCTACTTTTTACCTCTCTCTACAATCATTACTCTCATTTCTCTCTCTACCTTTATTCAAAAACACTACTCAAAACCTACAACCGAACAAGGGCTAATGATTTTCTTGCACTGTCTTTTTGATAGTTTTTTCCTCCTCTCCCATAACCCCATTGAATCCATGCACGGTGAAGGGGCTACAAATTTGATGTTGCGAAGATGGATTGGCTAAGTGTTCGAGTCAGTACTGCAGTTTTTTAAGAGCTCCAACTTGCATTAATTGACAATAGTATGGCGGACTGAATTGGGGCTGTGATCTCTCTCTCATATGCTTCTTCTTCGATTTGAGACCCCCAAAATTATGCAAAGGAGATTGGGTAGTGATTTCCCTTGTCTTTGAATTTTGGATTTAATGCTTGATTCAACGAAGCTGAAGCCACAAGAATTTTAGTAGGGGTTTGGTTTCCCTTTGCAAGTAAAATCATTCATAAAATTTGGAATTAGCTTTATTGGAGTTTTCAAGGGAGAGATGCAGACACAAAAGTACATAAAGACGTGGGACTAAAATCGATTTTTGTATGAGAGTTTCTAGAGTTTAACCCCAAAATCAATATTTACGGAGGACAACCAAAAACGCATTCATTCTTTTTAGGTTGACAAATTGCTTCCGAAACATGGTGCAAGAGACGGACATATAAGAGGCATAGCATTTGAGAGATTTTAGTTTGTTGTTTACCTTTTCAATTTACCCAAAAAAAGGGGGCAAAAAATAAACTACTGAAATGTGCCATTTTTAAGGCACAACTAACTAAATTCATTCTTAAAAAGCTCATTCAATACCGGTTTGATACGTAAACAAATAAAGGTTGAACATTCTTTTAAAATTAGTTAAGCTTTCAAATCAAGCTACTAGTCAACTTGTTCTCTTCAATGTATGAAAAATTCAAACTACTGTTTAACTCAATTAAAATTTGTTTGAGATCATCCTTTTTCTAATGTTTTGAAATTCGCTGGGTTTTCAGATTAAACTAGAACAACCAACTGTAGGCTTGTTTATCACCCCACATACGTTACACCTCCCACAAATTTTTGCTTTGGCCTGGGGCCGCCTGGCACTCCTAAGACCAAGTTTCGTTTAATTTTTTAAGAGGTTTTATTTTTGTTCAAAAAAAAATTGCATTCATTAGTCTTGTGCCAAATTTTTTTGGATTATTGACTTGTCTCGACAAGAGAAATCAGAAAAGTAAATTTATTTTACTTTTACCCAAATATTTTGGAAAATAACGATTTTTTAGCACAAAAAAAAATCCAACTTTTTTGAATTTTTTTTTTTGCTAAAAATGATTATTCCCCAAAATATTTAGGTAAAAGTCATACTAATTTTTTACTTTTGTGATTGAATCTGGAGACCAAAAAAGTGAGGCACAAAACTACCAAAAAAAAAAAAAAAAAAGGGTCCTAAAAGTCCTTTAGTGGAACAAAGCCTAGAGAACGAGATTAGTAAGAGGATCTCCAATCCTTACCCATTCTATTAGAGCATCCGCAATAGGTTTGTTAACTAGTGTGTTAATTATGTGTGTTAAGACTTAACAAACAAAATTGTATTTTTTGGTGCCACAATGCATGTGTGTTAGAGTGTGCTAAATCTAGTAGTGTGTTAGTATGGTTATTAAGTTTAGCAACCAAGTTAACAAACAATAAGTGTGCCCTATCTCAATAAATCCAAACTTCAACAAAAAAACATAAATGCCCACACTACTTTTTTTTATAGCCATTGTTTTGACATTATTTTAAAGAGTTAACACACTCCTATCAAATCTATTGAGGTACTCATATATTTACTAACATACTTCTAAGTTAACATACACTTATAGGACCCATTTTTTATCCTAACACATACCTTAACAAATATTTTGATTCACAAATATAACACATTCATTGTGGATGCTCTTAGCCATACCCAAAATTTGAGTAAAAAATTTAAAAAATCCATCTCAAATGTCATACCCATTTGCCTACCTATTTTGATTTCTACTCATTTCCTCATCTAATTTTGGGAAAACTCAAACTCATATTCATTTTTTTCAATCCCTCTTTTCATTCTTACAAATGTGCCATTCATTAATTACAAGTGTACCATTCAATAATAGATTGGATAAACTAAATAAATTTAGTATTGAAGACTCCTTACCCAAATTAAATTTTAGCCCAAATCTCTATGCCTTACCCCAAAAATGAGAAATTATTCCTTGCCCCAAGGGCAGGGACACGTGGTGCCCCTCGGCACGATCCGAGCCGTCCGTTCGGGTACCGAACGGACGAGATTAAAACACCCTCTCTCCTCCTTTCTCTCTCCCCTTTTTCTCTCTGCTTCTCTCACTAAATCCGAGCCGTCCAAGGGCTGAATGGACGGCTCGGATATGCTGGGGCAGCGCCACGTGTTGCCCCAAAGGCACCGAATAATTTCTCCCCAAAAATAAATATGCTCTGAAAAGCATATTCTTGTGCCAGAACAGGGACCCAAATAGAATATGCAATTCTTGGTAAGAAAGTAAACTTTCGAGTCTCACAAGAAGACAACTCCTCTGTTATTTGGCACCAGCCAATCCCTCCCCTCCACAAACCTGAAAGAATCTAGAGCTAACTAGTACTAGTACGTAGTACTAGTTTCCAATCTCTCTCTCTTCTCTCCGGTTCAATGCAGACTGGACCAACCAGGGACAGAGGCCTCGTCTCATGGACTATGTCGTAATAAAACCCTCCTTTAAAGCCCTCAACTTCATCTCCTCGTACCCAAAATCCACCAGCAATTCCTTCTCCACCTTCCACTTTTCTTCTTTCAGTAAGCTAAAACGCCCTTCTACTTCAATCTCTGTTTCTTCTACCCCCACTAACAATCCCAACCCCCTAAACCCGGGTCCAGAAACCTACAACTACACCAAACCCATCTCTCACTTGTCCAATTTGACCAAGAAATGGGTCTCGATTTTGCAAGGTTCAGATTCGGGGTACTTGCAAAACGGAGGGTTTGGGACGGCGCTATTGAGCTTGACGGCGACTGCGAGGGTCCGGTTGAGTCCGTTCATGGCGACGCTGGCCGCGAACCCGACGTTCGTTTCGGGGTTCTTTGCTTGGATGGTGGCGCAGTCGGTGAAGGTGGTTCTAAATTTCTTTGTGGAGAAGAAGTGGGATTTGAGGATCCTGTTTGCTTCGGGAGGAATGCCGTCGTCTCACTCGGCGCTGTGCACTGCGCTGACGACGTCGGTTGCGATTTGTCACGGAGTGGCGGACTCGTTGTTTCCGGTTTGTTTGGGGTTTAGTTTGATTGTCATGTATGATGCGATCGGTGTAAGGCGGCACGCTGGGATGCAAGCAGAGGTATGGTAATTGTGTTTTCGGTTTATTAGTCAATGCTTGAATTGTTGGAATTTACCTTTGTTCAGTCTACACATCTGTTTGTTTGTTGAGAAATTGGTCAACGACCCTTTTCTTCGGCATCAGGAGAAGGGGAATTCTTTCCCACATAATCTTACCATAGGAAGTAAACAATCAAAAAATACCATTATTTGTACCGTTCTCTCCATTTCTCTCCAAAACTGTTTTGGTAAGAAACTCTAATCCTTTCTTTTGTCTTTTCTTACAAAATCCCTCCATCCAGAAGGTTTGTAAGAACAATTAAAAGTCAAGTCAAGAACGCAAACAAAAAAGGAAGGCACTACTTTTAAGTATTTCCCCAATGGTTAGTTGAGTATATTCACCGCTTGGACCCACTATGTATTGAATGAAGAGAGGGCAGATTATTATGTGAGATATTGCGTATAGGAAGCAAGTATTTAATACCTTATAACTTCGGATTTACATCACCAACACTGTTGTTATGCACTTGCCGGAAGTACCACATATATCTGGTGTTCTCTTGTGTTGTGTGGCCGGGGCGGATCCCCGTTGACCCTGACTTTTCTACTCTTGCACTTTTACCCCTATTAATTTAAGATATAGTTCATTTATCCCCTCAAAAATTGTACTAGTGCCCTATTGACATTTACAAAATATCAAATCTGTCACCTTATAAGTCTCAGAAAGTATGAAAAACAACCCCTTAATCAACGTGCTTAACTTCCTCAATCAAAAATATCTCTTTGTCCAGTGCGCTATTTTATAGAAGTATATCGATTACTTTATTTTTTTTTGTGAGATTTAAAACTTTGATTCCTGCTAGGTATTTCATTGTATGAATACTCTTCTAAGCTCTAGAATGTATACGGTTCAGATCACAAGGATACCATTACCGGACACACAATTATTTAACTTTTCTTCAAAATTCATTCAGTTCGTAGGATCTTAAATTTTGAATGAAAAATTGAAAGTTACGCTTCAAATTTCATTATGTTTTAAATTTGAACTTTTTTGCTTAATGAAGAATGTTTAAACATTTTATCTTCTCATTATATTGGACAGTGAATTTTTTTTTCCGGAACTTATGTTTGAAAGGTGACCCCCCTATGGGAAATTCTTGGATCCACCATTGTGTGTTTGTTTCTCTTAATGTATGTATGGATTGAAACTGGATTTAGTATTTATAATTCTGTCTAATACATAAGACTATGGGTTTCCGTCCTAATGGGATCTATTTTTTTGCATGTATTGCAATGGAACTCATAACGGAGTCTGTTAGTTGTTTCTTTTTCTTTATATGGAAGTACTTTATTGGGTTTTTGTTAGCAACTTCTCCTAATATGAAGGTGAACTAGGTATCCTTCGAGAAGGCACTATACACTAGTCGTTTATTTTGGTACAGTGAGGGAAGGTTGAAGCGTGCTTACTTCATTGATGTGGGATTGCGGCATAATGGAATTCCTATGAACGGAAAAGATTTTCGGCTGTGATGTTTACCCCATCTTTACGATACGTTAGTCATCCCACGTTGGCCCTCACTATAGTCATGAGCTTATATGATATAGAGGCCATGTGAAAAGGATTCATTCATGTGGTAAACCCTGGAGGGTCAAAGGAGTTAGTCAACTCGAGCCAAGAGTCTTGACTCGAATAATACATAAAGGTAATGAGCCAGGCTTGCAGGCACTGAAAACTTGACTTCGCTCCTTCCTTTAGTGGCCCTAATTGGATACATACATTGCTTAGTAAGTGGTAAGACTTGAGGAATCTTCAGGAAACAGAATATTTCCTTTCATACAAGGCAAGAGCATAGCCAAATGCATTCAGTGTTTTCATTTTGGGGGCTATTTCTACCTCTTTTGTTTTGCGGTTTCAAGTTTGAATTTCTCTACTGATTTCCTACCTTTGTTTTGCTGGAGATTGTCTTTGAGGGGTTATTACGTGTCTGTTTTAGTGTTGATAAGACACCCCAAGGTCATTTGGGGCTTTGAGGATGTATTTAAATTCTCGTGCCGAAAACTGCATTGTCCCCATGGTTGTCTTGCATCACTGGATGTTCTGGTAGTAATTAAGCAAAAAATGCAGGATAGGATTGGAGAGCTTACTTCTTGGGAGATATGGGTCAAACATATTGATGAAGTGAAAGTATCTATCCCTGCCTACTTCTTCCATTCGCTAGGAAGAAAAGCTGCCGAAACTTCTCTTCAGTGTTCAGTCTGGAATGTAGGAAGTGGGCGAAGCATTTATTTTTGGGTGGGTGAACCTGGTTTAGGTGATAGCTTCGTTTGAGCATACTTGGTAGATTTTATTATTTTCTAACTCATGGTTTGGGGGAACATTGAAAGTTACTTACATACCCTATTTCATGAGTTCAATGCTGAAGATACTTAAGATCGTACCAGAGGCATGTCTGGTGTGCAAGATTTGTTTAGTATCTTTCCAGAATAGGAATTCATAAGGATTTTGAAGAGAGTTCTGTTTATGGTGATTACACCTGTAGAAAACAAGTGTAAAAAAAAAAAGAGCAAGTGTTTGTGCTTATAATCTATGATGTACTAAATCTTTTGCAACTTGATTGGAAAAGATTCTTATCTGTGATATATTTGACGGGATATGTGATTTCACCAGTATAGGTGGAATTCAATGGCCAAACTTGAGATGTCATCTACAGTACCATTAATTTCTTCTTTCATGCACCATAATTTGCCATATTATTCCTGGGCCTGTGAGCACATTGTTAATTGTCATCAATTGTGCAGATATTTTGGTATTCCTTCTGCTAGATAATATTCGTTGTTGTGTGGGTTAAGCATTCTGGTTTGAAGCTTATATGGGTTCTTGACTTCCCCTCCCCCCTTTCTAGTTGGTATCTTGTGTGATGGTCTGTTTTAGTGATTTTCACCTCTTCTTAGCTCAACTGGGTTCCGAAGTTATCTTAATGTTTCTCTTGCTAACATATACTCGTACTATTTAGTTTTGACAAAATCGTGTTTGTTTTTTGACTTCCTGAATACGCTAATCACCACAGGTTCTCAATATGATCATTGCGGACTTGTTCCAAGGGCATCCAATCAGTCAAAGAAAGCTCAAGGAACTTCTTGGCCACACTCCGTCCCAAGTCGTTGCTGGAGCTCTAGTAGGCATTGTTGTTGCTTGTGTCTGCTGTCAGGGTTGCTTCGTTGCAACTTAATCTCGTGCTGCAAATAATTCGAACTGTGTCTGCTGTCAGGGTTGCTTCGTTGCAACGTAATCTTGTGCTGCAAATAGTTCCAACTTTTTGAACGATGCACAACTCTCATATTTAAATTGCCTAGGTTCGCCATAGTGTATTTTATCTTTGGACTTCGCCATAGTGTATTTTATCTTTGGACTTCAAAAAATTCAGAGCGGCGAATGGAAGGATAATTTTCCACTTTTATTCTTTTTTTTTTGAGGAACCACTTTTATTCTTGAACTAGTGAGTTTAGTGCAAAGAATTAAGCAGAATTTGCTGATTTGCGTTATTGTGACTGCTTTGTGGCCTTGTGGGTCAGCATTAGTTCTATTAGATAATGAATCAATATGGTCTGAATTGTGATTAGTGGTTGTGTATTTCGATACCTAGATTCATCCTTTGGCTTGCAAAACAAGATTAGATAGAAGGAGTAGGGGATTATGGAGGACTCTTCTGGTACCTTTCCAAGTAGAGGAGCCCTTGCTGCATTTGTTCTTCGAATGTTTGTGCTCTCTCTCTCTCTCTCTCTCTCTCTCGCTGATGATTTCACCCTGTGTTACATCTAAACCTCAACATTCGCGGTACAATCTCTGATCCATTGGTTTATTGGCAAGTTTAGTGGTATACAACTCTATGGTATCATCAGGAAGTTTGTATGGGCAGCTATGCTATTCCTATACTGTCATTGTCAAAAGAGAGAATTTGTGGGCCATGGATCCTGTTAAAAAACACAAGTCACCCGGTTTTGATGCACCCCTAACGTCCCTGTTTCGATGCACTCCTAAACATTAAAACACCAATCCTAAGGCACCATAGCACATTTTAGGTGTACATTGGGACACCAAATTTGTAACAAAATATGAAAGTCGGTCATCTAACTCATCTCCGTATCCAACAAAAACTGGCTTGAATAAGTAGATTTATCTTTCTCTTTCCCAATTTATTTGAGTTCGACTTTAATGTTTTTGGACTATGAACCGTGTCAAAGTTGTTATTGTTGCCAGATTCACAAACACCACCCCCCAAAACCCAAATAAACCTCCTAAAATTATGATGCTACGGTAATGAAATCAAGCTAATGTATATTCATGAATAATTCAAATGTTTTGACACAAGAAAGTAAATGATTTTGAAAATGAGATCAAGCTAATGTATCTTCATGAATCATGAATTCACTGTGTTATATCCATGAATAATTCAAATGTTTGGATCCTACGCATCAAAGCAAATTCCAATAATTAATTTTGCTTTTAGGGCCCGTTTGAATGCGGGGAAAAAAATTGGGGGTATTAGTTAATAAGGAGATAAGATAATAGGGGGTATTAGTTAATAAGGGATGACCCACATTGATGTGATGTTTATGAAGGGGGATTAAATAGTAGGTTGTTTAAATAGTAGGTTGTTTGGATGAGGTATTAGAGTAGAGAAATTAAATAATACTTTATTTGGATGGAGGATTAATTGGGGTATAAGGAAGGGTGGATGATATAAAAAGCTATCAAATGACCCTTTTGCCATTATGTAGTCCCTATATTAATTATGTATTACATTTTATATGTAATTGCAAATTTAATTATTCTTTCACAATTTAAGTCGTAATATTTATTTCTATTAACAAATTTAGTATTATTATTAAACAATTTTTTTTATTTTTAAAATTTGGTTTTTTTTAAAAAAAATTAAGTGTTCTAAATTTCAATTCGTTTGAACCAGTGGAAAGATTTAAGTTTTCTGATCATTATATCCTCAATGGTCATAATTGAATTTTGATTCTATGACTCTCATTGATTAGCCCTAAGAGATATTTGATTCTACGACTTTTTTAAGGCTAATCAACGAGAGCCCTAGAATCAAAATTTAATCATGACCATTTTAGGATAAAATGATCAGAAAACTAAAACCTTTCCACCGGTTCAAACGGATTGAAATTTGAAACACTTAATTTTTTACACCGTTTATATATTAAAAAATATAGTTAAAAATTAAGTGTTTCAATTTTCAATCTGTTTGAATCAGTGCAAAGATCTTATTTTTCTGATCATTTTATCTTAAATGGTCGTAATGAATTTTTAGCTCTAAGGTCTTTCAATGAGCACCCTAAAAGAGTTATGAAACTAAATAAGGAGTCTTAAAATAAGCTTGATTGGAAAATATGATTTTGGGTAGAATGAAGAGTAGAAGTTGGTTGAATGGTGGGTGGGGAAAGGGGATAACGAGGGGTATTTTCGTCCACAAAACACCCCTCTAAACCCGGATTATTTTTAGGCACCTCAAGAGGAGCCCAAAATTAATACCCGGGGATTCCTAAAACTGGGGAAAACGAAGAGGGGGTAAAAAATAATGGGGAAAAAATTGGAATGCCAAACGGAGGGAAAAGGAGTGGACCCCTCTCATATACCCCTCTTATTTTTTCCCTCCCCTTTTTACTCCATCCAAACAGGTCCTTAGGCTAACTTTTTTGACACGAGAAAAAGCTTCTTTACAGAGTAATCTGTAAACAAAGTTTGTTTATGACACTCAATCGCGCGCGTTCAAAAGTGTATTGGATGGTTCAAATTTTTTTAAAAAAAAACTATTTGCTAAAAAAAGAGCAACCGTTCAAAAAAGTGAAGAAAAGGAGGAAATTTCCCAGCGGGGCGTTTGGACAAATAAGCCACTGTGGCTTATTTTTTGTCCTTATTCAAATTTTTTTCGCATTTTGTGACTTATTGTCAATTTTTTGGAGATTATTGCTTCGTTATGACGAGACGAATCGGAAAAGTAAAAAATTTCGATCGGAATCCAATATTTTTGAAATTTCGACGAAATTTGGCGAGAAAGACAAGTTTTCGTCTTTTTGTGCAAAAATTTGGATTTCGAACAAAATTTTTTACTTTTTAGATTCCTCTCGTCATAACAAAACAATAATCCCCAAAAAATTGACAATAAGCCACAAAATGCAAAAAAAATTTGAATAAGGACAAAAAATAAGTCAAAGTGGCTTATTTGTCCAAACGGGGCAACTCACTTGTTCAACGCCTATAAATAGCCAACGGCTCCAACGCGTTTTCTTTTCCAATTTCTCTCTCTCTCTCTCTCGCTCCGGAAGCCTTCTTTACCAGAGCAGAAAAATCGAACGACAAACACTCAGAATTCACTCCTTCAATTCAACCCGTGGAAAGCGTTGGCGTCTCCCCAATACCTGACTATATTTGCTTCTCATCGTATACCCTTCTCTTTGGTTCTTGCTCTTCTGGTAAGAATCCCCCTCTGTTTCTTCTCTTCCATTCTCTCATTTTTGTCGTACCTCAATTCACCACAAAACCCTAATTGCAGATCCAACCGTTCATGACGTCATTGTGATTTCCAAGCTTCAGATTAATTTCTGGGGTTTCGGAGATCACCTCAAGCCCTAATTGCAATTCAAACCATCAATGACCTTATTGTGATTCGTGTTCCAGCAGCCTCAAATTAATAAGGGCTTGGTAGCTTAAATAATGGCTAGATTGATATGGGGTTTGACTTTTACGATTGGTTTTCTATAGAATTTTTAGGTTAGGCTAGAACATTCAATCAAGTCATTTCTTAGGCTGAGGATTCGTAGGATCGAAATTGAGCGGTAAGAATGGCGTCGGGCAGTGTTGCGATTAGTCCAATGCAGAATGAGAGTTCGGTTTGCCCTGGTTACATGCATGACCAGCCATCACGCGAGGCGATCTTGATATATGTGGCTGTGTCGGGTTCGATGATTCCATTGAGGGTTTTGAAGTCTGATTCGATTGAGTCTGTGAAGCTTCGGATCCAGACTTACAAAGGGTTTGTTGTGAAGAATCAGAGGTTGGTTTGTGGAGGTAGAGAATTGGCGAGGAGTGATAGCCTCGTGCGGGAGTATGGGGTGACGGATGGGAATGTCCTGCATTTGGTTCTCCGCCTCTCTGATCTCCAAGTCATCAGTGTTAGGACGTCTTCTGGGAAAGAATTCACATTCCATGTTGAACGGTGTCGAGACGTGGGGTATGTGAAGCGTCAGATTGCTAGAAAGAAGAAGGGTTTAGTTGATCTTGACGATCAAGAAATCATATGCAATGGAGAGCTTCTTGAAGATCAGAGACTTATTACTGATATCTGCAAGAACAACAACGATGCTGTGATTCACTTGTTTGTCAGGAAAACTGCCAAAATCAGGGCTAAACCCATTGACAAAAACTATGAATTGTCCATTGTAGCACCGCAATTGAATGATAAGAGAGATGATGAAGTTGAAAGGGAAAGTGGATATTCCTTAGAAACTAAGAAGACTCTTGAAGTACCTAGAAAGCCTCCAAACAGAGATTTCTTTTTGGAACCAGTAATTATTAATTCAAAGATAGAAATGCCTTCAGTTCTTGAGGATTTGGTAAAGTCAACGTATCAAGGGTTAGCTAGAGGGAACTACCCAATCAGGTCTGCAGAGGGAACAGGAGGAGCATATTTTATGATGGATGCATCAGGTAAAAAGTATGTCTCCGTATTTAAGCCTATAGATGAGGAACCTATGGCTGTGAACAACCCGCGAGACCTGCCCTTGTCAGTGAATGGTGAAGGGTTAAAGAAGGGAACCAAGGTTGGGCAAGGCGCATTGAGGGAAGTTGCTGCCTACATTATAGATCATCCAAAGAAAGGCCATCGCTTGATTTCTGGGGAGGAGAGGGGCTTTTCTGGGGTCCCACCTACAATGTTGGTCAAGTGCTTGCACGGTGGATTTAATCATCCAGACGGTTTAACTGTCAAGATTGGGTCTTTGCAGATGTTCGTGGAGAACTATGGAAGTTGTGAGGATATGGGTCCTGGTGCTTTCCCAATGAAGGAGGTTCATAAGATTTCCGTGTTAGATATAAGGATGGCCAATGCAGATAGGCATGCTGGGAACATTTTGGTGAGCAAAGGTGAAGACGGCCGGACTGTGCTGATTCCAATTGACCATGGGTATTGCTTGCCTGAGAGTGTAAGCCTCTACTAATGACGTCTTCCTCTTTTCTGTTTCACTTTGCTATTATTACGACACTTATGGCAACTTACTCACTCAGTCAGATTTTACTCTTGCTATTCTTGGATGTATATCTTTCATGTGATTTAGTCTTGTGTTAACGGAATTGCTTATATCCCTCTCTTGCTTCGGCTTTAGATTGAACTTTAGAAACTGAAACTGTTTTTGGACTCAGCATAATTTCTGGTGATGGTTCCATTTTGGGATTAGTCTTCATTGTCACATCCTCAATGTTTTTCAGAAAGGATTGGAAAATGGAAATGCACTTTTAATGGTAACATTGTGTGAATATATTGTTGTCATGTTTCTCTATTTGTTAAGGTTAAATTTAGCTACATAAGTTGGAAGAAATAAAGCGCTAAAAAGGAAGGACAGTCAATTATCTACTTGTGAGTTGTGAGAAATACGAAGACCACAAATAGTTCTCCTCACATTCTGATCACAAGTCGCAACCTTTGATGTTTCCCTGCACTCTGGTAGATCGTCATAAAATTCATTTTTCATAGGGGATCTGCTGAAATATGTGATTACTATTGCATCATCAATAACACAGGAGTTCATTAATGTGTATGTGCATTTACGTGTGCGCTTATGAGCTGGGTGGGTAGGTTGTTTCAAAAATTACATTATCAGTTCTCCTCATGATTTTCTTTCATCACTACAGTTTGAAGATTGCACATTCGACTGGCTGTATTGGCCACAAGCTCGCGAGCCTTACACTGCTGAAACTATTGAGTACATAAAATCACTTGATGCTGATGAAGACATTGCCCTCTTGAAGTTTTATGGGTGGGTTCTGCCACTTGAATGTGCTCGTACGCTCCGCATATCCACCATGCTTCTGAAGAAAGGAGCAGAGAGAGGGCTCACCCCCTATGTTATTGGAAGCATCATGTGCAGAGAAACCTTAACTAAGGAATCTGTGATTGAGGAGATTGTCCAGGAAGCACTGGATTCCTTGCTCCCAGGGACAAGTGAAGCTGCATTCATGGAATCAGTCTCCCACTTTATGGATCGCCGCCTTGACAAGATTGTCAAATGAAGGTCTCTGGGACAATTTGGATATATGCATGTCAGCGTGTCTATATGTTCATATGTCCCACTCTAAATGCATGTATAGTTTCTATTGTTTGCATACTTCAATGCTAAATTTCTTCGGTTGTGTCTTATTTTCAGTTCTTTCATCAATTAGCTCTGAATGTCTTCAAGAGGTTAAACAAGAACTTCCTTGTTTAATTTGTCAGACCGCCATTCATGTTGCTTGATATCCAAATTCTTATACTTGTAGAGGGAAGAACGTAATTGTCCTTATTGACACTGAGATGTTTAATTTCTGTTCTAGTAATATGCTACTTCCAGAATTACATGTATATCAATACTGTGATTTTTGAAGTGTGTGACTGCAGGTGGTGGTGCACTGATAACCAGCTGATGCAACTTCCTCAATGTTGTGCTTTTATTCTCTGTCGGTTGTGGATCACATAATTAGGTAGCAGTCAGTCCTCTACTACTTATAAAGCCATTGGAGCTTGAATTTGGATCTTTCTCTACTTAGGAGTAGCAATTATCACCTGAACTGGACAGCTAGTTCATTGCTTTCCCTTTCCAGAAATGAAGTTGCCGGTAGGAATGAAGCTGACTATTGGCATACTTGACCAATACTCACTATGGATGTTTGAACATATAGAGCTACATCCGGTGATATTTGACGGTGCTTAAACAAGAATGCAGGACAGTTGTGGGTAGCGTCTCTGTAAAATTCCTCCTCCCCCACCCAAAAAAAAAATAGAATACAGGACCTATCCATGTTATGTTCCTGTAATCTTCTTGATTTCCATCTAATTTGTAAGAGTAAATTACGTGTTGACCTCTGCAATATTTTTCTTAAGTTACTCCTTTTCTAGGCCTTTCAGCAGATGTCATCTGTTGCTAAATTGGATCCTAAATAACTTCCACTTTATCTTTCAGCTTTTTGTGACTTTCTATTCATCATTTACTTCTGAAACCTTGTGGATACTATGACTGGGTACCTCTGTTTATCCAAATATCGCTTTCACTTGTGATAAATTGTACTATTAGCTGTAGTTTGCGGAGGTTTTTCAAAATTACCTTCACAAATATTTTCTTACATAGGAATATTTACTCAACGATGGACACAATGGACAAAGATGTAAGCGCACCAATATATGATTCTTCCACATTTTTCTCCACCTCTTTTCTCCCTTTCTTTCCTTTCCTCCTCAATTATACTCCAGTAGTTATGATCTTGCCTCTGAATGAAAGTCATGGTCAAACCCTGATTTCGCTCCTCTTAATATTAGTGATTATGCATTTGTTATGCCCTCGGATCACTTAAGTAAGAATTTCTCCCCACATTTTAAAGAGATGAAACTCCATCGAAGTGATTGTTCGTTCCAGTGATGTCCACTCTTAGAACAGTGTTTAATATGCAAAAAGAAAAAAATGATCTATTTTTCCTGGAAAGTATTATAAAATATGAATGAATGTAAAATAATCCATGAAATTTGTCCTGAGGTCCTGAAAGAAATTTTAAACACAAGAAATGAACGCTAAAAATTTTGATTGCGTATTCTCAAGAAAGGTGATTGATAATTCAAGTAATGACACTGCATTAGTTATCTGGGTAATGACAAATGCTATTTTGACTCTCCCATTGCATTGCTCAAAGGAGCAGAGCAGTTGTTCTTTCAGCTTATCTGTCCATATCGGTAAAAGAAAGAGCACGATGAAGCTGAATCTTCCAGCCACTATCTGTATTCATAATAACATGTCTCAAGTCTCAACAATTTTCAACATCTCTATCAACTAACCACATAATCAGAAAATTCACCACCCAAAGAGAGAGAGAGAGAGAGAGAGAGAGAGAGAGAGAGAGAGTTAACTACAGAGATTGGGTATGCACACCCCACCATCCGGAGTCTGTTGCTCCTTCCATATTCGCCCTGTAACTCGGAGCTTCAGTTCTTTCCTTTCTCCTCCCGAAAAGAAAAGTGCCATATTTCGCTGTATAATGAGGCCATCGTGGCTGTCTCTCACCTTTCTGTGACTATCCCTTATACTCCTAGGGGTGCCCTCAAAAATGAGTTTCCGGCCATTTCCCCCTACCTCCAAACTGTAACTGTAGTTTCGGGCATCTGTCTCGTCACCCATGAATCGTAGAAACGCCATGTAAACAGGAGCCATACCCAGTTGAAAGGCTTCGAAATGGAGACAGAAGTACTGACCAAAACAATTAAAAACCTAAAAGGAAGGAAGAGAGAACAAATATTTAGGGGACAACATAATTCGAAGATGTACACTGCTCAAGGATTTGTGCTCTAAAACAACCATTGTCCAGCATACAGAAAGAAAGACAGATCGAGATAAACATAGCAGCCCATAAGCATTAGCAAGTAATGTGATGCAGAATTTTTGATACTATTGGTATCAGTATTTGAATAATATACTTCACGGATGGAAGCCATTTAGCTCAGTTCAGGGAGTTGGGAGTTCGAATCTCAACCCCTTCCCCACCCCCTACCTTAGGAAATGAACTCGTTATCTATTAAAAAATAGATAAATAAATAAAATGGGTAGGTCAAAGTTTTGAGAAATTATTCATCACATTGGGGCTAGTAAGCTAAAATGTTACTAGTATTTTGTTCACTGAGCAAACATTCATCGATCATATATACAACAGGCCCAAGCAAAACATTCGTCACATAAACGAGACATCACTTCCTAACCAAGACTTGTAATTTGTAAATGTAGGCATATAGTCAGACTAAAGATAATTTAAGCTGAAATAAAAAGTACTTACGGTTAACATCCATGTGGCATTCTCTACTTCTCGTGGATTAGACTTGACATAGCGATGGTTAAAAGTGCATCCAGAGTGCATGTCTACTTTGTGATCATCCCGAAGATGAGTAACTAGGTACGGGATATCTCCCACGACTGAGCACTCTGATCCAGCATAGGGGCAGTTGTGTGGTCTAAAATTACACATGGCCTCATGTTTGAGCTTGCTGTAGTAGGGGAAAATCTCAGGGCAACCAAGAGCACTATACTTGCAAGGTAGTTCAAGTGATTCGGCCACCTTTTCTAACGCTAAGCACCTTATATCACCGAGCTCCTGTCTACAAGTGGGACAGCGATTGTGTACCCTCTCTTTGCAGGTGGAGCAGAGTGTGTGCCCGTTATGACACTGCCAAAATCAAAACTCGTTAAAATGCTAGTCAACTCACTATGTTAGGGGAAAAAAAGCGACCTACAAATTTTATAAAGGCATATGCTAAAACAGATATGGACACACACATGTTTGCGATGCTTATGTAGATACAGTTTGTAGATGCTTAATTGCTTATAACTTTTTGTATCATTATATACATCCGTATCTGAAACAAGACTCACCGGTATGCATATGTTACTCAAGTTATGATAACTTCCATTGAAAGTATTCTAAACATGTACTTATATAAAGATTCACCAATGACACAAATTTACTTCCTTTACCAAAATTGATTGCGAACATATGCAAATGCAGTGGCCAGTTTCCCCACTCGTAGAAGAATTACATTGAAAAGTACATTTCCAGACTTTCCCAGCAAAACTCAGACCAGAAATACCCCTTTTCAGAAACTTAATGTTCAAATGTACCGAATTCCAGATTAAGCAATTAACCGAATCCCCTTTATGCTACCACTCAACTGCATTAATTTTTTTTTTCGGTAAATTAAACTGCTGCATTAATTTGGTAAAGCAATTCCCACAAATAAATATCAATTACGCCAACCAATGGCCCAAATCCCCAAAAGAAAATCATGCGAAAATAGAGAAAAACATCTCCAAAATGCAGCATTTATTCGAAATTTGAAGCCCCAAAGAACCAAGAGTATTGGCACAGAATCAAATTTCAAGGATGCTCAAACATGTCATTAGGTTGGGTCCGAAATTTCAAATCTTGCACATCATTAATACAACGAACCCAACAAAATAAGAGAACAAACACGAAGGCACAAGGAAACAACAATTATAGAACCCATTAGACATGAACAAGACAAACCCTATAAATTCCAAATTGAACAAGAAGAAACAAACAAACAAAAAATGCACTTTGAAACAACAATTGCACCAGTACTTGGATGAAAACGACAAACCCTTTCATCGAAATTGAGAACAGAACAAACCTGGTGTATTGGAGGGTACATTGAATTGGTACAAACTGGGCATTCGAGAAGCTCGTGGACACTTGTTGTGGGATGAATCTGAGGCTTGGAAGAGGCAAACTGAGGGTGAAGAAGAAGACGATGGATCTCATCCTCATCCGTAACATCCGATATACACTCAATGTTATTTAATTCCATTCCAACACAATACCTGTATAAATGACTGACTACGGATTAATGAGTGGGTAATCTAGATGGGTTTGATTTCTTTTGGTTGTGCTTGGGGTTCAGGGTTATGGTTTCTTCATGAACGGAGAGAGAGAGAGATAATTGTGGGGCGGGGTGGGGTGTTTTGTGTTGAGGAGTAGATGGATTGGGCAGAATAATGTTTGAGGGACAGGGAGACCTTTGATTGATTTTACCTTTTATGGGTGTGATTTGATTGGCCTGAACAACTGTTACACATGGAGTATTTTTAATTCCATAATTAGAAGAATGAAATTGATTTTGACACTTCCTCAGTTGATAATTATACTTTCAATTTGGAATTGATCCGGGTACTTTTTAAATTAATTTTGGCACTTTCTTTCGGAAATGCAGTTATTAATTTGGGAAGTGTCAAAATTACTCCCCTTAAAAAAAATTCACTAACAAAAACAAATACTCCTATTAAAAAAAGGGTTTTAAGTGTTGTTTCAATTCCTGCATCTATAACCATGACGTGTAAAGGTGGTTGCTTTTTGATTAAATAATAATGTGATAATGGAAACTAGCACCCATCCGATTGGAGCTTCCATAAATTTAAAAAAAAAAGACCCACGATGTCTGTATGATTACTAGATAAGTGCTGGAAAATAGCATTACATATGTGAAAGTGTTTTTGAATAATAGAAAGAGTAGTCCAAGATGCAAATTTTTTTGACATTTCTTTCTCAATACATTTTTCAGACATTGTAAAAGGTTTTATTAACGGATAGGAGAGTAATATTAATTTTTTTTATGAAAAGACGTAGACTATATTTATAGTGTCATGTACCTTTATTATGTGTGATAAAGAACGAAGAGCGCAAGTCAACGTCCAAAAATCTTCGTTTTACGTTTCCAAACCGTTTGTGGAAGATCTTGATTTACATTTTCGTGTAGGTACGCAAAACCTTCATTGAGAACCAAGAATACGCTAAAGAAAGATTTCTAACCACAAGAACAACAGAAAAATGAAAAAGAGAAGTGATTTTCGTACTGCTTCTCTACAAACATACTTTACTTTAATTTGTTAACCAGCTTACGTAGATTTTTTGTTTTCTACAGAGAGATTGGAAAACGGAAGGAAAATAAAGTTAAACTTCTTTGTTTCATCTCTTCCTATCTTTCTTTATGTTTTCCTTTTCTTCCCAATATCCCCTCCAAAATTTTGATCCAAACACAACTGAAAAGTGCTTGAAGTCAAATTATCCTGATAGAGTGGGTTTCAAGGATGCAGGCATGATCGATCTTGCAGCAAGAATTCTTGGTTGTGCAATCCGTATTTTTAAATCCGCCGGGCCGGCCACTTGCTATCAGTTTGTTTCTGTCTCAACTCTCAAGTTTCATATCAATGAGCACTGCGGGAGAAAGAAAGGATGTGAATTACCACAAGCTTTTAAGGTGTGAAATGTGAATGTTAAGTTTGTTGTAACCATGTTGTTTTGTTTTGGTTCAAGTGGCAAATCATAGCAGGTACATGAATTGATCGAACGACCTTAATTTACTCCCATTGGCAATCCATTAGAAGATGTGATTATATATGCAAATTGACTTTATCAATGGTATTCGACATTAGTTTAATTACTGTTTCTTTAAAGCGCCCTTTTTGGGTGACAGTCAATTCCATTTGATGTCCCAGTTTTAATGTAACCAGCCTTTGTAAAAAAATTCTTGTTTTTTGCTTCTTAAGAGTATTAATTTTCGACATGTCATTCCGGATTATAGGTTATGCGAGGATATTTTAGAAGTACTAGAATCCATCAAAAACTTTGAACTATGTATGGTGGGGAGAAATATGGGATCTTTAATTTATTCAAAAAAAGTTGGAAAGGGATGAGATTAAAAAACAATTGACAAAGGATTAATTGGACGAGCTGAACTAGCAAAACCGTAAAAGAATCAAGGCTTGACAGTAGGAAAGAATCCTTAGACAGGAAATCTTCACCCGGACTCGAGTAAGAATCAAGTGCGACCTTTCTCTAGAATTGCCCTTGGAATATCTCTCCATCGTCCCCCCAAAATGTGAGGGAATGTCTTATTTATGGGCAACTTGACCTCTCTTTTCAGAGCCGAATGGACCAGCAAATTCTAGACACGTGTCGCACAAGTTGTGCGGGATATTCCTTCCGTACTGTCAAGCCGCAGCCCTTGCGACACCCGCGGAAGTCTCGCGAGTCACGGGTGCTATTTTGTGAGCACCTCTCTACGGGGTTCCCTTGTTCTTTGGCCACCAAGCCACTAAATCTCTAATAATCCCAAACAAGTGGCATGGTCAAGGTCTGCCTCGGTCCTGCCATTGCCATTTTCGAGCATGGTCAAGTCCCGGCTCTACCTTTGCCATCACCATTAAGCGACATGGTCATGACTCATTTTTTGGTAGTGCCACTACCGTGACCAAGCCTCTGATGGCTCCTCTTCGGGTCCCTCCAAGTCGATCAAAGCGGAACACTGTCTAGGTCAAGTTGTTTAAAGAGTTGATATCTCTCTGCGTCGTGCCCAAGTCTTCGGGGAGTCACGATCGAACCCCTATATCGGCATCTCTTAAGCCACGAGCCAAGGTCACGGCTCGTGGCTTAGGCTTGCGGCCAAGGCCATGGCTGGCCATTGTGGCTCCACTTGTCACCTCGGGATTCATACCATGTGTCATCTTGAGTGATGTGCCACATGGCATGTCATTTGATGCGCCACGTGTTTGAGTAATTTTTACCCTCTACGAACTAAAACTACTATTTTTGTTATACTAAAGGATTCATTCATTGGTGCATGAGAGAAGATTTAATAAGAGAAAGAAACAATATAGCAACAATGAAGTTAAAATTTTGATTTTTCAACCGCAAATCCATCCCAAGGTTGATCGCATGGGACCTGACCGCATGATGAATCCGGAACGCACAAATTCACCCTAAAACACCAGCACAAGATGAACTGGTACGTTTTCGGAAAAAGTAAAATACAAGATCTGCGAATTTATTAGCAAGCAAATAAATCGGTGACCATTGTCCGAAAGAGTTCCCTAAACGCTATCCAGGCATGATTTATCTACAATTTTTTTTTTTTTTTTTTGGGGGGGGGGGGGAGTTTGACGGTGAGACGTGTCCAGACCAATTTACGCACACCTCAACTCTCTAAACAACTCAGATATTATCTGGAAGATCACAATGCCTCTGCCTGTATGTGTGTGTACACAATCAGAGAAAGTGTTGCACTTTAGACAACCTCTGCCATCAGCAAGTGCCAATGGAATAATCATCATCCTTTGCAGACTAAGTATGCAAGGCATCAATTGCACTTTTCGGTTTTATTACATAATAAGAGTGCATAAAGAAGATTTGCAGTAATAATAACGGCATAAAAAGTTGACTTCGTTTAAAAGCTACTTCAAGGATAAAAGGACCACTAGTGCTTCACGGAGTATACTAAAAGCATAAATCACTACTTTCAGTTGGCTCAAAAAAGTAAAAATAAAACTGGTTCTTATTTATCTTCATCTGCTGTGTGCTGTTGTAACCAATCGAGAGATGGCTGAAACTTGATAGCCATCAAATGGAGAATTAGAAATAATGGATTTAGGTCCGAGGGTTAGTCCGGTTGGTTGTGCGTTTGCTCCCCACACAATTGACCAGGGTTCGATTCTTGGGGTCAGGCCTCATGAACATAATTTTTTTGTGAATCCCCTAGTCCTGACGTGGATGGCCTGCTTTTGATTGGACCATGGAGGATATTAGTCGAGGTGCGCATAAGCATAAATTAATGGATTATCTTTCCCCCTACATACCTAGAAGGGAAACAAAGAGTAAAGATAGGGAATTTCTTCTGTCTGCTACCAAACAAACCATAAAGCAAAATATTCCTTGAGAAATTTAGCAGCACCAGAGCCCACTTCATCACCACCGGATAAAGATGCATTCAGGTCTCCCTTTGATGAGATACCAAACAAATCCATCTGGACCTAACTAGTTATCAGATTGAAAGATGTATACCAAACATCAATGAGGGGAAGGCACCTATTCTCTTCATCCTCTTTACACTATTTGCTGTAGGGCTCTTTCTCGGGTGGCCATGCTGTTGATCAAGGAGGTACCCCCATTGAATCACTTTCCGGGAGAGAAAAACTCTTTCATGAAAGATGAGGAAGAGTATACTTAATATCCACTTCTCCCTACCAACCGTAGGTTCCGATTCAGTAAAGCAATAGCTAAGGCACCTGGCTCTTACCTCCTGCATTGAATAGCAGGGTTGGAAATGGCCACATCCCTCATAACTTGAAACTAACCTCAGAATGGAGGTCATGGGTCTAAATGAGCACCACTATATAGATGTCTAAACCACCTTAATCAAATCAGAGCATCTAGTTACTGACAAAATCATAGTTTCAATCCACGAAACAATGGAATCTATGTAATGAAACAAAACGTTAAAAGGTCAATACCACCTTAGTGAGAATTCGTAACTAACAAAATGAAAATTCACAACTTGTCATTATTGAACACAAAGTATAGCCAAAAGTTCCCCTTCATGTCACAGATCAAAACAATCTGCTGCGAAGGAAATGGGTCGGAAAAAGAAAGAAAAGCTACTCTATGTACATTGTACACTACATAACTAACAAAGAACCTCCGACTTTGGATCATTAACTATCGCCAAAGCCCTATTTGACAGTAATTGCATCAAGGGCTTAAGTTTAAATATTATGATAGTTGAAGCATAAATCCATCTACCACTGATTTGGGAAGGCTTCTCTGTATTTTGAATCCTCTCCCTGGGTAAGCTGTCTTACTGTAGAATCTGTCACCCGGGAGTTCAATAACCTCTGGGCTAATCTATCTTTAGAAGTCACTTTCTTTTTCATCATTGCTGCTAGAGTTTGCTTCTTGTTTCTGGCTGAAGACCTCTCTCCATTGGTTATCTCACCAATAGCTGAAGATCTAGAAGTTGAAGCCATAGCAGCATCACGTAAGACAGCGTCATTGTGTTGTCGAACTTTTGCAAGCTTTGCTCGCTTCAAAGCTTGTTTATCCTGTTCTCTCTTCTTCGCGTCTTCTTTA
This sequence comes from Rhododendron molle, assembly GCA_025413875.1. Taxonomy (NCBI): domain Eukaryota; kingdom Viridiplantae; phylum Streptophyta; class Magnoliopsida; order Ericales; family Ericaceae; genus Rhododendron; species Rhododendron molle. The sequence goes on along the minus strand of CM046394.1, from coordinate 579,486 downwards.
TCCCTTACCCTAACATTCTTCACTGCCTGTTCTGCTAATCGCTCCACCAAATCAGTCCCCAACTCCGGAGATTTCTCCTCTACTATTAAAGTGGTTTGCTCTATTGGTTTCCCATTGTTGTCCCGCGGTATAACAGGACCATGAAATGGGCAAACTCTCAAGTCTTTTCTTTGACATAATCCCCCTTTACTCAAAGGAGCGCGACATGGTTGGATTTCAATAGGGTCTTCTTTGTAAAGAGTTGCTTGAATGTTCAACTCTGCGATTTTCTCCGCCGGAATAACTGCATCATAGTCTACTCGACCCCAGTGGCCGTCTAGCTCCAAACCCCTTTGGTTTGCCAAAACGTCCCTATTGGAACCCCAAGTATCCAAGAACGTACCCCAATTCATAAGGGGAGCTTTAGCCAGAAGCTTATTCCTTAAAGGGAATGAGTCAGGTCCCCTACCTTCACAATCCAGCTTTTTGTTGTCATCTGTCTCTTTATTACTGCTTTTGAGAGCTTTCTTTTTCACACCAATGGAAGTTGAGGCGATGGCGGAATCATCACATTGGTTATTGAGAATAGAACTCCTGTTCTCAAATGATTCAAGAGTACCTTCTTCCCATATATCTTCTTCTTCTTCTTTTTCACGGTTGCTGATGTGGGGAAGAGAACAGCCCGATTCTTCGCATTTGTTCTTCACCGACTTGAGATTATTTCGAGTATCGATCAACTCTTTCAACATGGAGTCCCTGAATCTGTTGTCTGCCACTTCAACCCTTGTAAGAACTGAGATCCATTCTTGCACTGAAACCAAATGCTTGGTAACTAGGAGCTTGTACAACTCCCTCAGCGCATCAAAAACCACTTTATTGTCATTTGTTTCTTCAACTTTGTCCCCTTCTTTCAATGAATCAAGACGTATCTGCCGAAGCTCAGAACTACTGAACTCTTCTGTTTCTTCATCATCAACTATAAGATCCAGCATAGTCTCATTGTTTGCAGTAACAATATCTAAACATTCCCCAATTTCATCAATTGTTGACTGTAACTCATCCTTGATGGACGAAAAATTTTCCTTCAGAGTTTCGAACTTGTTTTGTAAAATGGCTTTTGTCCTCATCTCTCTCTCCCTTCTCTCCTGCTGAATCCGAGCTGCATTAGCTTGTAGGTTGGGGAATTGAAAACGCAGCGTGTTTTTCAGGTAGTCAAACCCTAACCTGAGCTGTCTGTAATAAATCCCATAAGAAGCATTCCACTTCTCCAAGAATTCGATTGCCTTAGAACGCAAAACAGATGCAACAGTTGGAGGAGCCGGAAGCGGCAAGTTTCTTCGGAATCCCACACTTAGAGCCAATAACTGATCCATGTTCTCAACAAGAAGGGTTCTGAAAAGTTTTGACCGCATGAAAAGTTCATCTATTATTAGAAGTGCAAGGTATCTTACCTGCAGAATGCACATCACATTGACATCATTTATCCAACAGTGTTAATATTACCCACGCAGAAAGAGAGCATAAAATCACAAGTGCACATAAGAAACAAAATATTTGGAAATCATAAAGCCTTTAAATACAACTAAACCGATTCCCCTGAGAGGAATGTCTTCCCAAATGCAACCCTAAGTCTATTCTTCTATTACAGCAAGTTTGGCCAAACTTTCCATTCAAATTCGATTCCTGTAGAAAATGAAAAGGAGGGCCTGTTTGAGCAAAAAAATCCAAGTTCTATTTTTCCATGACAGGAGTCCTATCAATCTAAAAACCATTAGCTTCGCCCCAATTAGACCCCAGTCCTTATATACTAGCTTTCCTATACCAATTATTTGTGCGGCCGATAATAATTTGTGTATGAAAGCAAAATAAACACATTTACATCTATTCTCACATTGTCCTATGAATCAACGCCAATTGCAATCTGAGATAGATGCCATTTGTAGAACCATTTCCCAAGTCAAACTGACGTCCAACCACGTACCCCTAAACCCAACCTCAGTTTCATTAGTCTACAGAACTAGGTTAAAAAATTCACATCAAAAGTCTGATAAAATGCCCCATGCCATCAACCCCGGAATCAAACGCCTCCCTTTATGAGGCAAGAAGAAATCTCATCAACTACCAACAAAAATGAAGGAAGTGCTTGAGTTTATTACTCTGAGATGTAGGATTTTGGCATCACTCATTAAAAAATATCGTTTAATTCACTTTCACAAGTCGGGTGGAAATTCCAAGATGAATTTGAAAGCTTTAGCTTGCTCGATTTGAAATGCTACCATCGGTATTTGCAATACTTCCATAAAAGATCCTACTTGGACATAAACTTTATCAAGTGCACTACTACCTCTATTGAACCCTCCAGTTTCGAATTGTAAACCTACCTCCAATAGTAAACGTCCCACAATTATATCAGACCCAACCTTAAAACCCTTCATTCCGATATCAATTCATCCAAACAGAGCCTAAATTCTCCATTCCCCAATTAAAGTTCCCACCTTTCAAAGCCAGATTTGTGAAAAAATCAAGGCGGTGATGAGAAAATACCAAAAATAGACCATCTAACAAATATTATGAGCGGAAAAGAGAACCCTTGATTGAGTCATATTGTTTCTTTAATTTTACCATGAAGGTAAATGGGACTAGTATGCTAATACCTGGGAGTGGTCTCGCTTCATGAGGTTCATAAGGGTTTGGGCGGCGAGGCGGAGCTCAGAATCAGAGCGACGGACAACGGATTTGATGGCTTTGAGGAGTCGTGGGTCCACCTCCCCCGCCGTGGAGTTGGTTGCCTTCTCTATCAACCCTGCCACTACCACTTTCTCTATCTCCTCCTCCATCGTCGGCAATGATTTCCCCCAAATCCTAGCCAAACAATGGCGTTTCAAATTCGTAACCCTAATAATTTTCTCTCGTTTTTCATTTTTCCCGGAAAATCACGTTGCTGCTTGGTCAAGACACAAGAGAAGAGGCAAAGTCAATGCGATCTATTTGGGCGGTTCTCGCGAAACCAAATTACGTTAATACCCTATGGAAAAAGAAAACGGCATCGTTCGCTTTATCAATTGTCAAATAGTACTGACCCTATCACCAATCTCACCTGCTAGAGTATTTTCATGGAAGTTGTTGGAGCATCTCCGGGAGTAAGAAATTCGAGTACGGAATAGGGTAAAACTGAAAATGGATAAGAAAATGAATATGTCATTGGGGGTGAATAAATTTTAGTGTTTTTTTTTTCTTCTCAAGTATTAAGTTCGGATAAAAGAATGGGTAAGGATTGAAGATTCTTTCAGATAGTGTTGGAGTGACCCAGAAAGTTATTAATAAACTTGAAATATTTGCACCTTGAACAACGTACTTCACGAATATGAGTCATCATAAATAATGAGCAATTTTTTTTGAAGTAACAATTAAAAATGGTATCCATATCAAGTTTGTTACTCCCTCCGTCCCTAAATAAATGTTCGGCGCGCAAAACTAGGCCTTACAAAATACGCATGTTTTTCGTTAAAAAATCTAATTTTTTCCCACAATCTAATAGAACCCATTGCCATCTATTGATTTGTGAAAAAAATTTGATTTTTTTAACGAAACAAATGCATTGTTTTAAAGGCCTAAATTTGCGCGCCAGACACTTATTTAAGGATGGAGGGAGTAGCATTTACTTGCATCGCTGATAATGAAAAAGATTTGAAACCTCAAGGGTTTGGGCGAGTTGCATGAGACGGTAACTAAAAGACTTATCCCTCAATAGACCACTAGATTGAATTTCATGAACGTTGAACACTCCAAACTTTGGGGTCATTGACCCCGAAATTATTCAAAGTGTTTGAAAATTGATCCGAACACCTAGTTATTAGAAGGGGGAAAGACAACAAACAAAACCGGCCCCTTGGTTACATATACTGTGTAGTACGGAGTATTTTGTAATAGATCCTTTTGATCACTCCCATTTTTTCTCAAGAGTAAGCTCTTCAAACTTAATTTCCACTATGGCTTGACTTTATAGGGTAGCCCAAATGGCACAACTACTTCAACACATATTGCTATCACTTTCTCCTCCCAAACATAACTCTAATAAATCCACATGCATTTACCAACTGATATTGTCATTGGACTGATCTATATAATCAGATACAAGGAAAATATCGGTGCTAAGACAATAACCCTGTTGAGGCGTAGTTTCAAATCCCGTGGACTATTAAAAGATTTGGGTGCCGAATTGAATTCACACTTTAATTCATAGCTCCATTAGAAGTGTGTAGAAGAGAACTTTCATGTTTTACTTGCAATATTTTCTTTTTTCAAGTAAAGGTTTCGAATCATTCTTTTTCTTTTTTTTTTCTTTTTTATTCTATTTGATTTTTTCAAATCATTCGAGCAACCATTGACCAAATCATTCCCTGGTTCATAGACTGGACTCTGGGGAGGGTTTTTGTCACGCCCCGATTTTCGGACCCGTTATTTAAATCACTTTCACTTGATTTAATAATTCCAAAAATATTTTAAAGAACTTTAATCTCGAAGACAGAGTTTTAGCAGCGGAAGCCTTGATAATGGAATAAAAATAACGTAATATGAATTTTACAAAATGTACAAATTTAATGATTACATCTCTTGGAATTGAGAGTATGATATTAAAAGTAGATCAGAACGACTTCTATGGTTTCTCCATGGGTTGACCAACTTCCCATCCTGGTTCGAAAGGTCTTCGGTGACGTACGGCTCCTCTAGCTGGATGTACTGCTCCTTCTTGGTACCTAGCGTTTTTAAACGCCGTGAGTCGAAACTCAGAAGATAAAACCCTTACCCTACTAGCCCCCTACTTTACAGCTAGCAATAATACAATCGAATATCTTTGAAGAACAGAAATATAACACGTCAACCATTTCTTAGAATCCATTCTCTTACTTGAGTCTACGATCTTTTCCAAAATCTCGATTTTATCCCCAATCCATAACTATGACCGTGTCATGGGCCAATCCCCCCTTGTCTGTCCTGCACGCGGGGTTTTAAAAAGGTTTTACTCCGTATAGTCAAGACAAAGGCACGATACCCTCTTTGGAACTGCACATGGCATACCATCACTTAGGATTGCCGTAATTATTGAAATAATTCGGCCCCCGTAAACATTTATTAACACAGGACTGGACCCTTGTTCGCATCCATCCTAATACAAGGCTGGGCCCCTGTTCGCACCCACCTTAAAACAAGACTGGGCCCCTATTAGCACCCATCTTAATACAAGGCTGGGCCCCTGTTCGCACCCACCTTAAAACAAGACTGAGCATCTTAATACAAGGCTGGGCCCCTGTTAGCACCCACCTTAACACAAGACTGGGCCCCTGTTCGTACCCATCTTGACACGAGACTGGGCCCCTGTTCGCACCCATCTCCAAATCTTAACTCAATCACTTTCTAATTCATCCTTTATCAGCTAAGTGAATACTAACGTTCACCAACCCAATTATTCTAATCCCATTTTATCAAAAATAGTATAACCGAAATTTTAAAGTTGGTACAGTGCATGGATAACAGTAACTCGATCATACAATAGTGTCCAGGCATCAATTCAATTCATAACATAGTAAGAAAACATATTTCAACATTTTTTTAACAATAATAACTTCAGCTTTATCACATGCGGTAACAAGTAAATCAATTAAATAAATACAAGTAATTAAAAATAATTAATATTTTATGGTTGGGCCGATGCCCTTAAGTTTTCTTTAATGAACAAGTATTTTAGTAATACTAAAAATATTGGTTTAGTTTTTATCTAAATCACAGGTGATATAGTCATTTATTAGTTAAATACTTTTATTTACAATTTTAGATTGATTAATAATCATAATAAATACAATAATAAATACTAATATTAACATAAGTAGCATGACCTTAAAAGGAGTCCTACAGTCCTACAGAACATGTTCGAGTATTAAAAGTCGGGTCCGGAGGGTCGCGAAATTATTTTAATAAAAGATATTACCGAAAAATTGTCGAAAGGGAAATAATTAGGGAATAATTAATCTACTACATAAAATGTGTTGAGATTAACAAGATTTTATCTACGGAGTATAAAGAGTCTAGGAAAAATTATTCGGGCATTAATAACCTAGTTTATAAGTCGCGAAGTGATTTTGATTGGAAACTTTTGAAAGATAACTAATAATAATTAATAAATAGATAATTAAATAAAAAAATAGGATAATAACAAGTTATGATATTTGAGATGTGAGAATTCTAGAAAAAATAGTTCGGGTGTCAAAAATGAGATTCGGAACTCGGAAGGTCGCAAAATGGCTTCGAACAATTTTTTAATAAACCGAACCAAGTTGGCAGCTGGGCTTCTGGCCGCAAGGTCCATCGGGTCCTAGTTCGCGGTTGCGGCCGCGAGGTTCAGTCCAGCTTTTTGTAACTTTTTGTATTGCTTTGTTTTGATGCATGGGACCTTTTAGGGACTATGGGTAAGGTCCAAAACACTTAAATATACTTAGAAGAAGGTAGTTTAAGGGTTTATCTACCTTAGTTTTGATTGCACGAGGTTGAAACGCAAACGGAGCGTTTTTGGTTCGTTGGAGAAGACGACTGGAACGGGGACTGTTGGGGCTGTCTCCTTGGAACTTTTTGATGGGTTTGGGATGCTTGAGGATGGTATTGAAGTTTGGTACCTCGAATTGGACTGTAGCTCGTCGTTTTGATCGAAACCCACTTCTTTCTCTCTCTAGACTTCCATGGCCACAATCTCCGAGCTTTCTCTTTCTTTCCTTCTTTTCTTCTGGTTTTTGTGATGGTGGTGGGTTGTGTGTTATTGGAAGGAGGTTGGAGAGGTATTTATAGAGTAGGAAAAGAGTGGAGGCCAAGGAAAATGGGGAGAGAGAGAGAGAGTTACGGGTGAGAGAGAGAGAGGAAGAAGAAGAGCTGTAATGGAGGGAGGTGGAAGTCATGGTAGGTGCAGGAGGTGACAGGAGGTAGGGGGCAGGTGGTTGGATGGGGTGGTGGTTTGGTGGTTAAGTTCTTGCATGGGGAAGGAGGAAGAAGAAAATCGGGTGAGACCGTGAGAGAGAGAGAATTACAGAGAGGGAGAGACTGAGAGAGAGCACGGGAGAGAGACAGAGAGTCGGTGAGATGGGTTGAAAAATTGGGGGTGGGTTGATGGGAAGAGGTGTGAGGTGTAAATATATATATAGGGTGTTCATTGAACCATTCCCTATATATATATTTGTATATATATAATATCATATAACAATATTATTAATAATAATAATATTAGTTTTAAGAGATTCAAAATTATTAAATTTTAAACGTTTCAAAATAATCCCAATCTTATTCTTGTTACGGTTACGACGTTTTAAACGCTAATTTTAAATAAGTTAATAAAATTTTGATACGAAAATATATATTTTTATTATAAAAAAAAAAACGGCCCGACATTCGGGTCGTTACAATTTTGGACATAACAAACTAGGACTACTTGTTTCCTTGGACTGCCAATAGTTTGCAGAAGGGCCTCAAAAAGTAACAGGCCTTGTGTTCTTCTTTCATTTCTCGGCAAATTAACATTATTAGATGTTGTTGGTGAAGTTTAAAATCTCGTCAAATGCATGGGGTATAATACATGTGTCTACCACTCCACTTGCAAAAACTAATAGGCCTTTCGAGATGGGTTGCCTTGATTTTCCGCTGAATGTGCCTTGATTATTTGCCCCAACCCAAAAAGTTTGACAAATCTCGTCCAGAGTAGTACACGACAGGTCCAGCGTGGCACATGCTCTGTCACATTTGTTAATTGAATTTACATTTACCAAATACTACTAGTAGCCGGTCAGCCAGATGACTTTTAGCTGAAGGCAGTGGACAAATTTTTGAGCGAGGAATGTCTTTTGCCAATTACCATCCACTTCTTAAAACCCTGTGCCTTGAAAGATTAATGTCCTGGTGAGATGTTTGTGGGTTAAAAAGATTGTTTCGGTGAATGTACCTACTAAACAACTGTAGTGGCTGCACCATTCGTGGGATTCTGCTCTTTGCGCATGGATCACCATGGAGAGAGAGAGAGAGAGAGGCCCTTTAACCCTTTTCCTCCTGGCCATTTGATTAGTTTTTAGTTACCATTAGAATAACAGCATAGACAAGGGGAAAGATAAACACAGAGAATGGTACTCCTATTAGCTAGCTACAGTAGTAGCTAGTAGTTTAATCATGGATCTTAGAAAGACCAATCATGACCTGGTCTAACTTTCAATAGGCAAAATCCCACATCTAGCGCAGATCTTCATAATTGCCATATCTGAATATGAGCTAACCAAATTTACAAAATATAGCTTTCAAAAATTATTACTAAACATAAGTTTAAAATTAATATTACCCGCATATATAGTTTGTGGTGGGCAGTAATTTCTTCTAAAACTTAATAAAATAAACAATATTGTAGCATCTTTAAAGAATAAATACTAGAAAAATAACGCTAATACAGGAAAGCTCTATTGTTGGTAAATCTAATTAGGGTTTATGAAAATGTCTTGTGAGGAAGCTGAAATTATGGTATTAAACAATATTCGTGCCGATCAGAATAGTATGAGAACGAAGATGTAGTAAGTCATGTCTTAAAATGATTAGAAAAAGAAAGAGACATGTCTTATACTATATATGGTAAGTAAAGAATAGAATATTGGAGTATATTTCTTTATATCTAAACATCCTTGATTCACTCGATAAACATTACGACAGAGAATTTTTTTTTTCCCCCTAAGATTCATGCAAATCACATCCTAGAAGCAAAATGGGTTAATATTTCAACCTACATTGTATCTCAATTTCGGCCGTATTTAGTTTATCTTATGCTATTGAATCGTGAAATCCATTTTTCGTAGAACGACTACATAGTCTTTAAAAATTTACACTATAAGGCAATGGCATATCTGGCCCAACGGTTCAAGGTTAAGCCACAACTAGACCTCATGTTGGACAAAGCAACTGGTATTTTTTCATGGGTGATTTCATAATGAATTGAAATTAAGGACTCGGATCAAATCAATGAACCTGAGGTGGGTTCCACTTTCACTGTCTAATGCACAATGTGCACCCAAATTGTAAAAAACGAAGTCCAATTGCTAGACTTTTTTTTTTTTTTGACATTCAATTGCTAGACTAGATGCATGTATTTTTATTTTTATGTATAATGGGTAAAGTATATAGAGAAGGAGAGTGAGATTAATTAGGCCCCGTTTCAGTTTTGCTTCCTTTTTAAAAAGTTTTTTTTTTTCAATTTTCAAATTCAAATATAATGAAAATGAAAAATAATTTTTTAATTTTTTTTGGACCATATAAAAAATCTCAATGAAATCTATCAAACAAGATCCATATTGATAGAAAAATTATTTGCGTAAACACATGATTTTTGGACTTAAATTTACCTTCTTTTTTTGAAAGTTCATTTTTTGAGAAACCGAAACGCCCTCTTAGTCATGAAGTTTCATATAATCCTTTTCGTGGTAAAGTGAAAGACACCCACAACACAATGCCCATCAACGAAAGGACTTGGAAAATGTTGCACCCAAAAAAGAAAGAAAGTACTCCTATTTGAGAAAATAACGTGACAAAAATGTAGGAGTGGGGCCGTAGTATAAAAGGAAAAGATGCTATAGACATGACAAGTCCCAGTAGCGAGCAATTTTTCAGTACCAAGCGAGTATTGTCCACGTGGCGTTTGCTCGGCGAATTCAAGTCGTCCGATACACTTTTAGACGGCTCAGATTAAAATACTCTTTCTCCTCTTCTCCAAACATTTTCTCTGTTTTTTTCTCTCTCTAAATCTGAACCATTCAAAAATGAAATGAACAGCTTAGATGGCCGAACAAATACCACACGGTACCTGCTCGGCACTGAAAATTTTTCCCCCGATAGCATAGCATAGGCGCACAGCACGCACCAACAAACAAAAAGGTTAACGTCAGGTTGACTCTTCTGTATAAATAAAGTAAAATCTTGGGCGTGATCCTGACACCCTCCTCTCTCTCTCTCTCTCTCTCTCTCAGGCTCAATCACCGGTGGATTGGTTGGATCTTTAATTCGCTCCCCACCTGCTCTAATTTATATACACCGTAAAAGTCCCATCACATTCTCGTCTTGAAAAACATGAAAAATTGCATATTATGTCAATTTCACAACTATGCTTTCTATGTCTTGATCAAACAGTTATCAAAGAGTAAAAACTAGACCGGGAGATTAATTCCTAAAATTAGTTGAGGTGTGTGTGAGTTAGTTCAAACATCCGAGTTATCATACAGAGTAAAAATTGTAAACAGAAAGTATGGAGAGGACCTCTCTATCTTGCCATCTTGGGCAATTTTGGTGCCACTATCAAAGTCACTATCTCGCCATCTTGGGCAATTTTGATGCCACTACTTGCTCAACGAAGGAAGAGAGAACATACAAGTACCGTAAGGAAAAATAAAAGGGAGAAATTTCCGTCCACATTTCTAACACACTAGCTTAGAGCATCCGCATTGTAATAAACAAATTGGTATAGATAAGCAAACTTAACAACAACGAGTCAGACGAATTGAAAGTTCACAGTTTTGAAGAAATAATCAAATTCCACCCATTTCATAACCAAACTTAACAATTTTTACCAATAACCAAAACTCAATAACCAAACCCAATAACCAAACTCAATAAGCTCAAAACATCTACGTTGGATCGTCGTCGAGGCGAATAATTTAATTAATGTGGTTGGGTGCGTGATTAGAATTCGTTTGCGATTGGACAATGCATTTGTGTATTGTGGGGTTTTTTTGGTTAGGAATGTAAAAATAACCAATGTGGAGGTAGATGTTGTTAAATTTGATTATAAACTAAATGGATAATCAAAAGCTGACGTGTCACATTTTGATTATTGATTTTGATTATTCCCATTGCGGATGCTCTTAGAAGGTATCCAAAGAGTGAACTTTGATATCCGGCCTGTTGTTTCACTACTCGAATAGAATTTTGATATCAACAAAGCATCCGTGCCTAGATTGCAAGCCATGATTTACATTTTAACGTTACTATAGTGGACCGAACCAGCTTAAGGCCGAGCAAATCAGCAACCAAGAGGATGAGCTCTTTGGGCCGAACCACAGGCGTTCGTGCCGGCTTGTCGTGCTTTGAACCCAAGCACTGGACTCAAAATAGAGTCTGCATGCAAACCAAAGGATCAGTTCAGTCGCGTGATCATCACCAAGCACTCGGTACGTCATGCATGACATTTCTTTTTCTTTTGAGAACCAAATGTTCAAGCCAGCTTGTGTGCACCTTGACTAACTCCAAGGCCTTGAAGGTAACGATCCGACATAGCCACCAATAGCCCCAAAGTTTGGAATGTTTGGTCTTCGTGAGAATGAAACCTATGAGATCATAAATGAGCACTTACTATTTTCTCACAACCATTATGCCTAGTACGAGCTTACTTTGAGGCTAAGCTAAGTCAATCTAAAGACGTGTGAGTTGCTATTTATCCAAGATCTCTATACCTTCCTCTCTTTGAGCAAGAATGTACTCAAACCATCGAAATATCTCCCAGTTGTTGCCGGCCTGGTAGGGGCGGAGCTCCGTTCCAAATCAGAACCCGAGATCCAGATAGAGAACTGGATTCAACCACCACCGTAGAATTATTTATCTAAATAATCAAAATTGTTTCTTACAACCAATCCATCATTTATAATACTACTAGTCCCCATATGTAGCAGGCAATCACTCAAGTAGCTGAAACCCAACAACATTCTTATTGATCTTTTCGTATTGAAACACAATTTTGCCAATGGTAAAGAAACTCAATCAGCAAAATATCACGAACCCCTAAAGTCATAATGTGAACTCACTCCTTTAGAAGAGGTACCTACCATTGTTGACATAATTAAAGCTAAAGCAATACCAGTACTACTATATATTTTGGCTTTTCTTACCCTGTAACGTTACACCAATAATTAAAGTGAGAGACAATACAACAAACAAACACCACGTGGAGATGTTCCGCCTTTACTATCTCTCTCTCTCTCTTTTCTTCCTCCAAAAGAACTTTGAGAAGGAAAAAAAAAAACACCAAGAAACAGGCACGGGAACGAAGTTTTCCCTTCTCCCAAACAAATCCCCAGCATCCATCCATCCAAATCAATCGCACCCGCGTGGAGAAAACCCGATCCGAGACCCCGCCAAATCATACACAACCCGGAACCCCTGCTGCTGTATATTCCCAATTATGGACAACCCGCTCATTGTACCCGCAAACGCAAAGCAAAAACTGCCTTTGCTATCCACCGGAATCAAATAATTCGACGCCGGCAACGCCACGTCCGCTCCGGCGAAATGCATCACCACCGTCGGCACCTTCACCACCGTCTTCCCGGATAGATCAAAGCACGTGTCGAACAGCGAGAAATCCGCCGCCCTCTTCAAATCCGCCGCTCCGGCCCTAAATGCGTCCCTCAAGGCCACGTAAGCGGGTCGGGTCAACCGGGTCACGGAGGTACCCGAATCGATTATAACCCCGCCGTTACCGGTGCTATCAAGCTTGAACAGAGACTCCGTGATCCCTTTGACTCTAACGCCGCCGACGCTCATTCCCGTGAGTCCGAGGTAGTAGAAAGTGTCCAGCTTGGGGTTAGTGAGCAACGGCGTGAAAACGGCGGTTCGAGAAACCGCGGACTCGCCGAAAACGACCGACGACGGTTTCGACGAGGCCGATCGGTCTACTAAACAGTAGGAGAACTTGTTACCGAACCGGCGTCCGGCCTGGTTCGGAAACGACAACTTCCCCCGGCCTAGGCCTAGCAAACCGGCTGCACCAACGAACAGCCCCTCGTTGTCGTGGCCGCAACCTAGGGCAATGTTTTTAACTCGGATTCTGCGAAACGTGAGCGTTTCGGTCGAGAACTCGCCGAAAGTGAAGGAGCCGTCGCCGTAGGAGACTTGGTATAGGCACATCTGGCGGTTGTTGCAGCCAGGGGAGTCGAGGCGGCGGCACAAGGGGGACCCGCAGGTGACGCCGGCGAAGGTGGTGGATTTTTTCGGGTCGAAAACCGGGTCGGACTGGGTGTAGCATTTCTTGCATGGGGAGCACTGGATCCAGACGACGTCGCTGCCGGTGTCGAGGACCATGTAAGAGTATTTGGGAGGCGTGCCGATGCCTATGCGGGTGAAGTACTCGCCGCTGCCCTGGGCGAGTCCCGACGTGACGGAGCTGCTGAACCCGCCATTCCCACGCGCGCGGCTGACGTTTGGTTTGACGGCTAGTTTAACGGCGTCCGTTAGGGTTTTGGCCCTGGCGGCGTCGCGTTCGAGACGGCGGGTGAAGAGGGTATCCGGGGTGGAGTCAAGGGAGGAGAGAGAGTCGCGGTGGTGTAATTGAACGGAGAGGGTGGTGGTGGGGGTTTGTGATGGGTCGGGTAGGGTGAGGGATTCGGAGTCTTGTTGGGTCCATGAGAGGGTGTGAGGTTTAGGAAGGGGGGATAGAACCAAAGTTTGGTAGTCAAGGGGTGTGGAGAAAGCGGAGGAGATAGAAAGGAAGAGGAAGGAGAAGAGAATGGGCATGGTGATTTTCCCTCTCATGTTTTGGAGAGGGGGAAAAGGGAAGTGAGAGAGAGTGAAGTCAGAACTGTGGAGGGAGGGAGGGAGAGAGGGAGTGAGCATTGGGAGTATATATATAATATATTATATAAATAATGGGAGAATAAATACGAGGGGTGGGGTATGTGTGTGTTATTGAGAAGATAGAGGCGGTTCTGGACCTCTGGTTCTGGTTTGGAGTTATGTTGCATTTACCAACTTGGGCATGTTGTAATGTGGATCTTTATTTTAATGTATATATATATATATAATAAATAACCCACCAACCCAATTCATTTATTAGTTAGGGAGTAGTTTGAGTGACAAATTGAACTTAGATCTATTAACAAGTTCAGACCTATCAATTAAAAAATAAACCCAATTCAATTCATTTATTAGTTAGGTAAAAATGTGTCCAAACCCAACTAATTTATTATTAATTGAATTTTAATTGAATATCAATTGTATCAACTTAAATAACCCAATAGATCATTATAATAAATAACCCACCAACTGACCAAAGTTTCCGTCTCCTTACCAGATTTCAAAAGTAAAAGGGGTTGGGATCATTGATGGGTGCTAGGATTGGGATCAATTTCCCTCTCTCTCTCTCTCCCTCTCATTCAATTTTTCTGTGCTAAATTACACGAGTCCAAAAATATTTTGAATGATTTGGATTAAAAATCAATTGTGACCAATAATAATTATTTTGACCAGTCAAAATTGAAAACATCTCTCATCCAACGATTGCGCGAATGAACTGGTGAAATTACGCTCCGTCGTCGTGAATAAGTTTCTCTCATAGTAGTTCCGCATAGGGTTTTGGATTAAAAAGCTAAATGACTTTCTTTTGTCTTTATTCATTTTTTTGTTGCATTTTTTTGGTTTGCGTCAAACTTTTGTGATTTATTGATTCGTTTCGACGAGAGAAATTGGAAAAGTAAAAAAAAAATTTGATCGAAACTTATAATTTTTTGAATAAAGACAAAAATAAGTCAATAAGGCAAAAAAATTTACTTATTCTTGTTTTTTTGAAAAAATTTATGAGTTTTTTTTTTTTGATCCGCAAAAAATTTATGAGTTTCGATAATAATTTTTTACTTTTCCGATTTTTCTCGACGAGACGAATATGGGTAATTAGACTCATAATTAATGGGTCTAAATGGGTCAATGACCCATTAAAGACCCAACCTACTTGCAATTTACTCATTTTAACCCAAATTCACCCATTTGACACACCTAGGAAGTAGTAGTAGTTTGTATTTACAGTATGTTGTAGTAAACTACTCCCACCATTCTTAGATATATGAATAATAATAATGAAAATCTGTGTAATTGAAAAAAATTTATTTCGGTGCATCATTCACAATCTAAACGTGGCATTTGAGAGCATCCCCAGCACTCCCCCTGATCCCCAGCAAAAATAGATTGGTTTTCTATTTGTCAAAGTTACTCAAATTTTTAATTTCTTAATTACCAGCTAGCAAGGATTAATTGGAATCTTCTGGTTTGTAAAGTAAAAATATATAGTCATTACCTGTAACAGCTATGGCGCATTAAGCACCCGACCACCATCCCTTTATTTTAATTTCCACAATGGTTTGCGGCAATTATACACAGGGCGGCGCGCGCGCGGCTGGGCCACCATCCCTTCTTAATCTTGGCATTGATGCAGATTTCATACAGTTAGCCGGCCTCCCCAAAAGTTTTTCTTCTTCTTTTGGAGGAAACGAACCTGTCTAGTTCAAAAAACTAGTAGTACTAACAAACATAGAGGCAAGTTCGTACACGAGTGCGTAAATTTGCAAACCAGATTTTGTATCAAAACATTTGATGTTTGGGTGTTAATAGTTTCATAAGGTGATGAATGTGAACGTACACCAATTATTAAATCAGAAAGTCTAGAAACATGACTAATTTAGAATACAACTTCACACACATCTTTGGCCGGAGTTGTTCAACATATATGTACTCAAATGCATCGACAGCTCTAAACACAATTATGCTTGAAAGTTATATTCGCGTGCAATATTGATTTTATTATTAAAAAAAAAAAGGTACTGCTTTGCTGGGCCAAGAAGGCATGGGAATTATCATGTTCTCATTGATCATTGAGAGCAAAGTTTTTTTTTTTTTCTTTTTTTTTTTGAAAATGATCATTGAGAGCAATGTAAAGAAGACGACAAAGGTGGAATTCCGGTGAAGAGCATGCTTTTGTACTCCACCCACCACGACAATGCGGGCCTGGCCCTTCCTCGTGACTCTTGTCTACTCTCTCTGTAACAGCATCCCCCTTTTTCTTTAACCCCTTTTTTTTTTCCTTTTCTCTTTACCAAATACTCTACGTAGTAGATAAATACAATGAAAATGTAAAAGGATGGAGTATTAGTAGAAGGGTATGACCTAAGCAAGGGCTAAAAGTACATACCGTACAAGGCGTTACTTCGTCCACGTGCATTGAACTTGCTAGGAGTGGAGTACCATTTTTCTCTTCCGAGTTACAGTACCTTAATGACAAAGTTGCCTCCTAACTTGATTAGTGGAACATATCATAAGCACTTCGATCGTTCAAATCCAACCCTCCCCACTTCCCTTCCCTTCCCTTCCCTTGGGATAGTCCAGGGTAGAATTTTTCCGGGGTTGGAAACAAGGTACATTAACACGGAGGGGACTAAACTCCCCTTACAAACAAGACAGAATCTTTGAAACGGTAAGGTCAATCACTCTTTCATGTTTGGATCGATATTCATTTTTGTATCCGTGATTCACCTCGCGACTCCAACAAATTAATGAATTCGATTAAATTATAAAATCCAACAAAATGACAGCTCACACTCCAATTAATCCAAAACCAAAGCATACAATTTATATAGGTGGAGATGGAACCATTGGTGGGCTATGGGGGTCCAAGGCCCTTGTGTAGTTTTTGTTTTTTCTATTTTGTAAGATTTTCATATAACCGACCAATTGGGAAATATTTTCAGGAATTGAAAAGTTCAAACGACATTTTCAAGGATGGAGTTTAATCATTTTGAGCATAATTTTGTTTGGCATCCAAAATTCAAACAACAGGAAAGTATTTTCGGGTTATCTCAATGGTTGATTGAGACTAAAAAGATCAACAACCTATTTACTTGTCTACAAAGTTGTTGCACTTATGCTTTCTCTTCATAGTTCGGTCTACGTTTACAAAATCCTAGTTTCATCTAGGAGTATTGTGGATTCAATACTTCAATATATTTGCACCTTCCAATGACTTGTACACAAATTGCTCGTTTGGATGGAGTATTAGGTTTGGAGGTATTATGTAAGAAGGGGGGATTAGATAGTAGAGGGTATTGGTTAATACGGGATGGCCCACATTGATGTGATGTTTATGGAGGGGGATTAAATAGTGATTGGTTTGGATGAGGTATTAGAAAGGGGGGATAAAATAGTACGTGGTTTGGATGGAGGATAAATATGGGGTATTAGGAAGGGTGGATAATGTAAAAAGCCTTCAAATGACTATTTTGCCCTTGTGCAGACCCAAACTTAAATATGTATTACTTTATATGTATAATTACAAATATAATTCATCCTTCAAACCTTAAGCCATAATATTTATTTTTATTAACAAATGTACTAATTAAATAAAATTACAAAATGAAAAAGTCAATTTTACTTTGGAAAAATTCATGTTTTTTTATAATAAAAAATCTGATTGTTTTTAATTTGTTGGAAAAATACATTGTTTGGTAGTTAAAAATGTGTCTAACAATTTTGTTAGGTGAATTCACATGTGCCCAACTTATTTTTTTTTGGTGAAAATGTGCCTAACTAATATAATAATTATATAAAATAAATAAAAAAATGTCATATCATTTTTTAAATGTTTAATGAAAATACTTAATAATGGTTAGGATAGGAAATGTTATAATTTTTGAAAAATGTTTAATAAAACCGGAATTTTAATAATTTTTAAAAAACCCAAAATTTATAAAATGAATGGGGAGTAGATGGTGGTTGGAAACATGTGGGTGTTAGTTGAATTCATGTGAGGAGTAGGTTCAACAAATTATTGCCTCCAAATTTTCTATAAATAGCACTTCCATATCTCATACCACATCTCATCTTCATTTATAAAATTTGTAAATTTGTTTTTCTCATCATTTGAATGGCACACCGGCGTTGGAGAGAGGAGGAGGAGGATACTTTGTTAACAAACCTTACGAGCCTTGTCGATCAGGGGGCGTGGCGAACCAACAACGGTCACTTCAAACCTTCCTACTTGGGAGTTCTTACAAATGAGATGCGAGTTTCTTTCCCTCGAGCAGGTATAAACGAAATTCATATTGAAGCAAATATCAAGAAATGGAAGAGTGATTATCGCATACTAGACGCTATGCTTAGGCGTCCTGGGTTCGGGTGGAATCCAAATGAAAACAAACTAGTGGTAGAAAATGAAATTTGGAATGAATTTGTCCAAGTAAGTACTCTTAATTTTTTTTGTCAATTTTGTAAAAACTATTGGTTTGTAAATTTTGATAATGTTTTCCTACCATGTGTATGCAGGATCACCGATTTCAGAGACATTTTCGAGACAAGCAATTTCCCCATTTTAATCGATGGGCCTATTGCTTTATTTCTGATGAGAACTAGAAGTTCGAAGTTTAAGGCGGGCATTGGAAGAATAAATTGAAAGTTGTGATAATAAATAGATTGACGAATAAATTTGTAGCCTTCCTAATGTATTTGAAGTATTTAATTTTATATATGTCTTGTGAAATGAGGGTGCATTTGTGTTGGTCCTCGTATTGTAACATTGGTTTGAAGTGAAATGCGAACCACAGATACATGACTAGTCTTCCATACGTTAATTTTGAATTCAATATCCAAACCAATATCTAATCAAGTGATTTATGAAATAAAGAACGTACAACTTACGGAATTCTTACATTTCATAAAGTCTTCCCCACCTAATTCGTCCAAATTCTTGAAATAAAATACCTACAACTTCATTCTGAACCAAACAGATATGCCAATAAAATATAACATACGAAACCTAAAAAAATAGTTACAACAAAATATGCTATTAGACTAGTTTGTTGTGCCACTTGCAAATCACTTGTGGATGAGGAAGCACCGTCACTTGAATGATATTTGGTTTGACCCAACTGCATGTCTTGCATGAGCCGGTATCTTTCCTCATGAAATGCTAACAATGCTTCTTCCGCTTCGTCTAATGTGTTGTACTTTTTCAACAAGTTCCCTGCAAAGCCATTAACTTGCAATTCTGCGGTCGCCCAACTTGTATATATTCCCGGTTTACGCCCAACGAAAACCACCCAATACTTATCTTCACTTCCCATCGGAAATCTATTCGGAGACAAGAATTACGATAATTAAGTGGGAACCAATAGGACACAATTTGGACACAGGACACAATTTGGACACAAAACTGGACAGAGCAGAAAACTGGACACACACACACTCGCGGCACCTGCTACACACACACACACACATTGCACCTGCTGCACACACAGACTACACCCCTTGAACTTAACAAAACTACAGAACCAAAAGTCATTGGAACAGAATTATATATCTAAAGCTATCTCAAATTTACCTCCCTTATAGTCCTTTTATCTGTAAAAAAATTCCAAAAGCACAATTTGATAGGAAATTAGTACTGGGCTCAGGAAATTAGTATGAAATGCACGAGAGTACACATGGCTGCAACCAAAAATTGCCCCGCCAAGGCACCACCTTCATTTACATTGTGATTTTTTCATCATTGCCCTTATAAGAACCACTTAGAATATAGAACACCAAAGTGGACAGCAGAAAATTGGACACACGCACACACTCGCTGCACTTGCTACACACACACAGATTGCACCTGCTGCATACACACAGATAACCTGAACTGGACAGATCAGGAAACTGAATACAAAACATACACCACTTAGAATACAGAACATACACCATTCAACTCCTCAACTGGACAGATCAGGAAACTGAACCTGCTCCACACACACACCAACACTGCAGCAGATACACACACACAAGTGGACACAAAAACAAAACTCATCCTGCTCCCCAAAGAAGTTATGGTCCACAGAACTGAGCGTGCTCCACGAACCTGTAATGTCTACACCTCAGAGGCTCAGAAATCTATCATCCCAGCCCAAAAAACACCTCATGGATATGCCATTACAACCAGTAACAACAGCACTGCAGATACCAACAGCAACAAAAGGACACAGAAATAACCCCAAAACACAGCCCAGAAACCACACAGTGGAAACAAGCCTTGAAGCACTTAAAAAACAGCAGTAGGGTATGCCAAAACACAGCCCAGAAACCACGATCATCCGTTATGCCATGTGTCTCAGGAAAATATCATCATCGACACAAGTTCGAACCCATTTCCAGGCACACTTGACTACAGCATGGTAGGCACACATACACAGTGCAGAACAGAAACATAACAGAAACATAACAACCCATAAAACTGGATAGAGGCCAGCAAAACCTATGCCAAAGCATGGCAACACAGAAGCCACACATACTCAACTACTTACTTGGTTTTAATTTATACTCATACTCATCATATGTTTTATCATGGCTTTTTACCATTATCCTACGCCAAACCTCTTTTGCCATAATTTGAGATGATATATTAATCTTTCAACTGAAACTCATACGAATACGACATATTCATTACTTCTACATTTACTTGAAAAGCCAAATATTTAATACTCAATGCTCAAGCAATTTTCTCTTCTATATACGGCCATGACTAAAAGCAAGTGCAATACTTAGAAACACAATAGCGCGCTACTAAGAATTCACAGTGAAATGAAATCAAACTTGTAAATAGAATTTTTCACTTTTCAATACTTTTTGACATGTCTATAAACAAACGAATGTATAAGTCTATAAACAAGCGAATGTATAACTTTTCAATGCCCACACCTTCCGACCCTCCTACATCGGACACCTTTAGGCTCATCACGTCAACTTAAATAAGTCTTAACATAAGCTTAAAAGTTTAGGGGTTTTCTGTTGGTGAACATGCTACGAATTCTACACAAAATATAAAATTGAAGCACCATACACTCGTCATATCTCATTTTCTGTTCCTGTTGAAGTAAAAGGGGGCAAATACCACAAAGCAGCACACAAATTTCGCCAAGACCCCATATATCAATCTAGTTTTTGGAGCTGCCACTGTGCATATGCATACAGTACGTTTTGCTACGTCCCCAGAGCAAAATAAACATAATTTTATCAAGAATTGAAGCAAGCTCGTTCTTCACAACCCGTTTGGATTGTGAGAAATGGTACGAAAAGAAAAGGAAGGAAAAACCAACCCTCCTGTTTGGATAACTGAAGTAGGTGAGAAAGGATAAGAATTGAAGAAAAAAAAATATTGATCTTCATAGGTCCATTTTTCTTTCTCACCAAATCTAACTTTCTCTAATTTTCTCTCAATCCAAAGGGCCTGTCATGCACTTCAGTTTCTGAATAAAATTCTGTGCTATTCTCTGAACGTATTACTAACACATACTGATACACATGTATATTTATCCATATGCATGCATGTGTTGTGCTTATGGTTTTCAAAATCGGCAGCGGGGTTGCAATGGTCAAGTCTGAAGCAGAGGAAAATGATGATAGGATCAAGACCACCTGGGTGTGTGAACAAGTGCATGAGTTGCAGGCCTTGCGTGGCTACTCTGGTGGTTATTCATCCTCACGACAACAACAAAAAAGGCGAATTCGCAGAGATATCGGATTCAGTATCTCGCAGAGAAGATGACCCTTACTATCTCCTCTCATGGAAATGCAAATGTGGAGACAAGCTTTACCAGCCTTGATTTCCATACATTTGTGGTACAATGTATTTTGTTTATTTGTACGAACTACGAAATGTTTGTATGTACAGTTGGTTTTAATGGTATATATGATTTCCCGAATTTGGTGGCTCTGTGGCGAGTACGTCAGAGGCACAACAAGGTGCTGTGCTCTTCCACTAAGGTCCAAAAACTAGATTGATTTCGGAGTATTAGAAAGCTTTTCAATCTTTGCGCCAATCCTAGGTTATTCATCTCCATAGATAATCAATATACCAAAACAACGTACTGCTCAACAAAAACTCTGGCGGAATCTAAAATCGCCACAAAACAGAACCTAAACAACATAACCAGTTCAAAAAGGAGGACAGTTGTTCATACCTCAGTGAATCCAACTGAAATCGACCAAAAAAGTACCAAATCGCCACAAAACTCTTCCACCCCTTCTCCTCGTTCGACCAACCACAGACGAAGAAGAGTAGCAGCAGAAATGGTACCTGGACTACACAAAACCCACAAAACCCAACACAGATCTAGTTTAATACAGCGGGACAACACAAAATCGAACGCAGAAATGCCAAAAAACAGTAAAAATTCGAAGATTGTTGTTCATACCTGGAGTGAATCGAACTCAATCGACCAAATCGTCACAAACCTCTTCGACCCCTTTTCTCATTTCGAACAAGAAGAAAATGAGAAGAGTGAGGCAGAAATGATGCGTGGGGGTGGGGAAAGGGGGATTACGAGGGGTACGATGGTCCGAAGAATGGCGGGATTAGGGCGTATTGGAGATGGCTACCTCTGACCCTGGCCATCTCTAAGCCCCCCTGTGGCTGTATTGGAGGGATAACGGAGAAGGGCGTGAAGAGTTATACAGCCCTATTCTGGAAGCAGCCAAACGACGTATTACCCCTGGCCCCACGTATTAGGAGGGGGGATATCCTAATCCCCCTTCTTAGTGCTGCTTCCAAACGACCCCAAAGGGCCATAGGCCAACAAAAGAAGCGCATTTGAGATGGCTATGAAACCTTGAGCATCATTTCAAAGTATAACACTTGATTTGAAAGGCTTACTTGCCCATGTTACCGGGGGCCCCACCATACGCACATGTTACTTATTGGGCCTGTTCTATTCACGATTAGCCACTCTTTGGCCCAGCGACCTACACTTGAATTGAATACGGGTGCGACTATTCGCAGTCCCATATTTTCTCCCTTAGCTCATTAAAAATTTTCAACTACCGAAATATGTTTCGACAGTTAGTTACCGAAATTGAGATACATTTTCGACATCCAATTACCGAAATATATGTTTCTTGTGCATTTCTAACATGTAGTTACCGAAATATAATCTTGTTTTCAACAGCTATTTGGCAGTTGTTTACCGAAGGTTGAACATATTTTCGACATGTAATTACCGAAATATAATCTTCAAAAAATTTTACCGGGCCATGGGAGAAAATATAGGGCTGCGAATAGTCGCCCCCTTGAATACAAGTTTTTCATGCACCGATATTTTGATAGGCTTAATTGCCAGGACACCTTCTCAATTATTACCTTTTGTCAACATCACCCCTTCAACTAAAAAACTCATCAACCACATCCCTTCAACTATCAATTTTCATCAACTTCACGCCCTCCGCTATTTTTCGTTAAATTTTTGGATGTTAATGAACAAAAAGACTAAGTTACCCCGTTATGTTAAAAGTAGGGTTTCGGACCTTTTTTCTTTCTTTCTAGAACGCCGTCTCCCTCTTCCCTCCTCTCTCCCTCACAACTCCCTTTCTCACGCCGACATGCATCCAAACCCAGAAGATCGAAACCCTTGAACCCAACGTGACCTCCTCCTTTTTCCCTTCATCTCCAATTGAAACCCTAAATCGACAGAGCACGTCAAACTCTCAAAACCGTACAAGTTCTCCCTCATTTTTCCTTAAGTTCTGTAGTATATATATACATACGTTTTTGGACATAAGCTTCAATTGAAGTTTTTAATGTTTTACCCCAAAAAATTCGATTGAAGTTTTAAAATATTTTTCATAAATTTTAGGAATTTTTGTTTTTGAGTTATGGTTTTGCTAGAGTTACGCCTTTTTCCTATAAAAGGAGTTGTAACCTAATGTTTAAGTAACTTTTTATCAATAATACATAGACTTTGTCTCTTTCTCTTTCCTAAACTCGCGTTTATCATTATATAATTTGAGAATAAATGTAAAAGTTAGAACTAATTTCTTTTTCTTTGTTCAGAAGTGATATACTTAAATCTCATTTGGGTCTAAAGACTAAAGTGCAAGTTCCACCTTGAGGTACTTATTTCTCTGATTTTTCTTTCCAAAGTTGATTACCTTTCATGCATAGCAGCATATGGTACATGGTTCCACTATGTTATTATTTATCCCATGGTGTAGGGTGGATTCGACAACAATTGAATAATATGTTCTACAATATGTTACTTTCAAGTTAGTTTTCTACTTTAATCAAAGTGTTCCTTTGACAATTTCATCATGTACACTGCTAGGTCCTCTTCATTTGATTATTGTATGGTATCTATGCATCCACATTAACTCTGGTTTTCGCTTAGTTCTTCCCAAACATATTGAAACACCAAAGCTAGCTGCTGTTGATGTAGGATGATGATAGTCTGGCATGGATTGTTCCCTGTCACGTCTCATTTGGTTCTTGCTGGCATGGTTTGCTTCTTTTCATGTTTAGTAATGATTTATCAAACCAGCATGTTCTGATTGACACTTTAGTTTTACTTGATTTCTAATTGGAAGCTGGGGACAGGTTCATGGGTTGCAAACTAACTTTAGTGCTAGAGTAGATTATAAGATGTGACCGATTTATTATTCAATTGTTCCCGGTGTAGACTATAATTTGCAAGTTGTGGTTTAAAATATTGTGATGACTTCCAGTGATATTTGGTTGATTTTCCCCCCACATATGTCTTAGGGAATCATCCCATGCCAAATCATGCTAGGTAGTTGAAAAATGATTGTAATGTCTTAACAAATTTTCATTCAGACAAGAGAAGCATATGGACTCCGCCCAAGGGTAACATACGTATTTTTCATCATCCCTACTCCAAAAGGGATATTTGTTTTGTTCACTCCGTAATATGTTCAAAAAGGTTGACGTGATTAAGACTTTCTTCATCTGTAGGTTTATGACTCGAAAAAGAAAGAAGATTCAGTACCTTTATTGTTGGAGATGGAGATTGCTCTACTGTTGAATGGGAACTGTTAAGAAGAATTTTCTCTTAATATTTCCATTCTATTATATGAAGACATGTACACACCGACTTGGATTGTTAGAGATACAAATTTTTGGGTTATATTTGTTGTTCATATGCTCACTTTTGGGTTATGGTTCGACATGGAGGCTGTTGATTCTCTTCTATTTCAAGACCAGATGTTACTTCAATGCAAGTATGATGAACGAAAAATATTTATGTTCATTTGTTGAAAAAGTTGGTTATCAATTTTTGGTGTCGCATTGATATCTAGTAATCAGGGCTATCAGCTATGGTTCATTAGTATAAATTTGGGTTTTGATTTTTCTAGGTTTGGACGGTTTGGACAGGGGAGGAAAGGAGATGGGTTGTAAAAGAGGGAGACGAGAAGAAGATGGAGTATAGATGAAAGAGAAGTAGTGGTGTTTGGTGGGAATCTGGGTTTCCAATTTCTAGGAGAAGATGGAATAGAGATGAGAGAGCAGTAGAGAATCGGGGTTTCAAATTGTGTTTGGTGGTGTTTTGTTGATATAAATACCCCAAAACTTATTCCCGCCCAAGGCCAAGGGCAATTTAGTCATCAAATTCTTTTTTCCATCCAAGGTACCCTAAAATGTTAACATTTTCTAACAGATTTGGACAGAAGGAGTGAAGTTAATGAAAATTGATAGTTGAGAGGGAGTGGTTGATGAGTTTTTTAGTTAAAGGGATGATATTGACAAAACGTAACAATTGAGGGAGTGTTCTTGCAATTAAGCCATTTTGATATTAATAAGAACAGTTTTGCCATTATGATCACCACCCATATAAAAAGACTGATTAATGCAGGCAAAAGGTTAATAAGGAAATGGAAGGGGGAAGAAAACAGAAGAGGACAAAATCCTTATAGAAAATGTTAGTAAATGAGAGTGGCAGTAGGAAGGCGAGACCAAGAAAATAATGTTACAAGGACAAACTGATTTAAATGCCGGAGGGACAGCAAAATCGGCCGCAGCTTTCAGAGACTGTCGCACATACGTAGGACATTAAATTGTTCTACACTTCTAGGGACTTTAATTCCCTTCTTCTTACATCAGTTCCAACAAGATATGCTGCTGACTCTGTGTGTGTGTGTGTGTGTGTGTGTGTGTGAGAGAGAGAGAGAGAGAGAGAAATTTCTGGCATGATCCTAAGTAGCAAGACTGTGACAATTAACACTGGAAGTCGCTAGAAGTAAACTACCAAAGACAGAGCCAACTGTGAATCCAACGGCACAGCTTTATAGTGTAAGGCTCGATGAATAATTTCAGAGTCATATTGATGCCGTTTGTCTAAAAGATGGTTTGTTCCATTGGTTGAAACAGATACATACAAATATACTTGATACGGAGTATGTGCTATTAACAATCGCACCCGTAATAATCCGGTAGGTGTTAAGGTTACGTCGGGTGAGAATGTACATCCCTTAATACAAGACAGACCAATAAAACGGGGCCGAAGTGTTCAAGAAAGAAAGGGGGTAAACGAAAAGAATTTACAGACACAGCAGAGAAAACCGCATGGAGTCTAAAAGAAGGGTGGGGAGCACCTCTAGTGCCTAGGAAAACTTTATAGAGGTCAAGGTGCAATCGGCAGTAGTATAACTGTATAATGGACAGGACAGTGGATCCCTAACAAGGGCACTATCTTTCAAATTGAAGCTTTGTTTGATGAACCGTGTGGGGCTAACTATCAAAACTGGACAGGGGAAAAGGACGAGAGGAAAAGAGGAACTACAGCTGGAAAGAGCATCAATGGATGGACAGAAGCCAAAACATTGTGCACCACTGACGAACCCACGGACACAAAGGAAAGAGTTACGGAGTAAAAGATATCCAATCCAATCCATCCCCACTGTGACTTTAAGTTTTTTGGGACCACCATCATAATGTGTTTTTAATTGAAAGAAATGAAATCCACTTTTACCAATAATCTTTACACTAAAGCAAGCATAAATGTAAAGATCTAGAAACAACTGCATAACTATTCACTTCAAACAAATTATAGATTTCATTTCATTATTTTCTTAGTACTGTGTGTTCTATTTCATTTGGGTTTGTTTAAAATTTCAGAAGATAGCAAGAAATTAGCTATAGGATTTTAACATCTGTCACTTAACAAACCCTCGCCAAATTGAGCTAGGCAGCCTGGCGCACACCAAATACGTAAAGACAATTCAGGAGAGTTAAAACTGGAAATCGCTCAAACTTCAAACATATCTATATTACTAATTAGCATTGCCATTGATATCTTTTTTCAATTGGGTCGTAAAGTGTGGTACCAAATGTTCGATAGCCAAGAAAAAGTTTTCCTAAATAGCTGAGACCCAAGAGAACACATGAACTAGTAAACTACTAACTGGTTGGTTTTAATATAGTATAAGAAGACAGCAGAGAAAATGAGGCAGAAACATTTAACACTTCATAACGCAAAAATACTTGGTTGTGGATCATGATAGAATGTTGGAATCAGTTAACAATCTATCTTTGTTGATTATTCTCCCTTTTTCTAGATTTGTTTCCCAGGCACATTATCAGCTACAACATTGTAGTGGGTTATTTCTTAGAAGGAGCCATTGACAAGCTTAGAGACGGGGCTTACGGCTCATAAAACCTAGACATGCCCTACCATTTCTTGGTAACTTGCTTTCCAATCTAAAAAGAAGAGCATTTGGAAAATTTGATGGAAGTAGTTCAATGGAAGTAGTTCCGATGCAAACGAAGCACCGGGAAAAAAAATCTGATTTAAACGGGAAAGTGAACCCAAGATAAATAAATAAAAAAAGGACTGCAAACCTATACAAAGGACTGCAAAATATCTTGTTCAAGCAAATAAAAGAATATCCAAGCACATCATGTCACAACTGCTCTATATGATAGCTCAACCTTAAGCATGACTAACATGGGGTCTAGGATTCTTTGAATTAGAACTTCCCAATCCATTGTACCAAAACACGGTGAAGAAACGGCAAGAAACGCAAACTAAAAAAGTATCCTCAACGCCATTTAGTGGGAATGTGCAGCACCCATAGAAGTCCAAGAAACAGTAAAGTTACCCTGGAACACTAACTACTTTTACCGCCAGTTTAGTTGAAGGAGGTTCACCACGGTGTCACAAATGTGTTATGGAAACTAGGAAAATAATGACGTCAACACTGCCTTACTTAGAATCAGAAGCATCAGATTGATCTTTCTCATTCACTATCATCATCCCAAATAACAATGAAGCCTTTGTTTTTTAAGGCCAATACCTTGGAAATCATAAGGGCTTTACTTGTCTATAAATCGTTCCTTTCTTCCTATTGGCGCACTCCTTCTGAACATGACCATACCCTCGACACTCATGACATTGTATACCATGACCTTTCTTAGGCTTGGTTTTTTCGCCATACTTATCCCCTCTAGATGGGTGTGACATATTGTTACCATGGACCTTCTGAGCTTGTGAGGAACTACCACCCTTGCTAAATTTGAGGAACTCCCGAAACTTTTCAAACTTGGCCATCTCTTCTTCATCCATCTCTTCCTCACCATCCGACTCAACATTGTCCAGTTGAACACTCTTTCGAAGACATACCTTGATTGTTGCTGTTATCAGAATCCATAAATGAAAAATGGTTAATCTCGTAAATTTCAAGGGACTCTACTAGTTTCTCAACCGTCATGGAACCAATGTCCTTTTTGCATACTATGATACTGACTTTGAGGCTGAAACGCTTAGGAAGGGACCTAAGAATTTTTCTCACAATTCTTGATTCACTGACCGACTCACCCAGTCTGGTCATGGAGATGACAATATCACTAAGCTTAAGATAGAACTTCCGTATTGTTTCAGACTCTTGTAACCTACACTCTTCAAACATAATATCCAAATTCTGTAGTTTCCTATATTTCATCACGGGAGTGTCCTCGTGCGCAACTCTGAGGATGTCAAAAGCCTCCTTGGCCTATCTCACATTTTGAAATCCTCCCACAGTCTATCAGTGATAGCACAAAATATGGCATTCAATGCCTGATAGTTATAGCGCAAGTTATCACGTTCAGTTTGATCAAATTCTTCGTAGGTTTTGCAATCTTGTTTCATTAGTCTCCGTGTCAGTGACTGTGGGAGATCATAGCTATATTCTATAGACTCCCAGACACGTTCATTCATCAACCCAAGTAGAGGTGACAATATCAACTCACAGTTCTTAACCCGCCCAAATCCACCTATTTATAATCCAACCCAACCCGTCCATATTGTATAATGGGTCCGTCCATATTGTATAATGGGTTGGACCCATATAAACCTATATTTACATGGATTAAAAATGGGTTAGACCTAAAATACTCATTCCTGCACAAAAGTTAATCGCCTACCGGACAAAATTCGGTCTTCTTTATTTACTTCAATCAGATTCCCTTACAAATTCTCTCTCTCTCTCTCTCTCTCTCTCTCTCTCTCAAAGACTTTTTGAAAGAACTAAACTAAAACAAATCTGGATTTGGCAAGTTAAAATGGCCTCTCTTTTTTTTTGTCTTTAATCAAGATTTTTTCGTATTTGATAATTTTGTGCTAAACTTTTGTGAATTAGTGATTTATCTTTATTCAAAAAATTATGAATTTCAACAATAATTTTTTACTTTTCGACTCATCTCGTTGAAACAAATCAGTAAGTTTTAAGCTTTATTATTTTCCGTCCTTAGTAAATTTACAAACAGAGCTCCAAGAATATAAATAAATAACACCAGAAAACAAGGAAAATAGAAAATAACCTTGGAAAACAATTCATCGTCACCACCATCATTCCAACCGCCATCGTCATCACCGTATTCATCGTCGTAGCACTTTTGAGTCTTCAACAATGTTATAAGTTTTATTTAGGCTTCATTTAAACGTTTTTTTTTTCCTTCCCGTTTTGTGTGTTTTGTTCGTTTTTTTTTTTATAATTTTTTTTAGATTTGAGCGATTTTTATTGAATTAATCATTCGTATCAACAAAAGAGTCTAAAAAGTACAAAATTATGACCGAAAACTAAAAAAAGAGTTCACTACTAAAGATGAATTTAAAAAAAAATCAAGCAGTTGTCTTATTTGTCTAACGTGTCGTCTTATTTGAATTTTTTCAACATCGATTCATATTTTATACTTTTCTAATTTGTCTTGTCAAAACGAGCCATTAACCCCAAAAATTATGACAAAAAGCTAAACAAAAAGTATGGAAAGTAAAAAAAAAAAAAAAGGGGAAAACGGGGACGGGGGAGAAGAGAAAAGTAAAAAAAAAAAAGAAGGGAAAAATGGGGACGGAGAAGAAGAGAAAAGGAGGGGGAGGGGGAGGGGGGAGGGAAAGAGAGAGACCGGGTCGGTTCGGGTCGGGTGAGTTTGAATTTGACTTGACCTATATTCAATCCGATCCGTTTCAACCTGACTAGATCTGCTCATTTGTCACCTCTAAACTCAAGGTACGCTCTCATTTGAGCTTCCCAGTAGTCAAAATCAATATTATTGAGTAAAGGAGGTCTTACGGCTACGCAATCATCGTCTTCTTCCCAAACAGACCCCATAGAGTATCTAAACGGAAGCAACGAAGGTGGCTAAACCTAAACTGAGATCAAATTGAATCAGAGACAATAGTGAATGATACCTTATTGAGATCTGCAATGGCCCAGAGGTATCACGGCTGTCACCGTAGCGACTCGATGAAGAAGAAACATAAGCCTGAAGAAAACCAATTCTCGAAAGGACGTATTCACAGACAGCAAGGGCACATTCGATTGGGGTTTTTTTTTTTTTTGCTCGTGTTTTGTAGAGATTTTTCAAGTTTGTTAATGGAGTGCCTCCTAATGTTTTAAGTAATTTTTGAGAAATAATTTTGTCACACTCTTTCTTTGTTAAAGTAATTCTCCAGCAAGTATATTTTTTGCATCAAAAATACAAAAATAAATTTACAGTGAAGTAGCGTTAACAAAAAAATGAGAATTTCTTTTTGGAGAAGTTTCCTTTAAAAAAAAAAAAAAAAAAACTTTCTTGTCTTTGGGGGGACAACACAATTATGTTAGACTTTAGCGAAACATTCCATTGGTACCAAAATTATATTTTTTTCAGAATATATGATAACCATTTTATCACTAGGAACATCACTTGAAGATTTGTATGGCAAAAACTTTTAAAGAATTTTTCTTATCATAACCATTTTATCACTGAGAACATCTCTTAGAGATCACATACAAATGTAAAATGTTGGTGCGGTTAGAATCAAACTTAACTTAAGAAATTGCAAATCTACTTACTTTTAGCTTTGACTAATATGTAGCAAAATGGCAAGAACGCCAGCAAAATTGCAAAATGTCCCACATTCGAGCTACTCCTTTTGTCGCAATTTGTTGTGCCTTTATTCATTTTTGGAATGTCCCAAAATGATATGCTTGTTTCAAAATTTCCCATTTTTGATATTCATATTACCATTTTACCATTCATTTGCTTTTACATTTAAAAAGGTTAGAATTTCAAATTTGATTTCCAAAGGACACTTAAGTGTGGAATTTTAGGTGTCATTCTCTCCTGACATAACAGCATATCAACTTGCATTGGCTCCAACACCATCATCTTGGTACAATTATTTATATTTTTTTTGGCATAGTTTTAATATTTTGACAAAGGGGTGAAATGGTATAATTAACAAAAAGTCAACGCAATTATGATATCTCCTTAAATTACAGAAAAGTCAAAGTAGGCACAACAAATTGAGACAAATGGAGTATAAATTATTGATGATTTTGTAAGAGATTGTAATTTACAACTAATTTTGAACATGTTGCGTTTTAATAATTATTATGTCAACCAAAGTGAACAAGTGAGATGCGTGGTTCCATGGTCTAGCGGTTAGGACATTGGACTCTGAATCCAGTAACCCGAGTTCAAGTCTCGGTGGAACCTCTTCACTGCAATTTTTTGTTCCCTTCTCTCCGAGGGTGGAAGCAAGTCAAGCGACTCAATTCTCTTCTCTGTAATCTCTCTCTCTCTCTCTCTCTCTCTCTCTCTCTCTCTCTGTGCGAGCTTCGTTTTCAAGCTGGTACTGCTATATTGCTGTTAGAAACCCACTAAAAACATTAAGCAAAGTGCGATCCCTTGAAGTTCCGTTTGACCCAAAAAAAAAGTGCGATCCCTCAATCTTTTTATCATTAAAATAATAATAATAATATTTCGATTGAAGAAAAGGGATGACGTGTTTTATTTCCTATATTTTCTGTGGAAACCAGACGAAACCACCAAGGCCATCCACTGCTCCACTGCCTCAGGCCCTGGCCTCTGGCTGCCCGCATCAGCATGTGCTTCCTTCCACCGCCTCAACACACCACGTACGGCCTCCGCTAAAGGAGTGGCTACGACCGCTGCTGCGATTCAGACATCCTTTTCGGCTCCTCTGGAATAGAGTAGGAAAAACGACCACTCGCAGCCGCCTATGTCTGGGTACCCCCTCACTTGCATTAGATCCATTACAAAAAGAAGTGTATGAGCCTACGTGAAAAGTTGTAAGTGGACCTCTTCCCCAAATTTCCCAATGAGTTCTTCGACGAGAAAACGTGAACATGCCTTTGTAGTACGTTTGTGGTATGTAATATGTATATGTTCATGCGGATGATAGAGATCATGAATGTGTGGTAGGTATTTGTTCTTTTATAATCCTATTATGCTCCTATGAACGTTTAAAATGATAGCACGTTCATCTGTATTATGGTCCTGTGAAGGTTGAGGTGAAAGAGTCACAGGTGTTAGGTTTTTGGCTTAAACAATCAAGTATTTCAGGTGCTCGATAAAATGTCAAGAGTACATGAAGTTTCGTTACACATCTCCCCGTCAGCCTACATCAAAGGATTAGCAAATTGTTCCGATAACACGCCAGATATCATGATTTCATCCACACTGCAAAGTTATATCTTCGTGCACGAGGGAAAAAAAAACCTTGACATTGCATTCGTTTGCATTAACGATGATATTTTATTCATAATTCATTTACAATCAAATGTGAAAACTGAAGATGAAGTGAGTTTCCAGCTATAGTGTGAATACTAGATAAATATACATCTGTTAGTCAAGTAATGAATGTGCCACTGCTCTATTTTTTTTTTACCAGCAAAGAAAGGATTCCAACTGCTAGAAGGTTCTTTCTTTTGTTCATGAAGCTTACAGTTTGTGTTGAACTGCCAGAAGCCTTACAAAGTTCATGATAATAACAATGGAGTACTTGAAGTCTTGAACTAAAAAACTAACAGGATAAAGCTGCTATTGCTAAGTGGAAGACGAAAAATTAATCATAAAATCATTGTCGTTCATAAATAATACGTTTGGTTTCTTTATGTCTATAGTGCAGCAACCATAAGTGTCCTAAAACACGGTGTATACCATGGTTTCTTCTACACTAAAAAGTTTGTTAGAGCTTGTCACACATCCATTAATAATCACCTCCAAAACTAGTTTATGAGCCGGGCAGTCTCTCCACTCATTACCAATTAGTTTTGAGTTAGATGCTTTAACATGGTATCAGAGCTAAGACTTACGGAGGTTTTTGGACAAGACTCTATGTCGTCAATGGTTGGTTCCCCCTTTGTTTGTCAATGATAGTTGATTGTTGACATATGTGTTGAATTATTTGTTTCGTAGTTGTTGCGTACCCGTTTTATTATTATTTTATCTACTGCTTCCGTTAATCTGGTTCTGTTTTGATTAGAATGTTGATTTTTGGTGAGCCGGGTCAACGTCTGTCTGCAAGATTGCTGAGGGAGGAGCAAGAAAAAAGACGTAGGAAACATCAACGTTGAATAGCTAGCCTAGGTGAGGAGAGCAAAGGAGAAACAAATGCATGATGATCGGGACGAACGTCTATTTAAGCTAATATCTGAGGCAAGAGCTAAGAGAGAGCCGAAATGTCAACGATGCTAGATCAGTAAAGTGATGGATACACAGCTGCTGGATTACAGAAAGAGGGTCTTCGAGGGCAGGGTACGTGAATGTTTACGTAAATAAAAACTTGTGTTGAAGAATTCTTCTATTTGATCAAATTTATTAGTAAACCGGGTCAACTTCAGACTAGTCGGCATCTCGGTGCCTTTTTTCTGCTCGACTAGCGCTTAGCTATTTTTAGAACATTGGGGGTGTTACTAATTATTTTCAAAGTAGTTCTATTCCTGCAACTCAGCCATTTCCAACTCCGAAGGGATATTATGGACGATACTTTAGTATGCAATGATATACAAAGATTAAATACCTCCTTCTCACCAAACCTTATATCCAAACAGGCCCAGCCCTAGGGCAAGGCCCCAGAGGCCGCGGCCTAGGGCCTCCAACTTTGGGCCTAAAATATGGGCCCCCTTCTACAATAAGTATATATATATTTTGTGTTTGTACTTTGAAGACAAGTTTCTTATGGTTTAGTGGTAAGGCAATTGGAACCCTCAATGAATACCCATGGTCGAATCCCGGTAGATTACATTCTTTTTACTATGTCAAAAAATACTACTACACAATTGCAGGTTTTGTGTTTTGAACCTAGCCCAGCGACGATACAAGGCAACCACTTCGGCCGCCGAACCAAAGCATTTGGCGTGCTTAGTTTGACCAAAATAAATATATAAATAAACATATGTATGATTGTTGTTTAATTCTAAAAATATGTAGGGTCCCATGATTTCACTCTGGGCCTTCAAATACCTTGGGCAATCCAAAGGGCCTAAGGGATGCCACTATGCCAGTTATCAACCTAAAGATGAGTATCGCCACCATTATCAATGATATGTCTGGCAGATAGATCTTTAATAATTTATTCATAACCCAAGAAGATTCACAAGGTGGAGACATCACCTATAACCTTTGCCCTGTAATGATTGGTTTGGAACCCATTTTGCCCTCTATGACCTAGTTATTCTACTTTTTCTTCAAATTTGCTCTCCCTTCCCCTCTTTAATACTATTTCCCTCTCCCCTTTATTACTCATTGCATAGCTTTGCTTTATATACCTCCAGGGGTTTGATATTGGGGATATTCCCCATGACAAAATTTTGCATGATCCCTGTTAGACCAATTCTGCTGGACGGCCCCCCTGGAAATTGGATTGGATGGGAGGATATTGAAAGTTCGCGCTTGACGAGCACAACAAATAGAACGTATGTGTGTGCATGTTTGGGCTTTTGTTGGTTCATTTAATTCTTCTGTCATCACCTATTTGATCAACTCCTCTTTCTTTGTATTTGGTTTGACTTCTCTCTGAAATTGTAGAATACAAACTACCAGTTTGGGAAGGTCCTCAAGGCAAACATCCGGTAAGTATGGTCGGTGCTACTATATTAACTATCTGGTCAAGGAGATGGCCTGTTCTGGTTCTCCCACTCTCAACTTCCAGGCTATCCTGAAAACTTTTAAGGGTCAGGCAACTGTCCAGTTTAGTGCGCTTGAACCATAATCCTATGTACTCCAAGGTACGCTATTGTTTTTCTGATGTACATGCTTATACTGTTATATGTGTTTATACTATTCTTGGGTTGCTGATTGTCTTGTGCACAATGTTACCATCTCTTTTCAAAACACTAAATTTGGTGATTCAAAGTGATCCCGTGGAATTTTTCCCATTTGTTTCGTTAGTGGTCTCCTTAGTCGTGAAAAGCACCTTAAAGTTACATTTTCATTACATTTTTCAAATTTTTTATACAATCTTACATCTTTTAAGGTAATTTTTTCTCAGTGGCGGTGGTTACCATCACCCAAATATTAAAACTAAATGATTTATCTACTTTTTGTCAGTTGTTTCCGAAATTGTCCTTGCATTTTTTTTTTTCTGTATCAATCTCGTTTGTATACTATGTGTCATTGTCCAATGTTCAATGTCACCCTTACCATCAACTAATGAATATGCTAACAACGTCCATGAAGTTTGCTTATGAGGAGGTGACATAGAGCCAACATGATAACATTAGAATAACTAAGTGGAAAAAAGTGTTTTGCCTCCCTCGATGTGCAAAAAGACTAGAAAAAATCACAAATTTCTAAATCTTTATAAAAACCAAAGAGACCCACATTCCTAATAATTCCTTATATAATGGGAATGGGAGGTATCTAATAATTTCTTTTTAGGAATTGGGAGTAGGGCTAATATCAGGATATGTTGTAGAGTCTATTAAATTAAGGAATGGAAAGAGCATGGGACACTTGGTTGGTCTCCCCTCCCCTATCGAGGACAGGGATTCTAACTTTGATGGATTGCCAGTTTTTCCTGGTTGTGAAGCCATCACTCTTTAGATCCTTTTAATAGTTGTAACTTGTTTCAATGATCAATAAAATCTTTCTTTTGCTGAGGAAAGAAGAAAGGGCATGGGACACTTGTCGCCCTTTTCACAAAAAGTGACATTGCGTTAATACATAGTATAGATTTATCTCTCTTAAATTTTTTTTTGGTCTTGTTTTGTGTGTGTGTGTGTGTGCCAAGGGGGACATTTATTGGGGATACGAGGATGAAGATGTAAACGATCGGGCTACTGAGGCTATCCACTCGGTTCTTGTCTTTGCATGTGGAGTTATAGCAGCAGGTGAAGACAACGTATGGTTCCAAAACACTTGCCCCCAGAAGAATGGGGCGATAACGGCATTGGCGCGTTGTCTGCACATCTCTTCAGGCGGTGTTGGTATCCAGACATCAATGGCATCTCTCTGGAAATTCCATGATCCAAATCATTGGTCATGAACTAGTTTTTATATACCATACAAAGAGGATGATCTTCCAGCAACATCACATATAGAAAACATATGAATTTCAGCTTGAACAAAAAAATATGTATATATAGAAAACATACTTTCATAGATCATGTTTGGCAATAATTTCATTACATATGTCAGAAAATTAAGGAGGACTTGATTTCGAGTTTGTGAGAGATTGGATCTATTTGTGAACTTGTTTATGTTTGGTTGGTTTATTTTAAGGACTTGGGTATGTATGGTTGGTTCTACACATTTCAGAGAAAATTGGAAGGCATTTCCTTATTTATTTATTTATTTTTTGGTTTTAGCAGAATCAACCTCCAGTCTGATGTGTTGTAGTAAGCCTCACAGTGTGTTAGCCCGCAGTCTTCAAGTGAATTATTTTAAACTTCCTTATTTTATTCCTTTTTGTAAGCTTTAAACTGAACAGAAAATGGTAAATTGAATCATTTGTAGTTTCCTTTTCTTTCCTTTCATTTAGCTCATTTTTGACATTGACTTTTCTTGAAGAAGCAATCTGGTAGTTGCTTTAGCTAGCCTTGTCTAGTTTAAACGTTACAGTATCCATTCCAGTAGAAACCTCAGGCAAAAACATGCATGGATGTCTCGGTATGATATGTTAGTTTTATTGAATTCTCATGAATGTGATGAAGAATTCAATTTTGTTTTCTTCAAAGTGTAGCCTGCAGATAACGTAGCCATAAATTATCGCTTTCTTATATGTTTACTGTTGGTTTATGGCTATTTACCATTTATGTCATCCGATATTTGCAGTCCTGTTTGTGTTGAAGGTTTCTGATGGACCTATAGGATGACCAAAGCAAACTGACCATTGGGCTAAGCAGACCTTGTAGTTGTATCTGTGGATTAGTATTATACTCCTATAAAACGATGATTCTTGAGTTCTGAATTGAACTCGAGTTTGGTGTAGTTATCCCTTGTCCCTTTATCTCAACATGCTCGACACTTATGCTAGTTACATCATCTGGGAATATCTAGTGAAAGACTTTACCCATTTTGCCTCAACTGGTTTTAGATTAATCGTGGAACGGACACAGTAGGAAAATTCCCTTCCTTTTAAGTTTATTAGTTCATTTGCGTCAGATAAGGTGAGACCGGTGGTTTGAATGTAGTCTTAGTCTTTAGGGCAAGGTTAATATTCAATAGTTGCCCAATCTCTGAGAGAAATCAACACAAGAAGCATCACAATCCAACAATTTCGAGGGTCCAAACTTTTACATAGCAATCTTCTTCGCGTAAACTGGTGGAGTTATAATACTAGCAATTTTCTTTTTCAGTGATGGGTGTGATAGACATGTGGCAAGTGCTAAGAAGCAATCCCTTCTGGTCCTCTCCTGCTCCTCGAGGGTGCTATCAGCTATGGCTATGGAGGTTCCATGTAAGTCAGATGTATATGTTATTCAAATTGTTTCTAAAGAAGGTGCAACCTGGCAGTTGTTTATTGTTATAGTATTAAGTAAGTTTCTACCATGTGAAATGTTGACATTTCCTCGAGCTAGCCCGTGAACTTTGATCTTGCTTCAACACCATTCTTGGAAAATATATACTATGTTAAAAAAGAATTCAAAGCAATGACTTGAGAAAGGTAATGTGAATGGTAGGTAGGGTCTCGATTTTATTTTCCATGTTTTTTTTTTACTTGCTTATACTGTATTTGTTTACAGGTCCATTTATCTCACACTAAAGGGTGATTTAGATACACTTTTTTTGTATTTTGATTTGACTATGACCACCACGTGGTCTGCTTTGGCTGTAGTGTACTTGAGACCACCAATAGCACATGCCCCACATTGTTATGTGGTTTTCTCAATATCTTTCACCAACAAAGAAACAAGATTCATAATATACTATAAAAAGAATGGAAAAAAAAAAAAGTAGTCGAAATAAATAAAGTGGGAAGGGCAAACATGAAGTGATTGTGAAGGGTGGGTGAGGTATGGGCAAGAAAAAGCTAAAAGCTAAAAGCTAAAAGCACACCCAGACTTATTCTGGTCCCTGTTTATGTCACATGTTTCTGTATTTACTCCATCCACACTTTTTTTTTTCAAAGTGCATATCAAAGCTAAAGATATGGTGCACTGCCCAGTCTTCCTGCGCGTAGTTTCCGCGTGAATGTGTCATTTTCTCCTATCTCTACCGCCATGCCGGTGCCCGGTGCTTATTAAGTTGTTAAAAGAGACTCACAAATTATACGTATGCATATAGGCTCTACACTCGGTCAGAAAGTATTGCCGTCAGCACTACGGAATCATCTTCGATGGACCATGTGTTGGGTACTCTCTCAAATGAGGTCTTTATTGTGATTCAAATATCTCTGGTTATAAGACTAGTAACGGTCCCGTTTGATAACTATATTAGCACTTGAGATTGGATTATCAAATTCATAGGATTACTAATACTGTGTTTGGTAATCCAAAATGAGTTGGGATTATTAGTCATCAGGACTAGTAAGGTGAGTATTAGGGCGTATTCAGAAGAGCCTCTCTCACTTGGTATTAACAATCCAATCCCATCATTGCCAATGCACAAATACAAAAATAGCCTTCACCAATCTCATCTCCTTACCAATCTTATCCCATGTGAAAGGGCAAAAACGGAAATGTATATTATCAATCCAATCCTATCCATGTGAAACAAACATGATATTAATAATATCATCTAATCCCATCTTAAACAAACATACTTATCACCAATCCATCTCCTTAGCAATCCTTTCTCATTATCAATCTCAATTCTAATTCCATCTCCTTACGAATCCCAACCATATATCACTATTATCAAACAGGGCCTAAGAGTATCTACAATGCTATAATCAAAAAAAGATTCTTTACACCGTCGGTGTAGACATTTGTTTTCTCCAAATTAATTACATTGCTCCACGTCACCATGTTCAGATAATTGGAACCACTGTTTTGACGACGTGACGCAATATAATTGATTTGGAAGAAACAAATGTTTACACCGACGATGTAAAGAATTTAATCTCAATCAAAAATTGATAACCAAAAGTTGTCACATCAGCTTTTGATTATTCATTTAAGAGATTGCTAAGGTTAGCAATATAGATGTCTACAATGACATATAATCAAAATTAGATAACCAAAACTTGTCACATCATCAGCTTTTGATTATTCATTTAAGAGATTGCTAAGGTTAGCAATATAGATATCTACAATGACATATAATCAAAATTAGATAACCAAAACTTATTACATCATATTTTCAAACTACAAAAAATTAAAAACTGTGAACAGTAAAAAATAATTTTGAAACTAATAAAAACTATTTACTAGAAATGGAAAATAGTTTTTGAAACTTTGTTTGGAAAAAAACTCTTTTTAAAAAACAGTTTTCTAAAAAACAAAAATAATTTTTTAGTAAAATAATTTTTTTTTTCAAAAATATTGTTCCAAAAGAAAGAGAGAGGAAAAAGGAAGAGAGATAGAAAATTTTTGTAAAATGATTGGTGTATTTGATTGAGAATATGTAGAATCTATTAAATTTGGTTATTGTTAAAAGGTTGCTAATTTTGGTTATCCAAAATTCAAAATTTGATTATTTCTAAGGAGGTTGTTAAGTTTGATTATACTCCATTGTGAGTCATATTTTCCATCAACATTGTTAACTTTAAAAACCTTATAATTTTTATTATAGCATTGTGGATACTCTAATATATAGGCTTTCGTTTTTTTTTTTTTTTATCCGTAATATATAGGCTCTATCATCTTCTTCCTTTTCCCTAGATGTTCTTTCCTGCCAATGTTAGTGATACCTCAATTCCCCTTTATAGCAAAAAAGCAATACTCAAGACTTTTGTTAGAAATTGAGAAACAGGATTTTATCTTCTGGCTTTCCCCCTTTTCATGTTCATCTACAGGACCGGGAGGCCTGTTTGGTAGCTGAGAAAATGGAGAAGGAAAATTATAAATAAATAAAAATGAGATGTCGTTAATTCATCTGTAACCAATCAAATGAGAATTGAGTCAAACAAGGCATCTAAATGCACAATGGCCATTTCACATCAAGATATTTATGCTAACAAGGACTAGTTTTGTTTTTTCGTTTTTTTGACGTTTCTCCCACGTATTCCACATGGTTTGAAAAGTACCATTGTCCCTTTCCCTTAATGGACAATTTTGTCTCCCACTTGCCTTGAAATTATATGCATGTTACCTTCACTCACATTTCCGTCACAAATGAATCTCAACCTTTGAACGTGGAAAACAAGTGATTGTCCATGCCGACACCAAGTTTAACAACGAAGGGTGAATGAAATACCATGCAAAAGATGAAACAAAACAAGCTCCAGCGAAAACAAAGATCGAGCACCAAGATGATCAGAGAGACAACTAGACAGTACAGTGTAAAAATAAAAACAATCCTACTGTATAAATTTATATCAGCCTCTAAACAAGAAACAATTGAAGAGTTGGTTGAACTTACAAATTTAATTCATCCTGCAAGAATACTTCCTTATCACAGAATATGTATACTATAAACAACCAGATAAAATAAAGATTTGCTGCCCTACTTTGTCAACAGGTAGTTATTTTACTGAACCCTTTCTGCATATCAAAACATCTGCAGAAGCTTTTCCAATGGCTTCTCGATACATTGTTTGCCTACAAACTACGTTAAACTCCAGTTCTCTTGTAACTATAAAGGCTGCATCGAGTTGAATTCGTGAGAAAACGCTGCAACCAATCTTTCCTTCGTAATCTGTTCGGATCCCTGAGACTTGATCACAAACGTATGAAATATCGTCTCATTCCCAGTGGCAAGTTTTGACTCAAGAACTGTGATTTGTGCCTCTTTGAATGCTTGGATGACTCTTGATACCGGGTGGGTATTCAAAGGGCAACTAACCCTTACAACCACTTCATCATGTCCAGTAGCTTGGATTTCAATGTCAGGAACCCTTGTTTGATTTTC
Source organism: Rhododendron molle (assembly GCA_025413875.1). Classification (NCBI taxonomy): domain Eukaryota; kingdom Viridiplantae; phylum Streptophyta; class Magnoliopsida; order Ericales; family Ericaceae; genus Rhododendron; species Rhododendron molle. The sequence goes on along the minus strand of CM046394.1, from coordinate 538,157 downwards.
TAAAATCGGGTTAGCCCCCAAACTTTCCCTCTCCGATTCCATGTCCTTGAGCTTTTTCTGGAGCTCCGTGATGTATGCAATGGCATCTCCCAAAAGAGAGGCTTTGTCCATCTTCGAAATATTTGGCACAACGGCTCGCAAAGCATAGAACCGCTGGTTCAGCTTCTCTCTCCTCTGCCTCTCCGCCTCCACATGATTGAGTGGTTCCTCTCTTCCGTTCGCGGGCTTTCTTCCCCTTTTTCGAGGCCGCTTTTCATCAACTGGGCCAGCCAGCTCGTCCTTACCTGAAGCCTCCACATCTGAATGCTCAGACTCAACACTAACCGGATGGGAAGTTATAGGAGGCCTCGAAGTGGCCCCACCTGTAAAATCAATTTGCATAGGTGCAGCTGCCTTTTGAGGCTGATAATGATTAAGCCGAAACTCGTCCCTAACACCATTGATGACCTCCGGCAGATTGTTTGATGGAGTGTGAGGACTGTAAATTCCTGCTGTGGCCACTTGCTTCACACCCTGGAATTGAGTCCAACTTGATCCCTGAGGTCCATTTCGAGCATTTGGGAATGGAGTCCGATTCCCATTTGAGTATGCTTCCCATGGCTTTTCTCCGGCCTTTCTAACAGCAAGTTTTTCCCTAAGTTGGGTTCTGCCCAAGTATAAATCCTGCCCAAAAATCTTCGGAATCCCATCCGGTCGCTCCCCATTACCTAACTTAAAAAAATGGGCATTTACATCTTTCATTGGCTTGGCCTTGGCAAGTGATGAAAACGACGAAAATGACGCTCTTATTGACTTCACCAGCTCAAAGCTTTCAGGAATGGATCTCAAGGATCCGAATTCAACAACTCCAACATCGGTTGGGATCAGAACAATGGTTTGAATACCAGCGGACTTCGCTAAGAAGGATCTAACACAATAGTCAGACGAAGTCTTCAGAGAGTTTGAGATCCAAGTGTGCTTCCCAGATTCAAAACACTTCCCAGGACCACCTTCCCCTCTAGGGAAGGAAAAGTACATGGATGCTAGGAAGAACATCTCAGTATCTGTCACCTTATCCAATCCAAAGGCATAACTATCCTCGTCTGATCCCCCAAACAACGTATGCAATTTCTGGAGCACCCTTTTTCTCATCTTCTGTTGGGTCACTTCGTCAAGCCTAGAATGGGCAATTTGGGTATATTCAGACTCCTCCCCTTCCCTTGGCTCCCTACAAGACCCATCCCCCCATCCTAAGACCAAATCACCCGCCTTGGACCGTGAAATTTGCCAGAAAAAGGCGTAATTCCAACTGAAATTGGACGCGTTGGGTCGCTCCACGAGATCTGAAAGCTTATTCTGAAAATTTTCATCACTCCCCACTGACATCAAGGAGCATTCAGCCGAGACAGAGCTAGAAATCAAGTAATCAAAACCTCTAGCGCCCAAAACAGCCGCCCCCATAGCCTTGTCTTCTTCACTCCAACCCCCATCTCCCATGCATACCTCCACTTTCATCTCTACACCCCTCCAATAAAATAACCCAAAAAAAACAAAAACAAAAAATCCAAAATTCAATACCCAGATGACCCAAACAGAACAACAAAAAATACTAATTTATAATTCCCCCCAGATGAATCTATACCCAAACAAACAAACCCTAAACCCCAATTTCCCCTCAAAGTCAAAATCCAAGACGTTTAGTATTTGAACAACCAGGTCAAAAATAGACGCATCTTAGTTGCTAGACTACAAGACATCTTCTTTTCCAATACCCAGTCGATCATAGGGCTATTTCTCAGATCTAAAAAGTATAAAATCTGAGTTAACAGCTACTTTTTCAATTGACGAAACCGAAATAAATTTATTAGAAAAAAGGGACTAAAATAACTGCCTGTATGTATCCGGACCAAAAGATTGAAAGAGAATACACACCAGAAATGACGATGAGAAGCAAGGCAGGTAACGACTCTCTCTGTAGCAAAAATAATCCCCGGAAAGTGACAAGCCAATGAGGAAATGATTTTCCCGGGAAACAAACGATCGGTGGTTTGACAAAGAAACTGGGGGAACTTTTTTTATCTGTTTGTAGGGAAAGGAAGTTTTGGAGAGAGAATGAAGAGAGGGGAGGGGAGGCGAGGTTATTGTGCTCTCTCTCTCTCTCTCTCTCTGCTAAAAGATGGACTATGGTTATTGGGTTTAGGGTTAGAAATCAAACCGTGGTTATATGTAGTACTGTAGTAGTGTTTTTAAACAAAGGAAGGAAATTGAAAAGAAAAGTTTTGATGATTGGGAGTCGTGGAGGCTGGCTGGATACATACTACTACTCGTCGGCAGGAATAAATAATAACACCGTGCTACTGGTATAACAAGTTCTGTACAGACAGCTCGTACAGAGCGCTTTTGAACCCGTTTCGAGTCTAACAAAAATAATCGGAGCCGCTCATTTTATTCAAAATATTTTGTTTTAGCTCTCCGGAAAAAATTAGCTCCAACCGATATCGTTAAGGGTGTTTACGAACCGTCCAATTTTTCAAGCTTAAATTCTGAAGTAAAATTGGACGTTTTGTAAATGCCCTTAACGATATCGGTTGGAGCTAATTTTTTACAATAACCTAAAACAAAATATTTTGAATAAAATGAGCGGCTCCGATTATCTTTGTTGGATCCGAGACGGACCCAAAAACGCATTATACGCGCTGTCTGTACAAAACTTACTGTACCGGTAGCATTTCTGATAATAATAATAATAATATTAATAGTAACAGCTTGAGCTTGTTTTATTTTACATGCCAAACCATGCGCATATTTTATATACACACACAAATAGCACATATAGCGTGATCATTAACAAAGAAAAAAAAGAGAGCATATATATATATATATATATATATATATATATATATATATATAGCATTAATGCTACATGTACAATCATACAAACACAACACCATTCATAACCTTTCACATATTTGTGAGGCTCGTTGTATTTATCTGGTTTCGGGAAGATTTTACGAATTTTCAACCAATTTCTATATAGTAAAATTACTTGGAACTTTTAGAAGGGTAACCAATTCCAAATGTAAAACGTTATAAATTCAAAATTTTTTGAAACACTCCATACCATACACATCCAACCGGTATTGTAATACTTGCATAAATTTATACAACGGAGTGAAGTTTCGACAGCTCAAATTGAAAGCTTCTTCGACAGCAGGGAAAAAAAAAAAAAAAGTCGGTGCGCAGTTGTGCTGTGTCAAAGTATTTATATGCACTTATTTGTAAAGCCAATGACAGATTCAAGAATATTTATTAATGGGACACCTTGTCAATCGTAATCGTGCAACTTTATTCTTTCAATCAATCGCGACACGCTAATACTACTACTAAACTTTAACATGCATTACCAGCCACAACAAAAGTTTATCATTTATGATTTTTACAAAAGTATTTAAAAGTAAGCAAAAATTTATAGACAAATTTTTAAATGATCTTGTACCATTGACTTCGACATAATTTCAGAAATGATCATCCATCAATGTCTGTCTCATAAAAAAGATCGAAAGCCGCGCCTTGGGGGGGGGGGGGGGTTGTGCCCTAAAATACTGTATGTAAAAACTATGAACCCCAAATTTTTAACACTCAACATATAAAGCTCAAATGAGGATTATTTTTTGGTAAACTGGAAATTTAGTACCCAATATTCCAGACCAAAAGAAAATGTGCGGGCCCCACTTCAAAGTTTGCCTTAGGACTTTCGGGGCCAATCCTTAATGAACCGACCGTAGACCGAAAGCTAAGACTTTGGGGATTTATATTATGATTTCTTACATTTGTAGAATTATAATCAGAAATGCTTTGGTACACTACATTTTATGTGGGGTCTGTTCTAAATCCCACAAAATACAGAAAAATACTCATAAATTTTAAAATATTTTTTTATGAGACTCCTGTAAATAATCAGCTTTAATAGATATCGGTAAGTATTATTTCTAGATTTGTATAGATACAATAGAACACCAACATATTTATGCATAATATAAAAGAACATTTTAATTAACTGTATTTTGTTTTTAATGGCTACGATATTTGCAATTGTTATGCCATAAGTGCTCAATAAAAGAAAGTTTTGCTTAGCAAAAAAATAAATAAATTGAGAAAAAAATTGTCAATATAGATCTAAATCCAGTTCGTTTTGGGTCTCAAAACTTCCGCTGCTCGCGGATTCAAATAAATTTTCTCTATCTATCTCTCTACTTTTTTCGCAAAAAATTCCTTTGAACACCCAAACATGGTCGAATCTTGATTAATCTTATTACTGTTAGATCTTGCCACTCCACGTTTTTTTGTTAGTGTTTTTTGAAGTTGACTAGTGGGTCCAAAGCAAAAGAAAAACGAGGTTAGTAGAAAGTGAATTGTCAGGCAATCAACACCATTCGATTTTGCAATGTTCTTTTACCCTGAGGGAGATTTTTAAAGTGAAGGGAAAGCCAAAAAACCAAAAACAGGGAAAAAAAAAAAAAAAAAAAAACAGAAAGAAGAAAGAGATAGTACTAGGAAACCCCAAATCCTGTCAGTTTCAAGTCTCTGATGAAGTTTTATTATTAGTAGGAGGTGCTAACGTACGTACAAACAAGAGACAACCCCATGGCCCCCATTTTGAGTACAACCCAAGGCAAATCAAGAAAATGATTCCTAAGACGCTCTCTAAATTCTTTCATAATGCCTACTTTTAACCTTTGCGCTCTTTCCTTCTCTCACTCAATACATATAATCATAGATTCATGTGTAAATGCAAACCTTTTAGGTACAAGCATGGGGCCTATGTGTAAACAATTAAAATTGTTGTAAGGTTCGAATTGTTACTATTACTAGTTATATACTTAGTTAAATTAGTTCAACATTCATTCATTCATTCTTGGATTGGGGTAGTGGGTTACGTGGGTACCAGTAAACTCGCCCGTGATGCTACAGAAAGAAACGAAATGAAATTTACCATGATGGATGGATGGATGGATGGATGGATGTTACAGTAAATGGTACCAGTAGTATAGTATAGTTTAGTACTACTACTACTACTATACATACCAAAACATGAAAAGTGAAAACAGTGTGTACGGGGGGGAGGGGAGGGGGTGGAAACCTGGGATAGCCAAACAGGTATAGTCGCATGCCAACCCACTGAGTTTAAGGCTTTGTTTTATATTATATTTTTATTTTTATTTTAATAGAGTAGTAAAAGTAGTAGTAGTAGTAGTATTTGCACTATGTAATTTATAAAGATATTTTTAAATTTAGCAGTGCCTGAAAAAATGTTTTTTAGAACAGAAATTCAAAAATTATCTGTCATAAATTAAAGTTCCGCCTCTATATGTTCAGTAGAAGCCTAGAATTTATCCACTGACACATCAAATGGCACAAATATATATCGTATATGTTAATGGAAAATTCGACATAAAAAGGACCCACATAAAGACGCGTTATTGTGACCAGAGAACCCTTCCCTCCTCTTCTTTTCTTTAATGATTTTTTTGGAGAATTTTGTTTGTTTTTTATTAGTGATTTTCAAACCCAGTCACGAGGCAGTTCCGCTGAATTAAATGGACTAAAACTCATATTTTCTGACCAGAGAACCCTTCCCTCCTCTTCTTTTCTTTAATGATTTTTTTGGAGAATTTTGTTTGTTTTAGTGATTTTCAAACCCAGCCAGTTATTCACGAGGCAGTTCCGCTGAATTAAATGGACTAAAACTCATATTTTCATGAGTTTCTAGGAGTGTCATTCTGCTCAAATACTTTTCGTTGGAAGAATTAAATTTCTTGTGCGAAGAGTCCTTGAACAGATCCGAACCGTTGATTTTCCCCACATATGGTCCAGATTCTGACAATAATTTAAGCAGTCGTATTTTAGTTAAGGGATTAGATGAAGTGCGAAGAGTCCTTGCTTCATCACAATGTCTCAGATTTGATTTTTGTTGTCAGCAATTTTCAGAATCACCTCATTTTCACACGTAATCTTTTTTATTATATGATATGATATGAAAAAAAAACAAACAAACAGTATGAATTAATTTAAAATGCAGCTAAGAGTTATCCCGAGACGCTAAAACAAAGGGAAAAAAAAAAAAAAAACTGTACTCCGTAATAGTCACGTGAAAGTGGTAATGGTACTCCAGTCCAGTGGGGTCGTGGGGGGAATCAAAATTCACGCAGATACTGAGAGACAGCTTGTCGATCACGCGTTTTGGGCGGCTACATCGATCCCCACTTCACTCCGCTGGCTGGCTGGCTGGCTGTACAACGAAACGCCCACGTTTTACACGTCCACACGCAAGACACGTGTCACCATCCAACGATCTCGATTTCTCCGAATTTACTGTACTCGTACTTACAAATACAATAAGATAGAAACGCATGAGAGAGAGAGAGAGAGAAGAAAAAGTCTTGCAAAACTCGTGAAGAGCACGTGATGTAACGTGAACCTAGGGGACTGTGCGTTTGTTTGCGTTAACAACGTGATCTCCATTTAATAACGGAAGTACCCATAAACAAACTTTTCAGGTGGAGCCCCTGCCCTGTGTTAACGTGTTAGGCGTGTGTCTTTTTTTTTTTGATCAGAAGGCGTGTGTCTATATACTCTGAAGCCACCTCCATTTATTTATTTTCCCTATTTGACCCCCCCCCCCAAAAAAAAAAAAAAAAAACAATGCCACGTTCATTTGTAGTACTCCACCCGTTCCAAAAATGTGACATTTTTTGGATTTTCTATCATTTAAAAATGTTTATATCTTTCGACTTATAAAATTGTAATTTGGAAAATTTTGTTTCATAGAGCTAACTAAAATCTATCGAACAAAATTCATATTGTATACTAGTGCTTGTCTGTGCCTATGACACTACGCACTACAGTAGTGCCATAGGCACGAGCATTTTTGTAATATATTTTTATTTTTTAATGCCAACGACAGAAGCCGAGCAATGGATAAAAAGAACCGATGGCATTTTTGTAATATATTTGTAAGAGTGTAGATGTTTTCTTAGCAGAGTTCGCGAGCACACATCAGCCCTTGGATCAAATAAATCTCAGCCCTTCTTTCAATATGTTGTTTGTGTGGTCCCCACACCCTTGTGTTTTATTAGGTAGAAATATTTTTACATTCAAAATGAAAGATATAAGCAATTGAAAATGATAAATTTTTCCAAATTGAATATCAATTTTTGATATCTGTGTCAATTTCAATTCCTTATATTTTTCAATATGGATATCAAAATATGTACAATATAGATCTTGTCTGATAGTTCTCGATTAGTTTTATTATATAAAGTCTTCAAACTCATGAAAAACATTATAGATTGAAAAATATAAGCGATGAAAAATGACACGAGTTTCAAGAATTATCATCCTTTTTGTGGACGGAGGGAGTAAAAGAAAATGATTAAAACATAAACGTTCCCATGTGTTCAAATTCGTTCGATGTGCATGAGTCGATCTTACATGTACGTATAACGTGGGGTTCATTAGATACAAAATTAGGCTCAATGTTTATTGGGTGGATACCTATTGTTGGTTTTTTTTTTTTGTTTGTTTAATTTATCGAAACATATCGTCGATGTTCGTGAATCCCCATTGTGATTGACGTAGATGATCTTGATGAGTAGTTACATTGTTTTTTTTTTAGATATAAAAATGGGAGATTAATGGATAACAATATGACAAACCTCTTCTTCATTGTTAATTACTAATTTTTAGTTGGATATAAAATTTTCACATCTAGTAAGTGTACCAAGCAATAAATGGTTGATTTAATAACTTTTTTTGAAATATGGTACTCCTATTGTTTAATATTGGGATTCAAGTTTTTTAATTAATGAGACCAAATACATATTTTAGTATTCGCATCAAGCTGTGAAACCAAAGTTTCAACCCAATATAGGGAATATCCTCCCGAAGGAGAATATGGGTTGTCGAGAATATATAATAATACTCCTATTGATAAAAAGAATTTTTAAAGTTAACGGATTAGGCCCCGGCGAAGTTGTCTGCCAACGGGAGAGGTTGTTGGTGGGTCTTATCAGTGTAGCAAAGCATTTGTTTTTAGGAAAAACAAACGGAATGTGATTTTGGTACTCCAAATTTAGTCATTGGCATTCCACTTTTAGTTTTATTTTCTCACATGATTAAGGGGCTGTTTGATAAAACTTAAAATTGAAACTGAAAGTTGAAAAATTAAGTACTGAAATCTGAATGCTGAATTTTTTAAGCTAAAATGTTGCTTGATAAATATATTAAACACTGAATTAAAAAAATGATGAATTAATTTTAGTTTCGATTCTCTCTTAAATTACTAATGATCACAATGTATTTATGATAATGGTGGAGGGGTAATTATGGTGGTGGTGGTGGTGGGTTGGTGGTGATTGAGCGAGGGGGGTGGTGGTGGAGGTGGAGTGGTGAAGGTGGGGATGGAGTGGGAGTGGTGGTGGTGTTGGAGTAGTGGCGGTGATGGTGTAATGGTGGGTGGCAGTGGCATGATGGTGGTATAATGGTGGCAGTGAGTGGTGGTTGTGCAATGGCGGCGTTGTGGTGGTGGCGGCGCGGCCTGGTAGTGGTGGTGGGCTGGAGTGGTGGAATAGTGATGGTGGTGATAGTGGTGGTGGTGGTGGAGTAGTGGTTGCAGTGGTGGTGGGTTGGTGGATGTGGTGGTAGTAGTGGTGGTGTTGGTTGTGCAATGGAGGAAGCGGTGTGATAATGGTGAGGTGGCGGTGGAGTGATGAAGGTGAAATGGTGGCAGTGAGTGGTGGCGGTGGAGTGGTGGTTGTGCAATTGTGGCATTGTGGTGGTGGGCTGGAGTGGTTGAGTAGTGCTGGTGGTGGTAGTAGTGCTGGTGGTGGAGGTGGTGATAGTAGTGGTGGTGGTGGTTGTGCAATGGAGGTGATGGCGTGATAATGGTGGTGGTGGTGGGCTAGAGTGGTGGTGGTGGTGGTGATAATGGAGTGGTTGTAGGAGTGGTGGTGGTATGGTGATTGAATGCAAATATACAAAAATTCAGCCAAAATTAAGTAGCACAAAACTACTTAATCCTTTTCAATTTTTTTGCTTACATTTTAAGTAGCACTTAATTTATTAGTAATGTAAAATATAGTTATCAAACCTACTGAATCACTTATTACTGTACTTAATTAATTGATTCAGTTTTAAGTGCTGAATTTAGGTTATCAAACAATCCCTAACACATAAAGTGAAGTGTCGGTGGTAAAAACTGGAGCACTAAAATCAATTTCCAAAACAAACACGTCACTTTGTTATTTTACAAGTTTTCAGGGAAAAAAAAAATTTATTTTATGCACAATTCTTAATAAGTTTTTCTATCTTGTCTCTCAAAACTCAAAATCAAACAATGTATGATAGGAAATCAGTTTGCTAATTAACTTTACGTACGGATAATTTACGTACCGGTTTACCAACTTTTTTTAATTGTCTTCTAGTTTTTGACTATTTGATTGTGTGAATATCATTTTTCGCTAAGTTGTTTATGTGTTTTTGACTTTTTTCCTACTTTTAACTTAAAAAGACATATATATCCTTTTAGTTTGGATTCCAAAATGTGTCTGAAAACATTACTTATTAGAGGTCTCTTTGATTGAAAAGTGAAGTCAACGTACTATGAATGCAAGAAAATAACAAGGTAACGACAGATCTAGGGACTGGTAAAAAAATGTTAGTACCTAGGGGTGACATGAAGCTATAACCTAGTACATCCGAGGGCCATGGCTAAAACTACCCAATATATATATATATATATATATATATATATATATATATATTTATTTATTTATTTATTTTATAAAAAAACTTACATCCCTTGCTCTTTACGGATAAAAATATTTGGAATGCAGTCTGTTTGCAGGGTACGTACCAATTAAGGAGGCACATGCGTAATACTCTTCTGCACCTTTCATGAAATTAATTTCTCGAAACATTGAATTACTATTCAACCCAAACTTGAACTACAGTACTAATTAAGGTGGTAACCGAGATGGCCAAAGGAGCATGAGTGAAACTCCCTCTCCTCACCACACATGGTCTTTGAACCGGCCAGATACTTGGCCTTTGAACTAGATACCGCGTTAGAGGGCCTTTGGTCCTACTCGCATGCACGGGGCTCTGGCGAAGGTTTGTCCTCCTCTGTACAGTGATTAATTTGTAATAAATTCCTACAGTGATGACTTTAATCGGGATAGCGAAACATAGACACACGTATACCTGACACATTTAACAGCGAGTGAGAATCCCGTTGCTCACTCACCTACAGAGAAGCTACGTTGATCACCACTTTGTATCCTTTTCCTAAGCGAACAAACAAACTCAAACTGATTTTCCACTTGAACCAAAAAAAAAAAAAAAACCCAAACTTGACGTTATTAAGGAAGGAGGGAGGGTGTGCATAGTTTATTTGTTTTGTATGTTATCGGAAAGTTTTTGGGCAATTTACCTCTAGGTCCAGAAAATAGAAAGTAATTCCCACCAAGTTTCCTCTAATTAACGAAACACTAAAACCCTATGAAAGTGCCTAAACCCCAGGGATAAAAGTCTTAACTTTGCACCCTTATGAAAGTGCTTAAACCTCGCAGAGTCTATAAAAGTGCTTAAAACTTTGCAGATCCAATAAAAGTTAAATCATTAAAACCCTATAATGGAAAGTGCACCCTAAGTCTATGAAAGTGCTTAAACCTAAACCCTATGGATTAAATCACCTAAACCTAAACTCTAGGGTCCCTTAACCCCAGGGTATCCTAAAATCTAAAATGTTAAGACTAAAACTACAGACCCTAAAATCCTAAAATCAGAAGTCTTAAGATTTTAGCACTCAAGATGCAAGTTGAATTGCACTATAAAACCCTAGCATACCCTAAAACCCTAGGGTGACATTTCTATTAATGGTAAATATATTTTTGTAAAAGTGGACTTAGTGGTAATTAAGTATTTCATCTCTCCTTAATGGGAATTAAGTGTCACTTTTCTATACTTAGAGGTAATTTTCTCAAAGTTTTTCGGGTAAGTTAAAGACTTTTCTTGGTTGGACTGCCATGCCATGATATTTTCAGTTCGCAAAGCTCCACTTTCAAATGTATCTCAGCTGACCTCGTATACTTTAGGTCTATCTCCCTCAAATTTCCAAATGGCCATCACGTTTATTCTTTTTGTTATTCAATTGGAATGGTTGATGGACGAAAGGGCGCATGCATTCACACTTCAGCTATATATATATAAACATCACTATGAAATAACTTAATTAAATTCATATACTTCAAAGAGTGTGAAGTGAAATTTTCTTATGAGTTTAAGGAATCATGCAAAGTGTTATTTACCTTTGATCTTTTAGCGGGGAAAATTTGGTTAATGGCGGAGCCACGGAAGACCATTTATTTTTCCCCCCCAATGAAAGAGAGAAGTTGTATTAATCTATATCAGTCAAACAGCAATTTCAAAAAATAAATAAATTAATTACAAATACTTTAAACAAAATCAAAAACTAATCGTGTCTAATTAATGCTACCACTAATGATATAGGTACCGATTGAAATGTAGGGAAAACGCACCGAACGGCCGCGCCAGGCCGTTTCCGGCCACCGGACGGCCGATTCGAGCCGATTAAAAATTCTAATTAAAAAAAACCAAGGAGGCCTACGCGGAAATCAACGACATACGATGTGTGTAGAGTGCTTGATCTAAGCACCCTACTTTTAATATATATTTTTGATACATGAAAAATATACTAGTATTTAGATCACGCATTCTACACATATCAAACATTCCATCGGTACGAATAGCAGTTCTCAATTAATACAAAACGATAGGATTATTGATGACCGGTGTGTTTCACGAAAAACCGTTGAACGGGGGGGGGGGGGGGGGGGGGCGGAGGACAGGTGTTGAAATTTGGTAATGAAAAAGTGATAAAGGGCGACCCACACACGGTTCACGTGCTCGTTGGACTGGGAGTTGCGAGCCTAACTGCCGCGGGGACCACCACGGATGCTCGTACTAGCTGCTGGTGGTGGTGGGAGTAATAAGAATTCGTTTAGGTCCTTATATATATTATTCAAACAACTCGGCTTGGTTTCTGTTTCTTTGAAAACGGTATGGGCCGTGGGTTCTCCTCAGGGCCCATAGAGCGGTGGCCCAGTTTCTTTTTATAGGCTTTCATTTGGGCCCTGTTTCTGATCTCCTTATTTTCCCACAACAAAGTAGCACACCCCCCCCCCCCCCCTGTTCCTGTTCCTGTATCTATCTTTCTCTAACTTCATGTATCTTTATTTGTTTGCTTACAAGAAAGTCAACATCTAACATATTGCGAATTTATAAGTTCATCTAGATTAAAGTTCAATTAATTCTTAATCACCACTAACCTTCGCGTCCTCCTTTATCTATATAATAATAACATCTTCTAACATATTTAAAGTTCAATTCTTACGGCCAGGGGAAGTGCATGTCCAAAGCAAGAACATGAGTGACAGCTAGCTAGCCACCTAATAAACGTAAAATAGTATTCACGTGCAAATTAAAGGTGATGCTGGCTTGACTCAAAGTATATGTGTATATATATATATTAATTTAGATTGGGATGCATGCATTTGAACCTGGACTTGAAGTAAAGCTATCAATGTCGAAACAACATACTTATTCAAACACACATATATTATGTGCTTGACGAGGTAGGTAGTGGTAGTGGTAGTGGTAGTGCATTTGAATTTGGACTTAATTTTGAGCTCTCAAATAGCATTTGCATATATGTTGCACATGTTTAATATGTACTTAATTACCTTGGTCCAACCAAAAAGCAAGCAATCATCGTTCAGTACATTGCAGCATATATACATTTTTAATTTGGAGCAAATAGCCCGGCCATATTTTATAGGAACAAGAATATATGCCATAAAAGTTAACTAGCTAGAAAAATATTGTTGTCATGTTATTCAACTTGTTAAGTACAAAAATCAACTTTTCTTATATATAAGGATTCTGCATTACATGTTAATTTTCATGTAATTAAACTGTGGTAATTAAGTATAACAGTTTTAACTTTCCTCCTATGGTTTTTTCATTGCGTGTTTTTGAACAGTTACCAAACATGTAAGCAGCTCAAGCAATACTGCTTCCATCAATATCAGAAACATGCATGCATGGAGATTTTCCCTTTGGATTGAGAGTTCGTCTCAAATTTTGGTTATGGACTTATTCCTGTCTTAACAAAAAATTTATTATTAGTCCGATCAAACAAAAGGGTAAAATGCATCATGGAATTGAGTTAGGAAACATGAGAAATGTTTTGCATTAGAAAGGTATTGGCTCGTGTCGTGCACTTGATTGAGCTTTAACTTATGGGCCCTCCAATATGCGTGGTGAGAAGAGAGAATAATGTGCAGTGCAGCAAATGAAGTGACAATCTTAAGTTTGCTTCGACCCGTATCTGATATCTCTCAATGGAGAATTTTCGTTTGACCGGGCCAAAAAAAAAAACTCTCAATGGCTGCAAACGTTTGACCCAAAAAAGAAGAAAAAACAAAATGGGAAAATGATGGCCAATGACGTGTTTTGATAATTAATACCCGCCAAGGACATACTGAGAACATTTGTTAATGCTGAAAATGTCATTGACGGGTATTAATTATCAAAACAAGTCCTGGGCTGTCATTGCCAAAAAAAATATCCCAATGGCTGCAAACATACGACATCGATCGTCCCACTAACCCATTTCCTGTCTTCGCCTTTAGAGAGTTGGGCCGCTAGTTTTCTTTTATGGGTGTGGTCTGGCCCACTACACTGGGGAAGCAGCTTTTTAAGGCCCACCAAATGGACTATTCGTTTTACAATAACATAGTTGTTCATTGCTGGGTTTGCTGCTGTTCCTGGGTGTGCTGTTCCTGCATACATCAAGGTAGTGTGTGTGTGTATATATATATATATATATCTTATGAGAATATACCATAAAAGGCAACTGCTTGTACACCTCGTTATTAAGATGGATATAGTAACTCCTAATTAATCACTACAATTAATGATCTTAAACAAAGAGCCTGCAAAGCCTTGGGCTCTTGTCTCACTACAAACTTTCAAGATAATCACAAAAATTATAGTGCTCATTGCGTATTTACAAACTCTCATTACTTTAGTAGTACCACAATCGTATGTAACTATCAATCACTGTAACATAACTAAATAACTTTAGCTAATTATGATAACGGTGAGTGTGCCATAAACTTCTCTTATCGTGCCTAGCTACCACAAACAAATTAAAAGATGGAGCAACCATGCACATACCAAAATTGCTGGTTGTTAGATGCTCACATGCAAGAGTAGGCATTTCCATCCACACATAGTGTGGTTAGCTATAGCTAACTAGCTTTGACATGCAGGACCATATATTACATGAATGGTGGGTTTGTTTTCAGCTTCCAAAATATCTAACAGGACATAATTAAAGGTATACCTTATTCTAGTTAGTTTTTCTTCTAGCTGTCCCCTTATCGCTTTGATTAGGATATCCGATCGTTTCCTACCACTCACTTATAGATGTGGTTAGGTGGGAACACTGAATATTGTAAAGTATCCTATCCTAAAATGACTAAATGAGAAGGCTTTTTGATGGCAAAATGAGACAATTAGAAGCCTTCCTCCATTTTTGGAAAACAACAAAACTTCCAAAGGCCAAGAGAAGCCCAATTGCATGCATAGGAAGAAGGTTAATGACCACTTACATAGGTACCCCACAAGATTAGAAAAATACACAAGGGAGACACAAACAAAACCAATGGAAACATGTTTGTTTCTAGTAATGGTGAACAAGTCTATGTTCATGTGGTTGAAATCCTCTTATGCATCATCAAAAGGGGGGAAAAAAGCTGCTGGTAATAAAAAAAAATACGAGAGAAAAACATTTCTCATCAACTATTTAGTTTCCCTCCTAGTCTTTTACGTAGCAAAAGGAGGAAGCAAACTCAGGGATGGAACCAGGATTTCATATAAAGGGAGGGGCCACAATATATATGAACAATTCTTGTCAATTTAAAAAAACAAGAACAACTGTTTATTGAGACATATTTTGCGTACCAAATCGGTGGGGGGCCAAGATGCATGTGAAGGTTTAAAAGTAAATCACCAAAAACACAAGATAATTATGGGGTTTCTCGAAATAGCTAGGGGGTGACCTTGGCCCTCAAAACTATAAGCCAACCCATAGTTCCGTCTTTGAGCAAACTTAAACGTCATTTTTTCTACAACTTTAAAAGAAAATCCCCATCCCAATTAGGCTTTTGTATATATATATATATTTTCGAATGGTTATTTTCTCCATTTTAAAGCAGGATTTCAAATTTTTAGCATTTGACAAGTAGTGTGATGGGTTTGAATCAGATGGAGATGGTGTAATATCAATTTCGATTATATAAGGGGTAATTTGGGACTTGTTGAGGAAATATTGTGAGGAAAAAAATCCTACCAGAAAGGCCAATAGAAACACAAAAGGTCACCAACATCTCGTGTAGCCGTCCCCGTGTGAACCCCCCCAACCCGACGTTACGGGACCAAAAACTTAATGCGTTGAGCTCTGACAAGGAGTTCACTTAAGGGGCAGTGCAGTAATCTCATCGCAAATACAAAAATTGGATGAGAAGTGTAGTGAACGCGCTTTCTTTTTTCTTTTTTGTTTTGTTTTTAAATGTGAGGTTAGGTGTAGTGATAGGTGAGATACTACCGTTTGTAAATGATACTCACTGATGTGTCAGTACAAGATTTCTGTTTTGGAGTAATTCTATAGTCATCCTTTTTTTTTTTTGGCCACAATGATAACAGATGTTATTAATAAGTCAAAAGGATACATCAATCGGGAGACCCGTCCCTAGAAAGGGGACCAAATAACCACAACGGTGGGGCTTCCGTCTATAGACTATACCCTTGCCCGCCAGCACATGAGCAACATTATTACCAATCCTACGAACAAAAGAAAAGCTACAATACTGAAAATTTATAATCAAAACTTGAATGTCAAGAAAGATTACTTCTACCTCTTGATTGGTTGTAACCTGGCCATTAAGCATCTTCACTAATAGTTGAGCATTACTTTCCACTAGAACAGACCTCAAACCGAGTTGAAAGCCCAGCAGGACACCTTGTCGAATTGCTAGAGCTTCAGCAACGAATGAACTGGCACACCACTGCGAAACTCTCGTAGATGCGCGTAGTTGCAAAAAGGCCTCTGGAATCCCTTACCACAATACCATAGCCTCCTTTAATTTTCCCAATTCTTTCTTCCAAGAACCATCCACATTAATGTTAAACATCCCATGTGGAGGCCTAATCCACGAGGATGCAGCTCCTTAGCCGTAGTATTCAAAGAGTTTGCAGCCAAAAACTCATGGAGATACTCCACTGCCCTCTTGCACACCACCGCAGGCAGAGAGAGCTTATGTTAAAAAACAGCCCCATTTCGACACTTCCAAATATACCACATTAATTAGAACTGCTGCAACCGACAAACAACAACCTTGTTACTTTGATCCTGCCACCACAGTTCCATAGTATTCCAAAAATCAAAAAATGAGTTACCTTGTGATTAAACCAGTTTTTCTAAAACTTAAAAAGATTTTATATTTTCAAAAATACGAAGCAAAATGGGATCCTCCCAAATCCTATTTGACGATTCAAGCTATTTATTTATAAAAATAAATGTGTTCATCATTTATGAAAAAATGCAAGTTGATCGGTTACTGATACAAGGCTTTTTTTGAAACGGATACTGATATAAGGCTTGATTGAACTACATTAAATTAATTAGGTCCAATTAGGGAACAAGTAAAAACCGGTTTTTCTATTTCTCTTGTAACAAGGTATAATATTTCATTCAAATGGATACTGATTTCTGTTCTCTGCCTATTATTATTATTATTTTCTAAAAAGTGACGAACATATTGATCGAGGAAAATTAATTACAGTATAAAATGAAGGATTTGAATCGTGTAAGTGGGGCAGTCCGTTTCAGTATAAAATCACGTTGTAGATGTTTAAAAAGGTCAAATTAAAACTTAAAAAACAAACACACTGTACGTTAATTGTTTATTCAAATTATTGTTTGGCATGTAGAGTATCTGTAAATGTGCATGTCACGCGCCTTTATAGTTTGTGAACTGGAGTGGTCAATTCGATTGTGGTGGGGAAGGCCATTAGGTCCAATACAGTAATTTCACTATTGATGCCGAAAACGTCACCTTCAAACATGCAAACAGCAGTATTTAAGTTGCACATGGCCGAGGTGGTTAGCCTCCTCCACTACGTACTTATGGAGCAGCCACCGCCACCACCACTATTCAACCACAACATTGAAGATCATGACCTAACGACGTCGTCGGAAGCCACCGGAGACCTCAACTGTCGTCAGAAAACCACCACCTGCACAAGACACCCGGTGTACCGAGGCGTGCGTAAGCGGCGGTGGGGAAAATGGGTGTCCGAAATCCGAGAGCCCCGGAAGAAGTCTCGGATATGGCTAGGGTCGTTTACGGCACCTGAAATGGCGGCGCGTGCATACGACGTTGCAGCGTATTGTCTCAAAGGACGGAAAGCCCTACTTAACTTTCCGGATGAGATAGAGCTGTTGCCACGGCCCTCTAGCTGTGCTCCTAGAGATATTCAGGCCGCGGCGGCATTGGCAGCCAAGGCAGCTGTGGTGGCGGAAAAGAAGAAGATGGCGGGGTCGACGTCGTCGGAGAGTGATCAGTACGATGATGACTTCTGGGGTGAAATAGAGTTGCCGGAGCTGATGGAGGGTTGTAAGGAGGGTTGGACGCGGGAAAGTGATTATTGGTCTCCAGATGAAGTAGTGTTGTGTAGCCAGGACCAGGATTTTAGTTGTGTGGAAAATATTGATGATATGTGTGGGCCTGGGGAGTAGATCGATCAGTTAAGTTTGGTGTGAGGTTAAATGGATCATTTCGTCCCTCAAGCTCTGCACTAGTACTTGTTCTTGTACTCGGTTAGTGGTACCGTCGAGCATTGCTATCAAGTCGGAGTTGTTAAAAAAGAGAAGAGAGAGAGAGAGAGAGAGAGAGAGAGAGAGAGAGAGAGAGAGAGAGAGAGAAGGAGAGAGAGTTATTATTGCTACTACTACCAACTGGACTGGAGTAGTACGTAGTACTGTGTTAAGTGCTAGTAGTGATTGTGTAAAGAAATCCATGCATACTGCTTGTATATATTTTTTACGGTGAAAATTTTCAATTACTGGTATTTGTTTATTTATCGAATCAGTTAAGTTGTCAATGGCTCAAGCACAGCCTCATTGTAAATTTAGCCGTTTCAATCTGTTGTCTAAAATACATACGTACGTATTTGTCTGGTATTTAGATATATATATTCATTACTACGTACGTGTTATGCCGTACGCATGTGTAAGACATAGAGATGATGTAAAAGCAAATTAAGCACAACGGTTTTGAAAAGAACATACTACCTACATACTTTAAAGAATTGATCGAACCACCAATGTGGAAATGTACATGCATCATCTTTAATACTATGGCTTTCTAATTAAACCATTTTTCATTCATGAGGAGAAAAGCAAGTGGCATGGGGTTGATTTGATTAACATTTGAATTAATTTTGATTTTGATCAAATTTCCTTTGTACTTGCTAAATAGATTTCTCCTGCCACATAATTAAATTTGCAAGTACAGAATTATGATTAGCATCGTTTCATTGAAACCTCAAAAGCAAAGTACAACAGATCGAGAGTTGTATACTGCGATCGAGAAGTTTGAAAGTGAGAGTGATGTGCCTGATTAGCTTTCAAGAAGGCAAAGGTTTGGGTGATTAATTTGGAAACAACATCGATCCCATCACAAGATTATGACAAGAAAGACGTCTTAGGCACAGGATCAACCTTTGCCAAATCTGACATTGCACAGTGTCACGGGTTACCCAACTGCACCACGTGAAGATTCAAACATCTTGCCGGAATGTTACATGTCCCAAGCCGGCCAACATGCCTAGCGGCCAAGTCAAAGCCGGTTAACAACTTCAGAATCAAGTCAACTCGTAATTTGTGCACTTTTTGTCGTTAATTTCATCCACGGTCCAAATGATTAGAATTAAAGACATTGTAATATAGTATTGCAATAGGTGGTTTTTTTTTTTTAATTTATTTATCGGCAATAAATACTTGGATCCTAGCTTATTTATTTTTGGTCTATTTTCTACGCACTTTGTATTTTTCCAAGTAAGGGTTGGTCTTATTATACTTGGAGTTCTTGTATTTCCATTATGATCCATGTCCCTTCATGTCCTATGGAGAAAGCTCAATTTGCTATATTACTGGACGGACAGTACGTAACCATGTGTTGGAGCTCCCCTCCCATCAATCTGTGTCAATATATATATATAGTATCATTGTTTTTATTTTGTTAGCCGTACGTTTCGTGATCTATATTAATTGTAATGCTAGCTAATTGCTCGTCAATGAAATACTTTTTCCTTTGGACTACTTTGCCGTCGTTCATTTTGTCAGTTACAGTCTATATTGTTGCTTGCTTCTTGTTGGTTTGACAAACAGTTTTTGGCTACTTGCTTTGGAGTTGTTTTGGATCGAGCTAGATTGGCATGCCTACAAGGGTGTCTTGGTAGGAAGCACACATGATGTATCTTGAGCATAATCTTGCCTCAAGTGCCACCCGCGACGGTTGACACACCGAAACGTTAAAATTTGGCAGCACCATTCAACTCCAATCCAGCTGCCTAAAGCAACTTCAAATCCTTGCTGAAATTTGACTGCTACCCGTTGCTGTATAAAATTACAGCCTCCTGTCCCCTTGGCAAATTTTAAAATTATGACCCATCGGGCATAGAATTTTGGCCGTTAATTGGCCCCCCTTTTTGAAATGTAAGCAATATATAATTTATTTGCCTATAAATATCAACTTCAAAATTTTATTTTCTTCACAACATCGACTCTCAATATATACTCACAATCTCCTCTTTTTCTTTTCTTTTTTCCCAACTCAACAACCTCAATTTTCCGGTGACGTATCACAAATTCAAAGCGGTGAAATCCCAAATAATAAGAGCACAATATTAGTGCTCGAGGCGCCGGCTTCAATTTTGTAGAACTATCTTCTCGTAAGTGCATGACTTTTAACACTAGTCCACCATGGAGACGAGGGAAAAAAATTAAATCTCTTTGGGAAGCAAAAATTTATGGTAGTACAATGAAGGAACAAACGGTGAGATTAACCACCCCATAAAGCATGAAGCCAGCGTACAGAAAGCACAAGCATGACAGAGGATTCGGATCCGTTGCATAATATATGGTCACGATGATAACTGAAATCCCTGTTAGTGGATATGTAACTTTGATCATGTTGAATTTAATTCCACTTCAATGCAACGCCCTAACAAGTTTAAATTCCACGTACGCATAGGCCATACCCATACACATGCAAGCGGAATTTACTTCATCCTTTTTTTTTTTTTTTGAAAGGAATGTGGAATTCACTTCCAAATGCCTTGAATACACGTACAAATATTAGCGGACATCTCACTCCACACACGGCAACAATCAATTAGGATCAGGATTAGTCCCATAATTATAGGATTATTATTCTACATTCCATACTTATCCTTTTCTAGTTAGTTGCATGTCTTTCCTATATATGTATAGTTGTATTCTACAATTAATTCAATAGAGAAACAATTCATATTCTACACAAATTCTTGTTTTATCATGGTATCAGAGTGCGGTTCGTGCTCTTCCTCTTCTGCATAAAACAAATTGGAGGAACACAACAACTTCAATCTTTTGTCCATCTTTACCGACATAGCCGATGCCCAAGAGAAGAATCAGAAAATTAATTTATGATATCTCCTCCCCTTATTTTTTGTACTCCGCTGATCATCCCGAAACCCCTTTGTTGATGTTGCCTTGACCCACACAAACTTTGGGTCTTGGAGTCGTGCTATCACCATGGCTGTTTGTGCGAAAAATAAATTAGGGTTCATCGACAACTCACTCCCGTTCCCAACAGATGAGGATATTAAGCCCCTTTGAAAACGAATTTCAACAATGGTTCTTTCATGGATGCTTAATAGCATCGGCAACTCGATCACACCAAGTTTAACGCCATATGAACTGTGGTGTAAACTTGAGTCAAAATCACTTAAGGCAATAATGCTACCATCTTCAAAATCCAAAGGGAGATCGGCAATCTTCAACAAGGTAATCACAATATCACCAATTATTACAACAGCTTCAAGACACTTTGGGATCAACTTGATGGTATTGATCCACCTCCGGAATGTACTTGTAACACCGCCAAGGCATGGCAAAAAAAGGTGTTGAATGGACGTGTATGCCAACTTTTGATGGGCATCAATGAACCCTATCATGTTCTTCGCGCTCAAATCTCACCATGGATCCGCTTCCCGACCTTAGGAAGGTCCATGCTACAACACGAAAGGGCTATAGCGAGGAAATTGAATTTCGTCACTGAAAGTACATTATCTGCGAGGAAACAGATTTCCTCACTAAAAGACCGTTTCTAGCGAGGAAAACAGATTTCCTCGCCAAAAGCTTACATTTTGCAAGGAAATCTGATTTTCCTCAATTCGGCGAGGAAATCTGATTTTCCTTGCCAAATGTAAGCTTTCGGCGAGGAAATCTGATTTCCTCGCCTTTTTTACGACTTATTAATTTTTTTATATATATAAATAATTATTAATTATGTTCATATGTATAATTGTAATATTACAATGGTAAGACATAATCAACTACATAGATCAATACCATTATCAAAGTTATTAAAATAAAAATTAAAGTAATAAACGGAAAAAAATATAGTTTCCTCGTCAATCATATTGAATTGATAAAAAATCTCATATTTGTCACTTTTTTTATTCTAATTATCAATGAAAGATATATTGAAGTGTAGGTATTGAGGATTTATTCCATAGTAATGAAAAACTCAACAAAAGATAATAAATTTAAAAACATCTTGAAATAATGTCGTATTGAAAATATCTCGAAGTTAATTAGATCATCACAAATATATTTTCAAAACATCTACATAAAATACACTATTTCACAAAAAAAAAATACTATTTCATATCTATTGTGCATTCATGCTGTAAAGAATTTTTTGTGTGAACCGTTATTGATTTTTATTTAAACCAACTTAGGTGATTCTAATGGCATTCATTTATATACATATACATATTGTGTGTGTGAGAGAGAGAGAGAGATATTGGGTAATTTAAAATTTTAAAAATTTCATTAAAGATGAATTTTTTTTAAAAAGTATTGTCTTTAGTGCTTTTAGGATGATCTAATCTAAGTATTTACAAATTTTGTTCATATTATTATAGCAATGATGAAAAAAGCTTTAAAAAATAATTACGAATCTATAATACCCTTTGTATTTGGCAAACAGAAAAAGGTCAAAACTTACTCTTAAAATTAAAAAATAACAATGATGAAACTTGTCATTCATAATCTGATATTAAAATATATCTCGAGCTAGCTTATGACGATAAAAATCTCGTTCCATAAAAGCTAAGGATAATTCCATCAAAAAATTAGAATAATGACATATATTATTAGTCCTTCAAAAGTTGTTGTCGGATACGAATATAACATGTTTCAACAAAAAAAATTGTTGTTCTAGCAAAAAATTAAATTTGTTCAAACAAATTTTAAACACTATAAGAGTACAAAAAGTTGAAAGGCCATAATTAATGTTGAAGAAACTCATTTAGAAAGGTGAAAGAGATGCAAAAACATAATATATAAAAAAAAGTTCACAATAACACACAGAAGTGCAAAGTGGTGCAGTGGATAGGTGTTAGGTGTCATATACAAGAGATCTAAGGTTCAAGTGTTGGGAGTGGCAAAAAGCGCGAAGAGTTCGTTTACATTTTGGATTTATTTTAGCGAGGAAAGTTTTTCCTCGCTAATTACTGTTGGTATAGTAAATTTACAGCCGCGAGGAAAAATTTCGTCGGAATAGGCGAGGAATTTTTTTTTTCCTCGCTAAAGCCTTTTGCGACAAGGTTTTAGCAAGGAAAATTAGCGAGGAAATTTTTCCTTGCTAATTCGTTTTGCGAGGAAATCAGGTGCTTTAGCGAGAAAACTAAATCCTCGCTATAGCCCTTCCGTGTTGTAGTGATAGCTTACTACTCTTAGAAGAACGCACCAAGACTCCATAGCTCGTCCCCACCATTCAACCCATCCAAGGAGATTCGGCTATGATGAGTCAGAAAATTCAGCCTCAACAAAATTGACCCAAACCCAACAATGGGCAGCAGCGAAATTCGCAAGTTCCCCGTTTTTTTCCTCAAAATTAGACAAGGGGCCAATCTTATACCCAACCCCAACAGCCCGTTTATGCTGGACCAACACCCCAACATCAGCACTCTTTAGCCCGTAACAATCAACCCCGCCAGTCGCAGCACACCCAACGGCTTGACCCGCTAACTCAACCCAGCAAAGATCCGAATGCTCTGTGCACTCATTGCAACTGTACGGGTCATTACAAGTCGGGCTGTTTTAAGCTCATCGGGTACTTGGATTGGTTCTTCAATCGCCTTCCGAACCAGTGCAATTATGCAGCGCAATCATCCGTCATGGATTTCAATCCTCACTTGAGTCCCGCCAAGGCATTTCAAGCATATGATTTTTACGATAATCCGTTTGCACTATTTTCTGGTAATACCAATTTTATTTCACATGATTAGATTATTGATAGTAGGGCCTCATCTCACATGACGCCCCATCTATCCCTTTTTAACTCATATGCACTCACAGATAAAATTTTGATAGTTCTATCGGCCTCTGGTTCTACTCATGCTGTCTCCCATACAAGAAATATAAATGTCACCCCTTCCATCACTCTCTTTGATGTATCACATGTCCCTAGCTTTCGTTTCAATTTATTATTAATTTGTACATAAATTATCGCATGACTTTAAGTGCATTGTTTTCTTTTTCCCTAATTTTTGTCTCTTTTAGGACTTGAAATCTGAAATTATGCGAAACGTTCAATCTACTCCTAGAGGGGGTGAATAGGAGTTTTGTTAAAAAAAAAAATTACCAATTTTAACAAAGATTAACAGATTAAAAATTAATAGAGATGAACATGTTGATTATTTCGATTAATCCGAACCAAAACTCAAGTAGTGCAGTAAAATGAAATTGATACGAGAGACGCACGATTTACGTGGAAAAACTTAGGGTCCTAAATAATCCTAAGCCAAAACCACGGCCTAACACTACTGATTTATTCTATTAATCAAAAAGAAGAACAGATTGCGAAATAGTAAAACCTTACCCCAAGCCTTTACCTATTCTCGCCAATCTCCGATACTCCCCGAGTTTCTTCAAGATCCAATAGATTCACCATGGATTTCACGCCCGATTTCCGGATTCAATCGGCTCCGAATTAATCTCCAAAAGATTCGGCCACAGTAGCAAACGACACAAAGAACCACGAACGGTGAATGAATGAATGAATGATATGTTGTAAACCGGATCTCTCCGAAAACCAAAAAACCATGCAGTGCAACCTTTTCTTTCTGTTATGAAAACCAAACTCTCTCTCTGCTCTCTGTCGAGAGAAAACAAAACAAAAACAATAGTCGTGCGAGAACGAAGAAAAAAGGAACGTGGGCTGCCACCAACACTTGGTCAATCTCGCCTCTCTGTATGTATTTTACTCTCCGCGCTCGTCGCTTTGTATATGACCTAATAGATGATATATATAATATAGGCAGATCGAGAGAAAAAAGAAACGAGCCCCCCTTTTTTTATATAATAATAGTATTGATAACGTATTTTCCGGAGGGTTAATGATATATATGGAAAACATGATTTTTTTCCGGAAAACGTATATCACCTAGTCAAAGGAAATTAAAACGATTAAGGAGTGTATATATATATATATATATATAAGAATTTTGAGTAAGAAAAATCCCCTAATCAGTAAAGAAGACTAAAATGATTTTGAGCTCGAAAATGCAATGCATGCATGAGATGTCGTGCAATGCTTTTACCTCTCACGCAATGGGATTGATTTCGCAACGATCAACTTGGCGCAGATAGTGGGAGGAGCATCGAGCGAGCAACTACCCTAAGAACCTACCCATTACAATCAAATGCAGAAACACGAATAGAAGTTTTGAACAACCCCGGAAATTGCTAAAATATCTAACAAAATCGAAGACTGTGATTGGAATGGGTGAGGCACACAATGGCTTGTACTACCTCCGCACATCACCCTCCACTGCCCTCGTAGCTCCAACCAATGATTCCTTCCTATGGCACCAAAGATTAGGTCATCCATCACCTGCAAATTTACCTCGTTCTCTTGTTAAACGCATTACTAATAATACTTGTCCTTGTGATGCTTGTTTGCGTGGCAAACATACTAGACTACCTTTTAATTTCATTCTCAATAAAAGTGATATTCCATTTGTTCGTATATTTGTTGACATTTTTTATGGCTACCATACTCCTTCAACTGGTGGGGCTCGTTATTTTCTTACAATGGTTGATGATTGCACATGAACGACTTGGATGTATTTAATGTGCTCCAAATTGTATGCTTTTTCCAAAATCCATTTTGTTCTTTTCGTTCAGACGACGGCTCCGAATTCATATCTCGTGCAATTCTATAACTATTTCACGACAATGGCATTTTACAAGAACTAATCTGTGTTGATACACTAATAAGCACCTAATAATGTAGATTATTGGTACTTAAGTCCTCTAGTATGTTGTTTTTGTACATATATATTGTCGTTTTTATGCGATATTGTACGTAAGGTGTGTTTTTTAGTATTTTCAGGTAAACTGTGTGAATAAGGCACGTTTGAACACCCAACCAAAAGCACACGGCCACATGCCACCCCGTTGTGGTGCCCAAAAAGTCATGAAAAGATGGTTTGGAATTGCTCGGGACGCCCAAGGGTCAAGGGAATTGAAGGAGATGTGAAGATTTTACCAAGGCTATTCATTTTCCGATCAACTGATGGTATAATCGTCATATCTTTTGATATACAAAGTATTTTTTATCCAAACCACTTGGGTTAGAAAGTGGACTCAACAGGCTTTCCAACGGTCAAAAGAATACTCAAATCCGAAATTGGGAGTGTCTGGAGCAAGTCCGCGAAGTTCAGCCAAGCATCTTAATAGATTGGTATCGATACCAGTGCAAAATGGTATCGATACGAGCCACCTTAAATCACCCAGAAGCTGAACAGAGCTGGGGGTATCGATACCTTTTTGCACAGTATCGATACCAATGGCTTCCGAGCAGGTTTTTGCAGTTTTTCAACCTTCCATATGAAAAGTTTCCATTAGTAGTATATTTTTGGGATATTTTATAGAGAGAGAAGCAAATGTGTATATATAACTCTCTCCCTCACAAATAACATGATGGCCATTAGTTAGCTTTCGGTCTAAGTTTCTTTCTTGCTTTCTATGATTTTGCATTTTGTGTTCTTAGTCTTTCAATCTTCAAGAACTCAAGTAAGTTCAAGTGTTTTGATGTTTTCTCATGTATTAATGTTATAGCTACTTGTTGGATCCGTTTCTATCGGTTAAATCTAGCTTATGCCTTCATTCTTACCATGCTTAGTTCTTTGAGCATGTGTGAATAGTCGATTAGGCTTGGCCGTGGGATGACTAACGCAGCAGCTGAGAAATGAAAAACAACAGGTACATGCAGCTGTGAAGGATACATCCCAAATGTTGACAAAATATGTTGCTTTCAGTTTTAATGGAAAAAGTTGGACTGCCAATAAATCCCCGCCCCACCGGCCCCTACAATGGAAGGCATGCACTCCCTGTCTCGTGGGTCGAAAGGGTTGTGCTTTGTTCTACTCTATTATGCAGACCTCATAGACAATCGGTACCTTGACCCCTTTGAGCGGGGGAATAATGGAGGCGCGATATTTAATTTCTGGTTATAGTCTAAGTGTATTTAATTATTTGGTCGTAGTCTTTTAGAGTCATTTTGTAAATCAAAGAATTATTGAGTTAATCGAAGAGTCATTTATCTAAAGGTTTTAGTTCTAGATTATTTATTGTGTCCTGGGAATATTAAGAGTCAAGTCTAGTCTAGTAATTAAATACTATGTTAGTAAGTCTTTTTCAAAGGCAGTGGATTGAACAATATTGAGTTTTTGAGAGAGAATCTTTTTTATCTTCCAAATTCTTTGGTATTCTGCGGAATGATCAACAAAGTATTTGATGCCTTTATTCATGAGTATATAGTCTCAGAATCAACAGGTTTAGAGCATGATTTAATTTCTGGGTATTCGTGCTCGAAGCAATGGATCTTAACTCGTGCTAGTTTTGTGTTTTCGTACGCTTGCAGTGCATCGGTTGGTATCAAAGCTGTTGGCTTAGTTCCTGATTGATCATGGTTCCTGGAAAGCAACGTTCTGTGGAAGAGCTTTATGAGAGTGACAACAATGCGAGGTTACAACAACAAATCGATACTTTTAACTCAACAGATCACTACCTTGACGACGGTGGTTCGACAACAGCAACAACTGATTCAAAGTCCACGCCATGCGGAGGACGAGGGTGATTTGGAAGACAACGAGATCAACCCATTCGCTCTCCAACAGGTCACAACAGAGGCGACATGTGGCCGTGGAGTCTAGGCAATGGAAATTAGGTTTCAAACTTGAGATACCAGAATTCAAGGGGGGCCATGCAGCCTGAAGAATTTCTCGCCGAATTAAGAGATATGTTATAAGTATATCCCATCACAAGAAAATTTCCAGTGGACTTACTACTCTTAATTAGTTTCTGTATGACAGAGCTAGCTAGGATATGTAAAAAGGTAGACTAGCTACGTACAACCCTTAACGAAATTTGAAATGTTTTCCTTTTGGGTGGTTACAATATATATATATATATAACCACATCAAAGAGTCTGTGCATGGCCAGCTCGATGATCAGTTGCTATTTTATTCTTGTTGGTGGTCAGGTATTAATAGAGATCAACATCAATTATTATCATTGGGGCGGGCTTATTCGGGTTGGGCCTTTGTTAATGGGTCCCTAAAGAAAGAAAGAAAACAACAAAGAAGAATTGGACCTTATCAGCTCAAATATGGAGGCAATGGGGATTGGGCTGCATCCCCAAGTTGGCCCGGTAACATATATATACTCCAGTGTCTTATCTTAGAGAGAACAAAAAGGGAAATGATTTTTATACTCTCCTTTTATTTTATTGGTACTCATTCACGTGAAAGTACCAAAATATCCTTTATATTCAAAAAGTTACTCAAGAGGTAAGGGTAATTTAATAATTTTACATAAACAAAAAGATACTCCTAAAAAAGAGAGTGAAAATCATTTCTCAAAATAATAACTTAGACAAAACATCTACAAGCATTCGTGGTATGCGTGTCCAAAGGGGGCTAAAGTAACAATGGAGTATTAAACCTTTTCTGACATGACTGTCTCACCTCGACCAGGAGAGGTCTCTAGCAGCCAGAAGATTTCAGGACCAAAGAAGACGTTTTGAGTCTCCCAAGCTGGGGCTTCAACATACTAGTAGTGTATGTAATCTTTCTGAGAAAATCTTATTTACGGAGGAGCCGTAAATAAGGTTTACGGTGTTCTATCTCAACTGTTTAAAAGTGTTTTGGATAATTCCATGTTGTCTAAAATATTTTTGGATGGTTGAGATTGCGCGGAGTCGTAAATAACTTATTCACGGCGTTTCTCTCAATCTTTTTATGTGAGTGATATTGGCACTCCCAAGGAAACACACTTAACAATTTGGGGAGTGGAAAATCACTCCCCTCTTTTAATTACTAGTAACAGTCATTCTATAACCACAATCACTTACACAAAATATTTACACAAACTCATTCACATTAAGACCCACACACACGACAACATCTCCAATTTGTGTGGGCCTCACCAAAAGATATAAATATGTGTGTAAAATATGTATAAGTGTTTTATGATTGAATAATAATTGTTACAGTAATTGGTTTATGTGCGACATTTTGTACTACTACTACTACTATATTCGTAAGTGC
This sequence comes from Rhododendron molle, assembly GCA_025413875.1. Lineage (NCBI taxonomy): Eukaryota > Viridiplantae > Streptophyta > Magnoliopsida > Ericales > Ericaceae > Rhododendron > Rhododendron molle. Next base: position 509,081 of record CM046394.1, on the reverse strand, counting down.
CTTTCTTTGGGGGGACCCTTTCTGTCCTTGCATATGGATTGGGAAGAGTTGTTTTCGCAAGAACTTTAGTTGCTTTTTCTCTTTTCTTTAATGGGAAATACTGAAGCAGTTCCAGTGGAGAACATAGTACTACGTACTATTATATAAAAATCCGAATGAAACATTGAAAATCCTTTTGTTAGGGACTTGCCAGCAGCTCCACTTTTTTTTCTTTTTACTTCTCTCGTTTCATCATATGTCTCCCTTAGCTTGTGCCCTGAAAGTGAAAGTGCAGATCAGAGAGAGAGAGAGAGAGAAAAGAGTTTGTGAAACTGCAATTATATCATGCGTTTGAACCACGAGGGGTTAGTTTGGAGGTCAAGACATGAAACGTAAGGGTTTGAACTCTTAAAATTAATCGAGGCGCACGTAAAAACTTGGCACACTCAAGTTATTTAAAAAAAAAAAAAATGTATCGTGAACAAGATTTTGGATTCATTGGACGTACATGTATCCTTGTAATTGCGGAAATCTGGCAATAATTGAATTACTAGTGTGCAATTCATATTAATTACTAGTACTACGGAGTAATGCGGGACAGGGGTTTACATAAACAGTAGTAGTAATTGAAGCTAATCTTGTCTAAACTAATCTAATCTTTTCTTTATGGGGCAGGCTTACATAAAGACAAGTAGCACCCACCTGTGTAGTTGCATAGAATGATACAGTACAAACACAATTCATATGGATCGAATTATAACCAAAATTAATTAGGCTAATCGAAAATGTGGGTTTGACCAGAGATGAGAATCCACCGCGTTTCTTCTGATGCTAATTTTCCAGCTGGCTTGATTCTGGGAGTATTATACTACTATTATAATTGTGATTGCATATTGTAAATGTATAAAAAAAAAATTAAAATTAAAATTAATTAGCTCGTGCGTAGCCTGCGTATGTTGTTAGCATTTCTTTAATTCCAATTCACTGATGATGTTGCACTAGTTCATGTTCCTCTTAACTTGTCGCCCAATTAGGAGTAAGGAAATACTCTTGTTTGGATGATGCCTTTGCGTAGCAAATTGTCAGAAAATTGAAAAGACAATTGAAAAAGAATCATAGAGCAGAAAAACTTAAATATATCATTTTGTTTTAATAAACATTTTTGCATTTTTTTATTAAAAAAAAAAAAAACCTCAAGATGCTGTTTAGTTAATTAAAGGTCGATCTCGTGCAAGGAATGATGGAAGGAATCTGTAGGTGTTAAATTTGCAGTGATGGAAGTAATTTCATCTACTAAATTCTAAGCCACCGACAGATAATGTAAAGTGCAAAGTAATCCATTGTGGGTGAAATAGTCATATTTTTGCTTTTTGGGTGCTGGAAAGCAAGAATCTCTTGGTTGGCCAAAGTGGAATGGACTTGACTTGTTTGGCAGGTCCGGCATTTTTATCTTTTATGGATCCAGCAAAAGCCAAATTGTCAGTCACTCAGGTCCGCAGAAAGACATTTTTCCATCCTTTTTACTACGCCATACAAAAAGAATCCAATGCATACACTATTTCTCTTTGGCCCCTTTTGGTAATCATATTAAGCCTTGAGATTGGACTACTAATTTTATGGGTTTTATAATAATATGATTGGTAACCAAAAAGAGGTGTAGATTAACAATTTTATGGGCTTGAGAGCTTGGCATTTGGAACTCGATTGGATACAGGATGAGGAGGGGGCATAAGAGGGGTATTATTTTTGCCCCCATGGGCCCGATTGAATACGGATATAATTTTTGGCCCTAAAAGGGGCTAATGGAGGATAAGGGGGAAGAGTTTATCCGGGTGAGAAATGGTTTGCCAAACCAAGCAAAACATGTCCCATCACCCCCTCATCCGGGATGAATTAAACCCGCCCTGCCATATGCAGCATCCAATCGGAGCCTAGGGGTATTAGCAGAGGCATCTAGTATTTGGTATTAGGAATCCAGTCCATTCTTTGCCAATACACAATTACAAAAATAGCCTTGCTTAAACCATGTAATGACCAAAATACTTGTAGGTTATAAGCAAGTACAAACCCTAGCCCCATCATTTGGCCGTTTCATGCTGTGAATGTAATTCACCTGATTTTTTTTTCCCTGGGTCTGGATTTGATGTGTAGGAAAGGTTAATCTTTTATTGGGTATTTCCCCTCATTGTCCCAAGAAAAATTGTTTAACATAATAGATGTGCTTGTGGTGAGATCCAGAGAGGCCTTTCTCTCCTCCATGCGATGTCCCCATTTCGACAGTTGGGGCATTTGCTTCGGACATGGCTAAGTCAAGAAGAGTCAGAAGACGGAAGTTTGAGAGAATAAAATTTAGTTATGAACTTTTGTTGCATTCCTAATGTATCTCAAATAAATAATTATGTTTATTTGAGTGTGTACTTAATTTTCTCTGTTGTGTTTGTTATAGGACATGAATAAAAAGCTTATGTTTGCTATATTTTAATATTTTATGCACATGAATAATCAAATCAACCACTTTCAAATTAAAGTAATCAAAATTTTCATCTCGGTATTAAATTTTTTTCAAAAGTATTTTTTTTCATTTTCTGAAAAATTGGTTTGATCCAGAAAATACCCATCCAAAAATTAAATCAGTTTTGCAGAAGGGCAAAAATAGAAATGTATACTATCAATCTAATCCTATCCCATGTGAAACAAACATGATATTAATAATTTCGTCACCTAATCTCATCTCAAACAAACATACTCATCACCAATCCTATCTCATTATCAATCTCAATTCTAATCATATCTCCTTACGAATCCCAACCATCTATCCATGGTATCAAACGGGGTGACGATTGTTCTCCTAATTACTACGTAATTTGCAGGCCAGCATGCATATAATTAGGACCATCCAGAGAAGAAGATCGAGGAAGGAGAAGAAAATAAGAGATAGGACATCTCAAAAATTACATTCACATATCATACAGAAAGGAAGATCTATTTCTGCATCTTCCTTTGATCTTGAAGATATGAAATTTTCAATCGCGGTATTTATCTCTATTATAAAATAGAAGGCTGTGGGCCTCCATACAAATACAAACACATTCAAGGGCTAAAATTCATTTGATCTAAGGGATGAGATGTACTCTCCAACTCTCTTAACAAAACACCCACACTTTTACAAATATATTATAAAATAGCCATCGATTCTTTTTACCCAAATCAAAATTCTGTCGGACGAATTCTGTTGGCGTTTGGGTTTCTCTCTCTCGAGATCGACACGTGATCATCTTTCGAACCTCCGGTGAAACTTAATCTGGGCCAACAACTCGCAAACCTCCCTGAAAGCAAATGTCCCTGAAAGCAGCAAAGGTATTTGGAATTTTTTGTTGAAATTATTTTGGATTTTTTCTATGTTTTTTTTGGAGTTTCGTTGGCAATTTTTGGTGACGTCTGTTATGCACGTGAAAAAAAAAAAGTGAAAGGGGGACCTTTTTTTTTCATTCAGCAAAACATTTATCTTTTTTTTGTTCAATCGGCAAACATTACCCATGCCTACGGCACTACCAAAATTACGAACACTTAAAAATTTGCTTAGAAGGTGGCATGACTTCTACATCTACCTAATAAAACATAAGGGTGTGGGGACCACACAAACACAAGTTGACAGAAGGGCTGAAATTCATTTGATTCAAGGGCTGATGTATACTCTCCAACTCTCTTAAGAAAACTCCCACACTCTTACAGCGATATTACAAAAATACAATCGGTTCTTTTTACCCACTGCTCGGCTTCCGGCGTTGGCAACGATATTACAAAAATACCATCGGTTCTTTTTACCCGTGTCTACCGCACTACCGGGATGCGTAGTGCCGTAGGTACGGGCAAACACTAGTTTATTTATATGTCGTCATCCTTGGGAATTAAAAGTTATTTTTACTTCAATCAGTTTTTCAAATAAGTTTTGCCCTATTAACGGAAGAGTAATTTATTCAATAGTCCGAAAGTACCACCACGTGGTACTCCGGATCACTTTACAACCACACGTTCCTATGTAATATCCATGCACTACAAAACTATATATACAGACATATGAGGGTGTGTTCCACTAATTAAAATAAGTACTTATTTTTCAAGTATTATTTTTTTGAATTAAAAGTGATATATTGTGAGAGAGAATGATTTGTCAGACTGTCTCATAAAACAAAAAATAAATATTTAAAAGATAAAAACCTTAGCGAAACGGGGCTGAGTATATTGTTATGTTTCCACTTTCAATGCATGTTTCATAAAAAGCCAGTAGTCAAAACAAAAAATTATTGTGCGATTGAGACTCACCCATCTAGAGGTAATAATAGACTTTTTTTTTTTTTGACTAACGATCCATTATTTTAGGTGGAAAGTGTTTTAACGTGGTTTATTTTCTCTACTTTATTTTAAAACTTTATGCTGTGTTTGGTTTGGTTTTTGAAAAATAGTAGGGGTAATAAGTGGAGAGAGATAGAGAGAGAAATGTTGGAAGTAGAGAGAATCTAGGAAGAATTTTTTCAAAAAATTCTTTTTGAGTTGGGAAGAGAACAAAGCATATAACAAGTGGTTTTGGCAATGCCGACACCATCTTCAATGTGAAATTATATAATAATTCGGGAGTATCGTCACGTGATACTCTAGACCATTTTACAATCACACATTTTTGTGAAATTTATTACTAAGCATATGGACTTTACAAAAACGTATGGTTGTAAAGTAGTTCGGAGTACCACATGACGTTGCTTTTAGAACTATTGAATAATTAGTCATTTTCGAAGTGGAACATATGTCCATCAGGCTAGGGAAAATTACAACATCGATCTCCAAAACCTTGATTGGTGCCCATGCATTCTGGAAATTGTGGAGTAGTGTAGCATCGCCATCTAATTTTTCTTCCAAAGCTACACATTACCCTAAGTTGAGTCTCGTACGGTAAAAGAAAAGTATACGAAGATGTACAATTTTGGTGGGGTGTAGACTAGACTAGAGTTGAGTCTCATATAAAAAGAGTAGGCATATGATGATGTACAATTTTGGTGGGGGTGTAGACTAGACTACACTAGAGTCTAAAGCCCACTCAACAATTATTCCATGTCATGTCATCGTTACACGAAATTGAGTAGAATTCAATCCCAAAAATTAGTTTGTGGTCTCACGTTTATATTCTTTTTATTATTTTGGTTATCCAAGTAATATGGAACTTCGCTTCACACCATCTCTCACGCCCAACGTGCTCATTCGGCAGCAACTGCAGGCCAGGGATACGCACCATACACATCATTGACATACCCGGTTCTAATATCATGTTATACGGTTTTGAATAGAACTCAATCCCATTATATAAAAATAGGACTAGTATATATGCACAGCACATGACCGACGTAAAGTTAATTAGCGATGCCGATGAGCTTTATGGAGTACTTATTAGAGTAGTATTGTGCACAAACAATAGGTGATGGAATGAAATGAAACATATGACGTCAATCTGGATGAAATTAATGTCACTGGTCCGTCCAATCTCTGTTTGATTGGCAGCCCACGTGGTTTTATGAAGACAGATTCCATAATCTAAGCTTCAATGGGATTTTTGTAGCGAACATCAATAAAAAGACCAAACCGCCTTTTCTTGTCTTGTCCAAAACACACAAAACTCCCCACTCCAAAGTCTAACCAGTAGACTAAATTGTATTCCTACCAGAGAGACAGAGAGAGAGAGAGAGAGAGGCAGACAGAGAGATGGGTTCAACTTCAAAGGAAGAAGAAGAAGAAGAAGCAGAGCCAATAATTTCCACACCAAAGCTTCCCCTGCTTTCCATCCAATTACCCGTTAGTCATGACTCACCGGAGCATTCAGGGATGCTAACACCTCCACTCCACACCTCGGCCTCCGTCCCTTTCCGCTGGGAGGAAGAACCCGGCAAGCCCCGCCCCTGCACCGCCCTTATCACCACCACTCAGACTCTCTCTCACCAGGACCCACACAGTACTGATACTCCTAATTACTATAATAATAAGTGCTTAGAGCTACCTCCGAGGTTGCAATCATTTATTGATCCTAAAATGTCCTCCCCTACCACAGTCCTGGACGGCCCTTACAGCTTTCCCCTGTTTCAGTCGTCTTCTTTCAGGTTCACGACGACGACAAGGAGGAGGGAGCGTCAGGGTTCTTTCGGTAGCAGCTGTGGTGGGAGTCCGGAGAGAGGCCAGTTTGGTAATTCCATTAATGTACTGCTGAGCAACAAGAGTAGTATCAGTAGTGTTGATCATGAGGGAAATAAGGGGAGATCATCTGGAGGATTGTTTGGGTCTTGGAGAAGAAAGTCGTCCCACAAGCGGGGCAAAAGTGAAGTTGGTGGTGGTGGTAGTTTTGTGTTTTCGTCTTCCGTGGACTTGGCAGGTTTTGGTACTTTTGATGATCTTGAGAGTGGTGGTGGTGGTGGTGGACCTGGTTGCGCAAAGGTGAAGAAGGTGTCGAGACTTGCTAGGAATGGTAGCTTTTCCAGCCTCTCTCAAGTCAGGTCCCATTTCTGGGTAAGTTTTCTCATGATCTAGAATTGTACTAGATTAGATCTTTGGCATATATGGGTAAATTTTTCCAAGTGTGTTTCTATGGTAATAATTCTGTTCAGTTTGTTTTATAGTAGGAGGAGGAGTTAAAAAGAGGTTAGTTTCATCGTGGTTAATTAGTTCGTAGTAGTGCTGGATAGTACGTACTACATACTTAGCTTCATCTCGAGAGTTAAAAGAGGTTGTTAGTTAAGGGTATAAATTAAAGTTACTAGTACTATATCGATCTGTTGCTAATGTTTGATATCCTGATTCTAAGTCGTGCTGCAAATTTCCTCCCTTTATTTTCGTAAATCGGAAAGCATATATATATAGATAAAGAAAAAAGAAGAAGAAGAAGAAGAAGAAGAGTAGTACTGTAGTTTATTAGCTAGCTAGCTCATTAGTCATCATAGCTTCCTGTGCTTAGCATTTGCATTTGCGTAATTGAGGTAATTGATGTTAGCCAGGCCCAGCGATTCATCATAGCTGCCTTTGGGTCCAGTCCCTTATCACATCGCATTTGCGTAATGGAGTGGTTGAAAATAACAACATGACTCTCATGAGAGAGAGAGACAGAGAGAGAGAGAGAGATGCCCCCAAATATAAATAACTGGGTGGGTGGGTCCCCTTTCTTTCATTTGGGCACCCCACTCACTTAAGAGCTGGCGAATAAAGTCTTTCCACGATGTAAAATGTACTTTTATTACTACAACCAAAAATTCTACGGAGATCCTTTCGTGTAGCATTCAACTATGAACGTTTTCCACCGCGACTGACTCGACTCGCATTTCGTGTCACTGCCGTCGCCCGGCCTGCCTCTTCACCGCAGTCGCTGCTAAAGGGTACAGTAAGTCTATGGGTACAGAAACGATCCGAGCCGATCATTAAATGTAAAATATTTTTTCAATGGCTCTTGCAAAAATTTAGCTCAATCCAATACTTATATGTGTTCAATCCAATCATATAATTTTTCATTTAGATTTTAGGATATGAAAAAGTTAGATGATTGGATCGAAAATCTATAAGTATCGGATTGAGCTGAATTTTTGCGAGAGCACTTGAAAAAATGTTTTACATTTACTGAATGGTTCGAATCATTTGTATGGGACCCGTAGTGGGCCCTACGAAAAATTTATGTACAAAATATGTACCAATTTTTCTGTAGCAGACTTTCTGTTTTAGGCATGGCTTGTGTGTGTGAGCAAAACAGAAACCCATAGGCCCTACTCCTAGCTGTCTAAAGAAAAGGTGCAGGTCTGGTGGGGGGAAGTCTAGGCTTGGGGACAAGGTCATTTAAGACTAGACACATAGCAACAGAATTCTCCTTGGATGGCATGGCAGAAGGCACAAGTAGAACACTAGAACCTAAATTCATCATCTCTCTTTCAAACTTTTGTCACCACAAAATATCCTCTCTCTCTCTCTCTCTCTCTCTCTCTCTCTCTCAGCATTTAGGAAAGGAGAGATGCAAAACCCATCCATCACCATTCACCCATTGGTGTTGTGCATCTGCTGCATAGCACCTTGCTACATGGCACCGTCCGTTTGGCAATCCAATAATTCAAATCTCATCTCGGCAATAAACGGCTCAGATGCAACATGGGTGGAGATGAGATTGAAACCGTTAAATTGCCGAACGGACGACATCTGAGCCTTATAACACGGTGTTGTGCGGCAGCTGTACAGCACCAACTAGCTTGGATATACAGAAGGCTGCAACTCTTCAATGGGCCACAGTTGACATTTCACTCGCACCAATATGAGATCATCTATCTATGCATCTATCCATTATGGCCCAAGTAATGCTAGTATCTATTTTCTCATGCATTTCGTTTTCTGCTATCAATACTACAGGCAACCATATACAAGGGATTTAAGCAGGTGCTTCCATGGAAGAGTACAAATGCCAGGAAAGACGGGCTCCTTGTTTGAATGTGGTCTTTCATGTCATGAATAATCAACATGTCCTATTGTGTTTGTCACTTTGTTCTTCGTTTCTACTATTTTTCTGTTGATTGGGATTTGAAGGTGAATATGTAATATACAGAGGACAAAAAACTGTTTCAGTGACTTCCCTGCCTATCATTTGTTAACATTATGCGTGTATAAAGGCTCACTTTTTGATTTTCTTTCTCCCCTTCTGGGGGATAAATAATTGGACTTGCCAAAGAAAAGAAACAACTCTTTTTTTTTTTTGGCATATCCAAACAAATAAATAAAATCAACATGAGTCTTCATGGTAAGATTCCCTTCATCAATCTCGGTCTACAGGGGCATTCAACATTGATATCCCAAAACTTGCAAATGAATCCACTAGGTACACATTTTCTGTAGCCTTTTATGAACGTAAAGTCAAATAGTACGCTATGGGGAATAGCATTGGTCTGGAGAATGCAGACCATTGAATGCCATGGAGGATACTGGATCTATGTTGCAGACTTCTTGATACAAAATTGTACAAGAAACAGGCACCAACTAAACAACCGCAACTCCAGGGCAGGGCAGCTATGTCTTATAAGCAAATAATAAACATTAAAGCCCTTCCAACAACCCCGCTGGTTATCAAACAAACGGGAAAGACCAAATCTTGCTAATGATTATACAGTGCTTATTTCCCTTTAAGTACAGATTAGCTGCATTAACGCTTGAACAGAAAGGTTGCAATTTTGAAATAGTTAAAACAAGAGAAACTATACTTGAGCATATACCAGTTGGCAGTTGAGCTACTATCCTATCTATTAGAGCTGTAAACCTTTTAGAACTGCGATAAGGAAATAACACCACAAATACAACAGCACAAAGAGTCTCAACTAATTAAGCACAACAATTTCCTATGCTCAATAATGGAATATCAATCTAACATCACAACATGACGCGTCCAAAGGAATGGGATTGTCAAAGAGGCAGTACAAGAAAACACCATCATCAAGAACGGAAATCCCAACAACCATAACTAAGCACTTGTGGAGTTCATAAAATTCAATTGATAGCATGAGAAGCCACTGGTGAACATGTGAAAAACCGTCCGTACAAATAAACGTAAATAACCACAACCAGACACACAACTCCTCTTTGTTTTTGAAATGATAAAAGCTCAAATCTTATTCCCATCTCTAGTTAGGAACTTATTTCATTCGGAGAAAAAGCATACAAAAATCAGCATAGATAAGGGGGACAGGGAAGGGAAACAAGATACAAAAATCATTGCTAATGTCAAATAACCATACTACCCTTGTTTTTTGCCAGTCATACTTGTAACCACCTGCAAAGATTCAAGCCGAATAATCAGCATAGCTAAAACAACATGTGCTCCAGAATCAGGTACATATGTGTATTTAAAGATGATGTCAGAAATTGCTTCAGGAATTTTGATAAGCTAAGAAGCACGAATATGGACATGGGAGTGACTGGAGTCACATGACACACACGACTGGACATGTCATTTCTTCAAAATTAGGACACGGATACGTTGTGGACATGTCGAATGAAAAATATATATTATATTACAGAGGAGGTATCTTATGAATTCATACTAGGTCAAGCATGATTTATTTTAAATTGGGACAAAACCCGCAAATAGTATCAGTATCAAAATACAAATCAACGGTCTCAATGCAAGTGCTCATGAACTAAGCAGTAAATATCCATTGAAATTTTGACTATGGACCAAGTTTTGAATCTTGCATTCTATAATAATGACTTTTTCTTAACTTGTCCAAGCGAGAACCCAAGGCATCTTAAAGTGTTCACATCCTGTCCGCATATAAAACTATGATAAGAAAATTACACATATATTGGCGTGTCCGAAGCATGTCCGGAGAGTGTCATGCCGTTCCCGTGGCCGACACGTGTCAGACACGAATACGCGAGACTAGTAGACGTGTCGGTGCATCTTAGGCATCAGGCCTACATCTTGAGGTTGAGTTCAAGGCTTTTACAAGGGAATAGTGTACTAATTTTCTAGGCAAAGGGACTTGAACCCAAGCATCAAGGCTCAGAATCCACCTTCACTGAGACATTTATATTAAGGAGAACAGCGTCAAAAATTTAGCAGTAACAAGTCTAATAGCCTGGAAAGAAGACAATATTAACCTCGTTACAATTTAAGACACTGTGATACTCACATCATTTAAAGCAGGGGGTTGTACTTGCTTGGAATTTTCAAAGGAGTCCAGTATGGGCCTCACTACAGCTGGAAGGAAGAGGCCTGAAATATTCACAACGAAGGAAATAGTTAAATGAAAGGGAGCTATATCATGTTCCAAAACATCAGATCTTCCGACTGTTAACAAAGTTACTTCACTTGGTTGTCAAGAAAGAAAGAGGAAAGACCCATTGTTCATTCTTTCTATTTCATTGTATCATCCTATGCACATTGGTCAGTAGAACCCGATTTCATCAGAACTAGTGGAACATATTTACATTACTTTCACACTTTCACTCAATCCCAGTTTTTTTTTTTTTGGTTAAGTAACTTAAGATAAATTTATTGCACCAAAACACACGAGAACCATTACATCACGATTCAAGTCCACTTAGATCTCCCTAAGCCAACAAAAAACAAGCAAACCTCACAAAAACCTATCTACCTGAGAGAAAATAACAGCAGACAATACCACGCCCACCCCAATCAAAGCAAAAAACTACAAAGCAATAAGCCCCCAAAACACAACACAAAACACACCCAGCACACCTGCATCCTCAACTGCCTTACTAAGTTAGCAAGTAGAAGAAAAGATAGTAGGGGACAGATTCCACAGGGAACACAATCTTTGATTCTTGACACTGCACTAGACCCTCCTCCACGAGCTCAAGCAACTTCTTAGATCAGACTTCACCACATTCAGAACAGTGTGAACATCCCAACTCTGGCCAAGAAATCAAGAGATCCACCTTTCAACCCAAGATTTAATTTGGAGGGATTATGTCACCCGCCCTACTGGGTCTAAGGGTCAAACACCAGCCAGAAGGGAGAACAAGAACCAGGAAACTAAGTAGTGGGACCATCATGCATATACTAATGTAACTTAGAAATATATACGAACTATTTCTCCACTTGGTACTTGCATCTTACAAAGTTAGCACAAAACAACACCACAAGCTGGCAGGCCGAGGTTGATTTCTCCTCTTCTTGACTATGCTTATGGCTACGTTGATCTTACTAGTTGATTTTTCAAAAGCCAAAAACTTGACTTTCAGCTCTGTGCTAGAGGTTGACAAATCGTCCTTCTGGATTTGATGCAACCCAGATATCAGGATAAAAGTGCATCAAACCCATACAAAGTCTATGACGCGGAGATTGTATTCATTTAGAAAATAAAACAGTTTTGTTACTCTCGAGAACCAAAGGCAAGCACAACAAAAATGTGAACATAAAGTCCCAAAAGGTATGAACCTCAAAGAGAGGTGGGCTAATTAAGTGGGATATTGTAGCTTCTTCAAGGTCTAACACTTTTGAGTCTTGACAATGCATTGTCTTCATTCTGTTCCCGATTACAACCTCTAATGAAAAATATACCTGCGAGAAAAGTTCCTGTGGTGATCACCCTACGAGGTATTAAAGATGCAAATATAACCCAGATTCAGTTTTAAACAGTGTTCTAAATGGCGGCTGCCGAGGCCACCTAGGCGCTTGGAGGTACCCCGCCGCCACGCCAATACCCTTTCGCGTTTGATTTGGCGCCCAGGGAGGTTTGGCGGTGTTTGGCGGCCGCCTAGGTGGGCTTGGCGTGCTCGGCGGCGTCTTTGGAGGCCTAAAATGTATACTATTAACCTAAAAGGGCTAGGATCAAAAGTACAAAAAGTAAAAGGGCTTCTTATGTAATTTTACAAAATCATATCTATATATATTACAATTACATTTACATCCCCCCATTCAACACTCCACACTCTAGTCGATCAGAGCTTCAGAGGCGGGAGACGAAACGAAAGTGAAGAACTCCAGTCGATCAGAGCTCTAGTCGACGCCATCGTCTCTCTCTCTCTCTCTCTCGGCTCTCTCTTCAGTCTCGCTCTCTCTCTCGGCTCTTTGAGTCTCTCTTCTCTCTCTCTCTCTCTCTCTCTCTCTCTCTCTCTCAGTGACCTAGTCACACACACAGCGATCGTTATGGTGTTGGGTATTTTGCAGTCCCCGCAAATTGTGCCTGAATTTCGCCAAAATGTCAGTTCAAAATCATATCTATATATATATTACTACTTAATTTCATTTGGGTTTGTACTTTGAAGTTTGAACTTGCATTATGAATACATGCAATATAGTTTGATTGGATAATGGTTTGTTTTAAAAAAAAAAAATGCCGAATTGCTTGACGCCGCCTAGGCGGCCGCCTAGGCAACTTGGCGCTTGGAGGTGGGTCTCCGCCCTACTAGCGCCAAGCGCCATTTAGAACCTTGGTTTTAAAATCTAATGATATGAATGGTCCCGTCCACAACCATGTCACTCTTTCATACCTCTGGAAAAGCCGCTTAATTTGAAAAGCTATCCTAAAAAAGACAAAATATAGGTTTTTTTTGTCGGTTCACAATTACTTTGATTATTGTTCTTTAACTTTTGGTGTTTTTTCGGATGCCAGGCTACAGCCTTTACTAAATTTCAAAGCTTACCAGCAAGAGTGAAAAAACCATCCATTTTTTTCCAAAACAAATGGTAGCACAAATTAGGATAAAAAAATGGCAGCACAAATTATTAACTGAAATCCTGCATCGCTATGACATACATGATACATCACAATCAGGAGAGTCACAAGTCATTAGCACTTGGGGAAGTTGCCACTCAAAATATCACATGGCAACAATGGTCGTACAGTCAAGAGCAATTAAGGGGTCTTGTTTCTAAAGAATTATCTCTCATTGGCTATTTCTTGGACAAAAAAGTGTCATTTCCTTATATTAAATTATTAATACCTGGGCACAGGGTACATGGGGTGATGATCTTGACAAAGTGTTTTCATTGAACGATGGTTTTTTCGTTTTCAAGATCACCAGTCAAGAAGCAATTGGGTGAATAATTGAGCAACTCCATTATTGTGGAGGAAAGCTTCCTATTCCTAAAGAATTGGGCTCCCAATATACAATTGACTCGAACTGAATTTTCTGAAGTGCCAATTTGGATCAAATTTTACAATGTTCAACTGCAACTTTGGCATAAGGATGGAATGAGCTTCTCAGGAAGCATATTGGGGAGGCCATTGTATCTTGATGAAGTTACTGAAAACATTGCTAGGTTGAATTTCGAATTTTTTTGCATTGATGTAGATACTTTGACGGTCATCCCAAGTCTTTCAAGATCAAGTCAATGGAATTTTAAATGAAATCAAAGTTGAGGTTCCGAGGATGCCCCAAGCATGCACTAAATGCAATTCCTTTGGCCATTACTCCACTGGGTGTCACCTTAATCCTCCTTTAAAATCTTCCGGTCAAATTTGGAAAGAGAAGGAGAAAGGCCATGCTTTGATTAATAGCAAGGCGCAAGACAAAGCTATTTGTTCATTCTCACCTTTGGTCCATAAAGGAGAGGGATCATCTACCTTGTCTATTGAAGCTTATCATTCTACTCTTCCACAAGAACTTGAAAGCTCAAATTTTCTCAAAAATGTGGAATTTGAGGGACAAGAGGAGGTCTCATTGAGTGGTGATCCCCTTGATGTTGGTATTGTTCTCACTCGGGAGGAAAAAAAGAAGAGGCTCAAGCATAAGTCGCATCAAATGAAGGATGACCGTGCCAAAGAGGAAACTCAATTGAGGTTAATTCGTTTGCCTCCAAAGTCCAAGAGGAAGGAACACTCAACTGTTCATGCAGACAAACCACCTTAGAGTCGAGTTTCATATGATGTTAGGATTTGTCTCTATCGTGCTACCTTACCTTTTGAAATTGTTGCTTATGCTATAGGTGTTATACCTCTTTTGTAGGAGGAGTGTTTTGTGATAGGTTTACTAGTGTTAGTAGAGGCTCAGCTGCATCTTGATATGCGTGTAATGAACTGCATTGTAAATTCTTTTTGGTAATAAAATTCCTTAATTACCAAAAAAAATAATAATTCAAATCTAAACCACTAATACACTATACACCCAATCCAACACGAAAATAGATGCAATAGCATAATGAACGGTAAATCAATTAACTTTGATTTCTCTCTCTCTCATGCAAATCAATCATCTTAAGTGCACAATTCTTGCTGTCGCTCCCATCAAAACGATTTCAAACATAACCTTGTAATTGAAAGAAAACATGTCGAACAGAGGAACATCTGAGTTTGGCTAATTTGAGTTAGGGTTTGGAGACAAGGAAATGATAGCGATGGAAATGGACTTTGGGGTAAGGGATGGAGGGACGTACCAAAGCCAGCGATGAGGCAAGAGGCCGTGACGACAGGCTCTTGCACCACAAACATCTTCAGCTTCTCCATCACCGCCATCTCCTCTTCTTATTCTTCTTCCTTCTACTTCTGTGCTTCTCTCTTTCTCTCTCTAGAAATGGATCGCGAGAACACAGTTCACTGAAACTATAGAATCCAAAGGGGATGGCATGTCGGGTCGGTTTTCTGAGTTGGAGATCCGGGAAGTATGAGGAGATAGGACTTATTTGGGCCTTTTTCTTCCTCAATCTATGCTCTCGTAATTTTTTCCGTTATTACACTATATTTATTTTTCGTAATTTTTTTTAGCTTTCTCTCATGAATTTTAGGATTAATCATTCGTTACTTGGAGATGAATCAGAAAAATATATAAATGTGGACTAAAATTGAATCAAAATTTTGTATCACTTTTGTGTTTTGATCACAATCTTTTTAGTTTTAAACTCCATTAGTCGAAATGAATGATCAGTTTAAAATTCGATGTGAATCTAACATAAATTTAAAAAAAAAAAATTAATATCCCACTAAAAATTTAGGAAAAGTTGGGGGTGAGCATCTCCAGCCCTTTCTCAAATTTAAACAAAATTGGAGTAAAAACTTTATCTCTCATATGAAACATTCCAATGAACAACTTCAAATCTAATAAACTTTATCTCCTCTGGTCGATGACGCATTGGTGTTTCCTTCGGGGGATGCCTCCTTGCTGAGATGTAAGTTCGTCGCCTATTTCATTGAAATGGGTGGGGAGCGCCAGCCGATGGATCTCATCAATTGACTACGGCACTGTCCCTTCGGTAATCTTCCTCAGTGACGCATAGGTGTTCCCTTTGAAGGATGCCTCCTTGCTAAGAGATAAGCTCGTTGCCTAGGCGGTGAGTGTCGGTTGATGGATCTCCATTGGCTATGGCACCTTCCCAATGATGGATTGGTGTCCCCGCACAGAAAAGCGTTCCAGGCTAATAGTCTTTGATTTCTAATGCCACGGTGCGTAGCCCAGGAGATGCCTCTTTGTTGAGGGAAAAGCTTGTTGCCTAGGCGGCAAGTGCCAGTCGATGGTTCTCTGTTGGCTATGGCATTGTTGCTTCAGAAAGCTTGGCACCTCGCTGTGTCAGCTCCGCTGTGTTCGTACATCTAACGAACAAGTCGAGCATGAGTTTTGTTTTTTAATTAGCTAGCTCATATCACTAACCGAATTGAACACGAGCAACCAACTTGAGCTAGCTAGCAATATCCAGCTAATTGATCAGGCTCATCTAACACTAACCCGGAATCCAATCAATAACGTTATCTCAGACCATATCTGCCAACTAGTAAATCAAAGCATAGAGCTGCCACCAAATGCGAAGCATGAAAGGGATTTTTGGAATGAAGGAAAAGAAGAGAAAAGTACGTATGAGGTCATAAAAAGGTCTAATATAGGAAGACCTACTAATTATGTCCAAGTAAAACAAACATTTCATTACATAATTATTGCAGCTTTAGCCAAGGAAGTACAGTCTCATCAACTTTTCTGATACAAAACGTACCGAATCTATGTATATACATGTACAAGAAACAAACATATACAACCCATACCAACAGTCCATAAAACCAATGATCTTCTCAAGCAGCAGAAAATTGGAATACAAACATATAGATTCGTTTAAAAAGCCGGTAACATCCATCCAATAGTCCAACCGAGGAGCAACCCAGCACCAATGAGACCCAATCCCAATGCAAAGGCAACAGAGAACTTACTAATCTCACATTGAGAACGACCTCTCTTCCCTCGTTTTCCCTTTGCCGGTTTTTGACGATTCTTTTGCGGTTTCACAGGTTTGATAGGCATCCAAGGTAGCACTGCGGGAAAGAGGGTAGAAATTGGCTCGCTAGTATTTTTTATCTGGCAGTAGAGGTTTTCAAGCTGCAGAAGCTGGAACCATTGCTTGTAGGCAAAGAGGTGGGATGCCTGTCTGAAAAAGAGCTTGAGAATGTGTTCCTTCTCCGCATACGCTTCCTTTGCTGCCTTTTCAGCTTCCCTTGCACGTGTTTGAGAATGGCGGAGGGCTTCCAATAGCTGAGCCTTGCTGGGATCCATGTCAGAATTTTGTGTTTCGGTCATATCTTTTAAGGTTGGGCCATCACTGCATCAGCCACCACATAGTCCAAATAAGGAATAATGTTAAAAGCAATGGATATCGTTGAAAACTAGCACCAAAATTCAAACCCAAATCCAACTACGATCCCGAAATTAAACATCAATGCAACATGTTAAAAACTCGAGGCACATAGTTGTTTCCACAAGGCTTCAAAATCTAAAAGACATTTATCAAAAAAGGTAAAAGACAGCTTTTGACGTTCAAGTAATGCAAGAAACTTGTTAAGAGGGACTATTTATTTCTTATCAGTCGTAAGTAGGATAAGTAATGTAAATACAGAATCAAAGGGAGTATTGAGGAAACAGTAAAAGCTGGTGCATTGGTTGATTACATAGTCCTCATCAGTATCTCGTGTATAAGGTCTAACCTGCCTGAATAATTTCAGAATCCAATGGTGCTCAAATTCCTTCATATATATCATTATCATGACCATGAAATGACCCCAACCAAATGGCCAAATGCATGCCATTTTCTCGACACATATACATGGCAAGATAATATTTCTTGTTTGACTTTCCAGCATGGAAAGTTGCACAGCTTGGGACCTAATTATCCCGTGCTCAGTTTGTGAAATGTGCAATTTTTTTTACCTGATTTTCACTAAATTGATCAATGGGAAAAGAGAAGGAAGAGAACCAGATAGATCGCGAATCCTCAACTAAAGGGAGCCCAATCCTCGAATAAGTCCACATATAAGGCAGGGCAGAAACTGCTTTCTCAAGGCCTAACAAAAGATAGGTTTCCCTATATCTGAGAGAGTGGAGAGTGTGCAGCCAATACCAAGTAGTCGACATGTCATACAAATCCCCAAGTAGTTTCACACAAATTTGTGCTCTTCCACCATTTTACTTTCTTGTCCATAAAAAAGCTAACTATGAAACAAGTAAAAGATAATGCAACAATTATGTCACAAAACATAGAGAAAGCCAAAGGAAGAATTTAACAAGAGAATGGTTAAGCTAGAAGAAGGAAATAATCCAAGCATTACCTGTTTCTTTTATCTGAACCACTTTGTGATTGCTCCCACAATGAGGCCCACGGCTTCTCGCATGCACTTCCTATGGTGAGACCACCTGGTGTTCCAACAGTTGGACTGGACATTGGGGCCTTCAAATCCTTAAATGGGGGTAAAATCCCACCACGATCTAAATAACCAAGATAAACATATGGGTCCCCTTTAACATGTGTATTCTGAGGCCGGGGAAGATCACAATTTTCTATAAGGTCAAGTGATCTTCGTGCAACTATGGAAACCAGTTCATCTCCGTCTGCTACACGCCACCATGGCTCTGCTTTTTCACCTCCAATCCAGGGATAGTCTGAATCAAAACTATTCCTACTGGTTTGCTTAG
Source organism: Rhododendron molle (assembly GCA_025413875.1). Taxonomy (NCBI): domain Eukaryota; kingdom Viridiplantae; phylum Streptophyta; class Magnoliopsida; order Ericales; family Ericaceae; genus Rhododendron; species Rhododendron molle. Next base: position 490,694 of record CM046394.1, on the reverse strand, counting down.
AGCATCCAACAGGATCCATCTCCAATATCTCATAAGATTCCCCCAAGTTGTCAAGATTAAGAGGTTCTTGGGCACTCTTAGTGTATACAGTCTTAAGCTCTTTCTGCTCGACTTCAGGATCTTTTTTCATACAAATTGCCACGGGTCTACTATAACTGTCAAGTGAAGGCTTATTTTGTCCATCATATTGTGGGTTGACTTCACTCACCTTAGAGATTGAGTCCGCACAATCAGGTCCAAAAGTTTCCATCTCTTCCTGCAAGGGACTTAACTGTTCGTTTGTTAAATTTTTTGGGAACCCATGATTAGGTTGCATCTGCAGCCACCATCTTGATTCGGGAGGTAGATTGGAATATGAAGGGTTCCTATTAAGAGGCATGAAACCTACACTGGGATCATCTTGCCCATCTGTCGGATTTGCAGGTTCTGCATCAACCTGTTTGGAAGATGCAGATCCTGAGGGGCAGCAAGCTAATTTTGGAGCTCTTTTGGCATCTTCTTGAACAAAACAACGGTTAACTGTTCTCTGCCAAGCAGCCCTTGCTTCTGCTGCAGCCATCATTCACCCATACTTTAACAAGTTTTACTGCATCATGAAGAATCTCTCAGAAAAGTATGGACAATGGGAGTGAGGAACGAATTAACATCAAATACAATGCATCCAAAGCCAGTTATTAGGCAAAATCAGATACATCAAGATGGTGTAGTTTAAAAGCAGAAACATATTGGAGGGATATAGACGCTAAAGCTTGCAGAAGCATAGGGATATATATTTGTAGGATCTGCTCCCTCCTACAAGATTACCACCTCCCTCGAACAATACGTAAGGCACATGCAAACATACATGGTTCTTAAGAATCTTAACTTCCAAACGAATAGAAAATAATATAATTTGGGAACAGTACGATTGCTTTCCAAGTGATGATCCCATGTACTCGAAAGTCACCTATAGAGGAAAAAATAATGAAATAGTAGAATACAAGGGTAGCAAAAACCAAAAAAATAAACCCAAAACATAGTCTGAAAGCAGCGAAAGCTAAGATTCGAGACTAAAGTTCCTTAACAATTGTTTCACGCCCAAGTGATCATGTGCTTTCCTTTTGACCATTTCAGGTCTTCAATGAATTCAGCCTCTAAGTATTTCGGGATAGTAAAAATGGCTTCACAGATAGAGCATTGCGATCAAAACATAGCAACTTAAACACCAGCCGTTAAAGGGATCTTAGCAGTTCCTATATGTTATAAGGATTTTTCGGGTCTTACCTAGAACGGTATTATGCACAGTAATATATATATATAATGCATCACGGTGCAAAATCATACCAAAGAGGAAATTTTTGCACTATTTGACTGCTGATGGCTCAAATGTTCGGTAATCCAATGTACTAGACTCGTGACCCATAAGATCGAAACATCAAATCATGCGCACAATAAACACCACCAGAACAAAAATAAGAACCAGAAACTCAAATCTCAATTATTGATGATCAGAGAGGGTTTATTTATAAAGCAAAAACAAAAAAGTACAGCCAAAAGGTGTGGAGTCATCGAATAGAACCAGGATTAATCCATTAAAAAGAAAAGTCATCACCCACAACAGATTTTTTTTCTCCAAAAAAACAAATCAGGAATCAATCACAGTTGAAGCACCTTCAATGATTGCACAATACGGCATCCATACAAGCACAAAATGCGGTAACCATTAAACCAATTATTTCCACATCATCATATGATTCATATCCAAAGACAAAGATATTACTACAACTCCTATAAAAAGAAATCATAAATCTAAAAACCAAACACAAAATTGTTCATATACAGACATGGAGAGAGAGAGAGAGAGAGAGAGAGAGAGGGACCTGAGTAAGAAAACCCAAGAGACGAATTGAATTGTAACGAAGAGAGAGAATAGAGGTGGGTGAAAGAGGGTTTATTTAGATCTGTGTGAAATGAATTCCAATCTACGGAAAGGATTACACTTGTTGAGTTCCAAAGACAAGATTACCTCTTCATCCTCTGTCAGAGAGAGAGAGAGAGAGAGAGAGAAGACCAGAGCAGGCCCGCCTTTTGTTTTGTTTTTCAGCTACCATTTTCCGTTTCTTGTCGGTTTGTTTGTTTATCTCGTTAGTAGGAGTACTGCTTTTTCCCGCAATTCCTTGAGCGATGTCGTTTGAAGTGTTTGTTCACATGTCCTTAAAACCGCGTCGTGTGGTATGTTGACCGATATCTATCGGACACTGTTATTTGTAACCACAAATTTTTTGAACGTAACCTGTTTAAACCATGATACGCAATTCATGTGCATATGAAAACAGGTTACGTTCAAAAAATTTGTGGTTGCAAAGAACGGTGCCCTATCTATCATCATTGTCCACGTCACAGCATGGGCGTTCCACTCTGGAGGAAATCCCAAAGTTATTGAACAGTAGAACTAACTGGATCAGCTCAATCACAGTACACGTGTCCACTTGACAACAAATCGAATGCTAACGGTGGGCCCCATACAAGAGATAAGAGCCCTTGCAGAGATGATGACATGAGTCTGCACCATTGTGGAGTAGTAGTGCTAGTAGTATTTCGGATTGGCTCTGATCTGAAGAAGGGCATTGGTGGGATATTTTCACACTTTCGTACTTATTTCTTTGTGTCGATGATGATGATGCAGTATGAAAGGGACCGAATCAAATCAATTGGAGTAATCAACTTTGGAGGAAAGCAGAATTTCACAGGTGGTCCAAACAATCTCTAGTTATATACTAGTAGTATTGTTTTTTCATTTGTTATTACTGCAAGGAACCTACCTCATAACCCTTTTAATAGAGTAGTAGTTTTTTACTAGTAGTAAAAAATTCAAGGAAGTTGTTACTACAAATCAACTCCTACCGACTTTCCTTGAAAAGAAACCTCAATATCAATTCATATATACAGTGTGTTGTAAAAAATGAATCGAGAGGCTCCCTTTTATAGACATGTTACTCGCTCGGAGCCCATGGTACAGAAATTGTTAAACGGTGCTCATCTAAGTAAACTGATTTACCAATATGTAAACAAGATTTTTGAATCCTCTTCAATCCATCCATTATATATACTAATATATTGGGACCGTTCCTGTTAAAAACGTTTGTGAGGCCTTTCCGAACCTACTTTGATGATCGGAACTTTTACGCTCTACAAAAATATAACCGATATCCGATCAACTTGATAGAGGTCCTATGTTATTAGGATTTCCATACCTTGCCTCTCTCCTTGGTCCCTACACCCACCTTCACGAGTGTGATTGATGGAGTCCAGCGTTTAGCTCCATGCGGCATTTTGCTTTGTTATTTTGCTTTGTTGTTTCTTGTATTTCTGGACTGATAGTGTCTTTTGTTGTAGTTGTACTGTTTGTTTGTTTAATATGAATCTCGAGTTTATTGCTTGTCCAAAAAATTAAATAAAAAAAAAAATCCTAGAAGGGAATGAGCTAGAGAAGAAAGAGGACAGAGGGTAATCAAGTAGGCCATGGTCATAATTCTGCAATCCCAAAAGTTGGAGAAAATTAAGGGTAATCAGTGGGTGCCCATGGTTAAATGTCAATTCACGTTTCCTGCTTGTGGAGGACTGGAAGTGACGTTTTATGGGCCAAGTGTCGCTTCAAAGCTTGGGTGAAAAGAATAAAAGATCGATCCTCACGGTGATTCCATAATCCACGTAGTAGGTGAATTCTTTCTGGTGGATTGAAGAGAAAAGAATCCATCCCTCCTACTACTAGTAAATATAAAACCTTCAATAATAAAAGTTTAGGAGACTTTTAGAGATCAAAAAGTGCGGAATTGAGAATGCGTTTACGCAACTAGTTTTTGACTTCCTTTTTTTTTTCAGGTTGCACTCTCCACTCAGCACACGGTCCAGCGATGTTTTAATCAGCAGCATCTCTCTGTATGTATCATTCCCAGGTGGTTCCTTGCTAAAAAGGGCTTCCGTTTATCTAACCTAAATCAATGGGTATTATAGCCCACAGTATCCAGCACAGATATTCTTAACGAGCCAGGCAATCCTAGTACACAAAACCTACAGTCAAACAAGCTTGCAAAAAAGTGACAGATTTACAACCATGTACGCAAAACCTACAGTCTACCTGATCAATGTAACTCAAACGCAAAACTTCCAAAGTTTAAGAGTTTCAGATTTTTGTTGACACAAACAATAGCAGCAATCAAAGTTTTCACTATTTTCTTATGAATTTTCCACCAAATCCAGTCTGTCCCATATAAATAAATTTAGCAAAATCTCCTATCCCAATCGCTTGGGGCACGCTATACATTAATCGAGCCCTTTAGCTCATATGGTCTATGAACTCCATTCAAATGCACAGCTACTTAATAATTAAGTTCCCTCCACCCACCCTGTTTCCTTCCTTAAAAAGGACAGGAAAAATCTAACAGTTAGTTAGGACTGCAAACAACTCTGAGTCTCTTCTCGTTTACAGCTCCTTCAAACTCATTTGATTGACTTAGGCGAGAAAGAGGATGTATACTCAGCTCAAGTTAAATGATGTAGGGTACAACAAAATCAATCGCTCCGTTTTGGCTTCACGGGAAATTTGCAGAGGTTGTGTTTACAAAACCAATACCGAAATTTTCCAGGGGATATGTACCATGTTGACCAAATACGGATGTGGATCTTGGGTAGAAATGGACAAGCTATTGATTAACCAAGCATGGTACTGGTGGGAGCTATTGGATATCTCCCTTGTGTCTAATGAGTTAGGCAGTTTCTGAGAATTACTTCCTTTTACTTTCTGTCAGCTTAGGTGAACCTGATTTTCACTTACAAAAAATTCTTAAGAGAAACCTTTGAGCTGAACCAGCTTTACAGAACCATCTCCACCACATGTCAGAAAACCATGAGAAATCACTTGAATATCTGTAATGCCAGCCTGAAATAATCGGATAAGAAAATATTTAGGTCATGATTAACAGGCTAACAGCCAAAAACACTGTATGCTTTCAACATGGAAAATATACAGTAAAACATGCAATCAACTTGGGCAATAAAATAGATTACCCGAACGACTCCACCAAAGCCCCGTGAACTAGGTTGCAGAAAGGTGCGTCTCTCATGCAATTTTGACCAATGAATTACTAACTTGGCCGTTTTCGCATCCCAGAGTTTAACATCTCCATCTTTGCTTCCAGTCAAGAATAAACTGGAATTTGGTATGGTAGATATTTTGGTGACACTCCCTTCAATATGATCAACCGAAACTTTTTATTTAGCATTTTTTATCCTATTCGAAGATTCAGTCATAACTCCAAAGAAGAGAATGTTTCATTACCTAAGTGAGCCTTCGGTATATACCAAAGCATCCCATCTGTGGTCAAAGATGCATTGTTGTCTGGTTCACCACTACCAAAATGTCTTTGCCTCTTTGCCCTTCCAGTAGCTATGTACCGGAAATCATGAAGTCCAACGTCACCTTCTTTACCGCCAGTCACAATGAACGGAGAAACAGAACCACTTCCAATGTCATTATCGAATACCGAAAGCGCGCGGGCACCACCTACTCAAGCAAGTTTACATGCAAAAGTAAGTCCAATGCCCAAAACTTATCATGGCTGAAAGAAGGAAAATAATATTAGGATTCTCTCTACATGATGGCTGAGGTTAGTTGGAAAATGTGCATAGGAGATGAATAGAAAATATTATTGATGCTTTTAATACTACAGTTGTTTTCCCAAACAACAGAGAGAGAGAGAGAGAGAGAGAGAGAGAGAGAGAGAGAGGATATGCGTTTCTTCTACATTACATTTCCTTTGTCTCCCCCACTAGCAAAAACTATGCAAGTGACACCAAACAAAATTGCATTGAATTTTCTTTTTTTCCTTACTAAATTCTGTCAGCACCTACAAAATTATCAATTTCATGTCCAACCGACAAATGGTATTTACCTATAGGTCTATACTAACATTACCAGTTCTATGGATTAAGTCGTCGAACAACATCGAAAGGAATAACTGATTAGACTCGGATCCCATGCAAAGATAAAAACATAACAAACATGACCAGATTTGCAGCTAACAGTTCACAGGACATAAACAAACCTTCATGACAAATGATGGAAGCTCGAGAAGATGAGGGTGGTGCAAGTGTATCCCATATAACCACATTAACGCCATTGGAGCTATACCCAGCAACAGCAATGATTGATCCACTGGCAGTAACATAAGTGACATCCCTGGGGCAAAAAGTACCATGATTTGTCACTATTTAAGCTTAGAAGTATCAATAGTACAACATTGGCTCCATAGTTTACGTGATCTCTCTTTGACGTAAAATGGTCCAGAATCTAAAATTACAGGAAAGCTACTTTCTAACAACTGCATTGTCCCAGGATATAATTACAACAGCAAAAAGATAGTGCCAACCAGAAATAGAGGAAATGGCATGACTTGACTCTGATGTTCTTATGTTTCACACAGTGTTCTAAAACAAAGAATTAATCGCCGATTAATCGCTGGTAGGGCCTATCCGATTAGGTCTGACTAACGATTAATCGCCGATTACTAATTAATATGCACTAATTAATTGCTCGAAGGTGGCTGACCGCCCAACTAGCGCCTAGCGACTTTTAGAACATTGCTAGCAATTCATAACACACACACACACACACGCACACAGACTCAAATCATATGAAAAACATTTTCTTCTTTTTGGATAGAAAATTATCAAATCGCCTCTCACAAAAACCAAAAACCTATCAAATCATGTTTAACAACCTACTAAATTCTTCAGCTCAAAAGGAATAAGTTGCAAAAGACTTGTGAAACCAACACCACATGAAAGGACCAACGGAAAAGGTTGGGTATGACTTTTTAGGTGCAACTGTTGCAGCCATGTAGACGGCCAATAAGAGCAAGCATTTGGCTTCAGGCTTACTCTTAAATGTCAGCTGTAATGCTATGCCTCACAACTGTTAGTTTTTGACTTGCAGATATGGTACACTTGTCGTATACTATTTTGATAGAACCAAAATAGAGTGTTTCAGTTAATGAAGAGATATTGCATACGATGCATGGTTGTTAAAGCAGATAGATGAGTCTGTTGGACAGATGTTGCTCCTTCCTCCCACCTCAAGCTGCCAAGTGCATACTGTTCCATCTAATGCAGCAGTGGCAAATCTCTGTCCACACTGATCAAACTGCACAGCTGATATGGATGCAAGAGCATACGGCGGAGGTACATTTGCAGCAGGAAGCACACCATACGTTGCAGTCGCTTTGTCCTTGCCAAACTGCACTCATTAGAATCTTTGTTAGTGGCTATTTCACTTCCTATGGCAGTAACCAGTACCACTTCATATTAAAATCAAATTCAGTGAAGACCAGGCATGCTTTTAGAGAGATTATTCTAAGCTCTAGGAGCAATGCTCCTTCCACACACTTAACATGAAAGGAGAAGCATTTCTCCTGGAGCACACAATAATTTTTCCATGCTTTTATTACTTCCTATTGAACTTTTTGCCATGCTTTGACTGAGTATATGAATAGCAACCCAAACATAAGAAAGAGTTTGAATCAGAGTTTCTGTATTTCCAAGATCCAACCCCTGGTTGAGGCTTCAATCAGCCATATAGAATGTATATCTAGGTTGGCAATCCATACCTCCCATAGGTAAATGTGCGTGTTACTAGATCCAACCAAAAAGAAAGGCCTAGAAGGATGGCTCGAGAACGCTCTTGTGTTAATGTTTTCCACAGTGGCAGGTAGATCAGTGAGCTCCTCAAAATCCTCTTGAATCCCCCAACCAAGGCCGGATGCACCCATACCAGCATAACCTGGAATTCCAAATGCTACACCACCTGCTAAATCTTTCCCTGGTCCTGCCAAAGAACTTATGCCGACGGTTGCTCCACCCAACCCAAGGTGTGCCCCCTTCTTGCTTCCAAGTCCGATGCCAGGAGACACACAAGTAGGGACTGGGGTAGATTCTGATCCAGCCCACCCATTATGTGGCCAATCTGCCTCTGCCCAGATATAGTTAGAATGATCTCTTAGAGGTAGGCCATCATCCCAGTTAAAGAAAATTATCCCCTGAATTAAAATATGACATCACGAGAAATACGTACAGAATCGTCAGAATGGAGATAAAACCGTTAAATGAAAACAAAAAGAAATTCATTTCCAAGTATAGTGCTCCATTCATATAATGAAACTAGTGTCCACATTCCACAGAGAGAGAGAGAGAGAGAGAGAGAGCATATTTTTGTTTGGTTATTCTTTGCACACAACTAACTTTAAATCCTGAGTTTGAATTCACATTACCAACAAAATGTGAAAGCGGACGAGCAGAATATAACAAAGGAAATTGAGCAATAGAAAAGCATCTTTCACCAAATAACCACATCCTCAAGTAATTAGATGAAAGCTACAACAGTCTCACCTTTTTGTTACTAGAAAGAGCAGCTTGCTTTTGATCAATAGAGTTGATACACAATGCCTGCTCATTCATGAAGATTCAGTAATCATGAGATAAATAACGAAACTCTGGAAGTTAACAGGAATATGTCGTGAGAGCAGTAGATTAAAAAGAATAACAGCAGGGAAGAAGTACCTCTAAAAGTTCTCCATTTCTCCTATAAACTTCTTTAGGGTTCTGGAAAGGTAAAAGCTTCTCAGTAAGCATCATATTTGGTTGTACAGAACTTGGAAAAGAATTCCTGTCTGGAGGAGATGGGCCTCGTAAATGTGATCCAGTTTCACTACCCTCAAAACCACCTCCTTGTTTTTCCTCATCAGCTATAAACTCCCCATAGACGCTCACAAACATGTCACTCCATTCTTTTGGGGGCTTTGGCTTAGTATACTGTCGCCATTTAAAGCTCTGTTGTTCAAGTCTTTCAGATATAACTTTAGGATCAGAAAAAAAATTCCATAAGAGCTCAGATGCTGACAAATCATTTCCAATGTTCATCACATCCTGGCTGTCAAAACCATGACTAAGATGCTTATTGAGAGCTCTTGGACTTGACTCACTGAAACCTTCTAACCACGTGAGAGTTGGTTCATTGGATCCATCCTCCATTTTCTGCAGCAGAAATGACGCAAGCTGTTTTGTACTAGAAGAAGAAATTAGTGCACACGTAGTTTTCAATAACTTGGCCAAAACCACCGAAACCAGCCTCATTTGATTAGGTGCATTAATCCCATCAGCTTCAGACATGCTAGACAGAGAGGAGGAAAGTCTATAAAATGGAGCAAAAGAATATTTATCTTCCCTATTCTCAAATAATGAGTTCAGGTGATCCGTCAGAAAAGTAGATACGTGTCCCCACAAAGCAGCCCTAATGATTAGCCATCTCACTTCTACTGGTATTGTAGATATAACAACCTCACCTTGACTGTCCTGTGTTGCTTTTGTCACCCCGACAGCACTTCCCATGTTATCACTCAGTGTCTTCTCAGCCAGCAACTCTTTAGTCTGGTGAAGGAGCATCTTCAGATCAGCCAAGGTGATTTCATTAGGAGCATGCCCTTTTGAACATGTGAGCAAAAGGGGTTTCACAACCAGAATAAGAGCTTTAGAACTCCTTTGAAGCCAAGCTGATGCAAGATATGCACAAAACTCGGACAAATCAAGAATGACGCAAGTTTTCCTGATGTCGTCTTCACCACAAAAACCAGAAGACAACTTTAATATGGCTCTCAACCTCCACAAAGACGATATGAGACCTTGCAAGTAGAACTTCCAAGCCGCCAGAAAGTCAAATCTATTTTCACCAGCAGCATTAATATCAGTGGAGCATGGCTTTGGCTGAGAGCAAGTTATAAAACAGGAAACAACATATCTTGAAAATAAGCAGGACATTTCTTCAGTAGCCTTCAAAAGTAGCATGGGTTCAATGCGATACAAGAGGAAACCTTTGAACAAAGGCCTCTCATCTTGTGAGGAGTATTGAGAAGCATAGGCATGCAATATATGGTATCCAATAAGGGATAACCCATTATTTGACAAGAATATTACAATCTGTAGGATTGGGAAAAAAGAACATATCAGTCTCTTCTGGAAGAGAAAGCAGGGGACCGGGGTGCATCAAAACAATGACGTAATGAGATGTGTACACATGGGCCAACAAACTACATACCATGTTAATCAGATGGCAAGGATTCAAAGAGAATTTTCGCTCAAGATATGCAAGCGTTCCCATTAACTTCTTGTAATAATTTTCAAGTAACATGTTGCATTGTTGAATCCCATACTCAGAGCATTTGCTTTCTGGCCAGCTTGGATGCTCTCTTAACAGTTTTGAAATGTACTGCATTGATAAATCTAATTTAGCATGTGTCTCCATATGGAAAGACACATCTCCTGATATCCAGTTATGGGAGGAATTGTATGGAAATGGCATTAGCATCTTGTTCGGAACTTCAGTTTTCTCAATATCTGACATGCTTCCTTGATCTGAAACCCCAATCCTGCTCAGAGAAGTTGAAAGGCACTCCAAAGCTTCGATCTTCAAATGCATTAAAAATAGATCAGTTCAACACCTACCAGGGCACAAAATTATGCAACATAGAGTGGCCACAAACAGAACCTTTTAGAAGGAAAAATAAACCAATTATATGACAATCCATTATCATCATTCATCGAAATAAGCAGGCCATTCCATTACTTGCATTGTGCATAAAATTATGAATCACGCTAAACAGGAGTTGTTGGCATGGAACTGTTTTTTGAATGGTACAACTTCTCACAAACATACAAGTAAACATGACCAGCTTTGGTTTTGTAGCAAAGCACAGGCATTTCTTTCATCCCCATATGGATAGGAGTCAATGAATACGAATCAGCTCCAACTCCCATATGATGTGAAACTGTTAGGTCTGGAGGAGAAGACGATCCAATTTCACCATTTTACATGGCCAGCTTAAAACTAGAACCATAGGAATTTATACCTATTAATCCTTTATCCTTCAAGCATTTTAACAAAGACCAATGACTTTGAGTTCGTTTTTAGAGATATCTAAAATAATAGAAACGTACTTTTAACGTGAGAGATGAAGTTATTAATTTGAATTGTGTGTATTTTTATAAATATGAAATATAGAATTTATTTACTTGTTGAATCCTTGCCATGCCATCTCTTGAATTTTGTTTTTTTTTTTGACAATCTTCATGTCTGCATCTCTGAGTAGTGTCGTATCTGTCCAGTGCCCGTGTTTGTACTTCTCAGGTGGTTATGCTGGAGGAAGTCGTGAGCTAGACTTATGTGTATATTATTATGCCCTGTCAGAGAGCTTCAAATCTATGCCACAGCCAGAGACTGGCACGACTGCTTCATTCATTTCTCACATTCCATTCCTGAAATATGATGCTTCATGCATGCGGAGAATTCTGTCCTTAGCTGTCCTGCTTGTTCCTTTGGATCCGAAAGCTGGTTCATTGAATTTCAGCTTCTATATCTTTTCACCTTCAATAAGTCAATAACGAGCTTAAATCTAAGTCCTAGGCTTTAGCTATCAATGGCACTGAAGAATGGTCAGTTTTCTATCTACCAAATTGGTGCCTGGGTTGAAATCAGGCTGAATTTGTCATGGTTGCCAAACCTGGGAAAACATTCTACCTTAATTCAGTTGCAACATCTATCAGATAAACAAAAACTATTCTAGAGGACTGGAATTGAAGGGACAATACATTGACTCTGAAGTAAAACTGTAACAGCCATTCTATCTTACACTAGAGTAAAAAAGACTTCATATCACAAAAAATATAATTCTGCTATCATTATTAAATGGTATCAATTAGGAAACACCAAGGAAGAACAAAATACAAAGTTTTCTCAGCTCAAATCAACTAACATATATTTCATATCTCTCAACGCGTTAGTGAAACAAGAATAATTAGTCAAAGGGCGAAAAACTTGAACCCTGTCAGAAGATAGAGAAGACGTTAAAAGATCAGGCAAATAATGCACCAACTTGCAGACAATGACGACAAACTTGTCTTAAGAGATTACTTAAGTGCCTCATAATGTTAACAGCACATAAAGGGAAACTAAAGAAAAGCACCTTATAAACCATAAGCCAGAAAACAACAACGTTTAGATAAACTTACAGGCAGGCCACATCTGTTAAGGGCTTTAGTACTCATCAAAATTGCCCACCTACCCAGGACTGCAGCATCATGCTCTCCAACAGCATTCTTGAAACTATTTTTGGTTACCAACATTAGGCAGTATTGACCGATGCTTGGATCCAGAAAAGGAGTATGATTGTATAAGAGGGCAGAGCTATTGATGGGTGAATCCTTTTGAACACCAAGAATGCTCAAAAAGGATTGTGCATGATTCCCTAATACCCACTGCAAAAAAGAGAAAAAAACAACAAACGAGTTAAAGGACTTTACACAGCAGAAAACTAATCAAACGTTTTAAACGAATCCATAGTCCTGAGCGATATCCCTTGATGGACAAATTTACGACTCAGCACCTCTAGAAAGCTTGCCATCCAGGAGTTGCCTTTTCCAATTGCAGATGGAAGCAAGAAATTTAGTATAAGATGACGCTCTAATGCCCCACCACAACCCTCAACAAGGCGACAAATTACAAGAGCAAGCTGCTCATCACCGAGATTTTTTGCACAGACAGTAACAGCAGAAGAGGCATCACCGCCAAGCAAAAAGAAAGCAACAGCCAGCTCCAGCTGATGTCTTCCCATTAAAACATAAGCATTTTTCAAAGCAGCTGCTTTATTTTTATCCTCCTGTAAAATTGACTCCATGTGAGTGCTCATTAGCTTAACAAATAAAATTTCAACTAACTATAGAACTCGAGAAGCTACACCCTGTGCCCAATAAGCAAAATGCATAACACGAACTCGAAAAACATGAAGGTGACGTTTTTGGGGACAAGCCTCTTAGTGTTTTGGAGTCTGACTCCAATAGGCAAGACAAAAGTTGATAAAGATAAAAGAAGCAAATTAAACAATATGCACTCATGTTGTTCATCCAAGGCCCCAAGAGAAGGATTAAATGATTAAGATATTACTTCCCTAAATAAATCAAACAATTTACGCGCATTAGATAATAAAATTACTTTTCGAGAAATTATTGATGTCAACAAATCAACACAATACCTCAAAATTGCGTGAAAGAAATCCCACCAATGGCTTGTCCTTCTCATCTTTGCTAATTTTACAGAGACCAGCCAAAACTTGAATTCTGTTTAGTGCAATATATAGAAGTGCACAAGCTTTGGGATCCTTACTTTGCAAATATTGTTGTCTAGCCAGCTTCTCCATCTGCAATATAAGAACCTGGTCAAAGTCAGGGAAGTTGTATGACATATAACTTAAATAACTGTGCCCAGTCTTTCAGAAAAAAGCTGCCGTTGCATTTCCAATGGTGACCCTAAGTAAAACAGGCACAGGAAGTGCCAACACAATGGAAAGATGTGGAAATGGGAAAACCTCTTCTCCCTCCATATTTTTATTCATGGGAGAAAACCGCCAATCACTTTAGCAGAAAACAAGAAACATCTTATTGGAAAAAAGAAGGTAACCAAAATTAACTCTAATTATTACCTTCAATCGCAATTGTGCTGCATTTGTATACCAAAATCCAACACCCATATTCCGCATTTCTTGCCAAGATGGTTCACTAGGCAGAAGGGAACTGAACAAATTCTCTTGACAATCAGAGTGGAAAGCCCAAACAAATAGCCCGGCGTCAACAGCCAACTCGCTCAAGGATGCAGATCTAGAAAATCTTCGGCAAAAATATAGCCGTTGATACTTCACAGCCACCCAAAACCTAGACCAAACAATAGTATAGCACATAAAATATATCAACTACAGGAAGAAAGATAAAAAATTAGAACAAGAAAGAATCATGAAAACTGACCACAACTATAGCATCAAGAGCAAGAATGAAAGCTATGCAGGCTAGTTGGAAATGAACAAAACCACTATAGAATTGCACGCATACAACAAGAAACGAACTTTACTTGGTTTAGCTCCATACAATAATTCAAAACCATAAAGGCACCAAACCCAAATTCATAAGCATCTTGTAAGACTTGTTAAAAAAATTTCTAGTAAGATGCCATGAAAATTGCTATTTGTAAGCGCATAATAAGCTAGCAGTGGTCTCTTCCCAAAATGACCATGAACATTTAAAATCTCGGTACCCATATCAATTAAAGCACAAAGTCAGACGTACCTTCGGCCAGGTTCATCAAGGCTGTTATAAGCGGAAGCAGATTGTCGATTAACAACTTCACAGAGAAGATCAACAATGGCAAGAATTTGAATCTTTTCTGTGTTGCTTATAGCTGTCATGTCATATAACTTCTGAGCTGCTTCAAAGCATGCACTAAGTTCAGATTCTGCTGAAGATGAAGTGAAAGTGTGACCAGAAGTATCAGACTGCCAGCTATTGGTAAATTGGTTCAAGCTTTTAGGAATCTGCAAGGAGACATCCTCACTCCAGTGAAATGCTTCATCGCTCGCTTTTGTTGACTGAACTCCTTCAAGATAATTTGACAGGTGGACCAGTGGAATGGCATGCTTAGATTTAGCATATCCTGCCACAGAAGCATCACTAGAGGAGAAATATTCAACAAGCTGTCGTAGAACTACGAATGCACGTTCCCAGTTGCCTGAACAGGAACAAAATAAATAGTTACATTAAAGTATCTGAAGGAAAACACTTATCCAAAGATCGTTTCTGTGCAATGTGAGCACACAAGTATTTCTAGCGTTCAAATATAAATGCAAAGAACATATTCTACAGTCTACACAAAGAGAGCTGGAATCTAAACACCAGGTGGATGACGAAGTTGCACATAGAACTTCAAATGGATAAAGAAAATACCAAAGAAAAACAAATGGAAAGGTCTTTGGTTGAGCACAATAATACAACAGAAAGTTTTGCTCCTCTCCCACAGACAACCTGCTACAATGTTTGCAGCAAAAGATACCACCACTATGCATGAATGGCTGTCATTAGAAAAGAACTAGAAATTACCTGATCTGCAGAAGTTTTTTGAATTTAAAGAACGACGATGACAAGACTGCTATCTTAAACACAACATCGATTCCTAATCCAATACGTGTTCAACATTCTTCTACAGCTACATCAAAGAATAAAACTTGTCCCCAAAGTGAACAGTTGTATTCTAATTGCGAAGTACGCTATAAGACAATCACAACGCTACGGCTAAGATGACAGTGCTAAATGCATTGTGGCCAGTACAATGTAAATGACTTGAGAAGAAATACTAGTCAAATTCAGATTGATAGATATGCAAATACAAATCCATACGTTTGCGTAACTACACAAAGAGAGAGACAGAGAGAGATTCCAACACGATATATATATATAAGTGTACACAGGTGTTTGCAGACATATGAGCATCCACTTGATGGTTTTCCGACTTGTCCTAGGCTTTATTCAAACTTCCAATCAAGTATACTGAACTGGGAGATGAGTATAGAAGTTCCCAAAAGAAACAGCTAATTCGCTGATACATTGAAATACCTGTAGCAATATTCATTAGAAGTGCCTCAGGATGATAGAAAACTGGCGATCCCCGTAACTTCTCAGCGACATCTTGCACACTACAGAAATCAATTTTTGTATCCAAACTATACAGCTGAGCACTTGCTAAAAATATGCTTGATAGAACATCATTTGTTATATTCATCTTCATAGGGAGTGTGGACGGCCCTTCTTCCTGATTGTCTTCTGCTGTTGATTCTTTGGATTCACAAATATCATAAGCAACAAAAATTGCATCAAGCATATCGTTACGTGGTCTACTGTCACCATAAATGAGATTATTCCTGCTAATTCCTGAATTACACTTAGCCTGATGCTTTTCATCAGCCAAAAATAACCACTGACTGAAGAGAGAAAAATAGCTATCATAAACAACCACAGCTGTGGCTCTAGGGCCCCAGAGGAAATCGCGTATATCAGGGTGCGTACGAGCAAATGCAATACATAACCAATTGTTTCCTTCTAAAGACTTTCCAGGTTTCATTAGGGGCTGAGCACCACTCAGTCTTTCTGCATAAAACCGCATTTCATTTTGTAAGCAAACTCCGAGGATGACCTGGCCACTCCCCAGAGTTAACCAATTTGAAGCAATAACTTCTCCATCAAGAGATAATGTATCTTCGAGTAAAAATTTGCCTGTACTTGCAAGGTGCACAGTTTCCCATATATGAACAGTGCTAGAAGTATTTGAAGGGCCTGGGCAGAAGGTTGCTATCTTTCGGCCACAATCAGTTAGAGATATTGATGTGATGGGCCCTTGATGTGCAGCAAGTATACCAACTAGTTCCCACTGCATTTTCAAGTTCATTTGCTTACTTGACATAATTCTCCATAGCTTCAAACTACCATTGGCACAACCTGTGGCCATGTGATATGCCCAAGAATCGTAGCACAATTCATCAACAGGAATGCAATTTTGTTTTTCAGATAGAATGGAAATGCTAGGACAAACGACAGCAAAACTAATGATCTCATCCTTCTTGTGTGGATCTGGCAATAACGAAGAGCAAGGATCAACATCAATACAATATCTCTTACCAGCAAAATTACTTCTGAATGCCCAAGAACCGTTTGTAACAGCATTTCCAGAGTCGAAATTGCATCCACAAGCACTTCCATCCAAATCACAGGAATGGATGCCGAATTTCCATGACAAAGCTTGAAAGCTCTCCTTCCATACTGCTAAGAGCAGAAAATTGCTAACGCTAAATGTTTCCTTGCAGCTTGAAGGCAAAGGGATTGAGTAGATATTGGTGGGCCTGTTTCCATGACAGTGATCAGTAAAAGGGATAGTGCACAAGTTGTGACATAGCATCTTCTCTTCTTCATTTCTGCTAATCTTAACCATGACACAATCAATGCCTTGATCATGTCCCATAAGAAGAAGCCTGTCCTCATCTAAAACTGAGGGTGCCCACGTCAAGCTTGAATATTTGGTCTGCATTACAAGTTTTCCAGAAAGTTTCCACGTTGGATTCAAAGTTGGCAGCCCCGTAACGCTATTAGAAATGGTTGAAACTGACCAAAATAAAAGCAATCCATTAGTATCCAAAGAAACAGCAAGTTCCGTTTCAAGCCTATTAGCATGCACTGCAACTTGTATAACCTTCCCAGTATGACCATTTATATTTACAATTCCACTGGCATTACATGACAAAATATTCTCCTTCCCAGATTTATCTAAGCACCCCTCCGCATTAGTTGATATATGAGTATAACACTGTGACCAGCATAAGGAATTACTAGGAGACAACCAAAGCAAAGAGCACAGGTTTGGTGGACCAAAGTGTTCATTTCTCAGGATAACAACTTTATTTAGGAGTATATCACTTGTTCCCAATTTAGCACCTGTTAATTCTTGACTCTTCCATAAAGTCACTCGTGGATACCTCATTGGGGAAATGTCATCAAGACAATGAATGGCCCAGAATGTCACTAACATATGAGGCCCAAATGCAACTAACCATTCACACCTTCCAGCCTTCTCATGCTGATAACGACCTCCTGATGTAAAATATTGGCTGGCTGCTATACCAGCTGTGAGCACACCATCAATGTCTGCTGCCCATCGAACAAATATGTCAGAGCCCAGAGTTCCATCCATTGTTTGGTTAATCTCAATTACTGCAGCAACATGGAACGATCTTCTAGTGGATTTCTGATCACTGGTGTCCTTGCCTATTCTTCTAACCCTCCCATCATTAATCTCACTCCATAACCTTACAGTTCCATCTAGGCAGCATGTTAGCAATACATGCCTCAGTGGATGTCTAACGTCTAGTGTTGATTGGCTTCCTAATAGAGGCCTCCATTGAATCATAGAAACAGGCATAGGATGGCATAGCTCTGCTTTCATGTAATTAGACTTTCCATCACCATAACACACGAACACACATTTGCTTGCCTCACTGGCCCCAGATGAGGATTCTTCAGCATGCCGTGTATTCAAAGAAGCCGTCGCCGATGGCCCTTCAATAGAGAAGGTTGTAGAAACCAGAGTTTGAGGCAGTTCTGTTTTAAACTTCCAAGCTATTTGCCAGGACCTGCTGTTCTTTCTCCACAGGATCACCTCAACACCACCTGAAATTATCCCATCGCCAGAGCCTGTCCATTTGATGGTTTCTACTTTCGTAGATTGCACAAGCACTGCATTCTGGCTCCAAGAAAAAGAACCTGAATATGAGTAAGGAAGTTCAACATTTTAAAACAAACAAAAACAAGGGAATAAAAGCAAGAGATTAATATGCATGCATTGCATGAAAATGCCATCTGATAACTAATACTTAAGCTGGAAATGTCTAAATGTATAGAGAATAACACGTATGTAGCTGCATGTTTACATGTAGGACACAAATGTGTACATAATGTCATCTTTGAAGGAACTTAAAAGGACATTACGAGAGAGAGAGGGAGAGCGAGCTTTTTAAGCATGGCAGCCGAATGGGATTCGTATCCCGAATATGATTAGTCCATGCTACTATGATAGTCCCATTTAAAAAAAGCTCAAACAAATTTCACCTTACCACGGTGACCATCGTTAACGCAGATCTACAAACTCCATGACGTCGTTGCTTCACCACCATTTTCCACATAAAACAAGATCAATCTTTAGATTAAAATATTTCATTCTCAAAATATCAAAACACAAATCTCTCTGAGTCTAGAAAACTTTGTTAACAAAGATCAACTTATCTGAACAAATATCATTTAGAAACAGTTATTCAACTTCGTTACGTGGGACAATCAATTAATTTTTTTCCGTATTTAATATCAAATAATTGCCACCTCTAGGACCTCTACTATCTCAGAATTCATTTCTCTCTAAACTCCTATTTCCTAGATTTTCGATGCATCGAACTCCACAAACTCACTTCAGCAATACTCCTTTCACAAACGTGTTGTTTCTTATCCATTCAACCTTTTGTATCATAGAGCGTGCTCCATATTGTAGCTGTCTAGCAAAAGTTTAGTAGATATGTTCCACGATAAGTTCTCCTCATAACTTAAAAGTTGGAATAAACAGAGCTACATGTATCAATGAAGATATCAAAATCTTATTCCTGAAATACAGTATAAGTAATATTTTTGTTCAAGTGGTAAATGATGTCAACCGTATTTACCAACCATGCCTTTCATTTCATTTTTGTACTACTTCAAAGTTGCATCACTATTGTGAAGACTTATTTTTATTTTTCCAGATGTTCGACCCTTGTCCCACGATAAGGAAAGAGTATAACCACTTCCCATTTAGCAAAGCAATAATCATCCTAGGAAACAAATATGTTAAAGCCAAACACAACTAACCCATTGAAAAACTCCTTCGGAGCATCTTTTCAAGCCTTTTCGATGTCCCTGCCTCAGAAAACTGTGAAAGTCTTTCTCCAATTTTTAGGGGAAAAAATGAATACAGTTCCTCGAACATATAAATAACGGAAAACAATTTCTTTTGTGAGTTTAATTTAGTGATAACTCACTCCATTTGTTATAGACCATGGTAATAGGATGGTCCTATTTAAAAAAAAGATCAAACACATTCCACCTTCTTACCCCGGCAACCATCATTAAAACTACATTACAGAGAGAGAGAGAGAGAGCGAGCTTGCTTTCTAAGCTTGGCAGCCGAACCAGGATTCCTATCAGCTATCGCGATTATGATAGTCTGTGCTAATAAGATAGTCCCATTAAACAAAAGCTCAAACACATTCTTCCTTCTTACCGCGGTGACCAATGACCATCATTAGCGGGGATCTATAAACACTTTGATACCATTGCACTTCCATATCCCACATACAACAAGATCAATCTACGTACTACATATTTCATTCTCCAAAGATCAAAACCCAAATCTCTATGAGTCTAGAAAAGTTTGTTTAACAAAGATCAACTTCCTTGTTCAAGAATCTTATTTACAAAAATCATTTAGAAAGAGGTATTCAGCTTCATTACACGGGCTATCAATCCATTTTCCACATTTAGTATCAGTAATTGCTACCTCTTGGACCTCCACTATCTCAGAATTCATTCTTCTCGAAACTCCTATTTCCTAGATTTTCAATGCATCTCCACATTCCCACTTCAGTAATACTCCTTTGACGCTAGCATTTCTTATCTATTCAACCTTTCACATCATAGAGTGCGGTTCTTATTGTAGCTGTCTCGCAAACGTTTTCTCACAACCTATTCAATACACGGTGTTTAAATAATCTAGACGAAGCAGACAAAAGTAGTTATCTTTCACGATAACACCTACTACACATGACCTAACAACTGGAATAAACAGAGCTTGAAACTAGACTTACCATCAGAAACGCCTGAATTATGGGAAAACAAGCCGATACAGTTATCCAAAGAAACAGCGAGGTCACCAACAGAAGGCATGGCAGGGGACCATGAGACCGAAGAAACGAGGGCCGAAGCGTGGGTGGAGAGCTGGAAGACCTGGCGGAAAATGGGACCGATGAGTGTTTCTTCTTGGGAGAGAGGGGACGGTAAGTGAGAGATCACGAGGAGAGAGGAGGCTCCGTAGGCGACCCATGAGTACCCGGAGAAGTCCGGTAACCAGTCGACGGCGGATTCGGATCGGATCGGCGCAGGCGGGATTGTCTCGGATTGGATGAGCTGGAGAGGCAATATGTCAGCGAAATCGACGGCCGTGGATGAGTTTTCTGATTCGATTGGTGTGGCGTTAGAGGCGGTGGTGGTGGCTGTGGTGGTACTGGATCTTCTGTCTTGCATTGTTGTGCGAGAGAGAGAGAGAGAGATCGACGGCGGGAACGGGGAGGGGGAGAACAGAGGTTTTGCAGTGGAGAGAGGCTGGTGAAATTTCCGTTCCCTCTTAAGGAGTAATTACAACTTTCCTACTTAAGTATGCGCTTTATCTCACTTTGTCCCTCAAGTAATTAATCTGACAATGTTATCCCTTAGCATACTATCCCTTAAGTTTGTGTCCTTAGACCAATTGCTTACGGTTGTACCCAGTACCCACCCGCTTTCTTTGACGGAAATTGTCACGTGGCCTGCATGTGCATTCCTAGTGCCTCCTTCACTGTACTTGTTGTGAATTGTGATGTGAGTGTTAAAGAGTAGAGTGCTTATTATTCTGGGATGTCCTATGGCATACACCGCCTTATTAAGGGGTGTATTTTATACACCATAATTTTAAACTCTTAGATTTAAAAGTGAATGATCCAAATCACTCATTTATTAAATCAATTAATAAAAGGGTAAATTTCACTTACCTCCCCTGAGGTTTTTGACAATTACAGACACCTCCCCTCAAGTTTTAAAAATTGCACTTACCTCCCCTCTGCTTCAGTTGTCGGTTGCAGATTCCCCCATTGCCGTTAGAAGACCGTTCTAGGTAACGGAAAATGCTTACATCAGCTACTAAATCCATTTCATTACCAATTTTACCCCTTTAGAATGATTTTGTGAAATGAATTCCCTTTTAGACTCAATTTAAAAGACATTAATGTTCCTAATTAAAACTATTTAAAAGAGAGATTAAGTTATTATACATATCTCACATTTACGTGTATCTTCAGAATTAAACACATATATACATTGATTTTAAATTTGCATGTATAAGCATTTATTTTACAAAACTTTGAAAACACTTTTGATTTTTTAAAGTCAAATGCATATTATGCATAAATATAGAGATTATTTACAATTTTTTTCCTTATTATTTATTTTTTTTTGGAGGAAACTTGAAACAACTTTTGACTTTTTTGAAGTCAAATGCAAATGTAGGCATAAATACAAAGCAATTACAATTTCTTTCCTTTATCAAGAAACTTCAAAAGTCCTTTTTTTTTTTTTGCATAGAATAACAAAATTTTCTAAAAACAATATGGCTTTAAATTAAGGCAAACTTTTTCCCCCAACCCTATCATTTATCATGAAACTTCAAAAGTCTTTTTTTTTTTTTTTTTGCATAGAATAACAAAAATTTCTAAAAATAATTTGGCTTTAAATTAAGGTAAACTTTTTTCCCCAACCATATCCTTTATCATGAAACTTCAAAAGTCTTCTTTTTTTTTTTTTGTGTGCATAGAATAACAAAATTTTCTAAAAACAATAGGGCTTCAAATTAAGGTAAACATTTTTCCCCCAATCTTGCACTATGCATCTTTATACCAAAATTATTATGTTAAAAGTTTTAGTCAAAACATGCATCTTTTTTATCCAACTTATTTCTTTTTTGAACTTTTTGATTACATATATACATTTGGTTTTAAATATGCATGTATAAGTATTTTTTCTACGGTGATTGAAAAAGCTTTTGAATTTATTTGAAGACAAACGCTCCGTAAGCACTACAAGGAAATTACATAAAGCTTCAATTTTTATTATTTTTGCAGAGAATAACAAAAATTTCTAAAATACATGGTTTTAAATTAAGGTTACATGTCATCCAAACTAGGAAAAAATTGATTGGAGTAAAAAGGCATATTTTGGCTAAAACTCTTACACAGTTTCTTAGCCAAACCATATTTTTTGTCCAACCGAATTTTTTCGGAACTTTTGGATCTTGTAAAACAAATTTGTGATTAAAAGTTTAAAAGTTTCATGGTATTTAAAAATTCTATGGTATATAGAATATAGTTGCTAATTGAGGCCAGTTTAAATTAGCAGTACACTTGTAAATTTTTTTTGCCAAAATTAATCTTCTATTTTTCAGAAAAGGACCTTATGGCTACATGATTTACCCATATGTTTTTTTCGATAATGAGATTTATGAAAGGATATTCTAATAAAATTGAATTTAATTTATAAAGCAACAAAATTATAATTGGAAAAAAAGGTAATGGGTTCCCAATACAAATACCTTTAGAATTTGCTGGAATTAAAATTTCACAACTTCAATGAAACTAGAAATCTAAAACTAAATATTTAAATCTATGAAAATAGGCAAAAAAATTATACTGTAATTTTAAAGTTTGTTTTCACAAGAAATTTAGAGATAAAATGAAGTAAACTTTCATTTTTTAAATTCTAGACTAGATAACTATTGCATTAACTATAATATCTTAATTAAATTATAGTTTAATTTATATAGCAGAGAGAGACCTAGGGGAAGTATCTGCAATTGTTAGAAACCTGAGGGGAGGTCAATAAAAGGGTAAAACTGTATATTCACGCACTCTGTTAACGTTTGTTAGCTGACAAGTCTGACAGGGGAGGTAAGTGCAATTTAAGAAATGTGAGGGGAGGTGTCTGTCATTGTCAGAAACCTCAAGGGAGGTAAGTGAAATTTACCCTTAATAAAATGAAAAAGGGCTGAATAGGTAACCGGTTGTTCTCTCCTTCTTCACTCTCTCTCCCTCTCCCTCTCCAAAAAATGACCACAAATTATATAACATAACCATAACTTTTATGATGACACCAAAAATTAGCATTTGCTTACCACAATGTGTCGTATCAAAATAAATTAATCCAAATATTATATAGCAAGACTAAAATATGTTGTACCACAATTAACGATAGACTTTAACACATTCAGACATGTTAAATGTCGTTTGTTTACAAATTTGTCAATATCCCGTGATTTCTAATTTTGATGATAATGTTGAATATTGTAGGATTTCACATTCTAACGGTTCTGATCGATCATTTTATAAAAATACTCGATAACAATATTTAGAATTTTCCCTTAAAAAAACAACATTGAGAATTTTTACATTCAATATATTTTATATGAAACTAATTTTTCTGTTGTAGCTGAATGTACGGTAGATTTGTGACCGCGATACAATAATAACGATTAAAATCATTGATTTCGTTATGCTTGTTGATTAAATAATTCACATAAATTTTTTGCTCGATCGGGTTTAGAAAGCCCTTTCATCAACACTCGAATTCAATCATAAAATGATATTTTCGCTTGATTAAGGGTCCAACGATGAGTGATCAACTTCATTCTTGGTAAATATGATTTATTCATATTAGGTAAAAGAGAGACGATTCCAATCAGGAAAAAAAATGCCTTAGATAGGGCTTGGGTGGTGCATTATTAGACTTTAATGTATCTGAATTTCTTAAATGTGTTTCGATTATGCAGTTGTTGAAATCTGTTGATCTCTGATTTTGATGACAATACTGAATATCGTATAAATTGATATTCTAACAGTTTTGATCAATCATTCTAGAAATATACTCGCTAATGACATATTTTCATTTTGTTATGGAATATATCGTCACAAAAAAAAAAAAAATTACGTCAGGTTGTGGTAAGGTAACGCCACTTTATAATTTTACTATAACAATTGTGGTTATATTATTTAATTATGATATGATATTTTGCCAATTATAACTATCGTTAACTGAACATTTTGATTGAATTTTTTTATATGACACGTTGTGGGTATGAAAACATCAATTTATGGTGGTGTTATAATAAATATGATTATATTACTGAAGTTGTGGTATTTTAGACATGTCTTATTACAGAATATTTTAATCCATTTCCTTTGATAAGACACGTTGTGGTAAGAAAATGACAATTTTAGATGTTGTCATAACAATTGTGATTATTTTATAAAATTTGTGGCATTTTACAAATATTTTTGGCTTGGGTATAACAATTGTTGATTCTGGTACGACATAGGAATATTTTGATTTTGTTATGGAATATCATACGAGTCAAAGAATTTTTGGTACGACTCATTGTGGTAAGATAATGTCAATTTATTGTGTTGTTATAACATTTTTGGGTAGCATTAATTAATTTTTGAAATTGTACGCATATATTTGGTTATGGTACAAGTATTATAAATTCTGGTATGAATAATTATGGTTACATAATAGCAATATTTTTTAATTATGGGTAACCTGCTAATGACTTATTCAACAGGTAAATTTTAAAATACAAGTCGTAACTAGAATCATAAATATGCATTAGAAAATTAAAAATCGACAGGATGAAAATCTCAAATTATCATAATTTAAACATACGGTATAACCTGTGTATCATAACTATTATACACAGTTTCAAGCAAGTATTTCAAGTGTTGTCATTACTTACTAGTTACTAGTATCAAAGACTAAATTTGTTGTTATAAAATCAAAATATTGTCGCACTAAATCATTATTTGCAACCTCTCGTCGGGTAAATAAAATTTGTAACTTCCAGTTGGAGAGTAGTCATTGGTGGATGGTGAACAATGGTGATATGGTGGACATGAGAGACGAAAGGAGTCTGATCTTCTAGTCTAGGCTGAACACTACACTTGGCTAGTTGGCTGCCCTATGAAACACAAGGGAATCTTCAGTTGAGTTACTCCTACAGTAGTAAAAGAGATGATTGTCATTCAATTCTTCTCCGCTCGAGAGAGGAAAGGATAAGAACTGCTTGAGGAACACATCAAAGATACACCCTATAAAATCCTCTTAATTCTGCCGTGTCACGTGTCTGATACCAATTTTCATTGATCCTATCCAGAATGAGGAAATCTTATACCAGAAATGGTAGAGGCACATTAATGCGGTACACCTCAGTCACGTACAGATGAATTCCATTGGAACGGGTTCCATCCGATTGTTTCTAAAAAAATTTCATTAAAAATTGTTTTCAACCGACCAAACCATTTTGCCTCCCTCTCTCTCTCTCTCTTTCTCTCTCCCCTAACCGTTCCCCAATCTCTCTTGAAACTTTCAGACGTGGTGATTTCCTCCAAAATAATCAAGTCTCTCAAACCCACAAATTGAAAAATCCAGAGACAAAAAAGCTAGAATGTCTGGAAATCAGACGATGGTGAGCAATTGCGGGTTCATGACGTGCGAGAAGCTGGATCGGATGGCGAATTGGGTGGGGACGAGCGTGGCGTCGGCTTTCTTCGTGTCGCTCGAGCGTTGCGCCTGCATCAACCTCAGCACCTCCCACGATGACCTCGACGATGACGAGGAAGAGGCCAAGGATCGCCCCCTCATGCTCACCAAGCTCCCATCCCTCGACTGCTCCTCCTTCCAACTCCCCAACACCCCCACCGATAAGGATAAGCTTCCTCCCGTCTGACTCCACATATGCATCGACACTCACATACGCATGTGCGATATGTTGGATTATGTGCATAGGATTTTGACTTCAATTTGGGGTTTTTTGTTGTTGTTGTTGATGGTTTTGTTGTGTTGTTTGGGTGGATAATCAATCAGCACGGTTTTTGATAAAAATGGTGATTAAATCAGAAATTTGGAGTTGCGATTTCGATGGCTTATTTCTCCTCCTATTCTAGTATTCTATGTGTGATTCCTCATGAAATTATTGGCCTAATTGGTTTTGTTGGTTAGTTTTTTGAACTGTTCATGTACCGCGTTAATGGTCCTGTTAGGCCTTTATTTGGTTTATCTACTCCACTATTTACCGGGGTTGGTGAAGTAAACACTTTTATTTCTGTAATTGGGAGATTTCTCTTTATACTAGTTTTATTGGATTTTATCAGAATGTATTGATTGAACTCAATTTGCTGAGTGTGGTTGAAGTGTAAGCTTAATAATGATTGTGGGGAAGTTGAGGGGCAAAAAGACAAAGACAGAGTTGAAGAGTAAATTGGTTGTTGAGGTATGAGTCTTATGACCCAGCCTGCAGAAGTTGACATGAAAGGTATGCTTTTTGTTCTTAAAGAGTGTTATTTTTTCCAGAATTTGGCTCCTTGTTAGGAAGCATGCATAGTGACTTCTTGAATGGAGTACTCCATATTAATTAGCCTCAGCCGCTAGACTCTCTTGTACATGACTGCATAGGTGTTTGAGGTGGAAACATTTCAACTTAATTTGCTCTTTTAGTTGTGCAACATGAACAAATTAAGTCGATCTGCTGTTTCAGTTAGTTACGATCTTAGCCTCATCCTAACTCCAAACGTTATGTATCTAAACTTCACTGTAGGCTATAGCAGAAGCTTATCATACTAGTTGTTTTTGGAATTTCTTATAGTCTCATTCATCATTCTCATTACATCAAGGGAAAACTTTAAAAATGGTCTCTCTAGTTTGCATGAATTCTCATTTTCGTCCCTCTAGTATCAATTGTGTTACTTTTAGTCCTATAATTTGCATTCTGCCCCATTTTGGTCCCTCTCGCTTACGGCGTTAATGAAACTAACGGGATTGGATGACAAAGTTGTCATTTCACCTCACAGGGGGACTAAATTGAGATTTCATATAAACTAGAGGGACTATTTCTATAATTTTATTTTTTACTTTTGTTTTTGTAAATAAATTTAAAACACATTTTATTATTAAATAAAATAAAATAAAACAGACGTAAAACGGAGACCACCTAGGACTCATTCAACTACCGTCTAATCCTCCGTCCAATTCTAACTTCAGAATTATGATAACTACTAGAACTTCCGCACGTACCACATAACCGATCCTTCCTGATACTCCCCAAAATCAAATCTTTCCATGCTCTACCCCATCTGCTTGCACGGGTAATCACAACCAACCCATCTCTGCTATCTTCTTGAAATGCACAAAAAATGGTGCTTATGGTCACATCACTGTTCCTCCAGAGTCACCCCATAGTACAATTTTTATAAATGTTTGCCAGCCACTATGCCACCACTGTACTTTTTCCACTCTAATATCTTGATCTTTCTGTTCCAATTTCTTGATCCTCTACAGTTTTATGTACAGTTTCTGTAACGCCCCGATTTTTGAAGGTAAAATCGGAGGTTTTAAATACTAATTCTTGAAAAACTTATTAGATCAAATTCGAAATCCAAAACGGATAATTCATCCTAATGAATTATTTATTACAAACTATTGTGAAAATATCGAAAATAGTCTTTAAAGGAATATGCTAAACAGATATTAGAGCCATCTTCTAAGTCTGATATGGATCCCAAGCGTATTCTGGCTCAACTCCCACTTCCGGATTCTCCTCAGCATAAAACTGTTCGCCTGCGGGATCCTGTGATTCCTGGTTTTCTGCAAAATCTGACACGGATCCGTAAAATCCGTGGGTTCGAGGAAAGAGTTCACCTTAACTATAATCCAACCCACTACTCTCTTCATACACATACAGTGTGCAAACATGATATATATGGTATGGAAAAGAAAACAGAGATAATCCATACAACTTGATTCATTACTATCCATTAACTTAATCTGAAATCTCTAAGATCTCCACGAGATCTTTCCTCCCTAACCACTAGCCATGCTCACCCATGAGATCACTTCCTTTGTTGTCGCAGAACACCTGGTTATGACCGAAAGGCCACCCCTCAATAACTACAACAATGTAGCCTTATCATGCCAGATCACTTACTGCGTTCGCTATCTTATAAACCACATCATAATTCTTTTCACAATCATCACTTGGACACCCGCCACTATCAATTCTCATCACACCCGCCAGGATCAATTCTCATCACAATCTCATCATATCACAACATCACGCCCGCAGGCAACCTCTAAACAGAAAATAAACCTCACAATTTATCCATTACTTAACATCGTCTACGTGATTTCTAATTCGCATACCACCCCATGTCCCTAGGGTCCAATCTAACAATCAAATGAAGCATCGAAGCACAATATTAATCTCACACAATTAAAAAACGAACAAATGCAGATTTGATCAAACAAAGCATTAAGCAAAGGCAATCACGTAACTTTTATGACTGGGCCGTTGCCCCTTAATCTAGTATGATCACAAAGTAATTAAGAATGTAAGATTTATTTAATTAAGCTTAAATAATAATTTTCTAAACTTTTATTAATTAATTATAAGTAATTAGTTAATTAAATACTAATTAAATTCATTAATTAGGTAAAAATATTAAAATAAATAACGTAACCCTTAATAAAGGTCCTAACAGTCCCCTATAATAAGTTCAAGTGCTAAAAGTTGGGTTTGATGCTCACGGAATTATTTTAAATAAAAGAATTAAATTAATAGACTAAACAAGCATAAATAAACAATAAATAATTAAATAGTTGGAAATATTTTTATATTTACAGAATATCATTCTAGGGCTGTAAATAGTCTAAATAAAATTATTCGGATTTTTAAACCTTCTGTATAATATTTTACGATATTATTATTAAGAAACAATGCTTAAATAATAATAAATAGTAAATCAAATAAATAAAATTTTATTTTAATAACATATCACCTTTGAACTGTCAGGAGTCTAGAAATAATATTTTCGATGTTAAAAATATTTTTTATAAGGTCGTTATTAATTTTCGTTTATATCTTTAATTAAAAATAAAATAAATAGCAAATAATATTAAAAAGTTATGAAATCAACAACTTATGATCTTTAATGAGTTAGGAATCTAAGAAAAATAGTTTGGGGATTTATAGAGTAATTTAAAAGGTCGTAACAAATTTTAGTTTGTAAACGATCTCGCGATTACGAATAAAAATTTAATAAATAGTAGATTAAATAAAAAAAATATGAAACTAACAAGTTATGAACTTTAGAATGTTAGGAACCTAGGATAAAAATTTCGGAGTCAAAATATAATTTTAAAGGGTCGTAAAATCAATTCAAAACCAACAAAAAAAAATACGCGCGGCTGGACCAGCTTTGACCTTGCTGCCGCAAGGTTGAACTTCTGGTTCTGCGGCTGGAAACCCGCAGGTTGCGGCCGCAAGGTCGCGCGCTGTTTTTTTATTTTCGTTCGTTTGGCCTCGGGTTCGATGCATGGGGGCACGGGGGTCCTTGGGTTATGTCTAATAAACATAAATATACGTAGAGGAGGGCTCGGATTGAATTATAGTACCTCGGTTCGGATTAATTTCGTTTTCGATCGAAAACGTGATTTTGGAGAAGACGACTTCAATTCCTTCGATCGGAGGACCTTGGGACCGAATTGCTTGATCTACGGTGACTCTTGGGACTGTAGTAAACAACTCGAACGATCAATTTGGGTTTCGATTGATTAACACAAACCCACTTTTCTTTCTCTCTTTTCTCTCTATAAGACTATCGATTGTAATTGATTTCTCTCGGTTTTTCTCTCTTTCCGACTCAGTGTGGTAGAATAATGCACGTGCTCCTGTGGTCGTGTGGTGTGTATATATAGGAGAATTGATGAGAGTTCGATTAAAGTTGGATTAAAGAAGTTGTATTCTATAGGACTAATTACGCATTTAATTTTGGGTCAAGGAGAGGTAGAGATTGAGGAGAGAGTGAGGGAGAATATAGGCATGTGCATGCATGCATTTATATGTATGTATATAATGCTAAATTAATTTTTAAAAGCTTAATTAGATAGAATAGCTTATTTTTTGTAATTATTTACTAATTAATAAATAAGGAAATCAATATTATCATAAATAATAAATTCTTTTGAATATTTTTATTAGTTAAATTTTCGGGTTATTACAGTTTCACATAACATATAGCTCTCGATAAATATTATTCTTTACGTCTTCAAAAATATTATATTGCATAAATAATTAAAATTCATTAAATAAAATATACGCTACGTATTTCAAATAATATACATTAAAAAATGCACGCTATTAAAAACTACACATAAAACTACAAAAAACCCAAAATTAAAACGGTAACAAGTACATTACATATGTATATTTAGCAAAATGATCCTGCCACTCTTTTTGTTCTCAATCTTACTTTGCCTTGTCTTCCTAGCAAGTGATTTATTTTTTTACAAAAAAGAATAATCGTACTAACACCAACAAAAAATAAAACAAAAATCCAAAAAATTACAAAAACAATTTCTGCAGAAAAATAAAAAACAAAAAATACGTAACATGAGTATCAAAAAACAAATACAACAATTGCAACAAAAATAGAAAAATAACAACATAAAAAATAATGAAAACCTCTACAAATCAAACTTGAATGCTTAAAATATTCTTCAATTTATAGTAAGCATTGCATCGTATTGGTGATTTCTGATAACAAATAGAAAACTTTTCTGCAATTATACCTAAGTTTTTAATGCAAGTCTCTTTTTTAAATAAACGCATGAAGCGACATTACTCTAAATAGCCAGATATAAATCTAACTCAAATATATATATGAATACCCTTATTAGCCAAAAAAAAAAAAATACCATAATGAACACATAAATTAGAATAAACAAACAAACTCCATAATTTAACCCCAACTTTGACTCTTAAAAAAACCAAAAAACACTTTGTTTATTCAAATATTCACATTCTAAAATTCTTCAAAATTCCAACCAAAAGAATTAAGACACCCGCAGTTAAAACAGTTTCATTTCCTCTTATGCAAAACACGCAAAATTTCCTTTCCCGTCCGTCAAAATTATTGTATAGCAACGATACTTCCATTCAAGTTAGTTAATATTTTCTTGTAACTCTGGCTGTTCAACTTAAAAACTACAAAAAAAGTAAAGCCCCACAACAAATCCATCTTACTATTCAGGCTGTCGGTACGATTTCCCTGCGGGACCCGTCGGTCCCTATCGCTTTTCTGATTTCTAAATACTACTGAACAACTTTTTCTTTTTAATCATGTGACAAAGAAAATAACGATAGTGAAAATTTAATTGAAAAAAAATACAATACCAAGACATTTAACATAGGGGTTGATTTTCGAATTTTCTCATATTTTTTGTGATATATATAATAAAAACTTTAAAAAATTTCAACATATTTTGATTATTCAAAATAAATGAGATGAGAAATATATTACATATGATGTATTTTAAATTTATTTACAAAAACAAAAGTAAAAAATAAAATTATAGAAATAGTCCCTCTAGTTTGCATGA
This sequence comes from Rhododendron molle, assembly GCA_025413875.1. NCBI lineage: Eukaryota > Viridiplantae > Streptophyta > Magnoliopsida > Ericales > Ericaceae > Rhododendron > Rhododendron molle. Next base: position 458,936 of record CM046394.1, on the reverse strand, counting down.
AATCTCAATTTAGTCCCTCTGTGAGGTGAAATGACAACTTTGTCCTCCAATTCCGTTAGTTTCATTAACGCCGTAAGCGAGAGGGACCAAATTGGGGCATAATGCAAATTATAGAGCTAAAAGTAACACAATTGATACTAAAGGGACGAAAATGAGAATTCATGCAAACTAGAGGGACCATTTTTAAAATTTTCCCTTACATCAATAGCGAGAAAATACTGCGAGCAATGCAATTGTGTATAATGTTCTTTAGCTATTGATGCAGTCTTTTCAATGCGAGTTTTCTATAGGGCAAAATTGATATGTTTGCTTCAATTTTTCCCATTGAGTGACAATAACCTATTTGTTGGATTGCGCTAATGGCCAACAGCTGCTTTGGGCCTGCTACTGCAAGAAATTCCTCTCTCTCTCTTTGAGATATATATGGTCGAAGAGGAATACGTGGATCTATGACAAATGTAGAAAAACAGTACACAAAAACAATAAACAATTTTACTAATTTCTGGAATTTACAACAAGAACAGAAATTATAGAATATGAATTAATAAAACATAAGCTGTAGTAAAAGAACAATAGATGAAAACCAAGGCCCGTGTTTCCCATGATGCCCTTAAAACAAATTCACCGTCTCATCGGAGGTGTTGGAGGTTGTGTCTTTGTTCGTCTCAACCAGAAGGACCCAACACTGGTATTCTCAATTCTCCTTCGAGAAGGAGACTCATGTCAGAAAGGGACCACAGTACTCCACGTGACTTACACATTCTCCATCTAAAAATTCCAATTTTCCCCCATCTCTACATACTAACTTATAATCTCTTCAAAGGGTTGTTGAAGACACCAACGTGGTGTCTCTTGGGAACCTAGAGCTCAGATCTGGCCAGACCAAAAACGGATGTTAACAACTACAACAGTACTTTGCATATATACCACTATTACTCCTATTTACTTACTGTAATTAAGAAAGTAGAAATCCCTCTAATGAATTACTAGTACCTCGATCATTTGAAAGAGACAGAAAAAAAAAAATCAAAAAGTTTCTGTTGAACCATCGCCGTTGAAGTGAAAATTTAGTAGATTGGATAGATGAAAAGACTTAAGTGAAATACCAATCAGGTTTTATGCGCAGTAGTTTATTTCATTGGTTTTCCAATAACTATTCAGATTATTATTATTCTCATAAGATTGAAGTTTCTTTTCTCAGAGTGGTATTTTGTGCTTTTGTGGAGTACTTATAATCTGTCTTCCTAATCAACAACTTCAAAGGCGGCACTGTTGGAAAACTACGATGGGCCTAAAACACTCACACTGCAGGAAGAGACGTAGGGGAGGAGATAACATGCTTATATGTGCTATAAACACTTCACACTAGCTAGCTACTTCATTACACTTGACAACTTCATTGTGGTTCATTCGCTCTACACAACCGTACCCCACTATTTTTCTCCACCTTGGCCACTAGATACGTAGATATTTATAGGCTCCTAGTAACATGAACCTAGCCAAGTACATGTTCATGACCCTTCATCACACAATTAAATACTTCAAAAAACTATCCAACTACATACATGAACCATATCATTCATGCATCATGTGTCTACACAATTCCCTAGAATTCATAAATTCCTAAAATCAAGTTTACTTTTCCAACAGGCACATGTGAAAGGAAGGAAAGTATTTTAACGTAAATATTTTCCAAAGTTGGTAAAAGTGTTTATATATAAGTTTTTTTTTTCTTTTTTTCTTTTTTTTTTTTTTGGGGTTAATAATAGTAATAGTTGAGAAGTCTTTATAAAGTTGTTAAACTTTAGCACTCAAACTTAATCTAAAAATATAGTATAAAGGTCAGCAGTTTGGAGCTTAACTAATTTGTTTGGATTTGTAAGCAAGTTAACAGTCTACTTCAATCTTCGATCACCATGGGAAAATTATAATGATATGATTATATATATGTATGTCCATCGCCTATTGACGCCTTGCATGCAACTATGATTTAGTATATGTCAACATGCCTGTGTATATATAAACGTAGAGTATATATCATGCTTTGTAAGCAAAGAGCGCATGCACAGTGTTCTGGAAACTCAAGAGATTCTAAAATCTACTAATTATATAGGTATGAGAGATAAACTCTGGAGATCAATCAAACAAAACAGAAAGAGGCAAAGAGCGTACGTATGTAACAAGGTCGTAGCTACCCTTAGGCCTCGAGTACGTACGTATATGCATGGGGTGGGTCGTGAAACCATCATTTACAGGCTCAGGCTGCATAGATGATCGATAAAGCTAGAAATTAGTATCATTGCCAGTGGAACATGCACCATCATCAGCTTGGTCGCATAACGTGTATGTAGTACATTATACCAACAACTAATTAGGTCAATCGTGGGGTCATAAAATCAAACGGGAATTTCGGACTACATCTAGCTAGCTCGTTTAAATCAAAACCCCAGATTAATTGGTAGAGCGAGCAATATTTTGGTTTATGAAACGAATATGGTGAATCTTTTTACTAGAAGAGATAGAAGTTTCATCTTCAGAAATTAAGATCAAAGGTGGGGTTGGGAAGGCGTGCATCAATTACTTTTGGTCGGAGAGAAACTGACCAATAAAAGCCAAGCAAAACACTCCCTGGCCTCTTTTCCCCTCACTTTTTCCTGATCGAGATTTTACTTTTACATACCGATCGAGTAACAACAACTGTTGGATTGTCTTCGATAGTCATTATCGCTATTCGTTTCCATCCCTGCCCCCATGTGTATGTGGGCATCTCTAGTTCGGCCAGACTTAGGGGTTTGCTCCATGATAAGGTCTCGTGTTCAAAATATATATATATATATATATATCTCACGTGCTAGCTGTATATTCAACTAGTTTGAGACTAATTTATACAGAGCTTTGCTCTGATTTAACTGAATCTCCTCCTTGTTGATGATGAGATTTGTCTCTCAAAATTAGTCAAAGTACGTATAAGCTGACAAAACACATATAAATTTTAAAGACTTTAATTTGGACATTCGTGCAGTATCGCTCTTTGTTCCCTAGCTCCCTAATGAATTTGCCACTAACATGTGCCACGTTTAGCCGGCCCAAGCACTGAATTGGGGGGGGGGGATAAAATTGAGTAGGATATATAGGGTGGCCTCCACGGGTGCGTGTAATTGATTAATTTCATGATCGATCCAATTGATACTGTCTAGACATATAATATATAGTACCATGTTTACGCTGGATAAGGGCATGCATATAAAATATGCAACAACTTAATCAGTAGCTAGTGAAGTTAGTACTACTTATAATAGTTAGTATGTTTTAAGGTTGCAATTAGTAAGCTTTGGAGTACTGATCTTTTTGCTGATTTAGAGTAAAAAAGAAGTGTTTTTATTATTAGATGGGCCGGCCGGTATGGGTGTACGTACGTGGGGCAGGGGCAGGTAGGGTGTGGAGGTGGGTTCTGAAAAATGGCGCATGCATGTTTAGAGAGCAGGTGCGTGCGTACGATTATGGTCAAAACACATGATTTCATGAATAGGAGAAATTCTAACTCTACAATCCACTTACACACCTATTTACACATCTTCTCTCACAATAGAGGTGGGTCCCGCACGCACTGGATGTATAGTGTATGCGAGCTCCACCCTTATTATAAGTATATGTGTGTAATTGCGTGTGTGTTTGGGTGCGAAGGTAGAATGATTAAATTGTTTCATGAATAGACATGTTTTGCTTCTCTCTTTATATATCTTGAGAAAAGGAAAGGGGAAAAAAAGAGAGACCCCACCCTAGCTAGCTTTATAACAGATTGAAATTTTACTACAGTAAGAAACAGTACTCCCAACAAGTTATTATTACAAAACACAGGTTGATGCTACCTTGAAGAATCATGAAAGCCGACAAAACATAATACACAAAGCCTTTTTCTTCTCTCTCTTTCTCACGGCCTTTATAAATAAAAACAAATTCATCTTTTCTCTCCATTAAAAACCCTCCCCATCCCCCCCTCGATCTAGTTCCACTTCAACACTCTCGATCCATCTCCACAAATGGCCAACTTAGTGATGACTTCATTTACACTATGGTTGAGCTTAGTTATTTTGTATGCTACTCAAACTATGCATGCTATGGCATTCTGGCCGGGTGGAAGATCAACCAGGTTCTACGACTTCAAGGTCTCTCCTCTCTCCCTCTCTTGCATTTGTTCTCATTCATTTTTTATACCACTGTTTTCTTTTAGTAAGACGCATGCAATGTTTCAAATCGCAGTATGTGGGTATGTATCGATAATGATAGTATAACTATATATTTGCCAATATCGATCGGAAGCCAATATATTGGTTAAAACTAGTTATTACTTGTGTTCTAAAATTCCCACGATTATCGATCAATACGTATATATGTATGTTATGTCCTTATAGGGTCGATTTAGAAATAAATTTCTTTTTGTACCTAATGAATGATGATATATAGGTGCAAACCAAGAAAATTACAAAGTTGTGCTACACCAAGGAGATCGTCACAATCAACGAAATGTATCCTGGGCCTGTTGTTTATGCCCAAGAAGACGATAGAGTCATCATCAAAGTCACCAACGAATCGCCCTACAATGCCACAATACATTGGTAAACCTTACTAACTTATCACCAAGAAAGAAAAAATGTTGTGAGAAAGTTTCTATTGTATTTTTGGTACTAGTACTATTTTATATAGAGCATCATTAATCAATATTATGTTTGCGATCGATGTTAATTTCAGGCATGGTGTTCGACAAAGGCTATCGTGTTGGTCCGATGGTCCGTCGTATATTACCCAGTGCCCAATTCAAACCGGACAAACATTTACGTATGAGTTTACGTTGTTGCAGCAGAAGGGCACCCTTCTTTGGCATGCTCATGTATCTTGGCTCAGGGCCACTGTTCATGGTGCCATTGTTGTCTACCCTAAAACTGGTGTACCATACCCTTTTATGTACCCTTATGAAGAGCACATCATCATCCTAGGTAACTTGTTCATCTCTAGCTAGCATATAGACATAAACAGGGGAATGGTATTCTAGTACTTATGGATTTGATAGCTGATAAACAGGGGAGTATTGGCTGAGAGACCTTGTACAACTTGAGCAGGCGGTATTAGCAAGTGGCGGAGGTCCTCCAACAGCGGATGCTTTCACAATCAACGGACACCCTGGCCCTAACTACAACTGTTCGAGTGATGGTAATTCTAGTTATGCTAGCTATAGCTAGAATAAATATCTCATTTGTAATTCACATTTACCGCTAAATTTGGCTATGATCCTTAGCAAGACAGACTTCTAGTAGTTACAAAAACAACCCCGGGCTATCATGTATGTTTGACCAAGACAATGTCATGCTCTAAGATATACTACTATAAAAGCCAAGAAGCTTTTAGCACGACGACATTATGAGTTGAAAATTTCTCATGAATAATGGTAGTATCATGGAGTGATTGTATTCCTTCTTACAATAACTTAAAATGCAACCACTATAACCTACTCACAATGACTTAGATTTTCTTTAAGGTACACCATGCTAGTTTAGATAAGGGGAGATCGAGTACTGCACAAAACATTATCCGCACGCATGCATGCTTAGTAAAAGTTGACTTGTTTTTTTAATTTGATAATGTTCTCTTGCTTTTTTAATTATATAGGTTCGCACACATATGTTTCCGAAATCGTTCGATGTGTGTGAACTTTGCATCTATTGTGCCCTATTAGATTCACAAGCATTGGACACATCTTTATCCGGATCTATATATATGCACTCCATCAGTAGCATTAATTGTTTCTAGTATTAATTAGCAATATAATACTCATTAATTGTTGTTTCAGATGTGTATAAAATTGATGTGGTTCCTGGGAAGACATACCTGTTAAGGTTAATCAACGCGGGGCTAAACATGGAGAACTTCTTTGCCATTGCTAATCACAAATTAACAATCGTGGAAGCGGATGCAGAGTACACAAAACCATTCTCTACTGACCGTGTGATGTTAGGACCCGGTCAGACTGTCAACGTCCTCGTCAAGGCCAATCAGCCCATCGGACGGTACTCGATGGGCATGGGTCCCTACATGTCCGCTCAAAATGTCCCATTCCAAAGCATAAAATCCGTTGCATATTTCCAGTACTTGGGTGCCACGCCATATAGTTTAGCCTTACCAGCTCCGTTACCAAGTTTTAACGATAATCTCGCCGTTAAGACCGTTATGGACGGCCTAAAAAGCCTTGATCCCGTGCCTGTCCCAAAAGAGATTGACTCCAATCTTTTCATTACCATCGGATTAAACGTTCAAAAGTGCAATTCCAAGACGCCACAGCAGAATTGCCAGGGCGTTAATGGTGGGATTATGGCGGCTTCAATGAATAACATAAGTTTTATTAAGCCTAGCGTTTCACTTCTCGAGGCTTATTACAGACATATTCATGGGTATTATTCAGAGGATTTCCCTGGGGTACCCCTTAAATTCTATGACTTTGTCAATGGGGCACCTAATACCATTCCTATTGATACCCAGTCAGATAGAGGGACTAGGACTAAGGTCCTTGAATTTGGGTCCCGAGTGCAATTAATTTTGCAGGACACAGGAACCGTCACCACCGAAAACCACCCGATTCATCTCCACGGCTATAGCTTCTATGTAGTAGGGTATGGTACCGGGAACTATAACCCGCAAACTGCCAATTTCAACTTGGTCGATCCACCATACATGAATACGATTGGAGTCCCGGCTGGCGGATGGGCCGCAATTCGCTTTGTCGCTGACAATCCAGGTAATTAATTAAATTACATGCACTAAAAATAATAGTAGTAGTACTACTACTGCTACTACTACTTTCTTTGAATCTTTTCCAAGATACCATTATGATCCAACACGTACTGTTTCACAAAACTTTAACATGCACGAAACATAATACTCTCACAACTTCTTTTTTTTTTTTTTTTTCCTTGAAGAATAGCACTCCGAATGCTATTTTACCAAATAAAAATAAAAATAAATTGAATCTCCCGCATTATGTTTGCTAGCTAGCTTACATACAAATGTCAATTGTTGATTCCCCACTTATATATATATATATGTTATTATATGTTATAGGAGTATGGTTCATGCACTGTCACTTGGAGATACATTTGTCATGGGGATTGTCGGTGGTCTTTATAGTAAAGAATGGACAAGGAGAGTTGGAGACCCTTCCACACCCGCCGGCAGACCTACCGCGGTGCTAGTGATCGATTTGGCCATGGATTTTGTGCGACAACTGAAAATGTTTGAAGGTTGCAGATGGAGGATGATTCTTTTGAAACAAGTGTGTATTACGTACGGTGGTTGATCCATTTCGTTTAGACTATATATGATATGAAATGCCTGGTAAAAAGTGACAGCCTAGCTAGCTTGCATAAAATAAAAACATATTTGCTTTAATTTCTTTTTTATGGGTGGAATTCTTTTAGTTTTAGTAGTATATAGTATATATTTTAATTACGTGGTAGAAGTGTGAGTGTCTTGCTGAATTCTTCTAGTTGTATTTTGGGTACGTGATGAGTGATATATATAAGAGAGCTGCCCCAGATGAAGATGAAGTCCTGCTGCAGTATATATATATATATATCGGGGCGGTTCCGGGGACATCTATGAAAACATCTAAAAAAACACTTCATAATTCCCGATCAAATTTCAATGATCCGAGCCGCTCAATGTAGCCGCTTAATGATCAGAGCATGATTTTAAGGGTACCCGTGAGAAATCAGCAAAAAAAATGACTGGGAAGGGCTCGATCCGAACAGTTCCGAACGGTTCAATTAAAAAGTGCTCAAAACAAACACTTTTCGATAATTTTTATTGTCGAGTTCTCGCAGGTACCGATAAAATCACATTCTGCACACATTGAGCGACTCGGATCATCAAAATTTGATCAGAAACTATGAGATTGAGATTTGGAGTATTTTTTTAAGTGTCCCTGGAACCGTCCATATATATGAAACCATTTGTCACTTAATTTCTTCTTGGATCATTTTTATGGAAGTCGACTCTCTAATATCTTTCTCTCCGACCAAATACTAAATAAAAAATTAAATATACCAGCAATGCATGCCAGCTACAACATTAATTAGTAATTAAAAATTTAAAATCCTATAATTCTCTCTACGGATAGGGATGGGGATAGTTACCCTTTTGACTGCATGCATGCAATACCAACGGTTAGATTTGCTATTCAATTTTGAATTACTGAGGAAGGAAAATGTTGAATATTGCAAGGTTGTTGGAGTCGGACAAAGTTTTACGTAGTTTTCTGATCAGTATCCAGGTTGTTGGGGCTGAGCTTTTTGGGGGTCAGGTGTCACGCTTTCGATTTTCAACATAAATAAATAATTCATTTTTTAATAAAAGTCTTTCGCATATCATAGATAATACCCAAAAGAGTCTTTCTCCTGTTTAATTTACAAACAAAGTCTCCAAGTTTAGTGAATTACAACATTGGCATCACGGCCCAAATTGACAAATGGTAAAAGTACGAACAAGTTTTCTTTAAAATTACAAACGGTTTAGCCAAAAAAAATTTCAAAGTCATTAGTTACATAACCATCTTTAACCAAAGGGTAATCATTACAAAGAAGATTAAGTGACTAATGAAGCAAGTTTCCAAAAAGTATTCTTCTTCATCCAAGCACTCAATGCATGCGAGCTATAGACCGAGACTTGAACCTGAAAAGAAAGATTTTGTTGAGCTACATTAGCCCGGTAGAGAAATCTTTACACAAGCCATATGAAAATGTGATGAGGTATGCATCTAGAATGAGTGAGTTCCAATAAACGGATATGAAATACAAAGGGGCACCACAGCGAACTGATAAACTACGACTATGGAATTCTATACATCTTAAATCCTTAACCATTCGTACATCAAGCAAGCGATAGCATTAGACACATATCAATCTAAATAACCTCCAACAATTTCTCAAGCCATTTAAGGACTCCTCAAAGAACACCAGAGTTTGCTTTCTCATTTCTTACCATTCATTATTAAGCCCATTTTCATAAAACATTCCTTTTCGGTTACCAAAAATAATTTCGGGAAAACTCTCGACCTTTACGGGTCAAGCTCCGTTGATTCGAGTTTGAATAGCCGGAGTCCGTTGATTTGTGCCCAAATACCGGAAACCGTTGATTCGCTCAAGAATAGCCGGAGGATTTTCATAAAAATCCTTTTTCAAAACCAAGTTCCTTCCTTTTCAAAAACTTTGATGAAATCAATGTTTATTCCCTTTTTCAACAGCTACAATCTCAGGCACATCACAGCCCAAACAACAACATGAACTTCCATAATCAATCATGACTTCTTTCATCAGGAGAGACATTCAACTGTAATACCACCCCTTGCGTTACAGGGAATTCTCTCCTTCTATTCGGGTTTCCGTCTTACCACCCCTTGTGTAACGGGCCCTCTAGAGTCATCGCATTTCCACACGTTGCGTTGCAAGACCCTCATTTCACAATTATCAACTCATATGTACACACAAGCAATACCAATCTATATTCAAAAGACAACATTTCTCAATTTCGCATTCTTTCATTTATCAACACTCAATGGACTACCAACGTATAAACACACACCATTGTACATTGACACATAGCTTAAATCCACGTTAGTCCTCTAAATCTATCACGACGCCCTATGCCATGCACCGAACCCACAAAGACTCCACGACATACCCCGACTAGGTTCTAAACGGAAATCATATAGAACGAGTGCCCAAGAGACACGATCGAACAACGAGCCCTTAGGTCATAAGTAATCATACTCGAGAGTGACTTAAACATATTCTAATCATGTAGGGAGTCATAGCACGGAACGAAAACAACTTAGGAATGGCCGACAGACGTTGGCAGACCGACATACCTCTACTCAAATGGTTATAACTTTCTGTGTACTAAGAGTTTACAGGTGATTCTAGTGACAAATGAAAGCTGACTTCAAGACCTTTGAATCGATAAAAAATTTGCATGAAACGGACATCAGACGAAAAAGTTATGGCCATTCGAAGTTGGGCTGAAACTCAAAATGAGCTGAAATTCCCAAATTCGACCGAAACGCAAAACCCAACCTCAAGTACGAAACAAAGCACGATTTAGGTACATAAACATCACATAAACGCATAACAAGAGTAAGAAATTCCTACTACAATGGATTTTGAGCAAAACCCTAAGTCCACCAAGTGCATTAAGCCCTAATCTTCCAAGAACAAGCTCCTCCCAAGTTTTGTTACAAGATCTAAGGTAAATATAACCCAAAAACAAGATAAACAAGCAAGGATCAACAAGTGATTGAGAGGAGAGAGAGAAAAACGTGGTTGAGAGCCGAAACGTGTGAGTAAGAGCACAAGACTTACCCATTGTTCACCAAATGCAAGAATCAAGTGATTTTGAGGTTGAAAACCCTTGGATCTTGAAGATTTGAGGTAGAAATCAAGAGTTTTGGGTGAGATTGGAGTTGGGTAGGTGAGAGGGGGTGTTTCTAGGGTTATTTCGTGGCTTTGGAGGTGAAAAATGGCGAAAGGGGGTATTTATAGGCGTCTGAAATGCGTGCTGAAAATTGCAAAAAAATACATTATGTACCGGTACGGGGAAAAAGCTGTACCGGTTCATAACCCTTCAAACTGTTAAAAAACACACCTTCTGGATACCATGTACCGGTACGGGGAAAAGGCTGTACCGGTACAAGCTGGGCAGAGCATGAATTTTTTTACAACGGTCACCGGATCAAATCCCACTTGCTACCAACACTTCCAAACATCAATACAACCTCAAAATACAATATTCCACGTATTTAAACGATTAAAGAAAAATATAATAATAATTCACGAGTCTCTACACCGGCCAAGGAAAAATTACAAGAAACTTGACACACAAAGGCATGATTGCATGAGAATTAACCATCATCGATCTATTCTACTCCTATAGAAAGGCACAACACCAATTGATGTGAACGGATTTTTGACGTCGTGTCACAAAAGGAATATCCAATATTGTTTTACTTAAAAATTAAAAATTCTACAAATACTTGCTCTTATATACAACAACTTGTATATTAACCGTTAGGGTAAAATAGTAGTAAAAATAACTCGAACTCAACCACCCCTTCCACACCCGAAAAGAACCACCTGCTCCCACGCCTCACATTTACAATTGCACACACCCCTAATTATAAAAACTGTCTTCTTCTCCTATAAATCACTTGAACACTACACTTTCAACATTTTAGAAGAATATGCACCAATTAAGATCGAGTAATTTCGCTTTTTTGCCTAATTATTTTCACTGGACAGCATATTTCATTCATCCAACTTTTTTGTGGCATGCCATGCATGGTTGATCGAATTTTCTACAGTATTTGATCAATTTGAAGTGGGGCTTTTGCTAACCTCAAGTGAGATGGGCCGGGTTACGAATGAGGGGCCCTAACCCAGTGCTCTTCTTGGAGGGCCCAAGAGTGACTTGGTGGGTGGGCTCCTGCCCAAAGCTAGCCCTACTGGTTGTTGTCCTCTCTCTTTTTTCCCCTCCACTTTATAACCTTTTCTTCTTTTTTTTTTTCAGGCGACACTTCTCTCCTCTCTTTTTTTTTCTTCACTGATGAAGTATTTTATTTTATTTTATTTTTCACTTTCACCACAAACTCCAATTACTTTAAAATAATTTTTCGAGTGACCTTGTAAAAAATCAGCCCATCCAGACAATTGTAAGTGCTTAGGCCTATTTTGGCAATAATCCAAAATGGATTATTTTTTTATATTTATTTAATTTTTTTCTCATTTGTTAATTTTGTGTCCTTTTGGTGTGTTTTATTGCTTCATCATGATGTGAGCAATCTAAAAGTAGTAAAAATTAACATTTGAACTCAATTTTTTTTTGAAAGAAGACGAAATAAGCCGCTTATTGGCTCTTATATTTTGGTCTTTATTAAAAAAAAAAATTGGGTTTTGCTCTGGTCTTTATTAAAAAAAAGTTTGGGTTTCAATCGTAATCTTTTACTTTTTAGATTTCTCCCGTCATGACGAATCAATAATCTAAAAAAATGGACAAAAAACTACGGAGTAACAAATTTGGAAAAAAATTTAATAAGGACAAAAAATTAATCCATTTGGATTATTTGGCCAAAATAAGCCATAGGTGGTATTCCCCTAAGAGATTATTGGGCTTTTTTCGTTTTTGTCCTTATTCAATTTTTTTTCCGCATTTGTTACTTTTGCAACAAATTTTTTTAGATTATATTGATTCGTCTCGACAAAAGAAACAGAAAAAGTAAAAAAAAAAAAGACTTTTGCCCAAATATTTTTTGAATGTCCAAGATAAAACGCAAAAAGCTTGCTTTATCTTAGATATTTCAAAAAATAATAATTTGAAGAGATTTAAAAAATTGTGCAGAGAAGAACTTCATGTTTTATCCAAAAATTTCGGAATTTTTCGGAGTATACAATAGCTGTCTCATTTCTGGAGTAAAAAATACAAGGCATAAGAAATTGATCCAAAAAGACATAGGAGTACGTAGAGAAAAATTAAAGAGTAGCTGGGCATTATGAGGTGTTTGCTAAAAGAGAAAAAAAGGTTAAAATAGACATTTAATGAAGTTATAAATCCTACCCTGCAGACGTTTCAAAAAGCCTACGGATGGAAAGTACAGTTCCTACATGTATACCATTGTTAGGAAGACGGCTGTCAATTGCCTTTCCTATGCAGACGCCCATTGGGCTGTTTCTGCGAAAACTTCTGCGAAAACCCAAGGAAATATCGTTAAGACCAAACAGTCAAGGAAGACAATCAGAGACCAATGCAAAGAAGATGGTTAAATTAACTTCCTAGCATTGTGTCTACTGGTGAGTAGCAAATTGCTGTGATAAAAAGTATTAATTATCTTGTTCGGTTGAGGTATTTTGGATTTGGATTCTAATTATTACTCTATTTTTTTCCAATCATTATTTTTATTTATCTCTCTATCTCTTTCCAAGAATTATCCATATTTTCAATCATCACTCTATTTCTTTTTATACTTATTACTTATAAATTCAAATTCAAAATTCCAAAACGAACAAGCCCCTATATCATCTTACTCCCATTGAAATAAGCATATATAAGCGACAATACCAAGAAACAGATCAACCTAATTACAAGCAACTACCTGCAAGATTAGTTTCAAAATCAGGAAATTTAGAACTACAGAGAGACATGCACTCATAGATCGATACACGGCAATCAAAGCAGAGGAGCTTTGAAAGTTGGGTACGTGGCTTCCTAGGACGCTGAAATTCACATGTTTATTTATTTATATACAATGGTCATTTTTAATGTCATCTCATATGAGGTGAGTTCCAGATATATGTATTGTCCCACCTCATGCGAGAGAAGCATTACAAATATCCGTGAATTAAAAAAAATTTCTTCTCCCAACAAAATCTACTTCTCGAAAATTTTCATTTTAAGAATAAATTTCAAACATGGTCCATCTAACCAAGTTTATAAAACAGTCTAACACTCTAACACCCTGATTTTCGAAAACGGTAATTAAATCAATTTAACTGATTTATTAGGGTCATTACAAATACAACAAATGTTACCAAATTTGTTTAATTCCGTTAGTTTCATTTAGGGATAGCATCAGAGATAATAAGAATGTATAATCATACGAGATTCCAACTCGAATTCAATTTTCTAAACGTCCACTCTCGAAAGTGACACCCCCTATCGTACTTGTTTATTTGACCGACCTAGAAAAATAAAAAAGCAAAATAGTTCTAAGATTACAAATAATCAAGAGTAGAGTTTGAAACTCTGTCTACCCAAAAGACTCTAACAAAAAACCTACAATCTTCAATCACAGATAGATCATGAAACTCCAAATCATCTAAACCAACATCTCAAGTTGTATTAAACAACAATTTTATTTTCTTACTTAATAGTTAAAAAGAAAAAGAATCTGACGCAAAGAATTACTCTTGGCTGCAAAGAATTACTTATAGCCACTAGAATTACTCATGGCCGTGATGAATTACTCGTATCCGCAAAGAATTACTCTTGGCCCCATAGAATTACTTCTGGACGCTAAGAATTACACTTGGCTGCGAAAAATGACTTATGGTCTCGCAATTCTTTGCGGCCAAGAGTAATTCTTCGTAGTCAGGAGTAATTCTTTGTGAACTTCTAATCTCAGCCATTGGCTTCAATGGTTGAGATGGAGTGTATTTTTTGTGTCCTCGAAACGCTCCCCTATATATATATTCTTCAAATTAAAGTGTGTGAGAGAGAAAGCAGTTTTGGATTCTAAATTGGAATTCGTTATGGAATTAACGTGAGGGAGACAAAGACAACCCTAGATCACGGTAATCGTTTTTTACTGATAACTGTGAGGAAAATAAGAAAAATTCGAAAATAAGCAACAAGGACGAGATTAGGAAACATCAATTTTTCCTTCTTCCAAATATATTTCTAGTTTTACTATCCGTAAATCTTAGCCATAAAAAAATATGTACAAATTTGAGGGTCCAAAATATAAAAAATTCAAAAACCGTTGCTCCATATTACAGAGTATAAAGATTTGAATGTAATTCTCCTATCGCTTGACATCAAAAAGAAAATTGTTAATGTGTGTGAAGTGAAATGGAAAGAGGAACTTAAATAAAAATACAAAATGGAGTTTTAGAGTTGGGTCGGAGATGCTCATAAAATTGTCTTTGAACTGTATTATCAGGCAGCAGCAACACTAACACAAACCAAAACCGTTTTGATCCAAAGAAATAGGGGATATCTCACAGTTTTGTGTTCTTGCTATTTTGGGAAATGAACTAGTACCAGCTTCAAATTTTTTTCTAAGCTACACAAGTACATATAACTTTAACTTCACATAAATGGAAAGGACAAATAAGAGGTACTAACATATAGTACATATAACAGCTCCAAGAGTACTAAACAAGAGGCTGGTATAGAGGTGTCAAACGTGTCGTGTCGTGCCGTGCCGTGCCATTCAACTTCCGTGTCAACCGTGCTTCGTACCGTGCCGTGCCGTGCCTATTTACTTAAATCGTGTCGTGCCGTGTCGTGCCATAGCCAATCGTGTCGTGTCGTGCCGAATTACTTAAATCGTG
This sequence comes from Rhododendron molle, assembly GCA_025413875.1. Taxonomy (NCBI): domain Eukaryota; kingdom Viridiplantae; phylum Streptophyta; class Magnoliopsida; order Ericales; family Ericaceae; genus Rhododendron; species Rhododendron molle. The sequence goes on along the minus strand of CM046394.1, from coordinate 443,790 downwards.
TCGTGCCGTGCCGTGCCATTTTTCAATCGTGTCGTGCCGGGCCGGGCCCATTTACTTAAATTGTGTCGTGCCGTGCCGGCCCATTTTTTAATCGTGTCTTGTCGTGCCGTTTTTCAATCGTGTCGTGCCGGGCCGGGCCCATTTACTTAAATTGTGTCGTGCCATGTTGGCCCGTTTTTTAATCGTGTCGTGCCGTGTCGGCCCGTTTACTTGATCGTGTCGTATCGTGCCATTTTTCAATCGTGCCATGCCCGTTTTGTATGGTACGCACATCAAAATTGCATATGCTGAAGCTACAACTACGATGGTCATAACAGCATAAGGTAATCAACAAAGAAAATAAAGAAGGGGAACAATTACCAGCCTCAAAAGCGTAGTCACTTGTCATAGTATCCTTCACCACCGCCACAGTGAGGCCAGCATTTGTAGTGGCATTGCCACATACATAAATGCCACGTGGAGAAACAGCTGCTGCTGCTTGCAGCAGTTGGCTCTTACCCAATCCAGGATCACCTACCATAAACAATTTTAGCATTTGATCATGATTGTGCTGTCTACATTTAACTTCTGAGTGAATCAAGACTTTAAACTCAAAACATGTATGTTTAAGGCAACAGTGCTTAGCATACCAACAATTATGACATGGATGTCTCCTCTAACAGGGACCTTGTTCTGATCCATTGAATGCTTTCGCACCCCTCCAAACAATGCCAGCGTAAGTCCAGCTGTTGAGGAAAAGGTAAGCTTGTGTCAATTCACCAAACCATCTTTGCCACCTGGTTAAACAAGGGCATAACACTACGTCTCACTAGGAATTGCAGCATAGTCGTAATGGTTATCCTATTATACCAGCATTTTTGGGTCTGGACTACGGCTAATGGCAGTGAAAGTGAGAAATGTGGGTCAGAGGATTGTGTAGTAGCATTTGAATGGATAAATAAGACAATAATTGTTGACTGTTAAAGAAAGGATGAATACGCATCTGGTTTGTGCCGTGCCCGTTTTACTTAGTAGTTTTGGCAAAGAGCAAATAAGCTTGTTTGGGGGGCTGATTTGCTTAACTGCTTATTAAAGAAAACTAACAATCAGATTAAGCAATTGATAGCAAAAAAGATTTTTCTTACTTTTAGTTCTCCTAATTGCTTCTTTGTAAGAAATCCTACATGCGGTGGAAACCCTTAATGTGAAATCGCTGAGATTCTGCACCAAAGAAATCACCGAAAACTGGAAGTAACTCATATATTTTGGGTCAGCTTTATCACACATCATAGCCAAAACTACTCATGGCTGGCTGCAACAAAAGTTACCCCGCCAAGGCCATTAACAGATATTTCAATAACAAACAGACCACTATCACATATTTCAATACGAAACAAACCATATCCACCAATATATGTCAAAGAATTCTGTCCTTAGGCTCAGTAAATGACCAAATGCCCAACAACAACATGAGCCATGAAAACAACCACGATGCCCAGAAAACTGTAAACAAATGCCCAAAAAACTGTAACCAACCTAGAAAACACACACACACATGGCACCGATGGCAGATTCAATACATAATCCATTAGGTCCAATACATAATCCATTCAGCAATCGGAATTTTTTCTCGGAACAACCTAATTGGCTAACCAATTTCTATAATTATAGAAGTCTTTTCAAGAACTAATACCACTGAGTTCAAACAGAGCCAGACATCGAACCCATAATTAAAACCAACACAAAAAGTCCACAGAACTGTGTAACAACTATATCGAGCAGACACCCATGTTTATACGTGCACATATATACTAATCTATGGGTTCGAAAAAAATAAACCCAGAAGCAGAAATCAGTCACAGGTAATAACACAAATAAGAGAGAGAGAGAGAGAGAGAGAGAGAGAGAGCCATTGAGACTTGAGAAAGAGTGAGAGAGACTCAGTCTCAGTCTCTCAGAGAGACGTTGTGAGAGAGAGAGAGAGAGAGAGAGAGAATGAGAGAGTCAGAGTGAGAAAGACGAGAGAGTTGTGGTGGTGGGCTGCTAGGGCAGCCGGTCGCTTTCTATATATACCAAATGTGGGTGTGATTGTGTGCATATGTCACACCACAATCTATGTGCACCATGCCACCAAATAGCGGAAAATTCTCGTAAAGTCCTATAATGCATCACTCGAGGGCCGCCCGAGCTATTTTTTGAAAATCGGAACCGTCTATCTTTTATATGGGAGCGATTATATCATTCTTGCAAAAAATGAAGTAATTTGGTTATCGTTATATACTTGATTATTCATAACGTTCATTTTTCTATTAATGAATATACGTCCCGATGAAAGAGTTTTTAAAACCCGATAGACCCAAAAATTGGTGAGAGTCATTAAAACATAGAGAATAACAAAATGAACGGAATGGATCGTCATATTTGTTTTGTAATCGTGTGGCTAACGCACATTAGACTATAGCAGAATACCTTAGTTCATAACCAACTAAATTCAATGTATAGATTTGAAAGGTAGCTGCATACTCTTTTTCCCGAATGTTCGATCTAAACCGTTACGATTTAACGTCTTATCAAATTTATCATTCTCACCTGAATAGATGATAATCGAATGTCGGAAACCACATGATCGGAACACATTCGGTACTTCTACAGGCATTAAAGTCCTATAATACACTACTTAAGGGCCGCCTAAGTTATTTTTTAAAAATCGGAACCATCTAACTTTTATGTGGGAGGGATTAGATCATTCATGCCAATAATCAAGTAAAATGCTTATCGTTACATACTTGATTGGACGTAAAAAGAATTCAATCAAACAATGAAACAGCGTGCCGATGAAAGAGCTTTCAAAATCCAATGCAGGAAAAAATTAGATCTCATGATTAAAACACTAAGCACAATAAAATGAACGCATTGAATAGTATTGATCATCGTGATTGCATTGCGATTGTGTGGCTACTGCTTGATGGTCTTGTTTTTATATAATAGAGCTATATATTATATATTAATGTTTCAAATTCATAACACAAGTTAATTGGTGGCATAGTGGTTTGATTGTGTATAATAGAACTAAGGGACTTGGGTTCAAGTCCTAGTATAGCCAATTTCTTTTTGTTTTTTTTTTTTAGTTTTTTTTCCCCTTATTTTTACTATGTATTTCTTTCTTATTTTTAGTTTGAGATTTTTTTTTCTTATGTCTCGTTAGATCTAGGGATATACGACTCTTGCACATTTTCTTTCGTATTAAATTACTTTTGCACCATAAATATTTTCATAAGTTTTTTAATTTTACTTGTTATCTTGTAATGTTAAATTTACAAACCAATTGTCCAAAGCCTATTCACTAACAAAAACAAAACAAATATTTTTTACCGAGTACAAATTGATAATTTTTTAAAGGTAAAAAAAATGATCTTTTAAAAACATCATTTTTTTAAGAGATAGTTTTTTAAAACTAAATATCTTAGTTGTAAAGGTAATCAAATATTTTTTACCGAATAGAAATTGTTTAGTTTTTTTTTTATAAACTAAAAAATTTGGCTTATTTATTTATTTTTTTGTTTTTCCGTGCCCGTGTCGTGCCGTTTCCGTCCACATTTCGTGCCTGTGTCGTGTTGTGCCGTGCCAGGCCAACTTTCGTGCCGTGCCCGGCCAACTTTCGTGCCGTGCCCGTGCCCGTGCCCATCAAACCCGTGTCGTGCCGTGTCGTGCTCGTTAAACCCGTGTCATGCCGTGCCGTGCCCGTTCAACTATCGTGTCGTTCCCGTGCCCGTGCCCGGTTAAACCGTGTCGTGTCGTGCCGTGCCAGGCCAACTTCCGTGCCGCGTCTGCGCTGCGGCCCGCCCACTTCGCCCTGCGCTACCGCGTGCCTACTAAAACCGTGTCGTGCCGCGCCGTGCCCGGTCAAGACCGTGCCCGTGCCCGTGCCCGTGCTCACTAAGACCGTGCCGTTTTCGTGCCGTGCCAGGGCACGACCGTGCCCGTGCTCGTGCCGTGCCACATTTAACCGTGTCGTGCCCGTGTCGTGCCGTGTCGGCACGGCACGTTTGACACCTCTAGGCTGGTACAACCAACTTCCAGTCTCAAGGTGACGTATAGTCTCAGTCAGGTAGATACGATACACACACCAGTGACCGACCATTGATCGATGTATAAATACTTGCCCCTTCTCTGTTTTTTTATAAGAATGCAAACCAATCTTTTACTGTCCTATCCCACCAGAGAAAGGAAAATATGCTGTTCATTCCCTCCCTTTGCAATGCCTCTTGCTCAAATGAGTATTCCGCCATTTTCTTGATCTGTGGGACTTTTTTAGTTGGTGTTCGCTAACTTTTCGAGTTCCATTTGAAAAATTGGTTGAAATACTCGTATGGGTAAGATGCTTTGCATGGGTGGGTTACTTACATCCTCTGCATTATCGAAACAGAGGTAAGTTCAACTACTACTGCTACTAATTTGAGTACGTACCATATAGCTAGTAACATTCTAATAGTCCTTTTTGTCTGATGTCCGATCTTCTATGTATTTACCTAAGCAAAAAAGAGCCCCTACCAATTGGGAAGTTGGACAAGATGTGCTTAGATCGGCTCAGCAACACAGGATTGGAGGTGAATGTGATCCCTTAGGACTTGTGAATCTAATCACTTGATGAAAGAAATGATAAAATACACATTCTATGTACGCAGACGTCTAGTTCTCTTCCGGTCAAGAAACTGAAACATTTCCAAGGTTCCAAGGGTTGAAATCATTTGGAATACTGTGAACTGGTTCCGGAATACTGTGAATTTTTTTATATCTTTTCATTTTTCCCGCTAAATGGCCAGATTGCTACATGAACTTGTTTTCCGGTAGCTCTGCGTTTGTAGGTTTCAGGTTTATTGGGTGCATTATCAAAAGTTTTCTTATAATTACAGAATGGAGTGCAAAAATCATTTCTCCATTTTTCCGCTAAACGGCCAAGTTGATGCATGAACTTTTGTTTTCCAATAGCTCTGCATCAGTAGGTAGGTATCAGGTTTATTGGGTGCATTACCAAAAGTTTTCTTATAATTATAGAGTGGAGTGCAAAAATCATTTCTCCATTTTCCCGCTAAACGGCCAAGTTGATGCATGAACTTTTGTTTTCCAATAGCTCTGCATCAGTAGGTAGGTATCAGGTTTATTGGGTGCATTACCAAAAGTTTTCTTATAATTATTGAGTGGAGTGCAAAAATCATTTCTCCATTTTCCCGCTAAACGGCCAAGTTGATGCTTGAACGTTTGTTTTCCAATAGCTCTGCATCAGTAGGTAGGTATCAGGTTTATTGGGATCGATCATTACAAACAATTTTCTTCCTTTCTGCTATATTTCTAGTTTAACACAGATAAAATTGACAGCACTCCGCGGTGAAACGTATATATTAATTAATACTAATCAGTTAAGTTATACAGTGGGGCCTGGGGTTTTCCAACATAGGTCCAGCAGTAATTCATCCAATCTTATTTGAAAACTACAAAATTTGTAATCTCAGGATCACACTGCATTACGCAAATGGTTGGCCAATTTGAATCATACTAGCTACTATATTAAGATTGGAGAGCTGAAATAATTAATTAACAAGTTAGCAAAAAATCTTAGTGATGTAAATTGACCTAATTAAACTAAACCACACTCCCTCCCCTAGGGTTTCACACTAACGCGGTGGGGGAGGGGAGGGGAGGAGAGGATTTTACCCTTGATGGGTGTCTTTCTTCCTCCCAAATTTCTTGCTTTCAATAACTCCTTCCAAATCAGTTTGGGTCTTTTCTCTCGATTTCAGATCCTAAGAGTTTCTTTGTATATTTCCTTCTTTTTTCTTTCTCTCGATTTGTGATTTTCTTTTAATTCATAGAGTGACATATGTAGTGCACACACTTTGGCAATTTTGGGGTTTGAAAGATTCTGGTATTTGTGCTTAAGAAGCTAGATCTCTTGATTAGTTATTGGATCTCTATGAAATGATAATCTGCTATACTCTTTTGTCTTTTCTAATGAAAGTTTCTTAATTCTCATCATGTTTGGGGATTCAAAAAAAAAATCTAAGCCACACCATTTGGGTTTTCTTATCAGTGGTGAGTTTGGTGGCAGATCATGGATGTGGCAGCACGGCGGCAACCAGGACACCATTCATTGGTCGAGATGCGGGGCTTTAATTTGCAGCTAGTTCAGAGCGTTTTTGGGATTAGCAATATACGACGGGTTTACGACGGTCTACGCGACAATAGTAGTGTTGCATATCCTGATCGAGTTGTTTGGGCAAGGTTTTGTTCGGGTGTGGTGACAGCGGAGACAGACGGCATTTCGGATTTGGGGGGTTTATAGTAAAAAGATGCTTTGCTTTCTTATGGGTTGTGTGGATTCTAACCAAATTAATCGGTCTGATTAGAATACTTATTACCATTCAAATAAACATACTATATGCCAAAAGGGGAGGAGCCTGTTTATTTGGTGGAGACACAATTGATTTTAGTTTATACTAGTCAACTCTGATGTTTGTTGATATAGTAGAGAAATAAAAGGAAGTGGGACCATGCTAGCTTAACCATCCCCGTTTAAGTCTATTCAATTCATGAATACCCCTCTCTCTCTCTCTCTCTCTCTCTCTCTCTCTCCATTAACTTGCAGGCAGGTGCATATGTATCTATCTACCAGTACAAGCTAGATTAAAGATCGAACAACTTTGTGAGTATCAAATCACGAGTTCAACTAACCATATTTTCCCACCAAAATTATCAGTTGTAAAGTTTCCCCAGGCCCATGCATCCTAAGATTCACACCTTTATTATTTTCTTGACTCTTTGCTCTTTTTTCTGTAGCCTTGTGGCTATTCTTGTCTTAATTACTAGCAGCTTTTACATAAAACCACATGCACATGCCAGATTAATTTATTGATTTTGTAATAATATATTTCAATAGCTGGCCGCTTTTACCCTGAATAGAGATTTGTGATTGTTAGAGCATTGTCCAGGTTTCATCAACATATATATATATATATATACACACAAAAGGGTATGTCGTATTCTAATCGTCTTTAGGGTATTATTTTCTTGACTCGTCTTTGCTCTTCTTTCTGTAGCCTTGTAGCTACTCTTGTCTTAATTACTAGTAGAATATATTTACTAACTTTTACATAAAAACCACTTGCAAATGAGAGATTAATTTTGTAATAATATTTCAATCGTTGACTGGTTTTACCCTGAATAGAGATTTGTGATCGCTAGAGCATTGACCAGGTTTCATCATCATATATAAGGGTATGTTGAGAAGACGGATGCTCCCGCTCCTTACTTAAAAGTAACTCAACAAAAGCTTCAGTGTTGGGTTTGACCTCCCGGTATTCATCTTTAAGGTATGGCAGGAAAGCGTACGTAGGGCATGTTTTAATTAAGTTGTGTTTGGTTTGAAATATTCCTTAATGACCAAAGCTTGGATTCCCTTGTGGTGGCACTCTTGTAGTGTCATTTGCCCTATCAAAGATTTGAGCCATGGTATCCACGCCCACACCCACACCCAAAAAGAAATATTACTTAATGAGAGGACCTAGTTCTTGTGTTTATCCTTGATGTCCAGTCTTCTGTTCTATCCCAACCTAGTTTGATTAGGTTCTGCATGTTATCATAGAGTTGTCCTTTCTGCGCACTAAAAGATACTCCCTCCGTCTCTTTTTAAGTGTCTCACTTCGTAACTATAACTTATTAAGAAAATATCATCGTTACACATTTCACATCAACTTTTACCTCCACTTTTCCTACTTATCCTCTATAGAGACATTATCATTACACTTTTACTCACTAACTTTTCAAAATGGAATATACTCAAAATGGAAAATATACCAACTTTTACTCACTAACTTTACAAAATAGACACTTATTAAGAGACAGTCCAAAATAGAATACTAGACTTTAAAAAGGGAACTGAGGGAGTACTATAAGGAGAAAGGGTTAAGTTGGTGGGCCCAAGAGCATCCACAGCATAAGAAGATGAACAATGAAGAAAAACAAGACACATACATCAAGATCGTTCTCATTAGTTAAACCGATTTATGTATTCACGCAATTTTGAGTTTTAATGTATTTACGTGATCATGCATTTATATTTATATTTATATTTTTTTCTTGCATGCACGATCGCTCTTGCGTGGTGAAATTCCAGACACCATTCCTGTCTGGGGCCTCCAAAATCTCAGGGCCGGACCTGATCATAGAAGCAAAGAGGAAAAAGTGACGAAAAGAGAGTGAGGGTTTGGTTTTGACTAGTTACATCGGCCTGTCAGCTGAAATCAAATACGAAGAGCAAAAATTAATTTAACGGTCTGTTTGGAATATGTGAAACCGAAAAGAGAAGTAGTGAAAATTGCTTAGAGGAAGTGCATGGAAAATAGATGAGAAAATTAACTATGCGCAAAATATTATGTTCTTATTTTCTTCTCAAACCAAACAAGGAGAGAAAAAGGACACTTCTTAAGGGAATCCTTGATATGCCTGGTGCTATATCTTCTCAAGACCTTGTTAATTACAAACATGGGTGAAAGATTGAGTTCTATATTGGATAAATAAAAGATTTGATCCTAATATTCAATTAGATGAATCACCACTTATAAAACTTAGTCTTTTATATATAGGAGTCATTCAATGTATATTGGGTGCATGTGATATGGTCTGATCTACGTGGATACTCCCCTACGGATTGGGCCTACGAGCACATGCACAGGAGGACATGATCGATCCGGCCAACACAATACCAGCTATGATGATATTGTCTCTAAGGGTTTTCTCTTTTGTAGTGATCGAACAGGCCAATAAACAAACAGACACATCAGTGTGGCACACTTCAGCCACACCCTTCTCATATACAAGTGGGGTTCGCGCCCGTATATGAGAGAGGTGTGGCTGAGGTGTGCCACACCTGATGTGCCTCTAGCGTTTTTTATAAACAAATTCTTCATATTCTAAGCAGGAATATCTCAATGATTAAACCCCAACAAAAATGGGATACCCAAACCCAGCCTCCACATAATATAAGACGAAATCAGACACAACAATGATCGAAAGGATTAAAAGGCATGCATGTATACACATGCAATGATATTAATTAGTTCAAAAATATTTTTTAGTTAATATATATTTGTTATAATGTATAGACAATGATGTCGATGGTCATGCTATCCTATATAGCTTAGCTTGATACGGAGCTAATTAAATTATGCTAGAAACGATGCTAAAATCAAAATCCATGATGGGTATAGACTCTTGTGCTTAATTAATTAATTGGTTGGAATATATTATAAAACATGGGCGGGTACGTACGTATAGACTTAATTAGGATAATATTGTGCAATTATTAATGGTCGATCGATTTATCAATTACGCCGTACTAGCTAACTAAGATTTTATACGAGTATTAATTTGTTCTTTTCTGTACGTACGTAGCTAGGCTTGTAGCTATAATGTACGTAATTTATGTTTATTACTCAATTAATTAGTAACATGTGATTTTAATTCAAACGTAGCGTTCATGGGGATTGTGAAATCTGTTTAAATGTTCAGTTGACTTGATGACAATGAGGAGTCTTCATGTGGCCTCTTCACAAAAACCAAAGTTCAAGTTGCATTATTGCATATATGCTCCCTTCAAAAAATTGCTATTAGAATTGCATATATGGCTATCGCGCGCTACCTTTTACTATAATTTTCATGAAAATGAGATACTAAGAGATATTAAAAGAGAATAAAAATAATATTCCTGCCAAAATCGAATGCATGTATTATGAGGGTCCCCCCCAATTGTGGTGAATTTAAGACTATTACAATGATGACGAGCCAGGGAAAAAAGACCGATGACTGTTGCAATTATTGAGGCTGGTAGATAATCCCCCAATGATTTATCAAGTGGGTATGAGGTTTCATCGTTCAAATTTCACACAGACTCAACATTTTTAATCTTTGGCCACTGGAGAGTTTGTTTAGTTATTAATTAGCTTCAGAGCACCGAAATTAGTCAAGATGTGTGCAAATTGGTCTGAATATCGATCCAATTATAAAATAATAATAAGAATTGAAGCCGATAATGATACACGCTTCTTTAGAGATGATGCTAGTCATGGGAAACAATTCTTCCGTATGATTTAAATGCCAAATTAACATCACATTCTAAATTTGAAAAATTTCCATCGATTCTTGTTCGATCATTAACTGCCTTAGTTAAGAATCCAGGTCATCCGAATTAGGTAAAGATCTACTACGGAGTATTTAATAAGACAGAGCTAGCTGCAGTGAAGAAGATTAGGTATCCATAATGCATGCATTCCAGACCAAAACGTCCACTTAATTGTCCTCCCTCCCTTCTGTTTAGTCAATCACTAAAATTCATTGATGACGTGGGGAAGGGAATATTTGTCAAAATTATGATTCAGTCTGCAGCTAGGCTTCTTTTTAAACGTTCTAGAAAACGGAAAGAAAAAAAAAAAAAAAAAAGTCACCCAAAAAAACTTTCGAATATCTATGACCAAAACTAACCGGTTAGTTGGCGGGCCGGGGTTGGATGTATAGCCTTTCTATTTCCCAATACTCCAGTTTAATTCAGTAACTGAAAATAAACAAAAAGGTGAAGTTTTTAGTTGTCAAAAAAGGAATAACAAAACTCACATAACCTTAAAATGTGTTTTCCTTTATTTATGTTTTTCCACAGAAAAAGGATCCTTTATTTAAGCCAGTTAAAAATTTTAGGGGTGTTTCATAGCCTATTATTTTTCAAAATCTGGATTAATTGTGAATCCTAAATGATGTAGATTTTTTTTAATCATAATTAATGAGAATATGTGAAAGTATTTTTATAATATGTGCAGAAGCAGAAAGGTTTTGTGAGTGGTAGTTTAATCACAGTTCAAAAAGCTCCTCAAGTGGTGATTTTTGGATTTTATTCTGCAGTTTATTTTTCATAAATACAATCATCTCCGGTCCCAAATATGCAAAGTATAAAATTTGGTCTCCCAAATATATATATATATATATATATATATATATATATATATATATATATATATATATATATATATATATATATATATATATTGAAGACAGTTAAAAAAAGTTTATGTTCTTTAATTCTCTTCCTCGATCCGAAAACCTCTACCCTCTCTAAAAAATTTTGGCCAGTTGTCACTCCCCTGCTTAATTTTCTTCTCCAACAACACAGCCAACTTGTTCTATAGATATCATTTGGATTTTAACTGGTTAATTTAGATATCAAACACCAGCTAGCTCTGTGCATGAGCACTGTGAGATCGATGTAGCCAGTGCATGCAGTACTTATTAAGCTAGAAAATAGGATCTCAACTTCCAAAGCCGCAGCCGTAGGAGAGGGGATTCAGGTTTGGATGGATATATATATATATATATAGTGTCCATGCATGTGTCAAGTACTAATTATCAGGTAATTAATTAATAATCACATAATTAATCGCATGGTCCCATGTACATACATACAAATATTTGAATAGAGTTCGATTTCATTAAGGGCAATTTACCTCTAGGTCCAGAAAATAGAAAGTAATTCCCACCAAGTCTCCTCTAATTAACGAAACACTAAAACTCTATGAAAGTGCCTAAAACCCCCAATACTGAAAGTGCTTAACTCTTAGGGCGCCCTATGAAAGTGCCTAAACCTCAGAGTACCCTATGAAAGTGCCTAAAACTCTAGGGTACCCAATAAAAGTGCCTAAATCGCTAAAACCCTATAATAGGAAAGTGTACCCTAAAACTCCTATGAAAGTGCCTAAACCTAAACCCTATGGCTCTATGAAATCACCTAAACCCTATGGCTCTATGAAATCACCTAAACCTAAACTCTAGGGTACCTTAAACCCTAGGGTATCCTAAAATCTAAAATCTTAAGGTACCATAAAACTCTAGGGTACCCTAAAATCCTAAAATCCTAGGGTACCCTAAGATTTTAGGGTACCCTAAGATTTTAGGGTACCCAAGGGTACTAGGGTACCCATTAGGGTACCATAAAACCCTAGCATACCCTAAAACCCTAGGGTGACACTTCTATTAATGGTAAATGTTTTTTTGTAAAAGTGGACTTAGTGGTAATTAAGTATTTCATCTCTCCTTAATGGGAATTAAGTGTCACTTTTCTATACTTAGAGGTAATTTTCTCTTTCATTAATGTCTCACCTTGCTTACATTACAAATCTTAATGGATCCTCTATGTAGTATTTGGCTAAAACATTTACAAGAGTAGTGGATCGAAATAAAAGGAAATGCACGCTACGATACTTCATTCAGTTTAGGTGTGTGCGGTATGAAATTCCCTTAATATCGCTTTGAATTCGTAATATGCATGTTGTATGAGAATTCGATCGTAACACTTTGTATGGAATATTCCTAATATTTGCATTACATCAAGATAAAAATTCATACATGCAAAGGTTATAAACCTTGAAAATCCATGCTATGAATTTACATTCAAATGTATTGAATTGGTGTAATAAAATTTGTATGAATTCAAGACAAAAGTTATAAATTTTTATACAAAAGGTTATTAATGCAATGCAATTCAAGAAGTGCATATCGTACGTAACCAATGAACTATGAACCCATTTTACTGACAAGATTCATCACTACTTTAGTGGCTTGGCCTAAAGTCAATTTCGACTACGTTTTAACTTGCTTAATTATTGTGTGGGGCTCACTAGCTATATATATATATATAAAAGTACCGACCACTGAGCAACAAAAACGTTGCCTTTGAATATATATACTATATATATATATATATATATGGGGGCGGTTCCGGGGACAACAAATTTGACAACAAAAAAAACAACACATAGTTCTTGATCAAATTTTAATGATCTGAGCCGCTCAATGTGATCAGAAAGTGATTTTAAGGATACCCACAAAAAATCAGCCAAAAAAAGACCGGAAAGGGCTTGATCTAAGCAGTTTTTAGCTTAGATTTATGAACGGTTCAATTAAAAACTGTTCAAAACAAACACTTTTCGGTCATATTTTTTGCTAATTTCTTGCGGGTACCTATAAAATCACATTCTGCACACATTGAACGGTTCGGATCATAAAAATTTGATCAGGAACTATGAGATTGAGATTTGTGTTGTTTTTTTTGTTGTCAAATTTGTTGTCTCCGGAACCGATATATGGGCTGGCAATAACATAAGAGCAGTTGTATATATTGTCCAGATCGGGAAGGTGTCTCGTAAGCCGGCCAGTTTCACGGTGGGGGGATTAATTGGGTGTGGGTTTTTTGTGTGGAGCCGTGGAGGAGAGGACACATGTAATGTTTTTAGGAGTGGGAGACAGGAAGCAGGCAGGGTGGGACAGAATATAAATATGCTGAAAAGCAGATCTGAGAATGAAAATGCAAAAAAGTTGGTAACTAAACACCTCCGATATATTGATTCAGTGTAGTGAGCTCTCAATATATAGAAGAAGTTATGCGTTTTTTTTTTTTTATGATCGATCACCAGCTGTGGTACTATTAATTAATTGGTGTCACAGTCGCGCGCGCAAACACAACTTGTAGGTTTTTCTAGAATTTAATTAAATAATTATTCAATAGTCTTGAGACACTATTACGTACATAGTGATTAAACATCTTTAATTGTTCACTACACCTTTAATTCCGTCCAATGTTATATTGAATCCAACAAAAATATGTGGTGAATAATAGTACCAAATGATTTTTTTGTTAGAATCAGGGGCATGCACTGTGAATTTTTTTGTCGTCTGCCAGCTGAGTTGTATTTAAAATGAAAGTACTAATTAAGCAATTAGAAAACGATCGACTTCGTTAATTGACAGATGTGTGCAACCTATACCATGCAAATTAAACTTACATATAGTAGTACTATTATGTATATATACTATACTATACTATACTATACAAGAGAGATCGAAGACTTGTACTACACGTATGACCGATTATTATTCTACATTCTCCATATAAAACCAACATAGTACGTTCCAAGGCTAAAGTTGACAAAGAAAGAAGGTTAGGCGCGTGCATGATGGAGTTATAAGCTAATTAGGTTCGAACCCCATTTTTCCTCGATCGTCAAAATTAATTCAAAACCTTACTAGCAAGCTAATTAATTAAAACTACTATTCCCATTGACGATCGATTTAAATTAAATTATTATTTAGACTATCATATCAAATCATCCATTAATATTTATTTAGATGAGAAACGACTCGGCAAAGGAATCCAACTGGACACGGTCGTGATGATCATTACCATTCCCTATCTCCAGAAGTTGTAGATACTCCTCATATAGCTTCTCTAGATTGTCTTCGCACATTGGTACAAAAGCTTCGCACGCCAAATCTGAACCATTAATGACCAAATGATCATCATCATGATCACCGTGATCTTGACCTTCTCCAATAAGAAATCCGACCTCTTTGAAATTAGTCGACCATGGGTTGCTAATATCTGCTGCAACTTCCGTACTACCAAACAGCCCTCTATGATCTCCTAATTCATTGCTTGAAGAACCACTAGTCCAATCGAAACTATTGGTCCTTGACATTGAAAACGAGCTCAACGACTTGATCCTAGTGGGCTTTGGGGTATGAACTTTCTGCTTTTCTGTCCGTACTTCCACGTTAGAGTACTTGGCCTTCTTCTTCTTCTGATTCTTAGTGCTGCTCTTCCTTTTCTTCTTCTGTTCTTGTGCGGCTGGATCCGACAGCTTCTTGTGGGTCTCCGGGTCGGTTCCTTGGCTTCTCAGTTTCTTGCTAAGATGGGTGTTCCAATAGTTTTTTATCTCGTTATCGGTTCGACCCGGCAGCCTTCCTGCTATGAGAGACCATCGGTTGCCGAGAAGAGCGTGCATTTTGATGATGAGGTCGTCCTCATCCGGAGTGATGTTCCCTCTCTTGATATCCGGTCTTAGGTAGTTCATCCATCTTAACCTACAACTCTTTCCGCACCTAAGTAGCCCTTCATTCACCGACAAAATCAAAATTAAAAGTGCATGCAAGTAAGCTCTTATAATCCTTTAAAAAAAAAAAATTTGACAGAGTTCGTCTATCATTCCGTCATGGCGTCATTCTTTAAACTATAATAATACCCACCACATTATGATCGGAAATCCTCAAAAAAAAAAAAAAAAAGGGCTTGGATGTATTGTGATTTCTTTGTTTCAAACTAAAACAATCACCATGGCAGATAATAATTTCAGCAAGTCATATCATTCTGAATGGATTCTTGGTATGAAAATCATTTTCCATTGACTTTAAAGACAAAGTGAGTAATATCATGAGAGAGAGAAAGAGAGAGAGAGAGACTTGACTTTAAACACAAAGTGAGTAATATCATGAGAGAGAGAGAGAGAGAGAGATACCTGCTTTTTTAGGCAGAGACCTCCAGTTGCCTTCACCGTGAACCTGAATATACTTGGTAAGCACGGAGTCCTCTCTAGCAGTCCATGGACCTCTATGCAACCCAACCTTGGAACAACATGGAGCCCTTCCCATGATCTCTCTCTTTCTCTCTTTTTATTAATTTCCTTGTAATTTCCCTTCCAAAGATATATATACACAGGCTATATAGATATGGTATATGCTTCGAGAAAGGTAGCTAGAAAAGCGAAAGAGAGAGGTTGATGTTCCTTTTTTATCGCCAAGGCTGATGCTCTTAGAGAGCACAAGACAATCACAGCCTTGTTGCCCGCTTTTTAAACTACTCCTGGGGCTGCGCTCTCCCTCTCGCTCTAATTTTTTTTTTTTTTCATTTGTTAATCCTAATTTACTCTATTATCGGAGACTTGAAAAGACGGATGAGTGTTTACAGGAATCGAACCATGCCCTTTTTTTATTTTTAATTAGAAGACACAAAAGTTGTAAATAAATGCCGTTACGTACCGGAATTTTGGAGCTTCGATATCTTTATTTACTTACGTATCAACCGTTATGACCCGATACGGTTCGATATCATTGATACCGTTACCTTCCCAATACCGCGATTTTGAGAAGCTGGAAGAGAAAGTATAACATATAGAATTGTTTTTATTTTGGTTACCGTTTTAAAAGACATATAGAATCAATGTCTAAATGGGTTATGATCGACACTCGATGTTCGTGTACAAACATGTGCGCCACTATGCGCGTCGGATTAAAATAATTCGGTTGATTTATTTTATTTTCTCCTGCATATCAATGAAAAAATCAATTCTGCACGTAATTGTAGGCGTGGAACTTTATGATATTTTTTGCTCTAAAAATATCAAAAAATAAATTTAACTTCAAAAATAAGTCCTCCATTACTTTTTACATAAGATTCGATGGAAATTACGTAACAAGGATTATCTAATCGGTGTGTTTTTTCTATATATGGGTAATAAAGGAGATTCGAGGTGAAGCTCACAAATAGAACCATCTAGTCCCATTCACTAGACTAGAGAGAATCTTCTTCCTTGGAAGGTAACGATTAAAATGTTATGTGTCACTTAATTTTTTTGTTCCCTTTATGTTACGGTTTAATTGGATCATCGTATATTCGAAAAGTACAAATTATTTATATATAGAATGCAAAGATAACATTCAGCAGCCGTACGTCAAAATGAAAAGGTGAAAAAAATGAAGCGACTTGTTGTATTATCTTTTTCCTTAAAAATCCGTGGAGATCGAGTGCACAATATATATCGTATATATATTTATTTATTTACTTACTCATACACAAATGTTCAAGTCCACACCTCTCATTTTCCGATTAAATTTTGATGATCAGAACCGTTCAATGTGATGTGGATAGGACCGGACTGCTTGCTTTTGTGTGTGTGTATATATATTTATTTATTTATTTATATGTAGAGTTGTTTGAGTACACAAGCGAATTAGTAAATAGTGAAGCAGTAGTTAATATATAGGAGTATACGCGCGGGTAGTTTGATAGCATATATATATATGCATGTGAATCTGTAGGTGGTTCCCCAATTATTTGTGCACCACCAGCTGCTAGCTCAGGCTCAGCTGCATGCCTACCTAAACTTCTTAATTACTATCTACCTGCCCTTCTCCACTCGACTCGAGTGCTCCTCATTCATTAGTCCTTCACAATAAATATATATATATATATATATGACAAGATTTCACCGCCGTTTACTACTCGATATGTGGTAATTAAAGTACTAAACTCTATGATCGGGAATAATTCAGGATCGAATAATCAAGATCGATCGATCAATCGCCATGCATCATCATCACTAGTCCATTTAATAGATAATAATGGCCGGGCCAGCTAATCATGGTCATTTTTTCCAAGATGAAACGAGATAGCTAGGACTTGAATATGCCAATATTAATTTTCCTGAATTGGGAAACAAATAGTAGTAGTAACAGATCATCAGTACTAGCTAGTACTCATTATATGCATGGAAATTAAGTTTAACAATCACGCGCGTACACATGCATCTCATCTCTTAATTAATTACTGCATGTTTTGCCAAATTGGAGTCAAATATGATAGTCGTATCGTAACCAATTGGCTTTCTTCAACCAAGAGTACGACAACCTAGCTACTTGTTGGGCGGGCCTCCTGTCCAAGTATATACTACTACTATATATGGAACATGTGCTCGACCGATCTTGTTGGGACATCATTGTTTTGGTTGGTAATTTTTATTGACAAAACGCTTTTTTTTTTTTTATCTCATTCTTTATCGAGTTGTTGTTGTTGTTTTTTTTTAAATCTTTTCTAAGCATAGCGAGTCTGTATAAGATTAGAATGGAAGAATTTTTTTTATGTAATTGTGAGTGAAGATTTCGTATGGGTAAATCGGAAAGGAAAGATTGTTCTTGGGAGGAAAGAAATTGGTGCTCATGAAAAGTGATATGTGCACTTCAAATTAAGCCACGGTGGGAAAACAGATTGGTTAGATTAAATAACCGATGGATCGGTAAGTCTATTGTACGGTTCAATTATATAAGTCCACGGCATATCTCCATGACGTAGAAGATTTTATCTATACAAGGACATGTGGACTAATACGGCTATAAAAGGTGTGAGATGCTTTCATCCCTTGTTAGGAACAAAAGAAATTAAAAAAGGAGGCAGCCATATTGTGTTACACGGAAGAGGGTTATTTTGTTCATTTTGAACCTTGGAGTACAATGAGATGAATGGATCAGTAGGAAATGACGTGGTGCATTTGTTTAGTTTTGTTTTTGTTGAGTTGTGGTCAAGCAAGTACTCCTACAGCTCAACTTTAATGAGTACACTTTGAACTTCGACTTCTTGTGTAATTTTCGCAAATTTGGCACAAATATCCATTCAATCAATGGAGCGCCAGCATGCATGAGCCGTTTTCATGTTCAAATTGAACACTACTCCTCAGCAAAGTCTGCCTTCTAGCTTTTCCTTGAACTTAATTAATTTTGGAATGATCAGAACCATTAATTTCAAATTAATTATCCTAAGTTAATTACTAATTGGTTCTCATCTTTCTTGGTTGGAGAATCACTACGTCAATCACATCTATCGAAGAAAAGATTAAATTAAGGATTCATGCATGTAGCTTTCACAGGAGCAGAATAATTAATGAAAATAAAAAATCGTATTGGTGATCATCGATCGATCCAACTAATATGGACGTACACAATAACTTGATTTGGTTATTTTAATTTTTGAAAGTGATATTGGAACAGGAAATTAATCCCGGGCTTCCTTCCTTCAAAATTAATTTGTTTTTGTTTAAGTTCTCGATCAACTCCCTTGTATCTTTCTGACCCGGTTACTTAGCTTGGGGTCCGAGTGTTTCTTAATTACACCTAAAAGTCTGCTAAAAACTACTCTATTGACCTGTTTAATTATTTGGGGGTCCAAGTGTTTCTTGCATCTGAAATTATAATTAACTACAGATTAAATAAATCACAGAGCTAGAAAATTAAGCATCACAATTGAGCTTCTTAACCTTTTTCTATTCACAATTTAAAAACCCAAAACCAAAAAAAAAAAAAAAACATTTTCTATTCTGATGATAAAAATAATCTTTTCCTATTCTGTAAGAGATAAACTATTTCACAAAGCTTTCCGTGAATAGTGGTTTACGGAGGTGAATCGCGTCCGTCTAAAGTGTATTAGATGGTCCAGATTTTAATGAAATTTTATTAAAATTCAGACCGTCCAATGCCGAAACGGACGACTGAGATCAAACGGCTCCGTAAATTACCTCTTTACAGCGGCTCCGTGAGTAAGCCATGCTCGTTCTTTAAACTTGTTTTCAGTTCAAAGAGCAAAAGCAAAGGCTTTGAAGCACCTTCTAATAAAACGGAAACCTTAAAAGGTTACGGCATTTGAGCCACAACAATCAGGTGAGAATAACAGGCTGTATTCAACAACAGTATCTTCAAAATTTATAGTTTATCATCTAAAATATAGGAGTCCTTTAATTTGAAATAGCTAGCTAGCTAGTTAATTACCATAAAGATCCGAATAAAATTAACTTGGGTATTGATTTATACAAGGTACGTAGTATAGATAGAGTGGTACATATATATATTCCTTCCCAATTAAATGTTCTTGCGATATATAGCACAAGGATCTCAGGAACCTAAACTCGAAAACTGGGATGGCACATGCCTGGTGATCACCAGGTGCCAAATTGGAAGGTAAAGTGTGGTATGTACTACTACTACTACAGCAGAAGATGAGATTTTTAATGGAAAAATGACGGCTAAAGACGCGTTTTGATAATTAATGTCTGACAAGAATGTTTTCAGCATTATCAAATGTTCTTAGCTTGTCCTTAGCGAGCATTAATTACCAAAACACGTCATGAACCGTTATTTTCCTGTTTTTTTAATTGTACGAACCAGAGATCAGAATTAGAGGAACGTCTGGGTCAATTAGTATTGGGTTCGGGACCACTTTATTAGATTTTAGAGGAACTTTGAGGAATTTGGAAACCCGGCCCACAATCACCATCCATGTAATAAATAAAATAAAATAAAAAGAGGCCCAGAAACTAACTTGTAAAAAGTTCCAAAGGCAGGCAGCCCAAAACTACGTGATGGCAAGGCCTGCAGGATGCCTAAATCATCAACTAATTCGATCATCTTACAAAATCATGAACGCTGAATATTAATCTACTCTAGAATTTCATGGTTAACTCCCGACAACATCCACTCTAGAATATTAATCTCCAGGTCATAATCCTGCCTTTTGTTTTCAGGCATCTACATATACGGTATAAGAAATGAAAAAAATAGTATAATGAGAGTGCCTATACAATCCAATAAGAGTCATTATCCTTTGGTTGATAACTCGATGCTTGGCAAAACTACAGTTGAGTACCAAACCAGCAAAGGGACAACGTTCCCACCAGCAGAGATAATTGAGTCGGCCGGGTAGCAAAACCACAGCATCTTCATAACCTTCACCAAGCAACCATATTCGTACCCGACGCCTCAGTGCACATGCATATGTACCAAGGTCATTAATTTTGCAGCCAAAAAAAAAAAAAAAAGACTGATCTTTCTGGCAAATTTAGCCAAATGCCAGTGCAATCCCAAGTCTGGGCCCACCACAACCACCAGGTTTCAACAGTATATCTGAAGAATGGCTTAGCCTCCCGGAGGGGTGGGGGAAAAAGGTCATTCTGAACTATTAATGGACCATTATTGGACAGACCGGCCAACATATTCGTAAATATGGGTATCAAAGGTCAACAATCCCAGTAGGTATTGGCCAATGTAACGGCCGACATGTAGAACCCTGCAGCCATCTATGGCCTTAAATAATTGTCGGTAATCCATAATTCTGGAATGATCTGATCCTCCCATCCAAGCTGCCTGTCACAATCACCAGACCCCATGCATGAGGAGAAGCAAAGGCTTTTTCACACGACATCTTCAGAAACTTGTACTGGGGCTTACACGTGGCAGATGTTACTACAACCGGGCTTGGAGTAGAGAGTGTTTCCTCTGGCCAGGTCGCAGAACCCTTGGACAAAGAATCTGAGAAAAGCCCACGGCTCAACGAGAAATCAGGTAAGGTGCCATTTTCCGAGCCACATCTTGTTTGGTTCACAGTAAGTGTGACTGACGAAGATGATGTTACTAAGACATTAGAGAGGATAGAGTTTCCACATGTCATTCCACACCAAGGAATAGCAACAGATACGTTGTTTGAGAAGAAGCGCTCACAAGGCCAATTGTTTTTTATTGGAGAACTCCCATCCTGGAAAATGTAATTCCACATGTAGATATTAGAATCCTCGCTTGCTGAGATAATATGGATCCCATCTGAAGTAAATGACGCTGATATTTGACATCCTGAATTACGAAGAGCTGAAACAGACAACAAATCCATGGACACACAAAGAAAGAGACATCAGAGGGAAACAAGTACAGTTTGAAGTTTTGAATCGGCATAAAACTAGTGTCTTTGAGATAAAGTTATTCCGTTTCAATGGAATCATCATAAAACTTATCGGGATTACGCCCCAACATCATCTAAGGTTGAATTCTTTTTTTTTTTTTTTGAACAGCCATCTAAGGTCAAATTCAATGCCACTAATGAGTGACATCCATAACATCAAAGCAAAACACAATGATTCACCTTGGACTTTGCCAATCACATCAATCCCATGAAGGATCCTGACTTGTGAATCAGCAGAAGAGACCATTAGTTTGGTTGGATCACTTGGACAAAACTGCAGATAGGAAAGCATTACATTCTTGACTGTAACAGTAAAATGAAGCATGCGGAAATAAACAATGCTAGAGGAAAAGAGAAACAGAGGGCACCGGTTACAACCTGAAAACCAGTTATCCTGTTCAAGGGTGACTTCTTTTTGCCCCGCAAGCATATTTGCGCATACAGCTGCAAATGATTATCTGATCCAAGAAAGCAAACTAGTAAGGGGCCGGGCATCCCACTTTATCACATGATATATCAGCTGGATTTATAACTATGAACTTTCACACCTCAGCTCAACCAAAAACAGTTCAACATTAGTCCATTACCACTTGGAAGTGAGAAACATCAGAGGTTCTTGCAACCATCGAAAGAAAAAATAGATAAGGTCAAGTCCTCAAAATCTTCATCACTTATGTAGTTGACATTACTATGATCTAATTTATCTCTTCCGTATAACAGTGGTGAATTGTGAAACAGTCAGTTATCCACGAGATAAGAAACTTGGGTACCATATTTGTCAGCCTGCTAGAAGAACTGTGTCTAAGGTGAATATAGATAAAGAAAAAAGTGATATTAGTTTTTTCTGACACCATATCCAGTTAAAAAATTTAAAATAAATGTTAGCGCCCCTATTATCACAATGTTAGCAAACCTCTCAGTTTCTACTAGAGGAAAAACTCAAAAGAACCTAAATACTTCTGTTAAGGAGTAGGACAGATACCTGATGTATCATAAAAGTAACAATTACCACTCATGGAGCCAACAATTCCACCCTGCAAGAAGAAGATTTGTATACTAAAACCGCTGATGCCATATTACAAATCTCAACAAGCTAATAAAGCAATGGATTGCCAAACCTTTCCATCGGGGCTATAGCACACAGCTGTGACTATTTCTCTTACATCAGTCCAATCAACAACTTGACAACCAGGAATTGCCCAGATGCGTACTTTTCCATCTATCGAACCACTAATGAAGTAGTTGTCATCCACAGGATTAAACTCGACACTTGTAACTACAGTAGACAATAACAGGACGGCCGTAAGATGGGATACAACTCAAATGGAGCCAGAGAACAAGGAGCATCAATTACAAGGAAAACATGAAACGGAAAGAAGAGCAAACCATAATTGTTGTGTGAAAATACTTTTAGGCATTGGTCTGATCCCACCTGCCACAAGCGAACAGTATAGTCTGTAGACGAAGACAGCAGAAGCTGCACAAAACAAAACTGCAGTAAGAAGCCAACTATAAAACCGTCAAAATATAAAGAATTAAGTTGCTTTTATGGATCTACTAACTTCATTCTTCGACCACGAGAGATCCAATACATCACCACGGTGTCCCTGAAATTCATGGAGTGGTTTCTCTGATATCCAGAAAACCTTCCGAGGGAAAATGACACAAGTTGGTTCTGATGTTTTCCTCAGACTCCATAATCCACCCATTCTCTCCTTCGCTTCATAGAGGGGAACTAGCTCTGACAGATGATTAACAGTGTAGTAAACAAACGAAGGATCAAATGCAGGAACATGAAACTCGTCGGAACTTCCTGATTCTGTCACTTGCCATACACGCACAATACAATCTTCACCAGCACTTGCGAGGTACTTACCATCAGGGCTGAATTTCATAGTCAAAATTGACCCTTCATGCGCCAATATATCTTGTCCAATATAAAGGGCTGAAAGTTCCTTGGATCTCTTTTTATACGCCTTAACCGTAACATTTTCAGTCCTAGCACCTATAATTGGATGGGAATTGCAAGATTTCAAATTGCCAGCTTCTACTTTTCCATCAACAATGCAAGCCAGAGTACCTAATCTCCTCAACCACCCCCTTTTGACTTGTTTCATTACCTTCCCCGAATTGCAAAACTCTTGACTTTCTCTCCGCAAGACTTGCTGAATGAGAGGGGATAATCCAAGAGTTCTCTCAAACTCTTCAATGGGAATCAAACGGTTTGTTGCCACTTCATGAAGTCCTCTCAGCAACCCATCTTGCCCCAGTTCATCCACAGTGAACTCAGTACCATCATCCAGATTGTTTATTGACCACGAAAAGTGTTTGTCTAAGATTGAACCATCTAACAACTCTAGAGGCTCATTTGAGCAACAAGACACAAGTGATTGACTCGATGAACATCCATCATCGAAACCTGAAAATCTTAAACATGCCCCACTGTTTTCCATGATTCTTTCAGTCTCCACTTCCATTACATTACAATTGGCATCCTGGGAATGCTCCTGTTTTCCTTCAGCACTTGCGCCCATCCATTTTAGGAACTTGTTACGGCGTTGATGAATGCTCTCAGGATCTTTAAGCCAGATCTCAAAACCAACTCCAGCAGGGATCAAATCACCAACCATTGAATTAAAATCAAAATTTTCAGGTCCTCCATCAGAACCAGAATCAGACACAGAGGTGATGTCTTCACGGGTATCAAAGAACTGATCTTCTTGCTCACTAAAACTTCCCATTGTTCACTGAGGGTTCAACTCATGAACCCAAACCTCCAAAATCAAACCATTTCGAAACCCTCAGTGACAAATCGGGGCAAAAACTTCCTCTGAAACAAAAAGGCCAAATTTAAGGAACCAACCCCCAGATTAAACTTGAAAACAAAACACACGGCACCGTTCAAACCCATTGAACCTAACATGACAAGAATATTTTTTGATAAGACCCAATATGACAACCTTAATAAAAAGAATACACAATCAGACAAAGAAACCATTTTTAATATTAGCCTAAATCTAGAACAGTCACCCATCAAAAAAAGACCACAGTAATGCAACAGGGGAAGTAAATTAAACCAAAGCAACATTCAGGCGGAAACTCAAATCTAAAAGAAGCACGACATATCATAATTAATTCCAATCAGTGAGGTTTTATATAAAACTAGTACTCCGGTAGTTAGGTTAGTGGGAAACAGAGGACGCACTTTTGTGGATAGGGTTGGTTCAGTCACCTGTGGGTATTTGATGAAGTGTCCGTCAAAGGTCAAACCCAACAAATAATCCACGGGAATTCCCAGTCTTCCAGCTCTGCAACTCTCTCTCTCTCTCTCTCTCTCTCTCTCTCTCTGTGCCAAAACCAAAGCAGAGGATTAGGGAAGTACGCCTCGAGAATAGTGGACCGGAAGGCACGAGGAACAACAGATTAAAGTATAGCGTCTACTTCTCTCTCTCTCTCTCTCTCTCTCTCTCTCTCTTCTAGTCCATTTGGGTTCCTATCCTGTGTTCAGTCTACGATGACACCCTCTTGCAGTGGAATTGGAAGCAATCCTCTCAAATTAGTTTGACAAAAATAATATGTAAACAACATCAACCACAACACTCATAGTTTGATATGAATTTAGATTAAGGGGTGGTTTTACTTAGTTCGAATAATTCTGTCTTAAATCAATTAGGTTATTAAGCCACGAGAAGACTAAGGGGTGTTTTGGATAAAAAATAACTCATTTGAATTATTGTTTTGCCATAATTAAAAAAATATTTACATTTGTTCGTTTTGCAATTTTTGTAGATTATTTCTTCATCACGACGAAAGAAATCTAAAAATTTTAAAAATTAATATAGAAACAAAAAAAAATTAAAATAAAGACAAAATAAGCCAACAAGTCAATTTTTTTTGTTTTTACTAAAAAATTTTGAATTTCGATCATAATTTTCTACTTTTAAATTTCTTTCGTTATAACGAAGTAATAATTCACAAAAATTCGACGCAAAACTAACAAATGCGAAATTTTTTTTGAATAAGGGAAAAAAATACTGTAATTGAAATGGAATATTTTTCCAAAACACCCCCTAATTGTGTGTACTTCAATTCATCTTGTGCAAAGGATAAAAAGAATAAAAAAAACATCTTGTGCGCAACACTCGTTTTTTTCCTAGTATCGCTTATGTAAAATTCACCTTAAAATAAAAGTGAGGAAAAATTAGTGGTTATTGTACTTCATCTTTTTTTCTAGTTTTGCTTATCATTTCACCTCCCTCCTTTATAGAAATCTGTTGTACAAAGAGAAAATGACAAGCTTAATAAGCCAATCACACTAGTTTCAAGAATTGGAGCTGGAGTTGTCATGAAAATGGTTTTGTTGATGGAGTATTTGTTTTCTTGTTGAGCCTTAATTTGTGTCAAAGAGAATCGGCATCCTCATACCAAATCAAATCTGACCCCATATTTTACTCAGTTGGAGTTATTTATCTTTATGTAGCCCTTCTACTTTGTCAAAGAGTCTGCTCATTCAAACAATTTTTTTTTTTTTGAAAACAGTGAAAAGTTAATGGATTGTGGCAGTTGGCTCGATCATTTTGTCAACTAAATAAATCCTCACAATTCCTTTTACGTGATATTTTTATTTCTTTTCCTATATAAATACTTCTAACTTCCAAGTCAAGAATATAAGGATTGACATTTTGGCTTTTGAAAGGTGATTATCGATGGGGTTATTGCTTCTCAAAAGAAAAAAAAAAGAAGAAGATATATTACATCAGAATATATGGTGTCCAAAACAAAAAGTTGCAAGTCATGAAGTACTAGTCTTTTAATATGCTTCGATTCTGGTTGATTTTTTCAACACATGCTATATGTCCACTGGTCTACAAGCTTATTCTTTTTCATACCTAAATTGAAGAATATTCATCTTCTCATAATTCCTTAACAAACTTGAAGTCGAATGTCACTGACCCACTGGTAAAATAACGGGACGGCAACTCTTCACTCGTTCCACGTGTATTGGGTAATTATTACTCTGCATAAACTTAGCCCTAAGAAAGTCAACTGCTTCATACTCACTATTCTTAAAGTCCTTATCACGACTCAACTTTAATGCTAAAACTAACCGGCCAGTTAGGTTATATATGTACACATAAATTTGTGTCTATGCTGGAGTAGTTTGGTAATGGTGTGCCACATTACCAGTGGAATTGGTGAATCTAGATGCTTCTTGAGATTCAAAAAGGCTCTCTCGGCTATAACAAAAGTATAAAGCAAGAAACATGTAATCTCGCATGGACCCTTTTGAGTGCACAAATCGTGGCTGCTGATGAAAGACTAGATTTTCATGGTGGCCCAATAATACTCCCAAGGATAACCAACAAGATTGTTTTTATCCAATTCCTATGGTTGACGCTTTTAATACGAACAACGTCATAACTACAATCATAACTACAAAGATCGATCACTATGTTCTATCATTTCTTCCCTGTTATACTACCTTACAGGTTACAAAAGAGATGGATATATTGCTTTCTGAACACAATTAAAACGGTAAAGCAAAATGGGGTCAAACTTTCCTTCTGCTGCCACCCATCACAAAAAACTGAACATTCTCCTAGGACTAACTTCAGGTCCGGAGGCAACAAAGAAGTTTTTGAAGATGAAACAAACTAAAACTGTGGAAGAGGGTACGTACAACTGTAAATGAATCAAACTCCATTTTGGGCCAATAAATCCTAATCCAACATGACTTTTTGATATGGGATGGGGTGGTAACCTGTTGTCCATGTTCACTTAAGAATTAGTACATTTTTTCAGCCAAAGTTCTTTTACAGAGGCAATAGGATTTGTATGTATTACATAAGTTGATTACAGTAGTATGATACTTCTGATATACAAAAATCCTGATGTACAAAACAACTCGATACAATTAACCTTTCGATGTCTAGGGAAAACAGGCAGAATGACAAAATCACATTTCCAAATATTTCTAGTCCTCAGAACTATACATGGATATAACGTTTTAACTGGATAAAGAAAGGATCGAGGCTTTCACTGCAGTAGAACAAAAGGATTCATAAGGGAGTCCCAAATCACTGATCTCCATTAATACCAAAGATACGGACCTTGTGCATATTGGGGAACTTGGCAACAACTAGGACAAACACTGCAAGAGTGTTGAAGAATAGCATAGGGTGTTGGTAGTCAGTTGTGTGGGAAGCTATCAAGTACCTGCCACAACAAAAATTGCAGAAATTGGTTAACGAGTAGACCATCATAGCTTCAAGATATTTATGAACCAGTTAACCTCATAGCAGAATATTTAAAACTGCATATGCACAGCAGGCAAAACATGCAAGGGTGGTAAATGTTTTACCTTGTTAAACTACAAACATTAAGAAACAACTGGTAAGCAAGATGAGTGGTAAACAACAGGTAAACATTGAGAATGTTAAGGAAAAGTTGAGGGAAAATAGGCTGTAGTGGTTTGGGCATATCTACTATAGACCTGGAGATGCAGTAGTTAAGAGAACGGATATGATAGTTTTGGGTAGCAACGTTGTAGTGAGCCGAAATATCCGAAGGTTCAAAGAGTTCGAAGGGGTCACGATGTGATCCCATTGTTCAGTTGTCTCAGTTTGTTTATAAGTTGGGACGCATCATGACACGTCATGTCATACGTTTCCCGAGGGATAGAAGGGCCCGGTGGCACTTTGCCGAACTTCAGTCGTCATCCGAACGGTGTGGCTCCTATTTCGCTCAGTAATTCTTTCTATTACTGAGGAAGGTTCTCTCGTTCGGGGGCCTTTTATTACTCGGCAGACTCAATTTACGCTCGGAGTGATGGAAGACACTCGGAGATATGTTCACTCGGAAAGGGCCCTCGGATGTGTTTGTTGTGGAAGGTTCAGGAAGCTCCTGTTGATAGGCCCATAGGCCTGATGATAAGCATGGTGCCCTCTCTGATAACCGGGTTAACATCTTTGATATTGACTAATGCGACTTTGCAATCCTCAAAGGGCGGCGTTCATTAAATGCCTCTGACACGTGACGTCATCCGAGCATAGAAACGCGCGTGCAAGGCACTTCCAGCTTGTTCAGCACTCCAAATCTTTGCCTATAAATAGAAGAATACCCCTTCTAGGGCAAGGATCTGAAAAACGAATATATATATTCTTCTTTCTCCTAGCATATTTTCTTACTAAACTTCCTCTTCCTCCACTTACTAACTTGTTCATCAGAACTTCTTCCCAGAAGAACACCCACCTCCAGTTTGCAGGTACCACGACGATTCAACGGCGAGAAGAAAGGATCCAGAAGGTTCAAGGTTAAATCAGCCCTCCACAATTAGCGACTCTGCTAGGGAAGAAACACTTTTCCCTAACATACCGTGGACCTGATTTCAACTCGATATCTTCCCCACTCTTTCCCTTCTTTCTTCTTCACCTGAAAGATATGACACATCGTCTTCCACCTCCAGAGCCGAAGAACTTTACCCTCGGATTGGCCGGGTACGGGTCTCTCAATCTCGAACCCAGCCAAGCCTGAGAACCGTTCTTCCAATTTCCCGTCAGCTTTCATTCCCTCCCATCGAGTTAGACATCGCATTGGCGGAACAAAAGCGTCAAGCGGCGGTCATAGCTTTACTCCAGCAACGGCTCGAAGAACGGGAACGTGTCGCCGCGGAACCAAGCTGTCCAAGGAAGTGTAGACACCTTATTCTGGGCTGTTCGGATTAGTTTATATACGGTCTTTGATTCCCCGATGATGATTAACGGTCGAGAACATCCAAGGTTGATGGTGTGTTTGAGCTCTGAGTGTCCCGAACCTCGTTCGCACCCTTTCAAACCCCTTTGCAAACCCGTCGAGCCAGAACCAAATGGCCACAGCAAAACCCCGCCTTTGCACGCCAGTGATTGACTGCCGCACGCTGGTGCATTACCACGTGTCAGTCATCGGGCATCAAGCCACACTTAATAGGCGCACGCCAGTCATTACATGGCGCACGCCACTTGATCCTAGTCAAATCACCTTTTTGGAAGCCACTTGCCCGGGACTTTTGTGCCACCCTGACGTGTGCAACAGTTCTCCTGATGATTGCTTCGTCCAGAGATGTTCCCTGCACTCCCACAATATCTCTCAAGGCAAGTCCCATGCATTTAATGCATGGGAGGCTCCCTCTTTCTTGGAGCCCAAACAAGCCTTAAGGCTCAACTGATCCCAGCCTTCTGCCCTGGCCTATTTATACCCCCCTTGCATTTATTCGCAAGGGGTTACTCTCATTAAGAGCTCCCAAGCTTTCTCCCTCTTCTCTCTCTAGCTCTCCCTTGTTTTTCTTTCATCCATTGAAAGACAAAGCAAGGAAGATCAGTCCCTTGCCCCTACGTTGCCATCTTCATCCTCCATCATCCTTCCATCCCAAGTTCAAGCTCAAACCATCCATCAACTCAATCCAAAGGTATACCACCTTTGTTTCTGTAAACTGTTCAGACCCCTGAGGGGCGCTGGCTGGGTCAAGGCGGGTAATCAATACCAGTCCTGGCCCAAAGCTGGCAAAGATTCAATGACCGTAGTGAGTGGTATGTGGCGCACGCCATTCGTTTAGTGCCGTGCGCCAGTCATGGCAGCATGGCTAAACTGGCGTGGGGATCATAGATCACTATTTTTCTGCTTTATCTATGTTCTGATCACCTTGTAGCATGTTAAAACCGATTCTGACTTTCCATATTTTAGAAGCTGTGTAGTTAGTTATCATTATAAGCGGTTCGGTAAGGCCTCAGGATCCTCCTCGGTCTGCTCTGTAACCAGATGAAGCAAAGCCAAGCACCGGAGAAATGAGACAAGTGGCGCACGACGCTCATGACTAGCGCGCGCCACCTAAACCAAGTTCCAGTGGTGGCCCTTGCTTTTTAGCATAGTCTTGGCCTTTGCTTGATCCCCACTGCTTATGGGGTTTTTAGTTCCATTTATTCTGCTTTGATTTAATGTCGTAATCAGAATCGTATATAGCCTTGTAAGATTGATCGCGTGGTTTGTCCTGGTGTGCACTAGTCCATTCCAGAGCCCAGAGGGTCGAGTTCAGGCTGTGAGCTTGGGCCTACCGGCCGCACGCCTGCTCCGAGGTGGCGATGCAGTGATCCTTGTATGCAAGTGGCATGGCCAAGGCATACTGTGTTTACTCCTCGTGCATCATTCTAGGTGTGTGTTCCAGTTTGTTCAAAATGCTCACAGAAGCGCTTGTTCTCAATCTATCATCATTATACATATGCCATTCACAATATTCTGCCATGAAGATACAACTTGCCATTATGTCAATCCCCATTAACTTCCTCGCACTAACTGGCTAAAAAAATGATTAAAAGAGAGAAAAATGCAAAAGTTTTACAAAATGCCTGAGTAGATATCGATCTCCAGATTGGGCGAGAGGGGTGCCATAAAATCCTTCCCTTCTCGTAACCTGGCTCCCGAACCTCAGATATCGAAAGTAACCACGGTCCAGTCTACAAGCCTTTCTCAAATCAAACAAACGTGACCAAAAACGTTTTCAAATCGGTTTTCTTGGGTGTCTTCCACGACTCTCTCAAAACAAAGATTTCGCTATGCTTTCAAACAAAAGCGGCGCAAACCCGAACTTTTCGCAAACTAAAAATGCGGAATTTTTAGGAGCGCACAAATGGCGACTACGGGGACCATTGCATTGATTGAAATTTGGAAATTAATACATACTTGAACAATTTTAAAAAAAGGCCTATCAAAACAGTACGCTCCGCGTTACTGAAGAACGGAATGGTAACGTAACAGGATTCTACATCCAACCAATCCGAACTGGGGCTTTTACTATTGTTCACTTGTGTAGTTTTTCTCAAAGTTTTGATTAATAAAAGTGAGCCAAGCTTGAAAAGGCATTTTCTCAAACATTGCGTTTCTCTCTCGAGATCATTCTTTGGCGCTCTCCATTTGCATCGATGTTACTCACCCCGTTGAGGTATTTTGGGTAACCGACACACTAGAGCCTGCGGTCCTCGAACGCCCAACAACCTTGGACGATGATGAGTCATTACCGCTCGACCATTGCTTTGCTATACGCGTCGCTTTGGGAGGTAATCATGGCTCTAGTCAGAGGAACCCCCTTAAGCCAAAACCGGCCTCTCCATGCGTACAAAGCACTAGAACCTTTCAACCTAAGACAGGAACCTGCTGGGTAGGATTATTTGCATCTAAACCCCATAAACTGTCTATGTGTTACTGCTTTCCCTATCGCATGCTTGTACATACATTCATACCGCTTTGCGTAGGAGCATGCTAGGGCGGCTTTTAGGTCTGTCTTTCTTGCAAGTCCATCTCGTCCCTACTTAGGACGCCGTTTGGGACTGATGACGAGAGTCGTGCATCTTGATGATACACGTTATCAACCTTTCATTTTCCTCGAGTCAATAAGACTTCGAGAAATCAAACCCTCTAGGTCCTTGCATAAACCTAATCAAAGTTTCAAACAGAAATCAAGGAACAACAAGAGGAATGACGTGATGCTTACACCGCTCCGGTTACAAGTGCTAAACACTTACACCATTCAAGGCTCCGGCACGGTGCTGCTTACACCATTTTGGTTATGGTATCACGACATTCGCGTCACGTTGTTCCATTCCAAAATTTTTGAAACTTTAAGAAAGGGGTAGCCGAAGACTTAGGCTGTTTTGACATCTCAGTTTTAGCCGATTCAAACAAGGATACATCGTCGAAAAGAAATCCAAGGATCACAACGGCATCCTAGGACGCTGCGAGATGGATTTGTTTGCTAGTTGTAGAGTCTAGGAGGACACTGACGACGAGCATTTCCCCATCCTTTCATCTCTTAAAATAAACTGCTGCAGGCTGTCACTGAGTTCTTTTACTTTACTGGCTAGCCTGTATGCTGTCAAAGCAAGGTTATGAGATCAAGAGCCAAACCTACTTGGGATCGTCCGCCAGGTCAATCTGGAAGAAGATTTGGGTGGGTCTGTTGCTCAGTCGGTCACAACGGAAACTCCGGATTGTACTCTGTCGAGGGAGGATTCACCACCCGACTTCTCCGCACGAAGCGTCTCCATCTCCACCATCTCCAAAACCAGTCAAAACCGAAGCTGTAGTCATGGCCGAGACTCCACCTCCGACTCTTGCCGCCGTCTTGGCCGACATCCAAAGAAACATGGCTGCTATGCAGCAGAGAGCCGACCAGGCTGATGCCTCTATGGCTAACCTCCGGGCCTTGATTGAGGAGCGACTTCCAGTGGTTGCAGCTGGTGGTGGCGGTGAAGGGCCGAATCTTGAACTCGAGGTCAAGGAAATTCTCCGAAATGAAAACCCTGGTCTAAACCCTGAAATAGCTGCTCTGATCGCCAAGATGGCGAAACTTGAGGAATCTGTCACTAAATCTGACAGACTGGGCGCTGGTGGCCTAGACATGGACCGTCTCTGTCCTTTCCCAAACGCGCGCCTGCCTGAGCGATTCAAGATGCCCGATTTTGCAAAGTTTGATGGAACTGGAGATCGCAAGACTCACCTGCTGGCCTATCACGGCGCCATGAAACTCCATGGGGTGGAGGAAGATGCCATGGCTCAACTGTTCCCTCAGACTCTGGTGGGCCCAGCCTTTCAGTGGTTCTTGTCCCTCGATATATCCAAAAGAAGAACCTGGGAAGACATTGGTGCCGCCTTTAACTCCCAGTACAGCTACAATGCTCAGCTCAAGATGACCACTCGCGAGCTTGAATCAACCAAAATGACCGCAAAGGAGTCCTTTGCAGATTTCATCAAGCAGTGGAGGACCAAGGCAGCCCTTATGACCGACCGCATCAGTGAGAAGGACCAGATCCGCATCATCTCCCGCAACTTGCTGCCCGACTTTGCCAAGAACCTTGTGCTGGTGCAAGGTGCAAATTGGGAGACTTTCTTTGATTCCGGCCTAGCAGTTGAAGAGGCCCTCCAAACTGGAGTCCTGACGAGGACGGAAGCATCTTCCTCTGCCGCAGCGCCGAAAGCCAAACCCCGTGCCTACACCGGGAACAACACTGCCCTTTTCGGTGCTAACAACTATGCTAGCGCTGCCAGCAGCAACCCCGCCACACAGGGTTCCTCCAACCACATTGCTGACATCAACCAAGTTCAAACCCCTCAAAGGACCCGAAACCGCAGCCAACCTCGTGTCTTCGCCAATTTCGAGGCTCCACTTTCCTCGGTCTTGGAGAAACTGGTCAAGTCTGGTCACCTCCGGCCCTTGGCGCCAACCCCACTCCCTCCAAACTTACCCCCTAGCCACAACCCCAATGTTTTCTGTGCTTACCATCAGATGCCCGGCCATCACACCGATTCTTGCTTTCGCCTCCGTCATGCGATACAAGACTTGGTAGAGAATGGCACTCTTCCAACCCCACTTGCTAAACCCAATGTCATATCCAACTCCTTACCACAACATAACCAACAAGGGAACCAGATATCCCTCAGCTCCACTATATCTCCCCGCTCCACCATATTTAACCCCGCTGAGCATATAACCTCGGAGACTAACCCTAAACCTGTTGTAGATTCCCCTGTGGAACCCGGTGTCAATATGCTCTCCGTAGGATGGGAGATGGAGGACAAAATGGCAGAGTGGATGGAACTCAGTAATGATTGGACCGAGCGTTATCATTTGGGATTCCCTGCAGCACCGCAGGTTGATCAAACATGGCTCGACCAGGTGGAGGCAGAATGGGAGGCAGCACGGGCAGATCCACTAGATGGTCTCTCTTTGTTCATGCTTTTCTATCGGCCTGAGCCTGCCAGTCTTGAGGAGGAAGAGTACGTTTGGGATCCGCAACCTACTGCTGCTCAGTTAGCCTGGGACCAGAACTTCCATTTCGAACAAGAAGCCACCAAGGATGATGTGGACGAGGCATACTTGAAGTTCTATGTCGACGGGGAAGCCATTCCTAGCGAGCACCGCCAACTTGGGTCTTTCACCCCTCTGGTAGACAAGCTTTCGGACGTGGTCCGCAAATTCCAACATGAACACGACTCCGTCAACAACATTGTGCCTGTGGAAGGACCACGCCCGTGTGTTGCACTTGAAGATGACTGCCTCGTCATGGCCATAGATGAAGTACCTGCTGACTTGTGGGATGTCGACGAAATTGTGGACCTTAAATCGAATCCGTTGCCTGATGATCTCTGAGATGTAGACAAAGTGGTTGATATACAGATGGGAAATGAGGTATGGACTGTAAATTCTGTTTTGGTTGATGCTGGTTTCTGGGACTCACCATTCGTCACGAATCTGGGGGTGCCTTTCGAAGAAGCTGCAACTCAAGACCCGGCTTTCTGGGAGGGACTGGTATTGCAAGACTTGGAGACAGCACTGAGACAAGACTCTCTAGCAACTGTGGCATCTATCGATAAAGGAAAACGCAAGATAGCGGAAATCCCTACTGACTTCTGGGATTTTGATGATAACACGACCTCCTGGTGGGATATAGCAAACGTCACAAGGAGCGGCCGAGTTTTTCAGCCACCTAACCTGCAGGCTGGGAGCTCGTCCAATCCTCCGGTTCAAAAGCCTGTTGTTCCTGCTGCTCAAAGGAATGTCCTGCCTGTGCATAATGAGGTTCCCGTGGAGAATGTTATTCAGCGACAACTCGAAAGGATTCCGATTGCCGTGTCTGTCTGGGGTCTGATTGCGTCATCAAAGGAGCATCTCGAAGGACTGTCTTTGGCTTTGTCCCGTATCACTGTACCTACCGACATTACCCCTGAGGCAATGATCGCCCTCGTCCTGCCTCTGCTTTCTAAACACTCCGTTACTTTTACTGAGAGGGATCTGCCGATTGAAGGGACTGCTCACAATCGTCCGCTACACATTACCGTCAAATGCAAGGGACTCTGGATCCCAACTATGCTCATCGACAATGGCTCTGCCACAAATGTCTGCCCGCTGAGGGTAGCATACAGCCTAGGACTTGCAAAGAAGGACTTTCAGCCGTCTAACCTGGCAGTCAAAGCTTATGACAGCACACGCCGTGCGGTGGAAGGGATTATAACTCTCCTGCTCGACGCTGAGGGATTTGAGATGAGCGTTAAATTTCATGTGGTGGACATCCCCACTACTTTTAACCTGCTGCTGGGCAAACCATGAATGCATAGGTCGGACATCATGGCGGTACCTTCGACTCTGCATCAGAAAGTCATGCTGGGGCTTCCGACTGGCACTTTAACAATCTGTGGGGATTCTGGGATCCGCCCACTCAAAGAAGACGAGCCTGTTCTGGGAATCATGCACGGAAAGGAAGACTCGGACATTGGAGGCTTCTCGTTCGATACTTCGGGATCTGTCCTCGCTGTTGCTGTAGCGGACGATTTCATCATCAGTTCTGCCGTCTTCGAGATCATGAGAAGGATGGCGTTCATGCCTGGCTTCGGACTTGGGATCGACCAACAAGGGATCACTGATTTCCCTGTCTTTCCCTTCACTGAAGGTCAATTTGGTCTGGGATATGTTCCCCCTGCCAAAAAGGCCAGGATTGGGAAAGGCACGGGAAAACTTCGAACCCTTTACGGTAATCCTGACAGCTACTTCGTCCGCGAGGGAGGAGGCCATGTTTTTGTGGGGCAAGTTGAGCTGCTCATCCTTTGCAATATCTTCCTCCTTGTCGGCCCAGGTGTCAGCAGCAAAGATCTCAAACCCAGGAAGCCAAGCACGAGTCTCCGGATCCCAAAACGGCTCAACTTGCCCCACAAAAACATGGCCTCCTCCCTCGCGGATGTAGACACCCCATTCTGGACTGTCCAGACTAGTTCATATGCGTTTTTTTTGTTGTTTGTTTTGTTTCCCCGATGATGATTAATGGTCGAGAACCCTCAAGGTTGATGGTGTGTTTGAGCTCTGAGCGTCCCGAACCCTTTCAAAAACCCCTTTCAAACCCTTCGAGCGAGAACCAAATGGCCTCAAGAAACTCGCTTGACGCCAATGATTGATCGACGCTACCGGTTCATTGCCACGTGTCATCCATCGGGCATCAAAGCACCATATACGGGCGCACGCCACTTACCTCTGGCGCACGCCACATATTGCCAGTCAAATCACCTTTTCGGGACCACTTGCCCGAGACTTTTGTGGCCGCCCTGACGTGGTCTACAGCTCCCCTGATGATTACATCGTTCAGAACGGTGTCCCCCTCTCTCCTACACCCTCCATCAAGGCAAGTCTCATGCATTCAATGCATGGAGGCTCCTTTCTCTCTTGCCACCCCAAACAGCCCCTTAGGCCAGGCCTCCATCTCAGTCTATAAATACACCCTTGCATTTATTTGCAAAGGGTTCAACAACTTCAATGCTCTCTCTCTCTCTCTCTAGTTTTTCTTGTCTCCTCCTTTCATGCATTGAAAGAGTAAGCAAGCAACACACCACTCCACTGATCAGTCATACAACCTACATTTCCATCTTCCATTCAGCCATCCATCCATCTCAAGGTTCAAACCATCCATCAATCTCAAACCAAAGGTATACCACCTTCTGCTCTGGAATTCATTTCGACCGGGGAGCTAGCAGAACTCATGCTGGTAATCAATACCAAGCCCGATCTCAAAGCTAGCAAATAAAGCAATGTAGTGGAAAATCGCGACGCGCGCCATCGTGCATGTAAGGCAAGCGCTACCATGGCTGCATGGCAGACTAGTGGGGATCACCGATCATCCTCATTTCGCTTTCTTTCTCCGATCACCTTGAAGCATGCTAAAAATCGCCATCGCTTATATTTTAGACTGTAGCTTATTATCTGCTTTAACCGCTTAGTAAGGCCTCGATCCTTCTCGTCCTGCCTAACCTAAGAAGCAAAGCCAAGCACCGATAGATTGACAATCGCGCACGGCCATCCATGACCGCGGCGCCAAGATTTCAAGTCCCGCTGGCTGGCCCTTGCTTTTGTTAGCTTAGATCGGGCCTTTGTTTAATTCCCCACTCGCTTATGGGATCTTCGCCTATTTGTTACCGTTGATTTGGCTGTACCTCAAACCAGATATATGTTGCTATATCAACCGCGTGGTTCGTCCTGCGTGCAATCGTCCATCTCGCAGCCCGGCAGGGTCGAGCAGATCTGTGAGCTCGAGTTTAGCCACCGGCGCGCCAAGCTTATAGGTGGCGCGGCGCTACATGGCATGCACGTCAACCGCTGCATCGTCATACGCTGCTTGCGACGCATTTACTCAGTGGCGCCAAGCACTCAGCTTGTTCAAAACACTCACGTATGCTTGTTCTCAATCTATTATACATTTGTTCATAATCCATACATTACATTTTGCCACATAAATACAATTTGTCATTTGTCAATCCCCATTAACTGTTCCCCCGCCCTAATTGGCTGAATAAATGATTAAAAGAGAGAAAATGCAAATGTTTTACAAAATGCCTAAGTAGAGACCGATCTTCTGATTGGGCGAGAGGGGTGCCATAAAACCTTCCCTCTCGTAGAATCCTGGCTCCCGAACCTCATATATCGAAGGTAACGACGGTCCAGTCTACAAGCCTTTTCAAATCAAACAAGCGTGAACAAAAACGTTTTCAAATCGGTTTCTTGGGTGTTTTCCGCAAAACCCGGGTGGCGACTCTCTCAAAATAGCATTTCGTCATGCTTTCAAACAAAAAGGGCGCAAACCTAACCCCCGCACGCCGAAAATGCGGGGATTTTCAGGGGCGTGTGCCCACAGCGGACGAAGTAGCTGTCAGGATTACCGTAAAGGGTTCGAAGTTTTCCCGTGCCTTTCCCAATCCTGGCCTTTTTGGCAGGGGGAACATATCCCAGACCAAATTGACCTTCAGTGAAGGGAAAGACAGGGAAATCAGTGATCCCTTGTTGGTCGATCCCAAGTCCGAAGCCAGGCATGAACGCCATCCTTCTCATGATCTCGAAGACGGCAGAACTGATGATGAAATCGTCCGCTACAGCAACAGCGAGGACAGATCCCGAAGTATCGAACGAGAAGCCTCCAATGTCCGAGTCTTCCTTTCCGTGCATGATTCCCAGAACAGGCTCGTCTTCTTTGAGTGGGCGGATCCCAGAATCCCCACAGATTGTTAAAGTGCCAGTCGGAAGCCCCAGCATGACTTTCTGATGCAGAGTCGAAGGTACCGCCATGATGTCCGACCTATGCATTCATGGTTTGCCCAGCAGCAGGTTAAAAGTAGTGGGGATGTCCACCACATGAAATTTAACGCTCATCTCAAATCCCTCAGCGTCGAGCAGGAGAGTTATAATCCCTTCCACCGCACGGCGTGTGCTGTCATAAGCTTTGACTGCCAGGTTAGACGGCTGAAAGTCCTTCTTTGCAAGTCCTAGGCTGTATGCTACCCTCAGCGGGCAGACATTTGTGGCAGAGCCATTGTCGATGAGCACAGTTGGGATCCAGAGTCCCTTGCATTTGACGGTAATGTGTAGCGGACGATTGTGAGCAGTCCCTTCAATCGGTAGATCCCTCTCAGTAAAAGTAACGGAGTGTTTAGAAAGCAGAGGCAGGACGAGGGCGATCATTGCCTCAGGGGTAATGTCGGTAGGTACAGTGATACGGGACAAAGCCAAAGACAGTCCTTTGAGATGCTCCTTTGATGACGCAATCAGACCCCAGACAGACACGGCAATCGGAATCCTTTCGAGTTGTCGCTGAATAACATTCTCCACGGGAACCTCATTATGCACAGCTGACATATCCTTCGAGCAAAGAACAACAAAGCTTTTGAACCGAGGATTGGACGAGCTCCCGTCACTCGCAGTTAGGTGGCTGAAAAACTCCGCCGCTTCGTGACGCTTGCTATATCCCACCGAGGTCGCGGTTATCATCAAATCCTTAAGTCGCAGGGATTTCCGCCATCTCATGCTTCTTTATCGATGATGCCAGCTTGCTAGAGAGTCTTGTCTCGTTGTCGCCAAGTCTTGCAATACCGCCCCTCCCGGTAAAGCCGGGTCTCGAGTTGCGCCTTTTCAAAGGCACCCCTCTGATTCGTGATAATGGTGAGTCCTAAAACCAAGATCAACCAAAACAGACTTACATACCATACCTCATTTCCCATCTCAGATATCAACCACTTTGTCTACATCTCAGAGATCATCAGGCAACGGATTCGATTTAAGGTCCACAATTTCGTCGACATCCCACAAGTCAGCAGGTACTTCATCTATGGCCATGACGAGGCAGTCATCTTCAAGTGCAACACACGGGCGTGGTCCTTCCACAGGCACAATGTTGTTGACGGAGTCGTGTTCATGTTGGAATTTGCGGACCACGTCCGAAAGCTTGTCTACCAAAGGGGTGAAAGACCCAAGTTGGCGGTGCTCGCTAGGAATGGCTTCCCCGTCGACATAGAACTTCAAGTATGCCTCGTCCACATCATCCTTGGTGGCTTCTTGTTCGAAATGGAAGTTCTGGTCCCAGGCTAACTGAGCAGCAGTAGGTTGCGGATCCCAAACGTACTCTTCCTCCTCAAGACTGGCAGGCTCAGGCCGATAGAAAAGCATGAACAAAGAGAGACCATCTAGTGGATCTGCCCGTGCTGCCTCCCATTCTGCCTCCACCTGGTCGAGCCATGTTTGATCAACCTGCGGTGCTGCAGGGAATCCCAAATGATAACGCTCGGTCCAATCATTACTGAGTTCCATCCACTCTGCCATTTTGTCCTCCATCTCCCATCCTACGGAGAGCATATTGACACCGGGTTCCACAGGGGAATCTACAACAGGTTTAGGGTTAGTCTCCGAGGTTATATGCTCAGCGGGGTTAAATATGGTGGAGCGGGGAGATATAGTGGAGCTGAGGGATATCTGGTTCCCTTGTTGGTTATGTTGTGGTAAGGAGTTGGATATGACATTGGGTTTAGCAAGTGGGGTTGGAAGAGTGCCATTCTCTACCAAGTCTTGTATCGCATGACGGAGGCGAAAGCAAGAATCGGTGTGATGGCCGGGCATCTGATGGTAAGCACAGAAAACATTGGGGTTGTGGCTAGGGGGTAGGTTTGGAGGAAGTGGGGTTGGTGTCAAGGGTCGGAGATGACCAGACTTGACCAGTTTCTCCAAGACCGAGGAAAGTGGAGCCTCAAAATTGGCAAAGACATGAGGTTGGCTGCGGTTTCGGGTCCTTTGAGGGGTTTGAACTTGGTTGATGTCAACGATGTGGTTGGAGGAACCCTGTGTGACGGTGTTGCTGCTGGCAGTTGCTCCACTGGCATAGTTGTTGGCACCGAAAAGGGCAGTGCTATTCCCGGTGTAGGCACAGGGTTTAGTTTTCGGAGCTGCGGTGGAGGAAGGTGCCTCCGTTCTTATCAGAACCCCAGTTTGGAGAGCCTCTTCAACAGCTAGACCAGAATCAAAGAAGGTCTCCCAATTTGCACCTTGCACCAGCACAAGGTTCTTGGCAAAGTCGGGTAGCAGGTTACGGGAGATGATGCGGATCTGGTCCTTCTCACTGATGCGGTCGGTCATAAGGGCTGCCTTGGTCCTCCACTGCTTGATGAAATCTGCAAAGGACTCCTTTGCGGTCATTTTGGTTGATTCAAGCTCGCGAGTGGTCATCTTGAGCTGAGCATTGTAGCTGTACTGGGAGTTAAAGGCGGCACCAATGTCTTCCCAGGTTCTTCTTTTGGATATATCGAGGGACAAGAACCACTGAAAGGCTGGGCCCACCAGAGTCTGAGGGAACAGTTGAGCCATGGCATCTTCCTCCACCCCATGGAGTTTCATGGCGCCGTGATAGGCCAGCAGGTGAGTCTTGGGGTCACCAGTTCCATCGAACTTTGCGAAGTCCGGCATCTTGAACCGCTCAGGCAGGCGAGCATTCGGAAAAGGGCAGAGACGGTCCATGTCTAGGCCACCAGCGCCCAGTCTGTCAGATTTAGTGACAGATTCCTCAAGTTTCGCCATCTTGGCGATCAGAGCAGCTATTTCAGGGTTTAGACCAGGGTTTTCATTTCGGAGAATTTCCTTGACCTCGAGTTCAGGATTCGGCCCTTCACCGCCACCACCAGCTGCAACCACTGGAAGTCGCTCCTCAATCAAGGCCCGGAGGTTAGCCATAGAGGCATCAGCCTGGTCGGCTCTCTGCTGCATAGCAGCCATGTTTCTTTGGATGTCGGCCAAGACGGCGGCAAGAGTCGGAGGTGGAGTCTCGGCCATGACTACAGCTTCGGTTTTGACTGGTTTTGGAGATGGTGGAGATGGAGACGCTTCGTGCGGAGAAGTCGGTGGTGAATCCTCCC
This sequence comes from Rhododendron molle, assembly GCA_025413875.1. Lineage (NCBI taxonomy): Eukaryota > Viridiplantae > Streptophyta > Magnoliopsida > Ericales > Ericaceae > Rhododendron > Rhododendron molle. The sequence goes on along the minus strand of CM046394.1, from coordinate 402,158 downwards.
TCGACAGAGTACAATCCGGAGTTTCCGTTGTGACCGACTGAGCAACAGACCCACCCAAATCTTCTTCCAGATTGACCTGGCGGACGATCCCAAGTAGGTTTGGCTCTTGTTCTCATAACCTTGCTTTGACAGCATACAGGCTAGCCAGTAAAGTAAAAGAACTCAGTGACAGCCTGCAGCAGTTTATTTTAAGAGATGAAAGGATGGAGAAATGCTCGTCGTCAGTGTCCTCCTAGACTCTACAACTAGCAAACAAATCCATCTCGCAGCGTCCTAGGATGCCGTTGTGATCCTTGGATTTCTTTTCGACGATGTATCCTTGTTTGAATCGGCTAAAACTGAGATGTCAAAACAGCCTAAGTCTTCGGCTACCGCTTTCTTAAAGTTTCAAAAATTTTGGAATGGAACAACGTGACGCGAATGTCGTGATACCATAACCAAAATGGTGTAAGCAGCACCGTGCCGGAGCCTTGAATGGTGTAAGTGTTTAGCACTTGTAACCGGAGCGGTGTAAGCATCACGTCATTCCTCTTGTTGTTCCTTGATTTCTGTTTGAAACTTTGATTAGGTTTATGCAAGGACCTAGAGGGTTTTGATTTCTCGAAGTCTTCTTGACTCAAGGAAAATGAAAGGTTGATAACGTGTATCATCAAGATGCACGACTCGTCATCAGTCCCAAACGGCGTCCTAAGTAGGGACGAGATGGACTTGCAAGAAAGACAGACCTAAAAGCCGCCCTAGCATGCTCCTACGCAAAACGGTATGAATGTATGTACAAGCATGCGATAGGGAAAGCAGTAACACATAGACAGTTTATGGGGTTTAGATGCAAATAATCCTACCCAGCAGGTTCCTGTCTTAGGTTGAAAGGTTCTAGTGCTTTGTACGCATGGAGAGGCCGGTTTTGGCTTAAGGGGGTTCCTCTGACTAGAGCCGCAGTATACCTCCCAAAGCAGCGCGTATAGCAAAGCAATGGTCGAACGGTATTACGACTCATCATCGTCCAAGGTTGTTGGGCGTTCGAGGACCCCGGGCTCCAGTAAACTGTGCCGGTTACCCAAAATACCTCAACGGGACTGAGTAACATCGATGCAAATGGAGAGCGCCAAAGAATGATCTCGAGAGAGAGAAACGCAATGTTTGAGAAAATGCCTTTTTCAAGCTTGGCTCACTTTTATTAATCAAAACTTTGAGAAAAACTACACAAGTGAATAATAGTAAAAGCCCCAGTTCGGATTGGTTGGATGTAGAATCCTGTTACGTTACCATTCCGTTCTTCAGTAACGCGGAGCGTACTGTTTTGACAGGCCTTTTTTTAAAATTGTTCAAGTATGTATTAATTTCCAAATTTCAATCAATGCAATGGTCCCCAGCAGAGTCGCCACTGTGGGCACACGCCCCTAAAAATCCCGCATTTTTAGTTTGCGAAAAGTTCGGGTTTGCGCCCCTTTTGTTTGAAAGCATAACGAAATGCTGTTTTGAGAGAGTCAGCGGAAGACACCCAAGAAACCGATTTGAAAACGTTTTTGGTCACGTTTGTTTGATTTGAGAAAGGCTTGTAGACTGGACCGTGGTTACTTTCGATATCTGAGGTTCGGGAGCCAGGTTACGAGAGGGGAAGGATTTTATGGCACCCCTCTCGCCCAATCCGGAGATCGATATCTACTCAGGCATTTTGTAAACCGTTTGCATTTTTCTCTCTTTTAATCATTTTTTTAGCCAGTTAGTGCGAGGGAAGTTAATGGGGATTGACATAATGGCAAGTTGTATCTTCATGGCAGAATATTGTGAATGGCATATGTATAATGATGATAGATTGAGAACAAGCGCTTCTGTGAGCATTTTGAACAAACTGGAACACACTGACCTAGAATGATGCACGCAGGAGTAAACCTGTATGCACTGGCCATGCCACTGCATACAAGGATCACCTGCATGCGCCACCTCAGGACAGGCGTGCGCCGGTAGGCCCAAGCTCACAGCTTCTGAACTCAACCCTCTGGGCTCTGGAATGGACCAGTGCACACCCAGGACAAACCACGCAGTCAATCTTACAGGCTATATACAGTTACAGATTACAGCATTAAATCAAACAGGAATAAATGGACTAAAAACCCCATAAACAGAGTGGGGGATCAAGCAAAGGCCAAGACTATGCTAAAAAGCAAGGGCCAGCCACTGGAACTTGGTTTAGGTGGCGCGCGCCAGTCAATGAGCGTCGTGCGCCACTTGTCTCATTTCTCCAGTGCTTGGCTTTGCTTCATCTGGGTTCTGGAACAGGACCAGGAGGATCCCAGAGGCCTTACTGAACCGCTATAACAGATAACTAACTACACAGTTCTAAAATATGGAAAGCTGTAAACTGGTTTTAACATGCTACAAGGTGATCAGAACATAGATAAAGCAGAAAAATAGTGATCTATGATCCCCACGCCAGTTTAGCCATGCTGCCATGACTGGCGCACGGCACTAAACGAATGGCGCGCGCCACATACCACTCACTACGGTCATTGAATCTTTGCCAGCTTTGGGCCAGGACTGGTATTGATTACCCGCCTTGACCCAGCCAGCGCCCCTCAGGGGTCTGAACAGTTTACAGAAACAAAGGTGGTATACCTTTGGATTGAGTTGATGGATGGTTTGAGCTTGAACTTGGGATGGAAGGATGATGGAGGATGAAGATGGCAATGTAGGGGCAAGGGACTGATCTTCCTTGCTTTGTCTTTCAATGGATGAAAGAAAAACAAGGGAGAGCTAGAGAGAGAAGAGGGAGAAAGCTTGGGAGCTCTTAATGAGAGTAACCCCTTGCAAATAAATGCAAGGGGGGTATAAATAGGCCAGGGCAGAAGGCTGGGATCAGTTGAGCCTTAAGGCTTGTTTGGGCTCCAAGAAAGAGGGAGCCTCCCATGCATTAAATGCATGGGACTTGCCTTGAGAGATATTGTGGGAGTGCAGGGAACATCTCTGGACGAAGCAATCATCAGGAGAACTGTTGCACACGTCAGGGTGGCACAAAAGTCCCGGGCAAGTGGCTTCCAAAAAGGTGATTTGACTAGGATCAAGTGGCGTGCGCCTATTAAGTGTGGCTTGATGCCCAATGACTGACACGTGCTAATGCACCAGCGTGCGGTAGTCAATCACTGGCGTGCAAAGGCGGGGTTTTGCTGTGGCCATTTGGTTCTGGCTCGATGGGTTTGCAAAGGGGTTTGAAACGGTGCGAACGAGGTTCGGGACACTCAGAGCTCAAACACACCATCAACCTTGGATGTTCTCGACCGTTAATCATCATCGGGGAATCAAAGACCGTATATAAACTAATCCGAACAGTCCAGAATAGGGTGGCTATAATCAAAACCAGTCCTGGCCCAAAGCTGGCAAAGATTCAATGACCGTAGTGAGTGGTATGTGGCGCGCGCTAGTCGTTTAGTGCCGTGCGCCAGTCATGGCAGCATGGCTAAACTGGCGTGGGAATCATAGATCACTATTTTCCTGCTTTATCTATGTTCTGATCACCTTGTAGCATGTTAAAACCAGTTTACAACTTTCCATATTTTAGAACTGTATAATTAGTTATCTGTTATAGCGGTTCAGTAAGGCCTCTGGGATCCTCCTGGTCCTATTCCAGAACCCAGATGAAGCAAAGCCAAGCATTGGAGAAATGAGACAAGTGGCGCACGACGCTCATTGACTAGCGCGCGCCACCTAAACCAAGTTCCAGTGGCTGGCCCTTGCTTCTTAGCATAGTCTTGGCCTTTGCTTGATCCCCCACCCTGTTTATGGGGTTTTTAATCCATTTATTCCTGTTTGATTTAATGCTGTAATCTGTAACTGTATATAGCCTGTAAGATTGACTGCGTGGTTTGTCCTGGGTGTGCACTAGTCCATTCCAGAGCCCAGAGGGTTGAGTTCAGAAGCTGTGAGCTTGGGCTCACGGCAAGACGCCGTCTCGAGGTGGTGCACGCAGTGATCCTCAGTATGCAAAGTGGCATGGCCGGCATACAGTGCTTACTCTGCGCATCATTGCAGTCGATGTGTTCCAGTTTGTTCAAAATGTTCACAGAAGCGCTTATTCTCAATCTATCATCATTATACATATGCCATTCACAACATTCTGCCATGAAGATACAACTTGCCATTATGTCAACCCCATTAACTGTTCCCTCGCCCTAACTGGCTAAAAAAATGATTAAAAGAGAGAAAAATGCAAACATTTTACAAAATGCCTGAGTAGAGATCGATCTTCGGATTGGGCGAGAGGGGTGCCATAAAACCCTTCCCTTCTCGTAACCTGGCTCCCGAACCTCAGATATCGAAGGTAACGATGGTCCAGTCTACAAGCCTTTCTCAAATCAAACAAACGTGACCAAAAACGTTTTCAAATCGGTTTCTTGGGTGTCTTCCGCAAAACCCGGGTGGTGACTCTCTCAAAACAGCATTTCGTCATGCTTTCAAACAAAACGGGCGCAAACCCGAACTTTTCGCAAACTAAAAATGCGAGATTTTTAGGGGCGTGTGCCCACAGGAAGGCACACAAACGAAGCAGGAAGTCACACCCAGAACCAACTTCTGAGCCGATGGCTTCCGAGCATCGAACTGTTTTCGAGCAGCTTGAGCATGCTCCACAGGTCCAACCAGTGTTCTAAAAGGCGCGATTAATTGCCGATTAATGGGCGATTAATTGGAAATCTGGGCTGACCGATGAGATTAATGGCTAAAAGGTTGAATTAGACGGCTAGAAGATTAATCGGACTTAGGCGGCGATTAATCTCCGCTTAATTGGTCGGCGTCTAGGTGGCGATAAGCGATTAATCGGTTCATGGGCGATCAATTGGCTAATGGGCGATTAGGCGGGGTAAATCTGAATTTTTAAAAAATGAAGGGGGGTAACTGTTATACTCATACCGGGTTATTTAGGGCTTCGAATTAGTGTTACTGTGTTAGGGCTCTCATTTGATCAGCCTCTCATCGATCTGGGTCTGGTGATTAAGATTTCGTAATCTTGAACTATGAACATTGAACTTCTATGTCTCTATATTTGAAATGTAGAGAACTGTTAACATTGAGTATCCGATAGCCAAAGAGAACTAAGAATTTTTTTGGCAGAGGATATATCACATCAACTAGAAAAACTGTGATTATTAATGGTAGGGAGGTTGTAGAATATCTATAAAAAAAAAAAACCGACTAATTGTTAAAAGGCGATTAATGGCCGATTAATAGGTCTCGAAGCTTGAAGGTGGTCAGCCGCCCGCCCAGCGCCAAGCGCTTTTTAGAACATTGGGTCCAACAAACGAGCTCTCGTCCACGACTAGCGAGCGTCATTTGTGTCGAAAGCTCAAGGTCTTCTGCAACGAGCTCAACGGCCGGCACGAACAGGACGGGCGCCTCTGGCCGTACACATCATACCGTGCCACAACATTTGGGGCGTTCGAAAGGAAAACGTCCCATGGATCTAAACCACCCGCCACGGCGAAAGCACACGAGCGAACATCCATAACATTCGGGGCAGTCAAAACTGGTTTATGAACGTCATCCTGAAGTACGACATTCTGCAGGATCATGTGGGCATCACCGAACGTCAAACAGGGATGGACACTCGGATCATGACAACACAATCATTTTGTATGATCTGTTCACGGGCTTGCCGACCGCGTTTCAGCCCGTGGATGAAGGAGCCGAGCTTCCACGAGCTCCTCCAAGAGGCTCAAGGGGTAATCCCCAAGAACCTTCGGGAGAAGCCATACCCCAGCACCGAGAGCAGAATGAACGGCCACGGCGTCATCATAGAGAGCCAAGAGTACTTCCCGAGGCTCGGTTGGTTGTCCCGCCGCTTGTCGTTCAGCCCGTTCCCAAGCTTGTTGATGATTCTAAACTTGGTAAGGCTAAGGCATCACCTTTCGTGGATGCCATTCAGCAAGAGCGCCCGCTAGACCGATTTATGCCGAAGCTCAAGCATTATGAAGCCAAGGAGGATGTTGTTGCGTTCGTTTGCTGGTTTTGTCAAATTATGAGCCTCCACAACTTCACGGACACTCTCATGTACAAGATCTTCCCTCTTAAACTGAGTGAGCCGATCATGTTGTACAACCAATTGAAACCCAAATCTATCAAGTGCTTCAACGAAATGGAGTTGGAGTTCACGAAGCGCTTTGTGACAAGCAATGTCCAGCCGAAAATGCTTTCCATGCTGGTCAACATGAGAGAGTGCTCCAAAGGGGGGAATTCAATTTTGAACCAAATTTAATGATTGATGAAATTGACTCGCAATGTCTTTCCGGTTCTCTTACCCAAACTCCTAACTGTAGATCAACCGGACAAAACCCACTATTTTTCAAAAGTTGGAACTCAGCAATTTGAGCTCTCTTTCTTGCCTCGATCCCTGTATGTTCTTTTTTAAGCCCCATTTGTAGTGAGCATATGTATTTCATTGTTTGATTCCGTGAGCGAAATAATGGGTTCAATCTCAAAATGCCGAAAGCGCGATAAGGGACAAACTGACAAGCAATGCAAGATATGATCAATCACTTACCAAGCAGCCTTATCAGCCACATCCTCTCTTTGCTTCCGACAAAAGACGTTGTGGCAACAGTGTCTTGTCAACCCAATGGAAGCCATTCTCGACGTTGATCACAAGTCTCGATTGTGATGATAAGTTATTGCTACATCCTAAAAGGAGTGCCAACAATTTCGTCCAACCAAGTTCTACAAATTTTGTTTATCGAGTGTTGGTACTCCGCAGCTTGTCATGTCTCCGTATGTTTTGTCTCAAGTGCCATCAAAATTAAGATGTTTCACATGTTAATTCGTGGGTTACTGCTAGCTTAGTTTGTGGAGTTTAAGAGCTTGAGCTTTCCATTCAAACTAAAGATGGTACTGATAATGTTCTGCCTCGGCTCCTATTCGCTTGTGGAATAATGGTTGTATTGAAACTTGGTACTTGCTTTGTTATGAATGTATACTTCAGTTTGTATGTAGAGTCTCAAAATTCTCCATCTTCATTTTGTCAAACTTAAAGATGACGACTCTATCTATAGGCTTATCTGTGGCTGCCCTTTGGTGGATGAATTGTGTATGGATAGATGCATTGAAAAAGATGTACGTGTTATTCACATTTTTGCACCAGTGCTTACAAAGTTATTCATAAACCATTTGTCTTATGACTATGGCTCTTATGAGATTGTTTTGGATACCCTTCCACCAATTTAGTCCCAAAAAGTCTTAATTCCTTGGTATGAATTCCCCGGCAGGAATCTTAAGGGCAAAATAGGAGCTATACAAAGTTTTTTTGTATGGTCAGTAACTTGTAATCGACCAATCTAACGGATGACTAATAGGGTGGATCCAACTGAGCCAAGTCATTCCGTGAGGTTAGTGTAATATTTAATTGAAAGGTAAAGGGCACAATGTATTTTTCAAAAACATCTAAGGAGGTTCATGTCAATTTCCATTAGTAAAATTGTTTTCAGTCGTGCATGGACCCAGACATCTTCTAACACCTCTTTATGACTCGGCCCCTTTATGTATCACAAACTTGGCAACTGCCACACTGATAAGCTGGGGGAACAGGTACTTAGGGTCAACCCAAGTGTTCGAACTTTGATCTTGAAAACTGGAGCAATGATTTTTAGTTGCAAAGGATGGAGTCTTTAGATTTATTTAGTTAACTAGTGGAGTTGAGTTTTGGGCTATTTGAGACAACTGCACTTACATAATGAAGGGGAGACAAAACTATCTTAACAACGAGGGATGAAATCGGTTCAGTTGGGTCGATTTTTACCATTTTTACCACCGAACCGAACAAGTCGATTTGTGAGAATATAAAATCGACACCGACCTACTTGATGGAGAAACCGAATCATCAAAACGATTCGGTTCGGTCGGTTTTGCATTCTAGGGATACTCCAAACAGAGGAAACAAAACTCAAACAATGAGAGGTTGAACGCTGAATCGCTGATGATGACAAGATGACGAGAAAAACTCCAACTATTAGGAATCTTCGTCGAACACTTGATGATGACGAGAAATACTCAGATCTATTGAGATCTGCCTTACGTGAGTGTTAGATAAGTCGATCATTGTAGGGCCAACGAGACTGGGGGAGGACCCAGATCACCACCCGAACGAGAGAGAGAGAGAAGAAGAAGGGGCGGGGATGGGTGAAACTGAAAAGAAGCTGGCTTTCCTTTTTGTTTCTTACGTTTGTGGGGCACGTGTAGTGCATAGATGCAATTTATCACTAAACAATCCAAGGGCTGTGATTAGAGAATGGAGTAATATTCGTTCGGTGACTTCGGTCTTTTGCACTACCTAAAATAAAACTGAACCGATTTTCTCGGTTTTTCAAAATCTAAAACCGAACTGAATCAATTATAAAACCGACGGAATTGGGAAAAAATCATTCATTTCGGTTTTTCGGTTAAATCTTTCATCCCTATTAAAAACCCTCATTATTGGCTTGCTTATAAGTTATTAATGAGATATGGACTATTATGTTCTAGACTATTAATGAGTGGGGGAGTTTCCGTGGAGAATGAGAGGAATGATTGGCTATTGATGATTAAATGTTTCTATGCTCGTAGGCTACATCCCTATTTATAGGCTTAAACCCTGAATCAACTAGGTAACTATAGATTCTTGCTAACCAAGGAAAACGGCAAAGGGAACTAAGAAATGAAAATAAAAGACTAATAAAATAAAGACTACTAACTACTAGAAACAAGCCAAAAAAAGGCGGCACCAAATTAAAATTTTGTAAACCCAGTTGCTACTAAAATACTATTTCCATAAATGAAAACCCTTCTTATCTTGTCTTATATCAGATTGGACGGCCAAAACCATAAACAACTATAAATCCTTGCAACCACATTCGACTTTAAAATAGAGTCTTCATAGCTAAGAAATATAAGATAACATGGGAGCAAAATCACGAACAAACAAATTCCAACTCTAATATCCTGCATACACTGGTATACTGGGAGGGGGAACCGACACAGAAAAGAGGAGGAAAGAATTTCCACATACTACACTAGCAAAGTAAAAACCCGATACAGTTATCCAATGTCATGACCATTGTAATGGAATGACCATACTGCTCAAGGGCACAGTTGGAGAATTCAGAAATTAAGAGCATCAAGAAATAATCAAAATGCACAATAAAGGAAGGCAAAGCATACTAGCTCACATACAAGTGCATAACTCACACTCAAGTTAATGAACAATGCATCAAAAATGAAGAAAGCATCGAATGGGTTTCTGCAAAATCTAGGTCCAAAGTAAAAAGCAAAAATGATGAAAAATAACTTACAGCACCACAGGTACAACAGTCAGAAACTTTCTGTTTCGAGTGAGCTGCTTTCCATTGTCTATCTGCTCCCACCAAGTCAGCCCATTATAGATCCCCTGGTCATCAGCAAATGGAGTTCCTTTCTTCCAATGGAAAAAGTGATAAGTGACCTATATAGAGAAGCATACACCTCAGACATGCAATTGAAGGCCTCAAGCTAGTGGAGACGATTAATTGACGAACTTGAGAAGAACCAAAATGTCCATATCTAACAACAGAGTGGCCCATAGTATTTGATCTACAGAATCAGTCATTAGCAAAGCTTTTCAAATGATTACGCTGAAGCAACAATAATCTTGCTTACTCAGAGAAAATCTCAGGGGGAGAGAAAGAACGAGGACAACAAAAGCAATCATGGCATTTGGATCAACTAAAATCCAACGATCAAAAACCTAAGCAATTGAAAACACAAGAAGGATGTAAATGAAAAGTACAAAGTAAAGTGACAATATTAGTGCTATACTGCTATGTTATCATGAGAAATAGTTGCACCAAAATACCAGTTTCAATATATCAAAGAAAAGTACTTGACATTAGCACAATCAACTTATAATAACAGGATTCTTAACATGTCCTTTATGTTGATATAATAGCTAGAAAAATTGTTGGTATAATAGCTAGAGAAAGGCCCAACAAAACACCAAGAGGAGACATAGCACCAAAAACACTTTCCTCGGGCCATAACACACTTTACTAATGAGGCCAGCTTTCCAAGGGGTTAACAATTCTCTTAACAAGATATAGATTACATGTCAATAAGACCAAATCATAAATAAGCGGAACATCTAGATTGGACAGAATGTCTTGCACTGATAGGTGAAACTACGTGCCCTAAAACTATGCAATGTTGGTTAAAATCTCTATCTTTACTAATTTACTAACTTTATGAGAAACCTATGCTTTATCTTTCTTGTCTCTTTTTGGTCCAATAGTAATGGGCTATTGTGCTTTCCAATGCTCTAGGCTATAAATTAAGGAAGCGTGGTAATGTGCACAGAAATTGATTTGGGTCTCTAGGCCTGACCTCTCTGATGCCTTTCAGCTTTGATTTGAGGGCATGGTTCCACAACACAACCCCCCTTTAGCTCCTTGGTTCTTGGAGGTATAGGGAGGGGGGCACTGTTTGAGTGGCATTCTGAGAGCAGCCACTTTGTGCATAAATTGTCAAAGGTTAGTTTTGTCTCCAATTCTCCACTGCCCATACCCCCAATGATTGGGGACTTGATGGGTTCTATTATTGTTGTTGTGGTCCAATGGTCATGGGCTGCACACCATACACAGATAACTTCTTGAACGCACTTAGTGAGATAGATAGCTCATCCCCAGAAATACAATTGGTTGACATTCTGTAAGGACGACATTATTCAGAATATTGGTCAGAAATTTTCCTTGTTCTGTCATGCACATGCCAGAGAAAGAAAATATCCATACTCATCTTATATAACTCTGATATCTTCCCCTTCCAGCCAGACCGTCATAAGATGTTAATTCATGATTCATCGTAGCCCGATCCACTATCAACAGTGAAGTAAAAAAAAAAAACGAGTCAATGAGATGAAATAATTTAAGGGGTTCCTTATCGCAAGTGCATCTATGAAACCCAACCATAGGCCGTAGGATTAACCAAAGGGACCACAAGGGAAAATGAAGTGAGGTTGTCAGGCTGTGGTAAAAAACAACTGACTGGATGGCCTTAGTATCAGGAAGGAACAATATTTTTCCCAGTCCGCAATCCAATACTCCAGAAGCCTAAGTTGAATAAGAAAAATGAGGGACCTTGCTGAAACATGAATTGGCACTTGCACTGAGAAACACTAAGCGCATTAGAAAACATAGATACATGTCCTCGAAATGGCTTCCACATGCACGGGGAAAAAAAATAAAAGAAAAATAACTAAAGAATCTGCTATGCCCTTGGATCATTTAGTTAGTCCATAAGCTTCCAATCCGAATAGTGTATCTGAAAAAGCGAATTCGACTCGCATCAGAAACATAATGTTTTCATGCTGCACGACCATGTGAATTAATCATAAGGGAAAAATCTCAGCAGTCATCATGCATGCCTGTAAAGGTCCCAACTTGGAAAAATTCTTCACTCAGGAAGTGCTAAACGAAAAATTAATACACACAGCATTAAACTCAAATTGAGCTACCAAGCAAGAATCCACGAAGTGTTGAGCACAAAGTCAAAGCCAATTACTTGTAAACATACACGACATAAATAAATAAATAAAAGTGGATTAATATCATAAAAACATAAAACCCACAACAAAGAGAGCCCAAGCCCCAAACTTCTAGTAAGGGAGGGATAAAGACATTTCATATACATCAATATATATATTTATATAAAAATGTGGATATGTATAAATGTAGTGGAGAGAGAGAGAGCGGGTGGGGGGATAGGAGACATACGAGGAAATGGGAGAAATTGACGATGGTCCAGGCCATGCCAGGAGAGCAGCCGAAGAGGGAGAGGACGAGGAGCCAAGAGAAGAAGAGGATCAAGATATAGGTGGTCCAAACCCCTGGGTACGTGAACCATTCCGTGTTCCGATTCAGATCCGTCGGTGGCACCGCCTTCACGTACAAATTCGCCATTTTTCCGAATCCACCCTCCCTTTGTTTTCACAGTATCTTCTTCGATCTTTCTTGGTCTCTCTCTGTCTGCCTTCGAATTTGACCAAGATGATGAAGATGGCTTTGGTTTTTGCCTTGGTTTCTGGTTTTTGCGTTTGCCGAATGCCGCTTGGTCTTGGCAACGAGAAAACGAGGTCTCATCACTTCTCTGTTTCTTTTCCAATGTTATTTTGAGGGTAAAAGTTTGGATTACTCAAATTTTTATTAGATCGTATTTTTTGGCTCGATTAAAGAAATCAAAAAAATATGAAAACCTATGCCAAAGTTTACATAAGATGACAAAAAAAACTTAAAAAATAATTTTTTTTGTCATAGTGCACAATGTGCTTTGCTTATGATTTCTCTTAAGACATTTATACGGGAAATGGTAATGTTTACAATTTCAATAGATGAGAGTCTCGTATCATGCTCATGGTACGAGTCTTTTATACACTACAAACTTTTACATTAAGAAAAAAAAAAAAATAACCAAAATGGTCAATGTACTTAAGTGTTTGTATCAATTTGGTCCCTGCAGTTTTAATTGGCTCGATTTATATTCTGTACTTTCTATTTTGTTCCAACTTGATCCAATTACTAACTGTCGTTAGCCTTTTTAACGCCAAACGCAAATGAGTCCCTTTTCTGGGTTAAAACAGTAATTCTCTCATTCTTCTCTTGCCTTAATATACCTCTGAACCAAAATACAGCTCATTCTTCCATTCCAAATGTTAATCACTTATTAAGTTTGGATTTTGGTAATGAGCAAAATTTGGTTATAGTTTTCTAAAAAAAAAGTTGCCCTCCAATTCAGTATTTTCATGATCAGTCATGTCATGAGGCAACATAACCACTAGTATAAATATTAAGATGCCTTATTTTTCTGCATAGTACTTTGAAGTTAACTTGAAATTGAAATTTTTGTTATTATTTGAATGACATTTTGACGCTAAAAAGTGGCTACTTCTCAAAATACTTGGATAAAAAGTAAACAAAAATTACTTTTCATATTTCTCTCGTCGAGACGAATCAATAACCCATAAAAGTTTGGCGCAAAACTAACAAATGCGAAAAAAAATTCAAATGACAAAAATTCTAGATTTAAGTTAAGTTCAAAAGAACGCAACTTGGAAATGCATATGGAACCATATCCAAAAGTCACAACATGACATAGATCAAAAAATCACAACATGATAAAGAAACCATGTCCAAAAGTCAGAATATTACATAAACTCAGTTCCAAATTTAGCAAGTCAATGAAGTCATAACCTAATACATAGACATAACAAACCACTCAACTAGGTTACATTAAACCTAACTTAAAAGCCCAAGTGGTTACAAAAAATAGTGCCTCGTCATTCCATTCATTTTCCTACGCTTGGCCCATGCGCTGATTCCTAATTAAGGATGTTGAAGTTTGAGTAGTGAATGGAAGAATTACTGTTTTAACTCCAGAAAAGGGGTTCATTCGCGTTTGGCGTTAAAAAAGCTAACGACAGTTAGTAATTGGACCAAGTTAGAACAGAAGAGAAAGTACAGAGTGTAAATCGAGCCAATTAAAACTGTAGGGATCAAGTTGACACAAGCACTTAATTACAAGGATCATTTTAATTTTTTTCCCTTAGCATTCAAGTGTATGTGCCCCAAAATAAACTTAATTAATTACAATCCCAATTGATTGGTCTCGTGGTCAATAAGTGTGACTCTTCTTCTGCTCCCTCTTAAGCCTCATGTAAAGTGTTATCAACTCTTGTGAGCCTACTCTAAACTCCGCGGATGGCTAATGAGATTTGTCTGTGGAGATTGGTCAGAAAGAATAAAGGAAAATGATATTGGCACTCTAAAAATTGATGCAGGCACTCCAAAATTAGTGGAACTCCAAAGCCATTTTCCTTTGTTTTTGAGAGTGCCTGCATCAATTTTTGAAGTGCCAATATCAATTCCCAAGAATAAATTACCTAACTATGTCTATCCATAATAAGCAGCCACATTAGCGGCACGCCAGAAACATGCACCTAATTACCAAATGGAAGGAAGGTATGTTTTGCATCATATCACTGCTACACCTAAAGTTCAAGGTGTTTTAAAGTCATCACTACGTTTGATGATGCATGTGAGTGGCCACGTTGAGTTTTACGACAAACACCTTCAAATTATTTTATGATGATGGTGGTGTAGCTTTTCAAATTGTTTGTTCTGCAATCTGCATAAATAATAGATTCAAATGCCTTTCATTCAACTCACATCAGCACATACCAACTTAGGTGAGTAAAAATTTAGGTACCCAATTGAATGGCATCATGGCAGGTATCAAAAGCAGAAGGGACTTTCTGACCGAATTTCCAGGTGATCAGATAACTGAGTGGAGGTTTAATTTTGATATGATAGTCAGAGTGAACAACTGATAAGCCGAAAGGTTCAGGACATCTCTCTTTCAAGGAGGCAGTGGGGATTCAACTTCCCCTGGGGGTAGGCTAATACGAAAGGAAGTTGATCATGGATTACCAATAAGCCTAAACTGAATTTTTCCTGGGTCGATGCCCAAGCGGTTAATGGGGACGGACTTTGCTTGGAATTTCCCAAGACAAAAATTCCCACTTGATGGATATATATCTTCTTTTTTTGTTCCCTTATCATTAACGGATATACTAGTAAATCTTAGAGACAGCAATTTTAAACTGAGTACAATATGAGAAAGTAGGTCACAAGTTTAACATCTCTCAAGGTGTTAATCTAACTATTCTAAAATACAAGGGAAAAAAAAAAAAAACTTGGTGACTGGGTCCTGCTATTTCTCCTAGTATAAGATATTTACTTCATAAGCACGGCTAATGGGCTGTTTGATCTTATAAAGTATTGATCCACATAATTAAAAGGAAAAGGACTATGGCATCAAGTGAATTTGTATACTGAATACATTAGTAAAACAATAAAGTGATCATGACTTGAGCAAAAGTTGAACTTATTTTTTTAGGTCATCTTATCTCTTCAGTGCTCTTCTACTGGGTATTGCAAATCTTGGTCACTATTTCATCAAGAGAACCTAAAATTGGCCTACCCAAAAAATGAAAAGTTTCCCCTGATCCTCCAAACATACCACTTTCCCAACATAAAATAAGCAATTCAAGCAATGTATATATTGTTTGATATGGGACTGAATCCTAGCAGCATTGCCAGAAAAAGAAAGACAAACATTAGTCCTGAGAACTTAAATCTCCCACTTCTTGTCATCAAACTTCTCTCTGCAGCTTATCTCTATCATCATTCAGGCCTTCTGAATTCATCTACAACCAGACAATTCTCAGTACTACCATTTTTTTCTTATAAACCATGGCTAATGAAAAAGAATCCTCGTGTGGATTACAGGGTCTAATTGCAAGATTTCTATCAAAAATTTGGAGGTTTTTAGAGAGAGCTTGGAATTTAGGAGTCTCTGAGCCTAAGACGTGTATCCATTGTCTCAAAGTAGGACTGGCTCTTTCATTTGTGTCACTTTTCTATTACATGAGGCCTTTGTATGATGGTGTGGGAGGGAATGCTATGTGGGCGATTATGACCGTTGTAGTAGTTTCCGAATACACAGTCGGTAGGTATCCCTCTTGAGGCTCACCATATATGTCGTCGTCTTCTTTTTTTGAACTGTACCATATATGTCTATTCTCCTCTTTTGTTCATGTGAAAACAACTGTTAACCTTACTTTGAATAGTCCGGGGAAAGTTCAACTGAGATTTTTAAATTTGATCTTATGGTATCAGGTGCAACGCTATACAAATGCATTAATAGAGCAACTGCAACTTTTCTTGCTGGATCTCTGGGCGCTGGTGTTCATTGGGTGGCCGGTCAATCTGGAGAAAATTTTGAGCCCATAATTCTTGGATCTTCAGTTTTTCTTTTTGGTGGGTACAATGTTTGATCATGTGGATGAGCTTAGTAATACTCCTATATCTTTTTGTTCTTTTTCTCTCTCTCTTTTCTATATGGGATTAGTTCGAATTTGATTATCTTACAAACTTCATTTTAACATGTCTGGAGTTTATATGTCGATGACTTTGGGGTGCTCAATAGCAATCAATCTTTCTTGCAGCTTCGGCGGCTACCTTCTCACGATTCATTCCAACAATAAAAGCGAGGTTCGATTATGGTGCCATGATATTCATCCTCACCTTCAGCTTGGTGTCACTTTCAGGATATCGTGTTGATGAACTGTAAACGATGGCACAGAACCGAGTATCAACAATAGTGTTAGGAACCTCCATATGCATTCTGATAAGCGTGTTGCTCTGTCCAGTCTGGGCTGGCAATGAGCTTCACCTTCTCGTCAATAGTAACGCAGAAAAACTTGCAGATTCCTTGGAAGGTATGCTCACAATGCCGATCACACAAAACAACTGAATGCATAATGTTCATTTAACGCAACAATTTTTTTTATGCAACTTTAAAATTCAGGATGTGTAGCTGAATTCTTCGGCAATGGCATTGGGAACACTAGCAATGAAGACACCAGTAAAAAGCTGCAAGCATACAAATGTGTACTCAATTCAAAGGGAACAGCGGAATCCCTGGTAAGTCCCCCAAATGAATGTTTTGACCAAGCTAGAGATATACTGATTACCTGTTTTGTATTCAATAATTCATATTCTTTGCTTTCATTTTGGCTTCCATTTTCGTTTTTTTCACATTTCCAGATAAAAACTGAAAAAAGTTTGAAAACACTCATTGTCTTCACATAGTTTTTTTAAATTCGAAAACTTGTTTTTCAGATTTCCTGAAGAAATGGGTTATCGTATCAGATGATTTTACATTTTTGCCAAAAAGTTTTTATGTGTTTTTTTGGAAATGAACAGAAAAGAGAGAAGGAAGACAGTATCAAACAGTTGGAAGTTATAGTAACTTCGTTGCGTTTCCAACAGGCTAATTTTGCTAGATGGGAGCCTGCGCACGGGAGCTTCAACTTCCGACATCCATGGAAACAGTACCTCAAGATTGGGGCTGCAATGCGCAACTGTGGTTTCTGCATTGAATCTCTCAGTAGCTCCAGCAACTCAGAAGTTCAGGTAAATCCACTTGTTCGAACTGCTTCTTAACTACACATCATTCTACACCATTCCTAAAAACTCAAATTTATAACTACTACAGGTACCCAAGTCTCTAAATAAGAACTTAGGCGATATTTGCATGAGATTGGGTTCTCATTGTTCCCAAGTCTTGAAAGAATTGGCAGCGACAATGAAAACCATGAGAACATATTCTACAACAGATGTATTGGTGGGAGAAATGAACTTTGCAGTTCAAGAGCTTCAAAATGCCTTGAAATCTCTTCCCAACCAGCTGTTACAAGTTGGTGCAAAAGGAGAGCAAACCACAACAGGATTCATAGTACCTCTCATAGATATTCTTCCATTGGCCACAGCAATATTTTTACTGATTGAAATTGCAGCACGGATCGAAGGAATTGTTGATGCAGTTGATGAGCTAGCAGATTTAGCTGAATTTAAGCCTGCAATCGATGAGCAATCAAAACAGAGCCAGTCCACTTCAGATAAAACAGATGATGATACCATGAAGGCCCTTCAAAAGGTCTAAGTTCATCATGATTTGTTGATGCTGTGGTCCTTGTCCATGAATAACAGAAAACTTCTCTGTTTGTTTCTTGAGGAACCATACAGTGTACACTCTGCGAAACTTTGGATCATCCCCACAGATAACTCCTCCGCAATATGCAGGCTCCATCCACAATTCTCAAATTTAGAGAGGCCTAGGAAATATGTCCATTCAATCCTTCCTTTAGTCACAAATCATTTAATTCCTAACGTACCAAAAGATATGTAGACTAATGGATGTCGGTGAATTTTATATTAACAGGCCGCAAATAACCAAGAATAAACACCCACAAGTCCATAAACCTTCATCTAGTTCTGACTTCCATCGTCTGACTTTTTCTCTCTATAGATAGGTTCCACTTATGGGAGCGGTGCATGTTAGGAATTCCTAGCATCTACCAGATGCTGAAATTCGAAGCACTAAAAGTAAGTTCTTTCCACAAAATGTGTAACAAATCTGACACAGTTCAGAGGGAGAACGATTTTGCACTGTTTGCAGATCTCTATTTTCTGTTTCCTGCAAAGTTTCCTTGTTCCATTTTGTGGATTTGGTAACAATGGTCCAGAGTGGTTGAGACCAACATATCCAATTATGTTCGAAGTTACAAAATTAAGCAACCATGTGGTCTGATATTTGGCCAAGTCCAAAAACATCCAGCAAAGCATGGTTACTCTACAGTCAACTCAGACTCGATCTTTTTTGCTCAATTTCAAAGTTTATGTATGCCAGTAGACGCAGTGCAATACTCCAACTAATAGTAAAGTTTGTGGATTTGGTAACAATGGTCCAGAGTGGTTGAGACCAACATATCCAATTATGTTCAAAGTTACAAAAATAAGCAACCATGTGGTCTGATATTCGGCCAAGTCCAAAAACATCCAGCAAAGCATGGTTACTCTACAGTCAACTCAGACTCGATCTTTTTTGCTCAATTTCAAAGTTTATGTATGCCAGTAGAAGCAGTGCAATACTCCAACTAATAGTAAAACCCCAATAATAGCAACCATAGTAACAAGAAGAGGAACAAGAATCTAGAATTTTTCATGATAAAAAACAACAACATAAGAACGACAAGAAATGGAATCTGATAGTAATTTCACACAACATATCACAAATAACAAGAACTTCATTCATTCTCGATTTAATAAATATAATATCAATGGAACAACATAAGCCAACAGGAGGCAGTTTTTGGACCACACATGACAAAACTGTCATACCGAAAACTACCTAATGGTTCTGCAGTTTATTGATGAAAAATTACCCACTTATTTTTGCCAAGGGCTAGACTATATACACAGCTTCAATGTTGAAACCTATGAAATTCGTATCACATGGCAATCAGTTGGTCAGTGACACCGTTGTCCTCTTCTTCATTGCCACCTTCTCCCCACCCAAGGTTCACAGCCAATTCCTCCACTGCTACCTTGATAACATCAGATCGGACACCAATATCAGTAGCATACCTGCTCATGCAATACATCCCAGCTGTTACTGTAGCCACACCAATTGGGCTTGGCATCAACAACTTCAGAGGGGAAGAAAGCAGGGCAGCTAAAGGAGCTCCAACAACGGAAGAAGCTTGCCCGCTTCTTCCAACTCCCGACCTCTCAACTATCAGAAGGCCAGTTTTACAGTACAAAGCAAAGTCCTCACAGTTGTTCTGAAACACATCATAATTTCCAAACCCATTTTGAAGCAGATACATAGCTCTGTGAATGACTGTTTCAGGTGGATCTGGCATTGCAGTGGTGCAAGTGCCACCTCGTACTTTGGCAAGGAAAACAGATGGGGTAACACCGTATTCAAAGGAGTAAAGAGATCCATTCCGAAGAAAGCAATCGAGGCAGGTGAGTACCACTCCACTATTGGGTTGTCTGAATCCACAGTCAGGAAAAGTAGGACAGGATGAGGAGAGGTCATATTTTTCTTCATAGGAGTTGGCAGAAGTCTCTGTGCTGGAATTTGCATCATGCCTGGGCGTAAAATGAACCACTTTGCTTCCCCCAACAAAGATACCTGCATCATTGGACAGTTTGAAATAGAGATGGACATGAAATGATGAAACATTCGCAACCGAGACGCCACATATGCAATCTCAAGATCTGGCACCCAAGCTGTTCCATTTCAACAATCCAGGCCTTCTTCCCAAATTAAAATCATGTGGCAGTACGAAAAAGAGAACAACATATGCTGATGTGCCAATGTCCACAAGTAGCTAACTAAAAGAAGTAAAAAAAAAGGTATCAAACACAGATCAAAACTTAGCTCTTCTAACTTGGAGGACATAACATAGCACGGCCAGTGAAAAAGATAGCTTTTTTTAGAAGCAAGTTACTATTGATGCTTCCATGAGTGACAATCCAAATGCTATGCTGGGCGAGATAGTGACAAGGGGGGAAGTGGAGCCCTCTACAACATAAACGTAATGGCAATTACTGCTACCTGTGCTGGTTTGTTAGTTTGATAAGATGCAGACAAGGCCATTGCTCGCCTGTTAGTTGGCCTGTGATGTTTATGTGCAATTAGAGAGAGCATAAGAAACCCCATGAGAGTGCGTCAACCCAAATGAACTCATGTCTTATTTTCTTCGGTACCTTTTTTCCCCCTAACCACTGAAAGACGTTCCTTTTCTTTCTATCTATTCCACTTTAACCACAAAATACATCTGAGCTATTCTCGGTATGAAAGATTAGAAGGATCTATATATGGATAGATGAATGCACTCAAGCCCACTTCTTCCATTCGTTGTTGGACAAGGACACAAAAACAATGCTATCAATCACTAGTGGGAGACGAAAAAATAAAAATTCTGGGCTAATTGAATCATATGTCAGCATAGGAAACAAAGAATTTTGGCTGAAGAAACTTGGGCACCATCAAAACGCCATGTCAATGAATCTAGCAGAGGAAAACTACACAGTTTGGTAATGCTTCAACAAATGGTGGGAAATTTTGCGTCCCATTGTTTTTGTTGCAGGAATAATGAACTAAAATTTTCTAAAAAGTAGAATTAGGCCCAGTTAAACCAAGGTACAATATTTCAAGTTCCAATTTATTGACATTTTAGGTCACTAAAAACTCCAAGTAATCTGTTTAAAGGTTAAACCCCACTAACAAATGGCAAGATGTCTTAAAAATCATTCCAAGCTTAGCAAGAACTTAACAAACACTCAATTGTTTCCTGGGTCCTCGGATGCAGGGGTGCCTTAGTAAAGTAATGCAAAAGGCAAGAATGAAGCATGCAAAGATAACCAGCGAGAGAGATCCGTCCCCCCCACACTCCCAAAAACTCGAACACAAAAACAAACAAACTATGACAGGTATGAATTATATAACTGCATCAAACCATAAGTTTAGTTTTGCATGAGGAAACCCAAATCCAAAAAGGCAGAAAGGAAATCAGATGAGATACATAGGAAGAAACCATGATATGATACCCATAAACAGGATTTAGAAGGAGGACCCACATTTCTTGTTTCTGCGAAGTAATGGAAATCACAGATAGAAAGGGAGGTGCTTTGTAGAAGAATAGAAAGAGAGAAGGGTTGAAAGAGGCCAATTACCATGGTGAGAGTAAGCGAATACAGCTCTGTAAGTGTAGATGTGGTCTCCTGCTTTGATCTCACTTCTTTCTACTCTGTTGCTGAGGAGACCCATCTCTAGTCTCTGCCCCTCTCCCTCCCTATTCCCTCTCTCCCACCTCTTCCCTGAAATGAGGCCACTTTGCAAGTCAACTCGTTTCAGCTATAAGAAACCTGCATTTTCATCATTACTAATACTAATTAGATTTAGGAAAAAAACCAATATACTCTTTTCTATGCAGAGAAAATGTAGTATAATCAAGGTGGGGTAGGAGAAGAGAGAGATGATTGGCTGACCGAAGCATCTGATGAACTACTACCCTGACCGATTCAACATATTAGATGAGTGATAATGATGCTGCTGATGATGATGATGTTTCTTCATCTTTTCTTTTACTCGCTTTTTTCCCTTTGCTTTTGACTCGTGGAGATGGGGAATGCGAGTGATGAGATTATGCTCCTCTGTGCTCAAGAGCACAGAGAAAACCCAATGGGTGAATTTTCATCTATACCCTTGCTTGATTTTCGCAGTCATGAATGATGTTCTCATTCGTCCAAGAAAAGTTATTCACATTGTTTGGTTCAAATTTTTAAAAGTTTTTTTTGATGTAATGAGTGGAGAGAAATAGAGAAAAAAAAGTATTGAGAATGAAAAATATGTAGAAAGAAAAATGATATAAGATGAGAGTTAAACCAAACAAGGTGATTGTCATTTCCGAAAGAAAGTTCATATAGTAATACCTAATAGGCGAAAGTACATAAATACCCTATTGACTATCATTTTTTTATGGAGACCCCTTACATTTAAAAGTGCCCTTTCAGACCCCCTCAACTACTGAAAATGAAAAAAGGCTAACTCCGTTAATAGAATGGAGGAAATGACTAAGATACCCTTTTTTTTATAAGGTGAAAGTACATAAACACCCCCCTCAATTATCACTATATTCCACGGAGACCCTCTAACATTTATATTATATTGCCGTTCAAAAAACAATATTTATATTATACCCTTATTCTATCAGTTGTTCTAATCATTTTTTTTATATATAATTTTTTTTCCTTACACCAATCATTTTAAAGAGAACGTTCTGTATATAACCATAAAAAATAGCGCGAAAATCATGGCGCGACGGTGGCAAATGCTGCGGTGGTTCTTTTGCTGATAAGAAATGATAAGGGAAGAAGACGAGGGAAAGGAGAGAGGTATGGGAGAAGAGAAGCGGAGGAGAATGGTGGTGGCAGTCGACGGGAGCTGCTGCGTTGTTTTTTCCATCTCTATTTTTTTAACTTTTCTTTAGAGGGTGTGTATGTATTGGAGGAGAGAGAAAAAACGGTCACTGGAACCAGTTGTTAGTCGGTTAGGATATAAAGAGAGAATAGCTTAGATTGTGAGGGGAAGATTACCTGTGATTGAGAGGGGGAGGAAAATACAGTCCTTTTAAGTTTTAATCCAAGTATTGATTTTAATGGTTCAGATGAAGTTTTTTTTTTTTTTTTTTAAATTGTGGGGTGGAACCGACCTCTCTCTATATATATACTAGTGCTTGCCCGTGCCTACGGCACTACGCACCCCGGTTGAAATTACCCGTGCCTACGGCACTTGCTAGCTAGTGACTCAAACATTAAATCGGTTCTTTAGTGTGTAATTAGCAAATAATGCTCTATTCGTACTGGCTTAATATTTTCAAGGCCATCTATGTACTCAACGGAAAAATTAAATCATTACCAAATCCGAAAAATTAAATACCAAAACTGAAAGAATCAGTACTCAACCATTTATTCCAGAAAATGTAAAGTATTTACGAAAATTCAATTAGTTTGTATGTGAAGGGTAGAGAAATCTGGACCGTTGGATTTATTTGTATGGGTAGATAAAATTTGTGTTAGGGAGATCGAAATCTGAACCGTTGAGAGAGAATATTATTTAGAAGTATTTCCAATTAGGAAAGGATGAGAAGTATTAGGTAGATACTATTACAATCAATTAGGTAGATACTATTACGATCAATTATCAATTAGGAAATGATGAAAACTACAATTTTTGAATTTGACTGATTCTAACATATGTGATTGATGTGTGGTGAGTGCCACCTAGGACAAATGGTGCCACATGGGTGCCACATAGACAAAGGTGCCATGTAAGACAAACACCCTTCTATTTTATAATATAGATGAACCAAAGTTTTAGATCTGTTTGCTGATTTTGGATTTTGATTGGAGGCTGTTTGTAGAGGGAAGAAAGAGAAGGATTAGAGGGGGTGTATGTATGTAATGCAACAAGGGTATTTTTGTCCGATTTATGGATGAGGGGGTTCACCACAAACGGTTTAGAGACAGAAGGGTGTTACATAGGTAACGAAGATTAATTGAGGGGGTCTGTATGAGCGCTTTTAAATGTGGGGGATTTTTGTGAGAAAAAGTGATAGTTGATGGGATATTATGTACTTTCGCCTACCTAATAATCCGAAAGACCGGGGAAAAAAAAAAAAGAGTACCTTTGCCTCCTTATCACGGTTTCCAGTGCTTCTTTAGTTTGTCACTTTTAGTGTTTATTATTTTGATTTAAAAATAATTAAATGCATACACGTTATTGTTTGTTTACTTTACATAATCATCACTCAAAAAATAAAAATAAAAACTTAACTGTTTTTTTATTTGGTATTTTGCTAAAATAGGCAGATGAAAAATAAGTCGTTTGACCAAAAAAAAGGGCCCTAAATGTGGTGGTATAGTTTTATTTTGTCTTTTCTTTTTTTAAGAGAAATTTCATTGTGTATTATATCCTCAATTATTTTTCCGTGTCAATTTTTATACTTGAAATTATGAAATCAAATCATTTAATGATAAAAGGAGCAAATTTATTAGATGGAATTTCTCCGAAGTCAACCGTCGTATGGTTTTCTTTGTAGAATTTTTGTACTAAAATCTTGTTTGCAATTCAATCCATGCGAAAATAATAGAAATAGGTGCCGTAGTTTTCAAATGTGAAATTGCGGTGAACACTTTGACAGTAATACATAAGTAGGAGTAATTGATACACAAGTACGAACACAATGCATCTTCTGTATAGTAATTTATATCTTGGCTAAATATTAAGGATGACTCGATATTTAAAACAAGGGTAGTGTTCAACTTGGCAAAACTACCAAGGTAAGTCGATACTATGCCTCTAAAGTCTAAACACATACACGTCATTACTACTCCACAAAACTTCAACACAGGAGTTAGGCTTTCACTGCAATAGAAGACTGAGGTTTCATTACTAACAGCACTGAAACTTCAAACTGCTTAAACTCCTCTACATAACTTCGAATTTCCAGAGCTCAAAGAGAGCTAGATCTTTCTGGACATGTAGAAGACAGAAAAGACGACTATGAAATATTCTGACCAGAAAATAAACAACAGCATTCAACTGAAATTGAAAGAACAAGCAGCTTTCTGCCAAACTTTATTGCACAGAAATTATACATCAATTACATTAATCTCCCAATAATCAACAAGAATGATCCGGTTATTTAAGGTGTATATAACCATTTACCTAACTTCCTAAACAGATGTTCCAATTGTAGACTTTTACATCAAACTCTGGATCCTGTTCTAACAAATGGGTCAATTCCTTGGCGCACTCAGCATCCTTGGCCAGTAACAATGCAAAACCCCCACCACCAGCCCCCACAAGCTTGTAGCCACAGCAGTAAGGGTCAGCAAATGCAAAGAGTTTATCAACAAATTCATTGCTACAACAAGGGTCGAGTTCTTGATGCAATCTCCAAGCCTCCATCATAATCTCCCCTAGTTCATCTACATCACAGTTCATTAAAGCTTCCCTTCCAATCTTTGCCAGTTCAGCGAGGCGTTTGATACTGGATACAAGCAGGTTGTCTCGCCGGAGATACCGGATTACCACCTTTTGCAGGACTTGGTGCGCAAGTCGAACCTACATGGTAACAGCAGGCTGCAGTCTCAGAGGAACTTACAAAAGTCACAAAGAAACCCACCCAACCAACCAGAAGAAAAAGAAACCCAGGAGAAAAAGACAAGGAAAACGTTAGGGCCACGTATGTTCGGGCACAAATGTGTTTGGAGATGTCCGAAGTTTGTATCATATGGAAGTATGGAATCCACATTCATCAAACAGCTCGGGACACATCTCTGTCCATAGCACTACAAGGTAAAAAACAAAATTTCATCACAGGGAATGGAAAGGGAGACAGAAGAATGAACTCAATAGCACCAAATCAACCTAAGGATAAAGGTCGAGGGACGATATTAGGTATAAATGGCTACCACAAACTTTTAGTTCTTCAAATTACTCAATTAGGCATTTTTGTCCTCAACTCAAGTCCTATTCCACCTAATGGATAGTCAAATGATCCCTATGATTGGTCAAGGACCATCCAAAGGTCTGACAGGAAGCCACTTGGCTCAAAGAATGAACGGGGAAACAAATATTTTGCGGTCTATTTGCGATATTGCAGTATTGGAGTAATTATAACTCATTGTAATACATCAAGGGCTAAAAAGATCGGCTAGGACATATTACATAGTTATATGTGCATACCGATGCTCTAGACTATCAATGAAGGAAGCATGGTAATGTGCACATAAATTGAATTGAATCTCTAGGCATGTCCTCTCTGATGCCATTTGGCTTTGATTTGGGGGCATGGTTCCGCAGCAAAGCAGGTGTAGGGGGGCCACTGTTTCAGTAGTATCCTGAGAGCAGCCACTTTGTGCATATTGCCAAAGGTTATGTCTGTCTCCAATCCTCCCCCGCCCATACCCCCAATGACTGGGGACTATATGGGTTCTGTTGTTGTTGTTGTTGTTGTAAGACATACTACATAGTTAATCGGCTTCTATAAATGGCAAGGTCTTGAGACGTAGGGGTAGCCAGGACTCCCAGGGCCTAGGACCCTCTATTAAATTTCAAATTCAATAGCCCTTCTAGTCATTACATTTGAAACTAAATTTTACGGACAAGCAGTTCAGGAACACTCCAGGACACTCACTATGATGATAACATCGTAGATATATAACTGGATTCAGGAAATGTCCTACTATTTGCTAATTTTTCAAAAAGAAACACAAAAGAAATGAAAATATAAAAAGTGCAAGCTTACTTGGCCCGTAAATACCACAAGCAGTCGTTGCTGCAACTCCTGGATTAATTGTGGAGAAGCCGACAGGGGGATGACTTGAAGTCGCAATGGTATTCCAGGAAAACTTGTTGTAAATTTGATGCCGGGATATAAACCTCCAATTTGATCCTGCCAACCTCCTCCTGTTCCCATGAGCTGCTCTAATACCAAAACAAGTCTTGCGACATTTTCATTACTTTCATCCCCATCAGTTATTTGGAGAAGTCCCTTGACAACAGCTGCAGCTAAGATGCTGGAAGTTCCCAAGCCACTCCCACGGGGAACGTTGGCCCATGTTCTAATCTTCAATCCCATGGACACAAGATTCTTCTCATGGACAATGCCAGTCACTAGCAGTGCAGATTTGACCAGACGAAATGGATCATTGCTGTCAAATGGAGTTGCGATACCGGTAACATCCTCAATAAACAACTCGTTTCCAGCATCATCGCTAATTGACACCCCAGTAGTTATTGTTGTGTCTATGACAGTGCCAATTGGAAGAGAACCATCCAAAGTTATTGCCATATTCAAGACACTACCAGCACGCTCTAAGCTCCATGGAGGAGTATCACTCCAACCACCAACAAAATCCACCCGAACTGGTAACTCAACCTTAGCTGTTCTGGAGCATAAAGATTTATCCACAAGGCCCTCCCTGTTGATAACCTGATTTCCTTTTGAAAATATCCTATTGGAGGATTCAGAGAAACGTTCTGCAAACACAAAAGATAACCATTTAGTAGAGATGAAGCCCTTCATAAAGTCAGACGAAAAATTACAGCAGCAGATGAAATTATTACGAATAATAATCAGAGAGCATGGGGGGTTGGGGTGGGGGAGGAACTGCAAAACCAAAACCACAACCAACAAAGAATAGCTGAAATAGTAAGCGATCATGTTTTCCCTTCACTGTCTTCTTTTCACCTTAACACAATCTTATGTCTACCAAGACATAATTTCATGCTTACCTTTGAAGCCATACCTCACAGCTGAAGCGGTTTCTTCCGCCACTGCAGCCCAAACTTTGTGTTCCAGTTCACATGCTGCTGTTTCTTCACTGCAAGCTCGAAGAAGATCAACTTGCACCTGGTATACCCTGCTTTCAGGAAGGATCTTAGAGTTCTGGGCCTGGAGGTTGGGACACAAGGCCAGGAAGTCTTTGCACATTTTGACTCCTAAGGCTTCTTTTTGGAGGATTTCTTCGCACAACTGAGACAAGTTGCGGCCAAGCAAACCGAAATTAAGGCAAGCTTTGACAATCCCGGCTGCAAGATCTGCGTGATGATTTCCAGAGCCAAAGCACATTTGTGAGAAGTCAATTGATCTATGCAATTCTTCCAAACTGACACGGTGCGACTTTTTCCATAAAAGAAGCAAGGATCCATTTATTTGGTCACTCAAGCCCATCAACCATGTAGCCACATGAAGCATCTCGAAATAAGAAAGAATGGGGAATATCTTTGCGCTCCACAAACACTTCTCCTGAGAAACTGTTGAGCTCCACAAATCAGTTTCTTGAAGGCCTAAATCATCTAAAACCTTTTCCCATGGTTTCCCACAAAAAGTTCCATCCCTTGGAAGAGAATTTTTTGGGTTGTCATGGAGGCCACAGTACACAATAACTCTTCCAGTGCATCCTACTAATGGAACCTCCCAAAGACAATGCCGATCAGGAAGCATGAACCTGAATGGCTCCTTTGGGGCACTATCATTGACTACTGGCACATGAACACCAACAACAATGGATTGGGAACCAATTTGTATGCCTCCCGATATGGATGAATCGTATACAATAGAATCTTCCCCAATTGAGACACCAGGTGCAATCTCACTGGAAAGAATAATAGCAGATGCAGCAATGTCAGAAACAGTGGTTGCCGGAATAGAACATAGGTGTCTACGACCGACAAGTTCCGAACTACCCCCGCTAAGGTGATCCAAGACTTCACTTGAGGTTCCAAAATGTAGGAACGACATATCATCTGCATGGATTGGACCCAAACAACCATCAAGGATGTTTTTAGTAGCTGATATATGCAACAGATCATGAAGCATAACATACTCAACAAAGATTCCACATGGCTTAATTATCAACTCCCAAACTAGTATATGAGCCTAGACAGTCTCTCCACTCATTGCAAATTGGTTTTGAGTTGGATGCTTCTACAGGGTATCAGAGCTATGCTTTTAGAGGCAAGTGGAAAAGACTCTCTTGATTGATTGGTTTTGAGTTGGTTCTTTGTTAACCTCCCCGTATGAAAGGTGCCCGACAGGAATAAATCCCAAATCTACTACGAGGGACTCTCCAATAAATAAATGAACAGAAAGATTGCAGAAATCTAACACCTGAAGCAAAGATGTTCAAATGCTGTTCTCTTCGTTCTTAGACAATTGAAAAGAGAATGATTAAGCTGGATTTGAATTCGAACCAAATGTTTTTTGTAGCACAAATCTGAATCAATTAATGTCATAGCTACCATAGCTCTTGCCAGCAAACACATTTTTCCACTAAAGAGAACAAATATAAGTATAATATCAGCATCAATAGGCCTAACAATGGTTGACATACAGGCACAATAGCTGAACATCTTATGCTGTCCCAAACTGTTGACGAGTTCTTCACCCAAAGGGCGTGGTAGCAGCCATTCATGTTTTGCAGGTACCCAAGCTGCTACCAGATCTTCATACAAACTCATCTGCACAGGTACATAGATCTATTTCAAAAGCTGCTCTGTTGCTGGAATCCCTTACAAAACCAGTTATTTATAGAGGTCCGTTTAACTTTCTTTTGGTCAGTATATGCTAAACAAAATACTGACATTTTTGCAATTAAAAAAATATAGGAGAAGCATATCGAAGACAGAATATATGAACACCATGTCCACAAAACCAGTAACAGTAACGGAACCAATGAACATCTGAAATGGATAGCCCGCAGTACGAGGATCGCATCATGTCAAGGTTGCTCAACAATAAGCAAGGAGAGACTGAAACGGCATGGACATCAGGCATAAATGAGATTTGGATAGCTGAAATCAAGTTGTTCTTGTAAGGCATTGTGAAACCAGCTACAACTTGCAATTTAAGCAGAACTTTTATTAGGAAGACCAGAAAACAAGTCATGCATAACAACTGATGCCGAAATGACAATGTGGCAAGACCAGAAAAAAGAAACAACAAACAGCCAGCGCGCGCACGCACGCGCACAGAGAGAGAGAGAGAGAGAGAGAGAGAGAGCATCAGAAGTTAAAAGGTATAAAACAAGTAGGATTGTTAAGCCATATACTGTGGAAGCCCATTGCAAAAGCAAGGGGAGGATTTTCTGCAAGAATGACAGAAATTTGAGGAAAAGGTCAAAACTATTGGAACGGATGACATAATTTGACTGGTGACCAAAGAAACAACAACAACCAAGACCAACGGTCAAGGTATTCTCTTAGGGTGTGTTTGGAACTTGGGGAAAGAAATGGAAAGGAAGAGAAAATTTAAAAATTTCCTTTCCATTGTTTGGTTTCTAGATGAAGAGTATTTGGAAAGTTCAAAAAACAAAGTTCATTTTCTCTCCAATTTCTTCTTAACTTTTCCTCTAATCTTTCTCTTCATTATCTTCCCTTCCTTTCCATTTCCTTCAACAAGTTCCAAACAGAGCCTTACTTGGGCTCTGTGGATATCAGGGGAAAGTACTTTTTTTTCAAATGAAGGTAATTTCAAACTCAAATATAATGAAAATGAAAAATATTTTTTCAATTTTTTTTGCACTGTTTAAAAGATCTTAATGAGATCTATCAAACAAGATCCATATTGGTAGAAAAATTATTTGCATAAACACATGATTTTTGAGCTTGAAAAACCTTCTTTTTCTAAAAGTACTTTTTACTGTTCATTTGGAACAGCCTCTCAATCGACAATCGTAGATATCATTCACTAACAGAATTCTTAGGATTAGTACATGCACTAATATCCTTTTTCTAACCACTAAGTAAACCATGTCAAAAATGCCGTTGCACTCTGTTGTCAACAGCTTGTCTGCAGAACCTTATATAGTTCAAAGCTGTAAGTCAAGGCAGTTCACAACAGCAAGAGGTAAAAGACACAGTACGGAGGTATAACAACGAAAATATTAGGGGAATATCTGAAGTGCCATCATGGCTACTAGTAAACATTTTTAACGACGGAAAACAACTTAACTTTCTGACCAACATAAATCCCTCATTCAGTAAATTAACGAGGGAGAAAATAGTCCAAATGTTTAGATCTCACTAGTATATTTGGGTGCACTACAGCAATTTAAATTGACGAGATATACGATACGTCATGTTTAGATCTCATGCCAAACCAACATCTCCAACAATCACAGTTAATATTCGATAAAACAAAACTACAGATGGGTTCCCCCAAAGTAATTGGCTAACCTCTTTTCTGCTCTTCAGAAGCTGTGAAATCATTGGTTGGCTGGAATAGGAAAGCATAGCAAGCTCCTCCCATGCTTTACCTCTAACTGCTATTATTCCAGTGTCAAGCAATGTTCTACCATCATCTAGAATTGCCTTATGCTTAACAAGTTCCTCTACACTAGGTTTCTGAAGAAGATCCTCAACTAAACTGACAGAATTAGTTCCATCTGAAATTCCAGTGTTGGACGCCACAATAACACCATGGTTAGAAGCAATGTCCAGAGTAATAGGAACAGTAATGATGCTGGCAGTATCTCCAGGAAGAGTCATAGCTGAGGCATCAAAACATGGAAGAACATCACCTGTCATGATAAATAGTCCACCTGCAGATAAGTTTTGTTAAAAGATATGATGGCACAAGAGTTAATTATAAGCTCTTGAACAACATTCCTAGTGTCCAAATGTTGCATATGGACAAATTGTTCATGCACCACTGACACATGCATACACCAACCCAAGACTTTACACCTGATCCATCATAATAGTTTCCTTCCGCAAACAAGTGGCACTAGGTGACTGAAGGTACCATTTTAGGTTGCACTTATGATCAGAAGTCAATTTCAATCAAAAGATAAACAGGACAAGTAACCTTCATTTTCAAAAGCTTGTCTTGCGCAAGAAGAAATTGCAAGTACATGGTCAAAAAGCAGGGGAACTGGCCCATCGGGGTCTTCAGATGCCAAATATGGTAGAGGCAGGAAAACTTTGCCCATAGGATTTGCCCAAGGTACCCTTTTAGAGTCACCTCCCGCATGAAGCAACAGTATATGCTTTTTTGCAATGAAGCTAACCAATGGAAGAAGCGGAAATTCATTGTTGGACTTATCACGTGGCGCAGAAGATCCAAAGCCACTATCATATCCATTTGCCGCCTGCTGATAGTACAAGTCCCAACAAAGAAAAAACAAGATGGTTGCATGAGCATGTAGCATCACAAGTTTAATGTAACACCTTACAAGTTATATCTGGGAGAAAAACATACAGGATAAAAAAAATTAAAAAAATAAACAAGATGGTTATCTGTGTCTGCTCATGCAAACACATACATGAGAGAGAGAGAGAGAGAGAGGGAGAGAAGGAAAAAATTGTGAATGTGAATATTTTAACAGCACTAGAAGCATTGTGACTTGCAATATGTTATGAGCAGAAGCACAAAACCATTGCCAGGGTTGCTACCCAGTACACTATCAACTAAGATGATCAGATATTACTGGGACATCTTAAAAGATAGGAAATTCTAATAAAAACGGGACAGCGAAGTTTCTATTGGAAATAATTAAAATGATCTAGTCGTGTATGCGGTTATACAATCTTCCGAGGGGAGGTTAAGTGATCATTTTGCCCTCTCTACCAATGCCACAATGCACAAGTTTCTCCTTGTGGATGTACGGTTGAGGATATCTTTAAATATCACTACACTATATTGACAGAAGCTTTTCGTCTTGTCTAAGCAGCTAACAAATGGAAGACCAATACCTAATGGTCAATCAAAACGCAGACTCACAACATCAAGAGGAGTGACATGGGGAAATGCCAGCTATTTTTGGTTGCTTATCTTTCAAATTTGGCATCAGTCCGATTGCTTTTGTCAAGAAGTTATTTCTGATTGCTTTCGTCAAGAAGTTATTGCAAATAATCAAAAGTATAGCTCCCACCAAACCTACGGGCATAGAGAAAAATAATGGCTTCCACCAAAATCAGAGAACAAAATGGTATCACGAGTACTTCCCCACTTTGGTATTCCTAAGAATGAATCCACAATGATTTTAGCATCAGTAACATATGGAAACAAAAATCGCAACAATCAGACACCCAAGCCCTAAGATGTAAGGCATGAGAGGGCAAACAATGTTAGGCTGAAACTTGACGTCCTAAGGTTTAACTCCTTTAGAACATGGCCAATCGTGAATTGACCTAAAATATTAGCACTCGTATGCAGTAGCGGAGGGAGCATGTGCCCACCGGGGGCACATACCCTACCCCCATTGGAATGTTCATTTTTCCCTCTCTCAAACACTTGAACTAATTTGCACCTTTAGGTTTTACAAATTTATTTCACTGTTTAGATATTACGTTTTCTTTTTCAAAACATAAGACCTTCTTCGAAACATAACACGGTGGTAATTCCAAAGAAGCATTTTTCAAACTTAAGTACAATAATGATGTCTTGTTTGCTTATTATTTGTTCATTGGTACTCTTTGAAAGGGGGCAATTTTATTTACTTTCGATTCTTCTCTTCTAAACTTCAAAAACAGAAATTATGTAAGCTAAATACACGAAAAAGTTGACTAAAGATGCCTTCTTTCTGAAAGGCAAACAAATACACAAGACAAACTAAACGGACATATTGGATTCGTTGTTGATTTAAGTGCCAATTTTTTCCTATCTTATCTTGGATATTGAATTCCTAACTCCGTTTGGAACCTATGGAAAGGAAAGGAAAAGAAAGGAAAATAAAAAAATTTTCCTTTCCATTGTTTGGTTGAAAGGGAAAGTGTGAAGAAAATAAGGATTTTGAGTGTAATGAATAGTAAATTTTCCCTCCCATTTTCCTCTCATTTTCCTTCCCTTTTATTTTCCTTTCCTTTCTTTTCCTTTCTTCAAGTTCCTTTCTTTTCCTTTCTTCAAGTTCCAAACAGAGCAAAATTGTGTTAAATAGGTGCCCCACTAATACAAACTTCTGGCTACGCCTCGTATGAGCTGCTACCCCGCATTGCCAGGTCAATATGAACAAAGGGAATCTCTAGTCTTGCTAAACACAACATCCAATACCCAAGCAATAATATAGCAGTTGATTCAGGACAACATTTGTGTTATGAAATGGACGGTAATTGTGGAAGAGTACCTCGGGGCAGAGATCGAGACCAAGGTGGCGGTAATGGCGTGCGAGGGCATAAATGGCATTGAGAGTGGCAGCGCCGGAGCCGATCCGCTGCCCGTCTGGGTCGGGCACGGCGAGGGTGACCGTTGAGATGGCGATCCGGCCCAGGCGCTTGGCCCTCCTGAGCTGCCACTCGTAGAGCTCGGCTTGGTGGGGACTGGCAGCCGTGAGGACGATGGCGTCCCACGTCGGAACCCTAGACGGGTGGCGCACTGACAACCTGAGACGGTACCACGATTTACGAAGTATTCGGGCCAAGTCCGCTTTCTCCTTGGACCTCGTGGATCTCTTCTTCTCCATTTGAGAAGAAACCCCGGCTCTAATTAAGAAAAGTGATGATGATCTCTTCTTGTCCAATTAGTATTTTAGTCAACCGCTCGCTCACTCACTCTTCTGCCTTGTGCCAGTACAGTCAACTGTCAAACAGAAGGTCTTAGCGATATGCGTTACGTATACAACAACAACAACAGTGGAGCATATCAGTATTATTGCATATTTATTATAGGCGTAGATAGAAAAAAAGTGAAGTGTGAAGTGCGAAGGCGAGGAAGATGAATACTGTTGTTGACTGGACTGGTAAAAGTGTGATGATGAATCAAAAAGATGAAGGAAGGAAGACCTACAATTTACAGTAAAAGTAATAAACTGTAAAAAGATTAACCGCCGTTTCCAACCGACAGTTCCTTCGTGAATCGTGACAGACACTTGTGCTGTTTCTGATGAAAATCTCGCTTTTATTGAGGCCAACCCAGCTCGAACTTTCTCAATATTATTAAACAAGAAGCCGAGCTCAAACGGGAGCCCAGATCGGATCCGTTAAACACGAGTTCAATTAGTCTACTCAATTAAACTTAGAATAACGCAAGCTTGCTCGCTTACCAAACTAGTTCAGAGTTCATGTTTGAGCTTGTTTATTAGCTTAGCAAACACATTTAATTGTTTGCGAACGATTCTCTTCGTTTTACAGATTTTAATATCGGGTTCAATTTAGTATTCACTTATTTTGTAAATTAAAATTCCTCTCTTTTTCACAATTGACATATACCTTTATATAACTTTCCAGCTCGAATAATTGGCATAGTGTTATGTAGAGATTATGGATTCAATTGATATAGACAGGATGTTGATGCCTTGATATTAGGGTTTTTCTAGGGTTGGATATTGTCTAAATTTTCTTCTGGAATATGATCCAAAAAGAAAGACATATGCAGCCCCATTTTTTTTTTTTTTTTGCTCCTTCATCGCAAGAGGAAAGGGCTAAAATACCCTTTCCATTTTTAGTTCTCTATATAACCAAAAATAAATTATGTATCAATAATGTTTGTTCACTTTTTCTCCTAATTAAGGGGAGAGGATAGAGCATGATCAAATGAAATATAACGGATACTTTTATTTTGTACGGTAATTAATTAAGTATATGTTTTAAATTGGAAGGATAGTAAGATATATTGTTAAGTTAAGTTATGATACGCAAATATCTGAATGAAAGCCCCAATCAAAATTTTAACATAGATAGATGTATGTGGACTCTACATCTACTACTGCGTGGAACGAACTTGTTGTGGTCAAATTCGCATCGAAATGTATGCACGTTCATCTGTGTTTTGTTTGTTAAGTCGTTTATCTGCGTTCTTAATATTGTTCCAATATAAATAACTTTCCTTAAATATGTGTGGGACCCTTTTCCAAAATTTCCGATGATGAATCTACTTTTTGTAATTGGTCAAAGTACATATTAC
Organism: Rhododendron molle; assembly: GCA_025413875.1. Lineage (NCBI taxonomy): Eukaryota > Viridiplantae > Streptophyta > Magnoliopsida > Ericales > Ericaceae > Rhododendron > Rhododendron molle. The sequence continues at coordinate 366,793 of CM046394.1, read as the reverse complement.
TACTACAGTTTCAACTTTTTGTACTCTAATTGGAAAACGTTTAAATTTCACGTTTATTTAAATCAACCACACACGTGTTGGTTCATTCCTATTCTTCCGCACGCTCTCTCTCTCTCTCTCTCTCACAGCCGGCTATAATCAATCCCACCCTTGCCATTTTTTCTACCCTTTCCCAATCTTTCCTCAGAATTCCATTCCACTCTCTCCCCCTCCTCCTCCATAGCCTTCCCTTTCAATCTTTATAATCTTTCCTTCATCAATTCAATTATATAAACCAGCACCACCATCGATTTTATGGGATAGGGCAAATGGTGATTCAGAGGGAGCTGGAATGAGGGAAAGATCACATATCTCAATTAGATTTGCTGGGGTCATGACTAATTTCTCCAAGTCATTGTCACCGTCCCGCCTTTTGGATCTCGATGCAGCTCTTGTTATTCTCGCGTCCGAATGTCGATCCCAATTGCGTCAGAGATCGACATTCGATCCCTATTCTATAGCCTCCGAAACCCTCCTCAATCACGCCTGCATTCAGTTCCTCGTCCTTTGACTAGGATTTGGGGACACCTCTTCTTTCTCTTCTTACTGCTTCTCGTAGTAGTATTATTAGTTCTTGCTGGAATTGGGATGGATTCCCGTTCTGGTTTGGGTTCGCCTCACTCCATTACTAGGTCGAATAACAACGGCTTGTTTGGTGCAGCTGAACCTCCTAACTCTGATGCTGATTACGTAGAGAAAGACCCGCGGGGACGATACGTTCGGGTAATCTATATACAGCATTGTAACCTTTTTGACTAGGCATTGTTCCGTATTAATTGTTTTGATTTTGTTACTTTGATGTACGGCTTTGATTTGATACTCCATAATATAAATTATAATATGTGGAATAATTCTATTCAAGCGTACGTGTGTTCTGTCTTCTTAGGCTCATGCTGTTTGTTTGTTGCGCATCATATAGGAATAGGAGTAATTAACTCTGGTCAATGATTAGTTAGCCCTTTTCTCAACAACGCATTCATGGTTGCAATTACTCCATTCTCTAGCTTGTAGAATTTCAATGATTGAATTATCGTTCTGTTTTCATATGGGAACAACTGCAACAATAATTTTATGTATGTTCATAAAATAAAATAAAAAAAAGGCACACCGTATGCCTTTTCGTACCTACATCGTAAGAATTCGTGACTAACATCACAAGAGACCCAAACAAAGACTCCACAAAATCTCATTACTTTGCTCGAAGGCCAGGAACACAAGATCACACAATATTGGTAGCATATATAACCACGAATCCTCGTAAGTTTTTTCTTGGGTAAAATCCTCGTAAGTCTGTAACCAATAGTTTATAGTCCACCCATTAAGACTTCAATGATTGTGTAATTCAGAGGTCGAGTATTTAGGTAATTGAAGGAGAAGAAAATCAAGGAAATCAAGGCAATCAATGGTTTCAAGGCAATTAAGGATTTCGATATATATCAACTCAGAAAGGAAAGAAAATCAAGGATTTTGATATATGGCAACATTTTTCAAGAAGTTACTTGAGCAACTCATACAGACTACCGAAGTTCTTTGAGCAACTCGAACAGATTTTGCAGCTAATAAATATGCGATCTTTTGAGGGTTTTTCAATAAGTTGCTATACATTTGCCCTTTAAGGGGTTTTTCACGTGTATCGTTGCGTTCGTTATTTGGTTGCTTTCTTTTTTTTTTTTGGGTCAAACATAATTTCATAAAACGATTATGAAGCATAGTACCACTTAAGGGTTACACACATATTAGTTAGTCTAACAAAAACAAGGGGACCTAGGAACTAGTCCAGTGCTTGCCTGATGTTCAGGCTATTTCTCAAGACAGATTCTCTCATAGCTACAGGCATGTCCATAACAAACACAACTTCATCTGTTTGTTCAGCACCCAATTTGGCAAGATGATCTCCACATTTTTAACAAACACAAGTTCATCTGTTTGTTCAGCACCCAAGATGATCTGCACCCAATTTAGCGATCGACTTCATCTATTTGGTTGCTTTCTTTCTTTTGTGCGATTGATTGATATTTTAATTGGTGAATGTTTTGATTAAGAGATTGAAAATAGCAAATCATTTATGAACATAGGCAATCTAGGATTTTTCAATTTTGCTTTGTTACAAACTAAACATCAGTAAAATGGAGGCAACACTGCGATTGGTTATTCAGGACTGCAGAAAGGAAATCCATCTCTCCTATATGGAGGGAGAGAACCTACAAAACTTCAACTAGCAGAAAAATGATATGGCAATCATAATCAAGCAAGAATAAGCTCTAGGAAATAAGGTAGAGTAGCTCGAGACTTATGGTTTCCACAGCTTCTATAGTCCTTGGTCTTCTAGGCACTGTACTTCCCATAATTTAGTATTGGTTTGATTTACCAGCCATATTTTGTTCATCTTTGAGTCTTCGATTTCTTCCATTTAATCTTATTCCCATGATATCATCTCTTTGATAACATTTTTTTTTTTGTTGTTGTTGCTATGACAGTACAATGAATTACTTGGCAAGGGAGCATTCAAGACTGTGTATGCCTCCAAAACTTTTTTTAATATTAGCAATTAAGCACATTAGCTAAAAGTCAAAATGAAATCTCAAGTGAAAGAAACTTTTATTAACTTTATGGGAACTAATTTGTTTCCTTGACTTGTATTTGTAGGTATAAGGCATTTGATGAGCTTGATGGTATAGAAGTTGCTTGGAACCGTGTGAGGATTGATGATGTGTTGCAGTCACCAAATGATCTTGGAAAATTGTATTCCGAAGTCCATCTCCTTAAAGCATTGAAACATGAAAATATCATCAAGTTTTATGATTCTTGGGTCGATGACAAGAAAAAGACCGTGAACATGATCACTGAACTCTTCACATCTGGGAGTTTGAGACAGTAAGTTCTCTTGACTGTTTCTAATTCATTTGTTTATCTTGTTCGCGTTGTTGAAGTAATCTTGTACCATTTGCCTGTCAGATATCGTAACAAGCATAAAAGTGTAGACATGAAGGCTATAAAGAATTGGGCTCGACAAATTCTCCGAGGCTTGGACTATCTTCATAGTCAGAACCCTCCGATTATCCATAGGGACTTAAAATGTGATAATATCTTTGTTAATGGAAACCATGGAGAAATAAAAATCGGAGACCTTGGATTGGCAATTGTTATGCAGCAGCCGACTGCTAAGAGTGTCATTGGTAAGACAATTATCGTAAATTAATTATCATAAAAAAGAATCATTGCAGATGAGGAAAATAAAAAAAAACGAGGAATCATTGCAGGGACTTCTGACTTATTTTCTATTTGTGGTAGGAACTCCTGAATTTATGGCTCCAGAGTTATATGAGGAGGAATACAATGAATTGGTGGACATATATTCTTTTGGAATGTGCATGTTAGAAATGGTTACATGTGATTATCCATATATTGAATGCAAGAATCCAGCTCAAATATATAAGAAGGTTACCTCAGTAAGTTCACCCATATTTAGCTTCGTCATTAATTTCTACTGGACGGTAGACAATTGAAATTGATATGTTTTGCAATTTGTTGTGGTTCAGGGAATTAAACCTGCTTCTCTTGGCAAGGTGACTGATCCTGAAGTTAAAAATTTCATTGAGAAATGCTTGGTCCCAGCATCTAAAAGGTTGCCTGCAAAGGAGCTGCTGAAAGATCCATTTCTCCGGTCTGAGACTTTAAAGGAGCCTATTCTCGATCCTTTACAGCTACCCAACAAACTTCCCCGATCATCAAGTGTATTGAATTCTGGGCCCCATTCCATGGATATTGATCTTGAATATAACCACTCTGTATGCACAGACTCCAATAGCGGGAGCCCGCACAATCCAGTTGTAGAATTACAGAGGATACATCAAGACAACGAATTTAGGTTAACTGGAACAAAAAATGATGACAAAACAATCTCGTTGACCTTGCGAATTGCCGACTCGAATGGTATGTGGCTATTTATTAGTTGCTTTCCTTTATAGTAGATAATACTGTTGTCTTTTTCATAAAATAACGTCCTACTTTTCTTATGTGTAGGCCAAGTAAGAAATATACACTTCCAATTCTACCTCTATACGGACACTGCATTCTCAGTCGCTAGGGAGATGGTTGAGCACCTAGAGTTACCATATCATAATGTGGCATTCATTGCTGAGTTCATTGACTACTTAATAATGAGAATTGTACCTGATTGGAAACCTTCATTAGTTTACAATTTGAGTGGAGTGAGAAATCTGCTTCTAGGATCTTCAGGAGTTTCCAATGACCAAACCCTTACAAACCGTAGTGATTCAATTTGTCCCATCCAGTTACCAGTTAAGCAAGAAGGCCCTGTTGAAGCCAATGAAGGTAGCTTGCATGACAGTTCGGCTTGTTCTAGTTCTTTCGAACTAAATAGTTCTCCGAGTTTGGCAAATTTGGGAGATAATGAATCACAAGCATCATTTACTTCTGAGATGATGGCTGAAGAGGTTTCTACAGAGAATTACAAAACGTGTGGATCTGTAGATTATGGAATTGGTAAAAGCTCAATAGGCTTCAGTGGGTATGATTCAGAGATAGATTTCAGGGATTTGTATTTTGACGAGTTTAAATTGCAAGGAAACGATAGTGGTGGAGAATTTACGCTAACAAATGGATTGGCAAAGAGCTCAGAACTAACTTCTATTGACTTGAGTAGAACTTCTAAGGTTATGAGCTTGACAAGTTGTTGTTCATCTTTATCCTTGATGGAGAAAGAACAGGGCGTTGAGCTAAAGTTGGAGCTTGATGCGATTGACACTCAGTATCGACAATGGTTTCAGCAACTCTCAAGGTTAAGGGAGGAAGCACTTGAGGCAACTAGGAAGAGATGGATGATGAAAAAAGGGGTGGCTGTTCATTGAAGAACATGTTGTTTTGGTTTTTCATTTTCATACAGTACTTTGGTTGTAGAAAAAGGATTTTCTTTTCTTTTCTGCAACTATGTTTCACTATGGACGTGTAAGTTTATACTAATTTTTAACCTCCAATAGAGAACTCATGACATCTGTTAGCCACTTTCTATAGCTATTATAGCTAGGGAAGGAAGTAAATGTTACATATTTTTGACGGAACACAACAAATCAATAAACTTCCGTCTAGTCACAAATATTTGTGCGTACAAGTACTTATGACTCTTTACATGGCTCACAACATATCAATAAACACAAATATTTCTACGTACATATACTTATGACTTTACATGGCTCTAAACATCCATTGTGCCCATACTTGATGACCTCCCCCACTTAAGTTCTCCCTTGCCCAATTGTTCGTGATTCTTCTTTATCACAAAAGGACGCTTTTCACCCTTTATATACCTATGCACTACCTTTTTCAACATTCTAGAGCATTCTAGGCTCATTCCCTTCCATTATGTTCTAGAAGACTCCACAAACGTCTACAGTCATCTTGAAACTTCGGAATCTTCTAGCATATTCAAGCCTCTTGTCATATTTTAAACTAGTGCTCGCCCGTGCCTAGGGCACTACGCATCCTGGTTGGAAAGGGATGGCAGTTGTGTGATTTAGGTAAAAACCATGGGCACTAAAACGGGAAGTGGAAGGATGCACTACAGCCTTTGGATCAAATGAATCTAAGCCGTTCCAACAACTTGTCCCCACACCCTTCTGTTTTATAATAGAGATGTTCCCAGACTTCTAGATCCTTCTAGAACTCTTCACAACTTTCTAGAATGTTGTGGTACATTCCACATAATTCCAAATCTCTTGAGACATTCCTAAATCTTCAAGAACTCTCTAGAGTATTCTTGAACTATGGAAAGTAAATGTTGACTCACAAGTAGTTTGGTATGCACCTCCACTATGGGGATAGAATTAAAAATAAAATTTAGAGAATTCCACCCAAATTAAAAGCTAAAGCTGTAGAACATTTGCTTTATCCAAACAAGTAAATAGTAATGTCCCGCTCCACAGGAAAAAAAAAAATCGAACAAGAAAACCACTACTCAAGAATCAAAACAAATTGGCTACCGTCAAATATAGAATAAAAAATGGGGAACACGAAAGAAAATAAAAGAAAACAGCTACGGGATTTGATAACAGTGCATTAATTTGTACAAGTACTAAGTAGATCCGAGAACGTTACGCTTATCCCTATAGCAGATCCAGCTGAAAGAAACTAATTCAATTGTCCAAGAAAATCCAAAATGGGACAGACCGAATGGGATTCTCATGCAATAGGAAAAACGGCCATAAGAGGAAGGGGTGGCAAAATTTAGTCTTCACGCCACTGCTGTCCACATTTCTCATTCAAGCACCAATAAAATGTTGACATCGGCTCATCAGCTGACCTGATCTGAAGTTGCTGGAAAACAGCCTTCCCAAAACTGCAATTTGGACATGTTGCTGCAGAGTAGGAGAAAAATGTGAACATAAAAAAAGCTACATATCAGTATATCACTACATCTGTTTTGGTTCTTATGATCCCATTTATAAATAACTCTGTCCACCAACAGATTACAAAAAATGATAATTTGATTGACTTAGATCCATTACTCCTTGACATAATGGTAGACATAGTCTAACAGAGATATGGAGAATTCAAAGATATCCAGGGTTCAAAAATAAAATAAAAAATCGCCATTCGCAATAGTGGTTATCCCATGCTGTAGAGTGTGAACCAAAATCTGTGAACGATGAATTCAAAATCACAAGCACCAACAAGCTACCACAACTAACAAACCTGATTCCCATCTCTCAGGCCAGCAACATAATTCGTTTCTATTGCTGGTCTATCCAGCATTGAACTTCAATCATACCATAGGTGACTCTCTTTCTCAAAACCTCATTCTGGCCACGTTCTACTCTTTCTCTTTGACGAAAATCCTTAAGACCATATCCTTTCCACATTGGTTTCTTAGACATGAAATGATCTTTGAGTTAACTGCTAAAATTTTCTCCTCAATAGGTGCCATAGATACTTCATGAACAAGTTCATTGCTAAGTATGGTTTTCTTTGTTACAACTAATCCAACATCTATACGAATCTAATTTTCCTGACTCGTAAATTAGGAGTTTCGAAAAGCATCCAAGAGAAGAATTCAAATTTAAGGGCAAGGACAAAATACAAAATGGCAAAAACTAAATAAAAGGAAACCTCGCTATTTACCCAATAGTGTGGGTAAACTATAAGGTTATCTACATTATCAGTAGTCCTTTTGTGGCAATAGATCTTGATGGATTCCAGTGACGAGGTCTTGATTTGAGGATTTGCATCGGGGAGATTACGGGAAGCTATTAGCAAAGGTTCAGAAAGGAGGTTTGAGGTGATGAATGTGAAAATTCATGTCGTGGGTTGTGAGAAACTCTTTCACCCGCTATTTCCTTGTAGTGTTTGATACTCCTGTGATTTTTCACCCCATTTGGAGGTTTAATGCTTAATTGAACTAAGAATTGCTTGCAATAGACCATAGATTGTGGAATTAGGATGAATTAATTAAATGTAGACTTGTGGAGTATATGAGTGCTAAGACTAAGTCAGAGTTCGTCGGAGACTAAAGCATCAATCTACTTAACCTAATCTACTGCTACAGTGGTGCCTAGCAAAAAAAATCCTCAACCATTCTCTAATAGTTTCTGTCCAAACATTTAGAAAAGTTATTTAAGGGCACTGTCACGTGGTGATTTAGGCCCTTCAACACCACACAATGGTGGTGGAGAGGCTTGGGGTGAATAGTTACTCAAACATTTCAATCCTCAAGGTAGCAAATCCCCGAGAACCTACTACTCCAAACATTACTGTCTTCGAGGTGGCTAATTCTCAAGAACTACTCACCTTACCGTTGTGATCGTTCTCATCCGGTCGCTCCGGCTCCTTTCCTGAAGAGCTTGCATTTTTAATTGGTACGTAATTGAATTGTTGCTTCATGTGCTAAATGCATGGTGATTAATCATTGTATCTAGGCGATCATCAGTACCAAATCAATTGTGTTTATAAAGAGCGTCTTCTCACAATCCATAGTTGAGTCAATTCCCTATTTTAACTTTGTTACAATCAATCTAACAGGGTATCAGAGCTTTGATTTCAAAGATGTCTTAGATCGAAGTCTCTTCTTTTCCGTTAAGTTTAGTTTACTTCTCCATACGTATAAATTTTTGCATCTCCATGTAAGTGGCGATGGGTATCAGATAGCTTGATCATTGTTGTTGGGCCTATTTCCGAGCAATTTAAACTTGTAGGACAATTGGTGATAACTGATAAAGCAGTTTAGCAAATCACATTCTACCCATGAGCACCATAATCAACAAAAACCACAAAGAATTGCATACATATTGGTGAACAACCTCATCTAGGTGTCTTTGATTACAAAATTATATCATCACGGCAAACTACTTGACAAACACAGAGAGAGACAAATACAAACAATGTTCAGAAGGTTTTCAACACCGAGGTATATGAGCATCAAGTACCATTAACAAGACAAATTACAATCTAAATCAATCAATCAAAACAAACACGATAAAGGAAATAAGGCCAACATGAAAGGTAGAAAAGCATAAAAGAAAGATACCTTCAGTTGTGGGCCCATTCTTCATGTCGTCTTTGGAGAAGATGGGTTCTACCTCTTTCTCAACCAAATGTTGCCTTCTCTTTATCTTAACCTTTAAAATGCCCAATAGACCATTGACAACACAGTTGCAAATGTACATAGAGAGTAATGGGCAGCTGACAAAGAATACATTAGATGATGGGGTTTATTAGGAGAATTACCTTGCTCTCTATATGACATACATAGGGACAAGTTGGGCAGAAGAATCTGGCTGGGCAGCTCATATTGGGTAACTCATATTGCAACAAGATCCCACAAGTTGGGCAAAACTCCATCGCTCTAGGTATGTAACACAACCATGCAACTGCAATGAATTTCTCATCATCAGTGCAAAACATAGTTCAATGGAAAAGAGTACTTCTTCCCACCCAACTAAACTAAAGCAAGAAAGTTCGCTTCTTTCAAATTTTTTTCACTTTTTCCATTATTTCCATTTACTCCCTCCCTCCAAAATTCCAAGATGATGCTTTATGTATGCTCTCTATCCAATAGAATGTTATCAAAAGACAATTAGAGGTTAAGTGCATATATCTACCAACTCCATGTAGACAACTGTAGCTTGACCAATTATACCACCTACACATAGTTTTTTTTAGGTAAGGTAAAATTTATTAGAAACCCACATGACACAAAATAGGGGCATACCCCTAACCAACAAAACAACCAAGATCTAAGGGGCATTCCCCAGAAAAAAACATATAGAAATTAAGAGTTGACAAAAACCCAAGAGTTGACAAAAACCCTTCTTGAAATGTTCCAAGTCAAGCAAAGCAGCCTATTCACATCAGACTTCCTAATGTTCCTCCAAGAGCTCACATAGCCACGAATAACAGAGGCAACTACACTAATAATCTGATCTGGAGTAGAACTCATGCCTTGAAAAATGCGCCTATTCCTCTCCCGCCACAAGTGGTAAACAACTGCGGCACAGGACACTAGCGCCAAAAGAGTTTGGAGGGTAGCACCACCCCTATGAACATCGATCCACTGGATCGCATTGAGCAAAGGGAAGCAAGGCCTGTGGATGCTATTTTTCACCAAGAAATAATGCCACACAGAAGTGGAGAACGGGCAACCAAAGAACAAGTGCTCATGTGACTCATCAAAGGTGGTACAAAGCACACAAGTAGCACAATCAATAACTCCCCATCTATGCAGTCGGTCCCTAGTGGCCAGCTCCCCAAAATACAAAGCCACTGGGCTATAGCCCATCGCGGAACATGATGTTTAAACCAAACAAATTTATGCCAGTCAACTTCAGGAGCACTAAAGCGAAAAGCATTCCAAGCTGTCTTGATTGAAAAAATCCCAGAGGGAGACAAAAGCCAACGAATGGAATCTTCACACAACACATTAGGCAAAAAAGAGTTCGGAGTAGCCCTCTCAATTGCCCTAAAAACAGCAGATCTACCATACTGCCATCTCCAGTGATTCCCAGCAATAATAGAGGAAACCTTAGCAGAGGAGGCTCTACGCAAATATCACCTAATCGATCGCCAAAACATTGGAATAAGGGGCCAACCGGATGCCAATTGCCCCACCAAAGAAAAGTACTAGACCCATTTCCCACAAGACATTTAATCCAAGGCTGAACCATGGACCGAAGCTTAAAAATTTTCTGGCTTGTCCATGAAGAAGAGGCCGGAACCTTCATATTCCACAGACATTTAGTTTTAATTACAAACGTATGAACCATTTGATCCAAAGAGTATCCTCTTTTTAGCTATAGCCCATATATATTTTGAATCAAAAAATATAATTACAGCGTTAGAGCATCTCACTGTAAATTCACTAATTGACGACACAAACGTAAGCTCTTACACTTATATCATCGCACTATGATCAAATACCAATTAGAAATCTGAGACCCATGTTTATATACAAAGTTACAAACAAACTTAAGGGTAATGCGTAAACTTACGAGAATTTCTGGTCAATCCGATGGAGCTTTTAGGTCAAGAAACCCTAAATTCGCCGACTCGTCCCTGCTGCAGACGATCCTTGCTTGTCTATCGGATGTGGATCATTCTGGCGCGTCCCGACCAACTGCTCGTAAACCATCTCTCTCTCTCGCACAATTCACTTCTCTTTACTCGGTACTTTAAAAAAAAATTCAAAAAATTAAATCAAAATGTTAAAAAAAGTTCACTAAAACAAAAATTATTCAAAACATAACTGACTTTTTGAATTATTTTTGTTTATATTCAAAAAAATTTAATCTGGTTCATATTTTTGTACCTTTTAAATTCATCTTGTCAAAATAATCAAAAAAATAAATAAATACTCCGTATTATGCAAAACCAATAAATGAGATAAAAATTAAATAGAGGTAAAAAATAATCTGACTTTTTTTATTATGCCAAACCGACCCTAAATACACCCGAGAAAGGCGGTTCTTTTATCCAATTTTATATTAGCATCTACCCAATCTACATGAATTTATCTCTGAACGGACTTGTTTAATGCATTCTAGGACGCGAGTACTTTAAAAATCAGAAATCCAATAGGTACCGACGCCACCATAGAGAAATCGTACCGACAACTGTGCCAGCCCGTCTTCGGCCACCGGACGGCCAATCCGAGCCGTCCAAATTTTTTTTATAAAAAAAACGAGGGGGCCATACGCGAGAATCAATGACATCCGATGTGTGTAGGGTGTTTGATTTAAACACCCTATTTTTCCTGACCAACTGCTCGTAAACCATCTTGCACCTCTCTCTCTCTCTCTCGCTCTCTCAATTCACTTCTCTCTCTTGGTGAAATTTGTGGGTAATTTTCTATTCTCTTGTTTTTCTTTTTGTTTTTACTCGGTACTCTAAAAAAAATCAAAAAATGAAATCAAAATGTTTAAAAAAGTTCACTAAAACAAAAATTATTCAAAACATACCGACTTTTTGAATTATTTTTGTTTATATTCAAAAAAATTTAATCTGTTTCATACTTTTGTACCTTTTAAATTCATCTCGTCAAAATAATCAAAAAAAAAAATGACGCAAAACCAACAAATGAAATAAAAATTAAATAGAGATAAAAAATAATCCGACTTTTTTATTATGCCAAACCGGCCCTAAATACACCCAAGAGAGGTGGTTCTTTTATCCAATTTTATATTAACATATGTCCAATCCACATTAATTTATCTCTGAACGGACTTGTTTAATGCATTTTTAGGATGCGAATACTTTAAAAATGCAGTTTTAAATGTCCGCATTACTTTCAGTTTTTGCAATTTTCTCAAGTCTCGCCTCAATTTTGGTAGATGCACTCTGTATATTATTAATTTCCCAAGACACATTTTGCCCTTTTTCAGATGAGTTCTTTGCGCACTCCCACTTTTTGAGGGGTATAAAATACGACTGAATGTCGACTTATTGCTAGTTGCTGATGTCAAATGCTTTCATGGCAAAGAAATAGTGAAAAATGATAGGAGTAAAAGAAGTATGAAGAACATAATTACCAAAGAGAAAGAGGGGAGCATAAAGCACATAACGCATTCTATTTTAAAATATTCTTTTGAAAATGTTGCGTCTTTTAATCCATAAAATAATTTATTTTTTAGGCCAAATCGTCGCTGTTTTTTACTCAAAAATTAGCCCATAACGCATTGGAACGGACCCGAACCAGACCTAGACTGAGGGAGACCTGATCGAGCCCATAAGCATGGGCCAAGGCTGGGCCGGCCTTCGTGTGGTGCCATGGTGCCATTTTGTTGTTTTTTTTCTCGATTTTTGCATTTTCGTGTTTTATGCAGTCCCACATCAAAAATATAAGTCGTTTTTCCCCGTGGACAAGCCTATATAAACCCCTTACCTCCATAGGTTTCAAATCGTTCAAAACATTCGTTCAAAAAACATCATTCGCTTGAGAGCAAGCCAAGGTCCCTTGGCTGTACTCGAGCATAGTAAAGCCTTCTCTATGCCGTTAGGCTGCCGAAAGGCATCTTGCATCATGGTTGCTCCCCTACAGGCAATCTAGTTCACATTTTCGCTCAGTTCCTGAGGGCGGTCTGCTTGGTCTTATGGAGTTGAGGTATGTCGTTCATTTTTATCTTCTTTATTATTTAGTTAGTTTATTCTAGTTGATATTTAATTATTGCTTAGTTAGTTCTAGGGTTTATTTTACGTTTTTGCTTAGTTCAATGCAAGTTTAGGATTTTTAATTTGTTTTAATGTTGCATGCTAGCGTAGTTTTTGTTTATGCATGTTAATCTAGAGTTTAGGTAGGTCACGTGTAATGACTGTTTTGCCCTCCATGCATATTTAGTCGTCGTGCTGCACATTTAATCCTTTGAATAGATTACCATGTCGTTACTCTATCTGTATGACCACTCGCACATGCATCCACGCCTAGTTGTTATGACGTCCATATGCATATTTACTATTTTCCCCCTACTATTATGTTGTCCGCATGCATACTAGTCATTGAATCCATACCGTTATGCTATCCACATACCCCCGTGCATATCATCTATTTATAGTTGTTATACTGCCGGTTTCACCCTTGCATGTAAAATTACTGTTTACCCCTGCACGTCGTATATTAGCATAAGGTTCATCATGTTGTTATGCTGTCGGTTAATTGTTCTGCCCTACTGAGTAGCCTGTCGATGCATGTGTGGTTTTCTAATCGGGTTACTTTCCTAATGACCCGATTTCCTAATTTGAAAAGTTTTCTAATCCGGTCGGGTTTCCTAATCGGGTTACTTTCCTAACTTAGTCAGGTTTCCAAATTCGGAAAGTTTCCTAATCCGGTCAAGTTTCCAGTTTTAGCTAGTTTCCTAATCCATCCATATTGCATGTTTGTTCAGTAATGTTCATGCATATTTCCTATTCTAGTTTAGTTCAAAGTCTTGTATTATATGCACCTATTTAATTCAAGTCTTTGCTATGCACGTTAGCTTTAGGGTAACTTCCCCTAGAAGTAAGGACCCTTCCGGCATTTGCAACGGCGGATTAATCATTTTGTTTGCTAGTTTAGATCTATGGACCGTGTGAGGGCCTATAGATGGCTGCTGATCATCACCTATAGATATGGGATGATAATGGGCTGTTCATCTCTAGGCCTTCATCCATAAGTTGCATGCTTTTGTTTTCTTTTCTGCATGTTGCATTCGATGGAGGTAGTTTTCAAATGGATTTTCCCCTTTTGCAAAAGACTCCTTTTTCAAAAATGTGTTTACTAAAATCTGCCTATCCGTTTGCTTGAGTCTCGTGCATTTAGGATAGAGATGATTTGAACCAATGGTGATGAGTAGAGGCCAATCGTCGGATTTGGTGCCTAACACCTTCCCACTCAGTACCTTAGCCCCCGGACCCATCTATGGTGATGCAAGGATCAAGCCTTTTCAAAAGAGTCATTCATGGTTCTTGGACCTAAACCAAGTGGCGACTCTGAGTTTTGTCGAATACTTGTTTAATTGCAAGTATTTTGACAGTGTTGTGCCAGTCATTTTGTTTTCAGTAAAGTCTACCCACATGTGCTTGGTCACGCAAGTGCCAGGCGCCCACCCTCCTAGCGGCTGCACTCACAGTAAGCTTTCCCAAGTGCAAGGCACAAATGCCCGTCTTTGGTGATCTTCGAGTTGTAAGAGCTCAAATCTCTCAGTCCTAGGTCTTCTCAAGATGATCATATGAAGGTATGTCTGCATTGCGTCATCTATACACAAATGCTACCGATGGTGGCGGGGCACGCCTGAAAAGAGAATTAAATGCCAAAAACGAAAAATTAAAAAAAAAAAAAAAACATTTTGTCTATGGGGTTAATAACCTTTGGTATACAAAGATAGTAGCTTGTCAGACTAGAATGGCAGGATATGAATGAAGCCGGAAACAAGGGTGAAGATAGTAATAACACGAGAACATGCGACAAGGAGGACTATGGCAATGACTGAGGGGAAAGAAAACCTTGCTTTCCAAAATCCATACAGTAATTTTTCGGCAGTAATAACATGCCCTCCCAGGAAAATCAATTCACACCAGAAATTGCCATCAATTGCAGCGGGGAGACGCTGGCCTGTCAAGTCAAAACAAGAAAGAAAAACCCAAGGATATACGAGAGAGAGAGCTAGGATGCTTCATAGAAAGCTAAAACTCCACACAAATCAAGCAAATTCTACCAGATGCTTGCGTTTGGGCAGTGGCAAGTTGGCAAACTACCTCTAGACTCACCTTCCTGGAAAGTGTTAGATAAAGAATATGAATCCACAGATTGCACAAATATATAAAGTAGTGCAAACAACATATAGTAGACTTGTTAACCCTACAGACTAGCGTGGCCGGTTTCTCAACGAATCGAATTGTCCATTCAGATATGACCTGTCCTTAATGAAATAGACCCTTCAACTTATGAAGATCCATCCCACACAATCTAATAAAACATCATATAGTGTTATAAACACATACCATTTCGGTCAACTGCAGACGCGTGTAAAAGAGTCTTTCCCCAGTCATAAAAGAGAAACTGTGCGACAGAATGGAAACTAACGATACAGTAATGGAGTACGAAGAATATCAAGATTTGTTACCGGTGATGGCAGAGAAGCTAGATGCAGACACCTTCGTGTCGGAACTCTGTGGGGGATTCCGGCTACTGGCAGACCCTGCAACTGGGTTGATTACGGCGGAGAGCCTAAGGAAGAATTCTGCACTCCTGGGCATGGAAGGGATGAGCAAAGAAGATTTGGAAGCCATGGTGAGAGAAGGAGACCATGATAGAGATGGAGCACTCAATGAGACAGAATTCTGCATCCTGATGGTGAGACTCAGCCCTGGGATGATGCAGGATGCAGAAACCTGGCTCCAGAAGGCACTTGATCGAGAGTTGGGACATTCTGCTGCTTAATTGTTTATACATGAAGACATTTGATAATAATCATACATGAAGGATAAAATTGTTCATTCCATCATAATTACATGTAATGTTCAAGGATACCTCGACTATCAATAATGAATCAAGTGATTAATGTCATTGATGATGGGATGATACTCACAAAGCTGACGAATCGTTATGCAAGCTATTGTTAATTATCCAATTACTGTAATGTGTAAGCAGGTATCCGCTCCCCATAACCAGGTATCTATATAGAACAGCTGCTCATTAACCTATCCACACGGATCAACAAACGAACGCCTTTGCCAACTTCTTGGGCTGTCCAAAGGCACGACAGAAAGAGGGAAACAAAAACCATGGTAACCAAATGAGGGGGATCTGAGACAAGGACATGGACTATAGTCCCTCTGAAAACTAACCAGTTGATGAGAAGGGTTGTTTGTGCTTTACTAGCACAAACGGCTAACCAAGTTGGCTATTGAAATAACACAGGAGAAACCTAGGAAAGGAAATAAAACCTAATAAGTTGATGGTACAAATGGTTTAGTTCAATTGATAAACACATGATCAGAACAATGCTCTATCTGCAGTCTGCACCTTCAACATGTAAAACCTATAACCCGCAAAAAAAAAAAAGGCGCAAAAACAAGGCCAGAAAGAAACCACAAACACAAGGAAAAGAAAAGCGCACTTCAATCACATGTCTTCACAATTCATCTTGCTTGTCCATATTGTTAGTTTCCGCATTCCAGGAGCAATTACAAGATAATGATAGAGAAACAGAAGTCATTAGGCCCCAACCTATCTTGCATATTAGAGTTTCCTCTAAACAAAAGAGAGTGAAAAGGTGTGAAGCTACATCAGAGAAATAAATGCACCCAATCTAACAAACAAGCATTTGATCAAAGATAATGCACATGCCTTAAGTAGGTAAAAAAGAAGGTGTCGTGTGCACTCCTTGGTCCCTTCCAGGGATGCAATTATAGAAGCACACAAATCTGATACTTGGTCAATATATATGACAACAGGGGGATATAAAGAGGCATTTTGACATAGGACCTTGGAAAGATTTTACAAAATCAGCCAGTCTGTTATTATACTAGGATGGCATCAAAGGCCTGCAAGCTCATGCACTAAACATTAGTTCAAAGAACTACCAAGGTATCTGCTAACAATACTCACAGATCCTGGCAATTCATGAACTCCGATATAAAACATCTTAATAAACAAACTCAAACTAGCTTCTCCCCTGCATGATGTATCATGTACCCATAGCTATTTCAAACCACCACAAACTACCGTGTCAATGAGCACCATCACCCCACTCTTATGAGGAAAGACGCCAATAATGATAGCACACTTGCATGTGCACACAAGACGTTTTTTGCAGAAAAGGAAGAGAAAAATCATTACAACAAACTCTTAGATGGCAATACCCGGCGCAACAACTACCATTCAGGGCTTTGGGGTTATCATATGCCAGTTTGTTGTACCTGTCATACCTATGAATATAGTATGGAATTGGTTGGCCCCTGTGATGTACTGGGCCCTGTGAGTGCTCTTCGGGCTACCTCCACGGCCTACCAACCTCCCGTTGGCCGTTGGGCTATCATATTTGCCAGGCCGCCCTTCTAATCATCATCCGTTAAAGCTTATGCAACAGAAACCGCTCTGTCCAATAGGTTACTTTTCAAAGCCCAAATCATAGTTCAATTCAGTCCTTAAGAAGTTCTCTCTGTTGCAAGTTGCAACAGCTTCGTCGCCAATCCGTACCATGCTCTCATGAAACCTGTAACTTTCCTCAAAAACTTGCAATTTGATGCCATGATCGTTAAATAATCGTAAATATGTAACTAACCTGACTAGGCACCTAAATCAATAGGTTTCCCCTACAGGTTGAGCGAGTATGTCACAGCTTCCCAAGAGCTCAGAATCCAAAGTGAAGCAGAAAAGGAAGCTCTATGATCTTTGACGTTCTTATGATTGAAGGCACACAAGTGTGAATTGGACAATAAAATGATCTCTAAGTAGCAGCCTGCGGCAGTATTTTTTCAAGAATGCTTCCCTTGCTATCTGGATTGCCAGAAACCTTGCGTATAGAAGCACCCCAAGCATCACTATCAATTTCACCACTTGAGGTGGCCATGGAAAGCACCTTGATAACATCGGCTTCTGTTCCAGAGTCATGAAGGCCCTCAATCAAGATTGAGTACGTCAATTTGTTTGGCGAACACGATTTCTCCAACATCTCCTCTAAAATTCTAATTCCTTCCCTCGGATTACCAACTTTACAAAATCCCTTAATTAGCATGTTATATGTAAAAGTATTAGGAACACATCCCTTCTCCATCATGTCATCCCACAACTTCCCCGCTTCTTGTAACTCTCCCCCTTCACACATTCCCGCAATGAGCGTGTTATACACTAAGACACTAGGAATTGAACCGCTCTCAAACTCGCCAAATAACTTCCTCGCTTCCCAAATTTTCCCCTTCTTACAAAGCCAATGTATAAGAGTGCTAGATATGGCATTATCCGGCGTACAATTATTCTTCAAGAGCTTCTTCCACAAATCACCTGCCTCCTCGACACTGCCTTTCTCACAGAGAACATCAATCACCCTACAACAAAGTGCAGAATTCGGTACATATTTCTTCTTTAGCATGTCGCCAAGCAAATTAAGCGCTTCCCCGGACTTCTTTTCTTTACAATAAGCTTCTATCATAACTCCATAAGTCACGTCATTTGGCTCGACGCCATTCTCCTCCATTTCATCCATCACCTTCACAGCATCCATAAACCGCCCTCCCTTACAAAACCCGTCCATCAAAATCGTGTACGTGGTCGCATCAGGAACCCACCCTCTATCGAGAATTTCATCGAACACCTTCTTCGCACCAACCATGTCACCCCTGGACACATACCCACCCAACACAGTCGTGTAAGTCACCACATTGGGTATCATTCCCATACCGGGCATCTCATCCAAAACCCTAATCGCACTCTCGACATCATTCTTCTTACACAATGCCTTAACCAAAATATTAACGGTAAACACATTTGGAATGATATCAAACTTTTTCCGACAATTCTTGAAGAGAGCGTGCACTAGCTCGAACTGGTTGTTCTGAACCAAAGCGTTCAGGAGAGTGTTGAGGGACCTTACAGATGGTTGGAGGCCGAAATCCTTAATGCGGACGAAGGTGCGGAGGGCATGTGTGGGGCGGCTTGAAACGCCGTAGTTTCGAATGACGGTAATGAAGATGTTTTCGCCGCATTTGATGTTGTAATTGTTATTGGATTGTTGTTGGCGCAATTGGGTGAGGAGGGTCTCCATGGGGTGGAAGGCGCGGGCGCGGGCGAGCTTGTGGATGATGGCGAGGTAGGTGTCGTGGTTGTGGCGGAAGTTAGGGTGGTAGTTACCGGCGTGGTGGAAGATTTGGAGGGCGAGGTCGAGGTTTTGTTGGCAGGTGATCATGGAGACGAGGCGTTTCGGGGAGAGGCGTTGGGGCCAGGGAGTGATTGGGGGTGTGACGGTGTAGGATTTGAGGAGTTGGTCCTTGGATTCCACGGAGGAGATGTGGTGCTGGAAAGGATGGGCGAGGGTGGAGTCGGTGGAGGGAGGGGTGGTTGAAAGAGAACGAGCGACGGTGGAAGTGAGCTTGAGGTGGTGGCGGGATGGCAACATTCGAATAGCCATGTTTTCCGGTTTTGGCCTTTTGGGGCTTCTGGTAGATTTTTCTACATTAATACTAATAAGAATCTACATTGAGAAAAGACAGGATAGAAGGAAGGAGAACATGGAAAGTGTGGACGAAACAACGGATTCATTTTCAGATTTGTTTTGAAAGTAGATCGTCGGTTGTTGTTTCGTAGACACTTTCATGTACTCCTTTGAGATATTGTACTGTACTGTACTGTACCAGATCTCTTTTATATTTTTTTGATGTAAAAAAAATAAAAAAAGATAGGGATGGATAAATAGTAGATATAGATTAGTGGAAAAATCGTTCTACTAACACAGACCTTTTTTACACAGACTTTGTATGTATGGGGTCCATTTTTGAGTCCCAATCAAATTATTTGATCTGCTAATTAATTTTAAAATATTTTTTTTAGAGATTTCGTAAAAAAATCAGCTCAATAAGATAAATTTAAGCGTTTGATCCAATCTTATAACTTTTTATTCAAAATTTGAGATGAAAATTTATAAGATTGGATCAAGTAATTAAATGTATTCTATTGAGCTGATTTTTGACAGAGCCCCTTAAAAAAATATTTTAAAATTAATTAACAGATCGAATCATTTGTGTAGGATACAAAAGTGGGTCCCACAAAACATCTGTGTAAAAAAAAGTCTGTGTAGGAAGGATTTTCGAAAATGTGGAAAGAGATGGAAAAAAACGAGAGAAAAACAAATACTCCGAATATATATGCTTCTCTTGTCTTGTTTGGTTGTTATTAGTGGAAATAGATAAACAAAGGGGGACAAAAGTTAAAATGGAGAGGTTGTTATTAGTGGAAATAAATAAACAAAGAGGACAACAGTTTAAATGGAGAAATATAAGATTAGAGGGTGTTTCGGTTTCTCCAAAAAAGAACTTTAAAAAAAAAAGGTAATTTCAAGCTCAAAAATCATATGTTTACGCAAATAATTTTCCTACCAATATGGATCTTATTTGATAGATCTCATTAAGATCTTTTAAACGATGGAAAAAAATATTTTTCATTTTCATTATATTTGAGTTTAAAATTACATGAATTTGAAAAAAAAGTACTTTTAAAAAAAAATGGAACACCACCTTATTCTCCAAACTTTTTAAATATTTACCTCCTTTTCAAAAGAGGATATAGAAAGCATTTTCTCTTTCTTTACAAGTTACAAAATCAGTAGGGTACTTCTGCTTAACTAAGAACTACAAAGAAATAAAAAATTCCCGGGCTTGTCTTGTCCCAAAACATAAAATTGATAAGGCCTAGTTTTTCAAAAGTGCTACAAGTACTCAAGTAATTTTTTTTCCCTTAGTATTTTGTAAAAAAAAAACAACAAAAGAGAAGCCCATTTAATATTACTTTTAGCACTTCTAAAAAACTAGGCCTAAATATCCAAAGCCCAGCGATTGCACCAAGTTGAACATAATCCTCCATCCGTTCTTTTTTTAAAGTCCATATTTTATTTTGAGCTGTTTCTTAATAAGCGTCTATTTTATAAAATTAGTGGGTAAAAGTTGGTGCATTTTCTATTTTATCCCTAGAAGTAGATTCTATTTTGAAAAGTGTAATAAGTAAAAGTGTAAGTTGATCAAAAAAAAAAAAAAAAGAAGAGAGTAAAAGTGTAACGAGATGATGTCTCCATAGAGGGTAAGTAAGGAAAGTGGAGGTAAAAGTTAATGTGAAGAATATAATGATAATGTTTTTTTAATAAGTTAGAGTTACAAAGCGGGACACTGAAAAGGGGCGGAGGAAGTATTCGTAAAAGCATTGTTTATTATACATAATCAAAATTGCCTCTTCAAAATCAAAAAATAGTTTATCCCGAATTATTTGTTGCAACTCTCTTTCAAAAAATAAGCCGAGAGCAGACTTTAGGTCTGTTGAAAGTATAAATAATAAAGTTTTCTGTCTCTCTAACATCTTAAGTTTTTAGATGAGTTGGTGGTTAATAATATTGTATCAGAACAGACAATAAATCCTCTGTTCGAATCTCACCACCTACTTAATGTTAAAATATTTATAGTATTTAGCTTGCTTATGAAGAAGAGACTGATTACACATGAGAGAGCGTGTAGAAGGTATAAATAAAGTTGTCCGTCTCTCTAACAGTTTAAAGTTGTAAATGAGTTGGTGGTTAACAATCTAATAGATCCAACATAGGTTAGCCGTGGTTGGAGTATTTGGTTGAGTTTTGTACTCTCTATCGTAATGACAACCTGTTTAAAAGAAAATTTGCCCCAGACCAAATTTGACTTCTTTTACTTTCAACAATTGCATTCGATCAACCTAATCTAGTAAAGTTCAAAAAAAAAAAAAAAAAAAAAAGAAAAGAACCTAACCTAATGGAAAGCAGGTACAAGCAGAGCAGTAATCTCAGAATACTAAAAGGATCATTAACAATAATTATGCCCAACCTCGAGGGATTTTATCAAGTGGTTGTAAGAAGTAATAAGTGCTTCTTTATGAGATCATAAGTTTCATTTTTATAAAGGCTAAATATTTCAAATCTTAGAGCTATTGGGCAACCTTTTTTTTTGGTGTGTGTGTGTGCCAAACGTGAGAAGTCGTATTCAATTGTGAGGCTAAAGTCTACACAACAAAGAGGAACAACAAACCATCGGACTAAATTAGGACATAAACCAGACTAAATCCAGAAGGAAACCAAACTAAATCCGAATAAAAACGAAATAATCAAGGTGCGAGCAAACTGACTAGGACATCTGATTATTAAAAAAAATGCCTACTCGAGATGTTGAAAACACAAGCTATGAAGATACGTGGAGTAAAAAGCATAGCGGATATTATTTTATCCTTCAAAAGATGGACAATTGACGACACTTTAATTTCGGATGCTCCCCTTTTGATAATAAAATAACAAATTAAAGCCCCAGGCATTATAAGATATGTACCTAGTTTGTCGGTGCAGCGTTTAAGAAGGGTTTTAGGGGCGTACACGGTCTGAATTGGTCCGGTTCTCTAGAAAATCAGTAATCGAACCATTTCAAACGGTTCTAGAAAATTGGGAATCAGAACCTAACCAATATATGCATAGAACATAACCAGAAACAAACCGCAAAATCGGTCCGATTTTGGTTCGGTTCCGGTTCTATCCAATAAGCATCCAAACACTTATTCACAAAATATGAACTCATAAAATTAAAGAAATAGGAAGATAATCTACTGGAATAGGAAAGGAAGGAAGAAAATAAAAGCTTTCCTAACAAATGAGATTTCATCTCTAGATAAATTAAGTTTAGTAAGGAAAAGATTAACCTACCAAATTCAAATATATATTTAATTACACACACATATGTATTTCTATATTTATCTTAGTTGTTTCTATCTTGGTTTTAAACGGTCCGGTCCGGTTCTAACCACGGTTTATTAATTGAGAACAAGTAGCCGAACCAAAATTAACGGTTCTTATTGTTTTGAAACCATAACCTGATCATAGAACCGCAAAACCGGACCAAATAGGACGGTTCGGTCCGGATCGGACTGGTTTTACGGTTCGGACGGTTTTTTTAACACCCCTAAAGGGTTTGATGATCTCTTGTACCACTGCTACCAAAGTATACAAGAGGACAATTTAAAAATAGCCAATCTCTAATCACAAACCACTTTGACCGTTTGATTGAAATGGTATGCTCTGATGGGTAGTGGGTGAGTATTCATTTGAAAATTCCGTCATGAATGGGCCCAACTTCAAAATAAAAGACAACGAGTATGTGATCTTAAGGCATCGTCACGTAGTGTTCTAGTTCTTTTTCTCATAATTCACTTGTATGAAACTTAATTAAACACTTTTAGCGTTGAGTCTCACAAGAATGTATGATAAGAATCCCAGACCACCCATTTTTGGGACAACTCATGAGGGAGCAATTGATGTAGAATTCAAAATGACCTAAAATGCCCTGTAGTCTTCAGAAAATTAAAGCAGCAGCGGTCCAATGAGGTGTGAAACCACCAACAACTTTTTACCTAATAATGAGATCAAGACCTTTAACCATGATAGTGTCAAGGGCAATTTTGGCAGTATAAAATTCCCGGGCATTTCGCCAGAAATTATGATAGTAGCTATAAGTAGTACTACTGTTTTGTGTTTAGAGAGACAAGACCTGGGGTGATTAGGAAACTGTAACTTTTTGGTCGCAGCACTGTTGTTGTGTCCTAAATTTGCTCAATGTTCTCTTAAAAGCGACTATACAAGCCTGTATTATTATTAGTATTATTATTATTTTATAGAGATAAGAACCAAAGCCATACATACCCCTGTCCCTCTCCGGCTCTATAAATATACTCTATTCTCTCTCTCTCTCTCTCTCTCTCTCTCTCTCTATTGATATGATTGTGGTGTTGGGGTGTGTACAGTGATTGGAACAAGTCTAGTCTAGTCTGGCCGGTCATCTTAATTTTCCAGTACTCCCTTTCAGGGACTTGCTGGGCTTGGGCTTCTCTCCCACCGAAGGAGTTGAGAAGCGGCAGTGGCCAGTCTTTAATTAACAGTGAAGAGTAAGTACCATATTGCTTTCCCTGTTGGTGTACGTTGTGGTGGTGGAATTAAGATGAACGCAGAGATGAACGGTGGTGGTGGTGATCTGCGGATAAACTCGGTACTGGAGTACTCTAAGAAGTATCATCATCATCATCAGCAGCAGCAGCAGGATGATGGGCAGGGCCAGGGCCAGGGCCAGGGGATGTTCAGTACTGGTGAAGAAGAGAAAATAGACTATGTGTACAAGGTGGTGGTGATAGGTGACTCAGCGGTGGGAAAGAGTCAGATACTCTCGAGGTTTACTAAGAATGAGTTCTGCTTTGACTCCAAATCCACCATTGGGGTCGAATTCCAGACTCGCACTGTTTCCATCAACTCCAAACTCATCAAGGCCCAGATCTGGGACACTGCTGGCCAAGAAAGGTACTGTACTGTGTAATTCATCTCTCTCTCAAGAATTTAATTAATTGGTCTCTTGATTTTGTCTCATTTAATTTGGTTAATTTCTACCGTAAATGACTGTTACTATAAGATATACTCATAGGAAATTAATTAATGGATGCAACATTCTTGAAATGAAGTACTGAAGATTAATGATCAATATATAGTTGGGCCACAAATATTGAGTGTATTAGTGCCACCGTCTTAATTACTTAGGGATATATACTAGTATCAGTCTAACGAAGGACAAAGAGTATTGGCCGTTAGTCGACGACGGGCACCCTAATTGTTGATCCCAACATGTACTAAGTGGCCTGGGTAAAGTAATTAATGTGAGATTTTTCCGCTATATATGGTTTGGTGGTATGACTTTAATTAATTTGTACCCCATAATAATTAATTAAACTCAGACAATTAATATATAGGTACGTAGTGGAATCCTAGCTAGCTTGGTCTTTCGACTTAATGTATACAAAGTTTGTAGTCAAGCTAGCTAGCATATTTTAGCTGTGTGCAAGGACGGAACCAGAATTTTATCATAGCAGTGGCGAAATGTATACTAAAAAAATTTAGTGGTGGCGAGACTATATAAGTTGGACATAATTTTTTTTTTTTTTACATATAATAATTGCATTTTCGAAAATTCTTGTCGTGACGGTCGCTGCTACTAGACCCCCCGGTCCCATCCTTGGCTGTGTGGACGATCGATCGAATCGAATACATAAATATTTATGTCAATTGAGCTCGGGCTATACTAGGGTATATAGTAACTGCTGCAATAATAATAATAATTCACGGGGAACATGCTGCATTATTTTTATTTGTTTGTTTTAGAAATAAATATCCTTAGTTTGTTTGGGACTTTTGGTTGGGCCCCATGCATATTGATGATATACTAGTATATATTCTGTGGTAGTTGGAATTGATGCCCCGCTCCGAAATAGTACTAATATTACTTACTCCCATCATTAGTTACCACTAGAAAGAAAACTATAGAGGATCGGATCGGATCTAATCGGATTGAGTAGTTTCTTATGCAAATTAATTACATGCAATTGCTGCTATACAAATAATTTGTGTTCGATCACTAAAAAAATTCACTCAATGGAAATACTAAATAAAGTTTTTTTTCCATTAAAATAAAGTTTTTTCACCAGTATATATATTTTATAAAAAATAAAAGTTGCTTTTGGTGTGATTTGGAAGGATTGTACTTCGTTTTCCAATATTGGTGTCTGTAACCATAGGCCAACTAACTGATCTATGCCATACATTGCTCAAACATAGATTTTATTTAATTTTACTTTATTTCATTTTATAATGGATCCACTGTCCACAGGTATAGGGCTGTCACAAGTGCATACTACAGAGGCGCACTTGGGGCCATGTTAGTGTACGATATCTCTAAGAGACAAACATTTGATCACGTCGCAAGATGGGTCGAGGAGCTCCGAGCCCACGCTGATAGTTCCATTGTCATCATGTTGATCGGTAACAAGTCCGATCTAGGGGACCAAAGGGCGGTTCCGACAGAAGACGCCGTCGAGTTTGCAGAGAATCAGGGCCTATTTTTCTCCGAGACCTCAGCTCTCAGCGGTGACAATGTGGATACTGCATTCCTCAAGCTGCTAGAGGAGATATATGGCGTGGCCTCTAGGAAGGCATTGGATTCTAGTAATGGGAAGGTCAACGGAGGTGATATGCTCAATGGGTTGAAGATTGATGTTATCGGGGCACCTGAATTGGAAATAAGTGAGATGAAGAAATTATCTGCTTGTTCTTGTTGATTACCATTTTAAGTGATTGCGGTGTGATGTGTTGTTCTTGAAAATTTCTACCTTTGTTCTATGCTATGCTAAGTAAAGGGAAACGTGACATTTGTATGTACTATTTTTTTTTTTTTTTGATCTTTTGTAATTTGAAGTAATGTTTTAATTTTACTATCCAACTTATAGATTGGGTGACAGAAAATTATGACTTATTCTGATTGAATTTTATTTGCTTGCATGTAAAATATGTGGATTTACGGACTTCATTTGAAGATTTACTTCTCACAATTTTTCCGGAAGACAGACAACTAGTTACGGTAGGTTTTCCTACGTACTCCCCTTAAAACAAGCTAAGCCGACGCTTGTTCATTTTGGGTTTTGAAGGCGGTTTGAGTGGAGAGAAATAGATAGATAGAGAAGATGCATTAGGGACCGTGTGGGCAGGGATTTTAAAGCTCTCAAACAAACAAACAAGCTCCTTATGACTTTGTTGGATATACAGTATATATATGCATAGGGGAAGCGTTAGTTCCTCAAATCTTTGGTTCAGTTAAAATGTCTAGGGCAGCAGCCCAACCCAATATCTCTTCAATTGGATTTTGTACGTTCTACGGGAGGGAGAGATGCCTCTTAATAATTCTATACAAATTAAACCACAGTCGCGAGGCTATGTTAAATTATTAATGACGCAATGTCTTGTGACTGCAGGAAAATGTACTTTATCTATTTTCTCTCTACAAACAATGCATATATAAGAATATTATGATATATATATATATATATATATATATATATATATATATATATATATATATATATATATATATATATATATATACACACACGTATATACACTAAGAAGGAAATTAAGTTACACTCTATGAACTTAATTGCTGGGAGCATTGTAAAGGAAAACCATATATAAATTAAGAATCACCCACTCCAATTGGCAGCGTAGTTTGTTTATTATAACCACAAGGAAAAAGAGATTTAACACTCGTAAAACTTGCAAAAGAATCATTCTACAACCATAAACATTTATACAAAATCAGTCACATTTACATTGGAACCCGCACACTCTAGCTACACCTCCAATTTGTGTGGGACTCACCAAAAGATGTGAGTGTGTGTGATTATATAATTATTGCTTCCGAATTAATCAAAGTCTGCATCTGTTCTACTTTTTCTTGTAATTGATCATTTTTATATTGCTTTCAAAGTGTGCATAAATTAACCTTGAAAACACTTAGCTTGTAGGCACGCATGTCGATCTCATCCTTAATTATGATGCAGCCAGCTTGTTTCGTATGTGATGAATATATATATATAAAGCCTAACATGCCTCCCTCGCAGTCGTAGATCATGAGTGCAACTAAGCACAAGTCTAAAACACAATCATGCATACTTGCTGAGATTTGTATGCCCGCGCGTGCCTGAGATAGATAACGTTAACCATACATCTGATTACATTATTATACTCCTATCTAATCTTCTTTGTACTTTTCAAGCAACGACGAAGCTCTTTTCACTGCGTACGAATCAACTTGATAGGGTGTAAATGGGCTACAACATCTTCGGAAAGCCAACTTAATCGACTAGTGTCAACAGCTCAGTTCATTGGTACGATAGGATGAAAGTTTGGGTGGAATATATGTATATATACCATTTATCTCTTGCTAACATATTTGTGAGGTTGTGTTTGTCTAAATTTGGATCGTAGTCGATGAATCGACTAGGAATTGGGTGAGTGCTGGAATATGAGTGTTTGTGGTGGCGGAGTTTGGTTCCCTGCCGTATTTCAGGACTTCTCTGGAAGCAAACCTAGTGAAGTGAATGGAGATGGAAGAAAAGTAACAAAATGGACTTTATTACTTCTCAAAGTAGAAGCGATCGACTACAACAAATAATCAGGATTGACGCGATTCAAGCTTTACAAACTACTCCTGTGAAAAAGTAGATAAAGATAAAGAAGCTGAAGCGTGATGAGCTGTCCGTAATCTTCTCATCTTGTACTTATAGGCTTCACTTCGATTAGGGATTCAAACTTGGCATCCCTCCGTAGAATTTGAATCAAAGCGTTACACTTCCTAAATCTTCGCTTGTAGTTGTCTCTTCAACTGCCTTTATCAACTGCTTGGTCCATGATTTGCTTGTAATTTCTTTGCCGGACACGTGTCTTGTATTTAGACACACTACTTCTTTAACCGTCAACACATCCGCCAATAACCATTGCATAATGTTTTATTAAATATCAATCTACTGTTACCACGTGTCACTTTATGACCCGATCAATCATATTGGACCATCGTGTTACCATTTGGCCTAGTCGATCTCTTTGGGCCAAATTATGGTGTAAACAATCACTCAAATCCAAGTCCTCGCTTGAGCCTCTGGTTCAGTGGATGTGTTAGCCTGGCTTTGTCGTCCTAACCTGCGCACGTGACACCCACAGTTAGTGACAGATCCGAACCTGAGCATAAACCCACTAGGTCACCACCTTGGACCTTCATTTTTTGGCCAAATAATTAAGGCTCCAAATAAAGAATTATATTAAATCTACATAATATGGAGCAGCGATTTTTGAATTTTTCATATTTTGGACTCTCGGATTTGTACATATTTTTTCTATGGTTGAGATTTACAGGTAGTAAGACTATAAATAATTTGGAAAAAATGAATATTTGGAAGAAGGATGAAATAAAAACTAAAATTGATGTTTCCTAATCTTATTCTGATTCCTTATTTTCGATTTTTCCTTGCGTTCCCAATAGTTGTCAATCAAAAACGATTACCATGATCTAGGACTCTCTCTCTCTCTCTCTCTCTCTCACACACACACACACACACATGTTAATTCCAAAACAGATTCCAATTTTGAATTCAAAACTGTTTTCTCTTTCACACATACGTTTAGCGCTCTCTCTCTCTCTCTCTCTCTCTCTATATATATATATATATATATATATGGGCCTTGTCATTTATTGAAATGTATTCAGATTGCTAAATATTTAGTTGGTTGAGTGAGTGAGGGAAATTTTTTTGGAGAAAATGACGGCCTAGGACGTGTTTTGATAATTAATACCGGCCAAGGACAAACTAAGAACATTTGTTAATGCTGAAAATGTCATTGGCATATATTAATTATCAAAACACGTCCTTGACCGTTATTTTCCCCAAAAAGTGATTAATTATACATTCATTACAATATGTTTTTTTTTGATCCGTTCATTACAATATGTTGGTGGTAGCAAATGTATTGATTTTGTTGCATCTTGATTCTAAGTCATAGTTTCATCTTCGCCTTCATCGGGTTGAAAGTTGAAAACTAACGAAAATATACATGTGTATGTGTTTCCGCATTGGAGTTAATTTTCTTATTTAACTTAATTTTCTCTGTAGTACATAACACAAGGGTGTAGGACCCATCCATACTTAACAAAAAACAAGTTGTTGCAATGAATGATTACTTTAATCCAATGATTTAGGCTCATTCTTCTCCTTTCAGTAAAGTGCTCAAACTTTTTGCACACATTACACAATTGCTATATGAGTTTATTTACTCCTAACAATTGTTCATTAATACCTCTGTGATTTTTCAAACAAGAAAAAAGAAAAATACTAAAATTTTCCGGATTCTGTGCTAATTTGACGAATTGTCACGCCCCGATTTTTCGGGAGCAAAAGAAAATAATTTCTTAAGAAATTTTTGCTAAATAAATATAACTTTTCAAAATAAAGGTTTAGTTATAACAATCTCAAGGGAATCTACTGATTCAAAATATATTAACTTCAGAGCTGACTCTAGACTTGATACAGATTCCAAGTATACTCGATCTTTGTTCTCGATATTCGTTCCGTGTCGAACTGTATCATCATTGAATCCTCTCCATTTAATCCTGCGCCTTCTAGCAAATTGATCGCCGAAGCAACTGATTTGCCAGGATACAAACGTATTCGTGAGTGATAAATCATCCAGTAGAATAATCTAACCCAACCACCCCTCTTACTTTACAGCTAGCAAGTAAACAGGATAATAATGATACGAATAAGTAAAACAGAGATTTTTCATATCAACCAGTTCATTACTATCCATTAGCCTGACGTGTGATCTAAGATCTCCCCGCGAGATCTTTCCTCCCCAACTGTCAGCCATACTCGGTCCCAAGAGATCACTTCCATTTGCTGTCGTAGATAACCTAAGTTACAATACTACAACAAGGGGATAGCTTATCATGCCTGAATTACAACTAGGGTTCGCCTATCTTATATACCACATCACAATCATTTCTCAATCATCACTGGACACACGCCAGTCTGTCAATTCACCACTGGACTTTGCCAGGACATCAATTTACCACTGGACTCTCGCCAAGACATCAACTTACCACTGGACTCTCGCCAGCCAGGACATCAACTTACCACTGGACTCTCGCCAGGACATCAATTTACCACTGGACTCTCGCCAGGACATTAATTCACCACTGGACTCTCGCCAGGACATTAATTTCATCGCATCTCAAAATCACGCCTGCAGGCAACCTCTAGAAAAAGAAAACTTCTCAATTTATCCATTACTTAGTATCGTCTAAGTGATTTCTATTTCGTATACCACCCCATGTCTTTAGGGTCCAATCTAACGTTCAAATTAAGCATCAACACAATATCAATCTCAATAATAATTAAAAACGAATAATAGACGGATCAAAACAATTATTAGGCAATGCAATCACATGACTTTTTATGACTGGGCCGTTGCCCTTAATCTCGTATGGTCACAAAGTCATTAATGATGTATGAATTATTTAATTAAGATTTAAAAATAACTTTTCTAGACTTTTATTAATTAATTATAAGTAATTAGGTTGATTAAATACTAATTAAATGCATTAATTAGGTAAAAATATTAGAATAATTATCGTAATCCTAATAAGAGTCCTAACGGCCCTCTATAACAAGTTCGAGTGCTAAAAGTTAGGTTTGGAGGTCCGTGGGATTATTTTAAATAAAACGATTAAGATAATTGACGAAAGAAGGATAAATAGATAATAAATAATTAAATATATGTTTGGATTAACATCGTTCATCTCAGGACTGTAAGAAACCTAAATAAAATTATTCGGGTATTATTAACATCTTTTATAATATTTTAAAGTATTTTTATTTAGAAACAATGCGTAAATAATAATAATTAGTTAATTGAATAAATAAAATATTATTTTAATAACATATCATCTTTGAGATGTAAGAAGTCTAGGAAAAATAGTTTAGATGTTAAAAACATTGTTTGTAAGGTCGCAATTATTTTTCGTTTGTAACTTTAATTAAAAATAAAATAAATAGCTAATAATATAAAAAAATATATGAAATCAGTAAGTTATGATCTTTAACATGTTAGGAATCTAGGAAAATTAGTTTAGGGATTTATAAAGTAGTTAATAAGGTCGCGAGTATTTTTAGTTTGTAAACTTTGATTGAAAACCAATAAAAATTAATAAATATATAATAAAATAAAAAAAATTATGAAATTAACAAGTTATGATCTTCGACGTATGAGAAGTCTAGGAAAAATAGATCGGGGGTCGAAAACATTGTTCGAGATGTCGAAAAGTCGTTTCGAACGTTTTTTATCAATTCAATCTACCAGATAAATTAAACTGATATAATTAATAGTTTTGATACTAAGATGACATTATTTTGTAAGAAATAATATCAATTCAGTAGTTTTTTATAATAATAATATCAAAAATGTTTTAAAAATAATTTTAGAAGGGTCATCTTCTACATAAAGAATTACAAATAAAGTGTCGAGCTTAGAAATAATATCAATTTGGTGAATCTGGCCGAAAATTCTATTTTTTTCGTTTTGGCTCCGTTTTTTTGATGCATGGGATCAATTGGGGCATAGGGTTAAGCATATAAACACAATATATACTTAAAAAAGTGGTTGAAAGAGATTATAATATCTCGAATTGGATTGAATTGAATTTCGAACGAAACTTGAAAGTTTGGGAAGAAAGCTTTGGGTTCTTCGATCGGGGGACCTTGGAACCGAATTGGTTGATGTTTGGCGATACTAGGAGTTGTAGGAAGCAATTGGATCGATCAATTCGGATTTTGGTCGGGTCTAGAATACAAACCCACTTTTCTCTCTCTTTCTTTCTCTCTCTAAAACTCCATGGATTGGAGCTCCGAATTCTACAAATTTCCTCTCTTTTCTGGACTTTTGGGGTGTGGGGGATTGCGTGGTGTCCCCTAGGGTCGAGGTTATGGGTTATTTATAAAAGAATTGAGAAGAGTTTTGATTTAAATTGAATTAAGGAAGTTGCCTCGACTTCCCATGGAGGAAGTTTTAGCCATTCGGCTTGCTTGCGGGATGGCGAGTTCTATGGGCCTGACCGAAGTAGAGATTGAATCGGATAATCAATTGGCTATAAAGCTCAGTGCTTCAGAGCTAGTTCCTCCATGGGAAGTCGAGGCAGTGGTACAAGATATCAGGTTTATGAAGCAGAGCGGTGGGATTTCTTTCAAGTGGGTGAAGAGGGAAGCCAATGGGCTGGCTCATGTGGTTGCTTCCAAATCTCTAAGGAGACTTCTGCCCAGAAATTGGGTGGCTAATCCCCCATCTTTTGTTGCTTCTATTCTTCTAAATGATTGTATTTCTCCTTTGTAGCCCTGTGGGTATGGTTTTTATGATCAAAAAAAAAAAAAAAAAGTTGTATCTTTTTAGGATTCGATTTCGGACGAGATAAGAACGAAAATATGCTCACGGGGAAGGTAGGACTGCGTAGGAGAGTGAGAGACGAGAGGAGTGTACATGCATGCAATTATATGTATGTATAACAAGAAAAATAAATTTAAATAGAATAGAATAAGATAAGATAATTTATGCTAAACTAATTTTAATTACCAAAAATTATTCTAGGTTCTAGTTTAATCTAATTATACTTTTAAATAATTAATCGATTACTATCGACTATTGGATTAAAAGTAATTTCTTTATTTGAAAAAAAATTGGGTTGAAATTCCGGATCGTTACAAGAATATATATATAGAAGAGCGTTTCAGGGACACAAAAAAAAACTCTCCATCTCAACCATTGAAGCCGATATATTGCTGAGATTAGAAGTTGACAAAAAAATTACTCATAGCCACAACGAATTACTCCTAGCCGCGATGAATTTCTCTTGCACAGAAAGTATTACATTTGGCCGCGAAAAATTACTCTTGGCCGCAAAGAATTACTCGTAGCCACAAAGAATTACTCTTGGCCAAGAATTATTATTGGCCGGATCGAATTGCATTTGGCCGCATAGAATTACACTTGACCGCATCGAATTGCGCTTGGCCGCTTTGAATTGTGCTTGGTCGCATCGAATTGCACTTGGCCGCATCGAATTATACTTGGCCGCGTCGAATTGCACTTGGCCGCATTGAGTTGCACTTGGTCTCTACGAAAAAGTAATTCAATGCGACCAAGAGTAATTCGTAGTGGCCAAGTGCACTTTGATGAGGCCAAGATCAATTCGATGCGGCCAAGATCAATTCGATGCAGCCAAAAGTAATTCTAGGTGCAATTTTTTGCGGCCAAGAATAATTTTGTTGGACCAACAATAATTTTTCGTGGCCAGGAGTAATTTTTTTGGGGCCAGGAGTAATTCTTTGCAGCTAATAGTAATTTTTCACGGCCAGGAGTAATTTTTCGCGGCAGGAGTAATTTTTCATGGCCAAGAGTAAAATTTTGCGACCAATAATAATTTTTCACGGCCAGGAGTAATTTTTCGTGGCAAGCGTAATTCTTCGTGCTAGGAGTAAAATTTTGCAGCCATGAGTAATTTTTCGCGGCCATGAGTAATTATTTGCGGCTAATAGTAATTCTTTACATCATATTCTTTTTCTTTTTAACTAATAGGTAAGAGAATAAAATTATTGTTCAATACAATTTGAGCTGTTGGTTTGGATGATTTAGAGTTTATAATTTGTATGGGATTGAAAATTGTACGTTTTCTGTTGGAGCCTTTTGGTTGATAGAGTTTTAAACTCCACTACTTAGGCCATCCATAGTGGTATAATCAAAAGCCAATTATTTTTAAAGTTAACAATGTTAATGCAAAAGATGGCTCACATTGGTATAATTAAATTTAGCAACATCTTAGAAATATTCAAATTTTGGGCTTTAGATAACCAAAAATAGCAATCTTTTTCAATAATCAAAATTTGTGGACTCCACATCACATAAGTTAAATAGTTCCAAAATTTGTATACACACATGTTTCAATTGGTATTTTTTCTTCTCTTCTTTGCCTACTCTATATTTTTTTCATTTCACCCACAAACTATTTCTCTTTCTTTCCCTCAAAAAGTAAAGCTCATATCTCTCGATCATTTACAATTCAACCCATCATCGCCAGATTAAGATATTTCGCTCTTCTTTCCCGTTTCTTTTTTTTTTTCCCCCAAAAAAAATTCATAATAGGAGGGAATAAAGTAACCGATTTTTCTTCAAAATTAAGAGAGTGAATCGATATATTTTTGCCAAAAAAAAATGTAAATGGAGGGAAGTGAATGGCAGGAAACAGATTGGGAGAGAGAGTGAAATATAGTAGACCTTTATTTTGGTTATGGACTAGAAGTGACCATCGTGAAACTCAACATTGTTAAGCTTAACAACCTCTTAAGTGAATAATCAAAAGCTGATGTGTCAACTTGTAGTTATCCTTTTTTGATTATACCACTGTGGATAGCCTTACTTGGTTATATGTAATTTTGGAACAATTTTGCTTTTCTATTTTTCTAGGTCAGTTAAAGAAACAAGTGCGAATGGGTGTTACTTTTGAGTGAACGAACGTTCAAAAAATTGAATTCGAGTTGGAATGATCCGTATGATTATACATTCGTAATATCTCTGATGCTATCCTTGAATACAACTAACAGAATTAAGCAAATTTGGTAACATTTATTATGTTAGACTATTTTATGAATTTGGTTAGATGGATCATGTTTGAAACTTATTCTTAAAATGAAAATTTCCGAGAAGTTGATTTTGTTGGCAGAAGGGAATTTTTTCTAATTCACGAGATGTACCTCATGTGAGATAACGTTAAAAAAAACCGTTGTATCCACACACAAAAACTTTAAAAAAGTGGGATTTAATACTTCATTTAGACTATATTTAAAAAGCATTGCACCGTGCCTTTAGACACAAGTAATTACTAGTATTATATATGTCATGCCTATTACAACACAAGTGATTGTGGTTTAGTGGTATGTACGGCCTCTTCTAGCATCAAGGTTATGGGCTCAACTCTCCACCTTTTCGTTTTTTAACTTGCTGGAGGTGAGATTGGAACCCATGGCCTTAAGGACCCAAAAGAAAAACATGGGGTGTGCCACTTCAACCCAAGACTTATCTTGCTTTTATATTAGGGAAAATGATGGTTCAGAACGTGTTTTGATAATTAATATCCATTAATGTTGAAAATGTCCTTAACGAGTATTAATTATTAAAACACGTCATTGGCTGTCATTTTCCCTTTATATTATCAAACAAATAATATATGCATAACATTGAGAGGCCTCATTTTTAAAGTTCACCTAGGGCCTCGGAGGTGACCAGTCAAGCACTTCGATGGTTGAGTAAGCAAGTGCTTTTGGAAAGGAAAGAAAAGTACAAAGCAATTAGGATCAGAAGGAATGCATACATACCCCTTTAGGTTGATCTCTTTCCTTCATATGGAGTCCCAAGACTTGCTCTCTAAGCAAACACGTGACTATCACGCTTGGCAACTGCTTCGGTCGACGTCACACCTAATGTATTGGATAATGCAATTATCATGCATCTGCATGAGCACACATGTGCGCTTGTGCCCAACTCGTGCGGTAACTGTTTCGAATGACGTCACACTGAACTTATGGAGTAAGGCGGTTTAGTGCACACGAATGAAGTGGCACGTGTGAGCTAGGTTGGACCAAAATGTCCGAACCATAAAGAGTGTTGGCATTAGTATGAGTTCGCAATCTGGGTCTGCCTAATCGAGTTAACCAAACCTACCAGCCCGGTCAATGACTCTATCTGATCAGACATAGTCGAGGAGCTAAGCTCGGCCTGCAGTCGAGCATATTGATAATGACTAAGCCAACATATTCGGCCCACTTCACTATTCATGCAGATTTTATTACTGCATTAATCCTTGGTTGATAGCACACTTAATTGAAGAGCGAATCAAGTTACTCGTATTTGATCTCGTATGTGTTCATTCACTAAGGTTTGATAACGATTTGTTACTTAAACAAATTAATTAAGTTTTCAGTATTTTAATTTATGATGCTTGTTTTAGCTTTAAACAATGCTTGAACAAGTTATTACTCTGTTCATCCTTGTGATCTGTAAGAATTAAAGTTCCAATTAAAGTTCATTTGAGAAATATTCGCCTGCCTAAGCCAAGGTCGAATAGATGCATTTTTTAATCTTGTTAAATTTTCAAATTAACTTGTTCGATTCGTTGATCATCCTCCCTTTGATATTCGTATAGATTCAACTTTTGGTGAAACAAGGCAGAATAAATTTCGCATGTAAAAAATTGAGAGATGATTCTCAATTATTAATACCGTTAACTTCAGTATTTAATTTTTTTTATAGGCAAACGTAACATTTTATTAAAAAAAAAAAGAAAACTTAATAAAATGGTATATCAAGTTGGAGGAAGGGGGCAGATCAAGTTGGGACAAAACTCAATACATCCAATGGGCAAAAGAGAGGTGCTACATGCACATTAGGTGTGACACACCTCAACCACATCTCCTCACATATAGGTGGGGGGAAAACCCAAAAACACCTATGATACACACTATAAAAGCATTAGATTGGTTCAGTGGTTCTCTTTGGCTTTCCAAATCTGTACGAATAGCATTAGATTCTGAACATCAGTGTGTGAAATGGATCATTTTAGGAAATCATGCGTGGGTGGCACACACTACGAAAGCATCTCCAATGGTAAGTATTTCTCAAGTTAAAATTATTATTGGGCATGAGGCTTCAAAAAAATAAAATAAAATGATCTCCAAGTTAAAAAATCGCTTCTGTTATTTCTCAAGCCAAATATGGCAGCGGAAAATGGCACAAGTCATTCATGCCACATCACCAATTGTGCATGTGTCGCTAGCATTTTTCAGGTGTTGTAACGGAGGATCATGTGATGGATTAGGAAAAAAAAAAAAATAGTTTTGGCGACACCGGAATAATATGTCCGTTAACCGAAGAAAAACACTGGAATGTTTTTGACAAAATATTGCTGTAGCAAAGTAAAATTAACGTTGATTTGCCTATCAAAAAAATAAAATTAATGTTGATTTAAAAAGTGACTTAAACATTCGAGCAAGCGCTCTGATTGTGGAAGAAATTTCTGGGCAAAAGTTGTTTTAAGAACTTTAAAGCTACACATCTGTATGCATGTGTCGCTTTGTTAATGAAGTTTAACAAAGTATAGCACACTATAGCATAGGATATTGTCCAGGCAGGCCGGCCATGCACACAATTGATTAAAGTTCAAAGAGAAGAGGTGGAATGTCCTGGTTCCAGTTTAGGATTCCTTGCCAAAAACTACTACAAAGAGACAAATGTAACTAATTTAACAAGTAAGACAAATAATATCATCACCATTGATTGAGCAACACAGAGTAGAGTAAGGCATCCCCTTGATATCTACCGGCCGGAAGGCAAAAACACAGTGCTCGTAATAGTAGAATCTACGTACTGGATATGGTAAAAACATTTTCTCAGAGTCGGATAAGAATCTGTACCATAAACACAAATTCGGAACTCTTGGTTAGTGATTAGTGCAATGTTTTTCATTTTTGGTTAGGATTTAAGCACAGGAAACTTTTTCTTTCTAGGATATATAGGAGTACATGTAAACTTCTTCAATTTCAGTAGTCCTTTTGTAAGTTGCTCATTGTGCATTGCCATTTGCTCAAACACCGTAGTTTTACTGGTAGAGGCCAGGGGGGACTTTTTGCCTTTCTACCGACTAGACAATGGGCCTGCAATTCTCTCTCTTGGCGCAACGCAACGCAAGCATATTAGATAGAGCGTAGCATCGGTTAACAATTGGGATATTTGCAGTATTACTGTTACATATGATCAAGAAAACCAGTTATCTGGCTGCAACTTCCCCAACACTCATTCCAACACCCCTTTTCATACTTGGGTTCAAAAAAATCTCAAATTATCTGGCTCCAACCGTCTGGTGTTGGTTGGCGTTTCATCTTTCCCTTCGCTTGCTGGCAAATCTGGTGCCACAGCAACAAAAGCCTCTTTGAACCTCAAACCAACTCGAGTTCTGACCAATCAAATCAAGTGGTTAAGGTTACTCTAGCAAAAGCAACGGAATGGAAGTTCACTATCAATCCAGTTTCTTTTAAGCGCCAAAATAGCATCCTTGTACGTTGGGTTTCAAGCTTAACACGGACGGATCAGTTAATCTCGCAACCAAGCGGGCCTCAACAGGCGGCATAATCCGAGATCACAACGACAATTGAAAAGGGGGTTTCCACCGCACTATGATGGCAGATTCGAGTACCATGGCAGAACTTTGGGCTGTAAAGGGATGGCCTCAATTTTGCTCTTACGGAAAATATTAACAGATTGAGAGTCAGAACAGATGCTCTAGCTGCCTCTCAGCTCCTTTCAGTGAAAGAACATTGACAATCACCCGTTCAATAATGTGATTTTCGAAAGCAGGGCCCTAATGCAACGCTTTGACAGCATCACCATCAACCACATCTTCCACAAAGCAAACAAATGTGCTGACGCTTTGGCAAGTGATACCTCGATCTCAGTGGGGAAAATTTTCTACAATCTTTACATTCCGCATTGTATTATTAATTTGCTTTATGGAGGAGACTCTATCGGGGTGGAACACCCAAGAGACGGCTTTGTTCGTTTTGCATTTTTGGGTATTTTAATTTTGATAGTGGATAAAAAGAGAAATAGGGTAATGATTAGAGAAGGATAATGAGTAGAGAGAGAAATAAAAGTAAAATAATTGAAAAAATAAAATAATAATTAAAAAAATAGAATAATGACTAAAAAACAAATCTAAAATGTGAACGAACAAGGCCGTACTATCTTTAATTTAGTTTTAATGCAAGTTCCAGTAAACCAAAAAAAAAAAAAAAGTTATGGGTTGGGTCATGTGGTTGTGAACATAGAAATAGAATAATACTCTCCACCTTTTCTTTTTCGGTTGTCTTTAAGAAGTTTCCTTTTGCAACATAGATATGACTGACTGGCATCTCCTAGCTTTGTCAACTACTGATGACATTAAACTGATCAAACAATACAAGCAATCAATCACTTTTGCAAATTAAAACTGATCAAACAATACAAGCAATCCATCATTTGGACCAAATCTGATTCAAACAACCCCAAAACCCCATTAAAACTTGTTTAGATGGAAAATCATTGACAAAGGTACAGTAAAAACAAATAGAGAAGCAAATAATAGTATTCGGAAGCGGCAAGAACCAAGATGAAAACAAACCTATTCTATTCTATTCTATTCTATGCTGTAAAGACAAGTTCAACAGTCTATATGGCTAATCAATCGTTGTTTTGAGTATACAAACCTATGAACAGAGCAATTTGACAACAACAAAGAAGAAGAAGAAGAAGAAGAAGAAGAAGAAGAAGAAAAATGTAGTAGTAAATACCCATCACCCTTGGATCTGCGTGGATTCATGATCCGACGGTCCAATTTTGCTGGTGCTCTTTAGCTTCAACAAACCGTACAACTTACGTAGCTCCCTCACTGGAGGGGAGCTATCTTTGAAACCACCGGAAGTCTCGCTCGACAAATCCGCCGAAAATCTCGACGACTCGCTCAGCCGTCGCCCCACCTTCGCCGCCGTGATAACCGACTTCAGAGCCCGGCTCGGGGAGCTCCGGTTGGCGATCATGATCTCCCCCACCTCCGCCGGGGATAGAGTCGCGCCGCTCTGGAACACCTCTTCCACTTGTGGGAACAACTTATGGTCCTTGAGGCCTAGATAGCTATTGGCAAGACTCTTGAAGGAACTGAAATCACATAGTGGAAAATGAATATGAACGTCGATCCGTCCAGGCCTGAGTATCGCCGAATCGATCCGTTCCTTGTTGTTCATCGTGAAAACCATCACTTTCTCATCTGAACAACACGAGTTCACAATTCCGTCCATGAAGTTCAGCACACCGGATAAACTCACCGCCGTGGAAGAAGAAGAACTCTTGTCCGCCATGAACCGATCCAGATCCTCAATTACGATGATCGATTTGCTCGTCGTCTGCAACAAAAGCATTTTCAGATCGCTATCATCGGAGACTCTGAAGAGATCGACATCGTAAACATCGTACGAGAGGAACTTGGCCATGGCGGCGACGAAGCTGGATTTGCCGGTGCCGGAGGGGCCGTATAGTAAATAGCTTCGCTTCCAAACGCGTCCGAGGCGGTGATAATACTGTTTGGATCTGAGGAACGACTCGAGATCGGCCTTGACCCGGTTCTTCAGATCCGAATCCATGGCGATGGTTTCGAGAGTCGAGGGGTGGGTGAAGGGAACGGATCTCCACCGTCCGTTGCAGACATGGGATTTTTCCGTGTTCATGTAGAGCTTCACGTCTCTTTGGGGGCTCAGTTCGATCTCATCGGAAACTGTGTGGATGTGCTGGAGATAAGGTCTCAGAATCCGGCGTTTGTCCTTCTTCTTCACCCTCAGAATGAAATTCCTGATGAGGGATTTTCCGTTATCCCCTTTCTCAACGGCGTTAGTCCAGGACACCCTTGCGCCCAGAAACTCATCGTGAACCGTCTGATTATCGTCGAGGCAGAGAACGATGTCGTTGGATTTTTTGCCGGCGAAGAGGTTAGTGAAGTCGGAGTTCTCCATCGAAGTCAACGAATTCACGTACGTGAGGACTTTTCCGTAGAATTGATTCTCCTGGAAGTTGTCATTCAATTCGGGTACTTTGAAGGACTGGTGAACGTGAACTCGTTCTT
This sequence comes from Rhododendron molle, assembly GCA_025413875.1. Lineage (NCBI taxonomy): Eukaryota > Viridiplantae > Streptophyta > Magnoliopsida > Ericales > Ericaceae > Rhododendron > Rhododendron molle. Next base: position 325,900 of record CM046394.1, on the reverse strand, counting down.
CAACCCAGTGCACCCAATTGTTGAACCCGTAAATGAAAGCAGTACGATACAAGAACAATCGAACTAGAAGGAACACGCAACCGACTAGGACCAGAAACAGAAAAAATCTAGTAATCATAGAAAACATGACTCGACTCGACTCGATTCGAGTGAACGTCCAAACAAACACTGATGACTATATATATATATATATATATATGTGGGGGTACAGTATGTTGTTGGCTTGGCCGGAATTCAATGAAGTAGCTGCAGCCAGGGGCAGCTAGAATCGTGGTTTTTTTTCCGCTTCGAAAGCGGAAATCATTTTCGGAAAGGTCAGATAAGTGGAGAGAGGTTTTACCCTTCAATTTATGTTATTGGTATGGTATGATGATACGGTGCGTTTGGGCTTTTAATAGGTCAGATAAGTGGAGATGGAGACGGCTAATTGCCGGCGAGGAACAGCTAAAAAGGTCGAGAGAGAGAGAGAGAGAGGCTATATTCGAATCGAATTAATTAAAATAGGAGTAAAGATCTTGGGTGACGAGAGTCTCTATGATGGCCAAATCGGAGTGAGTGAAGAGGGGCCTGGCTGGGGTGGGGTGGAAACGATGATTTGTTTCTTTTTCTTTCTCCCGTTACCACTAGTAGGAGTACTACTTTCCAGGTAGGTTTTGAATAGAGAACCTTTTTAATGTTTGGCATTTTATTTATATTATTATTTATACTATGACTAGGAGTACTTGTTTTGCAGACGTTTCTGGACAGTTTGGCTTATACACGGGACCTAATTGGTTTCCTTTTTAAATCAGTAAAATTTCAAGGGAATCCTAAAAATATTCTGAATTATAAGATACTCCTATTAAAGTTGTACTAGACTACTAGTATTATACTATTGTTGTTTCATAGGCCACCACTACTATAGTTGCCGGTGATAGATTTCCGGGGTCTTTACGGCTTGGAGGACGGTGCTGCATAGCGTGTTGTGCGGGGTAAATTATCGCCGCTCCAATCTCGTTTTGGTAATTGGAAATGTTCACTTTGTAGATCTCATTAAGAAGAACAAGTTTATCAAATATAAGCTCAATCGGATATTATTAAGTGCATCATCCGAACATTATTATCTTGAAATTATTAAGTCTACCAAAAAATAGTGGATTTTATCCAGTGTTTTAGATCCATTCATTTCGAGATAACAAAATTCAGATAATGCATTTAATGATATCCGATCGAGCTAATTTTTGGTACACTTGTTCTACTCGATGAGCTCTCCGAAATTAACGTTTCCGATCATCGGAGCAAGGCCGGAACAGAAGCGATTTGTTGTGCACAGCATGGGACTGCATAGCACCGCCCTCCCGTTCGGGTCTCAACTATGCAGAATTTGTTTACCCCATCCGTCCTCTAACCATTTTTTTTTTGTCTACTTACCCCGTTCCAGAACACCTTCTTAAAAAATAAGTACTTATTTCATATTTTCGAACTCAAAAATAATGTAAATGAAAATAATTTTTCAATTTTTTTTGCACCGTATTAAAGATCTCAATGAGATCTATCAAACAAGATCCATATTGACAGGAAAATTATTTGCGTAAACACATGATTTTTGATATTGAAATTACCTTCTTAAAATATAAGTACTTTTTTTCTTTTCGGGAACGGGGGCTACAGTCTTATACTGTTAGGTTTGTAACAATTAAGGATATATATATATATATAACTGTAGCCACAAAAATGAACGAAAATTGTTCCAAATGTCTATGTGATCTTCCAAAAAGAGGCCGTGATTGACCTCTCGCCTTTATAGAAATGGAGGAAAACCAATTTTCTCTCTCTCGTTTTGTTTGCAGTTCTATTTTTATTTGGATGCTGTGTCTGTGTGTAATGTCGACAGAAAAAATAAAAAATACACCTCCATGATATCTTAACCCCCTTACAAAAAAGTAGTGTAAATTTTACTTGAAGAGTTTAATGATTACGTACTCCTGAATCGATCTTTTCTTATGTGCATGGGAGTTGCAGATCATAATTAAATAAATGTCACCGTATATAATGGAAGAAGATACTGTATGTTTTATTTTCGGGCATATATGGATTTTGTAAAATCCCTTGTATTCCCAATATATCTATCTAATATAATGTACATCATAGTCAAATTTCGCGGCTAATGGAAATGCTATGTTGAAAGATGGTATTACAAAATGAGTTGGTATTAGTTGAAACATATGAAAACAATGCCGTAGTGGCATCTGTTCTACTAATACATTTCAAATCACCCCAACCTAATTAGGCCAAGACGTACACTAGTTTCATCCCTTTTTTCTTTTCTTTTTTAATTTTTTTGCTTATTTTTATGAGAATTTTTTTTTTAAAGATACGTATGGCATGTGCGCCCTCACAGTGTACCTAAAAGGGGTTGAGTGTGCTTATCCTCATACACAGAAATACCATTTTGGCTATTCGAATAGCTAATATCAATGTTTTTTTTTTTGGTAACTAACTAATATATATCAATGGTATTAGAGTATATATATCTTCAATAATGTATAATGGCTATGCAAAGGGCTTTAGGGTGGAAAGTCATTGGCCGCTCCAAAACATCATTTTGGTGTTCAATTATCTAAATTATTTTTTGTATAACATATGTAGTGATTTTATTTTCGGCCTTTGTTTTAACACTTATTCTTATATAATTAATGAACACTCATCAATTCAAGTAATTTACAATTGAACACTTAATATGAACGCCCATTAATTGAAGTAATTTACTATTAATTGAACATAGAATACATTAGCCCAAAACAATGTACACAATCCCAATAATAAAAATTAGGAAAAATAGAGGGAGAAAAAAAAGATCTATCGGTATCGTACTTTTGCTTCACTTTGAGGGACAATCGAGTCTATTTCACAAAAAGCAAGGGCATATGCCCACAAAAATCCATTCAAACCTATTCGGCACAATATCCTACAAAATGTATTAGTGTTTTTATGCCGATTTAATCTTGCTTGGCTCGAAGTATAGAATTTCACCAAGAATAATTGCAACATCTTACCTATTATTTTTGTTGCATTTTGCACATGCACTAGTAGATGAAATTATTTGGGCATGTACATATGACCGATTAATAGAGCTACTAGAGTTAATTAAGATAATTTTCAAACACTAATTATATTTGGAGCTAGCCGTCACTGTTTAAAGTAATAAATTTTAGCAATTGTTTTCTGTCAGCGTAAGAAGATATATACGAATGTTCTTTAAACAAAATCCAACACGAATGGCCTTCGCACGTATCATGATGAAAGGAAAAAGAGAGAGTATCGCCATTTTAGCGTATTTTGCAGGTGTTTTGGCAGCCCATTTGAGAGCAGACAAAATCTGGGTTTGGAAGTCCAGAGGGGTTCTGGAGTTGCTACTCGATCAACATCCTCTCCAAATTAATGAGCTGGATGGTCTATGTGATCTACCAATTAACGTCTTTTTGTACGGTTAATTAATTTCGTGATGCATGAGAGGGACATAAAGAAAAGAAACTCTTGCCAAAATACAGTATATATTGGAGTAGCAATTTTGGCAGGCCGGCCGGCCATTTGAGAGTGCAGTACGTGCATATATATATATATATATGGCCGAAGTTTAATTAGGTTCGGAGGTCCTGATAGGGCCAGTATGGGCGGGCATTGGATCGAGTTGCTAGCTACTCAAACCCCACATGCACCATCCCCGACGAGAGAAAGAAAACAGGAATAAATTAAAGAAGAAGACGTACAAAAAGTTGATCTCAGGCTCCATAGACAATAATTAATTATTAATGTCAAAAGATCGAATTAAGAGCCATTCAAATTCCTTCTTGTCAGAGTTAATTACTTAATTTGCCACTTGCTACAATCTAAACAAAATGAAACTTAAAATTTGATTAAACTTATCTCATTATTCAATGCAAATGTTTTTGTCTACATGATGTGGCAGATTTTCTATAAGATCAAAATTTCTCTTAAATTTGGCACCAAAGATGACTATCATTTTTTGACCGCAACTTTGACTTATGGGTGATTGATGAAGAATGAGTTGGCTAAAGTTAAGGTCGCGGGGTGTACCAAATGGAGAGATAATGTGTCTACTCTGAGGAACAATCATACGATGTTAAAAATTCATAAGATATTTTGACACATTCACGTACTACTACAAAAATCTTAAAAGAAGATACTCAAAAAATTGAAACAATGACAGTTTTTATAAAACTGTCATCGAAAATATGATGGTAGACTTTTGATGACAGTCCATCTCACAAACTGTCATCTTTGCGATATAAGATGACGGTTTAGAATAAAAGTGACATTGTTATCTTTTTCTTTAATGTCAGTTTTTGTTTAAAACTGACATTAAAACATGGCGCTTCCGGAAGCCATATGAGAAACCTTTTAATGACAGTTTTCCTTAAAAGCGACATTGAAACTAAGCTCTTTTAATGACAGTTTTAATTAGAACTGACATTGCAGTTGATCATAAAATATGACAGTCAAAAAGCGTCACAAAAACATATAAGATGACAGTTTAAAACTGTCATCTCATACTTTCAATGTCTACGATGACAGTTTCATCCAAAACTGACATTAAAAGTGCTCATCTTAAAATTTTCGAAAATATAGTGTACATATTTTTGTTTGTCTTCTGTTAACAATAAGTGTGTCAGCTCACTTGGTAACATGCGCGCGAGGAACTTTTTAAGTTCTTGAGTTCAAGTCCTGGGGCATGCAAATATTTACAGGCCACACAAGTGTTAAGTAGGCGACACACAAGTGTCACTAGGCGGCCATGCGAGAGGCACATGCATGAGGCAAGAACGGGCGGGTGTCATTCACGAATATATGGTATGTATGCATAATTTTTAAAAATTATTTCCCACTAATTTAATTGGAGTATTTATTTACTTACGTATATACCATTTCAGGCATCTCTCTGTATCTGAATTCTGAGTGTACGTGTCCAACTCCAACCGACGTTGGGCCCACAATTAAGGTCTCGTGAAAAAGGAAAGGAATATCCTACCCTACCCTACCCGCCATCTGTTTTCTGTATTGTTCCTGGTTCTTGCCGTACACAAAGCCATAGTATTGCCAGCAAGCAACTACTCCCTCCGTCCCAATTTGTTTGTCCAATCGTTGAAATTCGTGCCTTTTAAAAATATACTTATATCTTACATTTTATAATATTTTTTTATGATTTTGAAGATTTTGTATAATAAACTAATTGAGATCTATCAAACAAGATCCATATTGCATATTAAAAACATTACGAATTGAAAATTATAGACAATTCTTTGAGAGGTCAAACGTTTTCAAAAAGTCAAAAATGGGACAAACAAATCGGGACGGAGAGAGTAAAAACTAGTATTCCATCTGTCCTATTTTTATTGTCTATTTTCATTTTTCGTACCGTTCTTTCAACGTTTATATCTTTCAATATGAATCTCAAAAAATATACAATATGAATCTTGTTTGATAGTTCTCGATTAGATCTATAATACAAAATTTTCAAAATTATGAAAAACATTATAAATTGGGAGATATAAGCGTTGAAAGAACGACACGAAAAACGAAAATGAACCATGAAAATGGAACGGAAGGAGTAGTAATTAATCAAAATAATTAAGGTCCCGTTCCAGAATGCCTTCTCTTAAAAAAAAATACTTATTGCATATTTTTAAACTCAAAAATAATATAAATGAAAAATAATTTTTTAATTTTTTTTACTCCATATTAAATATCTCAATGAGATCTATCAAATAAAATCCATATTAATTGAGAAATTATTTACGTAGGCGCATAGTAATTTTAAAATTTATAATTACCTTCTTAAAAAATAAGTTAGTTATTTTCTCTCTGAAACGGGCCTAAGATAGTCTCCCTGACGGACGTCATAATAATTACACACGCAGCCTATGCGGGATTAGCACGGTACTACTGGGTTTGTAGTATTGAAAGCTGGCGTGCACTTCTAGTTCTAGCTAGGTTGATCCAAAAAGTTGACGATTTGACGGGATATATAAGGCCCTGTTTCATAAACTTTTGGGCAAATTTCACTGACCTCCCTTGAGGTTTCTGACACGAACAGAAACCTCCCTTGAGGTTTCTGAAATATCACTTACCTCCCTTACTTTAGCTGACAATATACATATTCCCCCTTCCATTAAGTTGATCTCTAACACCGTCAAATTTGATGATCAAATGACTAAAATGCCCATCTTTAACATGCTACTATACACATACATGTGTATATATTATCTATATATATATTTCTCATGTTTTGATCAAAATATTTCTCTCATGTTTGAGATGAATACGATTTTGATTCTGAACCTAAACAGAGATTTTTGTTATGGTTTTGTGTCATGCAGAACAGAAGAGACCAGGCCAAAAACTCCATAGACCCAACCAAATGCTAAAGCTCAATCAAAGAAATGCTAACTCACATACTTCTTCGGGAAAAAAAAACCAAGAAATTACATCAACCAGAGGTGGAGTACTTTTGCATAAACATAAAAACCATGAATTTCCGACGTACTGAAAAAAAAAAAAACATAAAAACCAACTCGTGAGAAATTCAATACACCTTAATCATCATTTACACCCAAAAAAATATTGATCAAAGCTAAAAAAAATAATAAAAAAAATAATAAAAGAAAACTACCCGATTATTGATCGAAAGAATAATGAAAGAAAAATTGATGAAACCCATTTCTTATCCATCAACAAAACCAACCACTACTCTCCTGCCCACCAAACCCACACCCTACTTTCTTCTTTTTCTCATAACCAACACTACCGAGTTCATGGTATAGGAAAAAATAAAAATCAAGAATCAGAGGTAAAAATGGACACCTAAATGTGCCCAAAATACATCTAATCTTACACAGATATGAGCAAATTTACCCTTGCCAACCAAATTAGCTATCAAGAAATTGATTTAGGGCAATGAGGGTTTCTGAAATTCACTTTGAGACTTTAGATCATGGGACGCGTTGGTGAGGGAACTACAGTAGGAGACGAAAATACTCGCAGTGGTGGATTTCTTTCATGTGTGAAGTTTTGATTTGGCTTCCGACTTGATCGAGTAGCACTGCGATGGCGTGGCGGCGGAAAGTTACGGACGTGGTCGATCTACTGCTCACCGTCGCGGCGGCGAGTTACAGACGTGGCGATCGACAAAGGGAGTACCGGAGATGAGAGTTTTTGCTCGTGATGTGAGGCTTGATGGTGGCAGTTCCTATTGATGGGTGCGGTGGTTTATGAGGAGAGAGACAGACATTGGTTGTGCAGGGGTAACTGAGATTTCAGCACCAAAAGTCTTTTAACCTTAGCTGATGCTGTTAAGTTTTTAACGCCAACAAGACGGAAGGGGGAATATGTATATTGTCAGCTAAAGTAAGGGAGGTAAGTGATATTTCAAAAACCTCAAGGGAGGTTTCTGTTCGTGTCAGAAACCTCAGGGGAGGTCAGTGAAATTTGCCCTAAACTTTTTTTAAAAAATAAACAGTTTATTTTATATTTTTAAATTTAAAAATAATATAAATAAAAAATTATTTTTTAATTTTTTTTTGCATCGTAAACAAAATTTATATTGCATATTTTTAGATTTCAATAAATTTATAATTTTTGAACTTGACATTATCATCTTAAAAAATAAAGGACTTACAATTTAAGTTTTGAAATACACTCTATATGTAAGACGAGATATCATCGTTTTACAATTTGCTACTCCTCCACTAGTATTTAAGATCATATTCCAATTTCTCGATTCGGAATATATATATATATATATATATATTATGTATGGTGTTGGGCATATTCTGAGAATATTATTTTCTGTCACAATTCAAAAACATATACTGTAATAGTATGCCGTACGTGTCAATTTCATCATACACTAACTTCTTCCACTTTGAATGGTTACCAAATTTTAATTTTGCAAGCCTAAAATATAAAAAAAAGTTACTCCTACAAACTGCTAGCTAGTCGTTGTCATCATGTTATGACATGTATGAGAATTTTTTGGGTGCCAAACGGATACTACGTAATCGTACCTGTGATCCGTCAGCTATTTCAATTGTCTAATGTATTTTGGACGGTTCAGATGTATTCCTCCACCCCCCCTTCCCACTTTCTTTCCTTTTTTTAAAATTCGGACCATTCAAAACATGTTTGAATGATAGGGATCATTGAGAGAGTATCACGCTGTACCTAAACACTTCTCATCACTTGTGTAGCATTTTTAGGTGTTTGGCGTTAAACATGGATTTTGCTATTGTAGTGGGCCAAAATATCCGAAAATCCAAAGGGTTCAAAAGGATCAACCCATCTTGGCCATCGTTCAGCTGTCTCAGTTCGTCTACGTTTAAAAAGTATTAGTGTCCGAACAAACGTGTATTTCTGGGTTGTTTGTCCGAAGAATACAAGCCCTATTGGAAGAATTGTGACCCGTTTATTCGGATCATCTTCCTCTTCACAACTACTGTTGCTCGGACATATTCGATTCGGTTGGACGTGTATTGTTCGGATAACCGCCTCTGTGGGAACATTCTAGATCCTTTCCACTTATGGCCGATTCTAGAAGTCTTCGATGATACGCAAGATGTCTTCTCTGATATACGAAGTGACATCTCTGGCCGATAGCGACAGATCTGACACGGCAAGATCTTCTGAAGGCGGCCCTCATTAATGTCCCTGACATGTGACGTCAGCCGAGCGTAGAAGTGCGCGTGTAGCCTACGCTCGGCTAACTCACCGCTTCCATCCCACGCCTATAAATAGAGGAGTACTTCACCTAAGACGGGGATCTGTTCTGAGTGTACACACACGAAAAACTACTCTCTCTCTACATATGTTTTCTTACCAAACTTCTTCCTCCATATACTAACTTAATCGTCGGAGCTTCTTCCCGGAGGAACACCCCCCTCCAATCTGCAGGTACAAGGAGTTACACGTCATCGCTCCACGATTCAACAGCAAGCGAGAAGGGTTCAAGAGGTTCGAGGTTAAAACAGCCCCCCACAATTGGCGACTCTGCTGGGGACTCGAAACACATTTTTTGTTCTTCCTAGCGAAGTGTGGGCCTGTTCTTAACTCCAGTCTCTTCTCCACCCAAAGATGACCCAACGCCTACCACCACCTGGTCCGGAAAATTTCACCCTCGGTTTGACTGGGTTCGGCTCAATAAATAACGATCCCGGCCTAACTGCTAGGACCGTGGTGCCAGTTGCTCGTCAACTTTCATTCCCACAAACCGAGCTTGACATCGCTCTGGCGGAACAAAAACGCCAAGCAGCAGTCATAGCACTCCTACAGCAACGTCTAGAAGAGCGGGATGGAGGCACAATCGTCACACCAACACCTGGCCATGTTGCCGAACCAAGTCGGCCAAAGAAAGCGCACAAGCGGAGCCGAAAATCAAGAAAGGCAGTAACTTCCGAGCTAGCCGTATCCGAACGAAGGACCGTCTTTGATAGGTTGGAACACCCGCCACGAATTCAGCCGAACTCATCTCGGCACCGCGTGGCGAGCATCATTCGGACCGAGAGTTCACGTTCCTCGGCAACAAATTCTACGGCACATTCTCACCGAACAAACGTCTCGGGAAAAACACGGCTCCAGACGGTATCACGAGCGCGCAGACGGCAAGAGGCCAATGGATTTAAACGTCCTCCCAGAGCGTCAACCAGCTGGTCACACCGAGCGAACCGAACGGTCTAGATCCACGACCGAGCTTCAACACAACAAACAATATTCAGCGGGAGCGCGTGGCATTCGCCGGACGATGAGCAGGGGAGAACGCTCGGATAATGGAAATACAATTATTTTATATGATCAATTTACTGGGGCACCTATTGTGTATCAACCGGTTGAGAATTGGATCCGCGGTTAGCTCGGCGGGGTGATTCAAGAAGAGAACGGCAGGAGCGGTCAGAAGGGGGCAGACCTCACCACAATGAGGCGAACGACCAGCCAAGACGCCGTCACCGGTAGCCAAGAGAAAAATCCCGGCGTCGGCCCGCAGCTAATAATCCCACAGCCTCGTGACAATGGACAACTCAAAGCTCGGAAAAGATAAAGCATCCCCGCTCGCTGACGCCATTCGCCAGCAAGAACGATCACGGAGCGCTTACCATGCCGGCTCAAACGCATGTAAGCTAAAGAAGATGTCAGGGCGCTCGCTTGTCGGTTTCGGCAGACACGAGCCTCCACAACTTCTCTCGACGCACTCATGTGTAAGATCTTCCCTCCACTTGGTGAGCCAATAATGTTGTGGTATAACCAGCCAAACCAAAATCCATCAAAAGCTTCAACGAATTGGAGTTGGAGTTCACAAAGAGGTTCGTAACAAGCAACATTCAACCCAAGACGCTTTCGATGTTGGTAAACATGAGAAGAGCAGCCGGGAAAACGCTTCGGGCGTACACTGAACGTTACTGGGAAGTCTACAACCTCATCCCTGACTGTGACCAGGCGTGGCTGCCGAGTCATTCATGAATGGGTTGGATCCAACTTCGGCAATGTTCAGAGATTTATCTAGAAACCCGCCAAAGACAATGGGGGACTTGATGGTTATTATCGAAAATGATTGCGTACACGAAGAAGCAGTGGCCGAGCGTAACGCTCCGAAGACAGCCGAGGCAAAGACCCTGCGAAAAAACAGGTGGCCAACGTTCGGCACGGGCAAAACGGACAAGGCAGCGGAGGAACCGGGTCAGGAAAACCGAGCAACAAGTCTAAACCGCCCCAAACCCCGTACCAACAGCCGTGGCAACAGGAGAAGAGGGAACCCAGGCCGGATGAGTATGTGGCCGAGCAAACAGCTTTCACGGAACCAATTTACAAGTTATTACATACCATCGGCAAGATGCCATTCTTCGTCTGGCCTACAGGATTCCTCGGAACGGCGGGCACCGGGGCTGGATTGTGTTCGTTTCACAAAGAGCGAGGGCATTACACCACCCAATGCCAACCGTACAAAAGATACCTGGAAGAGCTTGCAGCAGCTGGGCATCTCAACCAATGGATCGACCTTCGGCGCAATCCACTCCCTCCTCCTCCACCTCTTCCAGCGGGCAACATCGTAGGGGTAATACAAGGACTCGTCACCGAAGGAAAGGCTGCAGAACTGCGCTTGGAAATCGACAAAGCCGAGGTTGCTTTATCAGTATGCAACGTGGGTGCCTCATCCAAGAGAAAGTGGACGGATCCGAGCCTGGATGGAACAATCACCTTCACGGCCGAAGATTTGCGAGGATTACAGACACCACATGCCGATGCCCTTGTCGTGACCATAATCGTTGACAAATCTACAGTTCAACGAGTATTGATTGACCAAGGAAGTTCGGCAGAGGTTATGTTCTACTCCACGTTCAAAAGCCTTGGGCTATCTCTTGATCGGCTTCGGACGGCAACCACCCCGCTCGTCAGCTTCACCGGAGCTCCTGTATGGCCCCTTGCGTTGACAACCCTACCCGTGCGAGCCGGCTCCCGAGTGATTGATGTTGATTTTGTAGTGGTTAATTCACCTAGCCCTTACAACATCATCCTCGGTCGAACCTGGCTACATGGGATGAAGGCAGTCGCTTCAACCCTTCATCAGGTTCTGAAGTTCACAGGATGGAATGGAAGGCAAGAGAGCCTTCGGGGAGATCAAGTCCAATCCAAGAAGTGCTACATTAGCACCGTGACGAACAAACAGTGCTTGCAAGAGGTACAGTGCATCGACACAGCGGATGTACCCGTCCTTGAAGATGTGGGTCTACCAGCCGAGCAACGGTCGGCCGAGGAATTGATTCGAATGCCAATAACTTCGGATGGAAGCCGGTACTTTCTCCTTGGCAGCTCGATGGTCGAATCCGAGCGTATGGAGATGTTCAATTTCCTTAAAGAGAACATCAAAGTATTTGCTTGGACTCCCAACGAGATGCCAGGCGTGGATCCAACCTTTGCTGTTCATCACCTGAATGTTGATCCGAACAGACGCCCTGTTGTACAAAAGGTTCGTCGTTCAGCAGCCCAACATGTGGACGCAGTGATGGCCGAAGTAGACCAGTTGTTAAACGCTGGGGCTATAAGAGAGATCCTATATCCAACCTCAAGCAAACCCCCAAGGTCAAAACATGGCAAGCTCCGAATCTGCGTTGATTACACCAATCTTAACGATGCTTGTCCGATGGATCGCTTTCCCCTTCCTGATTGAGCAGATGGTGGATGCAACGGCAGGGGCACGAGCGACTAAGCTTCATGGATGCTTACCTAGGTATCACCAAATTGTTTTAAGAAATGAAGATCGTGAGAAAACGGCGCTCATCTCTCCTGGGGATTTATCACATAATGTCGCTCCTTCGACTAAAGAACGGAGCAACGCTTCAACGAGCAATAACTAAAATGTTTCTCCTAAAGCTCGGCAAGACGCTTGGAAGCTTACATCGACGATTTGGTATGTAAAAGTAAATTCGATATCACCTTCGGGATCTTGGCGAGATCTTCGCCATACTCAAGGAATATAAACTTCGCTTGAACGCCGAGAAGTGTGCGTTTGGAGTTGGATCGGGTAAGTTCCTCGGATATATGGTCAGTCAACGAGGAATTGAAGCCGATCCGACTCAACTGACCGCCGTTCGGAATCTCCGAGCTCCAACAACCATTAAGGAAGTGCAACGGCTAACCGGAATGGTAGCGGCACTGAGTCGCTTTATTCGGCGATCCGGAGATCTTTGCAGTTTTTCCAAGCAATAAAGACTAGTCGGCGCAGGTTTGTGTGGACAGAGGAATGTGATGTGGCTTTGCAATCATTGAAAACATACCTGGCGCAAGCTCCACTCCTCGTCACACCCTTGTCCGAAGAGGATCTTTACTTGTATTTGGCGGTCTCGGATCACGCTACCAGCTCTGTTCTTGTTCGGAAGGAAGGAACGGATCACTTGCCCATCTTCTTTTCCAGCAAATCGATGACGGATTCTCAAACGAGGTATCTGCCTATGGAGAAGTTGGCCTTAGCGCTCGTGTCAGCCAAAACGAGTCTATTGCCGTACTTTCAATGCCATAGGATTGTGGTCCTCACCGAGTTCCCTCTCAAGGCTGTGCTTCGGAAGACTGACTCTTCTAGTCGCATCCTCAAGTTTTCACAGGACCTGGCCAACTACGACATTCAATTCGAGCCAAGGACCGCCATTAAGGGACAGGCATTGGCAGACTACTTTGCCGAGCTAACACCTGGTTTGCACGACGAGGAAAACGAGCTGACAATGGTGGTCGAGGTAGCGAAACGCTCCGAGGCCGAGAAGCTCGTTGAGTGGAATTCCCCTCCCCCTGAATCTCGTCGTGCTCGGTTCACTTTGGGAACAAAGAAACCGAAACGCGAGTGGAAGCTCTTTTCGAGTGATGCTTGGAGAATGACGGTGGACGGAGCCTCCAACATTCATGGAGCTGGGGCTGGCATTGTCATCACCTCTCCGGCTGGCACCGTTCATGAAAGTGCTATATCACTCGGCTACCCTGCGACGAACAACGAGGCCGAATACGAAGCTCTCATTGCGGGGCTGCGACTCGCTCTTTTTGGGGCAGATTCTGTTCACGTCTTTTGTGACTCACGATTGATCGTAGGGCATCTCAACAATGACTACCAACCCAAAGACGAGCGTATGAATGCCTACGTCAGCTACGTCCTTACCCTCCTTAAACAATTTGGTCGAGTGGAAATAGAATGGATTGCTCGGGAATACAATGCTCATGCTGACGCCCTCGCGGGTCTTGCTTCAGCATACAAAACCTCAGGCGGTCGCACCATTGTATTTGACGAAGTGGAATCGCCGAGCTTCGAATCAGCCCTGTGCATGGTCAACACTATCACCTTGGTCCTAGTCAGATGGACCCCATCATTGCCTTCCTCAAGGATCAGGTTTTGCCAGCGGATAAACGGGAAGCGCACAAAATCAGGTGCCGAGCAGCCAACTATTTTTTAGATCCGAGCAATAATTTATATCGCCGAACCTTCACCGGACCGGATTTGAAAGTAGTACATGAGGATCAGGTGGAACGCTTGGAGGAGCTGCACTCGGGTAGTTGTGGGGCTCACTCGGGTGGCCGAACAATGGCCCAACGTGCTTTAACGCAAGGGTACTGGTGGGTGAAAATGGTCAAGCAATCCAAAGAATATGTAAAGCGTTGTGTTCGGTGCCAGATGCAAGCTTCACTCATCCACCAACCTGCTTTTCCCCTCAAGATGATTACGAGCCCATGGCCATTTGCTGTTTGGGCCTTTGACATCGTTGGTAAACTTCCGAAGGCCACTGGCGGATTTGAGTACTTGCTCACGCTTACTGATCTATTCACTAAATGGGTGGAAGCTGCCCCATTGGTCAAGACGACTGCGGGGGACGTAGAACGTTTCATTTGGAAGCACATCATTTCCAGGTTCGGCGTGCCTTATGCAATTATTTCAGACAATGGTTCCCAATTTGTTGCCGCCGCAATCAAACACTTCTACACCGAGAAACATATCAAGATTCACAATTCCTCGGTCGCTTACCCACAAGGCAACGGCCAAGCCGAAGCTCCAACAAATCTATCACGGGGGCTAAAGCGACGCTTGACCAGGAAGCTCGGTAAATGGGTTGAGGAGCTTCCACAAGTTCTATGGAGCTATCGTACTACTCCTCCACCGGCCGAACCCCATTCTCGATGGCTTACGGAATGGAGGTTGTTCTTCCCTTAGCAGCATTGGTGCCCACGGCTCGGTCCGAAAATTTCAATCCCGTGGATAATAACGCTTTGGTGGGCTTCGCCGAAGAACTTCGGGACACTGCCAACCTGCATCATGAAGCTTACCAGCGAGAGGTTGCTCGGGGCTACAACAAAAATGTCCGAGCAAGACCATTTCAAGTTGGCGATCTGGTTCTTCGGATGGTCGTCGAGGCCAACAAACTGACCAAGTTCAAGGATCCCTATGAAGGCCCTTACAGGGTAGTCCAAAAGATTGGTCATGGCGTCTACAAGCTAGATGAGATGGATGGAACACCAATTGCTAACCCTTGGAAGGCTCAAAAACTTCGAAAGTTCCATGGGTAGAATTGGAGTTCTCCAGTTCTCGCTTTTGCCTTTTGTTTCTTCTTTTTTGTGTTACTCAGTTTGTAAGCCCTCATGCGTTTTGGTAATCGGATGGTACTTTTTCAATCGTTTTCTTACTCGGTACGTTTGGTTTCATGGGTATTTCACCTAGCCCGGATTCTACTCGGTCTTTTGGCACTTCCACCCTTTTCCCTTATGTTCGGCGTATTGGATCCGCCTTCGGGCTTCGGTAAAACGTCCATAACTCGTTCGATTGGTGTGGCGAAATTCTCGTAGCCTGATTCCTCATTCCCATGTGCTGGGGCTCGGTATTCTCTCTTTGTGTTTACCCACTCTTTCTGCCTTAGTGCCGCCTTGTACTTTACTCACGCCATTCACTAAGGCAGGGGGCTATCTACGTGTATAAACGTGTGAATTTTTACATGTGTAAATTCAAAGTACAACACCCAACGTATAATACATAGTCCGAGCGTATGCTATCCAAACATTGAAACTATAATTCGATCCGAGCTAAAACACTTGACAGTTCAATCAGATAGCTTTGTGGGCAAATTGCTGACTACTTATGTTCATACACGTTTGTTCGGTGGAAAATATTCTGGGCTTTTAACAATGTTCGTATTCAAGTGAAGCCGCCTTGATTCTGTACAAAACGACGAAACATAAAGTAACTGCAATAGATGTTGGCTATCCGAATAAAAAGACTTGGAAATTTCTTAAACAAACTTTGCAACAAACTTTGCAAACCAAATCAAACGAGTACTGAGGCATGGCTGTGGTAGATCGTTCTGTGCCATCCTCACCTGAATTTTTACATGTGTAAATTCAAAGTACAACACCCAACGTATAATACATAGTCCGAGCGTATGCTATCCAAACATTGAAACTATAATTCGATCCGAGCTAAAACACTTGACAGTTCAATCAGATAGCTTTGTGGGCAAATTGCTGACTACTTATGTTCATACACGTTTGTTCGGTGGAAAATATTCTGGGCTTTTAACAATGTTCGTATTCAAGTGAAGCCGCCTTGATTCTGTACAAAACGACGAAACATAAAGTAACTGCAATAGATGTTGGCTATCCGAATAAAAAGACTTGGAAATTTCTTAAACAAACTTTGCAACAAACTTTGCAAACCAAATCAAACGAATACTGAGGCATGGCTGTGGTAGATCGTTCTGTGCCATCCTCACCTGTATTAGTTACAAACTACGGTTCGACAAAAGCCTATTGTTCGGCGTCGACCATTCTAAAATATTGTTCTTAAAAAACAAAAAAAAAAAACTAAAATCATAAAGGAAATGTCTCATGCTTCGGGAGTGGGGATGTTGGACTCGGGGATTGAAGCCTCAACGTTCTCAGCATCAGCCTCTTTGCTCACAGGCTGCTCGTCCTCGTCAGCAGGTAGGGGTGGTGCTTCGATCATGCCCCTCCTGATGTCGTCCGAGTCGAGGCCAGCTTCATCAAAACCTTTGTGCACGCCAAGTGTGAAGCTCTTCACGTGCTGCTCTTCTTTGATCTCATTCATAATCGCAAGCACCTCCTCGGCGGCGTTCTCCTCGGCCAGCTTGTATCCTCGGTCAAACTCCTCCTGGAGTAGCTTCTTCATTTCCTCCTCCATCTGCTTCTTGGCTTCAGCAAAGCCCTCATCCCTTCCCTCGGCCCTGGTGCGCTCGGCAGCATCTTGCAGACCCTTAATCAAATCATTTTGATTAGCAATCTGCAGCTCCTGCGACTGGCGCACGGCCTCGGACTGATCGAAGCTCGTTTTCAAAGTTTCGGCCGCATTTTGGTAATGCACGACCTTTTGCCTCAGCAGCTTCATTTGCTTTTCGTTGTCAAGCAAATGGAATTGAGCAGACATAATGGACTGCGTAGCCTGCAAAAGCCGAACACACATTCATGTAGCACAGAACACACGAGTAACACAAAGGAATTTAAAGCCGAAGAAAATACTTACCCCGCTCGCATGATGTAAATAATCACGAGAGCGCTTTTCAACGCCGAGCATTGTGGATGTCCTTCGGCAAAGTAAGGCCTCGCATGAGTGGCAAGGCAATCGAGAGTCCTTCGAGACCGGGCTTGGCCTCAAGACTCCGCTGATTGGGTAATGGTTGCCTGCCCAGTGCAGATCGACCTCCGAGCGCCACCTTCTTCGCCTTCGAGCACCCTCGCCGCCCTTCGGTATGCCTCTACGCCGACGGGTCCCTCCGAGCTGGTGACCTTGAATTTCTTGGCGAGCTTCATGGAAGACGCAATGAGGGCTGACGCTTCGAGAGTAGAGGGTGGGATATCTGGTGGCGATTGGGGCTCGTGCCGAGCCGATCCACTCAAAGAAACGCGTTCTTCCTCTCTCTCGCTTCTTCCTCTTCTTCTTCTCCTCTCTCTCTCCGCAGAACCGCTCTTACTCCACGAGCACCAGCCATTTCTCCTTGTTCTCCCAAAGTTTCTTCTGAGTCACCTTCCGGCTCTTCTGATGTTCCTACCGCTGGCGATAGTTCCTCATTGACGAAGACGCCGCTGAAGCTCCTGTCGATTCAGTAAACCCCTGATTCTACCAGATGTTGATCGTGAGCCCGTGATTGCGGGGGCGCCTCTTCGGATCTTGGGATCGTAAGGAGCGAAGCTGCAAGCCCACAACCCTGTGCTGCTCGGACTTTTTCTTTCTCATTTTCACCTCCCACAAAAACAAAAGAAAATCAAGAAAAGAATAGTTTCAAATAGGTCTACCGAGCAATAAACCTTAAAAAAAAATAATAAACAAAAAAACGCACAAGAATACTTACTCGTGCCTCTCCTTTATGCATTTAACGCCGGCACGCCATACTCACTAAGCAGAAATTGGCTTCTGACCACGACATAGTCCGAAGCTCCACTTCTGAGTCATACATTCCTCCAGATAATTTTTACCATGTTCCTTCTGAACACAAGAAATATCGAATACCTAACGCTCGACATCGTAATTTCAAAATGATGGGCCTCAGAGGGGAACATTTTTACCGCCAATTTGATGATGGAGCAATGATGCGTAAGAGTTCACGCCGCTGGCAAAGTAAGGTCAAACCGAGATAGGATTTCCCAAGTAATTCTGTGAATGGGAAACCTAAGTCCACCCTCGGCAATGGCCATCAGGGGAACGGTAATAAAATCATCACCGTATAAGATGCGGTTGCCTTCAAGGGGCATTATCTCGACGTTGTCCGGAACGTCGTAGGTCTCTCGGAACAGAGCAATGCCCTCGGCATCTTTGAAGCAGTCCCAGTACGGACAGGGGTCCTTCCATCTTCGTTCGGGAATCTCATCAGGGTCTAACTGGACGATTTTCCTTTTCATCTTCGGTGGCTGCGTGGAAGATTCACCGAAGGCCCCTGTCTCGTCTATCCCCTCAACCTGACCCGAGGATTCTGCAACTGCGTCCTCGTGAGTGGAGCGACGCTCGGATTCAGCTTCCATGCTCTCCCTCGTTGCGTAAATCCTCGGCTTCTTTCTCCGTGGACTCCTCAATGTCAATCACGGGAGGTGGACTAGCCGTTCGGACGGTAGGTGGGCTCATGGTTCGGAGTGGGGTCGCTTGAACGGGGAAATCAACCCCAGGGACCCCCTGTGGCATTTGCTCCCCTTCCCGAACGAGATAGCCGCGGGCGGAAGATCTGATGATCTCAGCTATCATGGGGTCGATTGTCCTTCGGCCGAAGGCTCCAGGCGGCGAATCCATACCTAAAAGACAAGTGCACGGGAGAAGACCGTTAGCGAAGAGCGAGGTCTGGATCCTAAGGTGCCTACGTACGGTGATTCTAGGCTACCGAACGGATCTTCGGATCGTGTACGGCTTAACTGTACCGAGCGATGATTTGTCGGGAATTCTTATGGGTCTAAGTTTTTGAACATTTGTTCGGAGTTGTCATTCGGTTACTGTCCCTATAAGTTTATTCCGAAGGAAAGCGTGGGTTAAATTCCTTATTTGTTGTTCGGAAGAACAAGGGTTGAAGATGCACATGCGTTCGGAAGAACACAAGAACATCTTCAACCATTTCTGGAATTCCAGAAAACGTTACAGACGAGATAGGAGAGAAAAAGCCCGTTCTAAGCCAAAACATGTCCAAAAACAGTCAAAATGCATAGAAAAAGATAGAGAAACGAGAAATACCTGAAAAATGAAGCGAAATCTGCGATCAAACACTCGAAATCTTCGATTTTTGTTGGGTTTTTGGCTGGAGACTCGCTCTGGCAGATGAACGATCAAGAACGGAGGAAGAGAAAGTTGATTTTCTCTCCGTCCGTCGCTTTATACCTAGGGGCGTAACCCGCACCGGCTACCGAACCTACCTACCGATTTTTTGGCGGAGATTGATGTACCGCTGATTGTTCGACGCTGGAACTCGATGCACGCTACCAACCCGCCAATGGTCTCGACGCGCGGGCAAAATTGAAGTTGGCGATGCAGATCATTCAAATCTATACATCTAACTTATCTGGTTCTAAACTAATGTATGTCGCTATAGTCCAAAGTACGATAGCCATGACGATTGCGACACAACTACGACGATCCATACCGTTCATTTTGTTTTTTTTGGTGTTTTAATCATGTAGTGGGCCGAAATATCCGAAGTCCAAAGGGTTCAAAAGGATCAACCCATCTGGCCCATCGTACAGCTGTCTCAGTTCGTCTACGTTCAAAAGTATTAGTGTCCGAACAAACGTGTATTTCTGGGTTGTTTGTCCGAAGAATACAAGCCCTATTGAAAGAATTGTGACCCGTTTATTCGGATCATCTTCCTCTTCACAACTACTGTTGCTCGGACAGACGATTCGGTTTGGTGGACGTGTATTGTTCGGATAACCGCCTCTGTGGGAACATTCTAGATCCTTTCCACTTATGGCCGATTCTAGAAGTCTTCGATGATACGCAAGATGTCTTCTCTGATATACGAAGTGACATCTCTGGCCAATAGCGACAGGCCTGACATTAGTCACCGTGACACGGCAAGATCTTCAGAAGGCGGCCCTCATTAATCTGACATGTGACGTCAGCCGAGCGTAGAAGTGCGCGTGTAGCCTACGCTCGACTAACTCACCGCTTCCATCCCACGCCTATAAATAGAGGAGTACTTCACCTAAGACGGGGATCTGTTCTGAGTGTACACACACGAAAAACTACTCTCTCTCTACATATGTTTTCTTACCAAACTTCTTCCTCCATATACTAACTTAATCGTCGGAGCTTCTTCCCGGAGGAACACCCCCCTCCGGTCTGCAGGTACAAGGAGTTACACGTCATCGCTCCACGATTCAACAGCAAGCGAGAAGGGTTCAAGAGGTTCGAGGTTAAAACAGCCCCCCACAGCTATCAACGTGATTTTCTTATTTGTCCTCTTTTCCAAAGTAAGCCGCAGCCTTCTTTTGTTTTGGCCTTATTCAAATTTTTTTTTTGTATTTGTTAATTTTACATCAGTTTTTCGTGAATTATTAATTCATTTCGACTAGAGGAATTGAAAACATAAAAACTTATAATTTTTACCCAAGTTTTAGCTTCTTTTTTATTGTTGCTACAATCCATAAAATTTTGATGCAAAACCAAAAAATGGGGAAAAAATTGAATACGGACAAAACAAAAAAAGGCTGGGCCTTATTTTGGAAAACTAGGCCTTAATGTTAAATCTTAAATATTTGGTGACTTCTTCTTCTACTTCTTTTTTTTTTTTGAATCACTTGGAAAACAAGACCCAAACAAGTATTGGGTATTCGATTTGGTTAACATTTAATTTGGTATCTCATCCTCCCTTGGTCTTAACCAGTGGCGGAGCCAGGAATTGTAGTGGGAGGGGGCACCCAAATACGCTAATATATTCGATATCAAAAATAATTACATGAGTCTTACGATTAACCATTACATAATACCCAAAAAAGACATACGTCAACTTGTTAATGATTTGGAGTTTGAAGTTCTATCAAAACGGAACTCGACAATTATGTAAAGCACGAAAATCTATTACGATTGATTCTAAACCCAATTTTAGAGAGATTTCCTTTTCAATGTAGATAAGGGAACTATCCGAGAGGAATTCATTTTCCATTTTGTTCTGAAGCCTAATTTTGATAATCTTCATGGCTGAAAATGATCGTTCCGCCGTTGCCGTTGAAACAGGAAGAGTGAGCACGAGTTTGATCAGTCGGAATACTAAGTCGTAGGTTGTTGATCTCAATCAACTGGTATAGCTCCCTTTAAATAATGGGATGCCACCCAATGGGCAACCCCATTACAATTTCTAGGGACCCAAGAGAAAGAAAGTGAATTAACGAAGCAAGGTTCCTATTCTCCTCAATAGAAACTGAAACGTAGTTCCCCCAATTTATCATTGTCGTCAGAAGCTTTTGACCATAGTAGCTAGCTTTGTTGGAATGGAATTATTTTTTTTGTTTTTTCGTTCCGCTGCTGGAATGAAATTCAAAACTTGGATTTACCCGGTAGCAAGATGGTGTCTGTTCAAGCCCTAAAAGTTCAAACTCTATGTAGCAAGCGATGGTGTCTGTTCAAACCCTAAAGTTGCAGTAGTAAACAGTAAAATATACTAGTAATAAAATTGAGGGAGTTCAAATAAAGAACAAGTAGTGGATAAAATATTTCTTTAATTATTACCTGATTAAAGAATATAGCAATAGATTTGTTGGGGATTGCCAAGGGAAAATCCAAGCCAAACTCTGTGTAGCCTCTCTCCGTTCAAGTTTTGATGGGTTTAGAGGTAGGAGAATAAAAAAGAACGATTAAATAATCCTTTGAAATTTGAAGGGACACTTTTACTAAACGAGAATTTGACACTGGTCGGAGGTTTCAGAAACTACACTTCTCTCCCTTGAGTTTCAGAAACTACAATTCCAAAAGGACCAAAACTTTTATGTGCATGACCCCTCCCCCAATCCCCAATTTAAAAAAAAAAAAAATTTTTTTTTTTTTTTTTTGAAAACCGGGGGGGTGCATGTGCCCCCTCCCCCCCTAATCCCCTCCGCCCCTGGTCTTAACAATAAAAAGATACAAATACATGTGGCCAATCCAATGTGCTTGATAATAATGTAATAACTTCAAATTTTAGAATTAATCAAGATGCGTGTAAATTGACAGCACACCTAATTAGTTATATAAAAAAAATGTAATGTAAACTGGCGTACTGGATTTCAAAGGATACGAAGAAAACTTTGTTTTTGGGATCTCGGTACACAAGCCTTTACCAAATGGATCTATCGAATTTCACAAGCCAATTAACTTTCTGTAATCGCGCAAGCAAGGGAAATTTTTTTTTTTTGCCAAACGATAAACAGATGATATTATAACTCCAACGAAAGATTACTTTAAGATGAAAATTCGTCGTTAGACAAAGGACCAAGTAATCAAGATGGCGGTGATTCATCCCACAGACTATACCCCAAACCTGCGGAAACGAAAAACAATCCAACTGGGAGAAACCCAGTCAAGAGAAAGGCTCACGGCAAGAAACCAGAGAGAAAAACCTTCACAAAAGGAAAAAGAATAAACAAAAGATCGCAAACCAACAAGAAAATGAAAAAACCTCGCCATCATCATCCACCAACGTACAAAGATCTCCAACTCCGGTGACCCAATCATGCACATAAAGCTCCGCATCCACAGCCGCACATCTAATCCCAACACCAGACGAGTTGCCGCAAACGGTGAATATGGAGGAGGTTTGGCGGTAGAGGAACCGGGAAGGCCAATTGGATTTTTTTTTCCTCAAACGAAGCCAAATTAACAAAAATTAAATAAGAAAGAAAAGGAAAGACTTAGATACAGCTTGTCCACTAATAGTTGTTTTAAGATATATATACTTTCACACTTCAATTTCGGTAACGCATATCATGATGATTAAACCATTTATTGTGGAAGAATAGACAATAGCCTAGCCCATGCCAGTTGGTACTATTTGTGATCGAATAGGACTTTTGGGGTGCAATCTCAGGCAAGCTAGCTGCTTTAATTTTGAGCCACATACTAGTACTAGTAATATTTTTAAGTTCTTTTAATTTAATTGGTATTTTTCAACTCCACATGCATCTTACTAGTAATGTGAGCCTCTCATACTTCAGTGGTTGAGATAATCGACATCTATACTTAATTAGCTAGCTAGGCCTTGTTTTGTATATATATATATGCATGTTTAAAAATGCTTCATGCCTTCATATAGCTGGTTTTTGGTAATTTTAGGGAGCAAGATGGGATTACAGAAAAGAGAGGAGAGTACCATCCATCCATCCATCCCGATAGACGGGAAGCAAGTTGTGTGGCTGTTAGAAAACTCTCAAAAGGCACTTATTATCAAAGAGTAGTTAACTAGGAAACAGGAATTGTTATACAGTAAGTGATTGTTGTCGAGCTTTGTAAAGTGTTTACGATCAAATCAATTAATTCATGGCTTTTGCGCCAATTGTGTTATATATGCAAGCAATCGTGTTTCTTTATCCTTTTATATATATGTTTTTGTGAGAGCTAGTAGTGTTCATGTTTAATTTGTTAAAACTTTGAGAATTAGTTCTACTTCGGTGGGCACATAATATATTATTGCCGTCCGCTTCTGGTCTGACTTGATGTGAGTTCTACATCCAAAAATAAAAAGGGAATTTAGAAGGCCGCTTGGGGAGGCACCTAGATTGGTAAGTAGTAGTAATATCTCTTGAAATTAGTAAAGACCCTTTCCAGATTAAAAGTTAGCTTCTGAGAGATAAACATTAGAAGAATATCTCTTGGAAAAGAAGAATGTTGTGGTCCCTTCTTGACTCGTGTTCTTAATTTCATCATAAATATTATTGATTACCAATTCTGAGAGTATTATATATATATGTGTGTGTGTGTGTAAGTCTAATACATCATATATTAAAATATGGTTAAAACTTAAGCGCTTTGATTTCTAATCCGTGTAAACCGGTATGAAGATCTAATTTTTCAGATCATTTAATGCTAAAACGTTATAATTAATTTTTGTTTGTAGAGTTCTCATAATTAAGTATCTGCTCTAAAGGGTCTCAAATAAAAAATAAATTTTTAATTATGATGGCCCTAGGGATAAAAATTAATCATGACTCTTTAGAACAATATGATTAGAAAATAAGATCTTCGCAACGATCTAAATAGATTAAAAATTCGAGCACTTAATTTTTTAAGAAGATTTATATTCTAAAAAATATAGTTAAAAAACTAAGTGCTCTAATTTTTAATTTGTTGTAATCGGTGCGAAAATCTTATTTTTCTGATCATTCTATCCGAAAGGGACATAATTAATTTTTATCTCTAAGACTCTCATAATCAAGTATCTGCTTTACAGGGTCCCAAAAGGGTTTACATGGCATTTTTCGTCCAAATTCCTAACTTTTGTTAACTATTGGATTGTAGGTAACAGTATGATAGTTGATGAGATGAATTGTCGAATTAATAATTTAGGGACTAAGTAGAAAAAATGTGCATAGTTTGAGAAATAAAAAGGAAAAAAAACTCAACATATCTATATGAACATAAGTTTCCTACTGACATCGGCAGTCGGTTGCTGGACGAGGGCTCTCGGCCATGGAGGCAGTGAGAGGCCGTGACGACGAGAAACAGCATTGCACACGGACATGACTCTGGATTCGATGGCCGGCTAAACTCCATTCTCTAGGGAAGATGAAGTACCGAGCCCAGTAATTTAATTTGTATATGTATAGGTTTAGATTTTAATATTCAGACCAATTGTTTAACTAGAACTCATTTCAGTTTTGTGGAATAATTTTATCTTTCAATATGTTTCGTTTTTATATCCATGGTCTTCAAATACGAAGTTAGACAATGGAATTCTTTGATTGAACTTGGGTGATTGAGATGGATTATGCTCGTAAGACGGTCCGTGCTATGGGATAGTGTATGCTGATTGGCAACTCAATATATTATCTTGACGATTGGCGGAAGGGATTGCAAGCCCTAACAATAGTATTTAATGATTCGAATGTTAAATCTAACCTAGTCATGTCGTTCTTACGTGGTCGGGGTGGATTCTCTGGGTATTTGTTGTCTTTTATCCTCGACTAACACTTTATCGCTTTTGAGACTGATGATTCTAGGTGTGAATATACAGCAAATTGTGAATGCTGCTGTTTGTGTCAGACTCAACGTTTGAGTCAGAGTGGAAAATATCGGTTGCCTTGTGCTTTTCTTGTTTACAATAGTTAGACGATTAATTTGGCTTTATCCAAGATTTTTGTAACGAACTCGGTTTATAAGTGCGGGTGGACTATTATTAAGTATATATAATCTTCTCCATTTTGATTAAAAAATAATTATATTCCTTAGGTGCAAGTGCCTAAAATTTACTCATTTCTTTCTTTTTCATTTTACCGGATGAATGGGACATTATTTATGTCGTGAGAATGTTTCTGGGTTGAACTTTTGCTTCCCTTCTGGGCAATGGGCATGCTCTGTTGTCACAAGCCAAGGCTGGTTGTTGAAGCCCATTGTACTCGGCCCAAAAATTTATTTATGTGGGCTGACATATGAGTGACTCCTCGTTTCTATGTCAGTTAGATATACAGTAAATATAAATCCATAAAGTGACTATCTTACTGAGTATTTGTTTTGATGAGTGATTGAAAATCATGGACGGTCAAACTTCCCCCATTAAAATAAATTGGAAGATGCAAATACATCAAGAATTTTTCCGCAGAAAAGATAGCAATTTATATATCGGTAAATGATCCCTGAGCCATAGTTATTGCCAAATCACAATAATCAATAGGCTCTAATAATAGTAATAATAAAAACAGGCTGTAGTTCAAATATTGCAACAACCACTTGTACGAGGAAATTTTCTATACAACGGTATTATGTAGCCCTCCAAGTCTCACATTGAGTGGAACCTACACATACACAGATCTCATTCTATGTAAGGCCGTACGTAGGAAAAGCCGTTGTGTCCATTTTTTTCCCCCTTGTACAATGCAACATTGAAGTTGGCAGCAGTGGGTCCTTGCTACACTTATTTGTTACGATAGACACTCAAGATACTCGATGCAGAGAATCAAAGACCATTGGTAACTGTTACAATCCCATAAATACAAATTAAATCCCTGTTATGACAATTCCAATCAGCTGCTTTTGAGTAATCCGTAACGTTTATAGGGTGGATTCACCACATGCAGACTAAGAAATGTATTAATGGAAAATTGGGGGACCATTTGACTTGTTGGCTGTAGACTTTCTCAATATCTGACTCCCTCCCAAATATCTTAGTAGGCTTGGGCTATATTTACTTTACTGTATTGTTGTTTGGGGTTTTGCATTTAAATTCTTTTCTTCTCATTCTGGGTAATACTAAAGAATCTCCGCTTTTTGCATTTCTTATATGCTTCTTAGTCCTATCAAAGAAAGAAAGAAAGAAAGAAAGAAAGAAAGAATAAATTAATTAATTAAAAAGAAAGAATCCCTCACAACTTTTCGAATACAACACAGAGAGTGCAATAGAAATAAAGAGCCAAAGGGAATTTTCAAAAGCATTGGTCCAGTGTGCTGTATTTCCCTTTTTTTTTAAATATAAAAATAATCCAGAATTGAACTTCCCCTAAGGCCCGAATAGGATCGATCATCTGATCTGATCAGGCTCGATCTGTTTGGCTTGGTAGGGTATTCAAGTTACTAGTACTAGTAAATGCTAAAGGCAAACAAATGAAAAGAAAAGTGGAGGGCAGAGAGCATCATTTCTTTCAACAAGTAAAAGTCAGAAGCAAGGCATATATAGACAACAACGGTAACCCAAATCCCTTTAAGTGAATGTCAATTCAAGCATCTCTCATCATGCCAAAGTGTTTGTTTGTGCTGTTAACACATGTAATTGCTACGCTTATCTCTCCAATTACCGTCAAAACAAAGAGATTGTGCGCCGCCAAGAGGGCAGTAGTTCCATTTCAGTATTCGAGAAGCATATTGATCGATGTGCCAGCAGAATGACCGTAGGTTTCCAAACAGAGACAAATTTTCTTCCTTTCGCTTCCGCATAGGTTTGGATGCTTTTTAATGTCTCATGCATGTTGAAACAGAATTAAAGAAAAGAACTGCTGAAGGCCAATGCATTAAGATGCGGCCAAAAGGGCACACCTTTACGCTTCCCATTTTTCTAAAGAACGACCCCAGCTGATTTGTTGTTGATACCTATCTTGCCGGGTGACTGAAATTTTTGGCTTTTGATTAGAGCAGCCTGTGCTTTACTGAATCAGATTCTCTCTCCCTCATTCCTCTCTCTCTCTCTCTCTCTCTCTCTCTCTCCTTGTGACTGTGTGTGCATGTAGGCATGATTCATGATGCCTGGTAGATGATCATAACCCACTAAGCTATATATATAGGATCATACAACAGCTAGCCTTTCATTCAACTTCAAGTGCTCATTTCTATATTTGTTGTTCCGAGATACACATATACACGAGTACTTTTGTAGCCTGAAATACCCTTTACAATTTTAAGAAATCATGGCAAGCCAGCAACCCCCAGCTCGCCCATGGTTCCGTTTAGCTTCAATGGCTCGTCCAGCCTCTGCCCCCACCCCAGCTCCTGCTCCACCACCAGCTCCATCTGCTGGCCCACAAGCTCCCCAGCCAAGGCCGCCACCATTTGTCCGGCCCATATTAACCCAAACAACTGTTACACCAACGCCTCTAGAACTTGTCCCACCGCCTCCTCCACCCTCAGCACCTCAAGCACCTACCCCACCATCTCCACAGCGAGCGACCCAAGCACCTGCCCCACCACCACCTGAACCACGGCAGCCAACTCCACCACCTCCTTCCCCCATTGCTCCAGCACCACCACGGGCTGTCGTGGCACCACCGCCTCCCGTAGCCACAACATCATCTGTTATAACATCACCTATCATCAAAGCATCCACTCCTTCCCCAAAATCATCACCAACTTCAACGACTCTTCAAATTGCATCCTCTTCATTGCCCACCTCTCCAAAACTAAGAGCCACCTATGTTCCTTCCTCTGCTCTGCCAACATATCCCCCACCACCAAAACCATCGTCGCCATCCCCAACAGCACCACCACCACCACCTCCTTCCCCCATACCCGTCGTTGCCCCCACAGCCATCACGACTGCTTGGGTGCCAACCCAAACACGCTACCCCCAAATTGGTGAATTAGCTCAACCAAAAGCCCCATCTCCACCCCCTAAGGTCCCACTTCCACAGATCACTCCCCTCGCTCACCCACCATCTCCACTAACATTACCCCCAGCCCAATTGAAGTCTGACACGGAACACCATGCCATCATTCCTCCAGAAGCTGAGCAGAAAACTATTCTGGTCCAAGAAACCATTGGAACTACACCTAAGGTGTATGTCAGCGGGAACAAAATCCCTGGAATTGCCATGAATCGGAAGCAAGACCTAACTAGAGACAACAAAGCGAAAGAAAACGACAACCATTTCAAGAAGCTATCTGATTCTGAAGGGTATGGGATGAGGATCATCACAATTGCAGGTGAAAACAAAGGTGCGATCATGGAGTTAGGCCCTACCCCTAATTCCCAAAAAAAACATGAGTTTGGTGGCGGAAACCCTCCTGGCCTTCACATGAAAGGCGACCCCAGAGCTTCGAGAGGTGGTGGAAAATTAGGAAGTGATGGCAGCAATGGCAGTAACGAAGAAGGAAGGATAAAGAGCAAGGACAAAAGTGACAAAACTATGGCGCCAATTTCGTCACCTCCACTGAAGGCCTTTATGAACAGCAACGTGCAGGGTGTGAACAATTCGATTCTCTTCAATTGTTCTTGTACTCACCATGACCCTGGGGTCCACCTCTCCCTTTCTAGACAGCCCAATGGTGGTGGAGGCCATGGAATACACATCAAGGACCGCACAAACGGCTAATACAATTACAGAGAGAAAGAAGAAGAAGAAGAAGAAGAAGAAGAAGAAGAAGAAGAAGAAGAAGAAGAAGAAGAAGAGATAGGGGAACTAATTAAGGGTATTGATTTCACTTTCATGTACTACAATAATGGGATAATGTGAGTGATATATATATATATATATATATATATATATATATATATATATATATATATATATATTATGTAGAGTTATGGTAAAAGGGACATGGATATGGATTCTTCAGTGTTTTGCTTTCCTCTATCATGGAAGGTAACTGAAGATCAAGGTCCATGGCCAGCTTCATTATGTTTGGTGAGCCTGGAATATGTTAGGCATTACGGAGCTAAGAAATAAATTGTTCTTTTTTCAAGTTACATGCATTGCAAAATTTAGTTAAAACTTGATACCCCACGCGGGTGCTTCGATCTACTTAGACAGAAAAACTGGTATGGACCACCGCTCTTAATTAGGAATGTGAGCCCCGCATATTTGAGTGTTCGGTAGACTTTACCCATGCATGACACTTGTTTATCTCAAATCAAATGGCTTGTTTATGTTAATCAAACACCGCCTAATAGGAAACGAATCACAAAAAACAAGAAAAGAAAAAGGAAGGGCTAGGAAGGCCTATGTTAAATAATCAGCAGACATCATTTTGAAAACTGTGTTGAGTGGAGAGCTATGTAGCATGGTATGGACACGGACATGACGGGGGCACATACATGGATACAAACGTACAATGCAACCACTAAATATTAGATTAGGACACCTATTGATGGCATTAGCAACCGGCGGTGTATGCCTATACACATATCTTATAGGAGTAGTTAACTTTTGGCATAATACTTGCAAAGTTTTACATATTTTACCCGAAAAAGCTTTCAAAATTAATAATAATCATCCTACATTGTCCCCAAAAATTAAAATTTAAAGGACACACCACGTTATGTGTTTCCTGTGTGTCACAAGTCCCTGCAGTTCCAACAAAGATACGGTGGTCTCTGGTAGTGCCGATCTGCACATCCAGGAGCTTAATGCATGGAAAATTCTTGGGACCTAGGGATTTATTAAGGATTCTAGGTTGGGAATTTAACAATGGTTTGGTTTAATTACATTCTCAATTCAAAATCAATGGTCTTGCAAGATTTTTTGCTGGGGCGATGGTTGAGTATGTTGCTCTAAAGTGATAAAATCAAGAATTATGACCCATCATTCTATTTCTAATTTCTGTCGTTGTTTTTCTCTTCTTTTTTTACAGTGTCACCATTACCAATATTGCCAACATTTTTGGGTACACAAATGTTGTGACCATTTTTTTTTTTGATCCGCAATGTTGTGACCTTGTGCGGATGTGTGTAGTGAAAATATATGAAGAAGGTGGCTGAGTTGGTTACCAATATTTAAACAGAAACACAAGTGCTACTCGAAAATGTCAAACTGGCAAATGGGTTCGAATTCAAGGTTGGAGGGATGGCATTCTCACTAGCTATTGGCACACTGGGTTTGATCCATTGAGCGATTTTGATGAGAGAAAAAAAATGTTAAAGTAGTTGAAAAACAAGAATTAAGTAGTGGTGAAGAAGACTATGATCAGGAGTTCTTATATGATGATCATGAGAATTATGACTCGAAATTAAAGAGTGTAAAGAAGTAGAACTTGATCCCCTGGTACTGTTCGCAACATTTGGATATTGTGGCTCCTAGTTATGGCAAAATTGCCCAGAATAAAAATGAACTGAAAATGTCATGTGAAGTTGGATGGCATGGGACTCAGAGGGTGAAAAGGGGAACAAGATGAAGAAGAAAAAAGAAGAGAACAACTGATTCTGATGGGATCAACGACACAAACCCAGATCGCACCAATCACAATCTAGATATCAGTTATCACAAGAAGCCTACTGTTACAAATAACAACCATTCCATACGATTAATTCTAAGAGTAAAAAAAGGACTCTGGTTTGGCAAGAAGCTCATCCCCCATGTCGGAGAGGATATATACTAAACTAGTAAACTGAATCAAGTGAGTCCGTCCATGCATGTCTTTTTTTTTTATTTTATTTTATTTTAATTTTATATCTCTCTTTGTATGTAGTATCGATCTGCTTTCCTTGCTCACTATGCTTCTTAATTTTATGTTAGCTAGGTCTACTTAATGTAGAGAGAAAATCGCGATGTAAAAGAAAGTAATGCAAAATATTCGCAGTACTAGTTAATTCTTGATACGAGTCAATTTGTGGTGATTTGTTTCAATTAATTTAGTTGAAGGATGTTCCTAGGAAGTTGGACTTATTTCAGTTAACAATTACGTAATTAATTTCCATTTGTATAATGCATTATGTACTGTAGTTGATGAGAAGGATGCTGAAGAGGAAGGTCCATCCAGACGTACTCGAAGCAAAAGCTGTTCATAATCAAGATCACAAAGGGGAGGGTGCATGGTGGTCATATTAAAAATGCGTACTGCCTACCACTAGCTCAATCAACATCACAGTTTCCCCTTCTCCGAATTACTAACGGTATTCTATCCTAGATGTGTTAAATTTTCTAATTTTATCAAGGTAGTGGTAATTCAAATTCCGTATTCACTCCAATGAATCTGGTAGGGTGGGCATGAAGTAGACACCAGCCAAAAAGACTTGCCTCCCTAAGATAAGGTCTCGCAAGGTCGAATTCCTCAAAAATATATCAAATATATACGTTGTTAGTTTTGAAGATATATGTATGTCAAACTTTCAAGTGGTCATTTCATCTACAGCTTCGTAGACTAATGTGTCTTTTTCTTTTCTTTTTGATGCGGATGCTATAATCTAAGCTGTGAAGAAGTCCCGAGTCTCTGGTTTCTTAAAAGTGTGTTCTCGTTATCATGTCATGAAATAATTCTCTTGTTAAGGCATAATTATGTCTTCTTCGATTTTCATATATATGAACCAATGAACTATGTGATCGGTATCTGTTTTGTACACTAATTGCTTCGGAAATTGTTTTGGCATTGTTGTGTGATAAAGAATTTGTTACATCAAAATTAGTGGCTTCAGTAATGTCATGAACCAGTCCTTTCGATGTGGGTCAAAAAGTAAATATCTGAGAATAGAAGGCCTTAATAGAATAATATGGAAACTTGGAGGGACTAAAAATAGGTTTGACTTTCTGAAGACAGCAGTTTTTTTCGATAGGCTCTCTCGCTCTCTCTCTCGAGTTCTACACAACTTTTCTTGGTGTCTCCGAATCACTGTCCTTGTTAATTTGAGTTACAGACTTCAAACGTCGAATCTGACAATTATGTTTGTGGATCTCTCTGTATTTGTTTGTGGTGGCGATAGATAGATTGGTTTGGTGGTGAGCAGTTTTAATCGAAGAGAGAGATGACTTCAAATCTAGACGTAGTTCATCCATTTGAGGAGGTTGCAAAGCACAACCATAAAGGGGATTGTTGGCTTATCATCTCTGGAAAGGTCGCTTCTCTCTCATTTTACTTACACTCTATTTCTGTCGATCGAATATTTCTCGTCATCTGGTTTTCCTGTTTGTGCATTCCAAGATTCATGACTTGCTGCAAAATTAGTAATCTTTTCGGATTTCTTTTTTGAATCACGTGGGTGGGAATATTGTTTGTTTATCACTACTTTTTTAAGCAAGAACTGAGTGAAGTCTTCATGGTGCCTCAGGCAACCCGGAAATCAATCTGATTCGGGCAACGCAATTCTTTTAATCAGTTAACAAAATTTAATCTTAGCAGCATGATTGGTCTCGTTCTGAAGGGAAAAAAAGAAAAAAAGGAGCACTAGGATATATAATCAATTGAGATATGATTATCACACTTCACTTTACTTCTAAAAAAAAATAAAAAATTACTATACATCTTTTTGTATGCTTTGAATATCTAATTTTAAAACTTCCACCCCCTTGTTGAAAAACTGTAATATGCCGGGAGGAATTCCTACCAGCAGACTTCCCTGCACACGAACTGAATTGTCCAAGTGCTCTTGGGAAAAAATTAGATTGCACTTATAAGTAGTAGAATTTGAGAAATAATGTCATTAACCCTGGGATGAGATCACATTGTAAATATCTAACCCGGGTAGCACTACGGTAAACCTCCAGCATAACGTGAAGCTTCCAAATGCATTCTTGGGTCTTTCTTCAGAATACAAAATCGATCTATTTGTTTCTGGATGGCCTTTACATTGTGGTGCTCTCTCTATCGGGAATAGCCTCTAGTGGTAGGGGGAAGTCAGAGATAAGGCAAAGGAATGATCAATCCTACACAGCTACGCTAAATCAATGGATTTTTCATGGTACACAAAGCCACTTATTCGTTTGTGACAGATCATGATTTAGTGCTTAGTTTTCATGCTTGTTGGGACTTGGGAGTGATTATTTAGTGCTCTTAGAGCACCGCCATATGGCGCTTCAAGGGCTTTTTACATCACACAGACTTGGTGGTGGAGCCCACACAAATGTGTGGTGGAGAAGGCCCCTACAGCACCACGTGGCTGTGCTCCAGTAGTAAGAAGTAATAATTCTCCGTTCTGTTTTCCAAGTTGACAAAACTTTGACTTTACATCATGGGTTTAATTGGGGTAATCTGATTGATTTTCTCCAGACTAGAAACTAGGAGTTCAGATTGTTATCACATTTTCGTGTATAATGATGGACAACTTATACTCCAGCTTCTTTGATGTGTAAGTAGTTCCAGTAGTGCATCTTTTCCTCGAAAAGCCATTGAGGAATTTCAAGTAATTGAAGCAGTGAGATACTAATTTTATTCAAGTTTTCCTTTAGTTTTCTATTCAGTCTTGGAATCTATAGCGTATGGTGAAAGCGTTTTCATTTTAATGCAGTGCCCCGCATACCAATTTGGATGATTGGTGGGTTGAATATCATCTTAGGTTCAGCTGTACTTGTTCCTTGAAGATTTCTCATTGATTCTACTTCTCTTCTTTTTCACAATTTTCAAGACAAATAGAACAAAGAACAATTTTCAAAAGAACCTTGAATGAAACTTTTAGGATTTGTTAGGGGGAGGTGATAATTCCACGAAAGTATTTGTTAGGGACACGACAAATTCCACGGCTGACTATTGTACCCTCCTCAGTCAAAACTAAGCAACCCAATCCTCCTCATCACTACAAATTTGTAGACTTGAAAGACCCACTTGTGCCGCTTCCCTCTCTACTCTCCTGTCTCCTCTGCCCCTCTTTACCTCCAATTGATTTTGTGGATTGGTCGCCGGAGGCAACCATTGGGAATGCCTCAAATCTGAATATTAATATGCTTGAATTGAATCAATCTCAGCATTCTTTTGAAACCCACGTAGAAGTCAACAAACCTAGCCTCTTCCTCGCCACATAAGATCACCAGATCAAGATCGATGACTCCCTTTGCCCATATGACAACAGTGTACTTCGAATAAGCAACACATCCATACTCTTTAGTTACTTTTTATCAAGTGAAAAAGGGGTGGTCTGCAAACATCACACCAAGGGTGGAGAGAGAAGAGAGAACAGAGAAAATGGGAATTTTTCTATCCTCTTCATTTCTTATTATTGATTAAAAAGATTCATTTTCTTTCTATAAAATTATGTCATCACTTTGAGTCTAAATTTTAAATACACAGAAGATTCCGAATGGTACCAGCGTTGGAAATTAAGATACTATTGAAGGGGGTTGGATGGGGTCACAGTGGTTAATTTCTAGTGAGAGAGGATGAGGAGAGAGAGAGAGAGAGAAATGGGTCTTGTAGTGAAGGAATTAAAGAGGGGAGGGAGAAATTCAAGAAGGCGAGTAGAGAAATTGGAGTGAGAGAAATGAGGATTGTTGCCTGATGGCAATGATTTTTATTTTTTGATAGTAAGCCAAGAGAAGGCAAAGAGGGAAAGTGAGTTGTTTTGATGAGGAGGATTGGGTTGCTCCGTTTTGACTGAGGAGGGAACAATAGTCAGTCTGTGGAATTTGTCATGTCCCTAACAAATACTGTCGAGGAATTATCACCTCCCTTTTTTAGGCCACAAAAGTCCAAAGTGCGAGAAATTAATTTTAAAGAACCTGCAATTTTGGGTATTGTACTTCAAAATATCGATGGAAGAATTGTTTCACGGCGTATCCAAAGTAATGAAAAGACAACTCTTTGTGTATGGTTTTGGGATTCTGGACTGCCTTTGTTGCCTTCTGGATTTCGATTCCTCTTGGACCCTATCGCTCTTCAATCACCCTATCCCACGGAAGTTCAATTGCTGGCCGACTACTGTTTGTCAACATATTCTTAACAGATGGACTTGTTGAATCTACTTAGAGCAGGTGATAGATCTCATGAACAATGCAGATGCAGCTGTCCAAACCTTTCAACTCGAAGGGTTGATGGAAGATTCAAGGTTTGTTTTAAAGAGGTGCAATTGCAACTTCACAATGGCACATGTAGTGAGAGATGCTAACTGGCATGATACAATGACCGATTAAGTTAGTGGACTGTTAATTGCTGATATGTTAGTGATAGGTTGGTTGGAGGGTTTAGTCCATCCTCTGCTGTTTCTACTTCTTATATGTCCCAATAAGTTAAAAGCACCATTCCCTCCAAGAAAGATAGAAAAGTAGTAGTGAAAATGTGAAAAAGGATAACCTTTATTCTCAGCTGTATATATAGCTGGTTAACCATTGAAGTTTAGACAAGTAACAAAGGGCTCCGCTTAAGTAGCCAGTGGTCAAAATTTTCCCACCTTTTGTTGACTGGCAGTCATAAACCTCTGTTTTAGGTGTATGATGTAACATCATTCTTGGATGATCATCCTGGAGGAGATGAAGTCTTGATAACGGCAACTGGTAAAATTATATGGCTATATACTTGCCCAGCATTTTTTCGGCAACGCCAATATTTAAACCTATATCAAATATGAGTGGTTTTTTGCAGGGAAAGATGCAACCGATGATTTTGAAGATGTGGGCCACAGTGATTCTGCAAGAGAGATGATGAGCAAGTACTTGGTTGGTGAGGTTGATAGCTTCACTATTCCGGCAAGAGAGTATTACAAACCACCTTCAAAAGCATCGTCCGCTTCTAACCAGTCTCCTGGAATCCTGGCTAAGATAATGCAATTTTTGGTACCCCTGTTGATCTTGGGATTAGCATTTGCTTTGCGACAATTTACCAAAAAAGACCAGTGAGTTAAGTTGGTCACTTGTGGTGTTTGGGCTTTGGACCAAAATGCATTTTGTGTGATAACTATTGTTGCGATCCATGAAGTGGTATTGTGTCTTATGAAAACTTCATTGTGTGTCTTCCCTGTGCTATATCCAGTTGCTGGTGCAGTTGTGACGTTGGAATTTATTTCTAGTGTCCGGATTTTTATATCTGTGTTGTCTTTAATGAAACGTTTTCATAGCATGCATATGCAAACTTACAGGGGCTGCCACACTCTAATTCTTCATCCACCACATATGGTTTCGATTTAACTCCACCATGTCGTTCTTGAAATGGAGATGGACCCTCCCTTTCAAGAAATTAGGTTCCAAAATGTCATGACGAACAGCAATGCTACCCTTCGATTAATACTGACCGAGGAAGGGTTTTGCTGTGAAGTTATGATTTTTTTTTTCTCTTTTAGACTTCAATGTTACTACGACATCTGACGGAACACGAACAAGAAGGACAAGGAAAATAAGAATTGTGAAAGCAAAATAAAACTATAATTTGATGGGCTATGGTACAGGAAGGCCCGTCAGTCTTATTCCTCAGGAAAGTTTTGGTCGCGGTGAACTTAACGCTGTCCCCTTTATAGGCAAGTAGAGTACTAGTGCTACAACCCTGCTGTAAGAAAGATTCAGAAGAAAGTAAATTAATGTAAGCTAGCTTAACAATACAAAAGCACTTTTACTCTTAAAGCAGGGGCGCGCGGGGGGGTTCTGCTCTATCAACATAATTTCATTGTTTGGATGGCCGTAAGTGGTAAAATGAGAACGGAAGACAAGTTTAGAGATTAGGGAGAGCTATCCTCCTCTGCTGACTGCTCTCTATGCCAGCCAGCATGGGACTGAGTCAGTCTCTAAATTAATCACTTGTGTTGTTTTTATATTGTCAGTGACTGATCGGTACCCTAGGCAAGTCGATCTGGAAGTAAGTTTTATCCCCCTTTGCTTGGTTTCTAATAAGTCCCAGAAGCCTTGGAGCAGGGAAATTAGCTGGCTTATTGGGAGGCTTTGAGGCAAGTCTTTTGATTCAGCTGGGGGAAGTTAGCTTGGGCAATCTATATTCCGAAGTACCAAAAATAAAATAAAAAGAAGTTAGCGTTGGGGTGCTGCAATCAATGGTCTATTACCTACGGCAAGAGAGGAACAACAGAGTTTCCAAGGGCATCCACAAATCTCCAGATGTAGTCCTACTCCGAATCCTATGCACCTTAAATCAGCTTTGATGTCATGAGCCAGCCAGCATTGGACAAAAATTTGTGGGTCCTGCCAAAAATGAGATCACTGCAGGAAGTTAACAATTAATTGCACTATCTATCTAGTATAGTGATATAGCACTAAAAATTAAGGCAGGCAGGCAGGCAGGCATCCCCTTGGGTTGGAGTGTGAGTCATTTTCTGATCAAATTAAGAGGTGCGCTAATGATTGTATTTCACGAACAAGTACCCCCGGCCGGCCCCTGGTTATGACGATGATTACTCCATATAGCACATGCACTTGAAAGTCAAAAGTCTTGTGTTTCACTTTCACCCATGTACCGACATGATGGGCATGGGGTAAAAAATTACTACGATGACAAGTCATCCATCTCATCTCATCTCATCTCATCTCCTAGAAAACATATATTACAGATCGACATTCTTCTTATCTTATCTTATATTAATTGTAGGAGTAGTAGTGTGTAGTACTTAAAACATGATTCCTCGATCGAGTATTTTGTGGAAATTAAAACATGATTCCAATAAAAAGCATGCATGATTCCTCAATCGAGTAGTATTTCGTGGAAAACATGATTCCAATAAAAGCATGATCGATTCCAAAGCTAGCCTCGATCGAGTATTTCGTGGAAAAACATGATTAATCCAAAGCACTCGCTCTGGTCTCCAGGGTTTCTTTAATTATTATAGGTAGGAGTAGTACTTAAAAAGTTGCTTCATACGTGTTTGATATTAATTGGTCTCCCCCTTTAATTTCTCAGTGGGAGAATCACTACTAGCTAGCTGGCTGGCTAAGATTACTACTCCCTCCTCCCTTTTTAAATGTCCCGCTTCATAATTCCAACTTATTAAAAATACATCATCATTATACCTTTCACATCAACTTTTTCCTCCACTTTCCCTACTTACCCATCATCATTACACTTTTACTCACTAACTTTTCAAAATGGAATCTACGTTTAGGGGCAAAATGTAAAATTCACCAACTTTTATCCACTAACTTTACAAAATGGAACACTTATTAAGGGACAGCCCAAAATAGAATACCGGACTCTAAAAAAGGGACGGAGGGAGTACTACTACTACTATTGCGAAAATGCATGCGTCCATTATTTTTACTAGTACTATTACGAAAATAAGAGCGTGTCACATTAATTTGTGGGATATAAATAATTATGCATGCCACCTTCATCTGATAGAGATGGTGGTGGGCAAATTGAATTGAACGCAATTCCACGCGTGTCGACTAATTACCAACTTCGATATATATCACCTACTACTATATATATATATATATATATATATATATATATAGACTGATAGCAAAGTTAATTTTCAAATGATTATATAGACTGATAGCAAAGTTAATTTTCAAAACATGTACTTATGCTCCCATCAAGCATTATTACCTTGTGGACAAGATCACTCGCTTAATATTAATGCATGCTCGAGCTAGGGGCTAATAAGTTTATCATATAGTAAAGGTAATTAATTTTCGCGTCCATTGGCCTACACGCGCCACAGTGCTAAAACTTATGGCAATTGTCATGCATCACTTAATTTGGATGATCACAGCTATCTGTACGTTATTATCTGTAGTAACCGTGTTTTGTTTTGTTTTGTTTTTTTTTCAATCTGTAGTAACCGAGTTTATGGTGGATAAACATGTTGCTAATCGCATTACGAGTTTGCATAAATTAATGACTAGCGACCCATGTTACTTGGACAAGCATGCATGTTATTATTTAATTGGAAAGTAGATGCAAATAGATATATACTTATGATCGATAACCATGCAATTCATGATTAGCACCCAAGATCGCATGATCTTGGTGTTCAAATCCTCTAATTTGTGGCTTTTATTGTGGTTAAGTGTCCTTTTTATTCCATTTTGCTCGTAAGGTTTTTTTTTTGTAGCGTTTCAGGTGAAATGTGCTAAAAGGGCGGTTTTGAAGGCCAAGTGACTTTCTGGGACGAGCAAAGTGTTCAAGTGCCCGTCGGTACTCATGTCGTTGCCACTAAAGCCTATCGGCGCTACAAGACGTCTCGGAGGCCGCCCGTTGACCAAGATTTCCATGTAGCGTGCTAAGGTTTCGTAAAGCAAGCAAGTGCATCGAGGATGGCCCTCGAGGGCACCCGAGAGTTCAAGGCCACAATGCACATCTCCGCTAAGTCCCACTGACCAAGTAACGAAGCGTTCGAAGTGCCGTCGGGACACGCCGTGGCATGGCAGCCAAGCTGGGCCAAAATTGCAGGCAAAGGGCAGAGGTAGCGCTACCTTGTTTTGGTGGTAGCGCTACCATCAAGCTGAAAACACCACAGTTGGCTAGGTAGTGCTACCTTGTTTTGGTGGTAGCGCTACCTTTCTCCCTCGACCAGACTTCAATGCCTTGTATATTTCAACCTTCCATTTATGGAAAGTTTCCACTTTAGGCATTATTTTGGGATATTTTGGGAACATTTTGGTCATTTTTAGGGCTGATTTGTAAGGCTTATAAATAGCCTCTTATGTCATATATGGGTATATAGGTAGATTTTATGCTTTAAGTCTTTTCTTCTTAGTTAAATTTCCATAGCTTTGTTCTTCAAGCTTTCTTAGTTTAATTGTTCAAGAACTCTTTAAGGTAATTGTTGTTCATTCATTTTCCGTTTGTTAATGTTGTAGCTACTCATTAGATCTTCTATAAAATCAAATTTATTTTCCTTTTTATCGGTTAAGCATGTTTTCATTTCCAAGCATAATTTCTAGTCTTTTTATTATGTGTGAATAGTCCATAGGTTTGGTCATGGGGTGAGATGCACTCTATGGATTAGTCGTTTAAACGGTTTCGCCTAAACTTTAGCTCGATTTCAATGTGTTGAATGAATTAAACCCATGATTTCTTGTATTGATCATGGGGTCGGTGGCTTCTTTGATCAATGAAGTCTATCGCCCTATGCTACGTGCTTGATAATCCTACGCGTGCGAACGATCCATTTTCGTCTCTCACTTGCGTTAAATGAGTTCAGTTTGAATTAATGCATTGAATTGAGTTACAAGTAGTCTTCAGCTATTAATTCTTCAAGTGGAATCCGGACGGTTTCGGTCCACTCATAAGTTAGATGAAGAAACCGCTTGACGGCTAAGTCGTGGGTTAATCAATCCCTATGACTTGACCGCTTTTAATCTAGTTCTATTTCAAGTTCAATTTCGTTAACCTAATCAAACTCCAAGTTGGCTGCTTGAAAGCCGTGCTACTTACTTACCTTCTATTCCAAATTTGCTAAAAAAGACTTCTCTGTGGGAACAATCCCGGTCTTATCGGATTTATTTGCTATCAACGACCTAGCCCTTTGCCTTATTGGGAGGGTAGTTTGCGGAGTTAAGCAATTCAGCAATTGCAGAAAAATTAACTCTTGTTGACAAAACATACTGGGCTAGCTGTGTAATTCACTATAT
Source organism: Rhododendron molle (assembly GCA_025413875.1). Classification (NCBI taxonomy): domain Eukaryota; kingdom Viridiplantae; phylum Streptophyta; class Magnoliopsida; order Ericales; family Ericaceae; genus Rhododendron; species Rhododendron molle. The sequence continues at coordinate 285,088 of CM046394.1, read as the reverse complement.
ACTTACAAAAAGCCAAAAAAGAAGAAGAAGAAGAAGAAGAAGAAGAAGTAAACATACATAAAAATCTACATACTCGTGTACATGTGACCGCAGGGTTTGATAATTTAATTGATTACCTTTAAATGAAAAAAATTGAAATATTTTTTATACCATTCATTTGAAAGGTCTGATTCATTCCGTGTGGTATAATCCAATATTCAAGTCGGAAGATGTCAATTCAAACACTATTTAAAAATGTTACGCCTCTAGTGGTTCATTTTATTCATGTGGTACGCCTCTTTTGGTTCATGTTATGCAATCTCTGGTTACTCTGTGTACTTAACGTTACGTCTATTGTGGGCCCTCCTTAAAAATTGTTACGCCGTCAATGGTAGTGTGTACAAACTTTGGCTAATGTCATGCAGCTTGTGTACGAAATTTGGCTAATGGTACACGGCTTGTGTACGAATTTGGCTAGTGCATGTCATGCGGCTTGTGGTTCAATGTTATGCGAGTTGTGATTCCATGTCATGCGCAGGTTGTGGTACAAGTTTGCCTTTGGCTCCAACCGCACCCGAAAACTAATGTTACGTACGTATGCCATTTCAAGGTCTTAATCAATTGATCCACCAAAATTTATGTTACCCCGTTCTAAGGTCTTCATCGAGCCAGCCAAAATTTATGTTAACACCATTCTAAGGTCGGGTCTTCATCGAGCCAATCACCCGGCCCTAACAAATTCATGTTACCGAAATGTCTCATTGTTAGTTAGAAAGTGTTACGCGCTTTTAAGGCTATGTTATGCCTCCTGTGGTTAATTAGGAATATATTTTATTGGTGGTATTTTGTTGGGTTGGCTAATTAAACAAGTTATTTTTGTATTGGTGACACAATGTGGACCACTTATTTGGGGTAATACGGTATCCTCTTTTAGATGAGTGATACTATATATATTTTTCGATCATAATTTTTAATTTTTTTGATTCCTCTCGTTGTGACAAATCAATAATTCATAAAAAATTAATTAATACAAAAATAACAATTACGAATTTTTTTTAATAAAGACAAAAAAAAAAAAAAAACTTGCATATTTAGCCAAAACAACCCTAGGCAAGTGTATTTCTACTAAAAATATAAAAAGAAGTTCTCTCACCTTGACTCTCAGTCCTACATGGGTTTTTATCAATAAAGCATAATTAATTCTTATACATTGATCAATATTGATGGGAGAACTAATCCGCAAGCTGCATTAATTCTCCGTATGATCGATCAGTATTGTAGTATTGATCAGATTGAAGAAGACAGCTGATAACAAAGTTTAGAAAGACTAATCTACTGCATTATATATATATTATTATGAACTTGGATTTAATTTGTTCCTGCTCGCCTTATCCAAACGCATATAATTAAGCTGGTGTACGTCATCTTTGCTTAATTTGTTCCTGGCGTGCGTGCTAGCTAATTATACTCATTTTCAAGTGATCATGACGATGGATCGTTTGTCCTGTCCCGGTTTCTAAGGTAGCTAGCTAGTCAAGTTGATCGAGCTAGCCCCTTTTTACCTGGTTTAATTTAATTTGATGGGGGCCGGGCGGCTGGTCCGGGCACTAGGTGTATTCCTTCAAAATTTACTCCTACTTAATAATTACTTCACCAAATTAAATGTTTGCACAGGTCATGAGACTGAGAGGTCTCTGTCAATAATATTCGATCAAGTACGCGCGTCATGATTTCCATCAACTAGCTAGCTTGAAATTAAGATATTGTGTTCATCGATCATGCAGTGCATGTTGTGTATTTTAATTACTAGTAGTACTATATATACTTTTGCAGTTAGATTAATTAGCTAGCCTAGGTGACTTGTATGTATAATCCGGTCATTCGATCACTGGTACGGTTGAAATAATATACTGTACTACATAAACGTTAACTAATGTTCCTTAATTAACGTAAATCCTCAATCGACCGAACGAGATACCATCTGGGGACAAATTCAAGGAATTGTATACGTAGTAATTAATTAAGGAGTAGAGTATACATACATTAATTTAACATTACTAGCTAATCGACATTAATTAATTTAATCATCTGATAATGAATGACGCGTATATACCTGATCCAATTAATAATAATAATAATAATGCTTAATTAATATTGTGTTGACGTACACAGCAATTTGCATGTCATCGATAATATAGTTGTCCACTAGTATACGTATGAGTGGTTGCCTAGCTAGCCTCTAGAACTCTCCATTGAACAAGATTACTCCTACTATATATATATATATTTCTTCTACTTCCAAGTCAAATATAGATGTGGATATCAAGGATAGAGCCCGAGGGACAAGTGGCGGCGGTAGCCACCACAAGGATTTCAAAACACACTATTACTATATTGAAAAAATATATATTTTATCCTCCAAATTATATAGATTCGCCACCATTAGATTTTTTTTTATATATAGGCAGTCTTTAATCCTCTAAAAATTACTCATTCTGGCCCATTTTAAATGTCTCATATGAAAATTCGTACATTTTTAAACCCCAAAGATATATATTTCTATATGTTATTTTTTATTTTTTAACACAATATTAGAGTAACTTTAATTTGGTGTAAAAAACAAAATATAGAATTATATATATATATTTATTTAAAAATGTACGAATTTCTGTAGGGGACATTTAAAGTGGGAGGAATGAATTAAGTTAGAGATGGATAAATTTATTATTTATATCCTTACTATGTCCTCTCGCGTGTAGTCAACTTTTCTCCATTAATAGTCTAGACACGTGCAAGTATTTAATTATCGGGTAGGCAGTGCGATTCAAATACAAGGTACATTACCTACTCCGATACCATATGAGATTGCTAATTATGAACTCATCTAAATGTTTAAGCTAGAGAGAGTAATTACTACTTATAGCGAGAGGAATATATGGGTGCTCTATATAGAAGTGTTTGCAATAGCCATGGGAGCATATTTTAGACTATAAATTTGGATTTTAATGGAAATGGATAAGCTTGTTTACCATAACTCTGAAATTAGGGTGAAACTGGAGTAAAAACTGGTAGTGTTTACTTAAGAAAATGGGAAAATAATCGGCTTTCAAATTAATTAGAACCCAAAATCTAGTCCCAAAAACATACCAAATCAAACTTATTAATTCTATAGAAGTAGATTTTAGACAAAATAGAACTTTTTTAAAGTGCAACTCAGTGGTCTTTTAAAATAGATCGACAAATATTTTGGGACAATAAAATGTCAAAAAGTAGACTAACCAAATTGGAACGGAGAGAGTAATCATTTATACCTTTGCAAAATATGAGCCTTTCACAAAAGCTCGTAAATTAGCTTGAATTTGTCACTTCAAATCAATATAGAAGGGTAAACGATCGAGTACTCCATTAGTTTTATATGGTACAGAGGGAGTAGTACAATTGTACAAACATCTCATGTACATTATCTCTCTAATAAATGAAACTGTAACGCATAGAAGTAAGACATCTATATAATATGACAGGGTGGTGTTTGAATCCAAAAGACAACCAATGGTCCAGATTTATCCCTCATTCTACATAAATCTACACCCTCCATTCTACAATGGCAGGCGCACAAATACTTAATATTTTTTGAGCATTCTCACTCACCCATTCCCGTGCCTAATTTGGAAATTTGATTTCCAAACCCAATCACACATTCCCAGATTTACAGCATTAAATACAATTTGGAAAGTCATCACCTAATTTCTCTCTCTCTCTCTCTCTCTCTCTCTCTCTCTCTCTCTCTCTCATAGTAAAAGGAAACCTCTCTTTTGTGTAATGAAAGGAGTAATTTATGTAACGCCCCGACTTTTCGGGTGCAAAATAAAATAATTTCTAAAGAAAATATTGCTAAATACATATAATTTTCCAAAATAAAGATTTTGCTAATACAATCTCAAGATAGATTTACGGAATCAAAATACACCAACTTCAGAGCTGACTCTAATCTTGATACGAATCCTAAGCATCCTCGATCCTCGTTACTGATATTCGTTCCGTGTCGAACGGCATCATCGTTGAATCTCCTCCATTGAATCCTGCGCCCTCTAGCAAATTGATCGCCGAAGCAATGCCAGGATACTGACGTATCCGTGAGTGATAAATCACCCAATGTAATAATCCAACCCAACCACCCCTCTTACATTACACCTAGCAAGCAAACAAGATAATCATGATGCGAATAAGTAAAACAGAGATTTTTCACGTCAACCAATTCATTACTATCCATTAGCCTAACGTGTGATCCAAAATCTCCCTACGAGATCTTTCCTCCCAACCGCTAGCCATGCTCGGTCCCATGAGATCACTTCCCTTTCTGTCGTAGATAACCTAAGTTACAATACTACAACAAGGGCTAGCTTATCATGCCTGAATCACAACTAGGGTTCGCCTATCTAATATACCACATCACAATCATCACAGGACACACGCCAATCTACATTCCACTGGACTCTCGCCAGACATCAATTTATTCCACTGGACTCTCGCCAGACATCAATTTATTCCACTGGATTTCCACTGGAGACATCAATTTATTCCACCAGAACATCACCGACTATCCGCCAAAGGGGTTTTATAAATCCTGGCTGTATTGGACCTCTCATGAGTTTTAACATCACAAAATATCATTGGGCCACCACCAGGTTTTAACATCACAAAATATCGGTGGGCCAGGTTTTATCAAAACCTCATCACGACATCACCGGCTTACTCCGAGTCTTAAATCATCTCCGCTTACTCTGTAGGTTTTAAATCATCAAACATCAGGCTTACTCGCCGCTTTTAAATCATTTCCGGCTTACTCGCCGGTTCTAAATCATCACAGATATCACTGGGCTTACTGCGATTTTAAATCATTTAGGGCTTACTCTGCCAGGTTTTAAATCATCACAAACATCACTTGGCTTACTCTGCCAGTCTTAAATGATTTTAAAATCATCGGCTTTTACCGTTTTAAATCATTTCAAACATCACTGGGCTTCTGCCAGTCTTAAATCATTTCCGGGCTTACTCTGCCGGTTTTAAATCATCACAAACATCATTGGGCTTACTTCGCAGTCTTAAATCATTTCACAAATCTCATCAGATCTTAAATCACGCTAAACTGCAAATAAATAAACTTTACAATTTATCCATTACTTAACATCGTCTACGTGATTTCTATTTCTGATACCACCCCATGTCCCTAGGGTCCAATCTATCATTCAAATGAAGCATCGATACAATATCAATCATAAAAATAATTAAAAACGAATAACAGACGGATCAACATAATTATTAAGCAATGCAATCACATAACTTTTTATGACTGGGCCGCTGCCCTTAATCTCGTATGGTCACAAAGTCATTAATAATGTATAAACTTGTTATAAATTATTTAAAAATAATTTTCTAAACTTTTATTAATTATTTATGAGTAATTAGGTTATTTAAATACTAATTAAATGTATTAATTAGGTAAAAATATTAGAATAATTATCGTAACCTTAATAAAGGTCCTAACAGTCCTCTATAACAAGTTTGAGTGCTAAAAGTTGAGTTTGGATGCTCACGGAATTAATTTAAATAAAGAAATAGGCAAAACAAGATTAAATAGACAATAAATGATTAAATATTTGATAATATTTTTATATTTACAGAATAACATTCTAGGGCTGTAAAAAGTATAAATAAAATTATTTGGAATTTTAAACCTTTTTTATAATATTTTACGGTATTATTATTAAGAAACAATGCTTAAATAATAATAAATAGTAAATCAAATAAATAAAATTTTATTTTAATAACATATCACCTTTGAACTGTCAGGAGTCTAAGGAAAATATTTTTGATATTAAAAATATTTTTTGTAAGGTCGTTATTAATTTTCGTTTATAACTTTAGTTAAAAATTAAATAAATAGCTAATAATATAAATTAACTACGAAATCAGCAAGTTATGATCTTTAACATGTTAGGAGTCTAGGAAAAATAGTTTGGGGATTTATAGAGTGCTTTATAAGGTCGCAACGATTTTTAGTTTACAATCGATCACACGATTACGAATAAAAATTAAATAAATAGAAGATAAAATAAAAAAATATGAAACTAACAAGTTATGATCTTTAGAATGTGGGTAATTTAGAAAAAATATTTCGGGGGTCGAAAACTAGGTTCGGAAGGTCGTAAAACACATTCGAAACAAAACAAGGGAACCCGCAAACTTGAATCGGGTTTGACCTTGCCGCAAGGTCTCAAGTGCAGTGCATCTTGGCCGACCAATCAGAAGGTCGCGCCGCAAGGTCGCTAGGTTCGTTTTTTTGATTTTTTTTTGTACTTTTTGATGCATGGGACTACGAGGGGCCATTGGGTTATGTCTATAAACATCAAATATACTTAGAGGAGGTTTAGGATCGAATTATAATACCTCGTATTGGGTGGAATTGGTTTCGATCGAAACTTGACAATTTGGAAAGAAAACTGGTTTCTTCGATCGGAGACAAATTGGGCTCGGATTGGTTGATCTTCGGGGATGCTTGGGATTATAGAATGAGATTGGAACGATCAATTTGGGTCTCGGACGGACGGATCTACAAAACCCACTTTTCTCTCTCTCTTTCTCTCTCTAGAACTCCATAGCTTTGGAGCTTTGATTTCCTTTCGATTTTCTCTCTTCTACGATTGGAGTGTGAAAATTTTCGTGCCTTGGTCGGAGTAGGAATGTATTTATAAGAGAATTGGATGAATTTGACCATCATATTGAGTCCTAATAGAATTGGGTTTTGGAACGGACGAATCGTGCTCGGTTTTAGGGTTACGGAGGAGGTAGAGATCGAGTAGGAGAGTGAGAGATAGAAGAGTTGTGCATGCATGCAAGTATTGTAGGAAAATTAAAAAAAAAAGTTGTGCATGCATATTTGTATCTAAAAGGAATAATAATAATAATTGTATTAAGAAAATAATTCTAATAACATTATTATAAAAAAAAAATTGGGTCAAAATTCCGGGTCGTTACAATTTATGTCATCTCTCTTCCCATAACTAAAAGGTACGTGAAATAATAATTCCTTAAATAGTGGACAAAATAACGGATATACATACGTACGTGATATCCTTTGCAATATAACCTACGTACATGAAATAATAATTCCAATGCTCGGTACACATTTTTGACAGGGTGGTTTTTGAATCTTTAAATTCCCTCCTATATTTTGGACCCTATGATCGATACACATTTTTTCTACCAGCGACATATTTGGAAATGATTCTACAAATATTTATCACTAAATTTTTCCTATTCAAATTCCTTGGCACTTTAGTACTGTAGAAGCAAAATATATGGAAATTATTTCCGAAATACAAATGGGTGATTTCAGTTATGGGAATTAAAAGACTTGATTGTAAAGATTTGCCGTTAACTGGGTGAGTATTTCCGAAATACAAATGGGTGATTTATGAATTTGCCGTTGATTGGGTGAGTGCTATAATGGAAATACAAATCGGGTAAGGCAAATTTGCCGTTGATTGAACAATACAAATTGGGTGAAACAAATTTATCTTCCTCTCTCTCCCTAATCGTTTCTCTCTCTCTCTCTCTCCCTAAAAGTTTTCTTTCCAGTTCTCTTTTTCGTCTCCCTAACTCTCGCCCTCTCTCTAATTCTCTCACCATAGGTATGGCTCTTTATTTCGTTTTTTTCCAATTCTCTCACCACAGGTATGGCTCTTTACTTCATTTTTTTTCCAATTCTTCATTTGTTTTTTGGTCCAATTCTATTTGTTAAGTTCAACTCCAAAAAATTTCGATTACGTTCAGTTCAAATTGGAGTGACGGCTATCCTGAGTATAATGTTTGAATCTATTTTTTTTTTTTTTTAGAATACACAAGGAGGGAGAGGTTTTCAATCCAAACCATCCTAAAGTGCATTGGTAATGAAGAAGTTCATTCTATAGGATTGAAATGAAGAAGTCTTTTTTTTTTACCCTCACAATAAATCAGGATTTGGTAAAACTTTAATCTTGATTGCCCTCACATAATGATTTTCCTCACAGTTATGGTATTCTATAACGGATTTTACTTTCTTTTTTCTATCCATTTGGTTATGAAATTCTATGACTTTCAAGTTATTTGCCATCATCGGAATCGTGCATAGCACAGGTCTTATGAGATTCCCAAATGGGATAATCAGTAACACAATTGAACAAAAATGTCGTGCTATGTAGAGGGGGTTTTCATAAGAACCGTGCTATGTACCCGTGCTTGCACATTTTCAAAGGTACTAAGTTGTCCTTCTTCTATTGTCACACCTAGATTCTGCATAAATTGGTTTATAAATTGTGATAAATCTAATAATTCTCGATATTCTTTATGCAGAAATGTCGAGGACTGACAAAGAACCAATGAGATCATCGTGAAAACATCGTTGTTAAAGTATTGTGGAATGGTCCAATAGCATTTTAGTCAATTTAACTTTATTGGATTTTTAATACGCGTGTTGCGTGATTTATGAATTTTCAACAAATTTTACCTATGCTTTGCTAATTTTATTTTATATGAATTTACTTTGTTTCTGTCTATTTTGTTATGAAACAATACTTTAAGTTATGCAGATTGAGTAAAAAATTTTGAAACATAATTTTAAGATCACGAAATCGGCCTATAACTTAAAATGGTACTCTTTTAGCGCTAATAAACATTCGTCACAAGGACACCAAAATTATAATCAAAAACACATTACTCAAACAACTGCAGGTACATCGGTGTTTTTTGATTTAATCAAGATTTATGCGTCTGAGTTTGTTCTATGTGTCTTAGTTGATTAAATTTGTTGTTTAGTTTTAATTTATGTGTTTTGAATGTTCGAGCCGTGCCTTCAGGCACGGGCATTCGCTAGTCTTTTATATATTACCAGTTTGTTTGATCATGTTGTCCCCCTCGATGCAATCTAATAATTTCACTTACTATGTCGTCGTTAATTAGTAAGGCAATGTATTTTGAGACCCCAAAACGAACAATTGCATAATACCAAAACATCATATATACATGGTATATAGTTTATGTGGTACTCTCGATAAATGAGTTACCATAACATGCACACCATGTAGATCACGCCTTCAAAGAGAGATTGAGGATCACATGCATGGCGATTCATAACATAAGCAAATAAATAAATACTAGGAATCGATGGAAATATTAAATACTAAAAAGAAATTAATGAGCAGAAGTTTATAATGTATTTTACATGGATTAATAGAATTCATGTGTATATGCGATTTGTAAATTTTCCCCTGAGGAATTGGAAGAGTTGAGTTTTTTACGGACCCCACCGACAATAGAGTCTAATTCCCTGTAAATTAGGATGATCATCAACCCACTTCTTTAGCTAGCTGCTTCTTTTCTAACTACGAACTACTTCTATTTTTTTACACCCCTTAATCCAAATTAACATACTCCTACAAATTAAAAAAATTACGAGTTAACATAGTGATAGCCTTAAGACAGTCAACACGGTATGCGCCTAGCACGGACGCAAACTGTCAACGGATTAGCCATCTCACACGATAACCTCAAAACCTCTGATAAGTCAACAGTCCTTTGATTCACTGGCAACCATTCAAACTTGTGTAAAAGCGAGGCCACCCAAAAGGTGACCGTGGTCAAACCCAAGGTCTTCCCCGGGCAGGTCCGTCTCCCGGACCCAAATGGCGCGAGCCTAAGGTCTGATCCAAACACCGAGAACTCTGCTGCTTGATGATCAGTAGCAGTACCCAAACTCACGAACCTCTCTGGCTTGAATTCAAGTGGATCCGACCACACATCTGGGTCCCGCATGATGGCCCACATATCCACCATTGCCGTAGTGCCTACTGGCACGTGATACCCATCAATAGTCGTGTCTGTTATCGCCAACCGCGACCAAGAGAGCAATGGTCCCGGCGGATGTAACCTCAACACTTCCTTCACCACTGCAGGTAGATACACCATCTTCGCGATATCAGTCTCTGTAACCGCGCGTGACCATCCCACTACTCTGTCTACCTCATCGTGCACCCTTGATTGAACTTCAGGATGGACTACCATCCGTGCTAGTATCCACTCCATCAAAATTGCCACGGTATCGCTTCCTCTGAATATCATTTCCTGAAACAACACAAATTAAACAGGCAATTTTCATATAAAGATATTGGTAATTAGGTCCATGCAAGTGTCGTCTTTCGTGCATTTTCAACTATACGCAAACAGTTACGACAAACACAAACGCTGTGAAAGCACAAAACACGACTAGGCAGTCGATGTATTTGTGTCAGACACATGGGGATACCGGTAAGCCGAAAGCTCACGGTGGTATGTAGTACTAGAATATCTTACAGGGAACCACACCAAAAAATAAAGCAAATAGAGAACACGTCTCTGAAACACGTTGAGGATTTGCATGTCTCATGTGGACATGTATGGAGAAATGGCGTGTTTGTCACTTCATAAAGAACACTTATACTCTTATATTTCAATAATTCAGATTATAACAAATTTGTTCCATGTGTCTCGTGGTTTGTCTTTAAATTTATTGGATAATTAATCATGTGGAAGCAATATAAGATCATGTTTTTCCTAAATTAATTATCGTTTTTGTAGTTTCTTCCGTACTCTTATTTATTTTTTCGTAATTTCTTGTTTAGCTTTTTGCAGAAATTTTTACAAGCAATTTTGTAGTAAAACTTATTGTGAATCTCTGACGACAAAGAGGGGTATTTTTATGTTTTTGATAGATAGAGGTGTATTTTATTGGTTGCTTACCCAAAGAACGGCAATCATATCGGGCTCTGATAATTTATCTGAACCCTCAAGGCAGAGCAAAACATGGACGAAATCACGGTTGAGGTGTCGGGGTTGAGCTCGGTGCTCTGCGATGACTCGGCTGACGAAGCGGTTCACTTTAGGGACAAGTTTGGAGCACCTGAACCGGATCTGTTGCGGGTCCAAGTCAGCTAACCAAGAAAGGTGATCGGACCAGTTGAGTGCGCCCAAAAGTTCGTACCCTTGGTCGACCAGCTCCCTCACTTCGTTTACTTCGGGATCGCTGGTATCGAGCCCGTATTTGCGTCCGAAAACGGAGCACATCATGTTGTTGAGAGAGGCATGTTTAAGTGCGTTGCGGACACGAATGTCTCCGGTTTGCGACGCACCCAACATTGCTACCAACTGACCAGCAATTTCGAACCTCTGTGACTCGGAGGCTTTGATTTGCTTGGGACAGAAGAGATGAGTGGCTGCGATTCTGCGGAGGGTTCGCCAGTAAACCCCATAGGGAGCGAACCCAATAGCTCTGTTGAACATAAGACTGTAAGCTGAGTCTTTTACCGGACGATCAACGAAAACGGAACTGTTGAGAATCTGTTTGGCTACGTCCGGATCACAGGTAGCGATAACTCTTGTTTCGCCAAGGCTGAAAGCCAATAGACGCTTGGCTTTGTATTTGTCGGCGGCGGCAGCAATCCGGTGGTGGGCCAGACCCCACATGAGGTTCATGCTCCCCATGACAGGGAAACCTCTTGGACCATCGGGTATGGGCTGCTGCTTATAATTGGCCGTTGTTGATGATATTAATTTCAAGTAGTTGAGAAGGCGTTTCCTCAACCTGTACTTGCCCCAAGCAGGACCACCAGGGTAAGCCCAGTAAATCAAGCTCAAGACTAGCCAGATAAAGCAAGTCAAAATAAAACACCCTAAGTAGTTGTCGACCCAAGTGAAAGCTCTATATTTGGAAGCTAGAGCCAGAACCCAAAGGCTCTCTGCCCGAGTTCCCCCAATACCCATATCCATGAGTACTCCTTACGCTATTTAATCAAACTAGTAGTATTTGAGTCTATGTATATATGATGATCGATAAGATTATAAGCTCACCCCCCACAAGCTTAGCTAGATATTGGTTTTGAAGCAAAAACCGAGGGTGGGTTTGGTTGGTATATATAGGGAAAGGGAAGACAAATGGGTGAGAGAGAGAAAAAAGAAAAAGAAAAAGAAAAAGAAAGGGAACAAAATATTCCGCGCCTAGCTTGAAGAAATTAAGAATAATTAAGCGGTATGCTTGTGATCGATCCCTTAAGTATACTACCCGGCCCTGTTGATACGTAGTTAGCTAGGTAGTAGGAGTGTGTGTATATATATATATATAGCCTAGAGGAGTATTAATTTAATGGGACGGGACGTTAGTAGTAGTATGTAGTAGTACTAGTATAGTACTGTAGGAGTATCAAAGGAAGGGAGGTCGGGCAGCGTGATGGGATTAGGATCGCAGTGACAGCCACGTGAGTGGTGTTGGGGTTAGAAGTGGAGAGTAGTAGTAGTGCACAATACATGCAACCAAGTGGTGTGGTTGATACACTGATCTTGGCTCGCAATCTGATCTGGGCATTGGGCAAATCAATCCTTCCTGCTATTTGGGTGGGCAGCCCTAGCTGTTATTGAGTCGCCACGTGTTGGTGACAAACAAATGCAGTGTTCTTAGACACGATCGATGGGGATAAGTACACTACTCCTATACTATTACTATACTACATATGTACTGATCAATGACTATTACCCAATCTACATATTATAGCCTTTCATCAAATTTGTCTAGTTGATCATGTCGACTAATAACCAATCAACTATTTTATTTAGTTACTCAAACGCAGTACTCCATCATTTAAATTAAATTTAATTTAATTTGTCGCCCGGCCTTTAGCATCAGCTAGTAAAATTTACTAAAGTATCTTTGTTAAGCTCTTCAAATCAATTTCCTTCAGATATAGTCATTGCTAAATAAATTTAAAAATGGTTTCATACAGGGCTATATTGGTTAATTATCCTGGGTTCTTTATGCTTTAACACAACGTAACATATAATTAATATTGCATATTGCAGGTCTCAGAGGATAATAACTAGCACAAAAGATCATATTGACATGATTGTACATCATTAATTAACTATATGACCGAATCTAACCGAAAGACTCTTCTGTTAGTTCATCGAATCTGGACAAGGCTATTATTGGTGTGCGACTACTTATTACCCATGATGATCACCCCATGAAGTGAGATTCTATCGCGGATGTTAGATTTAATCTCACATTACTCATCTAAGCTATTCAAGCTTGGTTAATATATTGTAGAGGTTACTCCCCCTATTGCCAATTGGTTTTAGGTTGGAACCCTCCAAGAACTCTAACATTGTATCAGAGTTAGGTTTTGGGTGGCCTCACCTCGTGTGGTCAAGTCTCCGTCGCCTGAGTCAATCACCTCATCTCATCAATTCATATCTCCAGGTGCATTCGGGCTGCACGAGAGGGGTCGCCCAACCACCCAAGCTTGGTTAATATATTCTAGAGATTATTCCACCTATTGTCAATTAGTTTTAAGTTGGAACCTTTCAAGAAATCTAACAGCGGAGATGTGACACGTGACACCCTGCTTTCCGGTGGCCGGCGGTACTACAGGATACCAGGCTCCGTTTGGACGAGAGGGGGCAAGTTGTAGTTTATAAAAAAAGATCTCTTTTAATTGTACAAAGCCTTTTAAAGCCGTGAGGGCGGGCCAAAGTGCATAGAAACTTCCAGGGATGGGTGACCTACTTGAAAGTCTATAAGATTTAGACGTCCAAAGCGAACAATATTGTACAAAGATGGAGCGGGTTGTTACAGGAGATTAATTTTCCAGCAGTTTCAACATTGATTTCCTGTGGTGTAGCTCAAAGGTCTCTTCTGATTTTATATTGAGGCATCTCGGTTTTGTGTCTGCCACCTATGGTCGAAATTTCCATACAGCATATATATTGATCTGGTATCATCCTTGAGAAAGATCGAGAGACGTAGGTTCCTTGCGAAAGATCGAGAGACGTAGGTTTGGTTCGTCAAAGCAACTTATGGTGGTGTTTTGTGAGCTATAGTTCTAACTGAATTATCCTTGAAGACAAATATTGATGCAATCTCAACACCCTCAGTAGGCGGCGAATCGACTTTAAGAAGACTATGTGAAACACAGGATTCGGTTCTCTTTTATGTATCGCATTTCAGTTCATTGTAATCTATAATTTCTGTTACTGTACAATTAAATTTGTTATCTGGTTTCTTGCCGATTGGACTTGGTTTTCCAAACAATAAATTGTATTTTGATCATAAAGTACATGATTAATTGCAAGTGAAATCTATCCCACCTAAAATTCATCCTCACAGATATGTTGATGATGCATTACATTACATGATATTGAAATTGTGGTTTCAATTAAACTATAGTTAGTTTTTTTTTACTATTATATATATATATATACTATAATAGCTAACCACATCCGTTAATCATTGTTACATTACAATAGCTTTTCAATTTCGATATGAAAGGGTTGAAGAGTTAATCATATATAATTAGACGTACTTACGTGGATATTTCGAATATTAAAATACCCCAATAGCTAGACAATTAAAAGTAGACAAATGAAATCTCTGTTAATTATCACTCAATTACGCAGCCAAAATGTTGCTTGGCTCGCAATAGTACTGCTGGAGTCATCAAAATCAGAAAACAATACAGAGGAAATATATATATATAATTGTAAATTTTGGATAAAAAGAGTACGGTCTCTGTCAATAGTGGCCGGGTTAATTGATTGGTGTGATTGGGCTATTAGCACAATCACACCGGCTCACCCACAGATCGAATTGGTTTCAAGGTGTTGCCATAATAACTACATGAACACATTCTTTTGTATTTTTTGATGATAGCTCCCGGCACGGATAGTGTTGGGGCTTTTTTCAAATCCCTAATCTAGAATATATTGAGGGGGTGTTTCACTGACAAAAATACTAAAAACTTAGATATTTTATCATTTCGTTTTTATTAATAAAAAAATTTCAACATTTTACCATTTGGTTTTCACTAACAAAAATATTGTCAACAAAAACTTTTTTTTACTACAGTAACTCCACTCAAAAATCTATCAACAACTTATTCACTGCCTGAAACAATTTGACATTTCTCAACAACTTATTCACTACCAGAAACATCTAACAACTTCTCAACCACAAATAAAAATCTACAAAATTTTCACTACGGAAAATACCCCTAATTCCAGGGTTTGCCCATTGTATTCCTATCATCATCACTTTAATTAACTCGACAATTTCCCTACTCCCAAGGGCGATGTGGCGTCATGTGATTGTATTACAAATCAATTAGTTTTTTTTTTTTTTAATTTTAAATCAAACACCATATAAAGAGTATTACCTAATGGAAGAAGTTCAATGGAACGTCCTTCCCCCGATGCCAACTAGCTAGTCATCACATACTACTACGGAGTATAATTTTTGTTTAGTTCCTATTTTTTCCCAAAACAGTGCTACTGGCCTATTTTTGGGTATCTTGAGTTGATTTCCTTACTCTTGCAAAATTACTACACCTCCAATAAATCTGTTTTGGGTTTCCATGAGCAAAGCTCTTGCCTAGCCCCACTTTTTTTTTTTTTAAACGGCAAAGAAAATTTTATTAATCTTTGAGTAAGATACAAAGACTAAAAGAAATAAGGATTTAAACAGTATCATATAGGGGTGTACATGGTCCGGATCGGTCCAGTTCTTTAGAAAACCAATAACTGGACCATTCCTTACGGTTCTAGAAAATTGGGAACCAAAACCTAACCAATATTAGCGTAGAACCTAACCAGAACCTAACCGTAAGACCGGTCCGGTTCCGGTTCTATCCAATTAGCATCCAAACATTTGTTCACAAAAATTAAAAATTCAAAACACTAAATATTGGGTATATTCACTACAATAAAAATTCTTAGAAGTTTGAATTCCTATAATTTTAATAGTATATTAAAACCTTTTCTAACAAATGAGATACTTTTTCTAAAAAAATTGATTTTAGTAAGGAAAAGATTAACTTACCAAATCCAAATAAATATTTAATTACACTTATATATATTATATGTGTGTGTTATATGCGGTCCGGTTCGGTTCTACCAACGGTTCTTTAATTGAGAACCAGTAACCGAACCAAAATTAACGGTTCTTAATTTTTTGGAACTATAACCTAACCAATGAACCACAGAACCGGACCAAATAGGACGGTTCGGTCCGGATCGGACCGATTTTACGGATCGAATCGGATCGGTTTCTTGTGCACCCTAGTATCATATCCCTAAACAAAACCTAAGTACAATTATGTGTCAATCCAAGACCTAAAAGAGAGAAAGAGCCAAGATTGGCAAACTGCCAACAAAGGGAACACTCAAATGGGCCGAAGCCCAAACACCTAACGGGATTGAACACCAAAATGGCCGAAGCTCAGTACAACAAAAGGTCTAGCCCATCCCATAACACCTAAGCCCCAACCCTACAGAAATGGGCCGGAGCCCAACAAACCCTATCCGAAACAGAGCCACCACTGCCCACCCCATTACGCCATCGTCCAACACCCAACCAGCAGCCACAAATGTAGATCTGGTCGGAGCACCCAAAATGGAGCAGCACGTAGTCCGGCAGAAAAGGACCCAACTTGAAACACCTCCCCAAAAGGCAATAGACGATTTCGCCCAACAGCTAAGAGCATGTACACCAATGGTTTGGTAAAATATCATGTGAATAGTTCACAATTTCATTTTAGCTATCACCTTTTTCTTCCACAACTACATCAATACTATCTATTTTACCTAACACTAATTAAAATATATATTCTTCCACTTTTTTCCTTTATCAATTTTTTTCCCGAGTTTCTTCTATCTTTTTTGTGCTAAAAACTGGGTTTTTATCAAACTAATTTGTGGGCAGCAGAGAAACAAGTCCGTTTCTTTTTTCCACCGGACTGTGGTCGCCGGAGTTGAAGGCTTTTTCTCGGCAAGATAGAAAAGTTTTGTTTTATGGTGATGAGCACTGGTTCAGAGAGAGAGATAGAGAGAGAGAGAGAGATAGAGAGAGAGAAGAACGAGAGATTGGTGGGGAGGAGAGAGAAAGAAATAATATTTTAACACTTACCTTGTGAACAGTTGTGCGGTAGAAATAGAGAACTACTGTTTACAAATGGAAAATACCTACCTGCTTAACTATTCTGCTGCAGCCCTCTTTTGGTGCATTGAATAGGTAAAATAGCTACAAAAGGTAATTTTGCTGCTCTGGTAAACTTGCTCTAAACCGACTGGAGAACATGCCGTCACTAGACCGTCGGGAAGGGGAGATAGCAGAGCACCACCAACCCCCACCACGTCAAAACCGCATCCAAACCCCTAAGAAGAAGCTGAAACGGCACACCCCGACAGAGTAGAAACGAACCTTTAGCTAGTGAAACTCGGGTTTGTCTTCTTCTTTTTTTCATTTTTTATAGATAGAGAGTAGATTTTATTTATTTGAGGGGCAAAATAAATGTCCACAGACCGAACAAACCATTCAAGAGTACCATTTGTTGGTTGGTCTTTACATCTTCGATCTTTTTAAGGTTTAATTTGGATCTTTGAATGACTTCCTTGGTTGAAGGAGTTGTCTCCCTCCTTAATTTGTATCTGTACGCGTTCTTTTGAGAATTGGATCGCTCTTAATTTAATTAATTGCCAACTTGTACTTTTGACTACGAAAAAATCCGAACAGTGGAGGGGAGCTTGGTAACTAAGGGAAGGTCCTACACATAGATGAAGTTAGATCAGCCTGATATATATATGGACTTGGAGAAGGAAAATTTGATCCTTGATTAGTGTATCCATTGTAATGATTGCCAATCTGTGTGACCCACTTCATTATAGGTGAACAAGAATATAACCTATACTATTACTGTACGGCCATGTTTGGGGAGGTCTTATTTTTGACCCCTGTATAAGACCAGGAGCCCACCATTTACCCCCGTTTGGCAACCACAAAGTGAGGGGTTTTCATTTGCACCAGTTCTTGGCTAATACCGGAGAATGGGGGATTTGGCGGTATAATTTTCGGCTAGGGTTTGAGGTCCACATAATTTATCCCCCCCCAGTCTCCCTTGAAACTGGGCGATTCCACCCCTTTTTATCCCCCTTCTCTCACCCCCAGCTTCCCATTTTAGCGCCCACCATTTCTGGTTTCGTTTTGAGAGCAGTGGCGATTTAGTGAGTGCAACCGATGTGTATGTGTGTGTGTGCGCGCAAAGTGCAGAAAAAATTCATGGCAGCCACTGTTTGCTTTGGACAGTGTGTGTGTGTGTGTTTGCTTTGGTTTTTTGGGGTCAAAACTTATCCTATTGTGCAGGTGTGACTGTGATTAAAATCATGCAAGTGCAGTCTTGAGCATGTTGTGTTATAAGCTGAAACAATTTGGTGGCTATGATGTGTTATAGGTTGAGCCAAGTGTGTGTATGTGTGTCCAGAGTATGGTAACATGCTATTTTTGTCCAGTTTGTATAATTGAAAAAAAAAAACGTATTTCAATACGGATTAAATATTGTGACTATGGATTAATTACTTCTAAGAATATATCTATTCCCAAATTAAACAAGTTAAATCATGGGTGTGTGTGTTTGAGATATGCAAATCAACGAGCAAACCACAACACAAGATATACGTGGAAAACCCCTGAGAGGGTAAAAACCACGGGAAGAAATCAAGCACTACTAAACACGAGGTTACAAGAACTCTTACGATCAGTTTGAACTCCACAAACCTAAACCTAGACGCTCTTGCCGAATCCACGCACACCTCTCTGAATGCTTGATTGTCGCTGCCTCGAATCCACGAGCTTTCCGTTTGCCTCCCGGAATCCACCGAAGGACTTGAACTTGCCTAGGAATCGTCCTAGGGCTTTTCTTCAGAGATTGATTGTTGTTGAAGTAGAAAACCCCTCGAAGATGATTCTTTAGAGCATAGGAATTGAAAAAACTCCCACTAGTCTTCGAGGTGCACAAACCCTAGCCGTCAAAAGTGTTCAGAGATGAGAAATATGAGCTCACCACTTTTATTTCAATGCTCGTCCAGTTTCTTAACCTAATGGATCTATATTTATAGACAAAACCATAAGTTGTTGTATTGCCCGTTTTGCTAAAGCAAAACCCTCTTTCATATATTGTTTCCTTTTCTCTATGATTCCAATCTTGATTAGGAAAGCCGAGTCACGTGCGTTATTGTTGGGAGATCGATAGACGACTCGATCTAATTGCTTGATATTTCTTCCATAAGAAATTACAACTCAATAATCAAATAATCGCAATTACATGGACGGATGTGTTTTGACGCATGCCATTGACAATCATAAATATTTTGCCCTTACAGTTTTCATGCAATTTACTGGGTTTAGAAGCTATTATGAAGGTTCAGAATGTTGTTTATGAGGTTTCTGAGGTTTATACTGCTGTTTTGAGGTTTACAATGTTGTTTCTGTAGTTGTTTTGAGGTTTACAATGCTGTTTCTGCAGTTTACACATGTTCTGCAATTTCTGAGGTTTATTTATGGGCAATGATGAATCAATTCAGCTATGAGTAACTTTGTGATTAAGGTGGATACCTTAGCGGGGTAACTTTTGTTGTTACAGCCATGAGTAGCCTTGTGATTCCCAAAAAATATTTTCTGAGCCCATGTTTGGTTTACTAAGTTTTGTTCTGGGTTTGCAAGTTGTTTTTCTACAACTTAACTTAGTTTAGGTGCCTGTTCTGTTCTGCAGTTTTTGAGTTGCTATTTTATGCAGTTTAGGTGGTTGTTTTCTGCATTTTTGAAGGCTGTTATGTTCTGTAGTTTTCTGAGTTTATGTTCTATTAGTGCGGTTTTCTGTGTTGTACAATTTGTGCACTGCGTGTGTGCAAACTGCAGAAAAACGGCATGCAATATCTGAAGGTGTGTGCTGCTGTCCGGATGTGCAATGCGTGTTTGGCATGCTGTTTTCAGGGCTGTTTGGTTGTCCGAATGTGGTCCTTTCTCTCCTTTTTTGGTCCAACGATAAAGACTTGACTCAGATATAAATTAGCAATCACATGAAAATGCAAGTGATGGATCAAACAGCTCCCCTAGCCAGCATATGTGTTTTTTCTAATCACTTTTCCTTTTCTGTTTAGCCAGATCGAGAACATGTCTATGGACATAATTGGATTAATACAAATTAGCGTATTAATTTATTATGCCCATTCAATGTACATCTAAAACAATGGAAAGGGGGTCCTAATATTACAGCTGCATGCTAGGCCCCCACAATTTGGTGGCAAACATCGATCATTTAATTTCATTGCATGCGGATTGTTTGGATGCCCTAGAGGAATCCTCCGTGTAGAAAAAATTATTAACAACTTGAAAGTTACCTATTTCTAGCTCCTCATGAGTTTCTTATCTTAATTTACACACATTCAAATTAACACACCTAGCATAACGTTATCTTTTTTAATCCATCTCAAAGTCCAAGAAAACATCTTTCAATTCTCTGAATTAGATTACTTAATAAGTTGTCTTGTTTTATGCCGGACTACATTCATATTTGATAAGCAGCTATATGGTGATGGTGATGGTGATGGTGATGGTGATGGTAGTGGTAGCGGGACGGAATACCCTAAAACCATGCTTGTTTAACTTTTTCCCTTCAATAAAATTGAAAATTAAACAAAACAACAAAATTTCCCTACGGACCCAACCTTAAGACCCATTTTCTTCCACTCCATTTTTATTTTATTTTATTGAAAGAGTTCGGTATTAGGTATAGTTTCGTTAATTTTGAAAGGGTCTGGGTCAAATTTGTTAAAAGGATCGGGGAAAAAAAAAAAAAAAAAACTAATGTTTAGTTATATTGGGCCAGTGCATGTAAGCCACCCCATGGTCGTCACCCGTCACAAGCTGATCGAACATGAATGGCTTGGTACCAAATCAGGATGGAACAGGAGTAGGGGGAGGCTTAATTAGTAACAGTGGTGGACAATGGGCTTCAGTAGGAATTAATTTAGGCAAAGTTTCCATCCTAGCAGCTGAATTGTGGGTTCTATGAGATGGGTTAAAATTAGCTTGGGATCACCAAATAACCAATCGTGACGTGGAAGTTGATGTGTTACTTGTCTTGCAGCTTATACAGGAGAGAGGAAATGCCCACCATTCTATATTTCCTATGATTTGGGATTTGCGAATAGATGTGCATATACTCTTTCTCTATCATGCCTTGGTTGATACTAGCTTCGGCTTAGTTATCTTTAATTCTTGTGTCTATTTTCTAGATGCCCGTCCCAATTTTTGATTTTATAGCGTTTGAAATCCTTAATTTCCAAGTAAGTTGAATAGCCTCCTTACCGAAAAAACTCACGCGCGCCCAGTGGTCCTAGCTTTTCCCTTTTCTGTCCGCGTCTCTCTCCATGTGCATGTGCACCCCACTCTCTCTCTTCTGCCCTTTCTCTCTCCTCTCTCTCTAGGGGTGTACACGGTCCAGATTGGTCCGATTCTCTAGAAAATCAGTAGCCGGACCATTTTAACGGTTCTAGAAAATTGAAAACCAGAACTTAACCAATATATGCATGGAATCTAACCAAAATCAAATCGTAAGACCGGTCTGGTTTTGGTTCGGTTCCGATTCTATCCAATGAGCATCCAAACACTTATTCACAAAATATGAACTCATAAAATTAAAGAAATAGGAAGATAATCTGCTGGAATAGGAAAGAAGGAAGAAAATAAAAACTTTTCTAACAAATGAGATTTTATCTTTAACTAAATTAAGTATAATTAGGTAAAGATTAACCTACCAAATTCAAATACATACGTATTTAATTACATACGCATATGTATTTCTATATTTATCTTAGTTTTGAACGGTTCGGTTCGGTTCTAACCACGGTTTATTAATTGAGAACCAGTAATCGAACCAAAATTAATAGTTCTTATTTTTTTGAAACCATAACTTGACAGAAGAACCACAAAACCAGACCAGATAAAACGATTCGGTTCGGATCGGACCGGTTTTACGGTTCGGGCGATTTTCTTGAACACCCCTATCTCTCTCTCTCCTACTTTTTTTTATTTAAAATCTTGTAGACTTATAACTCGTTTTATAAATATTTATTTTTTACTAATTTTATATTTCTGAAATCTACTCGATGCGATGTATTAAACAAGACTAATATGAATATAAAATTATGTGTAAAAAAAGTTTTTTTTAGGTGTATTCTCTTTTTTTACACATTGAATTATTAATTAACAGTTTAACACTGTTAATTATAATTTTAGATTATTTATTATTAATTTTAAGACTATTACTTATTATTTTTAATTATAAATTTAGACAGTTAATTGCTAAGTTTAACATATTTAATATTTAAATAAACACTATTAATTTGTGCATTTAGATTGTTAATCGTTAAATACATACTGTTAATTATAAATTTAAAAAAAATGAACATGTCATTATATATTAAATATTGGTTTCATTAGTTACATCTCTACGAGTAGAATTCAAATTTATAAATTTAATTAAAAATAAATATGTAAAATAAAAATTATGCACATTAAGATTAAAAAAGCATACAAACACAAAAAACATATCATTATTTAAATGTCTATCTTTTTTTGTATGAATATTGTATACATGTATACCTAACAATGAAAGAACAAAAAATAAAACGGTCTTGCTATTGTCAGTCCACTGGGCTGACGATAAGTACATTAAAAGACAAGGAAAACAGAAGAAGGGAGAGAGTTTGTGTGTGGGACCGGGTAAAGGAGAGGGGAGTGCAAGATGGGAGAGTTAGACTGACTGGGGGAGCATTAAATGCACATGAGAGATAGTCACACACACAGTTAGATGGAGACAGTCGGTGGAAAAGAGAGCGCGCGTGTAACAAGGACTTTTTGGGAATATACTAATGCGCATTTTGTGCGTAAGGACTTGATGGAACATAATCCACTCACATAGGATCGTTCCGGAAGAAGCCGAATTTTAATTCCATGAAAATGTTGTAGTTTATGCAATGTCCATTCCAAGGGTTATCTTGGGCCAATCTTCTTGTTTTTGTTGAACAAACAAGGTCTTATTATCCTGGGTCCGGCAAAGCCTGGAGTTGTGGCCCAATAAGTTAATCCCCAGCAAGCCCATACATTCCTCTGACGAAATAAACAAAACCCTAGTTTTCATACTCCAAAACACAACCCTCCCTCCCTCCCTCCCTCGCGGTGCAGTTGAAAGAAAGAAACATTTCCTCCTACGAGTAGAGTAGTACTGCTGCCATCGGCAAGCGCCGCCAAGAGAGAGATGCAGATCTTCGTGAAAACCCTAACTGGGAAGACAATCACCCTCGAGGTCGAATCGAGTGATACAATTGACAATGTCAAGGCTAAGATTCAAGACAAAGAAGGTACTCCTACTACTTTCTACAAATCTTATTTGGAATTCTATTATCTTATTTGTGTCTCTATCTAGGGTTTTTTTTTTATCCGTCTGTCTATCTACTGAATCTATAATCCAGAAATATATATTTATATAAATTGTCAGGTATTCCCCCGGACCAGCAGCGACTGATTTTTGCTGGAAAACAGCTTGAAGATGGCCGTACCCTCGCCGACTACAACATTCAGAAAGGTAACAGAGTATCTAATCTACAGTAGGAGTATATTTTATGCATAGGGAGGGAGTGACTTTGCATCTGTCCTGCTGGATAATTTATTAACGCATTTAATCGTAAATTAATGTATTAGAGTCGACTCTGCATCTGGTTCTGAGGCTTCGAGGAGGCATTATTGAGCCTTCATTGATGGCCTTGGCTCGAAAGTACAACCAGGATAAGATGATTTGCCGCAAGTAAGTTTCAATTCGAAGAACCTCTAATTTGTGATCTGTTATCCATTCTGATTTGATTGTGCGGCTCTTATTTCTATTTTGATTAAAATTGCTTACCAAGATTTATTTTACTATTGTATTCTCAATTTCCTCAAGTAGTTGTGGTAGCTGGAGTTTTGAGATAATTAGATTCAACTGTCAATGCTAAAGACTGTTTGACCAAGGTTAGAGTGACAGGTGACCCTTATACCGTGCTTGATGTCTTACCTATGGGTCTACTTAACTGTACATTGATCAGGAAACTGCCACCTAATGTTTATAGGGGTCAAATGTTATGTCAAGCGCAATGTTCTAAAAGTCGCCCAGCCCTAGTCGGACTGTTGGTCATATTAGTTAGTAATCAGGGATTAATCGTTAGTCGGACCTAATCGGATAGGCCCCTCCAGTGATTAATCGGCTATTAATTCCTTGTTTTAGAACACTGGCCAAACATTAATTTTTGCTTATTGATAGCAAGTTTTTTGCACGAGTTTTAGGGAAAAACGAATTGATAGTTTACTCCTCAATGAGTTCCTATTAATTGGCACTACACATACCATCTAGAATAGTTACGCAATGAACTAGACATAAGGAGAGACGATGGAGGCACATGGCTGGGATTTCCTTCATTATTATTTTAAATCTTTGAGAGGGCTACACTTCCCGCACAATTCTAATATGAAAAGGTTTCACACCATATCACCCTTTCTGGTTAAAATGTGAAAAAACGATGTATTATTACCTCTTAAATCTCTTTTGAGATATCATTGATGATTTCTAAAATACCACTATCTCATGAGTTGCACAAATGAATTTCGGTCTTGGACGAGATAGTCATTTTTCACCTGACATGGACTAAAAAATAAGCGAGTACTTGTAGTGCATGTCCCCCTGAGAACAATATATATAATTATATATACTCATTTCTCTTCTCTCCCTCTAAATCAGTATACTCCCTCGTTTCTCTTCCCTCCCTTGTATCAATTAACTCTATCTCATTTCTCTGTGAAGGTTGTGCTCTCGTAAATGAATAGCTTGCTAATCTATTTTTCTCCTCCTTTCACCCATGCTTGGGGGGGGGGGTGGTAGAGTGCAAGTGTTGTGACCTAGTAGCACATGTGAGAGGAGAAAAGATATAACAACAAGCTCTTCATTTACGAGAGCACAACCTTCAAAGAGAAATGAGATGGAGTAAACTGATATAAAGGGAGAGAAGAGAAGTGAAAGCGAGAGGGGAAAGGGTGGGCTGAATGAGGGTTCGTTCTATGAGGTGCTATAAAGTTTTGTGCCATTTAGAGAGAGCCCAGTCTCCTTGTAGCCACTAAGCCTTTATTTAAGCAAAAGTATGACAACTTTATTTTGACTGGGAAACACCAATAAATGAAACAAGCTCAACTTTGGTTGGGTTTGTCTAAAATTACTTAAAGTGTGCTCTTCTTTTTTAATGAAATTTTGTTAAATTTGCATCATATTTTTGAAATTACTTATTTGATTAGGCTGATTCATTTCCAGCTGCCCTACTTTGGTTGAAAATTCAGTTTGAAAAAAAATAACTTTGGTTGAAAATTTAGATAGATATGAAGCACATCATCTCCTTGATCTTTTAATTGTATGATAGTTTTGTATTTTGTTATGTTTCGTGACAAGTAGTTGCCAACCCCAACCAAGACAGATAAGAAAATGCAGTGCTTCATAAGCATTTTAAACTTTAGGGTTTATAAACTTCGTGCTAGTGCGTCATAAGCACTTCAGGGTTTATAACTTCATATTATGGAGCCAAATTTGCTGGTCGTCAAACTCTTCTTGGACAAAGCTCGGTGTAATTATCCTCCAATTGTTTGCTGTATTGACTTCAATATGACTTGGTAGTTAACCTCAGTGACTTTTCCTCCCTTTTTTAGGTGATTCCCTGTTGAGCGTAATATTCATCTTCTGGTGTGCTCTGTAATGTTCCTTTTCACTGAAAGATAAATGCACAGCACTCGTGGGTTACACAGTTGCGACCAGATTCGTTGTTTGGAGCTTTCTTCTTTATTTATTGAGCTCAATTTGTCTGTATGGACCCGAAGTTCCTAAAGTACAATGAATATGTTAGTGCACGCCTTGTTGGACTTCAATAGGTGTTTTAAGACCCTAAAATTTTGTTTCTTGTTAAGTTAATGATGATGGATTGGGTATTTAAAACCTCACTTCTGTATTTGTTAATGATGATGGATTGGGTATTCAAAACCTCTCTTCTGTATTTTCATGATCTGAAACTAAACGTAGTGTTTCTGTGTGTGAACCTTGAATGTAGTAGCTACTACATTAGGTTATGTGGTACATTCTGTCTCAGATTTGTGTGGTTATTTCATTTGTTTCAGGTGCTATGCTCGCCTGCATCCACGTGCTGTTAACTGCAGGAAGAAAAAGTGTGGTCACAGCAACCAGGTGGTTTTCTTTTACTTCATTTTTCTTCATCGATCGCTCCGTTCTTGTTGAACATGCCTGCTTAGTCATTACTATTGGTTTTTAAATGCAGTTGAGGCCGAAGAAGAAGATCAAGTAGAATTAAATTGAAGTTTGTGTCATTTTGCTAAGTTTGATGTCCTGTGACAGAGTGCTTGTATGGATTTTAAGGTTTTGGAAATCATTTCAGCTTGTTGTGGCTACGGACCGTTCCAAATTTTGGTTTGTTTTAATTTGGAGAACCGAAGGAATACTCATTTGTCTCTTTTCAAATTTATTTTTGGTATGTTAAGCATTTCTTTTAACAGAAAAATAATCAAACAATATTGTTTGTAAGGACCCAAGTAAGACGGCCAAACCACGAGAAGAGTTAAAACACCATACTCAATGTGTAGTGACAAGCAATCTCACCTTACGATTTGAATCCTCATAATTGCTGCCCCACAACCTAATTGTTTAAATAGGTTGAAAACCCCGAGCATAGGACTAGGTTGATGTCATCATAATATCCAGAAGTCCGGAATTGTTCCCACAGAGAGAATTTCTATAGCTTGTTAGGATTTGTAGATGTAAGAGTTTGCGGCGTTTAGACGGTCAACTTTTAGTTTTCCTTTGAAAGGTGGTAAACACTTAAATAAAAGACTAGAAAATTGGTTTTAACTAGATTAAACAAGCGGCAGGGCAACGGAGTTATTAACGCCTGTAACTTAGGCCATTGAACCATTCTCAACGAAAGCACGGTTGAATTGCACGGCATAGGCTATCAACCGGAATATTTAGCTATGAAACCATTGAAAAACTAAAAATTTAGTATGAAAAAACAAGTGAGCTCTTTTGTTCTTTTGGCAAATACAAACCTAGATATCGCTCCGGAACCATGTGAGCAAGCACATGATCACCGGAGATTAACATCGGCAAGTTTTGTTACATAAAAGGCGTACCCTTCTCATTTTTGCAAGCCGAACCTCAAGTCTCGAGTTGAGAAAAGTAAGATTAGCATAAGTCATGAGGCGATAATCACCCCACGGCCAAGCCTAGCTAATCGACTACTCACACATAATGAAAAGACTAGAAAGCATGGTAAAAATGGAAAACATTTTAAACCGATAGAAATGGAGATAAACTTGATTTTATAAAGGATCTAGTCCGCGGCTACAACATTAATAAACGAGAAAAAATCATACGAGAAAGACTTATTCGAATTCTTGAGGAAATGGCTAAGAAAGCTTAAAAGCCATTGATGGAGCTCTAACAATAAAAAGACTTAAAGGCTAACAAAGAACTTAGATACAAAAGAGAGAGAGAGGGTGTCCTATTTATATACAAAGGGCTTTCTCTCTCCTCCAAAGTCAGCAAAAATCTAATAAAGTTACTTATTAAAGGAAACTTTTCATAAGTGGAAGGTTGAAAAATAAGAAAAATATCTGTTGGAATCAATGGTTATCGATAACTCTAAGGAAGTTATTGATAACCTCACTCTGGCACTTCCCCGTAGGATTATGTTATCGATAACATTGAGCAATTGTTATCGCTCCCCTCAGGTCTGAACAAATTCTGGATCAAGATGATGCAAGGTTATCGATTACTTGAGCTTGGTTATCGATAATATAATGGTCTGGACGGCTGGTGAACCAAAATTGGGGAAATGTTATCTATTACATCATGATTGTTATCGATAACATTCTGCAAAACTGCAGATTCAAAGCTTTTAGCTCTGCCACCTTGCCGTGGCACCTTCGGGATCTTCCGGGGCATTGTCACTTGACTCGAGGGATTTGGTAGTGTAGCACATGGTGGTTTCAAGTACTCGGATATCCTTGAGGGTTATTCTCGATGCATTGCCTTACTTCCAAAGCCTTGGCACGATTCAAGGTAAATCTTGACCAACGGGTGGCCTCCTTCGCTATTTGAGGTACCGTTACCTTCCGGTGCTTATGAGAAGTATGCCGCCGGGCACTTGAACTCTTGGGTACATCTCGAGGCGTCCATTGGCATTCAAAACCATTTTATTGGCACCTTTCTCCTATAAAACTCAACGAACTACCTTACGAGCAATATTGAATTAAAACGAACATTTAAATATAGCAACGTCACAATTCGGAGGATTTGAGCACCAAGATTATACAATCTTGGGTGCTTATCAATAATCGAGCCTAAGTTGTACTTGCCGAATTCGCGTTCACCACACCTAGTGCTTTGACCGCTGTTGCTTTGAATCCATAAGCCTTTTGTTTGCCTCTTGAAATTCACTGAAGAACTTTGTATTCGCCTCTCGAAATCCACTGAAGAACTTTGTATTGCCTAAGAATCTCCTAAGGAACACTCAATGATACATAAATCGTATCTCCAAGCACAATTGGAGAAACACTCTAACAACCCTAGACCATGTTTCTAGGTCCATAGGGAGAGGGAGAATGGCGCTTCACTTGAATCTGAACTAACGGATTGATATAGAGCTGCTGTAAAATGAAAAAAAGTTGCTCGAGCTAGTTTTTAATTTCGCCCGAGCAAAATTGCTGACGAAATTTTCCAGTACACCTCGTCGCTTGATAAGTTGCCTTAGGGTTGCTTGAGCAAATTACTCCAAGATTTTCTGAAACCTCTTGACTAAAACTACCGCACTCGCAATCATTACATATCAAAGAGATTCATTTCCACAACCCTAAACGGACTATCTAAAAAGATACAGTAAGTAATATAAATTACTGCTCAATAACAAGATATAAAGAAATACTCCTGTGTTTTGTTAATGAAATTACCAACACAAAAAACTCAGCTTAGAAAAATACTAGCTACTCTACCTATACATGCACCATATATCACTTATACTCACTTAAAAGGTTGACCAATTTGGTTTCCGTAAAGAAGCCAATTAGAACAGCATTATTTTTTTTTAATAAAAAATAAGTGGTTTAGTTGAGCAATCACACTACTACTACTACTACTACTACTACCAGTAGCTAGTTGAAAACATATTTGGAGTTTTTTTTTTCCCCCCCTGAAATTGGTACGTAGTTGGAGTAACTTGAACGGAACCGTTTAAACGAACGAAACAGACAAATTATTATTATATCTCCACCGAATGTTAAGGTTCCTTGGAAAGAAAAACAAGGAGGGAAAGCAGATTAATTGTCTGTTTTCTTACCTTATTTTTTGGGTCCCTTTCCTCTTTATGCTTTAATTAACGTACGGCAGATTAATTGTCTGTTTCTTTTGCACAACCTAGTAGGTGTTTGTAATGCTTTAACTGCAAGCCATTTTTTTCCAAATCATTATCAATAGATCGTGTAAGGAGTTGCCAGCTCGGTGGGGGTGGTAATTAATTAATTAATTAAGTCATAACTTTCATCATTAATTTGGTCTCTTAATTGGAGCGAGCATATATAACAAGTGTGAGTGTCATGCATGGAAAGTTAATTTATACTAGTAATTGGGACAATTAAGTAAGTAGTACTACCATTAATCTTCGATACGTAAATATGCGTTCTACACAAGTTATTTAGCTCTACCTCGTTGGTTGAGTACTAAAATATGAGAAACTTTTGTATATCCCAGGTATAGGAACGGTATTGGTATTTCCCTCTGGTACGTTTATAATTTCTTGCCGAGCTCTAACAAAATGAACGAAACCGACCATCAAAATGTGCTCGGAAAATGGCCAAAAAATTAAAAACGAACCGGAAGGGATACCAAGACCTTTGCTATACCTGGAATATATAAAAAGTTTGTCCTAAAATATGGAGTTTCTATTTTCTAGTAGCTAGCTAGCTACACAAGTTTCTCTTTGCTTATATATAATAATCGACACAATTCCTATCTTAGCGCGGTGGAGTATATATGAATAATTAAAAAGTTTGTAACCACTAAGCTTACTCAATCAACCACTAGTATTGTTTTAGACTTTTAATTAGGACATATTAACTAAACTAATATTGTTGAAGATTTAATGACATCATCACATCCTATATCTTTGACTTTTGTATTAAATTCACCATAAATACCAAACGTACAATTATAGAAATGGTGGGCATACATTATCTCATCGGTTCCTTTCGATCAATGCCTAAATTGTGAAAGAACCGAACGTTGGCATTCAAATCAGTCCAAAATGAAAAGAAGAACACTCGATCTTGGATGCTACAATATATATCTGTTCATTGCAAAAGTGATCCATAGTGATGCAAAAATAATCCTAATTAACAAAATAACACAGCTCGTCATGAGTATTTCACGACAAGAGTCTATCACCAATACTCAATTTTAGCAAATTTTACAACTGCCCGTATGGATAAAAGGCTAGTAATTATTTCATGCCGTTTTAAGGCATCACGTGGCATTGCTCCAAACTCTTCTCTATCACACATTTGTGTGGGCTACACACACTTTGTAATGAAAACCATACAAATGTGTAATGGAGGATGAGTTGGAGCAACATGTAACGATGTCCCGGGAGCATTCAAATAATTTTTCAGTTTCTTTTTCTTTTTTTTTTTTTTTGAAAAGGTCACTGATGTATATAAGTAAGTTCAACGGGTTACATCAAAATTAAGAAGACTTTGAAGCTCAGGCGAAATACAACCCGATGTTCTATGAAGACTGTTCGTGGCCAGCCAGTGTGCCACTTTGTTCACTTCCCTTGGGCACCAAATAAAGGACCAATTTTTCAGTTTTGAGAGACAGAATTATAGGCACATTTTTTTTTTTTTTTTTTGATCATTGAATTATAGGTACATTGATCCCATGCTCCCTCATGTGATGAGCATAATTTGGGGATTGGAAACCAAGTACTCCCGTGACATCGCGACATGTCCTTATTCTTGAGGCAAAGAATACCTTATGGTTCCGAAACCCCAATTCCAAAGCATCCTGTAACTGTTTTAACCAGATCGAGCGACTTACCTCTGTGTGTGTACCCCAGAATTACACAAGGTTCTCTATGTGTGTGTGTGTCAAAAACACAAGAAATTAAATTACATACACCGCTGGTGTAAATGTTTTTTTTTTTTCCTTCAAATCAATTAAATTGTACTACATCGCCATGTTCTACTAATTGGAGCCACTGTTCTGACATGTGGCGCAATCTAATTAATTTAGAAGAAAATAATGTTTATACTGCCGGTGTATATAATTTAATCTCAACACACAAAATGAAGTGCGTGAATTTGAAAGTTGAAGAATATTTAAACTACAAAACATTTTATTTCTTTCTCACTTAACAAGAAAGAAAAAACAAATTTTGAATTACCATTTTCCAAAACATTTTTTTTTTCTTTCATTTAACTCCAGGATTATTTTTTCTCTGCATATCTTATATTTTTTGAATTACCATTTCCCAAAACAATTCAATACACATTTTTTGTCTTAACGAAACCCCGGGCATGTGATGTAAAGCCAATACTCCAATTATTTTGTTCCCTGATGAGGGCCGAGGATTAAATGTTGGAAGCGTAGAGTAGATGGGGAAGCCGTGTTTTAATGGATGGGGCATGGGGCATGGGGCCTGTGCCGGCTTTAGCTACTTTGGAAAATTAATAGCTCAAGACGTGTTTTGATAATTAATATTCCTTAAGGGCATACTGAGAACATTTATTAATGTTTAAAATATCTCTGGCAGGTATTAATTATCCAAATACGTCATAGGCCATTATTTTCCCCAGCTCTTTTTATTATCCGCGGGGCGTAACTGTAGTATGTGTTGTAGAGTAGGACTAGGACCGGAGTAGGAGTAGGAGTAGGAGTACGAGTAGTATTTTACAGGAGTAGTTTATTACTCCCTCCGTCTCCATTTTTTTTTGCTCATCGTCCTATTTCAACAGGATAAAAAATTAATTATAACTTTTAATTGATAATAATACTCCATTCGTCCCAAATTCTTGATCCTATACGATTTTATGTGCAATTTTTAATAGTTTATATCTTTCAATGTATATTTTTTAAAATATATAATATGGATTTTGTTTGATAAATTTTAATTATTTCTATAAAGCAATGTTTTCAAAAACATAAAAAAATAATATATATTGAGAGATATAGGCTATTGAAAATTGCACATAAAATTGTAGAGGACCAAGAACTTGGGACAGAGGGAGTATTTATATGCAATATAGATTTTGTTTGATAGATCTTAATAAATTTTTTTAAACAATTTTTTCAAAATCAACTAAAAATTATAAATTACAAAATATAATTAATTAAAAAATGAGACGAAAACCTAAAAAAATGAGACGGAGGGAGTACTGTACTCCTAGGCCTCGTTTGATAAAGTATTAGAAGGGTGGGATTCGTAAGAAAATGATATTAGAATTGAGATTGATAATGCGAAGGGATTGGTGATGAGTATGTTTGTTTGAGATGAGATTAGATGATGACATTATTACCATATTTGTTTCACATGGGATATGATTAGATTGATAGTATACATTTTCGTTTTTGTCCTTCACATGTGATATGATTTGTAAGGAGATGAAATTGGTGAAAATTAATAACAAGGAGGGAATTGAATTGTTAACACCAAGTCCCCAGAGGTAGGTAATCCCTAAGAATTAACACTCCAATTCCAAAGCCGAAAGAGATTACAAACGGGGCCCTAAAAGCGAACATGTCAGTGCCACCAAGGCGACAATTGATTAACTTGCAAAAAAACACACACACATTCTCCCATTATCTACGCTGTGTCCGTTTACCTTAATTAATTAATTAATTAATAATGTACGGAGTAGTAGTAATGTGCTGTGTACTCTTTCTTATCAATCTTGTCGTCTCTTCTTCTTCTCTCCGGCCCCTCCATTCCACGAACCGTCCATTCCATCGATTATACTATACACACACTACTCTCCTTTTTAACTCTTTTTGTCTCTCCTGTATTGTATTGTATTGTATTGTGCTATGGAATGCTAAAACTTGATCTCCTCTCACACACAAATCATCCATCATTCATTCATATGTCCCCATCAATCCTCACCACCACCAGGTCCACCACCACCATATCTATAGGATATCACCACTCCCATCTCTCCTAAACCAGAGCAGCAGGTCTCACCAAATCATCATTCATTCATCTACTCAACAATTCCATCTTTCTCATCACCATTACCCTAATATATTCCCAAATCGATTATTCAATTCCCCTACTCCCTCCCAGTCCCTGGCCGGCTGCTCATTATAATCCGCCCGCTGTATTTTACTACTAGCATTTTACTAGTCAAATTCTCCTCTAAGTAACATGACTCGGCTCTTCCGATCCAAGTCTTGCGTAGTCCACCGGTCCGTGGGTTCGATGTTCAATGTTTCTTCTCCGACTCCGTCTCTGTATCTACCCAGAGGCAGCAAAGGCGAAGATGAAGACGAAGAAGAAGGCAAAGATGATAATGAAGAAGAAGAAGAAGAAGAAGAAGAAGAAGAAGAAGAAGAAGAGGAGGAGGAGAAGTACCCCGCTGAAAGCCCTGTTACGACGCCGTTTATTGGCCCCGACTATCGGTACAATATTAATAACCATAGGGAAGGGGTAGATAGTGAGAATGATCATCATGATGATGATGAGCAGCATCAGCCGATACTGGACATTTTGGTGGCGGTGCTGAAAAAGTCTCTGGTGACTTGTGCTACTAGTGTGGAGATGGAGGAGGAGGCCATGGATATAGGCTGTCCCACCGATGTCCGCCACGTCTCCCACGTGACCTTCGATCCCTTCAATGGCTTTCTTGGCTTGCCCCTTGATCTCCAGCCCCAGCTCCCTCCCAAGGTTCCTAGCGCCAGGTAAGCTTCAATTTCTCTTTCTTTCTTTCTTTCCATCTTTCTTTGAATTCTTTTTATCTATGTACGATAGTACTAGCTAGCTATATGATGGACAGTCTCTCTCTCTCAGTTTTTATATCTGAATTGACTCGATGTAAGTGCATTTTTAGATTATCGCGAAATGTTGGATCTGTGACATGTTTTGAATCTTTTGTTTTTCCTGGTTTTGGCTTTTTGCTGTGAATGAATCTGCCTGCATGTCTTGTTAGAGCGACTGGAAATCTTAGTGAAAACTCTCAAAACGCCTCTCCAACCCCCTCAACTCAAACTTATAGGAGTACCAAATACGGAATTGATTAGAGACTTAGTTCTATGCCCCAATTTCCAACGCCTGGCTTTTGCTCAGCCCCTTGGTGGTAGCTCGTACCTGCGCCCATGTTGGATCTGATGAGAAGCTTAACTGCCAAGAATGACATGTCTCCGGCGCTCACCGTTTTAGCCTTGAGACTTCCAAACAGTTTGTTTATCAGCGGCGGTTGGCCATGTCCAGGGAGTTAGGCGCTGAGAAGGATCAATGGCTGGTGAAAATGAAGATTTGCTCTTGCAATTTTCTTTAAAAGAATCCGAGTAAACAAGGGTTTGGTACAGGAGTGATTGATATCAAATTGAGCTTTTAGTGAACTTTTTACCTTCTATTTTGAGTCAGAATTTGAATAAATGCTCGATAGGGCCTTGTCATTAACTTCTATTGAACTACTAAACTAAGTAGTAGTCAATTTTTTCTTTCAAACACACTGGATGTGGATGGGGGTTGCCAAAAAAGAGGAGGAAATTTAAGAAAATATTGTCTTGTAGATTTCTATTTTTTTGGGGCTGGGGCAGATCCACGATAGTCTTGCGTCTTTTGCAAAAATGGGGGCCTTTGTAGAATCATGTAATATGTGGTTGACATCTCCATTAGGTTGGACTGGAGATTCGTGGATTGGGATGTGACCCTTGTGGTTATTGATGGATGCCTTGGAAGTAGATGCTAGTCATGGTGGCTGGGAAGTTATATGCCTCCTTTGGCCCTCGAGACAAGCAAGGTAAGCAGAGGTTTCTTGCTATTGCGTAAAGAAGGATGTCAATCCTTTGACAAAATGTTCGCCGATACATGGTAGACCTGCAAAACTTCTTCTTCCATGAAACTGGAAGGAGACGTAATGTTTTGAACCAGTTAAGTAGTTTCAAATGCAGATTGGAGGAACGATTTTCCTGTTGCTGATCTTCTTATAAAAAATATTCCTTATTTTCAATTTTCTTTGAGAGTGTTGGTTTGTAAGTCCTAAATTTTGATGTCCTTTTTTTTTTCCTCCCTACATGAGAGACACAACACGTGGAGATCCTGAGTCCATGTTGCCGTACATAGCAACAGCTTGATAAACTTATACTGATGGACTGTGATTCTGTTCATCACAATCAGATTACTTTTTTCTAATCGTTCACGTGAACAACTGTTTCAACTTCATGCAAGCAGTTCCTTTTCATAATCAAGTTCTGTTTGTTGAAGTTCTTATTTCTCAAACTGTGCCCATTGATGTATTGTTTTTCAAGAGATGAATAGGTTGAAAAGGGAGTGTTCGTATTTGTATAGTTGTATGCGTAATCGTTATTCGACACTGCAAATGTTATCACAAGTTTGAAAAATTGGAGCCAACTGTCACAGACTTGTGGTTTTGGCCAGCCAAATCATAAGGTGCCAAAGCATGCTGTTTCATGACTTTTTTGCCCTAACCATGATCTTCAAACGGCTGATACTGAAATCTATTTTTTAGACATGGTAAAGAGGCTGGAACTAAAGTGGAACCCTTATTTGTCATGCCAAGAAACTATTGATCTATTAAATGTTTTTGGGATCTCCATCACATGTTTTATGCAAACTAACGAACTTTGATATGCATAGTACGTTTTTTAGTGTTTTGACTTAATCATGATGATTACAGTTGCGGCTGTGAAGATAGGGTTTGTCAAGGGTGGAAACTATTTATGTGCATTATGCATTCCCTTGTCATACGTGTTTCTTTTCTCTTTCCTTTTTGGTGAATCCTTGTCATTTGTGTTGTTGCTCTACAAATGCTCCGATCCATATGATGGGCAGATAATTGCCACTTAACACTATCACTTTGACTCCTGCCCTATACTCAGGAGAGCTAGAATATGGTAAGCCATGTGCTTCTTATCAGATCTTTTGCATGGTCCTTAAAATATGCATTCTGATAAGAGTCAGAAGCTCCATGTTACATTCCTGATGTTATTTCATGTGTGAGCTATTCTAAAGGTGGAAACGGCTCTATGTGTGTTGTTTTGAGAAGGATAAGGACACATGTTCCCTCTTCCTTCCATCTCCCTACTTGTTTTGTAGACCCTGCACTGGTTTTCTTTGCAATGGTGTTAAAAGGAATTTCCATGGATGCAGGAAAATAGTTCTGTATTTTTCCACTGTATTTATTGATTTATACAGAAGCCATCATGAGATTCATCCATCTTCAACTTGCATTTATAGGAGTACAACCACATACATATGTCCCCATTCAAGCTTTCCTAATTTTTTTTGGAAATTTTGGTATTTAATTTTTTTTTTCCCTTCCATTGTCCAGTTTAAGTGTTTTTGGAGTTTCTGCCAACTCAATGCATTGTTCCCATGACCAAAGAGGAAACAGTGTGCCAACAATTCTTCTTATGATGCAAAAGCGTTTGTACTCAGGGGGAGGCCTTGAAGTATGTGTTTCTTAGTACCTAATGGCTACTGAGTTGTTACTTTTAAGCTTGTTCAAACTCTGAGGGATCTTTCATATGTTGCTTGAAGGCAGAAGGAATATTTCGAATAAATGCTGAGAATAGTAAGGAAGAGTATGCTCGGAACCAGCTGAACAAAGGTATTGTGGCACGGGGAATTGATGTTCACTGTTTGGCGGGGTTGATAAAGGTACCTTCGCGAGTTATATCTTACTTAAAAGCTGTCAAACTTGCAAAATTGCCAAGGCATCATAAGATGAGAAGTATTAATGTTCAACATCCTAAGGCAATAAGGGATTTTAAAGTTGTGTATGGGATGTTTAGTTTAAGTTGTTATTACTTCATCTGGTGGGCTAGGAGGGATGATTTGAAAGATTAGATCCTTGTTACTCTCTCCCCTTGAACTTTTGACTACTTATACTCAGAGCTTGCTAGTTGCATCTTTGCTTTGAATTTATATATATTTCCCATTTCGGGTAGTGTGATAATGCCAAAACTGTTTTTGTTGGTGCCAAAACTCCAATGCATAAAAGTCTGTACACAAGCCTTTTGTGCACTAGAGTTTTGGCGCCAACAAAAATAGTTTTGGCATTATCATTTCCCATTTCGTAATCTTGATCCAAAGTAACTGTCTTTTATGCATATTAGAGAGGACATGTAGGGATTGGTAGGATGATAATCATTTGGGGCCCACATAATTTTGTGTGTCTTTGTGTTGGTGAACGGATTAGAATAAAGAGGTTGAGAGGATTGACATCGCAAAGAAGATATGATAAGAAATGCCCTTCATAAGGCATTGCGAGCTAGCTTGTTAAAGTGATCCTTGAGATACCTTGATTCGTTAGATCATGGGTGTAAAAAAAAATGGATGGCCCCTATACAAGGCTATTATATTTGCATGTTGGTTCTAATTTATTAGCTAAGTTGTGCAAGATACATTGTTAGGCCCTTCATAACTGTAAAGCGCTTTTCTTATGTACTTGTTTCTCACTTCAATATTGTATCCACATCAGAAACTGAGAGTTCTTTTCTGATGTTTGGATCTTGACAATAGAAAATGGAAGAAAAGCCTCAATCCTTTGTATAGCCAAAGACTGGACACAAATCTCATGGTACTTTAGAGGAGCGGAATCAAAATAAGTGTTGTAAGGTCACCAGAATTACCTAGTCAAGGATTCGGAATTAAGGATTTTGGCTAAGAGTTTCATCGCGTATTTTGATCGCTTAATAGTACTGTCGGTAAAGAAATTTGATTGGCTTTATTTTTTCCTTATTATTATTGGATTAGAACTAATAACTGCAATTTTATGCTCTTCAGGCATGGTTCAGAGAACTTCCTACAGGAGTTCTGGATTCTCTGACCCCAGAACAGGTGATGCACTGCAACTCAGAAGAGGAGTGCACCGAACTAGTAAAATTACTTCCTCCCACTGAAGCTGCACTACTTGATTGGGCCATCAATTTGATGGCAGATGTTGTTCAGTATGAAACCCAGAATAAGATGAATGCCCGCAACATATCTATGGTATTCGCACCCAACATGACCCAGGTGCTTAATATATTCCAGTCTTCAAGTACTTTACCTATATTTAGTTTTGAGGTGTCTTAGTTGTTTTGTATACTGCCTTAGGCACTCTATCATGGCTTTCAATAGGTGGAGATCAAAAGAATAATTCCATGCATATATTTGAACTGGCCTTGTAATTCTGTTGTTTATTCCACGGTGCTTCACTGAACTGCAAATCAGGAAAATATTGATGTTTCTCCATTAGGTTGCCTTAAGTAGGAAACTTACGACGATGCGTTGTGATCACTTGTACCTAGTTTCTGCTGCATTGCGCTTGCTGGTTTATTTGGGTACACCACTTGCATATTTGACATTTCTTTGATGCGATCACCATGGCCATTCTTCACACTTTCAAATTCTTATTATGTCATCTATGTCTCAAGTAACTGTTTACCATTTCTATGTGATGCAGATGGCAGATCCTTTGACTGCGTTAATTCATGCGGTTCAAGTTATGAACTTCCTGAAGACACTGATTAATAAAACCCTTGGAGAAAGAGAAGAATCAGCTGCACAGGGTAGTAGATCGCTGCTACCATGTGCGGACTCTCCCTGCAACAGGGGGGATTCTCATCCATCAAACCTGAGAATGAGCCTGTCACGTGGCCAAACTTCCGATGGTTGTTCCATTGAAGGACGTGCCGTTGGTTACCCTTTTAGTAGTACCACTTTAGACAGATTGGAATCCGATGGCATAGAGGAATCTGGAGTTGCTGGAGTAAAAATGATGCCGAAGAGAGGTATGAATCAATTTCAAACAAAAGCTCTGCTGTCATGGGCAAAAGGGGAAATTCGTAAAATGGTATGAGAGGTGAGTTTGAGGTAGTTGAATAATTGAGAGGCTAAGTTTGAAGATAAGTCGGGAAACTTTGATGGAATCCTGTATTCAAGTTGAGCAAGCTAGTTAAGAAGTCTGGAGGCCTTGGATCTTGTATAACAGGGGAGGAGGGTGGGGAAGCTTGGGCTTGAGATGTATGCAACTTGGCTTGGCCCAATCCATGAATTTTTACGATGTTTAGTTCTGTGAAAAACATTCGTCTAGCATAGATAGATAGATGCCTTTATTGTTTGGGTGTACTCATAGAAATATTTGAAGTTGGGGAAATTTTCCTTTTTCTCCCATGTTCTTACTGAAGGTTTTAGATAGATGAACATAGCTGTTGTCCGAGGGTTGTGCCTCACCTTGTATAATTTCTTGTATGATTAATTTGTTGCGCAAATTCATGCACCATCTGAGTAACAGTGCTGTAAGATTTGTTCAATCACATAATGGTGGATTCGTGGGAAAGAAACGATCATTTTGCCATTTTTGAATCAATATCTTACATTGACAGAAAATAAGATCCATCACGTGCGATTTTCCGATCCGAGTTGTTTATTCATTATACAATGATGGTTACAGCCTCTCCTCTCTCTCTCTCTCTCTTTCTCACTCCTCTCCCCCACTCTCCGTACGTGCTAAGTAGCTATCTAAATTTAGCACATATTCTATAAGAGCATCTCTTACAGCCTCCACAAAATCTCAGTTTCCGGCAAAATGGCGAGCAATACCTTTCAAATCTACATCCAGCAGCCACGGCATCCTCCTCGCCAGTTCCTTCCCTGCCTAGTGACTCAGCGTGCCTCGCCAGTTCCTTCCCTGCCTAGTGACTCGCCACGCTGAGCGAGTCACTGTAGCCCTTGCCTTGTTCTCTCTCTCTCCACTACAAGCCAAGGCACTCGAAGTTATTTATGTTGATCACCTTGTCTGCTCGCCTCTCTCTCTCTCTCTCTCCGCCCTCAAAGCCACCAAATCTGACTACAAATCACTATCGTGTTCTCTTCGCCCTCACTGTTGTTGGCTACGACGAAAGTAAGAACAGTTGCCATCAATTTGTGGGTTTGATTGTGTGGGTTTTCGATTTGAGAAAGAGGTTATTGGTTTGATTTCTTGGACATCTTCCGTCGTCAACCAGTTCCATTTCTGGTTGAGAAGAATGGCTAGGCCTAGTTGAGAAGAATGCCTAGGCTATTGGAGAGGGGTTTTATTTGGTGGCTAGCTAAGTTAGAAAACAACACTTCTCCTAGGCAGAATAGCTAGTGACTGCTGGAGATGCTCTATATTGGTAGCTTTTGTTCTTCTATTCTGTTCACAAAATGTCAAATATGAAATATCATTTCTAGGTCTCATAATGAGAGAGTAAAACCAAATGAGCCTGCTAAATTATAACAATAGATAGCTATATCTTATGTTATATTTGGTACAACAAATAGTTATAAGGTAAAAGGTCAAAGTACGGATTACCTCCCTAAGGTTTGGACGTTTGGCAGATAACCTCCCTGACGCTCACTAATGACCACATAACCTCCTATGGTTTTGGAGTAACTGCAACCATAACTCTGTTAACGGCAAAGAGCAAAAAGACCCCGTTACCCTTGTGATAAATAAAGCACCGCACTTCGAATGCTCAAATCAAACCATACAACAGTGACATTGAGAGCAACAGAAAATGGCGATCGAGATTTGGGGCAAACCCTAGGGTTCGAAGGCACAAAATCGAAGGATTGAAGGTTGGAAAGCAACAAATCTACACTTTTGGGACGACATCGAAGTTGTTCACACGCATAGTACAACATCCCTTTTGTAGGTTTTTCAGACTCCACCAACCTCAATACTGCCTTCCTCCTACAGAAACAATAGTTGGGCACAAATCTCAAATCAAGGGTTTGCCTGCCATAGCCACCACTGTTGTTGCTTGAAGAAGACATCCCTTAATTAAAAAAATAAAAATAAATAACCTACATAACAGAGTTATACATAAACTAAAAGGTAAAAAGGGAAGAAATTATAAAAATTATTAATGAATTTACAAAGACAAAGTAAAATATTTTAACTTAGAAGTTGGTAAGAAAGTTGGAAATCTGGTATGAAATGGGAGGAGTAAACTAGGGTTGGTCTTTTATAGAGATGGGTAAAGGGCATTAAGGGAAGAAAAAGTATCATTTTTGGAGGGAAATAAGTTTTTTAGGTTTATACACGCAATCCAGGCACGTGCCACACACACCCCGTCAAATGGGATGGAAAACCTAAGGGTTGCAATTTACTCCAAAACCATATAGGGGTTATGTGATCATTAGTTAATATCAGGAAGGTTATCTGCTAAACATTCAAACCGCAGGGAGGTAATCCGTACTTTGCCCAATGTAAAAATAGCATGTATTTTACCTCACAATTGAAGAAGGGAATTTGGACCTTCATGTTATAATATAGCTATAGCTACACATATAACTAGCTATAGCTACACATATAACATGCTGTTAAAGATGCTCTAATAGCAAGATCTAGCTAGCATATGAGATATCACAACCATAACCATAACGCACTTAATACAAACATCTATTTGCACTCTTAGCACACATCCCTACTACACTAATTAGCACACATCCATTTGCTAGTTCCTTGCACATAGCCCTAACTACAAAAAATAGCACACCACTCGCAAATGATCTTAAGAGTATCATAATCAATTGACTTGATAGCCTACCCTCTCTGGTCCAAGAAATGGATAGGAATGCCTAGTTAAGCCCATCTATGTAGTCGTTTATTTTTTGGAGCTCATTATGAACATTAATCACACACAAAATTACGTTGATCGGCTATCA
This sequence comes from Rhododendron molle, assembly GCA_025413875.1. Lineage (NCBI taxonomy): Eukaryota > Viridiplantae > Streptophyta > Magnoliopsida > Ericales > Ericaceae > Rhododendron > Rhododendron molle. Next base: position 243,172 of record CM046394.1, on the reverse strand, counting down.
TTTGATATGATTTTGGAACACATTTCGATTGAGAAAAACAGAATTACTACGGTGGATTGATATCCAATTAATCCGTTTTATCTCCATATAAATGTATTTCAAAATCATATCAAACTATTTAAGGAAAAGATAAAAACATATCATCACCAAATATCATCACCAAACACCACTTGCAAGTTGAAAAAAGATGGAGGAGGGTCCTTGTTTCATTTGGTAGATGGAGGGGGGTCCTTGATTAAACTTTTGAATGTATTGCAGCCTCTCTTGAAATCTCACCATGAATTGCCTACTAATCATCTCCAACATTGTGACTACGGGCTTGTCCCTAGCATCCATGATCATTTCATTAAAAAACTCTGCCAAGTTATTAACAATAATTGCAGATTTAGCCAAACCACTGAACTGCGACCTTGCCCAATTTTGCACATTTTGATTTAACATCCATTTGAGAGCTGCTTCATTCAAAGCCTTCAATTCATCCTTTTTTTCTTGAAATCCCTGTTGTGTGTATGCACATGCAGCCCCCCACATTGCATCTTTTTCATCTTTACCTTTGAAACCCCCTAGTTTGAAATTTGCATATAAATGCCTCATACAAAATCTATGTTCATTGGCTGGTGTGACATTCTTCACTGCCTCAAGTAGTCCTTTTTGCCTATTAGATATGAACACCATCCTACTACATCTTCCTAAGGCACTTACAAGATTTCCAAGAAATCATATCCAACTATTCTTGTTCTCCGATTCTGCAACAGCAACTGCAAGACGAAACATTTGGTTGTTCCTATCTCTAGCTACTGCACTTAGGAGTTGGCCACCATATGGACCCTTCAAAAAACATGCATCTGACTGTATGAAAGGCCTACATCCATTAAGGAACCCACCAACCTAGGCTTCATAAGCTACAAACAACCTCTGAAAAATTGGTGAATTTTGAACCAATGCCTTTCTACCTTAATCACCGCTGTGCTACCAGGATTATGCCTTCTAACCATCTCACAGTAGTCCCATAACCTGAGGTATTATTCATCATAGTTTTCTTGAATTAATTCAAGTGCCTTTCTCTTAGCCCCGTATACTTTCATTTTTGAAACATTAACCATCCATTCCCTCCTAATAGTGTTTTTCATCCCTTTGACCTTCAGTGTAGAATCATCACTTAGCTTATCAATGTATTTTGTAGCCAACCATGCAAATGAAACCTTGGGATTGTTATAATTCCTACCACATTCATGAGGACCTATGTAAATCTTAATTTGAAATGCAGTATAGTGATAAGCACCCAATATTGTAGATATTTGGTGCGCTTAGTCCCGTTTTATGTTGTATTAACTTATGTTTATTTAGCTTTTATTATGATTTTGCTCGTAAGGTTCGTTTGAGGATGCTTCAGGTTTTACACCCTAACAAGGGTGATTTTGACGCCATGGACATGCCTCGTGGGAGCCCGAGCTTCCAAGGCCAAGTGGCGGAGTGCCACCGTTCTCCAATGATCAAGTTACTAGGCATCGGGTGAAGTTTGGAAGCGTCGGGTGCCAAGCCTTGAAGCTAGAAGCCAACTCTGCAGTTAGCAAAGCTGTATCCATACAACCGTTTTGGTTGTATCCATACGGTGGCCTTATCAATTCTACAGGGAACAACGTATCCATACAACCATTTTGGTTGTATCCATACAGCTCCCCTACGGAGCATTCTCAACTCAGGCTTAACAGCTCCGTATCCATACAACCGTTTTTGTTGTATGGATACAGATTGCTTACTGCAGATTTTTCCAGCTTTTTCAACTTTCCATTTATAGAATACTTTCCACTTTTGGTGTGTTTTGGGATATTTGTTGTGAGAGGAGGGCTTGTTTTGTATAAATATAACACCCTCTCTCTCTCATTCATTACATAGATACAAACCACTTTAAGTCTTTTAAGTTTTTGTCTCACCTCCATTAGAGCTCAAGCTTTCTTTCTCTAATTCCTTGAAGAACCCTAGTAAGTATTTGTTGTTCGTCTTTTTCTCGTTTATTAATGTTGTAGCCACGGTTAAGGTTGTTATAAATATCAAGTTTGTTTTTGATTTTATCGGTTAAAAGTTATGCCTTGCTTTTATGCTTTCGTTTATGCTTTAGCTATGAGTGAGTAGTCGTTTGGCTAAGTCTCGGGATAATCTTTCCCAAGGACTTAGGTGGTTACTTGGTTCTTGAGCCATCGGGCTTTAAAGCATGATTTTCGGAATAGAGCTTGCTTTGCAAATTCGGTCTAAATTTAGGGGTGTTAACTCCTCGGTATGCCGCTTGTCAAGCGGTCTTGGCAAATAGCATGTCGAGGGCTCGTGGCCTCCTAGGGTTTTGATAAATATTAAAAACAAGTTGGTTCGCCTCCGTTTAATCACATCTTTCGATAAACGTAGTCTTTTAAGTTAAATCCTCCGGGCGTGAGCACGCGGTCGTGACTCTCGCTTGAGTTATAATTGAGAACCGGTAACGGCCTTTGACAAGGGTTAGAAGATCCCTAGACTTGCCTTGTTAACTTCATCGAGCGTTTTTTGTCTTTTTATTACCATTTCCACTTTTTAAAGCAAAACCGACAGTTGGCCGTCTTAAACGCCACAAACCGACCATAAAACCTTCAATCCGAATCAAGCTATTATCGAATTCTCTGTGGGAACGATTCCGGTCTTCCGGTTATTATGCATGCAACGATCTAGCCCTACGCTTCGGGTTTCTATCAACCTTATATTTAAAGGCAAGGTTCGAGAGTAAGCATATAGTCACCATCATTGGATGCATGAATTCGAAAATCACATTTTTCCTTGCATATTACTGTGACCCTATCTTTGTCCTTTTTGACATATGTGAAATCAGACCCTATCTTTACATGGTACTCTCTAAGAAATTTCCTGAATTCATACACACTCTTGAACATCATATCTTTCACCACTTCAGGATCAGCCATGTCTTTAACCTCATCAAACTGAGTATATTCAACTCCATCACCATGTTCCTGTGTTTCACTAGGAAATGTTAACTGCTCAATGTCACTACTATCACCATCAGAAAGGTCATCCATTGACTTAGAACCTGTACAAACCTTTTTTGAACCTTGTGAACCTCCTCTTCAATAGGGACATCATATTCCTCATTCTCTTCACTAGACATTACAAGCCCACTAGTATCGCTCTCACTATCTCCCTTATCACCCTCATGTTCAGTGTTGAGGTCTGATTCCCTTGGGACATTAAACTCCTTCTTATCATCTTCACTTCCATTATACACCCCTAGAGAATCAACATATACTTCAATGGGGACATGAAACCCCTCATGAGTTGCAAACATGTCTAACAAATCAATATCGCCAGTTAACCCTACTAGACCACCATCTAAGTCAGCATTTGGTAGTTTATGGTATATGATAGAGTCTCTCGGACAACCCATTTCCTCAATAACATCAATAAGATTAGCATAAGTGAAAAGGTTTCGGTTAACATTGCTTATACCTACAACCCCACCCACATACTTTCTCTACGGTGCATCGACAAACCTACCCCCTAAATGAATATTCAACGTAACCCACATTTCCACCATTTTTTTATGACCTATGTCACGCCCTCGATTTTCAACAAAAATAAATAATTCATTTCAATAAAAGTTCCTCACATAACATAGATAGATACCCCAATAGAGTTCCCATCTGTTTAAGTTTACAAACAAATCCCCAAGATTAAAGGAATTATAACTTTGGCACACCGGCCACAAGATAAACTCAAGTACGAGTACAAATCTGTTTAGAATATTACAAACATTCTAGTCAAAAAGAAATTCAATGTTATTTATTTACAAACCCATCTTAAATCAAAAGAATGTCAATTATGAAGATGATTAAGTAACTAAAGCAGTTAGCTTCCAAAAATCCTTCACTTCCAAGCACACGATGCACTAGCTATTGCCCAACGTTTGAACCTGAAAAGAAAGATTGGGTTGAGTTACACTAGCCCAGTAGAAAAATCTTTTACCAATTCTATGTGCAAGTATGATGACAGGTGCAGAGAGATGAAAACATAAAGGTATAACTCAAATCGACAGATATGAATCAATCCAAAGGGGTGCCAATCATTCACAACAATCAGTTTAAGACTTGCCATTATCAACAATTAACCACATTATTAATAGGACTCGAGCAACTCTATGGTGTCGACACGACTCACTATCACGAATTTCCACCGTCTGTATTTCCACTCCTTGCGTTACATTATAACACCATGAGGGTCACTGTATTACCACCCATTGCATTACGAGGGACCCTAACCATCTGAATCGCCGTATTACCACCCATTGCATTACGAGACCCACTTGAGTCTTCGTATTATCGGCCCTTGCGTTACGAGACTTCCTATACCAATTCCGACCCAAAACATCTACTTTCATACTTAATATGCAACTAGGACTTTCTCATGATCACATACATACATGGGATATCATACGTTATGCCAACGATGCCACCAGCATGCCACATATACTCTCAAGTAATCAAGCAATCAACAAGTTTCATTTTAACGCGGTTTTAATCAAGTAAAATCATATTCGTTCCTTACTAATGGAAGGCCAACAGATCAAAAATAACATCAATGTACCATAAGAAGTCAATTGAATACGCAAAGAATAGGTTTGGAAGTGTCTAAAAGAGTTTAGAAATGATCGGAGTCGAAACGATCAAAGGAGAACAAAACAGCAAAACAGATGTCTAGAGGGGAGGGGGATCGATCCCTGCAGTCACTGGATTAAGACAGAACAAAGGGGGATCGATCCCCCAAGTCTAGGGATCGATCCCTGGGCGATTTCCAGCAATTTTTGCAGTTTTCTGACAGCTTTCAAACGAATGAAAGGAGACGATCAAAGCTCGATTCTAGCATCAAATTAACATATAAACACATAAAAGGAGGTGAAGAAATCCCTACCTTGCGACGAAAACCAAGATCTACGAGATTTGAGCAAGCCCTAGCCTCTTTGAACCTCAAAGCTTCGATTCAAGCTTGACCCAAGGATTTCCGAGCTCAAGAACGCGAATGGAAGGCCGGAGGGAGGTTGATTCTTGAAGTTCTTGAGAGATTGAGCAAGGTTTTTGAGTGAGAAGAGAGGAGAGAGATGGGATTTCGGCTAGAGAGAGAGAGAGAACAGATGAGAGAGAGATGGGAGATGAAATGTTATCTCCTACACACACAACCACCATATTTATACCCCTATATCTTTTTATCACACTCATACTCTTTCAAGTCTCAATTCTTTCACTTAACCCCTCAAATCAAATAATCACCATTTTATACCATATTCTTCCGATTAACCACTTAATAAACATTTCAAAAATTAAAGATTTTCCGGATCTCTACAACCTACAAATGAACAAAGGGGACCAATTCAATGAATTAGGAGGGGACCAATTCAATGAATTAGGACATATCAACTCCATATTTAATACAAGCAGACAAGTAGGAGGGGACCACTACAGATCTATGCAAATAGAAAAAATAGGAGGAGATCGATACATTATTATTAAACCAAAAGGGATATCATACCACACCCCAACACATAGCATAAAATTGCAATTTTATGCTACGAATTTAACCTTTTTTTAATCACTAATTACCTGGAAGACAACTTTAGATTCAGGATATTCGATTCTTCTAGAAGAATGAGAGAAAAACAGGGCTTGTGATTTCTTTCTCAGCTACTTCATTAGTGTGTCGCATATGGAGCTCAAATCTTCTTTTCCATCACGTATGAGAGAGAAACAAGAGAGCTCATGTTTCTTACGAAGTGAGGCGGATTGGAGAGGACTTCAAGTATTTTAGGGTTACAAGGGTTAAGGGGGGAAAACGAGAGTTGTTCCCCGCCCAAATGATTTTAGGGTTAGGGGGTAATATGGACCTTTCGTGTTCTCCCTTAACGGTAATTTTCAAAAACTGGGACGTTGAAACATGAAAATAGATGGGGGAGGGTTAATGATTCAATTGGTAGATGGAGGGGGTGGTTGTTTTTCCGTGGTAGATGGAGGGGTTTTTTTGAAATTCACCCTTAAAGTTGTATAGAAACAAAACCACTTACAGGTGCAAAGGGGCATACCCCAGGAGTAAAGCAATACAAAGAAAGCAAGCTAGAAACAGAGGAATACAACTCACTTAGGAGCAGCAACACAACTGATCAGTCAATAACAGACCCAAAGTAAAAAAAAAACGTTCACTGAGACTCAAAAACTTTACTGCTAGGAGACCATTGGGAGCACAAAAGTGTATTAGCACCTGATTTCCTGAGGTTCCTCCAAATCTCTGGTGACTTTATTTAGGTGGCGACAAAGTAACAAATTTGCAAGACGGATGGATGGCTTGATGGTCCTCCGAATCAGTCTACAAGCCGTATAGACTGCTTGACATACAGTTTATCGAGCCGTTCTAAGTCAGATGGACTGCTTGATGGTCTATCTAGGCATGCTACAAGCCAGATAGAGTTATGACTTTACAATCGCCAATCGGGAGGGTCTTTGGCCGGAAGCTCACCTTTTGGTCCAAAGGACTTGATCACGGAGAAGAACATGGAGCGATTGTCCATTCTCCTCAAGCTCGCATACATCGTCCCAATTTGACATCATTAACTGCCACAATTTTGGTTGGGCAGGGATGTCCTGCCATTTTCTTGCATTTCATTCCATGATAGTACGTATGATGTTCTTATACATGATCTGGTGGGGATCTCAATACCTCTCTTTTTTTTTCTTTTTTTTTCTTACAGTACGTTTTTTTTTTTTCCTCCCTCTTCCTTTGTTCATATTTGTGGACACAAATGTTGGGATGAGTGTGATGATAGGGTTGGCTAATCTGTGGAAATTAATTAGTAATAGACTGTACCAATCAGCTCGTAGTAGTCACTCTTTTCATGTGATATTATTAAGGAAAGCAAATAATGCCACGATTCAAAACTCTTCTGCGACGACTAAAACTACAAAATGCCTTATTTGCCCCCTTGCACGCCGTCTGTCAGTTTCACTTTAATCCCTGACCTCATGTGATGAAAACTCCATCCCCTTTCTCTCTCTATACTTATCTACGTCTCTAAACTAGACCGCCATATGATTCTCGTCAACTAGATCGTCGAATTACAATCACCTCCGTGACTCCTCGCCCTTGCCCTGTTCCCATGATTATCTTTGGTCCGTTGCTCTAAAATTTGATTGTTGACCATAGCTGTAACTACAAAATCAAATTTCCCTCTACGGGTAAGAAATTTTCCAGTGGAGATGTAAGTGGCTGGTCTAGATCTGTAAAAATAGAACACGCATATTCTCATAGAAAAGAGCAAGTAGAGTGAGAGAAATTGAAGAAAACAAGAAAGATTTGAGAAGAGAGGTGGGTATTTTGGAATTAGTTGATAAGGAGTGGCCATGTGGGAGGGATAAATAAGGCATTCACTAGGTTGTGTCGTGGCAGGAGCATTTGGGACCGTGGCATTATCATTTACCATTATTAAGTCACAAGTCCATTAATAAAATGGGGCGAGATCAAATTAAGAGAACTGGAGCAAAAAAAAAAGAGAAAGAAAGCAGGAAGCAAGTTTGCATCCTTTTCATCAATCAAACGCCAGTAGTAACCAATAGAGAAGAATGGCAGGGGAGTAGCCAACTTTCAGAAAAGGGAAAATGAGGAGGATTGAATTTCTCTTACACTAGCATCAACTGTACGTAAGAGCGTGTATGGCAGTGAATTGCATACAAGATCAAAATCTTCCAAGTTCTCGCCCATTGAGCGCTTTGATATTCGATTGCAGGTATCTCATGACGTTGCTTCCGGCAGTAAAGCTCAAGCATGATTTGAGAGAAGCTAATATTTGTGCGGACATCTTGGCGAAGAATGCTCTCAATCTGCCGCTTGGATTTATTTATTTTTCTGTCATCCCGTCTGATTTGTGTTTTCAATTTCAACAAGACTTTGTAGGGATTAAATATCCCAGACTTATTCGTATTGTTTAATCTATGCTAGTTCGTTTTTGACCAAAAAAAAAAAAAAAAATTTGTACATAAGAGCATCTCCAACAGGAGATGTCAAATTTTTTGTGAAGGCTTATGTGACATTTTGACATCAAGCTAGCTCTCCCTCTCCAACCCTTATGTCAAAAAATTAGAGCTCAAACTTAAAAAAGGGAAAAAAACTCAAACGACAGAATTCCTTCTTGAACTTCAACGATAAGTTTTTGAACTTCCAAAGGTATGTTTTTTAAAATTGGCAAGTGGAGAGGTAGCTGTCAAAATTAGTATGGGAGGGGAGGTGTCAAAGCCGAGTTTGGTTCCTCTCCAATCCTCTCATTATTGGAGGATCCTCCAATTCAATCCAACGGCTGAAAATCAATTCTTTATAACATCCTCCTTATCCAGCTAACATCCAATAATCTCTCTCTACCCTCAAAACTCACGACCACCCAACTCACCTCTTCTCTGGCAATCCTCTATCTCTTTTTTCCAATATTCTCTCTCCCCTCCCCAAAAATATTCTCCACAAAATTGTACATACCCATGTTGAACACTGGCGAAGATCGTGTTTGTACTTAGTTAAAATTGGACTTTCGGCAACAGTTTATTCAAATTAAGTTTAACCCACTTGAATTTGAATGGCAAACCATGCAATCAGATTGCAAATTACATTATTATTATGAAAAAATTTAAGTATCAGCTGATAATGGTCATTGCTCCTAACCTTCAATGGTGGATTCCAGAATCAATTGTTGTGAACCCACTTTTTTTTATTTAATTAATTCACCTTCTATCTATTATTTTGTTGAACAGTTGTTTCGTTGGACAGTTTTTGCAACCAAAAAAAAGAAGAATCAAAGAAAAATTGGAAGGTAAGGATTTTGGCATGGTCATGGAGAGAGATCCGGGCTGTGATGAATTGAATAGAGATTGATTTTCAATTGAAGCTTTGGGTTGTGAAGACCATGAACAGGAGAGAGAGAGAGAGAGAGAGAGAGAGAGAGAGAGATTATTGGGTGTTAGCGGGATAAGGAAGATGCTATGAAGATGTAATACCCGTCCCGGAAATCAGAATATTTAATTTATCTTTTAATTGAATTATATGCTTTCGGAGTTGATTTGCATATAATGGAAGTTCGAGGATCTTGTATGTGAATTAAGTGTGGAGCATAAGTTAGGTTGGTTTCACTTGTATTAGATAATTTTTCCTTGAGTCATTACTAAATATCCTGGGAGATATTTCTTTCCCAATTTCATTCCATTCTAACGTTAGAAGAGAGAGAGAGAGAAAGAGAGAGAGAGAGAGAGAGAGAGAGATCAGCCGTGAAAAAGAAGAAGAGGAGAGAAAGAGGAAGAAGAAGGAGAAACTAGAGTTAGGTTGTTTCAAGCTTAATTAGGTAATTTACATCTCTTTAAGTGTTGAATTTCCTATTTCTCATCAGGTTTCTTGTTCTGCATCTTATATGCACTAAATTGAAGTCATGGGAGAGGGTTTTTGAGGTTAAAGTTGAGAATTATTCCAAGAAATTCGTGCTTCTTATGATTATGCAAAACTGTGTTTGAACCAAGTTGCATCTGTCCTGTTTTTGACGAATTTATTCAAGGTACCTAGAAATCTTCTAAATTCTTGAAATAAATCATGAACGTTCGTCTGTGAGTCTATTGCATCGTGTAAAATTTTTAGAAAATAACTCGAAGTATTCTGGCCTACAAAATTCGTGGACTGAACTGGTGTCTGGTTCGCGTCTGTGCTGGCAGCACAGACACGTGTTGGAAAAACGGGCATAACTTCTTGCTCGGGTATCGTTTTTATGCACCGTTTCTTGATTCTGAAACTAGACTTACATATATTTCTGAATATGTATGGGCTGTGCCGTGAATCTTTCTAGGTTATAGCAGTTTTCGAGTTAAAGTTCAGGTTTTGGTAAATCTGGAAATCTGGGCAGATTTTGGAGCTATGTTTTCATCAATTTTATCATAGTTGAGTGTGCTAAATGACTATGGGATCTCATGAGTCTTAAACATTGATTAGTTGGTAAAGTTTTGGTGTTGGAATCATTGAAAATTATTGAGTAGGTAATTTTTAATGGGTTTTCGATCGTAGACTGTTCTGCTGAAACTGTGAGCTCTGTTTTAGTTGTGTAACTTCGTTTGAGCGTATCTTGGTCATCCGGAATCTATTTGGGACAAACTTTATATCGATATTGGTGTACTGGAAGTGTTCTTTCTAATGGTGATGATTTCATGATCCAATTATTAACCTATTAAATGTTATGATCATTCTAAGACAGATTGGTTGTGGAATATGTTATCTTTTTGGAGAATTGGGTGGTGTTTGAATTTCACATTTATTGTGAGACACTTCTAGGTATTAACATGAACATGTTTGTATCCGTTAGACATTGTTTAGCTTCTTGTTAGCTTTATAACCTTGTGTCGAGTATTTGTTGAATTCGTAGCTAATATGAGTTAACTTGTGGCTAGGTAAAGAGTCGGTTCGGGAGGTGCCGAAACCGTTTGGCATACTTCGGTTGACACGAAGGTGAGTGTGTTTGATATGGATATGTTCAATGGTATATTGCATGGAGGTGTTTGTGTATCATGCTATTTGAAATTTAGCTAATGGTATGCATACTTGTGGGATGTTGATTATACCGCCGAAGGTTTGTGTGTGAGGCACACCATGTCGTAAGCCATGCCGCCTAATTAACGGTAGTTGGGAGCGTGGTGTGTGGGACACCACTCCTGGGGTATATGGGATTGTGGCAGACGTGCCACAGCATGGGTTGTATTTATATGTGTGTTGTTCAAATTGAATACTTTTGCTAAGTTATGTGAGTCACATTCATGTGAGATGTCCTTCGGGTATTGTAGTATGTTAGTGAATGTATTCTATATCTCACACACTCTGGTTTTCTTTTTGGATTGCCAGGCCACAGGTGGTCGTAGAGTTGGTCCACTACCGGTCGACGTTTTGGGAACACTTGGATTAGTATCGAGTGTTAGTGTTTGTAGTCGAATTGGTTGTAATGGGTCAAACTCTGATTTTTGCTAAACTCATTTTGTGACTAATGTTGTCAAGTATTTTTTTTTGACTTCAAGTTTGTAAATATGTTGGGTTTCATTTGTACAATGCAAGTTGTAATTATCGTAGACACCTTGTTAATATTAATGTTAAGTCTTCCTGAATGGTTCTCTGTTTTCTCATATATGGTTTGTCGTTTAGTTGTTGTTAGAGAGAGAGAGAGATTATTGGGTGTTAGCGGGATAAGGAAGATGCTATGAAGAACTGATTTTCAACCGTTGAATTTGAATTGAAGGATCCTTTAATTATTGAAGGATTGGAGAGGAGGCAAACTCGTCAAAGCCACCCCAGCTTTGGCATGAATGAAGGCATATCTGTTGGATTATTCATTTATGCCAAAAGTTACCGTTGGAAATGCCACATCAATTTTGGTATCTCCTGTTGGAGATGCTAGCTCGCACAGTTGCTTTCTCAAAAGGAATTTACATTGTATTACTTTTATGTATAACTTATTCCGCACTTACAAAAGGGGCCGGATCCTCCCACACAAAACTTGACACTCTATCTCAGCCATTAAAATCGAGGGCTGAGATTAAAACTTAAAACACCCCCTCTCTCTCCCACTAACGTCGTTCTCTCACTCCACGTTAAAGAAAATAACGTCGTTCCAGACTTTTATTCTCATTCGTTTTGCTTCCAGACGTCTGTTCTCTCTCTCTCTCTCTCTCCCTCTCTCTCTCTCTCTCTCTCTCTCTCTCTCTCTTTTCATCTTCATCAGGCCACACAGCCATCGCCGTCCGATGACTTCCTCACCTAATCTACACCCAAAAGCAACGTGTCGTTGTTCTCTTCTGTCTCAACCCTCACCTCTGTTCTCTCCCTCCATCACGCCTCTCACCGTCGCCTGTTCCCTCACGCTGTCAAGCCCGACCGTCGCTCTCCGCCGCCGCCTCTGACAAGGGCTTCCTTCTCCGTACTCACCCTCCCATGCCTCGCTCACGTTGCTGCCTCGCCGAACAACTTGTCGGGATTGCCTTCGTCCGCGGAGTTAGGGACCTTCTTCTCTGGAAAAAAATGGGTTCAAAATGAACCTTTCCGATGGTAGAAGTTGGAGGACGTCCTCCCATAGCTTCAAGCCATGTCTGAAATAACCATATAAACGTTACCTCAGTCTCATCTTGTAAAAGTGCGCATCCAAATTGTATTGACTGCATGCGGTGGTTTACTCCAGTAAATGGTGCGAAAGGCATATCATATTTGTTGGTTCGATATGTTGTGTCAAATGTGACTACATCCCCAAAATATTGGTACGCCATGCGAGATCGAGAGTCCACCCAAAAAAAGTTCAATGCTCTCCCACTTTCATCACATTGAATTGCATAGAAAAATTGTGGATTCTGTGCTTGTTTGTTCTTGAAGTAGGTGAGGACTGATTGTGCATCCCCGCCATCTAGCTCTCTATGCCTCACATTTCTCAAGTGATTATAGCAGTCTCTATTATCAAAGCCCATGTATTCGCCACCGAAAATTGAAGCAACTTTAGAAACTTCCAAATTTTCTTTTTGAAATACTTCGGTCAAATCCTTAATTGGTTTGGGCATGTATCAGTTTGACCTCATTTTCATCCTCTTAGATGGAGTCACTAACTGGTGATTGTGAGTGTCATTGAAAACTGTTACTTTCCACCTGCTACTCCATTTGTCATATCGAATCCGCAAATGAGCCTTACAACCACATCTAATAGTTGAACGATTTCTAAATCTTTTCTTCGTTTTCACTTCCTCTCTCTTATCATCCCCCTCCACGACACCATCGTTCTTAGGCCTGGCACAATATTTTCCTTCTTTTGCGCAAACAAATAGCATACTAGTCACTTCATTTGACCGGTTTTGTCCTTTGGATGAAGTTCGAGTACGAATCCAAAAACCATTTTGTCGACCATAATCTTCATAATACTTTCGTGCTTCATCAATTGTCGCAAAAGACATCTCACTTGATGGCGATTCTAACACTTCCACATCGTTATTTGGAGTCTGAAAATCTTCTACTTTGAAATCATCTAAATCAAAATGTTCTTCCATTGCTCACCCTTGACAAGGGACAAACATTTATTATAGTGAAATTTCAGCCCAAAACAAATTATTCAATATACAATACGTATAGGGTAAAAACTTTAAAAAAATAATTCAAACTAAGACACCCCAGAGGTATACATGTAATCCCAATTAACTAGATTCTTTTTTGATTCGCTAACTAGATTATTGATATCAATGCAATGTAATCTCAATAAACTACGGCTTATGTCAATAAATTAGATTATTGATTTCTGTGCAATGAATCAATGATTGAAAAAACGATGAAAACTCATAAATCACACCGAATCAAACCAATTCATTTTATAATAATGCTAATCAAACCAATGCTTTCCGTGCAGAACTCTTGTTTGTTTTTTGTTTTTTTTAGGGGTTTAGGATAAATAAGAGTTGGAAACAGGGGAGCTACATCAGGTAGTTCAAATGTTCGACAAAATCAACGTGAACAAAGACTGGTATGCATGGCAATGTGCAAGATGCAAAACCCAAAATTGTATAAACCCTCAACAAAAATCCAAGACCCAATCATTTAAACCCTACGCATAAATCAAATATCTTTACTCGGCTGGAACTATTCGTCTCTGTTACTGTGCTATGCACATAAACTGTACATGTACAGAGAGAGAGAGAGAGAGTTATGTGTACATAGGTGTTTAAGAATACCTGTTGAATGTACTGGAGTGGAGCTTTAGGGCTGATTATGTGAGGCAGTCGTCGTACGACAGTGGCAATGGCGGTGTGGCTTGACAAAGATGAAAAGGCGTGAGGGAGGGAGAGCGAGAGAGAGAGAGAGAGAGCAGACGTGAGGGTTGAGGAGGAGGGAGAAACGACATTATTTTCTTTAACTAGGAGAAGGAACGACGCTAGTGGGAGGAGAGAGAGGGGGTGTTTTAAGTTTTAATCTCAGCCCTCGATTTTAATGGCTGAGATGGAGTGTCAAGTTTTGTGTTAAGTTTTGTGTGGGGCTCCGATCTGGTTGGTTCATCCTCCTTCTCTTGGAAATGGGGATCTGCCCCTGTCCTCCTCCTATCCCTGCAAAAGAGAGCACGACTAAAGACCACACCGGAGGTCCTCCGGGATGGCCCTCCGGTACAAGAATCAGTCCACTTGCAGAGGAAAGAGAAGAGAGCAAGAGCTAAGGTTTTAGGGTTATGTGGAATGTGTAGAACGTCCCCCTTCCAAGAAGGCATAGTGTTGTATTTATAGGGAACCCTTGGCTTGATCTTCAAGATTGGTCAAGCGTTTGACACGCATCAGCTGACGTCGCCCCTACGTCACACTAGGGTTTTGTAACCGTTTGAGAGGTGAGCTGGCACCTTCACGTGCCCCTCATCATTATCTTTGATAACCGTTCGGCTGACGTCACGATCGCCATCATGGCCACGGTCGTTATTCCCACGTGGGTGAGCTGGAGCTTTTGGTCCCCACACTCGTTCGAGACCGAGTGTGACAACCGAATGTCGGAGGGATAGCTGAGCCGAGCGTTGTGAATAAGCAATGAGTGATTTCAGAAGTAGACGTGGAACCTTCGGCCAAACCGAGGCTTGAAGGTGTTATTAATCAGACGTCCGGCATAGTCAGGAATGGTCCGAACATCCACTGGCACGCCCGGTGGGACAACAGAGTTCGGCCTGCTACATTTTGTGTGGGAGGATCCGGCCCCCTTACAAAAACAACAAATAAGTGCATCAAAACGAGATCGATCACATCAATATCCTCGCGTTTGTATATTACTCCCTCCGTCCCAAATTCTTTGTCCGGTTCGCAAAACGGAGTGTTAAAAATAATACAACTTTTGCAAGAAAAAATCAAAAGTTTTTCAACAACTTACTAGATATCAATGAGTATTTTTAATTTGTAAAAAAGTTCAAATTTTTTCAAGAAAAAATTGCATTATTTTTAACACTCTGTTTTGCGGACTGGACAAAGAATTTGGGACGGAGGGAGTAGTACTAGTGGACTGATTTGTAATATACTAGTATGATGCAACCAACCAACCACCATATTTGCAGCTCGAAGGAGTTGACAAAGGAAAATGTCTCTGATCTTCTGTTAATACTGTATAATAATACTACAGTGATAGTTACTGTATTGGAATTATATTTGGTAGGATCGATCATCAACGGTCCCAGACGAAATAATTGAAATGGCCTCAAATATTACAATCCGATCCACTGATTCAAGCATAAAACAAAACAACAAAAGGAAAGACCAAAAATCTCTCGGTAATTCAAGTACTACATTTATCTTCTGTATTTATTAACTACAGTACTACTATTACATAATGTGCACATTCCTACAAAAAAACACTTTTACATAGACGTACGTACGGTACGAAAAAGAAAACTGGATACGCGTATGGTATGTCTTGAGTAAACAACTGAACCTCAAGTTTGTTTGTTACGTTTATCTAGATTAAAACGTAAGCAAAGCTCCAATTTTTACTTATATATATATAAGAGGAAGCTGGTTCTATGGCAGGCAGGCAGGCATCCGTTAATAATGCGCGTTGAATATTGAAATTGATCAGGCCTAATTAATTAAGCGGAGGAGGAATGATGAATGACCCAGTGCTGGCCGTCGATTTGGATTTGGAGTCTATTGACTCGGGCAAACAAATCTACTGCTCTTCTAACTCCGTTATGGTCGGCAGAAGTGAAGTAATCATGCCCAAATATGACTCCACCGGGTGTTAGTAGTTTGTAAGCCCGGTTTATATCCGACCAGGCCGAGTGAAAGTCGTGACCTGCATCCACCGCAATTAGGTCCCCGAACACACCCCACTCACACAGTTTCTCCAGACCCGACCCGCTCGAGAACGGAACAAACACTACCGACTCACTGGCCTTCTCGTGAACCACGTTCTGCATGAACTGGTACAGAAGCAACACGTCTCCGTTCACCATCTTTATGTCCCCGAACCGGTCACGAAAACCGGGCCACCCACGGAAGTCGTCCAAACACACTATCTGAGTCTCCAGTCCCAGTCCCCTCGCCAACTCCGCCATGTGAATCGCTGACGCCCCCAAGAACGTGCCAACCTCAAGTATGGTCCTGGGTTGGACTTTGCGGATTAGGTTCTCGAATACGGCGCCGGTTGAGCCCCAGCCTTTGATTCTCCTTGGGCGTAGGAGAGGGCTAGCATGCTCCGGGGGGAAATCGACGTAAGGGGAAGTGCCGTTGAATACTCTGTCGAGAATTGTTTGGCGGACGAGTTTGGAGGGTACTGGGTCGGCACACTGAGTCGTGAAAAGGTAGTGGTCGTCGTTGTTGTTATCGTCGACGGTTGTGGGGGTGGAGGTGTTTTTTTGGTTGTTTTGGGGAATATTAATATGTCTTGGTTGGGAAGAAGAGGAGGGAGAGTGGGGTGAAGAGAAATTGGGATATTGATGAGATGGGGCGGAAATATATCCCAAGGAGTAAGAGAGGAGGAGGAGGAGGATAAAGCAGACCGTGTGTTTGGTGAATTTCTTGCCAGCCAAAGCAGCGACCCGTCGTCGGTGATGGTGGTGGTGGACAGGTGGTTGCTGCTCTTCTTCCTTCATTAATTTAGATTTTCTTTTGATCTATTTCCCGATATGTATAGAAATTAAGACAAAAAGAAGGAAGGGGTTTCAAAGAGATGCAGCAGCAGCAGCAGCAGTATATAGTAGTAGTACGTAGTAAGATTGGTGGTAATTAGCATCAACGATGGAGGATGTGTAGTTGTAAAAGATGAGAAGAGGGTGAAGGAAGGAAGGAAGGAAGGTTGGTGGTGGTGGGGAGTGGGTGTGGTTGGGTTTGGGTTGGTTGTGGTGTCTAGTAGTACTTTTTGCTACCGACACAGCTGGTGTATGAAAATGATCGGAAAACGTCTTCTTCGGTGCCATAGAGATCAATGCGACGCCCCCCAACTCTAATTAATTATTACTATTACGACTAAGCGGTTCTTCAATTAGGGTTTCTTCCGCTAAATAAGTTAAGTGATTTATTTTTTTTGTTTTTATATAAATTTTTTTTGTATTTGTTACGCTTTTGTCAATTTTTTGAAATTATTGTTTCGTCCTGACGAGAGAAATCTAAAAAGTAAAAAATTACGATTGAAATTCAATTTTTTATGCATAAAGACGAAAAAATTGACTTATTGGTTTATTTTTATCTTTATTCAAAAAAATTAGATTTCGATCGTAATTTTTTACTTTTTAGACCCCTCTCATCACAACGAAGCAATAATCTCAAACAATTTGAAGAAAAACTAACAAATGCAAAAAAAAAAAAAAAATTTAATCAGGACAAAAAAATAAGTCACTTCGTTTTTTTAGCCAAAAAAAACCCATTAAATATATACTATTAGTCAAATGCTTTATGCTATAACAGCAGCGCAACAAGGATTGTTAGCTTCACATTTACTCCATTTTATTTAAGGAGGCCGTGCTTGTACTGATACTGAGAGTGGACCAATCCTAATACCTCTCTTGTTAAATAAACAAAAAAAAGAAAAAGAAAAAATGTTTCCAATTTCTTCTTGGGAGGCTTAATTAATCATCCTCAAAGCCTAGAGGAATTATGATTTCGTCCCCCCAGTTTCATCTACTTATGATTTCGTCCCCCTACTGGTTGTAATACCGCTTATGCCCTTTTAGTCTTGACTTTCTAATATATATATATATATATATATATATATATAGAGTCAAAATTAGGGATGAAATCATAAACCCATTTCGTCCTCCCTTGAATCTCGTCGACCCCTTTTCCGTTGAAATTAGGGACGAAATCTTAATCCCTTTCGTCCTCGCGAGATTATCACGATTTCCGTCCCACGATTTCCGTTCAATTCCGGAAATTATGGATCCCAAGATTATCAATTCCGGAAATTATGGATCTCAAGATTAATCCCATAAATTATTGCTACCTATCCTAAAATCCTTCACGTTTGGCAGAAACTCATACCAGTCGAAAACCCATACCAGTCGTCTTGGTTGCGAATTCCGGCGATGAAGAACAGCGCCGCCTCCTCCACGGTTCCACCTCCTCCCTCCTCCTTCAAGCCGTAAAGTCAGCACTGTTCCGGCCCACCCCAACGCGATGGAGGATGGCGACGGCGGGATGGGTGGTGGGTTTTTGGGTAAGTAGAGATTTGGGTTTTTGGTGGGGTTTAGAAAAGAGTATGTGGTAGAGGTTGAAGAAATAGAAGTGTTTGTGAAGTTTGGAGAATTTTCGGTGGTGGGCAGTGGATTTACGGAGGTTTTTGGTGGAGTTTTTGGGTATGGACTATGGAGTTATGGAGGAGAATGGAGGTTGAAGATGAAAAGTAAAAAGAAAACTTTGGAGATTCTGCCCGTGTTTTTTTTTTTAACCGGGAGGAGTTCTGTATCAATACAGGACCCGTCCTTTTCTGCGTTTTGTGTGTTTTTTTTTTTTTTTAACCGAGAGGGGTTCTGTATCAATACAAGACCCGTGATGGGTTTCTGATAATCAGAGGAGCAACAAGGGATATGGATTTTTTTGGAAGTTGGGTTCTTATCGGTATATGAATCGTTATGAAATGTTGAAATCGACATGGTAATTTAACCATGAATCGTTGATCACGATAACTTGTTTTGATGGTAATTTAATCATATTTGAACCGTTTACCATGTTTTTTTTGTTCGAATCATGGGATATTTATCGTGTTCACGTTGTAATCGTCATGGTAATTTAACCACGTAATGTCATGGTAATTTAACCATTTAACCATGTAACGGTTTGGATATGTCATCTTATTTCTTTTTTCATGGTAATTTAGCCATGTTCCGTGTAATAAGATCAATGAAAAATATGATTTTTTGTTGTCCGGTTGGCCTACTCGAAGAATGAAGAAAAAATGTAAAGATGTGGTGAACTTATCATGCAAAGATGGTCATTGCGGAAAAAAGATGGAGAAGGACTAAGACGAATGTAAAAATTTTAAAATGCAAAAAGATGGTTTATCAAGAAGGAAGGTAGAAATCATTGGGAATTGGTAATCTACACATTCGAAAATTTGAAATCATCCTATTGTTTCTCACTTAATTGGAGGATTGTGAGACAAAACCGAATCCCTTTAATTTAGGAGTTAAGAAGATTTATCTAGGACTGTGGTATTCAATTGAATCCCTTTAATTTAGGAATCAAACAAGCAAAGGGGTAATAAGGGTATTTCACACACTAAGAGGATGAAATCATAAGCATGAAAAAAGGGGGAGATGAATTCTTACATGGCATGAATAAAAGGGATGAATATTTAAATATTCCTTTCTTCTTCCATCTTGTATTTTTATTTGCCCCTTTTTAAAAGACTATTTCTGAATGATTCTTTTCAAGTTCTGTAATTAACGACCACTTCTTTCCTTTTCCTTTTCCTTTTCTTTTTTGTAGTCACATAAATACATCTCCAAACATAAACATCAATACAAAGCTGCCTTAGAAAAGAGTATGGGCAGCCGCTACAACAGCACAGATCAACCTTAACTAACACACTCATAGTAGATCATAGAACTAGTACACGAACTAAGAACATACTAAAAAATAGAGGAAGATTTAAAGCCCGTACCATTCCCCAAAGAAAAAAAAAGAGCCTATCTTTAGTATGTTCAAAGTAAAGCTCATCAGCAAGCACAAATCTAAAAATATCTATATAATAAGGGAAAACAGTTTTTGAATCTTATATGCTACATAAATCCAACCCAACGGTCCTTTCTCTCCAACCCAATCTAAAGGCAGAAAGATGAGAATCCCTCGTTAGATCAAAAATAGAAACTACCGTGAAAAAAGGAAGGAAAAAAAAAACCCTAATTGCACGTTTTATAAACCCCCCCCCCCCCCTCATATTTCCCTCTCTTCTCAAAACCACAAACCCTACTCCTTCTCATAGATTTCACACCACGCTGGAAGTCGACAATGAAGGGAGTTAAGGTAGCATTCTCTCTCTCTCTCTCTCTCTCTCTCTCTCTCTCTCTTATATTTTCCTCTCCTCTCAAAACCACAAACCCTACTCCTTCTCACGGATTTCACACCACGCTGGAAGTCGACAATGAAGGGAGTTAACAGGTAGCATTATTTGTTTTGCCCCCTTCTTGTCTTTTATGTTTACGTTCATGGCTGCTCTTTGACCTTAGTTTCCTCGGCAAACCGCTGGCGGCAATTCCCCGAGGAAATCCAGTAGTTACTGTAAATAATTTTGGTTCAATTATTAATTTCTATGATGCCAGTCATATTAGAATGCCAGATCTATTTGGAATCACTAAAAAAAAAAATTGCCTATGCCGGCGTTTGAAAATGCCAAGAAAGACCTGAAAAACGGGAAAAGTTTTAGTGGCGTTTTTGCAAACGCCGGGGACGCAAATGTCGGCTTAGGTTTCTGGCGTTTTTCAAAAAACGCCGGGATTGATTCATGAGTAAAAATCGCCTTTTTGGTGACGTTTTTTCAAAAACGCCGGGAAAAGTCACCTATGCCGGCGTTTTTTGAAATGCAGCTAAAAAAAGCGTTGGCAAAACCACTTTTCCTTGTAGTGAATTGGAGATATCAGTAGTTGTGAAGTTTTAAGTACCTGCTTCAGCCAGCTTACTCGCCTAAACTCCGAGAGACCAATCTCATTGTCCCCAAGCGTGATCCCGTAAAACGGGGAGTCCTAAGTTTGCGATTGAGGGACTATACTCACATCATTTGTATGTGTTGCTTAAATCCTCATATAATTCCATTCCTGTTGTGTGTGTTTTTCAATCATAAGTGGGGTGGTGGTAGCAGTTGTGGTTTGGAAAGAAGAGGGTCTGGTGGGCTTTGCACATTTCCAGGATTGAAGCGTAGGGATCATCGTCTTCCTCCATGTTAGGATCGTCACACACACGTACACGATTTACGAGTATAAGAACAGAGCGGCTGTTCTTTTTATTATCACAGTTATCAACTAGGGTTTATAACATAAAGTATTTATAGCGACTCTATTCTAACCCTAATCTGGTATTTGGTCTGTATTTCAAAAATACCCCTGTACGAAATGTACCGCGGCCTTCTTTCTAGAGCTTCTTAGGGGGTGTTCCAGTTTGGTAAAAACTTATTTTTTTTCAAACGGAGGAAATTTCAAGTCCAAAAATCATGGGTTTACGTAAATAATTTTTCTATCGATATGGATCTTGTTTGATGGATCTCATCGAGATCTTTTAAACGGTGCAAAAAAAAATTAAAAAATTATTTTTCGTTTTTATTATATTTGAGTTTGAAAATTAAAAAAAAAAACTTTTAAAAAAAGAAGAGAAATCGAAACGCCCCCTTAGTATCTCTTCATATTAAACATATGAGGCACAATTCGAACACTCCATATGGGCCGGAAATGGAACTCTCTCTCTAGGGTTTCTGCCCGTCTCTTGCCTTCCGCTTTCCCCATTTTTTCTTTGTTCTTTGTTTTTTTCCCACTGTGGGAAGTGGAATGCTGGCTAGTGGCTATGCACCCCCCCACCTCCCCTTTTGAGTGCGATTGTTCACCTTCCTTAAAAGAGGTTAAACATTACCCTTTTTTGGTGAAATAATGGCCACAAAGTGATATCATGCTTACTATGCAATACACTTTTTGGTAAGCATGACATCACTTTGTAGTGGGGTCCACATCATTTCAACCAATAGGAAGGAGGGTAATGTTCACCTTCTTAAGTGGAGGGTGAACAAAACTCAACTCCCCCTTCAGCCCGTTTGCATCGAGCGATTTTAAGAGAAAAGAAAAGAAAAGATTTTGGTTTTTAACAAAATCACTCATTTGGATTGATTATTTTGGTGAGAAATGAATAAAAAAGTACAAAAATAAAATATTTTGATTGGCTTCTCCCATTTCTCATCCCATTTCTCACTCAATCTCACCAAAGTATGAGAAATGGCTCCCTTTTTTTATCTCACTCCTTCTAACGTTCCAGATGGGCTGTTAAGGTCCTGCCTAGTTTCCCTAGGCTATATAGTCCATGTCCAATTAGTATTAACTAGAGGTCGGAGCACACGCGATGCATGTGCAAGTCAAATTTTCATAACATTTGTGAAAATTTTGATCAAACAATAACTGGGAAGCATTTTTACAAAAACATTGTAAAAATCCGACTTGCACACGCATCGCGTGTGCTCCGGCCTTTAGTATTTGTTATTAGCAAATACGCACGTTAGGTAGAAGGCATCATTCCAAAGTAAGAACAGGTTCAGCGATTTAAAGATTGTACACTGATGTTTTACCTTCAACATAACTAAAAGAAAACATACAATAATCGAACAAACAATAATCGGAAAGTTATTGTGTGCATATTTTGACAAAATCCGACTCACACTCGCATTGCGTGTGGCCCGCTCTCCAGTGTAATCATATTGGAATAAAATTATATACTGAAACCAAAGCAGAAAGCATGTGTTTTTCATTCCACTCCTATCCTAAATTTCATCAATTATGATCCTCTTTGTGTATTTTTTTAGGAGCCGGAGTGAGCCTATATGAAGCTGTGGAAATAGAGCGGTGAAAACCAAAAGAGAAGTGAAAATCTACTGTACATAAAAATCCACTTATCTTATTTTTCCTACAAACGTAAAAGTCAATAATATATTATAGTATTATATGAGATATACAAACGAGGAGAAGAAAAGTAGGAGAAAGGGGACTACATAGCAGTACCAATCAGATTTTGAGGGGAAACTTTCTTCTTCTTTATGGAGAGAGAAAGAAGAGCAAGAAGAGAAGCAGCGCCGTAGAACGAAAGGGTGAAGTCGGTGGTGGCCCGGCCGGTGGGTTTGAATAAGGTTGAACGCAGATGGATAAATTACAATAAATAGAACGTGGGTAGGCAGTTTAATTAATAACTATTTTAGGTGGTTCTTTTTATTTAAATGTCGAAAATATTCTCACAATTAACTGTTTTATTTTGTATTTAAAAGGGCACTTATGGAAAGAAAAATACATGACAAAGAAGGGAAACACCAAAGAGTGCTCTCCCTTTATATATTAGAATAGATTACTCCACATTTATCTTCAAATAAATGAGTCCCATTTATGGTATACAAAATGCATTTATTTAGTTTTTTTTTTTCCTTCCCAAACTAAAATTTGAGAGATATGAAATATGGAGTACCTTTTTACCTAAACTTTTTTAATTTATTCCCTTTTTTTTTCCCAAACAAGAGGCAACTAAAATTCATAAACACAAAAACTACTCGATTTAGACAAAAATAAGGGTAGGCAAATTAGGATTAAAAAAAAAAAGAATTTATTGTCACAAATTTTTTTTTTTTGATATTTATACTCCATTTTTTATATTTTAGTGTTAAAAGTGTGTATTTTTTTTGTTAAAAAACAAAAAAAAAATGAATTTAAAAAAAAATGTGTGAAAATCAATTCCAAATAAAAAAGGGTTGCGGGCGGCCTGGGAATCTGGGATAGGAGGAATTTTTAGAGAGAGTCCTACTCCCTCAGTTTTCCCAAAAAAAAAAAAAAACAAAAACAGAGAGAGAGAGTCCTCCCTCCTCTGGTCTCCTTCCTTTTGTCTTTGGCAACTGGAATTCTCGAGCAAGAAAGGGGAGAAAATACCGGTACTAGTAATCTCAAGACTCTCTCTCTGTACCTAGAAGTTATTGCGATCGTTGGAATCCTGGCTTCTGATATCTGGAAACGATTGTTCCCACTCCGAACCAGGAGGAGGTGTTCCACCGTGCCCGTAGCATTAATCCCACTCCGAATCGGGCTTGGAAGTCGACGTCTTAATCCCACTACTACTACTACTAATAATAATAGTAATAGTAATATGGATCTGAACCTGTTCAAGTTATGCTCCGGCCTCAAATTCTTGGGTTACTTGATCATCCTCCTCGTCGCCGCTATTATCGCTGTCTCCTATTACGCCGTCGTCATCCTTACTTGGGGCCCACACTTGCTTCAGGGTGGCTTCAATTCCTTCCTATCCTTCGCCATCATCGCTGTCTTTCATTTCCTGGTAATTCTCCCCTCCCCTCCCCTCTACTTTTTATTTTTACCCGTATCTATATGTTCCATTAGAGCATCTCCAGTCTTGACCTAAACCCTTTCCCAAATTCAAAATTTGTGCAAAAATCTTAAAAATCTCTCTCCAATTTTCTACCCAAACCCTTCCCCATTTTGGGTTTTACTTTTACCCATTTCTTTGCCCAAATTTGAGACAACCCAAACCCTTTTCCTATTTTTCAACAGCTAGTTAGAGAGGGAGGAGAGAGAGACGTACAGACAGAACGAGTTCCTACGATGGAAATCGGAGGGGATTAACACAGCCGCCGTCGCCGGAACGAGTTCCTACAAATGGAAAAGAAAGGAGGATATATGGATTAGAGTTTTTTGGGTGGTGGTAAGTGGTAGACTGTTTGGGTGGTTGCCGGAGCCCAGAGGTTTGTGGTGATTGGTAGTTGCCGGAGCACGGGTCGACTTGGGGGAGAAAAACCGCAGAGGTTGGCGGTGGTTATGGAGGTGGGGCGAGTGTTTTTTTTTTTTTTTTTTCCCACAGTAGTCACTCTACCCCAAATCAAATTTGCTCTCCTCTCCTCTCTTTTATTTACATTGTTGACATTGAATACTTAAAATATAATATCCTTGGATAAAAGATCATTTTGCTATTGGAGTGGAGCTTACCCAAAATGAGTCTTTACCCAAATTTGGATCAAGACCGGAGATTCTTTTAATACTGTTCATTTTCATGTTTATTTTTTCTCCCAATTTGCACCGTCTGATTATTTGCTTCTGCTCCCTTTGGGAGCGGCTTATTATGGCTTCTTGTGTTTTTCCTTTTAGTGTACGTATTTACAATTAGTGCTCGAGTGTTGGGTAAAGCTTACTGCTTGCATCTTAAATAAGGGCTTGGTAGATGTGCTTTTTGGGTTATCCTTAGTTGGGTTCAACAAATCAGACTAGAAGCAAAACCAACACCACAATTTCATTTGCACACTAAAAGCAAGGTTTTGGGAAGTTTGTTTTCGTAATACTATCAGTATGCAACATCTTGATTTGTATGGTACTAGTATTAAAAAAAGGAAAAGAAAGCGTTTAACTTAATTGAGTTTTGCTTCCTTGATGTATCTGATGAATTCATATAAAAGATCAAAAACCTTGTTTCTATCTTATTGAGATAAAGCTGATCAAAAAAAAAATTCTTATTGAGATAAACACCTGAAATAGTATTAACATTATGATGATACACATCAACGGTAACTTGAGTGTTCATGAACTAAATATCCATGGAAATTTTGTCTTTGGGCCAAGTTTTAAAAATGTATTATAACCTCCTAATGTGTCCTTAATGTGTCTCAAGATTGTTCCCAATGTGTCCTAGAGTGTACACAGTATGTCCCAAGCAAAAAAAATAACATAAAAATTTGACACGTATTTAGGCATGTCCGATACATGTCATGCCCGTTTCGGACACGCGTCAAACACGGATAGTTGAGGCTTGGTAGACTTGTCCATGCTTCTTAGCCGTGGGTGGTAGCTTAGTGGTTGGAGGTACGTTGATCACATGTTACATATAGTACAGTATACTAGCTTATATAGTAGCTTTATATAGTTGCTTATAATCGTATACTTTTGTATGCATATATGTACATCTAGAATGGATTAGACGTTTAGTTGAGCTTCAAAAAGGGGGATAGTATTTTCACACCCGACTTTTTTGGATTGCCTAGGCGCATTGTAAGTTCCAACTTCTAGATGGTTACGTGATTGCGTTAAATTAGTATAAGCTTTGGAAAGGATAGAAATCCTGTAAGTTTTGGAATTAATTAAATGTTGATATTGTATCTGCCATGAAACAGACAGTGAGATATGCCTACAATGAATTTGCAAGCTCCTGCTACTTATACTTCATATGCCTTGTATACGTGTTATATTTTGCATTGGAGAATTTCCACTTTTTTTGTTTGCTAGGTAAGATGTTTACCCACCAACTAAGTTTGCCTTCCATTTTGCAGCTTGTGATGTTAGTGTGGTCCTACTTCATGGTGGTCTTTTGCGACCCTGGTTCTGTTCCTGAAAACTGGGAACTGGTAGTGGAAGAGGGGAATTCGGAGGAGGGTACTTCAATGCCATTGACGGATTGTGTAGCGCCTGAGAATTTGGCATCTGCATTACCTTCTTCAGATGGGATGGAAAGAAGACACGGTGTACGCTACTGCAGGCAATGCGAAAATGGCAAGCCTCCACGTTGCCATCATTGCTCTGTTTGTAAGTTATCTTTACAAGCCGCTTTTTCTTTTCTTTTGTGTGTGTGTGTGTGTGGGTAACTGAGAACCTCATTGAAGATGACTTACAACTGGCTTTGATGTTGCACATGTGTTAATCTTTTGTGGGGTTCAGGCTCGTTTTCTTTCTGGTTAACATCTAGTAATGGGACTTGCATATCTGATCTAAATGTAATATTATATGACTGCTAACGTTGTTATGTTTTATACAGGCCAAAGATGTGTCCTTAAGATGGATCACCATTGCATATGGGTGGTGAATTGTGTTGGAGCACGTAACTACAAGTTCTTTCTCCTTTTCCTGGTAAGTTACCAGGCTATCCCCATAATTTTTTAACTAACAAGATGATTGTGAGTTTAAGATGATACCCTAGCTAGCTTGATGGATGGGCAGGAATTGATTTTGGCTAGAGTTACACATGTAACATATGATATAACTGCCTATGGTGAAAAAAGAATTTGAATTTATTGAACTTAATTTGTCATGTGGTTCTAGATAGATCAGGATGGAGGAAAAAGGTTTCATGTAGCCAACCCAATGGATTGGGACCCAAGGCTTAGTCTTGTTTGGTTTGGTTAGGTTTAGTTACGCATGTTTCAAACTTACATAGCATAGCAAATGTTACATAGTTACACATGTTAGACCCAAGGCTTATCCTGCAATATTGTATTGAGTTTAAGAAGTATTTGTTAAGTATTTTACTTAGTCAAACAAGTATTTTGTCAACCTCTTTGTGGTTTTGTAAGAATGATTTCTGTTGGAAATTTCAATGTTTACTTGTAGTTGTGGCCTCCTTGGCAAATGGTGATCCAGGACGACCGTGTTGTGACACTCTCCTACATGCTCTAATACCAAAACTTATTTGGGAATGGACTATTTTGGGCTGCTAATATTAGTTTCTTTGTGGCTAAATGTGATTGAAAATGTGGGTTGAAGGATTTGTATAGGTATAACAAAGGGGTAAGATTTAAGTGAACAATTGGGCAAGTTAAAGACACAATTTTTGAACTTTGAGGGCTTTTAGTACCAGAAACCAGTCTCCAAGCTTGGTTCTAAGTTATTTCAGCTATTAGGGTTTGTACTTGAAGAGAGGAGAGGAGGGATACAGCTTAGTTAAAGTGATTGATTGCTGAAAATACAAGGAAGGGCTGCTAGAATTTCTAGACAGCAATCTTTCTAGGGTATGTCAGTGGCAGATTCTGATTGAAGCAAAGTATGCTTGCAATGGAGAAAGAGAAGCACCTGGAACTTAGGAACTGAAATTCTAAGTCGAGCAAGTATAAGTAGTCCTAAAATATTCAGTTTTATCGCTAAGTGTCAAAACACAAGTACAATGTGTAGGCTTTATCAAAGATTGTGGATTACTCATTCTTTCATTGGGTGATTATGTTTAGCTAGGGGACTTATTGTCTCGTAAAAATGATGCATATGCCTTGGAGTTTGAACTATGGGATATTTCTTCGTCTGCCTCTTTCTTGTACTCTTACCTATTCTCTACCATTAGTGTGTGGGCCTCTGTAAACTATATTGAACTTTGACAAGTTGGAATGAGTCGAATTGTAATGCTGTTTTGTTCTGAAAGATCCAGGGTTGGCCTCATATGCACTGTTCTTCTCCTTTTAGCTTCTTCAAGTTTTCCTTTCCATCACTTTTAGTTGTGAAGGATCCATCTTGCTTTTCATGCTTTCTCTTCTCATATTCATGCCATTTATTTACATGCTTATTTATATCTCAGCTATATACATTTCTGGAGACAACGATGAACACTTTAGTATTGCTGCCCAATTTCATAAGATTCTTCCAAGAAGCCAAGAATCATTCTGCCTCAGCGGGCAATCTTGCTATTATTTTCTTAGCATTTGGTAAATTTTTCTACTTGTTCATTCTGTCTAAATCCTAGTCACTACATTGTCATTGTTTCCATGTTTCTAACGGATCATGTTCCTTGATGCAGTTTTGAATCTAGCTTTTGCACTGAGCCTTCTTTGTTTCGTAGTTATGCATGCATCTCTTCTGTTGAGCAATACCACTTCAATAGAGGTAAATATGTAGGGTGACACATTGGTGCTGCATCCATCGTTGCATTTAGTCATGTGATTCCTACTCTTGCTGCATGCAATCTGGATATTAGTTGAATAATTGGTGGGAAAGCTAAATGATGACTGGGGTTTGGGTTTAGACAGAACATCACCAGTTACCACTGCAGACTACAAAGTGATCATAGTTGATCACATTATCTTTCAAATGCACAGTCGATGTAGCTGTCTTTGCATACAATAACACCTAGCCAACTGCCAAATAACCAGACTTCACAAATAAGATATTATTGATGGAAACAAGTCCATCTTCCGAGGGCTGATGCGCGAGCCCTGGAAGTTGTGGATATAGCCTCGGATAATTGTTACTTTATGATCATCTGGTCCAGGTCTACGAGAAGAAAAAGGCTGTCAGGTGGAAGTATGACTTTGGCAGGAGGAAGAATTTTGAGCAGGTATATAAATACTGTTCCTTACTATGTTAATTATATGAACTTTCTGACCTTCCGGTTTTGATTTTCCACAATTGTTCCTGTGATCGTCAACATTGTAGGTTATACCAGTGTCAATAGTTTCCAGGGAATACAGATCAGCAACCATTTTTCATTCATAGGATTGCATAAGGAAGAAATCCAATACTTCAATAAGATTTCTATCCTAGTTTTTGGGTGAATTTTGAGGACAATAATCCTGATAAAAATTGTAATGTTTGTGAACATAATTTGAGGCGGACGATAGTGAGAATTAGGCAATCTAATCAACAATTTGCCCTCATCAATAGTGGTCTTATTTTCTTATGTGTTATTTCTTTTTGAAGGTTTTTGGCACTAGGAAGGTGTTGTGGTTCTTTCCTTTGTTCTCAAAAAACGATTTGGAGAACATACCTGCCCTTCAAGGCCTAGATTTTCCGACACATCCAGATGATGAGGTGTGAAGTCTTTTGTCCGTTAGAGGCAGTAAAGAGCAAATTGTGTACCCCTATGTAAGCACTTGAAATGAATTGAACATTAGGTTCTGAAAGTTGTATTTCTGATATTGGTTCATTTGTTTATATTTATTTATTTATTTCTACTGTTGTTTGTGGGCAAATGTATATTTTAACATTTTGGTTCTCATAACACTTGAGTTGTTTTCACCCTTTTAGCCGGTTAAGGTTTACTAGCGCTGTATCAATACGCATGTCAGTAGTTCTGTATGTCCATTGAACATCATGTTCTGAAAGGTGTATTTCTCACAATGTTTCAGTCTGCTGTCTTCCTTTATTTTAGCTCTTGTATTGCAAGGTGGTGTACATATATAGGTGATACGGACAAAGAATGGCCTTTGTCTTTAAATTTTGTTGTGCGTATGATTTGCTGCTGGCTATGTATTTCACCGATTGCCCTCTATTTACTAGGAACCAAATTTGTTGCCCTCTAGTTACTATAAACCAAATTTGTTATCTAACCTTCGTCTCCTCTTGGGGTTTATCCTCTTGGGGTTTAGTCGATTCAACGACGAATAATTAGATGAACTCTAATCCTCCTCGGTACATGAGTTTTGTTGGTTGGTTCGGTTTGGTTCTATTAAACCTTCTTCTTCTGTAGTTTGCTTCCCTTGCCTATAGTTGCCATTCATGCTGGAGCATGCAAATCCAAGAAAAGGTTTCTATAGTCAAGTCTGTAACCTATGAAACATTTTGCCTTCTGTGTAACTGGACTGTGAAATGCATAGACACCAATTAGGAGTTATGATTTTTAATAGTATCTATGAAGTATCTTTCATACATATTCCATCTATTCAATTTTCATGCTAATTTTAGTGAAAAGCCTTAATGGAATTATCGTCCAATGCCAGTATCAAATTTATAACATCAATTATTTCAGCATACGTGGCTTTTGAAGTACGTAAGTCACGCATAAATTATATATCGCAAGTAAAACCACCAAATGTTGTGACAATGTTACCAAAAGGATGACCTAACAAAATGGATCACGACTAGAGAACAGGGAAGGTGGGGGCTCAAGTGCAAAAAAATAACGTGCATGAATGATGATATCTTGTTTTTCTTTCTCTATATCCAGGAAACAAGCAAACAAACCAATTACAGAGTGTTCGTCATGCAACGATGCAGTGATTAATAGTAGTATCAGAAGATTCATGATTAGAGAGATCAGAAAAAAAAGCTGCTGAGCAGACGAAGAGGGGGGTAACTATAAGAATAAGAGCAAAAGGAAGCATCCAGAGCTGACGATTGGCAGGATGATAGTGTGTTTCCCACCAAAGCAACATCAACCCTCCAACCATGCTTATCGACAACGAAGCGAAGCAATTTAAGCATGTCCCCAATATTATGTTCCTCAATCTGCTGCTGCTGCTGACCACCACCTCTTTGTAGTGCCTTTCATCTCTCTCTTCCTTGTATGCTGCTGCTGCTGCTGCTGATGATGATGATCCCATCATCAAAATAAATATCTACGGATCCTAGTTAGAGATAGAACCAATTGACTCCAGTCCAGTGCCAGCGGAGAGGAAGAAGAGAAAATTGCCTTAGAAATCAACACACACACACGCCTATATATATATATATATATATATATATATATATATATATATATAGGGGCGCCCATTCATGGCGCCGCTACTTGCTTCGGTCTGCATCTCCCCTTTCGATCGAATTTTGATGATCCGAGCCGCTCCATGTGTTCAGAACGTGATTTTAAGAGTACTCGCGAGAAATGAGCAAAAAAAAGACCGGAAAGGGCTTCATCCGAGCAGTTTTTGTTTATTTTCAATTGAACGGTTCAAATAAAAACTGCTCAAATCAAGTACTTCTCGGTCATTTTTTTTTTCAATTTCTCGCGGGTATCCTTAAAATCACGTTCTGAACACATTGAACGGCTCGGATCATCAAAATTCAATAGGGAAAGGAAGAAATGGGGTGGTCTGCAACTTAAGTCTGCAACTTAGGTCCTCAATAGAAGGGGACTCATTATATATAAGGCAAAAGTACATATATATATATATATATATTTGTGTGCGGATTCAACAGTAATAGCTAATGGGGGTGGGGTGGAGTGGGGATGGATGGATGAGCTAGGTAGGTAGGTGTTGAAAAGTGCTGGGGGAGGTAGAGAGGCTAAAGAGAGATGAAAAATGGGACAGTCAAGTGCTGGGGTGGGGGTAGTACTGGTGGAAGAGAAGAGAAGAGAAGAGAAGAGAAAGGCCGGCCAGGGGAAAAATTATACTGTACTCAGTACTGTATTAGAAAGAAAGAAAGAAAGAAAGCAAGCAAGCAGGACAGTCAAGTGCTGGGGTGGGGTGGGGTTACTATATATATAGCTACGTAGTACGTACTACTCATGCAACTTGATTACAACTGGTATGGTGAGTAATTATTCAATAATCCGTCATGTGGTACTTCAGACTATTTTTTAACCACATGTTTTTGTGGAGTTTATACACTGAATAGTAAACCTTACAGAAATGTGTGGTTGCAAAGTGGTCCAGAATATCACGTAACAATACTCCCAGACTATTGTATATTCAAGGCTTCCATCAAATAAATCTAATCAATGACTTAAAAATAAACATACATGTATGATTACGTCTCCTTCTTGACCTTACATCACCGGTTGATCGATGCAAGCCATCTGGGGTGGTTGAATTCTCTATCTGTTTATTCTATGTGGTCTATTGCTTTATTTCATAACTTGACAAGTTGGCTTAATTTGAACAATTTTTTTTTTAACCGTTTAATAAAAAATTGTTCGGATGAAACCCTTTCCGGCCATTTTTTTTTTACGATTTCTCGGAGAACTCTTAAAATCACGTCCTGATCACATTGAGCGGCCCGGATCATCAAAATTCGATCGGGATCTATGAGGTCCGCACTTAAGCTAAGTAGGGGACTCTCTCTCTCTCTCTCTCTCTCTCTCAATATATATATATATATATATATATATATATATATATAAGGGATTTCTTACATAAGTTATGTGCGGACTTTTGTTTGAGGCCGTTGGATCGTGTATTCAATGGTTCAGATTCGATGAGGTCATATGTGTGGACTTTTGTTTGAGGCTGTTGAATCGTGTATTCAATGGTCCAGATCCGCTGAGGTTATAGTGTGTGTGTGTGTGTGTGTGTGTGTGTATTTGCGAAGTACTCCGTTAGGTACTGTTTGGGGTTGGAAGGGATTCACAATTTTAAGAAAAAAGTTTTAACTAGTCGCGCAGCCAGGATTCATAACCAGAGGTGACATCTAATTAAAAATATTAACATGCTTACCACTTAAAATAGTATAATATTCTAAATTAACCATTCATAATCCAAAAGAAAATTACACATTTTCATAGTTTAATCATCCATTATACAGATGGAAGTAGTTTAACGATCTATCAAAATAGAAGTTGATGTTCTTTTTTCAATCTCAAAATCATCCGGAGTCATTATAAACTAAACTTCAAAGAATTTTTTTTGTTGAAAAGAATAATTTTTTCTATTGAAGGAGAACATTTTTTCTCTGCTGAGGAGTTTTTTGGCTTCTCTTTAAACATGTTGTGCTAAAGACCATATTAACCTCCCCAATTTTGAAAAAACCAAAAACATCCTTGTGTTTTGCTTTTCTCTTAGTTTGTATGGTTTTTTTTTTTTTTTTTTGGGATTAATGATAGTCTGAAGTGTTCTTATTTTTTTGCAATTACTTGGATTTAACTTAATTGTTACTTTAATAAATAATAATAATAACATTGTTGAAGGCTTTCAATTACCAAAAATACACAAAAGAAAAAAAAACGACTTCAAACCAAACACATAATCGTTCAAATAATTGGAGACTTTCAAGTAATGAATTAGAAGAAAACAATTTCACAATATAACTTTTAAAAATTGATTAAAATATTATTCACACACATTATACACCATAATTTCATCACATGTCTTCCAAACACTACGTATCAATCTGTCTAACTTCATTTGGATTCTAAAATCCTAATTCTCCTACTAAACATTTTTGTTGATCTCATTTCCCTCTCCTATCCACGATTGAGTATTGATCCCAATAGATCGGACGAGCATTACTTGTCAATCGGGTTAGATGGAATATGTACTATTTGCCTCATAATATTGGCCCATTCAATTACTGTGAATGACTTGGGGAGTGAGAATATGGTGAAATTAAGTTAGGATTTTGCATGTCATTTTCCTAGAAATTATATATCCAGGTTTGAAAATTTAAGTTGACGATCACTTGTGCTGTAGAAAGTGCGAAATTGTATTGACTGATGAAATCTTCATCAAGATTAGGGTCGTGTGAAGATTGCTTTTATTGACTGCCAACATTGGTTTAAAACTAGGAGTACTAGATGTTTTGAGGTATTGGGGTAATTACGTCTCAACTGTTTACTTTGTAAAAGTGTAGAAATTATTGGTGAAAGTACATAAACACCCCTTCAACTATTACTTTTTCTCATAATACCCCCTTCACATTTAAAAGCGCCCGTAGAGACCCCCTCAACTACTAAAAACGAAAAAAACACAAACTTTGTTAACGAAATGGATGAATTGACAAATATACCCTTTTTATTATTATACGGGCCAACAATCAATTCTGTCTCTATCTCCCTCTCTCTCTCTTCCGACCAAACAAACCCAGACCCCCTCTCTCTCTCTCTCTCTCTCTCTCTCTCTTGAATTACTCTCCATACTATTTATCCTTTTCCCAACAACTCTCTTTCCCCCACCTTTTTCTTCCATTTTCCAGGTTAATTCCAATTAAACCAGACCCAATTCCCACTCACACGACTCCATCACTCCCGTCACAAAAGTGGGCTTTACCTTGAAATTTCAGTCACGGTTCGGTGCACCTCGTGATATCTGAAGGAAAACCTAATTAAGT
The DNA here is from genome assembly GCA_025413875.1 of Rhododendron molle. NCBI lineage: Eukaryota > Viridiplantae > Streptophyta > Magnoliopsida > Ericales > Ericaceae > Rhododendron > Rhododendron molle. Next base: position 208,923 of record CM046394.1, on the reverse strand, counting down.
TCAAGACGCGCGAGACCGAGCCCCGACAAAGGAGAAGTGGAAGACGTAGAAGGAGTTGAGATTTGTTCATCCTCCACTTAAGAGGGTGAACATTACCTTCCTTCCTATTGGTTGAAATGATGTGGGTCCCATCACAAAATGATGTCATGCTTACCAAAAAGTGTATTGCATGGTAAGCATGACATCACTTTGTGGTGGAATCCACACCAATTCAACCAATAGGAGAGAGGGTAATGTTCACCCCTTTTTAAGGAAGGTGAACAAAATTGCACTCACGAAGAAGAGGTTTGAGTAGTAGAGGAAGAGAGACAAGGACAAGAGGAAATCGGCTAACAAAAGAGACCCAAGATTTATTGGGGTTGAAGGGAAGAAAAAGAAGCAGAAATTTGCCAATGCGGCTGATAGGATCAATGACCAGCTCCACCACCTCATGGTCGATTACGCTGATCATCCCATCCACCCCGACATCTCCATTTGACGACCTCAGCGGCTTCATCCCGGGGATGTAGTCCGGCACGACGAAGGGGTACGCGCACGTGCCCGGGCACAATTTGGACGAGTTCCCCACCCACGCGTACGGAAGCGTCTGGCATCGTTTTCCATTTCGATTTGGGGGCTAGGAATTTGAATTTGGGTTTACTAATTGGGGCTTGGTAATGCAAAATTGGGGTTAGGGTTTGATGTTGAGGTTTTCTAAAATTGGTGATTTGTGGTGACCGAGTGTGGGTGGGGGGGTTCAATGATGGTGATTGGGTGGTTATGTGGTGGTGACAATAGTAGAGGTGGTGAAGTTGGTGGGGGAGGAAGAAGAAGAAGTATATAGCTAGCAAAGAGAGAGAAGAAGAAGAAGATTTATATAGCTGTCAAAGGGCATCTTTGTCCCAAAAAAAAAGGCTCAAATTATTGACGTGTGACCTCTCAGCAAACAATTCTAAGACGGAAGGGGGTCACTTAGGTAACGGGAGTAGTTGAGGACTTTGTCTCTATGGGCTCTTTTAAATGTGAGGGAATATTTACTAAAAAAAATGATAGTTGATGCGGTGTTTATGTACTTCCACCAATCATGATTAAAAATACTAAGGGCTCCGTTTCAGAACACTTTCTTAAAAAATAAGTACTTATTTCACATTATCAAACTCAAAAATAATGTAAACGAAAAATAATTTTTCAATTTTTTTTGTACCGTATAAAAGACATCAATGAGGTCTATCAATCAAGATCCATATTGATAAGAAAATTATTTGCATAAACACATGATTTTTAAGCTTGAAATTGTCTTCTTAAAAAATAATTACTTATTTACTTTTTCGGAACGGAACCTAAATGTGGATATGCATGTGGATTTGGATTCTCTCTCTCTTGTGGATACGTGGATTTGGATTCTCTCTCTCTCGTGAATGTTTTCTTCTCCGCACATGGCACACCACCTCACCAATTTCACAATCTTACAGCTATAACACGTTGCCTGCATTTGATGTTACAGGAGTTTTATGAGGTCGTTAACCAAGAGAGAGAAAGGTGGTTGGACACTGGCCCATGGGTGTTCCCCTGGCACCGAAGATCCCCTGGCACCGAAGATCCCCTGTCCTACTTCTCTGTTCAAGTGTCTCTCGGCCGTTGATCTCGCAAATCAACGACTGAGATGAGCCGAGTCTGTTTTGCTCCAAAACGACTGAGAGACACTCGGACAGGCGTCTGTCCGAATGGGAGTCGGACAGGAGATTTCCCCCCTTCCCCTGGTTGCTGCTTCTCTCCACAATAAATCTAGACTAAAGGCCGGGCACACATAATATGTGTACAAGTTAAATTTTTTGATTAATTTTGTACAATACCTTCCAACTTATTGTTTGATCTTTTCCTTTGATGAAGGAGTTCATATTTTTTGCAATTTGTTTGAATTTGTTTTCACGTAAAGAGAAAATGTTTGGTCGTGCATTTGAAGCCGGATGGGCGAAGAAATGGTATTATTGACTCATATTGGAACTATTTACTACGTTAATTATGTCAATTAGTTATTTTTTTTGGGTTTCCAAGTCGGGCCTGAAGTTTTTTTTTTTTTTTTCCTTATCTGACATTTTGTGAATTGTAGATATTTATGTTGAGTTTTTTTTTTCTTTTTATCTTTCAGGTTTGGCACAGCACACCCTCTTTGTGTGGGTTATTCTTTTCCAATATGTGTTTTTAAAAAATAACTAAATCCGGTGCAATTGAATGCAAAACACCATCAGTGATTTAATTCACGTTAATTGTTGTTTTACCAATTGCATAAATTGAAGCCAAATACATTAGTATCATACAAAATTTTGTAATTGAAGATGCATGGAATGAATAAATGAAAGAAAAAAAAGGGGGGGCTGAAACTTTAAAGAATATATATACGACATTTCCATTGCTAATTCCCACAATGCTGTGCCTGTGGGTACAGTACTGTCATCTGTGTAGTCACTTGGCTCTATAGTCAGTCAGTTCTATCATACAGCATGCTTTGTAGGAGTAGTTTCTAGGGAAAATGACAGCCAGTAACGTGTATTGATAATTAATATCCGTTAAAGACATTTTCAATATTAACAAATGTTCTCAGCATGTTCTTGGCGAATATTAATCATCAAAATACGTCATGCGCCGTCATTTTCCCTAGTTTCTAATGGCTTTGGTATGTAACGAGTTGGGCTACATTTCCTGGAAAGACTAGCAAGGAGCCCAATGACTTGGGCTAAATACGTTCATCTAGTAAGGCCCAAACTGATATATATATATATAAAGAAACCAAAATCAAAAGGAAAAATGACGGTCAATGACGTATTTTGATAATTAACGTGTCACAAGATTTTGAGCCAAATCCACAAGAAAGCCCAATGAGCGACTAGCCCACCCCCCTCACCCTGCAAGTCTGCAACATGCTGCACTACACAGCAGCCAGCCAGCCCCCGGTGATGAATTTCAGCATAACTTTTGAATTTGATTGAAAGAAAAGGATATGAGTACATACATAAATGTGCATATAATGCATATAGGATTTTGGATCCGTCTTGGGTCCCCAAAAAATGACGGAATCACTCATTTTGTTCAAAATGGTTTGAAGAAGTCAAGTCCAAGACCGATCAATATTGAGATGCCAACTCTTTACCCGACTTCCTGATCGTTAAAGTCAGTGAAATCCAAAAGAAATATTTACCTTCGGTATTTTCTGACAAAATCAACCTTCCTTGAATGCACAATATACCTTGTTCTATCTTTCTTTTTATTTTCTCTACTTGCGAAATGAGAATAAGAAGGGGAGCGCAACAAGGAGAGCCTGCGTTGAAAGCCTCCCAGGGGGAAGGCCGACGGAACTGAAATCGGCACCGAACATGCCTTGGGCAAAACTTCTTTTTCGAAACTAGATAGAACTTTACCAGGTCCGAACGATTGTCAACTACCAGATCTGCTGACTGCTGGTTTGTAGGAATTCATTTTTTTGAATGAAAAGAGTCTCATCTTCTGAAACGGATACGCTAACTCTTCCTTTCTTCGGTCCTACTTGTGATGGGGTCAAATCCAATTGCTTCAACCAGCTGGCCCTTCGTCATCCTTTCTGTGAGGTAGCTTGTTTCTGCCAGCTTGTCTGGAACATGGGGCTTTCTATTCATGTTGAAGTCACTCTGCTTTCCGGGATGGAGAATTCTTTTCTTCATTCGCTCATTGGGGTCCCTGTAAAAATCAACTCAATCAAACATCCAATTTTGCTTCAGAATCCAGATACATACATAGATGTATATGCGGCACATATGAATTTTCAACCCGTATCGGGTCCCACAAAAATAATTCGAGGCTTGGATTCTAAAGCAAAGTTTGGATGTTTCGTAAATGTCTTTATCAATACCCATTTGAGTTGGTTTTTTACAGGAACCCTATACAAACCATTTTCAACAAATTAACGACCCAGATCGTTTTTTTTGAGACCCAAGACAAGTCCAAAATCCGTATGTACGCATTGTGTGTACATTTATTTATGTATGTACATGGAGCAGCTCTGTTGATTGAATGGTCTACATCAAAAATTAAACCACAATTTAATTTGGTTTATTAGCTTCACGTCTGACCTGATTGGTTCTTGCCTATATACAAAAGTATGGAGAACCAAATCAATATGAGGAAAAATGATGTTACATGTTAATTTAGTAGAGGGAGAAAAGATTTCTTCTTCTTTTTTCCTTTTTTCTGGACAAGTTCAATTTCTATAGTTCCCTATGGAATTTAATGGGCCACTGGGAAACCCTTTTTCTATTTTCTTCTGAATAAAGTAAGATACCTGTGTTTTTTTTTTTTTTTATCGTTAGTAAGATACCTGTTTGAACTGGTCAAATACAGCGCATGGGTGATCTTGTAAATAAAATACATAACCACTCTCCACTCATTACCCTTCTTTTCAATCATTACCCTATTTCTCTCTCCACCAACTACCAAAACTAAAATATCCAAATGTCCTAAACGAACAAGGCCTGTGTTTTTTTTTTTTTTTATCATTAGTAAGATACCTGTTTGAACTGGTCAAATACAGCGCATGGGTGATCTTGTAAATAAAATACATAACCAGCGGGCTGATTTTTTTTTTTTTTTCGCCATTCATTAATTCTAGGTGAAACTACATAAACATCCCCTCAACTATCACTCTTTCTCATAAACACCCCCTTACATTTAAAAGCACCCATGGAGACCCCCTCAACTACTAAAAACGAAAAAAATGCTAACTCCATTAACGGAATGGAGGAAATTACCAAGATACCCATTGTCTCCCATGGAAGCCAGAGGAATCCTGCTCCAACTAAACACTACCCACTCCCTCTTTCTCCAGAAACATGAACCCATGTCGATCTGTACTCCGTCGTCGTCGTCGTCGTCATCTTCTTCTTATTCCTTTGGATTGTTCTCGTCAAGCTCGACCAAAGCATGGGTCGTCCATGACGTGGTGGTCGGAGTCAATTGGAGGAGCAAACGAAGAGCTCGCGGCCTTCGACGCCATGGATTGCCACCATCTAGAGTTTGATCTGAGCTTTCGTTGAACAAATCTCGCATTCGATCGTAGGGATTTTTTTCTGTAAAAGCAACGACGTAGGGTACGAAATAGTTAAGATCCAAGTACACACACATATATTTGAATTGCATTTGCATTTGTTTAATTCATACTTTTGTTGTTATTTTTTTTTTGCAAGACAATCAATGCCTGAAAATTTGTAAGTAATTTTATTTCAGTGCGGTTTGGTTCGAGGTGGGTACAAATTGTATAAACCAATTTTTTCATGTCAAATTCAGTCACCCAATCGGTTCGGGGAATCCCCAAACTCCATTTGGTTCGGTTATGTAACGACCCGGAATTTCAACCCAATTTTTTTCGAATAAAGAAATTATTATTTTAACTAAATAGTCTATAAGTAATGGATTATTTATAAAAATATAATTCGACTAAAACCTAGATTTATTTTTTTAAAATCTATTTAAATGTTACATTAATTAACTTGTGACCGTATAATTGTTGTAATAACCCGAAAATCTTAAATTAATAAAAATATTAAAAATATTATTTAATTCCAATAATATTAATTTCCTTATTAAATAAATAGTAGATAATTACAAAAAAAAATAGTTTCTTATCTAATTATCTCTATAAAAATATTTTATAATTGCATGCATGCATACAATAATTCTAAATCTCCCTCTCCTACTCCTACTCGATCTCTACCTCCTCCGTAACCCCAAAACCGAGTTAGATTCGTCCGTATAGAAACCCAATTCGATTAGGACTCGATTTAATCTTTCTACATCAAATTCTCCTATAAATACAATACCACTCCGAACCTAGGGCACGTACCATACTCAACACCTTCCAAAGAGTCCAAAAGGAGAGAAAAACCCGAGAGAACCGAGCTACAATCCATAGATTTTTAGAGAGAGAAAGAAGGAGAGAGAAAAGTGGGTTTCGTGGTTTCGTTCGTCCGAGACTCAAATTGATCGATTGAATTACTTCCTACAATCCCAAGGATCCCCGAACATCAACCAATTCGGCCCCGAAGTTCCCCGATCGACGGAATTGAAGTCATCTTCTCCAAATTCAAGTTTTCGATCGAAAACGAATTTAATCCGAACCAAGGTATTATAATTCGATCCGAATCCTCCTCTAAATATATTTAATGTTTTTAGACATAACCCAATAGCCCCCGTGCCCCCATGCATCAAAACCGTAGCCAAACGAACAAAAAAAACAAAACCAGTCAGCAACCTCGCGGCCGCAAGGTGCGGGATCCTCCACCGCAAGAACCAGTCCAGCGGAGTTCGCGGCCGCGAACTCCTTCTCCCCCAGCCGCGCGATGATTTTGTTATCGTTTCGAATTGATTTTGCGACCTTTTAGACATCGTATTTGACCCCGAAATTTTTATCCTAGGTTTCCCATAATCTAAAGTTCATACCTTGTTAGTTTCATATTTTTTTTATTAAATCTTCTATTTATTTGATTTTTATTCGTAAACATGTAATCATTTGTAAACTAAAAATCAATGCGACCTTATAAACTACTCTATAAATCCCCAAACTATTTTTCCTAGATTCCTAACATATTAGAGATCATAACTTGCTGACTTCATATTTTTTTTATGTTATTAGCTATTTATTCTGTTTTTAATTAAAGATACAAACGAAAAATAGTTACGAACTTACAAATAATGTTTTTAACATCTAAACTATTTTTTTTAGACTTCTGACATCCCAAAGATGATATGTTATTAAAATAATAATTTTATTATTTCATTAACTAATTATTATAAATTACGCATTGTTTCTAAATAAAAATACTTTAAAATATTATAAAAGAGGTTAATAATTCCGAATAATTTTATTTAGACTTCTTACAGTCCTAAGATGATACTTTGTTAGAATAAATATTTTTTTTATTATTTAATTATTTATTATCTATTTAGTCTTCTTTTGCCTATTAACTTAATCTTTTTATTTAAAATAATTCCGTGAGCATCCAAACCCAACTTTTAGCACTCGAACTTATTATAGAGGACTGTTAGGACCTTTATTAAGGTTACGATAATTATTCTAATATTTTAACCTAATTAATGTATTTAATTAGTATTTAATTAACCTAATTACTTATAAATAATTAATAAAAGCCTAGAAATTTATTTTCTAATTTTTATTAAATAATTCTTACATTCTTAATGACTTTGTGATCATACGAGATTAAGGGCAACGGCCCAGTCATAAAAAGTTATGTGATTGCATCGTTTAATAATTGTTTTGATCAAGTGCATGTTATTCGTTTTAAATTATTATTGAGAATGATATTGCGTTGATGCTTCATCCGAATGTTAGATTGGACCCTAGGGACATGGGGTGGTATCCTGAAATAGAAATCACTTAGACGATGCTAAGTAATGGATAAATTGTGAAGTTTCTTTTCTGTTTAGAGGTTGCTGCAAGCGTGATTTTGAGATGTGATGAGTTGTGATGAGAATTGAAGCGGCGAGAGTCGGTGATGAATTGATAAATGGCGAGGTCGGTGATGAATTGATAGACTCGGCGGGTGTCCAAAGGATAATTGTGAAATGGTTGTGATGTGGTTTATAAGATAGGCGAACCCTAGCGATATAACGGCATGATAAGCTTACCCTTTGTTGTAGTTATTGGGATGCACACTCGGTACATAACTTAGGTGCATCTGCGACAGCAAAAGGAAGTGATCTCATGGGACGGGATATGGTTAGTGGTTGGGGAGGAAAGATCTCGTGGAGAGATCTTAGATTTCATGTTAAGTTAATGGATAGCAATGAATCAAGTCATGTGAATTATCTCTGTTTTACTTTTTCGCATCATATATATTCCATTTGCCTGCTAGCTGTAAAGTAAGAGGGGTGGTTGGGTTGGATTATTTTACTGGGTGATTTATCACTCACGGATACGTCTGTATCCTGGCAAATCGATTGCTTCGGCGATCAATTTGCTAGAGGGCGCAGGATTCAATGGAGGAGATTCAACGATGATGCAGTTCGACACGAAAAGAATATCAGTAATGAAGATCGAGGATGCTTAGGATTCATATCAAGATTAGAGTCAGCTCTGAAGTTAATGTATTTTGATTCCGTAAAACTATCTTGAGATTGTATTAGCAAAAGCTTTATTTTGGAAAATCATATTTATTTAGCAAATTTTCTCATAGAAATTATTTATTTTTCTCCCGAAAAGTCGGGGCGTTACAAGTGGTATCAAAGCATAGGTTCAACACTCGGCCTTGGGTAGATTGGGTAGACCACATTCTGAGAGTGTAAATCCGATTAGCGTATCTATTACTCTTCTAAACTACGATATAACCTGTCTAAGTATATCATATAAATAGTTATTTACCTGTTGCGACTCAGACTCCGATGAGTTACAAAATCAACGTTGATTCCGATCTGAAGGAAGCGATAGAAGAATCGTTCCTCTTATAATTGGTTGTCCAATTGAACGAAGCGAAGAACACCAGTCCAAAGAAGACAAAAAGACAAATCTCGACAATAGAGGAAGGGTACTATCAAAGGAGGTTACTTAGTAAATAGAGTACCTATTGAAGAAGAATTCTTCTTTCCCTAGGTTGATAACGGTCGCCAATAAAGTAGGATCAACGTAAGAACATTGTTGCACTCATTCCCTTTTTAGAACCAGATATTTAGAAACCCTTATAACCCTGAACCTAACCTCGAGGAGCAGTCGTTACAAGATTGGTACAAAACGTCAAGGACGTCGTCATTTTGTCAAACCCACCAGTAAGGACGATACGCGTAGCCCTGATTCCAACGGCAACGTCGTCTACGACAACGACTATTCTTTCGTGAATTTCGAGATCAATACCAACTCAAACCTCAACGCAAGACGAAGTATCAATTGGGTTGTGCAACTCATACGAGCGATTACCGACTACCCCTAAACCCTAACCTCCAGCGTCATAGATCCCTTGAGAAAGTAGATAGATTGACGAATAGAAACATGATGTTATCAGAGATTCGAAATCATCACCTAGCTAAATACTATGCCACTACATCCGATGAAGGCACCATCATAGTTCAACAGAGCTCAAGGTCGTGAATATCTGAGAAAGCGGCAACCATTCTCTTGCAATAAAGTTCTAAATATTTTTAAGGGGGATAGACGAGCTATTGACAATTATTCATCTAAGTCTCCATTCTCATTCAATCGATTGTATCTTAACTGCCCGCTACGTTCGATCTCTCTTGGCTCTTCTTAAAATCACATTCATTATGACTCTCCATTGTTAGAACTGCAACTTCAACTAAATCTCAAATCGTTGAACTCTTGTCTATTCCAAGCACCTAACTCTCGTGACATTTTCTTTTGAGTTGGTGTGGGCTACCACAGCCCCGGGTTTTGAATCAGGGGGGCCCGTAAAAGAAGCGCCTCGTTCGCTTTTTGAAAATCGATTTGAAAAATTTTTGAAGAGTCGCCACCCGGATTTATGGTTCACCACCCGAGAAACCGTTTTGATTGAAAATGATTGATTTGAATTGAAAACCAGAGATTGTTTTGGGTTCGGAAGCCACGTTACGAGGGGGGAAGGGTTTTACGGCACCCCCCTCGCCCGACGCGAGATCGGTCTCTACTGAATATTTGTGGGATTTTTGAAAATGGTTTTGCTTCAAAGGACAAATAGCAAGTATTTACAGTTATATCAAGTACAGAAAAGTGCATGCATGTGCATGTGAACAGTGAATAAATGAGGGAAATGGAAATGGAGTGCAAAGTGCTGGAGACTGGAAAATTCTGCCATTAAAATTACTCTCGAGCGCTCGGGAGCATTCCCGAGCGCTTGGGAATGTTGCATGTCCCAACCTGCAAATAATGTTAGTACAACAGAATACAGTAGGATATGGTACTGGAAATGTAAACTGAAATAACTTTAAACATGACACAGGCTCGACAGAAGGCCTGGTAGATCATAGTCAGGCCTTCAACCCACCAAATCATGTATCCCATCCTTCCAAGAGCAATGGTTTTCCAGTTCGAAAGACCAGAAGGTCACACGCATGGCATGCAAGAGTAGTACAAGAGATAAGAAAGAAGGAGATTTGGATAGAATGACATGCAGACAACTCCCGAGCGCTCTGGAGTAGACTCGAGCGCTCGAGAGTGATCCACACTCCCAGACCAATTTCAACCAACAAAAGCTGTTACTTGAGCGTTTTGATGTAACAGATCTTACCCTTTTATCTTGCATTCAAGAGGTTTCTCTCTTAGGTCTACTAAGGAAAATGCCTTTGCATTTTCTTTCATATGAAAACGATTCTTATTCTACATCAAAACACTTAAGAAGGCTCTCTTTGCTTGATACCTGTCCCTATCTCCCCTGCATGTTAGTCTAAATGCTACAGAAATGGAAAATGAGGATGGCACCACTCTCGAGCGCTTCAGAGAAGTCCCGAGCGCTCGGGAGTGTTCCCAGTACTGCATGCACGGAAAGCATTCATGGCCCTTTGCTCTTGTTTTGATACTAAGGTCTTCCCTTCACACTCTCAGTATTGAGGACTGGAGTGAGCTGGGAAGCCTCCCTCAGAAGGGAAAACAGCCCCACTTTTGTTTGAAATCAAGGTATAAGACTTATACCTTTTGCTTGGAACTTTGATCCTTGAGGAAAAACTTGGAAAGATGGAAGAGGAATGAAGATTTCAGAGGATCAGAGGTTTGTGATGGATTGAACTCCTTTCCTCTTCTTGAAATTCCTGGGTTATTTTGCTTTTGAAAAAGGGGTTTTTGCTTGAGAGAGAATGAAACTTGTTTTCTGCTTTTAAAAACCAGAGAGAGGGGTTCTAGAGAGAGGATTTTCGTGCTTTCAAATGAAGGCTAAGCCTCCTTTTATAGGCAAAACATGAGCTATGGTTCAAAATGGGAAAATGTCATTTGGAATCCAAATCAGATCTCCTGCTCTGACTCCTCTGATTGAGATAGAGTGTATTTGAAGGCAAAGACCGGCCAAAAATGGCTAAAATGATGATTGCATGGATAGTGGGGAGGCTCCCCCATCCATTGGGCAGTACGAAAGTCTCGAGCGCTTGAGAGTTGTCTCGAGCGCTTGGGACTTCACTCTCGAGCGCTTGAGAGTTGACTGGTCAATGGTTTTGGAAAAGGTCTAGAGCGCTTGGGATTGATCCAGAGCGCTTGAAAATGATTTTTGACATTTTTATTTCCCTTTCAAAGTTTCTTCCAGAAGCATCGTTCCATTGGTACAAGGCTTGTTCGATCCCATATTCATCATTGGGGAGCCTCCGGGCCACGAATCAAGGAAATTCGAATCGTCCAAATTGGGGTGTCTCACGATTGCCCCTCTTTGGGCGTTGCTCGATATCATGTCTTGATATGAGTGACGTCCAAAGAGAGACATCCCAATTCGAGCCAAGACAAATCCTTAATTCCGAAAACAAACATAAAGCAGTACATTCAAGCGCGGTCGCGTCCTTCCGGTTTGCCTCGTGCCCTTTTATGCGAGGATCGGACCAGCGTAGCTCTTGGGGCAAATGCAAGCAGCAGCGTAATGCATGCCACGAGAAAGAATTGGCACAATTTTGATGCAAATGGCCCACCTCTTGTTGCTCTGTTTGGTGAATGGAAAAGTGCAAACACGTGTGATGCATGCCCGAGAAATGATCGACGCGAGTTTAATAAGATAAACATGCAAATGGTCCACTGTTGCTCTGTTTGGTGAATGGAAAAGTGCAAATACGTGTGATGCATGCACACGAGAAATGATCGACGCGAGTTTAATAAGACAAACATGCAAATGGTCCCACCTGTTGCTCTGTTTGGTGAATGGAAAAGTGCAAACACGTGTGATGCATGCCTGAGAATGATCGACGCGAGTTTAATAAGACAAACATGCAAATGGTCCACCCTTTTGCTCTGTTTGGCGGAAAGAAACGATGATAAAGTAGCATCGTAGGGTAGAAAATACTGCTTTGTGAGCTGCATAAAATTCCCGCATTTTCAGTCTGCGGGGGGTTCGGGTTCGCGCCCTTTTTGTTTGAAAGCATGTCGAAATGCTGTTTTGAGAGAATCGCCACTTGCGGAAAACCCAAGAAACCGATTTTGAAAAAGCTTTTGTTCACGTTTGTTTTGATTTGAAAAGGCTTATAGACTGGGTCGTCGTCACCTTCGATATCTCGAGGTTAAGGAGCCACATTACGAGAGGAAGGGTTTATGGCACCCTGCTGATCCGAATCGGTCTGCTCACTCGAGCATTTTGTAAAACATTTACATTTTCTCTCTTTTAATCATTTATTAGCCAATTAGGGAGAGCAGTTAATGGGGATTAACAAATGGCGAGGTTGCATTTACATGGCAAGATGTAATGTATGGATTATGAATAATGTAATAGATTGAGAACTAGCATACGTGAGCATTTTGGGCCGAACTAGAACACCGACCAGTGATGCAGCGATTTGCCACTGTATGCCTTTGGCCGAGGCCCACATGGGAGGCTACATGGAGTGCGCCACCATAGGGGCGGCGTCTGGCCGGTAATCCCAAACTCACAACTTCTTCTCAGCCCTCTGGGCTCTGGAATGGACCGGTGCACCCGGAGACAAACCACGCTTGATTGATATGGCAGCATATTCATGGTTTCTGATCTGACAACAAATTAGCGAAAACAAATAGGCGAAGACCCGTAAGCGAGTGGGGGATTAAACAAGGCCCGATCTAAGCTAACAAAACGAGACGTACTGGGACTTGGAAATCTTTTGGCGCCTGTTGGTCATGGATGGCCGTCGCCGATTGTCATATATCCCGGTCTTGGCTTTGCTATGCAGGTTTTGGAAAGCAGGACGAGAAGGATCGAAGGCCCCTTACTAAGCGGTTAAAGCAGGACAACTAACTCTGCGGCTCTAAAATGAGGAAAAATTTGTAAACTAGTTTTAGCATGCTAAAAGGTGATCGAACGAAAAGAAAGTAAAATATGGATGATCGGTGGTCCCCACTTTTGGTCTTGCCATCACGACCATGGTAGCGCGCTTTTGTAGTGGTGGCGTCGCATGCTGATCCTATGACCTTCTTGTATTTGTTAGTTTGAGATCGGTGTGGTATTGATTACCCGGCTGGGCTCTCTGCTCCCGCAGAAGTGAAATAAATTCAGGAACAAAGGTGGTATACGCTTTGGTTTTGAGGGTTGATGGATGGTTTGAGCCTTGAGATGGATGGATGGATGGATGGCAGGTGAAGATGGAAATGTAGGTTGTGTGACTGATCTCCCTTGCTTTGTCTTTCAATAGATGAAAGAAAAACAAAGAAAATAAGGAGAGAGAGAGTGAGAGGAGCGGGCAATCGGGACGTGAAAGAAAGGTAAGGGTATTTATAAATTTGGGAGGAAGGCTGACGATTTGGAGCCTTAAGGCTTGTTTAGCCTCCAAGAGAGCCTCCCATGCATTAAATGCATGGGACTAGTTGATGGAGGAGTATAGGAGAGAGGAGACCAGATTACGGGCGATGTCATCATCAGTGCTGTAGACGACGTCAGGATGGCACGAAAGTCTCGGGCAAGTGGTCCCGAAAGGTGATTTAGTAGGGGGCGGCGGCGTGCGCCTGGGAGGCGGTTCGGGCTTGATGTCGACCTTGTAGCCTTGCACCGGCGTGCATCGATTGATAACCGACATCTTTGAAGCGAGGAGTTTGTTGAGCCATTTAGTTCGGCTCGAAGAGGTTTGGAAAGGAGTTTGGAAAGGGTTTGAGCGAGGTTCGGGACGCTCGGAGCTCAAACACACCATCGACTTTGGATGTTCTAGACCATTAATCATCGGGGAATCAAGACCGTAAGTAAACTAATATGGGAAAAGTCAAAATAGGGTGTCTACACACCGCCAACATGTTGAGATTAGCATAAGTAGACAAAATTTTGATCGACCACCAAGTAAAACAGTCGAGGGGCGTGAGCTCAAAATCACAACAAACTAGGACTCACTTCCCTCTGAATTCCGTTTGGCGGCCAAAGCCGGGGGTGAGATTGATTTTGTAAAGAGGAAAAGCTAAGCAAGCCTCGTCGGCGGGAAGAGCATGGGGGACGGCGAAGCGAGCCACGGCGAGGAAAGATCGGCGCTGGAACCACTCAGCGCTCGGGAGTGGTCATGTTAATTAACAGTATAAACTCATAATTAACAATGTTAATTAACAGTATAAATTCACAATTAATAGTATAAAATCACCATTTTTTGGTGATTAAAGTTTTATAGTGCAAGTTTTAAAAAACGAAGTTTATACGGCAATAATTTTAAAAAATAGCTTACACCCTGAAAAATTATTGTTTTTCCTTTTTTGATATCAGATAGGAGTATATAAAATGAAGATTTTAATTATTTTAAAAACTTTTGAGAGAGAGAGAGAGAGTGTGGGGGAACTTTGGAAAGTGGAAACTAAAAAAGTTGCATCCAAGCCAACATGCTAGGCAGGCATGTAATCAATCCTGCAAATCAAGTGCAACCAATATAAATGGACACAGTTGGATAATGACATGTGAGAGAGAGAGAAAGAGAGAGAGAGAGAGAGAGAGAGAGAAGTGGTCAAATGGGGGGCAGTGAAAGAAGAGGTCAAATGGGGTCAGTGCGTCAGTGTGTGACGTAGAAAGAGAAGGGAAAAACACTTGTGCGCGTAATAAGGGTGCTACTTAAATTGGGGTAATAATGTAAAATTACACCCACAGGACTTATAAAGCAATGGACTTATGGCGTATAGGATTTAGTGGGCTGTAACTTTGAAAGTTAGGACCGGCCAGTCATTTTCTCAAGTTCCACGAGCCCAAAAGAAAGATTTTCCTTTTTTTTTTTTTTTTTTGGTGCAAAGAGGAGATAGCCTAGACAGTACTAGTGGGGGTGTTTGGCAAGCTGTTTTTTGAATTATCGGATTCTCATTTTCAGATTTTGGGGTGTTTGGCAACTCAGGGGAGAATAGATTTTGCAAGAATAGATTTTTGGATTGTGGCTTTAGGAGCCAAAAACCAAAAACTGGGCCAGAGGAGTTTTTTGGATTCCAATTTTCGGATTCTGAGGTTATATTACCAAAATACCCATCAAACTCCCTTCATTTTATCAACTTTGCCCTCCCTCCTTATCCACTCCTTCGTAACTCATCTGCTCACCAATTTTCGGATTTTGTATGTGTTTTTTTTTTTTGCCTTCGGATTGTAATTTAATTTGTTTTGTAATATTACACAAGTGTTTGTGTTTGTTTTGTTGTTCTAAATTATATTTATGTTATGTGTTGGTCGTTAAATTAAAGTGTTATTTGTAACATAGGACTTATTATTTTAATTCTAAAATACCAAATACAAATACCGAATGTCTTCCTTAAGTTTAAAAACAATGACAAAAAAAAAATGGAAGTCACCTGAGAAAAAAAAAAAGGCAAACAGGGCATCTGAGAAAAAAAAAGAAGGCAAAACATAACATTACTTTACAATAATTGATTTCAATAAATAGCCCATAAAAATTATTGAGAATAATAAAGTAAAAAAAAACAAAAAAACAAAAAAACGGACGTCACCTGTTATAAGAACACAAAGGGCATAATGGTAAAAATGCAATCCATAATTCATTCTCAACAATCATCTACCAAACACTACTACAATTTGAAAATACATTTTGCACAAATCTCCCAAACACTTTAACATACCCATAATACATTCTGCTCATAATTTAAAAAGCCAAAAAGCTGAAAATAAAAAGCCAAAAAGTAGGTTCTCAAACACCCCGAATTATAGTTTATGGGTATGCATCATATATGTAACTCCTACACCATGGAATTGAATTTAGGATTAAAGTATTTATTCCTAAATTAGCATTGAGGCCCGATATTGCAAGAGTGTCCATGCATCCATTAGCTTCCCTGGACATATGCTTAAGATGGTGTTCCATTTTTTATAAAAATATTTTTTTTTCAAATCCAGATAATTTCAAATTTAAATATAATGAAAATAAAAAATATTTTTTCAATCTTTTTTGCACCGTTTAAAAGATCTTAATAAGATCTACCAAACAAGATCCATATTGGTAGAAAAATTATTTGCTTAAACACATGATTTTTGAGCTTGAAATTACCTTCTTTTTCTAAAAGTTCTTTTTCGGAGAAACCGGAACACCTCCTAATTGAGTTCGATGGAACTTATTCAGAATTGACCTGCAGTAAAGAAATCAAATGAAAATAACGGGTAGCGAATAATTCCGGAATCGTTTGGCAAATGAATAGCATGCGAGGCATCAATTTCCACATCAATGTTGTTAGATTCCATTTTGCCAAGCTAGGTTCAGTCCATCCCTTAGAGCCAGAGTTGCAATCAGAGAAGATTTTCCAATATTTTCGACAAACCCTCGTGATCAATCTTCCTTCACTATCTCTTGTTAGACTCTCTAGCACCTGTGATCCAGAGCATCGTCCGTGTTCCGTTTAAATCGCCCGTGTTGGTTTAGATCACCCAGGGCCAGCACAAGAGATTTGGAGGCCCAAAACTAAATTGTAGAGTGGGGTCCTACGTATTTTTAGAATTAAACAACAATGATTGAAATGTTTCTTTATATAACTATTTTAGTCTTTATAAAGCAAGTTAATTGCTTTGTCACTAGTGGCAGAATTGGTGGACTTGGATTCTAGTCGACCTGGTTTGATTGAAACTTGATAGTTACAATGCATTATTTTTGGGGGGAAAACACTTCTAAAGAAAGAGATGTGCTGGAGATTTGAACTCAAGACACTCCAAGTGGACTGAAATCACCCAACCGCTGAGCTAATGAAGATAATTCTTTCATAATACGAAAAATTAATATATATACTCACTTACAAATGAGGCCAAAATTTGGAGACCCACGTAGCGGCCTCTTAGACCTTGCCCTTGAACCGGCCCGGTCCACCCCACAGGCATAGCGACTTGGGTCTTCTCCTTGGCAAACTTGACCAGATGATGTGTCATTCTCATGCACAACCCATGATATCATCCTAAGAAAAACGTTTAGGAGGTGGAATATTGGAGGAGGAAGGGAGAGAATGAAGAAATGGCAACGATTACAATTGTTCCAACTACACCAACAAGCAATGGGAATGACAATGGACCAAGGAACACCTGAATGGTCAGAAGGATCTGAGAAGCAATTAGGACACTCTCATACACCTCTACTTAATTAGGAAAACCCAAAATAATATGTACCAAAATGAAAAAACAAACAAACAAACGTACCAAAATGAAAAAAATACCTAACGTGAATCAAAGAAATACGCAATGTTGATTTTACACCATAGCTTTCTCTAATGGGTAGGGGTGTACATGGTCCGGATTGGTCCGGTTCTCTAGAAAACCAGTAACCGAACCATTTCAAACGGTTCTAGAAAATTGGGAACCAGAACCTAACCAATATATGCATGGAACCTAACCAGAACCAAACCGTAAGACCGGTCCGATTTTGGTTCGGTTCCGGTTCTATCCAATAAGCATCCAAACACTTATTCACAATTAAATATGAACTCATAATATTAAAGAAATGGGAAGATAATCTGTTGGAATAGGAAAGGGAGAAAGAAAATAAAAGCTTTCCTAACAAATGAGATTTCATCTCTAATTTATCTCAACGTATCAAATTCAAATACATATTTAATTACACACATATGTATTTCTATATTTATCTTAGTTTTAAACGGTCCAATTCGGTTCTAACCACGGTTCATTAATTGAGAACCAGTAACCGAACCGAAATTAACGGTTCTTATTTTTTTGGAACCATAACCTGACCGTAGAACCGCAGAACCGGACCAAATAGGACGGTTCGGTCCGGATCGGATCAGTTTTACGGTTCGGACGGTTTTCTTGAACACCCCTACTAAGGGTAAACCTTATTTCTTAAATTTGAATCAATTAAAAGAGTGGACGAATAAGTATTTATCTACAGATCCATCATATTCCATATGCGTGGCGAATATGGTTCGTTGTGTGGCTTCAAGAAATTTGTGCATGTCTACATTGGATGAAAACAAACATTAAACGGTTACTATGGATGCATGATTAGTTTGGCTAGACTAGTAAATGATTCAAGAATATATATTAAATAGTACTTTGTCCGTCTCATAATTTTAGTTCCTTCTAGAAGATCTAACTTTTTAACTAAACATCCATTTAATACATTTCAACTCACATCAAAAGATAAGTTTTACCAAAATTGTCTATATATAGTTCAAAATTTTGAAAGTGCTCACTCCCTTTTTGTGGAGAATATTTTTAGAAGCAAAATGCTAAACTCAACCCAATGAGCAATGATTAATATGTAAAAGTGCATTGATTTATGTGAAAGATGTATATATTAATATCTGAAAAAGTGCATTAATATATGTGGAAAGTACATTAAAACTTTAATATTGTGACATTAAATATGGATTATCCACTATCTCGTGGGCTAAGATTAGCAAAACCTTTTTTAGAAAGGGAAATGATTTTTACATTTTTTTTATATCCACTTACTCCATCCGTTCCATATTTAGAGTCCACTACGAAAAATCATGTCATTTTTCAATAAAAAAAATCAACTTCTTCAAATAATTTTTTGGATTGTACTAATCAAGATCTTTATCACGGTGCGAAAAAATTCAAAAAATTATACACAAAAGTAGTTGATTTTTTATTTGAAAAATGGCAAGAGAGAGTATGGGACTCTCAATATGGAACAAAAGGAGTATATACTAATTTCAACACTAAAAAACAAAAAAAAAAGAATGTGCATATTAAAAAGGTGGCCTTTAGGAAAATACAAAAAGATTTTGTCTTTTTTAGTTTGTAAAGTGAAAATGAATTTCTGGATATCCAAAGTTGGAAAGGTCAACTAAAGAAATGGAACGAGGGAGTAATCAGACTCGTGATCAGAGATTATTTATAAAGGCTCTGTTCGGTAAAATTGTCAATTTTTTGTTTTTCGTTTATGAAAAACAAGAAATGAGTTTTTGTTTATTTGTTAAAAAATAAAAACAAAAACATGTTTGGTAATTATAATAGTTTTTGTTTATTTTTTTTTTTTGGGCAGTCGAAAGTGTTTTCAAAATAAATGGAAACGTAATTTTTGTGTTTCTAGAATTTTCGTAAATTAGTGGAATTGAGGGTAGATTTGGATTAAAAAGTTGAGTAAACTTATTTTTTTATCTTTATTCAATTTTTTTTTGCATTTGTTTGTTTTGCATCAAACTTTTGAAACTTATTTATTTGTCTCGACGAGAAGAATCGGAAAAGTAAAAAATTTTGATCAAAACTCATAATTTTTTGAATAAAGACAAAAATAAGTCAAATAAGTTCAGCTTTTTTTTTACTTATTCTTGTCTTTTTGAAAAAAAATATGAGTTTTGATCAAAATTTTTTACTTTTCCGATTCTTCTCACCAAGACGAATCAATAAGTTACAGAAGTTTGATTCAAAACTAACAAATGCATATTTTTTTGAATAAAGACCAAAAAAAAGTTATTGTTCCACTTTTAAAGCTAAATGAGGCCTGAGTATGTATTTTGTAAAAAAAATAAGAGTGATTTGCTTTATATCCCTTCGACTTATCCGAAAAGTTCAACTCAGTCCTTTCAGTTTCAATTTCACCCAACTAAACCTTCGATTTGCAAATTGATTTCAATGTCATCCTTCTGTTAGCTCCCATCAGTAGTTTGGACGGAAAAGGGCTATGTGCCCATCACGTGAGCCTCCTCCAAGGGTATATTTGTCCATTCTCCTCCCTCCCACAGTTCACCTTCCCCTCCGGTCGCCACCGAGAACTCCATAACCACCAACCGGAGCTCACCTCCTCCGTACCACCATCACCACCCAAAACACCACCTCCACCCCGTACCACTCCGTCCTCCATAACCGAGATCCCCACAACCAAACTCCATGGCACCACCACCTTTCGGTTCCCCACTGAACCCGCCACCACCGAGCCCCGAATCGTCGTCGTTGCGGACGAGCTCCGACTCGGAGCAAGCGAGGTCGGAGTCTCCCGCGCTGAGCTTCAGCGGCCTTTGTTCTGTCGTCGAGTCAGATTTCGAAACGGTTATGTTTCGTGAAACTTCTGACAATTCGACGTCGTTTCTGATCGAATTCTCATCTCCAGCCGTTGGAATTTTCCTCGAAAACTTGCACGATAACTCGGATTTCGCAGTAGTTACAGAGTGTTCTTCGATTACTCCAAATTCCTTCGAGTTTATCTCTCTTGCCTCGTCCTGTCCAGAGCACAACTGCACTCAAGAGGAATCTCTCTTCTCCTCCTCCTTCTCTCTCTTCGGAACTTTCTGGAACTGTTTGCTCTGTCCGAAACCGGTGATCTCCTCGAAGCGTCTCTTCTTCTGGAACTTGCTGTAGGCAGCGACGGGGGAGGCTCGACCGGAGCTTCTTGAGGCCCGGCTGCATTGGTTGTTGGGCTTCACGCTTCATTTTGGACAATCAATTGAAGAAAATGTGTGAAAACTTGAAAGCTGTAGCTTTCACTCACCCTTCCACCGTTGATCATTTCCAGTTCCAGAGATCTGGTCTGGACCAGAGGAGAATGGGCAAACATACCCCTGGGAGAGAGGCTCACGTGATGGGCACATGGCCATTTTCCATCCAAATTACTGACGGGAGCCAACGGAAGGATGACATTGAAATCAATTTGCAAATCGAAGGTTTAGTTGGGTGAAATTGAAACTGAAAGGACTGAGTTGAACTTTTCGGATAAGTTGAAGGGATATAAAAGCAAATTACTCAAAAAATAATAACACAAGCATGTTTATAATGTCTGTTTTAAAAAATATCAGAAACAAAAATTAAAAATTAAAAATGAAATTTTTTCCAAATAGATCCTCTAGTGTCCCAACTCATATTTCTATAATACAATTTGCCATTTTATTAAAGTGATGGAATCTATACAAAATGTGTGACTGGACAAATATGCCAGGAAATAGGGTTGAATATTATGGAGCAGTATTTCGGTACTCCGTAAAAGGGCGCGCGTCTGTCACGTCCCCGCCAACGCCATCAATTCCTGTGACAGTTGGATACTCTCCAATTGATGATGGAGCGGATGGACGTTGGCCGTTGGCCGTTGTCCTCTGTTTTAATATACTACTATTAAATGGCCAAACCAACCGTTTCAATTTTCCTATGTGATTTTTGAGATCAACAATGTTATTCACATTATAATTCAAACATAACAACCTACACGACCTTTCATATATGTATGGAGTTCACACATAATAATGTGTATGGAGCTCACATGTATGTGAGAGATTGTGTTTGAATTGTTGTATAAATATCATTTTTGTTTTGAGATTTTGCTGGGATTTCAAAGAAGTTACGGTTGGTGTGGGTGGTTGATTGGTGTGGTCTGTCGCGTCCCGAATTTTTCGTTGCGGCGTTCCCCCACGGAAAACGGCATGAGAAAATACTTGACTTTTTGCGACGATTGTAAAAATGATTTGACAGCTTTGACTTATTAGTAAAAGTTTAGAGTCGCCACTCAACAAAGATTTCGGGTGTGTTAAGTCACCCCTAAAGACATTCCCCTAAAGAAATCGCTTTAGAAAATGGTTTGCTTGAGAAATCTATCTTTATTTTTTTTTATGACTCATTTTGAATTTTGGTCTTCGAAATCAAAGATGGGTTCGGGGATTTACTGTTACGTGTGGGGAAGGTGGTAGGCACCCCACATCGCCCTTTCGGTACTTATTTTCCAAAATTAACCCTTTTAAAAATTTATTCCTGGCCAGGGAAATAAAAGACTAAATGAAAGTTTTACATACAAAGGCAATGGAAAAGGGGAAAATGGCTAAGCCCACTTTGCCTTGTATACCTCTGGATCGATGAGAAATACTAAAATTGATTTATCTTGAAATGTTTGGAAAATATGAAATATAGAGTAATTTAACTCCCCTATATTTCATATTTTATAATTTCGATGACCGAGCACTAAATTCTTCAACATCGAAATCTCGAGTTCAAGATGATCAATTCTATATTTCAAGAAATAGTAGTTTTGGTGTAGCCTAAATAAATACCAATAAAAATTGGTACTCATGCTACGCTTTTAAGAATTATAGGAAGTTTAATGAGAAGGTATTTAACACTATTAACAATGTTAGGACTTAGAAGATGCTCGATGTGAGAGGCATATATCTGGGCAAGGGTCAGAGGACTGCGCTCAATCATATTTTCATATCGAAATGCTAACACTCTTGTGCAACTAGAATTTGATTTCAAATGTGAATTCGAATTCATATTTTGAAATCTAGAATGAGTCAAAATCTTGGCATTTGGTGGGTCAACCCGCCAATGACCAACAAAAATGGACTAGGTTCCTAAATATTAATTCGAGTTCGGATGAGAATTCAAAAGATAGGCAGGTATGACCATGCCACTATCTTTCAAAATGCATTTATTGAATTTGATGTTTACACTTCTTTTTTTTTTTTTTAAATAAGAGGTTAATACCATAACAAAAATGAACTGTATAAAAGTCAAACAGAGGAATTGGGTACTTTTATTAATTACCTTGTTCCAAACGGGTGATTACGAGATGAAAGAAGATGTTTTGCGAAGTAAGACCATAAATCGAGATAATGATGATTTTCACTATCTCGAGCTATGCTCAAACTATCGCGCACAAAATCTTTCTGGGTTGGACATTGATCAACTCTCGTCTTTTTCCTTTGGGAACTCTATTCTCTCTCCTATTACAAGACAAACAAAAATTTATGGGAAGACTCATAAACTGACAGTGTATGAATACTAGACAAGGAGCCTCTGGACTATTCAAATTTCCACCGTGTGCCGTGTGTATCATTGACCCTCCTTTTTTTTTTTTAACTGCCCGAAGTCTCATTTTATAGGCCAATGACCTCCTCTTCATTCTTCTTTTTTTGTTTTTTGTTTTGCCTGCCACATGCATCATCAAGCCTTTAATGCTTCATATCCTCATCTTGGCACACAGCTCAACGTTTTTGGTTCTCCAAATTCAGTGATTCCATGCGCTGGTTCTTCCCGTATTGTGATTGCTCTGCGTGCATTTTTAGACTGTCCAAAATTATCAACGTTGTCCAATCAAGTCCCGAGATATGTCATTTTTTTCATATTGGCACAAGCATTGCAATGGTGAGGTTGACAACCTTTAGAATCGACTTTGATAATGAGCGACCCGCAGAACATTGCATTCAAAGTGTAAAAATCGCCTTTCACTCGCTTTTTTTTTTTTTTATCATGCTTGGAAGCGCGACCCATTTCATTATCCGGAGCGGCGGGGTAAAAATGGGGTATCAACATGGTCTGCACACAATTCTAGAGTTCGACTCTTAGGATTAGGTTGAAAAAAATTATTATTCCTAAATTTTCTAATTTTGCCATAATTTGTTTTTCTAATTCCACATGTAATCTGATCGGGGCATCTTTGACCAGAATAACCAAAGAAAAAAGAAATTGATTCGTACATAGTTGTGAATCTCTTGATCCTTAATTAGGCATACGTGTCACGCTTCAAATCTTAGAACATGACCGATCGTGAACGTATGACAATCATAAAATACAAAGTCTAACCAAAATAATTATTTAACAACTTTAAACAAATAAGAAAACTGAATGCCAAATTAAGTTAGAACATTCGAACCAACACCAATATCCTTATTAACAAGATGGGCACAAACACTCTATATCCTCCAAATTTCATATCTAACAATGAAATTGCCAATAAATTAGAGTGAGGAAGTTGTTTGACACGAGAAAAGAAATATAATGCAAATGTCTTAGAGGTCCAAACGGCAAGTCTCGACAATGCCACAGAATCCATTGCAATGCTCCATGAACTAACTTTAAAAAAAGGTAAATTAAATCCGTTAGCTAAAAGCTCAGTGCGTAATCAAGCATGCTAAGGCTAAAAATACAACATGACATACGTATAAAAAAAAGATAATTGAGGGTTCCAAGAAGTGGTTTCAATAATAAGAATCAAGGGCTCAACAAGTAATATCAATAGACTAAATAATGAACAATAAAGTCAATGACTCAACAAATAGTATCAATAAGAGGAATAATTGATCAACGTTAACATTAATCGAATAACAATAACAAGCCTTTTTGTTGATTAAAAAAAAAATAACAATAACAAGCCTTTTATACCGATAGGTCTGCTCAACAATATCAAAACAATGAACAACAATAAACGGAAGTGCAAACCAAAGTGGGAACTATAATTACTAAATATATGCTCAGGGCTTAACTTGTTGGATCCAATACCATACTTAGAGTCATCACAAGATAGCACCTGGGACTTTTCCCTAAGCCAATTTAGAGTAGGGTTGACTGAGTTCACTTCTGGTTCGTAGTAACGGCGCCATTGGTCTCCCTTGAATTTTCGTAATGTAAGTTCATTTGGCTGCGCCTAACGCTAGGGGTTGATGGTGAACTACCTGATATACGTTTTCATTTATTGATTTTTCTTGGAGTGATTTTTGCAGTTCCTTTTTTTATATAACCGCACTCCTTTTTTTTTTCTTCACTTTATTCATATGAAGTTACAATATTTCCATTTGATGATATCACTTTTTGACATATTTAAGAATAATATTGTTTTACATAGCTAAAAGTTAAAAGGGGAAGTGTCGTCATAAAAAATGAGAGTGCGAAAATACCTCCATTTTTTTCTGATCATTATGTTTTCATTGATTGATTGTTACTTCTTTTTTGGTGTACCCAATATTGTTTTTTGTCAGTTGCAACTGCTATATATAGACTCCATCGCCATTCGCAGATGCAACAATAACACTGAATCGAAGGCAACCTGCAAAATGGGCATTAGTTATGCCATCCCTAATTGTGTTAGGACCTAATACAATTACAGAGCCTCTGATACAATTACAGATGGCACAACTAATTATAAGGCCCGTTTGGCGGGAGGGTATAGGAGTGTAGGAGGAATAAAGTAATTTGTGCCCACTCTTGGTTTTTGGCTCCCTCTTTGCACATGGACTACTTTTCTAACAGATAAGCTAACGCTCCTACACGGGCTTTAGATAACCCCACCACACCACCCCATAATATGCTTACCCATGTGTGCGACATTACTGGAGTGCCCCTCAAATCTCTACAAACCTTCTTTTTTTTTTTTTTAATTATTGTCATCACAATTCACAAGGGATAATTAAATAACTTTCACATTATTTCTTTATTCACTCATTTTTATCCATCCATTTCAACTAGGGGTGAACAAAAAACCGACCGAACCGAACCGAGTTCAAGAACCAAACCGAACCGGTTCATTTTTTCGGTTTTTTTTATTATCCGGTTCGGTTCGGTTCGGTTCTTGAACTCGGTTCGGTTCTCGGTTTTTGAAAATTTTCGGCAAATGGGCGGACCGATTATATATATATATATATATATATATATATATATTAAATATTCTTTATATATATTAAATATTTTTTAAATATTTTTAAAATTTTCGGCGAACCGAAGGAACCGAACCGACCATCAAAACTCGGTTTCGGTTCCTTCTAGTCCCTGAACCGGTTTCATTCGGTTTCGTCAAAACCCCCCTGAACCGAACCAAACCGGTTACACCCCTAATTTCAACTACCAAACAAATCTCTTCTTCTTTAATCCCTCATCCTCCTTCTTAATTAACTTCCGCATATATGACACAAGGTTTAGATATATTCTCTTCCGCCCAAGTTTTGAACTAGATGGGATGGTCCAAATTGAACCATAATTTGGTATAGTCAAGGTTTTTTTTTTTAATTTGCTCAGAGACTCAAATTTGAACTGCCTCATCCAATATAAATTTAAAAAAAAAAACAACAAATTAAATACTGAAGAGAATCTAATTCCTAGCTATAACATATCCTCTCTTTTTCCTTATACCCCAAAAAATTCTATTTGCCCGCCGAACGAAATGAGCCCATACCACTAGAAGCTAGTCCTGGGACCTGGTCCGGAGTAACCCTTTAAGAATCGAAGTTCTTGCTTGGTGAGGACTTTGATTTGCCTCTCCTCCATATTAGCGCAATCCAAGGTAGGGAATAACACTTTAACTATCATCATGATATTGAAATGAACACAAATTGTCTGCTGTTTTGGTTGGACTGCGGATTCGGGGTACTGCAACGAACTCAAGTCGCTACAACCTGTAGTGCGCATTCGGACCATTCATTTCGATAATCAATAGTTCAAATATGTTTGTTAACTTTGACAGGTAATAATTAATTTTGACTGGTAAGAGTGGTTCTGCAAATCTGAACCATCAAGTGCGGATACAGATGATCTGGATAGCGCGCTACAGGGTGTAGTGACTTGAGGTTGCTACATGGACCCCGAATTGCTGGACTACACCCCTTTGCGTTCTCTTCTTGGGTTGATTTCGATGATAGGATTGTTCACATTGCAAAGTTTGTTGAATAAAATAGTCATGTAACAAATCAAGCCATTCGGATGCCGAAGAATATAGTATATGTTTGGAGAACATGTAGATTGAAAAAAATTTGCTCTTCAAGTTGTGATCCAGCACGCCAAATCGAGTAGATCCTATTTGATTGGCTTGATTATTTACGTGATTGTTGTAACAAACGAGTTATGCAATGCGAACGAATTTGATTAATTATAATACGAAATGAGTACAAAACTGGCCGGACTGCGAGGTGCAGTCTAGCGATAGGCACCCTCACGTTGTCCTTGTTGGTGATGTTGGGTTGGACTTCACCAAACATATTTTAATGGAACAAGGGTTTGACAAACAATATTGGGAAAATTTTAGAAATGGTCCCCCTAGTTTGCATGAATTCTCATTTTCGTCCTTCTAGTATCAATTGTGTTACTTTTAACCCTATAGTTTGCATTCTGTCCCAATTTGGTCCCTCTCACTTACGGCGTTAATGAAACTAACGGAATTGAAGGACAAAATTGTCATTTCACCTCACAGAGGGACTAAATTGAGATTTCATGCAAACTAGAGGGACTATTTCTACAATTTTATTTTTTACTTTTGTTTTTTAAATAAATTTAAAATACATCATATGTAATATATTTCTCATCTCATTTATTTTGAATAATCAAAATATGTTGAAATTTTTTAAAATTTTTATTATATATATCACAAAAAATATGAGAAAATTCGAAAATCAACCCCTATATTAAATGTCTTGGTATTGTATTTTTTTTTCAATTGAACTTTCACTCTCGTTATTTTCTTTGTCACGTGATTAAAAAGAAAAAGTTGTTCAGTAGTATTTAAAAATCAGAAAAGCGATAGGGACCGACGGGTCCCGTAGGGAAATCGTACCGACGGCCGCGCGGGGCAGTCTCAGGCCACCTAACGGCCGATCCGAGCCGTTTAAAAATTCTATAAAAAAGGTTTTTATTATGAGGGGGCCCGCTCGAGAATCAATGGCATCCGATGTGTGTAGGGTTCTTGATCCAAATACCTTATTTTTTTTTTAGAAATTTTGGACGGCTCAGATCGGCCGTCCGGTGGCCGGAGACAGCTCGGCGCGGCCGTCGGTACGATTTCCCTATAGAACCCGTCGGTCCCTACACACATCGGATGCTGTTGATTCTCGAGCGGGCCCCCTCATAATAAAGACCTTTTTTTATAGAATTTCTCGGATCGGTAGTCGGGTGGCTGAGACGGCGGCGGCGTCAGTCGATTTCCCTATGGGACCCGTCGGTCCCCATCGCTTTTCTGATTTCTAAATACTACTGAACAACTTTTTCTTTTTAATCATGTGACAAAGAAAATAACGAGAGTGAAAATTCAATTGAAAAAAAAATGCAATACCAAGACATTTAACATAGGGGTTGATTTTCGAATTTTCTCATATTTTTTGTGATATATATAATAAAAACTTTAAAAAATTTCAACATATTTTGATTATTCAAAATAAATGAGATGAGAAATATATTACATATGATGTATTTTAAATTTATTTACAAAAACATAAGTAAAAAATAAAATTGTAGAAATAGTCCCTCTAATTTGCATAAAATCTCAATTTGGTCCCTCTGTGAGGTGAAATGACAATTTTGTCCTCCAATTCCGTTAGTTTCATTAACGCCGTAAGCGAGAGGGACCAAATTGGGGCAGAATGCAAACTATAGGGCTAAAAGTAACACAATTGATACTAGAGGGACGAAAATGAGAATTCGTGCAAACTAGAGGGACCATTTCTAAAATTTTCCCAACAATATTTGCCAAATTTGTTGCCAAACGTGTACTAGTAGGCACAGCTGGATCCCCAAGAAATGTAGCACTATCATCTATCTGTACACGACTATTATACATACACATTGTAGTATATACAATTGAATAAAATTTGTAGTATGTGTAGTCCATTAGGTTAATTTGTTGGGGGGTTTTTGGGACAGGTTGAAGTATGCGTCCACCATCTTTGACCACTAACATTAAATGTTTCTTGATGGCCAGTCACCTACACCCCACCGTCCCTTTCAAATTTCCCATATTAGCCCTTCATTCTCCTCTACTTAATACGTATACTATACCCCTATATTTTGGAGTATATCCTAATACGACATCGGAGTTATCGGCCAGTGGCGTTTACATTAATTAATACATGTGTGTGATCAAAAGTTAAGAGTATAAAAGCTTATCGATCTTGAAAACATTTGAAACATTTAAAATTTACAAAAATAGAAATTAGAAGCGAAAACAAATAGTCATACTGAAACATTATTATGTGACTGATGAGGTCGCGTGTAGAGATTTTGTATCAACTCTTATGCGTAAACTTAAGTGAGTCGTGCACTAAATCTATATATTCTTCCACATTCTCTGTTACTTTACGTAATTGGATAGTAGCAATTTATTAAAGTTTTTCAGTTGTCGTTAAATGTATTTTGACTCTTTAAATTTGTCTCAATTGTAAATAAAAAAAGAAAAAAAACACAGAAATATGAAGAAGAAAATAGTACAAATTGTTTTCAAGTTTAACCTAACAAGCAATAATAACGCTGCTTTGCTTGGACATTACAATTAAAGCAATGGGCACTGGAAAGTAGTAGCTAGGTGTGAAGACTCATTTAAGAGATTGCTTGAACGAAAGCTCAAATTCTCATATGGCCACTCGGTCACTTCCCCCACCCCCACCATCTTTTCCTCAGCAATTCAACTACGAAACTGTCAACCAACCACATAATATATGGTTTTGTCTATATCTCTCTATTCTAAACGTAAATGTATACTTTTGGTGGTTGAGCTATCTGTAGTTTCTGGGAACTGCTCACCAAATTAAATGAAGACCATGATGGCCCAAATTAATAACAACCGTACTAGTATTATAGCTAGCTTTCTTGTAGCGATAGAGTATGCTAATAATTACTCCATTTCAGTAAGTATTCTATAAACCACCCTTAATTATTTCTCTATCCTAGCAAGCTGATTCCCCTACCCTTCTTTTAAAACCCCCTCACTTTTGCTCTTGATCGACAAAACTCTTTTGTTCAAGGGAAAGCTGCTTGTGCTTTTCCCTTCCAATTCTCCAATATTGATTTTTCTCGACAAGCGACAAGTCGATCTTTTTAAGGGAGAGAAATTAGCTCAGCTTCTCATAGACTCTTCCAACTCCACCCCTTCCTCCTCTGTTTTTAACGAAAGCAAAACAAAAACCCACAATTTCAAACAAAAGATAGAGAGAGAGAGAGAGAGAGAGAGAGATGGGTAGTACCATAGAGATGGAAAAGGAGAGATTAACAGCAGAGGTGGCGTTCAAGGACGACTCATCGTCAGTCGTCATCAAAATCCGGCAAAAATTACCGGATTTTCTACAGTCGGTGAAGCTCAAGTATGTGAAATTGGGATACGGTAATTACTCTTGCAACTTTGGCACTGTTGTTATGTTTGTTGTTGTCTTACCTCTCTTCATAGCCACTCTGGTTCAGCTGTCCGGTCTAAGATTCGACCGAATTCCCGACTTATGGACTAGCCAAACAATACTTGTGGACACATTCACCGCCCTCCTCGGTTCTTTAGTCGTGTTGGTCTTCCTATTAGCCCTTTACTGGGCTTACCGACCTATACCGGTCTATCTCGTCGATTTTGCCTGTTACAAACCCGACGACGAACGGAAAATGTCGGTTGACTCCTTCATGAAAATGACCGAGGACAGCGGTGGGTTCGAGGAAGAAACGGTTCAGTTCCAGAGGAGAATATCAAACCGGTCCGGTCTGGGTGACGAGACGTATCTACCCAGAGGGATTACCTGTAGACCCCCGAATTTGTGCATGAAAGAGGCCAGATCGGAGGCAGAGTCGGTCCTGTTTGGCGCACTCGACTCCCTGTTTTCGAAAACCGGAGTCAAAAGTGAAGAAATCGGGATTCTCATCGTCAACTGTAGCTTGTTCTGTCCGACTCCATCTCTGTCCTCCATGATAGTCAACCATTACAAGCTTAGACCGGATATCAAGAGCTTCAACCTAGGCGGAATGGGGTGCAGTGCAGGGGTGATATCCGTCGACCTAGCCAAACACCTACTAAAATCAAACCCTAACACCTATGCAGTGGTGGTGAGTACCGAAAACATAACACTGAATTGGTACTTCGGAAATGACCGCTCCATGCTACTGTGTAACTGCATATTCCGGATGGGGGGAGCCGCCATGCTGCTCTCGAACAAGTCTAAGGACAGGAGTCGGTCCAAGTACGAGCTAGTCCACACGGTTAGAACCCACAGAGGAGCCGATGACAACAGTTACAACTGCGTGTACCAGAGGGAGGATGATAAGGGAGCCGTTGGGGTTTCTCTGGCAAGAGAACTCATGGCGGTGGCAGGAGACGCTTTGAAAACCAACATAACCACATTGGGGCCGTTGGTCCTTCCCTTTTCGGAGCAGCTCATGTTTTTCTTGACGCTGGTGAAGAAGAAGGTATTGAAAAAAAGCAAGGTGAAGCCTTACATACCTGATTTCAAGCTGGCTTTTGATCATTTCTGTATACATGCTGGGGGTAGAGCGGTGTTGGATGAGTTGCAGAAGAATTTGGATCTCAGTGAGTGGCACATGGAGCCCTCCAGGATGACCCTTCACCGTTTCGGGAACACCTCCAGCAGCTCCCTCTGGTACGAGCTTGCTTATACGGAGGCTAAGGGCCGGGTTTCAAGAGGGGACCGGGTTTGGCAGATTGCTTTTGGCTCGGGCTTCAAGTGCAACAGCGCCGTTTGGAGGGCTCTTAGGGCGATTCCTGCTACTGAGTTGAAAGGTAACCCCTGGGCTGACTCGGTTCATAGGTATCCGGTCAACATTCCCGTTTCATAAGTTGGGGGGCAGTTATGTGGTGTGTGTTGCGCAATTAATTTCAGTTCTGTATTTAATTTTTATTATTTGATATACACATAATATCCAGGTGGCTTTAGTAGTAGTATTACGTAGTAGTAATTGTTTGCAAGCAAGAGGCGAGCCAGTCGATCAGTCCATTGACGGACTCATGCATATTCATATAGTGAAATTACCATTGAACGGAGGGATCTGGCGTACGTGGA
The DNA here is from genome assembly GCA_025413875.1 of Rhododendron molle. NCBI lineage: Eukaryota > Viridiplantae > Streptophyta > Magnoliopsida > Ericales > Ericaceae > Rhododendron > Rhododendron molle. Next base: position 177,401 of record CM046394.1, on the reverse strand, counting down.
AGCTGGAAAGGTGGTTGGGTCACAGCTTTTGGTTTTTTATGGGTCCTGCTTGCCTCGAAGTGGCGGAGTATTTATTGGATTTGTCTTTTAGTCTTGTCTAGAAATAACAACCAAAAAGAAGAAGAAGAAAAAAACAAAGAGAATTGCAACGGCAGAGGAAGAAATTGATGGAATCTGATGACTACTGCTCTTTATTTTCTGCTTGAAATGGTCAATCAGCACGTGCCCTGCCCATACGTACATGTGGGGAAAATGGGAGAACGGTAGATTTGAAGTGCTCTCTCTCTCTTTTGTTTTATCGATCGGCAGATTTGAAAAGTCTCTTGTCATTGGAGTGTGTATACTATACTTCAGCTCCTCTAGTCTACAGGAATGGAGCAGATTATTCAAGTCAATTGTATTTTAGGTGCCTCTAATAGAAATTTCTTACGAGTGTTAACTTCATTTTTCTCGCTTCTACCCAGCTTCTTGTTTGGATAGCCGCCTTTAGTTGTAGTATCTTTCCTGATTTGCTTCATTTTGACTTATTTTTTAATTGTCGAAGGATTTAAAACTAAAAGCAGATACTAAACGACAACCAACAAAGTTCCTTGATGATGTTGAAATCTAGCCAGCCGCTTTGAGTGTTTTAAAGAGATGCTTCAAAAAAAAAAAATCCAATAACCAGAGTATTTTCTAGCCACAGACCCTACGACGATCTAGTCAGTTGAGATACAAAATATTGTACAAAGGCGTAATTGGGTAATTGAGTGCGTAAAGGCCTTGTATACAAGGTCCTAAAGATAAGAATGGTAGGATTTGAATTCCTTGACATTATATGTTATTTTCTAAGAGATATGTCTCCAAGTTCTTGTCAATCAGGCAATCTAAGGAATTTGATAGTATAATCTAATTTAGGATAGGCAATTCATTCTATATCGGTTATACTCCGCTCGGCCATGCCATGCCAAGTGATTGTGGTAAGTTGTCTAGGTCGGTTTTAAGGATCAAATTATGACTCATCATTACCAAAAGACAACTAAAGAAGGGGAAAAAACTAGCAAAAAGTGACATGCTAAAACTAATCATTGGACGACTATCTCTCTATTTATTTTTAAAAAAAAGGGAGTATACTCAATTCCTCTATTTCCTAAATAAAATTGGATAAAAACATGAAAAAACCAGTCATCCCACTCCCTGAGTCCCTCTCTCTCTCACTCTCTTACGCATCTACCCAAAGCGGAAATGACATAACAGAAGTGCAGAACAGAATCGAGGAGGGAATGAATGTGATTTGTGTGAAGGGACTGTATCCATCTATTGGCGAGGTGAGTCCTACTGGAGAAATGGATTGAGTTGCCTAGCATTGGGAAATCAACATATGGTAAAGTGAGTTAAAGGAAATTAATTTGCTGGGAAAAAGTACTTCGGCTTTGGAACACCAGGGACTGAGAGAGTGAAACGATTGCAATACAGATGCGATTGTGTTTATATCTGGTTTTGACACCGAGTAACGGGCTAGTATTGGAAGACCATTTAATTAAATTGGGCCAGCACATGGGCGAATAAGGATCAAAGAAAATGGGCTACAATGATTAATCAATGTTGGGCCCAATTATTTATTAATTTCGGATTATACCATGGCCCAAGATTTATGGATTTATCGTATGTAGTATAATTATGGAGTGGGTTTGGTTCATGGATAAGGGCCCATGAAAGGGGAAAATTTGGTTATGGCTGAAGTCGGTTATTTTCCTCCAAATGTTCCATATTTGAGTCAAATGGCCCCATGATATCCAATTATCACGGGAAAAAGGGGGAGTGGAGGTTCAAGGAAGTTATTTTGATGATGTATGATCAAGCTTAAATGCTTAACCTCTAATAACCGCATTTTTTTGATGGGATAAACGAGCCAGAAGCCTTGGAAATTCTCTAACAGCTCCCAAGATTCGATTGTTCATGTGGAAAGCTGCTTGCAACTGGTTGGCCTGCAAAGCCAATTTATTCCGTAGGAAATGTGCTCCCAATCCCATGTGCCCAATTTTGTGCAAATGCTAGCGAGACAATTGAACACATGTTGTTTCACTGCCCATGGGTTAAAGCTGTGTGGTTTGGTAGTGGCAAAGCTTTTTGGGTGCTTCCAAAGGAATTGTGGCAATGAATACATGGCTCGAAGACTTGTTTTGTGGGTGTCTTTCAAAAGAATCTGCAACACAAGATGTGGGGCTCATATTTCAAATTTGTTGGGCAATCTGGAAGGAGAGAAATAGATGTGCCTTCAACGACAAAAACCCAAGGCCAGAAGTGGTGATCGAGCAGGCATGAGGAGCCAATGTGGACTACTTACAAGCTATTTGTGATAAAGTGCAGAGGGTTTCTATTATTCGATCATGGGTGGAAAGGTGGTCTCCGCCTCCTCCATCGGTGTTGAAAATTAATTGTGATGGAGCGTTTAAATCTTTCCGCAGCCTTGCTGCCTTTGGCATAATTGCTAGAGATAGTGGTGGATCAGCTCATTACTGGCGATGTGGCAGAGTTACGGTATCTTCGGCTTTGATAATTGAAGCTTGGGCCCTTAGAATTGCTTGCTATATGGCAAAGGATCAGAGCATCCCCGAGGTGATCTTTGAATCTAATTGCAAGACGCTTATCAATTGCTTCAACAAACCCAAAGTGAAGTGCCCATGGGAGATAGCCACAGTCGTAGAAACATCAAAGGTTGGGCTAAATCATGGAATTGGTCATTCAGCTGGCGTAGTCGTGCCTCAAACAAGGCTGCTCACTGGATTGCGTCGCGGTGCTTAGATAGGAAGATTTTGTCTCACACGGGTTGTATTCCGCCCGAATTACATTCTATCTTGTACTCCGACTTACACTGAGTTTTTAAATCTAATGACATGTTCAAATAAATAAAAAAACCCCTCTAATAACCGCCAACTCAAGGAATGAGGAACAACCATGAGACACTTGGCAGCTCATGATAAAGGTGGAACAATCCATTCAGATCTAGACCAAATGAGATTTGCCTATAAATACAAGTTTAGAAGAAAAAAAAAGGGTCATGCACCACTCAAAAGTCCAGTGCTTATCAACAATCAATTTATTTTCCAGCAAAGTACCTTTTCTTTTTTCTCATTCACTTGATCTGTTGAGTTTTCTGTCAATCGAGCCTAGTCTAGTTCGCATTAAGAGGAAACTTCAAGAAACAATACATTAAGAGGAAACTTCATCGATTCCTAAATAAGGGATCAAGAAACCAAACAGGAGCGGATTCAGTTCAAATACTATATCCAACCCCAATTAAATTCACCGCTCCAAACAGACGCAGCACTGCAGAAAATAACGAAAAACACCCACACAGGGATGATAGAAATCCCACCAACAGGGGAAATCCCATATAGAGGACACCAAATAACAGAACCAAAAAAGAAAAAAAAAGAAAAAAGAAAAACCAGTAAGGAAAGCGGATGGAGTCCGCTGTACCGGAGCAAACTTCATCCACCGACCTAGATCTCCCACTCCGGCAGGAGAAGATGCCTCCAGCAACCACGATCTGCAAAACACTACTTCCAACAGCTTGTTGGATAAAATGGATTTTTTATTTAATAAATTTTAAGAAAAATCATTTGGTGAATTAAAATTGACTCCAAAACAATCACATGATTTTTTGTTGAAGTATAGAAGGGTTTTGTATTTCACATTGGTTAGGAATGTGGGAAGTAGGATCATGTTAATGTATGCCCCTAAGGGATATGATAGAAAAGCATTAACTTTATTATTTCATTCCACTTTTATGGGAAATGTAAGTGTAATACTTGAGTAATAAATCCCATTTCTAAGCAAATTTTAACTGCTTTAGTAATGGATAGAAATGTGAGAAAATTTCTTTTATATTCCTTCGACTTTGATCAAAAATTTATTTCAGTCTTTCACCTTTCAATTTCGGCATAAAAATACTTCGACTTTCCAATTTTTTTCAATGTCATCCTTTAGGGATATATACATATATACACGAAAAATAAAGTGTTTAGATCAAACACCTTACACATATCGGATGCCGTTGATTCCCGCATTAGCCCCCTCAAATTTTTTTTATAGAATTTTTGGACTGCTCGGATCAGCTCTCCGGTGGCCGGAAACGGCCCGGCACAACCGTCAGTCCCCATAGCAGGACTCAAAGAAAACGGATTCCTTCTAAAGGATGACATTGAAAAAAATTGAAAAGTCGAAGTATTTTTATGTCGAAATTGAAAGATGAAAGACCAAAATGAATTTTCTCTAGTTTTCTTTGGAGAAGAAGTACAAAATAGAAGATGTCAGAATGAAGAAATTCATTAATTGTCGGTAGATTCTTGGACAATAAGATGATTGATTCCAAGACTGTGATGAGTCAAGTCCAAGGACATCGGGCTGCTGATTGTCGAAGCAAGCAAGGCAATCAGAACAAGAAACCAGTGCAAGCCAATATGACTGAGGTGGAGATTGAGATTCTTTTTTATGGGGTTAATGAATTGAACCTATTGGCTGTGGTTTTAGAAGTTAATTTGGTGGGTTCTAATCCCAAGGAGTGGTGGGTGGACACCGGCGCCACTCGTCATGTGGTTTTAGAAATTGAGAATCTTTTTTATGGGGTTAATGAATTGAACCTATCGGCTGTGGTTTTAGAAGTTAATTTAGTGGGTTCTAATCCCAAGGAGTGGTGGGTGGATACCGACGCCACTCGTCATGTGTGTGTAGATAAGAATATGTTCACCACCTATCAATTGGTGGAATATGGTGAACAACTCTTCATGGGAAATTCCTTAAGTTCCAAGGTTGAAGGACATGGGAAAGTGCTCCTCAAGATGACTTCAGAAAGGGAGCTTATTCTGAATGATGTGATGCATGTGCCCGAAATTTGCAAGAATCTGATATCTAGCTTGCTCCTGGCCAATAACAGCTTCTGTATGATTTTTGAAGCCGATAAGGTTGTGCTAACTAAAAATGGGGTGTATGTAGGTAAGGGCTACATGTGTAACATGCTGTTCAAAATGAATGTCCTGGCAAGGTTCCGGCCTCTCCGGGTATCAATGAGATAAACACATCTTTTGCTTATACCCTTGAGTTTTCTAAATTGTGGCATGGTAGATAAACATATTTTTAAGGGTACCTTCCAAAAATAAGCTCAAACAAATGTTGGTAAGTGTTTAATCCAAACAATTTTTTATATAACAGTTCTTGTAAAAAAATTTGACAGGAACTTTTATATAAAAAACTGTTTAGATCAAACATTTACCGATATTCTTTTGAGCTAATTTTTATAGGTATCTTTAAAAATAAGTTTTAAATAAATTGAACAACTCCGATTATTAGCGTGGAGTTCCGAACTATGAGGTCCGCATTTAAGGTTCTTACTAAGGGATCCCTCATTTTGTTAAAATGCGAACTTCCCATTTTCGAGTCGTATTTTGATGATCCGAACTGTTCAATTTGTTTAAAATATGTTTTTATGGACAAAATTTAGAAATTGGCTCAAATTATGACCGAAAAGTGCTTGATCTAAACAATTTTTTCACAAAAGCTTGACATGAATGGACCAAACACTTATCGATTATATTTTAAGTGGATTTCTCTCGAGTACCCTTAAAAACATATTTTAAACAAGTTGAACGATTTAGGTCATCAAAATATGATCCGAAAGGCTCCAAACTATGAGATCCGTATTTAAGGTTATTATTAGATGCTATATATATATATATCGGGGCGGTTCCGGGGACAACTAATTAAATACCTAAAAAAACACCCTATAGTTTCTGATCAAATTTTAATGATCCAAGCCGCTCAATGTGATCAGAACGTGATTTTAAGGGTACCCGCGAGAAATCAGCAAAAAAAAAGACCAGGAAGGGTTTGATCTGAGCAGTTTTTAGCTTAGATTTTATGAACGGTTCAATTAAAAACTGCTCAAAACAAGCACTTTTCGGTCTTTTTTTTTTGCTAATTTCTTGTGGGCACCCTTAAAATCACATTCTGCACACATTGAACGGTTAAAAAAACGGTTCGGATCATAAAAATTTGATCGGGAACTATGAGATTGAGATTTGGGGTGTTTTTTTAGGTGTTTAATTAGTTATCGGCGGAACCACCCCGATATATATATATATATATATATATAGACACACACACACTCTCCATTCATCTCATTTTCTTTGAAGTTTGTGTCAATTTTTAATAGCTTATAATATTTTTTCCCAATCAAGAACGAAATTAATTCAAATCTAAGTTTTAGAGGCTTTAGAGATGAGTTTTCCGACAAATATTGAAAATAAAAAATTTCACATGCAATCAACTCAGTGCATCAGAATTAGGCGGATTACGCGGAACCAAACTGGATTTGTCAGAATTAGTATTTTTAGATCCGTATCCGTCTATAGCATGCCTCGATTTAGTTTGGTGCGGATTGAACAGTTCGGTTCATTCGCTCCGCTAGACAGCCCTACAATGCACACATTTAAAGATATCACAATCTATATCTATACTACAATACACACAACCTAATTTTTCATTTTCCAAGCCCCGTTCCACTAAACCTTCTTTAAAAATAAGTACTTTTTCTAAAATTTAATGAGTTTACGAAAATAAAAAGTTAATTTTAATCCATTTACTATTTAACCTGTATCCAACCCGCCTATACTTGACCTGCGACTCATTTCAATCCGTCCAAACCCGTCCATTTTCCACCTCTAACTTTAATAAAAATTTTTTACTTTTCCGAATCCCCTTATTGAGACAAATTAGAGAGGGGAAGGGAAACAACACACACACACACACACACACACACACACACACACACACACACACAAAACGGGTCGGGTCGGACGGGTTTAGGTTTGGCTTGACCCATATTTGGCCTGACCCGTTTCAACTCGTTTACTTTTTGACCTTATTCGACCCGTCCATATTTGATCCACAACTCGTTTCAACCCATCCGGACCCGCCCGTTTGCCACCTTTAGCTTATATCTTCTATTATGAATTTCTAAAAATATGTAATATATGGATCTTATTTGATGGTTATTGATTAGGTCTATAATATAAAGTTTTCAAAATTTTTAAAAACATTATAAATTATGACATATAAGCTTTTAAAGAATGGTACGGATAACGAAAAATGAAAAAAAATGGGAGGGAGGGAGTATATATTTGAATACTATAGACTATTTATTTATCTATATCTATATTACATTAGACAACCGTTTTGTAGAATATTTCTCACAATTGTCCTCCATGGTAGATTGGAGGGCTGTGATTGAATTAAAGTTCAGTCCCAATTACTCCAAGGGCTATATAGAGCCACATGCTGAGATTCTTTTTTTATTAGGCACCGAGGGCTGAGATTGACACAGACTCAATCAAAGGGGTACAATCAACTCCCTTAACAATGACGTCCCACTTTCCCAAATTCAGAATTCACTGCCACGCCTCTCTCTCTCTCTCTCTCACTCTCTCTCTCTCTTCTCACCTATCTGCATGTAGAGCCCTCCTCTACGGGGGAGGCAGCTCAGCTCCAGTTTTTGTATGTTCCAGTACGGTCCAGTTTTGGGTCGTTGTGGGCTCCTCCCGGGCCCACAACAATGATCGGAATCGTTCATTTTGTAGAGCTCGTCGAATATGTCATCCACACCAAAAATTAGCTTCACCTAACATCAATAGGTACATGGATGAAACAGATTTGTACATGAAAAAAATGGGCAATTATTAATTTTAACTTAATTTTTATCATCGTTTTTTCCTTGTACAAATCTGTTTCATCCATGTACCTATTGAAGTTCGGTGAAGCTAATTTTTGGCGTGGATGACATATTCGACGAGCTCTACAAAATGAACGATTCTGATCATTGTTGTGGGCTCGAGAGGGGCCCACAACGGCCCAAAACTGGACCGTACTGGAGCAAAAAAAACTGGAGCTGAGCTGCCTCCTCCTCTACGAGCTGTGCATAGATCCCTTTATCTCCCGCCTCGGGTCGCGCAAAAATGATCGGAGCCGCTCATTTTGTTCAAAATATGTCGTTTAAGGTCTCTGTAAAAAATGAGTTTCGTTCAATATCGTTAGAGACGTGAACAAAACACCCAAAATCACTTCAAAAACAGGAGAAAAAGGGGACTGTGCACAGCTTGTTGTCCACGTAGCTTTATCTCCTCTAGCAGCTCTATCCCTTCTCGCAAAGACTCCTCCAACATCTCTAGCCCTCCCGCAATCTGCTATTTCTGCTATTGATGAAGTAATTGTTTTTCTGAACCCTAATTTTCTAAACCCCCAATTGTTCCGGTCTGTAATTGATCATGTTTTGAAGAAATCATTCGCAATGGAAAAAAGGAAACAAAAACAGGTCTACGAAACATTTATGGTGGTCGTCTCCGACACTCCTAACACTTTTTTTTTTCAATGTCCGAGGACAATACAGGATTGAGAGTATCGAAGGCAAAAAGGGAGCAAAATGACCAAATATTTGCTCCATCTACATTTATCATTTTAAGTATTTTTTTTCCCGGTCGCGAGTGGTATACAGTCAGTAAACTTGAAATTCCATGCTGGAATTGTTAATTGGTGGGGCAAGTCATTAACCCATGAACTCAAGCATCATTTTTACATATATGATATGATATGAAAAGTGTTCCATCTACATTTTCCATGTTGAAAGTTACATTTTTTGATGGACTGCCTCAAGTACGTAAACATTTGCATTCTCCGTGGCATAAAACTTACTCTAGTAATACAATAAAATTTTCATTTTCGCATATTTAGCTCTTACGTATACGAAGTGTTCGATGAAATGCATGATTAGGAGAAAGATAAATAATGGGGAGTAAACTGAATTTGTATGAGCCATTGTATCGTAATTAGGACCTAACATTGTTTATCCTGAAGTTTTGTTGTAGTATTGTGTTTACCAATAGTATTTTTTCTCCGAACGCGAATTGACAGAGAAAACAAACAAAGACAACATTAAAACAAAAAGAACATGCACCCGGAGTTAAAAAAGGGCATGCCTCTTCAACAAAATAAAAATGGTATGAACCTAAGTTAAAAAAGGTCTCCTCTGCTAGCGAATGGGTGTTTAGAAAAACTTTAAAACTTACGTGAATGAGTGTTAGTTAGGAGTTATCCCTCGCTGGACATATTTTTTGAGTAGGAATTATCATGATTAGCAGTGCATTTTTTTAAGATAGAAAGACAAAGGGGCCTAACTGATTGGCAGTGCATTTTTATATTGGATGGTCAATTGTTTTACACTTCTTTTTTGGGGTCAAATACTATGCTCTACCGCTACGGGTTGGCGAGGACACGATGCCTTCATTTGGATTGGTATATGTAACTTGGTTGAAAAAGTTGCATGTAAGGGGAAAGATGAGTATTTCTCCGATTCACATTGGTTTGTCATTTTATAGTTTTCTTTCGTAGTGTTTCTATGTAATTGAATTATGTGGACTCATTGTATTCACAGGTACAACAAGATGGTTGATTTAAATTTGACATCTAATTACATTCGGGTATGGATATGCTCTAATATTAATATATATGGATAGAGGTATAATGGGCCAATAACATATTTTGAAGATGAGAACATAACTATTCAAATTCACTAGAATGGATACTTAAATAAGTTTAATAAGGGTGGGTTTGGATTGAAAGTTAAGTAACTTTTTTTTTAATCTTTATTTGAATTTTTTTTGCACATTTTTGTATTTATTCAAAAAATTGTAAGTTTCGATCAAAATTTTTTACTTTTGTAATTTATTTCGTCGAAATGAATCAACAAATCACAAAAATTTGACTCAAAACAAATAAATATAATTTTTTTTTTTGGACTTTTAAAGCGAAATCCACCTTAAGCAGGATGCTTAATTTCTTCTTTTTATTAGAAGAATTATTGTCCGTTTCTCCGCAGTTCTAGGTTCCAAATATAGTAGATGAAAGAGAAACGATGTCCACCAAGTACCAACTGGTAAAACTAGGATGTTTGGATCTGTTATCAGTATGAATACCTGCGTTCCGTGGAAGAAAGTCTCTGGGAGATGACTAGGCAGCTCATCAGACCATCACTTGAGGGGGAAATGGAGCTCGATCTCGATGCCTTTCTGGCTTCACAGAGTACTAGCGACGACGACGACGACGGGCTTCGTTCCATCTCTCATCATCGAACAGTCGATGAAATCCTCAACGACTCCGATTCCTCCTCCTCCTCCTCACCTCCTTCCTTGAATCAGTCCTTCCTTTATCGCCCTCGTTCCTCTTCTGATCAAGAAGATGTCAACGACGCCTCCTCCTCCGTAATTAGCCCTAAAACCCTCCCAGACTCCAGAGTTAAGTTTAGTTCGTCTTCTACCCGGGTGGAATCGGGTGAATTCTCGGCCAATTCTTTATCTCTAGGTCGGGGGCTTGCTTTGCGCTCCTTGCCGCTCTTGTTTGGAAGCGGCGTTCGCTCAACTGTGAAGAAGCCGGGTGCTGCACTCGCTGCTGCTGTGGCGGCTTCGCGTCCCACTCCCACTCCGCACGCTGCTGCGCTTAAATCCAGAAGAGCTGGCAGCAGCAGCGCTACTTTACTTATTAGTAGCGTTCTTGGCAGTCAAGAATTGGATTCTAAAGCTCAAGTTGTTTCCAATGATGGTTTGGATAGCTTCGCTCCTGAAATCAGTCACCCAGATGGGAAATCAGTCCAAGAAAATGATGTTCCATGGGATAATTATCAATCTGCAGCTGCGGAAGCTGCTGATTCTAAGGTGGATGTTACACCTGAAATATCGGGGAAAGGTGATACAATTGGGGAGACTTCGAGTGAGCTGAGGGTTGGCAGAGTTTTTGCCCTTGAACCAAGCGTTGTAATTGATTCACAGGAAGTTTCACCAGGCCCCCATATAGATGATCCATCCATCCTATCTCGTGTTAACCCTGAAGAGCAGTTGCATTTGGAAGATAGCACCACAATGTCTGTTACCAATGGCTTTAAATATGACCAAGTTCCATCTTCATCATGGGATGAGAATAATGGTGCTATTTCTGAGTTTGCTGAGGCTACAGAAACTGCTGACATGAGGATCGATTCTTCTCACCACGGAAGAGATATTGAGGATGAATTGCCAATTGTAATGGTCGAAACATCTGAAATTGACAAGGCGAAGCCTCTTTCTAGACATGGAGCGAGTCTTACTGGAGACGACACCAGTTATAGGAATGATGTTATGGACCTGGATGAGGACATAATTAGTCAATGGGAGAGCAAGAGGGGTAATAAAAGGACACAAAAGAAATCACGTGCGTCCTTGAAGCCCCTTGAATTAGCTGAAGAAATTGAAAAGAAACATGCCTTCATTGGTTTGGATATGGAAAATGATATCGCTGCTCAACCAATGAGGCTTGAGGGTGTAAGGAGGGGGTCTACTGCCCTGGGATACTTCGATGTTTATGCAAACAACTCTATCACTCGGACCATCTCATCTCAGGCATTCAGGCGGGATCAGGGATCCCCTCAAGTCATGGCAGTTCATCCCAACTACATTGCTGTGGGAATGTCTAAAGGGGTGGTTATTGTTGTGCCCAGTAAATACTCTCCTCATTGTGCTGACAACATGGATGCAAAGGTTGCTTGTAAATCCTTTTGCTCTTTACCTTTATTTTCTTTTTCTTCTTTCTTCTTTGATCAGGCTTGCGAGCTTTAATTTTGCATCTCTGTGGCATTGCTCTGAAAAAGATATCTTTAATGGCTACACAGTTCTGTGGGTAAAATTGCAAATGCAGTCAATCCTTATGCACATGAGAGGATAATAAAGTTGATTGTTTAACACAGCTAAAGGTTGCAACAAACTTCCCTTACTACATGGGCAGTCTCAGCTGTACAAACTTCCCTTAGTATGTTGAGTACGTGTTTTATGCACTTCAATAGAATTAGCTATTCTCCTGATAAGCTATGTTTAAATCTATGCCAGATGCTGATGCTTGGATTACAAGGGGATAATTCTCATTCTCCAGTAACATCTTTGTGCTTCAATCAGCTGGGAGACTTACTCTTTGCAGGTTATTGTGATGGGCGTGTAACTGTTTGGGATGTGCAGAAGGGATCTGCCTTAAAAGTTGTTACTGGTATACATGATGCACCTGTTGTACATATGTTATATCTGGGACATGATTCTCAAGTTACTAGGCAGTTTAGGCTAGTTAGCGGTGATAGTAAGGGTTTGGTTTGGTTGATTACTTTCTCAGTGGTTCCATGGCTCAATAGATTTTCCTTCAGTACAACGGTAATTCCAATTTTTCTTGTCCCGACTCCCAACTATATGCCTCTTTAGAGTGTTGTCTTTTAAAATGCTTGTTTGAAATTGAGAGTGAAGAGATTATATATCAGATCGCATAGTTTGTTTATGTACTGAAACAGTGTCTTCTTGATGGACGAACAACGGGCAAAGTATTATGTGCTTCTCCACTGCTTTCTGATGAATGTTGTGGAGGTGCTTTGATGTCCTCCCAGGCCAACACAGCCAACACTACAGGTTCAAGCAGTACTATTGGTAGCATGATGGGTGGTGTGCTTGGGGCAGATTCTAGTCGGAAACTCTTGAACGAAAAGTCTTCCTCAGTTGAAGAAGGGGTGGTCGTATTTGCCACTTACCAAAGTGCTCTGGTGGTATGATGGTTCAGAAGATTGCATTATAAAACATTTTTACTATTAAAGAGGTGCATTTCTGTTTTCTTGTTTGCTACGTTAATGTCACAGATGTTCACTACAGGCAAGGGTGAGTCCTAGCGTGGTGGTCTATGCTCAACTTCCAAAGCCTGATGGTGTTCGTGAGGGTTCCATGCCTTACACTGCCTGGAAATGTATGGGGCAGCAACATGGTTCTTCCACTGGTATGTATCATTACCCTACCCCACAATTCATGAAATTTCATACTGTGAGTGTTCTGAGATATGGATGTTGACATCGTTATAGACAATATTCCTGTGGAAGCATCAGAAAAAGTTTCACTTCTTGCAATTGCTTGGGATCGGAAAGTTCAGGTTGCAAAATTGGTCAAATCAGAATTGAAAATATATGGGAAGTGGACCCTTGAAAGCTCAGCGATAGGGGTAGCATGGTTGGATGACCAGGTAAACTTTTTCATTGTGAATTTTGTTGTTCTGCTTGTTTGGTTGATCTTTTAATGGAGTATCAAGTACATTGGATGTTGGATCTTTCTGTGTTATTTTCTCTGCTATTTCTGCACGCATCACTAGTTTCTCTGGTTTTTATCTTCATGAAAATTGAAGGGATAATTCTGTTTGTTCAGATGGTGGTGGTTCTCACATCAAATGGACAACTTTTTTTGTATGCGAAAGATGGAACTGTGATTCACCAGACAAGTTTTGCTGTTGATGGCTCTGGAGGAGATGATCTTGTTGCTTATCATACCCAGTTCACAAATCTCTTTGGAAACCCTGAGAAAGCTTATCACAAGTGTATAGCTGTAAGAGGAGCTTCTATATATGTACTCGGGCCTATGCATCTAATTGTTTGCCGCCTTCTTCCATGGAAGGAGCGGATTCAAGTTTTGCGGAAAGCAGGTGATTGGATGGGTGCATTGAACATGGCAATGACGCTTTATGATGGTCAAGCCCATGGTGTTATTGACCTTCCTAGAACCCTGGATGCTGTACAGGAGGCAATTATGCCCTACCTAGTGGAGTTGCTCTTGTCGTATGTTGATGAAGTATTTTCCTATATATCAGTGGCCTTCTGCAACCAAATTGGAAAGCTTGAACAATTGGACGACTCAGAGAGCAGAGCTAGTTCTGTCCATTCAGAGATCAATGAGCAGTTTACTCGTGTTGGTGGTGTTGCAGTTGAATTCTGTGTTCATATCAATAGAACTGATGTCCTCTTTGATGAAATTCTTTCCAAATTTGCGGCTGTTCAACATAGAGGTATATCCTGGGACTAATTCATAAAAGTTGGGGAGATCTCTGTACATGTTCTTTATAAATTGCAGATAATGAGTTACAGTCATTGAGGACTAATGTTCTAATCAAACTATGGATAGGTTCTCAAATATTTTGGTTACTGTCTTACCTAGGGAGATGAATTCACCAAACATGAGACCATAAAACTGTTTCATATTTATTCATAGCTGAAGGGTAAATTCCTATGACACAGTGTAGATTTTCTTCAGACATCCTTGGCACCATACTCACCGTTATGTTCCTCATTAAATATTGACAATTTCCCCAATTCTTACTGAATATGAATACAAATGATAACATTAACCGGCGTCAAATTTACCTTTCCTCAAAATGGGAACATTATCCCAGTTTCAGTTCTCATAAAAGGTGCTGGATACTATAGGAAACAACTTGTAGAAGTAACACAAGTTCATCATACTTTCTTGTTCTTATCAAAAGAAGGATAAAGGAATACTTTGCTGAGCTAGTGTTTCTTAGTGTGAAACTTCATTTTGACTTTTGAGCGCTTTATCCTCTAAATGACCTTGAAGACAAACAAAACTATTCAAATTGGCAAAACTAGTACTGCCTATGGAAAAAGAGAGGCGAAGTTAGTAATCCACATTCCACATGACAGTTCTTATCATCACCTCCTTTTTTAATTTGTTTTCCCAAACACTGTAAAAGGGAAGATGTCGGGGCTTGAAGTGATTTTAGATAAGCTTCTTCATAATTTTTCTTTGGGAATAAGCAATTTGTTGTGTATATGCCTAATGTGGCTTTCCAGTTTTACCACACATTTTTTTCCAAGATATTTTACCATTGTATAGCTGCCTTATGCAGCAACGAAGAGTATACTCATCGACACATAGTTGCCTTTTGTACCTTGAGAGTGTTAGAGATTCAAATAAACAGATGGTATTTGGCCACACTTCAATTCTTAGTGCATTATAAACTCTTCCTTTTATATTGCCTGATATGTTGGTATGTCCTTTTATAATTAAACAAGTGGTACGTTAACTTTTTTTTCTTACATTTGTCAATATTTCTTTTTCTTGCACAGATACATTTTTAGAGCTTTTGGAGCCATATATATTGAAAGACATGCTTGGATCCCTACCTCCTGAGGTACTGCTTACTTTTGACGTGTTTGGATCTTGCAGAAACTAAGGTATAGACTGCATTTTCTATGTTAATCTGTTACTTTTTTTCCTGCATTTTCTGCTGCGAAGATTATGCAAGCACTGGTGGAGCATTATAGCACAAAAGGTTGGTTGCAGCGGGTTGAACAATGCGTTCTCCATATGGATATTTCTTCCTTGGACTTCAATCAGGTCATATTCCATTTGTCCTTTCGCAGCTCATGCCATATATTATCATGAATTGATGAATATCGATTTATTAGTATTGACGAAGCATGGAGACAAATAAAGGATATAATAGTTGTCTTGTTACAACGAGGATATGGCAAAATGTTTGGGTTGCATATGTAATAAGGTTTATGATACATTGGTGATATTGTGCATACCATCAATCCTTTAGGCTCTATCAAGTATTCTGACCTTAACTACAAGATCCTCCTACTGGGGTTGATGAATCCACTCTAGAACTTTGCTCCTGGGCCTCGAAGTAAGAATCTAACAAGAACCTCGTTCCCGTTGACGAGGAATCACGTTCCCAACAGGGATCAGGTCTCTCAAGTAAATGAATCCCAAAGAAACACAAGAAGATACCAATGAAAAGAGAAAATTTTCGGCAACCGGAGGATAATTGATGAAGAATTAACTCAAAATTTTCTCTAATACTTATCATTTACAAAAATCTGAGACTGAAAACAATTGTTATTTTCTGGAGTTTAAATATGTATGCGCACCAATACTGGCTTCTCTAATATTTTATATTTTAGAATATAAAATATCTAAAATAAAACAAGAACTATATCGTTCTGAAAACTGCTGTAACATGAGCCTCAAGCAAGCATGCCAGCTTATCTGGTGTTATCCAGCATTACTAGAAGTTCGCTATATTCACATTGTTCCCGTCCCTTAGGGTGTACTTGTCTAGCATTTCCGTAAGTAAGATGGCTCTACGTCCACCTCCAGTGCTAAACGGTGAAGCTAAGGTTATCTCCAGCTCCCACAAGTTACCAGTTCAGAATTTTTGAACTGGAGTCTTTCTCAACTTGCAATCTTCAAAGAATAATTGTTAACCTTCATGAAGGCCCCAAAGTTTAGCCTCCAAAATATGCTGGTTGACACATTCCGTGATATCCGTTGGTTCAGAGCCTTTGGCATCTCTGAATAGACCTTCATATCTATCTTGACCTAGATTCCCTTCAGAATTTACGTACATACATTATACATATATGACGTAAATATGTAACATAGGAAAAAGTCCATGTATAGTCCGGGTGGGGTTTACACCCCCTGACATTTTACCTTGACCACATGAACCCCACGTGCTATATGGATCAAAGTGCACCATCACATTTTACATCCATGTTACTATTCTGTGTAAGGCACACACTCAATCTGCAATGAAACACGTGAAACACTATTTCCCTCCTATGACAGAAGACCAAAATACCCTTAGACCCAATACCATATCTTTTTCTTCTTCATCCCACGACTCTCTCTCTACTCACCGTCTGTGTGGTGGTCTCCTACCCCCAACCCCATTCGTTTATACACACACACGCATGCAACCTGGATTTTCAATCATCTTCTCATCCCTCGTATATACAACTACATGTGTTTAAGTATGTATATCTGACCCCAATGGATTGGGATACAAGGTTCGGTTTGGTTTGTTTATAAGTATGTATATGCATCTCTCTGTACATCTATCTATATCACCCCAGACAATTGAAGAACAAAATCATCCTCCTTTGAGACTTAAGAACAGCCCCTTGCTATTCTTTTCCTCGGAAGACATCCATGTGAACAAATCAAAGCATGAAAACAAACAAACTTTTAGAGAGAGAAGCTATAAAATCCACTTCTGCTATTATGCATTCATCTCATTGACTTGTTGCAAAGAGATGTAAATCAATCAAGATAAAAAGAAAACGCAGACAATTAAACAAGAAACACAATAATGCAAAGAATCAATTCGAAAATCTACACAAAATAATCTAGAAATGAAGCTGAAGAAAAGAAGAGAACAAGTTATGTTCCCAAAATAATTTTAAAATTGCAGTGCCCATTCCCTTATTAATGTTCAACAACGGAGCCTATCGGTGTTGAGATGAATTGCTGGATTTTGTTTAGGAGACTGATAAAGCCACGACATCTTATTTTAGTGCCTCAAACAATTATGTTGTTTGACAACATTACCCTTGAAATTCACCGTTTACTTTCTTTGCATTCATTATCTTCTTTTTAGCCCCTCTCTCACCACTTTCTCTTTTCTCTCTCTATTTCCACAACAGATTGACCGATCCACTTTTATCCTCTTTCTCTTATACCCCTCTTGTGTGGTAACTACTGTACAATTGGGGGGGTGGGGGGGGGGGTAAAATTAGAACCTTGATTGATTTGTCATGGCATTAAAACAAGCCATCGTGGCATTGATGGCCAATTTAGACTTGTATTTATTATGTTAACAGAACCCGACAATGCACTTTGATCCATACAGCACATGGTGGTTATGTGGTCAAGGTAAGATCTCGCAGAGTACACCCGGCCTATACCAGTAAGGGGGTAAAATGGACTTTTCCCTTTTTACTTGCTTGGGGAAATTGCCCTTTGATAATTTAATCAGCCTAACACTCCTTGTAGAGATAGAACATAAAGCTTCCTGACTACCACGACATATTTCTCATAGTGGCCTGTATCAAAACCTTTCACGCTAACTTCTATCATTCATCATGTACTTCGTCTTCTCTTTTCTTCTGGTTTGTGCTTGATAATTCTTGATATTCCTCGTGATTAGTTTTTAATTTTTAGTAACTTGTCTTGCAGGTTGTCCGTTTATGTCGGGAGCACAGATTATATGGTGCACTGGTATACCTGTTTAATAGGGGTTTAGATGATTTCAGGGCACCATTAGAAGAGCTGCTGATTGTTTTTCAAAATAGCGAAAGAGAAACTGCTGCCGCCCTTGGGTATGTTGTTTGATACGCTTAAGTTTTCTTCTTAATTTGCTAATATGTTTGGCCATTTTACTTGGCTGTTCCCCCGTCTTTTGCATTATAGCAATGCAGGGGTGAGCCTCATGAAAACCCACAACCAAAAAAAAAAAAAAAATCCATTGCCAGCTAGAAGCCAACTTTCTTGTAGTTTGATGCCAAAATTGTCGTGCTAGTTCCTGTTACACAGTCTTGGGTAGAACTTGTTAGAATAGTGGTGTTACGACGTTGTTAATGTTTAGTTGCAAGGGTAGTATTGTCCTTTCATGTAATAGGGTTTACTTAGGGTTTCTATGTTTTCCCTATATAATGACATGATGGCCTTTTGTAACAGATATACTGAATAATAGAATTTCTCTCTTCTAGTTTCATTACATGGTATCAGAGCATAAGATCTAGGTTTGTGGGATATTCGCTTTCCGGCGGGCGGCTTATGCCTCACTGCCGTCCGCCGGGCACTCATATATTTTATAACAAACCACAGAATCTGCACAGTAGTCATATCTTCTTCCTCCTCTTTCAGTTTTCCCTCTTATAGTTTTATTGGCTGTGTTCGGTTGCAATTTCCGGAAAACATTTCCGGAAAAAGTGTAATCATTACCCCTATTCACTTTTCTCTCATTCCAACATTACTCTTTCATCCAATCATTACCCCTATTCTCTTCCAATAATTACCCTTATTTCTCTCTCTATCTCTCTCCAATCATTACCCTATTTCCAATCATTATCCCTATTTTTCTATCAAATCATTACTCCAACAACCATTTCTAAAAATCAAACCAATCACTAACTCAAAATTTTTTTTCCGGATCATTACCCAGAAATTGCAACCGAACTTAGCCATTATTTCTTCTTTTGCTCCTTTCGTGCACACTGCTCATCGCAATTACTGTTCATCGCGCATGTTCACTGGTTTCATCATACTGTTCACTCCTTTATCCAGTCTTTAGGGTTTTAAAGAGCCAAGTTTTTTTTTAACACTTCAATCCATCATGTTTGTTTTATTACATTTTGGTCCTTGGACTTTGCAATGTGACAGTTTGGTCCCTGCTTTTGTAGCAGTGTGACAGTTTGGTCCCTTGTGGATATTTCTCGGCTTTTGGTGAATTTATGGGCAAGTCTTTGTCTCGTTATTTGGTCGTTAAATCCCCATTTGTTGTGCCACCGGCTCCTTGTCTTGTTGTGATCCATGTTGGATCCTTTGTTTATCTCTCCTCGTGCGATTTGGGGTTCGCATGTGAGGGGGAGTATTGGAACTTGTCTCATATTTCTCCGGTAGCAATTTTGTTTGTTGTTCCACTGCATTTGTTCGGGTACCGGAGTATTAGTGATTCTTCATTTTGGATTGGATCGAAGTTGCATTACCGCGTGGATTTGGCTTTGCTTTTTGGATTGTTTCAGTTGAAGATATCAGTTAGAGCATCTCATTTTCATCTTGGCAAACTCACGATGCTCTCCGTGCTCGCATCATGTGTTTGAGGGGGAGTGTTAGAATAGTGGTGTTATGACATTAATATTTAGTTGCAATGGTAGTATTGTCCTTTCATGTAATAGGGTTTACTTAGGGTTTCTATGTTTTTCCTATATAATGATGTGATGGCCTCTTGTAACATATATATTGAATAATAGAATTTCTCTCTTCTAGTTTCACTACATGGTATTAGAGCATAAGATCTAGGCTTGTGGGATATTCACTTTCCGGCGGGCGGCTTATGCCTCACTGCCGTCCGCCGGGCACTCATCTGTTTTGCAACAAACCACAGAATCTACACAGTAGTCGTACGCCTCAAGCTTTGACGACCCTCCTGTTCTTCCCTCTTCTCTTCGATCTGGTTTCAGTTCCTCCAATCTGTTACAGCTTTTTTCATTTTTTTTAGGGAAAATTTTAGAAATGGTCCCCCTAGTTTGCACGAATTCTCATTTTCGTCCCTCTAGTATCAATTGTGTTACTTTTAGCCCTATAATTTGCATTCTGCCCCAATTTGGTCCCTCTCGCTTACGGCGTTAATGAAACTAACGGAATTGGAGGACAAAATTGTCATTTCACCTCACAGAGGGACCAAATTGAGATTTTATGCAAACTAGAGGGACTATTTCTACAATTTTATTTTTTACTTATGTTTTTGTAAATAAATTTAAAATACATCATATGTAATATATTTCTCATCTCATTTATTTTGAATAATCAAAATATGTTGAAATTTTTTAAAGTTTTTATTATATATATCACAAAAAATATGAGAAAATTCGAAAATCAACCCCTATGTTAAATGTCTTGGTATTGCATTTTTTTTTCAATTGAATTTTCACTCTCGTTATTTTCTTTGTCACATGATTAAAAAGAAAAAGTTGTTCAGTAGTATTTAGAAATCAGAAAAGCGATGGGGACCGACGGGTCCCGTAGGGAAATCGTACCGACGGCCGCGCCGGGCCGTCTCAGGCCACCTGACGGCCGATCCGAGCCGTCCAAAAATTCTACAAAAAAAAGGTTTTTATTATGAGGGGGCCCGCTCGAGAATCAACAGCATCCGATGTGTGTAGGGACCGACGGGTTCTATAGGGAAATCGTACCGACGGCCGCGCCGAGCTGTCTCCGGCCACCGGACGGCCGATCTGAGCCGTCCAAAATTTCTAAAAAAAAAATAAGGTGTTTGGATCAAGAACCCTACACACATCGGATGCCATTGATTCTCGAGCGGGCCCCCTCATAATAAAAACCTTTTTTTATAGAATTTTTGGACGGCTCGGATCGGCCGTCAGGTGGCCTGAGACGGCCAGGCGCGGCCGTCGGTACGATTTCCCTACGGGACCCGTCGGTCCCTATCGCTTTTCTGATTTTTAAATACTACTGAACAACTTTTTCTTTTTAATCATGTGACAAAGAAAATAACGAGAGTGAAAGTTCAATTGAAAAAAAAAATACAATACCAAGACATTTAATATAGGGGTTGATTTTCGAATTTTCTCATATTTTTTGTGATATATATAATAAGAACTTTTAAAATTTTCAATATATTTTGATTATTCAAAATAAATGAGATGAGAAATATATTACATATGATGTATTTTAAATTTATTTACAAAAACAAAAGTAAAAAATAAAATTGTAGAAATAGTCCCTCTAGTTTGCATGAAATCTCAATTTAGTCCCTCTGTGAGGTGAAATGACAATTTTGTCCTTCAATTCCGTTAGTTTCATTAACGCCGTAAGTGAGAGGGACCAAATTGGGGCAGAATGCAAACTATAGGGCTAAAAGTAACACAATTGATACTAGAAGGACGAAAATGAGAATTCATGCAAACTAGGGGGACCATTTCTAAAATTTTCCCTTTTTTTTACCTTTCAAAATTTCGTTTTTCGCTTTCATTTTTTGTCTAGGGTTTGTTAAAAACTTTTTATTAATTAGGGTTCGTAAAAGTCTTGTTGCTTTTTAGCCGGATCTCGTGTTTATCTAGTCTATAGGGTTTTACACTTCAATCCCTTATGGTTGTTTCGTTATAGTTTGGTCTTTGAACTTTACAGTATTTGTTTTGGTCCCTGCTTTTGTAGCAGTATGACAGTTTGGTCCCTGTTTTTTTAGCAGTGTGACAGTTTGGTCCCTTGTGGATATTTCTCGACTTTTGAAGAAATTATGGGCAAGTATTTGTCTCGTTGTTTGGTAGTTAAATCCCCATTTGTTGTGCCATTGGCACCTTGTCTTGTTGTGATCCTTGTTGGATCCGTTGATGTGATCCGTGTTGGATCCTTTGTTTATCTCTCCTCGTGCGATTTGGGGTTCGCACGTGAGGGGGAGTGTTGGAACTTGTCTCATATTTCTCCATTAGCAATTTCGTTCGTTGTTCCCCTGTAATTGTTTGGGTACCGAAGTATTAGTGATTCTTCATTTTGGATTGGATCGAAGTTGCATTACCGCGTGGATCTGGCTTTGCTTTTTGGATTGTTTTAGTCGAAGATATTAGTCAGAGCATCTCATTTTCATCTTGGCAAACTCACGATGCTCTCCCTGCTCGCATCATGTGCTTGAGGGGGAGTGTTAGAATAGTGGTGTTAAGACGTTATTAATGTTTAGTTGCAAGGGTAGTATTGTCCTTTCATGTAATAGGGTTTACTTAGGGTTTTTATGTTTTCCCTATATAATGATGTGATGGCCTCTTGTAACAGATATACTGAATAATAGAATTTCTCTCTTCTAGTTTCACTACAGAACTCAATCCCAAAAGCTAGCTATTAAAGTGAGGGTGCCCTCACGTTTATATTCTTCATATTGTTTTGGTACCCAAGCGATGTGGGACTTTGCTTCGCACTCTCCCTCACGCCCAGCATGCTTACTTGGCAACACCTGCTGCGTGTAGGCTAGGGACACTCACCCTACCCATCCTTGGCATACCCGGCTCTGGTACAATGTTACATGGTCTTGGGTAGAACTCAACCCCAAAAGCTAGCTATTGAAGTGAGGGCGCCCTCACGCTTATATTCTTCATATTATTTTGGTACCCAAGCGATGTGGGATTTCACTTCATGGTTCCTTGGGTACCTATACCAGCTATCCAAAGTTCGGTCACCAGGTTAAAAGTAGGCTGCCCTAGGGGCGTTGTTGAATTGAATCCACTTAATTTCAATCTGCTGACTTTCTTGCAGCTTTGCCTTTAGCTGATATAATTCTTGCTGAGCCGTGATGTGGCCTGTCAGCGTGGTGCTTTAGGTAGTAGAATCTCTGGCAATGAAATCCTACCATGGCCTAGTTGCCTTGTATAGATGCTCACTTCGCATTGTTTTGTGATTATTACATGCAAAAGATTTTTCCCTCCATATGAGAAATTTAGGAGGAATTTTTGATGAAAGGATATGTTCTTACACTATGTTATATTTATTTATAAATTTTAATAATTTCAGAGTGATTATTGAACTGTCATGGCCTGTGGAAACAGGTACCGGATGCTTGTTTACCTGAAGTACTGCTTTTCTGGTCTTGCTTTTCCACCAGGTATGGTATCGCTTTAAGATACAGTTGCCGATCTCCTACCAAGTGATAATATTCCATATTTTAGCTTGGCTTATAGCAATGGGGCAATTTATGCAATAGGATCTTGAAATTCATATTCTTGTAATGTTTGGTTAATTTGCAAGTAATGGAAATTTTTAGGTGGTTATGAAAAATTGAATTGATTGATCGAATATGGTAGATCTTCATTACAAAGGAGGTATATACTAAATTTTTTTTTTTTTTTTTTTGAAATGGATTCAAATGGTGATGCCTGGTCTCTTTCAAAGATGATAATTTCTTGATTTTTCACTTTGAGAATTTTTCCTGGATGATTTTCTTTGTTGACTTTCTACTCCCTTGTGGTGTTAAGCTCAAAGTTTGTCGGTGTGGATTATTGTTGTTGAAAGATCATCTGCTTTTTCTACAATACATGTTAGGGAAGAAATTATTTTGGGTAAAGTTCCTCACCTTGAAAAAAGCCTCACAATACTGATAGAACAATGAGCTCCACAAACGAAAAAACAGGAGACATGATGCTGGCCTTACTGACATTAGGGAACTGAAGTTGGACTATAGAAATATTATTGATCATCTCTGTAAACACTCTTAGGAACCATTCAACCACCACAATAGCTCAAGTTTGTAAACACTCTTAGGAACCATTCAACCACCACAATAGCTCAAGCTTCTCAAATCCCAAGTGCCAATTGCCAATTGCCATCTGCTGCACCATGATGGCTTTCTATCCCTGCAAATAAGTGTCATAATCATCCATGAACTGACAAACAGGAACTGTTGCAGGAGGATGAACCTGCTATGATTAAGAAAATGATTTATTACTATTATGTGGCTGCAATTACTTGAATCATCTTCAGAGTGAGCCTAAGTATGCTTAAGAGAATTGGTGACAACGTGATTAGTTATGTGGGAAGCTTGAAATGTTGGCTAAGGTCATAGTTTACATCTGTAAGAGTTGCTTTCCAAACGGGTATAGGCTCCAGTTCAGATAAGATGTTGGGATGATTAGGTGAGTTGTGAGTATGGGCCAACGAAGAGATTGAGAAGGCCCAAACCATAGGTATTTGCATAGTGAGGTGCAGTCGTCTCTCAGGGAATAACATGTTGCAGGTATGACAGAATCACCAGCCCTTTCATGCTAGACGCGTGGTCTTTCTTCTGCCACTTATCATTAACACCTGCCTCAGTGGTGTGCACACCAGTATGAGCTTGGGCAGTCGGAGAAATACTTTGTCTGGCAAACAAGGGGGCTGCATTGAATCATTGAGGAAACTCATCCCACCTAGGAGAACTATTCTCCAATAAGGTGTTCCGTCGGTTGATTCAGAAAGTGGTGCAAGGAGGTTTTCTACAAGGTTTTGAGGTGGGAAGAGAGGATGGTTTGGTTCTGATGGTGTCGCACATTCTATACGCTGACAATACTTTGGTATTTTGCGATGCGGACCCGACATAGGTGGGTTATGTCAGGTGTGTCCTTCTCTTCTTTGAGGTGGTGTTCGGCTTGAAGGTAAATTTGGAAAAGTCGGAGATGATCCCAGTAGGAGCGGTGGAGGATATTGGTGCTCTTGCTCAGGTTTTGGGTTGTAGGGTGGCGCCATTACCGGCATGACAGCGTCGTATTTGCCATTGAGTTCATCCTTCAAATCAAAGCAAGCTTGGGATACAATTGTGGAAAGATTTCAAAAGAGATTGGCAGAATGGAAGCACCAACATATTCCAAAAGGAGGTAGATTCACTTTAATCAAAAGTACGCTCTCAGGTTTACCCACTTATTTTTATGTCTCTCTTCGTCATCCCAGTTTCGGTTGCTAAGAGACTTGAGAAGATACAAAGAGACTTTCCTTGGGGAGGAGTGGGGGAAGAGTTTAAGTACCATTTAGTTGATTGGGATACGGTTTGTGTTTCCATTAGAAAGGGAGGTTTGGGAGTGAGGAAGCTAAAATTATTCAATCAAGCTTTGTTGGGTAAGTGGCTTTGGAGATTTGCATGTGAAAAGGAGAGATGGTGGAGGAAGGTGGTGGTAGCAAAGTATGGATGTGGATGGGTAATCACTGTGAGCATGCCCTATGCTGTGGCACTTTGGAGGGGTATCATGAATGGGTGTGATGCCTTTGCAAAGAATACTCACATGGTGGTTGGCGATAGGAGAAGGGTGAAGTTCTGGGATCATGTGTGGTGTGGGGATGTGAGCCTTCGAGATGCCTTGCTGAGTATTTATCGTTTGACTTGTGATAGGAGGGATCTGTTTCTAATTATCTTCAAAGTAGTGATGGGGCCACAGTTTGGGACATTTAGTTATGGAGGGACATTTGCGATTGGGTGGAGGCGGATTTGTTATCTTTGCTTGCTAGAGTGTATAATACTCATGCGGGGGGGCAATGGAAGTTGTCTAAATCAGGATCGTTTCAGGTGAAATCCTACTACCAATCGTTATGTGGAATTGGTAATACATCTCTTCCTTGGAAAGCAATTTGAAAAACTATTACGCTTTGAAAGTGAGTTTTTGTGTGGTATGCGGCCCAAGGCAAGTTTCGTACTCTAGACAATTTGATTCGAAGGCGGAGAATCATTGTTAATTGGTACTGGATGTGCAAAAGGGATGCGGAGACGGTCAAACATCTCCTCATTCATTGTGCGTTGGCATGGGAGCTATGGTGCTGTCATGGTTTGGGTTGCGATGTGCTATGCCAAGGAATGTAGTGGAACTTTTAATCGCGTGGAGGGGCGTTAGAGTTGGGAAGAGTAGACAATGTGTTTGGGCCATGGTTCCTCTTTGCTTGATGTGGGATATTTGGAAGAGAAAATTTGTTGGTTAGACTTCAAATTTTTTGGGTGAATAGCTTGTATTGCTGGGAGAAAAGAGAATGTAATCCATAATCCATCTCTTGATCAGTTTTTAGATTGTACTTTTCAATTCACACGGTGGTGGTGTATAGGGCCTTTTTTTTGGTCTTTGGCCTTTTTTTGTATATGGGCGGCATTCCCTTAATGCCTCGTTGCTAATATAATTATTTACTTGTAAAAAAAAATTAAGGTCAAGGAGACTAGACTGGGTTTTGAGCTTTTAACCCCAGGGGTGGAGCTTGAACTATATGCTTCAATCCACTAGTGTCTTTTGAAACTGATGCACTAGTGTCAAGAAAATCAAGGCTTTGTTTGGTTGATAGTTTAGTTTAGTTTAGTTTTGGTAGTGGGTGGAGAGAGAAGTAGGGTAATGATTGGAGAGAGATAGAGAGAGAAATGAAATTAATGATTGGAGAAAGATATAGGGTAATGATTGGAAACAAAACTAAAACTAAACTAGCAACCAAACACAGTGCAAGAAGTTTTGTTTATTGACTACTCATAGTGTTTACCATTTGCAGTTTGAAATTTGAGAACAGCTCATATTTGAAGATCCAAGGTTTCTTTCTAGCATGACCAGTAGTGAAAGGGGAAATGGTGGATTTTGATGGGATGGTGCAGAGCAGAAAAAACCTCTTGAACTATTTGAGGGTGTGATGCATTATTTCTTTCATGAGTTTTTTTTTTTTTTTTTTTTGCTTTTGTCCCCTAAACTATTCACATTTTGTCTACTTCGTCCCTAAACTACTAATTTGACTTATTTATCCCCTCAAGTTTATGATTGCTTCCTATTTCGTCCAATCGTTAACAGTGTTTAACATTTTGGAGGGAAAGCATGTCACGTGTCTATCACGTGCAACCAGAACCCAAATGAAAGGGGCAAATTTGCCATTCCACCACTCACAACATCTAATGAGAGAGAGAAACAAATAGGAAAGAAAAGGAAAACAGTAGAAAAGAGACGGCCGTTCACTGCCGTACACATTCATTCGCCTCACATTCATTCTTCTCCTTCCCTTGGGTAATCTCTCTCCTCCCTCCTCTTTCCCTCGCCTTGCACAACCGCCACACACAGCAGTGGCCATGGCCGCTGGCCCTTATTTCCACACACCCCCCGTCCTCTCCGCTCAGCGGCAACAATAGGAACAGCAGCACCGCAGCTGTGTGTGCCCTTTGCAGGTAGTATGTATCAGTAACAGAACAGATTATTTACGTGAGAAAACTCAAAATCCGATTACTGGGAGTTGACAAAGAATCCATTTTTCGATCTGGGTTTGTCCCAATTACAGCTAGAAATCCAGTTTCCAATCATGGGTGTGAAACCAGGAGCCCTGTATGATTGGAGGTTCGATCTGGGTTCGTCCCAGTTACGGTTCGAATTTCTAAGACCATTTTCTCGTGTATAAGTTGGGGGCTACTGTTCATTATCCTCCAGTTGCGGAGTGGAGTAATTCATAGGCTTTGATTAGTCAAAGCGGTGGAGCAT
Organism: Rhododendron molle; assembly: GCA_025413875.1. Classification (NCBI taxonomy): domain Eukaryota; kingdom Viridiplantae; phylum Streptophyta; class Magnoliopsida; order Ericales; family Ericaceae; genus Rhododendron; species Rhododendron molle. The sequence continues at coordinate 150,010 of CM046394.1, read as the reverse complement.
TTGGCTGGCAATGAAAAATCTCCATAATCATTGTTGGATGAGACCAGAGGCGACGGCAGTGAGGAGGGAGGGTGTCATAAGATTCTGAAATTTGAGAGGGATGAATTTGGGGAGGAGGGTGGTGGCGGCGGCGGCGGTGGGAATAAAGGAAGCAAGGTGAATAGTAAATAGTTGTAGAGATGATCAGGTGGCGGAGATGAATGTGAGTGGTGGAATGACAAATTTGCCCCTAACGTTTGGGTTCTGATCGCACGTGACAGATTTCTGTCCAAAATGTTAACCACCGTTAACGATTGGATGAAATAGGAAGCAATCAGAAACTTGAGGGGATAAATTCGTCAAATTAGTAGTTTAGGGACGAAGTAGACAAAATGTGAATAGTTTAGGGGATAAAAGCAAATAAAAAAAAACCCTCTTCTTTCATTTTGCATGTCAACGTTTAAAATGATTGGGTTCTGTGTATTATGGTGCTGTCTAACTTGTACTGCTTAATCTCTGTCATGTTTTCCTTTTTTGGAGGTAAAACATCATGGACTGATTAGGAAAAGATTCAGAATTTAAGTATCTCGTTTTGCAGGACATGGAACTCTTCCCTCTCTACGCTTACCCTCTCTTAGGACAGAACTTCTGCAGTTTCTATTAGATGCTTCAAATGCTCCAAATTCGTGCGTAGTTACTAGCTTCTTGTCTACAGCTGCATACCCGTACCTTTATCATTTCTTAGAATTGGATACTGAAGCTACCTTAGAAGTTTTGAGATGTGCATTTGTTGACGATGACATTCCAAAACGTGGCTATCCCTTCTGTGATTCAGCCAATGAAAGTTTGGAGGCTGAAAAAGAAAATGACTCAGTGGGTGTGGGACAAAATGTTATGGTCCAAAAAACGGTAGATGCTCTTATTCATGTTCTTGGCAAGGGCACCTACCAAGCAGACAAGTCTGTCAGCAGTGGTGATGGTGACTTGGCAGAAGTTTGGCCTTCAGAGAAAGACATAGGTCATATTTTTGAGTTTATTGCATACTACATTTCCGCTAAAAAGGCTGTCGTTTCGAATACCATATTGAGTCGGATTCTCGAGTACTATACATCTGACATCAATCTTCCACCAAGTGTCCCGATGCACACTACTGATACTTGCAGAAAAAGAGAGAAGCAGATGCTTGCCCTATTGGAAGTAGTGCCTGACACAGACTGGGACGCATCATATGTATTACACCTGTGTGAAAGATCTCAATTTTACCAGGTATACATCCACATTCTTTCTTTCTTACGTTGAGCGTAGGGCCATGGATGTCTGTGCTTGCATGTGTACCCTTATTGTAGGCGATTTATTCAATTATATTCTGATATCTAGGTTTGTGGCTTAATTCATGCCATCAGACATCAATATATTGCTGCTCTGGATAGCTACCTGAAAGACGTGAATGAACCTGTTCATGCCTTTTCATATATCAATGATATGTTAGAGCAACTGAGTGACAATGAGGCTGATTCTTTTCGGTCAGCAGTCATTTTTCGAATACCTGATCTGATTACCTTAAGCAGGTGATGCTTTGACGAATGATGACCATGTTGATATCGTCCATCTTGCTTTCATATGGCTGGTTATCCATAGGATTTCTGCTGTGAAGCTTATATCTTTCTGATGAATGGTTTCGGTTTCTGACCTTTTGCAGAGAGGCTGCATTCTTTCTGGTTATACACCATTTCAGTAGGGAATGTCAACATATATTATCTGAACTGCGCTCTCACCCCGAAAGCCTTTTCCTTTATCTAAAGACAATCTTTGAGGTTCACTTAGCTGGAACCCTCAATTTTTCTTCTTTAACAAAAGATGAGACAATGGGATTTCGAATTGGAAGAAAAGTAAGGGATCAGTCTGTGGAGGCTTACTTGGAAAGAATCTCTGATTTCCCGAAATTCCTTCGTAGCAATCCAGTTCTAGTAACTGATGAAATGATTGAGCTTTATCTTGAGGTGAATGCTTCCACATTTCTATGCTCTATAGTTAATTGAATGCTTGGATAGCAGTCTTGGCAGAATATATGTCAGCCTGCATTGTGTGTTTAATATCATTGTATTGAGGCATGCCATACCATCTGTTTTTCTTAACAATGTCATTTTTTTTATGTTATTTCTTGAGAATTGAGTTCTAAAAGTTACATCCTTCCAAAATGGTTGGCTAATCAAATCTCACTTCTTTGTCTGCTCATTCCATGGTGCCATGGTCATACATGCAATATGTGCAACTTCAAAGTATTTTGGGTGCCCTTGTCTTTTTAATCTTTGTAATTTTTCAAAGATTAATAAAATTTCTTTTGCCGTGCAAAAAAAAAAAAAAATGCTTTTACTATAGAGAACAGGGCTCGCCTGTTGAGTGTGGACATGGTGGAGGCTAATTAAGCTCCCTTTGTCAGACTAGAATCGTTTCCCTCCCCCTTCCCAGCACTATCGCCATCAATCATAGAGTTACGCTGTATCTCCAACCAACACTCTTGAACTGATCGTAAATATGCTATTGGTAAATTATCTTCGTCGTGCTTTGTTATATCCACTGTTTCGCTATTCAGGTTGTTTCTTGAATGTCACTATAGAAAGGATGTGCACCAATTTCCTCTTTAGCTTATTGATACATCGTAATTTGAAAAACCACTTGAAGCACTTATTGAGTTTTAGGATTTGGAATGTTACTTTTGCAGCTATTATGTCAATATGAACGCAGTTCAGTTCTCAAGTTCTTGGAGACTTTTGAAAGCTATAGGGTGGAGCATTGTTTACGGTTGTGCCAGGAATATGGGATCATAGATGCTGCTGCATTCTTATGGGAAAGGGTTGGTGATGTTGGGAGCGCTCTCCTCCTTACTCTTTCTGGACTTGATGAAAAATTCGTTGCACTTGATACTGCTGTGGAAAATGTACTTCCTGATGCTGGTATGGAGCACTTCAGCACTGTATCAAACAAGGAGGTTTGCATGGATTTCTCCTTTTTCTCTTTGAAGGAAATGTGTTACAGGATTGTTAACGTTTTTTTATCTTTCTCTTTTAGGTGAATGATATTCGTGAAATACTGCATGCCTGTATTGGCCTGTGCCAGCGTAACACTCCTAGATTGGATCCTGAGGAGTCAGAATCCCTCTGGTTTCAGTTACTTGATTCGTAAGCCCAAAACCATGACCAATATGCTCAATTTTTCTGCTTTTCAAAGTTCATAATGTTTCATGTATGTGTGAATAGCATATGTGGAGAAGATCACGCGTCATCTTGTTGTTTTGGGCATGAATTTGAATAAAATGTTTGGTGCTGAATGCTGATTCTTTTGAAAACACATATTCTGGTTTCCCGGCACACATACACGCACACACAAAGGGAGAGGGAGGGGAGAGAGAGAAATTCCCAGTGCTAATAGATTGTTTGATTACATCAGGTTTTGTGAGCCTTTGTTGGAATCGTTGAATGATGAAAAGGTTTGTCAACAAGAAACGCGCATTGAAACACTCGAGTCATCGGGTGGTCAAGAGGATAAAGAGACATGCATTGTTAAGTGGAAGATCTCAAAATCCCACAAAGGTGCTCATATTCTGAGGAAACTGTTTTCTCTGTTCGTCAAAGAGATTGTTGAGGGAATGATTGGATACATTCGCGTTCCTGCTATCATGTCTAAGCTCCTCTCTGATAACGGTAGCCAGGAATTTGGTAATTTTAAAGTTACCATATTGGGAATGCTTGGGACATATGGTTTTGAGAGAAGGATACTGGTACAGTTACCTCTATTTCCCTCTTTCATTATTGTTCAGCTTGGTATTCAATTTATTTTCACATTTGCCTTCTCTAGTCATGCAGCCTGTTTAGCTCCTGTTACCTAAAATCTAAATTGTTCGTGCAGCCTGGTTAACTCCTGTTACGTACAATCTAAATTGTTCTTACTTCAACTGTTCTCAAGATTGTGAAAATATTCTAGCAAGCATTAGTAATTCTATCTATTGTGTTTTCTTTGGTTGCTAGAAGATGGAGGAAGAATCTTTCTTGCTTTGAGAAAAAGGGAATTTTAACTCTACTTTGAAGAGAAACCGAAGATGTAAAATTTGTTCCCAGATTAGTCCCTATTATAGGTGTCTAGGAGGGTAGATTGGCTAGAATTCTAATCTTCCGCTGCCCTTAGATTTTAACCTACAACCTCGACGGTTCTCCCTTGTTGAAACCTAAATTCAGGTGCAATGTCTGACTGTACGTGTAGTGGTGGTGCATGGCTGTTATTTCACTGGAAATTTTACATTTGACTTTTATTTCACGTACAAAAAGATCGATTGGAAAGCAACTCATCAATTTTACCAGAATTTGAGTCTGATTCTGTAATTTCTGTACTGACTTCCTCTTGTTATATTAGGACACTGCTAAATCATTGATTGAGGATGATACGTTTTATACCATGAGCTTACTCAAAAGGGGGGCTTCTCATGGTTACTCTCCCCGTAGTCTTCTATGTTGTCTGTGCAATTGCCTTCTCACCAAGAACTCTTCCAGCTCTAGCATTCGGATTTTCAATTGTGGTCATGCAACCCATCTCCAGTGTGAACTTCAGGAAAATGAGATGTCACATGGGGGCTCAGCTGGATGCCCTGTTTGTATGCCTAAGAAGAAAGGTCAGAGGTCTAGAAATAAGACACTGCTTACAGATAATGGGTTAGTGAGCAAGTCTCGATCAAGACCTCAGCAATCTCATGGAACTACTTCTCTGTACCCACATGAAAGTGATTCATTTGAGAATCCATATGGATATCAACAAATTTCAAGGGTAATTTTGCTAAGTCATTATCTTTTTTCGTATTTAGTGCACTTTTCTTTGATTGCTAACTCGTTAGACGTGAACTGGGTGTGCTACAGTTCGACATCTTGACTAATCTTCAGAAAGACCAGAGATTGATCAAGATAGAAAACATGCCTCAGTTGAGGCTTGCCCCACCAGCCGTTTATCACGAAAAGGTGAAGAAAGGGGTCGATCTTCTTACAGGTGAAAGTAGCAGCGCTCTTGCAAGAGTAGAAAAACCGAGTAAAAGCAGGCAACTTAGAGAAATAAAAGTGAAGGGATCATCAATCAGGTTGCCGTTGAAATCAAATATCTTTGGTGAGTTAAATTATCATTCTGGAAATTAGAACTCTACATTATGTGTTTTGCATCACTAACATGGAGGCTTTTCCAGGCAACAAGGAGAAGTCGAATAAGCGGTGAAACATTTTAGTATGTTTATGCACTAAGTGCATTGAGTTTTTACGGAAGCAGTCTATCAGCTCATCAGCTCATCACTGCTATTTTGGATTTTAAGTGATCGGCTGCACCAGAGTCGAAAGTTCACAGTTTAACCTTAGACCTTTTGTTTTTCCCTTTCTTGAAGATGAACCTTTACCTTAGTTGTTGTTATCATGTATTGCTGGTGTCCAGGTTTGTAAATTGTTGATACTAACAGTGGAAAAATGAGCTCTTCTCAATGAATAGTGTGTAGGATTACAGTTGATCAATGCAGTATTTTCTTTTTGCTTCAAAAAAAGGTTTTGTATCTGCGAACTGATTATCATTTTAATTGCAGTCTTGGATGGAAAAATAGGGGAGAAAACTACAGCTACATTATTGTGCCTATTTTGAATCAGCGCTGTCACAAGACATCATATTCCTTTTTCTTTTCATATGTAACACCATAGCATAATTATAGAAACAAGAGAAATAAAAACCACGACTAGACATGCACCCTAGCCGTGTGGCAAGAGGGTGAGCATCTTGCCCTTGTTCACGATTAACTTTACACATACAAACACAATTGAAAAGACTAGAAATAGAAGTTAATTCAGCAAAAAGTTGAGTAAGTTGCCATTCGGATGTTTGCTTCCAATTCAAATAATGGATCAACGTCAAACAACCGGTGGAAACATTAACACGGAGAAAATTGTGTTCACAACACCATGTGAAAGTTTCCACACAGGCAAATACTCGGAATGCAAAGCTGACGAATCAAATAAACTATTAGACTGCTGGTGCAACACCTCCCTGTTGGACTCTTGATCACAAAACCCTCCCTAGCTCTTCTTGTATCTCTGTCCCAAGCTCCATCAATAACCACCAGGAGCATCTGACCCTCTTCATCCAAATGATCACTTAGCCTTCGAATCCTGTTAACCCAGCTAGAAGGAAGGACACCAACCCCCCGAGGCAAAGGACCAAGACAAAACTATGAATGACTCTCATAGCCACCCGAATGGACTCGATCACTTCAAGAATCAGAGCACTGGTATCATGAGCATAACTCCTAATACCATTAAAAGTAGCTCTGTTTTGATGAATCCATTACCCCTGGAAAGCTATGACTGAAAAGATCAGGAGCTGAGTTAACCAAAGCCAAATCTGGTGTTTGGTGCAACATAATGACCAACCAAAGAGGTTTCCCAAACTTGTTGAGAACCAATATAAGAAAAACAGAAGTGGTGGAGAGTCCCAGGGTCCAACTGACAAATGGGAAATAGACTGACAACATAAAAACAAAACTAAAACCTCTCAAAACTAGGTTCTAGCGGTATCTGCAGCTAGAAGGGGCTCTTATAGGCTAGTGGCATAACTAGTGACACCATCGGTGGCGCGGTCCCATATCTGCTAGGTTATCTGCTACTTGGTTTCCCTCACATAGAGGGTAACCCTTGGTGCGATCACATCTCTCCATAGAGCTCTACAATCAATGATCAAGTTTCTGTGAGGGTAGTGGAGTAGAGTGGCTTAGGACTGCAGGAAATCCGAAAGAATCGCTAAATCAGTTCGAACAGAACCAAACTGTATATTTTTGGTCCGGATCCATGGATTAATGGTCCAGTCCCAATTTCAAAAAATTATGAACCGTTATATATGGTTCAGTCCATGGTTTTTGGTATGGAACTGTAGATTATCCAAACATGATTGTTCATCTATATATATGTGCAATATGTACATACGCACGTCCATAGATTTACTATTGGGCGAATATATTAGTGTACTAATATCTTACTATTAGTTCTAAAACTTAAAATCTTGGGAGGTCAAATGTACTTAGACCATTGAAACTAAAGGCAATCAGCAAAAACGTGAGATAGTACATTTGTGTCTGTATTATTCTCACTCATTCAAGTGTTGGTACATTGGGAAATGACAAGATTACCTTCCTTCGAATAATATATTTATTGCAAGGTTTTAAAAGTTATACATATCAGAGCAATAGTCACTAGAAGTTGTCTTTAGTAGTCCAAGTTAGGGGTGGCCCCGTGATCTGAACTGGAACCAAACCGTGATTCCCGGATTGGTTTGGTTAGGCTGTAGGACTTTGTCTGGGCATGGTCCTCAATTTCTTTGAACCGTAACAGTTCGGTCGTTGAATTGCTACGGAACCGGATCCGGACATGCACCCTGAGAGTGGCTTGCTATCTCTTTGTTTAGGAACTTGACGGCAACTTTAAAATGGGTCTCCACTTCAACTTGGAAGTGCCCTTGGCTTATGATCTCTGTCAAGCCGGCTTTGTTTGGAACCTAAGAAAAAGAAAGGAAAATTAACAAATTTTCCTCTCTATTGTTTGGTTTGGAGAGAGAAAAAATGAAAATAACAACTTAAAGTTTTGGAAATAGTAAACTTTTCCTCGCATTTTCCTCCCTTTTTCTTTTCTCCCATTTTCCCTAACTTCCAAACACAGCATAAAAATCGCCCACAATTCAGCTTCAATACGGGTGCAGTCTTGTAGTCTAGCATAATAGCCCGTCATCCGAAAGCCTTTCCCATTCCTAAAGGCTTTCTCATTCTAGAACATGTTCAGCTTGAGTTTTCCAAGCTGAACAAAATTCCATTTTATTAGTCTAACTGCTCTTCTACTAACTGCCATCTTAGGTAATGCTTCCAAAATTTTCTCCTTGTAAACTCTGGATATTCAATGTGATCATGTTAGTAATCCGTAACTCATAGTTCCTAGCAAATCTTAGAAGAAAAAAGAATGATAGCAAATATGGTAATCCAAGGGATTTGGGATCCCTCCACTGAAGTATTCTTGAGACCGGACGTGATCATTGATCCATTCCTCTCGAGATTCTTGAGTTGCTTCATCCAGAACCTACATATTAATCAAACTAGTCCGGACATCAACATTGTACGGGCGATATCTAAAGAGATGGAGATTGTCATCAGTATTAAGCTTACATCTAGGACACTTGGTATCTTAAGTCATACCTCTAATACTTCTTTGGTGGTTAGCCAAGGTCTTAAAATGAAGAGTGAACTAGAGGAAGCCCTAAATCTGCTGAGATAACTTAATCTTCCAAAGCCACTCCCAGTACATATATATTACCTGACCATGTCAGTGTGTCTTCAATATTAGCACAAAGAAGGAATAGGAGTTTCCGCGCCACTAGTCATTCTAGAGGGAAATATCATTCCCTTTCCCAACCATCCACTTTATCCCTTGTTTCCATAACTCTTGGATTTAAGAATACTTTTTCTGATCAAGAAGCATCTGTAGTCATGGGCCAAATCTTGAAAGAAATGTTTGCAAGGTACCTCATTCCAACGGCTGTACCAATAGAAGATATCCCTATCGGTGTGCATCTTCCAACCAAGTTTAGCAATAAGAGCAACATTGCTATTTTTAGCCTTTCTAATACCCAACCCACCATCTCTTTTGCTGAGACAAACAATATCCCAGTTAATATTGCAAACTTATTTGTTACAGGTGGTGTCCTCTCTTCTAACTTCATTTTTCTGCAACTAGATCTCGCTTGACCAATGTTTTTCTCCAAGGGGTCCATGGTACGGGCTAAAATTCTTAAAGGGCCTGGAATCTCTACAATAATATACCAGACAATTCAACAATTTTCTCAGAGTGTGAGAGAGCTCCAACAACTATAAGGGACAGTTACTAAAAGAGGATCCATTTCCATTCTAAAACACTAAGTTTATACTCAAACTAACCTCACTCTCCATATTCCACAAAGACACACACACACATACACAAAACCCGAAGACTACATTAACGACAAATCACATGCAAGATCCATCATTACCCTGTGGACCTCCACTGAATGTTCGAAGTAATTTTGCAATCTAATTATGAAAGTCAAAGAGAGAAGGTGCAGAACATGAATTAGCTAATGATCTGTTTGGCTATTTACGCTCAGGGAACCAAACTTATGTTTGCCAAGAAGCAGCAGGTTGATGAACCCTCAAGGCATTCCATGTACAGGAGGCATTCCAGATAGAGAACATACTAACATGCCTCTGGAGTTTGGATGAAAAGGGAGCTCCCAAGTAAACTAGAAAAAGGCCAAGTCCGTAGATCATTATTTACAATGGCAGGGACTCTAGTGGAAAGAGGACTTTTCTGAAGCTTGAGCAACACTAGGGCCAAAATGTTCCATTGCAGGACCTAGGAGGTAAATAAACCCTCACCTATGTTACTTTTAACAAAAGGCTTAGCAAAAGTACGAGTTTTGACAATCTTATCCGAAGCTTCTCAACGACATACTTTTTTTTTTTTGATCGGCCTTCTCAACGACATACTAAAAGGTTATACCTATTAATCCTCTTCTTTGGATGATGTACAAGTGTATAACATATAAATTGATTGACCAAGTTTCTGATATACATATTAAGGCTTATTGTTTCATTTACTATGAATGTATCTGCAATGCAAATGACAAATGATGCTTACTTTATGAACTATGGAGTATTGTTGAATTTTAAGAAGTCATTACATTTGAACAAAGATTGACCTATCATCAATATATACACAAAATATGCTTTTAGTGCGTTCCTTGATGCCTCGGGTACTGCAATTTCGAAATCGCTCGTCGCATGTTCGTATGTGTAAAACTTGGTGCATGATGCATATCAAAACAAATCCATTTTGGGCAGAAAATACGAATCACAATATTCCATAAATAACAAACCCAAGCACCATAGGGCATCACCCATATTAGTTCGCTGGATATGATTACTATGTTCTTTTAGGTAATAAATAATTAACCGAAGTAATTACCCAAAAAAAAAAAAAAACTGAAGCACGAACTTTCAAAACAATTCATCTCTTTGAGTTTTCCACTACCTTCAGTAGTGTTCCAAGATACTTCATCAAAAAATTGGTACTTAATAACATAAATTAAGAGGCACCAACTAACCAATACGACCCCCACAACCTCACTTCCCTGTGCAAATTCATCCTAGAGGAACACCAAAAAATTGCTTACCTTATGACAAATACAAAATTATAGGATTCTCTTCAATTTGTGGAAAATGAATAAGATCCCTCCGTTACAAAGATAAAAGTAAAGCATGATTCAGAAAGAGAACACATGAACAAATGTGCAAAAAACAAATACCTATTATCCTATCCGAAGGAATGCATCAGTAATTTAAGTCCCCCATGTACTGCAGAAAAAAACAACACAAACTGTAACTTGAAATATTAGACATACCAGCCCATGCTTAACAACGGGCCATTGAAAACTCGGGTTTGAGATATTGCATTATCCAAGCCTGATTCAACTCTGCACAACACAGCAAAATCAGCTGGAAAAGCCAAGAATTAAACCCACAACCATCTAAGCTGATAAACGAATGAATGCACCGTGACCTTTACAGAGGCCTACTCAAAATAGGTCCACTGGGTCCTTAATCACTTTGTCTAATGGCACATCAGAGCAAAGCAATCCGAGAGATATTCAGGTATTTGCAGCCTTTCCACTTACCCCAAGAAGCACGGATACGGGATTCGGACGCGACAGGCATACACACAGACGCGTCATTTCTCCGAAAATTAGGACACGAACACGTCGGGGACACATCATTTCTCCGAAAATTAGGACACGGACACGTCGGAGACATTTCAATGAGCCCTTAGCATGTTCCATGAGTGTTGCCAACATGTCCTAGAGTATCCACAATGTGCCCAAGTAAAAGAAATATAATAAAAATATTGGACAAGTATTTAGGCATGTTCAATATGTGTCCAGAGAGTGTCGTGTCGTGTCCGTAACCGACACATGTCGGACACGGATACGTGAGGCTGGTAGATGTGTCCGTGCTTCTTAGCACTTACCCATTTGAGATCAGGATTAAACTCTCAAGGCACCCCTAAATTTGATTTTATAGAATGGGGAAAAGTAATAAAAGTGTAACTCAAACAGGCTCCAAGTGTACACAACCGAAATGATGAAAGAATGTATATGGTTACAAAGTAGCACAAATGAGCCGAAAGTAGAATTCAGAAAAGCTTGTTATGGGTAAATTTTCCACTTTTGTTGATCTGCCTCCCTCTGAGGTAAGATTAACAAAGTAAATTCAAGGTAAATAAAGTAGTAGGTAAAAGGGTAGAAACAATATTCAAGGTACTATATAGGTAAGGATTACAACTTAAGAGCAGCAATCGCTTCAGGTTTAAAATCAACCCTCAGACTCAACACTCTCCGAACCTCGGCAGGAGTAAGTCTCCATGTCATGGGTCCAGAATTCTCACCCCAGAAATCCAGAATCTCAGAAACCTTTTCTAAGTTCAAGATAGTTGCCATCTGGGTGAGGCGAGCGAACTTGTCTCGAACAGTCCTCTGCGTCATGCTTGAGAAATGGCTCACTAGAGCTCTGGCATCTCTGTCAAGCTGAAGACCGCCAAGCTGACTGAACCTCTTTTGCATCATGATCACTTCAAGCCTCTTCACAATGAAGTCAATGACAAGATGAACAAATGAATCATAATTATTTGCAGTCATTAGTGGCTGGAACCATGCTACATTAGACTCAACCGAATGAAGAAGTCTCTGGACCCATGGGTCGTTCACCTCATTGTCTGCATATTCAGCCTCAGACAGCTCGTAACTGATTGTTGCCACACTGTCTAAGACTGAACGGATCCTAGGTGTCACAGTCGCTACAACTTGCTCCATTCCAACATTCAAGCCTTTTTTGAAGCTGTTGCTCATCTCGCCCAATTCAGACAAACAGGACTTCACCCTCTCTCTATCTGCTGGTGCAGGAAACACCTGAAAAAAACAAAACCATTCATTCAACAAACAATTAAGAATGTCACCCCACATATCAAATCTAGGCAAAAAATAAGCTCAATTGTTGGACTATACTATTTAGTCACTAAATATTTAATTGGACTTTTATTTACTATGGCTCTGTACAAGTGGCCAAATGTGGACAATAGACCAATCGATGTGTAACTACCCATTCTTAAGAGTCTCTAAAGAAAAATAAAATTTGTATGTATAAAAAAGTTGTGAATTTTTTTTAGCCCAGACAGTTCAAGCGATCAACATAAATACTAGTAGAGCCACCCTAGAAGAAAAGAACACCATATTGAAAACCAACATGAGAATATATTCTTTAGTTAGCAAAAGTTGCAACTACCATATTACATGCACAGAGCAAAAAATATGGACTCTAAGAATACTTTTAAGGATCTCCATCACAAGATACTGTATCAAGAATATGTATCCAAAAAACATACTGAAAAATAATAAAGAGAGAAGAAAAAAGAAAAAAGGAAGAAAAAGCACATAATAGATATCTAAGAGGGAAATGTCTTATGTAAAAAACCTCTGATGATACAATATAACTTGGTAAAAAGGCATCATAAAATCACCTCAGAAGTTCATCCTGTTAAAACTTTATTGGAGAGACATAAAAATCATAAAGTAAGCAAGCTAGAAAATCAGTGTCACCTACTTGGGAAATGCTGAATGGCATTCAAGAAAGATTACAGGCTAGAGTGCCCAGACAAGCTATTTTATGAAATAACATGAACATTTCCTCTGCAGAGCCGACAAGGAAGACTAAACAAGATTGCCATTCCATCCACCATCAAACACAATGCCTGATTTAAGTGTCAACACCAACACTCTCAGGACAAACACTCTCCGGACGCGTGTCCAACACTCAAATGAAGCCCTGTTTTTGCTGGGGTTTTTTTTCCTTCATTTGGACACTCCAAAACATGCTTGGGAGGATACGCTTAGAGCTCCATAGGCACTTCAGGGACATGTTAGGAAGGTTCTCTATGTGATAGAAGATACTTGAAAGATCACAATGACAAATGCAACTGATGCAACACTTCATGTCGAACCACTTTTATGAATGATTTAAGGACAAACTCAAATGATGTAATGACATATGTGAATGAACGCAAATATGGTACTTCTACTCTAATTAGAGCCTAATTTTTGGAATTTTAATTATTCTTCCTCAGCAACAAGAATATAACAAACAACTACAAATACAATTTGGACATGTTCTAACGTCTTGTGTCCTCCAATTTAATTTTTATTTTTGGAATTTTCCTATTGGAGCTTCAGTCCCAAATTGTGTCGAAATCCATAACTCTTTGCGAGTTAAATAGACAAAATCCATAATAGTTTGCTTGAACAGAACACCATAAGCTCTAGAGTTGCACCATATTTCGCAATGGTACCCACTAATCAAACAAACACCGTAATAGAATATCTCAGTATAGTTGGAATATGAAGGTTGGTCTATTATAAACACATTGGTATATTGTAGTCACCATCAGGTGAATGTATTTAGGCCCCGTTCCGCTAAGCCAAATAAGTACTCAAAAAATAAGGACCTATTTTCAAGCTTAAAAATAATGGGTTTATGAAAATATTTTTTTAATTTTTTTGCAGCATCCATATTGCATTTTTTTTTTATTTTAGTAAACCTATTATTTTTAAGCTTGAAAATTGCCAGTAAGTACTTATTTTTTAAGAACTCTTAGTGGAACACACCTTAGTCGCTCTACATTAGATTGTGAGGTATTCGTACCACTGCATATACCATTGTTCAGTTCAAGGACTACCAAAACCAAGCTGAGCCATTACAGTTGTGTATTTCCATTTTTCTGATAAGTAAACTTAGTATTTAGTGAGTAACTATCTTTATTTCTTCCTTGCAAGCAATAACAGCACTTCAAAAGTCGACCTTAGGGCAAGATTTAAAATGAAAGCCAATGAGAAAGTGAACAAAATGAAAGAAAGAAGCTCACGCACCTCTGTACATTGCTCTTCAATCTCCTGTCGCAATTTTAGTGCATACTCGCTACTAATATCCATATTATTCAGAGCTGTAGCAACTTCTGTTCCAATCTTTTGCACGCCCACGCCACCCAAAAATAGCTTTGCCCCAAGGTTGGTCTCCCTCATTTTATGCTGCAATGCTTCATTATACTCGCTGCCCAACAAGCTCACTGCACTACTAAGTACTGCAATGACAGAGTTAATGTTTGAAGTAGACATAGACCTCCTACAGCAACTTTGCAAAACATAGAAGACATCATCCACCATTGACGTGGTGAGGCTGTCAGGTACGTGCTCGTCAATGTTTATAGCCTTCCTCACATTTTCCACCATAAAGAATCCCTCTAATATCACATAATACCCAGTAATTTCTTGAGCAACCTTGCTGAAATTTCCGCTCCTAAAGGCTTTTGTGGCTCTTGGACCCAACTCGGGATCGACCGAACTCAAACCCCTGATCTTTGAGATCATGTACTCGGTGTAATCTTCACCCAGTTGTGTAAGGGACAATATTTCTTCCAAGTACAACTCAATCTCTCTGGGGTCAGGCCCTTCAACTCCGGCAGAGAGCAAATTATTACTACTCTTATAAGAGTTGATCTCCGAGGTTAATTTAGCTAATTTCCTATGATCCATGTACTTTTTCAAAACTAAAGAACCCCTAGAATCGCATTCCTCTTGAAGTTCACATATTGCATAAACGATAGCTTCCTCACCGCATAGACTCCGCACAATCTGGCCATTTTCTTCGATTGCCAAGACAATATCTTTGAATAAGTTGGTCAAACAAGCAACGAAGTTTACCTGCTGCTGATTTGCTGCTGCTGCGACAGAGGAGGATTGTTGTTGTTGTTGTTGTTGTTCCATGAGTTCCAGCAATTGCTCAAACTCGAGCCTGGATCTCAAAGCAATGACTTTCTTCAAATAGGTTACGTAGACTTGCAGCCCTTCTTCCTCGAGGCCGAGAGGGGGGAATAATCTGATAAAACGGAGAATTGAGGGATGGTCACGCTGATCCACAGCCGCTGATAATCTTTTCCGGACAATGCCTTCTAGATGCTTCTTGGAAGCCAAGAGCTGCTGCCTCTGATCATCGGAATCCTTGTTGTACTTGGCATCAATTTGAAGGAAAGTTTGGACATAATTGGCGGCGGACTCGAAGTCTTCGGAGTCAAGGGCTTTCTTGACGCCGTCGAGGCAATTGGCCCTGTCGACAATGGCGTCTATGCGGAGGAGGGTGTCGTTGACACGGGATTGGGCGAGATCGAGCTCACGGACCTTGCCGCTGACCTGATCGGCAAGAGCACAAGTGGATCGGACATTGGAGAGCATGTAGTCTGAATCGGCCTTGACAATCTCGAGGACGTCGGCGGATTTCTGGAGGTTGGAGAGCTGTTTGTCGAGATCGCTGCGGTGGGAGAGGATGTTCTCCAGGTCAACATCTAGTGCTCTTTGGTAGGCAATGCACTCGTGGAGTAGCCGCGTCATTGCTCCCACGTCCGTTAGCTTCCGTACGTATTCTAATGCCTCGGGACTCCCGAATTTCACAGCATTCCGTGTCTCTTCTTCTCCTTCTTCTTCTTCCATTGATCCGATCGGTGTCGAAGACATTGCCGTAGGAGGGACGATGACGAAGAGAGACAGAGAGAGAGATGCTTCTGTTTGTCCGGATACAGTAGTAAATGGGATCCCTCTCCAGTTTTGTTGAACAAGAGCGAATGTCACCTTCGCTATTTACAGAAAATTACCAGCCGGTCCTGATTTTGGACTCCTAATTCCTATTAAGAATGGAGAATCTGTTGTGTTTGGTTGAGAGTTTAATTTAGTTTAGTTTTGATAGTGGGTAGAGAGGGAAATAGAGTAATGATTGAAAATAGGGATAATGATTGGAGAGAGATAGAGAGAGATGAGGAAGTAATAATTGAAAAAATAGGGTAATGATTGGAGAAAAAAATAAGGTAATGATTGAAAACAAAACTAAAACTAAAACTAAACTGTGAACCGAACAAAGCCACATGTATAATTACGAGGAAGGATAAATTGGAGTTGAAATTACCACTCTACCCTTATTCCCTTTATGTTCACGTGTAACTCTTCCTCCCCATCATAATCCCACTGCTCCTCTTCTCCCCTGAATTCACAGACTTACTCCTCGATCCCATCCCGGCCCCGTACCACGCCTTCTCTTCGAGTTCTTTGTCGAGGCGTCAACGACTTCTTCTCCATCATCACCGGCATCATGCCCGGCGGCGGCTTCCAGTTATTTTTCCTCACCACCGTGGCTTCCAGAAGAAGTCTTGCCGCCGACCCCTAATCACCAGAGGTGATGGTGATCTTGTTCACTCACGAGTGACGGTGATGGAGTCACCTAGTGCACCAGCCTTGCTGCCGACCTTGATTGTCTCCTGGAGGAACTTCTCCTAGAGAAATTACTCTCTCTCTCTCCCCTGAGATTTCTCCCTTCTTCTCTTTCTTCCGATCTGATTGTGTAGCTATATCTCTATGCGTAAGGATTATTTGAATTTTTTTCCCTTCGGAAACGCCGAAAGGGAACAAGGGCTTGGTATATGTAGATGTGTATCTATTATTTGAATTTTCTTTTTCGATTGAAACGCTGAAAGGGGAAAATGGAGAAATTAGGGCAGTGAATTCTTGAATTCTGCTTTTTGATTTTGTGTGTTGTACAATTTGCTTTAGATCTCATCTTTGAATCTACATTCACATTTGTCCAGCGGAAGGTGTTCTAGCTGCATATTACAATATGCTCAAAGCTAATGAATTTCACTAGTTGTTCATGGTTATTTGTATTTGAATACTGCAATTTTGTGAATTTGTGTTTCACTGCGAAATTGTTGATTGTTGTACAGCCACTGCGAAATTGTTGATTGTTGATTGTTGTCCAGCGTCGATGCTTGTCACGGCGTGAAGATTGTTGCTGATGCCTGATTTTCTGAATGCTTGTCACCACCGTATATGTCTTTCTGAAACAATTGATTTGAGATCCAGTGAAATTTGTGAATTTTTTTCGCAGTGGGGTGGTGGGTGGTGGTTCGCAGGGATAATCTACAACCTTAGGTGGTGTTTCATACAAATTCACAGGGGGTATGTGAATTTTCACGGGTATTTGAATTTGTGAATTTATGACCGTGGGTGGTGTTTTAAACAAATTGGGGTATGTGAATTTCACAGAGATATGTAAATTTGTGAATTTATGACCGTGGGTGATGTTTTAAACAAATTCACAGAGGTATGTGAATTTACACTTCCGCATCTATGGTCGAGTTTAGGATGCTCTGGAGTCTTGATTTTGAACTTCCGAATCTTTCCTCCATTGTTCTGATTCTTTATGTCCACTGATCACGGAATTATAGTGAGATATGTATCTACGCTTTTGCTTCTAAATAAGTTTTGGACTGCACATGATGATGGATTTTCTTTGTTGCATGTTTTTTTTTTCCCTCTTTGCCCTATGTTCATGGAAAAAGGCATTTCAGTGAGGTTGTATCCTAAATTGTTTGACAGATAATGTCAAATTCCAGCAAACAGTTATTTGAAAACTACCAATTGTTTTGCTTTCAACCTGTGCACGGCATAAGTGTACTGCTGACATGGTCAATGTGTTCCACTATATTATCACCAATGTGTTACGGAAAAACTACTGGTAATTGAAAAACCCGTTGGGAACTTCATGAACAGATTTCGTGGAAACGATTTGCACACAATATATCAAGTGGAAATTGAAACACAATATGAAAGAAACACCTTTTGGTTTGTGACAATTAAATGAAGTTTTGAAGCTTTTGGAAAAAATAGGAATTTTTACCATAAAATAGGTGTAGGTGTTTTTCAGACTTAAACCTCACATAGTGTCAACATAAAACATTCATTCGTGGTTTTTAGTAAACTTGTATTCTGAACTCTTTTCTTCAGAAACATGACACTTGTTTTCTTGTTGGCTTTGTCTTAAGACAGAAAGTGGAGATGATAAAATCAAGCAAGAAGTCATCTAAGAACCAACCATGGCCGTAAATTCACATACCCCTGTAAAAAAGTTCCACCCTTTCAAAAAAAAAAAAAGTGTCATTTACTCCACCAATTAATTAGAAATATTTATGCTGGAATCAATTCTAAGTTTTCACCAAAAAATGTGCTACAAAGTTGAAAACAAGATGTGGAATAAACAAGGAAAAATGGAGAAATGTTCAAGATGATAGTAGTTGGATGCAATGGATACTGTACCATACAGCACTCTAAATGGCAAAATAAAAATGACAAAAACAACCCCAAATTTGACCAATCCCTTCCTTCTCATCACCAAATGCCACTCCTTCATGAAAAGAGGCAGAAAAAACACAAAACAGCACATTTATAAGGTTCCCTTTGTGGCAATCTTTCATCTTTCTTCTGTTTTTCAATTCCGTTATGTTACGAACATTCCTGTAGTTGTCCATGTCGTCTCTGTTTGATAAAAACTTGGCATAGAGACTTCATAAATTGTTTACATTCATAAATCTGGCAACCAATGAATACCAAAGATAAGACAATAATTAGTGAAGTATTACCCAAAATCAGTCTACCTATAAAGAATCAGAAGCCAAAATCACTATGACACCCATGAAGCTTTTTTCACGTTAAAAACCTGTAATAGGAATGAATTGAAATGAAATCAAACCTTGAAATAATTGATGTACCCTCATATACCCTAAAAGAAGATCAGATTTAGCAAACAAAAACTTACGCCTCTCCTCTAGTCATATAGACATCGCCAGCAGTTAGACACGTATGAACTATCACTACGGTTGCTGGATAAATAAGTATTCATATACGTTACACAATGAATTGAGAATTTCACACTGTGAAATTGAGAATTGCACACTGAATTGAGAATTTCACACTGTGAAATTGTGTGAAATTGAGAATTTCACACTGTGAAATTGTGTGGAATTGAGAATTTCACATTATGAAATTGTGCTGAATTGAGAATTTCACACTGTGAAATTGTGTGAAATTGAGAATTGTACACTGAATTGAGAATTTCACACTGTGAAATTGTGTAGAATTGAGAAGGAGTTACTTATATCAACTTCGTATGTTCGTCTATCCATTGTCAAGATTCTTCTTGTTGATTTTTAGAATACTTGTACTCTGAAAAATCATGTTTTGTACATCTGGAAGCAATTGGCAATTGCTGGCACTGTGGTAACACATCATTGACTTTGCTTTCTATTCTATGTTGCAGTTATGTGCTAGGGATGGAAGTCATTTTGTCTAGCCTCTTAAAAAGCTTGTACAGTATCTACAGTAAGGCCCAACTAATCTAATTCAAATTCCAATTGACGCGGGTAACAGAAAACAAAGCCAAGATTAAGCAGATCATGGGCATCACGTGAGGAATGCCATTCGCCGTGCCTCCGTGAGGTGGGGGCAGAAGATTCATCCTTCATTTATAATAACCTGGAAGCAGTACAAAAAGAAAGCATCCAATTACAAAGGCACAAGGAACTTCGTGAAAGTGGAAGACCAAACATGCTTAAAACTTTGAATCATGAGACACACAGAAACAGAAACTGCCATCACAACTCAAGAGCCACACAAAGGTCGCAGAACAAATGAAACTGAACTACCATTCATAATAATACAACAAAGATATTCTGAATACCTGAGTTTGGATATCATCACCCGTAACGTCACCAACTGTCCGCAGAGCAGGAATGAGCACTGATGGTGATGGATGACTAAAAATAGAACAATTATTTAGTTCCACATAGAAACGATAAAGAAAAGATTTTCATTATGGAAAATCAAGATGAAATCAGCTAACTAACCGCAAAAGCTCAACGAACGGGGGTAGACACCAGCCTCATTAACAGCTTGGATTTTGTCATTAGTACCATCAGACAAGTACGACAATGCCCAGCATGCATCAGTGAGAACTTCTTCATCATTCGAATGTATAAGACGTGCAAGAGCTGGGAGAGCAGGCTTAGTCTGCTCAATGGATTTCAAAAGCATTTGGGTTTAGAAACAAAAAACCAGGGAGCATAGTATCAAAACAAATACAAGTCCGAATCATTCAAAAGTCAAACCTGCTCAAACTGTGGTTGCGGTTTCCCCCTGCAAAAGTTTGACAGTGTCCATGTGGCATTTCTTAACATAGAAAGTTTTGCATGCTCATTGAACTGTGCTAGCAGTGGCATCAAGGCTCCACAGGTCAAGACAAGATCGCGACATTTGGGAGAGTCACCAGCAATGTTTCCCAATTCCCAAACAGCTTATACAAATAAAATAAGTGGTGTGCTTAACATACTGAGGATACTTCATTATCTACTCAGCCATATAACGCTTAACTCTATGTAAAACTATGTTCTCTACTACTTGTAAGGATCTAGCAAGATGATCAAAATATGGAGCAAAGCACAATGATTCTTTGGGTTGTTGTCAGGAACATATACCTGTTCACGAACATCATCACTTGGAGAACCAAGAAGTCTCACAAAAACTGGAACAACTCCGTGATCAATTACAACCTTGGTGTTCTCTGATGTTCCAGATGCAATGTTTGTAAGAGCCCAGGCCGCCTCAAACTATACAGAATTTCACACTGTGAAATTGTGTAGGACTGCGAAATTGATGATTCAATCTTCTTCCTAGATTTTTTACCCATGGCAATACAATTTCACAGTGTGAAATTCACTTTTCTGGCGACTTTTTTAGAAAAAAAAAAAAAAACAAATTCAACCTTCTTCACAGTCCAATACAATGTCACAGTGTAAAATTCCCAGTCCTTCGCGCCCTTGAGGACCTCGGCTCCGTCCACGGCGTGTAGAACACAAGCCGAACGCTCGAATCAACAATTTCGCAATGTGAAATTCCCAGTGAAACACAAATTCACATCTTTGTCTCTGGGGGGGATAAACATTGGGGAGGTGGTGGTGGCTGTACAACAATCAGCAATTTCCAACCAACTATGTAATCTCCAAGGACCGCCGCCGCCGCAACGCTCGAATCAACAATTTCGCAGTGTGAAATTAGCAAACACAAAGATTAATTGCTTCCAATTTATCATTCTTTCACACATGATTAAACAAAACAAAAAAACGAATTCAATTAGTCACCTGCAATGGCGAAAGAGCCAGGAATTGCTGGGCCTACTACAACACCTTCTGCGGCGAGCAGGAGCAGTGGGCCTGGACCTGCTCCCTGTGCCGTCTCTCGCTACTCTCGCCCCCAGTCGTGCCCCGAGAACACCTCGTCCTTCGTGGATCTCAAAATGAGCAGAAGTTTCAGAGACAGAGAGAGGGGGGAGTTCGAGAGGGGGTGTTTGACTGCGAAATTCATGAGTTCGCCGACTTTCACAGTACGAACGCACCCGATGGCGGCGAAAACAACGAGTTCAGCGAGAAAGGCCGACGGAGCGGATGTCGAGCATCTTCATGACGGCCAAGGCGGCGATGCGGGCGCAGTTGAAGTTAGGGTTCTTGGTGAGTTTTTTCCCGACAGAGTCCTTCGCGGCGGTGATTTGGGAGATGGAGATCTGGCCGGGGTGGTCGTGGGGGTCGACGGCGAGGGTGACGTGGTCGCCGAGACCGTCGACGGCGCAGCCGAGGAAGTCGAAGCAGGGACCAAGGTTGGCGACGGTGGCCGGGGCGAAGGTCCCGACGGAGGCGAAGACGGGGGAGGGGTCAATGGTTAGGGCTTTGAGAGGGGCTGCGTTAATGGAGGATGTTGTGCAGCATCTGATGCTTGTGGTTCGGTAGGTTTTGAGGAGGTTGTGGAAGGAGACTGATCTCGGGGCATGAATTTGAGGAGTTCAAGAAGAAGTTGTGGATTTCTCTCGCCGGAGGGTGTTTTGGGGGGAAAAATCCGTGCAATCCTTAGCGGTGCTTTTTTTTAATTTGAGTTGGAGTTGAAGGGAATTAGAACTCCCAAACAAGACCGGCCTGAAAATTCCCCATCAATTTATTGGGCCTTTTTAGGCCCATTATGCGCGTGCAAATTTTGTTCGACCCAACGATGATCATTCATCAAAATTCCTTAAACAACAATGTTACAATTACTCACACCCTTATTTGTTATTGCTACACCCTGCAAGTGTATTTTTGCACCAAAAAGTACACTTGCAGGGGTGTGACAATAACAAAAAAGGGTGTGGCAAAATCACTAACCTAAAAAAATGTTATAATCACACACAAACACTTATACACATACTTACAAAGGGGTGGCCCCCCACTGGATCTATGCAGTATTTGTGGGGCTCACTTTCTTTGTGAGTGTATGTAAGTGTTTGTATGTGATTGTAAAATTATTGTTCCTCAAATATGAACACCGTGGCATAAATCAATTTAAAACTTTTGCAAGAGATTGTTAGTTAGAAATAAAAAATTAAGGAATATAGAACCATATAAAAAAAATGGAACGAAGGTATTTAAAAAATACTGCATATATTTAAGGCAAAACTCACTCATTTATAAGCAAGTTGATCAATGAAGCACAACTTGATGTCCTGTGCTCTCGTCATCATCAATGAAAGATTGCCTCCCAGGAAAACTAACGGACATCGATAGAGAAGAAAATAAATGAAAAGAATATGCATGGGAGCAAACATACGAAAATGTCTGATAAAAAAAAAAATACAAAAATGTGTTTAGTACAAATATTATTAAGGGGGAAGTGGGGGTGAGGGCCATTTGCGTTGAGGCTAATAATGTTACCGTTTTGTCCGAGTAATAGCATACCAAAGATAATTGTAGAAACTTATTTTGTAGGAATTTATGAAAAACACTTTTGTGACACGATTTAAAAAAAAAAAAAAAGTCACACCAAAAGCTTTTCTCCCTTTATGTAATTAGAAATAGATCCTAGGTATGCTTCCTCTAAGTTTTCTTGTAGTAATTTTTTGGAGGTAAAAGTACATAAACACCCCCTCAACTATCACATTTTCTCGTAAATACCCCATCACATTTAAAAGCGCCCATAGAGACCCCCTCAACTACTCCCGTTACCCAAGTGACCCCCTTCCGTCTTAGATCCGTTTGCTGAGAGGTCACACGTCAGTAAGTTGGGACTTTTTTGGACAAAAATGCCCTTTGACAGCTATATACATCTTCTTCTTCCTCTCTCTCTCTCTCCCTCCTCTCTCTCTCTACATGTAAGTCACCAACTACACCTCCACCACCGACTTCACCA
Organism: Rhododendron molle; assembly: GCA_025413875.1. Lineage (NCBI taxonomy): Eukaryota > Viridiplantae > Streptophyta > Magnoliopsida > Ericales > Ericaceae > Rhododendron > Rhododendron molle. The sequence continues at coordinate 126,760 of CM046394.1, read as the reverse complement.
CCAGACAATCACCCAATCACTGTCACTGAACCCCCCCTACTACACTCGATCACCACAAATCACCAATTTTAGAAAACCCCACTATCAAACCCTAACCCCAATTTTGCATTACCAAGCCCCAATCAGCAAACCCAAATTCAAATTCCTAGCCTCCAAATCGAAATGAAAAATGATGTCAGACGCTCCTGTACGCGTGGGGGGGAACTCGGCCAAACTGTGTGTGGGCACACGCCCCTGAAAATCCCTGCATTTTCGGTATGCGGGGGGATAGGTTTGTGCCCTTTTTGTTTGAAAGCATGACGAAATGCTGTTTTGAGAGAGTCGCCACCCGGGTTTCGCGGAAATCACCCAAGAAATCGATTTTTAAAAAAAAGAACGCTTTTGTTCACGTTTATTTGATTTGAAAAGGTTTGTAGACTGGTCCGTCGTCACCTTCGATATCTGAGGTTCGGGAGCCACATTACGAGAGGGGAAGGGTTTTATGGCACCCCTCTCGCCCAATCCGGAGACCGGTCTCTACTTAGGCATTTTATAAAACATTTGCATTTTTCTCTCTTTTAATCATTTATTCAGCCAATTAGGGCGGGGGAACAGTTAATGGGGATTAACAAATGGCGAGTTGCATTTACATGGCACGATGTAATGTATGGGCTATGAATAATGTAATAGATTGAGAACAAGCGCTTCTGTGAGCATTTTGGGCGAACTAGGACACACTGACCCAGAGTGATACACGCAGGAGGTGACCTGTTTGCACTGGCCAGGCCACTGCACACAGGAGATCACATGCGTGCGCCACCATAGGACTGGCGTGCGCCGGTGCGCCCAAACTCACAGCTTCTGAACTCAACCCTCTGGGCTCTGAAATGGACCAGTGCACACCCAGGACAAACCACGCAGTTGATATAGCAGCATATTTATTGTTACAGAACACAACAACAAATCAAACAGACATAAATGGACTGAAAACCCCATAAACAGGGTGGGGAATCAAACAGAGGCCAGAACTGAGCTAGGAAGCAAGGGCCAGCCACTGGAGCTCAGGAACACTGGCGCACGCCGGTCAAGGATGACCGTGCGCCACTTGCCCTTTTGGTCCAGTGCTTGGCTTTACTTCATCTGGGTTCTGGAACAGGACCAGAAGGATCCCAGAGGCCTTACTACGCAGTTGAAGCAGACAACTAACTACACAGTTCTAAGATAGGGAAAACTGTAAACTGGTTTTTAGCATGCTAAAAGGTGATCAGAACGAAAAGAAAGTAAAACATGGATGATCGGTGGTCCCCACACCAGTCCTGCCATACAGCCATGACTGGCTGTAGTGGACTGGCGTGCGCCACTGATCCTATCACGACCTTGCTTATTTGTTAGTTTTGAGATCAGGTGTGGTATCTATTACCAGCCTGGGCTCTACTAACTCCCCTCAGGGGTCGAAATAAATTCCAGAATAAAAGGTGGTATACCTTTGGTTTGAGGTTGATGGATGGTTTGAGCCTTGAGATGGATGGATGGATGGATGGTAGGTGAAGATGGAAATGTAGGTTGTGTGACTGATCTCCCTTGCTATGTCTTTCACTAGATGAAAGAAAAACAAGGAAAATAAGAGAGAGAGAGAGTAAGAGGGATCTTTTAGAGCTATTGATGTGTGTAACCCTTGACTTGGTAAACCTTTTGCAAGAGTGAGAGAGGGAGTATATATAGAAGAGAGGGGACTGGTAACCAGCTGGTTAATGGTTGGGTTTCCATCACCCTTCCCTCTCATTAAAGAGAAGGAAGGGTGATGGGAGATGTGTAGGAGAGAGGGGGACAGCTCTGGACGATATAATCATCAAAGGAACTGTAGACCATTCCTATGGCTACAAAAGTCTCGTGCATAATGTCCCGAAAAGGTGATTTGATCGGGAACATGTGGCGTGCTCCCATCGATGGATCAAGCGGCGCCAATGCAAATCCGGGTTCCATGCTTGATGATCGACACGCGGCAATCGCACTGCGGCGCCGCTTGATAACCAGCGTGCTGAAGCAGGGTTTTGTTGAGGCCATTTGGTTCCGGCTCGAAGGGTTTGGAAAGGGTTTGAACGAGGTTCGGGACGCTCAAAGCTCAAACACATCATCAACTTCGGATGTTCTCGACCATTAATCATCATAGGGGAATCAAAGACCGTAAGTAAACTAATCTGGACAGTCCAAAATAGGGTGTCTACACTGTGCCCGGGCACATGCGCGTACCCCTTCGCCGTGTCAAACTACATCCTCGGGATGAAGCCGCTGAGGTCGCTGAACTACATCCCCGGGACGACAAAGAAAACTAAACAAATCGGTTGCACAAATTAAACAAAACTAAACAAGAAAAGTATATGAAACATTTGTGCACAAACCCACCAAAAAACAGCCACTGTTCCGTCTTTATTTTTCGGTTCTGATAAAAAAAATTACAGACCTGAAAAAACTGGGGCACATATCGATCGATTGCACCCAAAACCTTGTTCTTCTTTCCGAGACGATCTCAGGCGAGAGAGAACGATCGCAAACCGATGCCCCGTCACTGCGCAGGCGTGGCCGTCTCTGAAGCCGTCGTTGTGGTGGATCGATTTGGGGTACTACTGAGAGAGAGAAAGAGAGAGAGATTAATAACGTACCCATGGGGGAGTGAGGCCAAGTCCATTGGCCAAAAGGTGTCGCCGACTCAGTTACCCACTGCTACTGTTACTACCGGACTCGATCGTCCTCTGAAGCCGAGCCGCCGCAGAAGGGCCAACGAGCACGTTGAAGAAGCACACCAGCAGTAGTGCCATTACCACTACTTTAATTTCTTCCACTGATGATCAAAACTCCCACCCATAACAACCGCCAAGAGATTCAAACTCTACCAAATCAAGTGGGTAAATGGCAAATTGTTGGGCTTTGGTCGGTGGGAAGAGAGAGGGAGATAAAGATAAAAGAATTGTTTGTTGACCTGTGTATAATAGAAAGGGTATATTCGTCAATTCATCCATTCCGTTAACAGAGTTTGTCTTTTTTTCGTTTCCAGTAGTTGAGGGGGTCTCTATGGGCGCTTTTAAATGTGAGGGGGTGTTTACGAGAAAATGTGATAGTTGAGGGGGTGTTTATGTACTTTCACCTTTTTTGGAACACTTATTTTCTAATTTGAACAATGGATTGCTCGGAAGTTGACTATGGGTACTGGCCCTATGAATGCCGATAGTGCACTGACAGGAATGTAATCTAAATTGTAAAAATTTAAATACTCGCTCTTCCGTTCTTCCATTCTTGGAAACACTCGTGTTTTTTATTTCTTGGAAACAAACATTTGTTAATGTAGTTGGAGGATGAGAACATAAGTTTTTAAAACCCTTAGGATGGACACCTAAATAAGTCTAGTAGGTAGGATGTATATTTAATTTCTTCTTGTGGGCACACGCCCCTAAAAAATCCCGCGTTTTCGGTTCGCGAAAAGTTCGGTTTGCGCCATTTTGTTTGAAAGCATGACGAAATGCTGTTTTTGAGAGAGTCGCCACCCGGGTTTTGCGGAAAACACCCAAGAAACCGATTTTGAAAACGCTTTTGTTCACGTTTGTTTGATTTGAAAAAGGCTTGTAGACTGGACCGTCGTCACTTTCGATATCTGAGGTTCGGGAGCCACGTTACGAGAGGGGAAGGGTTTTATGGCACCCCTCTCGCCCAATCCGAAGACTGGTCTCTACTTAGGCATTTTGTAAAACATTTGCATTTTTCTCTCTTTTAATCGTTTATTAGCCAGTTAAGGCGGGGGAACAGTTAATGGGGATTAACAAGTAACAAGTTGTATTTATGTGGCAAAATGTGATGTATGGTGAATGATTTATGAATAATGTATAATAGATTGAGAACAAGCACTTCTGTGAGCATTTTTAGACAAGCGCTGCACGCCGGGATGGTGCACGCAGAATGAACTCAGTATGCACTTGGCCATGCCATCGCATACAGAGACAACCTGCAGGCGCTAACCTATCACCGGCGTCTTGGCCGTGAGGGCCTAAACCCACGCTTTTGAACTCAACCTCTGGGCTCGGAATGGACCAAAGTGCACACCGGGACAAACCACGCAGCTTGATATAGCAAAGCATATATATGTTTGCTGAGACTACAACAATAAATCAAACAGAAATAAATGGGTGAAAACCCCATAAACAAAGTGAGGGAATCAAGCAAAGGCCAGGATTGAGCTAGGAGGCAAGGGCCAACCACTGGAACTTAGGACAATCGCGCGACGCAGTCATGAGTGACCGTCGCCGCTTGACTCTTTATTTCGATGCTTGGCTTTACTTCATCTGGGCTCGAACAGGACCGAGAAGGATCCAGAGGCCTTAATACGCAGTTATAACAGATGATTAACTATACAGTTCTAAAATATGGAAAGCTGTAAACTGGTTCTTAGCATGCTAAGAGGTGATCAGAATGTAAAGAAAGCAAAATATGAATGATCGGTGATCCCCACGCCAGTCCTGCCATGCAGCCATGACTGGCGCACGGCTATAGGGGACTGGCGTGCGCCACTAATCCTATCACGACGCTGCTTATTTGCTAGCTTTGAGATCAGACGTGGTATTGATTACCAGCCTGGGCTCTGCTAACTCCCCTCAGGGGTCGGAATAAATTCCAGAACAAAAGGTGGTATACCTTTGGTTTGATGTTGAAGGATGGTTTGAGCCTTGAGATGGATGGATGGATGGATAGATGGTGAAGATGGCAATGTGGGTGGTATGACTGATCTCCCTTACTTTGTCTTTCAATGGATGAAAGAAAAACAAGGAAAAACAAGAGAGAAAGTGAGAGGGAGCTTGAGAGCTTCTTTATGAATGTAACCCCTTGCAAATAAATGCAAGGGGGGTATATATAGGCTAGGGCAGAAGGGCTGGGATCAGCTGGCCTAAGGGGTTGTTTGGCCTCCAAGAAGAGGGGAGCCTCCCATGCATTAAATGCATGGGACTAGTTGATGGAAGGTGTAGGAGAGAGGGGGAGACCGCTCTGGACGAAGTCATCATCAGGAGGGCTGTAGCACACATCAGGGTGGCTACAAAAGTCTCGGGCAAGTGGTCCCGAAAAAGGTGATTTGACTGGGAACACTGGCGTGCGCCACCTCTGGACTGGCGTACGCCACTGGAAACTAGTTCTAGGCTTGATGACTGACACGTGGCAATGCACCAGCGTGCTGAAGCAGGATTTTGTTGAGACCATTTGGTTCTGGCTCGAAGGGTTTGGAAAAGGTTTGAACGAGGTTCGGGACGCTCAGAGCTCAAACACACCATCGACTTTGGATGTTCTCGACCATTAATCATCATAGGGGAAGCAAAGGCCGTATATAAACTAGTCTGGACAGTCCAGAATAGGGTGTCTACACTTCTTCATACAATCGTTTAAAGTCGAAGACTTTTTCGAATGTTCCAATCCGTCAAGACATTAATTGCCCTGAAATTTATTTTCCTAAGGTTTGTTTTAAGACTCAGTTTGTTTCAACGTAAAATGTTTTTTGGTGTAAAATATTTTTCATGAAAAACAATTTTGCCAAAAAGAAAATTTATGTGTGAATGCCCAGTTGTCTTTCGTTTTTTCCTCCTGCACAATGTCAAGAGCAGTTATCTGATATTTAGGTTGTCCATTAATAAATGTCTACTCTGGTAACAATCAATAAACTTTATTGCTCAACTGTCAATTGAGACTGCTGGAAGCTTCTACCCAAAGAGGTTGGAGTTAATGGCCTTTGTTTTACTGTGAATTTCTATTCACCAAAATAAACCAAAATAAAATACTACAACACATCGCACATGCAAACATCTCATTTACCAGTATTTAATTTACTATACAACACAATTAATGTTATATGTTGTTTACGTGGGATTTTCGGCTCGATATATGTGTTCTCTGTAAATCCCACCCGGGTGACATCCACGGCCACCCAGGCGGTCAAATCAGGTTTTGAACTCCAGGGCGGAAATCATGTGGTTTGGCCGATTTTGGCTATATTATGGACTTTTTAAAGATTGGTTATGGAGTTTCTTATTGGTTTTAGACTCTATGTAAAGGAAACATAATCGATTCTGACTTGAGGAAGCAATCTGTGGCTATAAATATAGAATGGCTCTCTTATTAGTAAAAGGACTTCTTGAGTGAATCTCTCTGAAAGGCCCCTAGGGGGTCTCATCTGTAGAACCTTAGGGTTCATTTGTTCAATCTTCATCTGCATTTGGTTGCCCCTTCTATGGTGGGTTTTGTAGGCCTCCGGCCATCTGGAAGATATCTATTTCAGCGATTCTTTCTGGTTGAAACCGTAGGATTTTGTTAGAATCAACTGTCTCTGTGTGACATCTGGTCACGTTTGTGGAACTTCGTTCCGTTTGTGTCTTTTGTTTAAAATCCTAGGAGTTTTGTGAGACTTATGAGGGAGAGTTTGTATTTGGTGAGAGAACTTGTATTTTGGAGTTGGTGAGAGTCTCTTTGTGAAGACTTTGTTTGTTTGTCACCATTGTAACTCTTCGGAGCATCGTTTTCTTCACATAGTGGAATCGTCTCTTGTTTGCTTGCCTGTGGAGTAGGTTTACCGTTTACCGCCGAAGTCGAACCATGTATATCTTGGTCTCTCTTATTTGTTTGGTTTCTCCGTGGGTTTTTTTTTGGTTTGTTGTTTTCCCAATATCATGACCGTCAATGATCGTCGGGTTGCGATTGGGTCCTTTAGGAGCCCGCTGCACAACAATTTAAAATATAGCCAGTGAATAAAATGGTGAATACTACTAATTAACCATAATTGAGAATCACATACCAGGTTAATTCCCTCTGAGGTGTCCGCAGGTGTTTCGGAATAATGGTGCCGCACCATAACCATCAACATACTCCTGCGTCTTGTTTTGCTTGAAATTAAGCACTGATAACCGCACTGGGTGTTGGACTTGAGTCGTCCAGCCTTTCAAACTATTCGGCCCCGCATAAAGAAGTACATCCATCCATCTCCCACCGTTGTTGGAATTTTCTGAAGAGCGTATGCTTTCCGCTAGCGTCTAGGAGGAATGGATTATTCCTCCCACGTCCGTTGGCTAGCTTCCGTACATATTCCAAACGCCTCCAAACTCCCGAATTTCACATCATTCCTTCTTTCTTCTTCTTTTTCCTCTCCCATAATTGTGGATGTTGATCCGATCGGTGTTGACAACATTGCGGGAGGAGGGACGATGACTACAAGAGACAGAGAGATGCTTCTGTTTGTTCGGATACAGTAGTAAGGGCGTCCCCAACCCATATTCTATTCCTTCAAAAATTTCCTTCATTTCTTTAATTTGAAGGAAAAAAACCAATTCCTACCCATCCTACAAGAGGTGTTTTGACATCAATTTTTCCATTTTGGAGGAAAATAGTGCTCAACCCATCATACATTTAAGAGGAATTGTACTTTCATCCTCTATATTTGGAGAATGAAAAAAAAATATTGTATTCTATATTTGGAGGAATGGAGGGAAAAAACAAGAAGGTGTTTTGGGGGATGTTTTGGAGGAAAACCATCATCCAAAACACATTTTTGTCCTCAAAAGGTATTTTGGATGATGAAAAGGTGTTTTGGAGGATTGCATCGGAGATGCTCTTCAACCCAACATCCTCCAAATCTTCATTTTGGAGGAGCAAAATACTATTTTATAATCAAAAAATAGATTTAGACGGTTTTACTATTTCTCTCTCTATATTTTAAAAACTCACTCCAAATCCCAAACTTCACCACTCTCTCTCAAAAATTCAAGTTTTCATATTTCTATTTTTATACATAAATACCCAAGATTAATCTTATTTTAAAGAATATCTTTTGATTTGTACCAATTTTACAAAAGATAAATGTACCGAAACCAATTTGATAATTAAAATGGGATATGACAAGAGTGAATAGTGAAATGGAGGAGATCCTCCATAAATTTTTGGTACTCTAAATATGGAGGATGAAAATCAATCCTCCAAAATGAAGGTAAATATGAAGGATAGTTAGAATGCATAGTTCCTCCAAAATAAATAAATGAACGAAAATTTGGAGTTATGGAGTATGAGTTGGAGATGTTCTAATGGGATCCCTTTCCGTTTTGTTGAACAAGAGATTCAAGAGTCACCCTCGCTCAATTTCTTTAATGTTATATGTTGTTTTTTTTGCATTTATTGTGTTTCTTTTTTCTTTTTTTTTTAACAGATTGTGGTGGTTAGTGTATCGATTGTGCATTCTTTTTACGGATTGTGGTATCACTTCCAAAATTACTTTTGTCACTCCAAATTTTATTCCATTGCATGCCATTCTAGCATACCAAACACCAAATTGGAATGCAAATTTCATTCTTGCTGTTGGTTCCTAACCACAACCAAATATGAAAATGAGAATGATTACTCTAGTCTTAATTCTTCCAACTCCATTCCAATTTACATTCCATTCCTCCAAACCAGACGCACCCTAAGAGTAACCATAATAACGATTAGTATAATGGGATGTAAATTGGAATGGAGTTGGAAGAATTAAGACTGGAGTAATCATTCTCATTTTCATATTTGGTTGTGGCTAGGAACCAATAGCAAGAATGAAATTTGCATTCCAATTTGGTGTGACAAAAGTAATTTTGGAAGTGATACCACAATCCGTAAAAAGAATGCACAATCGATACACTAACCACCACAATCTGTTAAAAAAAAAAAAAAGAAACGCAATAAATGCAAAAAAAAAAAAACAGTGATAAATCCTGAACATTACTAAAAAAACCGCAACCTAAATCTCGGGAATAAAAAAAAAAAAAAGAGAATGTGTTATGTCCGGATGAGATGGAAACCCTGGGATTTTAGCCACCGCCCATTGTGGGCCCTACTGAGCATTCATTGCAATAATCTGAACAGTTTAATCTTATAGGGTTCGCAAATTAATATGTCCACACAAAAAATCAACTCTGTCGAACATCAATAGCTATATAAAAAATTATATTTTGGTTTATAAAACGGACAGCCTCATTCTGTCACTAGTTTTTTAAGTTTTGACCATGACCGTCTTTTTTATAAATCAAAATTTATTTTTTGACATAGCTATTGATATCCGATCAAGTTGATTTTTCACGTGGACATACAACTTTGCGGGCTTTACAAGATGAACAGGCCAGATTATTGCAGTGAAAGCTCGGTAGGGCCCACAATGGGTGGCGAAAACCATGGGGCTTCCACCTCATTCGGAAAAAATTTAATCTCACAAAAAATTCCACTAGTTTGACCGAAACAAATACAATTTGACCTTTACGTGTAGGTACGGAAAATAAAAAGTAGTAATTCTCACCAAGTCACTCCCAATTAATGAAACACTAAAACCCTATAAAAGTGTCCTGAAATCCTAAACCTTGGAAGTTCCTAAACCCTAGAGTATCCTATGAAAGTGCCTAAACCCTATGGCTCTATGAAAGCGCCTAAACTTAAATCCTAGGGTACTCTAAACCCTAATGCTTCGTTCGTCGATATATATAATAAGATCACCCCAAGCGTAGGGTATAAGCGTCCAATTGAAGCATAATAATCCGGAAGACCGGGATCGTACCCACGGGAATAATTAATACGGCTTTGCTGGATTGTTAGGAGTAAGCACAGGTTTTCGGCTTTTTAGACAGCCAACTTTGTTTTACGTATGCGGTGGAAATTAAAACGGCTAAAATAAACGAGAATAAACTAGGAAAAAGAAACAGGTTAGGTCTAGGAATGTCTAACACCCACGACTCGAGCTAAATTACATTTTCCAACCGACTACGCGATTTAAGATACTCAATTAAGGTTCTTAAGCCGGAAGATAAGATGGTTCGAAAATCAAGCTAGCTATAGAATTCATTTAGCAAACACCTCGAGCGACAGAGCTCCAAGCATCATGTGTGGTAAGTAGGCGATGCTCTTACCTACACATGATCAAGGAGGTTAACACCTCGGCAATTTGATAAACAAATCCAAGCCCCACATCAATTTTCGAGCCAAAGATTGAAACTTTATTGGTGAAACATGCAATTTTACTCGAGCCATGAGGTGCTAATCACCCCATGACCCAACCTTGGAAAACTACTCACACATATCTAGAGAGATAAGAGCAAGCAAAAATCTACTTAGCAAAATTGACATAACAACACTAGAAGGAAATTGGATTAAAAGATAGATCGGGGTACGAGCTACAACTTTAATGAAGACGAAATTATCAAAAACTAACTAAATAAAGCAGAAAATGAATTTTAAAGTGCTGAAAATAAAGAGCTATGAAGAACACCAAGAACAATTCAAAAACGAAATCTAGATCTAAAAACGCAATCTAAAAGTTGTTTGTACAATATGACATCACACTATTTAAAGCTCCATGGTACGCTGCTGTCTAGGCTGCTCGGTACCGATGTCCCATTTCTTTCCCATCGATGCCGAGAGCTTAACTCCTGTTGACTGCGTTGACCGTAGGGGCTCGGTACCGATGGGAAGAAATAGAGACATCGATGCCGAGAGCTTAACTCCTGGCCTTGACTTGCTTGCCTTGGCGTTGACTTCTTGGCTACGCCTGGCCGCTGCCTTGGCGTTGGGTCATCTTCGTCTCTTGTCAAGCCTTGGGCCTTAGACATTTGTTGAAAGCTTTGGGCTTTAAAATACCTATTTTGAACAATTATCTACAAAACGAAACTAGAAAACCTTACAAGCAAAGGAAATTAAAAACAACTAATTAAACGATACAAGTACCTAAAACTAAATACTAGCGCACCCTACATTGCATTCTCGGGTGCTTATCACCTAAGGTATCCTAAGCCCTAAAACCTAGTACCCTAAAACCCTAGGGTGTCCTAGGATGGTACTTCCATTAATGGTAAATATATTTTGTAAACAGTGGACCTAGTGATAAATAAATATTTCATCTTAAAATTAAGATGTGATTTTCTGTACCTAATGATAAAAATCCCTTGTTCATTTCGTGGTGAAAAACATGGCAATAGAACCGTAGGAACCTAATTCTCGCTAGTCCTCCCCTTTCTCAGCAACCAAACACACATAAAAACAAAACTGTAGAAATCAGACCATCAAAATTCAACTCACGTTGACGAACTTGAGCTGGTCCTCGAAGCTCTCGAGTGCCGTTCTAATCGCGTTGAGGCTCTTGGCCTCCTGAACTGCCAAGAAGTTGTTATCCTCGTCGTCTGACCAGAAATTCCTTCAAGAACACGAACTCGGTCTACTGGTTTTAATCAAGGGAAAATTTTAGAAATGGTCCCCCTAGTTTGCACGAATTCTCATTTTCGTTCCTCTAGTATCAATTGTGTTACTTTTAGCCCTATAGTTTGCATTCTGCCCCAATTTGGTCCCTCTCGCTTACGGCGTTAATGAAACTAATGGAATTGGAGGATAAAATTGTCATTTCACCTCACAGAGGGACCAAATTGAGATTTTATGCAAACTAGAGGGACTATTTCTACAATTTTATTTTTTACTTTTGTTTTTGTAAATAAATTTAAAATACATCATATGTAATATATTTCTCATCTCATTTATTTTGAATAATCAAAATATGTTGAAATTTTTTAAAGTTTTTATTATATATATCACAAAAAATATGAGAAAATTCGAAAATCAACCCCTATGTTAAATGTCTTGGTATTGTATTTTTTTTTCAATTGAATTTTCACTCTCGTTATTTTCTTTGTCACATGATTAAAAAGAAAAGTTATTAGTAGTTAGAAATCAGAAAAGCGATGGGGACCGACGGGTCCCGTAGAAATAAATCGCATCGACGGCCATGGCCGTCTCGAGCCACAACGATCCGAGCCGTCAAAAATTCTATAAAAAAGGTTTTTATTATGAGGGGCCCGCTCGAGAATCAATAGCATTCGATGTGTAGGGACCGACGGTTCTATAGGAATGACTGCCGCGGTCAGCGCTTGCTCATGGACGGCCGATCTGAGCCGCCCAAAAATTTTAAAAAATAAGGTGTTTGGATCAAGAATCCTACACACATCGGATGCCATTGATTCTCGGAGGGCCCTCATAATAAAAACCTTTTTATAGAATTTTTGGGCTGCTTGGATCGGCCGTCAGGTGGCCGCCAGCGGCCGTCGGTCACGATTTCTCTGGGACCCGTCGGTCCCTATCGCTTTTCTGATTTTTAAATACTACTGAACAACTTTTTCTTTTTAATCATGTGACAAAGAAAATAACGAGAGTGAAAGTTCAATTGAAAAAAAAAATACAATACCAAGACATTTAATATAGGGGTTGATTTTCGAATTTTCTCATATTTTTTGTGATATATATAATAAAAACTTTAAAAAATTTCAACATATTTTGATTATTCAAAATAAATAAGATGAGAAATATATTACATATGATGTATTTTAAATTTATTTACAAAAACAAAAGTAAAAAATAAAATTGTAGAAATAGTCCCTATAGTTTGCATGAAATCTCAAATTAGTCCCTCTGTGAGGTGAAATGACAATTTTGTCCTTCAATTCCGTTAGTTTCATTAACGCCGTAAGTGAGAAGGACCAAATTGGGACAGAATGCAAACTATAGGGCTAAAAGTAACACAATTGATACTAGAGGGACGAAAATGAGAATTCGTGCAAACTAAGGAGACCATTTCTAAAATTTTCCCTTTAATCAATGCCTTCATCTGTTGCTGAATCGTTGTTGGTAAAGGAGGATGCGTTCTTTGTACGGGAGAGGAAAAAGGTAGTTGGATTTGCGGAGGGATATGATGGAGCTGAGGAAGTGAGATCCGTAAATGGACTGGATCGCGTCGCCAAGAGAGAGAGAGAGAGAGAGAGAGAGAGAGAGAGAGACCAGCCGATTGGGGGGAAAAAAGTCCATTATACAACCTAACAGGGCCTATGCAGGTTTAGGAACAATATTTAGGGGTGGAATGAAACCAAATCTAAAACTAGGACCGGCCTTTAATTTTCTATTACTTTCCATTTTCTTTTATTTTTTTGTTTTCTCAGAAACATATGGTAATATTTAGCTACTTAACAAGCGGATTTATTATTAGCTGTACCAACCAACGGCCCTCATAAAATTTACTCCTACTAAATAAGCGTTTTCTCTCTTGCAAATATCCTACAGCAGAGAGTTGCAGCACCACGGTATGTTACATACTGGCATCTCTACACAATCACAACATATGGAGACGTTTTTATTGTACCAGTAAACTGAACCTCATATTTTGCTTCAGCCACTCAGTCAGAAGTTCAAACGGTACAAGAGCAATCACAAGTAATGGGCTACTGCAAAAACTCTCTTGGATCTGTGACAAAGCCGGTCAAAGCAGAAGCTGCCGCAGTGTATGGAGAAGCTAGATAGATTTGGCCTTCTTTGTGGCCCATTCGACCTGGGAAGTTTCTGTTTGTTGTTGACACACAGACCTACAATGACAAGCCATTATCCAGAATTATAAAAGGTGTCTATCCGGCTGCAAGTAAATAACAAAGTCGGGGGCAAAAAGGGAGGAGAATAGTAAGATAATTAGTTTCTTCAAAAACTGAAGCTTCATAAAACGAAACATAAAGGACCAGCTAAAACAGACATCACCAAAAAGATAATACCAATAGATGTTGTTTTGACCCCTTCGCAAATGCTTTATTAATACCAAACCGAGACAATTACATTTTCCATTATCTTATCAAGTTTTAGATGATGCTCGGTGAAATTCTTCAAAGCAGACATAGAGGACAAACCTCGAGGCAAAAGGCACAAGCCTTTAATTGTTCATTTTAATGAAAATACTGTTTCCTTTGAATAAAAAAATAAAAATTGGTCTAGGGTCCACTATAGAGAATTTGTAACCCATTTAGTGCACTTCTAATATTTGTAACCCCTCTACTCCACCAATATAGTTTAGTAAAACTTTAAGTCCACTTCTTTTAAAAAAGAAATTATACCAAGACAAAAATACCCTCCTATATAAGCTATCACATAGAGAGAAATCCTAGACCAAAAACAAATCTAGAGAACAACACCCCCCCCCCCCCCCCCTACTCTCTCTCCTCTGCAAACCCTCTCTCTCCCCTCCCCCATCTGTTGGCCTCAAAATCACCAACATGAAAACGATGCAGGGCCGTGTGATTTGAGACACCAACGACAAGACCCGTGAACATTGTGAAATGGAATAGTAAATCACACTCGTTACCTTTTGAGGTGTCGTTTCCGTGATACATGAATCTCCAGCAGAACTTTGGTGGCCATTGAGTTCGGGTGCTATGGTAATTGAGTCACTCATATCTTTCTTGGTACTTGTGTCATTGCCCATATGGGCCTTTGCATTGACAATGCTTCGATCTTTATTGGTAACCAAAACTTGGGCATTGGGCTCTTCCACAACCAAGTCAGTGTTGTCTTCCTTGGTACATCTCTCCTTGTTGCAATTGCTAGTTTTACCGTCAGTTGTTGCACCCAAATCATTATTGACAGTTCTATCAGAGCCCTCAATACAAGCTGATTTTGTTAACTATTCTCCTCCATTCAGATGCGGAGGAGCAGGCCCATCAGCAAGACCAAGTCCTTTCTGGCCCTTCCGGTTCCGCCAAGAAACGTGCGATGTGAGGCGTTTGTGGGCAAATGGGGTTGTGCGGCAGCAGCGATTTAAGGAGTTTGAGGGCAACAGCAGTTGCGGGGTTTTGAGGGGTTATATGTCTTGCGGGGAATCGATTTGAGGGCTTACGCTAGGGGTTTCGGCTACGAAGGTGAGAGGTTGAGATATTGGTTTTTGGGGTTGTTTTGATTCGAGGGGTTATATGTGCACTTTTGTTAATGTATTACCAAACATAAGGCAAGAATGCAGATTGTGACATATAAGTTTATATGTGCATTTTTCCAAGCATGATAAAAAGTTCAGATATACACATAATATTTTGTGTTTGTGTTGGCAAAAAATACGTTCCAGATATCAATAGATAACCTTATATGTCAGATCTATCTTCGTTTTTGATAATGTATAGAGGACAGATTGTGACATATAAGATTATATGTGCACTTTTGTTGATGTAATACCAAACATAAGACAAGAACGCATATTGGGATAGATAACGTTATATGTTAAAGTGTGGCGGGTTCAAGAAGGAAATGGCTCAAAACAGGTAAAAAAAAAAAAAAATAGAAATTTGCCACACATATAACTTTATATGTTAAGGGGTGGCGGGTTCAAGAAGGAAAACAGAAATAAAAAAAGAAAATAGAAATTTTTATCACATATAAAATTATATGTTGGCTTGGTGGTGATGGAGGTGGAGTGGTGGTGGAAAAAGAAAAGAAAAGAGAAATTTTTGTCACATATAACACTGTGTTGGCGTCGTGGTGGTGGTGGGTGTGGTGGTGGACGTTACGTGGTTGCAACAAGATTGAAAAAAATACATTTTTTGTGCTAGCCAAAACAAGGCCCTTGTTTCTTTTACATAGGGTAGTTTTGTCATTGGAATTATTAGTGGACTAGAGGGGTTAAGAACTTTAGAAGTGGACTAATGGGGCTAGAGCATCCACAGTGGAATAAGCAAAATCAAAAAGTTGCTAAAGTTAACAATGTTTGCTCAAAAAAGAACTCACATTGGAATAACCAAACTTAGCATCCTCTTAACAACTCATCAATTTTGGCTTTTGAATAATCAAAACTAACATTTTGCCAATAACCAAATTTAGTGATCCCCACATTTTTTCAATCAAGTACACACATCATTACACACAAACCTTCTCTCTCTCTCTCTCTCTCTCTCAACAATGTTTTCAAAAAATAATTTTAAAAAGCTATTTTTTTCAGAAACTTTTTTTAAAAAAAAAAAACTGTATAAAAACTGTTTTTCCATTTAAAAAAAAACCATTTTGTTTAAAAAAAACTGTATTTACACAAAACTGTTTTTTTTTTACACAATTTTCTTTTCATAAACTATTTTTAACTTAAACTGTTTTTTTCCTGCCAAAAACTGTTCAATAAACTGTTTTTTTTTTCCAAAAACATATTTTTTAAAAAAAAATTGTTTTAAACATAAACTATTTTTTAAAACTAGGTTTTCAAAAAATATACGTGAAATGAAGGGGAAAAGTTTGGAGGAAACTCAGTGAAGGAAGCAATGGCCCATTGGTTTTGATTATGAGTAAAAAATAACCAATGTGGGACTTGACATTGCTAACTTTAGCAACCTCTAAATGGATAATCAAAATCTGATGTGGCATGTTTTGATTATCCACTTTTGCTTATTCCACTGTGGATGCTCTTAGAAACATGCTATAGTGGACCTCCCAAAAATTCTCCCATAAAAAAACCTATTTCCTTTCTTTCCCATTTTTTTCAAATTTTCAACCCTTCTCCAAACTCCATTTGATATACCTCATTATTAAAAAATGACATTCTAATATGCATGATCAACAGACATATAAGGAAACAAGGTATACAAGTCAGTACTTTCATAGGTATGGAGGCAACGTCTGTTGGGGGTGAGAACGGGAGGCAAGGCATATTGTGCGCATAAAACAACGATATTTTCCATAGTCACTTCTAAACAAAAATAATAACACTTGCCTGAGGTTCATTCAAGCGCGCATAAGTGTCTTTGGGACCACCCAAGCAAGGACCACAACTAGGACTTGCAGGTGTATCACAACCAGCTTCCTCAAATATCTGGGAGCAGGTCTTGCCACCAGATCCTGGAACGGGCAGACTATATAGGTCCATCCACACCTGAAAATTGATCATATAAGAGAAGATGTGTGGTTTTTGGAGTTTTGGAACGAATTTAAATAACTATTCAGCACCACGAGACCTAATAAAGCTAAAATACCAACCTTTTGGGTGGCTGGAACAAGGAAAGTGGGAACTTTGACCTTCTTTCCCTGCACAAAATATATTTAGCGTTCTCGAACCAGAAAAATAAGAATGCCAAACACAAGCATGTACTTATGGTGTCTAGTTGTGTTTAGCTTACCAGAACACTAGTACCCTAGTGTTGGGCCCCGAGTGCCCCTATGGATTTGGTTACAGAATAACACTCCTTGCGCCCGCTCTAAAAATAGACTTGCGGTTGCGATATCGAATGCCATAAAAGACTAAATTGAAACTCCTCCTACCACCAATTGGTTTTAGGAGAGATGGTGGAAAAGCGATCCGACACCTAGCAACTTACATATTGGGACACACGTTCTGGAACATGGTACAGTTATGTAAATCACCAGAGAGAAGAAGTACAATTATGTTTCCACAGAGAAAGTCTTTCCAAAGACAGATTGTCATGTTATCCAACTTACAGCCGGTTCATTCTAGTTGTTTGTATGATGTTGACATGATTCCCAGTCTCAACTTATTTATACCATCGAACACATAAACTGATAAAAGACAAAAGACTTCTCCATATACCCCAAATTGGAAAATGGTACTAAGAAACATAAAAACATATGTATATATGCCACCGTAGATCACATCCATCCGGGGTGCTGGAGGTTAGGATTGTTTCTAGACAACTCCAGCAAAATAGCACAATGCAACAAACCCCGAAGTTACAAAAAGGGCATATGGTGCCTACAAATGCACGTCATATACACTGCTACATTGATTTGCTAGATGTTCTTCCCAACAAATAGTCAGACAAATTCAAGACTGTCTGTTGCCTTCTCCAAAACAGTTTTCCAGAACACTTTTCAGACGCTGTTTGTGAAAATGAAAGGACAAAATCATCCTTCTCTGATTCGTTCATGTTATCAGCAGAAATAGTTTTACATATCCACCCTTTTAAAAAAAAAGAATTGTTTTTTAAGGGGGAAATCTGCAGAAAACAAGCTCAATAAGAGTACAGTGATTATTGGAGAAGTGAAGAGACGTTGAGATGCTTGGTTCAGCACAGAACAAGGAAAACTCTGAAGACAATGCCAAAAAAGGAACATGCAGATATGTGATGTCTTACTGAAGCTAGGAAAACTTTCGCTGCAGCAAGAAAATCTTCAGTTTTTCCTCCAGTACAGGATCCAATGTAGGCTCTATCGATTTTCACATCCTTGCACTCCCTTGCTAAAGCTCGATTATCAGGAGAATGAGGCTGCAAAAGTTTCCGAATGCATTACTCGCCGAATATGCAGAAACCAATTTTAAACTGCAACTCCATACAATAGAAACCAATCTATATACCAAGGTTTTGCAGCTCTCGCTTGCTTTAAATAGATGAAAAGGAAAGTCAAAGGGAACGCTTAATGGCTTCTTTCCTTCCTCCCTCCCTTATTTTCTCTAAGAAACTAGAGGTCAACTTATCAAATTCTAACTCACCTTAGCAACTAGAGGCTCCAATTTTGAGACGTCAAATCTATACTGTGAAAGAAATCTAGAAGCCAAAAAAATATTCACCCATCAGTATATGTCACCTTCCTAAGCAAAACAACAAGAAAAGTAACATTACGAAAGTCTTGAAAAGGCAGAGCATAATAGCATGATTGGCATTTTTTATTCGCATCTTTAGTTAAACACACGTGACAGATGCTTTTATGATTAGACGTATTTTTCTTGGACTGTTATTGAGCTAAGGTTTCAGAGCAAGCGAATTTGATGGAGGTTGGTAACGTCAATAAGTTTGCTGGGTTGCAAAGGAATTTGGAAAGGAACCACTGTCCTAATCACTGATTTAAAAATAGATGTTCTTCAGGGTATGATGAAGCAGAGAAAAGTCTCTTGAAGGAGTGGCAATGATAAAACAGAAGTCATCCAACATATGTATTAAGAGCCACCTAGCAACTAATAACCAGAATCGAATGAATTCCGTCTAGATTGTCCCCATTCCCCAAATTTGTAAGACATCAGGGTTAAAGTGAACTTTGACACAAGCACAGTGGCAGAACTAAATTGAATGGAAACAGGAATCACTTCAGCAGACACAACTGATGCCAAACTAGCAGTTGGCTTTGCCAGATCTTCTCCCCATAGGTTTGAGAAAAGAAATTCCATCAGTTCGTACAAATCCAGTTCCTACAAATTCACCAAGTAACAAGCATCCCACTTTCACATGAGCTATATTTCTCTAAAAGGAGGATCAAATCTCACCCTAATAGATCACCCCACACCACACCGCCCAACCCCGCCACCCCCCCAACTTAAACCCAAAGTATTGTTTATCAAGGAGAAACAACAACAGAACCCATGTAGTCCCCAATCATTGGGGGTATGGGCGGGGGAGGATTGGAGACAAACCTAACCTTCGGCAAAATGTATATATCAAGGAGAAAGATTAACTAAATGATTAAGAAAAGAACAAGTTGCATATGAAGGTTATTTTCATAAAACAAGCACCAAGAAATGACACCAGGCCATTTACACCTGATTCTCATAAATATTCTGTTTAGTTTGATAAGGTTATAATATCTCATGAATATTATGATATTAGACCTTCATATTTCATGAGATGTGACCATCAGAGGTCTTGCCAAGAATGGTAGGTCATTTATTCGCATTATAAAATATGGTATTCCTCCTTCAAAATCAACCATTCAGATGTGTTGAGAATTAACATCAAATTTATCCACATTAATGCTGATGCTCGAGTTCTGAACAGCTTCAAGGCCAAAGACAGCAAAATACAAACTGCTCTAAATTGTAAGGAGGATCAATGATACAATCAGGCAATGTACTTTTGTTGCACAAGTCCGAACATAAAGACAGGAGGCATAGTATTTGGTGAAGAGCAGGGTAAGTAGATTTTTTGCACCAGATAAATGGAATAGGGAAAAAGGACACTACGTACCTGGCTTGATGATCACTGTAAACTGCTTCATAAGGCGTGCTTGTCTTATCCTGCACAAACCAAAAGACCATAACAATCTATTCTTGACAATGGAAGCTAGTGAGGTAAAACTATTCCTGCCCAGTAATTAATGCCAACCAGCGAAAAAATGCATTTTCCTCATTGGCTGGGAAAATAAGAGCCAATATGCAGTCAGTTTTCAATTCTTTTTTCATGAGAGTGGATATTAAATTACCGTTGCTTATGCGAATCTCGACTAATTTTTTAATTTTTTTTTGTCCAGTTAAAGGCAAGACAATCACGCTAAGACTAGAGCATTTACAAGAAATAAATTTTTGTGACCCGACCCCAAGAATCAAATTTTGGTCAATTGCGCAGGGAGCAAATACCCCGGCGGACTAACCAATCTGGTTTCTTTTTGGGAGGGATGTTGTGTTTTGATGATGAGAGGCATCATTGGGGATTTTGACGAATATAAAACAAAAAGGAGACCCACCACTGATGCCACGTAGGCTTTTGCTAATGCCACTGCAATTTCAAGCTGAAGGTTTCTGGATTCCTTTGAAAATCTACTCCACTTTCTGTTTCAATTTCTCAGGCTACAATTACTATTTCTACTACTCTTTTGGCTAAAACAAGCCATGCTGAAGTCCGAAATCCAAATACGTGCTCATTGATTTGTGAGAATGCAAAACACCACAACGTTGCACAAAGAAACTCGGTACCATATTTTTGAAAGAACGCATACAAAACGAGTTTTTGGAAGACAAGGGAAAGAAACTAAGTTTAGGCAGATATATGTTGTGTGTGTGTGTGTGTGTGTGTGTGAGAGAGAGAGAGAGAGAGAGAGAGGGCAGATAATGAACCTCGAGATACTTATATGTAGTACTATCAGCTGGTACAACACCATTCTTTCCCCCAGCTTCAACAACCATGTTGCAGAAAGTCATTCGTTCTTCCATCTATGTAGCACAGATCAATGAAACAGTTGTTACATGATTGAAGTAGTGCGACTGACAAATACTTTCAAGGGAAAATTTAAGTACACTTACAGTTAGACTCTCCACAGTAGAGCCAACAAACTCCATGGCTTTGTAAGTTGCACCAGACACAGAAATCTCACCAATAATCTGCAATGTCAGTAAACTTATTGTATTGAAATAAAAATACTAGATGCACAAACAATTAATTACAATACGAGATAAACCCAATAACCCACAACGTTCATCCCAGAACCGGAGAAAATTATGACCATACAAAAGAAACAAACACCACAAGATGCTGCAAAAAGTACCTGCAAAATCAAATCCTTCGCAAGCAGATAATCCGGCATTTCACCATCCATCACAAATCTTAATGTCGGAGGCACCTGAAATATGAAACATCTGCAGTTGTAAAAGCTTTCTGGACTTTCATACAACTGAGGAAAAGGTGGCAAAGGAATTGCAGCAAAATCTGTGTTTATCAGCCCTCTATATGCTTGCAGATTTGTGTGTTAAGACAACTTTGAGAGGATTGATGAGTTGATTTCTGCAAAATTGTAGCATCTAAGACAGGCTCTTTATTAGACATCTGATTATGGTTGTTTCAGTAACTAGTTGCAATGGAAACGAAATAATGTGAAGCTTGGATTTGACAAGATGTTCAAAATGTGAACAAAGCTGCATTTGAAAATATGACCAGCTTAAGTAAGTCCCCACATTGAATGATCTGCTTGAAAATTCAATCTCATTTGGAGAACTAACGCCCATAGAAAGAACTTAAAAACATTAGGCTGTGTTCGGTTGCAATTTCCGGAAAACATTTCCGGAAAAAGTGTAAAAGATTTCACTTTTCACTTTTCTCTCATTTCAATCATTACTCTTTCATCCAATCATTATCCCTATTCTCTTCCAATCATTACCCCTATTTCTCTCTCTATCTCTCTCCAATCATTACCCTATTTCCAATCATTATCCCTATTTTTCTATCAAATCATTACTCCAACAACCATTTCTAAAAACCAAACCAAACACTAACTCAAAATTTTTTTCCGGAAATGTTTTCCAGAAATTGCAACCGAACACAGCCACCGCATGAATATGAGGTGAATTAGAAATAACCAAATACAACCACCGCATGAAAAGAGAAAGAAATAGTGAAAAGGTCAGAAGAAATCCCATCAAACAAATGAATTTTTCTGCTTGATTTGAGTTGGCACTTTAGTCTCACTTTAATTCTTGAAGAAAGGGGAGCGAATACCTCCATCCCCAAACCAAATTAGTAAACAAGCCATATCTCCAACTCCAAGCACCCCTGAGTTCACTCACACGCACATGTGTATGATGCATCTTTGCACGAGTAATAGTTTTATGCACTATCAGTGAATCTATAGAGAACGCTTACATCCAAGTTCCAGACAACAAGGTTCATGTATCATAAAGTACTCACCTACAATTTTTACCTAAAGAATGTGCGACATACACTACTTTACAAGCACCCTAAGACTTACACCATAAGCCATCCAGGAAAAAGTAATAGAGAAACACTCACTATATCAGAGAGCAACAGTAAATATTAATCGCAATTTACCTCATCGCGTTGAATTAGCAAAAGAGAAGAAAAATGCTACTCAACTGCTGAAACATGTTGCACAGAGAAGATCAACTACATACCTTAAGTAAAAGCTTTCCGGTGCCTAACACGAAACCTGCATCAGTATTGCCAATTCCAGTCGCAAACTGGCCAAATGCTCCTGCGGTACACGTGTGGGAGTCTGTTCCTAGCAAGACCTGAAATTGGGGTTCAAAATAAATGTTCACACAAGAATGCCAAACTTGGATTTTTCCAATGATTCAACTTGTTTAAAACATATTTTAAAGGTACCCGCGAGAAATTAGCTCAAAAAATGACCGGAAAAATGCTTGATCTAAACAGTTTTTCATAAAACAGTTCCTATCAAGCTTTATTAAAAACTGTTAGGTTCTGTTAGGATCAAGCACTTAGCGATATTCGTTTGAGCTGGTTTTTTGCAGGTACCCTTAAAAACATGTTTTAAACAAGTTGAACAGCTCCGATTCTTAGCATGGGGCTCTGAACTATGAAGTCCGCACCTAAGGTCATTACTAGAAGGGGTATATATAGATATATAGGGGCAGTTTCGGGGACAACTAATTAGATACCTTACAAAACACCTCATAGTTCCCGATCAAATTTTGATGATCCGAGCAGCTTAATGTGATCAGAACGTGATTTTAAGTGTACCCACGAGAAATTAGCAAAAAAAATGACCAGAAAAGGCTTGATTTGAACAGTTTTTAGCTTAGAGTTTTTAGCTTAGATTTAATGAACGGTTCAATTAAAAACTGTTCAAAATAAGCACTTCCCGGTCATATGTTTTGCTAATTTCTTGAGGGCACCCTTAAAATCACATTCTGCACACATTGAACGGTTCGGATCATAAAAATTTGATCAGGAACTATGAGATTGAGATTTTGAGTGTTTTTTTTTTTGGGTCACTTGAACCGGCCCGAGTAAATATTGGTTCAATTTCTTTCTTGGAGTAAATATATGATCGATCGATCATTGAGCGTTCATTGTAACTCCAAGACGTTCTTCAAAACTTCGATTCGATTCCGTCCGCACCTCCTCTTTTCCGATCGAATTTCGATGATCTGAGCTGCTCAATGTGATGAGAACATGATTTTAAGGGTACCCTCAAAAAATCAGCAAAAAAAATGATTGGGAAGGGCTTCATCCGAATAGTTTTATTGAATGGTTCAATAAAAAACTGTTCAAATCAAGCCATTTCCGGTGTTTTTTTTTTGCTGATTTCTCGCGGATACCCTTAAAATCACGTTCTGAACACATTGAGCGGTTCGGATCATTGAAATTCGGTTGGAAAAGGCGAGGTGTGGACTTGATTGGGACTGTATGTATGTGTGTATATATATATATAGAGAGAGAGAGGGAGACCTCCCCAGGCCTGCAATGACCTTCTTGGGCAAGGGCAACATGGCATACACCTTTATAATCAGGGTTAGCCTGTAAAATCATTAAACAAATTTGTCATATCACTGCTCAAGAAAGGAGTGTCATAGTATCACAGTAGAGCACAAGTTCATCAAGAAAGACCAAAAGTTCCGACCTTGAAATTCCCAAGATCCTTGATATCGTAAAAGTACTTAATATTTTGTTCCATGGAAAAGTCCCTGCAAATATCAACGTTCCGATTCGCTCGATCATCATTAGTGAATATATAGTGGTCAGGTATGATCACGATCTTCTCACAGTCCCACACCTTCAATGTTCATAAAGAGAGCTCCATCAATACAACCATTATTTGATTTTGCTACTATAAATGAAAATGGGGAGAGAAAAAAAAAAGATTCTTAGCTCCATAAAATCTAAATTCAAGGCCAGTTTGGGATGGATGTAAGTAGTAAATATTTCTACATGGAAATACTATATGTTTTTTCCGACCATCAAAATGTCAGTCAGAACTAAAAAAAGGATCAATGGATATCATGAATTCAACTAGTTGTGACTTGTGAGCTCCCATTAAGTCCATCCATTTCTTCATCTATATGGTAACTTAAGCTCATACCAATGCGAAAAGTTGAAAACTCTCAATATATTTATCAACTTCTTCTCTAGCCGTATCAATTTATTGACTCATTATATTGTCACTCTAGGGTTTCAACTAGTAGACCTCAAAATCGTTTGAGTTTGGGATAAATTACGGGCTAGTCCAGGTCATTGGCCCATATTCCCAAGAAAATCAGCCCAATCTTAAAATGCACCATCAAGGAGAGGCCCACATTTTCTTACCTAGACTTGTAAGTAAATAAAAATGGGCCATACTCCTTAATGGAAATTAAGGGGCAGTTTTTGTACTGGCCCGTAATTTATTCTTGAGTTTGGTGATGAACTATTTCCATACATAACAGCTTGGGAATTGATTATTCGAATAATACTCATTCAAATGCCATATAACGGTTGTCAATCAACAAAACAACTAATTGGATCTAAAAATATGGAACACTGGAAAGTAATTCATATTTTACACCTTAGCATTCTGGCCAAACTCTCTTTTGAAGATTCCAAATGTGCCAGGTCCACAAACATCATGAGTCATCAAGACATCCACATTGACCCAAACATTCTCGCCTGGGCTCAGTATCGGTTTCTTGGAAGCCCTAGCGAGGATCTTCTCGGTCATCGTCATCGCAGTCTTGACCTAATCATTAAAAATAGTCACACCCCCGTGGAAATACAAGACATTTGCAAACCCATACTGAAAATATATTGATTGTACAACAAATCAAGAGAACCCAACTGAACCAGAGGTGGCAGGCTTGCGTTCAGTTTGCTGTGGTGCCATGACGCATGTGATTTTCCTGGAATTTCTTTTCTTGGCAGTGTGTAAGGAAAACGAGGGTTGCGAAGAGAAAGCAGAGAGACCCATATCTTTCTGAACCTTAAGATGGGAGGGGAAAAACAAAGGGCGATCAGTTCGGGATTAAAAAAACATTCATGACAATATTTGGGGCAAAATTAGATAATAGGAGGCAAATTATATACCTTGTTGATGAAAGGTGAGGAGCTAGATGCAATAGTAGATGAAGCCATGGTGGCCTTCAGGTTGTGAAATTTGCTGCCAGTATTGTGTGGACCTGAAACAAATTGGGATTCTTATGCTATGGCATCTAGAACATCCCCAACACTAACATTTTTTTCCAAGCCAAAAATCCCCCCCCCCCCCGCCCCCAAAAAGTACTCTCTTTAGTTTGCCTAACCATTTGTTCATGTATGTACTCCCACCCTACTCACTATTTTGGAAAACTACTTGCTTTGCACACAGTGATTATGTGACATTACTCAACGGTAGGATATCAACCAAAGGTGATAACAGCCAAAAAATCACGATATCCGGTAATTGAGACGTCATTTGCAATTAACCGAGCACATCATGTTGTCCACAAAAAAAGTAGGATATTGGGCTAACATCAGCATATGGGCCTGTTTCTAAGTTTTAATTCTATTGTTTTGGCAACAAGGGTAAATTCATACAACACAAGACTAAGTGTATCTAAAAGCCGACTAGTCCCCGCTAGGCGGTGGTCCAACGCCTAGATTAGGCAGCCGACTTGTCTTGGCCTAGGCACTAGGCGCCTCTTTTCCGCCCACTAGTGAGTTTTAGAACATTGATTTTTTCCTGGTCTTGCTCACAATGAGTATTCACATGCTTTCATACAAACTGAAACTGGATTGAAGCAGGACAATTAGATACACTTAGTCTTGTGTTATATGATTTTACCCGATGGAAACATTTTGCCATTCCTAAAATCTTTTCCATAGACCTCAGACTTGTGTTTAAGACAGATGTAAACCAAATCAAAACAAAAAAATATGCAGTCTTTGTTTTCATTGCATCAGATAGCCCAAGAGACAGCAGCGGCCAGTGAGGAAATCTATTAAAGTATTTCATTCAAAGTTGAAAACTCAAATGCACAAGTTCGGCACTACAATTTCCTTGAAACCCTAATTTTCGAATTAGGGGTTTTTTTTTTTTCTAGCAACTCTATTTAGGGTTTTTTTTTTCAGCAACTCAGTTAAGGGTTCTAAGAGAGAGAGACCTTCGTGGTGAGGGTAACAGCGGTCGGAGGGCCCAGAATCCGGTGGCGGCGGCGGTCGCCGTCGGTGGAGGAGTGCTGGGGTTGGGTTGTGGTGCTCGCCGGCGGCAGTGGTGGTGGGAGCCCCACTCTCTCTGGCTTCTCTTCTCTGTATTTTAATCGTGAAAGTGGGAAGGGGAAGGGAAACTCGCAAGCGGGATTTTTCCTTTTTCTATAGCAAAACGACGTCGTTTCGTCGCCATCTCTGTATTTTAATCGTGAAAGTGGGAAGGGATCGACTATTTGCAACTGCCAATTTTTTGAACGTAGCATGTTATCATAAGCATATAAATTGTTTACTATAGGTTAAAAAGATTATATTAAGAAAATTTGTGGTTACAAATAACTCCCCTTTACCCTATGTAGCTTATGTAACAATTTGCTAAATATGACCTAACAAATACCCTTAAACTTTCCAAAATACCATTTCCTATCCCAAACCTAATTTCCCCCCAAATTTTGAACTCCTCCCCAGCCCTCTCTCTCCCTTTTCTGTGTTGTCCTCTCCTTCTCTTCCTCCATACCACCACCACGCCACGCCACCACCAGTTTTATTCACCACCAGAGCACAACACCAATACTACGAAATGTTTGCGTTCTCTCATATTTGCTGTTACTTTTCTTGGCAATTCTGCGACCGACCTCCATGCGACCACCACCAACAGCCCTTCTTCTGATCCACCACTGCTAGCATGATTCCCTAGCAAAATGTTTGCACCGGACTACCACTAGACCCACCATCACTGCCTCCTTTATACATACAACACTACTTCAAAAAAAAAAATTTGTCAACATGTTGGATACACATTCTCAAAAATTTTAGAAAATTTCAAGTTTTAAAACTCGAAAATGTTTGGAAAATTTAAATTCCAATACCCGAATACTTTATACTAATGCATATGAAAGATGTGTCGTATTTTTGTTATTGGTAAAAACGCATTCTGAAAATGCGTCATGTTCCATATAATGCATTTCATGAATGCGCGATTAATATCACGCATTTTTGGTAATGCACGATGGACTGGTTCGTCGTCTTCTTCTGGTTCGTCGTCGTCGTCTACCGTCTCTCCCCACCAAATTATCCACCTTCACTTCATTTCTCTCCACCAATCGGTTTCAGAGAGACAGTGCGCACTTATTATATCATGCAACGGGTTAGAGGTCGAAGAGAATCTCCGTCTGATGTTTCGTAGATTGCAGTCAACTATGGGGTTGAAGCGGAACTGTTGGAGCTTGAATGGTCTGAGTTGCAGAGAAGCCGCCATGGTTGAAGTTTTTTGTTTTTTTTTGCCGAGTAATGAAGAAGAAGACATCCAAAAACGGCATCATTTTATTGGTAGGGTTTTTTTTTCCATTTTTTTAACAGTATTTTTATCCGAATATCATTTACTTAAAAATAAGCTACATACAGTAAATTTACAGTTACAAATAATCGGACCCGAGAAGGGGAAGGGGAAACTCGTGAGCGGGATTTTTTATTTATTTATAGCAAAACGACGTCGTTTCGCCGCCAACGTCTAGGTTGTCTACTCCTTCTCTGTTGTGCTAGTAAGGGGTTGTTCGGCTTAATAATCTAAGTGACTTATTTTTTAGAAAATTAGAGGTTGGTCCTCCATTTTAGATTTGATTTGATCTCAACCCTGAATATTATTACCAAACCTATATAGCTTTGGTTATGTTGATTAACGACTTTTTTGCCCACGAAAATGTAGTCCACTTAAAAAAAAAAAATCAACTCACTTCCCCGCCCGCCCGCCCCCTCTCTCTCAACTCACTTCCCCGCAGCATGCCGGACGTTTTCTCTGGCGACGACAGCGATCGGTGTATCAGAGGACACTCCATTGCAGTGGCACCGGCGAAGAGCACGTCACCCCTGGCGGCACCTCGGGCTTCGGCAGCATCGAATGAGGACAAATCATCCGTTCAACGTCGCCATCGATATTCAAATCACGATCTGTGTTTTCCCCAGTGACGTGCATCTTCGGTAATCATCTCTCTCCATAATCGCAATTTTCGGGAATTCTAAATCAGCACTCGTGTGATCACAATTTTCGTGAATTCTAAATCAGCACTCGTGTGATCACAATTTTCGTGAATTCTAAATCAGCACTCGTGTGGCTTCCAAGATAACTGACATTCGAAATTGACATCAACGGAATTGGAAAAATTAAAGGGAGCGTATCTCTCGTCGTCGTCAAAGGATTCCGAGTTTCCGTTGGAAAGTTCCTCGTCTGTCTCGCCTTTAATGGCAGCTGTGGACATGCCGTGTTCCGAGAAGTTGAATTTGCAAGGGATTTGAACAAATACACTACTGACTGGTCAGTAGCATTCCCTTTTTTTCTTGTGGCAACAGAAATTACAGATGTTACTTGAGGAGTCAAGATGCCGTTTAGAACAAATTTTAATAAGAGATACTTTGACACTTGAGGTGTATTGTTAATGTAATTGGCGATTTCCAGATGCGACAAACCGTTGGAGTCTGTATTTATTCTTTTTCTATTTGGGTTTGGGAGGTGATTTTATTTTGTCTAGATTAGATACTCCGTCCGTTGGTTCAAGAGTTGATCCCGAAGGCCATGCCGTGCATTTTGCTTGGAAAGGTATATGCATCTTATGTGCATTTAGCTTAATATTTTTCCATGCATCATTAAAGGTTTTCAATATCTTAATCTTTTATGAAATATCATGAATGCACTAACTTTAAATTATTGGCCTTGTTTTATTTGAAAGGAAATTTTGTCTAAGGCCTTTTTAAGTGCTTGCGCCTTTGTAGCGCCTTAGCAGCACCTTACCAGACTAACGCCCTTGCACGCGTGTTAAGAGCGCCTTAGTGGTGGCTTAGCAGACTAAGGTCGGCCCTTGTGCGCATGCTAAGAGCTCCTTAGTAGGGCACTCTAGGATTTTCACTTGCTTGGTCATATATAAACATGTTTTCCATTATTCTAGGGTAAGAAGAGAGTGAGATAGCCCACTTTAGAGAGAGAAAACATTATCTCTTTTGTTCTTGTGCTTTCATTTGCATTTTGGATGAATTGAATCTAGTATTCAATCATCCTTATTCAATCTAGAGAAATACTTTGATGATCCATGTATTATCTCTAGGTTGATTCTTTTGCATAAAAAATCTTCATTTTCAATATCCATACTTTAATGCCTATGAGTCTACATGACCGGATGATGCCGGAGCCGTTTTAGAGCGGGGATCAAGATGGTGTTGCTCGAGGAGTCCATGGAATCAAGAAGGGGCACGGGGTGCTAAGCAAGAAGCGGAGTTAGGTGTAACTTCAGATAAAGTTGGTGATTCCTAACTTGTTGTCTTTTG
Organism: Rhododendron molle; assembly: GCA_025413875.1. Lineage (NCBI taxonomy): Eukaryota > Viridiplantae > Streptophyta > Magnoliopsida > Ericales > Ericaceae > Rhododendron > Rhododendron molle. The sequence continues at coordinate 97,040 of CM046394.1, read as the reverse complement.
CCTAACCTTTTGATTTATGGAAATTTGAGTAGATTAGGCCGTGGTTTTATGCTTAGAGTGTGTTTGCCCCTAAGTAGTTTCCACGTATATCTTGGTGTTTGCGTTCTTTAGTTTTATCACTCTTTTCTTATATTGTTGAGTTGAATAGTGTGGCTTGGAGATAGGATAGTTGTTTGAGTTGGTGGTTGAGTTAATTTTAAATTGGTCGTCCCATTCACCCCCCCTCTGGGACTTTATAGTGCATTAGATAATTTCAATTGGTATCAGAGCGGGTTGCTCGTTGTTGGTATAATTGCCTGAGTTGATCCTGTTTTTGCACTATGGATAAAGATTTCCCAATGGAGGGTGCTTCTAATTTTCGACCACCTTATTTTGATGGAAGTGACTATGCTCTTTGGAAAACAAAAATGAAAAATCATTTAATATCTCAAGGCATTAGGGTTTGGAGGTCTGTTCTTTATGGTTACAAAGAACCTACAATTGAGGATGCCACCACTAAGGTGATTAGAGCGAAAAAGGAGTGCGAGTGGAATTCCGGTGATAATACGAGTTGTGAGGCTAATGCCCGTGCTTTAGGTGCCATCTTTGGGGCTATGTCTAGAAATGAAGTCACACATATTTCCTCTTGTGTCACAGCCAAAGAGGCTTGGGAAATACTTCGTACATCTCATGAGGGAATAGAGACAGTTAAAGTGTCTAAGCTTCAAATGTGCACCACGAAATTTGAGCAACTTAAAATGCATGACGAGGAAAACTTTGATAGTTTCATCTCTAAGCTAACCGAAATTGTTAACACATTTCATAGTCTAGGTGAACCTATCTCCGATCTCAAAGTGTGTCGCAAAATCCTTAGGTCTCTTCCCGAGAGGTTTAGGGTTAAGGTCACCGCCATAGAAGAGCGTCTAGATGTTGACAATTTGACCTTTACCGAGCCTCTAGGAAAACTCCAAATCTTTGAGATTAACCACCTCTCCGCTTTCAAACCCTCTAAGTCTAGTACCGGTATAGCTTTTAAGTCTGCCCATGAGGACACCTCGGAAGATGATGATGATTTGAGTGATGAAGAGATTACTAAATTTGCCAAAAAAATTTAAGAAGTTTTTTAAGAGAAGGAACGACCTAGGTAAGTCCCATAAACCTTCGTCTAATCTTATGAAAAATACTTTAGGAAATGATGATAAGAGGCCATCATTTGACAAGTCTAGAAAGCCATAAGGAATCCAATGTCACGAATGTCATGGTTTTGGGCATATTCAATCCGAGTGCGCTAACACCCTCAAGAAAAAGATGAAAAAGGGTCTTAAAGTCACATGGGATGTTGAAAGTGGAGATGATGATAGTGAGAGTGGTTTTCATATAGGAGGTGAATGGAATTCTAGTGCCTCCGTGCTAGTGGCTACCGTTGACTCACCAATTTCTCCTAAACTCTTGTCTGTTTCCTCTTCTTTTAGTCTTGAGAGCATTGAAAGTGATAAGTCAAGTGCTGAAGTAAAGATAATTAGAAATGTTCAAAATGAAGGTGAGGAATATGAGATGGAATCCATTCATGAGGCTTATGACCTAATGTATGAAGACTTTATGAAACAAGGAAAGAGAAAGAAAGAGTTGAAAACTAGCCTTAAGATAGTGGAGAAGGAGAATGTCCCTTAGGGAAGATCTAACCAATACATCTCAAGAATTAGATGAGCTTAAGAAGTATAATGCCAAATTAGTCGATAAGTTTGCTATCGTAGAGAAAGAGAGGTTAGAAGGATTGAGAGAACTTGAGAAAGCTGAGTCTAGGATTTGTGAGCTTGAAAGAGATCTTGGTGAGGCTAGTGAAGCTATTAAGAGAAATGATTGTGGAGCCACTAGGATTGCCGAGATGACACGCACATTTAGAGACAAAAGTGGTTTAGGGTTCATAGATCCTCCTTCCCTTAAAATGGAGTCTAATGAGCCTAAGAAGAAAATCACGTTTGTGAGTGCTAAAACTATAATGAATCCTTCCTCTTCTACCCACGCTAAATCTAGTGTGAATGAAATACTTATGAGTACTAAGGCCGTAGTAAATTCACATTCATCTATTAACTCAAAACCTATAGTAAATGAGTTTATTAAGAAGAAAGTGCTTATGTGTCACCATTGTGGTGTTGATGGTCACATTCGTCCTAAGTATTACCGTTTGAGGAGAGAGCTTCAAAAAAAAGGTCAAACTCAAAGATCTCAAAAGCGTTTTATTCCTCGGAGAGTAGTCCTTGGTCAATCCAATGTGGAAAGACCTCAAAATACCACTCTCATGCAACCTAAGGCTTCGAACAATGACTTTCTTGCTCAATTGAATTGTCTTGCTACTCAATCCTCCTACATTGTAAAAGAGATCGATAAGTTGACTTTGCTTGCTAAGGACATGAATGGTGCATCTCTTGTTCATAACAAACTTAATCAAGTGTGGAAGAAAGTTGATCGTGTTTCATGTGTTGTTCAACCTCTAGATGGTCCTAAGCAATTTAGGGGGTCTACTCCTCGTGATTAAGTTTGGTCGGAGTTGCATGTTACTCTCTTGTGCTTCATTTCATATTCAAGTCTAGAGTGAACATGTGTGTTTTTCATTCTCTTTTTCTAAGTCATTTTTGTTTGGATTAGTTTTTAGATTGCATCATTTTCCATTTTGTCTTTGAGTGTGCTTGCTTGTCCGCATGCAATTGTGTTAACTATTCTCCTAGTATCATGTTTAAGGATAAGTTTGGTTTTTCATGCGAATTGAACTTTGAGCTTTGATGACACTTCATGAGTCCATTGAATTATGCATAATTGTTTATATTGTGAAGAGTGTCATTGTGTCATTTGAATCTCATGCTCTCTACTATTTGTACACACTCTCTTGGGGCTTGGCCCTTTTGGTGTCTAAGGGTTCTCGATTTGATTCTTGGTTGAATTCTATTTGTCTTGATCTTAGATTGACCAAATGTTTGAGATTTACCTTTATATGCTTTCCACCATTGATTCTACTCGAGTGACCGCCTAGGAATTAGTGTGAAACCTTCCCTTGGTGCATAAAAGAGTGAGATCCTTGCTTATTGTCTTTCATTTGTATTAAAAGAAAAATGATATATAAAAAAAAATACAAAAGCAATAAAAAAAAATTGCTGTAATTCTAGTCTTGGGGTTGTTGCTCTAGTGCACCTCCGTTCTTTATGAGATCTCGCACCTCGGGCGAATGGCTACCTAATCATTGCACCATCCTAGGTGTGTGAGTCCCTTGGATCCATAAGAATGCGATATGGGGTTTGTGTGTGAAGTCTTTAGATCCAAACGACTTATGGTTTGACTTCTCTCATCAAACTAGTGTGAATTCTCCTTAGGAATTCCATTGGGTATTCCTTGACATTTTAAAGGGCCTCGCACCACTCTCACAGAGTTCACTTGCTCACTTTGATAGCATAGAGCATGAAATTCTATTGAAAAACATGATTCTCTTTAAAATATATTCATGTTATGTTTAAACTTTATGTTATCATTTTGGTGTCATTACTGCATCTCCCACTTTCAATGAAATTCCACGTTATACTTGAGCATGATACTGTGAAAATTTCTATTTTCTGTGTGCTTGATTTTTAGAATGCTTTTGGATGCTTGTATAATCATATTTTATTTGGGCATTTCAGCAAGAGGGAGCATTAATGTGAGGGGGAGTAACTAGTCCAAGTATTTCCTATTATTTTTACTCTTTATGCCTTAGTTTAATTTTGGTATAGACTTCTATTCCTTCACCTGTTGTGTTTAAGTTTCCGAGAGTAAGGGCCTTACGAGGGTTTTAGCAGCGCGGGTGCCCATCCTAGCAGGTTTTGCCTCTTTAAAATTTTAGGGAGATTTAGAAAGTGGGCGCATTAAGAGGGCCTTTGTAGTGCAGGTGCTCATTTCCTCAGGTTTCACTCAATTCTTATTTTGGGAGATTCAGAAGCTAAGAGCATCTCCAATGGGAGATGTCAAATATGACGTGGACGGTGCAACGGCAACTTTTGGTATCAAGTCACCTTCCAACCCTTTTGTCTTTACTCATGTCAAAGCTGACGTGGCTTTGGCAACAACCCCCTGCATGCCAATTTTGACAACTTCTCTCTTCCATGCCAAATTTCAAAAAGTTACTGTTGAAGTTTAAAAAGTAACCGTTGAACATTTGTTTTGAAAAGTAACTGTTTGACATTAAGGGTTGGAGATGAATAACTTGATGTCAAATAAATAAAATTTGGCATAAGGGTTGGAAAGGAAGGTTTTGATGTCAAATTGGAGATACCAAAATGCCACGTTAGCCTTCAAAAAAAAATTGACATCCCCGATTTGAAGTCCGGGATTGGAGATGCTCTAAGGGCTTCAAAGGGACGTTAGTGGGGCGCTTGCCCTTTTTATCAGCAAAAAGTTTGGATGAGATTCAGAGAGTTGGGGCGTGTAAAGGGCTCTTACAGGGCCTTGATCCTATGTCGTGCTGGTACGGGCTATAACGGGGCGTTAGTGGCACACTAACTCATTTGCTTATCTTAGCCGTTCGATTCACGCCTCTTGTTCAGTTCTTCCTTCGCGCAGTTGTAGAGGATCAGCCCCATTAGCGCCTTTCCTCGCGTGTTTGAAGAGCATTAGTGGGGCGGTTTCTTGTCTTTATGATCTGACCGTGCATCTCTCGACACCTGTCCGTGATCCTCTTTCCTGCGTTTGTAGCAAATCCTAGCCTCCTTAGCACTCTTGCTCGTGTCGTAACAGTGCATTAGTGGTGCGCTGATTTGCCTCCCATATATATACTCCCAGCCAAGTTTTTATTTATTTATTTGACCTTATCCACTTCTCTCACTAGAGTTTTTAGATGGCTTTTCCTACTTGAGCACAACAGCTGCCGTTCTTCCTTTGGGTTCCTCATCTAGGGCCTCCTTTCGGCTTTGAGTGATTTATTCACTCTCCGGTACATAATTTCTTCCCATTCTCATAGAAATCTCAGCTTTATTTACGGTCATGGCTGGTGGTTCTTTATCTCGTGCTGCTCCTAACGGACCTAAACCGTGGAGACGCCCATCCGAGTCCCAAGTCGGCTACAAGTTCTTTATTAATGCTGTAGCTCAAGCAATCCTATACGGATATTTTTTTCACAAAAGCTGAAATTTTGTGTGAGCAAAATGTTTTTCCGTTGGACTTGTTTCCATGGGTATTTATAATTGGTTTATTGCTTGTGGTTGGGATGATTTGTGCTCCGGTCATGAGTATGTTTTGCTCTTTGCTATATATCCTTGGTACCTTTGAATGCCTATTTATTGAGCAACTTCTCACCTTATGCTTGGGTATGCTTGGGTTTGATATTTTGGGAATTTGTATTTTGTGCATGCCCGGTTTATAATGCCTTGTGAATGCGTGTGTGTTCATTTTGTGTAGGCATTTAGTGAGGGGGAGTTCATATTTTGCGACACAGAGAGTGTTGTGCCTTTGTGGTCCTTTCTTGTGTGTTGGATTCAAAAAAAAAAAAATGAGAGGAGAGTATCGTAATTGGATAGTTTTCTTCTTTTAGTCTTCATTGGAGGCTTGAAAACATCCTCTTGCTTTTTATCTATTCACTCTTTATTGCCACTCGTATTCTCGTGTTGTTGTTTGAGTGCTCTATTGGCTCTTCTCCGTTTTTGTGTGCCCTTTCGCCTTCCCGTGACAAAAAGGGGGAGATGTTAGTTAGAGTTATTGGGGCGTTTGCTATGTTGCTTGTTGGAGCCCGTGGTTAGGGCTTATACTTTATGCTAATTTGTGTGTTTGTGGCTAGGGTCACTTTATTTATGGCTTATATGCATGTCTTGCTCTTTCTCTTCCATTAGCATTGCTTCAATTATGATAGCTTCTCTTGTCATTTGATTTCCATTGCGCTAACTTTTTATTGCTATCATATCCTATCTATGCATGCTTGGTTGAGTTGTCTCTTGCAAGATCATTGTGATTTACATGGAAGCTTTTGGTATCTAGGTTGTTAGAGTTTTTAGAAGGTTCTCTAGCAATCTAGAATTTGTTTCCTTGTAATAAGTTTTGTAGGAACGGTTTTGTCCCGGAAATGTCAAAGGGGGAGATTTTAATGTAATTAGCGATTTCTGGATGCGACAAACCCTTGGAGTCTCTATTTATTCTTTTTCCATTTGGGTTTGGGAGGTGATTTTATTTTGTCTAGATTAGATACTCCGCCCGTTGGTTCAAGAGTTGATCCCGAAGGCCATACCGTGCATTTTGCTTGGAAAGGTATATGCATCTCATGTGCATTTAGCTTAATATTTTTCCATGCATCATTAAAGGTTTTCAATGTCTTAATCTTTTATGAAATATCATGTATGCACTAATCATAAATTATTGGCCTTGTTTTATTTGAAAGGAAATTTTGTCTAAGGCCTTTTTAAGTGCTTGCGCCTTTGTAGCGCCTTAGCAGCACCTTACCAGACTAAGGCCCTTGCACGCGTGTTAAGAGCACCTTAGTGGTGCCTTAACAGACTAAGGCCCTTGTGCGCGTGCTAAGTGTGGGCACACGCCCCTGAAAATCCCCGCATTTTCGGTATGCGGGGGGATAGGTGTGGGCACACGCCCCTGAAAATCCCCGCATTTTCGGCGTGCGGGGTTAGGTTTGCGCCCTTTTTGTTTGAAAGCATGGCGAAATGCCGTTTTGAGAGAGTCGCCACCCGGGTTTTGCGGAAAACACCCAAGAAACCGATTTTGAAAAACGTTTTTGTTCACGCTTGCTTGATTTGAAAAGGCTTGTAGACTGGTCCGTCGTCACCTTCGATATCTGAGGTTCGGGAGCCACATTACGAGAGGGGAAGGGTTTTATGGCACCCCTCTCGCCCAATCCGAAGATCGGTCTCTACTTAGGCATTTTGTAAAACATTTGCATTTTTCTCTCTTTTAATCATTTATTCAGCCAATTAGGGCGGGGGAGCAGTTAATGGGGATTGACAAATGACAAGTGATATTCGTATGGCAAAATGAGATGTATGATTTAATGAACAAAGTATAATAGATTGAGAACAAGCACTTCTGTGAGTGTTTTGGACAGACTGGAGTGCGCTGCGACAAAGTGACATACGCAAGCAACGTACTGGCATGCACTGGATTGGCCAGTGCATGCCAATACAACTGGCGCACGCCACCTATTAGTGGCGCACTGCAGTAAGCCCAAACCCACAAACTCGCTCTCGACCCTGCCGGGCTCAGAATGGACCAAAGGCACACCCAGACAAACCACGCAGCTTGATATAGCAACATATATACGGTTACAGAGTATAGCAACAAATCAAACAAGAACAAATAGGCGAAAACCCCATAAGCAGTGGGGATCAAATAGAGGCCAAAATTTAAACAGGAAGCAAGAGCCAGCCACTGGATCTCCGTATAGGTGGCGACGCCGGTCATTGAAACCGTGCGCCACTTGTTTCCTTGTCGATTGGCTTTGCTTGGTGAGTTCGAGCAGGACGAGAAAGATCGAGGGCCTTACTAAGCAGTTTAAACAGATAATAAGCTACGCAGTCCTAACATATAGAAAGCAGTAAACCGATTTTTAGCATGCTTCAAGGTGATCAGAAATAAGAGAAACTGAAATGAGGATGATCAGTGATCCCCACACTAGTCCTGCCATGCAGCCATGACTGGCGCACGCACATGAAAGACTGGCGCGCGCCATCGATTTTCCACCACATTATTTTATTTGCGACTTTGAACTCGGGCTTGGTATTGATTACGGTTCTCAGCTCCCTCGTGGGTCGAAATGAATTCGAGCGAAGGTGGTATACCTTTGGTTTGAGATTGATGGATGGTTTGAACCTTGAGATGGATGAATGGATGAATGGAAGATGGAAATGTAGGTTGTATGACTGATCAGTGGAGTGGTGTGTTGCTTGCTTACTCTTTCAATGCATGAAAGGAGGAGACAAGAAAAACTAGAGAGAGAGAGGGAGAGCATTGAAGTTGTTGAACCCTTGACTTGGTGAACCCCTTACAAGAGTGAGGGAGGGGGTATATATAGAGGAGAGGGGGCTGGTAACCAGCTGGTTGAGGCTGGTTGGGTTTGAAGGGAAGGCTTCCTTCTCTTTAATGAGAGGGAAGGGTGATGGGAGATGTGTAGGAGAGAGGGGAGACAGTTCTGGACGATATAATCATCAGGGGAACTGTAGACCACGTCAGGGCGGCTAAGAAAGTCTCGGGCAAGTGGTCCCAAAAAGGTGATTGGACTGGGGAGAAGTGGCGTGCGCCACCCATGGACTGGCGTGCGCCACTGGAAACTGGCTCATGCTCGATGACTGACACGTGGCACTGCACCAGCGTACGTCAGTTGATCACTAGCGTGCTGAAGCAGGGTTTTGCTGAGGCCATTTGGTTCTGGCTCGAAGGGTTTGAAAAGGGATTTGAAAGGGTTTGAACGAGGTTCAGGACGCTCAGAGCTCAAACACATCATCGACTTCGGATGTTCTCGACCTTTAATCATCATTGGGGAAACAAATACCGTAAATAAACTACTCTGGATAGTCCAAAATAGGGTGTCTACACTAAGAGCGCCTTAGTAGGGCACTCCAGGATTTTCACTTGCTTGGTCATACATAAACATGTTTTCCATTATTCTAGGGTAAGAAGAGAGTGAGATAGCCCACTTTAGAGAGAGAAAGCATTATCTCTTTTGTTCTTGTGCTTTCATTTTCATTTTGGATGAATTGAATTTAGTATTCAATCATCCTTATTCAATCTAGAGAAATACTTTGATGATCCATGTATTCTCTCTAGGTTGATTCTTTTGCATAAAAAATCTTCATTTTCAATGTCCATACTTTCATGCCTATGAGTCTACATGGCCGGATGATGCCGGAGCCGTTTTAGAGCGGGGATCGAGATGGTGTTGCTCAAGGAGTCCATGGAATCAAGAAGGGGCACGGGGTGCTAGGCAAGAAGCGGAGTTAGGTGTAACTTGGGGTAAAGTTGGTGATTCCTAACTTGTTGTCTTTTCCCTAACCTTTTGATTTATGGAAATTTGAGTAGATTAGGCCGTGGTTTTATGCTTAGGGTGTGTTTGACCCTAAGTAGTTTCCACGTATATCTCGGTGTTTGCGTTCTTTAGTTTTATCGCTCTTTTCTTATATTGTTGAGTTGAATAGTGTGGCTTGGAGATAGAATAGTTGTTTGAGTTGGTGGTTGAGTTAATTTTAAATTAGTCGTCCCATTCACCCCCTCTGGGACTTTATAGTGCATTAGATAATTTCATGTATTATAGGGGTGATGTGTGATGAGGTGGGAAGCTGAGTCCCTGCAGCGAGTCAAAATGGCTGCAAATTAAAACGACTTCGTTTTGGGTAAAAGGGAGTCTATTGGAATGCACGTGAAGCCTTCATGCTCTCTCTGCACGTGAAGCCTTCATGCTCTCTCTATCTCTCTCTCTCTCTCTCTCTCTCTTTGGATCCAAATCCATTTTCTTCTCCATGTTGCTGAGGTACAGTGATGAAGTCATGGAGTGCCCCATACAAAAAATTTGTTCCACTAATCTCCCATCTATTATGGTCATCAAGCAAAACTTCATTTTGTAGACACCCCATTCTGGACTGTCCAGACTAGTTCATATGCGTTTTTTTTTTGTTTGTTTTGTTTCCCCGATGATGATTAATGGTCGAGAACCCTCAAGGTTGATGGTGTGTTTGAGCTCAGAGCTTCAAACCCTTTCAAAACCCCTTTCAAACCTCTTCGAGCCGTGAATCAAATGGCCTCACCAAACCCTCGCTTCGGTGACGCCAATGATTGATCGACGCGCCTGTTCATTGCCACGTGTCGATCATCGGGCATCAGCACCATATATTGGCGCCGCCACTTACTGGGCGCCGCCACATATTGCCAGTCAAATCACCTTTCGGACCACTTGAGAGACTTTTGTGGCCATACGGCGTAGTCTACTGCTCCCACGATGATTACATCGCCCGTAACGGTCTCCCCTCTCCTACACCCTCCATCAAGGCAAGTCTCATGCATTCAATGCATGGAGGCTCCACTTCTCTCTTGCCACCCAAACTTGACCCTTAAGCCGGTGCTGATCAGCTCTCCATCTCAGTCTATAAATACACCCTTGCATTTATTTGCAAAGGGTTCAACAACTTCAATGCTCTCCCTCTCTCTCTCTCTCTAGTTTTCTTGTCTCCTCCTTTCATGCATTGAAAGAGTAAGCAAGCAACACACCACTCCACTGATCAGTCATACAACCTACATTTCCATCTTCCATTCATCCATCCATCCATCTCAAGGTTCAAACCATCCATCAATCTCAAACCAAAGGTATACCACCTTCTGTTCTGGAATTCATTTCGACCCCTGAGGGGAGCCAGCAGAACCCAGGCTGGTAATCAATACCAAGCCTGAGTTCAAAGCTAGCAAATAAAACAATGTAGTGGAAAATCAGTGGCGCGCGCCAGTCGTGCATGTGCGTGCGCCAGTCATGGCTGCATGGCAGGACTAGTGTGGGGATCACTGATCATCCTCATTTCAGTTTCTCTTGTTTCTGATCACCTTGAAGCATGCTAAAAAAATCAGTTTACTGCTTTCTATATTTTAGGACTGTGTAGCTTATTATCTGTTTTAACTGCTTAGTAAGGCCTCTGGGATCCTTCTGGTCCTGTTCCAGAACCCAGAAGAAGCAAAGCCAAGCACTGGGATACATTGACAACTGGCGCACGGCCATCCATGACCAGGCGTCTTGATGCTCAAGTCGAGTGGCTGGCCCTGTTTTGATAGCTTAGATCGGGCCTTTGTTTAATTCCCCCACTCTGTTTATGGGATCTTCAGTCTATATGGCTTGTTTGATTTCTTTCTTGTTAACAAACCGTATATATGTTGCTATATCAAGCTGCGTGGTTTGTCCTGGGTGTGCCTTGGTCCTTCCAGAGCCCCAGATGGTTGAGAGCAGGATCTGTGAGTTTGAGCTCACCGGCGCGCCGATTATGGGTGGCGTCGCCCGATTGTCTTGGCATGCTGGTCAAATCGATTGCATCTTGTCGATACAACTGCGCACGACGACTCGAGGGCGTCAAGACTCCGGTTTGTTCAAAACACTCACGAAGTGCTTGTTCTCAATCTATTATACATTTGTTCATAATCCATACATTACATTTTGCCACAAAAATACAATTTGTCATTTGTCAATTCCCATTAACTGTTCCCCTCCTAATTGGCTGAATAAATGATTAAAAGAGAAAAATGCAAATGTTTCAGAATGCCTAAGTAGAGACCGGTCTTGATTGGGCGAGAGGGTGCCATAAAACCCTTCCCTCTCGTAATGTGGCTCCCGAACCTCGGATGCTCCGAAGGTTACAAAATGCCTACAAGCCTTTTCAAATCAAACAAACATGAACAAAAGCGTTTTTGAAATCGGTTTCTTGGGTGTTTTCAGAAAAACCGGGTGGCGACTCTCTCAAAGCAGCATTTCGTCATGCTTTCAAACAAAAAGGCGCAAACCTAACCCCGCACGCCGAAAATGCGAGGATTTTGCGTGTGCCCGATGGCGACTCATTGGGATCATTACATTAATTAAAATTTGGGAATTAATACATACTTGAAACAATTGTCAAAAGTCTGTCAAAACAGTACGCTCCGCGCTGCTGAAGAACGGAATGGTAACATAACAGGATTCTGCATCCGACCATTCCGGACTGGGGCTTTACTATTGTTCACTTGTGTAGTTTTCTCCAAATTTTGATTAATAAAAGTGAGCCAAGCTTGAAAAAGGCATTTTTCTAAACATTGCATTTCTCTCTCATAATCATTCGTTGGCGTTCTCCATTTGCATCGGTGCTACTTAGCCCCGTTGAGGTGTTTTGGGTAACCGGCACAGTTTACTGGAGCCCGGGGTCCTCGAACGCCCAACAACCTTCGACGATGATGAATCGCAATACCGTTCGACCGTTGCTTTGCTATACGCGTTGCTTTGGGAGGTATACCGTGGCTCTAGTCGGAGGAACCCCTTTAAGCCAAAACCAGCCTCTCCATGCGTACAAAGCAATAGAACCTTTCAAACTAAGACAGGAACCTGTAGGGTAGGATTATGTGCATCTAACCCCCATAAACTGTCTATGTGTTACTGCTTTCCCTATTGCATATCTGTACATACATTCATACCGTTTTGCATAGGAGCATGCTAGGGCGGCTTTTAGGTCTATCTGTCTGGCAAGTCTATCTCGTCCCTATCAGGACGCCGTTTGGACCAATGACGAGTCGTGCATCTTGATGATGTACGTTATCAACCTTTCAAAATCCCGTGAGTCAAAGAGACTTCGAGAAATCGGGACTTCCTAAGTCCTTGTCTAAACCCAATCAAAGTTTCAAACAGAAATCCAGGAACAACAAGAGGCATGACGTGTTGCTTACACCTTTCCGGTTACAAGTGCTAAACACTTACACCATTTCAAGGCTCCGGCACAGTGCTGCTTAAGCCATTTTGGTCATGGTATCACGACATTCACATCAAGTTGTTCCGCTCCAAATTTTGAAACCTTGAGAAAGGAGTAGCCGAAGGCTTAGGCTGTTTTGACATCTCTTGGTTTTTGTCGATTCAAACAAGGATACATTGTCGAAAAGAAATCCGAGGATCACAATGTCGTCCTAAAAATGCCGCGAGATGGACTTGCTTGCTAAGTATAGAGTCTAGGAGGACACTGACGACGAGCATTTCCCATTTCTTCCATCTCTTTTACTGAACTGCTGCAGGCTGTCACTGAGCTCTTCTACTTTACTGTCTAGCCTGCACTGTCAAATCAAGGTTCGAAAGGTCAAGAGCCAAACCTACTTGGGTCCGTCTGCTGGGTCTGTCTGAAGGAAGATTTGGGTGGGTTGTTGCTCAGTCCGTCACAACGGAAGCTCAGGGTTGCACGTTGTCAAAGGAGGATTCGCCGCTGTCTACTCCGCACGAAACCTCCTCATCTTCACCATCTCCACCATCATCTCCGAAACTTGTCAAGACTGAAGTTGTAGTCATGGCCGAAACTCCGAATCTCGCTACTGTCTTGGCCGACATCCAACGAAACATGGCTGCCATGCAGCGGAGGGCTGATCAGACCGATGCCTCCATGACCAATCTTCGTACTTTAATCGAGGAGCGCCTTCCTTTAGTGGCTGCAGCTGGCGGCGGCGGAGAAAGGCAAAATCCGGAAGTCGAGGCTGAAGACACTCCCCGAGAAGAGAACCCTGCTCAGAATCCTGAGATAGCCGCTCTGATCGCCAAGATGGCGAAGCTCGAAGAATCCGTCACTAAATCCGAGAGACTAGGTGCGGGTGGCCTAGACATGGATCGCCTCTGCCCTTTCCCGAATGCTCGCCTGCCTGAGCGATTCAAAATGCCGGACTTCGCGAAGTTCGATGGTACCGGGGATCCTAGGACTCACTTGTTGGCCTATCACAGCGCCATGAAACTTCATGGGGTAGAAGAGGATGCCATGGCTCAACTGTTCCCTCAGACTCTGGTTGGTCCAGCTTTTCAGTGGTTCTTGTCTCTTGACATTTCTAAAAGAAGAACCTGGGAAGACATCGGGGCTGCCTTTAACTCTCAGTACAGCTATAATGCTCAGCTCAAGATGACCACTCGCGAGCTTGAGTCAACCAAAATGACTGCAAAGGAGTCCTTTGCGGATTTTATCAAGCGGTGGAGGACCAAGGCCGCCCTCATGACCGATCGTATCAGTGAGAAGGACCAGATCCGTATCATCTCCCGTAATCTGTTGCCCGACTTTACCAAGAACCTTGTGCTGGTGCAAGGTGCCAATTGGGAGACTTTCTTTGATTCTGGTCTAGCTGTTGAAGAAGCCCTCAGTGACTGAGTTACGACAAGAAGAAACACCTTCCTCTCGCCAGCGACTCAAGGCCAAACCCGTGCCTACACCGGAACAAGATCGCTTTTTTACCGGTGCCAAGAATTATGCAAGAAGAATGACGGCAAGACAACACCGCCGCTTCAAGGTTCCTCCAACCATATTGCCGACATCAACCAAGTTCAAACCCCCCAAAGGACCCGAAACCGCAACCCACCTCGTGTGTTTTCCAATTTCGAGGCTCCACTTTCCTTGGTCTTGGAGAAACTGGTCAAGTCTAGTCATCTCCGACCCTTGACACCAACTTCACTTCCTCCAAATCTACCCCCTAGCCACAACCCCAACGTTTTCTGCGCTTACCACCAGATGCCCGGCCATCACACTGATACTTGTTTTCGCCTCCGTCATGCGATACAAGATTTGGTCGACAACGGCACTCTTCCAACTCCACCTCCTAAACCCAACGTTATCTCCAACTCCCTACCTCAGCACAACCAGCAGGTGAACCAGATATCCCTCAGCTCCACTAAATCTCCCAGCTCCACCATATTCAACCCCACTGACCATATAACCCCAGAACACAACCCGAAACCCGTTGTCTTGACCCAGGAGGAACCCGAAGTCAACATGCTGGCTCTAGAATGGGAAATGGCAGACAAGGCGGCCGAGTGGGCGGAACTCAGTAACGACTGGTATGAACGGTATTATTCGGGACTCCCCGCGGCCCCTCAAATCGATCAAGCCTGGGTTGACCAGATGGAAGCAGAATGGGAAGCAGCACGAGCAGACCCTTTGGATGGCCACTCTTTGTTCATGCTCTTTTATCAACCCGAGCCTGCTGACCCCGAGGAGGAGGAATATGTCTGGGATCCGCAACCAACGGCTGCTCAATTGGCTTGGGACCAGAATTTCTATTTGGCCCCGGCAGATGCCGAAGATGATGTGGACGAGGCTTACCTGGAATTTTTTGCCGACGGGGAAACCCTCCCTAGTGATCACCGCCAGCTTGGATCTTTCACCCCTTTGATGGACAAACTTTCGGACGTGGTCCACCAGTTCCCTCATGAGCTCGGCCCCATCAATATAATAGTGCCTGTGGAAGGGCCACGCCCGCGTACTACGCTTGAAGATGACTGCCTTGTCATGGCCATAGATGAGGTCCCAGCTGACTTGTGGGGTCTCGATGACATTGTGGATCTGAACTCAAAGCCGCTACCTGAAGATCTCTGGGACGTAGACAAAGTTGTGGACATACAGATGGGAAATGAGGTGTGGACCGTCAATTCTGCTCTGGTCGATGCTGGTTTCTGGGACTCGCCATTCGTTACAAATCCGGGAGTGCCTTTCGAAGAAGCCGCAGCTCAGGATCCCACATTCTGGGAGGGACTGGTACTACAAGACTTGGAGACGGCGCTGAAACAGGATTCCCCTGCAACTGTGGCATCTGTCGACAAGGGAAAACGCAAGATGGCTGAAATCCCTACTGACTTCTGGGATTTTGATGATAAAGCGACCTCCTGGTGGGATATAGCGAATGTCACGAGGAGCGGCCGAGTTTTTCAGCTTAACCTGCAGGCTGGGAGCTCGTCCAATCCTCCGATTCAAAGACTGCTTGTTCTACGGTCAACCGAGGAGTAATGCGCTGCGCACAACGAGGTTCCCAGCGAAAGTGCTATTCAGCGACAACTCGAGAGGATTCCGGCCGCCGTGTCTGTCTGGGGTTCGATTGCGTCATCAAAGGAGCATCGTGAAGGGTTGTCCTTGGCCTTGTCTCGTATCAACTGTACCAACTCATATCACCCGAGGCAATGATCGCCCTCGTCCTGCCTTTGCTCTCAAAGCATTCTGTTACTTTACTGAGAAGGATTTGGCGATTGAGGGAACCGCTCACAACCATCCACTATCACTGTCAAATGCAAGGAGCTCTGGATCCCAACTGTGCTCATTGACAATGGTTCTCGCCATTAATGTCTGCGCTTCACGAGGGTAGCATACCGCAGGGCTTGCAAAAGGACTTTCGGTAGCCCAACCTGGTTTGTCGAGGCTTATGATAGCACGCGTCGTGTGGTGGAAGGGACCATAACTCTTCTGCTCGATGCCGAGGGCTTTGAGATGAGTGTTGAATTTCATGTGGTGGACATCCCTGCCACCTTTAACCTGCTGTTGGGAAGACCTTGGATGCACCGGCCGGACATCATGGCAGTGCCCTCCATTCTGCATCAGAAAGTCATGCTGGGGCTTCCAACCGGAACTTTAACGATCTGTGGGGACTCTGGGATCCGCCCACTCAAAGAGGATGAGCCTGTGCTGGGGATCATGCATGGAGAGGAGGATTCGGACTTTGGAGGTTTCTCTTTCGACACTTCGGGATCGGTTCTCGCCATTGCCGTAGTAGATGACTTCATCATCAGTTCCACCGCCTTCGAGATCATGAGGAGAATGGCGTTCATGCCTGGTTTTGGACTTGGGATCAACCAACAAGGGATCACTGAGTTCCCCGTCTTTCCCTTCTCCGAAGGTCAGTTTGGTTTGGGATACGTTCCCCTTGCCAAAAAGGCCAAGAATGGGAAAGACGCGGGAAAACTTCGAACCCTCTATGGTAACCCTGATAGCTACTTCGTCCGTGAGGGAGGAGGACATGCTTATGTGGGGCAGATTGAGCCATTTTGGGATCCAGAGACTCGCGCTTGGCTTCCAGGGTTTGAGATCTTCGCTGCTGACACTTGGGCTGATACCGAAGAGGACATCGCAAAGGATGAGCTGGCTGAGGCAGAATTCAAGGAACAGCTGGCCAAGATCAAGGGAAAGATGGACTGGTTGAAGACTTTCGATCAGGGGAGCTTGGAGATGCTGTTCTCCCAAGTAGGTTTGGTTGGCAAGGAAGAAGCGGCCGAGGTGCTGATGCTTGGGCCCGACTCTTCAGATGCTCTCAAGGATCCAACCACCCTCATTGTCGAGGCAAAGGGCGGTATTAATAACTGCATTTTCACTCCACGCTTAACATGCATTGACAGTGAGTCTGAATCGACACAAAGTCTTTTGAGTCTAAGTCTAGCTCAGAGTCAGAGCTTGTGCCTCTTGGCCTCCACGTCATAGCTTCTATTTAATTTGAGTCATCTCGACTTGGCAACCCGTCTGGGTTTTATGAAATGAACGACCACCTTATTACTTTGCTGACTTCTATATAAACTGTGTCGACCCCGACGATGAAGGAACAGACTTCGACGGGAATATCCCGGCTGAGTTGCGTTCCCTCATCGAAAGGGAAGACGAAAGGCATGCTCAGCCTCTAAAAGAAGAAGTAATTTCTGTAAATCTGAAAAACGAGGGGGACCCCCGTTTGATGCAAATTGGTTCTACTTTGTCCCCCGAGGACCGTGCTGCTTTGATCGATCTGCTCAAGGAATACTTCGAGGTCTTCACGTGGTCGCACCAAGATATGCCCGGCATCGATCCCGAAATTGTACAGCACCGAATTCCGTTAGCACCTGGGGCTGTTCCGGTTAAACAGAAGCTCCGCAGGATGAGGCCGGATTGGGTTGAGAAGATCAAGGAAGAGGTTACCAAACAGATTGACGCAGGTTTTCTGAGGGTCGCCGAGTACCGAAGTGGGTCGCTAACATTGTGCCGCCATCCTAAGAAGGACGGAGAATCCGAGTGCATGTTGACTTTAGGGACTGAACAAAGCAAGCCCCAAAGACGATTTTCCGTTGCCTCACATCGATGTGCTTGTGGACAACACGGCAGGTCATGCCTTGCTCTCCTTTGTCGACGGATTCTCGGGATATAATCAGATCTTTGTAGCACCGGAGGATCAAGAGAAAACAACGTTCGTCACTGAATGGGGGACATACTGCTATGTGATGATGCCGTTTGGGCTCAAAAATGCTGGCTGTACTTTTCAGCGGGCACAGACAACCCTGCTACATGATTTTATCCATAAAACGGTCGAGGTCTATGTCGACGACATGATTGTCAAGGCTAAGAACAAGGAAGATTTCATTCCAGCACTGCGGCAGTTTCTGGAAAGGCTTCGGAAGTACAACGTGCGCCTCAACCCGCAGAAATGCACATTTGGGATCACAGCAGGCAAAATGTTAGGGTTCCTAATCACAACCAGAGGGATTGAAGTCGATCCGGCTAAGATCAAGGCTATTCTCGAGATGGAGCCCCCACGGTCAGAGAAGGGAGTGCGAAGCTTTCTGGGGAAGGTTCAGTTTATTAGCCGGTTCATCGCCAAGTTGACTTTGACTTGCGAGCCGTTGTTTCGACTACTCAAAAAGGACGTTCGTTTCGAGTGGACGGACAAGTGTCAAGCTGCTTTCAAGGCGATAAAAGAGTATCTGCGAAATCCACCCGTGCTAATGCCCCCAACACCGGGTCGTCCGTTGATTCTGTACTTATCAGTCACCCCGACAGCTATGGGATGTCTGCTGGCACAAGAAGGAGACAACGGGGTCGAGAAGGCAATTTACTATCTGAGCAAGAAGATGGTGGGTAGTGAGGAGCGTTATACCTCCCTAGAGAAGACATGTTGGGCACTAGTTTGGGCTACCCAAAAGCTTAGACACTACATGCTAGCCTATTCAGTGAAACTGATTTCTCGGATGGATCCTCTTAAGTATCTGTTCGAGAAGCCGGCACTCACTCATAAGCTAGCACGTTGGTTGCTCTTGCTGGCAGAATTCGATCTCCAATATGTTACAAGGAAATCTGTGAAGGGCCGTGCTGTGGCTGAATTTCTGGCAGATCACCCGATTGATGGGCCGGAGGATGTCGACTTTACTTTCCCTGATGAGGACGTGCTAACAGTGGTCGAAGAAGTGTGGACACTCTACTTTGATGGGGCTGCGAATCAAAAGGGATTTGGGATCGGAGTGTTGCTAATCACGCTTGCCGGTGCTCATATTCCGTTTGCTTTCAAGTTAAACTTTGACGTCACCAACAATCAAGCTGAGTATGAGGCCTGTATCGTCGGAATGGAGGCTGTTATTGCCCTTGGGGTTGAAAAGCTAGAAGTAATTGGGGATTCAAACCTGGTGGTGTCTCAGGCTAATGGAGACTGGAAGGTGCGTGAGGAAAAGCTGAAGCCTTATCACCAAGAGTTGGAGGAACTGATTCCTCGCTTCAATAAAGTGACTTTCACTCATATTCCACGCTTGAGGAACCAGTTCGCCGACGCCTTGGCGACTTTGGCTTCAATGATCGAACTTCCGATTGGGGTCCGGTTGCGACCGATCGTAATTGAACAGAGGGATTTGCCCGCTTATGAGTATGTCAACGCCATCGATGACGTCAATGATGGCCTGCCCTGGTACCATGACATTTGGAACTTCGTGGAGCGTGGGGAATTTCCCGCCGGAGCTACTAGGAAAGATCGGGTTGCTTTGCAGCGGCCGCCCAATACATCATTTGTGGAGGGAAACTGTATCGAAGGTCTCACTGCGGAATGCACAAGCTGTGTGTCAATGGGGCTGAAGCAACAAGGATCATGGAGGAGATTCACGAAGGAGTCTGCGGTCCTCATATGAGCGGTGTTATGCTTGCAAGGAAGATCCTCCGGCAGGGTTATTATTGGTCAACCATGGAGTCACAATGCATCGACTATGTGCGGCGCTGTTACAAGTGTCAAATCCACGCCAATCTGCAGCACGTTCCTGCGTCTAAGTTGTACGGCATGACCTCGCCATGGCCTTTCTCCGTGTGGGGTATCGACGTTATTGGCATGATCACACCGTCTGCCTCGAATGGTCACAAGTTCATACTGGTGGCGATAGATTACTTCACCAAATGGGTCGAGGCTGAGTCCTACAAGACCTTGACAACTGTTCAGGTCGCTCAGTTCATCGAAAGAACATCATCTACCGGTATGGTGTCCCTCAGGCCTTCGTGTCAGATAACGGGAGTCATTTCAAAGGAAGGGTCCCGGAGCTTTTCGAGGAGTTCAGATCGAGGTCCACCATTCCACAACCTACCGCCCACAGACAAATGGAGCGATCGAGGCCGCAAACAAGAACGCCGAGACAATTGCAAGAAGATCCGACCGCAAGGGATTGGCATGGCAGGCTACCATCGGCACTCTGGGCATATCAACGCGTCGATCCGCACTTCAACTGGTGCGACTCCGTTTTCCTTGGTCTATGGGATGGAGGCAGTGCTTCCCATTGAGCTGGAGGTTCCGTCCCTGAGGGTCATGGTCGAAAGTGGTCTTGAAGAGTCTGAATGGCTGAGCGGAAGGTTTGTAGAGTTGCTGCTGTTTGATGAAAGAAGGCTCCGCGCTCTGTATCATGTGCAGGGGTATCAACGTCGAATCCCCCGTGCGTTTGACAAGAAGGTGAAATCCAGGGGCTTAGTCGAAGGAGATATGGTGACGAAGGAGATTCGGGCCCCAGTGTTCGATGTCCGCGGAAAGTTCCAACCAAAGCGTTCAGGGCCTTACATTATCAAGACCATCCTGTCTGGAGGTGCTGCCAAACTCATCGACCTCGACGGCAACGAGTTCAGTACCTTAGTCAACCTGATCAGCTCAAGTGCTACTATCCCCGAGAGATGCTCGTTGGGCCGAAAACCACAAAGAGTGGGCGGCGCCAAGCAAAAATCGAGCAAGCTCGCTAGACCGAAAACCTAAGGAGGCGGTCTAGGCAAAAATAAATAGGCAAAAGTTGAAAGCTCGCTGGACCGAAAACCTGAAAAGGCGGTTCTAGGCAAAATTTAGAGCGTAAAAGGAGAGATAAAATACACGAGCGAACCTTAGCTTGAACTACGTTCTGACCTGATTCTCTTAAAAGGGATACGTAGGCAGTCTCACCTTGAGACCCGGTCACACTCTATCAACTCGATCCATGGTTACACATTTTGGCATCAACAGCAAAGGTCGAACGGAAATCGAGGGTAAGTCAAGGTGTTATCAGAAAATCAAAAGGGGGAAACCCTCCGTCTTTCATTTTTATTGCAAAATCACTATCTCTAATACATGGGCTGAGCATGAAACCTTAAAACAGTTAAAGCATGAAAAAACAGAACAAAATGCTTGAGAAGCCTAACGGCTCACAGCTTATTCCAAGCGCAGCAAAGTAGTCTGAGTCAGTCGATGTTTTCCCTTGCATGCACCTCTGCTCTCAGCCATTGTTTGTAGCTGTTCCTTAGTCTTGTGGTGAAGTCTGGCATTTCCCCCTGGAACGTCCTAAAACCCCAGCGCCTCCGGTAGCCATTGAGGGTTTGAGCAGTGAAAATTGGAGCGCGGAAGCCATCTGTGCTGATACGGGTATTTCCCTGCGAGACGCCCAGCTGTCTGAGAATGCGGCCGGATATGTAGAACGTGAAACTGGTCAGCCCTGCAATCACCACCCTGTCGAAGCCGTCAGAATGCAGAGTCATGGTGGGGAGCTCCAGCCAGGGACACCTCCAAGCCATCTCATCAGGTTGAACCTACTGCAGGAATGTATACCATTCCTCCAGATCCATGTCTGGATACCTCATTCCCCTTTGATGGATCCGCTTCAGGAGCCGGTGCCAGCCGTCCGCAGGAGGATGCAACAGCCCGAGTTTGTCACATAACCATAGCTGCATGAGCGAAAAGACAAGTGAGAAGCCAGATAAAGCCTGAGCGATAAAACAAGTAAGAAGCCCAGAAAAAGGCCTAAAGCCGAGTGTCGAGGTAAAAAGAGAATGTGTGAAAATCGAAAAAAGGTGAGCTGAGTGAGTTAACCTGAAGCAGGAGTGGACTGCCGCCGAAGGTATTCGCCTGGCCTGTATACACCAAGTCTAGTCCCGTGAGTGTTTCCGCCAAGACCAAAGGGACCACATTCTTCCGGCCCGCCATCCGGTGGCCACACTCACGACAGCGGGCTAACCGGCCGCCACTGGAATAAACAGATAGCGGCAAGCAGACGGACCACCGGCACAAAGTGGCGCTGGGCTTGCGTGACCATGTCCTCAGGTCACCATCAGGTGTATCGCTCGATCGGCCGCATGACATTGAGTAGCCACCTTCGGCGAGTGTTCGCCAGGCCTAGAAATTCCAAATGACGCTCCAAAGAGTCGGGCATGCTCACTGATATGGTGGAACGACAAGCGTGGCGGACACGAAGATACGCCTGGAACTCTTCGATAGTCGGGCATATCTCGTCATCGCCGAAACGAAAGACATGGACGTCAAGGTCCCAAAACCAGAGAGCAGCCCGAAGGAGGGCGGGACGGAGCGGCACGTGTCGCAAATATCGAAATGAGGCAAGACCGTGGTATTGGAAATTTAGCCAGTCGATACCCGAGAATTGTGTGAGCCATGGCCTGAGCAGGGTTGGCAGAGGATTTTCCATTTGAAAGCTGCTGGATTTTTGGGTGAGAATGACAAGTGAGCAGTTGTAGGAGCAACAGGGTGTATACGCTTCTCTTTATAGGCCCTAATATGCATCCTTTTTCCCATGTTACATTCAATGCCACAGGCTATACTCCAATGGCCACTTGGAGAGGTACTCTGCCCCCTGAGCATGGCAGAAACCGTGTACAAAACGCGTGGGGTCGAAAACAGGAGTTGCCAAGGAAAGGACAGTTGGTCAGACAAGTGGGTCTGGAACGCACCTGAACGGCGCACGCCCCTCATCCGGTGGCGCACGCCAGTGGTTTCAACATATGGCGCACCGATTACAACGACTGGCGCACGCCAGTAAAACTTGCATCAGAAGCAGTTTACAGCAGCTACTGCAGTCGAGCCTCCGTTTGCAATTCCAGGGTTTGTCTCGCTGCATGGGTGATACATACAAGTCATAAATGGTATTTGGGGCTATGTCAAAGCAACGAACCTCGTGCGCCATGCCCAACGAAGGTTTTCGACCTCCAACGGCCCGTATCCACTAGAATGGGGGATACGGAAGGTCAAAATTCGTTTCGGGAACTTCTGCCAAGTGTTCTCATGCCATACAGCTTACATGGACTTAATGTGACTGTGTGGGGGTGTCGGTTTCGGTCCGGGCCTATAATCGAGTCATCTTTGGCATTTTATACCCATTTTGTGGTATTTTTCCTAATTTTTGGCATTTTCGCCCGTATCTTGGCGTTTTCCTCGAGTCCGTCGTTTCCCACAAGTCATTATGCGTTGTACAGAGGTGTCAGTTTCCTTTGTCTCAAGAGAATTTTGAGTTTTGGCACATTAATGCCCAAAATGTCACTATTTTCTTCGTATCCTGGGGGACACGGAGCGTATCCTGAAACTTTTCTATCCATTTCTTTCGAGCTAGGTCGGTCCTATGCACATGTTAGCTTTGTTAGTCGATTCAGGTCAATTGTCAATGCATGTTGGGTATTAGTGAATGGATTATTCTTTTCCTTTGCCAAAATTTTATCGAAAGGAGATTAATAAACAGAAAATGCAGTTATTATGTCATCCCAAAGCAAACTATCAAATGTCAAAAGCAGTACTAATGTACGGAACGGCACAACGGCCCAAGCAAGCAAAACCAAAGTATGTGGGGCACATCTGCCCAATGGCCAAGGCACGCAGGCCTCAAAATCAATGTACCAAAGTATCAAAATGCTGAAGTGTCAAATGTATCAAAGTATCAAAAGCAGGCTAGACAGTAAAGTGGCTGAGGCTCCGTGGTAGCCCTCAGTCAGCAATATCCTCGGGGTCTATGCTGCCGCTCCCGCTGTCCTCCTCGCTCTCCTCAGCTGCAGCCATCTCCCCTGGACCGTATCGGAACCTCGGGTCGCTGGCCGAGTCAGATCCGCTGCTGAGGGACTCTGTCTCTCCTTCTTCTTCTTCTTCTTCTTCTGCCTCTTCTTGCCTCCTCTTCTTCGAGGGTCCTTCCGGCAGTTTCTTGTCGCCAGTCCTCTTCCTCAGGACTCTGCGGAATTGCTCTGGCTCGCTCGCTAAGACGATCACCACTCCCCTGGACTCGGGTCGTGTAGTGCTAGCCTGGCGCTGGGCTGCCGTCGGAGCCTTGCCCTTGCCCAGTCTTCCTCCTAGAAGCCGCCCTAGCGCGCCCCTACATTGTCATTTGCATCTCAAATATTTCAACATATATGTTGTACATATATATTGTGCATATATTGTGTGGAATATTGAAACAGGAAACCAAAGCAGGCATATCCAGGGTGCATTGTATCAAACATGCTCAAGCTATCTAAATATCAAAGGCGAAAAGCAACAAGTGCTTCGAGGTTATACCTGAGGCTGCACGGCAGGAGATGAGATAGCTGGAGGGTAGTGCAACTGCAAAGGAGTGCCAGCTGCTATCCTGTGAAATGCTTTCTCCATGGCAAGCATCAAGCGAACAGCCTCCTGGGCCCACTCCCTCGGCACCTGCAACATATTTTTGGAGTCAGGATCAAAATACAGTTTGGATACAATGTAGATGCAGTACAAAGGAACAAAGAAAGAAAGCATGGAATACCGGTCCCGTGATCTCCGTAGGCTCTGTCCTGGATGGCTCAAACTGAATCTCAGCGGCCTCCCCCTGTGCATCCCTCACTGGCAGCTTCCATGAAAGCTCAGGAAGACCAGTCGCCTGAGCATACACATTCCTCTCCCTGGAGCGTGATGCTCTACCTCTCTGCCCCTGTCTCTCCTGTCTCGCTCTCGCAGCCTCCTTCCGCACTGCCATAGCTTCTATCACCCCGAGTGGTGCCATCAAATGCTGCCTCCTGTATACTGCATAGTCCTGCCTAGGCCTCGTAAAAATGGACGCCGCCTGCGGCATCGTGAAACGCTGAAGCTCAGCCAGTGTATACCTGCTCGTATGCGAGGCATGCCGAGGAAGCAATCCAGGAACCAGAAACTCCTCCAAAGCGAGTGACTGACGTGTCACCCTGTCGCCTAGGTACCACTGCCACCCAAAGGCCGACTCCAGCAGTACTCGGCTCGCAGTCACAGCCCTACTCATCTCCACATACTCGGGCCCCGGCTCCGCGCTAATCCAAGGATCCCAATTCACCTGTGGCACAAGTCAACAGTCGAAACAAAAGACGTCAGAGATAGCATTAAAACAGTTAAGGGAAAAGACAACTTAGGGGAATTGCTTCGATACCTGTATACCCGACAACTCGTCAAGGTAGAGCCGGAACTCCATCAGAGTCTTCTTCGTCTTCCTAGTGCTGCCGCGCAGAGGCCCCCAGATCATCGCACGAGGGAACATCTTCAAGTCAGGGCATTTGTTCTCTGGAGGGAACATCCTCAACACCTCGTAAGCCCACAACTGCAATGTCAAATCAAGCAAGACATCAAAATACCGCATGCATGGTATAATCCAAAGGAAAGTACAAGTATGAAATACAAGTTGTTTCCTACCTCCCATATCCTCCAGTAACCGGCCCGCCGCCCCTCGTGAGAACTCTCCCATGAACGCATAACAGGTACTCCAACGCCGCTCCTCCCAGTCAAACCGAGAAGGCGTGTGTAGGTCGTAGAGGCCCGGCAGGTAAGACAGTGCACCGTGGACCGCTTGTTCGGGTACAGAGTAGCCCCAGTACAACAGGTAGGCCCTCGCCATCTGTGCCTCCTCCAACTCACAAGCAGGAACTCTCCCCTCTAAATACCTCGCAAACTGCTCATGCGGGACCATCTCCACACGTGGGCACTGGCCCGAAACCATCTCGGCGCGGCGCATCACTATGAATCCCAGTCAAGAGGATCGGATCTCCTCCTACCCTCAAGCCCGTAATCGCAAAGTCCGTCGGGGTCACCGTCATCTCCCCAATCGGAAAGTGGAAGGAGTTGGACGTGTCCCACCACCTTTCCGCCAGGGCTGTCAATAGAGCGTGGTCACTCCTCACTGCTACCAGCGTCCGTATAAATGGGCCAAACCCTGCAGCATCCACCAACACCCTCACTCTCTCGGGCAAATTGATGTATAGCTCATACGAAGCTGCTGGCCCGCCATGTCCTCGAGAACTAGCCACTCCTCTCTGCATGCAACAAACAGCCACAAACAGAATGGTATTCTATCAGTCGAATCAAGCAGCATGGTATTCTATCAGTCGAATCAAGCAGCATGGTATTCTATCAGTCGAATCAATTTACCAGTTACTCTATCGGTCGAATCAAGCTACGAGGCACGTTACCAAGCATTCTATCAGTTGATCTCAACTAGCATGCATCCTATTGGTCGAATTCGAACGTCATTAGGTATTCTATTTGTCGATCTCCATTATCTACGGGCGTTCTATAAGTCGATGTCAAAGTTAACAAAGTAACTCATCAGTCGAATCAAGTCATGTCAAGTATTCTATCAATCAAAGTTGGGGCAATCTACAGTCGATTACTACTTTCGGGCATCGTCATGGTCGAGTCAAGTTATCAGGATATTCTTTCAGTCAATCCAACAGGCAAGGATATTTTTCAACTAAGTCGAAGTTCTGCAAGTCGAACAGCATGCTTCACAAGATAATCAATTTAAGCTATGGACTATGAAGCTATAATTTCAAGGGCAAAAGGAAGTAGTTTACGAGTCATACCTGCTCCCAACCAACGGACATGTGAAACAGTGGGTCCCTCAGCACCAACCCGTCGTCGTAACTGTCCTGTGAAGGCGTGTAGCCGTCTATACCCGAGGGGACAAACAGGTGGGCTGCAGGAGGAGTGTACGTCTCTGGTACAAAGGTGGCTCTAGTTCTCTCCAGCAAAGTCTTGGCCTGCGCCACGGCACGCTCAGTCACCCACACCCCTGTCTCCTGCTCCCGCTCCGCTGCCTCAGTCTCACGTACCAGGTCGTCCTGAACACCCTCAGCCGGCCCCGCGTCTCTCGCAGCAGCCTCCTGCTCTCGTATCAGCCTCTCTTGCTCATTCCAGCGAGCAATCTCCGCCAACCTCTCTTCTCGGGCCTTCTCCACCACCTCGACTACATGAGGATTCTCTCTCATTATCTGAGCAAGTCTCTCAGGACCAACATACTCCGCCAGTGCACTACTCATGATGGGCATGTGACTCGATGACGCCGCGGGTGGCATGAACTCAACCCGCTCGATATGGTCAGACCTCGCTACCGGTGCCCTCTCATCCTCAACCATGGGAACCTTCTCGCTCGCCGGATCCCTCGGCGGCTGCCCCTTCCACCCTCGACTGTTCATCACCACCGCTGCTGCCGGCGCCGCCCCCAGACAAGCCCGTCCCAGTCACTATCCGACCTTCTACCCCACTTTGGAAATCCAACCGTCGCACCCGCGGGCCCTCTGGTCCAGAATCGACCGGCGCACGCCCCTGGTCCACCGGCGTGCGCCCGTCGCCGCTGCCATCTGCCACCATTGCATGGCCATCGCCACCGCCTGTGCCATCTGGGACCTCTGCACTAACACTCACCGAAGCCCCCTCCGTGGTTGGATCGTCGATTTTGGGCATCTCGACCTCGGCCCCTTCCACCCTCGACTGTTCATCACCACCGCCGCTACCGTTGTCGCCACCACCGCCTGGTTCCGCCATGAATGGGTTGGGGTGTGTCGATTTTGGAGAAGAGTGAAGCAATGGGGATGAGAGTTGGAGGCTAGAAGGAGTTTTGGGGAGTTTCGGAAGGTTTGAAACTGATCAATGGCGGTTTCGTGCCCATACAGAAGTTTATAAGACGTGGGGCCTCGTTGGGCTGGATTTGGGCCGGATCTGGGCTCGGGTCCTAGTTTTTACTAGCGCACGCATTATACTTACTGGCGCACGCCGGTCGTTTGTGGGCCTGAGGCCCAAGTTACACTCCTGGATTGAATCATGATAGTTTCCGGGACAATGGTTCCCCAAGCAGAGCCAAGTTCAAATCAACGACGATCCACTCGTCCAATTTCAAATCAACGACGATCCATCCATCCAATTCAAATCAACGACGATCCACTCGTCCAATTTCAAATCAACGACGATCCACTCGTCCAATTCAAATCAACGACGATCCACTCGTCCAATTTCAAATCAACGACGATCCACTCGTCCAATTTCAAATCAACGACGATCCGCTCGTCCAATTTCAAATCAACGACGATCCGCTCGTCCAATTTCAAATCAACGACGATCCGCTCGTCCAATTTCAAATCAACGACGATCCGCTCGTCCAATTTCAAATCAACGACGATCTATCCGTCCAACTTCGAATTAATCGAATTCAAGATCAAGTTATCCCCAGAAGAGTCCGCCTCTTGTCCATTTTTCAAATCAGCGACGGTCTACCCGTCAGTCTCTTATCTCCCCGGCAGGTCGTCACTCTTTGCTCCCTAAGAGAGTCAACCATTTCCTCAATCATGCAGCAGTCCACATGGCCTGTACATTCTCAACAAATGACGATCTATCCGTCCACTCAATCAACCAGGTTCTTTAAAGATTACGCATCTTTCTTTGGCTCGTATGATTCTGTTCTGAGTGATCTGGAAATGGGTGTCTAGAAAACCTTTGACTTTACTTGTACCAAAGCAATGGTATTCTAAGTGCTATCAAAGGGGAGCTACTGTAGACACCCTATTCTGCGATGTCCGGATTAGTTTACATATGGTCTTTAATTCCCTGATGATGATTAAAGGTCGAGAACATCCGAGGTTGATGGTGTGTTTGAGCTTTGAGCATTCGGAACGTCGTTCAAACCCTTTTCAAAGCCCTTTTTGAACCCTTCGAGCCAGAACCAAATGGCCTCGGCCAAACCACGCCCGGCACGCCAATGATTGACCGACGACGCCGGTTCATTGCCACGCGTGTCATCGGGCATCAAAGCACCATATACTGGCGCGCGCCACTTACCATCGCGCACGCCACTGAGTTCCAGTCACGTCACCTTTTGGGACCACTTGCCCGAGACTTTTGTGGCCGCCCTGACGTAGTCTACAGCTCCCCTGATGATTACATCGTCCAGAACGGTCTCCCCTCTCTCCTACACCCTCCATCAAGGCAAGTCTCATGCATTCAATGCATGGAGGCTCCTTCTCCCTTGCCACCCCAAACAGCCCCTTAAGCCAGGCTGATCAGCCCTCCATCTCAGTTTATAAATACACCCTTGCATTTATTTGCAAAGGGTTCAACAACTTCAATGCTCTTCCTCTCTCTCTCTCTCTCTAGTTTTCTTGTCTCCTCCTTTCATGCATTGAAAGAGTAAGCAAGCAACACACCACTCCATTGATCAGTCATACAACCTACATTTCCATCTTCCATTCATCCATCCATCCATCTCAAGGTTCAAACCATCCATCAATCTCAAACCAAAGGTATACCACCTTATGTTCTGGAATTCATTTCGACCCCTGAGGGGCGCGAGAACCAGTGCCGTAATCAATACCAAGCACGAGTTCAAAGCTAGCAAATAAAATAATGTAGTGGAAAATCGTGGCGCGCCCGATCGTGCATGGCATGCGCGCTTGATCCATGGTCGCATGGCGAGACTAGTGTGGGATCACCGATCATCCTCATTTCAGTTTCTCTTATTTCCGATCACCTTGAAGCATGCTAAAAAAATCAGTTTACTGCTTTCTATTTTAGGAATGTGTAGCTTATTATCTGTTTTAAGCTGCTTAGTAAGGCCTGCAGGATCCTTTTCTGTTCCTGCTCGAGAACCCGAAGCAAAGCCAAGCAGCGGATACATTGACAAGCGGCGACGGCCATCCATGACCAGCGTGCGCCAGTTCAAGTCCCAGTGGCTGGCCCTTGTTTTGATAGCTTAGATCGGGCCTTTGTTTAATTCCCCCACTCTGTTTATGGGATCTTCAGTGTGTTTATTCTTGTTTGATTTCTTGCCTTCTCCTGAAACCGTATATATGTTGCTATATCAAGCTGCGTGGTTTTTCTGGGTGTGCCGGTCCATTCGAGCCAGAGGGTTGAGCGAGATCTGTGAGTTTGAGCTCACCGAAGCGCCCGATTATGGGTGGCGTCGCCCGATTGTCTTGGCATGCTGGTCAAATCGATTGCATCTTGTCGATAACTTGCGCCACGGCGACTTCGAGCGGCACTCCAGTTTGTTCAAAACACTCACAGAAGTGCTTGTTCTCAATCTATTATACATTTGTTCATAATCCATACATTACATTTTGCCACAAAAATACAATTTGTCATTTGTCAATTCCCATTAACTGTTCCCCCGCCCTAATTGGCTGAATAAATGATTAAAAGAGAGAAAAATGCAAATGTTTTACAGAATGCCTAAGTAGAGACCGGTCTTCAGATTGGGCGAGAGGGGTGCCATAAAACCCTTCCCCTCTCGTAATGTGGCTCCCGAACCTCAGATATCGAAGGTGACGACGGACCAGTCTACAAGCCTTTTCAAATCAAACAAACATGAACAAAAGCGTTTTTCGAAATCGGTTTCTTGGGTGTTTTCCGCAAAACCCGGGTGGCGACTCTCTCAAAACAGCATTTCGTCATGCTTTCAAACAAAAAGGGCGCAAACCTAACCCCGCACGCCGGAAAACGCGGGGATTTTCAGGGGCGTGTGCCCACACATTTCTAGATCAGATCTTATATTTGGGAAAAAAAGAGTTCCTAACTAAAATTGTAATTTGAGTTGAAACAATTCATAATCAAGTTCTAAAAGAAGAGAGAAAATCAACCCTATGTCCATGGAATTTTACTCTCGTGAAATTAATTTTAGGTTTACAAGTTTAGAAACTTGAGTAAGCAAATTAAAGATTTTTTGTTCTCCCTCCTCAGGTATGTTGGACTTGATAATTGATTGGGTTTATATTGGTGGTTCTTGTGGGATCAAGGGATCCTGCAGGGCAGCCGGCCCTGCAGGTCGTGAAGATCGGCTCCGAGCCGTCCGATCGGTGCTGGATCGGCAATCAACGGTCGGGATCTCAGCTCGGCAATAGACGGTTCAGATTTAAAGGGTCGAGAGATTAAATCTGAGCCGTTGAGGCTCCGATCGGACGGCTCGGAGCCGACCTTCACGCCCTGCAGGTCGGGCCGACTTGCAGGATCTCCGATTCCGTTCTTGTGATTTGGTCAAGTTTGCTTAATTGATTGATCAAAGTGCGATTTTTCGACTTCCATTAAGTAAAAAATGACTACCTGTTTTGGGTATTTTATTTTGGTAGTAAGTTTTTGGGTTTGTTGCTGCAACTCATGTAACTCTTTGGGTGAGAGAAGGAAGTTGGAGAAGAATCAGAGAAGTCAGATGAGAGAGAGAAGAAAACGTAAAGGGTGATTCACGTGAGCTTTTCCTTCCCAATACACCCCAAAACGGTGTTGTTTTGGGGGACTGCAAAATGCAGCCACTTTGGCTCACTGCAGGGACTCACTTTCCGATGAGGTGTATTATGATACTTTTACATGTTGGAATTTATTTATGTGACTCACATACCACTTCAATTCTATTTATATATTATAGTATTTATGTTTGTAACTAAAATATGGATATTAGATTTAATTAAAGAATTGCCTAAATAGTTGGTGATTATTCATGAAAAGGTTTGGTGGCTATTCATGAATAGACATGGTGACTATTCATGAATGGGTTTAGTGACCATTCATGTGTAAGGTTACACCCATTAATGAATAGGTGCCTTATTACTTCTTTGATGGAATGAAGTATGAAGAGTTGTGTCCATTAGGAAAGGGTCCCGATCTATCTATATAAAGGCATGTGACTATCATCAAGTTACAAGTGTGAAAAACATTTATATAGATTAGATTGGAAATCCTACCCATTGCTCTCCACACAATTAGTGAGAGTTTGTGTTGTGAAGCATATTGGTTCTTGATCGACGGTTTTTGAATTTCTCAAGACTTAAACATCGTGGCAGAAGGTAAGTAATTTTCCGCTGCGTATTTACTTTGGTTCTCCCATATAGGTTTTTCATTAGTCAGTTCATATAATTCAGTTCTCATAATCAGGTCATAAAACTAGTTCTCTATGAAGACAATCAATTCTCATAAAACTGACTACGAAAATTGGCAATTCACATAACTAGTTCTCATAGCTCAGTTCACATAGCCAATTCTCATTGCCGTTCTTATAGAAATGACTATGAGACTTGACAATTAAAAATTCAATTCTAAATCAATTTATTTCCTATGTGAACTATTACTTTTTTACTTTTTTAAGACATGGTGGCCATGGTGAGAGCATTTATAAATATATTTGATTTTGATTACCTTTTTATTTTTGTTCAATTTTTGTTCGTGTGTGTATTTTTCTATGAGAACTATGTATTTTTCTATGAAAACTGTCTATGAGAACTATGTATTTTTCTATAAAAACTGTGTATTTTTTTATAAGAACTGTGTATTGTCCATGAGAACTGTCTATTGGAACCATGTATTTTCTATGAGAACTATATATTTTTTATGAGTTATGTATTTTAGTGTGTGATAAGACTATGTGAACTGTGTATTTTTCAGTTCACATAGTCTAGTTTTTCATAAAGCTAGTTCTCTATGAGAACAGTCACTTCTCATAACCAATTCTCATAGAATTGACTATGAAAATTGGCAGTTCTCATAGAATTGACTATGAGAATTGGCTCATAGCTCAATTCACATAGTTAGTTCACATAGTCAAGGGTATTTTTGTCCGAAATAATATGATTCAGGAATTGATTCTAAAAATATAGCTCTCATAGCCATAGTTCAGGGATATTTTTGTCCAAAATAATATATTAACTTAGGCTATGTGAACTGGCGGGGATATTTTTGTCCGAAATATTATGTTAACTGGCTATGAGAATTGACAGTTCTCATAGCCAGTTCACATAGCCAATGGTATCTTTGTCCCAAATAATATGGGTCATGAGTTGATTTTAAAATATAAATTTTACTAAAAATGGACATGTACACAAAAAGTTTAGAAGAATAGGCAAAATAGTAAAAATGCATGAAAAGTTAAGAAAAATGACTGAAATAAAGAAGAAATATTTTTGTGACATGTACACAAAAAGTTAAGAAGAATGGGCAAAATAGTAAAAATGCATGAAAAGTTAAGAAAAATGACTGAAATAAAGAAGAAATATTTTTGTTAAGACTAAATTAAGTCCGAACCTACTTTTTGGGACTGTCCTAAAATTTTTTTTGTTTTTATTCAATTTTTTTTTTCACATTTGTTAGTTTTTCATTATTTTATTTTGTGAATTATTGTTTCATTATGACGAGAGAAATCTAAAAAATAAAAAATTAGGATTAAAACCTAATGGCTCGTTTGGTTTGTTTTTTTTAAAAAAATCTTCAACTCAAAAAATACTCATTACTCCTACTTTCAATCATTACTCTCATTTCTCTCTCTATTCATTACCTCTATCTCCAATCATTATTCTCATTTCTCTCTCCATCTCTCTTTACTTATTCTCCACATCTCCAATCATTACTCTAATTTCTCTCTCCACTCATTACCCCAAAAACCAAACTAAAAAATTCTCAAAAATCCATCCAAACACAACATAAAGTTTTTGTATAAAGGCAAATCGTATTTATTCCAAAAAAAATTGAATTTTGTTTATAATTTTTTATTTTTTAGATTTCTCTCATTATGACAAAACAATAATCCCCCAAAATTGACGAAAAAATAACAAATACGATAAAAATATGAAAAGGACAAAAAAAACAAGCCACTTGACTTATTAAGTTGAACAACCCTTAAACAAGGGATAGTTTCCAAAAGTTCTGACACTTTTTTCATCCACTTTTCATTAACACATTACCCTCTAGCAACTCCTATCCCCTTTTTAATAGCAAATTTTGGAGTGACATTAATAATTATGTGATTGACATTAACAATCCAACAAAGTGTAATAGAATTGTAGTAATTCTTTACTTTTCAAGTGAAGTAGGAGTAGCTAATTCCATGGGGAATGATTATTCCTTCAATTTTTAACTAAGAAGTCGACTGTGAGTACCGAAACCATAATTACCGAAAGGTGTGTGGGAACCCATTAATAAATTAAAAAGTTACTTTTCGAATTGTCCAACAAAAATCAGCTTAATCAGAGAGAGATCTTTCAATTACTACTATTTTTTGGTTGCCAAAAATAGGAGGGTTGAGAATTTGTAGCAATATCATGTGGATCCGGGCAGCTACTTTGTCTCAGTTACAGACACGCGATTGAAATGTCTCGGGGTTAATTTGACCAAACCCTTCCTCAGAGGTCGCTTTGGGGCTTTCTCTTGGTATATAAAAATACGAGGGGAGAAGAAGGGGAGCAACTTATATTCGTGTGTTCACAAGTGAAAACAACTAAACTCTGCCCCCTATTTTTTTCTGTGGTGATTCTTCTATTCCTTCTCCTTCAATCTCAGGTATGATTTTCCGTTGATAATATATAGAGGTGGCAAATGGGTGAGTTTGAACGAGTTGAAACGGATCGTGGATTGAATATAGACAGGTCGAATACGGGTCAATATTAGGCGGTTTAAAACGGATTGAGTGAAATATGGGTTAGATCATATCCAAACCCGGCTCCATCCGGCCTGTTTTCATTTCTTTTATCCCTTTTTCAAATTGACCTCCAAGTGGAAAAAGATAAATGGACGTTCATTGATTGTGCCGAAGAAATTATAAGCGATTGTCTTCATGTAAAACAACTTCTTGCTGACAAGTGCACATGTGATGTCATTTTTGCAACCAAAATTGTAATGATCCCATGCGGCAGCCTCTAGACCGTCCGATTCTCTCTCTCTCAAGCTTATCCTAGGGTGTCCTTAGAGAAAACGGAGTCATATATACGGCCCTTCAACTAAGGGATATGCAAAAAGCGGACTCATATATATGCAAAATGCGGACTTCTATATGTATATGTATATATATATATATATATACACACACAAAGAGCTTTTAATGAGGGATCCCTCATTTAGCTAAAATGTCACACACACAAAGAGCTTTTAATGAGGGATCCCTCATTTAGCTAAAATGCCAGATCTCTCATTTTCGGGTCATCTTTGGATGATTCAAACCGTTCAACTTGTTTAGAATATGTTTTTAAGAGTACCCTCAAGAGATCAACTCAAATTATGATTGGAAAGTGTTTGATCCAAACAGTTTTTCATAAAGTTTGCATATAACTGTTTTATGAAAATTGTTTGGATCAAACATTTTTCTGTCATATTTTGAGCTAATTTCTTAAGGGTACCCTTAAACACATGTTCTAAACAAGTTGAACGGTTTGGATCATCAAAATATGACCCAAAAATAAGAGGTCCGCATTTTAACAAAACGAGGGATCCCCCATTAGAAGAGAGTCCGTGTATATATATATATATGTATGTTATTTTCCTTGATTATATATCTATTTACATACATATGTTTTCCATGTTGAGTTTAATATTTGCATCTTCTCATATGGGTTGATGAATATATGTCACGACGTCATGCACCCACAATCACAGACAAATCATTTTTTGCCAATATAAATTGACGATTTATCCTATTTTACACTTATTTTTATTTGGTAGAAAATGAGTGATGCCAAAAATGGTGATGAAGCTCAGGATACTCAATCACGGCGACCTGCTCCCCGTCTCAATGAGAGGATCCTCTCATCTTTGTCTAGAAGATCGGTTGCTGCACATCCTTGGCATGATCTTGAGATTGGTATCGACTGAAAATTATGATTTTCAATCAGCAAGTCTCACCCACCAAGGACGGAACCAGGATTTTATTCTAGCAGTGTCGAAATGTATACTAAAAAAATTTAGTGGTGACGAGATTATATATGTTGGGCATAATTTTTTTTTTTACATATAATAATTACATTTTCTAAAATTTTTGTCGTGGCGGTCGCCGCCACTAGACCTCGCCTGATCCCATCCTTGTCACCCACTGTTCAATGCTTACTAGAATACTAATACTAGTCATTTTGCAATCTTTGTTCCAGGGCCCGAAGCACCACTTATAGTCAACTGTGTAAGTCTTGGTAAACTTTAGAGCCAGCAATATATATTTCCCTTTTTTGGGGAAGGATCATATTAACCACCAACTTGTATTGTTATTTGCTATCTATTTGTCACTTGTTTTAAGATGAAGCATCAAATTAAAGTTCCTTTTTCAGAAAAACAAGAACCAAAAAGAAAAAAAGACGATTGGTCGAGAGTTTTGTCTCTTATCTTACAAACAAAAAGAACCATTGGAAGGACCGACATTGATAAGATTTGAAATCTTTGATAGGATTCTCTTTGGAATTTTGGTCCCTCCTAATGCTGATATCTTCCGCCTATTCAAGTGTTAGTTTACATGCTACAGGTTGTTGAGATAACAAAAGGCAGTAAGGTTAAATATGAACTTGACAAGAAGACGGGACTGATTAAGGTATGAATAATTTATCCAAAGCTGACATTGGATGATGTTTCCAATTATTCGAATGTATGAGTAACTTGTCTTAGGCTTGGGTAAGAGATGGTTAACTACTCCATGAATTGTAAGTTGACGTACAATTTGTAGCATGTTTTCAAGAACAGATTATGTATAATTCGATCTTAAATTGCCGATGACGTATTTAGTTTTATCACTTCTTGAATTGACGTCCAGGTTGATCGGGTCTTGTATTCATCCGTGGTCTATCCCCATAACTATGGTTTCATCCCTCGCACCCTATGTGAAGATAATGACCCATTGGATGTTTTAGTCCTCATGCAGGTAATTTTGGATTCCCATCTAACATGCAGAAAAGCTTCACCAAATTCAGCCGAATGTGATAATGTCAGTGGCGGCCCCAAAAAATCATAACTCTAGATCCCAACTCTATGAACAAAATTTTTAACCCATTAATATTAACTGTCATCCAAAAAAAGCCAAAATAGACAAGATATTACAACCGCACTTGATGAGTTTTCACAATTTGTGGGCTAGTTTTTTTGGGTTGAGAGTTCAATTTACTTTTGATTTGGGTGTTCGAGAGTGAAAATTGGGTGTGAAAATCAAGCTAAATCGAAATTACTACTACATGTTTTATTTAACAAAAAAAAAAAAAAAAGTGTTCAAGTGATGAACACCCTTGGCAAAGGGTGGAGCCACCTCTGGAAAATGTACAAGGTTGTCAAAACGTGGTACATTTTGTGTATCATTACTATTAAATTTCATGTATCATATGTGACTAGTATAGAGTATGGTAACGTACGATAATATCAAACTTATTACTTTTATGTTAGCATAGCCCAACTATAAGATTAAAAAATAGTAATATCCAATATAGTTAATATGAAACTTATTGCACATAACATTCAACTATAGAACTTGGCCTAATAAGAAAAATATAGCGTGTGTGCTCATAATGGATCATGCAAGAATTTTTTGCTTAAACATAAGATACATTTAGGAATCGGTAATTAGTATCATTTTTACCACTACATGATCAAATCGTAGGGGATAGGTATAAGGTTTTGACACCACTAATAATAGGAGTACACAATATGCCTAAATGACAGAGTCGTTCAATAGTGATTGAGATTCCCTAGTTTATTTAACTTCTTCATATATTCTCTTTCATTAGATCCAATTTGTAGCTTTACAATGCCAAACATGTATCAAAGAAAACCTATTACAAATAATTTCCAGTATCTGTCACAGATGACAATTGGAGAAGAATGTTCATGTTTTCTTTGACAACGGTTGTTTTTAGACATTTAGCTGCTTCTTGTTTACAATTGTAATGTACAGAAAAGTAATAAAAATTACCGAATTATCATTTGGAATAGGAACCGGTTCTTCCTGGTTGTTTTCTCAGAGCCAAGGCCATTGGACTTATGCCAATGATTGATCAGGTACTCTTTTAAGTTTGAACTCCTGATGGAAACAACCGAATTGATCATTTTGCAATATCAAACCCATCGGTTTGAAAGTAAATGAGTAATCATATCTGCTTTCCATTTGTCTAACCTAACAGGGAGAGAAAGATGATAAGATCATTGCAGTATGCGCTGATGATCCAGAGTATAGGCATTACACAGACATCAAACAACTCTCTCCTCATCGCCTTGCTGAGATCCGACGCTTTTTTGAAGACTGTAACCCTACACTTCCTTTTACAATTTACAAATGTTATTTTGAGTAACAAATTCACTCTATAGAGAGCGCAATGACTCCTAACCAAATGCACAGATAAGAAGAATGAAAACAAGGAGGTTGCAGTTAACGATTTCCTACCTTCCGATACAGCCCTCAATGCTATCCAGTACTCAATGTAAGTTAAAGTGTGAAAAGTCGAATATTCCAGCCCTCGACTTTTCTAAAGTATAGTCTTCTCCCATACATTATTTAGGGTGGTTTTTGAAATGATTTTCCTGTGCAGGGACCTCTATGCTGAATACATTATGCATACCCTGAGGAGATAGATTGAAAGAGGCATTTCTTCGATCTCTTAATAAGTTGTATCAACAGCAGTCGAATGGAAAGTTGAAGGATCTTCACCCCAGTAGCAAATTAATAACTATCAAGCCACGGTTGTTTGGTTGAACAAGTTTGTAACCAGAAACTGAAGAGGAATTTTGTTTTTCTTTAATATATCCATGATTATATTTCATGCTATTTTTGTGATTGGATTGAAATATGTTTTCTCGTAATCGAACTAGAATTTTTTTAACCATTTCCATTTCAAGTAGGACATGTTGATTATCCGTGGACGAAACTCATCACTGAGTTATCTTTTCAACTTACTTACATCTCATACTACTTACTTGCATCTCATACTGCATAATGAAAAAAGACTTGTTTTGGTCCCCTGTATTTGGAAGCAAAAGATACAACATTGTGATCTTGATGAAATTGAAGACTCACTTTATAAAGAAAGAGCTGATAGTTCACACATGTAGTAATAAAATATCAAGTTGCACTTATTTAGAAAAAAAATGGTGAATTTTGCAGAATGACCACAACCCTCACAGCATCTCCTATAAACCCACCCATCCACATGAAGCTCCAAAACATAGAAACAGCAAGAGACTAGAAGAGCAACGCCATCTAGTCTGACGTGCTCAAGATGGCTAGGAGTACCCAAAAATGTCTTCCCATATCAAATTTGGAAGGATAAATTTCAGGGCTTCACACAAAGAACTCCTTTTGCAATGGCTTGTATCAAGTCAATAAGTTTTCCGGAAATTGATTAGAATTGAGACCCGGTTAAACATCACACCATATTTCACCCAATTCACTTATTAGCATTAGTTACATAAAACTCTAGATAGCAACAGAGTTGCTTACATTGCTGAAGGTTAAGGTCTTATGAAAGAGCAAGGCACTTGAAGTTGGTCGACAAACAGAAGCCCACTGTAGGAGGAAGCTTAGACTAACCAATGACCAGGACGGATATACAACTCCACCAACAGTGCTACCATCACTGTCTTATTATCGCTGGTGTCATGAGTGTTACAAAAGTCGTCGGATTTCAACACTTGGCATTGGCCTCCCACCAAATGCAAACACAAGTTGAATAAACATCTTGACCCAGGGCATGGCACCCACAAAGTTATCACCATGCGTGACAAGTCCAATGCAATATGAAGGTGGTGTGCTACATACACTTGTTTTATATAGATCTATAATGCTCTCATGAATACCATTTATTTAAAAGTTCCAAGAGAAGAACTGCTGCAGAATCCTTGGCTTTCTTGACGCTTGGCATAGGCTCTCCAACACATTCATCTGTCCAACCCCTATCAGCAGTATTCACGCGTACAGCAAACGTAAACCTTTTCGCATGTGCAGGGCCTCCCTCGTTCACACACCTATAGATTTCAAGTTCAAAATGGCTTAATCAACAATTTCATAGAATTCAAACCATAAAGTTTAACATGTACCCTACCATTATTACCAACAAAGACAAGTTCATTCCATTTATTCTTCTTACCGGTACAATGGAATTGGCCAATTTCTACGCAAGCAGATGTCATTCAAGGTCTGTCTTGTAAATGTTTGGCTGCCATTCTTCTTCTTTCCATCTTCACAACCATTCTCCTTAGCTACAGTTGTCTCCCTTTCTTTCAAAGCAACAAGGGCATTCCTGGCGGCTAACTTCTGCGCCATTTTCTTTTGTGGATTCTGAGCAATCCCAACCTGGATACCATCAACGAAAACTTCTACAGTGGCCACATTGCCACTTCGAGTAGCTTTGTACTCCAGACCTTCAGCCTGTTGCTGGCACCGTTCTTGCAGCTCCCGCACTGGATGCATTGGTAGAGTTTCAGGAGTGACCATTGGATGCAGCAAAGGTTGGAAGACCTGAAATATACCAAGGCTAAGAAGCACGGATACAGACACTAGCATTGACACGGCAGGGAAGACAACGCGGAAATTTTATCTACCTAATAAAACACAAGGGTGTGGGCCTCCACACAAGACAAGTTGATCCAAGGGCTGAGATTGATTTGATCCAAGGGCCAATGTGTGCTCTCCAACTCTCTTAAGAAAACACCTACACTCTTACAAATATATTACAAAAATGCCATCGACTCTTTTTATCTATTGCTCGACTTCTAGCGTTGGCATAAAAAAACAAAAATATATTACAAAAATGCCCATGCCTACGGCACCGGGGTGCGTAGTGCCATAGGCACGGGCAAACACTAGTATATATCTATATATATATATATATCGGGGCGGTTCAAGGGACACCCAAAAAAACACCTAAAAAAATAATGGACTGCTCAAATACCCCATAGTTCCCGATCAAATTTTGATGATCTGAGCCGCTCAATGTGATCAGAATGTGATTTTAAGGGTACCTGCGAAAAATTGGCAAAAAAAATGACCGGGAAAGGCTTGATCTGGGCAGTTTTTAGCTTAGATTTAATGAACGGTTCAATTAAAAACTACTCAAAACAAGCACTTCCCGGTAATTTTTTTTGCCGATTTCTCGCAAGTACCCTTAAAATCACGTTCTGCACACATTGAGCGGTTCGGATCATCAAAATTTGATCGGGAACTATGAGATTGAGATTTGGAGTGTTTTTTTAGATGTTTTTTTTAAATGTCCCTGGAACCGTCCCATATATATAACATCACACGTTCCGACCTAGGATAATAACATCATGAGCTTGGTCTTACTTCACAGTCGGGAAACGAAAGAAGACTGTCATCTCCAAGTTTCACTCACGTGTATATATATATTTATTGCTTATTCATATGAACACTTCCATCCGGAAATAACCAAAACTAAAGCCTAAAGGTATATTTACATTCGTGTTGTTTTGTTTTTAAGTATTACACGTTGAACAAGGGTTTAATATGGTCCATAATTCTATATTTGCATTTTTTCTCATTTTTTTGGAATGTAATAGCCATGAAATAAGCTTTCAATATTATAAATTGATCCTTGTGATGTTTCTATCTATATCCAAATTGAGATACAGGTGTCGATGTGTCCCCCACTTAAAAACAATTAAATTTATTGGACATGTCACGTGGCATGTCCCGTAAGCATCCCCGCTTGTCCCTGGCATGTCATGTGTCTTTAGAGTGTCCGACACGGATACAAAAAATCAGTAGGAGTGTCATGTTTCATAGTACTAAGCAGTGTTGTCAATCCCATAACATACCGGTAATAGAACGGAACAGGTGATCAGTACCAGCAAAAATACCGCCCTTAGAACGGAACAGGTGATCAGTACCAGCAAAAATACCGCCCTGTACCCGTCGATACTGGGTGTACGGGTACAGGCTGTACAAAAATACTCGTGCATTTTTTCCTCTTCCTAAAAAAAGGTTAGAATTTTAAGATAATTCAACAAAACTTGGAGTCTATAATACGTTAAATCATCTTAATTTGTTACTAACTAGGACTACTATTAAGGTGTATCTAAGTGCTAGAATTTGTTTTATTAACTCTACTTTGAGTTTTTTGGTTATTTGTAACTATATTTAAAATATATATTGCTACCGATCTGAACGGTACCGAGATACACCGGTACCAAAACGACCGTCGGTACGCTTGCCAGCACGAAATTGACAACTTTAGTACTGAGGACTAAGAAAATGGAAGGCAAACACAAAAAAGATGGTACAACAAATTGTATGTTAGAATTCTGGAAGTCACCTGCCAAACAACTGTAGTATCACGTCCGCTGTCAAGAAAGATGGCACCAGCAATAGATTCAAAAATGTCACCAAGAACCTTGGGAGCCTTGCAATCCCCCAAACCAAAGGAGTTGAGCCCTGGTTTTGACAATTCGTTTTGAGCTTCCTTCACAAAATCTCGAATCTGGAAATGGAAATAGAGTTAAAAAGGATCCCAAGCAAAAAAAGAAAGAAATTGAAAGTATACCCAACCCCTTAGAAGGGCAAATTACACAGCCCTTGCATTTTAGATTCATATAACGGTATACCCATGCCTTGAACATTGATAACGAGTTAAACAGAATACTGCTATCTGTACTAATTTGATAAACTTCTATTTAGCAGTCATACAATTATGCTCAACAATTTGTCTCACTTGCAAGCCACCCCTTAATCTGTAATTGCTACTTGCGAGGTCAGAAGAAGAGATGATATTTTGTGCATGTGCGCAGACACCGTTTAATTTTATACACCATTTTCCTAGACCTATATCTCTAATACAACAGGGCATCCTCTTTATCTTGTTCATATTTTAGTTAAAACCTCTTTTAATAGGTAGGTTCCTATCATTTCTTGTTAAATAGATTAAATTCACTTGTCACAACCAATATACGGAACTACGTAAATCAGGCCATGGTCACTGCATCTGAAATCGTTCGTTCACCCGAAAGTCTTCTCTCTACACTAAAACGCTAAATCATTTAGGCTCTTTCACAAAGGAATTTCATATGGTGAATAAGGAAGTTCCTTCTCCGTTTTGCATGTCGATTAGCAATTGCATACGCTATTTGACCAACGATCATATAATTCCTAGACTAGAAAAGGCAGACCCACTTACAGACCCTGACCATGCTCCGAGATAGGATGATCAATAAGGCTTTTCCTTTTAACGTAAAAACTGATACAGCGATTTTAAGAAAAAATTCCACTCAAGGGACTTGCAGGGACCAACTCCACGGAATTTTTCTTAATTAACCTGAATTTTTCTTAATTAACCTGAAAATTAGTACCAACTCCACGGAATTTTTCTTAATTAACCTGAAAATTAGTATAATAGGCAAAAATATTTGGAGTTGTGCAGGGGCATGGGTCCCCCCTTGCACCCCACTGGGACCACCCCTGGACACATATATAGCGACCTCTAGAAGTGTCATTGCTTCATAGGTTGTGGGTGTTAGGCTTGCTTCATGGGCAGGGCCGGCCCAATGTATTTGGGGGCCCTAGGCAGAATCATGAAGTGAGACCCTACTTATTTTTACAATTAAAAACAATAATAATAATATCTCTATATATAATTAATTTAGTCCATACTAAACATCGTAAATGCTTTGGTTCTAGTGGCTTAGGTTGTGCCTTTAATTTTCTTTGACATGGGTTCAAACCATAGTAAATCAAATGGCCTATATTTGAGTTATTTTGGCAAATAAACACACTTCAAAAAAGTAACAACAATGAGGTTCTAACTCAGTAACTTCTTGTGGTATTAAATCAACTTACCGCTGAAGCACCATACACACTTGTCCTATTATACGAACCAATAATATATATATATATACTTACTTTATAAAGGGGCCCTACTTTGGGGCCCCAGGCCTAGGCCTTGCCCTTGGGCCAGGCCTGTTCTTGGGTTTGGGTTGAAGTGGGAAGAGGAAGGAGGCAGGATGCGCATGGTTTGGATTGGGAGGGGATTATGGTGTTCGGTAAGTCGGGGAGCAATAGAAGGGGTGGTTGGATGTGCAGGGATTGGGTTGGGGTAGTGGAGCAATAGAAAGGGCGGTCAGATGTGCATGGATTTAGGAAACAGAGAGTCGGGTGTTTGGGGAAACAAATAGTCACATCCATTTGGATAAAAGAGTGGCAGGGTTTTCCCACTGAGATGCCCTAGATCAGAACGGATGGATGGGGTGGTTGGTGGCGTTCGGTGATATAGATGTAGACATGTCAATGGGAGTGGAATGGAGTAGGGTGGGGTGGCAAAGGAAAGGAATTGAGATGATCTGACGGCATTGAGTAAATCCATTACTTCATGAGAAGGGTAGTTGCTGCATTTGATGTAAATCAATATCCAGGGATAAGAACATGTAGTATCATGACCTTCATCGATTCTATTAAGCTTAAAGTTAGTGGAGGGTTGGTGTAATTTTGTCAATCTAGCCCTCAAAGGATGTCAGCGTAATCTATCCCTTTAACCACATAAAAGGAATACTGGCGTGAAGAAGTTACAAAACCTGTTTCTCAAGGGCACTGGACCCATGCCTAAGGTGCAAGTGAAGCTTATGTTTAACAGCAACCCGTGCAAAGTTTTCATTGTTCACAGCAGCAGCTCGCAAGTCAGTCAAGCGGCCGGGAGGCAGATCTGTGTAGGTAAAGAACAAATGCCTTGTAATTAAATGATCCAAGACTGCATCACCAACAAACTCCAGCCGCTGGTAACAGGACACGCCAGATGATGGCCTTGAAGCATGAGTAATAGCTTCAACCAACAAGCCCCTATCTTTGAACTTGATATTTAAAGCGCCTTCTAAACCACCGAAATCAACGCTCCTAAGTATGCTCTCTGGAA
This sequence comes from Rhododendron molle, assembly GCA_025413875.1. Classification (NCBI taxonomy): domain Eukaryota; kingdom Viridiplantae; phylum Streptophyta; class Magnoliopsida; order Ericales; family Ericaceae; genus Rhododendron; species Rhododendron molle. The sequence goes on along the minus strand of CM046394.1, from coordinate 52,749 downwards.
CATCGCCGGGCCTGGTTGTGCACTCTAATTCTTTAGAATCAAAGTCTACCTGAATTCCAATCCATTTCATGAGGTGGTTTGCAGCGTTCTTCCCGCCTTCAACATAATAAACTCCGATAAGTGCTTCAACAACATCTGCTAGTGTCTTGCTAGATAGGACTCGATAGGAACTCGAATCACTCTCGAGCTCGCCATCTTCCATTTCATTATCTTCATACCCATCATCACCATTACCATCTTCTGGCACAGTTTCGGTAAGTGCTCTCTCATTATGAAAGAAGGATGACTCTGTTTCTTTAATATCCTCATCAAAGACAGGTAGCACCCCAGGAGCAGCCCATCTAGATGGAGCAAATCGATCTGCTTGGATATAGGATTGAAGTCCCTTCTTCAATGCACACTGATATAAAACCATGTTACTCACCATTTGTTGTCTCATTCTCGTGAGCTGACCTTCATGTTTCTGAGGATATTTAAGAAAAAGAAACCGGCTAACCACCCATTTCAGGTAAGCATCTCCCAGAAGCTCAGCTCTTTCGTAACAGAAAGTCTCCTGGCATGAAGCAGCAGTCAAAGCTTCCAAGATCTGTGAATGGAGGTATACAATTATCATAAAATGCTAATCTATTTAAAAAAAAAAAAGTCTTGAAAATGAAATACCTTTAAAGCAGGGACAGGGTAATCAATTATATCCTTCAGCTGAATGGCTAGCAGCATGCTTTCGATCCTCCTCATTATTGAGGGCAATCTTTGGGCACCTCGAACAAGTGATGCAGGAAGAGGATGTACAAAACACAGCTCCGGAGGGAGGAAGACATAATATGTTTTATCAAGTGCCTCGTCAGATTCATCTTCATGATCTGAACCAAGAAAAAGTCCCCCAGTTACCTCCAGAAGCCACAAAATGATGCAAAGTCAAGTTGATTAAAAGGTTCACCACTGGGGAAAAAAGATAAAACGCAAAAAGATGAAACCTTCAGAATGTTCAAACCGAGGGGAAAGGAGATTCTTGCAATATGAAACACCACGCCCTCTTATAAGAGGTTGCTGCTTATAGGTCAACTCGACTCCATACCTGTTATGATATCAGACCGACTAGCTAAATGCACCTGTGTTGTGCAAGAAGAGCTAGAAACTTCCCCAGTCAAGAAGGATTCTTAAACTACTGACACTTACGAAACACCTCGATGGAGGTGTCTTATCTCACACCTGAAACTGAAAGTAGTTTAAATGATCCCTTCTCAGATTGAGATCTGCTTCTCTCTCCTTCAGGCACAACAACCTAGGGGCATTAAAGCTATCCGGTCCTTGCATTAAAACCAAGCAACTGTTAGCAGCTGGAACAATTTAACAGCAAATATCCTCTCTTTTTCTGAAATACAGAAATAGGGGAAAATTAGGAACAGAGAACTCTTGAGATTGGGAGTAGAATAATACTTCTGCTTGTAGTAGTTGGCATATGAGCTGTACTCCAAAGGACCAAGGTAACCCTCTTTCCTTGGGAATGAGTTCTCCGCAGTCATATCATAACGTACAGAGTCCACATAAAACCTCTTTCCGGAGTGAGCAGCCGTTACAATTCTACCCTCAAGATCTTCCACACTTATACAAGAATCTGCCATCATGATTTTTTTATTAGCCAAAGCCAAATGACTTTCCATTTCTGCTAGGTCTCGACTAGGAACCAATCCAGATGCTTTCACAATGTCAAATTGTGCTACAGCTCCTCTAATGCCATAAGTAGGATGGGATTTTTGTCCAAAAGCCATGCCATGTCGCAATTTCCCAAATCCGTACTCCCTTCGATCTCCACCTAGTGTTCGCTCATTCGTGCCAAGGTAAACATCAGGCCGAGCTCTCTGAAGTGGATTGCTCCATGCATCTGTCGTAGTTATTTGTTTAATGAGATCCCAGTCAATTTCTTTAAGAGGATCTACAGACTTATCGCCAACCATAGGGACAAACAAATATGCCTTTGCAGGATCCCAAGGAGTCGTAGATGGTTCAACATCCACGTCCAGTACAATACTCATTAATCGTACGTGAAAGCTCTTAAGGGACGCCAACTACATAAAAGCAGAGTTCAGGGTTGGTCCAAGTGAAGGTGGCCACAAATGAAAGCACTAACAAAATTCACAAAATTAGACTACTGCTTGAAAAGACCATTAAATAAGTAATCAACCTGGCATTCTGTAATATCTATTGAGCCCCGGAAGACAGGAGTTGCCTTTGTTATCATCGTTCGAGCGACAAAGAGATCCATAGACATCGATAACACCTATCAACAACACATATAGCCAGAGATAACGCATTAAGCTTGTCCTGCCAGTCTAATAAAACTATGTGACAACATACCTCTGCATCCAGCTCATTGCCAAAGAGTACTGCAAACTCGGAAGCTTGAGCTAAGAATGGATCTTTTGAGGAGCCAACATCCATACAACTGATATCATACATGTACAGATGAAAAAACTTGGAGTTGTTGCAAGCATCTCTCCCAAATAAAATCCATTCCCCCTGCACAAACAACAAAAGTTAAGGCACTCGCCTATTTTGGCCCCTAAAAGATCCAAGTTTGTTCCTAAGCAAATTGTAAAGCCTGCACTTTAGTTTTGAAATGTACTGAAAATCATAAAGACATAATTACATGCATCATAAAAAGTAAGATCAATGAAGTTTCAAACCAAACCAAACCAAACCAAGCCAAGCCTTAAGTCCCAAGCAATTGGGCTTGGCTACATGAATCCGTCATCTAGTTCTGTCAAAGGCATCATGTTCCGTGATATCCAAGAAACCTTGGTCTTGTCGAAGTACCACCACTTGAGTAATTTTGGTCTACCGCTCCCCTTAGCACTACCTTGATCTATTCTCTATCATCTTATTTTCTCCAGATGCTACCCCTCCCACCACAAAGGTTTTCGTTCCTCTCAAGTTTCACTCATAGGAAAATGATGAGTCATATAAATAAACATTCCCACACTGAAACCAGATCCAACTATTTAATTCCTATCAGGGGTTTATTTTTCTTTCTTCATAAAGCAATAAACATAGGAAGATCTTCTAAGATGATGACTCCTTTTCACTTTAGTGACGAGAAATTGCATATTTCACCTTCCCACAAGTCACCTGAAAAGATTTTTGCAAAAATTTTAATTTTCACTCAATTATACTTGAGTTTTGTCTTTAAGAAAGGCAGCACAGTGTAAATCCAAGGGACAACTTCAGAAGATGCTATGGTGAACCAAGTGAGTTTTTCTTTCACATCATTGCATATGTTCAAAATGCTTTCTACCCGAGAGTTGTGCATTAGAGATTTCTTTTAACTTAAGTACAGGGGAAAGCCTGAAAACTGCAACCAAAAAAAAAAAAAAAGTTCTAGCACCAGAAATGAGTCTTATCCCGTGCCCAAGACTCCACCTTAATAAAAGGGTTGCAATAGTAGGCAGACTTACCCAAGCACTTTCTTCCAGGGAGGCTTTCAAAATACTACAAGCAGATAACCTTAAAGTGAAACATCATGCTGGAGGAACTAACCTGGAGAATATTAGCTACACCTTCAGGATAGAACTCCCTGTGCCTAGCTGTCCCAGGAAGTGGATCTCCTTCATCATTTTGGTCAACTTTTTCTACTTCTCCCCCACTTCCCTTGTCTGGCAAGAGCATGTCAGTAAATGCCCCCATCTCATGGAGCTTCTTGCAAGCAGCCAAACAAACAGCCTGTTGTGCGAGGCGCATTGAACTACAAACGGGACCCTCAAGATTTTCAAATGGGGCATTACAAGGGAGCTGAAGCCTGCATGAATATTCTGTGGGTCCCCCTGGCATCTCATGGCGCTCCATAATGAATTCGGGACGGAGAATTGAATATCTGGGAGACAGATGCAGAATAACATGAATATAATCAGTCTAGAAATGGCCAAGAGTACAAGTGAATGAATGTGACAAACGAAGATAATGGTCTTAGAGATTATAAACCGAACCTGTCACTAGGTAGCTGAGAGCAATAGAAATGAACAAGTCCCACAGCCGAATTTAAGCTAACAACAGCACCAGTAGACTCCACCTGGTACACTGTCCCCGGTATTTTGTCCACCGAAATTAACCTTGAGGTGTCCTTAAGATGGCTAAGGTCAGTTCTTTCTATTGCTTCTTTCCGCAAAGTTTCCTCACTATTTCTGGCATTCCTCAAAAATGCTTCATGTGACAAATTTCCCCTATAGGAAGCAATACAAAGTGAATAAAAAAGTATTTCCTACTTCAAAAATTAGTTGAATAACATACTTCGATCACCTAGGTAAAACTTAGATCTGACATGGAAACAGATCAACACAGTACCTCTCAACCATCAAGATGTAATCTGACCCAGGCTTTCTAGCACGACCCCTAGATTGAATGTATGCCAAAACAGTTTTCGCAAGGTCAAATCGGATAACCACGTTGCATTGTCTTATGTCAAGGCCTTCCTCAGCAACACTAGTGGCAACAAGCAGAGTCACCTAAAATCAAGACACATTTTTCAGTAAGAAACACACTTCATACAAATGAGTAAGACAAAATAGTTTCCAACATACACGACCATCTCGGAATTTGCCAATTGTGTCCTGCATTTGGCTTGTCCGCATTTCTTGACTATTGTTGTGCCCAATCAAACTTGCCGACTTCACAAACCCTAGGGATGGAAGTTCTGCAAAAACCTGCAGATTTGTACAGAATTTCACCCTACGTGAGGGAAGAACTTGCAGAGATGAATAATGACCGGGAGAAAATATAAGCGTAAAGTAAACATTACCAACCTTTGGAAGAACTAAGGCAGCCACGACTCGCTCAACAAAGATGATCGCTCGGAAATCATCTGTGTGCTGATATTTAAGAAGTATTTTAATCAAGGACTGCACCTTAGGCGTAACTTTTCCATCAGCTACGGCAGCTCCTATAATCACATCCACGTGCTCTCCTCCAGAGACCGCTATACCCCAAAAATTTAATAACATAAAATGAATGTAAGAGCATAACCTCTCATAAGCACATAATCTACCAAGATTTTCATGAAGGTGAGTAACAAAGGTAGCAAATGTCTCACACATGAGCAAGGTTGCGTTGCATGGTACTGATGTCTAGGCAAGTCACCTGAACAACCACTGTTGTTCGTTTATAAATTATATTTCATGCTCATCGCAGAGAAAACAAAAAGGGCAAATGGGGTCTGAATCTCCTTTCGATTAACCCACCAAAGACATCAGTATAGTGATCCTAGTTATAAACTGATCACTTGCTTAATCTATAGAATGAGACATAGTTGTCAAGGGCAGAAGGCGCAAAGTTCTGTTGGGCCCGAGGCAAGAGGCGCAAGGCGAGGCGCGCGCCTTTTTTAAGCAAGGCACACCTATACGGAAAAAATAGGAAAAATAGCATACACTAATATTTCAAATAATAGGCAAAAAGCCAATGAGTTTACCATCCAAAAGATACATAAAACATCCATTAAATGTCAAATAGTCACCGATCCCCATGCGGAATATCTATTAGTATTATCTTCGCATGACATCTAAAAACAAAACAAACAAGTTAAATTTACATCTACCTAATAAAACACAAGGGTGTGGGGACCACACAAACATAAGTTGAAAGAAGGGTTGAGATTCATTTGATCCAAGGGCTGATGTGTGCTCTCCAACTCTCTTAAGAAAACACCCACTTCTTACAAATATATCACAAAAATGCCATTGGTTCTGTTTACCCACTGCTCGGCTTCTGGAGTTGGCATAAAAAAACAAAAATATATTACAAAAATGCCCGTGCCTACGGCACTACCGTGGTGCGTAGTGCCGTAGGCACGGGCAAACACTAGTTAGCTAATAGCCTAATGCAGACTTTGAAAATCCCAGAACTTGTTTTTACATATTAAGGTATAAAAATTAAATAGATTGTTTTTAAAAAAATTTGAACTTGTTTTTATATATTAAGCTATTTCTGAAAATAAAGCTCATTTTAAAAACTTGGGAAAAAAAATCCTTGTCCTATTCATTTATTGACTCTGTGCGTGTTGTGTATAGTTGTATATGTAGTTTATATGCACAAAAATATGGATTTAGTATATATACATATGTATAGGGAGGGGAAAGGGGAGAGAATAGTCAGAATACCTTGATTGTGTGTTGTCGGCTGTTGATGAGAAGAGAAGACCGAGAGAGATGAGAGGAGAGATGACTGAGAGATGAAAGGAGATGAGGTACAGAGGAGAGATGACTGATCAACTGAAGTTCTCCAAGTTAGACGACTGATCGATGCAGATGAGAAAGATCGATCAGAGGACTGAAGAAGATTGGCTGTTGATCAACTGAGGATTAGTCGATTTTCCCGTTTGTTTCGTTTGTGATTGACGGCCAAAGGCAAAAATTTAACCAAGACAACATAATCCTAGGTCTGAGATCGATTTTGAGAGAAGCACGACTTTTTGCGCCTAGTCGCCTTGGTCACCTAGTCTGGGCCTTATTCAACTCGCGAGGCCTGGGATCATACAAGGCGATGAGGGTGCGCCTCGCCTCTCGCCTAGGCGCACGCACGGGCGCGCCTTTGACAACTACGGAATGAGATGAAGGCTTACGGTCATAAAAAGGATGTATTCAAGAAAAAGTTAACTAATTACCATAATACTACAGTCTCGCCACGATGTCTTTTGATGGACTAATATCATAATGGTCTTGTAATAACTCCCCTTGTGTTGCTATCGACAAATATGTTCCCAAGAGTAAAACAAAAGATGGATGTGTGAGGTACCGTGGCAGCTAGGGACAAGACAAACACCATTGGATCCCCTATTAGCATTAATACAGATATGAACACTGGAGTAACAGTCAGGGCGTTCACAACAAGTGACACAATTTGACTGCCTCCAAGAGCTTCAACAAATAAGCCACAAGAGCCTCCACAACAACCGGGTGTGGTTAAAATAGGCAATGGTCGTTGAGTTTCCCTTAATGAATGAAGGAGAAAAACTAGGCCACAATTGTAGGTTTGATTAACAAATAGGAATATCGGAACATTACGTGTAATAAAATGGAATTACTAGGTACTCTTTTCTCTATAACCGGGTATCCTGGCCAACTTACGCGCAACTCAACTAATTTCGGGACCCTAAAGTTAACGACTGGGAAAACCTCTATTGTCGAACCTACAAACTTGGAGGTAAACCCCTTACTTGTTGCCATGCTCCCAACTCGACCAACCCTTGGGGTTAATTACTAGACACTATGATTAGAAGAAATATTAATGGATAGGTGAGACCTTCAACACTAACAGAAGCTAAACACTTTAAGGATAATGTAGAAACAGTTATGAGCAGAAGAGACAGAATCCTACTAGTTAAACTTGTAGTAGGAAAAATAGAATTGATTAAATTAGTGCCTATGCAACCCAAGTATGATTGAAGGACATTTCTGGAATCGATGGATTTGACAAGGCTAGGCGTAATGGGATGTAGGTGGAATGGGATGATGTTCACAACAGATGCTGCTCCAGGTTTTTTTGCATTTTCTGTTAATTTGGATGGAAAAACTAAGGTTCACTTTAATTCCGGGAGTACACGTGATTTTACTTAAGTGAAGGCTTTTTAAGTTACAGAAGTATTAAGTGATTTTTACTCAAAGTACAGAGGTCATAGTGGTGATTACCTTTTCCCCCCTCTGTTTAATACATAAAGCTTGAGGTGAAAATTGAACTGCACTAAAAACATTTAGATAAGGTTCTAGTATCGCCATAACAAAGACTGGGAAATGTTTAGGTAAGGGGGCCATATTGATTCAGAAAAGGATTAAATAAGATAATAGGGACTAGGAAAGTGCCAGCGGGCATAAGGTATCTAATATCTATAACTATAAGCACAAACAAAGGCGATACCAAAATCATCACAACTACAGGCAGTATTAAGCTGATGAATAAACAATTAAATGGTGGGAGAGTAAGATAGCACCCTTTAAGAGTTGAACAACAATGTAAGAGGATCCAAATCGATTTTGACAGTCTGGTAGATCAAACCAAGAAAGAGATACTAAGCGGCTAAAAGAGAGCATAGAGAACGACTATTTCTCAAGGAATACACATAATGTCACCTAATTTAATTTCCAGCAGAACCTTCATAAATATTCCTCTGAGAATCCAATCTACAAAATACCCTAAATTCATAAAACACGACCAGAGTGGCCTGCAGTCATGAATTCAAAGGAAAGCATTTTTTATAGACTAGCAAACCATTCCAGATTTTGGCGTAGCCCCATGGACCCATCTCAAGAAAAAAAGCCATAAATATAACACAATCTTCAATTAACAGAAGATAAATGCAGCTTGTCCAACTGTTAGATGTTTCTCAGAGGTTGGTATATCCCTATTTTGATGCACAAAGATTCCTACATTGTTGTTAAACTTGTACTGGTTTCTTACATGGAACCACAGAAGAAATTAAACGGCTACCCCCTTCTGAACAATGAGCAGGAAAAATCCAAAAATCCTGAGCCATCTTCCCCACCTTTTCGGCAGGGGGCGCGGAGAAGTGGCAATGTATTTTGGTAAGCCACACTCCTTCAGGTGAGATCACCATCTTCTTCCATTGCCAACGGATAAATGAAGGCAGCAATGCATCATTACTAAAAAATGGGAAGGACTACTGGACTAGCATAGGGAATCAGGGACTGACATGGTTGAATAGGTATCAGAGAATGAAATACTTATATTCGATAGAAACAACTAGAAATTGTTCTCAACTCGTCCATGATGGGTTTGGGACCAACGGGCAGACGAAACCCATCAGACGGGTAACAAGCTTCTCATTTTAACTTGAAGTTTGCCTTCGATAGGTGGTGTAGTACTGCATCCTTGTGGAAAGAAAATACTCTTCCCAATAGTGGTGCGAAAATGGCAAATTAAAAATTTAACAATAACAAACGAAGTAAATACCCACCCTGGATTGTGCACAAATGGGTTGACCTTTGAAATCCGACATTTTCAGGACATTGGATATTGGCAGCATTCTTTTTTATCAAAACTATAACACATTGTCCTATGTGCTTGTATGGATGACATATCATGTTACCTGTTAGTAGACTTACAACACATAACCCTATGTGCTTTTGTTGTCACACGTTTGTAATGCACAAAGAGTAACTAAAGAAGACTTTCAATCAACTTGGGAAACTAAACATTCGCAGTCTAGTTTACTGACCGTGAATCAGCTTTGAAGTCGATACATTCCCAGCATAGATTAGCAAAGTTAGAATCCAAAATCATTTTATTCCACTTGATAAAACAAGGGATAGAAATGCTCACCAAAACTGTCAGGAAGCTCCCCCTCCTCTATTTCAAGGTCACTCGCTTCTCGAGTAACACCATGATCTGCAGCTGCCCTTTTTAAATTATTCTCTGAAACGGCTCCTTCTGATAATTGACATTGCAAGAGAGTGACAACTTTACTTAAGTATGATTCTTGAAACTTGACATCAAGCTGGTAGTTCGCTCTCTCATCATTTTGTAAAGCAGTCAAGAACGATTGAGCAACCTGAAAAAAATAATAATAATGCTCGGTTAACAAATTCCCCCAGATTACTAGTATATCCATGTCTGTTAAAACCATGTACCCAAGAACCGATGTAAGAATATGCTGCACCTTGTAAGCACACCATTGTCCCAGTTCACCAAGTGCATAGTTAATAGCCCTCAACTTTTGGATTAGATTAGCAGCACCATCACTTTCTGTTCTTTCAGAGACACCATAAACTTGCCGCAGCTCTTCCTTGGCTCCAGCATCTCTTGCTCCCATAAATTGCCATTTACTTCTCCTACAACTTGATTGAGCTGCTTCTTCGACTGCTAACTCCATTTGTTTTATTTGTTCATGTAAGGACCATAAGCTAGCGGCTTTGTCATACTCCACCACAATTTCTGAGGGCATTGGCACGTGCTTCTCCAGTTCCTTACGATCTTTTATTGTACAAACTACAGCATCTAGTTTAGTTTCAAGATTACGAATCTTTATCGCACAATCCACCTGGCTGGACACACCTGCATTTATCCTTAGCAACATAATTGTCAAACCATGGACGCAACAAAAATGCATTGTGGTTTGAAAAAAATTTGAAAAGGTAAGTAAACGAGCAAAACCTGCTAATTTAATTATAGAAGTATGCTTCTTCAAGAGAACTCACAGTTTAAAGAGAATTGTAAATTCCAACTTCAAGACCAGAATGAACAATACCTTTTAAGTTAACAGGAGAAGCTGTCATTCCAAACACAGATGGCCTCTTGTCCTTAGGTGTTGTGTGATAGAACTCTGACATTACTAGAGAATATGGATGTTTCTTCACAGCATGATGGCATTCATCCAGAATAAGTAGATTGATTGCTTCCATCTTTATTATGCTGTGTCTCAGAATGTTCAAAAGTATTTGAGCAGTCATCACTAAAACCTGCAATGGGAGCAAAGATCAGCCATTAATTGAGAGTAAGAACTACCCCAGCATTAGGGATTGAAGAACAGTTAAGGATCAACAATAAGTGCTCATAGGCTGTGTAACCTTGTTTGCCTTGAATCTAGAATGAACCCAATCACCCACAGCATGTCAAAAAAGAACTAACATTCCAAGGAATAGTTGTTCTATGAGCAAATCCAAAAGTACAAAAGATAAGCCAAGATGAAGTATCTCCAAAGCAACCAACAAGTTAAACATGCAAATTGCAAACAGTAAAGACCCACAGGTTACCATAGAACCAGCTACTAGAGAGTGAATTGCAGCCATAATCCAAGAACAAATACTGGACACTTGGTATTGGCAACTACACAGATGCAATCTTTCTTTTGGCTGTTTCTTATGCATAACACGAGTGATAGGTGCGTAAATATGCCTATTTACGCCCCCTAACTCAAGCTTGTTATGTCCATTTAGTGCACTACTTGGGGTTTGATACTTGTTAATTGCGTTTCAAGACTCTCGGAGCCGATGAATAACATATTAACATTTGAAGCTAAAGTGCAAAATTGGATTTTATTTGGTGTCCAAAGCCGTTGCCAATGAAATTAATCAAGAGATGAGACGAGTGTACAATAGATAAACAAAAGAGAGAAGCATTGGATCAAATTCCTAGCTAGCTCTACCTAATGGAACTTTGAAGCATAAAAGCTACAGTCTTGCACGTGGTTTGTGGCTGGGACTTGGGAGCCCGTTAATTATAATTTGGGAAGGACTTGGGCTGCAAATATACAACTCTCCGTGCACCATTATAAAAGAAGGAAAAAAGGGTTTTGAAGAGATCTTTTTTCCTCACGCAAAAGCAGAGAAGCGGCTTCGGCTTCGGAGCCATGACTGGCTAAACTTTTTTGGCTAGGGTGACGAGGATGTCTCTCCAAGCAGTATGATTGTACAGACTTTTAGGGTTCTTTATTCAACTTTCGATTGTGACCTGGATGATTCATATTTTTATGAGAGTTTTTATTCTTTCAGTTTTCGTATCGTATTTATATTCATGATATTAAATAAGGTCACACAATGCTTTTCAATGGTTCGAGATAGGCTTTGAGATAGACTATGATGTGAGACGGGTCGTGCCATTGGTTAAGTCCAATGAGATGATCGGTGCCATGTTGAGATAGCCTATACTGCGTACGAGTCTTGATTACATTTTTGGGGATTATCGAAAGGAGTTGCTACCCTATTGGTGTCTGGTTACAAGTTGAATGAAACCCTAGACTTCGCCGCAATTATATTGCAAGGGGAGGTTGAATCGAAACCCTGGTCCTTTCTCTCTCCTGTTTCAAAACCTTTATGCCTTGTTCCTTTCACTTTTCAAAAAGTATTTTTCAAAAAATACCTACTAGATTCTCCCTAGATTCCCCCTACTTCTACCATTTCTCTCTCTATCTCTCTCCACTTATTACCCCTACTATTTTTCAAAAAACTTTTCAAAAACCAAACCAAACACAGCATTAATCTGCTTTCGTAGAATAATCACTAGTTTAATCAAATCAATCACAAATCCAACTTCTATTTGCTGTTCGAACTAAATTAGAAATCAATTGAAAGTACCGTAACTTAGCTTTTTACTCTCCGTAGACGATCCTGGACTTGACCACTATTCTTCGGAATATTAGTTAATTCCTTGTTTTATAAATTATATTTTTGGCACGAAAACGACATACCAGCTAGTAATTGTAAACTTATTTTCAAGCAAAGGTATCCTCACCATGTCAGTATCATATTTTATAACCCACAGCTGTACGTGTGCTTCATTGACACTAGGCCTACTTCTAAAATCAAGTTCTAGCGATGGAGAATTAGTGCAAAATTCGCTACACATGTTTGTGCAAGACATAATAAACGAAGAATGTAACTTGAATCCTAAGAGGGATGGACACTTCTGAGAATATTGCGTCTGTTTCAGAGAGGAGTGTGTGTCAGACACAACCCTTGTCGACCAATCCTTCAAAAAAGTTGCACACAAATCCACGTGTCCCACTCGCTAACTCTCTTATCAAGAAGTAGCCATGCTTTAGGTACTTGAGAACATGTGTATCCATCTCTTAGCCCATACCAAACATATAGTGATTTTTTAATTAAACAACCACCTCAGGGCTGAGGGATAATATAGAAGCAAGGTGGATTTATAGCTATTAATCCCATCTGTTAGACTTTCTACTTTTATGAAGTTTCTAACAGTGCTTTCTTCAAAAGTTGCAAGGACTTCTCCTCACACTTAATTACTAACAATTAGAAAAAGGAATGAGACTTATGGTTATTCTAATATAATGATAAATACACTTGCAGTGTAAAAATACAGTTTTTATGACAAGGTATGTACATTGAGTATATAATGAACATACGTATTTGCTGATAAAAAAAGAAACATACATATTCATTTTTAGAAAACAAAGCAAAGTTGAGTAACCTGCCTAGTAACTAGGGGAACAGGAGGAAACATTGTTTCTGATGTTTTGTATCGCAATGTGATTGCATTTGGGGCTGCAAAAGAGTTGAGATGAGCCGAGTAGTCTGTTGTTCAAACTTGCCTTGAAAACTTACCTAGTTGCAAAATCTTTTCATACATTGACTTGTCAATCTTTCAAGTCATTCTCAAAGAAGAATAAGCTGGTCATGAACCAAGCTCGAGTAGATCTATACAATAGTGGCATACTAGCGCCTAATTCCAGAAAGCTTATAAAGTTGAGATCATGCTGAGCTCGGAAATTTAACAAGCTTCTTCAGAATGTATTCAAGCTTGCTTGATTACAGAACAAACTGAAGTCGCACAAGCTTTTAGGATGCTAAGTGTGAGTTGAGGTCAAGTAGTTTAGTCCATTTTAGAACCCTAGCATCATTTCCTATTATACATTGAATTTTCCCTTTAGAACATTACCAACAAAAATAGAAGGCTATAGTATCAAAAGATAAGTAACACATAAGGATTACACTCAAAATCTAATGGTCATGATGGAAGCTAGAAACATGATTACAGATGCTAGAAGCATAGTCAATCAATTGCCAGAATAATGAGCATATAAGAAACATCATCTTATAACAACATGCATAAACCAGTGACGTATTGAAGTGTATCATGTGGCAATTGTGGCAGACCACTGGTTAACTAATGATACATAACAAAGATGAAAATCGGGAGAAACAACACTGACACATTACCTGCTTTGTTTCAAACTCACGCTGCCACCTCCGTGCATCCCAAAAATCCTGGCCCATTTCACCGCAATAATGGCCTACTTGGTAGCTAGTTTGCTCACGAATAACTTCTGCTTGCTGCATGTTGACCAAGAAGACAATAGCATCATTTTCAGTTTTCAGTAGAAAGACATCACCAAAATATTCAGCACTAAGCATAGAGTTTGCACAATATGGACACCACGAGAATAACAAGCTGTACACATAGGTTTTAAACAAACCTTCACTGAAGAGAAAGATGAAAAATTTGGCACAAGAACAACCAGACCAGAGGAAAGAAATTCAAGATGAATGTGGCGGCATTTGTATGAATTTCTTGTAGCATGATGCAATTATCATTATGCTCTCAGGTCTTACTTTCTACAAACTTTTACGAATAGATTTATTGACAAACATGACATCCAACTTTGGCCACAGTTCCAGATCCTCTGTTAGGTGTCCAGTGTTTGATCTAAACTTATCCAATACGGATTTTTTCATCCTTTCCTTTCTCCTCCACATATTCTTAAGCATAGTTCTAAACGCACTATTCTTTTACGTGGTGGAAATTTGACGCATCACATTTTGAAGCAACATTAAGTGTACTTTCAAAGGGGGGAAAAAAAACATTACAGTATTTTATAATCTTTTAAAGGAAGTATTTTATAATCTTTTAAAGGACCTCAAACTAATATACAATTAAAATTACAATAGCAAATATACATCACCTGTAACCGTTTTGTAGTAGCTATTTAAATCATTGTAGAGATATCACTATATAGCATTCACCATGTGGAAACCTCTCAACTATTTAGCAAATAATACCTAATATCGGAATTAAGAACATGTCATATACTGAAAATTGAAATTTCTCTCCTTCAATCCTTATGCACAGCCACAATAGTTAATGATATCAAAAACTAGGATCCAAGAGGAAGGGGGGCAAGAAGTTCGCCAAAGAAAAATAAAGTAGAAAGAAGCGATTGTCTACCAAAGTTTGGAGTCACTCAAGAGGAACACTTACAATTGTCAATTTGACACCAGTTACTATGAAACAAAAATTCCAATGCACTAAAATTCTAGAATAAATAATGTAGCACTTCATTTGCTCATACAAATTACATGTGTAGAGATATAAAATTAAGAAGGCTAAAGCAGCTCAACCTTCCCCTGCCATAACAAACAAAAAAAAATTGGATCCACCACATTTATGTTACAGGCTAGGAAGCACGGATAAGGATACAAACACACGGACACTAAACAAATGGGGACATGAACACGGCAAAAATGATTTGTATATAGGAGGATAGATATTTAGTTGTTGAAAATTCCAACTTGAAATAGCCAAAACTAATAGTATCCTCACAATTCTTATTGTTTCCTTTATAAATTTTACAAGTAATTCTTTGGTAGTTTTACAAGTTGAACGAGAGTTTTATTTGGTCATGCTTCTTTTATTTGTACTTTTATCCCCATATTTTTGAAGTATCATACCCCCAAAATAAGCTTTCGATACAGTAAATTGATCCCTACATGTTTCCATCCATGTCCAAATAGAGACATGGGTGTCCTCGATGTGTCCCCTACTTAAAATATGCTTAAATTTATTGGACATGCCACGTGTGTTGCTGCAGTGTCCCACAAAGATACGGCAAGCAGTTAGGAGTGTCGGTGCTCAATAAGCTATGAAGCACGGGTACCGGTACTTTGCATAGTACTAAATCCGTACTGGGTAAACGCAAAGCCGGCCCAAGGTATTTGGATGCCCTAGGCCAAATGGTGGAATAATGCCCCATTTTGTGGTGTGAAAAAAATTTTGGCAAAAACACACTAGAACAAAGTACCCTATCAGGATTTGAACCCAAGCATTTTATGTGAAAAAGTAAACACTTTACCATTGAACTACCAAAGGAGTTTGTATTATAGTTGCACACAGAATATATATATACTTATCTAAGAAGGGGTGCCCCATTTTTAACCCAAAATGTGGAGGCCCAAGGCGGCGGCCTCTTGGGCCTCCCCATTGGGCCGGCCCTGGGTAAACGAAAGTTAAGAAACACCTACCCTATATTTTTCCTTTTAACTTTTGCCATACCCTAGAAGTACCCCTATATACATCAAGCCGTACCCAACACAGAGATGAAACTAAGCTGATAAGACTTCCTTTTTCTATAGTTAGCATGATTGTACAATAATAAATGTTTTGGTCTACAGATTCTTTAGTATAATGGCATTAAACTCTAAATTGCACCTTATGATTTCCGTTGAACTATTATTTGATGCTGAATTCCTAATTGTCCAAGTCATTTCGCTATTTCCTATATTTGAAGTATAATTAGTACATGTAATACAATGCCCTAAACTTTACAGCCAGACCCCAGCCTTACCCGTACCCTAAATTTTTTAGGGTTAGTCGTATCAAGTACCTGTATTGTACTCGTATAAGTACCCGTACACATGCTTCTTAGTTTGTAGGTTACAAGTAATCTGCCTGCACATGCACTATACATGTATGATTCAAGTATTCACAACACAGGTAAAGCTGAGGAGGTTATTACCTGATAAACGAGAGGAACTTTAGGAACCAAAAATACAGCTAGCATTTTCTTGTTTTCTCTTTGCAAATCACCACAAACACTTCGGATTAGAAGAACAGCAATTAAGGTCTTCCCCGCCCCTGTTTCAAGAAAAGCTATTGTATTTTTCTGCTTAGCCTGTTGGAGAACCTCCAATTGGTATTGACGAGCTTGTTCCTCGGGAAGTTTCTCCTTGGCCTCTTGAGGTTTCTTCTCTACCTTTGCATTGCAATCCTGGTCTTTCTCAGCTTCCTGAGGTGGTGACTTCCCCGCTTTATTTCTTTCAGCTTCCCAATTACCCAACCGAAAAACCACTTCATTAGAACCAAGGCCGTCTCTCTCCCAGTAGCCCCTGCTGCTTTCCCTCCATTCTCTATCTCTACAGTCCTTACCACTGCCGTAGCGCTCATTTCTCTTGATCGGATCCCTGTCCCTCCTGTCAATATCCTCCAAATCACGAAGCCTCTTCCTTCCTAAAGGTCTCTCCCCCTCCCTCTCTCTACCGTGGTGGTATTGCCCTCTGCTAGGAAGGTGCCTTTCATTCTTGTAATAGTAGTCACTGGTCCGTATTCTTTTGTTGAACCTCCCTTCACTGCCATGGCCATCATAGCCTATGGCCCCAGTTTCAAGTTTGCGTACTCCATTCCTCTCGGGAGGATGGCCCAACGATTTCTTAAAGTTGCCGCTGTTATTGGTTTCATGATGCTTGGTGGCAGTGTTGCTGTCACAAGACCTGCTTGAATTCATAATATTATGAGTCTTACCAAATTCATTATGACTAGCGCTATCTAATTTCCCCAGCGAACCATTGGGGTAAACAGAATTTTGACATGCCGGAAGCACTGGGCAAGACATTGGTTCCTTGTCCCCATTCCCAAATGGGCATGGTGCAACAGGAACCCCACGGTCGACTATTACACTGCTGCTGCCGCTGAGGGCCGTAGGCAGACAGGCGCCGTTCCTAATACCGTCAAGCATCCAATTAAATCCTTGGAACAAACAAGGATCAGAGGTGGGGTCATGATTGGAGGTATCAGCCACAGCCACGGACTCTGGAACAGCCGAAGCAGGTCCAAAATCCACAATATCATCCGTTAAGACGCAGGATATCTCCTCACACGCGTCCAGCCAGTAAGATAGTCCCCTCACCTCCTCCCCCTCCGCAGGATTTCTGCTTCCCGAAACCCTGTCCTCGTCATCCATTGCTAACCTTGGTTTATGTTGTTTATATACTACGAACACTGACAGTTTAAATACAGCAAAACACCAGAGGACTTATCACAGTCAATTAATTAAAGCATGTGAAAGAGAGAGCAAATATTCTATTGGAAAAAAATTAGACAACAGATAAGAGGCTGGATTGAGCCAGTGGGCGGTAGTTCTGCTGTGCTGCCTGTGTGGGAGTTTCTGTTGAAAACAAACTGCAATACATCGGACTGAACAGATTATGTGGAAGCTAATTCATCCCAGGAGAGAGAGAGAGAGAGAGAGAGAGAGAGAGAGAAGTACAGGGGGGGTGGAGTTTGCAGATTAGCGTGGGATAGACCGTACGAAGCACGCAAATAGTTTGGCCCTCAGAACCAAATTGTGTGATTCAAAGATTCCAAGCACGATCTATCAAACGCGATTCTGCCCTCTTCGCCCCCACAACCAAAACACCCGCAACCCCAAAACAAATCTCAACTCTCTCTCAATAGTTAACAAACTCGTCCTGTTTCCCAGTTTACACCCTCGGGCACCGCTGCGCTTCTCTCTCTCTCGCTCTCTCTAATGCCGTCTGTATCTGTGCTTTACTTATCTAGAGAGAGATAGAGAGGCCAAGACACCAAGTACACACACTAGTACACGAGACCCTTTTTTAACTTTGTACAAATACGAAGGCCGTAGGGTTTGACTGAGGATCTTTCCGTAACTTCGACGATCTTCGGAGTTACTGCGTCATCTATTCAATCCATCACGTTTGCTTTACGTGCTTCAATCTGAAGGAGGGGGAATCGGATCCTCTGTCCGACTCACATTCGGACAGGCACTTGTCCGATTTTTGTCGGCCGTTGATCTCGCAATGATCTCGCAAATCAACAGTTGAAACTGTTGATTTGCGAGATCAACGGCCGACAAAAATCAAATAGGTGATTCGAACAGGGGAGTGGGACAAGGAATCTTCGGGCGAAGGAGGGTCATGAGGAGCAGCGTGAACTACCTTAACTCACATGTAAGGTAAAATTTCACGTACACACCTGACCTTTTACACAAATTACACATAAACATTTACTTTTTTTAAATTTCACATAAACACTTGACCTTTCTAAAAACTCATCAATTAAACACCTGCCGTTACTCCTCCGCCAAAAACTAACGGAATGGCTGAGTTGGATAAAAGCTCAAGTGTTTCCCTCCAAATCCAACACCTAACCTATCTTAAATTTCATATAAATACATGAGCTTCCTAAAAACTCATCAATTCAACGCCTACCAAAACCAACAGCCAAGACAAATTCCATTCAATTGAAAAAGAACACAAAATAGAGCTCAAGACAATTACTGAATGCAACAGAAATGCAGCAAAGTGTATTACACAAGCCAAAGCCATTCCAACATCACAATACATAACCATTTGCAGTCTACCGTTTGCAGTACCAAGTTAAGTAAAAAAAAAAAACAGAACCATTATATGTTCAGTAAAGCTAAAATAGGACCATTACACATTCAGAACTATTACATGTTCAGATACAAAAAAAACAACTAATTGACATGCATTCCCTTTTCGTAAAAGGAATTACTTGTTTGCACCACACAAAAAAGTTGGTTCAAAACTTGACTAGGTTACACAAAAAGTTATCCACCACTTGAGAATTTCAATTGATAACCACATAACCACCTTCACCACCTTTACTCTGATTTACATTTGGAATGATTTTTACGGCCTTTTTCACCTACACAATGACGACAATATCATTAAAATGTACTTAGCAAAAAATTTAACAAAAATCACATAATGCACAATAAAAAAATGAAGACTTACATTCAATTTAGGCCTCCTTGTAGCAGTATTCCTCTGTTCAGTTCCTACACCAACGTTTGCATCCATCCTCTTTCCAGATCTTGCACCAACTTTTGCAACATCCCTCTTTTCGGTTCCTCCACCATCATTTGCAGCAACATTTGCAATAGCAGTCTGTTAAGCAAAAAAATTACAGGATAACATAGGACAAAAAACACAAAAAATAATCAAGACATTCAAAAAACTTATTAAAGTTACCACATTTCTTGTTGTCTCTGCACTTGCTTGTGCAAGGGCCATGGGACTTACATTGTTAACCTACACAATTGAAAAACATGTTTAATATTTGCAAAATTAAATGTAGAAGTTATATTCTCAGAATTGATTGACGTATAAGACTTACAGTTAGTTCTGCACGTTTCTTGCAAGTCCTTCTATTGTGTCCCACTTTATTACATAGCTTACATGTCATCTTGATACCTTTCCTCCGCCACTTTGTAGGATCAGCAGGTTCTGGTTCTTCTGGCTCCTTCCTCGTGGCCTTTTTTGGCCTTCCAACTCTCTTTTGTACATCAGGTGGCAAGAGTATTGAGTTATCAGTTGTTGGACACATATCCCTCCCATTGATGGGGTTCATGAGATGATTGTAAGTGCTTAAGTAGGTATCTACCTTATAACACTCATGTACATAATTATAGATGTCCAAGTTCAAATAATTTAGTACTGCAATAGCATGCATGCATGGGATTCCAGAGAGGTCCCACCTCCTACACCCACAAGTTTTGTTTGTGAGATGAACCTTGAACTGCATAGAATTAGGCCCAAAACCTCGAACTGGTCATTGCCCTGCCACCTTGGTAACCACCCTTCTGAATCTGACTTCAACTTCTCCACTCTTTTGTAAATTTTTGGACACACTGGCCACCTACACCTCTTCATTGCATCCCTCTTTTTCACAATTGTTTCCTTCAGAATAATCCTTATGGCCTCTAACATACTAATTATAGGTAAGTCACTGGCTTCCAAAATGCTTGAATTAAAACTCTCACAAAGGTTATTCAAGAGGATATCACATTTAGTGTATGTTGAAAAATGAGATCTACTCCAATTGATTGCGGGCCTCTCACATAACCAATTGTAAGCTTAAGGGTCCATCTGATGCATCTCTTGCATGGCATTATTAAATTGCGGAACTGTTGTACTTCTAGCAGCCTTCCACAGGATCTCTTTTAAGGCCAATCCTTTGAATTGCTGTTTGAAATTGTTGTATAGGTGTCTAACACAGAACCTATGAGGAGCATTTGGTAGCAACCTGTGAACAGCTTCAATAAGACATTTTTGCTTGTCACTCATAATGGTTTAACTTCCTGAATTCTGTATGTTAAGATCCTCTATGAGTAGCTCAAGAAACTAGTTCCATGTCTTGAACTTCTCCTTCTCTACCACAGCATATGCAAATGGGTAAATACAGTTGTTAGCATCAATGGCAATAGCTGTCAAGAGAATCCCACCATGTGGCCCCTTCAAATGACACCCATCCAAACTTATTATTGGCTTACAACCTTGCAGGAAACCTTTCTTCAATTCACCCCAGCAAATGTATAATCTCTTGAACTTAGCAAATTGTCTAGATTCATTCAATTTCACTTTCATTTTAATAGTTGTTCCCAGATTTGAAGCACTTACCTCCTCCACATATCCCCACAGTTGTTTAAACTGCTCTTCAGCACTACCTTGCAGCTCTTCCAAAGCCATTCTCCTAGCCTTGTAAACCTTTTGGATACTCAACTTCACCATTTGTTCCTTTTCTATGGTTTGTGCCAGAGACTTGACTGGCCATGTTGGGTTACCTTTAATCCTCTCACCGTACTTCTTCAAAATCCAATGCATATTAACCCAAGGTACATGGAAAGAGCTAGAACACTCATGCACACTCTAATACTTTTTAACCCTAAATAATGCATCACTGGGAACATAAGATCCATAGATTTCCCATGGACAACCTATTTGGCAAACTGCCTTCACCTTTTGCCTATCACATTTCTTAAATTTAATCATCTTTCCCATTTTAATTGAGTGCTCCTTAATTGCATCCCTCAACACCTCATGGGTCTTGAACTCCATGCCAACCATGAACCTAGGATTGGCCATGTCAGTCTTCTCATTAAAGACTGTATACTTTCTGCCTTTCTTTCTATACCCACCTTCCTCATCTGAGGAGCCAGAGAAGCTAATGAGTTCATCAGAGGAATCATCTAAACCACCTTCTAAGTCAGCCATTTCCTCTACTATTGCAGCATAATGATCATCTAACCTCACAATACTGTGCAACCCAACAAATTCTACATCTCTGTCAATATTTTTGTCAAACATTTCATCATCATCAATCAACCCACAATCACTATCATGAAATACTTCATCTTCATCAGAACTGTCTGAGTCTACATCATAATCATCACTGTCATCCTCTTCATCCACTTGCACCTCCACCATAGGATCCTGGACATTGGTTTGTCCCTTACCCTTATTGCAGACACTAACAGGTTTGGCCTTACCCTTTTGGGCGGTCCCCATGGTATTGGTTTGTGGGCCCCTATACATTTGGGTTGTAGCATAGGTGTAGGGAGGTAATCCCGAACAGGTACGAAAGTGGCCCGAACACGTGGTGGGCCCAGGAATATATGTAATCAGAGCGTTCATCGTGCAATACGGTGAACGACGATAAGGACCAGAGACATGAGAGGTCCCAGGTCCAAGATACCCGAGCAGGGGTATAGTCTAAAGAGCAAGAAAAAGTTGTTGGATCAGACGCCTGGTAAAGGGACCAGTGACATGAGAAGTCATTGGTCCAGGTAGGCTGTTCGGCAACGAGAAGGCCGAACAGGAGCAGCATTTTGGAGGAGGCGGCAGAAGACGCTCCAGAGGGATCCAGAAATGGTAATACCCAGTAAAGAAACGAGATCTAGAGAAGATACCCAACGGGAATGGGATGAACGGCCGATTAAGGGAGGAATTCCTAAATGGTCTATAAGATAATACACAGTTAAGGGAACGAGAATCCATGATATTGTGAGTTTCCTATACGAGAAAGGAAACTTAGGGCGACGAGGTGGCTTGGACAACAAGTATATGAGGATCTATAAATATAAGCTAAACCGAGAGGTTGAGGTATGCAATTCTTGGCTATACGTTCTATACCTACTGAGAATTAGGATTTTCCACTAGTACGTGATACTAACTTTGGTATCGGAGGGCCTTTGCCACGAGAGGCAAAGGTGCGCTCATCCTTTGTTTGTTTTACACGCTCATCCCCGACAGCAAGCTAGGGTTCTGGCGAGGAGACTGAAGTAGCCATTACGATCTTGTGCTGTTCAAAGGCTCTTTCGTTTTCCTGCACTTACAATTGGCGCCGTCTGTGGGAAATGAAAGAGATCCCTTTGAAAAAGCGACCATGGTGGAAGAAGATCCAAAAACCCCACTTGATCCAAACAATCAGCTGGGTGGGGGAGGCGACAAGTCGCCACCAAGCCCTCCGAGAAAGCCCGATGGTGGGCATGTAAGGAGGACCACGAGCAAGGATCGCCCCCTGACTGTCCATGGCGATTCTAGAAACAAGGACGGAAGGACGACCACCGAGTCCACGAGGAGGAGTAAGTCCCATGGGAGAGTCGAGTTGCACATTGAAAAGTATGCCTGACAAGGAGGATATCCTGGACAAGAAGAGACAGAAAATAGAAAAGTATGCTCGTCTGATTAAGAGATAAGAATACGAGATTCAGCAACTGCAACGGATACGAGAACATCTGGAGGATTCTGGACTTTCACGAAGAAAGTCCAGAGGAGAAAAGCTGGCTGTGGTGGAGTACAAGAGAGCTTCTTCACAAAAAAGAAGAAGCAGGAGTCTCACTCCGAAACGACTAAGGGCTTCTTCACGAAAAAGGAGAAGTAGGAGCAAAAGTTCCACCCCCGAGGAAGGAGGGACCAGGAAGCACCACAGGGACAGGTACGAGAGACCTGATTCCGATTGGGAAAGGAATGATGCCAGGGCTGCAAAGGGGCAAGAAGAGAGAACCATGTCTGCACGAGAAGCAGCACGGCAGACCCTTAGCAACATAGCAACTTCTCATTTTGCAAAGGGATTACAGGAGGCAAGGTTGCCGAGCAGGGTGAAACATGGGACGTTTATCCTATATGAGACCAATACAGACCCGGTGGCTCACATACAACATTACCAACAGGCGATGTTTATGCATGACGGCGATGACCCGATCATGTGCAATATGTTCCCATCTAGTTTGGGAAACGTGGCCCTATCCTGGTTCCATAAGTTGGGGCTAAACACCATACGAGGATGGAGACAGTTGGCCGAGGAATTCACTGCTCGGTTCCTGACGAGCAGGAAACCACCCAAAACTTTTGAGAGTCTCTCAGTTATGAAACGAGGAGAGAATGAGCCGACCAGGGACTACGCCAAGAAGTATTGGGAGACTTTTAACGAGATTGAGAGTTGCAGTAAGGAGTATGCCATAGCGACATTCAAAACTGGGCTACCTATTCGGGGGCAGCTACGAAAGTCCCTGAATATGAGTCCAATGAGCACACTGGCAAAGCTGATGGAACGAATTGAGCAGTACGCTAAGAACGAGGATGACATACTACGGGAAGATGGCAAGTTGAGTGCCGAGCAAGTCAAGGGCTCTGCAAAGAAGGTGGATAAGCCAGAGCCCAAGACTTACAAAGAAAGGAAGGAGCATGGGCAGACTAAGAAAGAGTCGTACAAGGAGAAGCACGCCTTGGACCCAAAGTCTTTCTTCTCGATAACAACGGTTTGGAAAGAATCAATTTATCGGATTCTTTATCGAATAAAGAATCGCCCGTATTTTAAGTGGCCTCTAAGGCTGGAGGGAGATAAAAATGCAAGAAGAGCTACGAGTGATCAGCACTGCAGTTACCATAAGGACTGGGGTCACATGACGGAGGATTGCGAGATGTTCAAGCAACACCTTGATGACCTGGTCTCACGTGGGTATTTGAAGGAGTTTATCCAAGAAGAGCACAAAGGTGCCGAGAAAACAATGGAGCTGGATTACGAGCAGAATACGAGGGGCGTGATCCATATGATACATAGATTGGCCACACCTTATACGAGAAATGAGGTGAGGTTGCTCCAAAGGCAGGTAAAGCACGACCAACATGTGATGCAGTTGGGAAAGAAACGGGGACGTGAAGCAAAAGGATGCGACAAGGGCATAGTCTTCACGGATGAGGATCTGGGAGGAGTCCAGGTGCCGTACAATGATGCTTTGGTTATAACCCTACGAATTGGGGAATATGACATGGAGAGGATCCTGGTGGATTCAGGAAGTTGCATCGAGGTGCTCTATTATGACGCATTTAAGAAACTGGGGTTGGCACAAGCAGACTTGGTACAGTCAATAACCCCGTTGGTCGGGTTCAGTGCAGGGGTAGTTTGGCCATTGGGTAAGGTGACCCTTCCTGTTCGGGCAGGAACAGTGGTGCTGAGAACCGACTTTTTAGTCGTGGACGTGCCATCTTTCTATAACGCGATTATAGGAAGAATTTGGTTACACAAGATGAGGACAGTTTCCTCCACCTACCATCAGATGGTGAAGTTCCTAGGGTCCAATGGCATTGAAAGAATAAGAGGGAATCAAAAGACAGCCCAACAGTGCTTGGTTTCCATAATCAAGAAGGCGCCCAAGGCACAGTTAGTGCAAACGGTCGAGGTTACCAACCAGCCGACCATCGAGGATATCGGAGGGAATCCGACCGAGAAAGTGGTGGAAGGATTGAAGAAAATATAGATCAACGAGAGTGATCCTGAAAGGTATTTTCTGATTAGGGAAAACCTGTGCAAAGAAGAAGAGGAAGAGTTGGTAAAGTTTCTCAAAGAGCATGTTGAATTGTTTTGCCTGGGTGCCCGAAGAGATGCCTGGGGTGGATGCAAACGTGATTTGCCACCACTTGAACGTGGATCCACAACACAAACCCGTATCTGAAGAAAGGCGATCGCCATACGACATGTGGATCTTGTTATCGAGGAAGTCGGCCAGTTTGCTCTAGGCAAAGCGATCACGAGAAGTATACTACCGAATGGTATCAATACGATGGTGGTAAAGAAGAAGAATGGGAAGTGGCGAGTTCGTCGACTTCGCAGGATCTAAACAAGCGTGCGAAGGGACGATTTTCTCACTGCCAGGATAGATCAATTAGTGGATGCAACGGTGGATATGGGCGCATGAGTTTTCTCGGCGACTTATCGAGGATATCACGTTGCCATGTACGGTCCCGATCAGGAAAAGACATCTTTTATCACACCACGAGTACATCTTTGTTACAATGTTATGCCACTGAGTGCGAGGCAATGGAGCAACTTACCAGAGACTAGCACGATTATGCTAAAGAAGTTGCTCGGCAAGACCATGGAGGTGTACATCGACGACATGGTGGTCAAAAGCAAGGAGAAACGGGACCACATTGCTGATCTGAAGGAAGCTTTTGAGATACTGAGGGAGTATAAGCTGAAGCTCAACGCCTCGAAATGTGCGTTCGGAGTAAGTTCTAGGAAATTCTTGGGTCACCTCGTGACCATAAGAGGGATAAAGCGAATCCCGATCAAATAACGGCTTTGCAGAAGCTCCAAAGTCCAAGGACCACGAAGGAGGTCCAACGATTGACGGGGATGGCTGCAGCCCTTAACAGGTTCATTAGTCGGTCCAGTGACAAGTGTAGACCCTTTTTTCAATTGCTGAAGAAAAGAGAAGGTTACGAATGGGGAGTAAAATGTGAGCAGGCGTTCTAAGACCAGAAGAAGTACTTGGCAGCAGCCCCACTTCTGTCCACTCTTGAGCTTAGTGAGGTCTTGACCTTGTACTCAGCAGTCTCTGAGCATGCTGTTAGTGCAGTCTTACTGAGGAACCAAGGATCCGAACAAATCCCTGTCTATTACGTGAGCAAGACGCTACTAGATGCAGACGAGATATCTGCCCCTTGAAAAGCTAGTCCTGGCACTGAGGACAACTGCTAGGAAGCTATCCCATTACTTTCAAAGTCACAAAGTTATGGTTTACACAGAATTTCCTTTGAAATCATTGCTACGAAAGGCAGATTTCTCGGGACGAATATCAACTTGGTCGGTGGAATTGAGCCAGTACGATATTGATTACCAGCCGCGCATGGCAGTGAAGGGGCAAGTTCTGGCAGACTTTGTGGCAGAATTTTCTCCCACCGTGGCTCCATTTCCTCCTACGAGAAATGAGCAGTTGGTCGGGCCATCTGCCGAGAAGCGAAGGACATCTGCCGATCAGGATCCTTTGGAATGGAAGCTTTTTGTCGATCGTTTTGCATGCAACACAGGATCCGGAATTGGGGTGGTGCTTTCCCTCCCGAAGGAGTAATGATTGAGTTATCCCTGCCCCTGGGTTTCAGTGCGTCGAACAACGTGGCAGAGTACGAGGCACTCTTGGCAGGATTACGAAGCGTAAAGACCTTGAAAGTTCAGAGAATTTGAGTATTCTATGATTCACAACTCATGGTGAATCAACTATCCGGAGGGTACGAGGCCTGGAATGAGAAGATGGCAGCTTACGTGGAGGCAGCTAAGGATTTGCTTAATACCTTTAAGAAGGTGCACATTGAGCGGATAAGCTCTGGGCAGAATGCCCACGCTGACTCATTGGCTTGGTTGGCAGCGGCCGTGCTAACAGAGTTCAAGAGAAAGGTGGCAGTAGACTATCTTGCTGAGCCGAGCATTGGAAGAAGTGTGGAATTGGTCTTGGACGTGAACTAAGGACCAAGTTGGATGGATCCAATAGTGGAGTTCTTACGAGATGAGACACTCCCCAAAGATAAAAAAGAGGCTCAAAAGATAAAGACGAAATTTGCACGGTTTTGGTTATCACCAGAAGGGAAATTGCACTGAAAGCCTTTCACCGGACCATATCTGCTTTGTGTGCATCCCGAGATGGTGCAAAAGTTCCTTCATGAGATTCACGAAAGAACATGTGGCAGTCATGCTGGGGGCAGATCCATTGCTCACCGTGCAATAACCCAGGGTTACTGGTGGCCGCACATACAAGAAGATGCAAAGGTGTTTTCAACATAAATAAATTACCTACATTCCCCCCTCTGGTTGAGAACTTCTGACACTTCTTACAAATTTGGGGTTTGGGGTTTAAGGGTTTAAAGGTTTAGGGTTTTAGGGTTTTAGGGTTTAAGGGTTTAGGGTTCGGGGTTCGGGGTTCAGGGTTTAGGGTTTAGGGTTTGGGGTTGGGGGTTTGGGGGTTTGGGCTTGGGGCTTGGGTTAGGGGTTAGGGGTTTGGGGTTTGGGGTTTGGGGGTTTAGGGTTTTAGGGTTTTAGGGTTTAGGGCTTTAGGGGTTTGGGGTTTAGGGTTTAGGGGTTTAGGGGTTAGGGGTTTTTCGAGTTTTTAGGGTTTAGGGTTTGGGGTTTGGGGTTTGGGG